>BSBN01000822.1:13125000-15625000 GCA_027924645.1 Cunninghamia lanceolata | reverse complement strand
AAGAGGAATAAAAGTTTTGCAAGTATTTGGTGACAATGAGCTGGTTGTTCACCAAATCAGATCACTTAGTGCTTCAAGGAATGACTTGTTGAAGTCATAAACATAGGGTTTGGGACCTGATTGAAGACTTTTAGGCCTTCAATATTCAAGTAGTTCCCAGGCAAAAAAATAAGGACATTGATAGACTGCCACAGTTGGTGCATAGTTTGACATTCCCTAGAATGTCACACAAAATTTAGATCAGCACGTAAAGGTTCTTGTGAGGCTTGCTGTGCCTAATAACATCATAAGCTAGCAAGTATTTGAAAATGACCAGCAAATTGTGAATTTTTTGCAAGATGAGGTAGAGTATGCTTCCAGGAACCAATCGATATTGCAAAAGCAATATGGCAATTAGGCGATCCAACTAAAGACCAACAAACTGCCCAGGGGCTGGTCACCCTAGAAAACATATTTGGTGCAAATGATCAGCCAAAGAAAGAAAAGATGAACAGTCCTATCAAAAAGGAGGACTATGAAGAGGTGGAAATTACACAGGGTAGATTTCTTAAACATGGCAAGGGATGTAACCAAGCTGAAAGGTGAGGTTTTATTGAGCTTTGCAATGAATTTGATGATTTAATTGCTTGGGATTATAGGGATCTAAAATGCTTTGATCCTAGTTTAATCCAACATACCATTGATTTGGACCCTAATGCAAAACCTATCTACCAAAAGCAAAGGCTTGTCAACCCAAAAATAGAGCCACTGATGAGAATTCAACATCAGACATTCCTCTTGGGTGGCCAACTTAGTTCCAGTTAGGAAGAAGAATGGGGAAATAAGATTATGTGTGGACTTTAGAGACTTGAATAAGGCCTCCCTTAAAGACCACTATCTGCTTCCTTCCTTGGAACAGATCCTACAAACAGTAGCAAGAGCCGAAAGGTTTTCACTACTAGATGGATACTCAGGCTACAATTAGATTCTTGTAAAAGAATCAGACGAGTATAAAATGACCTTTACCACCAAATGGAGTAACTTGGCTTACCAAAAAATAACTTTTGGGTTGACAAATGTTGGAGCAACTTTTCAAACAGCGATGGATTTGGCCTTTAAAGGCTAGATCAATGATATTATTCTAGTGTATCTTGATGATCTGACTATATATTCTAAGCATGCAGCCGACCACTTAGGTCATTTAAGAAAAGTCTTTGAAATATGCAGAGAATATGGAATATCATTAAATCCAAAAAAATTTGTATTTGTTGTACCAGAAGGTAGATTTCTAGGCATGTAGTCTCAAAAGAGGGACTGACCATTGATCTTGAAAGGACAAGTGCCATTCTATCTCTTCCTCTTCCCAGTCATAAGAAAGGTTTGCAGAGCTTCCTGGCAAAGATCAACTTCGTGAGGAGGTTCAAACCTAATTTTTCTTCAATAGCAAAACCCCTCACAGCCATGCTTAAGAAGAATGCTACCTTCACATGGTCCAAGGAAGGCAGGGATAGTTTTGAAGTTGTCAAACAGGCCATTGCACAAGCTCCAACACTGATATATCCTAATTATGAGAAATCTTTTATCCTTTATGCTTTTGGAGGCAAGGAGGGTATATCAGTAATTCTAACGCAGCAAAATGAAGAAAAACTGGAACAACCAGTTGCTTTCTTCAGCCAGCCTTTCAAATACTATGAATTGAGGTTTGATTTTGTTGAGAAATAGGTGTTTTCTATGATGAAAGCACTAAAAAAGTTCAAACATATGCTTTCAAATAGAAAAATACAGTTGATGCTAAACCACCCCAGTGTGAAAGATTTCCTTTTGAGTAGTTACGTCAATGAAAAGGGGCTAAGTGGATCACAAAGGTGATGGAATATGATGTCAACATCAACATTACCAAGTTGGTGAGAGGCAAAGGCCTGTGCGAGTAGATAGCTGCAAATGTTAAAGACAGAGATGATGTTATATGTGTCCAAGGGTACGCACAACCAGTTGAGTCCCACTCTTCGACTGACTGGTATCAGGACATGGTTACATTTCTACAGTCAGGAATGATAGACTGGATCAAGAAAAAAGAAGGTATTTTAGACTTCAGTCTATCCCCTATCTTCTTGTAGATGATGTCTTGTTTATAAAAGAAATCAATGGAGTTCTTATTAGATGTGTTCCTCAAGAGTAGACCTCTAGGATATTAGAAGAATCTCATAATGGCCCTACCGGTGGCCATTTTTCTCCAAGAACAATTGTTGTTAAAATTATGAGGGTTGGTTACTACTGGCCCAATTTGTTCAGAGATGCCCATAAATGGGTAAAGAGCTGCAAAGAATGTGCATTCTTTGTAGGTAAACAAAGGCTGGCTACTCTTTCTCTTCATCTAATTTAGACTGATCAGCCATTTGCCCAATGGGGTTTGGACTTCATTGGGATGATTAACCCACCTTCTCATGTTGGCCACAAGTGGATTTTAGCAGCTACTATTTATTTTAGAAGGTGGATAGAGGCAGTTGCATTGAAGGATGCCACATAGACCTCCATTTTTAATTTTCTTGAAGGTATAGTTACTAGGTTTGGTGTTCCATTCACCATTATTTCTAACAATGCCAAGGCCTTTGTAGGCACAAAAATTAGTGAATGGGCACTAAACTATGGAATTTATTTGAAAATATCATCCAACTACTACCCCCAAGGGAAAGGCCTAGCTGAGTCCACAAACAAAAATATGATCAAGATCATCAAGAGGACTATGGATGACAATTAGAGAACTTGACACTCCAAGTTGAAGACATCTCTTTGGGCTGATAGAATTACTCCTAAAAGGGCCATTGGCAATTTGCCCTTCATGCTAGTATATGGAAAGGAAGCAAGACTTCCACTATCATTAGAGTTACCTTCCCTTGAGATGGACCAACAGTTGGAATTGTTGGAAAATGATGCCATGATGGTCAGGTTTGCTAAGCTAATGGAGATCCAAAAAAAGAGGAATGCTACCATGAAAACCCTTGAAGCGCACCAAGAATAGGTCAAGAGGACCTTTGATAAAAAAATAGTTGATAGAGTTTTCCAAGAGGGAGATTTGGTGTTAAAATGGGATGAAGATAAGGCCAAGGTAGGAAGATAATCTAAATTTGACGCCTTATGGAGCGACCCCTACATCATCACCAGTTGCAAGAATGCCAATGCCTTTCAACTATCCAAAATGACTGGTGAAGCACTTCTAATCCCAGTGAATGGGATTCATCTCAAACCATACTTCTGAATTTGGTTTTGAGATCCTTGTAAATATTTAGAGTAGATTTGTTTTCTATTCTAGGTTTCCCTTCCTCTAAGTGCTCTTGAATAGGTCTCATTCTCATTAGGAGAATGTATGCCTTGTTCATTTTATTCTTGTTTTCTGGAGGTATTTTTAGTTTTGTTTGATCATGAAGTTGCTTTTCTTTTGACCCTATGCCCAATGGATTATAAAAGGCAGCTGGATCCTTGTGTTTAGCAGGCAAACACCCTTGCATAGTCACCAAAATGTTGTCATATTTTGCCCAACCCAAAATATTCCAGAAATTCCCTCCTATCAGAGAAAGCCCAAATAGGAGGAAAACTACAAAAAACTCAGAAAAAACCCAAAAAAATCTAAGTCCATACCTTTGTTTTTTTGTCCTTAGTCAGCAAAAGTTTGAGTTAGTGAACCTGCTAGTTTGCCAACTAGCCAGTTCGCTAAATAAGGAAAAAGGGCCCAAACTAACTAAGGAAACAAGCCTTTTGTTTTCTCTTTATTGGTATTTTCTAGGTTTTGCAAACTCTCCAAAGGTTCACATTTTCTTCAGTTCGTTGACTAGACAAATCATTGATAGAAGGCTAGGCGAGGAGACTTACAAAGAAAATGGCTAAGGCAAGGGAAGGTAAATGTTTTCCTTTATTAGAAAAATATTGGTTTGGTGAACCCCTGGTTTGATGGTACGACAGTTCACCGGTTTGCCAATTTTCTGGTTTGCTGACATGGGTTGAATTGGCTAAGGTAGCGACGAGTGTTCTCTTCAAGAAGCAAAGGAAAGAAGAATGTTTTCCTTTGTCGGCAAACTTTTGGTTCAGCAAACCTTAAGTTCGTCGATTAGCAGGTTCATCAATTGATGACTTTGTCGACAAAGTAACAAGGTGGCCAAGGAAACAATGATGTGACTAAGTCAAATAATGGAAGGAAGAGAAAATCAAGGAATCAACAAAAAGGCTGTGTCATCGACTAGTTCACGTTTTCTTAAGTTGGCCGATAGGGTGATAAGATGATAAAGAGATCAAGAAGGAGGCTCAGATGGTTCACAAAGAGATGAGTTCACCAACCAAATCAAAAGCAAAAGGAAGTTTCTAAGTGAAGGAATGTTTCCTTTGTCGGCAAACTTATGGTTCAGTGAACCTTAAGTTCGTAGATCAACAGGTTCGTCGATCAACGGGTTTGTCAATCAGTGACTTTACCAATAAAGGGAAAGAAAAGAGAAGGCATGACAAAGAAGAAATTTTGACAAAAGGATAATTTGCTGATAAAGCAGTAAAAGAAAAAAAGGAGGATGGTTAGCCAAAATCAAGTTTTGTCTACAAGGATTTTGCCGATAAGGAAAAATAAGAGTGAAGAATCGACTAAGTTAAAATGGTTTGGCAAAGGGACATTTCGCTGAAAAAGAGGACTTGGTTTGAAAGTTGGAGATTTTGTCGATAAGGCATGGAAATGGCTAAGGCAAAGAAAAAGAAAGCCTTATCAGAAATCGGTAAAAGAGTGAACTTTTCACAAGTTCAAATTCCTCAAGTTGGCTGATAAGGCAATTCACTGATAGAGGAGAAAGTTGGCCAAAGGAAGAGTTTGGGAAATGAAGATTTTGCTGATAAGGCAAAAAGAAAGCTTGGTTCATAAAAATGACATTTTACCGATATGGCAAGCTCAGTTCAAGAATTGGAGAATTCACCAACAAGGCAAAAAGTGGCTAAAGGAAAGGTGAAATCAGCAAATTGGCAAAGTAGAGAACAAGGAAAAAGTTTAGGTTTCTCATGGTTCACGAATAGGTGAAAGAGCCGATAAAGGAGCATGGTAAGGAAGACACTTTTTTTGACAAGGCAAAATGAAGACAAAAAGAGGCGCTAAAGGCTTGGTTAAAAAAAGTGACAGTTTGTTGATAAAGTGAGAGGGAAGAAGATAGAAAGGTTCGGCAAATGAGAAATTTGCTGATAAGGCAAAATTAGTGCCAAAGAGATAAAAGATAAAGACAAGGCTTGGTTTGTGAAATGCAAAATTCGCCAATAAGGCAAAAATGAAACAAATTAGAAAAGTTCACAAAATTATAGGTTTGCTGATAAGGCAAAGAACAAAAGAAGTCCAGTTCACAAAAGCAAAGGTTTGCTGACAAGGCAAAATGAAGAGAAAATGCAAGCCAGGTTCTGAAAACCAAGATTTCTTCGACCAGGCAGACCCTGATGGTTTTGAGGATGTAGTTTTCTCCATCAAGCGACACGAGGTAGAATTCAACCCTCGCTAGGTCAGATGATAAAAGTTCAGTGGTACCTTGGGAGATTTTAGAAGCATAACACTTTAAAGTGTTGTAAAGGTTTTCTCCTACCTGAAATCACTTTGTTTTGTAGGGAAAGGTACCCAACATTAAAATTTTGTAGGCCAAATCAAACACAAGCAGCTGAAACAGTGGAATTCTTCAATGCTGTGGTAGAAATGAAGTTGTAAGATGGATTTATAGGTACATAGAAGGACTTCAAGCCTTCCCTCTTCAATTCTTATAGTACCCATGCGTGTAGGTAATCTACTCTGCAAATTTTGTAGAATTCATTGAGTATGGCCATCGTTATTCTCTTGACAGGGCCTTTGAGCTAGAAATTTAATGAAACATGTGCATGTCCTGGGTCGATTGACCAAAATTTAGCTTCCACTGTAGCAAAGTGATGATGAAATGTTATATATACATTTGAAAACAATGTATTTCTATTAGCTATTCTTCTGGGCTATTATGCAAGTTAGAGTTCTTGTGACCAAACCTTGTAACGCAATTGTACGAACCAACTGGATGTGATACATTATGCTCAATTATGAGCCTTTCATGTCTCTAGTTGATAGTTTACCAATGAATGTAATTGGTTATTCTGTATATACTTTCTCTACAGTAATTCTCTCTCTTTTGTAATGGCTATTTGACCTCTGTGATCAATATAAACTGATGTTTTGCCTCTCTCATCATTCTTGCACTATGTCTATTTGATTGATGTGAGTTGTGTATTGTGGATAAAACAATCCCTTTCATACCTTCACCTCGCTATCCTGACCACTGTTTGAATCCGTATGAGTCTATGTGAGTTCCTTTCATCTTTAAGACCATTACTGTGTTGAGTTGGTTGCAGCTAAACATCTTTAATTTGGTGCATCACCTCTTTTAATTTCAATAGTTCTTCTCTCCCTTTTCCCCTGCAAGTATTAGCATTAGATTTAGTTCAATTCTCTGAGCCTTAAGATTAGAATGAGGAACCAACCTCCTCTAGAGGTCTAATCTCATCAGCAAAGTCCCACACCTTGAGATCAGTCCCATTGTGTCATTGGAGTGCTTGAACGAGCTTCAAGCAGGGTGCAATTTCACATGAGAACATTAAGCTTGAGAAGTTTGATGGAGGTTTTGTTAAGTTTGGAGATGATGCATTTGCTAAGATCTGTGGAAAAGGTTCACTCAGTTTTGATGGAAAGCATAATATAGATGATGTTCTTTATGTCAAGGGTCTCTGACATAATCTTCTAAGTGTAGGACAAATGTGTAGTAGAGGATATAGCCTTGTGTTTCAGGATGGTGGTTGTGAAATCAAAAAGAAAACTTTAGAACTCTGGTTGCTATAGGAACAAGGACAAAAGGAAATGTATATCAGCTCAAAGGTGCTAATGATATGTGTTTCATGACTCAAGTTAATGAATGTTGGCTCTGGCATAGAAGAATGTGTCACATCAATTTTGATAACTTAGTGAGGATCAACTCTACTCAAGCTATGAGGGATTTGCTAAGAATTACAAAGCCTATCAATGCAATCTGCAAGGAATGTCAGATTTGGAAGCAAACAAGGAGGAATTTTAAAATCAAGGAGTATTGCACCATAGGACCCCTACAGTTGGTACATACAGATCTATGTGGACCCACAAGAATAGGAAGCTTTCAAGGTGACAGGTATTTCATGTTGTTAATTGATGATTACTCTAGAATGACTTGGGTAACCTTTCTCAAAGGAAAATCAGAAGCTCTAGATAAGTTTAAAGCATTTAAAGTTTTGGTTTAAAATGAAATAGATTTAAAAATCAAGTCCTTGAGGTCTAATAGAGGTGGTGAGTTCACCTCCAATGAGTTTAACTATTTTTGTGAAGATCATGGAATAAAACGGCATATGTCAACCCCTAGGACTCCTCAATAGAATGGAGTTGTGGAAAGAAAGAATAGGATAGTTTAGGAAGTAGCAAGGACAATGTTGAAAGAAGAAAATCTACTGGATATCTATTGGAGAGAAGCTATCCACATTGTAGTCTACATACAAAACAGAGTGCAAGCAAGGGTCAACAGTTCAAAGACTCCATATGAACTATGGTATGGAAGAACTCCTACTATAAAATATTTTAGTGTTTTTGGAAGAAAGTGCTACATTAGGAGAGATGAAGAAAATTTGTGAAAGTTTGATTCAAGATCAGATGAATTAATCTTTTGTAGATATTCTACAAAGAACAAGGCTTACAGGTGCTACAACAAGAGGCTAAAGAAGTTAGTTGAAAGTGCAAATGTCAAAGTGGATGAAGAACCACATCAAAGCTCAGTACTGTTAGGAATTTTCAAGTCCAATAAAACCAATTCCACATAACCCAATAGGAGAAAATGATGCAACAAATAACCATAATGCAAAGATCAAATGAACAATCAACAAGATAACACAAGATATACCCTGGGAAAACCCTCAAGAGGGAAAAACCTAGCCTTCAAAAGCATCCACACTCATATGTATTATTCAGTAATAAAGATATTACAATACATCTCATGAGTCTCCATGAATACCTCTGAACCATCAAGCACCTCCAATGCATCCTCCATGTGTACAAGCATGAATCCACACATCACCTACTATGCTTCACAATATGCACTTGCAAGAGAGAGCTCAATACAATGACAGCTTCTCACAAACCTCCATTCCACCTACAATGAAATAGCCAACCCACCCAGCTAATGACCATGTGCTTGCTTTTATAGACCAAGCTCACAAAAATACAACTTGTGGTATTGGATAAAACCATGGATACACAAAACCATTGACCCCCTTATTTAATATTGGTACTATATTTTTCCAACAATTAAATAATACAAATATTAACCCAATGTTACATACAACATTTACAAGTGGCCTCCAAATAAATATCTAATGTGGTTAAACACATCAATTAAGATGCACCACAAATAAATATTTACTTTACATTACAATATTATGCAAGGTGTACAAAACCTATTTCCCAACATTCTCCCACTTGTTGTATACATTGCATAAGGGTCAATCAATGAAATACACCATCATACGTAAACATGAAATTACATGAATCTCCAGCATGCTCTTGCGCTCCATCAAGATACCTGTGATAAAATAGAAGTGACCACCATCTCAAGCAAGAACTCCTCTCATCCTCCAATGTGCCACCTATGGAAGAAAAGGAACAATCCAAGGTGAAGATGCACCAATCCAAAGAACACAAGCATCAAATCCAAGTGATAATAAAAGGCTTCAAGATGTTGTCAAAGATAAAAACCCACATGACTGGAAATAGCACCCACAACATATGCCAATACATCCAACCATCCATACCTCATAGGTATCAACAACATCAATAAATGCATGCCAACAACATATCCAACCCATTTACTACAATCACAAGCTCCATGTATAAAACCTGTCAATGAAGAACACAAACATTCAGGAACTCCCACTTCATGGGTAATGTCAAATCTGAAAATAGATTCAAAGAATATCAAGTCTATCAATCAACACTCAAACCAAGGTGTGGCTAATCAACAAGCCAATGTAGTATCAAGAACAATCATAATGTCCAAACATGCATGATAAATCACTGCATACTCTCTCACAACATGTCAACATAACTCTCCCAAAGTCCAACCATATCAACATGATCTCCCAAGAAGTAGCCATAAAACAAGGAGAGAAAACATGTAAATCATAATGTCCTTCTACAAACACATTAAAGTGCTAAGCTATGTCAAGTATGATCTCCTCTACAAACCTAAATGAAAAGCCTCAACAACACCCAACCATTCAATCTCATAGATCAAATGAACATATGTAACATGTAACCAACATGGATGTAAGCCTCTATAATCAAGGTAGATCAAACTCATAACCATTCCATAACTAGGTGTTAAGGGAAAATTAGAGTAAACATGAATAATCAATATAGTATATCAATAATACCCAAAACTCAATGAAATATAGAAATAAAGAGATCAATCAAACAAAAGAACTTCAAAAACCTTTGCAAACCTCAAAGCTTCATGGCTTCCATTGGTTGCCTATCTCAATCGATCTTGCATGTATGAATAAGGCCCTCAGAGAGTGCACTTCCTTGCTTTTTCAATATTGTCAATGGAGAATGGCTATGATAATGCTTTGTAATGAAGATGAGCTTCACAACAATGGTAGTGATATGGTAACAAGTTGATCGCAAGCAAAAGGAATGACGTGGGTGCCAAAGGCGCATTGTAATTCCTACAGAGTAACAATACTAAAGGCTTGGATGAATGAAATGGAAGAATAGGGTTCAATTTATAGACTTGAGAGAGAGAAGATCAATGGTATAGAAAGAATACAAAGATCAATGGTATAGAAGACTTGAGAGGATGTGTGTGAATAAGAAGAAGACAAATGTCTTGCTATATTTTGCATGAGAGGAATTAATAAAATAAAAGAATGAGTTAACTGAAGAGATTAATCAATGAAAATAATAGATTAATTAGTTAAGAGAATAGAACTAGAGAATGAAAATTGCATGAGGATGAGAAGATATTTTAGCTCAATTAAATATTTAGAATATTCAATTGCATGTGCACAAGGATTGATTTATATTTAGAGATAACTCAATTTAGAAGAAGTGGGCAACTTAAATAAATATTTGATTTATTTAAATTTAGAGAAGATGTTATTGGAAGAAACAATTAAATAATTGATATTATTTAATTTAGAATGAATATGGAAGAACTAATTAAATAATTGGTATTATTTAATTTGTTGGAGGAATTAGAAGAATTTTAAGAATTTAATTAAATAAATTGATTTTATTTAATTGTTGGAAGAATGTGAATCAAATAAATAAATTTGTTTATTTATTTATTGATAGAGGAACTTGACTTAAATAAATATTAAGAATATTTATTTGGACATAGTCATGTCACTTTTAGGTGTATACATTTTGCCCCTCTTTGATGCAATGCAGTTTACAATGTTTCTTCAAAGAATAGAATTTCTAATAATGATACATGCCCCAGTTTGCTCCCAGTATAGGGTACGGTGACATGATGCCCCCTCAGGAGATTGGACAGGAAGGAAGGTTTGAGGGACGTGAGATGGACAATCTCACGATGAGGAAGGGAAAACTAGGTTAGGATTGAAGAAAAAATTGAAGAAAGAGCTGAATGATACGCAATGCAAGATATAATGATAACACATGCAAGCAAGTATGCACAAATGATACAAGAACAAACAAGGTATTGCCCTTGTCAAGTGGTAAACCAATGATATACTGATAATGATATATGATAGTGTTGTCATGGCAGGGAATGATATATCCCTAGACCAACACGGTAGGCGTGTTGTCATGGCGGGGAACGATGGATCCCTAGAGAAAACATGAAGGATAGTGTCTGGTTTCAGGAAATGAAGCATGTCGTGTAAGATGCATGTGTTGCTCTAATTTCGACAA
Source organism: Cunninghamia lanceolata (assembly GCA_027924645.1). NCBI lineage: Eukaryota > Viridiplantae > Streptophyta > Pinopsida > Cupressales > Cupressaceae > Cunninghamia > Cunninghamia lanceolata. Next base: position 15,614,043 of record BSBN01000822.1, on the reverse strand, counting down.
TGTTATATCCTATATAAGACAATTGATTGATTAACTGATCGAGTTGGTTTATGACCAGACAAGGATCAAGGCCACTGATTGTGATTGGATAATTTGACAAGATTGACTTGACTTGATTGGTATGGATTAAGGATAGACTTGCATTTGGATCATTGCTTGGAATGACAACTAGAACTGTTGACAAGAGATATGATGATAGATAGAAAGTTGATTGATAGAAGAATGACTCACAAGCTTTGTTTGTAAACATTGATACTCTCCATAGAAATTTTATTGCATGGGATATGGAGGCTTTGTGGATGCTTTCTAGATGCGAATGGATTTTTCCATCTTGATATTGCAAGTATTTTGAAGTGCTTATTTCATCATTGGGCGATTTTTTTTGGTACTTTTTCTGAAATGTTGTAAGTTAATACAAGCATCAAGGTATAATTGAACTGAGATGACCTGAGTAACACTTACATGGATTTTGATTTAGCAAGTTAATAAAAGCATCTAGGTATAATTGAACCGAGATGACCTAAGTATTTCTTACGTATCAATAGACAAAGATTGCCCCCTTTCGTGTTAGACCTTTGATGTCCTCGATGATCTTTTGCCGATCATGTCGTTAGACAAGGCTTCACATTACTAAAGATTAATCCAAAACCAATAGACAAAGAAAATGATTATGCCCCCATCATAGCATCTCTAGTTTTTGGCATCCTTGAGTAGCATAGGAAACATGATAACAAAAATCAAGACGCTGTAACCTAACCTGATCACAACCATAAAACATTCTTGCATTTAGATGTGTTTTTCTTGCCATAAGTTAGATAGAGTTAGTTTGAGTGCTTAGGTACTTGCTTGCTTTTCTTTGGGATAGGTTGATGCCTCGCATCAAGATTTTTTCTTTGGAAACGGGTTTTTGCTTGTGCTTGCATGCATGCCTGGTAAAATGGACCCTAAGGGATTAACCTGGTGCCTCGGGGGTACATTGCTAAATGGCCTTGCCTACGTGACGATGCAGATGCAACGTAGTTTGGGGTAAACCCTAATGGACCTAAGACCTAGGTGATAGGAAGTGGTGCAGACTCAGACAGATAGAAGGATGGGTGAGTGGATCCTCCGGGGTGCATTTGAAGAAATGGCCTTGCCTACGTGACAATGCAGAGGCAACATAGTTCATGGTTGACCCTATGGTATTGACGATGGACGCTATGCCAGGCTGACACTGTGGATAGGATACTAGATAAGACCTTGGTTGATAAGGTGACAAAAGAGATAGAGTATCAAGCCACGATAGGTTATCATTAGGTTGCACAAGGTACTTTATTATGGAACAGATATGGATCGGATGGTGCACGATTTGAAGGAAGAATGGACACAAGGTGATTGGTTTCCCAAAGATGGAGGAAACGGTTTATCACAAGTAATGCATGTTTACTAGGTTTTCACCACTTGCTTTTATTTGCACGAAAGCTAGAAGTACACATGACGCCCGTTTGCCAGGTTTTCATCATGGTACCTAACCAAGGCACCTGTTTTACCAGGTTTTCACCAAAGGATGATTTTTTTTGTTTTTGTTTTTTTTTGTTTTTCATTTTTTTGTAATTTTCTGATTTTTTCATTTGATTTTTTTTTTATATTTTGTGCCCCCCTTACATTAGGGTCCTCTTAGGTATAGAACCGGTGAAGATGCATGCTGTTAGTTGGGTCATCAAATAGCTCACCTTCTGATGTTGCCAACTAATATACCCCCGATCCATAGGCAGCAATGATCACATACAGCCCAAGCCAGTTGAGTTCAAACTTGCCTTTCTTTTCCCAATCCTGTTGATTATGGGGATTTTCTTTAAGTACTAGATCTCCAACCTTAAAGACTCTTGGACGAACTCTGTGGTTGTAGCTTTGTGACATCATTTGTTGATATGCTTTGAGATGATTAAAGGCCTTCTGTCTCCTTTCCTCTAGCAGCTCTAGCTCTTGTAATCTAGAAACTCTATATTCTTCATTAGTTATGAGACCTTTTAACGACACCCTGAGAGATGGTAACTCGACCTCGATGGGTAAGATGGCTTCTGATCCATAGACAAGGGTGTAAGGTGTAGCACCTGTGGGAGTGCATATACTGGTTCGATAGGCCCACAAAGTGGGATTGAGTTGGATGTGCTAATCACGACTAACATCGTTGACTGTCTTCTTAAGGAGTTTCAATATTGTTTTGTTGGATGCTTCTGCTTGGCCATTGCCTTGGGGGTAATAAGGTGTGGAGAAATGGTGTTAGATTTTGAATCTGTCACAAAGCTCTTGTACATCCTGGTTTTTGAAAGGTCTTCCGTTATCCATGATAATGGATGAGGGAATTCCATATCTGTAGATGAGGTAATTGAGAATGAATGAAGAAATTTGTTTGCCTATGACGGTGGTGAGGGGAATGACTTCAATCCACTTGGTAAAGTATTCAGTGGTGGTTATTATGAACTTGTGGCCATTGGATGAGGGCGGGTGAATTTTACCCACAAGGTCAAGTCCCCATTGACAAAAGGGCCAAGGTTTCATTAAAGGTCTCAACTCCTGAGCTGGTGCATGTATCAGGTTCCATGTATTTGGCACTGCTTGCACTTCTTCACAAACTGATATGAATCTATTTCCATGTTCGGCTAATAATAACCCAAACACATGAATTTCTTAGCTAAGGAAGGACCACTAGAGTGTGTTCTGCAAATCCCTTCATGCACATCTTGTAAGGCAGATTGAGATTCTACTCATTCTAAACAATGGAGTAGAGTACCATCCAGACCACGTCGGTATAGGGTGTCAGCAATAATGGTATAATGAGAGGTTTGGCGGATAAAGGTTTGATGTTGGTTTGAAGATAAGTCAGGTGGGAGGGTGTTATCCTTGAGGTAAGTGTAAATCTTACCATACCAAGGTGAATCAGATCCAACTAATAGGCATATGGAGTGGGTTTTAGGATGACCATAAGCTAGTTGCTAAATTGACTCCACCAAGAACTTGTACCATGACTCATTCTCTAGGATCTCGAGGAGTTAGGCAATGGTTGCCATGGTATCTGCTGCTTCGTTTTCAATGCGAGGTATCTACTCAAAGGAGACAATCACAAAGTACTCTTTAAAGTCATCAAACATGCGCTTGTATGGGATCAACTTCTCAGCTTTGGTTTGGTAGTCGTCATTGACTTGGTTGATCACCAGTTGAGAGTCACCATAGACATGTAGCTCTTTGATTTTCCATTTTATCGCCATTTTGAGACTAATGACCAAGGATTCATACTTTGCTATATTGTTTGTGCATGGAAATAATAGACGATAAGACTTAGGTATGGTGTCACCGTGAGGAGTGACCAACAAGATTCCTGCCCCCGATCCATGGTTTGTATAGGAGCCATCAAAGTAGAGTTTCCATGAGTGTGTTGTGATATTAAATAAAGATTCATCTGGAAACTCAAATGTCATTGGTGTGCTATCCTATAGTGGTGCTTCTACTAACTGATCAGTAATGATTTGTCCCTTGATAGCCTTTCTATCTACATACTCAATGTCACATTCACTTAGGAGCATTACCCACTTGGCTAGGTGATCTGTTAGAGCTACTTTGCTTAATAGGTATTTCAATGGATCTATTTTTACAATAAGCTTGACTGGATGTGCTAGCATGTAGTGTCATAGTTTTTGGGAAGCAGAAACTATAGCAAGACATGATCTTTCTATTTCAGAGTATTGAAGTTCATAACCCACTAATGTACTGATGTAGTAGACAGCTCTTTCTTTACCTTCATAATCTTGTTGTGCTAGAAGTGCCCCAAGAGATGTTGGCATAGCAGATATGTAAAGTAGCAGTGGCTTTCCTTGGATAGGAGGCATCAAGATAGGTGGGTTCATAAGATATTCCTTCAGTTTGCCAAATGCCTCTTCACATTTCTCATCCCACCTAAATGGAATGTTTTTATGTAGGAGATGACTGAAAGGTTGACACTTGTCTGCCAATTGTGATATGAACCTACGGATTGCTTGTAGCTTGCCCTATAGAGACCGTAGTTGAGTGAGATTCTTTAGCGGTGGCATTTCCATGATGGCTTTGACCTTGGCAGGATCCACTTCAATCCCATTTGCTGATACAATAAAGCCTAAGAGTTTGCCTGAGGTGACTCCAAACACTCATTTCTTTGGGTTTAACCTGACTTTGAATTGTTCGTCTCTAAAAGACCTTTTCTAGCACATCCAGGTGTGATTCTCTTGTGAGTGACTTTTCAAGGATATCATCTACATAGTCCTCCTTGTGACATGCATCATATCATGGAAGATAGTGGTCATAGCACATTGATATGTGGCTCCTATGTTCTTTAGCCCAGCAGAAAGTGTCCCATGGACAAGTGAAAGCTATCTTATGTTGGTCTTCTGGTGCTATCTTGATTTGATTGTATCCAGAGAAGCCATCCATGAGAGATAACATGGTATGTCCTGCTGTTAAGTCGACTATGATATCTATATTTGGCAACAGAAAGTCATCCTTATGACAAGCTTTGTTTAGATCTCTAAAATCATTGTATAGTCTGACTCGACCATCAGGTTTGGATACTGGTACTATGTTGGAGACCCACTCTAGATAGTCTATTACTCTGATGAATCCTAAATCCAGTAGTTTCTTGAGTTCTTCTTTCACTAGTAGTGCAATGTGAGGATGCATCTTTCTAAGCTTCTGTTTGACTGGTTTCACTCCCAGATCTAGTGGAAGGTGATGTAGAATCAGATCTGGATCCAATCCTGGCATATCTACATATGACCAAGCAAAGTTGACCTACTTTTTCTTGAATAATGGTACAAACTTAGTCTTTTTTGGTGGAGTTAGAGACTTAGCAAAGTGAATGATCTTAGGTTGTTCCTCTGTTCCAATGTTAACAGGTTCTGTAGGTTCCACTACAATCTAAGACTTCTCCTGGTGCATGTCGTCAGGGAGAGTGTCAAGCCTTCCATCGTCAGGTGCCACAATTGGGTTTTCACCATTGGATGCATCCTTTCTTTTTACTGTTTTGGGATCTGATACTGCCACAGAGTGGTTTTCACCATCAGATCTAGTTTTTATTTTGATATTTTTGTGACTGGAAGGCTTGGCACCCTCTCCAAAATAAGCCACAGTATTGAGTTCAATGGCAAAGCCAACTTTATGATCTCCTATGGGTAGGTGGTCCCTAAGTTCCATGTAGTCAATGTAGGTATCATTGTTTTGGAACATGTCTAGTGCCAGGGTTCCTTGTAGATCCCAGTTGATAAGTTCAAGATGCACAAGGGGGAGGGAGTCGGAGGATAGATATGATTCATTGATAGTTTGAATGGATATGCTAGGGGTATTGGTAGGGATAGGGTTCGGGATGGTACTTTCCTCCAAATTGTTTATTGTGATAGAACTCGAACCTTCCTCAAAAGTCATATTCTCAGGGATTGGCGAGTCACACTCTAATGGTCTATGTGCTAGTGTTTGTCCCTCATGGTAGGGGCTATAAGTTTGAATAGTGTCGACTTCCTTGTCATCATAGGAGTGTTCTATTAGCTTATCCTACTCATACTCATTGGAATCTGTGTCACTGTCCTCTTGAAGGGTATGGATCATTTCCACAAGACAAGCATTTTCTTTTGCTTTGCCTTTGTCCTTGTAGCCTAGACTTTTTGTATTTCATACCAATGAGGATGAAGAAGGTTGAATGGGATCTACTATTCCTTCTTTCCTTAGGCCAATGGGACATTGTCCTTTGTAACCCATTCTGTGTAAGATATACTCACCTTGCCCGTAGATTTCCGTTGGGAGCTTAGGTGGTTCTTGTTGTGTCTTCTCTTCTTCTTCTGTGTAGAGCCATTGTAAGATATCTCTCTCCTTTGTCTCATCTGATAGGGTTCCCCATTTTACAAAGGGAGCTATAGGAGGTGTGATAGGAGTAGATGGCTTTGGAAAATGTTTGGGTCACCCAAAGGATCTAGGAGATAGAGGCATTTTGGCTAAATTGAGGTTGTGCTCAATGGAGTATTCCCCTACTCTAATTTCTTTGATGGTAATTTTCTGTTCTTTGGGCTTGGATGAGGAAGCTTCAAAGGTAGAATCATACTATGGGGTAGGGGATGTAGATGCTCTATTGTTGGGTATGATATAATTAGGTTTTGAGCGGACATAATTGCAATGCTGGAAGGGGTCGGGATCACCTTGGATGGTGACTTGTTTTCCATTATGAGGGAACTTTATGCATTGGTGGTAGGTAGAAGGTACTGCTTTCATGGTATGAATCCATGGTCTACCTAGGAGAATGTTATAGGCCAGTTCCCTATCTAGGACTTGACAAACAACATCCTTTATTACCAGTCCCACTTGTATGGGTAATACCACTGTTCCTTTGGTAGTTCTTTCCTCTTCATCATAGGCTTTAATAGTAATCTTTTTCCTTGGACCCACTATATTTTTAGAGAACCCCAATGTAAGGACTGGCTTGAGAGTGCAAATATTTAAACCGGCTCCCCCATCAATGAGAACCCTTTTGATACGATGCTTATGGATGAAAGCGATGATATGCAATGGGGTGTTATGAGGTTGAGACACTGAGAGGTCATCCTGTTCGGTAAATGATATGGTATTGGAGGAGGCTAGATTTCCTACCATGGCTTGAAACTTCTCTTGGGCCAAGTTTGTGGGTACATTTGTTTCCACTAAGGCTTTATCGAGAATCCCTTTATGGGAAGGAGACAGACGCAAAAACTCTAAGATAGAAATGTGGGGAGGATTTTTTTAGAGTTGGTCTATGACACTATATTGATGGGGGTTGGACTAAGAAGATGACAACCTTGGAGGGATGGTATTCAACGTGACCTTACCACTACGGGTAATGATACTACAATCAGTTTTGTTGGGCTTTGATTGTTGGTTGGGCGTGACCACATTGATTTGTGGTGTGCTCTGATATGCAATTGATGGTATAATCGAATGGCACACTTGCATAATTAGCATTATTATTCCCATTATTCTAATTTGCCTGTTGTAGTAGTTGTTGTTGTCGTCATAATCGTCATCATTGTTGTCATCGTCATCATTGTTATACGGCCTATCGTGATTGAGAAGCAGATCCTTGTATGCCACATGTGTCTCATTAGAGGTATGTTGTTGGGCACCTCCTTGATTTTGATCAAGTATGTCTTGAATAACATGTTTGAGACGAATACAATTGTTGGTCATATGTCCTCTTCCTCTATGATACTCATAGAAATCGGTGTCTTTCCAATAGTGAGGTTTTATTTGAGGTTCATAATCGTTGTTGGCCAATAGATTCCTTAATGTAGACTCTTGGGACTCTCCCAGCAGCGTGAACTTTCACCTTAGATTTGAGTTGTACCATGGCCTTGACTCCTGTGAGAATGTTTTGTTGGGCGTAGCGTTGCTTGCCTCTCCTTTGAGAGTGAAGATTGGTTGTTGTTTGGGAGTCACCACCTTGGAATCAACTACTCCATCATTGACGACATTTTTATTCTTGGTCCAAAATTTTGACTTGTCCATGGTGTAGTTGGAGTTAGGGGTGTCCTTGTACAACTTGATTTGCCCCTTGGCGATTATAGCTTTCTTGATGAATAATCCCATCTCAATGAACTTCAAAAATGACATAGGACATTGAATTTGGATTTGATAGCTGAGATCAGAGTGGAGGTTGTGGACAAACATCTCCATCAATTGCTTCTCAGGTACATCATATGAGCATTTGCTTGCTAGTAATCTCCACCTTTGTAGGAAGGACGTGAATGATTCACCACTCTATTCTTTGGTATTGCATAGATCGAGCATGGAGACTTTGTGTTCAATGTTGTACGAGAAGTGCGTGATGAATTTGTTGACTAATTCATCAAAGGTTTTGATACCCGGCAGAAGTCACGAGAACCACTCCATGGCTTGACTACCTAGAGATCTAGGGAATAGTCTCATTAAGAAAGTCTCATTGTGAGCTACTTCCATGCACGTGGCGGTAAATTCCCTAATATGATCTCTTGGATCTCCCTTTCCTTTGTACTTGTCAAACTTAGGAGCTTCAAACCAAAAGGGGAAGGGCTCCATGTTCAAACTTTTGTCAAGGGGGTACGGTGTGATGTCTTCCAAAGAGTAAGTTTTAGTACTTGTTCCTGTCTTGAGATATGTCATTTGTTGCATTAGACCCTCGATTTGTTTCCTCATTTCTTCCATAGGTATATTTGGGTCTATGGCTTTCCTTCCTTTATCCCCCTCAGTGTGATTTTCATGAGTTTCCTCTGTGGTCTCTTTCAGTTTGTTGAGGTCAAAGGCAGAGGGGAGTTTGAGCCCTAGACTCGCAAGATGCATAAAGTACTTGTGAGGGTCCTCGTGGAGCACATTTTCTAGTAGGCATTGAAATTTCCAATCTTGGAGGTGCCCTTGATACTCTTCGTGAGAGATATCCTCATCACTATCGTGAGAGGTGACAATGCGGTTTGACGATCTGACCATTTCAAGTTGTGCTTTGTATTGAGATCTAGTTAAAACCATGCAAGGTGACATGGGAAGTGGTGGGATGGAACTAGAGACTTTGGTAAGGTGTAGGTGGAGATTGCTAAGAAGAGGATACTTGTGACGAGATTTGGATAAGGGACTCTTTCGATCAATGATTCCAAGTAAGATGGCCGATACAAGATAGCCACGAGTAAGGGTACTCGATACCTGTCTTACTGTGTAGAGACTAGTCATGCACCAAGACCACTAGCGAAGTCCTATGACTTACTAGGGTTACTTGAATCCATAATGATCTGAAAAAGGTCTTGTACTAATCTAATATGGGATACTTTTGACTTTGCACTAGGGAGACCTGATAGAAAGTGGATGAGATGACCGACGAAAGAGAGGGTATGCTATGGAGTAGATGGAAAAGTGACTGCAAGGTAAGATCTGATCTCAGAATCAAGAAAAATGTTGAAATGGGTATCCAGAATGGCAAAAAGATTCTCTCAAAATTAGTGGAAGTACTCACTATTACGCATGCGTAGAAATAGATGCGCAGTATAAAAGAACATAGGCACCGGAAGTTGACACAAATGCATAGTACTGGTAAAGATCATATGTGTAGTAATAGAGGGTAAAAGCACGGCAAGTTGGTACAAATGCGTAGCAAGTCAGAACAGATGCGCAGCAGAAAATGATAAAAGCACAGCTCTAGTTTTTTTCAATGTTTTTGTAAATTTTTGGCAATTTTTCTGATGTTTTTGGTTTTGTTTGTTGCAAGATGGTCTCTTTTGATCTGATTTTCTTTTAGTTATGGCAAGATGACATAGCAAACATAAAGAATGTTTTTATGGTTTTCTATTTTTTTGTGAAATTTTCACTCTTTTTGGACTAAAAGAAAGAAAGTACAATCCTAGGTTTCAAAGGACAATATAAACTGAATTCTCACTATCTCTAGTGAAGCATCTTTGGGAGGTGATAATCGCCCTTCCCTGTACCAGCTTAGAAGGGTTTTTGGCCACTAGAACAAAGGTGTTTAATAAAGGCAACTGTTCGAGTGGTTATACATGTGGCAACACTACTCTCCATTATGGAGTCTCCCAGCTTGCAAGGGTTGTGCCTTGGAGGTTTTTGGGGGAGGTTGGTTGTTGGTATAACACAACTTCACTCGTTGTTTGAAGCTTTCACTCCAAACATAATTTATTTATAGTGGATTGGTAGGGCTTGGCTTTAGCCTGTTACCACTTAGGGTCGTTCCTACTCGGATGGATGGTGTCCAAGAGTAGGCCCCTCTAAAGGAAAAACACATGCGAAAATGATATGTCTAGCATTTTGGTCACCCAAGATAGGGGAGAGCATAGGCTTGGTATCATTCCCAAAATATAGAAGACAATGGTTCTTTTCCCCTAGTTAAAAAGAAGAAAACTAAATGAGTTATCTACTTGGGCAAGCACAGAAATTTGTTAACTTTCAAGTGATAACAAGATAGCAATGGTTCAATTTTACCCAGATAGCAAGAATTTGTTAACTTTGAAGTGATAAAAAGATAGCAATGGTTTAGTTTTACCAAGATAGCAATGTGTCTAACTTTGAAAGATAGCAATATAGTAATGATTCAATGATATGCAAGATAGCAATGATTCAGTTACCACATTCCTAGTTAAGACTATGTGAGATTTGCATGAGCATCCATTTACTTTCCTTTTATAAATTGAAGTGTGGGTTAACAAGTGTAGCTATATGATTCTAAACTAGTACCTAGCCTGCAAAATAGATCTAAGAGATTTCCTGCGAAAAAGTGTTAAGTGTTAACGAAAACCACAAGGAAACCCTAAAAATCACTACTTAAATCAGATGCATAGCTTCAGAGCCTTAATGTGCAGAAATAGAGCTCAGAAGCGCAGAAGTACATATGCACTGAGACAGAGGTCAAAAGTGTAGGAAAACAGAGTATATGAGCATAATCAGCAGATGCGCCGTAGCAGAGCCTATATGCGCCAAAATAGAGCCTATATGCGCCAAATGATTGGATGCACTGTAACAAACAACAAATGCTTGTTAGGATGGGTCAAATACGTAGATTCCTCCTGTGTATGGCTTTCTAACACACAAAAACTTAGTTTTTGGGTTAAATTTGGGGCTGGGCCACACAGTGGGTGCCAAAAATGTTAAGGGAAAATTGGAATAAACATGAATAATCAATATAGTATATCAATAATACCCAAAACTCAATGAAATATAGAAACAAAGAGATCAATCAAACAAAAGAACTTCAAAAACCTTTGCAAACCTCAAAGCTTCATGGCTTCCATTGGTTGCCTATCTCAATCGATCTTGCATGTATGAATAAGGCCCACAAAGAGTGCACTTCCTTGCTTTTTCAAGATTGTTAATGGAGAATGGCTATGATAATGCTTTGTAATGAAGATGAGCTTCACAACAATGGTAGTGATATGGTAACAAGTTGATCGCAAGCAAAAGGAATGACGTGGGTGCCAAAGGTGCACTGCAATTCCTGCAGAGTAACAATACTAAAGGCTTGGATGAATGAAATGGAAGAATAGGGTGAAATTTATAGACTTGAGAGAGAGAAGATCAACGGTATAGAAGACTTGAGAGGATGTGTGCGAATAAGAAGAAGACAAATGTCTTGCTATATTTTGCATGAGAGGAATTAATAAAATAGAAAAATGAGTTAACTGTAGAGATTAATAAATTAAAAGAATAGATTAATTAGTTAAGAGAATAGAACTAGAGAATGGAAATTGCATGAGGATGAAAAGATATTTTAGCTCAATTAAATATTTAGAATATTCAATTGCATGTGCACAAGGATTGAATTATATTTAGAGATAACTCAATTTAGAAGAGTGGGCAACTTAAATAAATATTTGATTTATTTAAATTTAGAGAAGATATTATTGGAAGAAACAATTAAATAATCGATATTATTTAATTTAGAATGAATTTGGAAGAACTAATTAAATAATTGGTATTATTTAATTTGTTGGAGGAATTAGAAGAATTTAAAGAATTTAATTAAATAAATTGATTTTATTTAATTGTTGGAAGAATGTGAATCAAATAAATAAATTTGTTTATTTATTTATTAATAGAGGAACTTGACTTAAATAAATATTAAGAATATTTATTTGGACATAGTCATGTTATTTTTAGGCGTATACACTAGGAATAAGCCCAATCACATCTCCTAAACTCCTCATAAGGAACATCATAAATCAAACCATATGAACAAGGAGATAACCATGCTAGCATCCCTCAAATGAACCCTCCACTAGAACCAATAACTGTAGCACAAGATCCATATCTATGAGAAGATAAAGCATAAACCAAAATACATCTAAAAGGATGGGCAATACCTCATATATGGTAAACCACCAAGTAGACCAAGAGTGGGGAATGAGAATACTCCTCCAGGGTACACCAAGGCACTATGACTCTCTCTAAGAACAATCTCCTCTAGGTCCATAATGAACTCACATCCATATCCAAGTGTAGTCTCCTCAGTCTATCTACTGAAACCTCTAATGAGTAACTATCTCAACAAGTGTTTCTAATCCCAAGAGAACTCTATCCTCAACTAAGTCTCCAAGTATCCATGAGCACCTCCACGATCAATCCATGCCAAACTCCAAATGCAAAACCAAACTAGAACAAATCTCTCAATCAAATGACCAAAGTACTTAATACCAAGAGAACCACCAGATCACTGTCAATGCTCCAACTGCACGTCTGCATAATCAAGAAGCCCATCATGACATCATGATCTATCCATCTCATCCAAGGAGATCACATGCATTGATGCATACATCCTATCTCAAGAGAACATGTATCATGTCAAAAGTCAAACTAGTATCAAGAGTCGATCAAGACACAATATCAACATCTCTAAATCAAGGATCAACATGTCAAACTGACAAATCATAAACTGACACCTCAACCAAAGACTCAAAGAAGTCCTCCATTGTAAACCAAGATGTCAACATCTCCAATCACATGAAGATAAACATCTACTAACAATGGAAATTAGGGTGTCAAAGCATTCTCACTGAAACAAGAATCAGAGTCCAAGAGCCTCTCCAAGACACCCACAACCACTGTAAAAGATCATCCATCACAAATGATGAATCCATATCACTGCCAAAGCTCCCACTGAATTGTGATATCGAGCTATCCATGACAACAAAGTAACCATCTCCTAAATTAAGATTATCCATGGCCCAAACACAATCAAGGAATCCCGCTATAACATCAACAACTCCTAAAAGGTAGAGTAAACCATAATCTCCAAACCAAGAAGATTAAACCATTATTGTCAAAAGCTTAGATAAAACCATGTATCCAAGCTATCCATTACATCATGACAAACATGCTATAAGTCCCAATAACCAACTATCCAGGCACTCTAATAATCCATCCTCTCATCCCAATGCAACATACCAATGTACAAATGACCACAGACAAGGCCAACTAACAAAGTCTGCATAAAAATTGAATCAATATCATGGATAAAGACAATCCACATCCAATTCATCCCACTGTAGCCAAGGGGCAGTTAATCCACAAAACTACATAACTCATAGATCCAAAACAAATGTGATATGCAAACTCATCATCACACTAGTAGCATGCAAACTGAGATATCAAAGAAGACAACCTGTAGACTCCAAGACTCAAACACCAAATCAACGCTAGATTTGATTTGCCAAACAAGTCCACAAATGAGTAACCATAGTCAAGGAACTAATCAAGCATCCAGGAGATAAGAACAACCTCCTAAAACAACACCACAACACCACCTATAATCATGAAGCAAACATCATAGCCCATACCTGTTAATCGCATACACGATCATGTTGTTCCAATGCAAAAGTGTTCCTGCATATCCATGACACCATAATCATCTTCATTGTTGTACCTATACTCAACTCCCACTGAAACAGAACTCCAAGTCTCACACACGTATCAACCATGTCCTCAAACTAGAAGACAACTTGTGTACCTGTCTCCATCAAAGTCCAAACTCTGAAAACACCTATAAACTTGTATCTAGAAGTACCAAATTAGAAAACCTGCTATACCATGCTGATGGTCTCATAACAACATGCACTCCCATAAGTTTGTGCCCAAAAAACCATCCAAATGTACTCATAATCACACCCAGAATCTCAGGCTCCTACATGTGATCAAACAAGTACCAATCTCACTGCACACCAAACTAAAAATCTACATGATCCAAACTATAGTACACTACAATAACTCTCCAACGCCTGTCTGAAATTGAAAATCTGATTTTGTATGCAAAAGTTATGAGCATAAAACTATCCCAGAGCAATGTCTGGCTTTAGGCATCAAATTCTGATAGAAACAAAACAATCCAACCATGAAACTTGTACCACTACATAGTTCTCTGAGAGACCTTTCTGACACCTATACGAAGTCAAAAATCTGATACCATGGGTGAAAGTTATGCCTCCTGTTGGGACAGTAAAATTTAAAATTTTCTTGTATTGTCACTTCTCCATATTTGACTAAATCATAAAACATTTCACCCAAAATCATAATTAAATTGATACATCCCATGAAAAAGTCTATGACAAAACAATGTAAAGGGCTTAAATTTCATACTATTGACAAGACTTTATGTTATTTATGTCGATCCATAAAAAAACTAGTTGAAATGACTATCGACGTGAAAATAAGGATCAGACAAAAGATTTCAAAAGTCACCGATGGAGGAAATAATACCGATGACCTTTTGTTGGGGAGAAAATCTATCAGTCACACCGATCGGTATAACTAAAGGCTATCGGGTAACACTTTGAAGATCATCCTGACGGTATAGATCATACCGATGGAGTATTTCAGAGAAACTCTCACCTAGCATCGCATGGAATCAAAGGAACTAATGGTTATCGGCAAGAGATGAACATTGGAGAGAAAGATTAATAAGTCTCTGATACTCTGGTGTCCTAGCAAACAACAAAAGGTGCTTTCGGTATGTCATACCGACATACATAACCATCAGCAAAAGTAAGTGAATCAGAACAAGGTTTACAAGTCTGGCCGAAGCATTTCTCACGACGATGTCAGTAACATATTATGAAAGTCTTTCTGATCCAGGATATAAAGGGCTATCAGGAAGATGATGATGCTCAGGTAAACATAAATATGTTATCCAGATGGCATAGATCACCCCGATAACAATGATAGTCACATTCATCGACAAGACTCTCACCGATAGTCATATCGGTAACACTTAACATGTTAGAAAGGAATATCAATCACACAGCGATGAAAGAGGTCATGCCGATGGCAATTGTGCCCACTTTCACATTGGATAAGGTATGGACATATCCTGCCGATACGATTTAATGTAACGTCGAGGAGACAATTAAAGGGTTACAGCGATTGATTGTTCGCGCCATAAGGAGATATTAAAATCGCCCAGACATTATGAAAATCATGCCAATGAAAGGAGTTATGATGATGTGACATTTCACAATGATGAAGGATATTGAACTGCTCGAACAATTAAATGCAAGCGGCGATGAAATCCTCTAAGATCATTACAATTAAAATCGACAGAGTTGTTTGAGAAGAAACTACAGGGGAAAACTTGAAGCGCAAACAAGGGAATTCAATCACAGCCACCGATGACAGGTACATACATACAAACCTTTGTGTTGTAGGCTATATTTTGATTTTCTGTCAAGGATTGAAAATGGAGACTCCAGGAAAAGGAAAGGGCAGAAAATCACAAGGGGATATGAGTAAACCTAAGAAATAGAAAATTGATAAAACCCCTGAAGAGAAAACAAAGGACAGAAAGCTCAATCAAGATTTGATTGATCAATTACTAGGGTCAACTCCCAAAGCTAGAAGATCTGCTCAACTTAGGGCAGAAGTAGAAAAATTAGAGGACAAATGTAAATACCTAGGAAACATTTGGACCCCAATCTGAGGGTATGAACTTTTCAAATTCCAACACAACAGAAGATTTAGGAATTCTCCAGTATCAAACCCATGGCATTTGAATTTGGGTAAACTAGTTGTGCCTGATGTGTTCCTGAATATTGAACTTCTCCAACTTCTTGTTAAACAGTATAACCCAAGTCTTAAAGCTATATGCAACCCACAAGGGGAGCCTGTTATACATTTGTCAAAGAATGCCATCTGTGAAGTATTCGACTTGGATGATTTATGCACTGTCCCCATTATTTATGAGGATTTAGAAAAGGAATATTGGAGGATGGATACTACCTACAATGGATGGAGGTTGCCTATTCATAGGCCCAGAGCTGAGGGAGAATTGGTGCCTCTCAATGAGGATGATGGTCCTCCTTTTCATGTATCAACATTTGAACCCTACATACAACATACCTATTATTCTTGGGTTAGGTCCTAGGATCGGAGGTCCCTGAATTTATGACAATCCCTTTGATGGTTATAGCTACTGACATCCAATGCCACAATGCAAGGCACTTTGACTATGCTGCTTATGTTGTTAATAGAATCTTTGGCCTGGCTGCAATAAGAAACAATGCCCCAACAGTTTCTTTTGAACATTACTCACTTCTTATGCACATGGTGCTCTATTATGGCCAGGAAGTGGGGTTATGGCCAAATGAATTTAAGGTTGTTCTAGCAGACCAGAAGGGACAGAGGTTACCAATACAGATATGGACCAGGATATGGGATAGCAGATATGCCCATTCTAGCTATGTACAATTTGAAGAATATTGTGTAAAAGTGTTGTATAGATATTTTAGTCACCTCTGTGAGTATTCAATCCCAAATGAGATAAAGAGGTTCCTTAGACCGAAAGATTTTGATGGTCCTCCGACTGTTATTCATAACTGGGGAGATTGGTATTGTTTTGAAGATGCCACCATGGTTAGAGTTTATGGTTTTGAGGACACTCCCTTTATCTTACCTAAAACTGTCCCTAACAGAATTGCCTACCTAGAAATAGTTAGGCAAATGCATTGTTCAAATGTGATGCATCTGAGCTCCCATGACAAACAATCTTTTATGCCTAGCACTTTGTGTTTTGGAGATTTCACTGTGGTTTCCAAAGAAGGTTATAATCTCATCCTGGATAAATTGATGCACTACAATATGAGGTGTGCTGAGGTGAGAAAAGGATTTGATCCTGAAGGCTTTATTGACTCTGCTCGGAGGAAGCAAAACCTCAGTGGATACACACATATCCCCTATCGACATGATGATGTCATCAGAAACTTGGAAGAGGCTGAGGTGGAATTGGTGGTGGAACAATATAACAGAGACCTTGATGAGAAAAGGAAGCAGCTGGCAGAAATTTAGGCCTTATCCTCTGGTGATAAAGAACCGGCAGGGCAAGAGGAATCATAGGATAAAACAATAAAAATGTCCAAAAGAAAGATGCAACAATATTAGCCTCCTATCATAGTACATGATGAGGAGGGGTCTGTTGATGAAGATCCAAGGCAAATAGTATATGATTCTTTTATTTCTGATGACAAATTCATTCATTGAAAAGAGTTTAAATCATTTTTATATAAATGCAAAGGGAAGGAAATCAGGGAGTTAGTGTATGATGTCTCTGCTAATAATGAGAGATAATTACTTGATATGTTGAAAACAACAGTGGATAATGAGCTACAGGATATGACCCCTAGCAAGGGTAGACAGTTGCTCAAAGATGCAGGGGTAATGATCTTTCCAGGCCTTGATTTGAATTCTGCTTTAGTCTTTGACAGTTTCCTGAATAATACAGATGATAAATATAAGCTCACTCCAGATGGTGTCAATGAAGTATATATGGGCACCAAATATAATAATGACAAAAATTCATTAATGATATGGGCCCTATATCCTCCCCACAAAAAGACGGCTATCATAGACACTGAGAAGACTTTTGGCCATGTCATGACTTTGAAGGTAGGGGAGACTGACCCCTTGATCACTGCAGACATTGGCATCAATGTTGCAAAGCTGAATAAGGCACAGGCTCAGATGTTGATTAAGGAAAGAGATGCGTACAAACTGAGCTGTGAAGGTTTGACAAAAGAGAATGATTATTTAAAGGATGCTGTTAAGAGTACCTTTGGGGGATCAACAAAAAGGTTAACCCAGGGTGAAAGTTCATAGAGCACCCAAGCACTATCCACAGATCAAGTAGCACAAATTCGGATGGATACACTTGTTACAGTACTCCAGAACAGGCATGCTAACATGGTGCATTGGTTGAATCAATTTTGGGATAATTATTCTCAAAATTATAAAGCAATTCAAGAACATGAAAGGCTTGAAAGAAGGTTGCAGGAGAAACTAAATGAGAAACAAGGTAAAGATACTTCCAAAATTTTAGGTGCCTGCAAAGCAAAAGAGTTGATCGAGTAACATCAAAAATACTATGATCAACTTAAGACTGACGCCAAAAAATGTGTTGAAGTTTCAAAAGTAGGAGCGCCCACATTATTCAAAAATGATAAGGAGTTAAAGAGCAAAGAAGAATGGAGCAGTGACTGTCAAGCAATATTACAAGAAGCTTTGGCAGCTCTTAAGGGCAGAGACTCTGCATCTGGGGAAGCCTGCAAACATTTGGAGAAGATGGTCACAATGGATGTGATTACAAGGAATGCCATTGAATTCACTAATTCCCATCGCAGCCAGGAGTACTTAGACCACGTTGCTAAAATTTACCTATGGTTGAATAGAGCATAATCTTGGTTATTTTATAGTTGTTAATCTTGTTAATTTCCAAAAGACTTCTTGAAGAGTTATGTCTATTCATAAGAGTTTCTATATAAGTTTAAACATTTGATGCTAAAAAATGATCAACAATAGAATAAAATATATACAGTTTACAATGTTCTCAAAAGACCATATTGCAAATATATTATTGAAGAAGTAAATTGGAGTTCTCTGATCTTGTGGTTTTATTCTGGCATCAATTGTTTGTTAAAGTTACTCAATTGTGTGGTTGTCTCCAGTTCTATATGTCCTTGTTATTCAGATTGAATATATCAAGTATATATTTAATTTGTCAGTACACATTTGTTGTAGTTGTGTGGTTTGATTAATTGGTTTCCATAAAAAGAATTAAAATCCTTCTGATCAGTCACAGTAACCTAGAAGTGTTAGTTTGGATTACTAAGAAGAGCCATATAATTAGGATTGCCATTCTGTCTCCAAATTAATATTATCTATTATCTCTTGCATATTTCATTCAATTGGTTCCTTCAAGAAAGGATTAAATTACCTTCTGGTGAATTACAAGATATCTGATTATATTGGTTGGATCATTAAGAAGAGTTTGTTGTCATCTCCCTGCACGTTTATACAAGTTATAAACTAAAATTGTGCCAAACAGTTAGAATTATTATCCATTATAAGCCACTAGTCTTAGTCCTTCATTTGACTCTGTTTACCCAACAAGGCACTGGTCTTATTTCAATCCATCATTTAAATCTTTTATTTATACAATCATAAAATTCACCTTGATATTGCTTATACAATTTCTACCAACCATTCATTAGATATTAGATATAGAAGTAGTTAGCAAGCTTTCATCTATCCTACACCATTTGCCACTATAGGAAGACTTATTTAGTTAGTCAAGACATTTACATTCATTCTGCTTTAATTTCCAAGGTTCACCCACCTAGGTGTAGCAGGATCTCAAGTGCAGGAAATCATCAAACCTTGAAGGTTGATTTTGTCAAGTTAGTTCAAAAATGTTGTGAATCTAAGCATAGAGCTTGGCATCCTCTTAGGATTAACAACCTGCATTTTTGAGACCTAACACCTCCCAAAAGAAAATGCCCTCTGAGGGTTAAAAGGGGACCCTTGGTGGGACCCTGTCCGTACTGCTGACATCATCACTGTGCTGGCAATGACTGGGCACTTAGGTGGTGTGTCTAGCTAGTATGGCATCACTAGGTGATGTGGCATGGGCAGACTCTAAGGAAAATTTAGATTTGTTTCATGTTTTGAAACTTCCTCCAAAAATTTCAAACGCGGTTTAATGTTTTATGAAGTCTAGATTAAATTTTATTTCGCTGGCAAATTGTTTTTCTTTCCCACTGGTGCTATTGTGCAAGCTCTGCTGGCCCAGTCATAGTTCCCAACCGTCGGCCAAGGGCTCAGCCTGGCTTGCCGGATGGCGCTGAACTGGGGGCCAAGGGCCCGCCGGCCATGGCCACTGCCGGTCAGCCAGGGGCTGACCGACCCCTGCAGGTCATGCATTATGTGCGCATGGGGCTAGGTACAATTGTCTGTAGATGCCGTACCCCCCCTTAAAACTCCTCTTTTTTATTTTTATTTTTTAATAAATCTTTTCAAAAAAATTCTGTCATGGTTTTTTATTTTTTTTTTATAATTTTTATTTTCCAAAAACCATAGAAAATTCTTAGTGCAGGTAAAAATAATTTTTTTCTTGAGCGTACCTCTACAGTTCCGTACGATCGTATGACCGAATAGGACAACATGGGCAAAAAAAATTGTCCAGGTCACAATGGCCAAAATAGGCCAAATTATATGTTTTTCTTCGCCTCTTGGGCCTTCTAAATCCAACGACAAGATCTGTTTTTGCATAGGAGGTCATCTGTGAAAAATCCCTCCTCAAACCCTCATTCAATCGATCCAAGAAACCCTTTCTTACAACTAATTTTTAACACATCTGTAATTTTTTCCACAAATCTGCAATACACAAAACCCCAAGTTTGCAATACAACCTGCACAAAACCTTGTAATATCTAAAATCCTTTCATGCATTGCCATGGCTTCCATTTTTTATCTGATCTACACACACAAGGGTTATAAAAAACTAGGGAGCTCACACCTCCCTCAACCATAAACATGGCTCTAATACCACATGTTAGGAATTTGCAGGTCCAATAAAACCAATTCCACATAACCCAATAGGAGAAAATGATGCAGCAAATAACCATAATGCAAAGATCAAATGAACAATCAACAAGATAACACAAGATATACCCTAGGAAAGCCCTCAAGAGGGAAAAACTCAGCATCCAAAAGCATCCACACTCATATGTATTATTCAACAATAAAGATATTACAATACATCTCATGAGTCTCCATGAATACCTCTGAACCATCAAGCACCTCCAATGCATCCTCCATGTGTACAAGCATGAATACACACATCACCTACCATACTTCACATTATGCACTTGCAGGATAGAGCTCAATACAATGAGAACCTCTCACAAACTTCCAATCCATCTACAATGAAATAGACAACCCACCCAACTAATGACCATGTGCTTGCTTTTATAGACCAAGCTCACACAAATACAACTTGTGGTATTAGATAAAACCATGTGTTCCAAAACCATGGATACACAAAACCATTGACCCCCTTATTTAATATTGGTACTACATTTTCCCAACAATTAAATAATAGAAATAATAACCCAATGTTACATACAACATTTACAAGTGGCCTCCAAATAAATATCTAATGTGTTAAACACATCAATTAAGATGCACCACAAATAAATATTTATTTTACATGACTAAAATAATACAATATTATGCAAGGTGTACAACACCTATTTCCCAACAAGTACTAATAGAAGGATATGAATCTGATGAGCCCCCTTGCAGAGAAGAATAAGGAGAAGAAGAAAAGGAAAAATAGATGCAAGTTAATGAAGAAGATGCTCTGGAAAGGGCTCCTAAGGCTCCCAAGTATGTGCAAAAGAATCATTCTGAAGATCAAATCATTGGAGATAAGAACAAAGATGTATTAACAAGAAGGAAAATTGCTATGGCAGATGAACAAGTAAATTTGTATTTTCTATCTAAAATAGGACCCAAAACAATGATTGGAGCATGCAAAGATGAACATTAGATCAAAGCTATGGAAGAAGAATTGATGTAGATTGAGAAAAACTAGACTTGGGAAATTGTTCCAAGACCAGAAGACAAAATTGTAATAGGAACTAAATGGGTATTACAGAACAAGTTGAATGAGAATGGAGTAGTAAGAAATAAGGCTAGGCTTGTGTGTAAAGGCTACTCACAAGTGGGAGGAATATATTATGAGGAAACATATGCTCCAGTGGCAAGAATGGAGGCCATAAAAATGTTCTTGGCCTTTGTAGCTCATAAGAATTTCAAAGTTTATCAGATGGATGTGAAATCTGCATTCTTGAATGGAGAATTGGAAAAGGAGGTATACATTGAACAACCAGAAGGCTTCTAGTTATCAGATGATCCAACTATGGTCTACAAATTGAAGAAGGCATTGCATGGAGTCAAACAGGCTCCTAGAGTTTGGTATGCAAGATTGGATAGATACCTACTGCAACAAGGATTCAAAAAGGGCATTGCAGACAACAATTTGTACTTCAAAGTTGAAGAAGATCAAATCCTAATTGTGGAAGTATATGTTGATGATATAATCTTTAGAGGAAATGAAGGTATGTGCAAAAGATTTTCAAAGGAGATGCAGAAAGAGTTTGAAATGTCAATGTGTGGGGAAATGAATTTCTTCCTTGGGTTACAAATCAATCAATTAGAAAAATGTATTTTCATTTCACAGTCAAAGTATGTTAAGGAAATGTTGAAGAAGTTTGGAATGGAAGACTCCAAATTCATATGTACTCCCATTACTACTAGTTGTAAGTTAAGTAAAGATGATGAATCTCCTAAGGATGATCAGAGCAAGTACAGATCAATGATTGGTAGACTGTTATACGTAACTACTAATAGACCAGATATCATGCATTTAGTTTGTCTTGTGGCTAGATTCCATGCAAATCCCAGAGAGTCACATGTTTCAATAATAAAAAGGATATTTAGATACTTAAAAGGCACTCTGGATTTTGGCTTATGGTATCCCAAGGATACTGATTTCTCTTTGAGTGCATATACAGATGCAAATTGGGTAGGATGTACAGATGATAGAAGTGCAAGTGGTGGTGCTTTCTTTCTCTGAAGAAGACTAGTTTCATGGTTGAGTAAGAAGCAGGATTCAATGTCATTATCTACTGCAGAAGCAGAGTACATTATAGCAGCATCTTGCTATACACAAGTGTTGTGGATGAAGCAGACATTGAAAGATATCAGAGTATCATATGATGAACCTATTCCTATCTTATGTGATAATACAAGTGGTATGAACATTTCAGAGAATCTGGTAATGCATTCAAGAACAAAGCATATTTCAATCTGGCATCACTTTCTAAGAGAGGAGGTTGCAGAGAATGAGGTGAAATTGGAGTATGTGCCTACCAAGGATCAAGTTGCAGATATCCTTACAAAGGCTCTTCCCAAAGACACTTTTGAGTATCTCTGACAGAAGTTAGGGGTTATTGCCCCTCCTTTTAATTAGATGCATAAGTGTGTGCATCTAATCAGGAAGCATTTCAAGATACATTCTTTTTCTTGGATTGGTGTTGAAGGCTACCTCTTAGGGGGAGTAGGTAGTGGTACTATTCGTTGGTGCAGTCAGATGAAGCATATATTATGCCCCTAAGGGGGAAAGTGCAGAAAAGTGAAAGTAGTGGAGTGAAAGCAAGTGCTTTCTGGTGTTGCAAGTGTTACCCTTTGCCATTGATGTCAAAGGGGGAGAGAATTGAAGTGACTGAAAAACCATTGTGCAGAAAAGATTGTGCAGAAAAGTATGTGAAGAATAAAAGTTGCTCCAGTCAAGGGGAGTACTACTGGTTGCAGAACTGTTGATTGATTATCTTTTGTTGTTGATGGTTTTTCAAAAGAGTTGGTGTTGCCATCAATGAAAACATGGGAGATTGTTGGAAGCTTGCTAGTGTTGTCATTGATTTCAACCTCCAACAAATGGTTCACTTGGTTTCCAAGTGCTTTTGAGAAAATTTAAATAAAAAGGTGTGTAGTGTGACAAAGGTATGTTCATTGTTGTGTTCCACATTTCTTTATAGTTGAAGACATGCTTGTACAGTTTGGAAGTGTTTGTCAGAGGTATTTAGAGGTGTTATATCTAGAGTTTCAGGTTTTTGATTGTATGGCAGTGGAAGGTGTGCTTGACAGAGCGTTTGCCTATGTAGAAGGTTGTTTGGGAGAAATGAGATTGCTCTACATTTCTTCGCATTGCAGTTTCTTGTCTTGTGGATATGGGAACATGCTTAAATTATTTGTATCTACCTTCCTTGGAAGTTTCTAGTGTTGGATTTCTTTGTAAATTTAGTTCTTGTATTGGAGTTCAGTAATAGTGTATCCTGATGTGCAGAATGAAGACATTCTTTTTTTAAGGTGGTTGCGGTAATATTGCACAAGATTCTGATGATGCTGAACATTTTAGAAAAATGTGTGGATGATGTGGAGTGTCTCTCTGTGGTCTGCGTGATGTTTTTACACTTGGAGAAGCATATATGTGGTCGCTTGTAGTGTTAGTTCAGGTTTGGCTGGCCTGGCTTGCTAACACTATTTGCGGAGGCACTTCTGGATTGTGGATGTAATGAGCAGCACAGTGATACAAATTTGAGTCCTAGTTAACTCTTGGCATGGTCCACTTTCACTTCTTTCCACCATGGAAGTGTTTGGTGTCAACCTATTTTGGTGTTGCACGCTTGAGGTGCATACGTTTTATTAGGATTGACCTAATTGAGATGGTTTTAGGTTGTGGATGGTATAAATGCAAGATGAATTTGAGTGGAGAAAAGTAGAGAAGATGATATGAATGTGAATCAAGGTTAGTGATTGAGTGTAAGCTTAAATGCTTATGACTCCTGAATGCAGTGAGCAGAAGGTGTCTACATTTCAATGTGCTTGAAGTTGCTAGAGGTAGTGAGCCAAAGGTTGCAGATGACAAAAAGTTGCAATGGTGGATTTCTCCTGTTTCTTTGAGATAGTGAATCTCTCTATAACAGTCCTCTTCTATTATTCTCTTCTAGATAGTGAGTACTTCTGGAAGTGAGCCTTTATTATGGGTAGTGATCCCTTGGTAGTGAGCCTATTTGTTTTCGGTGTTCCTATTCATATATATGTGAGCTAATCCTCACTGTGGTTTTTCTGTTCTTGGGTTTTCCATGTAAATCTAGTGTTCTTATGTGTTTGATGTGTTTTGCATTGATGCTTCATATGTTTACATTCTGTTAATGCATAATAAGAGTTTGAAGATTGGAATAGCATTAAGGGTTTAATGTTTTACTATACAACTGATTCACCCCCTCTTAGTTGTCCTGTGCATACTAACATCCATGTCATCCAATTGTTGTTGCCAGTATCTCAGGTTCCCCAGTCGTGTATGCTAGAGAGGTGCCCTATACAACATTACAAAGGGCTCAAACCATGCCCTCACATTCGCACACTCAGGCCTCATAATATGAATGTGCTTCCACACCCACATGTGGAGCAATGTCACCCTTGTCCCCAAGCTCACATCCACCTGATACACCACCAGGTGCATCTCATGATAAAGCTGGGCCAACAAGCAAGGCCCCCATGCAAACACTATCTCCTAGGTCACCATAGCCTCGATGACCTAACCCTAGCCAACTGAGAAGTCCCATGACCGTCGATTAGGCATCAGTATACCTCCAATTAGCCCACTAACATATAGCACATAACGCTAACCTCCCCCCACACGGGTAGCCCCATAGCACATTTCCCGCCTATCCTAAGTGTACCTCAGCCTTGTTGACACAAACGCTTGGTCTAACACTACTACTCTAGAGGGAACATCATAGGTCACCCTCTCTCCAACAATGGGGACCCTAAGGATCCTCCATACATCCTTTAGGGTGATAGTGATGTCACCCATCGGTAGTAAGAAGGAGCATGTCTCGCTCCTCCATCTCTCCATCAGGACCGTCATCATGGCCCTATGAGTCCATAACCAGGGCATCTCGAAGACCATATGCAATCCAATCCTGTGCAACCGAGCTATATTCGCATCTGTAGCTGTCCCCTCAAAGCCATCACTAAAGGAACTCATCGCTCTCATGACTGCAGCACCTCCCCATCAATCTACATCCAAAAAATCACCCAAGTCAACCCATTTTACCTAAAACAATGCTTTGGTGCTAATATATTTACTAATAGCGCTAAACTAGAAGGTGGCACTAATCCAAAGCCTTATTGTGCTAATCCAGCGGATGGCACTAATTTAGAGCCCAATTGCACTAATCTAGAGGATAGCGCTCCTTCCTGACCTGATAGCACTAATTGACCCATTAGTGCTAATCCTTGACCCAATGGCGCTAATCCGCCATTACACCCAAAAAACCCTAAAATTTTGGCGCTAAAGAAAAGCATAGCGCTAAACCCCATACACATTACGCTAATCGACCCAATAGCACTAAAGTGCTAATAGATAGCGCTAAACCACAAAAACCCCAAATTTGTGGTGCTAATCTGCTAGCATATGGTGCTAAACCACCTGAATTCCCCTTTTGCCTTCTGGTTCTAATCTACCCAATGGCACTAATTTGCTCCCCAATAGTGCAATGCGGTTGCGTGATAGTGCTAATCTAGCTAACCTACCAATTTTCACCCCCTAAACCGAACCTGAATCTAGAAATGACAAAGTCAGGTTAGGATGACATACCCATGGTCTAGCCTTGTCCATCCGCTAGTAGTCTCACACCCCCTCCAATCGATGCATGTGTCGTGGGAAAGTCAGCTATGCCATGTCTCTCTCTAGTCTTCTCTCGTCCAATCAGCTTAGAGTATGCAAATGTGGCATATTGGGCCCACACTTATTATCCATAGCTGCCATGTCAACTCTAATTCACCATTTTTTCTCGCTAGGCCACAAATCTTAACCTTTTCCCTCTATTTTTTCTCCTGTCAAACTTGTTTTCAGTCCTGCATCCATTTTTCACCACCATTCCCTCCTTTTCAAGAGTTTGCTCAAAAAAATTAATTTTTTTCACCCGACCTCTCAAGGGGCATCCCTCATCCATTTTAACTCCTTCCCGTTAGCTGGGGAAAAATTATTTGACCTTATGCCATTTCCCTACTAGGTCATGACGCCACGTCAAAGAGGGGCAAAATGTAGACACCTAAAAATGTCTCGACCCTTTAACCAATTTTTTGCATCCTCGCGTTACCAACCTAACCATTTCACCAATTGATTAAATAAAATTATAATTATTTAATTAATTAACCCTACATCATCCCTGAAAATTCATCCTTGACCATCCATCATCAATTTACCCTTAGTCCTGAATTAATTTAATTAATTTAGCACTATACCTTACAACTTCATCCCAATTAATTAAATAAATATGTTAAATATTTATTTGGTTAATTTATCCATTTTCCTAAACCTGATTAATTAGATAAAACATAATTATTTAATTAATCTTCCCTACTCTACCACCTAAACCCAGCCTAGTTGATTAAATATCAATTATTTAATTAGCCACCCTAGCCTAAATGACCCCTAGACCTGAATTAATTAAATAATCCTTATTTAATTAAATTTAAACCCCAATTAATCCACCCACTAATTTTCTCCAGCCATATTAATTAAGTTGATCTCCTTGATTAACTTGGTCAAATCATCATTAACACCTTCTCCCACATCCCACAAATAAAAATTTACCTTTTAATCTAAAAGGTCACATGACCCTTCCACCTCACCTTTCTATTTTCATGCTAAACTCTTCTCCATAAAATTAGCTTACACATGTAGGCACTAAAAATGTATATGTGTCATATGACTCACCATTCCACATAAAATGAAATTTTAAATTCCATCTCATCCCAAGGAAATTAATTTTTAATTTCCTCATAAGTCTTATCACATTAAATGCAAAGACTTCCCCAAAAATGAATAAAAGATTGCAAAATATTCCCATCCATCCAATCTTGTTGATCAAATCCCAACCCTTCATCCTCTCATCTCATCTCACCCTTGATCTCAACTTTCAATCTCCATTGTTGGATGAAATCCCCCCTCAAATTTCCTATAAATACAAGCCTGATCCACAAGCCATTTTCATCATCCATTTTTCAAGCAATCTTATAATGCCAAAATAGCCTCCAAATATCTCCATCATATCCTCTTAATGCCAAAATTGTGTTGAGCTTTGAGAGTATATCCACATTCAACCATTCCATTTGGGTGAAGCTAGAGTGTTTGGGTGCACACTCTCTATCTTATCAAGGAATGAGAAGGACTTCAAGGCATTCAGGAAGGTATAAAATCTTTTTTTTGATCCGTAAGAGATTTTATTGATTAAAAATGAAAAATTACAAAAATGGCCAGCCATGGCCAACATACAAAGTTTGCATCAGAGAAGTACAATACACAACTGCTTAGTTTAAGTTACATTCTGAACACCAGATTTGGTGTGAGATCACAATTGCATTTTAATCTGATCTAGCTCCGTCTTGAGAATTTTCTTCTTCTTATACTGCACTTCTTTCGTTTCCTCCCCAGCCTCATTCTTTTGCAATTTAATGGTGTCCATAATCTGAGATTAATGCAGGAGCATCCCTGGCTCAAGAGAAATCTTGCATCAACCAAAAACATTTGTATTTCAATTTGTTTTCTTTCATTTTTCCAGTTCAGTACAGTCAATTCAGTCAATTGCAGTTTCTATATTTTGGTCCACATTCTACCATAGTTTCATTTTAGACCTTGTGGAGCTGGAATTAGCATCTAGACACCTTCATGCACATCATATCCAAAATTCAGATCATTTGGATCAGGTACCAGAAAGATATCGCTATCAGAAGATTGACCGTTTTCTCAAAGCAGAGCATCCTGATAGTCTCAGACAATTGGCTAAAGGAGAAGACTTGCGAAGCACTTTCATGACTTGTGGAGCTAAATGACACATCATTCAATGTTGTTTGGATCATGGCCAACCTTCCTTGAGATCTACATGCCATTCCATTCATTTGTGGAGGAGTTCTATATGATTAGTTTTGACCTATTCGTGTACACACGTTACATCTTTCATTGGAGTTTGTAATCATCCTTGGCCGACATGGAGGACTCTTATGATACAGAGATGATATATATTCATGTAATAGATGCATCAGAAAGTATCGAATCACATAGAGATAGATAGATAGTTTGAATTCTTGCGAAGGCACTATAAAGCTATATCTTTTGCATATTCTGTAACTAAGGAATCAGGCCTGTGAGCCCTACTTATAAGCCCGCATGTTGCTAGCCTGTTTGTATTTTGAATCTTTGATATACTGAATGACTGAATCTACATTTGCATTCTATCTTTGAATTATTTCCATTGTGTTTACTCTTGCTGCACAGTTTGGACTGTTCACTTTGTGGACCCTCCTAACCATGATTGCACCAAGTTGTATCAGAGCGAAGTTTGAATCCTTTGGAGCGAATTGAGCAAAATTGGTGAAGGAATTCCATAAGATCTTGCTATGAACAGATCATCAAATCCAAGGAAAACTACTTGTGTTGTCCACCGATTGCCAATTGTGAGGGAGTTGTCACCTTGTAGCCCAATCGCTAAATTTGAGGCAATTTCACTTGATCCTAGGAAGAGATGCCACCAAGGAGAATACCTATTGTTGGAACTATGGCTGGACAAATGGATGAGATGATGGAAATGATGAAGATAATGTGAGTTCACTTGGATGCTAGTGAAGAAGATAGGTGAAGAGGATTGACACCTCGACCCAATGTTGAAAGTGATGATGATGAGGAATTTCAATCTGCTGATCAGAATGACATAACCCAAGGAGATGAAGAAGAAGAATCAGATCAAGTCAAGATGTTGTGAGCTATTTCAAATATTTGGAAAAGACCTAGAGTTGATGTACTGAACTACATTGGCAATTTGAATCCTGAAGAGTTGATAGATTGGATAAATGACCTAGAAGAATACTTTGAGTATGAAGAAATTGAAGACTAGGAGAAGGTGAAATTTGCAAAAAAAAAGTTGAAAGGACATGCTGCTATATGGTGGAAAGGAGTTCAATTGGATAGAAATAGAAGAGGAAAAGAGAAGATTACAAAGTGGGATGGAATGGTGACAAAATTGAAGAATCAATTTATACCTGTTGACTATGAGTTGGAACTGTTGAAGAGATTGCAGAACTTGAGACAAAAGGAGAAATGAATGAAGGAGTATATTGAAGAATTTCATAATATGAACATAAAGACATGACATACTGAAGCAAGTAAGGAGAAAGTGGCTAGATACATCAATGGACTAAGATTGAATATTCAGGAAGAACTAAGTTTGGTGAGGATGACAACATTGGAAGATGCATATCAGTTTGCCCTAAAAGTTGAACAAGAAGCATGAGAAAAGAAAGAGAGGTAGAGGAGGTTAATATCAGAGAAGTAGAACATTTTCCAGAGGAGAAAGATCATATGCGGAGAAGAACAGACCAGATAACACATTCAAGAAGGAGGATAGAGATAACAATGCATACTAGAGATATGACAGAACTTTCTACCGTAGAGGAAACCCTAGTCCATACCGAAGTGAAGGATACACAAGAGAAGGAAGAGGACTTGATAGGAGAACATTCAAAGGAACTTGTTTTAAATGTGGAGGTGAAGGACATAGAGCATTTGAATGTAATCAAGGTGTTGGGATAAGGTGCCATTAACCTAGTAAATCCCAATATTGTATTTATTCCATTTGTTATTTGTAATTTGTAATTACCCATAAGGGATGTACAAGTTTCACTGGCAGTGGTAAAAATTATTTACTGTCCATGGTAATTACAGAGTTACTACACGGTAAGTCCCAGAGTTACTAGCGGTAGTTATGGGATGTCATTTACTATGGTAAATGGTAATTGGTCAAAGTGGGATGCACATGTGGAGGAATAATCTATTTTTAGTTTTATGACGCACATCATAGATGATGTAAGAAGGTGTAAGAGATTCTATGACAATTGTAAGTTGTCATAAGAATCTATGACACTAATAATAGCATATGATGCGTCATAAGATGCTGTAAGTGGCTATTTTTAGCCCCAAGGTGTTCAAGCTTGCATGGACACTTTTTCCCAAGTGTAGGATGCATGTATGACAACATTTATGACCCCATAAGAGCCTATTCTTGGCCATGGACGCCCAAGGTTGTATTGTTGACTCTTGACAAATGTTATGGGCTTGTAAGAAGCCATTTAATGTCTTGAGGTTGTGTAAATTCTATATAACCATAGCATAGTAGATGAGATTGATATAACAGTTTACAGGTACCCAAGTTCTACCAGAGTGAATGTTGTAGGACAGAGGAAGTGAATGTATTTGTAATCTCCTTTTGTGAAGATAATACAACTTGGCCTCTTTTCTTGGTGGAGTTTTTTACCCGCAAGAGTTTTCTCCACTTAAAACACTTGTGTTATGTGCTTCATTCTACTTCTAGTATATTTATGTATTGTGGGTTTATGTTTTGATTACAATCTCCATTGTTAATGCACGCTTAAAAGATTGCTGAAATTTATTTGAATTAGATTTCCATTGAAGTAGTGTTGCTTTCATTTCTAACATTTGGTATCAGAGCCTGGCTAGCTTTGACTCTTAGGTGGTAGTGTGGAAGTTGTAGCTACAATGGGAGATTTGGTTGCATTTGTTTTGTAGATCTTGTGTTGTTATTATGGATGTATCCATTGTTGCATCAACCTCTCGATTGGACATTGAGAAGTTCAACGGAACAGGGTATGAGTTGTGGAAGTTGAAAATGGAAGATTTGTTGGAAGAATGAAACCAATGGCTGGCTGTCCAAAAAGAGAAGAAATCTGACGATGTCTCTCAAGATGAGTGGGATAGATTGGATAAGAAGGCACGGGGAACCATCTGGTTGTGTCTTTCAGACTGTATCCTATTGAATGTCGCAAAGGAAGAGACTGCATACAAGTTGTGGAAACGGTTGGGTGAGATCTATCAAGCCAAGAGTATGGTAAATAAACTTTATTTAAAAAGAAAATTGTTTTCCATGAAAATGCAAGAAGGTGAATCAGTTACAGAGCATTTAAATTCTTTTAATTTGTTAGTGAGTCAGCTTGATTCAGTAGATGTTGAGGTTAGTGAGGAAGATAAATGTATTTTACTTCTTTGTTCTTTACCTAAGTCTTGGGAGAATGTTATCCTTGCTATCACTACTAACCTCATGGATCCAAAGTTGGATGCTTGTTTCAGTGCTACTGTCACAAGAATTGAGGAAGAAGAGTTCAGATAGTTTAGGGGATGCTCTCAGTGTTAGGGGAAGGTCTAAGGAAAGAGGACCTAAGGGAGATTAGAAAGGGGCTAAGGAAAAGTCCAAGGGCCAGTCTAAGACTCCTGGTAAAAAGAACAGAGTTAAGTGTTGGAACTGTGGTAAAAGGGGACATGTGAAGGAGTGCAAAAATCCCAGAAATAGTGGGAGAGTGCTTCGGATAAGTCCTCGAATGCAGGTGAATAAGTTTTACTTTCTACATGTAATCTTGTTTCTAATGATCACTAGTTGATTGACTCAGGATGCTCATTTCATATGACCCCGCATAAGGAATGGTTCTCCTCATATGAAGAATATGATGGAGGTAATATCTACCTTGGTGACAACTCTACATATCTGATTGTCAAGAAAGGAAAGGTATTGTTGTGTTTCAATGATGGGAGGATTAAAACCCTCCCTGGTGTTTGCATGTTCCTGGATTAGCTAGAAATTTGATTTCAGTTTCGAAGTTGAATGATTTGGGAATGCATGTGACATTTGACAAGCATGGCTACAGATTAGTGAGAGGGAGCTTGGTGGTAGTGAAAGGGAAGAGATTCAGGAACTTGTTTAAGCTTGAAGCCACTACAGTTTGTAATGCCTCCTATGTATCTGAGGCCACTACTGAAAATACATGTATGTTGTGGCATCGTAAATTGGGCCACGCAAACGATAATGTATTGAAAACTATTAATAATAAAAAATTATTGGATGGTTTCTCTTATTCTAATGAGCACTTTGATTTCTATGAGCATTGTGTGTTTGGTAAACAAAACAAAAAATCATTTCCTTCAGGAAGTAATAGAGCAAAAGAGAAGTTAGAAATTATTCATACGGATGTGTTTGGACCTGTGGATAATGAATCTATTGGAAAATCTCGTTATTTTGTAACCTTCATTAATGATGTATCCAGATTTACATGGATTTATTTTATGAAGCATAAATCTGAAGTTTTCACTAAGTTTAAGGAATTCAAAGTCTTAGTAGAGAACCAATCAGGTTTAAAGATAAAAATATTAAGATCTGATACTGGAGGGGAATATTGCTCTAAGGAATTTGATGAGTTTTGCAAGCATGCAGGTATAATCAAACAAAAGACAACTCCGTATACACCACAACAGAATGGTGTTGTAGAAAGGATGAACTAAACACTTATGGAAAGGGCCAGAAGTGTGCTTAGTGATGCACAGTTGGATAAATGCTTTTGGGCAGAGGCTGTGTGTACTGCTTGCTACTTGATAAACAGATCTTCTTGTAAGGCTCTTGATTCGACACCTTTTGGTTGTGAGGCTTTTTTTCATGTGCCTAAGGAAAAGTGATTTAAGTTGGATCCAAAGGCTAAAAAGTGTACATTCATTGGATATGGTGATAATGTGAAAGGTTATAAGCTTTGGAATCCACTAACCCGCAAGATTATCTTTTCTAGAGATGTAATTTTTAGGGAACTTAGAGCTATTTCTAAACCTGAGCAGCCAAAAGAAAAAGATGAAAAGGTAAAGAAGGTGCACTTTGATTTAGAGCAAAAAGAAGCAACTCAGGAAGAACAAAATGATGGATTAGGGGGTGAAGAAGAAGAAGAAGATTCAAGTAGTTCTAATGAAGATGAGTCTGTAGTTACAGAAGAAGTTGTTGCAGATGATCATGTACAAGAACGAGTAGAGTCTCTTACTTCACCCTTGAAGAGATCCACAAGACAACGAAATCTAGTTGATAGGTATAGCCTACCAGATTTCTATTGTGTATATGCTTTATTGAGTACTAATGATGAACCTAGATCCTACAGGGAAGCTATTTCTACAGATGATAGTAGGTCTTGGTAGCTAGCCATGCAGGAGGAGATGATGGCTTTAGACTCTTGTAACACCTGGGATCTTGTTCATTTGCCCAAAGGAAGAAAGGCCATAGAATGTAAGTGGGTCTTCAAGATGAAGTTTGGAGCAAACGGGTCATTGGAGAAGTACAAGGCTAGACTGGTAGCCAAGGGCTACTCCCAGAGAGAGGGACTTGATTTTGGTAAGATATTCTCTCCTATTGCTAAATTGACTTCTATTTGATTTCTCTTATCCATTGCTGCAGCTTATGATTGGGAGATTGAGCAAATGGATGTTAAGATTATATTCTTGCATGGAGATCTTGAAGAAGAAATTTATATGCAATAGCCTACAGGTTTTGAGGTAAAAGGAAAAGAACATTGGGTTTGCAGGTTAAAGAGGTCTCTTTATGGTCTAAAACAGTCCCCCAGAATGTGATATCAAAAGTTTGATTCAGTTGTTTTGAAATTGGGTTTTGTTAGAAGTGAGGATGATCATTGTGTTTACATTCATTGTGTTGATGATTCTATACTAGTTATTGCTTTGTATGTTGATGACATGTTTTTCAGCAATACTAAGGGTATGGTTAGTGAGCTTAAAGCCCAACTTTTAGGTGCATTTGAGATGAAGGATCTTGGTGCTGCAAGGTATATTCTAGGAATGGAGATTAGGAGGGATAGAGTTAACATAAAGCTTTGGTTTTCACAAAGTAAGTATGTGAATACTATTGTGCAGAGGTTTAGTTTGCAGGACTATAACCCAGTTAGAGTTCCTTTTACACATTGGTACTAAGCTTTCATTAGATATGTATCCAAAGACTGAGGATGATCTTGAGGATATGTCTAATGTACCATATGCTAGTGCTGTAGGGAGTTTGATGTATGCAATGGTTTGCACTAGGCCAAATATTGCGCAAGTAGTGGGAGTTTTGAGCAGATTTATGTCTAACCCTGGTAGACAACATTGGAACTATGTGAAGAGGGTGTTTAAATATCTTGCAGGTACTCCTAATCATTGTTTGGTTTATTCTGGTACTGATAGTGCTGATAAATCTTTGGACATACAGGGTTTTGTTGATGCAGATTGGGCAGGTGACTTGGATAGTCGAAGGTCCACTAGTGGCTATGTGTTTACTTTGTTTGGAGGTGCAGTGAGTTGGATGAGTAAGAGGCAGCCCACAGTTGCTTTGTCCACCATAGAAGCAGAGTATATGGCTGCTACACATGTCTCTAAGGAGGCAGTTTGGTTGAGGAGACTATGTACAGGTATTGGCTTTGATTGCAGGATCATTCAGATTGGTTGTGATATCCAGAGTGCTATCTGTTTGGCTAAGAATCCCATGTATCATGCTCAGACTAAGCATGTTGATGTACAGTATCACTTTGTTCGAGAGTTGGTTGCAAATGGAGAGATTGAGCTGAAGAAGATAGACAATCAGGAGAATGTTGCAGATTCATTGACGAAGCCTATGAGCACAGAGAAGTTCATGTGGTGCAGAGAGGCCATGGGCCTTGTTTCTAGTGCCTGATTATTTTTCATTTGATTTCCTATGGGTTGATTTACAATGTATAATGTCAAGTGGGAGAATGTTGGGATAAGGTGCCATTAACCTTGTAAATCCCAATATTGTATTTATTCCATTTATTATTTGTAATTTGTAATTACCCCTAAGGGATGTACAAGTTTCACCGGCAGTGGTAAAAATTATTTACTGTCCATGGTAATTACGAAGTTACTGCATAGTAAGTCCCGGAGTTACCAGCAATAGTTATGAGATGTCATTTACTATGGTAAATGGTAATTGGTCAAAGTGGGGTGCACATGTGGAGGAATAATCTATTTTTAGTGTTATGACGCATGCCATAGATGTTGTAAGAAGGTGTAAGAGATTCTATGACAACTGTAAGTTGTCATAAGAATCTATGACACTAATAATAGCATATGATGCGTCATAATATGTTGTAAGTGGCTATTTTTATCCCCAAGGCGTTCAAGCTTGCATGGGCACTTTTTCCCAAGTGTAGGATGCATGTATGACAACATTTATGACCCCGTAAGAGCCTATTCTTGGCCATGGACGCCCAAGGTTGTATTGTTGACTCTTGACAAGTGTTATGGGCTTGTAAGAAGTCATTTAATGTCTTGAGGTTGTGTAAGTTCTATATAAACCATAGCATAGTAGATGAAAGTGATATAACAGTTTAAAGGTACCCATGTTCTGCTAGAGTGAAGGTTGAAGGACAGAGGAAGTGAATGTATTTGTAATCTCCTTTTGTGAAGATAATACAACTTGGCCTCTTTTCTTGGTGGAGTTTTTTACCTGCAAGGGTTTTCTCCACGTAAAACACTTGTGTTATGTGCTTCATTATGCTTTTGGTATATTTATGTATTGTGGGTTTATGTTTTGATTACAATATCCATTGTTAATGCACACTTAAAAGATTGCTGAAATTTATTTGAATCAGATTTCCATTGAAGTAGTGTTGCTTTCATTTCTAACACAAGGAAGTACAAGCAAGAAGACAGAGAACAATGGAAGAACAACCTACATAGAAGAAGAACATGTTGGATCACCTAGTTTAGTTGGTAAACTTGAGAAAGGAGAATCACTAGTCATGTGGAGAGCACTATTTCAAGTAGAGCCAAATGAGGAACCACTGCAGAGGAAAAGTTTGTTCAGAACCAGATACAAATCAGGAGGTAAATGTTGTAAGGTTGTAATTAATAGTGGTAGTTCAGATAATTTAGTTTCAGAGGAGATGGTGACTAAGATGAAGTTGGAAAGATTAAAACACCCTCATCCATATCAGATAGAATGGATTCGGGATGATCATAAGATACTGGTGAGTGAACAATGTTTGGTGAAATTTCATATTGGATCTTATCATGATGAAGTATTGTGTGATATTATGCATATGGATGTTTATCATATTTTTTTGGGTAGACCATGGCAGTATAATAGGAAATCTATACATGATGGGAGAAAGAATACATACACTATAACATCAAATGGAAAGAGTATTACTTTGATCCTAAGAGTGAAGTATGTAGGAATGCTAGAATATGTTTGGTTGATGGAAGAAAATTTATGGATGGTTTGAGACATAAAAATATGTGTTATGCTTTGATTCCTAAGAAGCCTGAAGACCTAAAGACATAGACTGAAGAATCACAACCAGAGGAGATAACTAAGTTATTGACAGAGTA
The DNA here is from genome assembly GCA_027924645.1 of Cunninghamia lanceolata. Classification (NCBI taxonomy): domain Eukaryota; kingdom Viridiplantae; phylum Streptophyta; class Pinopsida; order Cupressales; family Cupressaceae; genus Cunninghamia; species Cunninghamia lanceolata. Next base: position 15,577,388 of record BSBN01000822.1, on the reverse strand, counting down.
TGAAGACATCATATCAGATAATGCACCTGAAGGATTGCCACCAATCAAGAGTATCAATCATCAGATGGATCTTATACCTGGAGCTAGTTTGCCTAACAAAGCAGCACATAGAATGACACCGATAAAGAATGAAGAATTGAATAGATAGATACATGAGTTGTTGAGGAAAGGTTTGATCAGAGAAAGTTTGAGTCCTTGTGTAGTACCTACAGTGCTAGAATTGAAGAAGGATGGAGAATGGAGGATGTGTATAGGCTCTAGAGCAATCAACAAGATCATAGTTAAGTATAGATTTCCTTTACCTAGGATGAATGACATCATGGATTGTTTGAGTGGAACAAAATATTTCACAAAGATATACTTGAAAAGTGAATACCATTAGATCAACATCAGAGAAGGTGATGAATGGAAGACTGCTTTTAAGATAAATGAGGGATTGTATGAGTGGTTAGTGATGCCTTTTGGATTGACAAATGCACTGAGAAATTTCATGAGGTTGATGAATGAAGTATTGAAGAAATTCTTTTGTAAGTTTGTTATCGTATAGTTGGATGATATTCTAATTTTTAGTAGGACAAACGAAGAACATTTATGGCACCTAAGACAACTATTGCAGAGGTTGAGAGAAGAGAAATTGCTTATAAACATCAAGAAGTGTAGTTTCATGAAGGAAGAATTGGTATACTTGGGATTTGTGATTTCCACAGAAGGATTGAAGATGGACCCTTAGAAAGTAAGAAAAATTGTTGAGTGGCCTACACCTGAGAGCATTGGAGAAGTCAGATCATTTCATGGATTAGCTAGTTTCTACCGAAAGTTCATCAGAAATTTCAATTCAATATGTAACCCTATGATAGAGGCAATGAGAGGTGACAAAAAGACTTTAAGTGGACATCAGGAGTAGAAAAAAAGTTTTGAGTTGTTGAAGCAGAAAGTGATAGAGAACCCTATGTTGGCATTACCAGATTTCAATAAGGTATTTCAAGTAGATTGTGATGCAAGTGGACATGCAATAGGAGCAGTGTTAAGTCAAGAAGTTAGACCTGTAGCATATTTCAATGAGAAGTTGAATGATGTAAGGAGAATATATTCAGTTTATGATCAAGAGTTCTATGCCATAATTCAAGCCTTGAAGAAGTGGAGACATTATTTGTTGCCTAAGAAGTTTGTGTTGTATACAATTCATCAAGATTTGTAGTATTTGAATAGTCAAGGAAAGTTGAATCAGAGACATATGAGATGAGTAGAGTTCATGCAGAGTTACACTTTTGTATTGAAGCATAGGAGTGGAAAATCAAACAAAGTTGTATATTCATTGAGTAGAAGAAGGAACTTGTTGACAGATATGAGAGTTGAAGTGTTAGGATTTGAAGAATTGAAGAATATGTATGAGGAAGATCTTGATTTTGCAGAACCTTGGAAAGCATGTAAGGAGCCTTTTGTGACAGATAGGAGTAAGTGGTTGGACTATTTCATTCAGAAGGATATGTTATTCAACAAAAGTTAGTTATGTATACCAAGGAGTTCAATGAGAGATAATTTGATCAAAGAGAAGCACAATGGTGGATTGGCAGGATATTTTGGCATTGACAAGACAGTGGCTTTGGTAAGTGAAAATTACTTTTGGCGTCGGATACAAGGATGTAAGGAAATTTGTATAGAGTTGTAGAGTTTGTCAAGTTGCAAAAGGAAGTAGTCAGAATACTAGATTGTACAAAGCTTTGACAGTACCAGACAGACCTTGGGAAGACATAAGCATGGATTTCATAATGGGATTGTTGAAGACATAGAGAGGACATGATTCTATATTTGTAGTGGTGGACAAATTTTCAAAGATGACACATTTCATACCTTGTAAGAAGACAATTGATGTAGTTCATTGTGACTGACCTATTTTTCAAAGAGATTGTGAGATTGCATGGATTATCTAAGAGCATAATTTCAGACAAAGATACAAGATTTCTTGGATACTTTTGGAAGACACTTTAGATTGAACACGAAGACAGATTTGAAGTTCAGTTCAGTATTTCATCCACGGACTGATGGATAGACAAAGGTAGTAAATAGGAGTCTAGGAAATCTGTTGAGATGTTTGGTTGGAGAAAAGGCAGGAAGTTGGGATTTGATTCTATCACATGCAGAGTTTGCATATAATAATTTAGTGAATAGGAGTATCAGAAGAACACCTTTTGAGATTGTGTTAGGAACTAACCCTAGAGGAGTTGCAGAGTAGAGAGATATCAGCATGGAGGATAAGAGGAGTACTAAAGAAAAAGAATTTGCAGGACACACGGAGATAGTGCATAATCAGGTTAAGAAGCATTTGGAGGAGATGAACAATAAGTATAAGGAGCAAGCAGATGAGAAGAGAAGACAAAAAAAAATTAGTGGGAGATGAAGTGATGGTATATCTGAGAAAAGAAAGATTTCCAGTTGGGACATATAACAAGTTGAAGATGAGGAAGTTTGGACCATGTAGGATACTCAGAAAGTTTGATTTAGGAAATGCATATGAAGTGGAGTTACTAGAGAAATTGGGTATATCACCTAGTTTCAACATTGCAGACCTATAGCAGTATCATGAAATAGAGTTCAATGACAACATTGATAAAGATTTGAAGAAGTTACCACAACAAGCACTAGAGCAGATTGAAGACATCTTGGATAGCAGAATTGGATGCAACACCAGAGGAAAATAATACAAGGAATATCTTGTGATGTGGAAAGGTAGATCGGAAGAAGATTCATCTTGGATTTCTTAGGCTGAGGTGGACCGTCTTGGTTTCCCTCCAGCCCCAACAAAGTGAAGGACTCACTTTTTCAACAACCCCGAATGTCTGATGCAGGAGCATCCCTGGTTCAAGAGCAATCATGCATCAACTAAAAATATTTACATTTCAGATTGTTTTCTTTCATTTTTCTAGTTCCGTACAGTCAGTTCAGTCAGTAGTAGTTTCCATATTTTGGTCCGCATTCTGCTATAGTTTCATTTCAGACCTTGCAAAGTTGGAAATAGCATCTAGACACCTTCATGCACACCATATCCAAAATTCAGATCATTTGGATTAGGGACCAGAAAGATATCGCTATTAGAAGATCGACTGTTTTCTCAGAGCAGAACATCCTAAGAGTCTCAGATAATTAGCTAAAGGAGAAGACTTGTGGAGCTAAATGACACATCACTCAATGTTGTTTGGATCATGGCCGACCTTCCCTGAGATCTGCATGTTATTCCATTCATTTGAAGAGGAGTTCTATATGATTAGGTCCGACCTATCCATGTACACACGTTAAATCTCTTTCATTGGATTTTGTAATCATCCTTGGCTGACGCGGAGGATTCTTATGATTCAAAGATGATATATATTCATGTAATAGATGCATAGGAAAGTATCAAATCACATAGAGATAGATAGTTCAATAACTCTTGCAAAGGCGCTATAAAGCTATATCTTGCACATGTTCTATAACTCAGGAATCATGCCTATGAGCCCTAATTGTAAGCCTACATGTTGCTGACCTATTTGTATTTTAAATCTTTGATATACTGAATGATTGAATCTGCATTTGCATTCTATCTTTGAATTGTTTCCATTGTGTTTACTCTTACTGCACAGTCTAGACTATTCACTTTGTGGACCCTCCTAACCATGACTGCACCAGATATATAGCCTGTGGGATATTCACACCACCCTGTGCAGGTGATCTCCTGCCACTCATTGGAGAAGATTTGGCAATTGGGTCCAAGACCATAATCTCAGGATCGACTTTTGATGAATTTAAATTATTCATTTCTAATTGTTGAGGTTGCTTTTGAGCCAAACTCGCTTATGTAGAAAGCTTCATAGCTTGATGTGCCTTATCTTTCTCTGCTTCCAATTTTAGGGAGGATTTGTGTGAGAAGGTTCTAACTTTTCCTCCTTCACCTTTGACGGGGCTTTAATTGAGTAATGATGAGGCAGAGCATCTTCCCACCAGGACTGCTAATCATAATTTTTAATGATTCTGGAGCAGGAATTGGACATATGCCCTACTTCAAAACACTTCCTGCATCGGAAGGGTAAACCTTTATAATCTAGAAGTTGCATCCAACTACAGTCTGCAAACTTGAAGGTGATGTTCGTAGGAAGATCTCTTAAGACATCCATGTCTACAAGGATGCAGGTAAACCTTATATGGGTGAAATTAGTTGTGTCTGAATCAATAGCTAGGAAGTAACCCAATGAGTCACCAATCACCTAAAAGAAATCCATGAACTAGAATTGTAACGAAAGATTCAGAATGTTAGTTACCATTGCACCAAACGATTGACCTGTTAATGCCTGATACAACCACTTGACTTAACAAGAATGGGAGGTGGTTAAGCCCTTGTCACAAACCACCGCAGCGCAACGCTGAACAAGGAGACCAAGGGCCACACCTTGCAACAATCCCCCCAGCGCTAGCGTGGGGTTTGAACCCATGACCTTGGCTCTGATACCAATTGTTAGTTGTCGTTGCACCAAAAGATCGACCTGTTAATGCCTGATACAACCACTTGACTTAACAAGAACGGGAGGTGGTTAAGCCCTTGTCACAAACCACCACAGCGCAGCGCTAAACAAGGAGACCAAGGGCCACACATTACAACATAGAAGACAAATCCAAACAAGTTTTACAAAGAAAGATACAGTAGCAGGGTTGAAGTCTGGAAACCACGGTTTGAGAAGGAGAAAGTTTTGCCCCCAACACCATTTCTCTTGTAGAATGGCATCCCTGTCCTACCTACAATCAAACACCACAATAAAAATCCTTGAGCACAAGCGTAGACATCTACATTACCTTTGAGCATGGACTTCCATGCTGATGAAGTCCAATCATGCAGATCTGGTAATTTTAACCAAAGGTGATTGAACTGGCCAATTAATCTTTTGGAAGCAAAAAACTACTCACCATCATTGACCTCCTTTTTGAGCTTCTCTGAAAAAACTAGAACATGAGAGGAGGGTGCCTTTCTGATAATGGTTCTTGGGCTACTCTTAGAGGTCCCACACTCATTAGAGACTGAGTTGACCTGGTGCAGGAGCACCCCTTCAAAATAAGGAATAGGTCTAATAGTATGATGTAATAAGGTCCATGTGACCAATTCTTATGTTTTAGTTAATCTAGGTTTGTGTGCAAGACAGTTATAGTTTGTTATGCTAGCTGTCTTCTCCCAGCCACTTGGAAGTCTCCCAGCTGTTGGGAATCAAGTCTGTACTACTCGAGAGGAGTAGTTATTTATGCCCTAGGTCAGTTTGTTTAGACACAGTTGAGGATTATGTATGGTTACAGAGACATTGTGTTTGGAGATTTGACAGAGCAGTGTTGTGCAGTGGGACTATGAAGTCAGATATTTGTATGCATTCCTAAATTTGAAATAAAGAAAATCCCATTGGTGTTATCTGTCTAATTTCAACTTATCTGTGTGATTGTATTTCCTATTTTGCAGTTGGGATGGAATCATTCATCCATTCCACCAGTTGATTCTATGAATCAGTGGAATGGACATGTACAGTAGTTTAGTTTGCATTTTCATGTTTTTATTTTTACATTTCATGGTTTTGGGATCAAAATATTGCATGCAGGGAGTAAACCTAGCATCCTCATGTGCTAGGGTTTAGAAGGAAGAAATCCATGTGGAGATTGCTAACTGAGCGGATCGTATTGATCTCAGAGTTTCCTGTGCAAAATTTGTGAAGTTTCGCGGGTTTTGTTGAAATATACATTTGACGTATATATAGTGTTTGTATGCGACATACAGTCTATGTGTATATCGCATTTGTATCTGAGGATCTTTTCGTGTGTATCTGTCATTTGCACATCAGGTTTGTATGTTGTGGATTTGGTAAAGCATCAGTTTATACAACCCATGAGTATATCACTTTTGTATGTCAATGAGCATTTTTTATGTGTATCCTCCATTTGTATGAGGAGGGAGACCATTCGCGTGTAACGACATGTGTATGTTCGAAGTGGACGAAGACATCGATGTGAGAAGAACCATCGGGTTGAGAAAGTTGTATTGAACCGACAGGGGGCACTTTCATCGATCGGGGTGACAATTGCAAAGGGTCACCAACAAAGAGTATATCGGCATAAGTCATGGTATCAGCCAAGCGAAGTTGAGATTCGCTGATGTGAAAAGTCTGACCGATAGGCGTGAAGTGTGGATAGTCCATTGGGGAGAGAAGAGTCATCGGCGAAGGGTTTTCGGTCTCTCCCGATAAATTAAGTCTCATCGATGGTAGCGGATATCTAGTGTATCGGTGTAAGTAAGTAGATCGGCAGAGGAGTTTGAAGTTAGCCCGATAGACTATGTCTTGCTGATAGGCACATAAACGAATACTCATCGGTGTAAGAGTGGGTATCGGTGAGTGAGAAGAATGTTTCGCCGATGGTCAAGTCTTACCGATGAAGGCGATTCAAAGGAGATATCGGAGTAACATGGTATGTCGGTGAAAGAGATTTTGGGCAGGTCGATAGAGGTTATCTTGCCGATAGGCAATAAAGCGAAAGACATCCATCGGTGTGAGGTGGAGTTTGGCATGACAATTTTCTTAGGTGCCGATAGCTGTTATTCGACTGATAGTGTATATCAGGGAGAAATTATGGTAGATCTTGTCGATGGAATGATAACAGTTAAATCCCACCAAGTTTGAATGCTTGTGCTGGCCACTCTGCATCAAAGTGGTATCAGAGCAAAGGAGTATCTTCTGGGAAGATAAGAAGACAGTAAGATGTTGGATGAAGAAGGAACATCAGAACTTCTGGCAAGGATGACCAACGCTAAGTTGGTTGTGCTGGTGAAGAAGCAGATTGCAGAAAGCAAAGCTGTGAAGGCTCAGAATCAGAAATTGAAAGATGAGTTGGAGAAGTTGAGGGACAGAGTAGGTTCTAGTAAAGAAGAAGATAGGGACGAAGAGGAGATCCCTAGGTGGAACAAGGTAGACGTTCCTGCAGACCAGAGACCCTTGATTAATGCCCTCAAATCCATGGAGAGGAGAACCATGGATGTGAAACTAGATTTGCTAGTGTTTACAGGAAAGATGGATCTTGATTTGGTGATGGAGTGGATAGACTCCCTAAATAATTTCTTTGAGACAAATTTGATACTAGAACACCAAAGGGTAAAGATAGCCCAATCAAAAATGAAAGAGGCTGCATTAACTTGGTGGAATTTCATCCCAGGTGACAGAGTACAAGAGGGAAAGCATAGAGTTGCTACGTGGAAGAAGATGATGGCTTTAGTGAAAGAAGCCTATGTTCCGTTGGACTACAGCATCCAACTACATAAGAGGAAGCAAAACTTGAAGCAGAAGGAGCTAGATGTCATCTCATATATAGAAGAGTTCATGAAGCTTTGTGTCAAGACAAAGGTAAAAGAGAGTGAGGAAGAAAAGGTAGCCAGATACCTTAATGGATTAAGGTTCAACATTCAGGAAGATTTGAATCTGCATAATCTAGATACAATTTAGAAATGTTTTCAGTTGGCATTGAAAGTGGAAGAAAAGTTAAAGAGAAGACAAGAATAGAACAATAGGGGAAGAGGAAAGCAACAAAGAGGTGGAAGAGGTCCTTTCAGAGGTAGAGGACATGGATTTGGATATCAGGGAGAATCCAGTCATGACAACAGCAAGGGAGATAATAGTCAAAATCAGAGAGGAAGTTATAATTAGCAAGGAAACTTCAGAGGCAGAAGACCTTTCAGAGGAAGATCCCAGGGCAGAGGATCTATCAGATGTTATAACTATAATAAAGAAGGCCATATAGCTAGCAGATGTCCAGAAAAGGCAACAAGTTCAACGGGAGAAAGGAGAACGAATCTGATCCAAGAACCTAATAGCCAAAGTGCAACAAGCTCAAACACTTTTCAAAGTGTGAATGCTCCTGACAATTATGGACATCCAGAAAGTGGAGAATCTCTGATGATGAGGAGAACAATGACTACCATGAAGGTACCTAACAAAGAACCCCCACAAAGAAAGTCTCTTTTCAGAACTACTTGCAAGGCAGGAGGTAAGGCATGTAAAGTTTTAATTGATTCGGGTTCTACTAAAAATTTTGTATCTGATGAAATGGTAACAAAGCTTAAGCTTAGAAGATTACCTCACCCATCCCCATATAAGGTCTCATGGCTTACCCAAGGTCAGCAAATAGTTGTAGAAGAACAGACTTGGGTAGAATTTCAGATTGGATCATATAAGGACAAGTTATTATTTGATATTACCAAGATGGATGCTTGCCATCTTTTTTTTTGGAAGGCCATGGCAGTATGACTTGAAGGCACGACATGATGGTGTTAGGAACACCTATACAATCACCAAAGATGGTATGGTGACAGAGTTGATCCCACAGACAGAGAAGGAGGAGAAATCAAAAGGAAAAGAGGTGAAGGTAATGCTGATGGAAGGAAAACAGTTCATGAAAGAAGTAGCAGCAGAAGGTGCAGTTGTGTATGCCCTAATTCCATGTCTGACAGTGAATAGAGAACAACAGCAAGAAGTCAAGAAAGAGAAGAAGCAGAGGTTCATAGACCCAGCTGTCCAAGAGTTATTGGATAAGTATAAAGGCATCATCTCTGATGGAATGCCAAGATCCCTCCCACCTGTAAGGGATATCAGCCATTGCATAGATCTGATTCTAGGATCTACACTTCCAAACAAGGCAGCATACAAGCTTACTCCAGAACAGAATGCAGAAGTAGCAAGACAAATTGAGGAATTGTTAGACACAGGTCTGATTGGTAAAAGTTTAAGCCCATGTGCAGTACCAGCTGTACTAGCACCAAAGAAAGAAGGCACTTGGAGGCTTTGCACAGATTCCAGGGCTATTAATAAGATCACAATCAGGTATAGGTTTCCAATACCTAGGATAGAGGATTTACTTGACTGTTTGGGAGGTGCTAAGTATTTCACAAAAATAGATTTGAAGAGTGGTTATCATCAGATTAGAATTAGGCCAAGAGATGAATGGAAAATAGCATTCAAAACAAATGAAGGGTTATATGAGTGGAAGGTTATGCCTTTTGGGTTGTCTAATGCACCTAGTACATTTATGAGATTGATGAATCAGGTTTTGAGAGAATTCATGGGCAAGTTTGTCATAGTATATCTAGATGACATTTCAATTTTCAGCAATACAAAGGAAGAACATCTCAGACATATAGATTTGGTTCTTAAGAGGTTACATGAAGAGCAGTTGATGATAAATTTGGATAAGTGCTTGTTCATGTAGGAGGAGATTACCTATTTAGGTTTTGTCATTTCCCAAGGAAAGATGCAAATGGATAAGGAGAAGGTCAGTGCCATATTATCTTGGCCAACTCCAAGGACTATGAATGATGTCAGAAGTTTCCATGGGTTAGCAACCTTCTATAGAAAGTTTATAAGAGGGTTTAGTCATATTTGTGCACCCATGCTTGATACTATAAAAGGATGACAGAAGTGCAGATTTGCTTGGACTAGGGAAGCAGATGATTCCTTTGAAACATTGAAGAAGAAGGTGGCACAACAGCCAGTCCTTGCACTCCCAGATTTTACCAAAATTTTTCAGGTTGAATGTGATGCAAGTCACATGGCAATTGGAGCAGTACTCAGCCAAGAAGGTAGGCCAATTGCATTTTTCAGTGAGAAGCTAAATGATGCTAAGAAGAGGTATTCGTCATATGATTTAGAGATGTATGCTCTAGTTCAGTCACTCAAAAAGTGGAGGCATTACTTGATGCCAAAGGAATTCATAGTATTCACAGATAATTAGGCTCTGAGTTTCATAAACAGCCAGGAAAAACTGAATCATAGGCATATGAAATGGGTAGAGACTTTACAAGCTTTTACTTTCACATTAAAGCATAAGAAAGGAGTCAAGAATAAGGTAGATGATGCCTTGAGTAGGAGAGCTCTAACAGTCAATTAGATTCAATTGGAAAGTGTTGGCATTGATTCATTGAAGACCATGTATGATGATGATGAAGATTTTGGAGAGATATATCAGGTATGTACTTCTTTTAGAGATAAATATCATGCTGAGTTCTTTGAATTTCTGATCCAGGATGGATTGCTGTTCAAAGGTGGACAATTGTGTATTCCAAGGTGTTCTATGAGGTTGAACATCATCAAGGAGAAACATTGTGGAGCTATGGCAGGACATTTTGGTTTGGATAAGACTCTTGATCTTGTTAGAAGGCATTATTTTTGGCCTAAGTTACAATCAGATGTCAGGAAATTTGTAGAGACATGTGTGATATGTCAGAAGGTAAAAGGAAGATCAACTAATGCAGGTTTATATCAGCCGTTACCCATTCCTTCCAAACCATGGGAAAGTGTAAGTATGGATTTTGTGTTGGGTTTACCTAGAACCAGAAAAGGATATGATAGTGTTTTTGTTGTGGTGGACAGATTCAGGAAAATGTATTGTAGATTTGTTTTTCATAGAAATAGTAAGGATTCATGGATTGCCACTGAGCATAGTGTCAGATAGAGATGTGAAGTTTATTGGTCATTTTTGGCGAACTCTTTGGAAGAAACTCAGAACAAATTTATCTTTCTCATCTGCCTATCATCCTGAAATGGATGGACAGACTGAAGTGGTCAATCGTTCCTTAGGAAATTTGCTCAAATGTTTGACAAGTCAGCATGGAGAAAAATGGGATAATATCCTATCTCAGGCAGAATTTTCCTTTAATGATACTGTCAATAGGAATACAGGGAAATCACCTTTTCAAATAGTGTATGGTATGCATCCAAGAGGAATTTTGGAATTGAGAGATCTACCTATAGTAGGCCCTATTAGTGCAGATGGAGAAGCTTTTGTAGAAGCCATAAAAGAGGTACATGATCAGGTTAAGAACCAACTCCAACAAACTACTTTGAAGTATAAGGAGTATGCTGATAAAAAGAAGGATGTACAGTTTGATGTTGGAGATTTGGTATGGGTTCATTTGAAAAAGGAAAGACTTCCTAAAGGTAAATATACCAAACTCATGCAGAGGAAGATTGGACCATGTCAGATTTTGAGAAAACATGGACAGAATGCTTATGAGATCCAACTTCCTTCTGATCTTGGTTTATCACCTATATTCAATGTATGTGATTTAACTCTATACAAGCATAATCCAGATGAAGAACAGGAACTACTACAGGATACATCAGCTGATGACATTCCAAAACATGATCCACCATAGTTGCAGAAGATTTTAGACACAAGAGTGATTAAGAAAACCAGAAACAAGGAATATTTGGAATATTTGGTGGCTTGGCAGGGCAAACCCGACTCAAACGCAGTGTGGATGACTGCAGAATAGATCAACCAATATGGTTCAGACCTACATACTCTCATCTCAAGTGGACTTGAGATTTCTTCTTCTGGGGAGTATGGTGTAGGAGCACCCCTTCAAAATAAGGAATAGGTCTAATAGTATGATGTAATAAGGTCCATGTGACCAATTCTTATGTTTTAGTTAATCTAGGTTTGTGTGTAAGACAGTTATAGTTTGTTATGCTAGCTGTCTTCTCCCAGCCACTTGGAAGTCTCCCAGCCGCTTGGAATCAAGTCTGTACTACTCGAGAGGAGTAGTTATTTATGCCCTAGATCAGTTTGTTTAGACACAATTGAGGATTGTGTATGGTTACAGAGACATTGTGTTTGGAGATTTGACAGAGCAGTGTTGTGCAGTGGGATTGTGAAGTCAGATATTTGTATGCATTCCTAAATTTGAAATAAAGAAGATCCCATTGGTGTTATCTGTCTAATTTTGACTTATCTATGTGATCGTATTTCCTGTTTTGTAGTTGGGATGGAATCATTCATCCATTCCACCAGTTGATTCTCGAATCGGTGGAATGGACATGTACAGTAGTTTAGTTTACATTTTCATGTTTCTATTTATACATTTCATGGTTTTGGGATCAAAATATTGCATGCATGGAGTAAACCTAGCATCCTCATGTGCTAGGGTTTAGAAGGAAGAAATCCATGTCGAGATTGCTAAGTGAGTAGATCATATTGATCTCAGAGTTTCCTGTGCGAAATTTGTGAAGTTTCGCAGGTTTTGTTGAAATATACATCTAACGTATATACAGTGTTTGTATGCGACATACAGTCTATGTGTATATCACATTTGTATCTGAGGATCTTTTCGTGTGTATCTGTCATTTGCACATCAGGTTTGTATGTTGTGGATTTGGTAAAGCATCAGTTTATACAACCTGTGAGTATATCACTTTTGTATGTCAACGAGCATTTTTTATGTGTATCCTCCATTTGTATGAGGAGGGAGACCATTTGTGTGTAACGACAGGTGTATGTTCGAAGTGGACGAAGACATCAGTGTGAGAAGAACCATTGGGTTGAGAAAGTTGTATTGAGCTGACAGGGGGCACTTTCACTGATCGGGGTGACAATTGCAAAGTGTCACCGACAAAGAGTATATCAGCGTAAGTCATGGTATCGGCCAAGCGAAGTTGAGATTTGCCAATGTGAAAAGTCTGACTGATAGGCGTGAAGTGTGGATAGTCCATCGGGGAGAGAAGAGTCATCAGCGAAGGGTTTTCGGTCTCTCCCGATAGGTTAAGTCTCACCGATGGTAGCAGATATCTAGTGTATCGGTGTAAGTAAGTAGATCGGCGGAGGAGTTTGAAGTTAGCTCGATAGACTAGGTCCTACCGATAGGCACATAAACGAATACTCATTGGTGTAAGAGTGGGTATCAGTGAGCGAGGAGAATGTTTCATCAATGGTCAAGTCTTACCAATGAAGGTGATTCAAAGGAGATATCAGAGTAACATGGTATGTTGGTGAAAAAGATTTTGGGCAGGCCGATAGAGGTTATCTTGCCGATAGGCAATAAAGCGAAAGACATCCATTGGCGTGAGGTGGAGTTCAGCGTGACAATTTTCTTAGGTGCCAATATCTGTTATTTGACCGATAGTGTATATCAGGGAGACATTATGGTAGATCTTGCTGATGGAATGAGAACAGTTAAATCCCACCAAGTTTGAACGCTTGTGCTGGCCACTCTGCATCATGACCTTCAATGGCCAAGCATCCCAGGCCACAGATTTGAACTTTTTGTCCTAATTTGGACCAACAACAATATCCCTAAAGGAAAGGCTATGCCCAGACTTTAAGTTTGTCGATCCCTGAGACCCAACAACAGAGCAGAGATATATTGAGTCACGTGGAAGGGAGATTTCTAAGCACCAAGAATCAAAAAAGTAGGGCACGACAATGAAGGATTTGTGGAGATCAGTCCCACAAAGTCCATACCCAGCATCAGACCCCCTTTGTGGGTTGGAAGAAGAGGCAAGGTGGGAATTTGTGCTAGCAGTAGGGGAGCAAGCATGATTCGACACGAGGGATTCAAAAAGAGCAGGACACGGGAGCAAGCGGCATCACGATGGCTCCATTTTCTTCTTGAAGGTATAAAATCTTTGTTTTAAGTTCTTTTTCATGTTTTTATGCTTTGAAAACTTTTCTCATCTTCACAACCAACTCATCACCCATTCCAACTCAAATTTACACAATGTTAAAAACCAAAATAATCATAGTAAATAAATCACATTACACATTACACATTTACAAAATACTTTAGTCCCCATATAGACTAAGGTTAGGCATCACAGGGGATTCACATGGGTTTCTAGTTGACCTCTAAATTTCCATTGGTCATGAAAGGTACCTACACATCTCACTTGCACATGCCAATTTGTCTAATAATATCTCAATACAATTTCAATCAGCATTCCACAATATCTCCTAGTAATGTCATCACATATGCATCATAATGATCTATCAACACATATATCCAATTTCAATTCACCTCAACTTATTTAATAACATAATCCATAATACCTAATTAGACAACATATATGATCAATCAAAACATACCTCCATCACATAAAATCAAACTATGATAAAGCTATCTCATAATTAGGTCACCATCACCAAATGCAAGTAAATAGCTAATCTAATCAAATGAACAATGTCTACTATAGTCTATCCAAATGTCTTAATCCAAAAATCCATATTCTAGTGTCTAGGTATCCCAATAATAATAAGTCCAATGTCTAAGTATAACAACCATAACATGTCTAATAGAGCAACCCAGTATGTCATAAATGAATGGGCCTCACATACATAGTGTGTTCTATCTCCTTTGTTTTCAGGATTTTGGTTCAAAGCTGTTGTTGTTGCAGTGTGTAGTGAGCCATGGATAATATTTGGTTAGAAGATGGAGGATCTTTTGGAATGGTTTTTGGTGTCATAAGGAGCTCTTGGATTCTACCCTTAGGTTGTAGTGAGGGTTTATTGACATCTTTAGTTCTATTGACAAAGGATGCTTGATCTTCATGTTATTTGAAGAGGGGCTAACATCTTATTTCATGGAGGACCCTTAGAGTCTTTGGTAAATGTGTTATTGTTCTTCCTTTGGATAGGATGTAGTACTCTTTGGTTTTGATTATTAATCATTTTCTTGGAGCTTCATGATTTTGTAGGTTGCATTTGAAGTTGGTATGGATTGATTGGTGGGTGTTGATGGATACTAGAGAGACTTGGGTTAAACTGGATATTTCTTATTTTAGAGATATGTGTTGGAATGGTTACTTGTTATGAAAGTTTTTCAATAGTAAATACCAAGGAGCCTACACTTGTAAATGGATGTGAGTCCATCATAGACCTGATGAGAAGGTTATCTTTATTGAAAGCTTATATTGCTTGGTGTTGTATGCACATGATAATATTGTATCCCAGTCTTGGTCTACTTGGCAAGTGAATGATCTAAGAGGTGTTTCCTTTCCAATTATTAGATGCATTCTTTATATGTATCTTGTCTTCTCTTGTGCATTAGTCTTGAATGTTAAGTTCTAAGGGCTTGTTGAGAAGTAGATGCATGGTTTTATGTATTTTTCGTTGTTCTCCTTGTAATCTTAAACTTGGGTTAGTTCTAAGGATTTGTTAGGAGAGGTACAAGATATGGTTAGTGGCTTTGGGAATATTCCCTTATGTTGTGGGAATGTTTGGCTAGTTTTATCTACTTTTTGTGAGAGGTTTACATCTATTGCTGCCATGTTTCATCATAATTTTAATGGTTAGATGTTGATATCCTTTCAGTTTGGGAGTGTTGAAGGAGATATTACTTTAAACAATTTGGCACATGTTAGTGTGGTATAAGGACATGGTTTGATTTGCAAGTTCTCTCTTTCCTAGTATATTATCTTCTTCCTGATGGTTCTTATTTTTATGGAGTTGAGGTTTTGAATGGAGTCATGTGTTGTTGTTTGTACTTCATTGTTTTTGGCAACAATTTAGTAGCTCCTTGATCTCTTTCTTCATTGGTTTGGAGGACTTGGGAGAGTTATTTGGATTGATAATGAGAGATGTATTTTGCATATTATTGTATGCTTCTTTGACACTACGATAGAGGAGTTAGCCACATCCTCTATGTGAAGTACTATAGGAGGACTTGTTAATGTTGTGATCTTGTTTTTAGATTTGGCATTACCTATGCAGTGGGAGTTCCAGAAGGTATATGTGATATGTATGAGAGGGGAACCTCTCTTAGACTAGTTACACTTTATTTCAGTGAGTTACTTCAAAGGTTTTTATCGCATGTCTATGTATCTTATTACCTTGGAGTCTTCTTTTGCAAGATGGTGGATATACATGGACTTGTTTGCATATTTGGGTTGTTATGTTGATAGTTCTACCTATGATAGTTTGTTTACTCTTGTTTGAGGCATGGATAGTTTGGATGAGCTAGCAACTTGCTGTGGTTGCTATTCCAATTTGGTATGAGTGTGGTAGTCACTCAGAGTCATTTGTTATCATTTGAATTTGATGCTTGTGTTCATGTATAAATTGGTGCATGTTTTAGTGACAATTGATTTTTTTTTCACCTTGGAATGTTCCTTGTCCTATCATGGGTGACATGATGTGAGGAATTCTTGCTTGATATGGTGGTTATCATGGTTTCTTTTGTAGGTATCTTGTTGGAGCACAAAAGCATGTTGAAGTATCAATGGTACATGGTTGGCTAAGGGATGTTTTTCCCTTGTTTTTCCTATGGATATGTATTTACAATGTATGATGTCAAGTGGGAGAATGTTGGGATTAAGGTGCCAACAACCTTGTAAATCCTATGACATGGTTTCCATTGTTCTTGGAGAGTTCCAAGGTTCTTGGAGAGTTCAAATATCCTTGGAGATAGGGTGTTAATTTTGTAAATTTATTCATAAGGGATGAAGGTTTCACCATCAACAGTAAATTATTTTTACTGGTATGATAAATAATTATTTACTAGCCTCAGTAATTAATTGGTTAGCGTAGGTTGTTACAGAGTTACTTTTACTACTCAAGGAATCTTGGTAAATAGTAAATGAGGTGAGGTGGAGAATCTTGGTGCCCATCTTTGGGAGTTGTATATTTGGATTGTTATGACATATGTCATAAGTTTGTAAGAGAATCTATGACAACTTACAATTGTCACAAGGTGTAAGAGATTCTATGACAACAAATAATAATAATAATTGTCTTGTAATTGCCTATTCTTGGTTCTAGGTTCCCATATTAGGAAGATGCCTATGACAAGTGTAAGGGAATCTGTAAGTCCCAATATAGGAATGCTAGATTTTTTACATCTCCCATGAATTTGTTTGATGGGTACTCATTTTGTATAAATATGAGACTAGAGAGTGAAGGTTTTGTAAGAGTAACAGAAAGATTTGTTTTGTACATATGTGTTGTTGGATTGAAGACTTAAGAGAAGATCTGAAGGATTGTATTGTAGCCTATTTTGAAAAATAATACAACTTGGGCCTCTCTTCTTTGTGGAGTTTTTTCTTGCAAGGGTTTCTCCACATAAACATTGTGTTATGTGTTTGATCTTCTATTCCATTGTTACCTTGTGTTCTGAGATCTTGCATTCTTATGTTGTCGATTTGTTTCTCTTTGTTGCTATTATTTTATGGTGATGTTATTGTTGTTTTAAGTTCATCTAAGGTGGTTATATAAGGTGGTTATATCAAGAATATTAAAGTGGCTGATTTTAGCATCATAAAGAAGTTGAATCCCTTCATGGTATTTCAAGGATTAAACAAAATTAATTTTTAGATTTATATTTTGTAGTAGTCAAAGCCTTGTATCTCACCAATTGGTATCATATCTTGGTGATTTGATGATTAACAATTGGATTAGAGATTGTTCATTTATTCCAATAGTTCAAACAAAATAATCACGTATTAATAATGAAATCAATCATAATATAGCTAATAATAACACACCAAAGAAAAACAAGTATATCACCACCCCATTCTTACAATAATTCAAATCCAATAAATAAAAGTTGTACATTCAATTATTAAATTTGATTGTAAGACAAAACATATAGTGTCAAATCTACTCAAGGCTCCAAAGTATATATAATCCAAATAATATTTAAATCTTAGAACCATCCCCCTACTAGGATGCATTTTATTATTTCATTCCTCATAAAACTAAACTCTCAATATTAGACAAAAGTCACAGACAATATACCTCAATATACCCCTTTGACACAATCATACATACAAGAAAACTTAGGGTCTCAATAATTATCAAAAGTAATCTAGACTAACATATATATGTTTTAAAGTAATGTATGAGATGAGAATAACTCGAACACTACCCCCTTGGCTATACAAGACTTGCTCATATTTTACTAAGAAAAGTACAAACTAAACTTAAAATTCATCTCCTTGTTTTAATGACTTAGTTTCCATGATAGGAGGATCCATATAGAGACAAATTTTCCAATAGAGAAATGCAATGTTTAAAACATAAGACATCATAATGTTTGATGAATTCCTTGCCAACTTTTCTTTTCTTACAACACTTTCTTCAAAAGAATATTATTACTTCTAAAAATTAAAGCCCAAATATTTTAATGACCCTTTTTATATGGCAAAACCAATACTATGATCTCTTATGAAAAAATGATGTCTTATTTGTTTGGAATAACTAAATATTTGGCGCACCCTTACAACTTAACCTTGACTCATTCATCTATTTTCAAGAGTATGATAAATAGTTTCTCAAATTAATTCAACAACCAAGTTACAAATATTTTAAAGTTTTCTCAAAGATTCAATATTTCAAATAATAATATTTCATAATATAGTATTTATACTTAAACACCATGACAAGTATTATATTTATCAAATGTATAAAAGGACAAAAACACAATAGTGTGTCTCACATTTGTGTCAATAGGGAAAATTATAAATGAATATTTACTATAAACATGTCCAAATTTGATCTAAGCCAACTTAGATCGAATCCTCAACCCTGTGGTGAGGGTGGCTAATCTAAGCCACTTTGATCAAACTAACTTAAATTGGATCCAAGCCACTTAACTATATATGGGGCCCAATCAATTTTTGACATTTTGTAGAAAATTATTTTTCAATCAAACTTTACTATGTTAGACCCCTCTACTTGACCTCCAATCAACTTTTTCTCATTTTTTAATTTTTTATAATTTAAATAAGTTGTATTTAATTTTTTAAAATTGAAATAAATTTTAAAATTCTTTTAACTCTTAAGAAAATTTATAAAAATTATAAATTATAAAATTAATAATATTATTAAATTATTAAGTTTATAAATTTATAAAATTAAGATTATTATTCTTCAATTATTTAGTTTATAAATTTATAAAATTAATAGAATTATATAATAAAAATTAACAAATTAAGAAATTTAAAAAAATTATAAAATTAATTTTAAGTAATTATAAAATAAAATAAATTATAATTTAATTGGAATTTATATTGTTGGAACATTTTGTTTATAATTGTTAGAATTAATTTTTTTCATATTAGTTAGAATAAAATAAATTTTAATTTATAATTGTATTGTGTAAATTAATTTAATTAGATTCTTATACAATTATGATAAATGTATTCTACACTTAGATCACTAAATTTAAAGATATTTTGTAGATTCTTCAAACCATTAGGTAATCCATTAGGTAATATAAATATGTGGTGCAAGAGTTTAGTTGACCTAAAAAGAATCAAACTAACTTAGGAGTTAGCCCATAAGATTGCTATAAGCACGGTTATAGAGCCAAACTATTAGTGGAGAAGTTAGTTTTGATTAGAATAGTTTGTTGGTAACTAGAAAGATGTTATATAAAGATCTTTTCCTCATTATATAGGGATGAGGGAGACACATGATTATTGTGTTACTAAATACTCATATTCTACTAGTATACCTATCTTAGATGAATCTATGTAAAAGATAGTTAGAGATTACTCTATTTATGTCACAAATCCAATAAAAAATAGCTTATAAATTTTATTTCTATTTTTTAATGTTTAAATAAAATAATGGCATCACTATTATTATGTTTATTGTTAAATATTAATACTTTGACATGTAAATGGCTCTCAAATTTAAAGTAACATGTAAGAGTTTTTCTTTCAATATCACAACATAAGATGCTTCTCCCCCTACTACCACTTATAGGATGCCTCTCAACATAATAATGTTGTCTTTGATTTACCCTAAATTTTTTATTACACATATTCCTTATTCAAATAACAACCAAATAAATAACATTAATGTAACAATTACATTAAAATTCACTTAAACCTTAACATTAATTATGTGAATATGCCTCATCATCTTACCTAAAACCGGTAAAGTATATGAGAGATTTTATTTGTCACCTAGGACAATTTTCCTTCCAATATTCTCCCTAATAATATATTTCCATATTACATTATGAGGAGATTTTCTTCCTAGCATAAATAACCAACTCCTAATAATCATGAACTTTATACCATCCACCATCCACTCTTGGGGAAGACATGTCAAAGAGAATGAAGTCAGTGTTTATGAGATAAATTCAATGTACATTATGATTCTCAAAGAAAACAAAGGTGTTACTCTTTATAAAACAATGGGCTAACAATGGGCTAAGCTCTATTCAATGTACATTGAAAATTTTGTCCATTTCTATGCAATATCACATTTCCTAAATTTACGCTAGCCACCCGTGCTTACTTTAAATTAAAGGGATCAAAACATTAAAAAAATTCTTACTATTTTGTTTGTGTTTGATGGGAGTGCATGTAACCTATAGCTATACTCAGCCCTAGCTTTGATTTGAATAGATCAAAATATTGACTTGCTATTCTATATATGTTTGTTTATTTTGGATGGGATGCATTCTCCCTCTCCCTTTGAGTTACATCAACATTTCAATATTCATATATTCCACTCTAATTAATACAACACTTTAGAGCTTAGAGTAGGTGAATGACAACATGCATTCTATATATAATAGAATTTTGAAATTAGACATTATATGTTTTTGGGATTGAATAGTGTTTTTTAAAAGATTATTTTTTTAATGGAAATAATTGGATTGCATAGATATTGGTATCTCTATTTTTATATAACTATTAATACTATAGCTATCTTTTAGTTAAGCTACTACAAATAGGGGGAACCAATTTGTAAAATTATTTAGGGCTCAAACTTAGTCCAATTACACATCGAAAGTTTTGAACCTTACAGATAACATAGTCAAGAAACATACCATTATCCTCACTAATTAAACTACAACTCTTCAATTAAAAAATCAATTTAAATATTTAACATTTTTGTAAGTTCTATTTAACCATACATTTCAAAGGTGAAAATGATTTAATGTGTTTTCAATAGTTAACTTTGACCCTTAGAATGATTATAGGGAAGAATGAGCTTTAATTTGTTATACATATGTTGTAGCATTTTGCCATCCCAATTAATGATTCACAACGATACATGTCTTTTTGTCCCACTAGATAGATAGAGTGGGAATATGTGGGGCATAATTTAGGGTTTTTAACCTTTTATATTAAAAATAACAGTGCAACATTCTTTTGACGGGGAGAAAGTATTTACAAAGCAACCGCCATTTTAAGGGGGTGCCGCGGTAATGGACTTCTTCCCCACTAATAATACCACGGGAGCCCTTTGTGTAATTTTTTTCATTGTTTTATATTTACTTTGATATTGCCTTGAGATAATATGTCTTTGGATTTTCAATATTTTTGAAGTTAGTGTAACCTTTAAAATATTTTGGGCCTATGGGTTGGGTCCAATGGTAAAGCTTGGAAATTTTTTAATGCTGGCCAAAGTTCGAGCCACAACCTACTCTCCAATAATGGCCTTCCTTCGCTAGTTAATTATAAAAATTAAAAAAACCTTAAAAATATATATTTTTTTAACTTATAATATATTTGTATATATTTTTCATTGTTTACTTTTACATTTTGAATTGGATCATGGATGTGACTATGCCTCCATGTATGCAATCATGTTTGTCAAAATTTAAAATGATTTCTTCTTAATTCAAATTAAACTTTATCACAAATTTAAGCAATTGCCTATTATCTTGCATGTCAAAGTGTTCAAATTGAGTGCCTAGGTTACCATATTTAAAGACAATTTCTAAGTCATTACTGACACATAGGGGAAATGAATCAACAATTAAAGCATGAAAAACATTTTATATTTATGCTTGCATCAACACTTGCATGGGTGTATATTGCATCGATCTTTCATCCTAGGCATATGAATCTTCATGCCTTCAATGATGTGGAAACGAGAAGGGTTTGACTAAGGCATAAGGAAGTCCAAAACTTCAATCCTTAGACAATAGACTCATAAAGGTGTTTGTAACATGACATTGTATGAATTCAAATATCATGTGAAGGCCAAAAAAAAGGTTTGTAGGTACATAGAATGAGATCACACCTATAGGATGTTATTACAATAGTTAGACATAATCACAGAGGTGATTTTGTACAAGACCACAAAAATCTAGAAATCTATTTGTCACAGTTGTACTTCATTACTATTGCAAATCTAATATTGACTCTTCATTAGTTACAAAACATTGTTCAATTTTAAAGACAACATGACCTATTGAAATAGACACATAATATCCTCTTCCTATCTCTTTCATTTCTACATTTATTGTTACATGTTTATGAATTGGCTTATTTTATCTAGTGTTTAATTGATCTATTAATTTACTTGAACACTAGATATATTTGTAGAGGGTGTGTTATTTTACTCTATATTTTAGCAAGCCCATGTGATCTTACACCACCTAGTGTTTTTCTCTAGGTTGTCCTTCTCGTTCATCTATAGTCCTTTGATTGTTATTTCATTCATCATGCATCCCTATCAACCCTTACCTTGGGATCATAGTCATGCTTACATCAAGAATCTTAATGAGTTTCCATAAGGTGTTACATCTTACCCTTTTATCCTTAAGGACATCACAAACTTTTACCAAGACCACCAAAAGGAAGGTGCTCCATGTTCTCTGAATGCATTGATTGAGTACCTAGCTAATTTCTCATCGTTTATAGAGCTTGTTAACACTTTTACTTCTATATTAGAGGACTTTACATCAAATGTCTATATGATTCATGATGATTATAGTCCTTGCATGAGAAACTATAATGACCTAGCCCTAATTTCTAGTGACACGTAGAGGAATTGTGATTCATTTGATGATGTTATTATATCTAATGATGATATCCTTCTTACATCTCACTATAGTCCTCTCTTTACATCCATGGATTTTTCCATGTGTACACCCAATGGTTTATTCTATTATGCTTGCATGATTGATATACATACATTGCCTTACACTCACATGATGATGTTTTGGTTAATCATGATATCATTGATATTGACTGTCATATGACTAGGGATGAGCCTAATGTTAACTATATTTTTTCTATGTACTAGTGATAACAATTTTCCCTTGTGTTCCTTCCCTCTTTCCATGTTATATCTAAGGAGCAAGACTAGGATTCTTACATTAGTTATATACCTTAAATGTGCTCACATTCAAATGATGTTTTAATTGAATAGAAGTCTCATTATCACATGATAGCATGGTTCATGTTTGTAATGTAAATATTATTAATGAATCCATGCTGGTCAAATTTAGTGGAGATGAAGATACATTATTACATGTTAAATCATTTCTATTTTCACATTATGAGGATATGTATTGTGAGGCTTTTCTATTAGATGCATTTGAAAATACTTTAATTGATAGATCATTTAAATGGTTTATGTCACATGATGTTTATTTTACATCATTTCATGCTTTATGATGTTCTTTCATAAATCATTTTTAGTTATTTCCCTAAAGTGTGCTTGCATAATATTTATTAGCCATGATCTAGTTGTGCGTTGCAGAGCAATGGCTATGATTTTAGACTACTAATGTGCTAGAATATCCTTCTCTTTCATTCAAATAATTCTAAGTCCATGACCCTCTACTCTACTCTATGCACTCCCAACTATAGATCCTAAGCATACTCAAGATTAATATACTTAAGAATTACACGTGTCCATATAACACTTACAAAAATACTTTAACAAGTAGATTGGTCTAGCATGAACATCTTTGTATATTCACTCCATCATAGTCCCTTAATCATTACAATATAAAGGTATATAATGGTGCTTGTCCCCGAGTGCCACCTAGATTAATTATAGATGCATGACAATTCATGACTTGTATGAATCCTAAAATATGTAGTCTATAAATGCATTGCATGCATACTCCCATATCTATCAATTGCATGTGTAAAAAATCATGCATAATCTATCTATAACTAGGTGCTAAATATATCTATAAAACTAAACTTAAATTGGTTATAATCATGTGCCAACACCCTCACAAAAATATGTATTTTGTCCTCATAATATCAAAAATGATAAAAAATGAATTATTAATATCCAAAAATAAAAACCTAAAGTACGCACATGCATTAATCTATTATTAAGCCTTGTGTGCATCATTATCTTATGTTGCTTCTTCTTGGATTAGTTATAGTTCAATCCCTATTTATTATTATGCAAATGTATCCCGTTGTGTAATACCCCTTGAAACACTTTCTTTCAACTACATAATGATTGTACTAATTTCACCCAACCATGTTAGCTCTCTAATGATAATCTCAAGCAATTATTTCTTCTAGCCTTTAACTACATCTTTGAGCTCTTTAACCTCTTTATCCAACTACTTAACCTTGAGATGCATGATTCCATTCAACACATTTAACATATTAGTATCAAGGTTCTACTTTCAGGCAATTCATTGGACCAACTATTTGTTGAAATTAGGACAAACAACTGAGAGGGGGGGGTGAATCAGTTGTCACAAAAACTTTTATCCTTTGCTGTAATTAAATTTCTTTACCACTTATTAACAGATGAATGATATAACCATGAAAGCATGAATCAACAACACATGAGCAAAAACAAAATCAACACACATAACACCAGGATTGTTACGTGGAAACCTGGTTAAGGGAAAAACCACGGTGGGGGTTAACCCACAAGATTTATTCTATGTTAAAAGAATAGAAAATGGGAAGGCACTTGCCTTTGGGCACACTGCCCAGAGCTCACTGCTCAAAGGAGGCTCACTGCCTACAAGATAATTGTATGATTCATAGAAAGATTGAACTGAGAAACAACATCCCCTTCATGCAAAGTTCAGTTCTATTGAAGTGCACAATACTTCTGCTCTGCCCCCAGACACTTCTTCTCTATCTCCTCATCCTTTAGTGTTCTTCTTCTTCTGCTCTTCCTCTTCTCTGCTTTGCCTTTCTTCCTTTATTAAGATCTTATCATTTTCACACAAGGATGCTTTTTCCACAACTTAGCTACAAGTATTTATATGCTTCATCAACCTTGGAATAAACATCAAGGTCAGCACTACAAACATCTAACTTAATGTGAATCACTATACTGTCGGCCAAACATAGCTGGGATCTAAATCTTCCTCGAACAACACACCACACTTCATAGAATCTCTCTTAGATCATCCGTAACATGCACAAAGCATCCAGTCGGCCAAGACTAGAAAGAACAACAACACCCAAGGGCAAATCATCAACCACGAGCTCAATCCTCAATGCAGATCACCAACACAGTAGGTACATGATCCAAAGACCACCACAAGCACAATGAAATCAACAAGAACAACTGCACCACCTCACTTCACCAGAAACACTTGCATCTTCATCCGGGAACTTAAGAACTCTCACTGTCATGACTGTCACACTAGAAAGATTGCTTGCGGACCTCCAAACCATGAACCTCTTGAGTTGAGGATACACACCAACATCCCAAACACACCTCTAGATCTGCAGATCATAATATTCCAATGCGGATCAATCCGGACCACATTTCTGTCACTCTGTCACCTCTAAACAACTGCAAAACCTGGTTCTACTCAGATGGCCATAACTTCACAAATTCTTCATGTAGATCCCTCAAATCTTAACTAGAGTAACTTCAGACAATCCTTTACAACACCCTTTGGTCTGCAGATGCTGATCTTCATCTCTCTAGAAATGCAGAGCAATCTATTTTACTGAACTACACTGTCTTCATTGTCCCTTACAAAGAGATATGTAACTCACTTGTTTCTTCTGGAGAGGCTAATTTTCTCAATATCCTCAACATACAAGTCTTCTCGAATGGGATACAGTTGACACCAATGACAACAAGGATATGTTGACATCAATGACAACACCGATTAGGCACATATTTGCAACAATCTCCCCCTTTGTCATTGATGGCAACATATGATGTGAAAAACTATTTCAACCATCAAGACAAGAACTTCTCCCCCATTCTCTTATCACACCTGCAACCATTTTCATTATTGCTCCCCCTTTCACCATCAACTACTTACCTCCAAGTTTTTCACATGACTTCTCTCCCCCTTTGACATCGATGGCAAAGGGCACATATTTACAGTCATCTCTTCCTCTTTTTGTTTCTTAATCCAGAATCAACATACTAACTACTCCCCCTGAGTAGTAACTCCTTAACACCAATCTAGATCACAAGATGTAACTATGAATTCTACTAGACTGATGCACATTAGTGCACCTTAGTTCTAAACAGGAGGGGTAATAACCCCTAGCATCACTCTGAGATAGTCAAAAGTATCCTTAGGTAGAGGCTTAGTGAAGATATTTGCAATATGATCTTTTGATGAAACAAACTCCAATCTAACTTCATTCTCATTTACCTTCTCTCTCAAAAAGTGAAACTTGATGGATATATGCGTTGTATTTGAATGCAACACCAGATTCTTTGAACTGTTTATTGCACTTGAATTATTATAGAAGATTGTAACATGTTCTTCAAACACAACTCTGATATCCTTCAACATTTGCTTCATCCACAAAACTTGAGTACAATTACTTGCTACTGCTATGTACTCTGCCTCTGTAGTAGACAGAGATATTGCCTCATGCTTTTTGTTCAACCAAGAAACCAATCTCTTTCCCAAGAAAAATGCACCTCCATTAGTACTCTTCCTGTCATCCACATCTCCTGCCCAATCAGCATTTGTATATATATGAAGAGTGAAATCATCACCCTTAGGATACCATAAGCCATAGTCAGATGTTCCCTTCAGATATCTAAAAATTCTTTTGATTGCTACAACATGAGATTCTTTAGGATCAGCTTGAAATCTAGCAACAAGGTCAATTGCATTCACAATATTAGGTCTAGTCTGAGTCAGATAAAGTAGTCCTCTAATCATTGATCTGTACCTTTTCTGATCCACTTTAGCAGAATCATCATCTTTACTCAACTTGCATCTGGTTACCATAGGAGTACTCACTGGTTTTGAATCCTCCATTCCAAACTTTTTCAACAACTCTTTCACATAATTAGACTGAGATATGAAGATGCCTTTTTCTGACTGAATGATTTGTAGACCTAAGAAGAAATTTATTTCACAAAGCATGGACATCTCAAATTCACTTTGCATCTGATCAGCAAAACTTTTACACATGCTCTCATTTCCACCAAAGATGATATCATCAACAAATACCTCAACAATCAAGATGTGTTCATAATCAATTTTGAAATAGAGATTACTATCAGTAGTGCCTTTGCTAAAGCCTAACTTTAGCAGATACTTATCTAATCTTGCATACCAGGCTCTTGGGGCTTGTTTAAGTCCATACAATGCTTTCTTCAATCTATAGAACTTATCTCCTTGATGAAACAACTGGAATCCTTCCGGTTGCTCAATGTAGACCTCTTCTTCCAACTCTCCATTCAGGAATGTTGACTTGACATCCATCTGGTAGACTTTGAAATCTTTGTAAGTAGCAAAGACAAGAAATAATCTGACTGCTTCAATTCTTGCCACTAGAGCAAAAGTTTCTTCAAAATCAATTCCCTCTACCTGAGAGTAACCTTTGCACACCAATCTTGCTTTGTTTCTCACAACTTCACCATATTCATTCAATTTATTCCGGAAGACCCATTTAGTTCTAATTACATTTTTGTTTTCAGGTCTAGGAACAAGATCCCAAGTATGATTCTTTTCAATTTGTATTAATTCTTCTTCCATTTCTTTTACCCAACTTTCATCATTACAAGCTTCATTCACTGATTTTGGTTCAATCTTTGAAATTAAACAATACTCCTCTTGTTCTTTAGCAATTCTTCTTCTAGTTTGAACACCTTTATTTTTATCTCCTATGATCTAATTTTTAGAATGATTCAATCTTACATACCTGGGAGTTTTGGGATTTTCTTCAACTTCTGATTCTTGAACCCGTTCCTCAACATTTGCATTCACTTCTTGAGTCACTGGATTCTCCGGAGTAAATTGAACTTGCTTTCCTTCATTGGACTTTCATTTTGATCATCTGATTCATATCCACAAAACCT
Source organism: Cunninghamia lanceolata (assembly GCA_027924645.1). Lineage (NCBI taxonomy): Eukaryota > Viridiplantae > Streptophyta > Pinopsida > Cupressales > Cupressaceae > Cunninghamia > Cunninghamia lanceolata. Next base: position 15,549,593 of record BSBN01000822.1, on the reverse strand, counting down.
TGAAGGTCTCTCCTTTATTTCATCAACCTTGACATTAGCACTTTCAACAATCTTTTTTAATCTCTTGTTAAAGCACCGGTATGCCTTGCTTTGATTAGACTAACCCAGAAATATTCCTTCATCACATCTTGCATCAAACTTGCCTAGATCTTCATCTCTTTTGATATAGCATTTACTACCAAAAACTCTGAAATATTTCATAGAAGGAGCATTACCAAACCATAGTTCATAAGGTGTTTTACCAGAATTACCTTTGATCTGCACCTGGTTAAGAGTGTAGATAGCAATACTTACAGCCTCTCTCCAATAGACATGTGTAACATTTGCTTCCATCATCATGGTTCTAGCAGCCTCTTAAATAGTCCGGTTCTTCCTTTCCATAACTCCATTCTGCTGAGGAGTCCTAGGAGCAGACAACTGTCTTCTTATTCCATGCTTTTCACAAAATGCATTAAACTTACCGGAGGTAAACTCTCCACCTTTGTCAGATCTCAGACACTTTATCTTCACACCAATCTAATTCTCCACCCTAGCCTTAAACACTTTGAATTTGTCAAGAGCCTCTTATTTCTCTCTCAAAAAAGTGACCCACATCATCTGGGAGTGATCATCAATCAACAACATAAAGTATTTGTCTCTTTGTAAACTCCTAACCCTGGCAGGACCACACAAATCAATGTGCACAAGTTCCAACAATCCACTTGAAGATTGTTCTTTACTCTTGAATGTAGTTCTGCTCTGTTTTCCCAATTGACATTTATTACACATGCTATTAATAGGTTTTACAAGCTTTGGAAGATCTCTTACAGCTTGAGTAGCACTTATCTTGACAATGTTGTCAAACTTTACATGACACATTCTCCTATGCCATAGCCAACTCTGATCAATCTAAACAATCAAACAACTTTTACTTGTACCACTTAAATGAAAGATGTTACCTCTAGACTGTGTACCAGATGCAATCTTAGTTTCAGAGCTTTCCAAAATTTTTGCATTTTCCATCCTTGAATCAGAGATCATATCCCTTGTCAACCAACTGTCCAACATTGAGAAGATTATGCTTCAACCCTTCTACATACAAAACATCATTAGTGTTATTCTTACTATCAAGAGAGATGGATCCTCTACCACGGATTCTACCAGCTGAATTGTCTCCAAACTTCACAATTCCACCTTCATACCTTTCCATACTCACAAACTTACTCTTATCACCTGTCATGTGATGAGAGCATCCACTGTCAATTACTCATTCATCCTTTTTTTCAACTTGAGCAGCCAAGGCTCTTTCCACATTCACACAACTAGCAGATTCAATAGGCACCAGATCTTCCTCTTTGATAGTAATGAACACCCATTCATTTCTTGAGGTACTTCCCTTATCAGATTCATCATCAGTGACTCCTTCAACAGCTTCTTGGACATAGTAGAATTTCTTCTGAACCCTAGGTCTGTTAGGGTTTGGCTTCGAAACCCTCTCCGAACATCTTGAGGCAAAATGATCAATCTTATTGCAAGCAAAACATCTGAAAGGCAACTTTCCTTCATACTTACTGGATCCTCTTGGTAGTCTTTTGGCAAAAAGAGCTTCAAGTTCTTCAAGCTCTGATTCATCTTCTTCAAGATCCTTCCTTGCCTTCTCAAATTTTGGTTAGTCTTCTTGAAGAGCTTTCACCTGGATCAAATCTTTGCTTTCCAAAAACACTAGCCTTAAATGTAGATTCAAATTTAGGAAGAGAATCACCAAACTCACCCATTTCAAATGCTGAAAGCTTGCCAACCAGCTGATCCCTTGTAACAGTTGTCATAGTCTTGATCTCCTCAATAGAAACAACTCTATGCTTGTATGAAGCAGGTAAGGATTTGAGCACCTTGCCAACGATCTCTGATTCTTCCAATTTTCCACTAGTACACCTAATACTACACACAAGTTCATTCACCTTCTGCATGTAGTAAGTGATGTTTTCATCTTCACTCATTCTCAAATTTTCATATCTACCCTTCAGGCTCTACAACTTAGCACATTTGACATATTCATCACCTTCATATAGAGTTTCCAACTTCTTCCAGATTTCATGAGCAATGTTTAATTCCAAGACATCTATCATTTTTCTATCAATCAGGGCACTTAACAATGCTTCTTTAGCCTGAAACCAATTGTGACTAACCCAAGATTGTATTCTTTGTTAAAAGAATAAAGGAGTACAAAATGACACTTGCCAATTAGGGCTCACTGCCTAAGGACATTGCTCACAAGAGGCACACTGCCTACAAAAGACTCACTGTCTACAGAACTTACAGAAGGTAATCAAATGTTTGAGCTCATGAAAGGCATCTACAAATGCTATAGCTCAGTTCTGGTTAGGCACAATACACTGATCTGATGCACTTCATTCTTCCTCTGTTTTAGTGTTGCTACTCTGTCACATACTGGACTTGAATTGTTGCTTCCACACTTATCCTGCTTTTCTTCGCACTTTATTTCATCTTGCTACACTCCACACACCCTTGCATATTGGAATCCCTCTAGTATATATATCCGCATAAACAATTTTTATCAACTTGCCAGTCAGCATCAAGAACACTACTAGTAATTACTCTGTCAGCTAAATCCAAGCTTGATTTATGATGCATATCAAAAACATAGATAGAGAAGTGATTAATCATGTTGGCCAACAATGTATGATCCTCAAAATAGCTTGATCAACATCATTTACTCATCCGGATTGAAGTCTGACACTCTGTCGGTCAGCTCTTCCTTTGTCTGCTCTACCTGTCTGGAACTCAAAACATAGATGCTCATAACTTTTTCATGCTTTATCACTGGAGGCTAAATCTCTGGAATATAGTAGTCATGATACCCTTCTTGACTTTCCCAAGTCTACAACTTACTAAGCTACACCATCTGAGAGATCCGGACCTGATTGTCGGACCTTGTTGCATACTCTGTTCTTGTTCACCAGACCAAAACAATCTTCAATCTGACTTCCAGTATAGGCATACTATGTACTGTAGATGTGTGGGATAGACTTTGTTTCCATCAATGACAACACTCATGAAACCCCACAGCGTCTCTTGCCAACACCTTCTTCCCGTGTTCATCCAGTATTTCATGTCTCTTATCTAAAGAAAGTTATTGGCACCAACATCAGAGCACAAACTGTTTTACCAAAAATGGATAATGAAGGATCCATCATTTTGGAGCTAGAGGCAATCCTCGACAGGCACACTCATCAGCTTCTCTCTCGATCCATCACAGAGGTATTAATTTAGTGGCATGGAATACAACTAGAGGATGCTACATGGGAACCACTCCTTCAAATTCAGCAACAATTTCCACATCTTAAGCTTTGAGGACAAAGCTTTTCTAAAAGGGAGGGGATGTTAGGAACTCGTGTTTAACCCTTTTCTTTACTTTGTTAGTATATTGTTGTTGGACGCATATGCTTTGTAAGTCATCATGTGAGTATATTGTATTATCCCACATTCATGGGGAGTAATAGTTGTTTAGATTAGACTTAGTATATAAGTACATGTTGAGGCCAATGAAGGCATCCACGAATTTATTTCATTGAGTTTGCTCAAAGGAGGTTGCTCCCTCGAAGTGGCCTGCGATCAATAAATTCCTTCTTTGTTTCTTCTATTTTTGTTATTTCATGTATTTTTCATTATATTGTTGCAGGAGGTTCCTCTCAAAAATATTATCATGTGGCAAAATGCGGAGTGTTAGAAGCTAGACTGTCTCTGTCAAACACTGTAAATGCATGTAGCGATACATAAGTCCTCACAATTATCTTATCGGTGGACTTCAACCTTTGAAACTTTGGATTTAGAGACATCAAAAATGTGTTTACAACACCTCAAAACAGCAGGAGAAAATATCCAATACCAGAGAAATGCGGACCAAACCAAATAGGTGTTCTGCCCTATCTAACATTGTACTCTGCTATGCTGAACTTATGCTATTTGCAACTATACTTTTGGAAGTCATCCAAAAGCTAAAACTTTGGACTTAGAAACATATAAATATCACCAACATCATACCAGAACTGCAAGACCTGATCTTCAAACATGGATCAATGCGGACAATAACACTATAGCTCTGCAGTCCTCTTTGCACTCTACCAACACTTAGCCAAAATGCCTAAGTCTTCTTTTCAAACCAGAGTTCTCTGTACACATGACTTCATGAGGATTACTATAACCTCACAACCCTTTTGAATCCTTGTTGCTTTTTTCCATCAATGAAAATACCATTCAAACATCATACTTAGTCAATCCTAGTCATGCTAGTAGTGTCTTCATCAATGATGTTTGCCAAGTTTCCAACAATCTCCCCCTTTGGCATTGATGGAAACACATGATGTGAAAACCCATCATACTTCTCCCCCTTACTTTTTGCACACTTCTCCCCCTAACTGTTTGTACTCTTTCACATGCTACTCTCCCCCTTTATTTTTTAGTTATTTTTCTTTTTATGTTTTTCACATGCTTCACTCTCCTCCATTGACATCAATGGCAAAGGTGTATGATACAGGACTATGTACAAATTTCATCTTCTTTCCCTAATTATCCAAAACTTCAAAACTATTTGTACTATCTACATATATACACATGAAATCAAATGACTTACTGGCTTATAGGGAGAATGTCCTTATAGATGTTCTTTAGATTTATTGCATCTCCATCCCATATTGCCTTAGCATGGCTCAAAACTTGTATGTGCCCATTAATTTTAGACACCAACTCTTCTACTTTGTCAACGGTAGTAGGGACTTTAGTGATTTGTCTAATTTTATCTGCTTTTGCTACAAGTGTTGTTATAGAAGATATCTTAAAGCTTACAATTTCTCTAAGCTGACTCATTCTGTTTTTGATGGATTCTTTTTTATTCTACAATTTATTTATTATAGAATGTATGGCTTCAACATCTGCCCTCTTATTTCCATTAGCATCCTTTAAAGGATCATAACTATGGGGAATCTTGATCAAATGTGCTTCCCAATCATCTATCTTATCTCTCAAATCCTTGGTGGTTGCAAGCCAAGTTAGACAAAATTGATACAAGTTGCTAGCATCTTTCATTGTTGTCTCTACATCTTGAATACTCTTATCTAACAAAATTTTATCTTTGGAGCATTTATCATTAAGTTTCACTAACCTTTTATTGTCAATCTTAGCCATTACCTTCTTTTCTGTTACTTGTTCAAAGGACTCAAAATGAGAATTGACTGACTCCATGAGTTTCTTCATTTGTACCACAGGAGTCAAGGAGGTATCTCTCTTTACGCTAGGCATAATATTCTCAAAAATTGTCATTGCCTCTCCAATCAATTCATTGTCTACCATATGAGATTTAAGAATGTGCTCTTGGATCGTAGCTTGAAAAAGTGTCCCCAACTTCAATTTCTACAATGGGGTCATGGTGGCCAAATTAATCTGTCCTTGTAATCACTCAGGTGATGATAAAATATGAGTTTCCTTATGCTCCGCCAAATTGTTTTTAAGAGAGTACAGATCTCTCAGCAGTAGTGTCTTTTCTTCCTTTATCTAAAGACTTTTGATTAGTGGGGGGTCTTCGGAGGCTCTTTTCCATTAGAGGTTTGTTGCTCTTCATTTCTTTCGGGAACAGAGGTGTCTATCACTTGTTCAGAAATATCTTCTTTATGTTTCTCCTTTTCTTTTGTGTTCTCTTCCTCAGCTGACTCTTTCATTTCTTCATCATTCCCTAAGTTTACTAGAAGAGTCATCACACACTGATCCACACTTTGTTCACCACTCTTATCCAGTACTGCATTTGAGTTGTCAACAATAAGATTGTGTCCTTTTTCATTTGTGTCTGCTTTAGTTTGGATGTGAAGTTCATTTAGCACCATCAAATATTTCTCTTTAGTCTCTTGCTTCAATTTCTCAAATTCTTCTCTATCCCCAAACATTAGAGTATTAACTCTCCTTTTGGTTCTGAACTCTTCATTAAGCCTCTGAGTGGCTTTGACTCTATTTTCTCCAGTGAGAGTTGGACATAACTTCTTCAAGACTAATTCCTTCAACTCTGCATCTTTTGTCATGGCCTCATATTTTCTAGCAGTTAGGATGCTAGCTAGGCTATTGGGTAGATTAGTCACTACTTCAATCAATGCTTTATTGAACATACTTAGAAATCTTATCACAGTGGTCTCAATTACATCCTTATCAACATCAGAGCTCTTATCATAAAGGTTTGCAATTGGTTTTAAGTTCCCATGCTCAGCTACTGTATTGATTGTGGCTTCAAGATTCATAGTGGCCTCATTTTTCTTCTCCTTATTTTTCTTCTTCCCCTAATCTTTTCCCTTACCAGAGGGTTTCACTCCTTTTCATGAAATGGCTTCATCAATTTTTGTTCTTTTTGTTGGTGTTTCTTCATTTGATTCCTTTTCCTCTTCTTCTTCACCATCTCCAAGGCTTACATAGATTCTATTAGTAGTCTTTCTTTTTACTCTTTTTCTCTTCTCCTTCGCAATCTCTATTTTCTCAGGTGTTTCATTTTCATCAATAGTTGTAGGTAGGGTTCCAGAGGTCTCAGGAGTAGCTGTAGTAGAAGAGGAGGTACTTGTTTTCCTTCTTGTCCTAGGAGTAGGTTTTACAGATTCAGTTTTCACTTCATGCTTCTCCAGAACCTTTGCTTGTTCAGTTTTCTCCTCTTGCCTTTATGCAGTATAGATGGCTGTGGCTGAAACAAAGTTCTCCCAGTTGGAGAAATACACCTTGTAACCAATAACCATAGAATCAAATTTCACTGTTGCATCCTCTATATCATTGAAAATCAAAGTTCTCTTGTTGAACTTTGCACCTATTAGCTTCATCATAATGTCATTCTTTACTTATTTTAGCATCAGAATTGTTCTGGAGGAACACAAACCTGTAACTGCCTTAATGGCATCCTTGGTTATCATATGAGGCACATCCAACCAAAATAATTCATCATGGATTCTACTTAGGACATACCTAACCCAAGCATATTCAGAGAAAACAAGAAAATCTATCAATGTGTCCAATTTCTTTTCATGCAGAGCACTGAATTCTTCTTTCAATTCAAATTTATCACCTGATAACTCATCCAAATACACTTGCCCTAACTTTACATGATCATATTCTTCCATATTTGCATGAATGTAAGCTCTAATATCTTCATTATGCATAAATCCATAGGGTACATCATAAAATGCACCATCAGGGTATGTTTCTAGGGACTTAAATAGATGCTTGTTGAATTTAGGTCAAGGCCTATCAGCTATCTCAACAACTTGTGGAGTAGACATTTTCATAGCTCAATAAAAATTTTCGAGAGTGATGACTATAAATACCTTGTTCTTTGCTTTCGGTTAAGGTTTGATCATGCCAATCACTTTGATGTTGCCTTTTCTTTTCTGCTTAGATCTCCTTGGTCACTTGAAAGTTGAATGCAATATGAGTTTCCTTTGGATGAACTTTCTTATAACTCCTTTTCATCAAAACCTAGATCGCCATAAATGCTATGTTTCAAAAACTTGTTAACACTTTTCCTGCAACTCATAGCCGATAGAAATTGCTCCACAATCTTCCACATTAGACTCTTTTCTGATAGAAGTTTCTTCAAAAGATCAGATATACTTTTCTACAACTCATATCTTCATGCTGGATGTTAGCACCACTTTTCTAGCTAGGGGAATAAGATTTTTCATTAAAGCTCACCCTGAGCCAGAGCTCCCACTTTACTTCCCAGAGGAAGTTTCTACACCAGAGTCTAGCACAAACTCATTCTTATCTTCAATAACATCATTTTTGATCTATATCTTGTTCATCTCCTTCTTGGTTTCTGCTGGATCAACCTTTTGTACTGGTTTCTTCTTTTCTACTAGATTATCCTTCTTCATGTTCTTTCTTCTGCAGAACCTTGCAATATATCCAGGCCTATTGCAATTGTAGCACACAACATTCCTCTGACTATTATTCCTTTCATTCATTCTGGATCTACATTGGTTAGCCTTATGTCCAAATCTATTGCATGTAAAGAAGTTACCATTGAAAGATTGAGCATTCCTTCCACTATTATAGCCATTCCTTACCTGACTTCTACATTCACTAGCTCTAAGACCAACTCTCTTGCATGTAAAGCAGTTACCATTGAAAGATTGAGAATTCCTTCAATTGTTATAGCTATTCCTTATCTGCTTCTACATTCACTAGCTCTATGACCAACTCTCTTGCATGTAAAGTACTAACCAGAGAAATATGGAACATTTTGATTCATTCTGCTCCTACATTGAGTAGCCTTATGACCGAACTTATTGCATGAATGACAATAACCATTGAAAGATGGATACCTTCAAGCATTTGGTTGCCTGATTGGTGGTTTTCTAGGTCCATTCCTTTGATTCCAGATCTGCTTTCCTTTGTCCTTCTTGTTCTCATCATTCATTGCTTGGCCTATTTTGGATCTTTCACCTTTCTCAAATCCCAAGCCTTCTTTGTCATCAGGGTTCTTCTGGCTAGCAAGCATCTCATCAAGTTTTGTAGAACTTATATTGAACTTTTCTTCATAGCTCTTTGCCTTCTCCAAGTCTAACTTCAGGTACACAACTTCCTTTTCAAAAATTACACATTCTTTAGATTTGTCTTTCACCATTAGATTTAGATTTTCTTCATCTTTTTCCTTTTCTTCAATTTGTACTTTCAGATCATCCAGGATTTTATTTGTTGATCTAAATTATTCATTAACTTCCTTATGTTTTTCTTTGAACTTCTTGACTTGCTCCATCAACTTCCTGATGCACTCATCTACTTCCTTGACATTTTCCTTTAGATCCTGGTTTTCTTCTTCAGTCCTTTCAAGGTCTTCAAGAGAAACTTTGAGTTCTTCATTATTGACAAACATGCACTCTTCTTCTGTAATTCCAATTGGATGAATTTCTTCCGGAGGAGTAGGATACCTTCTAGCTTCCATTTGTTCAATCTCCAAGATCTTCCTCAAGTTGTTAGACTTCTTCCAAGGAACCAGGCTCTAATACCAATTGTTGAACACCCAAAATACTGAGAGGGGGGGGGGGTGAATCAGTATTCTATTAAACCTTTCACTTATTAAACCATTAATCCATTTTCTGCATTTAATAACAGTAAAGCAAATCAAACATAGTAAGCATAGCCATAAACCATAACACATAAACACCAGGATTTTTACGTGGAAAACCCAAAAAAGGGAAAAACCATAATGAGTGTTAACTCACAATATATTATGTAGTATCAATACCAAATTACAAAGAGGCTCACTACCCTAAGCACTCACTGTCCTGAAGGATGCTCACTGCCATAAGAATATAAAATAGATGGCTCACTGCCAAGAATGAACTATTACAATTGCATCTACAAATGCATGGGATATAGCTCCAATGAAGCTAAAAATACTGTCTCAAAACTCTTCATCCTAATCTACTTTGTCATATTGCTCTTCTCTTCATAAAACTTCTTCTCACACACTTGTCACACTAATCGAATCACAAAACTTCATACATGTCGCACACACTTCCTCATATTCACATCACACACACCAAACACCAAATTGAATTTCATATATATATATATATATATATATATATATATATATATATATATATATATATATATATATATCCACAACACTTACAAACTTCAAATTAGGTCAGCCTATTAGGATGAAACATATAGTTATACAATGTGTATCTTGTTGACCTAATGCATTCACCAAAATACTTTGCAAACCAAAACAACACTTGAAACACATTCTCATATGTTGGATCCAACTACATAATCACTTATAAAATGATTCTAATCAATATATTCTTCTGCATAGAGATTATACTATCAAGTTGGCCTTATACATAGACTAGCACAGGTTCAATCCAACTGTCAGATCACAAATTTCAATGCGGACCACAAAACTCCTTCAAATCCTCAACTGAGACTCCTTATACATCCTAGAACATAACTGCAAAAACTGTAGAACAAAATATTATCATGCAGCAAAATGCAGAGTGTTAGAAGATAGACTTTGACTCTATCAAACACTGTAAATGCATGTAGCGATACATAAGTCCTCACAACTGTCTTACAGGTGGACTTCAATCTTTGAAACTTTGGATTTAGAGACTTCAAACATGTGCTTACAACACCTCAAAACTAAAGGAGAAAATATCCAATACTGGAGAAATGAACCAAACCAAAAAGGGGTTTTGCCCTATTTAACACTGTACTCTACTATGTCGAACTTATGCTATTTGTAAGAATACTTTCGAAAGTCATAAAAAGATAAAACTTTGGACTTCGAACCATATAAGTATCACCAACATCATACTAGAACCCCAAGACATGATCTTCAAACATGGATCAATGCAGACCATAACACTATAGCTCTGCAGTCCTCTTTGCACTCTGCCAACACTTAGCCAAAATCCCTAAGTCTTCTTTCCGGACCATAGTTCTTTGTACACATGACTTCATGAGGATTACTATAAACTCACAACCCTTCTGAATCCTTGTTCCTTATTTCCATCAATGACAACACCATTCAAACATCATACTTAGTCAATCCTAGTCATGCCAACAGTGTCTTCATCAATGATATTTTCCAAGTTGCCAACACAACCTACACCCTTCTGTTATCCCATGACACCATGCACTGCTTCGACAAGTTTTAGTTGTACCCCTAAAAACATTCAAGGTAAGGAGCCACCCCCTACAACAAATGTACCACAAAGTTTCATTTTTCCTAAAATCCTCGCAAGATAAAAGTTTTGTTCTGGTTCTTTCCCCCCATCTTCATATAGCCGCTAAAGATTCATAGAGTGAAAGAGGTTTGGTTCACAAAGCCATGAAAATTAGTAATGTGCAAAGTGAAAGAGACTGAATGTGAACTATGCAACTCTGTAAAATTTTAATATTGATATTGGCAGGTGACCAACTAAGCAAATCTTGAAGTTGGAGACCATCTCCGTCACCCTGTTGCCTTATGATTTCATCATACCATAATTTCACCCTACGTGAACTAAAAGCCATGTACTCAACATGATGGTTGATATCAAAGCAATCATTAAAATAAGCCTTCCACCAGGTTAAATATCTTTTCCTTGTCATCTTCCTGACTACGTGATTGGCCACATGCTTGTGAGGTTGGATTGTCCTAGTCATCCTGCTAAGCTATGTTTGAGTCATCCCACTGACAAGGTGTTGTTGTACCTCATCATTTAATCATATTTTAGATGTCAAAATCCAGGGTTGTGTCCTCGGCTGTCTGGAACTAGGGATTCTATAGTTACCAATTTCCTCTAACTAATTCTAATGGCTTTCACTAATGTAAAGAGATTGATCTATCTGCTTATGACATGAATTTAGAGAATGCTAGAAATAGAATTAAATAGTAAATTACTCAAAGCAAATCTACAACTGCAACATGCTATCTATCAAAATCAGTAAGTATCTATAAAGCAAAATTTGAAATAACAAAACAGTGGTACTAGCCTTTTGCCTTGGTGGTGAGAGTGGGCCCTTGCGCCACATCCTTAGGGCCAAAGGCTATAGTAAAGAATCAATACTAGAGAATAAGATCACAACTAGATTTGGTCCAATTCCATCCGCTCTGCATTAATCAAAATATTGATAGCTTAATTGAAATTACACAATAATAATAATCCTTTGTTTCTTCTGCTGCTTCAGTAAATATATATAAAATGAGTTATGACATATCACTCATCTTATCTATTAGTTTTTCTATGAGATGACATCCATCTCTTTATTATACTAGCTGTCTAACTATGAAAAATAATCATGCAATAAGAATAGAATGAGTGAAACAGAAGTCCACTCTAAATTATAAGTCTGAGTTTTAATACATTTGGACAGCGAGGCCCTGAAAATATGGATATTAAATTAGTCTCATCGGTAACTCATGCAAAAACTTAAAAGAGAGAAAAACTCTCAGCAGTTGACTAAAGATGACCCTTAATTACTCAGGTGAAGATTTGAGTAATAAAAGGGGGGTATCACAATTGTTGAATTTGATAATTAATTCAAGCCACAAAGATCACCTGCAAAACCTAAGATTTACCTTCCACAAGAGAAAAAAGCAAAGAGGAATAATTTGCACAATAAAGATGAATTAATGAAATGGATTAAAGAATTACATGTGAGAACTTGCTTTTATATTTGCAAGTTAGAGAAAAACCCTAATATGACTTAAGAATAACCTAAGACTAAAATTAGCCCTAAGTAAACTTAATAAAGTGTAATTAAATATTTAATTACACCAACACCCCCCCATAAGTGCAACTTAGGGAGAAATGAAAAGCATGCAACTAATGCAAGAATGGGTCCCGGCTACAAGGCCATTTTAGGTACCCATGAACAACAAGAATCTCTCATAAAGTGGAGAGAAAGGAGAAAAACCCAGTGGGAGAAAACTCCTCTCCAAAAGAGAGAAAAATACAAGTACATAAATATGTGATGGAAGAAGGACTAAAACTAAGACCCCCCAAGAAGTGAATCCATCACAAAAGTACAATCAAGAATGCCACCCCCCATAAGAGAGGAAGAAAAGAGAAGGTCTAATGACCCCCCTAGAAGTGAGAAGGATGAAACCCCATGCGAGGAAATGCTCCCTCCCAAAATAAAGATGAGAAGAGAGACCATGTAGCCGCTCCTCAAGATGACTCCTGCAGTGCTAGAAGATGCTCAACATAGAATAAAGATGAAGACCCATGAACGTTGAACAACATTCCTCCCCTTGGGAAGAAATAGAACTGCAGATGTGTGCATAATGTCTTCCCATTCCGGATAGGAATATATAGGAAGAAGGACAAATGTCTCTGAACTCTGCACATGATCCAAAGACAATAATGATGCTCCTGAAAACTGCTCAAATGTCTCCAATCCACTGTCAAACTATGACTGAAGAAGAGGAGGATGAAGAACAATCTTTGAAGCATATGATGGTGATGCAACTCCATCGAAGCTGTCATCAAAAAGAAGACAAATGTCCTTAATGTGGTCCTCCAAATCTATAAGATGGGACTCTACAAACAAAGATGATATGTCTGCAAGATAGGAATCCCAATGAGGTGGATCAGGAAGACTAATATTGACCTGCTGCACAGAATCACTAGAAGCCAATGATGATGCAACATTGAACTCTGAAGTAGCAGTAGGTGATGGTGGAACAATGATCTCATCAGGAGGAGAAGCGATTGAAAGAAGCATTTCAAAGAGATGATGTGAGAAATGAGGACACATCTCTTTCTCATGTTGATTACTTCCACAATATCTGCAAGTAGATTTATGTTGATGGTAGAATCCCATCTCCTTAGATGATTATAGAGCAAAATATGCAAATAGATTTATGCTGATAATAGAAGTCTTTCAAAGCAAACAGAAACTTTCCAGGAGGCAGCATGTCCAGGATATTCAACAGAAGCCATAAAATCGACAAACTGATTTAAAATATACCTGGGGCTGATTCTGAAAACATTATATAGTTGGCTGTGTAGAGCTCTCTGATACCTTTCCAACGCCTATTCGTTTTTGAAAAACGGAGATTCTAGGTGCAAGAACGGAGCTTGAAGGACAAAAAAGATGCCTTAACTTCAAATAGAAATAAATTATACCATTCAGAAAAACCTAGAAAAAATACCTACACCACTAGATTGTGCTCAGAACTAGCTTTCTGATGCCTATTTTTTTTCAAAAATCTGACTCCGTATGCTCAAGATATGTTCGATTTACCAAAACTGCTCCTTTAGTGCAAAGAGGCCCAAAAAAAAAACTATTGAAGCCCCTGGGCGCCCATGTGCCTAGGTGCTGAGTCTTTGGGGGTTGGCGGCTAGGGCAGTGGTCCCTCATATGACCAAGCGCTGAGTCTCTAGGGGTTGCTGCTTGGAAGCTAGGGGCTGGTCCCCCTTGCGACCAAGGGTTAAACACAAGGGGCTAGCCCTCAAAAATAAAAAATTATTTTTTATTAAGAAATTAATAAAAAATTCAGCTGTACCTGTGCACAGAAATCGAGATGGCACGAAAATCGAGGCGGCACAGAAATCGAGATGGCATGCAAATCGAGGCAGCTCGAAAATCAAGATGGCACGCAAATCAAGGTAGCTCTAAAATCAAAATTAGCTCAAATGAGAATGGCACGGAAATCAAGGTTGGCACAGAAATCGAGGCGCCGTACAATCATACGGATTTCACAGAACCAAATTTTTGAAACCCTAAAAAAACACCCAGAAACTTTTTTTCAGCAAAATATAGAGTGCCTTATATGAAAATAGGGGTTTTTGGGCCTTCTGAGCGCAATGGTGAGGTCAGTTTTGGCCAAAAAAGATCTGAAACTTCTATTTTTCTTCATATAAAAAAACTCTTGAAACCTTCACAGATCTGGCTTCCCCAAACCAAATTCAGCCAAACAAAAGATAGATCTGCCTTTTCCAGCTACTCTGAATCCAATGGAATACTCTGTTTTACACAAAAACACACCCAGCAAATGGCTCTTGCTAAAAAATTTGTCCAAATTTGAGAAGGGGCTTGCAGATCTGCTCTGATACCATGTTGAATTTGATAATTAATTCAAGCCACAAAGATCACCTGCAAAACCTAAGATTTACCTTCCACAAGAGAAAAAAGCAAAGAGGAATAATTTGCACAATAAGGATGAATTAATGAAATGGATTAAAGAATTACATGTGAGAACTTGCTTTTATATTTGCAAGTTAGAGAAAAACCCTAATATGACTTAAGAATAACCTAAGACTAAAATTAGCCCTAAGTAGACTTAATAAAGTGTAATTAAATATTTAATTACACCAACAACAATCACCGTTGAAAGTGCTTGACTGACAGCTGTGCTGTTAATCTACCCTATTCTGAGGAGGTGCCGGAGATGTATATCTTTTTCTGCAGCTCCGGAGATATATTTGTTGCTCCAGAGAGTCTCTGTTTGTAGCTCCAGATATATGATTGCAGCCTTCTTGCTCAGCTCCGGAGATGCTCTTCCTCTTACTTCAAAACTTCTGCTGTCGTAAGATTTTGGTATAGTCTTCGGAGATATTTAGGACTACCTCTAGAGATGTACAAAATTGCCATCCTAAGCATCTACACCTGTTGATTCAAAAAGAGAAGTTTTTCTGCATATTTCCATCAATTCCATGCACATTAGTCCTTAAATCAGAAATCATGATCCTAAGTAATTTATCTTCAGTTAATCATTATTTAGAACAACCTTGCTCGCCTATTCGGGTGTAGACATCAAGAAGTTGGGATCAAAAAGGAGACAAAGAGAGGTAAAAAGATGTATTTTATGGGTGCCAATTAACACTCATCATCCCCCCGATACCTAAGGTTTAGTAGGTCCTCTTGCTTCTCACAATCTAGATTTATTCTGGTGGAGTAGCCTATCAGTCAAGTTGTAGTCTTGTGTATAGGTAGACCAAGTGGTGTGGTTGGTACTACCAGTTCCCCTATACTGATCAACCTGCTTTAACCAGTCCTGTAATTTTTCATCTTCCATCTGTTCGGCCGAGACAGGGAGTGGTTCAATTATGAGTGGTGGCCTAAAATGCCCACCTATCCACTCCTGTTTATGCTTATCCATCATTTTGGATATTAATCTTGCCTTCCTCATAAATAACCTTAAGTTTGCAGGTGTGACCACCTCTCTCATTTTCTGCTCTAAGGTTAGAACATTCCACCTTTTCTTTGCTATTGCAAGCACTAGATTAGCTGAACTATTCATAAAAAGACCAAAATCAATAGAACACTCTTGTAAAAATTTTAGGAATAATGGCAAAATGGTGTTCTTACTGTCAGGGTGATAGACATATGCCTTGAATTGGGTCTTGAAAGATTGAGGGTTGGGACACTCTTTTCTGATGAAAAGATTTATGTTTGTATCCTTCTTGAGGTGAGCCTCCATTCGCTCATTCCAAATCTGATGATTCCTCATCATTGACATGAATGCTCTAAGTTGGTAGTCTCCTACAAAATAATTGAGAAGGAAGGTCATATCATCAACACAGAATCCATGTAGATATAATTCACACAGAAAATTTTTATCTTCATCGGAGCTCCTTGTATAAGCTTCCATGAACCCCTCTGTTGTTTCTATGTTTTCAGGCAGATCAGACAGAACTGAAGACAACCTTCTTTGTGGGACCCTTTCTTGTAAAAACATGGCATAACTGGCACTTGGAGGTCTGTAAGATAAAATCTCAAAAGAAATGGAGGCCATCTGAATGACTATGTTCTCCAAGGTTTCCACTTTTTGTGTCATAGCAGTAACTGGCCTCTATAGTTGGAGCATAGGCTTAGAAGCCTCATATTCTCTACATCTCCTTTCCTAGTAAAATAGGGCCTTAGGAATATCAATGGGGGTTGGACTCACATATGGGTCTATTTGTACTTCCTGTTCACTGGTTTCCCTTGGACCAACCAACTCTTGAATGTACTCTTCCTGATCATCTATTTTGTTGTTGGCCCAAGTCAATTGTTTATCTTGACTATGTACTTTTTCAATTAATGCTGCAATTACTATGAGACTATTGTCTCTAGCTTTGGTAAGATCAAAGATACTTTGTATTACCTCTATCTCTTTTTCCTTCATGATTTTAGCTATCTCTATCTTCTGGGCCTCCAATTCTGCTTCCCTTTCTTGAATTATTTGGTCTTTGTTTTGGAGCTCTGTTTGTAGTTTTTCAATATTTTGCTTTTGCTCCATCTCAATTTCCATTCTATTCTTCTTGAGGTCAGTGATGATCTAATTTTTCCCCCAAAGTAATCATTTTAGATTATCAATTTCTTCCAACAGTTGCTGCTCTTTTGAAATCTTAATATCCTCTTGATCAGAGGGATGAGAGAAAGTTCCTATTTCTTCTTCTACTTGCTGCATACCAAGATCTTCCATAGCCATTTGTTCAGCATTGTCTGCTACACCTAGCTATGTTTTATCTTTTCCTGTAGTTTCCCTGTCCTGATGTTCTTCTAGGGTTTCTTCTATTTGTGCTGGAATTGATGAAGGCCCGGCTTTGTTCTCAGAAGTTCTGAAACCCAGAAGCACTTCATCTAGGAGAGCAATATCTTTCTCCACTTGGGAGAGCTACCTTTTTCTTTTTCTTATCCATAGCATAGGTGGGGCAGGTGCCTGCGGAGTGGGTGACTCATCCTCAAAGTATGAGGAATAGTAAAGGTTTGCTTATGTTCTGTCTCTGGAGTAGGGGATTGTTCTAAAGTTGGTCCTGAACCCAAATGAACAGATGGCTCTGGGGAAACTCCTCTCAGTCTTTTCTTTCTCACTAGAGGGATCTCATCAGAATCATGGGATGCTTCTTCATCCCAATAGTGTTCTCTAGGGTCAGTTTCCTTTGGGGTTTTCTTTGCTTCGTGCATTGACCTCTTCCTTGTTAGTTCCTCAGGGAAAGATTCCCTAGCCAGAGTCATTCTCTTCCAGGTTGAGCGAGTCATATATGGTGTTTGCTCAAGAATAAGTTTTTTAATTTCCTTTCCTTTCTTCTTTTTATCAGAAACAGGGGCTGCAGTTGAAGCTGCTTCCAGTGATAACTTCTTTCCTTTCTGAACAGCCGTAGAGGAAGTCAAAGGTTCTATCTTTTCTTCTAGCTAGGTGGAGGAACTCTCATCCTTTGATTGTGCCTCCTCTGGTGCCCTGCTCTAGGGATTTTGTTCAAGAAATGATTGCCATACTTCTTCCCCACTAGTTTGAGACAGAAAGTGGTGTTTTACTAGCAGAAAAAAGAGGCTATGATGTTTCATAGGACCCTTGTTTTGTTGATATCTTTTGGTAGTTGCCCTGATGGCAGAGTACAAGAAATTGGGAATGTTTATGCTAAATTCAGGACGTCCATTCCCATGCCTCAGAAAAATCAACATTTTCATTATTGGTCCTAAAACTAAGTAAAATTGTCCATCACATGTGAAATATTTCATCAGCCATGTAGCTACAGATTTCCAAGGGTTTGGTAGGGAGGACCTAAGAATTCCTTTAACCTCATTTTTATTTAAATGCAATTGTATTGCAGTTTCACCTTCAATAGAGAAATTCCTAATCAAATTAGCATATAGGGTTTTCAGATGATAAAACCTCTCACCTTGTTCAGGTAGCCTAGAAATATGACTGATAATGGTAGTTGAAAGGTTGATTTGAACTCCCCTTACAGTTGTCTGATTATCCCTCAAGTTCCTTAGGAATTCATCAACAATATCTTCTCAAAATCACTCAAACTTTTCTAGAAACTCTAACCATCTTGCATTCCTTAGAACGTCTACTGCAACTTCATCCTACAAAAGGCCTGTAGCATTTTCTAGTTCTGATTTCTTCTTAACCCCCATGCTTAAATTCCTTGTCTATTCTCTATGTTGTCAATGCTTTCTCACTCCGTAGGCTCCGGAGAACTGTTTCAGCTGACACTGTTATTCAGGGAATGTTTACAGTTTGAATGAGGATTATTTTGTTAATTCACTTAACGACTTAGGTTGATGGAGAAAAAAACTGGAATCAGTTACAGTGTTTATGTGATCATAAATGAAGTAGAGTGATGGGACACTCCGTAGGCAGGGTGACAATACAACAAGATGGCGGCATGCATGAATTTGGGAAGAAAGGTGATGGCAGGAGGATGTGTCACAATGATGGCACCCAAGAATAGAAAGACAAGACAGTTGCTATTTAATGCTTAATGAAGATAAAGTTACCTAAACCATTTTTAATGTTGAGGCGTGATGTACTTGGCTGAGATGCTGCGGTGTTGATGAGATTGGACGTGACGTGGCACCTAAGCAGCATTGTGTGGCATGATATGACGTCAATCACCTACATTGTCACGTAACCTGTAATCATTCCCGCTCCCACTCCTGCTAAGTAGTTTGAGAATCCACGTATCCTGGGTGATGTCAGCGTAGTCCTTCACAAGTATCTATCATAAAGTAGAGGATAAGTCATGATGACCTCATCAATTGATGTTTCTACTTTACTGCCTGGAGAGGTGGGTCCCCTCCACTGATTATCGTTATAAATAACCTTTTATTGGTGGAGCGTTGGAGGTGCACCTAGTTATGAAGCACCAGAAGTGCTCCAAACTATGAAGCGCCAGAGATGCACCTAGTTGTGAAGTGCCGGAGGTGTGTTTGAGTAGCGCCTAGCACCTGATTACCTCCGTAGCTTGCTTATTCTTAACTGGCATGAAGAAGAGAACCACTATTTGCTAGTTTTCAATTCCCTTGGTCAAGAAAGACAACCATTATTGGTTTTCCATCTTCCTCTTTTTTTTTGGCAAAAGGCCGCCATTTGCTAGTTTTCAACCTTCTCTATTTTTTTTTTAATCCAAAACTGTGATAGAGGAGGTATCCCATGTATCAAAGCATAAATCATTGAGGAACTCTTCTTTAGTGGATGGCCTTTTATAGAGTCTGATTCGGTGTCCATTCACTAAGAATGTGTTATGCTTCCATCAATTGGTTCCAATAGTATGGTTCCACTTTCAAAAAACTTCCTTTATCTGATAAGGACCCATCCAATGAGTTTGTAATTTCCCTTTGAACTCCTTGAATTTAGAATCATAAAGAAGAACCCAATCACCTTGTTGAAATGTCCTCCTCTTAATGTGTTGGTCATGCCACTGCTTCCTTTGATACTGAACCAGTTCTATTTGAATGGCCTCTGTCTAGATTTCATCCAATTCATTGAGCTAGAGAATTATGTTTTGTTGGGCTATGGATAATGGTAGACCAATATCCAATGCAGTTTTAAGTGTTTGGAGTTCAAATTCTATAGACAGAATAGGCTTCTTCCCATAAACTAATTCATACGGTGAAAATTTTGTTGTGGATTTCCAAGTGGTATTGTAAGCCCAAACTGCTTCAGGTAATCTTCTAGCCCAATCTTTTCTGTTCATTGCTATAGTCCTTGTCAGAATATTTTCAAGTTCCCTATTAGTTACCTCTACCTGCCCATTGGCTTGAGGATGGTAAGGTGAAGATTTCATGTGCTTGACTTGATATAAATCTATGAATGCTCTGATTACTTGTGAAGTAAACTGAGGTCCCCTGTCTGAAACAATGGATCTTGGGGCTCCAAACCTCAAGAAAATCTTATTATAAAGGAAATTAGCAACTTTTTCTTCTCATGCAAATTGTAATGCTTGAACTTCAGCCCATTTAGTAACATAGTCTGTGCATACTAGAATATACTCCTTGCCTGCTAATGGTGGGGAAATTGGTCCCACAAAGTCTAAACCCCACTTCTCAAATGGTTCCATCATGACTTGAGGATGTAGGAACATCTCTTGGGTGAAGGTTGGCTGTCCTATTCTTTGGCACTGGTTACATTGCTGCACATACTTCTTAGTATCCTTATGAAGAGAGGGTCAGTAGTAACCAGCTCCTAGGATTTTGTGGATAGTTCTATGGGAGGAGTAATGCCCACCAGATGGTTCATCATGACATGCTCTCCATACATAAAAAATTTCATTAGTTTTCAAACATCCATGCAAAATGAAATCAAGACCACATTTAAACAACAATCCATTTAACCATTTGTAAGATAATCTTTCCTTAACTAAACACTTTTTCTGTTTTGAAGTAAAATGGGATGGATACAAGCCTGTAGCTAAAAAATTAGCTATGTCAGCGAACCAAGGTACAGTAGAGGAGATAGCAAAAAGATGTTCATCTGGAAACCTATCCTCCATTGGTTGGTTTTCTCCTCCTGTATGCAATCTTGATAGAAAATCAGGAACCAAATTAAACTTGCGTGGATTATCAATGATGGTATTATCAAATTCCTGCAATAGCAATAACTACCTAATGATCCTTGCATTCACTACTAGCTTATTCATTAGGTACTTGATGGTTGCATGATCAATGTGCACAAATATTTTATATCCAGTGATATAATGCCTAAATTTTTTTATAGCATAAATGACTACCAAGAATTCTTTTTCAGTTGTAGTGTAATTTCTTTCTGTAGATGTAAGGTTTTTGCTGATGTAATAAATGGCATGCATACTTTCTCCTTCCTCCTTTTGTCCTAAAACTGCCCCAATGGACTCATTTGAAGCATTAGTTTGTATGTGAAATGGTAAAGTCCAATTAGGTCCTCTCAAAACTGGTGTTATAGTAAGCTTCTCTTTCAAGGTTTCAAAAGTTGATTGACAGTCTTCTATCCATAGGAATTATGTATCTTTGTTAAGCAAGGTAAACAGGGGGGCAACTATTCTGCTAAAATTTTCTATGAATCTCCTATAGTAGCCTGCATGACCTAGAAAACTTCTAACATCTGTCTGATTTTTGGGTGAAGGCAGCTATGTGATCACTTCTATCTTGTTTTGATCCACTTTGTTTCCATTTGCTGAAATGTGGTGTCCTAATACAATTCCTTCTTCTACCATCATGAAGCACTTTTCATGGCTAAGGGATAACTGATTTTTCACACAGCATTTTAGTACTTTCTCAATGTTTGTGAGAGCTTCTTCAAAATTATCCCCATACACAGTAAAGTCATCCATATATACCTCCATGCATTCATTAGCTAGTTCAGCGAAAATAGCTAAAACAAGTCTTTGAAATGTAGCTGGGGCATTACATAGTCCAAATGGAAGAACTTTATAAGCAAAAGTTCCCCAAGAGCAAGTGAAAGTGGTTATGTCCTGGTCTTCAGGTGCTACTTGAATTTGGTTATACCCACTGAACCCATCTAAAAAAGAAAAATACTTTCTCCCAGCAAGGTTATCCAACACTTGGTCAATGAATGGTAAGGGAAAGTAGTCCTTTTTTGTGGCCTTGTTTAGTTCTCTATAGTCAATACACACCCTCCATTTCCCATTCTTTTTAGGCACTATGACAAGGGGTGAGACCCATTGACTATCTAAGATTGGATATATTCTATTTCAGTTTTGACAATGTCCTTTAAAACAGGATTCAATCTTCTCTGGGGTTGTCTGACAGGTTTACTATCCTCAGTGTATATATGATGGGTACAGATCTCAGGAGCTATGCCTTTCATATCTTGGTATTCCCAAGCAAAAGTTGTTGAATGAGAAATCAGAAGTTGGATAAGTTTTTCTTCCTGATTTGTTGTTAACTGAGTATTGATATTAAGTGTTTTCCCCAGTAAAATCATGACTTGTTTTGTAATTTGATCCATAAATGTAGTTAATCCATACACTGGAGTCATGGTATTGAGGGGACAAGAATGTGGAAGCAATATGTGGAACATGGCTAAGTCTCTGTAAAAGGTTTCTCCACAAGGAATGATATTTGCAAGGGTATAATGAGAAGAAGTAAGAAGTTCTCTCTTAGAATCTTGGGCAAGTTCCATCACATCCTAAATGATTAGGATGTGGGTAATGTCTTCTATTGTATCATAGTAGATTTCTTCTTCCAATTCTCCCAGGTGTTCCCTGATGGTTACCATGGCTACTAAGGCATTGTTGTCATTATTCTTTGGTTCATCCACCCATACTCTTCCTGTAAAGTGTATTGATGGTTTAGCTGGAGGATACAAAGATATTTTCTTCAAATCTATCCCATTAGAAATGACCATATCCCCAGTTCAATAATCAATAGATGCTGCTGTTGTAGCTAGCCATGATCTTCCTAAAATCAGCAGATAAGCATTTCTCTGGTTTTTAGGTTCTCATAACAGGAAGTCCACTGGAAATTCCCATGAATCTATCACAACTGGTTCATCAGTAATTACTCCTTCCAGAACAGCTACTGACTAGTCAGCAAGTTGAAGAATTGTAGTTGTGGATTAGATACCTGATAGAGCTAATTTGTCCATTGTATGGACTGTCATCACATTATTTACTGCTCCCAAATCGACCAAAACATTTGAAATTTCTACCCCTGAGATGAAAATGGTTATGACAGGATTTCTAGGGTCCCCATATTTTGGGAGAAGAATTTCTCCCATAAATAGATCTACTAATTTCCCTTCCACCTGTATTGTAGAAGGAAAGTTTTTCCTCCTACCCTGTGTTTTGACACAATGTTGTTTAATGAAATGATTTAGTTCTGGTACATCTCTGATTGCTTGGAGGAGAGGAATTTCATTGTTTAGTTGCCTGATTTCTTGTAAAAGTTCTGATTCTAGGTTAGGTTAGACTTGTTTTTGTAGGATCTTTTTCTAGGGAACATGTTGTTTGAGTCGTTCTGGGTACGGTGCTAATTGTTCCATCTCCAGAGCATCTCTGGAGCTTTCATCAGAATTGTGTCTAGGAATGTTCTCCGGAGTTGGTCTTTTAGGAGCATCTCCAGAGCTTTCCAGGGATGATTCTTTTAGCACTTTTTCGATAGTAATCTTCTCCAAGAGTTGAGTGGATGAATTTTCAAGTTCATCATTGGTTACTTCAACTATAGTTGGAGGAGACGGTCTTGGGAATGCTTTCCCAGAATGCAGCTGGAGATTATTTGAATATATAACGTTAATACCAGCCATGTTTTCTTGCTCTGTCATGTAAACAACTACTCCCTGTTTATTTCATGGGTTTGGTATAGGCTAAGCTGGTAGGGGTGGTTGACTAACCGGTTCATTTTGTGATTGTCCTTGTGTGTTGGAGGGTTCGGTTAGTAATTCTTGTTGTTGAGGTTGGAAACGTCTAGGTTGTCCCTGGTATTGTTGATTATATCCCTACTAAGGACCCCATTGAGGTTGCATGTTTTGAGATCCAAACTGTGGTGGCCACTGTTGATTTCCCCAGTGCTAATTTTGCCAATTTTGGTTTTGCCAATGTTGACTTGGCCATTCCTGCTGTCCCCAAGGAGGATTATTCTGAGGCCCATGCCAAGTTGGATTCCATTGATTATTTTCCCACTTAGAAGGACCCCTATAAGAAGGCTGTTTTGGATACTGATTATAAGGGAAATTCCTAGTTTGTTTTTGTCCCACATAGTTCAATTCTTCTTCCATTACAGTATTCTTCTTGCTCAATCTTTTCAAGGCTAGAAGTTGACTACATTGACTGGTAGGATGTGTTGCAAGTATAGGACTAACTAGTGTTGTCATTGATGTCAACATACTCCTATTGCATTAATGATAAGAATTGGATGAGCTATGTACTGAGGATATTGAGAAAATTAGTCCTAATCAGGAACAGAGAGGAACAATGGAGACAGTGAGGTAAAGATCCCAACTAAGATGAAGATCAGAGGATGCACTTCAAAGGGTTTGCAGATATGTGTCTTAATATGATCCAGTAAAGATTTCAGAGGTCCGCATAAAGATCTAAAGAAGTTATGGCCACTTAAGTAAAACTAGTTCTGGAAGGAGTTCGGAGGTGACAGAGTGACATAGATAGGTCCGGTAAGATCCAGATGTGCAAAATCTTGTCCCACAGATTTTGTGGAGTGTTTTGGAAGTCAATGTGGATTTAAAACTCAATTGGTTCGTGGTTTGGAGGTCCGCAAGCATCTATTCCAATATGACAGTGATGACAAACTATGTTCTTGAGGTTCTAGTTGAAGGAGAGAATGATTTCAGTGAATAGAAGTAGTGTGGACATTCTTGGTGATTCAGGCAAGCTTGTGGAGGTCTTTTGATTGTGTCCAGTTTGTGTTGGTGGTCCGCATTGAAGATTGAGCTCGTAATTGAAGAATTACTTCTGGATGATGGTGTTCTTCCTAAGTCTGGCCGACCAGATGAGTTACACATCCTGTGGATGATCTTGAAGATGTTCTGTGAAGAATGGCATGTTCCTAAAGAAAGATTGAAGACTCAGATCTATGTGGCCGACAGTGTGTTGATCCGTGTGAAGTCTTTTTGTAATTAGTCATATTGTATTTATGTATTTGCTCTGTAATATTTGCCGACTTTGATGATTATACCTAAGTTGATGTCTTGTATAAATAAGGAGCTGTAAAGTCATTTCAATTGTATCTTGTGGAGATGAGAGTGTGGTAGAGAGGAGTAGAGCGAAAAGGCAGAACAGAAATATTGAGCTTAAATGGAACTGACTCAAGCATGGTGAAGATGCTATTCTTCAATTCAAGTATGTAATACTTATTATTATGTAGACAATGTGTCTCCTGTAGGCAGTGGGCCTCTTGTGAGCAGTGTGCTCAGGGAGTGATCCCTAATTGGCATGTGCCATTTTGTTCTTTCTATTCTTCTAACAAAGAATACAATCTTGGGTTAGTCACCCCATGGTTTTTCCCTTAACCAGGTTTTCCAGGTCAAAATCTTAGTGTCTTATGTGTGTTTCTGCTCTTGAATCTTTGTATTACATTTCCATGATTGATTTATTATTATGCTAAATTAAGAAAAGATTTTAAGTGATAAATTGGAAGAAAGTTTTAGACAACTGATTGATGCAGAGGTATTGGTAGGTTTGGCTTTGTCCACACAATAGACCTAGACTTTAAGGTTTCCTTCACAAGGTTTTCAAAGGCTATGCAACACAAGCCTATACAAGGCTGTCCAAGAGACTAACCTAGTCTGGGACCACACCTTGGTGTCCACCCTCATAGACTATTCAACTCTCTTTTGGGGAGTCTCTACTCAACCCAACCAACACACACACTTACCTTCTTGACCAACAACCAAACTACCAACATCCCTACCAATAGGATCCCACACTACAATAAACACAAACTTGTCAAGGACATAACCAACACAAGGTCTTTGACCCAATAACTATGTTCTATACATGCAAGGACAGTGGTCAGCAAACTTATAATATGACTGCACTATGACAGTGCCTAAAGAGTCCTATTCCTTGTAGCCCTTGAGATCGGCTAATCCAAGGATAAATATTCAAACCTCTAAAGGACAATCTAGACACATTGCACATCTAAATACCCATTATGGACTTACAACCATCCACCAAGTTGCAAGGCCGTACTCTGTACCAGGCATCCAATGACAGCGAGCTCTTCTCTTTAGGGAATAGGCCTAATTTGAGGGCTTTACAAGGGAAATGCATCAAATGCAATTGCTCAAGATCAAATAAGCACCTGCATAGGTTTGTTTTCATCTAGAAACACCAAATATAACCTCCATTTGGTCAATCTCTTGACTGTTCCTAGAAACCAAACTGATTTCCACCATTTGCATACTAACTAGTCACCTTGCAAACTAGTTAGATTCATGCCAAATGCCTTGGAGTGAGGAATGCAAACTCTAAAACCAACAAAAACATACAATACACACTCTCTCTCTCTCCATCCTATAGAAAATAGTTGATGCCTTTCAGAGGACAAAGGAGAGATTACACATTTTGCCCCAAAACCCTAGTTTTGAGGGTTTTTAAACTAGTTTTCACAAAATGATTAGGTTCTAGCAGCACAAGAGGTGTCAAGAGGCCTAACTATACTCAAATGAAAGGTATTTCCATGAACTAACACATTTCACAACTTTTAGATCCCCTGCAGTCCGTACAGTGCCGTACTAAATGACTGTTTTCATCAAAATGTAGAAAAAGAATAGTTTTGCACTCTAAAAACTTTCCAACTTCATTCTCCTTGGCATGTGATTATAGTATCCTACCTATAGAAGGCTTGGAAGATGTTTTTCCTCCTCTACCAACCATACAATTGCTCTCCAAGGCAGTTAACCATTTGTTATGACTTCCTCCACAAGAAACCACATGTTTCTTAAGTGGAATTACATTCAATTTGACCATATCAAGGTCTATATTGGACAAATTGACCAAATGGACCAAGTCCTTATTAAAACTCATGAAAATGGATTTCAAAGCCTTATGAAGAATAATATAACATGACAACAAACATGAAAAATCAAAGAGATGACTAGAATAGGGAGCTCCTGCACCATACTCCCCCTGCAGGAAGAACTCAAGTCCCTTGAGTTGCCAATTGTTGAAGTGTCATTCCATGCTTCAAGATATCTGCCTTAGTCATCCAAGTGGCCTCTGAATCAGGAAGATCCTTCCATTTCACCAAGTAGTCTTTGTAGACACCTCTCTTGGTCTTCTTGACAACTTTGGAGTTTAGAATACATTCCAATTGCAAAGGTTTGCTTGGAGGCAAATCCTTGATCCAATCAGCATCTTCATCCACCACATCTAATCCACTTTCACCATGTAATGGGGGTCTAAAAGGAAAAAGATCACAAACATTGAAAATTGGAGAGATACCAAGACCGGATGGTAACTCAATCTCATATGCATTTGGACCGAATTTGTGCACTATTTTACATGGCCCAATCTTCTTCATCAAGAGTTTGGTTGGCTGACCTTTTGGCAACCTTTCTTTCCTTAGATATGCCATAACTAAATCTCCAACTTTGAATTGCACCTCTCTTTTCTTCAAATCTACCCTTTCTTTGTACTTTGTGACTATTTTTTCCAATTGCAACTTGACTTGATCATGGACTGTTTTCATGGAGGCAGCAAAATCTTCACCAAGTGCACTCCTTTTATCCCATCCTTGGAGATCCTTCAGTTCAAGTGGCCCTCTTGGGTGAAAGCCATAAACTACCTCAAACAGACTTTTACCAGTGCTCCTATTCTTTGAATCATTGTAGGCATATTCAGCCTGACTGATAACCAAAAACCATGCTATTTTGTAAGGCACCTTAGGAGGTTTCCAAGTGATCTATTAACCACTTCAGTCTGACCCTCAGTTTGTGGATGGTAGGCTAATGAAAAGGAAAACTGTGTGCCCAACATTCTCCACAAGGTCCTCCAGAAGTGATCCACAAACTTAGAATCTCTGTTTGTTACAATTAACAATGGCAAACCATGTATTCTTACTACCTCTCTAAAAAATAGACCTGCAACATGAGATGCATCATTTGTGCATTTAGATGGCACAAAATGAGCCATCTTACTAAATCTATCAACAATAACAAACACACTATCCACCCCTCTGGCTATCCTAGGTAACCCAAGTACAAAATCCATGCTTATACTTTGCCAAGGCCTGTTGGGAATGGGAAGGGGCTGGTATAGACCTGCATTTGAAGACACACCTTTGGCCCTTTGACAAATTTCACAACTAGCAACATACCTTCTCACATTGGATTGCACCTTTGGCCAAAAATAGAACCTTGTAACTTGTTCTAGTGTCTTGTCTAAGCCAAAATGTCCTCCCAAAGAGCCATTATGCTTCTCCTTAATGATATTGTCCCTCATGGAACACTTAGGGATACACAACAAATTGCCCTTAAACAAAAGGCCTTCTTGTAATACAAAATCTGCATATTCTCCATGGAATGTGTTAGCCAAGTTCACACAAACATCATAAGCCTCTTTGAAATCTAAATCCTCTTTATACAACTCCTTCAAACAGTCAATGCCCATGCTTTCTAACTAAATTTCATTAACAATAAGCAACCTCCTACTTAAAGCATCAGCCACCTTGTTAGAAACACCTTTTTTGTGCTTAATTGTGAAGGTATAAACTTGTAACTGTTCCATCCATTTAACATGTCTATGGTTCAATTTTTCTTGACTGTTGAGAAAGCTTAGAGCATGATTATCAGTAAACACAATAAATTATTTGGGCAATAAATAATGTCTCCATTTCTTAAGAGCTTGCACCATTGCATAGAGCTCTAGGTCATAAGTAGAGTACCTTTGCTTGGCTTCATTCAACTTCTCTGAGAAGAATGCCACAGGATGTCCTTCTTGGCTGAGAACAACACCAATAGCTTGCTTACTTGCATCACACTCAACAACAAACACCTTATCAAAATCAGGAAGTACTAAAGTAGGTAACTCAGCCACCTTTATTTTCAACAACTCAAAACTAACATCAGCTTCCTTTATCCATTGGAATCTACATTTGACTCCACCCTTGATGGTGTTAAGGATGGGAGCACTAATGTGACTGAAACCTCTGATAAACTTCCTATAAAAAGTCACCAATCCATGGAAACTCCTCACATCTCCCACTGTCTTAGGGGTAGGCCAACTGAGAATAGCATCTACCTTAGAGGGATCCATCTTCAAACAGCCATTGGAAATCACAAATCCAAGGTATACAAGTTTAGTTTTCATGAACTCACACTTGTCTAAGTTGATCATCAACTTGTGCTCATGTAGCTTCTCCAACACCTGACCAACATGCTTCACATGCTCTTCTTTTGTCCTGCTAAAGATTAGTATGTCATCAAGATAAACAATAACAAATTTACCAATGAATTCAACTAATACCTCATTCATCAAGCACATAAATGTACTTGGAGCATTGCTAAGACCAAATGGCATAACAAGCCATTCATAAAGACCCTCATTAGTCTTGAAGGCAGTCTTCCATTCATCTCCCTGTTTGATCCGGATTTGATGATAACCTGATTTTAAATCTATCTTTGAGTAATAGCATGATCCTCCAAGATAATCCAAAAGATCTTCAATCCTTGGCATTGGGAACCTATACCTTATGGTGATCTTGTTTATGGCCCTTGAGTCTATACATAGCCTCCATTTTCCATCCTTCTTAGGAGCAAGTACACTTGGGACTGCACAAGGACTTAAACTCTTCCTAATCAGCCCTTTCTCCAAGAGATCTTGAATTTGCCTTGCCACCTCTTCATTTTGCTGTGGGGTCAGCTTATAGGCAGCCTTGTTAGGCAATGTGGCACCAGGTATTAAGTCAATTTGATGACTTATGTCCCTCATGGGTGGTAAGGAGTTGGGGACTTCCTCTACCACAAGGTCTTGATACTTGTCTAGAAGTTGTTGCACTTCTAATGGAATCTCCTTATGTTTTTGATCTTACTGATCTGATCCACTCTTGGGCTTCATGACCAAGGCATACCCTTGGGTATCCTTCTCCTTCAAGAGGTTCAGAAACTCTTTGCCATTCACCAACATGACACTATTGTCATTATTCTTCCCCCCGATCTGCTCTGACATAGGAATCATCTTGTATGGTCTTCCATTCTTGGTGATGACATAGGTGTTCTTCTCACCATCATGTTGTACGTTGACATCATATTGCCATGGGTGGCCAAGAAGTAGATGACATGCATCCATAGGGATGATTTCACATAACACTTTGTCCTTGTAGTCACCGATTGAAAATTCAACCCAAGTTTTCTCTTCCACCATGAAACTTTGGTTCTTATTCAACCAAGAGATCTTGTGAGGATTGATATGAGGTAGCCTCTTCAACTTGCACTTCTCAACCATCTCAGTGGATACCACATTCTTAGTAGATCCTGAATCTACTATGATCTTGCAAAGTTTCCCATAGGCTAGGCCTTGGGTTCTAAAAAGATTCTTTCTCTGAGGGGGCTCTTGTTTCAATGGCATCTTCAACATAGACCTCTTAATCATCATACTCTCTCCTTCTAGGATAGGTGTAGCACTTCCCATTGGTGAATTCACACTCTCATAGTCATCATCCTTCACTAACTAATTTATCCTTCCACTGTCATGAGAACTGCTGGCTTTCTCTGGGCATTTGTTCATTGTATGGCCAACTTGGTTGCAGCCATAACACCTTCCAGTGAAGACTCCTGGTCCTCTACCTCCTCCACCATTTCTGCCCCTACCATTAGGTCTTCTCCAACCTCTAAAGCCTCCTCTATGTTCTGTTTCAGTTTGTGTTTCTTGCTGACTATTATTTTTAGTTTTGTTGGACTGTCCATGACCAAAACTGCCTCTTCCTCTTTGGTTTCTTCCACCTCTTCCTCTGGCACTTTGTTCACCCTTCCTTCTCAGCTTTTCCTCTACTCTAGAGGCCATTAAGAAGCATTCATCCATTGTTCTAGGGATCACTAAACTAATCTCATCTTGCAGATTGTATTTCAGACCATTTAGGTACCTAGCCACCATCTCCTTTTCCTCTTCATTATGGTTGGCTCTCATACTTAGTCTATGAAATTCTTCTGTGTAGGCAGCCACATCCATGTCTTTTTGTCTCAAATTATGAAACCTCCTAATGGTTTGGATCTCATAGTCAGGTGGCATGAACTTGCTTCTGAGCATAACCACCATTCTACTCCATTTAGTGATGGGACTCTTCCCAATCTTCTCCCTCTCACTTTGCATGTAGTTCCACCACACAAGTGTAGAACCTCTTAGCCTTGTCTTGGAAAATTTAACCTTCTTGCTATCATTGAACTCCTTGTAATCAAAGTAGTTACACATGGCTTCTATCCTATCGGTGAGAGCATTACCATCCAATTTGCCATGAAATGTAGGCACATCCATCTTGGGATCACCACTGTCTCCATGAGCACCCTTGAGTGCATTCAAGAAAGCTTTCTGATCTACAGACATGTCCTACCCTTGAGGACTCTCTTCTGCCTCTTCTTCATCATTTGTGTCAGAAGAACTTCCATTTTCTTTGGTCTTGCCCTTAGACCTTCTTTCTTCTTGCAATCTTGCCTCAACCATCTCTTCCACCAACTTCTTGATGGCTTCTTGACTCATTGTCTTGGGAGGCATTGTACTAGCCTCAGTTTCAATCTCCTTGTCTGACATACACTACTTCAATCAGATATTGGCTCTGATACCAATATGATGCAGAGGTATTGGTAGGTTTGGCTTTGTTCACACAATAGACCTAGACTTTAAGGTTTCCTTCACAAGGTTTTCAAAGGCTATGCAACACAAGCCTATACAAGGCTGTCCAAGAGACTGACCTAGTCTGGGACCACACCTTAGTGTCCACCCTCATAGACTATTCAACTCTCTTTTGGGGAGTCTCTACTCAACCCAACCAACACACACACTTACCTTCTTGACCAACAACCAAACTACCAACATCCCTACCAATAGGATCCCACACTACAATCAACACAAACTTGTGAAGGACATGACCAACACAAGGTCTCTGACCCAATAACTATGTTCTGTACCTGCAAGGATAGTGGTCAGCAAACTTATAGTATGACTGCACTATGACAGTGCCTAAATAGACCTATTCGTTGTAGCCCTTGAGATTGGCTAATCCAAGGATAACTCTTCAAACCTCCAAAGGACAATCTAGACACATTGCACATCTAAATACCCATTATAGACTTACAACCATCCACCAAGTTGTAGGGCCATACTTTGTACCAAGCGTCCAATGACAGCGAGCTCTTCTCTTTAGGGAATAGGCCTAATTTGAGGGCTTTACAAGGGAAATGCATCAAATGCAATTGCTCAGGATCAAACAAGCACCTGTACAGGTCTGTTTTCATCTACAAACACCAAATATAACCTCCATTTGGTCAGTCTCTTGACTGTTCCTAGAAACCAAATTGATTTCCACCATTTGCATACTAACTATTCACCTTGTAGACTAGTTAGATTCATGCCAAATGCCTTGGAGTGAGGAGTGCAGACTCTACAACCAACAAAAACATACAATACACTCTCTCTCTCTCCATCCTACAGAAAATAGATGATGCCTTTCAGAGGACAGAGGAGAAATTACACATTTTGCCCCAAAACCCTAGTTTTGAGGGTTTTTAAACCAGTTTTCACAAAATGATTAGGTTCTAGTAGCACAAGAGGTGTCAAGAGGCCTAACTATACTCAAATGAAAGGTATTTCCATGAACTAACACATTTCACAACTTTTAGATCCCCTGCAGTCCATACAGTGCTATACTAAATGACTATTTTCAGGAAAATACAGAAAAAGAATAGTTTTGCACTCCAAAAACTTTCCAACTTCATTATTCTTGGCATGTGATTACAGTATCCTGCCTATAGAAGGCTTGGAAGATGTTTTTCCTCCTCCACCAACCATACAACTACTCTCCAAGGCAGTTAACCCTTGGTTATGACTTCCTCCACAAGAAACCACATGTTTCTTAAGTGGAATTATATTCAATTTGACCATATCAAGGTCTATATTGGACAAATCGACCAAATGGACCAAGTCCTTATTACAACTCATGAAAATGGCTTTCAAAGCCTTATGAAGAACAATATAACATGACAACAAACATGACAAATCAAAGAGATGACTAGAATCGGGAGCTCCTACACCACTCATTCACCCCCCCTCTCAGTTGTCCTCTAAAAGGAGCATAACCACTTGAGGAGATCCAGGATGTCATCCTACAAGAAGGATAGTCTGAGATTTGATGGAACCCATTTCACTCTTTGGAAAAGTCGCATGGAATGCTACTTGCAATGTATGGGAATGCAGTATTGGATCATGGCTTCAAAGAAATATGATCGTCCACAGAATGTGGTGCAGGAGCACCTTGGCAAATTAATATTGCCCTGGACAAATCTTTGAGTTTGATTAAATTTGTATGCTTCCACATTTTAATGAGGTTTATCAAGTCATTTTTATGTGTTTAGGTCATTAGGAGTTGAAATATGCAAAATATTGCAAACCATGTAAAGGTTGTCAATGTAAAGTTGGAAAAAAGATGAAGAATGAGGGAAGGTGAAGAGTCACTTGGCTCTTGGTTCACTCCAAGTAGTTGGAAACTGAAAGGTCATTTGTAATACCTTTAAAAAGGCCTTGTATACCTTTGAAAACTCGTGGGTGGTTGAAGATTTGAGCATGGAATGAGAAAAAACAATGTTTTCCTGTATTTTCCTTCAGAAATTTATTATCTTTTTCTATTGTACAGCCCTATATGGAATTGAATGGATGCCTAATGGATTGATCCTTCAACCACCTTCCATTTTCTTCTTGTCCCATGCATTTTTATTTATTTTTGTGAAAGATATGACTGTTTTATGGATTGTAATTTTCTGATTTTCCCTGCAACAGTCCTGTTGCAGCATTTGGTACAGTTTTGTACAGATATATATAGGAGCAAGCCATATATGGTTGGAAATAGTATTGAGTCTACTTTCCATTTCTTTTCATTGAATCAAATTTCATTAATATTTGAATAATTTATGGCATTTTTATTGAGGGTAGGTCTGCAGAGTTTAATTTTCTAAAAATACAGTCTGAAAATATGCATGGTACAACTTGGTATGGCCTCACATTAATGCATATAATAGATGGATAGAAATATATGAGTTTCTAGTTTACGATTCTTTTGGTTTGGTATAATTTCATTAAGTTTTGTGAGAGATATTGCAATTTTGGTGAGGGCAGGTCTGAACGCTGCCTAGGGTTTGTAGTTTTGGGAAAAGAGTCATAATTTTCTCTCCTACCATTGGATCTTCATGAAAATTGGAGGAAAAATATGTATTAATGTTCTCTTAAACATGACCAAAGCAATTGGATTAGTTCTTTTATTTTTTAATGTTATTGAGGATAGTTTTGGTCCTCCTACCTCTGCATCAGAATGGTCCACGTACTGTAGATGAAATCAGAGATGCTGAAAACAATCTGCAGACTAAAGAAGCTCTTCTAAGTGCCCTATCTGATTCAGAGCTAACAAATGTTATTGATCTAAAAACTACATATGAGATTTGGCAAAAACTAGAACTTTTGCATGAAGGAGACAAGTATGTTAAATGTGCCAAGCTACAGAGTCTGAAAGGAAAATTCAAAAACCTGAAGATGAGAGAAGATGAAAATATCACTTCATATATGCCAATAGTAAATAAGCTTGTTTGTGGCATTAGATGTGCTGGTGGAATCTTGGACAAAGATGAGATTGTTGGCAAGGTTCTCAGATCTCTTCCTAATTCTTACAAATATAAGGTTGCTGCTATTGAAGATTTCATATCCTTCTCAAGTATCACCAGAGATCAATTGGTTGGTAAATTGGTTGCATTTGAACTGACCGAGTTTGGAGATGCACCCTCTAAGATTGAATCTACATTCAAAGCTAGTGCCTCTATAAAAGGAAAACAAAAGTCTGATCCGTGAGAGAACTCTTCAAGGAAACTATCATGGTATGAAAAAGCAAGAAAAGACCTAGAAGAAGATGAAGAAAAAGCTACTCAACTTGAAGCCCTTATTGCAAAAATATTGCCAAGAGGATCCGGTAAGTATGAAGGGAAATTGCTTTTAAGTGTTTTAACTGCAATAAGATTGGTCATTTTGCCTCAAGGTGTCTGGAAAGATTTTCAAGGCCTAATCCTAACAGATCAAGGTTCCAAAAGAATTGTTACTATGTTCATGAAGATGATGATAATCAAGGAGTAACAGATGATGAATCAGAGACAGGAAACAAATCTGGAAGTGACTTGGTGTTTATTGCCATGAAGGAAGAAGATTCAATGCCCTCTAAATCTGTTAATCATAAAACTGTAGAAAGAGCTCTGGCTGCCCAAGTTGAAGAAAAGGATGATTGGGTCATTGACAGTGGATGCTCTCACCATATGACAGGTGACCAAAATAAGTTCATAGTTTTGGAAAGGTATGAAGGAGGAGTAGTAAAGTTTGGTGATAATTCTGCTGGTAGAATCAAAGGTAGAGGAACCATTTCTTTTGATGGAAAGAACAAAACCAGTAATGTACTATATGTTGAAGGTCTGAAGCACAATCTTCTCAGTGTTGGACATCTGGTGGACAAAGGTTATGATCTCTGATTCAAGAATGGAAAATGCAAGATCTTTGAAAGTTCTGGAACAAAGATTGCATCCAGTACACAAACAAAAGGTAACATCTTCCACTTGGTTGGTACTGGTAAAAGTTGTCTATTTGTTCAAATTGATCAGAGTTGGTTGTGGCATAGGAGAATGTGTCATGTGAATTTTGATAATATCATCAAGGTAAGAAACACTCAGTCTGTAAGAGATCTTCTAAGATTGGTGAAACCTACTAATAGTTTGTGCAAAGAATGTTAGTTGGGTAAACAAAGCAGAATCTCATTCAAAAGCAAGGAACAATCTTCTACCTGATTATTGGACTTAGTTCATACTAACCTATGTGGTTCAGCAAGAATCAGGAGTGTGCAAGGTGATAGATACTTGATGTTATTAATTGATGACCATTCCCGGATGATGTGGGTGACTTTTCTAAAAGAGAAATCAAAAGCTCTTGAGAAATTCAAAATATTCAAGGCTACGGTAGAGAATGAAACTGGATTAAAATTAAAGTATCTGAGGTTTGATAGAGGTGGAGAATTCACATCCAGTGAGTTCATAGAATTATGTGAGAAACATGGAATAAAAAGATATTTGTCTGCTCCTAGGACTCCACAGCAAAATGGAGTAGTGGAGAGAAAGAACCGGACCATTCAGGAAGCATCTAGAACCATGATGATGGAAGAAAATGTTCCTCAAATCTATTGGAGAGAAGCTATAAGCACTGCAGTCTATACTCTTAATCGAGTACAAATCAGAAGCAATACCGATAAGACTCCTTATGAACTTTGGTTTGGCATCACTCCCACTGTGAGGTATTTTAGAGTCTTTGGTAGCAAATGTTACATTAAAAGAGATGAAGATCTGGGAAAATTTGATGCTAGAAGTGATGAAGGAATATTCTTGGGTTATTCTACTCAAAGCAAAGCATACCAGTGTTATAACAAGAGATTAAGGAAGATTGTTGAAAGTACAAATGTGAAGGTTGATGAAGGTATTGAAAAACCTACAAGGTTTTATGAATATGATGAAGATGATCAAAATGATGTTTTTGTTCAAGAAGTCCAAGCTCCCTCTGAAATTTAGATTCAGACTGATCTGGTAAATCAGGAAGAAGAGATAAGTATGAATGAACCCGTTGAAGAATCCGAAGTGCAAGAAACTCCCAAAGTTCCCAGGTATGTAAGACTAAATCACTCTAAAGATCAGATCATAGGTGATAAAAGTAAAGGTGTATAAACAAGAAGAAGGATTGCTCAAGATTCAGAAGAGTATTGTCTGATTTCAAAAATTGAACCTAAGACAGTGAATGAAGCTTGCAGTGATGATAACTGGACTAAAGCAATGGAGGAAGAGCTGATACAAATAGAGAAAAATCACACTTGGGATTTTGTTCCCAGACCTAAAAACAAGAATGTGATTGGAACCAAATGGGTCTTCTAGAATAAACTGAATGAAGATGGTGAAGTAGTTAGAAACAAAGCCAGATTGGTCTGCAAGGGTTACCCCCAAGTAGGAGTTGATTTTGAAGAAACTTTTGCTCCGTTGGCAAGAATTGAAGCAGTCAGATTATTTCTTGCTTTTGCTGCCTTCAAGGATTTCAAGGTATATCAGATGGATGTCAAATCTACCTTCCTGAATGGTGACTTGGAAGAAGTTTACATTGAGCAACCGGATGGATTTCAATTATCTAATCATGGTGATATGGTCTGCAAGTTAAAGAAAGCAATATATGGACTCAAGCAAGCTCCAAGAGCCTAGTATGAAAGATTGGATAAGCATATTTTGAAGATTGGTTTCAACAAAGGTACTGCTGATAGTAATTTGTATTTCAAAATTGATCATGAAAATATCTTCATTGTTGAAGTGTTTGTTGATGATATCATTTTTGGAGGAAGAGATAGTATATGCAAAACCTTTACAAATCAAATGAAAAGTGAATTTGAGATGTCCATGTTTGGGGAAATGAATTTCTTCTTGGGTTTGCAAATCACTGAAACAAAGAAAGGAATCTTCATTTCTCAGACCAAATATGTGAAAGAATTGTTGAAGAAATTTGGGATGGAAGACTCAAAACCAATGAATACTCCCATGGCAACCAGATGCAAATTGAACAAAGATGACTCTCCTAAGGCTGATCAGAAAAAGTATAGGTCAATGATTGGAGGAGTGTTGTATCTCACTCAAACTAGACCTGACATTATGAATGTTGTTGGTCTTGTTGCTAGATTCCAAGCTGATCCTAGAGAATCTCATGTCATGGCAATCAAGAGGATTTTTAGATATCTAAAAGGGACAGTCGAGTATGGATTATGGTATCCCAGAGATCACGATTTCTCTCTTCATGCATATACAGATGCAGATTGGGTAGGAGATGTGTGTTGGGAATTGAGGTGTCTCAACCTTGGTAATTCTCTGCATTTGTAATGTTTATATTTATTATTTAATTGCCTATGTTGTAAATATTTGGAAAATCCATATTGTCATGTTGTGGGATGTGGCACGGTGATGTGTCAATCCTACATGGATTATGACAACTTGTATTTTTGTCCTCACATGAGGAGATAGGAGTCCCTCTTAGTGGTAGGAATATTCTGCCATGTGTCGGCATCTTCTATATTGAGTAAGGAATGTTTGACCGAAACGGTTATGATGGATTCCTATGACGAATCTATGACATGTAAGAGTCGAGAATAGAAGGTTGTAAGACAGGTGATGACATGTGTCATGTAGCATCTTTGAATAAGGCATATTTGGGTGCCTCAAGGTGGAATATGACATGTTGTAAGAGAATATGCTATTTATAGCATGTGTATGATAGATTCTCTTACAGTTGTAAGTTGTAACTGCTATGACAGATTCTATGATGGTCGTAAGTGTCATAAGAGCATCTGTCATAGCCCATTTTGGAAATAGGTGACCTCTTTGGGATGGGAGCTATGGACAAGTGTCAGACACATTCTACAATGTTGACCAAGTGTCCCTAGGCATGGGTTTTGGTCCAAGATGCCATGTTGGATGCCCATTCCAAGATAGGTCCAATATTGCCTTCTATTTCTTTTATATACAGGTGCTTGGAGATGGAGTTTGTATCACAGGTTCACAACTACTATTATGTTGCCGGATTGACTCCAGACATGAGTGTCAAAGACCATTGAAGCTTGCATTGCAAGTGTATTGTAAACATTCTTTCAGATTTGTTAATGCATTGTGCAGGTTTCTGAGTGTGGGGTTTTTCACTCGATAAGGGTTTTCCCCATTGTAAATCTTTGTCTCTCTTTTTCTTTCTACTTCCTGGTTCTTGTGTTTTGCTGCAATATCTTATGTTAATGGTTTAACATTGCTGTAATAGCTAGGATAAATTTGAATTTGCATAGCCCTCTCCTCATTAGATTAGTGTAGGAAGCATTTTTCACACACCTAGCTTCCTTTCAGTTGGTATCAGAGCTTGATCACCTTTGGTCCTAGTTGTTGGGTAGGGGTTTTTTGAACTAATCTTATGTTGAGTGGGAAAGTGTGCAAAGCATTCTGTATCTTATTGCAGCAAGGAGATGGCAGGCACATCAGGAAGGTTTGAAGTAGAGAAGTTTAATGGCAGTAACTTTGAGTTGTGGAAGCTCAAGATGGAAGACACGTTAGTTGACCGAGACCTTTGGGATAGTGTGAATGGAACTAAACCAGCTGCAATGTCACAAGATGACTGGGATCTCAAGGATCGGAAGGCTAAGGGTCTCATAAGACTTAGTCTTGCTGATTCTGTGTTGTTAAATGTCCATGAAGAGACCACTGCAAAACTTCTTTGGAAGAAGTTAGGGGATGTGTATCAAGCCAAATCCCTTGTTAATAAACTTTTTCTGAGAAAGAAGTTGTATTCTCTTTTAATGGAGGATGGAGGATCTGTTGCTGAACATATGAATGCCTTCAACATGTTGGTTGTACAATTAACATCTATTGGTGTAAAGATGGAGAAGGAGGATCAGTGTATGACCCTACTTTGTTCTCTACCAGACTCATGGGATCATCTTGTCATGGCAATCGGAAGCACCACATCCACGTTCAAAATGGAAGAAGTGGTTTCTTTGCTGTTGTCTGAAGAGATGCGAAGAAACTCTTCTGAGGTAGCCAAAGAGTCCCTTGCAGTTTGTGGAAGACCCAAGGAGAAAGGGAAGAAGAAGGACAAGAAAGCTGAGAAGGGTAGATCCAAATCCCGTGGGAGATCCAAATCTCCTGGAAAGTCCAAGGCACTTTGTTGGAACTGTGGCAAGACCGGGCATTTCTAAAAGGAATGCAAAGAGGAGAAGAAGAAAAAGAAGAAAGCTCCTGATTCAGATTCTAACAAGTCACAAGATGACAGTGATGCTTTCATCGCAGCCTTGGCAACCCATGCATCTAATGATGTGTGGCTAATCGACTCTGGTGCATCATTCCACATGACCTCGCATCGAGACTAGTTCACTAAGTATAAGGAGTTCGATGGTGGAAAGGTGTATCTGGGTGACGACTCTCATCTAAAGATCGTTGGTCATGGAAGAGTCTCTATCTGATTCCCTGATGATCGAGTAAAGGGGATCTCTGGGGTTATGCACATCCCAGGCTTAGCACGAAACTTGCTTTTTGTAAGTAGTTTGAATGATGCAGGGGTGCAGGTTATCTTTTTGAAAGAAGGATGCAAGATGACTAGAGGATCTATGGTGCTTGCTAAGGGTACTCAGATAGGTACTCTGTTTCAGCTGGAAGTATGCATTGCACAATGCAATAGTTCTTCTGACTCAAGGAAGAGGGCAGCAGTCACTTCATCCCCACCATCTAAACGAGCAATGAAGAAATCTATTGTTTCTAATCTTGATGGTTGTAATCATGCATTAGAAGTTAAACTTCCTGTAGAAAAGACAATGTTATGGCATAAGAGATTTGGCCACATTGGTGAGAAGGGTCTGCATACCTTGAAAAATAAGAACATCATTGAGGGGTTAGATGATTGTAATCTTGAGTTTGACTTTTGTGAACATTGCATTTATGGAAAACAAAACCATGTTCAGTTTTACTTGAGTTCTCATAAGTCTTCTGGTGTGTTGGACCTTATTCATTCTTATGTGTTTGGTCCTGTTAATGTTCCTTCGTTATCAAAATATGTATACTTTGTATCTTTTATAGATGATTATAGTAGAAGGACATGGATTTATTTTCTCAGAAGAAAATCTGAAGTCTATAGAAAGTTTAAGGAGTTTAAAGCCTTTGTTGAAAATCATACTAGTAAAAAGATTAAATGTTTGAGAATTGACAATGGTGGTGAGTTTTGTTCTATAGAATTCGATAAGTATTGCAAGGAACTTGGATTGAAAGACATAAGACAACTCCATACACACCATAGAAAAATGGATTTGTAGAGAGGATGAACAGGACACTGATGGAGAAGGCTAGGAGTATGCTTAGTGGAGCTAGTCTAGAACAAAAGTTTTGGGCTGAAGCTGTTGCCACTACTTGCTATCTGGTAAATAGATCTCCTACATCAGCTCTTGTTGGAAAGATACCCATGGAGGTGTGGTCTGGTAGAAAGCCTTCATTAAGGCATCTTCATGTTTTTGGTTGTGAGGCATATGCACATGTGCCTAGGGAGAAGTGGTCATAGTTGGAGGACAAAGCTGTTAAGTGTATCTTCATCAGCTATGGTGTCGGTGTGAAAGGATACAAGCTTTGGGACCCCGTGGCTGAAAAAGTGTTGTATAGCAGAAGTGTCATCTTCAGAGAGCTTACACTTTCTTCCACTATTTTGTAGCCAGAAGAAAAAGAAAAGAAAGAGGATGTTGTTCAGTTTCCTCTCACCCCTGAGAAGATTGAACAGAAAGACAATGTTGGACCTGATGATGAGGAGAGCTCTAGCAACTCTGAAAGCTCAAAAGAAGAAGTTGAACCTCAACCTCAACTCTTGAGGAGGTCTACACAAATAAGAAAGCAACCTGAAAGGTTTGGTTTTACATTGGTTGATTCTAGTTGTGCTTATGCTTTGATTACTAACAGTGATGAACCTAGAACTGTATCAGATGCTTTGAATATGAAGGATGCATGTTC
Source organism: Cunninghamia lanceolata (assembly GCA_027924645.1). NCBI lineage: Eukaryota > Viridiplantae > Streptophyta > Pinopsida > Cupressales > Cupressaceae > Cunninghamia > Cunninghamia lanceolata. The sequence continues at coordinate 15,508,132 of BSBN01000822.1, read as the reverse complement.
CTGGAAGGAGGCCATGGAGGAAGAAATGGCTTCTTTGGAAAAGAATCAAACTTGGGACTTGGTGCCTTTGCCTCCTGGATGGAAACCCATTGGATGCAAATGGGTTTTCAAGAAGAAAATTGGTGCAGATGGCAGTGTTGAGAAGTATAAGGCCAGATTGGTTGCGAAGGGGTATTCACAGGTGGAGGGTATAGATTATGGTGAGATCTTCTCTCCTGTTGCAAAGATAACATCCATTCGATTCTTGTTGTCTCTCGCAATAGCTTATGACTTGGAGGTAGGACAGATGGATGTGAAGACAACTTTCCTTCATGGTGACTTGGAGGAAGAGATCTACATGTCACAGCCAGAGCATTACATGGTGAAAGGTAAAGAAAATTTGGTTTGCAAACTTAAGAAGTCTTTGTATGGTTTGAAGCAATCCCCTAGAAGATGGTACTTGAAGTTTGATGCCTTTGTGTTGTCAATTGGATTTGTGAGATCGAAATCAGATCACTGTGTGTATTATAAATTTGATGGTGATCGTATTCTCATTGTTGCACTGTATGTTGATGATATGTTGCTCATTAGGAAGGGTAAAAATATGATTTCTGATTTTAGATCTCAGTTGTCAGCTCAGTTTGAAATGAAAGATTTAGGGGCAGCCAGGTACATTCTAGCAATGGAAATCAGAAGAGACAGAACCAACAGAAAACTTTGGTTAAGCTAGAGTAAGTATGTGAAGACCGTGTTGGACAGATTCAGCATGGTAGATTGTAGACCATTGTGTGTTCCCATTTCTTTGGTGACAAAGTTGTCTATTGAGGATTATCCAAAATCTCCTAGTGAGGTGGAGGACATGAGCAGAGTACCTTATGTTAGTGTTGGTAGTTTGATGTATGCTATGGTCTGCACAAGACCAGACATTGCCCAAGCAGTGAGAGTCCTTAGTCGATTTATGGCTAATCCTGGATGGGTTCATTGGGATGTAGTTAACGAGTGTTTAGATATTTGAGGGGTACTTCTAAGTATTCCATTTTCTATCATGGTAATATTTCAGGACCTTCGCATTCTATTGATATTCGTGGATTTGTGGATTCAAATTAGGCAGGTGACATTGACAGTAGGAGATCCACCAGTGCTTATGTTTTTACACTGTTTGGTGTTGCTATCAGTTGGATGAGTAAGTGACAACCTATTGTTGCTTTGTCCATGATGGAAGCTGAGTATATGGAAGCAACTCATGCTTGTAAGGAAGCCATTTGGCTTAAGAGACTGTGTTCTGATATTGGTGTTGATGCAGGTCAGATCACGATCAGTTGTGACAGTTAGTTTGCAATTTGCCTTGCAAAGAATCCAACTTTCCATGCTAGAACCAAGCACATTGATGTTCAGTTTCACTTCATGAGGGACATGGTTGAGGATGGAAAGGTAAATTTGGAGAAGGTAGATACTTTGAAAAATGTTGCAGATGCATTGACAAAACCAATGAGCACAGAGAAGTTCAGATGGTGTTCGGAGTCTATGGGCCTCTCGGCCTATAGCAGTTAAATATTTTTTTTCTATTGGCTCTTACAAGGTGTTTGACAAGTGGGAGAATGTTGGGAATTAAGGTGTCTCAACCTTGGTAATTCTCTGTATTTGTAATGTTTATATTTATTATTTAATTGCCTATGTTGTAAATATTTGGAAAATCCATATTGTCATGTTGTGGGATGTGGCACGGTGATGTGTCAATCCTACATGGATTATAACAACTTGTATTTTTGTCCTCATGTGAGGAGATAGGAGTCCCACTTAGTGGTAGGAATATTCTGCCATGTGTCGGCATCTTCTATGTTGTGTAAGGAATGTTTGACCGAAACGGTTATGACGGATTCCTATGACGAATCTATGACATGTAAGAGTAGAGAATAGAAGGTTGTAAGACAGGTGATGACATGTGTCATGTAGTATCTTTGAATAAGGCATATTTGGGTGCCCCAAGGGGGAATATGACATGTAAGAGAATATGCTATTTATAGCATGTGTATGACAGATTCTCTTACAGCTGTAAGTTGTAACTGCTATGATAGATTCTATGACGGATGTAAGTGTCGTAAGAGCATCTGTCATAGCCCATTTTGGAAATAGGTGACCTCTTTGGGATGGGAGCTGTGGACAAGTGTCAAACACATTCTACAATGTTGACCAAGTGTCCCTAGGCATGGGTTTTGGTCTAATATTGCCTTGTATTTCCTTTATATACAGGTGCTTGGAGATGGAGTTCGTATCACAGGTTCACAGGGACTGTTATGTTGTCAGATTGACTCTAGACATGAGTGTCAAAGACCATTGAAGCTTGCATTGCAAGTGTATTGTAAACATTCTTTCAGATTTGTTAATACATTGTGTAGGTTTCTGAGTGGGGTTTTTCACCCGATAAGGATTTTCCCCACTGTAAATCTTTGTCTCTCTTTTTCTGTCTACTTTCTGGTTCTTGTGTTTTGCTACAATATCTCATGTTAGTGGTTTAACATTGTTGTAATAGTTAGGATAAATTTGAATTTACATAGCTCTCTCCTCATTAGATTAGTGTAGGAAGCGTTTTCTGCACACTAGCTTCCTTTCAATGTGGATGACCGGAAGAGTACCAGTGGTGAGGCATTCTGTTTAGGGAAGAGATTGGTTTCCTAGCTGAGTAAGAAACAAGAGGCAATATCTCTGTCCACTGTAGAAGCAGAATATATTGCAGCAGCAGGTAGTTGCACTCAAGTATTGTGGATGAAGCAAATGCTAAGGGATATTAGAGTGGAGTATGAAGAACCTATCACAATCTTCTGTGATAATTCAAGTGCAATTAACATATCAAAAAATTTGGTGTTGCACTCAAAGACCAAATATATATCCATCAAGTTTCACTTTTTGAGAGAGCAAGTGAACAAGAATGAAGTCAGATTGGAGTTTGTGCCTTCCAAGGATCAGATTGCAGATATTTTTACTAAACCTCTACCTTAGGACTCTTTTGAGTATCTCAGGGCGAAGTTAGGGGTTATTACCCCTCCGGTTCTAAATTAAGGTGCACTGATGTACATCAGTCTGGTGGATCTCACAGCCATATCTTATGGTCTGGATTGATGATGGGAAGCTGCTACTTAGGGGGAGCAGCTGGTATAATTCTAAAGTGATGCAAGTATGTGCCCTTTGCCATTGATGTCAAAGGGGGAGAGAAGACATGTGAAAAATAAGTAGTTACTGATCAAAAGGGAGCAATAAAGGAAGAAAAGACATGCGAATGGCTATTGTTGATAGGGGGAGTTAGGTCAATAAGGAGAAGTTCTTTTCTTGATGGTTAAAACAATTTTTCACATCATATGTTGCCATTAATGACAAAGGGGGAGATTGTTGCATGTATGGGACTAACCAGTGTTGTCATTGATGTCAACATACTCCTATTGCATTAATGATAAGAATTGGATGAGCTATGTGCTGAGGATATTGAGAAAATTAGTCCTAATCAGGAACAGAGAGGAACAATGGAGACACTGAGGTAAAGATCCCAGCTAAGATGAAGATCAGAGGATGCGCTTCAAAGAGTTTGCAGACATGTGTCTTAATATGATCCAGTAAAGATTTTAGAGGTCCGCATAAAGATCTGAAGAAGTTATGGCCACTTAAGTAAAATTGGTTCTAGCAGGAGTTCAGAGGTGACAGAGTGACATAGATAGGTCCGGTAAGATCCAGATGTGCAAAATCTTGTTCTGCGGATTTTGTGGAGTGTTTAGGAAGTCAATGTGGATTGACAACTCAATTGGTTCGTGGTCTGGAGGTCTGCAAGCATCTATTCCAATATGGCAGTGATGATAGACTGTGTTCTTGAGGTTCTAGTTGAAGGAGAGAATGATTTCAGTGAATAGAAGTAGTGTGGATGTTCTTGGTGATTTAGGCAAGCTTGTGGAGGTCTTTTGATTGTGTCCAGTTTGTGTTGGTGGTTCGCATTGAAGATTAAGCTCATAATTGAAGAATTACTTTTGGATGATGGTGTTCTTCCTAAGTCTAGCCGACCGGATGAGTTACACATCCTGCGGATGATCTTGAAGATGTTCTATGAAGAATGGCATGTTCCTAAAGAAAGATTGAAGACTCAGATCTGTGTGGCCGATAGTGTGTTGATCCGCGTGAAGTCTTTTTGTAATTAGTCATATCGTATTTATGTATTTGCTCTGTAATGTTTTCTGACTTGGATGATTATCCCTAAGTCGATGTCTTGTATAAATAAGGAGTTGTAAAGTCATTTCAATTGTATCTTGTGGAGATGAGAGTGTGGTAGAGAGGAGTAGAGCGAAAAGGCAGAACAAAAGTATTGAGCTTAAATGGAACTGACTCAAGCATGGTGAAGATGCTATTCTTTAGTTCAAGTATGTAATACTTATTATTCTGTAGACAGTGTGTCTCCTATAGGCAGTGGGCCTCTTGTGAGCAGTGTGCTCGGGCAGTGAGTCCTAATTAGCATTTGCCATTTTGTTCTTTCTATTCTTCTAATAGAGAATACAATCTTGGGTTAGTCACCCCGTGGTTTTTCCCTTAACCAGGTTTTCCACGTCAAAATCTTAGTGTCTTATGTGTGTTTCTTCTCTTGAATCTTTGTATTACGTTTCCATGATTGATTTATTATTATGCTAAATTAAGAAAAGATTTTAAGTGATAAATTGGAAGAAAGTTTCGGACAACTGATTCACCCCCCCTCTCAGTTGTCTGTTCCTAATCTAATAGAATGTTCCCTGTCATAGATATGACAAATCTCTGATTTGTCCAAAGGGCATTCTCTCAATAGATGTTTGTTTCTACGCCTAGGACAATAGATGGAGAGTGGTTCAGTTGCTCTATTTTGATCAGTTGGTCTAGTTTTCACCTAAATCCCATCCAATGTGGTATTTAATTGGACTAGAATATCTATTTTTAGATTTGCAATTTCTTCCATTAACTGTCCTATTTCATTTTTCCCTTTGAAAGTTTCAGATGACCTCACTCCATCTTGGGTTCTAGAATAGTTCCTGCAGAGTACTTCTATAGCAGGTATATCCATTTTGTTGATATTCCCTTTTCCCATTAGATCCAGTGCCTGTTTCGATTCCCTATCCAATCCTTTTACAAACAAGGTTCTGGCCAAAGAGTGATCTACTGGATTGCCATATCTTCTCAAGGTGAAGTTAAACCTGTCAACATAGTCCTCTAAGGTCTCTTCCTCTTCTTGCCTAATTTTAAACAATTCCTCATTTTTATTACTGGCTTTACAGTAATCTTGGTACTTTCCTAAAAACACTGTTTCCATCTGATCCCAAGAATGGATAGAGTTCTGGGGTAAACCCATAAACCATCTCATCACAGAATCTTTCAAGGTTGAAGGGAACAATTTGAGTTTTTGGTTATCTAATCCATAATCATAAGTTTTGCATACTACTTTGAATTCAAACAAAAACTGATCTGGATCCTCAGAGGAGAGACCTCTAAAATTTGGCAGGTGTGTTGGTGAGATATTTTTCATAGGAGCATTGTCTCCAGCAGCCAGAACAATGGGATATGAGAAGGTTCTTGGAGCCTGATTTTCTTCTTCTTCATGATTATCATTATTATCATCCATGTTTAGTACTGGTTCTTCCCCCTGAGGTTCTGGGATATCAGGTTCTATCAAAGGATCTGCCTGAAACTTTTGTTGTAATTCTTGGATATAATCAGCGAGTGGAAGATTTGTAGGATCTAAGGGATTATTGTTTTGAGGTGCCACTTCCAAGGTAGGTTCCAGGTTTCTTTCTTCAATAAGATCTTGTGCCACCCTACTGCTTTCTCCTATAGCTTGCATACTTCTGCATTCATTTGATCTATGACCATACCTGTTACACTTGAAGCATTGACTAGAGAAGGATGGACCTCTTTGATTTACTTTGCTTCTGCACTGAGTAGCTCTATGACCAAAATTGTTGCAGTTCAAACAATTTCCATTGAATGATGGATATCTTTGAGCATTTGGTTGTCTCACTAGAGGTTTTCTAGATATTTTTCTCCCATTCTTAGACTAAAATTTTTTCTTTCCAGATCTAGAGCTTTCACCTTTCTCATATCCAATACCATGCTTGTCATCAACCCTTTTCTGTCCTTCAAGTAGTGCTTTAAGTTTTACTAAACTTATTTTGAACTTCTCCTTATATTCATTTGCAATATATCTAGGTCGTGTCTAAGAGTGACTAATTGTCTTTCAAGTTCTCTCTCATTGTCTCTGCTTTCTTGTAGATCAGACTCTAGATGGCTAGCTATTCCATCCAATTTTTCTTCAGATCTTTCTTTTAGTTTTTGTTTCAAATCTTCTTCAATTTTCTTCCTATATTCACTTTCTTTGGTTTGCCTCATCACCCCAGATTCCATTTCAATTTTTAGGACAACAACTTCTTTGGAGAGCTTCTCACATTCCTTTGTTTTTTCTTCCAAAGCTTCATTCAAGCCATTTTCTTCAGGTAAACTGGATAGATGTAGAAGTAGCTCCTTTTTTCTTTGCAAAGATTTCTTTAGTTTATCTTTTAACACCTCAATGGTGTCATCAACATCTTTAAGTTCACCTCTCAGATTACTAATTTTTGTTCTAGATTGACCAAGCTCTTCTAGGGCTGAATGAAGATCTCTTAATGAGGCCATTGGAAACTTCTTCCAAGATATTTTCCTTAAGTTGTTAGGCTTTTTTGAGAAACTTAGCTCTGATACCAATTGTTGGAATAGGTTCGGACAACTAAGAGGGGGGTGAATCAATTGCTGCTCTTCTATTATTTTTTCTACTATCATTCCTTTTTACAACTTAAGATTAAATCAATGATATAAACAATCCAGCATTAGACAATAGTATATGAGTAGAAAACATGAATGACACATTTGACACCAAGATTTTGACATGGAAACCTGGTTAAGGTAAAAACCACGGTGGGGGTTAACCCACAAAATTAATACCCTGTTCAAAGAATTTTACAAATGAGAATGCACATGCATTCAGGCTCACTGCCCCATGCTCACTACTCAAGTGGAGGCTCACTACCTATAGAAAAGTTTGCAAGAGATTTACAGAGATTAAGAATTGGTAAGATGCATCTGCCAATGCTAGAGAATAATTCTGGTTAATTGCAAATATGGACTTTGTACACTTCATCTTTATTCTTCTCTTCTCCTTATTCTACCTTCATTCAGATATTAGATTTTTTCTCCTTTTTACTCTTTCTTCTTTTTTGCAAAAACCACACCACCAATATCCACAATCATCAGCTATATATACTTATCTTGAAATTGCAGTCACTTGCCAGTCGGCAACAACAAACAACACTTAGAACTTTTTAAGAGCTCTGTTCTGTTAGCTAGATCCATACAAAATTATTGATGCGTACCACAAATAACACATGCAAATCATTATACATGTCAGCCACTAACATCTTATCTCATACATAGTTCATCAAAACACTTCTATTGGGTCCGCACAAGGATTTACATAAGTCTGTCTGTTCTTCACTGAACTGTTATGTCATAATAGGACCTGGTATTTAGATGCTCATAACTTCTGATCCCATTATCACTGGAGGCTAAAAACATGGATTTAGATTTTCCTGGTGTCCCTCTACACTCCTTTAGATCCGTAACACATAATGATTAACTGGAGAGATCTGCTGACCAAAATACTGGACTCTGCTATATGCTCTGTTTCAGGCTCCTAGACTTAGATAGAATATCATTCTGACTTCCAGTAAGATCAGATACTGTACTGTGGATGTGTGGAATAATCTTAGTTTCCATCAATGACAACACCTATCAATGCTATGCAGTGTTTCTTGCCAATAGTTGGTACAATCATACTAAACATAGGCAAGAGGAATTTTAAAATTAGCTTTACTATTGTAATTCATTGGGTGTGGTTGATCCCATTCATGATAAATTCTCTAGTCATGTTCATAATTGGTTTACATGGTCTAACTATAGATTTGGAGTTGACAGGAAACTAAACAGGTTGGATAGATTTTATTTCTCATATTCTTCATTTGGTTCATGCCAATTATAGTGCATTCATCCAAGTTGATTATTATGTACTACTCTTGTTTACCACTTTCCTATCTTTTGCACCATCTCTTTTTCTTAGAAGACCACCATAACTTCTCAACTCCCCTAGAAACTTAATACTTCTCACTTAAAAAATACTGATTATGTTGTTGCTTTAATGGGAATTTATAATTCCATACCCAAGACTACACAAGAGGCGAATTCATGAATTGAGTGATGGTGCTTTTCTATCTCTCTCAATGTACTAAATTCCTTTGATCCTTTGATAGATGAATGGCTGGGCAATGTATGTGTAGAGAAAAATCTCTCCAAGGGAAATTGGAGCATGCTAGAAAATTTATCTCAATATATATATCCAAGCAACATTAGGATTCAAGCCTCTATTGCTTCTACTAATTGTAGTTGTGTAAAATGAATAAGCATAAAGGACAAGGTGCTAAAATATAAGAAAAAATACAATGGATTAAGGAAGGTAATAGAGGCTCTAAAATTTTCTTTAATTATCTAAATTAAAAACATAAGAAGGAGAAAATTTGTGCTATAAGGGATGAACATGGTTCCTTTCATGTATGGATATTTCTAAATTAACTATGTTGCTCTATGACTTGTTGATGATGATTATTAGTCATAACAACATGCATAAAAATTTGCACAACAAACCTTTATTATCTTGTAAAGTATGATCAGCTTAAGATAAGTTGATGACTCCAAGTCTTCGTTGATCAGGTCATGATCATCTGACATTACTCAGAGGTTGATGTGACATGTTGTTTTCCATTTCAAGGGGTCTTACATCTATCTAGATGACCAGTATTATACTGTTTCCTATAAATTTACTCCACATATAGGTTAACTATACTCTATTTCAAAGATAGCTGATATATTTGCAAGTTTGATCAATTCTTCTGATCATTGATCATCATGAACTTGTTCTTTCTTCAACACTGTATATTTATTCAAATTATATGTCTATAAGTGGATATTTGTATGTATTTGCATGATGTTTGTATGAATTTGCATGATATTTGTCAATTTAACATGCTTTTACTCTAATATGCTTTGTATTTCCAATTATCTACAGGATATCAGCATATTTTATGTTATTTTCTTTTGATTCTCTAGTATTTGTAATTATGGTGATGATCTACTATGAAATTGAAAGAAATTTAAAAGAATGCTTCTAATTTTAGTGAATCTTTAGCCATTGAACCACATACATACAAGATACATTCATTAGGAGAAGGAATAAAACCATATGTCACCAGGATGTTCCACAGCTAGATATGGATGATGCTAACTTCAAAGGATAAGGAATGAAAACAACACATGCAGACTGACAAGCACTCCAAGGGATGCAGTTAATCAATGCATGTATCCAGAATTCAAACATAGATTACTCAAGATTTATGATGATTTGTAATCAAATATGCTTCTCTTTCATTTAGTATGCATAACATGTACATTTACAACAACTTTGAAATGAGTCCTGATATTTTAGCAATCAAATTTCAATTAAGTTTTGAATGTTCAAAATATTGCACCCCTGCACCTTTTATAGACTAAGGTGAGGAGGCAGCTACAAATGACCAATGGTCAAGATTTATCAATTACGAGCAACGGTTGATAACAACTCTTTGACTCATTCAACTCTTTCCTCGTAGCACAGGTTGCCAGGTGGCAACCATCTAGATGACTCGTTATCTTATGAGTGCCTTATGCATATGTTCCCTTGATGATGCATCTTCATTCACTCTTCGGGTTCCTCCTCTTCATTTTCTTCTTCTTCATCATGATCATCATCTTCATTACTTTCGGTATCACTGTCACCCTGATGTACATCCTCCTGTATGTGGACCTTCATCGCTGTCCTGATGTGCTCATATGCCTGCACTATTTTATTCACCTCTCCTCCATCTTGGATTTTGGCTTTTGTTACGGCATGCTTATGAGACTAGAATTTAGCTTTGAGTGCTTCCAACTTACCTTTTATGTTGTTTAAAGTCTCATTATAACTTTCCACCCTGACCTTTATTCTCATGATCTTATTCATCACTTCCTTCGTCAAGTGGGTGAGGGGGTCATCTGCCACTGGCTAGAAATTATCATGCAAAGCTTTGATAGCAAATTTTGCATCCTAATTTTCAATCTTTCCCTCTACTTTTCCTTCTAAAGCCTCAAGGATCTCTGCTTCATAAGCCATCATGTTGTGCAGCTTTATACTTATATCCCTGAGCTTGCCACTGCATTTCTTCATGATATCACATTCGAACCTAATATCCTCATACCATATGTCTATCAGCAGGGCAATTTTATTATCCAACACTTGATTATTTATTAGGATTTGAGTATCAATCCTCTTTATTTCACTTAAAGCAGTCAGGTCTTTTTCCAATTGAAATGACTATTTTCCTGTTTCATTTTGCATTTTGTCTACCTTTCTCTTTAAACTGCTTAAAGAATTCCACCTCTGTAAGGAGGTTCTCAAACATCCTCAGCTCCAGTGAGGGTTGACAACATCCATTTCTCCATGATCATGGCCTCATGCTTCATGAGGTCCAACTTGGTGACCTCCTCCTGGGATATGACAGTCAATGGGACTGCCGGATCAACTAGCATATTGTCAGGGTTAATTGACCCTTTTATGTATGAATGCAACTAAGCAATGTGGTCCTTATGCTTTTTATTTTTCTCTTTCTCCTTCTTTACACTTTGGGTCAAAGAGTCAATGATATCCTTCCCTTCTTGGTCCTCATTAGTAAAACCCAAATCAACAGTTGTGATTTGGAATTCCTCCAAGGTGATCTTGCCCTTCTCCTTTTCAACCGTGGGAAGTGCTACCTATGCAGTCCTTCTGCCTATAGCGGGATCTCTCCTAATAGCTGACATTAATCTGGGTTTCCTCTTTAGCTTCATTATTGTCTTTGTAAACACGGTGGAAACATCAAATTCTTGAATTTCAGAGCCTTGTTCCATACCTATTTCTTTCTCCAGCCATTGAGGCACTTCATCTCTAGATCCCTGATGTCCTTTGTCATCATTATGTTTGCCCTGTTCTCCAGTATCTGCTTCTATTGTCAGCGGAGAAGGCAATTTCTTAGCTTCTTCCTCATGGAGTTCCTCATGAGGGGGGTCTTGTTGCATCTCTTCTTGTTGAGGGGCCTCTTTCTGTAGAGCAGGATCCTGTGGAATGTCCACATGATGATCCTATGCCTGGTCTTGTACTCCCTCCTTCTGACTTTCATATTCCTTATTGCTTTCCTCATCCTAAGGTATATTGACATTCGTGGATGTTTGTGTGTGTTGGCCTTGTGCATCACCCTAATCTCAGGTCACTTCTTGTTCTGCACTTGGTGCACCAACATCCTGTGGCTTAAGGTCTTCATGACCTAATTTATCTTTAGTTCCTGTGGCATCCTTCGGATCTCCCTGAGTCTAGGCGGTAGCATCACTTGATGTATCTTTATCATCTCTGCCTTTCTATTGGACTTCTACTATTCTTGGTTCTACGGGTACCTCATGCTGTTGTTGACCCATATTAGGAGAAGTACTTTCCTTTTCTACCTGCCTAGCCACTTCAATTTTTTCTATCACATCAGGTGCACCTACTTTGTCCTTGGGGCTTACATCACCCCTATATGTTAAATCTACAAAGGCAGGGCTAGTCACCTGATCAACCAACTTATCAAGCCCTATCAGTTGGCCTGCCCTCTTTGGACTACTTTCCTTTACTTCCTCTGTTTGCTTCACCTCCTCCAATACCGCCATTTGTGCTAATGGGGTCCCATGTGGAGTCATGCGGGTATTAGAGGCGAGGGTCTCCATCCTTTGAGAGGCTACATTTTGCACTACCTCATCATCTGATAAGTCCACTGTGTCCTCCAAAGAGAAACGAACACCCTGGCCTGCCCTGATAGCTTCTTTTGTTTGCTCCTCTGCCCTCTCAGTCTTGAACTGTATTATGGTGGGAAGCGAAACATCATGCTGCAGCTCCTTCCTGAACACTTCACTACCAGCTCCTCCTAGTATAATAGGGTCAGCCTTGACATCACCCCGCATGGATGTTCTTTACTTCTTGGGTGGTGATGTCAGAGGTATCGCTCTCCTCTTCCTACTGGCCATCATTGAGTCATCACCTGTAGGTTCCCTATTTACCTACACTTCCTTAAATGAGATGTCTTCTTCTACTTCATACTGTGAGGTCTGGTCCTCTTCCTGTACTCCTGCAGTTTCAATAGCTAGCCTCAGGATCCTCTTTGTCTTTGGCTTTTCACCCAGAGGCTATATAGATGAGGCAGATGCCTGCCCTGATGTCGATGCACCTGCAGCTGGTGTGACAATTCTTTCAATTATCACCCCCTTAGGTTCATCTTCCATTTTCTTTCCTCTAGGAGGACCTTTCCTCTATTTCTGTGTGGGTAACCTCTCCCCATTAGACTTTCTTTTCTCACTGAGGAAGTCATCATACTCCTCATCAGCTAGTTCTTGCCTTTTCTTCCTGGCATCAATGGTAAGGGCTATGCTCCTTTTCTTCAATCTATTTATTTCTTCATCCACCCAAGCTTGGGTTAATTGCAGCGCTCCACCTATAAACTAATCTAGGGAAATATCCTCCAATTGTGTTAGATCAAGGGCTGATATGGTGTCATTGTACACCTTCTGGTCTTCATATTCATTAGACATAGTTTTTCCATCATCCTTCCTCAGCTGTGCTGGAACTAGGATGCAGTCAAATTTCTTTATCTGGTTCAAGGTGAGCCTTTGATATTTTCTTCGCCTCACCTTAGCTTCATCCTCACAATCAGTCCAGAAATCTTCTAGATGCTTCTGATGAATAGGTTTTCCCACTATATTTTGCATCCTACCATAGGGGTCATAAGATCTAACCAAGGGAAATGGCTGTAGATACATCAGTCTCAGACCTCCCATGACATGCTTTATGCTCTCTGAGTCTGAGCACATATACTAGCCCATAGACACTGGAAATAATACCGGAGGTATCTACTTTTGTTCTTTGTATGCTGCAACTATAGTAGACACTTGCCTGAGAAAATCCATCAGGACAACTCCATCAGTAGGGTATCTTGGTAGCATAAGGGGTTGTTCCTCAAATCCCTCTACCCTTATGTATGACAAGGTGGCAAACTGGATGAACCAAGCGCCATGTCTGTATATAACTTCTTGAGCCTCCATGCTCAGTATCTTGGTTTTGTCTTCCTCCATGGTTCTAACTAGATGCATAGAGAATGCATCATTTACCAATTTGTAATCCAAGAGGTAGTTCTTTCTCTGTAGCTGAGGATAGTGATCCCATCTGTGGGCATCATGTACATAACTGTGAGCCTTACCCACTGTAGTCAAGGCATCAAAGGTTCCCTTATAAGCACATGAGTACACAACATATGAGGTCATATGAAACATGCATGCCTGACCTCCTAGGTTCCTCATCCCTTCATCTAGTGCATCATTGATGATCTTGGCCCACAATGGCTTGTTATCTATATATAGGCCCATCTGGATGATTCCAAACATCCAATTCTCAAAATTTCCTACATGAAGCTTACCTGTCATCTTGCTTAGCAGGGCAATCATGTACTGGTACTCATCATCAAAATCAACTTTGTACAAGTGTACAGGCAATTTAGCTAAGGCAGTGTAGGTGTTGCTCTTGGACCTCCACTGATACATCCTCTTCCTTGCATTCTTCTTATTGTTGTAATTTGTGTCCAACTTACATAGATCTACACTCACCACCCTCTTTCCAACTAGTAGATTAAAAGTAGAGGTGATGCCTTTGATTGAAAAGTCAGCATATACTCTTCCTTACTTCTCCACCCACCTGGTCTCAGGGTTATAGTTCCTAGCACATTCGACTACCAACTCCAGGGTCTCCATGGCATACAGAAATCTAGCTGCATGCCACAAAGGGTATTATCCTTGTCATGATCTATTCTTGTTGACCATGCCACCAGGTCCATATCTCCCTGGTGAGTATCACCAATGATGTCATACTTAAACTGTACCTGCTCAGGCTGAACAAACATAGGCTTAAGAAACTCTGAATTGAACCTGTTCCTTCTAAGATCCACCATTGACTCCTACAATAAACAGGATTTGTCTTACCTTACAATGTCGATATGCATTCATATAACATTATGTACTTCTACAGCACCATGCATACTCTATCTACTATTCTTTATTTCATCATGATATACATATCTATAGACTCAAACCATAAGAAAGAAACATACACCCTACCTGAACATGCAGAAAATGACAGCAGGAGGGTTTTCAATTACTTACTTAATATTTCTTTCCTCCTCAGTTAGATGGGTGATTACAAAAAAGGGCTGCAAATGATGAAGATCACCCGTTCTATTACACTGCAAGATCTAGTCTGTTTACAGGTAGCTATATGAGGGTTTGACTTCTCTGCTCTGTAATTTCTTGTTTTTTCGCAAGGCAAATGAAAATAACCTTGGAAAGTTACATTTAAATGCATCGGTAGGGTGAATTAGGGTAAAATTGAGTTGGGATGGCTAGATCCGTTGATTCTCTAGAGAGAATTCATGGATGATGCCAAGTGTTAGATTTGTATTTGCAATCGGCCGGAATCCATCTACCGCATTTAAGTGCATTTAATGTCAGGAAACAAGGGGGGGTGATCTTCGAAAGACCGAGTGATATTCAAAATATGACCCCCTCTGAATAAAATAACCCCCCGCCTTTGAGCGGTAAAACTAATGCAAAGGAATCAGGTGATGTGGTCAATGTTGACCACCTGTATATCGAGTCATGAATTTATGATCAAGGGATGTTTAAAATATGACCCTAAAAATAAAATGACCCCCTCAAGAAAAGATCGGGGTGACGTCACCATATTGATGATTTTGTTTGATCTTAGTGTTTTAATGACATCACCATCATGTTATTGAATATGGTGGGCATCGGATACATACCTCTGTGAGGTAGAATGGACTGATGACATCATCATCAGGATGGTTTCCTTTGTTCATTGGACTTAGATAACTTCACCGTCATATTGGCACAGGGTGATATTTTGTGAAGAGGGTGATATTCTTAAGATGACGGATATGAAAAATATGACCCCCACAAAATATGAAGTTGTTTGACGGGCAGATATCGGCTACTACGTAAAATTGATGTCCGCACTTCATAGATGAAGTGATTATCAGGTGATAATGCAATATCAGGGTGATCTTATATAATATGACTGATGTTTGAAATATGACCCCCCTTCTCAGAATATCAGGTTTGACCAAAACTTTGACTTAATCATAACTTTCTTCCCTTAGAAGATTTCGGGGTGATCCAAAAGGAAAACCTGCTTGGAATTTCGTGCACTTTCCAGCCATGAGGTTAATAATATGAAATATTGACTTTGACAAATAACCTCATCATGGTGACATATCCATCCTCTGCAGGGTGTTCATGCATGACTAATTTTACCAAACTGCCCAAAGCAGAAAACAACAAGCCGAAGCAGCAAGAAAAGTTGGGTCTCTGTTTTGTCAAGGAAAAATGGGGCATGTTGTGTAACCACACAACAACTTGCCACCAAAGAACATAACCAAATTCCAATGATTCAAGTGATGGGATCACATTCTAACATAGTATTTTAACTCTTTCTAAGTATAAGTATTATAATCCTTCTGAATGATAAGGTTTTCATCATGGCAACAATGCTAACAAAGGATCAGGTGTGTGCAAATGATTAATTATCCTCATCTTGAAAGTAAGTTGAAAACATGAGTAACTGATGTTAAGCTACATAGTTTGGGAGCATCCCTCATAGCCAACCTAGATAGAGCCTTACTGCCAGCAGGCATCCATAGCCCAGGCAAGGATATCTATAAAATCCCCCTAAGTAGAGCCCCACTGCTAGCAAGCATCTATAGCTCCTTTAGAGTTACTTAGATGGCCTAATTTTATTTCTTTTGGAATTTCAATATTTATTCTCTCTATTCATATGGTGTCATCATGTAAGCTTAATGTGCAAGGCATGGTCACTTGCTGATTTAGGTTGGAGATTGCATTGGTAGCAAGGGAGTCCCTTTAGATTTTTCACTTAACACCTATACTTATGTGCTCCACAGACCCAAGGCTGTTAGGTGAGTCATTGTGAAAAAATCACTTTGGTTAAGAAAAGGCACCCTGATGAAAAATATACCATAGACCTAATCACCAACACTTCTCAAAATGAGTCATAACCTATATATGAATTTGTTCTCATCACTTGAATCTTAGGGTGATGAGCTGCATCATCTTGACTAACCAAAACAAAACTCAACAAGCAAACAAACAAAACAAAACAAAACTATACAAACAACTATACAAATATGCACACTATGATACACATGACTTACATGACATTGTTTCAGGCTTGAAAGTAATGCTTGAGAAACTATCCATTAACTGGTAATGGAACATCCTCACCGGTTAAAGTCTTTAGCCTACAGGTGTTGTCTCCTAAGATTTCTAAAACTTGAAAGGGACCTATCCAAAGTTTATCAAATTTACCATGATCTCCTTTTCTTTCATGTGCTTTGTCCCACATAAGGACTAAATCTAAAATTCTAAAAGCCTTAACTCTGGCTCTTTTGTCAAACCAACACTTGACAACAGCCTGATGTTTAGCAAATTGATCAATTTCTTTATTCCTTTTTTCTTCTAGGTGCATCAACTGAAGCAACCTGACTTCTTGTTTGTTATCTATGCCTAGATATTCTTGTGCAAATTGCAGTGTGGGGATCTTTAGGTTAACAGGGAGGATGGGATCCACCCCATATACTAGGTGAAAAGGAGAATTTCCTAATGCAGCCTTCATCCTGGTTCTATCTACCCACAAGGCATACTTTAATAGGGTATTCCACTCCCTTAGGTTCTTTTCTATCAATTTATTTATGATGTTCAATAAATTTTTGTTTGTGGATTCTGCCAATCCATTCCCTTGAGGATAGTAATTTGAGGAAAATTTCAAGATGATTCCATGGTCAAAAGCCCAACTTGATAATCTTATTGAAGTAAAGGTAGACCCATTATCACATACTAAAGCATAAGGAACTCCATACCTGGTTACTATGTTGCTTTCCAAGAACTTGGTTACATCCTCGGCATTGCATGTCTTACTACTGACAGCTTCAGTCCACCTGGTACAATAATTAGTAACAGTCAACACATACCTGTGGCCTGAAGATGATGGAGGGTTGATAGGCCCTATGAAATCCATCCCCCATTGGGCAAATGGGCATATCTCCATCACTAGCTGCAAGGGTTGAGCAACATATCTTTCTCTATTTGCAGCAACCTGACACACATGACAACATTTGATATGTTCAACAATATCTTTAAAAATAGTGGGCCAATAATACCCTGCTCTGAGGATGGCATGAGTGGTAGCTAAGTGTGATCCATGTGCCATTCCAAACTTATCATGTAATTTTGTCAGCACTTTGTCTGCCTCTTGCCTTTCTAGGCATCTACGGTATATTCCCTCATAGTTCTTCTTGAAAAGGACTCCTCCTTTTATCATGTATTTCTGTGATCTTATTTTTAAATCTCTCCTCTGTGAGGCCTACAATCTTGAAGGGCATCTTCTAGTAATCAAAATGTGCCTAATGTCTAAATACCATTCTCCATCTTCTTTTGCATTTATGACATACTACTGGCTCATGATGTTAGGATCAATTTCAGATATCATCTGACTCATTGCTTGTCCTCTTACTAATTTCATAGGTGTTATGTCCATATCATACTCTTGGAGGACAATTATCCATTTAGCTCTCTTTTCACCTGGTTCACTTTGCATCAAAAGCATCTTTACTGCTGCATCTGGTACTACAACGATCACTTTACTTCTTAAGATGTAATGTCTGAACTTCTTGACTGCTCTAACCAGAGCAAGCGCTTGTCTTTCAACATCCATGTATTTGAGTTCTGCATCTCTAAAAGGACAACTCAGGAAGGCTATAGGCTTTTCTTCTCTAGCCTCATTTCTCTGTGTTAATATTACTGCAGATGTATGCTCTAAAGAAAATGAGTAAATATAAAAATCTTTGGTATAATCTGAACTAATTAGAATAGAAGCATTAGATATGGCTTTCTTGATATCTTCAAAAGCTACTCTAGCTTCAGGTGTCCACTCAATTTTGGCATCCTTCTTGAGCATTGCATTCAATGGTCTAATAATCTCTGCAAAACCATTAATAAACTTTCTAACAAAGTTAATCTTACCAAAGTAGGATTTGAGCTCCTTCTTACTTCCAAAAAGTTGTATCTTCATGATTGATTCTACTCTCTCAGGGTTGATGATGATCCCATTTTCTGTTATCAGGTGACCTAATAACTTCCCTGTAGTTACCCCAAATATGCATTTCTTAGGGTTTAAGGATATTCCATAATGTTCACATTTCTTTAGTACATTCCTGAGGTCTTCTACATGATTCCCTCTGTCTTTAGAGAAAACTGTCAAGTCATCCATGTATATGACTATACATTTACCAATTAGCCCTCTGAAGGCTATATCCATTGCTCACTGAAATGTTTCTCCAGCATTTATCAATCCAAAAG
Source organism: Cunninghamia lanceolata (assembly GCA_027924645.1). Taxonomy (NCBI): domain Eukaryota; kingdom Viridiplantae; phylum Streptophyta; class Pinopsida; order Cupressales; family Cupressaceae; genus Cunninghamia; species Cunninghamia lanceolata. Next base: position 15,489,502 of record BSBN01000822.1, on the reverse strand, counting down.
GCATGCGCCTGTAGGCGAATATTCCCCACTTAGTGGTGAATGTAGTCTTCAATCTATCTATCTTGTCTACTATCACCTAATTGTAACTTAAAAAACCATCCAAAAAATGACATCATCTTTACACCATTTAGAATCTACAAGACCTCATCCAGAGAAGGCAAAGGATAGTTATCCTTTTCAGAAGCTCTATTTAAATTTCTGAAGTCTACACACAACCTAATGTCACCATTCTTCTTCCTTACTGGGACCAAGTTAGCCACCCATGTAGAATGTCTCATAGGAAATATGATCCTGGCGTTAAGCAATTTCTTAACTTCTTCAAAAATGATGGGCTCTAGCAATGCATTAACAGATCTCTATTTCTGTCTAAAAGGCTTGACATATGGCTTTAAAGGTATAGTATGAGTGATAATTGATGTATCATAAATCTTTAACTCATCATATGTCCACACAATAACATGGATATAATCTTTAAGTGCTTGGGTTATCCCTTCCATTTCTTCTTCTGTACACACTTTTCCAATCAGGACATTCCTTTTTTCATCGTCATGTCCAATCTTAACTTGTGAATACTCCCCTCCATCTGCTTTAGGGAGATCTTTCTATTTCAGCATGTTGTGTAGATCAAATGCTCTTTCCAACTCTATCATTCCCTTAGGAATCTTGTTACTAGGGAACACTAGGATCTCTTCTTCTTCCCAGATATGATCTTCCACATTTCTTTCATATATGATATGTGCATCAAAGACATCTCTATTGGATATGAAGTCTAAAATGTGTTGGTCATCATCAAACACTTGAAGGTTAACTACATTGTCTGGCACAGAGGGTACTAACACTAATTCAACTGAAAATCTCTTCAAACCAGATATGGACAATGGTTCCAGAGTACTTGCAGCTTGGGCCAAGGTGTCCGCCTTGTGATTTTGTTCTCTAGGCACATGGGTGATGTTAAATGCATCAAATCTTCTATTAGGTCCCATACCCTATGTCTATAATTAGACAACTTCTTGTAATTACAAGAATATATACCTCTTACTTGTCTTACTACCAATTCTAAGTCTCCATAGACATGCATAATTTTTACTTTCTTTCTGAGTGCAAACAATATCCCATGAATCAAGGCTTCATACTCTGTCACATTATTTGTGCATGGGAATTGTAATCTATATGCTGCTAGGTAGGATTTACCAGTTGGATCAATAATATCTATTCCTACTCCAACCCCTTGTTTTGATTTGGATCCATCAAACCTGAGGATCCGTGGCTTATATTCAATTAAAGGCTTGTCTGGGCCTTCTCTTTTCTTTTTAGCTTTGGCAGCTGCACCATTTGATATCAATTTCAACTTTGGTGTTTCAATTTTCTCAAACTTCACTTTGTCTGGCTGATGTGAAGCTGATATTCCTCCTTCTTCTTTACCATCAGAAGGGAAATCCTTTAAACTAGGCAACATCTGCCTCTTCAGAATATGTACACATAATGAACAAGTGGTTTCTGAATGTGGTGCTTCATGTAACCTGCACCATCCCTCAATTAAGGCATCATGTGGAGATATTTGATGTTGTATCATCTTTTGAATCTGCTTTGACAAAAATTCTTCAAACTTGGATAGATTATTGCCTCTATCTTCATCAAATAGTTCATAATCTGACTCTACCAAGAAATCACTTCCTAGGGTGATTTTCTTATTACTTTTAGCATTACTCTTGCTACACACCAAAATCTCTTCTATCATCTGAGTATGACTTTCATCATGATATGTGCTTTCTTCTGTTCTTGCAGATGACAAACAAAAAGTAGTATCATTATCACTATCTGCAGAACTTACCCTGGATGATGATGATGATGATGATGCCTCACTGCATGCTTGTTCCAGTTCCATCATGTCTAAGCAAGCATCACAAGTCTTTTTAGAATGCACCTCATCATGTAACCTATACCATCCCTCAATTAGAACATCATGAACTGGTACTTTTAACAATTGGCAATGTTCTACTTCTTTGGATAGGTGTATCTCAAAATTCTTGAAGTGATCTACTTCTATCTCATTTTTAGGGCTACAATCAGATTCTAAGATTATCATGTCATCCTGAAGATTATCATTATGAACATGAACTTCATACATGAGGATCTCTTCTATTCTGATAGTCTGGGGTCTAATGGAGTAAACTCTGGGTTCAACATCCACATACATGATCTCATTGGTTTTATTGTATTCAGTGATCATATGTTTCATGTGAGGCTCAGCATCTATCCTTATTTGATTAGGAATTCCTTTCCAGGGTAACCACATGTGACCAAAATTGGTGGACATGTATCCATTGAGGGTTTTTGACCAATCTCTGCTGAGCAGCATCCCATAGGTATCAGGTATATCTACTACCTGAATATCAATGTAGTATTGAATTCTTGGATCTGATGCTAACTGCATATGAATGTGAGTTAGTTCTCCTACTACACTCACCTCTGTTTTATCTAACTGTGTTATTTTCTTCAGTGACTTAGCAGGATGCAACCCTAAGGCATTGCATATGGATAGGGGCATTACATTGGTAGATGCTCCTGAATCTACCAAGCAATTATGCAAATTCTTACTGAACATCCTTATAGTAAGGAGAAAAGGAGGTGACTCAATTTTATCTCTGTAAAGAGTCATGTGTGAAGTCTCTGGAGCTTGAACAGTGGCTGGAGCTTTGTGTTTAACATGAACATCCTTAATGATATGATCCTTATTCCCAGTCTGACCTGAGATATGACTATCCTCTTTTGGAGCAGGATCCTCTAAGGATTTCATGAAGGCTTTTTTGATAGCTGGGGTTTTGAGTAGTTTTGATAATGACAGGCTGATTTTGATCTTTTTCATTTCATCTGCTAAATATGTAACCAATTTGTCAGACTTGGGAGGCAGATTACTAGTTTTTGATACTATATTTTGTGGTGCTAAGTACTGAGCATTAACTTTGGGAAATCTAGGGTTATTGCTTGCCTTAGGATCAGGAGGAGTGTTGAAATTATTTGGAGGCAAGGATGTAGTCAAAGGACCAACAAGTTGGTTGGAATTGTTCCTTAGATTGTAATTATGCCTACCCTGATACTGTTGTTGATAAGCATGTACCTCTTCATGTTCAATTGATGGCTCATTTTCATCTTCAAATAAAAAAACATAATTGGTCTCAAAAGCCATGGATGACTCTTCACATGCTAAGGTGTAATTCTAATGAGGATGATTAATGAAACTTTCTAGCACTAAAGCAGAATCATATCCACAGGGGACAATTTCATTTCCTTCAACACAAGGTGGATTACCTGTAGTATTGGATACTTCAGTTTGGAATATACTGGCAGCAATCATGAACTGAGGACAATCCAGCTCTGTATGAGCATTGGTATTATGTATCCTACACCAGTTTGTAAGAGTTGCCTCTGTAAGGTTCACTCTAGTGGTCTGCTTAGGTTCACTAAGAGGCTGATTATCTAGGGGTGATGGCAGAGAACCATTGTTTGGCGCCTAGTGTTCCACACTCTAGGCTGTCTAGGGGGATTATTGTTACCATTATTATTATTGTAATTGTTATTATATCCCCTATCAGGATAATTAGGTCTATCATTGGCATATCCTCTATTCTGATTTGGTTGAGAATAGAAATTCTAACTCCTCAAATGAGTGATCTCAGTGGTGAGTTTCCTCAACTGTGCTGATATCTCTTTAATTTCTTCCTTTTCTTCCTGAACTTTGGCTACTACATTCTCTATTTGAGGTTTGAAGAAGGAAGATCCATTGTTATTATTATTGGACTGTTCTACAACCTAAGCTACCTGTGTATGTCCTGGATGTTGTAACATTTGACCATTTCCATTTGGAGGTGGCATGATACTGAGTGGAGGTATCTATAAGGGACTTGGCATCATAGCTGGAGGTATCATGGCTCCATTGGTTTGTTGCTGAGCAGGATATGTGGGATAGGCAGGGAGTGTAGGAAATGCAATATTAGGTGTTGGAGCAGAGATCAGCTGCTAACTGACTTTGACAACTTCTTCAAAAGCTCCTGTCAAGGTTGTAACACCAGGATGTGCTCTCCTGATAAACATAGAAGTCAATGGATCTAAGGCTGAATAGTATATGCTCCTGACAGCTTCATCTATTACAGTATAGGGAGCAACTAACTTTGAGAGCATCTTTTGGAATCTTGCATTGAAATTAGCAATAGGTTCTCCTTCAAATCTTTTGATTGTGGCAAACAGATGATAATTCATTGAAGGATCTATAGGTATCTTAAATCTATCCTTAAAGGATTTCTCCAAGGTAGCCCATGAACCGACTGAACCTTGACCAAGATTGATAAACTAGTTATATGCCTCTTCCCCTAAGGAAAATGGAAATAACTTGCATACCACATCTTGATGTTCGATTCTAGCCCTACAACAAGCTTCCTTGAATGTTCTAATGTGATCATCAGCATCCTGATATGGATGATATTTAGGACAAATCTTGTCAAGATTTTTAGGTAAAGGATGATATGCAGTGAAAGTCATAGGTGACTCTGTAGTAAAGAATGACATTGTGACTGGTGGAGGTTGGACTTGAGGTGTGATAAGTGATCCTATAGGTGTTTGCAACCCGATAGGAGTTACAGAAGTACGTTCTGGTGAAGCTGCTAACACACTAATACTAGGAGAATGATGAATATCTATTGTTCTAGGTCTAAATCCCCGGATAGGCAATTCTTCAAAGAGTCCACTAGATCTATACCTAGTATTTGGCCTAAGAGCCAGGATTTCTTGAAAGTAAGGAAAAATTTGGCTTGTTTACTATAAAGATCAGCTAAAACACCCTAGCAAAGGCTGTATTTATGATCATAAATTGAAACTAACTAGATATTTATGCAATACTTGCATAAATGATGCAAATATGAGGTGATATGAGGCTTTGGGACATAAGCAACTGGATATTAGGTTTCTTAAGCAAATTACCTCAAAGCTTTTAGCAAAAGACTTGAAATAGAGCTTATCTTTGAAATATCAGGATGATCAACTACAAAGCTTGAAATATTTATGCTCAATTTTGAAAACTTGGCAATAGACAAATATGCACAGACTTAAAAAACCTTTGCCTATGACTTGAAATACAGAGTTGCATGAGTATTACCCTTTTGTCTACATCATCAAATCAGACAAATCTACTGATGAGGCCCTCCTTCTAGTGCTAATTTATGTTGATGATGATTATTAGTCATAACAACATGCATAAAAATTTGCACAACAAAACTTTATTATCTTGTAAAGCACGATCAACTTAAGATAAGTTGATGACTCCAAGTCTTCGTTGATCAGGTCATAATCGTCTGACGTTACTCAGAGGTTGATGTGACATGCTATTTTCCATTTCAAGGGGTCTTACATCTATCTAGATGACCAATATTACACTGTTTCTTGTAAATTTACTCCATAGATAGGTTAACTCTACTCTCTTTCCAAAGATAGTTGATATATTTGCAAGTTTGATCAATTCTTCTGATCATTGATCATCATGAACTTGTTCTTTCTTCTACACTGTATATTTATTCAAATTATGTGTCTATAAGTTGATATTTGTATGTATTTGCATGATGTTTGTATGAATTTGCATTTAGGAGAAAATGATAGATATAGAAATAGAACAATATACAGAAGATTTTAACAGCAATGAAAGAGATTGCAAGACTAGAATTTTCTAAAGCTGGTACACTGTAGAAAACAAACCTAAAGCTATAGTGAGAGTACCAAAGAACCTTCATAGGATAGATTTTAAGGAAGAAATACATCTAATGATTACAATACTGAGTAGACTAGTGGGGTTGAGAGATGCAACCAAGTGTGAACCATGGATCTTCACTATTATTCAATTTATGAGGGAAGCAAAAGAGGAAGATGGGCAAATTCACTGGGCCAAGGCTATTAGTACAGCCATATGGAAGCAAGCCATGTTAAGAAAGCAGAAAATAATGACTTTTTATTTGTCATCATATTTGTTATATTCCTGTGCATCTATGATCCAGCCCTACATAGTTGGGATTGATAGAGTTGGGACCATGGGAGATGGCCCAAATCAGAAATTGGTGTATGATCTTTATCTAGATTTGCAAGGGGATAATGCATTGAGGAAGTATGCCTTGGTAAATGATGTGTTTTATACTTATATGGTAAGAATTTTGACTAGGGAAAAAGATAAGAGGTTATCTGAAGAAGTAGAAAACACTATTGGGCTACATAGCTCATGGTATATACAATTCCCAAATTTTACATATATCAGAACTAAAGGTTTTGAGGGGAAGTCATTCATGCTACCTAGATATCCATCAAACAAATTGATTGTATTGGAGTTTTCTAGACAGTACCTGAATGCATTTAGGATGTATAAAAAGAAGTGGGGCAAATGAAATATCAAACTCCCCTGGGCTATTGGAAGATATTCTTGTTAAAGTGAGGAGGTAGCTGGTTATTTAGAAAAGGAGTTGAGATACTATGGTTTTGAAGAATTTGAGTTAGCTAGACGCTTTGATCCTTTCCATAGGATCCAGAGAACTATTGATTCTAAATATAAACATCAGGTGCATATTGAAGATTATTGGTCAGATTGTAAGAATGACAAAGAAGTGCGAAAAAGAGCTCATCAAAGGTTGACTGTAGAACAGATGAGGACTATGGGAGAAATTAATGTGCCCTCAAAAATTGAAGATGATAATAAGTTGTTACACCACAGTTATGAGAATGCAAGGCTTGTTCCCATTGGTGACCCTGATTGGACACAGCCATGGGGAACATCTTTGGATGCATTATCCAAACCATTTATTATATTTTCTAAAACATGGTTAAAAGACCAAATAGAGGAGCTCAAAGATAAAGGGATTGAGCTTACACTTCAGAAAAAGGGTAAGAAGAGGGTAAGAGAGAGTCAAGATGAGTTGCAATGCTTTTATGAAAAGAATAGAAGAATTGTAGAAGCTAAAATTAGTGAAAAGGATAAAAATGCAACCTTAATGGATCCCTATGCCATGGGTGTTATAATAGAAATATCTTCAGGGACATTTATGGAGGTAGAGTCACTAGGACATAACATTAGTATAGAGCAGACTCAAACTATTGAGAGGCAAACAAGACAAAGAATTATAAGAGCCATGGCAATTGAAACCTCAAAAGGACAAACACTAGTACATGATGAAGTTATAAGTGCTCAACAGGTGGGTACTAGGCTGATTGGCATACATAGTGAATCCACACCAGAAGTGAAAAGACAAAGATATGCAAAGGTTAAGAAAGAATTGACTGAAGAGAAGCTGCAAGAGTCAAAACTTCATGAATTCAAAAAAGTAAGTGAGATGGTAAATGTAGAAGATGACAGTAGTGACGATGAAGTTAGGGAGGTGAATCCTAGTGCCAAAGTGGAAATTGGAAGGAATGAAAAAGAAATAAGTGAATATTCTAATACAAGGGAAGAACAGGATACTCAGTTATGTATGGGAAGAGCACAAAGCCCAGAATCAAAAGAAGAAATATACAGGGCCCGTCAGAAACAGCTAATCCTTTCGGTACACTGGTGCCACCTAAGGTTATAAAGGAAGTACAAGTTGTGGCACAACAAATAGAAGAATCTGAGAAGGAAGAAAAACCAAAAAAAGTTATAAAAGAAACACTAGTCCAAACTCAGGAAGAGACAGAGGTAAATGTTTCTAGTACTGATGTCGTAGATATTCTTAATATGTACAATGAACAAAGTGAATAGGAGGAAAGTATAGAAGAAAGGAATAACACAGAGAGCAAACCTAAGAAAGAAAAGCATGCAGAGGAACCTAATAAAGTCACAAGTCAGCCTTCACAGATGGATCAGACAAATATGCCTGAAAGGGTATAGGAACAAGTTGAAACAACAAAGGAATCAGTAGAGATATCAAGTAATCCTAAAGAAAGCTTAGATAATATAGGAAATATTTCTAAGGATAATGTTGAACATAAAGTCCAAAAAGAAAATATGGATAGAGAAAATATGGAGCAGAATGATAAAGAAGAATAACAACAAGAATTTTTAGAAAAAGAGAGCCCATAAGAGGAAGAGGGAGGGGATACTGAAATAGAAGGAGATGATGATGAGAGAGAATCACAACAATAGAATGATCCACTTTCTCCAGAGCATGATCCTCAAGCTCAATCACATCAGCAACAACAACAACACATAGAGCAGGTAGAAATGGAGAAACATCAGGAAGAGGTGATAAATGAGGAAAAAATAGCAGAAGCTACCAAGGAGGCTCTAGCCTGGTTAGGCTCTGAGGTCAGAAGAGAGAAGGTAGTAGTACAATTAGTACCCATTGATACTAAGAGTTTACTGGGTGGTTCTACACCACAGAAGGAGAAAACAAAAGCTAGAACCATGTCAGCAATTAAAAGAGGTCCTTCTGGATCTAGAATTCTAGATCTAGGTGTACCACAAAAGGCTAAATCTAAAGGAGAAATGACTATGGATGATTACAAATTACTTAATATAGATTTAGGCCACATGAACAGGGAGAAACATATAACTAAATGGGAAGATATGAACAAGGCCACTGCTGAAATACTAAAGAAGGATAAAGATAATCATGATTATTTGAATGGACATATTGTCCAGCTGCAACAGTTCATTAGGGGGATGTTTGATCCAAATACCACCATGCCAGAATTACCTATTGAAATGGCAGTATTATCAAAAGATGAGGTGAAAGAGATGGAGAATAAAAAGATTGAAGCTAATATTTTTTGACAAATGGTTCAAGGAATTTATGCAGAAAGGAGAGGATGTAACAAAGCAAGCAGTGACATGTTGGGATATGGCTTTGATAGAAAAGAATAAATGTAATGTTATTTTACATAATTGTCAATTCAAAAAGGAAGAATGCAAGTCTGAATTAAAGCAGCTTGAAGAAATGGAGGAGAGAGTAGAAGAATTGATAAATGAGGGAGTCATTACTCCCCGAATGGCTAACGAATTGCCACAAACAAGGTTAGAATTAAAATTTGAAGAGGACATTCTTAAAAGTTGTATCATGAGTACTAGAGACCTAGAAGAGGTCACTGATAATAGGATAAGAGTACATATGAAAATAATAGAAAAACTGATTGGGCATGAATGCCTAGAGGTGCTAGCATATGGATTAGAAAAGGCATTGAAGGAATTTAAGGTTATTTTTTCACCATGTTTGGAGAACCCTGCAGCACATCTTAGCATAGAGATGATTGATTCAATAATGGAAATGAATGCTAAGATCAAGAAGTATCAGAAAAGGGTTAGAGGTTTGGTAAAAGAAGAGAAGAAGTTGTAAGAAGGAATCATAAGACAGGAGTATACGTGGACAAAAAGTCAAGAAGGTGATCGTACTTTCATTAAGGGGGTGATAGGTAATATTGTAGAGTACCTGAAGGAATATAAAGATATCAAAAGGAGAATATGCTAAATAAGAATGTACTTGGAGATTATCACCAGCCAAAAGTCAACAAGCAAGAAGGGGTCAGTATGGTATCTTTTATTTTGAAAAGATTCTAAAGGCATCCTTTGAGCCAAGTAAAGATACCATTGGGATATTTTGGGAATGGTTAGGAAATGATTCCTACCATTGATCTAGAAGATTTGAATGCTGACCATTGGAATGATTTTGTAACCATAGCAGAAAGAAGCTTCAAAGTCTATATAAGAAGCTCTGCTACTTGTATTATTTTACACAGGGATTTTAAACTCATAGCTTAAGGTTGTAATTGTTAAGTTTTATTGAAATAAAGAGGACATTTATTTTGGTTTTAGAAAGGGAGGTCGTCTGTGTCTACATTAAGGAGTGTGTGGAATGTCTGGTCTCCTTGGTGTATCTGTCAAAGCATTTGCAAGTTTTTCTGGTTATTTGATCAATGAAATAGAAGTCATTATTACATTGTAAATTTTGTATGACTTTATACTTAAAATAAAGGGTAAACTTAGAATTCTGCATCTATTACAGAGTGTTTTCTGATTCAGACTTTTACTTGAACTATTATTCTTTGAAATATTGCAATCTCTTATGTATGTTCATGAAAATGTTCAGGACGTTACATTTGTAGATTTGATTGTGTTGAATTGTTCAGATTACTGTATTCTTTAATACGTGAATAGCAGAACATTTAGATCCTGTATGGAATGGTATTTTAAATTTGAGTCTTTCTAACTTTTCTCCAACAATTCGTAAATAATTAGCTGAAACGTAGTCATTTAAAGGAAATTGTGAAAGATCCTGCTAATTACGTGAAAATGCTAATGATCTTTAATGATTTTCATAAATTCTGAAGTGTCAAGTCTATTTTCTGTAAAATTCATTTAAAGTTTGACTTAAAAGTAATAAATAGTTGCAAATGAGCACTGACTTGAGAGATATTTCAAAATATTTGCACATAACAAGTAATAATTGTCAGTAGCATATCTTTAGATTCAGTAAGGTCCCTTGAATATAACATCTTCACAACGAACTGTTGGTTTATCCCACACGGCCAAGAACTGACCATCCAGAAACTTGAGATTGAGAATTACTAGTTAATTCTGCATATTTTCCAAGACAGCTAAGGTTATTTTGTGAATTTTAACTATGTTGTGAGTGTGTAAAAACTCTCATCAACACCACCTACCCCTACTCAACCTTCATATCAGCATTTACATGTTCAAAATTAGTCCCAAGGGGTTGAAGATATAAAGAATAGCATGAATGAAACAAAGAACACATTGCTAAAAATCACAAAGCAGATATAGGAGTTCAAGAGGTGGCAAGAATATGAGTAGCAACAGGAGGAACTGGATTATCAAGCCTATCTTCATGAGCAGGAATTGAAGGAGCAAAGGATACAATTTCAACAAGGTCTTAGAAGGGAGATATCAACCAAAGAAGCACAGATGAAGTTTTTTCTTGCACAAATACAAAGGCAAGCAATCCAGACAACTGCATTCATTCCAAAGCAGCCTGTTCAAAATGAGGTTAGTAGGTATCAACTTTCAAGTTTTAGAAGTTGTGATTTTGATTAGGAATATGTTTGCATTCAAAATCAAACCATTAATCCTTAGTATCAGTCACATCAACTGCCTAAGCCAAGTCATCATAGTCTTGAACAACCATGGCAGCCTTCTTGGACTAACTGTCCTAATTATAAAATGCCAAATCTTATTAAGGCCACCCCTTCCATACCAATCCAAAATCAGGAAGAGGGTGAGATAACAATTTCTGAACCAATCAAGATTACAAGTTGGTATGGTGAACAAGAGGAAAAGGTTTTAGATCTCGAGCCTATCAAGATTCTAAGTTTCATTCCAGTAGCTGAAGTTACTTTTGTTTTTAATGTGTCCCCAGCTGAAAGTAAGCATTATGCATATGATGTACAGCAAGAGGTCAATGTTGCTCCAAATCCTTTACATTTTGAATCATTTGAAAAGTTCTCTAATGCTATGTATAAAATGAATGAAAGCAGAATACAGATATTGGAAGGGCAAAATATTCAATTGCAAAGATAGGTTGCCCAAGTTTCATTGGAGAAAGCCCCTTGTGAAGAGGAGGAACTGGTTTCTTTGTTTGACTGGTTACCTGGTTTTGTTGAGTCAGATTTAGAAGAGCTCATACCATAGGCAGAAATAACAGAACAGCAGGGAGATGCAGGGAGAGTGCTGATTTACCAAGAACAGAATGAGGAGAGTCATGAGAACAATAGGTGTTTGGAGCTTGAATCAGATATTCTATCAGCTGTTCCTAGAAGCCTTCAAGAATCTGATAATTTTGATGAGTTATTAGTTGTCCTAATGGAAGAGGGTGATTCATTAACAACGGAGGAGGAATTGATATGGTATATTATCATGCAAGATGAAAGTTTTGAGCAGTAGAGTGATGAAAATCATCTAGTTTCAGTGCAATATTATCAATTGGATGAGAGCATGTTTTCAAGTATTATAGAAGATTTTTGTTCTAACATAGATAATGATCCGATACTATGTGAATTAGTAGTATGTGATCAACAAGATCAAATCAAAGAGGCAAATATTCATTCTTTTCATCCATATGAGCTAACTATTTCAAATCAGATTGAAATTGCAATTGAAAACATGACAACAGATCTATAAGGAAACCAGGAGTATGAACAGAAAGCTCGTCATTGCAAGAGGGTGTCCCATCAAGGACTTAGCTGAAAAAGAGCTTAATAAAGAGGTACAGATTGTTGTTGTACCAACAGAGTAGTTTTTAGCCTCAGAACAACAAAATCAGATCATCTTTTTACCCCATGACAGACGTTTACATGATCAGGTTCAGCCGATGAGTGAATTTATCTACATTTTTTATGAAACATTATAGAAGTTTGTTGAGTACTTTCTTGTACTTCATCTAATTTCAGACATCTATAAGCATGTGAATTAGTGTCCCCTCTTGAGAAAGGGAATTTATTTTAACCAAACAGTTAATGGATTTGTTTGACTAGCACCTTTGGCTGGTTAGAGTAGGATAGAGTAGAATTTTAGTTCAATATTTCATTTCCAAGAAGTGCTTCTACACATTTTACTGGTTTTGTCTTAAACAAGCCAGTTTAGTTTCAGTTTCAGTTTTGTTGCTACTGTAGTTCTGTCAGTTTGAGTTACAAAAAGGTTTTTCAAAGTTTAGGGCAAAAAAGACTCATATGTCCAATGGAAATGCAAGGCTACTGGTTCTAAGTTGTTTATCAGGCAAACACCCCTGAGAGGTCACTAGAAATTTTACAAAATTTTGCTCACACTAAATTTAGTTAGACCTAAGTGCAGTTGTTTCAAGAAGAGTAAAAAAAACTTCAAAGTTATTGCATTTGATGAATAGTTGATGTCTTGACAAAGCAGAAATAGATATTCAGTTGTCAAGATAACCCACCAGTCCAATCAGGAGTGATGAATCATCATAACAAGTGAATCATGATATCAAGGAATCAATCATTCAAGAAATACAGTTGATCTAACATAATGTTATCTTTCAGGAGTTATAAGACAGATTGATTATGCAATTGATCATATTTGAAAGAAAGAAGGAAATATATTTATTTAAACTGTCATTTCATGTCATATTTGGAACATACATTCAGCATTTGTTACTCTATTATATGCATTGATTGAAAAGGAAGTATACATACATCAAGTGCATAAGATAAATTAACTGATCATGTTTAGAGGAAGTGTTCAAATGTGTCCCACACAAGCCGTGGGAGTAACTAAACTGAGCAATGTAGACTTTTGCAAGCTGTACATCTAATGATAAAAGAAATAAGGAACACATGATAAAACTAAATATCCATCATTGCCTGATCAAGGAGGTCATTGAGCTAGTTGGCAGTTGATCTCCAGTCCTCATCTTTAGCTCCAGTTGCATTAGTTGAACCTGCAAAAAATTGGGGAAAGTCCCGTAAGAGCTTTGGATATTTAATGTTATCATATGCTTTTATCAAACAGACTTATCAAATTGTCACATGATGCAAAGGATCAATCAATACCATCAGGTCTGTTTTCATGCTAACTTGTTTGTTCATTGTGCAGGTATAGGAAAAATAATGTTACTGATTTGAAGACATTAAAGCATGTGGAGAAAAATGTGGCTCCCACAAGGGTTGAGCCCAACATGCTCCGTTCTTATCCATTCAAGAAGGACATCAAATTGCATAAACAGAGTAATCATGCATAGAAGCAGTCAACATAGGCAATCAAAGAGAGGGAATCATAATTGAAATAAAGAGGAGTAGTTACTCCCATAAACTATGCTTCATCCCAGAAGGAGTCGGTCAAAATAAAATAATTATGTTCAAGACACTTCATCATACACATGCTTCAAAATGAGCAATGTCTCCATCCAAGAGATGTCAATGTGCAAGTACAAGAGGTACAGTGATCAATAGAAGATACTTTTCCATCTTTTAGTGGTGATTGAAGTGTGATTTTGCTATCCAGATGTACCTTAAAGATAGAGCAACTATATAATGGAGCAGCATGAGGGACAACTGTCATTGAATATCATAAAGATACAATCATGGGTGAAGATTCAGGTCAGGACAAATTATCAAAGATGAGGCAGCAAAGCACAATGAAAGGACAATCAAATAATCAAGGACAGACACCATGGACTACATTCAAATGCATGAGAGGAACAATAGATCCAGCAACGAACAACTAAGTATGATTGTATGAGGTTTCCAATCTTGACAGGGGATAATGAACAGAGAGGAAAACGGAGAAAGTACAAAAACAACATATACAGGTTATAGGTGATACTTCTTAAACCCTTTTGTTGTCTCCATTGAAATGTATACACAACCAACATAGGGTATAACACATACAAGTAAAATCAAATGAGCAAGGTAACAACATTTATGCCACATCATGTGTGAAGCCATTTGGAACAGCATAGAAAGATGCAGGTTAAAAGAAGTTACCATTATCATAGTGTCACACATGTGAGATACAAGAGGATAAGTATAGTTCATCATGTTCTACAAACAAGAGAAGGAAACTGAAACAATGTATGAAGTAAAACATCATAATGATGCCATTATCCAGTACAGGTATGATCAGTTGATTACATCAGATAAAGACACATATGCCGATCAAGTCTCATGTGGATATCAAATAGAATATACAGGCTACATGAGCCATCTAAAGTTCAAGAATTCTCTTTTGAATGCATGTATTTATTTCATCTCATGTGATTAAATATCATGAACAATTGACAAATGCAGTTATAGTGTAAAGATATGTCACAAGAGTTTGATATCTTCAAGCATATGATGTTACAGTTGAAGACAAGTCACATATATGTATCATTGACTATATCAGTCATACAAAATTTAGAGAAGCATCTTACAAGTGGTAGACAAAAGAGATCAAACATCTAATACAGTATCATGATTAAGAAAAGAAAGAGATCATGCTACAATAATACCTCTGACTGATATAGGTTAAGTATTCCTTGTTCATACATTATAGTTTCTGACTGGTATAATGAAGAGAAAAGAAAGAGATATATGATATACATATAGATTATAGGAGGATCTAAGTGCCAGAAAGAGAAGTAAAAAATTAGTATAATGAAGAGCATCTAACAGTTGAGCGGTTTTAGGCCAAAGAAGAGTAAATGACAAACTAGATTCCATGCTCATGAAAGTGAAATAGTAGAACAAGCTACAGGATCCTTTTTGAAGAAAAGAATGCATAGTATGCTACAGAAAATAGTATTTATTATCACTCAGAAGTGTCCAGATACAGTTGATGAAGCTTGCAGAATTAAGGAGCAAATCTCCAAAAAAAAAACAATAAGAGTTCCTATGTTTGAGAATATGAAACCCTTGTTCCAAGATCTTGCAACTATGATATTTTGTTGCATATATAGAAGGAAAATGAACAGGAGAGAAAATATATGTCATGGCCATGATAATAGTTATACAGGCCTTATATATTCAAAAATGAAGAAACCCTTATTAGATATCTCAGAAACCCTAAACACCATTTTTGTATTTACAGAAGAAAGAAAGTGATACAATGTATCTATTACCATAGCCATGATAGGAAAAGCAATTTTTGTGCCTAAAATGAGATACCCATCTGAAAATGAAACCCTTGTCTCACAACATAAATCATCTTTTTGGTTTCATTTTTATATCTACAGAGAGAGCATAGCCGGGGAGCAAATAAGGGTTACTGTGTAAAAAATTGAAACGCTTGTTTAAAATTTTTTGAAACCCTTGTTTCTTTATTCTTCCATACAGTGAAGTGGGTGTCATAGAAATGTTATATGCCATGGCCGAAACAAAGGAGGTTCTATGCAAGATACCCATCTCAACCTTTCAAACCCTCATGTCTTTCTTTGTCTTATGGTAAAAGAGAACACCTACAGGAAGCAAACTGGAGTATGGTCGTGGCATGGAGAAGTATTCTATGCACATTAAAATGAAGCCCTCCTTTCATATCTTTCAAAGCCCTCATCATTTTTTAAAAGCTATAGTGATATCGAAAAATATACAGGAAAAGTAGCAAGAGACTCACCTTTATTGTTACAAAAGAGAGAAGTCATCATGGCCACGGCCTCATTATGAGGATTTCTCAAATATTTTGTCACAGTAGCAAGTTAAAACACAGAGAAATAAAAAATAATGGTATCAAAAGAATATAACAGAAGAAAGAGCATGTATGGCCATGACCATTCAAGGTCAAAGAGCTACAGAAAATGATGAAAAAATGCCAGTCAAACTCAAAAACACCATACTCACCAGTCTCTGTTGTCTTCTTCTCATTCAAGAAATGCAAAGAAATCGACCTCAGAGAGCCAAGGAGAAGCCGAGAGAAACATCAAACCCTAATTACCATGGGAAAGTTGCAGAGCGACCGACAGGAGGAAGACAAAATGAAAATGACTCAAAGTTTAGGGTTTCTTCACTCTTTTGATCGAAGCTTCTTTTCTTTCTTTTTGTTTTTGACTTAGCAAATAGTGATCATTGCATTATCCAAAATTCTGATGGGGTCAAGACTTCAAGTGATATGTTCCTAGCAATCATTGTTAGAAAAGGCTGACAGATATGTATTTCTTGCATATTAAACCAAGTCAAAAGGTCTATATCATTAGAGGGTAAGGCTTATGCCTTAAACAAATTCAAACAATCTATATTTCCTTGTGGTCGAAAAGCATATATGGTCGAAGATACTCAAAGCCTTGCATGGTCAAAGATATACCTTGTCTTCATGTTACATATTGATAAGTCAAAGATGCCCTTCATAATACATTCATCATGCAGGATAACCGAATATGGTCAAAATATTTCATGCCTTGTAAACTTTTACATCAAAGTTAAAAGTATTTTGAAGAGTCAAAGGTAAGAAGTCACATGAAGACAAGCAGATCTTTGCATGATGAAGATTATTGGGTGAGGAAGGAATGTTTGCATGAGGGTATAAGGCACATTGCAAGGTGGTAGGAACTTGTATTAGAGTTTGTTCTTTGCATTATAAATGGACTAATAAGGCAGAGAGGGTTAGTGTTTTCTCCTTAGTGCATGTGGAGTGATAAGGAGTATTTTCTATGCCTAAGTGTCTTGTAAGGTATTTTTACATTGCAATGGAGTTATAAGGATATAATTTTGCCTTAAATACATATGACATGCAACTAGGTGATTTTTTCTCACAAGGAGATATAAGGGGATTTTATTTTCTTCTAAGTCCTATTTTTTGCTCAAATCATGCAAATTAGGCAATTGTAAATTAGAGAGATA
This sequence comes from Cunninghamia lanceolata, assembly GCA_027924645.1. NCBI lineage: Eukaryota > Viridiplantae > Streptophyta > Pinopsida > Cupressales > Cupressaceae > Cunninghamia > Cunninghamia lanceolata. The sequence continues at coordinate 15,472,225 of BSBN01000822.1, read as the reverse complement.
AGGAGTTTTATTTTTCTTTTCATCATGCATGATTTTACAAATAAATCAATGTAAATAAATAGTAAAGTAATATTCTTCAAATTACTTTATTATTTTTCACAAATTGTAAAATCAGAAATAATGCAAGTTGTAACTAATAATAGAGTAATTATCCTTTAATTACTTTATTATTTACTCACATCAATTTTGCAAAAGAAAAATCATGCAAATTGATGACTTCAGTTAACTGAGGCTATTTGGAGCCTTTTTGCATGATTTGAGGAGCAATTTGAGGGGTTTTGGCCAACTTCTTGGTCAAACAAATGGAGAGGGTCAACTTGGAGCTATTTTTGCTCAATTTGTGGCAGTTTGAGCCCTTATTTATAGGGATTTCTTGGTTTGCTCGTGGATCACTTTGGAGGACTTATTATTAGAGGCAGTTAGTTGCAGTTTTATTTTTGCATGCCTCTTAGTGAGAGAAAACTATATATTGTAAAGCAAAACTTGGTTTTGCTAGTTCTTGCCTTTTTTCTCTTTTACACATTGAGAGAGAAGAAGGTTTTGTAGCTCATTATTCAACAGTTTTATAGAGATCACAACAGATTATAGGTCCAATTTTTTTTGTTTTCATGCAATATTTCCTTTATTTTTTTGGAATCAAGTAGTTGCCTTTCCTTTTGTTGCTAATTGTATGAGGTGATTTGATGAAGTTTTACTGTGTTTAAATATCACAACCTTTAAAACTATTGTCTTGCTCTTACACGAGGTGTTAAGCATAGTATATTATAGGTCTTAGGTTGTGTTACTGAAAATAGTTCTTTTTGTTGTGAAAAGTCATTTTCCTTCATAAAGAGTTTATTTTCCAGCCCTCCTTAGAAGCAATTTTTGTGATATAATTTATTCCAAGATTGGATTGTGTAGGTCAGATTTCTGAATTCTATTGTGAACTAGATTGCAAATTTTCCATCTTTATTAGGTGCATCACCAAATTTTACAAGTTTTATTTCCTTATAGTTTCCTTCTTACCCTTTTCCAAAACAGAAAATCATAGTTTCAAATAGAATATTTTAAGGGAACCAGCCCACAATTTGGAGGTTCAAACTCACTATAGGTCACCCACAGCCTGAGTTTGTCCCCATGTTTCGAAGGATTACAGAGTGTCACAGCTTTGCATAAGGGTACAATCATCATCGACAACACAACAATTACAAGCAATTTCTTAATTTTGTTCAATCCTTAGTCCCTTTGGAATTAACTATGAAATTGGGTTCTCATGTCCCATGTAGCTTCTTCAAAGACTAGCTTTGGTTGTCCTCCTATTACATCTCACTCCTTCCTTTAAAGAAAATTTATCTTTGTCTCCTTCCTAGTATGCTACTAATTCCCCATCTTAACATTAAATGTTGCATCAAAATGAGCGCTCAAATTTGGAAATCTAAAGCTAATTCTAATGTGCAATTATTAGCCTAGAAAATTTTACCTTGCCAGATGCCTAATGGGAACAAATTGAAATGAATGATGGTTCAATGAGCTAAATGCCCATTTTGTTAGTCAAATGAAAACATGAAACATTTATTTTGGGGATGCTCTTTTGTCAATAAATAGTGGTCTACTATTTTGAGAGACTTACGTACTATATTGGGTCATCAATTGAACTAGAAAGAAGCTTTATTTGGAATGGGCTTGCACAATAATATGATTGCTGATTTAGTTACACATGTCATCTTATTGTATCTAGGAAAAATCAAAGGTTCAACAATGTTTTCTAGTTCTAATTCTTGCCAAGAAGCTATAATTCTAAGGCTTTATTATGGCATCTTTTTCTAAATTGTGTCTCTATTTTCTCAATTACAAGGAACACTAAAGAGCAATATGAAGGTTGCCTATTAGTTGTAGCAAATCAAAATGTAAATATCTTAGCTCTAAGTCAAGAATACATTGTTCCCAACACAAACACAAAGGCTATTGTATTACATGGGATGATTGGTCTTGCTTGCTTGTATTCAACATGTTGTTTTAGCCATGCTTGTTCTTCTTATTACTATTGTTCATGGCGTATTGACTAAATTGTTGCCCTGTTTCTCATGGTGTATTGGTTACTATTGTCCTGTTTCTCATGGTGTATTGGCTAGTTTTTGTAGAGTATCAACCGTACTTGTTATTATTGTTGTGTTTGTTGATAAAGCCATGTTTCTCATGGTGTAGTTAGGGTTGTCTCTCTTTGTAACCTTTTTCTTGTGCGTCTATTCATTCTTTTATAATCAACTTTATTCAATATAAAAACCAACATACCCTCTCATTTTCTTAAGCACCGCCTTCAGTACAAATGATACATTTATTTAATTACTCTTTTGTCCTTTTCTCCACTATATATACTTTTAGGTAAAATGTCATATAACATAACGAACCTCAACGGAGTGTCAACTCTCCTTAAGCTAAGAGGCAAAATTGTGTATCTTCCTTCGGACTTGAAAGTGTGCCGACATTAAGATGGGTCCACCATAATCATGTCCCGCCCTGCCTTATCATTTATTTAATAATCCATGTCACTATGAATTTAAAGCCTTTGTCCATGGCAATCATCACCCCTTATCAAGTGGCCCCACCAAATTACTTTTTAGTCATGACTCCATTCACTCTTACACTCTTTAGTGAAGTTTAAGCCAAGTTAGTTTTTCACATAATGTTTTTTCTACTAACATAAACTTTAATGATTGTGGGAAGTTTCTCGTGTGTAGTCATGTCAATGAAATGCCATGGTAAAAGTCAAATAACTGGAAGACATTCAACAAACAAAAGTCTGTAGAAGATTTGATTTTCAACAAATTCTTAGAATATTTAAATAGTGATTTGACTCACTTCACTTTTTTTGATCTCCGAGTTACAAACACTATATAATATTAATAATAAACCAATTGTAACTTTTAGGGGGTTACATCAGCGAGTATTATCAAGGGAAGAAGAATCACATTTTAACATTATTGGTATAATAATAACAACATGGGAAAATGGCATTTTCTCTCATGAGGCAAAAGACCATGGCCTTAATAAAACTCCAAGGCACAAATTATAGCATCTTTTAAAGGAGGTAAGAAGATTATAGATGCACTTTGAAAGGATTAGCTTTAAGCATTCTTTTAGAAGGACAAATATATCAAGTGATTTGATTTGTTAGCTAATGTAGGGGTAAGCATGCACATTTTCTATTCTCATTCAAGTGTAGATGAGGAGGACTAACCAATAGTAAGCCAACTTTATCAAATAAAAATCTAAGGAAACCAAATCCTCGTCTTCAGGGACAAGTTTAATTAAAAATCTAAGGAAACCAAATCCTAGTCTTCTGGGACAAGTTTAATTATGCCTTTCATATTTATTAGCTTCTCAAAAGTGCCTTTGGTGTTAGTGAAGGAAAAATAATAATTTTATTTTAAAGGGGTTAAACTATGATTTTCAAAATTATCAAATTTTTAGGTTGATATGGTGAATAAAAATTTAATTTTTAAGTTGATATGGTGAATAAAAATTTAAATATGAAAATGGGAATCCTTTTCATAGTTTGTTCTCTTCTAAGTAATTGTGATTGGTTTTTTTGGTGGAAGAGTTAGACTTGGAATTGATTAAAGGAGTTCTTACAGGGAAGTATTGGGCGAGTGACAAAGAAATCGCATACTAATTCAAGTGTTGATTCTTTTTTGTTAAATTTTGCTAGAAAAGTAACTTATAGGGCCCTCTTTGTATAGATCATAAATGTCCTAGTATAGAGTAGGTTCCTCCCTATTCAAGAAGAACCATTTTCAATATGTGGAGCAACTTAGGGCCCTCTAATAGACAAGCCTTGTTGTAGGAAAAAAGGTAATCAATAGTTATATCCATGGAAAGCCTAGAACCCAAATGCCAAAGGTGGATAGCTACTAGGTTAAAGTATCTCATAACATCATTTGATACATCTTAAAAATTCATTACAAGGATTTCGATGAAGTGAGGAAAGTAATGTCAAAAAGTGGCAAGCACATCTTAGTTAGCAATACATTTCCACACTTGTTTGGTAATTGTAATGCTCCTCCAATACCCTACCTCCTCAAAAATGCTTATTGAGCACAACCTTCCCTTGTCTCTTTGAGTAAAAACTATATATGAATATCTCATAGCTACTATGAGAGCATTTCAAACCCCTATTAGATCTATTGATGATGGTCTTAGAGAAGGGATTCATAGGGAGACATCATGTCCTCTTTTTGAGAGATGATATATTGCAATGGAACAAACATGAGAAAGATATTAATTGCTTCTTTAAAACGATATTATCTCCCCTCAATTCATAAGAGACTGGCTATTTCTAGGGTTAGTAGGAGGCAAGGAAGAGGTAAAAGTTGTTGAGGTTAAGGTCATGGAAGACATAGATGGTACCAAGGGGAAACAAAAGAGAGTTTATAAGATAATTTAGCTAGTCTATGTGTAGAATATGTTTAAACCAATGGATAATCTAGGCTAGCTATAAGGGTTAGCTACCTACAAGTAGTTATTTCAAATGAAGATATGGTAGTTGGGCTCAACATGGGATTGGGATGAGTACTCTAGTAGGGAAAGTCCCTATCCATGGGCCTCTTGAGCCTTAACTCATTTAATGTTTTTTTTTCCATTAGTTTATTTTTCACCTACTCTTGTTCGATATATAGTACTCTAGGTTGTAACCTTGATTTTAGATAATACTCTTGTAGTTCAACACTTTTCAAATATGGTTGATTCCATGTGTCTAGGCTCAAGGTTATTTAGTTTCAATGATATTGTCTTTTAGTAGAATGCTCTATAGAACACTTTATATTGTAGTTCCAATTGCATATCCAATCTCAATGCCTACAAGGAAACATTTATAAGTTAAGAGTCCCTAATTAAATTTCTCATTTTATTTAAAAATAAAAAATAATGTTTAAAGATTAATAGGTTTAAATTTTTAAAATTAAACATAACTATAAGAAGTTTTATTTTATCAAGATTCTCCATAATGATTATTTCTAAAATACGAAAATAATAATCTATTAAAGAATGTTTTATCGCTTTTACAATTAAAAGAATATTTTCCAAAAACATTAGAACTATATATAACTATAGTTATTAGTACTTTCATAATCCTTTTTTTAGATAATTTAGTGGGGGTTCTATTGGGCACCCACTCATGCATAATATTACACATTACATTCATCATAATATAACATCAGACTAACATGACTTTACATATGCTTCATAAAACAAAGAGAGAATGTTGGTAGAAAGATCATCCATAACCAAAACACAAAATTAAATATACCAAGATCAATAAGGCATACACCAACTAAAACAACCATTAACCTAGAAAGTAACTTTGAGCTTCTTGCTTACAAACCCCGGGGTCTAAATGCCACCTCATTTCTCTCTATTATTCAACTCATCCACATCCACTATTCTCCCTACTCCTCTTGGCCTTCCTTACTCATTCTAAAAATTTACAAGTCTAGCTATTATGTAGAAAAAGAGGGATGTTGAATGAGAGTGATAGTTTAATTAGATCCTCATTTCACTGCATACATTCAAGGACATTAAACCAAGCTGAATCACAACTTTTACAAGAGGACTCAGCTACAGGTTTGGTGTCACTTAGAATGATAAGGAAATTTGGAATTTATTGATTAATATGTTAAACCCTAGTCCAATTAGGCCTAAAACCCTAATTATGTGAAATTCTAAACAAACGGATGAATCCCAACAATGCTCACACATGAAGGCACTAAATGCAGATTAGGTACATACCAGATTTTGAATTCTAGAAGGCAGAAACTTCGGGGACAAAAGAGCGGGCGCCCTTGCCCAAGGTGGTACTTTTTCTAAGGGCTTTGGAGTAAAATATGCTTCAGACTATTCCCTATTCAGAGATTCCGAACACTGCAAAACTGGAGGACAAAAGAGTGGGTGCCCTTGTCCAATTAGGGATAATTTTTGTCATTTTCTTCATATATGGAATCTTTATGCTCTACATTGACCTCCTGCAACTCCTCTCTACAAGATCTGACACCTGTAACCTATAATCACAAGAGAGGGGTTGGGGGTTGTTGTGTTTAGGAGCTTGCCTCGGTCAAGCCCCAGAAATAGCACTCAAGCCTTCCAACACCATTGTTAGATAGAGTGTGTGTCCTTGGTGGACAGAGGCAAAAGCAAATGATATGATAAATTGATTGAAACACAAAGTAGATGTCACCTTGGAGGTGAAGCTCTCACAGGGAGATGAAGATCTTTCATGCCATGAGGAGATGGATTGATGAAGATAAATTTGCAACAAACTAGTACAAACACAACACAATACTGCTTTGCAACACAATGAAAGCCTTGAATATCCTTAGCATAAGATCACAAGTTCGCATTATCCATCTAGATGTAAAATGAAGTCCTAAACATGTTTATATATTCATTCCCACTAAACACTCGTAATTCAAATTGAATAGGCCGACAAAGGAAACCTTTTAACAGTCACTTTGCAGACATTTAAAATTTTGGTCTCGACAAAATAGTCCTAAGGGGATATTTTATGACATAACATTTAGCCCCCACTTTAATGTATGTATGATCTTATGACCCATACATGCATTAAAGTACGATTGAAAACACATCAGACATACTAAGCACTTGAAGCTAAGGCATACACAAAGATTGAGGAACTATTTCTAGCCCCTAGTCTCAAGTAAGAACCAAAAGATACATCGCAAACATGCAAAACACAATGAAGATAGTAGGAAGCACACAAGAAATGGAGAAGACAATATTGAAAACATGTAAAACATGATGAAGACATGAGAGAAGTCACACAAAACATGACAAATATATTTTCATAACATTTTCATATATAAAATGAAATTCTAAAAACACATAAAATAAAACCCAAAGTGTAGGGGGGATTCATCGCCACACCCTTTACACTACACCAGGGGGGAAAACATGACATACAAAACCCAAGTGTAGGGGTGACTCATCGCCACACCCTTTACACTAGACACGGGGGAAAACACACCATATAAAACCTGAGTGTAGTGGGACTCATTGCCACACCCTTTATACTACACAAGGGAAAACATGCCATACAAAACCTGAGTGTAGGGGGGGCTCATCGCCACACCCTTTACACTACACATGGGGGAAGACACATGGAATACATGAGCATCATATATCATGCCATAAACATACTATACATCTTAAACATGGCAAGCATAGATGATGGAAGTAGCTTATAGCTAAGTCCCACCATCTCAAACATGTTGCAGACACACCTGACAATTGGGCTTATGCCACAAAAACTACCAAAAACACACTTAAGGGAGGATAGTCTCAAGATCCAACCCCACCTCTATGGAGGACTTTTGTAATAAAAGGATGTGCACTATCTCAAGAGATACACCATCCCGCCTTCTGCAGAAGGGCTTTTGAATAAAAGGATATGCACTAGCTCAAGAGATACATTATCCCACCTCATGCGAAGGGATTCTTTGATAAAGGATATGCTATCCTGCCTCACGGAGAGGGCTTTTTGCTTGTAATATAAATAAAGATGTGTACTCACCTCAGAGATATAGCATTCCGCCTCGTGGAGAGGGCTTACAAACATGCTTCATTAGTACCAAAATCATCAGACAGATACCATTATATATGCCCCCACCTTAAGGTGGTTGATGTCGTGTACCAAAATCAAGCACATTAAGGTAGAGAGAAGACATGCAAGGGAACTGTTGTGTGGTTACACAACATGCCCCATTTTGCTCCAGCAAAATAGGGACCCACCTTTTTGCTTTTGTTGGGCTTGCTTGTTCCCTTTGGTTTTGGATGGAGTGGTAAAAAATCAATATCTTATGCAAATCAGGATGTCATCCTATGCATATCAAGACCCCATGATGTAGGTTTAATTTTTAAAGTAAAAAACATGACACCATGAACCCTACCAATTGAAAGAGTGCAAAATTCTAAGCAGGTTTGCCTTTTGAATCACCTCAAAATTCCCTAAGACCAAGAAGTTATGCTCGGTCAAAGTTTAGTCAAATAAGTCTTAGGGATATCATCACATTCCCTAATGTCTGGACATTTGCTAATGTCCTGAGCGCAAGAAATTACAAAGAAAAACTCAATATCTACACATTTGCAAATGTGTGCACATCAAGTTTAAACCCAAAATGCGGTAAAATGTCGATACACATGGATATTCCACAGGCATGCATATTCACTTTCAATGTGCAGACATTCATTAATATGCAGACTCGCTCCGATATAATGATAAAACTTGACATCTACATATTAACGCAATATCCTGATATTCGTTAATATGACAATGTGTTGTTCTCAAAATCAGCTACGCTCGTTTTTGTAGACAACCCCTATGAAACTTGTCTATTTCGTAATCTACACTCTAAGTTCACAAATTGAGACAAGATTCTCTTGGTCTTGAGTGAAGTCATCTGACATCGTAGAAGAGTTTGCGACATTCCCTCGCCATGATTTCTTGAAAATCATGAAGCTTGTTGTGGTCGTAAATTCGCCAAAATATCAAATATTGGACATTTTGGGGTGTTAGAAAAGTTTTAAGTTTTACATGCAATGGTAGCCCAAACAACTGCTCCTACATGTATTTTGGTTCTTTTATGTGCAGAGTCGGCTCTTTTCACCGCTTTCACATATCTTACTAAGTTTTTGTTTTGACATGCAATGGCGGTCCGAACCTCTGCTCATGCATGACCCTTTTTAATTCTTAACATGCAAGGTCGGTCTTTTTCACCGCCTACACACATGTTAAAGGTTTTTCTCTTAACATGTGAAGTCAGTCATTCCCGTTGACCAAGCATTTATTTTCAAATCAGTGACATTAATGCCACTCATGTTGGCATTAATGCATTCGATTTATGCCTTTTTAAACCATCTTAATTTGTTTTGTTTGTTTATTTATTATTATCAAACCTCTCATTCAATTGTTAATCCTCTTGGAGATCATTTGATCGAGACATTAGTGGATTTGACTGTATTTCTCTGATTGTGCATGAGTTAGGGTTTCGCGAGGGTTTCGCATCGGCCTTTCAGGGTAAGTCTTCATTCCTTTTATTGTTTTTTCTATTTAGGATTTCGTTTAAATGTTTTCCATTTTTTCTCTTTGCTTCGAGTCCTCAAAAGCAAATGACAGTGTGATTTTGAAATCCTATGCTCTATGTGTAGTTTCTTCCGTTCTCTTATTTGGATAGTAGCACATTTGTCGTGCCTCACTTCACCGCTTCGTGGAAACCTAGTTTGTGTTTTGACCCTTATGCGTTGGCGGAGTAACCGCCCATTTTCGCATCCTTTGAGAATTTTCCCTTACATAACCCATGCATACTTTCCAACATGTAAAAGAAGTGGAATATATCGCCTTTACACATTTTGGAGATTGTAAAGAAAACTAATGCAGTAGCGGTTGAAACCACCGACTATGCATCAAATTAACTCAGCATACATGCATCAGCAGTCCATTCAGCCGACCTTGCACATGCCTCTAAAGTTGCAAATTTATTCTGATGTAAGGGCAGTCATTTTAACCGCCCCTACACGTCAAACTTCTATTTTTCTAGAAAACACATGCAATGTCGGTATTTTTCACCGACTTTGCATGAGAATAATATATCCTTCCCAAACACATGTGAAAGTGGTCAAAACATCCGACTTTACATATGTGAAATAATCCCACATGCAGGAGCGGTCATTTTGACCACTCGTGCACGTTTTCCTGAATTATTTCCTAACACTAGGAAAATTTGCCGTTCAAGACCTATTAACACGCTTTCACCCTTACCTTGATTTGCGCACACTCAAGCCCTTCAATGCATGCTTTCCTGTCTATGATCATCAAATCACAGTTATCCCAGTTTATCCATTTTTCCCCTGACTACGAGCTCATAGCCTTTTGCAGTTCTCAACAAGTGTTTGTGGTAGAAATTTCTCCCAGAGTTCTCTCCAGGGCTGATGTCAGAGCCATCTCCGTCCAAAACCAAAATCATGAAGTATAAGTACCAAGGTGTCTTTCCGGTGACGGCAGTGCAGTCAAATATTGACGAAATCAGGTATACAGAAATAGGACATGTGGACATGGCAGAATTTGTGGAAAGAACAAAGCAGAAAAATCCTTCCTGACATATGCAAAAAATCATTGATAATAATATTCACTTGGTTGCCTCATTTCCAGTTTCTGCACACAATCCCGAGTTCATTCTTCAGGTGGCTAGCCATTACAATAGGGACACTAGGGTTGTGATAGATTCCCAAGGGAATGTGATCATGAGGTTAGATGGAGAATTCCTTGACAAAATCTTCATGTGTCCACCTATTGTAAACATTGGACAGATTGACTTTACTCAGGGGCAAAAGGATTATGACACAGATGTGGAAGCTACAAGAAGGTACATAATCCACAAATGGTTGAAAATCCCTAGAAGTAATTTGACCAGATGGCCAAAGGATCTTCCTAGGAGTGACTTTGTAGAGGAAGTTTGTGATTTGATCACTCCTTTGAGTCACATCAGAGGACTCCCCTCTTCCTCCAAGTTTCAAGAATGGATGTACACTTACATCAAGGTGATTCTTTGAGGTACACAGAGAATATCCTGGGGAGAGCAGATCAATAATGCATTGCATGAACAACTGGTGAAGGTCAACACAAAATTCAAATTCTATATGACCTCATATCTTGTATATGTTGTTACTAGCATGAGAAGCCTTCCAGGTTTGACTCAGGTTGGTGACAGGAGATTGGTCCCTATATATGAGTATTACCCTCAAATTACTCTGAAGGGATCAATTCATCATTTCTAAAGGGTCAATGATGCCTTCTTTTCAGTATTCATGTGCTTATGGGAGAATGAACTTGTTTAGAAGAGGGTCTCAGATGAATCTTGGGAGGTCGTGAATTCTTTCGGTTGCTTGTTCTTGCAATTCCCCAATTTCACATATCTCAGAGTAGGGTATTATCCTGGTTACCCTTATATTCTTCCATGGTATCCCAGTGATTGTATTGTTCTCATGGAGCTATACAGACAGTTGATTGTAGTGCACAATAAACAAATGGAGCTAAAGAAGTCGAAGGATAAAGTTCCCCGTCGAAATTGGAAGGTATTCAGTTCAATCAGCTAATAAAGCAAAAATAGTGGATTCTGAATTACAACTGGTTACTATGAGAACTTTTAAGAAAAGAGACCATTTTGACTTTAGAAGAGTTCAAGATAAGATCAAAAGGAAGTCAACCTTCCATGTGCCAATGGTTGAAAATATTTGAGCTGATCTCAGGACACAGAATGAGATCAGGAAGCTAGACTACTGCAAACTTCACTTGAGTCAGATAGAAGAGCTGGGCCTCGCTAATATTCCAGGCGGAATGGAGGATGATGGGGATGTTCTAGATCCCAAATATAACATAGAGAATGTTGAAGTCTCACCTCTTCCAGAGGTGAAATGGTCAGTTAAAGAAGAAACATCCATAAGAAAAATATTTCAACCGATCTTGGCCAACACAAATGTGTGGTTGGAAAGCAAAGGGATTAAATTGAAAGAGTTTCTCACAGGATCATAGACTAAAGCACAGGAACAGATGGGTAAGAAGGTAGAGAACAGGACCAAAAATAAGAGTGACACCCCTTCTTCCTCTAAAATATGAAAACCAAAAATTAAGTTTGTATCCAAAGGAGGGAAGAAGAAGGAAGTTGCAGAAACTTCCAATGTCACTGAATCAGGTGTTGAAGATACTAATGTTGATCAAATGGAGATTGAAGATGTTGAGTTTGAAGAACAAATTATTCAGAAGTCTAAGAATGCCCAACAAATAAAAGTATCTGATAAATCTGATGAAGAAGATGAAACTGAACAAGGCGAAGACAAGGATGCAGAAAAGGAACAACTTGGTGATCCACCTCAATCCCTTGAGAAATATCTTCCCACTGGACACAAGTTTCTACACCTCTTCCTCATGCTCTAGTTTCTGGTAGTTTCCCAGTGATTTCAAGTGTTCCTCTTTCACCTATCTTTGTTGTTTCTTCTGATAATAGCCCTACTTCTATAAAAACTAGTTTTAGGACAGTTTTTGATTCTTCCGGTTCCATCCCAAGTTTGTCTTCTCCATCTTTTGACATTGGTGAACAATCTATCTGAGAAAATTTTCTGGATGCTTGAGAAAAGGTTGTTGATACAAGTGTGGTTTTAACCAACACCAGTCCTATTGTGACTATAACAGGTATAAATATGGATCTAGCAAAACAAGTAGTAGACTCATCTCCGGTTGTTGGTGCTTATGTGCTTCCCCCATGGTTGTCTGCATATACTCCAAAGAGGAAGAAGCAAGCTATTTCACCTGATGAGATTGATATTGAAAAGTTGTTACCTATAAAATCAAAGACTCTGAAGAAGAAGCCTAAGACTGTTTCAAGGCTTATCAATGAGAAAGGAATTAGATACGCAGAGATTGCTAAACCACCAGAAGAGGCTATTGTCGACAATTTTGACATGAATGACTATGTCATTTCAAGGGTTGAGTTAGGCAAGCTAACTCATGAGGGCATAACAGCAGATTTTCAAACTACTGCAAGCACTTTGCTTGAAAAATATGATGAAGTAAAAAAAGAGAAAGAACAGTATAAGGCCAAAGTAGAACAACTTGCTGTGGTTTTGCAAAAGATAGTAAAGTCATCTAAAATTGTAGAACCCATGGTGGTGACTATAGAAGATCCCCTGATCCAGAAGGTTGAAAAAGCACAAGCCAGAGGAAGGGTGGTAGGAGATATTGTGGAATGTTTGTTAGCTCAACGACGAATTCTACTAAAAACCACTATAGAAAGAAAAGAGAAGATGGATAAAGCTAAAGCTGAGCTTGACAACCTGGTTGACTTACTCTCACATGAGCTGCAGGATCAAGAAGAGAGCTTGGAGGAGTGGATAGAGATGAAAAAGATTAAGATAAAGAATCTGATCACCATTGGGGTCATTGCAAACAGGGAATCATATCTTAAAACCAAGGAGACTCTGGTTCATTGTATCCACATAATAAAAGGTTTACTTGAAGATCTATATCAAGCTCGAGAAACCAGCGAAGATAGTGATGTCACACTTCTACACAGGTTGGAAGAAATTCCATGCACCCGCACAGGTGAAGACCATAAGTTCCTCTCAGCAGAGGAGATGATAAGTTCCTTCAAAAAGATGGTTCAAAGGAAATTCAAAGAGGAGGTGCCCTCAGTACTTTCCATGGATAATCTATATGATCAACATTCAACTTTAGAGAACTTGAAGGACAATCTGGACAAACATGAAAAGGCAATAAAGGCAGTAAAAGAGGCAATTCTTTGAGCACGCACTATCTCAAAAAATACAGCTAAACCAAATGCATGCAAGATGGCAGCCACATAGGCCATGTACCAGGATTTTCCTAAGAAGAATGATGGAGGAAGCTAATGCCTTAGTTTATTTTATTCTTGTATATGTAATTTGAATTTTGTTGTGGACATATCCATATGTAATTTTCAAAAATGTAATTACATGTGAGACAAAGGAAGTTCTAAGTCAAATAGGACTCTTCTGTTTGAATAAGTCAAAGTAGTTGTAAATTTCCTATTTTTGCTCCAAGCTCCTCCCTATAAATAAAGAGGGCCTCTATTGTAAATTTTATCTTTTTAGTTATTGAAGTGAAACTCTGCCAAATTGAAGAGCATTTTGAGACTTTGTGTTCAAATTGTAAATCAAATTTTATCAAGTGAATAAGAAAGCAAGTGATCATTCAATCTTTGTGTTGGGATAACTTGTAGTGTATTGGAAATTGTTCTTATGTCATTTTCCTAATACTATCTTATCTGTTTGCTCAAATTGTAGTGTGAATGAGAATAATCTGGGAGATGTTCTAAAGTTGATTGTGGAGACTTTGTGCTATAACAATTATCTTTAGTTTGTGATTTTGTGTTTTGAAGTAAAAGATATTGGAAAGGATTTGAACTACTATTATCTTTTGTGATCATATATTTTGTCGTAGTTTTCTGTGAAGACTTTGGGTTGCACCTCATTCTACTTGGTTCTAAGTTATAAATTAGTAAAAGAAGCAACAATAGACTTTGTGCTCTCATGGGTTTCTTGGTTATTCAATTTGTATCAAGAAAGTGCTATTTCATTTTGTAAACATCATTTCTGAAAAAAGAGAAATGGATGATATGGTCTCACCTCCAAGTTAGTATTTAGTTTAAGTAAGTTTGTGATAGTTGATAGGGAACCTCCCCTTGTTGAGAGGAGAGATTTATCTCATTACACTGTGGTCGATATAACCATTTTGCCTTCAATTAGTTGAAGACAACATATTCACCCAACAGTTTTTGGTGACTCTACTGTGGAAGGAACGTGCAACTTGAAGCCTCACGCTCTAAGTTGAAGCATTACAGTTCTTTTCCATTGTTTTGAGATTTTTGAAAATTTGTTGAGTACACTACATTCTGGCAGATCACGGTATACAAGAAGTAAGAGAGCTCAAGGCATTATTGATCCTATATTTGAGTTGATGCAGTAAAATAACTTTGATCTTTTGCCTCCAGGACCTCGACTTCAGCGAACTAGGAGTTTTCCTCCTACCAACGCCAGGTCTCCAATACCAGGTGAAGCTTCTAGTTCTAGTACTAGCAGAATTTTGACTATTCATACTCCATAGAGGTTTGTTATCCCACCCTTTAATTAGCGCACCATCGCAGCTCAAGGCCCTTGGGGTAATACTTTTGGTCCTTTGAATTTAACTCCACCTTTGCACGAACTACCTCGTAGTCCGAGGAAGAATTTTCCTAAGTTCTATGGTGATGGAAAAGTTCACTTGGATGAACACATTGCAGCTTTCTACATAGCTTGTGGTGTAATAGGTGTTGAGCATGAAGCTGTAGCAGTAAGAATTTTTGTGGAAACACTGCAAGGTGCTACTATAGATTGGTTTTACCATCTTCAAGCTCAAACTATAACCAATTGGAACACTCTCAAGACCAATTTTGAGTCTAGGTTCAAACCTGTAGAAGATGCACATGCCTTGTTAGCACAGCTAATACAGATGAAGAAAGAGCCGCATGAACCCATGCGAGATTTCATCGCTAAGTTTAATAAGTTGAGAAATAGGATTCCTACCACTGCTCAACCAACAACAGAAAATCTTAAGTGTTTCTTTATCAATACTCAGCTTCCCGAAGTGAGTTTTCTGCTAAGACAGGCTGGTCCTGTAGATCTTCTTGCAGTTCAAATTTTGGCTACTGAAGTGGAAGATGATCTTATCCTTGTGGGTAAGATAAGAAGAGATTCTAACAAAAATAAAGGTCCCTCTTCTGCTGATACTTCTTCCACAAGCACCACGGACCCTATGGTGCAAAAGTTAGCAAATGAATTGCTAGCTTTGAAAAGGCAAATGTCACAAGGTATGTCTGCCCCTCCTTCTTATTGAGATATACCAAGGATGACATTTCCCAACAATTCATATCAAGGCAATGCTGCTAAAAATCAAGGGCAACACAATCGTCTTCCACCCACACAAGGGAAGCTTGCCATTGAAGCAGTGCTGGTCAACTCAGCAGTTGGCTATTATGAAGCAGAACATGATCATTCTTTCCAACCTGAGTTGGACCAGGAGAATGATACTAATCTTTTTGTAGAAGGAGAAGAAGAATTTAGCTGGCGACTCTACCATTGGCTTTCTGAATTACCAAGATGAAGACGAAAAAGAAGGAGAAGTGTATGATGGAACATATGATGTTTTTACAAGGTCCCAAAATCAATCAACTCAACAAGCTGATAAAGGAAAAGCAAGAGAAGAACCTCAACCAGTGATCTCAATTACTAAATAGGGAACTCCGTTGCCTTTTCAGTCGAAGGACACGATGGGCAATAAGCAAGTAAGAAAATCTAACAATCCTATATCTTCTAATTCTGTCACTCAGACCAGTGCTACCCCTAATAAAACTCTGAATGATGGATTTCCTTCCTCTATTCCTAATTCATTTCAGCAATTTGATATAATAGATCATGCTAGGAAGACCAAGATCCAAATGTCTGAAGTTGAGTATTTACAAGCTAATCCTGAACAGTTTGATAGGTTACCTAAATACATCAAAAACAAGACTGTCCCTATAGGACAAGATTTTCCAAAAGTTGCCCATGACTCCTTAAAGAACAAATCCACCCAAAATAATCTTTCCAATTCATCACTCCACCTGGATCGCGAATATAGTTCCTGTAAGAAAGAAGAACGGAGAAATCCGTATCTGTGTTGATTTCAGGAATCTCAACCAGTCTTCTCTAAAGGATAACGACCCCTTACCCATCATGGATCAAGTGTTACAAATAGTAACTGGTTCGGAAATGTTGTTTATGCTAGATGGTTTTTTGGGATATAATCAAGTAGAGGTCAATGAAGCAGATCAGTACAAAACTGCTTTCACAATGCCTTGGGGCACATTTGCATATCGCAGAATGCCTTTTGGTTTGATCAATGTTGGCGCCACATTCTAGAGAGCAATGGACCTTGCCTTCAGAGATGAGATGGGGAAGTTCATTGTGGTGTATCTTGATGACTTGACTATTTTCTCCGAACAACGTCATGATCATGCATATCATTTACAACAGGTACTGGAAAGATGTCGGCAAAATGGTATCTCTCTCAACCCTAAGAAATCAGTTTTCAGGGTTACCAAAGGTAAACTTCTCGGTCACATTGTATCCCAAGAAAGTACTAAAATTGACATAGAAAGAGTCAAATCCATTCAAAGTCTTACTTTGCCTGCTAGTAAAACTGCAGTTCATTCTTTTTTCAGAAAGGTGAATTTTCTGTGAAGGTTTATTTCAGAATTCATAGAGAAAACCCGTCACATCGTCAACATGATGAAGGGTAAGGCTACTTTCCATTGGAGTGCGGAAGGCAAAGTGGCATTTCAGGATATCAAGAGGGCTATTGCTCATGCTCCAGTCCTTGTTTGTCCTGACTATACCAAAGATTTTGTAGTATACAGCTATGCTTCTGAACATACACTTTCAGCCATTTTGGTTCAGCAGAATGAAGAAGGTGTGGAATCCCCCATATCATTTATGAGTTGTCCTCTCAAAGCTCATGAAATAAAATATTCATATATGGAGAAGCATGCTTATGCCATGGTCAAGGCGGTAAAGCATTTCTAGTTCTATATTCTTAATTCACATACTATTATTCTGGTGCCTGACACAACAGTAAAGTCGATTCTGACTCAGCAGGAGTTCAGAACTAAAACAGGCAATTGGATTGCTAAGATCCAAGAGATTGATCTTGATATCAAACCTACTAAGCTTGTGCATGGAAGAGGTTTGTGTCAATTGATCGCTGATAATATACCAAAAGAGACAGGGGAAGAAGAAGAAGAAGTTGAGGATATGCCAACTGTTCTTTTTGTCACTACTACAGATGAGTGGTATTCAAATATTGCTCATTTTCTTACCTATGGTGAGTGTCCTTCTCATCTGACTTATAAGGAGAAAAGAACTATCAAATTGAAGGCTGCTAACTATGTCCTATGGGACAATGGTTTGTACAAAAGAAATCTTGATGGAGTGTTTCTCCGTTGCGTGGATAAAGCGCAACAAATTAGACTTCTGGAGTCTTTCCACAATTTGGCCTGTGGAGGACATTTTTCTGCACCTATGACGGCTCATCAGATTCTGTGGGCCAGATACTATTGGCCCACACTATTTCAGGATGTGTACAATTGGGTACGTAGGTGTGAGTTGTGTCAACAGTTTGTTGAGAAACCTAAGTTGGCCGCATTACCTCTCAAGCCAATGGTGATTAAAGAACCTTTTCAGCAATGGGGCATCGACTTCATTGGCGCTATGAACCCACCATCAAGTGCGGGACACAACTACGTTCTCACCACAACAGATTATTTTACCAAGTGGGTGGAAGCCATCCCAGTTAAACATGCTACTTCTGAAGTGGTATGTAATTTCCTTAAAGAAAACATTATTTCCCACTTTGGAGCCCCAATCAAGGTAGTAGCAGACAATGCTACTTATTTCTCTTCCCACGAGATTAATGACTTTTGCTATGAGCATGGGATCATCCTTTCCCACTCTTTGGACTATTATCCACAAGGAAATGGTCAGGCAGAATTAAGTAACAAAAATCTGGTTACTATTATCAGGAAACTGGTGGAAGATAATCAGAGAACTTGGCATAAGGTGTTGTTTGATGCTTTATGGGCAGACAGAATTCCCCTAAAAGGGTGATAGGTATGTCACCTTTTCAACTTCTGTATGGACTAAATGCAGAGATACCTATTACCTTGGAGTTGTCGGCATTGAAGTTGGCAAAGGCAGTGAAAGATAAAACTTTTGAAAGTTCTATTGACAAAAGAATCATGTAGCTAACTAAACTTGAGGAGCAGTGAGCTATGGTAGTGGATTGTATCACTAAACATCAAAGTTAGGTAAAGAAACTCTTTGACAAAAAAGCAAGAGCTCGTGAGTTTCAAATTGGAGATCAAGTCTTGTTATGGGACAAGAGGAGAGAACCAAAAGGAATGCATGGGAAGTTTGATTCCCTATGGAGAGGTCCGTTCACCATTCATCAGTTCTATGGTGAAAATAGCTTCTTGTTGGAGTATCTGGATGGAACATCATTCTTGTTGCCTCACAGTGGGCAACATCTGAAATACTTCAACCCTTGAAGTATCAAATAAGTTCATTTGTACATTTGTATAGTTTTGTGTTTTTATTTTTTGTGTTTTTGTTTAGTCTTTTGTGTCTTTTTCTTTTTGGTATCTTGACTCTATGGCCCAATGGCATGGATGAAGGCACTTAAAGACTAGATTCTCCTACCTTCAATCATTTCAAAGTTCGATTGATGGAAGTTCCCTAGCTAGAGCCAGTTGTTGTTCTCAAAATCAGCTACGCTCATTTTTGTAGACAACCCCTATGAAACTTGTCCGTTTCGTAATCTACACTCTAAGTTTGCAAATTGAGAAAAGATTCTCTTGGCCTTGAGCAAAGTCATCTGACATCCTAGAAGAGTTTGCGAAATTCCCTCGCCACGATTTCTCCAAAATCACGAAGCTTGTTATGGTCGTAAATTAGCCAAAATATCAAATATTGGATATTTTGGGGTGTTAGAAAAGTTTTGAGTTTTACATGCAATGGCAGCCCAAACAACCTCTCTTACATGTATTTTGGTTCTTTTATGTACAGAGTTAGCTCTTTTCGCCGCATTCGCATATCTTACTAAGTTTTTGTTTTGACATGCAATGGCAGTCCGAACCTCCTCTCATGCATGACCCTTTTTAATTCTCAACATGCAATGTCGGTCTTTTTCACTGCCTGCACACATGTTAAAGGTTTTTCTCTTAACATGCGAAGTCAGTCATTCCCGCTAACCAAGCATATCTTTTCGAATCAGTGACATTAATGTCACTCGTGTTGGCATTAATGCATTCGATTTATGCCTTTTTAAACCATTTTAATTTGTTTTGTTTGTTTATTTCTTATTATCAAACCTCTCATTCAACTATTAATCCTCTTGGAGATCATTTGACCGAGACATTAGTGGATTTGACTATATTTCTCTGATTGTGCATGAGTTAGGGTTTTGTGAGGGTTTCGCGTCAGCCTTTCAGGGTAAGTCTTCATTCCTTTTATTGTTTTTTCTATTTAGGATTTTGTTTAAATGTTTTCCATTTTTTCTCTTTGCTTCGAGTTCCCAAAAGCAAATGACAATGTGATTTTGAAATCCTATGCTCTATGTGTAGTTTCTTCCATTCTCTTATTTAGATAGTAGCACGTTCGTCGTGCCTCACTTCACCGCTTCGTGGAAACCTAGTTTGTGTTTTGACCATTATGCGTTGGTGGAGTAACCGCCCGTTTTCGCATCCTTTGAGAATTTTCCCTTACATAACCCATGCACACTTTCCAACATTTAAAAGCAGTGGAATATACCACCTTTACACATTTCAGAGATTGTAAAGAAAACTAATGCACTAGCGGTTGAAACCACCGACTATGCATCAAATTAACTCAGCATACATGCATCGACGATCCATTCAACTGACCTTGCACATGCCTCTAAAGTTGCAAATTTATCCTGATGTAAGGGCGGTCATTTTGACCACCCCTACACGTTAAACTTTTATTTTTCCAAAAAACACATGCAATGTCGGTATTTTTCACTGACTTTGCACGAGAATGATAAATCCTTCCCAAACACATGTGAAAGTGGTCAAAACATCTGACTTTACATATGTGAAATAATCCCACATGCAGGAGCGGTCATTTTGACCACTCATGCACGTTTTCCTAAATTTTTTCCTAACACTAGGAAAATTCACTGTTCAAGACCTATTAACCCACTTTCACCCTTACCTTGATTTGCGAACACTCAAGCCCTTCAACGCATGCTTTCCTGTCCATGATCATCAAATCGCGGTTATCCCAGTTTATCCATTTTTCCCCTAACTACAAGATCATGGCCTTTTGTAGTTCTCAACAAGTGTTCATGGTAGAAATTTCTCCCAGAGTTCTCTCTAGGGCTGATGTCAGAGCCATCTCCGTCCAACGCCAAAATCATGAAGTACAAGTACCAAGGTGTCTTTTTAGTGATGGCAGTGCAATCAAATATTGATGAAATTAGGGATACAGAAATAGGACATGTGGACATGGCAGAATTTGTGGAAAGAACAAAGTAGATGAATCCTTCCAGACATATGCAAAAAATCATTAACAGTAATATTCACTTGGTTGCCTCATTTCCAGTTTCTGCACACAATCCCGAGTTCGTTCTTCAAGTGGCCAGCCATTACAATAGGGACACTAGGGTTGTGACAGATTCCCAAGGGAATGTGATCATGAGGTTAGATGCAAAATTCCTTGACAAAATCTTCATGTGTCCACCTATTGTAAACATTGGGCAGATTGATTTTGCTCAGGGGCAAAAGGATTATGACACAGATGTGGAAGCTGCAAGAAGGTACATAAACAACAAATGGTTGAAAATCCCTAGAAGTAATTTGACCAGATGGCCAAAGGATCTTCCTAGGAGTGACTTTGTAGAGGAAGTTTGTGATTTGATACTCTTTTGAGTTGCATCAGAGGACTCCCCTCTTCCTCCAAGTTTCAAGAATGGATGTACACCTACATCAAGGTGATTCTTCGAGGTACACAGAGAATATTCTGGGGAGAGCAGATCAGTAATGCATTACATGAACAACTGGTGAAGGTCAACACAACATTCAAATTCTATATGACCTCATATCTTGTATATGTTGCTACTAGCATGAGAAGCTCTCCAGGTTTGACTCAGGTTGGTGATAGGAGATTGGTCCCTGTATATGAGTATTACCCTCAAATTACTCTGAAGGGATCAATTCATCATTTCTGAAGGGTCAATGATGCCTTCTTTTTAGTAGTCATGTGCTTATGGGACAATGAACTTGATCTAAAAAGGGTCTTAGATGAAGCTTGGGAGGTCGTGAATTCTTCCGGCGGCTTGTTCTTGCAATTCCCCACTTTCACATATCTCAGAGTAGGGTATTATCCCAGTTACCCTTATATTCTTCCATAGTATCCCAGTGACTGTATTATTCTCATGGAGCTATACAGACAGCTAATTGTAGTGTACAATAAACAAATGGAGCTGAAGAAGTTGGGGATAAAGTTCCTCGTCAAAATTGGAAGGTATTCTGTTCAATCAACTAATAAAGCAAAAATAGTGGATTCTGAACTACAGCTGGTTACTATGAGAACTTTTAAGAAAAGAGACCATTTTGACTTCAGAAGAGTTCAAGATAAGATCAAAAGGAAGTCAACCTTCCATGTGCCAATGGTTGAAGATATATGGGCTGATCTTAGGACACAGAATGAGATCAGGAAGCTAGACTACTGCAAACTTCACCTGAGTCAGATAGAAGAGCTAGGCCTCACTGATATTCCAGATGGACTGGAGGAAGATGGGGATGTTCTAGATGCCAAATATAACATAGAGAATGTTGAAGTCTCACCTCTTCCAGAGGTGAAATGGTCAGTTAAAGAAGAAACATCCATAAGGAAAATATTTCAACCGATCCTGGCCAACACAAATGTGTGGTTGGAAAGCAAAGGGATTAAATTGAAAAAGTTTCTCATAGGGTCAGAGACTGAAGCATAGGAACAGATGGGTAAGAAGGTAGAGAATAGGACCAAAAATAAGAGTGACACCCCTTCTTCCTCTAAAATACGAAAACCAAAAATTAAGTTTGTATCCAAAGGAGGGAAGAAGAAGGAAGTTGCAGAAACTTCCAATGTCACTGAATCAGGTGTTGAAGATACTAATGTTGATCAAATGGAGATTGAAGATGTTGAGGTTGAAGAACAAAATATTTAGAAGTCTAAGAATGCCCACCAAATAAAAGTATCTGATAAATCTGATGAAGAAGATGAAACTAAACAAGGCGAAGATGAGGATGCAGAAAAGGAACAACTTGGTGATCCACCTCAATCCCCTGAGAAAGATCTTCCCACTGGAACACAAGTTTCTACACCTCTTCCTCATGCTTTGGTTTCTGGTAGTTTCCCAGTGATTTCAAGTGTTCCTCTTTCACCTATCTTTGTTGTTTCTTCTGATAATACCCCTACTTCTGTAAAAACTAGTTTTGGGACCATTTTTGATTCTTCTGGTTCCATCCCAAGTTTGTCTTCTCATCTTTTGACATTGGTGAACTATCTATCTTAGAAAAAATTTTAGATGTTTTAGAAAAGGTTGTTGATACAGGTGTGGTTTTTTACCAACACCAATCCTATTGTGACTATAATAGGTATAAATATGGATCTGGCAAAACAAGTAGTAGACTCATCTCCGATTGTTGGTGCTTATGTGCTTCCCCCATGGTTGTCTGCATATACTCCAAAGAGGAAGAAGCAAGCTATTTTGCCTAATGAGATTGATATTGAAAAGGTGTTACCTGTAAAATCAAAGACTCTGAAGAAGAAGCCTAAGACTATTTCTAGGCTTATCATTGAGAAAGGAATCAGATATGTAGAGATTGCTAAACCACTAGAAGATGTTACTATCGACAATTTTGAAATGAATGATTATATCATTTCAAGGGTTGAGTTAGGCAAGCTAACTCATGAGGGCATAAAAGCAGATTTTCAAACTACTGCCAGCACTTTGCTCAAAAAATATGATAAAGTCAAAAAAGAGAAAGAACATTATAAGGCCAAAGCAGAACAACTTGCTGCGGTTCTGCAAAAGATAGTAAAGTCATCTGAAATTGTAGAACCCATGGCGGTGACTGTAGAAGATCCCTTGATCCAGAAGGTTAAAAAAGCACAAGCCAAAGGAAGGGTGGTAGGAGATATTGTGGAACGTTTGTTAGCTCAAGGGCGAATTCTACTAAAAACCACAGTAGAAAGAAAAGAGAAGATGGATAAAGCTAAAGCCAAGCTTGACAACTTGTTTGTTTTACTCTCACAAGAGCTGCAGGATCAAGAAAAGAGCTTGGAGGAGTGGATAGAGATGAAAAAGATTAAGATAAAGAATCTGATCACCATCGGGGTCATTGCAAACATGGAATCATATCTTAAAACCAAGGAGACTCTGGTTCATCGTATCCACATAATAAAAGGTTTACTTGAAGATCTATGTCAAGCTTGAGAAGCCAGCGAAGATAGTGATGTCACACTTCTACACAGGCTAGAAGAACTTCCATGCACCCTCACAGGTGAAGACCATAAGTTCCTCTCAGTAGAGGAGATGATAAGTTCCTTCAAAAAGATGGTTCAAAGGAAATTTGAAGAGGAGGTGCCCTCAGTGCTTTCCATGGATAATCTATATGATCAACATTCAACTTTAGAGAACTTGAATGACAATCTGGACAAACATGAAAAGGAAATAAAGGCAGTAAAAGACACAATTCTTCGAGCCCACACTATCTCAGAAAATATAGCTAAACCAGATGCATGTGAGATGGCAGCCATACAGGCCATGTACCAGGATTTTCCTAAGAAGAATGACGGAGGAAGCTAATGCCTTAGTTTATTTTATTCTTGTATATGTAATTTGAATTTTGTTGTGGACATATCCATATGTAATTTTCTAAAATGTAATTACATGTGAGACAAAGGAAGTTCGAATTCAAATAGGACTCTTCTGTTTGAATAAGTCAAAGTAGTTGTAAATTTCCTATTTTTTCTCTAGGCTCCTCCCTATAAATAAAGAGGGCCTCTATTGTAAATTTTATCTTTTTAGTTATTGAAGCGAAACTTTGCCAAATTGAAGAGCATTTTGAGACTTTATGTTCAAATTGTAAATCAAATTTTATCAAGTGAATAAGAAAGCAAGTGATCATTTAATCTTTGTGTTGGGATAACTTGTAGTGTATTGGAAATTGTTCTTATGTCCTTTTCCTAATACTATCTTATCTGTTTGATCAAATTGTAGTGTGAGTGAGAATAATCTGGGAGATGTTCTAGAGTTGATTGTGGAGACTTTGTGCTACAACAATTATCTTTTGTTTGTGATTTTGTGTTTTGAAGTAAAAGATATTGGAAAGGATTTGAACTACTATTATCTTTTGTGATCATATATTTTGTCATAGTTTTCAGTGAAGACTTTGGGTTGCACCTCATTCTACTTGGTTCTAAGTTATAAATTAGTAAAAGAAGCAATGATAGACTTTGTGCTCTCGTGGGTTTCTTGGTTATTCAATTTGTATCAAGAAAGTGTTATTTCATTTTGTAAACATCATTTCTTAAAAAAAGGAAATGGATGATATGGTCTCACCCCCAAGTTATTATTTAGTTTAATTAAGTTTGTGATAGTTGATAGGGAACCTCCCCTTGTTGAGAGGAGAGATTTATCTCATTACACTATGGTTGATATAACCATTTTGCCTTTAGTTAGTTGAAGACAAAATATTCACCCAACACAATGACATCATCTGATCCCACCCTAGAGAAATGACAAAGAATGATGTTGTCACCCAGACATTCTGAAGTCGACATATATCGATAGACATTGAACATCCGCACATTAACTTAATGTACTGACATTCGTTAATATGATGATGACATCATGATACACCCAACCAAGAACATCCCTTAAGATTCTGATGCCACCTTCACATTTGGACTAGGGGGATGTTTCGCAAAATTGAATATCTGGATATTGCTTAATATCCACATATCCGTCCCCAGGACCTGAAACACGTAGACTTCCAGAAACCAATAGGATGATGCCACATGGCACATTGACTTTTCTCATATGGACATTTTGTAACATCCTGATAATTTCAAATATGTAGGCCTGGTAATTAATGCTATAAAAACTGTAGGTGGATATTTGAAATTTCAAATCATATGGCACCAACTGTTATGATCTTAGGAACCTGATACTCATATCCATGGACATGAACGATTTAACATTGATTACGCCCTAAAATCACATTTGTTAAACGTATAAGTGGAGCTTTGTGGTCATTTTTTACATTTGTAACGCATTCAGAGAGAAAGCTTATGGAGCTCTAGAGTTGTTATGGCCACCATTATAGTGATTTGCATCCATAACAGAATGATGTGCAGATAGGATAGTGAATGGTAAAAGGAAGATATACAGTGGTTTTCACATATCCTAATATCATTTCATCAATGTTTAAGCATGCAAATTAGGGATGTAACACATGAAACCCTTGTTTTGTTGTTTTTGAAAGGTAAACAGGTAAAAGTGGAATTTACATAGGGTAAATTTGTATGATGATGCTCATATATGCTTTTTGAAGTGTAATTGTTAGATACAATGATATCCATAGAATAAGTAGGTTTAAACTTGCAAAACTGCATGTTAGGTTAAAACTATGTATATCTAACATTGCAGGATATAATGGAGGTTCGCAAGAATAGATCTGATGCAAAATTCATAACTCCCATATACGCATAGCCCAGTGGGGTTGGTTTCAGATTCGGTCAAATAGGTGCTACACACCCCAAAAACACTAGTTTGGGTGAGTGGACAACCAAATCACAGCGGGGTAGTGGACATCCCCTTCTCATCAACATTTATAACTCGGGTATGTGGCATGCCGATGGGTTCCCTTATGCTACCAAGGCTATTGAGCTAATAGAAGAATGTGCAAATAATTACAATGTCAACACCAGAAGAGTTGAAAAGCATGGCCGCATATATGCAGACTTTTCAGTTGAAGGCATAACAACTACATTTAATCTACCTACAAGCCGTAGGTTATATAAGATAGACCTGGAGGATATGGATAAACAATACAAGGGAAGTTATAAAGACTGTAGGAAGATCATGTTTTAATGGAGAGCTCAGGGCAACTCATATAAAGCATCAGCAAAGTTACTTGTGAATTTGTACAAACTTGACTTCTCCCCTGAAATGCAATACATGATGGTCATGCTTAGTCTAATGAGTGGGAGATTGCGTGCAAGGAATATTGAAGATTGGATGCATGGATTAATGAGAATGGTGGAGATTACTAACCAATAGCCACAGTGGGCATCACTTATCAGTAATAGCATGGATGAAGGTATGAAGAAAATTGGTATTAAAGCCAATCTGTTCCACATGTCCTCATATGTGGTATACACCTGTGTAGCCAAAGGCACCTTTGATGACTTGAAAACAATTGGTAGGGCTGGGATTAATCCTAGTGATGCAAACATTTGGGATCACTATCCACAATTAGAGAGGAAATCATCCCTCCAACATTACAGAAAGGTCAATGATTGTTTCATCATGCACCTAGTCCACCTCATGGAAGAGGACAGAGCCAAGAGGTTGAGCATTGAAGCTCAAGAAGTTATAACAAAGAATGGAACATGATTTATCTAGTTCCCAACCTTTACCTACATTAGGATGGAGGGTTTCAGTGGGCAACCCCTGATTTTGCCTAGATATCCAACAAATAGGGTCCTATTGGTATAGGAGCACCTAATCCACAGTGGCCTCCATGAGGCATTCAATTTCATGTTGTGTCTGATGTTTAATTTTGTTGTTTCTGATAAGGTCCTAGAAGACCATTCATGTAATAAGGACTATGTCCAAGTATCTATTTCTGTCCTAAGGCATGTAGAGACAATAGTCATGTTTGTAAGCCTTACAAAAGGCATGTCCAAGTGTTAGTTGGGAAGTTAGTGACAAGTCATTGGTTGTGATAAGGTTGAAACGGTTGGCCTTCCCACCATTGCAAGATTGCAAGATAATGGCCAAGATCAGGCTTTGATTTAGTCTATTCTATAGAAGAGCAAGAGAAGTGTGGGTGTGTGTATGTTATGCAATTGTGAAATAGAGTATCTGTGTGAGTACATTTTGAAAAGAAAAAAATAAACAAAGTCCTATTCTGTGTTGTGTAACTTTTTGTTATTCTAAGTTCTTAGGGTTTCCTCAGTACAGGTGAAATTTTGTTTTGTGGTCAAGATGGGTTCTTTGTCCATTCCACCGGTTAGATTTCTTTAAAATTGATGGAATGTCTATACAGTTCCTTTTGTTTTCCGTTTTGTTCATGTGGTGTTGTGTCTGCAGGATTGAGTACGAAATGCGCTGAGAGATCCTAGCATCCTCATGTGCTAGGTTGGCGGGGTGAAAAGATCTGTATGGTTGAGGAGTTGCAGGGGGTCAAGACCATCTGAGAAGGATTGGCAGTTAAGCCGAAGATACTTTGTATGACCAGCATAGGAAGTTGGGCAAAGATCGGTCAAAGAGTCTTTTTATAAAGAAACTTTGTTCAGATACATTGGTTTACCTTCGATCGCCGGTGATATGCCTTAGATGACCAGTTGTGAATGGTTAGGTTATGCATTGGGAGGACTGGAGGTGTCAGAGAGAGAAGTCTGAAAGCTTCTGATATTGGAAGTCTGGCCGATAGTGTATCGGCGTATTGTGAAAGTCAATGGTCGGTCCCACCGAATGCATATCTTGAATGCATGTTGAGAATGCATCTTTGGAATGAACATTGCGAATATACATTTTGTGTGTCTATTGCAAATGCATGTCGAGCGCCATTTTGTGTGTATATCGCAAAAGCCTCTTTAGAAGGTATGTTGCAAATGCATGTTGTGAATGTATATTGAGTTAGATACAAAGGGACGACCGACCATAATGGTGACATCAGGTTGGAAATGCATTAGAGTACCGCCGATAGCAAGTCATGTTATGTATATGTTAAGTCAAAGACATCGAAGTAACAAGAGCTATCGGGTAGACAAATAACAAAGTGGTCGATGGTGTTGTCTCACCGACAAAGAAGAATGTATGTGTGGTTCGATGTTACATGGACATTGAGAAGGATTTTTAAAGCCGATTAACCATTAATCTAATTGAACTGTGGGTATGATGGGTATTTCACCCATGTTTTAAGTGCTTCCACATTATGCTCTGCATCAAAGTGGTATCAGAGCCTAGTAAAAGGTCTGGGCAGTTGTGTGTTTGGTTCTGTCATTGAAAAGGCATAAGTAGAGTTGAGGTAGAACTGAGAAGTTGTAGAAATAAGTTAACAAGATGCCTCCGAAAAGTACTGGCACCGCTAGAGAGTTGCAAGAGATGAAGGAAAAACATGCTAAAGAATTGAGGGAGATGAAAGAGCTTACAGACGCCCTTCAAGCCAAGCTTGCAGCCTTGGAGACGAACAAAAGAAGAGAAGTGGAAGAAAGTGAATAAGAAGAAGAAAAGGATGGTGAAGAGTTTGAAGATGTAGATGAAGATATGGATCCTAAAGATCATAGATTTGCAAAACTATTAAGGGCAGTCAAGAATGACAAACCTAAGGTAAAGATTTATGTTCTAAAGTATAGTGGAAGTTTAAATGAGGAGTTACTTGATTGGATTGCTGCATTAGATAATCATTTCAACTGTGAGGAAGTTCCTGAGGAGCAGAAAGTAAAGATTGCAAAGACCAAACTGACAGGTTATGCCTTGGTGTGGTGGGATTACTTACAATCAGAGAGGAGAAAGCAAGGAAAGTCAAGGATTTCTTCATGGGACAAGATGGTAGCAAGGATCAAAGGTAAATTCTTACCCAAGGATTATGAAGTTCAAATGTTTAAAAAGCTTCAATTTTTAAGATAAAGGGAAATGGAAGTGAAAGCATATACTGAGGAATTTTATAAATTGAGCATGAGGTCTGGTCATCATGAGAATGAGATTGAAAAGGTTGCTAGATACTTGGCTGGTTTGAGATTGAATATACAAGATGAATTAGTTTTGGCTAACCCTAGAAGTGTAGAAGAATGTTATCAAATGTCAATCAGGATTGAGGAGAAGATGAAAAGGAGACAAGATAAGTCCATGAGGGGAAGAGGTAGCAATATAAGAGGGGGAGGATCAACCCCTACAACAAGACAAGCCAATGAGAACTGAGAAGAGACTAGCAAAAGACAAGAGCAGTCAATTTCAGGGGTGGATGGAGAGGCACAAGAGGCATATTTGGAGGTGGTAGAAGTTCTAATGTTTTCACTAGGAGATGTTATCATTGTAATGAAATTGGTCACCCAGCATTCAAATGTCTAGAAAGGCAAGGTTCATCATCAGGAGGTGATAGGAAGAATGAAAAGAGAGTTCAATATGTGTAAGAAGAGGAGGTAGATGAAAGTGTTAACTCTCCAATTGGGAGTACAACCCCAATTCT
Organism: Cunninghamia lanceolata; assembly: GCA_027924645.1. Classification (NCBI taxonomy): domain Eukaryota; kingdom Viridiplantae; phylum Streptophyta; class Pinopsida; order Cupressales; family Cupressaceae; genus Cunninghamia; species Cunninghamia lanceolata. The sequence goes on along the minus strand of BSBN01000822.1, from coordinate 15,442,592 downwards.
AGATGGAGAAGCATTGATGCTAAGGAGAGCACTCTTGAAGACATCCAAGGACATGCTACAAAGGAGAGCACTTTTCAGGACCAATTGTAAAAGCAAAGGTAAAATATGCAAGGTAGTAATAGATTCTGATTCAACAGATAATATGGTGTCTAGGGAAATGGTGGATAAATTGAACATAGAAAGGATTCCTCATCAAACCCCTTACAAAGCATCTTGGGTAAGTGATAGTCAATCACTTTTGGTATATGAACAAGCATATGTTGATTTTCAGATTAGAGATTATCAGGATAGGGTTTTATGTGACATTTTGCCCATGGAATGGTGTCACCTACTTTTAGGTAGGCCATGGCAATTTGATAGGCGAGCATTGTATGATGGATATGCTAACACCTACACCATCAAGAAGGATGGGAGGACTTTTGTGATGACACCATTACAGGAGGATACTGAAGTAAAGAAGGTAGCCAAGGTCATCTTGGTGGGTAAGAAAGAGTTTGTGAAGCTCAGTGTAGAAGACATAAAGAAAGTTGAGGATACCTCAGGGAGTGGGGTTGCTAAGGATCAAAGTTTGAAGGTGATTTTGGTTTTGAATGATGGAGATCAGATGGATCAGAAGAAGGTCACAGATCAAGTCTGCGAGCAACCACCAGGTGGTTGGAAAGAAGGAGATGTTGTCATAGTAGGGACTATTGTTTGTCCTCTAGAGCCAACAAGAGTTGAAAGGCCAACATATTCTGCCATAGCAGCAGTACCAGAAGCATCACCCAAGGTTTAAAATGTAAATGTTAGAGCCTACAATGCTAGGCATGAGTTGTTGACTCCATGGAAGCAGGTTGTAGTCCAGAGATTATGGGGAAGACATTAGACAACAGAGAATAAAGGTGGAGAAAGACAAAGAATTAACTCATGTGGCATGAGTTCTTTCCTCGATGGGGTGTATGGTGCAGGAGCACCTAATCCATAGTGGCCCCCATGAGGCATTCAATTTCATGTTGTGTCTGATGTTCAATTTTGTTGTTTCTAATAAGGTCCTAGAAGACCGTTAAGTACTATGTCCAAGTATCTATTTCTATCCTAAGGCATGTAGAGACAATAGTCATGTTTGTAAGCCTTACAAAAGGCATGTCCAAGTGTTAGTTGGGAAGTTAGTGACAAGTCATCGGTTGTGATAAGGTTGAAATGGTTGGCCTTCCCACCATTGCAAGATTGCAAGATAATGGCCAAGATCAAGCTTTGATTTAGTCTATTTTGTGGAAGAGCGAGAGAAGTGTGGGTGTGTGTATGTTATGCAATTGTGAAATAGAGTATCTGTGTGAGTACATTTTGAAAAGCAAAAAAAAAAAAAACAAAGTCTTGTTCTGCGTTGTGTAATTTTCTGTTATTCTGAGTTCTTAGGGTTTCCTCTATATAGGCAAAATTCTATTTTGTGGTCGAGATGGGTTCTTGGTCCATTCCACTGGTTAGATTTCTTTGAAATTGATGGAATGGTTGTACAGTTCCTTTTGTTTTCTATTTTGTTCGTGTGGTGTTGTGTCTGCAGGAATGAGTACGAAATGCGCTGAGAGATCCTAGCATCCTCATGTGCTAGGTTGGTGGGGTGAAAAGATTTGTATGGTTGAGGAGTTGCAAGGGGTTGAGACCATCTGAGAAGGATCGGTAGTTAAGCCAAAGATACTTTGTATGATTGGTGTAGGAAGTCAGGCAAAGATCGGTTGAAGAGTCTTTTTATAAAGAAACTTTGTTCAGATACATTGGTTTACCTTCGATCGCTAGTGATATGCCTTAGATGACTGGTTGTGAGCAGTTAGGTTATGCATCGGGAGGACTGGAGGTGTCGGAGCGAGAAGTCTGAAAGCTTCCGATATTGGAAGTCTGGCCGATAGTGTATCAGCGTATTATGAAAGTCAATGGTTGGTCCCACTGAATGCATATCTTGAATGCATGTTGAGAATGCATCTTTGGAATGAACATTGCGAATATACATTTTGTGTGTATATCGCAAATGCATGTCAAGCATCATTTTGTGTGTATATCGCAAAAGCCTCTTTAGAAGGTATGTTGCAAATGCATGTTACGAATGTACATTGAGTTAGATACAAAGGGACGACCGGCCGTAACGGTGACATCGGGTTGGAAATGCATTAGAGTACCGCCAATAGCAAGTCATGTTATGTATATGTTAAGTCAAAGACATCGAAGTAACAAGAGCTATCGGGTAGACAAATAACAAAGTGGCAGATGGTGTTGTCTCACCAACAAAGAAGAATGTATGTGTGGTTCAATGTTACATAGACATTAAGAAGGATTTTCAAAGCTGATTAACCATTAATCTAATTGAACTATGGGTATGATGGGTATTTCACCCATGTTTTAAGTGCTTCCACATTATGCTCTGCATCACCTATTAATGGAGATGGCCAGACAAATAGTGCCTTCTTATGAGGCCTTTGCTAAAAAGAATAATAAACCCAATGTCATCTTTCCCATCTACATTGGGTGGTATATGTGCCCAAATCTTGAATCAGATAAGGAAGCAGAGAAGGGGCTATAGATGTTGCACCTATAGCCATTTCCATTGGCTAGACAATATGACCCATACAAGAGGATGGAGAAGTACATCTATAAGAAACCTGTACATCAGGTGCATATGGAGGATTATTGGGTAGATTGCCTAGATGATATGGAAGTGTGAAAAATAAGTTATCAAAGACTCACATTAAAATAGATTAAGACATTGGATTACATACCTATCCATCCATAGTTGCATGGAGATGATGAAGTAATAATATCACAAGAATATGAAGATAAAAGGGTATATAATGATACCATTTCTTTGCCAAATTGGAAGCTAGCCAGAGGAAACATCCCTAGACATGATATCTATAAAGGTTGTGTAATTGACCCAAGCATGGGTAGACAGGGAGGTAGCTACTCTAAAGGATAAAGGAGTGGCCATAACTATGGATAAGAAAAGGAAGAGGCAAGAAATATCAGAGGAAGAATATGATGACTTCTTGAGTGATAAAAGATAGAATTTGGAGGCTAAGCAAGCCAAGGCATCATCCTCCAAGGAGTAAATAAAAGCATTGATATTGGCATCCGGATATCTCTAAGACCATTTCCCAGGAAGGTGAAAGAACCAGTTTCGGAGGCTACAATGTCTAAAACACTGGTAGAACAACATATGCATATGGAGGAGCCAGGTATAAGTTATCAAGACTTAGAGGACGAGGAGGATGATGTCCCCTTGCTTGAGAAGATGAAGGCTCAAGATGTATTGCAAGGAGCTGACATTCCTACCTAGAAAAAAAAATGGGTAACAACGATGAGAGGGTCTGCGAGTAGGGAACCTGATATCCTATTGAAAGGACAAGGAGGTGAGGGACTTCAACATCATAGCTTACAACATGATGTCCCTATACCAAATATTATAAAGTTCAAAACTAAGTTAGTAGAGGAGGCCAGGAAAGAACAAAGAAAGAAAGTAGATGATCAATCTCTTCCTCTAGATAAGACTATAGACCTCACTGATGATCAGGTAGTGAAAGATGTGGTAGCAAGTCCTATGGAGGCTTTGATTAAAAACACTGCTATGACTCCCCTGGCCACACATCAAGTGCAACTAGGTACAAGAGAGAAGGAAGAAGGGGTGGTAGACAATCTAGAGGCGGTAGCACATAAAATAGGCCTAGATGGATTGAATGGTAAAGTAACTAGCCCAACAACTGTTGACTTGACATATGTCGAGAACGAGGAGACTGAGAAAGCAAAAAACCATGGATCATGAAGTGATTCAAGGAAATTCAACCATGGATATTGACACAGAGGATCCTGCACAGTGTGAAGTTCATGATGTTGATGTAGAATAGGCTGAAGTGATGGAAAAAGATCAACAAGGAAATACATCTGGACAAACAGGTCTGACAGTCATATCTGGATTTGATGATCCTAAGGAAATTGAAGTACCAGTATCCAGACTAGAAGGTCTGTTGAATAAAGAGGATGAGAACAAAAATGAACAAATAGTGGGTGATGGTGATAACCCAAAGGATCATCATGATGCTCAAGACCCTAGCCATCAAGGACCTGATGTAGGCATTCCACCACCTCAAGATGAGAAGTTGGTGCCAGACCAAAATGTAAAGACACCTGAGGATGTTCATACAAAGTACCATTAGATCGGGGACCTGATCAGGATAAATCTAAAGATTAGAATAAGAAATCAGAGGATACTGCATTACACGGTGAGCAACAAATAAATAAAGAAGTTCCTATGGATGAACAACAACAATAATAGGGTATGGATGAGGAAAGTATCCCAAAGGAGCAGAATGTGGAGATACATGATTCTCACATTGAGTAGGCAAACCAAAGAAGGTCCAAACTTGATGTGCTGCATTAGCTCAGACATTAGGTAGATTAGCCTCCCATTCTTGATTCATCTAATTTTGATATATCTTTGTTGTTTTTTGTTGAAGTAGCCAAACCCAAGAGAAGATCTAGGGCTACTTCTGCAATAAAAAGGGACCCCACAATAGGGAGAAGAACAACTCAAGTAGCTTTACCTGTTGTAGATAAAATAAAAGGGGAAATAAGTGCGGGTGAGTTCCAGATAACCACGTTGGACCTAGAATTCGCCACTGCACAACAAGAGGGTCAGGAGGCTAAGGACAACATTGATTCCTTGCTTACAAGGATAGATGAAGAGATAGCTAAAAATAAAGAGTATAAGAATCAAATTACTCAAATGTAGGTATACATTAAAGGATTAGTTGCACCCACTAATATCTCCATATCCTCCACTACTTCCTTAACATTAATATCTCAAGAGGAGGTAGCAACATTAAATGTTCAAAAGCATAATACATAAATAATCAACAATTGGTTCAACAATTTTTTGTCTGATGGAGAACAGATGATAAGGATCTCGTTGTCTAATTGGGAATTATTGAGTAACTTGAAATAGAAGACAAACAAGGTAAAGAAATATGTTAGTCAGAGATTAATAAAAAGGGACAAACATCTAGCTAAAGACATGAAGAAAATAGACACCAACCTCCTCATAACAAAGAATATATTGACATCTCATATATTGCTTTATCTAGATGGCTGGTATTATGATATAAAATTTGAGGTGGACATCTTGGAGAGATGTAATTCTAAAGTAGCAGACATCAACATGAAAATTCATGAGCTTTTAGCAAAAGAAATAGAGATCATGGAGGCCCTTGAGGGTGAAGTGGAAGGAAAGGTGGAAAATCAAGATGAGGAGTTTGCCACAAAAGTGTTCAAGGACAATTTTAAGCTGGTAGCTAAGGACCCTATTAGGCACTTCTCTGAAGATATAATTGATAAGGCCGTGAGGATGAAGGCCAAAATTGAGAAGTACAAAGAAGAGTTGGAAAACAAAACTAATAGGTGGACATCCCTACAAGAATAGTTAAAGGCATAGGAACATGCATTTAAGAAGGTTAAAGTAGGGGATATTGTAGAGTTAGAAAAGGTAGTGCATGCATATGAGGTCATATAGGGGACAAGATGTAGAGTAATGGAAGAAGGGCCTTCTACTAATGAAGAGGAAGATGATGATGTAGAGTAGACAACATGTTGACCAAGTTAATGATTTTGAAGAATGTTTCAGATGCCAGCTGGATACCATAGATTGATTGCCAACTGGCAATCAGGTGCCGCGTTCACATTTTGACCATTAATCTTTTTAGATGATCCTGATCGTTGGATCTTTTATAACTAACTCTTATCCCTTTTCTATAAAGGATGGAGAGTTCCATTTGTATAATTATTAGAAGCTTAACTAAGATTAGATTGTTGAATGTCATGACCAATTCTCAAGGTCAATTGTAAATGTATATTCCTTTTGCATACTTAATTAATATGAAGACTTGTGATTACAAATAATCGTAAATCCTTTGTAATCTGTGGATGATATCTTGATATTCCTTTGATTTGTTGCGTCCCTTGGAGTGCATTTCAGTTTGTGAATGTTGTTATTATCCTTTCCTTTGAAGATTTGCATCAGTCATATGTAGTTGTGGAATGTCCTGGTGAAAATATGGTTTGATTTTCTTGTTGATAACTGAGAGGGGGGGTGAATCAGTTATCCTAATTATTTCTTCTTTTTGAACTTTCTTATTAATCAATGCAGCATTAAATCAAACAAACAAACATTACCATAAAATGAGAAATACATGACACAATATTTTTGATGTGGAAACCCTGTTAAGGGAGAAAACCACGGGGTGATTAACCCAAAGATTATTCTCTGTTAGAAGAATAAGGAATTACAAAATGGCACTTGCCAATTAGGGCTCACTGCCCAAGCACACTGCTCACAAAGAGGCACATTGCCTACAAGGAGACACACTGTCTACAAAAGAATGTTATACAATACTTGAACTGATTGGAAGCATCCACATATGCTGGAGTTCAGTTCCGGTTAGGCTCAGTACACTGATCTGCTGTACTTCATCTTTCCTCTTCTCTTTATTCTGCTTTCCTTTCACATACCGGATCTTTCCTACTACTTCTGCTCTGCTCTGCACTTATTCACATATATCATCATCACTACCACTACTCTCACAACTAAATCCATCGTGCATATATATCCGCACAAGTAATTTCATCACCTTTCTAGTCAGCATCTGGAACAGTCTATTTTCTCACAAACTCTGTTCTGTCAGCTAAATCCTTGCTCATCAAGTAATGCGGATCAAGCATATACTTGTAGATATCATTAATCATGTCATCCAAACATGATTCATGCCTTCACAACCTTTACCATCAACAGTAACACATCCGAAAAATAGTCTGATGTTCTGTCAATCAGTTCTTCCTCTGTTCTCACTGTCACTCAGGAGTCCAGTACTCAACTATTCATATCTTTTTCCTTGTCCATCATCGGAGGCTAAATCCTTGGAATATACCACTCAAGGTAGTCCTCTTGACTTCCCCAAATCTGCACTGCATCAAGATACTTCCTCTGAGAGATCCGGACCAATTTGTCGGACCTTGCCACATGCTCTGTTCTTGTTCATCGGATCACAACAATCTTCACTCTGACTTCCGGTAGAGACACACCATGACTTGCGGATATGTGGAATGACCTTTGTTGCCATCAATGACAACAACCATGAATCCATATAGTGTCTCTTGCCAACAATCTCCCCCTTTGGCATTGATGGCAACACTTAGTGAAAAATGACTAAGTGTTTACACTATGCTCCCCCTTGGCTGATGCTCTATCTTTATATACAATTTCTGGAACTCCCCCTTGGTTGGATTCCTCATTTTTCACTGCTCCTCACTCCCCCTTTGACATCAATGGCAAAGGGTAGGGTCCGCACACCAAAATTTTTCAAAATTTTTTTTTACTACACTTAGCCGCATATTACATACTTACATAAACTGAAGAATGTTTGCAAAGGATGTCTTCAATTGGACCAGTTCTGTAGCCCAACTTTGTTTCATTCTATCCAAAATTGAAATGTGACCACTCAACAAGAATGCAAAAGCTTCTGCCCTCTTGAGATCTGTCGGATCATTGGTTTGGGCAGTAGTCTGAGCATCACTTATGGCCTCATGCATAGTTTCTAACTTAGGGATTATAATCCTTCTAAGTTCTCCCATCCGGTTAATTATATTCTTCCTTTCCTTTTCAAAATTCTTGATTGCATTTGTGACTGCAATAGTTTGACATTCTTCATTTACTATGGAGGAAGAGAGAGGATCAAAACTTTGAGACAAACTAAGTAGTTTGTCTTGTTCCTCTTTTATTTTCTTATCAATTTCTACTGTTGCCTTTGACCAGGAGATACAAAATTTGTAAATGTCACCACCATCCTTAATAGCATTTTCTAGGCTCTTTATCCCAATACTCATATTTCTCCTATCATTAGAGATTAATCCTAGTACCTCTGAGAATCTCTTATCCAAAAACTCCTTTCGGACCTTTTCTTCAGCTGATTTTTCTAGGGATTCAAAATGTGTACCAACACTGCTGACTAAGGTTTTGAGATTACCAGAAGAGGAGGCTGTGGGATCTTTCTGGACCGATGGCATAATCTTTTCAAGCACTCCAGAAGCAACCTCTATTAACTCACAGTCTTCCATATGAGACTTTAGGAGTTTTTCATTTGCCTTAGCATTTGCAAATGAGGCTATCTTCATTGTCTGCACCGGAGAGAGGGAATCGAAGTTGAATGGACCTTGTAGAAGCTTCGGTTCATCAATCTCTATTGCTTCTTTGCTCAGAAATTTTTGGACAGTTTGTGCAGTGTCTCTTGCCGGAGACAGATGTTTCTTCTCTTCTGCAGTCTTGGAGCTGTCCTTTGGAATTTTCTCTTTCTCCACATTCTTACCACTATCAGTTGTGGTTTTCTCTGTTGGAGTCTTCTCTTTCTCTGCACCCTTGGTACTGTCAGCTTCTTTTTCTTTTACCGCTACTTCTTTCTCCTGTAGTTTCTCTTCTTCTTTGGATCCAGAGACTGTAGGGGAAACCGGAGGAGAAATGTTGGTTTGTTCAGGGCCCATCTCTTCTGTTCCTTTCTTAGAAGTTTCTTTTGCAGCACTTGTGGATGAGGGATCAGTACCCAAGTCCTCTACAATAGGTAGATTAAACCTTTTGAAGGCCTTCCGAAGGATCTCTTCTGTATCTATGGCCACCTTGTCGGTCTCACCAAGCATGAGTTGATTCATCCTTGCTTTACTCCTGAACTCATCTTTGCAGTCTTTGAATATTATGTTCATTGTTTTGGGATCAATTTGAGGATATAGCTGAATAGCTATCTGCTCCCGAATCTCAAGATCTTTTTCCTGGGCATTATTCTTTCTTATTTCTAATTCCTTTTCTAGGCTTTTAGGAATTAGAGATATAATCTCAATGAAAGCCTTATTGTATATGTTCAGATACTTGATTGTGGCTTCTTGCAGGATCTTTTGGTCAGCCTCATTGTAGTCATCATAGAATTCGGTCATTGGTTGAAGGTTTCCATCCATAGTGACTGACTTGATTACACTCTCTAGAGACAAGGTGGGCTTTTCAATAAATTCCTCTGCCATTTCTTCCTTATCTTGGCCTGTGGAGGGTTTACCGGATCCTTTCTTCTTCTGCTTCTTTATTTCTTTTACCCCCTCATCTGATTCCGTTTCCTCTTCATCTTTTTGACTTGTATAAGCCCTTGTGGCTTTTATTTTAGACCTTTTCTCTCCTTTATCGGATGTCTAACCTTCCAGTTTAGATATTTTTGAGCTTTTGGTTCTGAAAGGTGTAGATCCTTTTGATGATCTGGTCCGGGTTGAGGTTTCCACTGGAGCACTTTTCTTGCTTTTCTTTTCTACCTCTTTCTTTTCTTCCTCAGCTTTTCTCCTCTTTTCCCGGTTGGCATCAAGTGCCTCCTTTGGGATGCCTAGGCCTTGGGCAATATGTTCAACTTCTTTTCTTACTTTCCTTTTTATCTTAGGTTCTCTGAGTTCCACATGGATCTTCACACTCAGCTCCTCAAAGGTTCCAAACCTTTCTGCTTTTGGATCTTTAGGTTGACTAAGCATGTGTTGAACATGCAGTTCCACAATCTATTCATCAACCTTATACCCCATGGGCATGATCCAGACTGTCCTTGGCTCAACTGCCTCCATTAGGCACTGATCAGTATCAACCATAAAGCAGACTGAGTCTTTGTATTTTTCAACAAGAGACTGGGGAATTCTTTCTCTTGCTTGCATCATACTCTGGAAGTTTTTGAAGTATCCCCACAGAGTTGTATTTCTTGCTTTGGCATCCCCAAGTCCATGTAAGTAATCTCTGATCTGGACTGCTACAGGTTTGTCATTCTACCATACCCATCCACTTGATCCGGGCAGCTCATTCATGAAATAGAAAAATAGACATAATATAAGTGTACCATACTTGAAAGAATTCTTTTTGTCCTTTTTGATCTTTTGTATATTTTCCATTAATTGACTTAAAAGAAGTTCACAGAGGTCATAATTTGCATTCTTCCTTAGCATCTCATAGGCAGTATATACTACAGTTCCGGATACAGAATTCTCCCTACTGGAGTGATAAATCTTGTATCCTATTATCATGGATGCAAACTTGATATCTGGGTCAGAGATATCTTCAATGGTCATTGCCCTCTTATCAAATTTTGATCCGGTGGCCTCAGTTACAATGTTATTTTTGACGGATTTGAGGATAGGTATCCCTCCGAAAGAGTATAGACCAGTCATTGCCCTAATTGCCTCTTTTGTGATCTTGCAGGGTCTATCCAGCCATAGGAAGTTGTCATGCATCCTACTCAATACATACCGGACCCATTCATCTTCTTCAAAGCAGGGGAAATGAATGAATTGATCAAACTATTTCTTCTAGATACCCTTATACTCTGGTTTAAGCTCAAAAGCATTGTCTATCAGTTGTTTGTGATAGAAATCTCTCAATTTGAATTCCTCGAATTCCTCAATACTTGCATGTATGTAAACCCTAATGTCTTCTGTGTGTAAAATGCCATGAGGAACACTAGAGAATGCTCCTAAGGGATCTACCTCCAATGACTTGTATGGGTGTTTCTTAAACTCAGGTTGGGGCCTATCTGAGATCTTTACTATATTCGGAGTAGCCATTTCTCAAAAGATTTGTAGTAAGATATCAAAAATGGAAAATACCTTATGCGCCTTCGGTTACATGGAGTGGTTGGATTGATTTCTGTATGTAATGACTTCTGCAAGAGATCTTTGGTGAATTGATGAATCTTGTTGCAGAGCTCCACTTTTTGCTTCTTCTTGAGTGCAAAATGAGCAAGTGATTTATGAGAAATCCCTTATATTGCTCTGCAAACCCTAATATCTGATGGCAATAAATGCTCGACCTACATTATTCTGGTTTGCCTTATTCAGATAACTTGAAGAACCAGATTAGGCCTGATCTATGAACATCATGCGGATCTTCCAACCATGAACAAATCAAGATGACACATCACAAGGACATCGCAAACACTCTGTCCAATCCACAGAATAAGACAATGCACTTCCGGATCTCTCCGGACCTTTTTGTAATCCTCTGTCATTCCAGAGCATCTCCCGGAACAGGTCTAACTTGATCGATCACAACTTCTTCACATCTTCATGCAGACCTCTGAAATCTTATCTGAATCATCTTAAGACTTATATCTACAGACCCTTTACTCCGCATCTTGTGCCACATCCGGCACCACTTGATTGGCTGGGGGAACAGGATTTTCTTTGAGTCTCCCCCTGAGCCAGAGCTCACCTTTTAATTTCTGGAAGGAATATCAGCACTAGAGTCTGGTGCGGTTCCAACCTCTAGATTCTCTGAACTTTTCTTCACCCAAATCTTGTTCATCTGATTCCTAACTTCATCCACATTCATCTTTTGTTTACCCTTGTCTTGATTCTGATTATACACCGCACCTCTTTTGTCCTGATTCTTGCTTCTATAGACTTTTGCATTATGACCGGACCTATTACAAATTTGGCAAATAACATTTTATTGCATATTTGACTGATAACCTCTTGATCTGCATTGATTAGCCATATGACCTACTCTATTGCATGCAAAGCATCTACCATTAAATGATTTGTTTATTTGCATACTTCTGCATTCATGAGACTTGTGTCCATACCTTTTGCAGTTAAAGCACTGTTCAGAGAAGGATGAATTAGTATGATTCATTCTCTTTCTGCACTGATTAGCTTTGTGACCAAAGTGATTGCAGCTGTGGCAGTATGCATTGAAGGATGGATATCTTTGAGCATTGGGCTGTCTTACCAGAGGTCTTCTAGGCCTATTCCTTGGATTTTCTAATCCAAAATTCTTTTGACCAGATCTGGAGCTTTCTCCTTTCTCATATCCCAACCCATACTTGTCATCTGCCCTCTTTTGACTTCCAAGAAGAACATCAAGTTGAGCAGAACTTATCTTGAATTTCTCTTTATATTCATTTGCTGTTTGAAGATCTCTTTTGAGAGAGACAATTTGATCCTCAAGTTTTTCTTCATTATCTTTGGCATCTTCAAGATCAGATTCAAGATGTCTGATAACCCTATCCATCTGGTGGCAATCTTTTGATTTCTCTTTAAGAGATTGTCTTAGATTGTCTTCAGCTTTTCTTTTCTCTTCAATCTCTTGAGTAAACTTTATAACTCCTAATTCCATTTCATGTCTTACCATAATGACTTCTTTTGATAACTTTTCACATAACTTGGTTTTTTCAGTCAATTCTTCATTTGTATTACTTTCTTCACTTTGTCTTGCCAATTGTTGGAGCAGCTCTTTTCTCTTTTTCATAGAGAGACTTAATTTGTCCTTTAGTTCTCTCATGAATTCATTAGCCTGTTTGAGTCTTTCCTTTAATTCATTGACTTCAGAGTTTGACTGTTCAAGATCCTCAAGGGCAGTCTTGAGTTGCTCCCTTAAACCATATGCATCCATTTAAACTCCCAGATCTTCCTCAAGTTGTTAGGCTCTATTAGGAGGAACTTAGCTCTGATACTAATTGTTGATAACTAAGAGGGGGGGTGAATCAGTTATCCTAATTATTTCTTCTTTTTGAACTTTCTTATTAATCAATGCAGCATTGAATCAAACAAACAAACATTACCATAAAATGAGAAACACATGACACAGTATTTTTGACGTGGAAACCCTGTTAAGGGAGAAAACCACGGGGTGATTAACCCAAAGATTATTCTCTGTTAGAAGAATAAGGAATTACAAAATGGCACTTGCCATTAGGGCTCACTACTCAAGCACACTGCTCACAAAGAGGCACACTACCTACAAGGAGACACATTGTCTACAAAAGAATGTTATACAATACTTGAATTGATTGGAAGCATCCACATATGCTGGAGTTTAGTTCCAGTTAGGCTCAGTACACTGATCTGCTGCACTTCATCTTTCCTCTTCTCTTTATTCTGCTTTCCTTTCACATATCGTATCTTTCCTACTACTTCTGCTCTGCTCTGCACTTATTCACATATATCATCATCACTACCACTACTCTCACAACTAAATCCATCATGCATATATATCCGCACAAGTAATTTCATCACCTTTCTAGTCGGCATCCGGAACAGTCTATTTTCTCACAAACTCTGTTCTGTCGGCTGAATCCTTGCTCATCAAGTAATGCGGATCAAGCATATACTTGTAGATATCATTAATCATGTTAGCCAAACATGATTCATGCCTTCACAACCTTTACCATCAACAGTAACACATCCAGAAAATAGTCTGATGTTCTGTCAGTCAGTTCTTCCTCTGTTCTCACTGTCACTCAGGAGTCCGGTACTCAACTATTCATATCTTTTTCCTTGTCCATCACCGGAGGCTAAATCCTTGGAATATACCACTCAAGGTAGTCCTCTTGACTTCCCCAAATCTGCACTGCACCAAGATACTTCCTCTGAGAGATCCGGACCAATCTGTCAGACCTTGCCACATGCTCTGTTCTTGTTCACCAGATCACAACAATCTTCACTCTGACTTCTGGTAGAGACACACCATGACTTGCGGATATGTGGAATGACCTTTGTTGCCATCAATGACAACAACCATGAATCCATATAGTGTCTCTTGCCAACATTTCTTCTCTTTCATGATAGTATCAAGGATATATGTGGATCAGTGACTGAAGATTCATTCATTTCAGTAAAGTTAGAATTTATTTTCAATTTCTTTTAGATTTCATTGAATCATCATAACTGCAAATATACAGGTAAATGAAAAGCAAAACATAAAATATGTTGATATCTTCAGACACATGAAGATCATAGGCATATTTGAGCAAAAAACATGTAAAATTGCAAATATCATGAAAAGAATCATAAATAATGGCAAAGATTGTAGAAATATATGCTTGTAGGCACATTATTTGAAAAACTTCATAGTGCAGAAGTAAAATCAAGCAAAGATTAGCTCAATTTGAGTAAATTGAATTTAGTTTTTAGAAGAACTAATCAAAATAATCATGAAATATCTTAACCAGAGTGATAACCAGAAGAATTGATCAAACTTAATATAAATATTTGCATGATCTGGTTGAATACTATAACATTTAATATCATTTGTTGAGAATTCACAGTGAGCAGGTGAAACAAAGTCATATCTGCATATCAGGAAATAGATACTTCAAGATCAAGTACTTAAGGCCCCTAATGGAAAACAACAATGTACATCAACCTCTGAGTAATGTTAGATCATTATGAACTAATACACGGAGATTGGGGATCATAAATTCACTTAGAATTTATCATATCTTTCAAGATAAATAAAAGGTTATTATGTGACTTTTATTTCTTGTTGTTATGACTAACATCATTATCAATAGGTTTTTGGCACTAGAAGGAGGGCCATGAGTAACTCTATCTAAAGGATTTGTCACTTGGATATCATTTCCTGTGCTCAGGTGAGAAGGTATTTTCAAATTTCTTAAGAACATGTTAAATCCTGACTATTTGCGCAAAGATTCTGTCTACCTTTGATCATTTGAGGAATCTGACTGCCAATATATTGTCATTGTGGTCAATTATCCTAATATTTACAGACAATTGTTTGGAATTCCAAAATTTGAGTCAATATTTGCATTCTCTACAAATATCTTGCAAATATCCTATCATTTTGGACATCTATTCATAAATATCTACTCCAAAGGAGTAAATATCTACATCTTTGCAAAGATTGTGTCAAAAGATCAAAAGTTTGCCTAGAGTTGTGAAGCATTGGCTCATAGACCTAATACCAGGTCAAGATCCACTAGACCTTTAGAAGAATTGTCTATCTTTGGACTCATACCTTGTACAACAAATATTCATCATAGTCCTAGTCCAAGTTCACCAACATCTCTAGTAGTACCTCTTGTGATACCTCTAGCACCCCCTGTAATGTCATTCTTCACCATTGAATCACCATTGATTTTTGTAGCTTATAATCCTCTACCTAAGAATTTAGACAAGATTTGTCCAAAGTATCATCCTTATCAAGATGCGGATGATCACATCTGAACTTATAAGGAAGCTTGTTGTAGGGCTAGAATTTAGTATGAAGATGTTGTAAGTAGGTTGTTCCCCTATTCACTCGGAGAGGAGGCATACAACTACTACTTCAACCTTCTTGAGTCTTCTATAGCTACTTGGGAAGCTTTGGATAAAGCTTTTAAAGGAAGATTTAAGATACCTATAGATCCAGCCATGATGTATCATCTTTTTGCCACTATTAAGAGGGCTAAGGGAGAATGAATATCCAACTTTAATGCTAGATTCCAAAAGATGTACTCTAAGATAAATACTCCCTATAATGTAGGTGATGAAGTAGCTAGGTCAATCTACTACTCAGCCTTGGATCCTTTGACATCCATGTTAATTAGGAGGACACACCCTACCATCACATCTCTAGCAGTTACTTTTGCAGAAGCTATTATAGTTAATCAACAGTTAACACCAGGCATAGCACCCAACTTGCAATATCCTGCATATCCTACTCAAGCACAAGCTAATGAAGCCCTAATGCCTCCAACTATAATGCCTAATCCATTGCAAGTGCCTCCACTTAGCATCATGCCTCCCTAGAGTAATGATCAGATCATACCTCACCCTGGACATGCACCTTAGGATGTTGTACAAAATAACAATGGCAATTCTTTCCTCCAGCCTCAACAAGACAATGTAGTAGCCAAAGTGCAAGAGAAAAAGGATGATATTAAAGAGATATCAACCCAGTTAAGAAAGTTAACCACTGAGGTTACTCATATGAGGAGTCAAAACTTTTACTCATAGTCAAATCAAAATCAAAACAGAGGATATCTAGATAGAGGATATGAAAACAATAATGAAAGGTCTAGATATCTTGATAGGGGATACAATAATGATAGGAATTTCAACAACAATAATAGCAATGCCCCTAGGCCACCTAGAGTTTGGAATACCCAGCCCAATAATGGTTCATTACCCTCATCATTAGATAACCAGCCTCCTATTGAACCTAAGCAGACAACTAGAGTTAATTTTCCAGAAGTTGCACTCACCAATTGGTGCAGGATGCACAACACAAATGCACATGCTGAGTTGGACTTTCCACAGTTCAAAATAGTAGCCAACATATTCCAATCTGAAGTATCAAACACTATAGGAGATCCACCTTTTCTTGAGGGTAATTAGATTGTCCCATTAGAATATGAGTCGGCCTTAGTACTTGAGAGTTCTAATAATCATCAGCATCATCAGATGACTGCAACACATGAAAATTATACCCTGGCATGTGAGGAATCTGCCTTAGCCTTTGAGATAAATTATGTTTTTCCTTTTGAGGATGAAAATGAGCCTAAATAAGAAGCTGAAGAGGTTCATGCATATTAGCAACAATATCAGGGAAGACATAATTATAATCTTAGGAGCAATGCAAATCACCCTGCTGGTCCTCTGACGACATCTATCCCTCCTAACAATTTCAGTACACCTCTAGATCCCAAAGCTAGAAATAACCCTGGACCTCCCAAGGTGAATTCTTAGTACTTTACACCGCAAACTACAGTAGCAAAAGCCATGGATCAACTGCCTAAACCAGACTGAAGAAATGAAGAAGATAAAGATCAGTCTGTCTTTATCAAAACTATTGAAAACCCCTGTCATCAAGAAATCTTTCTTGAAGTCACTAGATGAACCTGTACCTAAAGAAGACAATCCTAGTCATACTCCCAGTCATATCCTGACTAGAGATCCTACACCTAGAGATAATACTGCTAAACCTAAAATCCAAGCCACAGTTCATGTTGCTGATACATCATAGATGACCTTATACAAGGATAAATTTGAATCACCCTTGTTCTTACTCACACTGAGGATATTTGGTAAGGACCTACATAATTGTCTTGTGGATTCAGGTGCTTTAACTAATGTGATGCCCCTGTCCATCTGTAAGACCTTAGGTTTGCATCTAGCAAAATCACTTAAGAAAGTGACTCAACTGGATAATTCAGAAGTAAGTGTGGTAGAAGAGTTGATACATATCCACATGCAACTTACATCAGATCCAAGGGTGCAATATTACATAGATACTCAGGTAGTGGACATACCAGACACATATGGCATGCTTCCTAGCAGGGATTGGTCCAAGACACTAAATGGTTATATGGCTACTAATTTTAGTCATATGTGGTTTCCATGGAAAGGCATCCCAAATCAGCTCAGAATTGAAGTTGAACCACAAATGAAGCACATGATCACCAAGTATAATCACACCAATGAGATACTGTATGTGGACGTTGAACTAGGAGTGTATGCATTAAGACCTCAAACAGTCAAAATAGAAGTACTGATGTGCAATATGCACATGCATGAAGGTAATGACATGAATAAAATTGTGAATGAGACAAGATCCATGACTGAATCTAATTATAGTTCATCATAAGAAGAAGATGAAGTGGATCACTTCTTAGAATTTGAGAAGTATCTAGCTAAAGAAATTTAGAAATGTCAATTGACAGGGACATCTGTTGAAGATATCCTAATATCTGAATGGTGTAGATTACATGAGGATGCACACTCAGAAAATGCATGCGAAGCATGTTTGGACATGATTGAGTTAGAAAAAATATGCATAAGAGGTGGATCATCATCGCGTGAGGTAAGTGAAATATATGATGATGATCATGACCATTTGTTGTTTCCTCCATGTTACCTTTTGAGTCACCCTTTTTTTTATTTATTGGTAATATTTCTTGAAAAAGAGCCGGTTTGCTGTGTTATATTTTTAGTCATACCTTTGCTTCTTAAATCGGCTCTTGGTCCTTCAATTTTTACTCGTTTATCATCTTTGTGAAAAAGGGTACTTAAGGTTTGAACCTTTGAACCCCAACCCTTCTCAAAGTTCAAAGTTCAAATGGTTCAACGGCCTAAGGTTCAACACTCATTGCTTTCTAATAAGTCGTGTCATGCAGTTATCCTATGTAACTAATGTATCGTTGAATCCTCCGCTCGTACTCTATAGCAAAGTTCAATGGTTCAAGGTTCATCGGTTCACTATCTCATGGTTGGAACCCCTTTTACAAAAGTCACGTGACTATCCGTTGGTCTATGTAGCCTTTGTGTCGTTGAACCTTCATATTGAACCATATCCTAATAAGTTCAATGGTTCATGAGCTTAGGTTCAATATTCCCATAAGTGAATCTTTTGCCCATTTATGTGATTCAATTGGTATGGTCGAACCACCACATTGAACCACGCCCTAAAGGTTCAATAGTTCAAAGACTTGGAGATTTTGGTCTCATTTATTCCTGCGACTTTCTTTGTCAAATTTAGCGGGAAAGTTGGAGGAAAATATGTCAGAGACTCATTATGAAACCGAGAGTTCTAATTTGGCGGAGGTTACGGATAATCATTATACCATCATGATGGTGCGTGAATAATACTTGTTATTAATGAAGAGGTCAGAATTCATGTCTTTTCAAATATGTTTAACACGTATTGCTCCGAGTGATAACTATTCAATATGGTTAATACCATTATTAACTAAGAGCAAACCGAATTCAGCAAGTAAACATACTGTGCAACGCAGAGGAGAATAGAGCAGGAAGTGTAAGGTTCTTGTTACTCAAATTTCATAGTGAATTCAGATATCTCGAAGGTGAGTTCTGTTCCTCCTACGTGCTATTCCTATTTCTTAGCTGGAAAGAAGAATCTTTTGAGTCTCTGTCATTATTTTCAAAATTTGAAGTGTTTTTATTATAATCCTCCAAGTATGGCTTTGAAATCTATGTGTTTGGGAAATGAACATGGTCCTGGTCTTACCTATTCTCACTCTGAATTTGGAGATACTACGCTGGTACAATATGATGTAGAAGAATTTAGAGAAAGAACTAGAAACCCTGTTCAAACCCCTACGATGAAGAAAATTGTAGACAACGGTTTAGTTGAGGCTGCAGCTTTTCCTCAGGCTATACTGTGCCCGAAATTGGTTCAGGAGTGTATGAATAGGTACGACCCCCAAGACAGATGTATCAGAAATGCAAAAGGTGACGTGTTATTTCATGTCAATAGACAAACCCTCATGTATGTGATGAAGATACCGCCTAAAGAGGCGTATTCCAGCCTTGATATTACTTCCTCCTATGGGTATTTCTCGGAGAAGAAATTGACTTACAAAAGTGTAATAGCGAGAAACTGGCTGCTGAAATTTTAGAAGGGTGGTTCAAGGTTGCCCAGGCCACTTACTAGGGATCATTTGATTAAAGAAGTGAGGGATATTGTGGTGTTGTTACACAAACTGAAGGGCAGTTAGCATGTGTATTATTGGGAGGATTGGATGTAATTTTTCATACAAGTTATCCTTCAAAGGGAACAATATTTAGATTGGGCCGAAATAGTGGCTGATTGTCTACATCAGGGTTTGAGTAATTGTCTGGGTAACAGAGATTTTTATGTCTTCGTACCTGTTCTATTGTCTAGCATCTACAAGAGAATGGTTTGACCTACCTCATGCACCCTTAGCTGAGAATAGTAAGATTTATGAATATTATTCACAGTTGCAGAGAAGGAATTGCTATGAAAATTATAAAAGGGTTAATGATGTCTTCACTGGGAAAATGACCTATGAACTGGCAGGTAATCTGGGTAAAAGAATGTCCAGTGAAGCAATGCAACTGAATAGCATATATGGTAGCTTCTTCATCCAATTTTCTGAGTTCACTTACATCAGAGTTGGAGGATTTGATGGTGAACCTGTTAAGTTACCTAGATATGTATTTGACCGTTTCGTGTTGATGGAGGTATGTAGACAGCTAGCTCATGTGGATAAGAAATTCTCAACAAAAAAGGGTTTTGGTATTTCTTTTCCCATTGAACTTGGGCATTATTCATGCCAGTCAAAATCTGATGCTTTGAATTTGGAGGTGAACCTTAAAAGGTTCAATTTTTAGTTTTTCACTGCCAGGTCTCAATTTGACAGCAAAGGATTTGTCAGAGATAACCTAGATCCTGGAACAGGGCTTTCACACATTCCTAAGCTAGAGGATTACTAGGAAGACTGTCCAGATGAATTTGAGGTCAGGAGGAGGCTGTGGTGTAGGTTTTCTTTGGGGCAAATAATTACTCTCAATTTAGACATGGATATTTCTAGAATTATTGATGATGAGGAATAGGTGGTTGACCCACAGTTTGAGAGAGTAGAACAATTACCTATTCCAAAAGTTGACTGGAGCAAAAAGGAGGAGGATAGAATTGAAGTTAAAACTCTTCCAGTGATAAGGAGAATCGAGAAATGGTTGAGGGAAAAGAGATAGGAGGGGCTTCAGGATAAAAATGCCCAACAATTCACCTCAATAATTGGATCATCACTTCCCATAAATTCTTCTAATTAACCTATTGCTATCTGTGGTGCAGGTGCTTCCAAGCCATCAACTGAAAGAAGCCCTGCCACTAAGAGGTCCAGAAGAGTCCTCACAGATATTTTACCCTCTCATGTTACCAGGTTGAGGACCAAAGGTAAAAGAAATAAATAGGTTTCTGAAACAATAGTTGTTGATCTGAATTCAGAGGAAGATTCAAAAGAACCTATGGGTGACAAGGAGCTAAGTCCACGCAGAATAGAGGAAGTTGACACCAGGCCACAGTCAGGGGCCATTCTAGAGACCCTTGAAATATTAATGATTTCAAATGTATCCTCTGATGGATTGAACCCTGAGAAGACAACCTTAGCCCCTGCACCAAAGTTGTTAGAGAGTTCTATCTCCAACAAGAAAAAAGTAATCCCTTTTGTTGTCCCTTTAGAGGACATGGTGAGCAAATGCTTAGGGAAAACACCTAAGCCTAAGAAGCTAAAGGTGACATCCAGAGTGGACATCGATCCAAGTACTGGAAACTGGAGTGCTGAGATAGCCAAACCAGTGACTGAGGAAGAAGTGCAGGATCCAATAGTGTAGGATTTCACTGTTGAGAGAGTGGATCTCGGTGTTGCGTCAAGAGCTGCGGATGTTCATCACCTCGAAGCATCAACCAAGAGGATAGTTAGTCGGAGTTGGAAAGATGAAAAGGATAAGAGGAAATTGAAGTAGACTCTGTGTTCAATGGCAGAGTACATCAATGCTATACATAATCCCAACCCGCAGCCGGTTTCACAATTCTCCCTATCTTTCGACCCTAAATCACCAGTCAACCAAAAGATGCTAGATCAGGTTCACAGAAGCAAGATGGTGGCGAAGACATTTGACAGTTGGTTGGATAGCATTGAGCAGAAAGGAACTAAATACATTCGTGAACTCAAGAGCATATATGATCTGACTGCTGCCACCATCGGGGACCTTAAAGCACTGGTTGTTTTTTGGGCGAAAGATGAAGGTAAGTGGGTGAATGTAATAAACCAAATAGATGAAGTTTAGAAATATGGGCTGGCGAAGTTTTTGACAGAAAAGAGCCTGACTGGTTTAGATGAAGATTTATTGTATGTGAATAAGAAAAATATTGAATGGAGGAATTCCATATCACGGCAAGGATGCTTTGAACTTACAAAGTTAATTAAGGAGATAACAGAATTCACTCAATCGTTGCAACATGACTTGCAATGTATTGATGTTAAATACATAAAAGATGATGGAAAACCAGTGGAAGATGTCGATGCAGTGGTCCAATCTTTCAAATATAAAATCGGCTTCGTCAAAGAAAATGACAATATTTTAATTGAGGATTTCTCCCGGATTTCTAAAGTTGAGTCACTACTTTACCTTTGTATTGATGCACTTCTAGAGCACAAAGAAAAATTTGGAAAAATGCGAAGGGAAAAGGAAGTTTGGAAGTCAAGGATGAAACATATAGGCATTCCCAACTTTTTGAAGATTCAGGAGTTCGTTGCAGCTTTTCAGGAGTGGAAGACTCAACGTGCTTCCCAGACCACCAATGACAAATCTAGAGATACAAATCCGTTGTCCCAGTCATGATCTTATTGGCTCACTTTCTTTATTTCAGTTCCTCTTTTATGTTATTTTCAGTGATCTTGTTCTTTAAAATTAGTTGTTATAAACTAAATCCCGTACGGGTCAGAGTTATGTTAACTTTGGGTTTGATTTACTCAAAGACATGATTAGGGCACTCATATATATAGCTTTTTAAAAATCTTTTCAAGAATTAGAGAGACTAAGAAAGGAAGAAAGGAATTCTAGCTAAATTATTTGATGGTTTTACATTATGTGATGGTTGTCTAAGAAGTTTTTCATCTATGAATGAGAAAAAAGAAACAATTGCTGCTTTCTTAGATTTGTGCGTCTGAGTGTTTGGAATTAGATTTTCTGTGTGAAATCTCCTTTCACCTAGTAATTGCTCTTTTATTGGACAACTCGTCATATGTGTTTTATTATTTATTGGTTCAGCAAATTCATATGTATGTGTTCATGTATTTGAATGTATCAAAAGTAGAATCTGTGCATTCTATTATTCACTATTACTGCATAAATTTACTGCATTCATAACATAGTTATGTATGGATGTCAGTTTGCCTTAAGGATTTTCTGGTTAAAAGTGCATCTGGATAGTTGAATAGGTTAAATTCATTGAAAATCTTAAAGGGAGCTGTACCTAAATTCAGAGGGGAACTAATTTAAAAAGTTCACCCATTTGTTGTTTAATTCATTTGTTCTTCAAAGAGGGGTATAGAGTTAGAATAAACATTTTCAGAATAAGGACAAACCTGTTAGCCAACACTCCAAATACAGAAGAACATGAGCAGGAGGCACATCAGGATGATGTTTTGATGCCTAATTTAGAAGAAATGATGTTATGTGATGATATACATTCTGATGAGAAGAAAAGCACTACCACTCCATGGATTGATTGCCTCATTGAGTTTGATTATGAGCTATCAGACAAAGATAGAGGGAGTCATTTGATGAAATTTGAGGAATTCTTCTCTAAACAAATTCAGAGACACATTCTGCAAGGAGTTCCTCCACATCTTACACTGATTGAAGGATGGTGCAGACTGCATGAGGCACCATATTTAGAGACAACTTGTGCTTTGTGCCTCCATATACTCAATAAAGAAGAGCAATTGTGCTCAAGTAACAAGTTGCATAAGATCAGGGACATTCTTGAAGATGCAAGAAAAGAAATTGCAATATCTCTTGATGGTAAAGGTGATGGCATCAAGTCCACAAAAAGAGAAGATACTCAACATGATGATATTCAGAAGAAATAGAAGGAGGATGTCCAGGTCCCACCAAAACATCCAGATGTGGTAAGAAATGAATCACAAAAGATTAAATGGATATCTGCAGGTGCAGTTGCACTTGCTAAGAAGAAGAGAGAAGGTCCTGATAAGCCTTTAACAGAAGATGAACCCTGAATCTTGAGATTTGATGGCTCCAAGTCAAAACAAGGAGCTAGAGTAGGTATAGACCTAATCAATCCATTAGGGAAGTCAATTTTAGCAGCATACAAACTACAATTTCCCTGCACCAATAATGTGGCCGAATATGAATCCTTGATACATAGTTTATTGTTTGCTTTGAAGAAACAAGTTAAGGTTTTGGATGTCTATGGAGACTCAAAATTTGTAGTAAAGAAAGTAAGAAACATATATGCATGCAATTATAAGAGACTATCAAGTTATAGGCATAGACTCTGGGACCTAATAGAAAGATTTGATGCATTCAACATCATGCATATCCCTAGAGAACTAAATCATAGAGCAGATGCACTAGAATAGGCTGGTAGCACATTAGAACC
Organism: Cunninghamia lanceolata; assembly: GCA_027924645.1. Taxonomy (NCBI): domain Eukaryota; kingdom Viridiplantae; phylum Streptophyta; class Pinopsida; order Cupressales; family Cupressaceae; genus Cunninghamia; species Cunninghamia lanceolata. The sequence goes on along the minus strand of BSBN01000822.1, from coordinate 15,418,849 downwards.
TTTATCCATATTAGGGACGAAGAAGTTCTTTGTAGATCTGGTGTCAACACCATCCATACTTGATAATATCACCAACTTTCAAGTTTTTGATGATGATCAACACATCCTAGACTTCATCACCAATAGAGACATATTTGAAGCCCATATAGTAGATGAGAAAAATCTAGAAGACCATGTATGGGATGAAGAAGACATAGTTGATCTGCCCAACAACAAAATCCCCAAGGGCATGATTGAACTAGAAAAGGCCTTTGACTTGGATAACATGATAAAATAGAAAGATCTCCCAAAGACAGATGGAGGAGAGTTGCACCAGTCAACATATGACAAGGTGATGATACAAGAAACATCCTGATAGGTAAAGTCTACTCAGAAGAAGAAAAAGAAGGGATAGCCTTGGCCCTGAAAGATTATATTCATGTCATTGCATGGACATATGATGAACTAAAAACTTATGATACATCCATTATAACCCATACGATACCCCTAAAGCTAGATGCCAAGCCCTTCAGGCAGAAGCATAGACTGGTGAATGATTTGCTAGAACTACTTATTTTTGAAGAAGTAAAGAAGCTGCTTGCTGCCTGAATCATATTTCCAGTCAGGCATTCAACTTGGGTGGTAAACTTAGTTCCTGTCAGGAAGAAGAATGGAGACATACGCTTATGTGTGGGCTTTAGAAATCTAAATAGAGCATCGAAAAAGGATAATTATCCTTTGCCTTCTCTAGATGAAGTCCTCCAGATGGTAAATGGAGTGAAAATGATGTCTTTTTTGGATGGTTTCTCTAGATATAACCAGGTAATGGTGGATAAGATAGATATATTGAAGACAACTTTCACCACCAAGTGGGGAATCTTCACCTATTGGCAAGAGACACTGTGTGGCTTCATGTGTGTTGTCATTGATGGCAACAAAGTCCATCCCACACATCCATAAGACATGGTATGTCATACCGGAAGTCAGATTGAAGAGTATTTTGGTCTGGTGAGCAAGAACAGAGCATGCAGCAAGGTCTGACAATCAGGTCTGGATCTTTCAGAGGAAGTATCTCAGAAAAGTACGGACTTAGGGAAGTCAAGAGAAGTACCATGAATGACACATTCCAGAGATTGAACCTCCGGTGATGAAAGAGTGAAAAGATATGAGCACCTAAGTGTTGGGTTCCTGTCTGGCAGAGTAGACTGAGGAAGAACTGACCGACATAGCATCAAACCTTAATCCAGATAAGAAATTGATGGTGATCAAGTTTCTTGAGGGATCATTCATGGTTGGCCAACATGATTGATGACTCCTATAATTATCTCTTTGATACGCATCACTTAGTAAGCAAGGATTCACCCGACTGATCAGAGTCTGAGAAAATCTTGAGTATTCTAGATGCCGACTAGAAAGATGTTGAAATCCTTGGTGCGGATATATATATACTAGATGGATTTCGATGAGAAGGTGTGTGTGGTGTGTTGTGAAGTGTGAAGAAAAGTAGAGAGCAATGTGGAAGTAGTAATACTGGTCTGGTATGTGACAAAACAATAGCACTAAAGCAGAGGAAGAATGAAGTGCAGTAGATCAGTATATTGAGACTAACCAGAACTGAACCTCAACATATGTGGATGCTTCTCATCAGTTCAAGTACCTAGTTTCTTTCTATAAACTATTATAGGTAGTGAGCCTCTTGTGAGCAGTGTGCTCAGGCAGTGAGCCCTAATTGGCAAGTGCCATTTTGTACTTCTATTCTTTTAACAGAGAATACAATCTTGGGTTAGTCACCCCGTGGTTTTTCCCTTAACAGGGTTTTCCATGTAAAAATCCTTGTGTTATGTGTGGATTTCTTTCTGCTCTCATGTTCATGTATGCTTATATGTTTTGATACTACACTAATTGTTAAAGAAGAAAAGAAAGTCAAATAATTAAGATAACTGATTCAGCGCCCCTCTTAGTTATCAACAATTGGTATCAGAGCCAAGTTCCTCTAGATAGAGCCTAACAGCTTGAGGAAGATTTGGGAATCTCAATGGATATGTACGGTATGAGGGATCAACTTCAGTCTACCCTAGATGATCTTGAGAAATCTCACTCTGAAGTCAATAACCTGAGGGAAAGACTCAAACAAGCTAATGAATTCATAAATAAACTCAAAGAAAAATTAAGTATCTTAATGAAGAAAAGAAAGGAACTTCTTCAACAATTAGCAAGTCAAAGTGAAGCCAATGATACTCATGAAGATCTGAATGAGAAAAACAAGTTATTTGAAAAGCTATCAAAAGAGGTCATTATGGTAAGACATGAAATGGAATCAGGGGTTGTGAAATTCACCCCAGAAATTGAAGAGAAAAGAAAAATGGAAGATTATCTAAGACAATCTCTCAAGGAGAAGTCAGAAGACTGCCACAAAATGGATAGAATAATTAGACATCTGGAATCTAATCTTGAAGAAGCTAGAGATAATGAAGAACAACTTAAAAATCAGATAGACACTCTTAAAAGGGATCTTCAAACAACAAATAAATACAAAGAAAAATTCAAGATAAGTTCTGCTCAACTTGAAGTTCTTCTTGAAAGCCAAAAGAGGGTAGATGACAAGCATGGCTTGGGATATGAGAAAGGTGAAAGCTCCAGATCCAGTCAGAAGAAGTCTGGATTAGGAAGTTCAAGGAACAAACCTAGAAGACCTTCGGTAAGACAACCAAATACCCAAAGATATCCATCTTTCAATGGATATTGCCACAATTGCAATAACTTTGGTCATAAAGCAAATCAATGTAGAAGAAGAAAGAATCAGACTTATTCATCCTTCTCTGGATAGTGTTTCAACTGCAAAAGGTATGGTCACAAATCTCATGAATGCAGAAATAGGCAAATAAGCAATTCACTCAATGGTAGATGCTTTGCATGCAATAGAGTGGTACATATGGCTAATCAATGCAGATTAAGAGGATATCAACCAAATATGCAAAGAAATGTTATTTGCTAATTGTAATAGATCCGGTCATATTGCCAAATTTTGCAGAAGTAAGAATCAGGATAAAAGGGGTTGGGTGCATCATAATCAAAATCAAGTCAAAGGAAAAGGAAAAGTCAATGCAGATGAAGTTCAAAGGGAGATGAACAAGATTGGGTAAAGAGAAGTACAGAAAATGTTGGGGATGGATCCGCACCAAAATCTGGTGTTGATATTCCTTCCGGAAACTAAATAGATGAGCTCTGGCTTAGGAGGAGTCAAAAAGGAAAACAAATTCCCCCAGCCAGTCAATTGGTGCCTGAAATTGGCACATGGAAAGTTGTGGATTAAAAGGATTCTTAGAGAAAACATCTAAATAAGCCTTGGTAAAGATTTGAAAGATCCGCAAGAAGTTTGAAAAGGTTAATCATCCAAGATTAATCCGGTTTAACAGTCATCCGGTAAGAGTAGGATTCTCACAGTTAGATCCTGTATGATTCAAAATTAAAATATCTTGATCTGTGAATAAATGGAATGATTGGAGAAAAGAAGATAGATTGTCAATAATCACAAAGAATAACTTTAAGTGCATCTCAATGATCCGGAATGATCTCTCTCGAGACAAGGAGAACAAGGAAACCAGAATAACTTAAGTTGTGCATTTATTGCAAAATGGAATTAGGGTTTGCATAGAAATAAAAGGGTTCTTTTGTTCATCATTTGCACATTTGCATTCAAAGAAGAAGGAAGAAAGAGCTTTGCAACAAGATTGATTCAACTCTCACAAGGATCAATCATAGAATTTGATTCAACCAGCGATCTTTTCGGCTCTTGTCATGAACCCTAGAAGTGTAAAAGGTATTTTCCGCTCTTGAATATCTCTCTCTGAATCCTTAGAAAGATGGCTACTCCAAATGTTGTTAAAATCACTGATAGACCACGCCCTAAGTTCAAGAGACATCCTTACAAATCCCTAGAAGTTGATCCCCCAGGTGCATTCTCTAGCATTGCCCATGGGGTTTTGCATGTAGAAGATGTTAGGGCATACATTCATGTGAATATTGAGGAATTTGGGGAATCCAAGCTGATGGATATCTATCACAAGAAGTTAATAGATGAATCATTTGATCTCAAACCTCAGTACAAGGACATCTAGGACAAGCATTTTGGACAGTGCATCCATTTCCCCTGTTTTGCAAAAGATGAATGGGTCAGGTATGTTCTGAGCATAATGCATGACAACTTCATGTGTTTGATGAAGCCATTTAAGATCACAAAAGATGCCATTAGGGTGGTAACCAAATTGCATTCATCCGGTGAGTTGCCTACTCTCAAATCAGTCAAAAACCAAACTATGAGTGAGGCTACCGGATCAAAATTTGATAAGAGGGCAATGACAATAGAAGACATCATAGATCCGGATATCAAATTTGCCTCTATGATAATTGGTTACAAAATCTATCACTCCAGCAGGGAGAATTCAGTATCCAGAACTGCTATATATACTACATATGAAATGCTAAGGAAAAATGCAGACTATGATCTATGCGAGCTTCTCCTGAACCAACTGTTAGAGAACCTGTATAAAATAAAGAAGGATAAGAAGAATTCATTCAAGTACGGTGGCTTAATATTATGTCTATTCTTCTATTACATGAATGAGCTACCTAGATCCAGTGGTTGGGTTTGGCAAAATGACAGACCAGTTGCCATACAAATCAGAGATTATATGTATGGGCTTGGTGATGCCAAGGCACAAAGCACAGCACTTTAGGGTTACTTCAAAAATTTCCAAGGCATGATGCAGGAAAGAGAGAGAATTCCCCATTCTTTAGTTGAAAAATATAAAGATACAGTGTGCTTTATGGTAGATACTGATCAATGCCTAATGGAGGTAGTAAAGCCCAGGATAGTCTGGATTATGCCAATGGGGTATGAGGTTGATGAGAAAATCCTAGAGCTACATATCCAACACCTGCTGAGTCATCCCAAGGACCCTGAGGCAGAAAGGTTTGGAACATTTCAAGAGTTAAGTGTGAAGATTCAAGTTGAGCTAAGACAACCGGAGATCAAGAGAAAGGTAAGAAGGGAAGTAGAAGAAATTGCCAAGAGATATGGCATTTCCAAAGAGGCAGTTGATGCAAACAGAGAGAAGGTAGAAAGGGTAGAGAAAGAAAGCCAAGAAGTAGAAAAAGAAAGTGCTCCAGTGCAAGCCCCCTCTCGGACTAGATCCTCCAAAAGCTCTGCACCTACCACCTCAAAGAGCCAAAAAGACTCAAAACCAGAAGCCAAGACATCCAAAAAAGGAGAAACGAGAACAAAAACCAAGGCTACAAGATCCTATATAAGTCAAAGTGATGATGAAGAGACAAGGACAGATGAGGAGGTTAAGAAAATGAAAAAGAAAAAGAAAAGTTCTGTGGAATCATCTGCCAACAAGAACAAGGAAGAAGAGAAGGTAGAAGAATTTGTTGAAAAGCCTACTCTTTCCATTGATGATGTCATCAAGGCAGTCACTATGGATGAAAATCTGAAACCAATGATAGAATTCTATGATGAATATAGTGAAGCTGACTAGAAGATCCTGCAAGATGCTACAGTCAAGTATCTAAACATCTATAATAAAGCATTCATTGAAATCATATCTCTAATTCCCAAAAGCCTAGAAAAGGAATTTGAAATGAGAAAGAATAATGCTAAGGCAAAGGACCTAGAGATCCGGGAACAGATAGCTATTCAGCTCTACCCCTCCATCACTACAAAACAAATGAACATGATCTTCAAGGACTACAAGGATGAGTTCTGGAGCAAAGCAAGAATGAACTAGCTTATGCTTGGAGAGACTAACCAAGTGGCAAAAGAAATAGAAGATATCCTCCGAAATGCATTTAAAAGATTCAATCTTCTTGTTATAGAGGACTTAGGTGATGAACCTTCTGCCATGGATGATGAAGGACTGAGTACATCAAAAGAAGAATCTACTGTGAAAAATGTAGAAGAGCCAAAGGACATAAGTGAGGAGAGGACTCAGGACTTGGATTCCTCTACTCTATAAGAGGAAGTTCCTGAAGAAGTAAACATCTCTCTTCCGGATCCCCCTACTGACTCCAGAATTGAAGGAGAAGAAAGAAAAGATGAGAAAATTAGTCAAGAAGAAGAGGTCAAGGGAAGAGAAAAAGATCAAACAGAGAAAACCCCAGATGACAGTTCTGAGGCCATAGAAGGAAAGAAAACTCTGTCTCTGGCACGAGATGCTACAAAAGTAGTTAAAGACTTCCTGACAAAAGAAATGATGAAATTAGATGAACCAAAGCTATTTCAAGGACCATTCAATTTTGACTCCCTCTCCCTGGTTCAGACAATGAAGATAGCATCCTTTGCCCAATCAAAAAATGTTATAGCTTGATAATTACAATCACCCTGCAATATGAGGACTTTGAAGACATAAACTTTTGTTATCTTGTTATCTTCAACCAAAAAAAATTTGAACCAACTTACCAAAATCTTTGATACCACTTGTCTTTCAAAGTATTGAAGGCAAAACTGAATGCAAATTTGCTAAACTTATCCTAAACATCAACATTTCAAACTTGAGAGCAAAAAGATGCCATAAAACTTACATCTGAAGCACAATACCACTTTCAATCATTTACAAGGACAAACATCACTGTTACACCATCTGTACAAGGAAGCACTATCCTGCATCTCCTTTGATGAACTTAAACACTATGCAAGGATGTCACAATCACATCTCAACATATGAAGACCGCTCTTGAGAAAAACCTTCCCAAAACTTTTCTTGAGAGCTTTGATCTCTTTCCATGTTCATCTGCATATTGAACAACCATAAAAACCTAAGAGCAACAAGACATCAAACTATCATGTAAGGCATATTAAACCAAGCACCAAACCACTGTTACAAGCTGCCCATAGACTGCACTATACCACTTCTAATCACAACACAAATTTGTAGATGAAGATGAAACACTAACATCAATAAGATCCTCTGATTACTTCCTTTAACAAACTCCTGAAACAACACTTTTTAACCTGAAATAACAAATCTTCAAGATTTCCCATGTGATAAAGTTCACAAACAATCACTACTCAGAAATACCACTGGTGAATACTGACAAGAATAAACAACAGAACTCAACTCAACACTGAACCACTTCCTGAAATAGTCTTGAAGCAACATATCACACATGAAGACTCCTTATCACACAGTTCTCAACAAAAGATGCCAAGATGACCATTTTTTATAAGACCTTTACTTGCCTCTAATACAAGATTCATCATCAATGTCATAAGAAACTCTAGATTATCATAACTTGAAGCTCATACCAGAAACCACCACACAATTTTCACATACTTTTCTGAACCATATTAATGAGGAAGAACATGTCAAATTAATATACCAATGATCACTTCTCAAAGAACATTCATTTTGCAACCAAGAATAGAGATCATCCTTCTGCACAAGATACCTTTTACAACACACTGTCAAACCTAGTATAACCACATCTGCAATCAACAAGAATGAACTCCTTCCTTTTGACTCTATCATTCAAATCAGCCCATCAAGATTGCACAACCTTCACCATCAAGCTCTTCCTGTAACACCACTTTGCAAAACCAAATCCAGGTGAGAGTTCCTTGACAATCATCTTAACAGAAGCATCATGACAACTTAATCATATAAGTATCAAACAATATACAAATAGGATCAATGTCACAACATCATCATACTCTTTGTGCAGAGAGCTTTTGAACACTTTATGATCCACTAAACATGTTACTGATCATGAACACCTAATACCACTAGAATCACACAATTTGTATATACTACCCTGAAACATATTACTGATGAAAAATATCAAAGAAACATGTGAGATTATCACATCAAGAACACTTCCATATAAGCATCCATTCCAACAATTTTGCATACCAACTGTATTAACAAGCTCTTCCTGCATCACTGATATACACTAAAAATCAACTTAGTTAGCAACATCTTCAACAACTATCTCACAAGATTGAAAAAATGATAAACAAGACAAGATCACCATTCAAATGATTTCCTTCCTGAAACTTCTTGGGGTCAATTGATAGGACATGAACAACTCCCTCTTAATTCATGCTATCTGTTATGCAACTGATGATGTAACTTGTGCTGGATGCACAAGTTTGGGATTTACCTTCTCATGACTCTGTTTTTGCTTCCACACTTTTACAGGTGCTTTCTTTCTCCAAACTTTTTCAACCTTTTTCTTTTCCCAACCTTTCAAATTAGGTGATGATCTCCTGCAACTATGTGCTTTATGACCAAGAGAGTTGTAATTATAACAAATTATGTTGTAATCAAAATCAATTGACTGATAATACCTTTGAGCACTCATATTAAGCTTCCATGAAGGATCATACACTCTATTCATTTTGCAATATCTTTGAATATGTCCAATATTATTGCACTTGTAACAAACAATATCAGTATTCCTTGTATTCCTTCTACAAACAACTGATTTGTGTCCAAATTGATTACAAGTATAACAAAAACCATTAAATGAATAGTTATACCTATACATGTATGCTTGTCTAACAGGAGCACTTCTTCTGAAATTTCTTCTTCTTTGATTATGCATTTTGTTTTCAGTGGCAGTATTCAAATCAATCTTCTTTCTGGGAGTCTCTCTGACTTTTGAACATTCTCCTTCTTCAAATCCTAATCCAGTTGTATCATTATGTTGCTTCTATTTTCCCAACAACACATGTAACTTGCTTGTGCTTTCTTCAAACTCCTGATACTTCTTAGACAAAGTCTTGAGACCATCATAATCTTTTCTGAGTTTGATAATTTCACCCTCCAGTTTTAGATTTTCAATCCTTGAAACTTCAAGGTTAGAAATTGAGCCACCAGCTATCCTCTTAGCTTCTTCAAATTCTGTCTTCAATCTAGCAATTAGTTTGTCAGAATCATCAATATATGTCTTTAAACTAATAATTTGACATTCAGCCTCTTCAAGATCTATAAGAGCTTTGTTTTTTAAATCTCTTTCTTGTTGCAGCTGCAACATTAACTTTTGGTTCTCCTTCTTATACTTCTTAAGCTCACTCAGAGCATATATAAGCTCTCCTTCCAGATCAATCTCACAGTCTTGTTCATCATAATCCTGATCATCTTTTGAATTTGATTGAGTCTCAACTTCTTCATGTGATTGCCTTTCATTTCCACTTTCTTGACATACCAGAGTGTCCTCTTCTTTATCATTACCTTGGTAAATTCTTTTCAATCTCCTCCACATATCCTGAGCTGTAACACAATCCATAACTTTACAAATAACATTATTAGATAGAGCAGATAATATAGCCTTCTTTGCAATATCATTATATTCAAGAACTTCTTTGTTATTTGCAGAAATACCATTTTCAACTGACATTAAAATATCATATCCTAAGGAGGATAAATATACTTGCATTCTAACATACCAAACTGAAAAATTTGAACCATCAAACTGAAGAACATCTGAAACAATATTAGATTCAACTTGGACAACATCTTTATCCACTAAATTTATATCAACATCTGTATTTGATATGAATGATGTCTTTTGAACCTTTTGACTAGAATGAAGCTTGACATTTTTATTCTTATTTCTTCTGCACTTACCCATTGAACTCCACAGACAGGACCTACCCAAGCTGATTAAGCTTCAAAAAGGGAAACTTCGCTCTGATACCAATTGTAGGAGTTAAGGACAACACTGAGAGGGGGGGTGAATCAGTGTTGTGTGAAATTCTTAAATCTTTTTACAAACTTTAATTTTCAGAGCATAAGGAGTGAAAGATACCATTAATTTCTCAAATACATATGTACATGATTGTGAATGCAGAAAGAGAACAAAAATTCATAAGTAAATCAATCATACACAAAGAAGATTATGACACAAGATATGCACGAGTGGAAAACCCATAAGGGGTAGAAAAACCACTCCAAAACTGCCTCACTGGCTTAAGTGGAAAACTTCTTACAAATGTCTCACTGACATAAACAGAGGTCTCACTGACCAGAAGCCTCATTGGCATAGGAAGGTCTCACTGACCAAGGTCTCACTGACCACAAGCCTTACTGGCATATCAAATCACCAATAGAAGATATAAATCAAATCAGAGGGATACTCTGTTTCCATTCAATTCTCAATTTCTTCACACCTGCATAACAATTCATCTGTTTATCTCTATTAATTCTGTATACACATCAATTCATCTGATTATCTCTATTAATCCTGTATACACATCAATTCATCTGATTATCTCTATTAATCATGTATACTCATCCATTCAACAACACTACTTCATTTTGTATGATACATCTCTGTCGTTCTAGACCCACACTTAATGCACTTGAAAAAACAATCTTATACCAGTTGAATGTCTTTTCACCTGCAAAGAAAATTTTTATATTCCTCTTCCATCTGATAATAAATTTGTCTCCTTTCATTTTCTTTTCATCTTCCTGAAAAAAATCATTTCCAAAAACTTTTCATATTCTCTATTAATTTGACAAAAAAACTTTGTACACAAATGACCCTTCATATATTTCTTTCTTTACAAAAACTTTGCAAACTACAATCTACAAGAAGACAAAAATTTTTCTCCAAAAATAATTTATCATAAACAAAAATCTTCTTGAAAGAAATATCTTCACAATAAAAACATCTTCTCCCTGAATAAAACATTTTCCAAAATCTTAAAGAAACATCTTCAATCCATATACAAATGACTTCTTTTAACACCTCGGTTCTGTTCATATTCTCTGCATTGAAGACTTCCCCCTTTTTTTAAAAAAAATATATGATATATGAAGACTTATGTTCATATTCCCTAAATGAACTTTCCTTTTTTTTTTATTGCATGCAAATCCAAAGAAAATCTCCTTCTTTAGCTATTTAAAGCCTTGAAAAACTTGCAAGAGAGAACTTAAAATTAGAAAAAAATATCTCTCACAAATAGCATTTACACTGTCCAAAAATTCGCCTTTGAAAAATAACTAAAAATAGTCTTTAAACAAAAACTCTCACTGCAGTCTTAAAGCCAGATGGCTAAATGCACGTCAAAGTGTATGAAGCAGGATAGGGGCTTAAGTTTGAACTGCAACCTTTGATCATAACAATCGCGCCCATCGAAGTTTCAAAGGAAACCATTGATTAGCAATTCGCGCCATAGACATTTGAATGCATTAACATGAAGACCGTTCCTTCGGGTTATGGCTAGCAAAGGGGCCGGTTTTCTTATGAAGCCGATACCCATAAGTGATGACTTAAGTCATCTTTAACCTACACTTCCAGGTCACCACAACAACATAACATAAAGAGCAAAAAAATGGTTGACGGGCAGAGAAAGCTTTAAGAAGCTTTTGAAACATAGATCATTTTTAAGGCAATTCAATTTTCATCTCAACACTGCCAAACGAATGACTATGACAACTGTGAGACTACTTTTGTCTGCAACTCCCAAATTTTGACAATGACTAATATCTGATCTGACATCACTATCAACCTTGTCATGAATCTTTCAATGACCAATCATCTGACATCATCAACCTTGTCAACCTTGTCAAGAACTCAATGAACAACAACCTCCTTCAACTTTATCAAACTATATATATATATATATATATTTATATCATTAGGTCTCCTGCAAGAAACTAACTGTCATGAACAATCAACATCCATTAACAAATCTAAAAACATTCTATCAACCGTAGCACTGCACAACAATGAAGAGTTTCTTATTTTCAACTGATATCATTTTGCATCATCAACTATCAGACATGACATGATTGCATATTACTTGGTAATAATTGGAATCAACCTAGAGTTCAAATCTCTGCATATCCTATCATAAGAACTTGTCATGAAGACTGTCATAAAATAACTCTTATGAATCACCAAGAGATGAACCTTTTGCATATGTTACCATGTGGAATACCTTTGAATGAAGCAACCCCATTAGATCACTATAATAAAGACATCTGATGATCAATAAAGTCAACAATGCATGAATCTTGTATATGAATTCCCAACTCCAAACAATATTATGAGCCCATAAACAACCTCTGAGATCAATATTTTGTCATTTTCACATTAACCAACATAACTTATATATGAGCACATAGTACCTTCATATCAACTAATGACATCACCTGTCCATAAGCAAGTTCAACTTACAATGCCATATGAAGACTCAACACCTTTTTGACATCAATGACAACCTAACACCATCAAGAAGTGGTACAGTTGAAGACCACCTTTGCAGATATACTTCAGTATATGTAAGTATAACATGTATATATACTTATGCGGCTAAGTATAAGATGATTGTTGGAAATTTTGGTGTGCGGAGTCCACCCTTTGCCATTGATGTCAAAGGGGGAGTGAGGAGTAGTAAAAAATGTGGAATCTAGCTAAGGGGGAGCTCCAAAAAAGTGTACATTAGAATAGAGCATCAGCCAAGGGGGAGTGTAGTGTGACACTTAGTCATTTTTCACTAAGTGTTGCCATCAATGCCAAAGGGGGAGATTGTTGGCAAGAGACACTATGTGGCTTCATGTGTGTTGTCATTGATGGCAACAAAGTCCATCCCACACATCCCCAGGACATGGTATGTCTATACCAGAAGTCAGATTGAAGAGTATTTTGGTCCGGTGAGTAAGAACAGAGCATGCAGTAAGGTCCAATAATTAGGTCCAGATATTTTAGAGGAAGTATCTCAGCAAAGTAAAGACTTGGGGAAGTCAAGAGAAGTACCATGAATGACACATTCTAGAGATTGAGCCTCTGGTGATGAAAGAGTGAAAAGATATGAGCACCTAAGTGTTGGGTTCCTGTCTGGTAGAGTAGACTGAGGAAGAACTGACCGACTGAGCATCAGACCTTAATCCAGATAAGAAATTGATGGTGATCAAGTTTCTTGAGGGATCATTCATGGTTGGCTAACATGATTGATGACTCCTCTAACTATCTCTTTGATACACATCACTTAGTAAGCAAGGATTCAGCCGACTGATTAGAGTTTGAGAAAATCTTAAGTATTTCAGATGTCGACTAGAAAGATGTTGAAATCCTTGGTGCAGATATATATATACCAGATGGATTTTGATGAGAAGGTGTGTGTGGTGTGTTGTGAAGTGTGAAGAAAAGAAGAGAGTAGTGTGGAAGTAGTAATACTGGTCCAGTATGTGACAGAACAACAGCACTAAAGCAGAGGAAGAATGAAGTGCAGTAGATCAGTATATTGAGCCTAACCGGAACTGAACCTCAGCATATGTGGATGCTTCTCATCAGTTCAAGTACCTGGTTTCTTTCTATAAACTATTGTAGGTAGTGAGCCTCTTGTAAGCAGTGTGCTCGGGCAGTGAGCCCTAATTGGCAAGTGCCAATTTGTACTTCTATTCTTTTAACAGAGAATACAATAAGAAAGAACTGAAATCTTACTTTGGTAAGATTAGCTTCGTCAGGAAGTTCTTTACTAGGTTTGCAGAAATAGTAAGACCTCTCAATGCCATGCTCAGGAAGGATGCTAAGATTGAATGGACCCCTGAAGAAAGGGAAACATTTGAAGATATCAAGAAGGCTATTGTAGATGCCCTAGTCCTGATCAACCCAGATTATACTAGAGATTTTTATATCTACTCATTTGCATCTGAACATACATGTGCAACAATCCTGACACAGAGAAGTGAAGCAAAAGAGGAGAAGCCCATTGCATTCATGAGCACTCCATGTAGAGATGCTAAAGTCAAGTACATGGATGTGGAAAGGCAAGATCTTTCCTTAGAGATGTGAAGAAATTTAGACATTATATCTTTAGAAGAAAAGTGATTGCTATAGTACCAGACTCAGCTGTCAAGATGCTTCTTATGCAAAATGAACTAGGAGAAAAGAGAGCAAAGTGGATAACCATACTTCAAGAATATGACATGGATATAACTCCAATGAAGTTAGTCAGGGGACAAGCCCTTAGCCAATGATTGTTGAAATAGAGCCTAATCTGACAAGTCAACAATATGCAGTGGATACAAAGGAACATGATGAATGGTACTCCAATATCAAGCATGCTTGATCAATGGGAGGTGTCCACTAGGTATGCATGCATCTCAGAGAAGATCTCTGAGGGTCAATCACAGAAATATATGATCAAAAGAGGAGTCTTTGTTAAGTGAGAAAAAGAGGGGGGTTTTGATTTTGTTGTTGTATAGGGGTTTTAGTTTGAATCCTCCTTTCCACTAAACATTCCAAGGGCTTTTCAACCGAGTTGCTTCTCCACTCAAGAGGAGAGTCACCTATTAGGATGGATTGCCACAAGGGAAGCTAGGAAATTCAGAAGTTATCACATAATGTCTCTAATTAATGCTTTAATGTTCTTGAAACCCTAATTTAAGAAAAATAATAAGTAATTCTGCAAATTATGACAGATGCTATTGAAATGAGACAAAGGGCAGAGAACCTTAACTCACTATTTTTCATAGTTCAGAAATAGAAATATTGGGGACAATGGTGATGGTGCCTAATTTCAAAATACAGGTTTTTCTATGGAATCCTGATCTCCTTCTGACACTGATTCCCACTGTATCTTTAGTTTCTGACAATTCAGATGCGGAGGACACTGTTGATGGCACCCTAGTCCACTGAGGAATCTTCTACCAAATGTTGGAAGCTCTGCAAACCCTGATTATCACTATCCAGTTTGTTTCTATAGCTTCGGATGTGGAGGACAATGTTGATAGTACTCATGTCCTAAAATCTTGCACAGTGTCTGCTTCTTTTCGGATCCTGAATCTTCAATGTCCTCCAATCTTCCCTGCAACTCCACTTTCTCCAGATCCAATACATGTAACCTGTAATCACAAGGAGTGTGGGAGGGGGTTGTGGTGTTTAGAGGCTTGCCTCAGTCAAGCCCCGGAGAGACATTCAAGTCTTTCGAACACCATTGTCAGATGAGAGTGCATATCCTGTAGGATAGAGGCAAAAATCTAAATGATAATGATGATAAAATGCAATAGATGTCACCTTGATGATGAAGCTCTCATGGAAGGAAGATGTTCTTCAATACCATGAGGAGAAGATGCAATCCAACCTACAAAAATAAACACAATAACAATGCTTTGCTCTACAACACAATGAAAATCACAAGTATGCCAATAGCGCACAATCATAAACATCTTCTAGTCTCTAAATGATAACCTACACATGCTTATATATGCAACTACAAAGATTCCTGCCAAGAATTTCATAATTAAAACTTATGATGTTGGCTTGGGACCCAAATAATGGTCACAAACCTGACATTTGAATTTAGGGTAGACCCAAAATAGGGCTAGACTAGGGTGCTAGCGCCCAAGTCCACCCTCTTATCTTTGTTCCAGGATCATCAAAATAGTCCCCCTTAGGTCCTATTTGTCACAAGGCCCAAGGGTTTTCTCATTGGGAGTTCGAATTATCATGCCAGATGCTCTAAATGCAATCTAAAGACTCAGGAGCTAAACCTTAAGAGGAAAAAGCCCCCAAGGGAGCATTTTTCTGACATAACATTTAGCCCCCACTTTAATGTATATATAAACGCAAGGCCAATACATGCATTAAAGTAAGGTCAATAAACATAGCAAACACGTCAAGCACAAAGAAGACACATCAAACATATTGAAGACAATAACAAGCACGTAAAACACATAGAAGACGGTTATAGTCACGCAAAACACAGAGAATACAACATTGAAGACACATAGAGCATAGAGAATACAATGAATGCAGTGATTATTTTCTTTTTGATTTTCCCATATGAAATACAAAATGCAAGTACAAGGAAAGTAAATAAATAAATCCCGAAAGAGTGTAGAGGAGCTCATCGCCACCAGTCTTGCACTTTTTAAGAATAGACATGCCAAACAAAATCCCAAGGTGTAGAGGAGCTCATCGCCACTAGTCTTGCACCTTGAGAACAAACATGCCAAATAAATCCCAAAGTGTAGAGGAGCTCATCGCCACCGGTCTTGCACTTTGAGAACAAACATGCCACACACACACATGGAAGACACAAATAAAACATGACAAACAAGTGATGGAGTGAAACTATTGCTAGGTTCATCACTATCTCAGGCACATTATAGGCACACACTGACGATTGGGCTTCGCCACAACAATCGCTGAAAACACACTTAAGGGTTGAGTTAGTCACAGAACCACTCCCTACCTCAGTAGAGGATTTTTGAAAATGACATGATAGTGCAATCTCCTTGAGAAATACACCATCCCCGCCTTCCGCAGAAGGGCTTAAGATAAAAGGATATGCTCGATATCCCACCTCCATAGAGGGCTTAAATGATTGTGATTGATTTTTCGATTGTTCAAACATGCTTTCCTATCATCTACAACAGACAGCTTACATTATATATGCCCTCACCTTAAGGTGGTTGATATCTCGTATCGATATCAAGCATGTTAAGGTAGGAAGAAAACACACAAGGGAACACAAGATTTTGCAAAGCCCATGCCCCCCAGAGGTGACATGTACTTTACGATCACCAAATGTTCCCACAAACACACAATTTCCTGCAAGAAAGGTGTTAGTGTCTATAATCATGATAAACAACAATGCACATAATCAACTACATGAAAGAGCCATGCAAGGCAAGAGACAAAGTACACGGAGTAGAAGTATTGTTAAAGTGTTGTTAGCAATATAAGATAACATCAATATCAAGATAGAGAGATCACACCGAGTGATTCTACTAGCCAAGCATCGGATAATATGTAACAACCCCGTCATCATGTATGGACTAGGTCCATTTTTTGATTACTTGCTAAAGGGACACTAGGTTTGCATGAGTATAATATGTTTTTCATCATCCACAGGCTAGGTGGAAACACTAGAGGAAGGTAAACAATAAACCAGAGAGGAGAACAAGTGTCATAGGGACAATCATGTAGGAGGGTGCCCCCAAGTCACCAACCACAATGCTATGTCCATACGACACAACACAACAATGAAATCTGAGGAGAGGCAATATAGAAGAATGATGATACAACTAGAAGAAGGTTATGATAGATGCAGTCTCCTAGTATCCTTGACCTTACAAGAGAATCAAGGGTCATCCTAGGAGGCCTAACAACACATAACACATCATGGGGGAAACACAACACAGAGGTAAAGGGTTAGAGATTCTTACCTGCTGACATAATCACATTAAATCTTGTAACTTGCGAGCCTCTTGGAGAGATGCTCCATCACATTGTATGAGAAGCTTGAGTGGTTCTTATTAGGTTGTTGCTTGTTATCAAAGGATCCATACGGTACTTTCTCATCATTTCCTTATTTATATAAAATCTTTTGTTGCTTGTGAGGAGGAACTTCAGAGTAAATACCTTTTCCTCATGGACGAGGTGATACTTGAGTATTTGCCTTAGCCACTTCAATTGTAGCAATTATCTCATCATAATCCAAATAATCATCTTCTACCTCCAATGTATTTTGTTCCATTACATTGTTATCAGTATGCTTAGGGAAAGGATTTGTGAAGATCTGTAAATTTTGATTCGACAGAGCAACTGACTTATTCCCATTATCATTCACACCACATACCAGTATAACATTCGAGTCGATGAGGTCTTGTATTTCATGTTTAAGACACATACATCATTTAGTATCATATCCTTGTGTCTGATGATAGTTACAAAAGGCATTAGCATCGAAATAAGCTCCTTGCACTGTGTTATGATCCACTAGTTTAATCAGGGGAGGCTTCAAAAGATTATTACTTAGAGCTTGATTCATGATAGAATGATAGGACTCAGATATCAGAGTGAACTTTCTTTGTTGATACTGTGTCTTTTTCGGATTAGTGATAGCATATATTTGTGTAAATTGATTTGAATTTGGTCCATTAACCTTGATGAAACTCTTATTATTCCTCTTAAAGTTGTTTTGTGATGATCCACCCTCGGATTGACCAACTTGAGCTAATGAGTTTTGATTTTCATACTAACTAGAAGAAAGTTGGTAGTCACAAAGGGCAGTACACAGATGTTAAAAAGAGTTATACTTCATCAAGAGGATCTTGTCATGGATGTTAGGCTGCAAATTTGTAATAAATATGTTCTAAACATCGTCATCTTTCATTTGGTATTGAATTTCTACATAAAGTCCTTGATACTAAATAATAAACTCAGTCAACTTCTCTTTTAGACCTTGCTTGCAATGAACCAAATCAATCAGAGAGACTTGGGGTCTGATTTTTTCTTGAAAATGTTGTAGAAATTAATCCATTAACTATGAAAAAGAATGTATTGAATTCAGAGGTAAAGAGCAAAACCATTCTAAAGTAGTATCTTTGAGAGATCACGAGAAAAGCTTTGCTAACAAGTCCTCTTCAAAGTAGAAATCACTACACATAGCTGTGAATGTTGCCACATGATTATTAGGATCACCTTTTCCACCATATTTTTCAAAGCGAGGAGTTTCAAACTTCTCAGGAATAGGATTTCTCAAGATTGCATAGGATAAGGGATTATGAGCATGGTAAGTCGGTATATTATGTTATGAATCATTTGACAAGCTTGTCACCTTTTGTTGTAAAGAGGTCATGCCTTGTAAAAGTTGGTTGAGGATGGCATCATTAGGAGATGCAGTTTGTGGTGAGGAATTGGAACCAAAGTGTGGAGGAGATTGAGCATGGGTAGTGACAAGCGGAGGTTGCAAATAATTAAGTGGTGGTTGGACATAGCGATAGGTGGAAGATGGTTGAGATTAAGCAGATTGATGGGGTAGTTGAGAGTGATATTAAGACACCCTAGGGGCAAGGTTTTGATAGTTGAATCCTATAGCTCTGTAATTTTATGAATTAGTGCCATTAGATACTCTAATACCAGTGGTAGCATTACTACAAGTAGTTGCATTAATGGTCAAAATATTTGATGTAAATGTAGATATTCCTGCGATCGGTATAGGTACTGATACTTGCATATGAGATGGTGACAAAGTGTTATTTATCACTTTTGCACATTCAGTCACTAGCATAATATTAGTTTGTACAATATGTGCTAAACCATAGATTGCATTAACACCATCTTGTCGTTCTTTTATCAATTCTCTTATGTTATGAATTACAAGAAGAGCTTCTTCAACTATCCTCTCATTTTCCATAAATGCTTGAAAATTAGCTAACTCTTTATCAAGTTTATCTATTTGTTCATTAGATACATGTGTGATCACCTCAATAGTACCATCAACATCGTGAAAAGTTTGCTCTTCCATTGTGGTGCAGGGGCACCAAGGAGATTCTACTTGTTTTTGCTTTGATCATGCTTTTTTTGTGATGAATAAGGTTTTGAAAAACCATTTCCCATGTTTCTAATAAGGACTATGTCCAAAAGATGTCATGTTGATGTCATGTTTGCAAGAGGCAGTCACAAGATGTAAAGGAACAGTCATAAGCATCATGCATTGTTATGGGGTAGTCATACATTGTAAGCCTTTTTGGCATGTGTCAAGGAGTGTCATGCCTTGTCAAAGGCTCATTTATCTTGTAAGGATGTTTAAGAGCCTTGTTTGTCATGTAAGATCATGATGCATATGACAAATATTGTAATTAGTTGCAGAAATTAACAAAACAGGGGCAGTTCGATGGTTGTGAACAGTTTTACCAGTCTCCCACTGATTCAAATTGCCCCTCCAACTACTCCAAACCATCGATGTAGGCTTCATAAAATCTTGCAGATGTCCATTGTAGAAGAGGAAGTGAATTGTGTGAAGAAATCAATAAGTAACAACAGTTCTCGGCCTTTGTACTCTGTATTTTTCGTTGTTTTTGTACGTGCCCTGCTCTTGTATGGAGGAGTAATAGAAGATTATGATGGCATAAAAGTAGGGTGAGTCTAGAATATTTTGTAGTTTATTTAGGCTTTTGAAACATCTGTAGAGGATAGATATCTGCATTCTCCTGAATTTGCTTTGATAAACCCTCATCTAGGGTTTCTGACAGAAAACTGTGAGTTTCTCACCATTCCACTGAATCAAACCCTCCTTGATCAGTGGAATGGATTTGTTAGAGTTTATTTCAATGTTTGTTGAAGGTATTTTTGGCAGGAGATAGATTGTGGTGGAGATTTCTTGAAATGACCTAGCAATACCATGTGCTAGGCATGTGTAAAGGGGAACAACAAAGGCCAAATTCATCACAGTCAACTGTGGAGTCACAAAACTTATGTAATTTCTCATTTTAGCATGTCTCTAATGTGTCTAAGGTGTGCAGAGGGTTCTGTGAGTCTTTGGAGGGGCAGTTGCTTTACAAAACAGGCCTCATTGGCTAAGGGCTGTTAGAGGACAGTTATAGGTTAGGGTATACTGTCCAAAACAAAGTACCCCAAGTTTGTGATATGTGAGAGGGCATCAAAAAGGGTATCTTAGGATTGTCTAAGATTTAAGTTTGCAGGCCACTAGAAAAAGTTATTGCTGACTATTCCCATTTGGAGGGCTATAAGGAGTCTAGTGACTTAATGAAGGAAGTACTAAGCCCATTCATGCTAGTCCTTAATCAATGGTCAGAGATGGTTTTGTTGAGTGTCATGAACCCCCTTAATGTCTTCCATGCATAGGATGGATAGTTGTGCCATAAGTCTTGTGAGCGTTTGATGTGGGCTTTGTGAACAATGAAAGCTTGTTTGGTAAAACAGTGAGTTCATCCTCCCTTTGCATACTTTGTCAAACAACTTGAATTTGTCTTGTAAACCCCTCTGGCCTCTGCATCATAGTGGTATCACAACCATCAAAGGTTCTGTCAGTTGGTTGTGTGTAAGATCTGGTATATGTCAGCAAAGGAGAGTGAAGGAGAGGCTAGCAACATACCTCCAAAAGGGATGACCACTGAGGTGGTTAAGAAGTTCAAAGAGATGGAAGAGAAGATTAAGAGTGGAGTCAAGGAAGCACTCCAAGCTAAGTTGAAGGCACTAAGGATAGGGAAGAGGATAGATGAAGGTTCTAATGGAGAGGAAGAAAAAGAGGAGGAAGAAGAAGAAAATCAAGAAGAGGCAGAGATACCTGCAGATTAGAAACATTTCCTTGAAGCCATCAAGGTAATTGGCAAAGATTCTTCAGAGGCTCGGATGGAGATTCCAATGTTTAGTGGCAAGATGAATGCTAATGAATTTATGGAGTGGATTGAGGCCCTGAATAACTATTTTGAGTACAAAGAAGTTCCTTAGAACAAGAGAGTGAAGTTTGCAAAAACTAAACTCAAGGCTGCTGCCCTCACATGGTGGAATTACACCCAAGGTGACAAGGTGAAGAGTGGAAAGAGCATGATCTCTTCATGGAGCAGAATGTTGGAGAGGATCAAGTCCCAATTCCTTCCTTCAGACTATGAGGTGCAGATCTACAAGAAGATGCAAAATCTCAAACAAAGAGAGTTGGATGTGGCCACTTACACCAAGGAGTTTCACAAGTTATCTCTTCATTGTGGACGACATATGGAGGATGAAAAAGGTAAAGTGGCAAGGTATCTAAATGGTTTGAAGTTTAGTATACAAGATGAAATCAGTATGCTAACCTTTGAAACAGTGGACAAATACTTTCAAATGGCATTAAGGGATGAAGAGAAGTTGAAGAGGAAAGGTGAGCAGCAAAATAGAGGAAGATGAGGCAGAAATTGCAGAGGTAGGGGCAGTTTTGGAGGTAGAAATCAGTCCTAAAGAAGTCAAGGAGAATCTAGTTCCCAAGAACAAAGTGGAGAATCAAGTTCAAGAGGAGGCTTTAGAGGAAGGAGACCCAATGGAAGGGGTAGATTTGGTGGACCAAGTAGAGGTCGTAATGTCTTCATAGGGAGGTGCTACAATTGCAACCAAGTGGGACATCCAACCTTCAAATGCCCTGAGAAACAAGCCTCAAGCTCTCATGGAGGAGAGAGAAGGAACTAGTTGATCCAAGAGGAATATTGCCAAAGTGTTAACTCTCCAATTGGAAGTGCAGCCCCAGTCCATGATGGAGAAAACTTGATGATGAGGAGAACCATGTTGAAGGTGCCTCAAACACAAGAACCCCCTTAGAGGAAGACATTATTCAGGACAACATGCAAGGCCTATGGTAAGATATGCAAGGTAATTGTTGATTCAGGTTCAACTAAAAATTTAGTTTCCATTGAGATGGTAGACAAGTTGAAATTGAAAAGACTTCCTCATATTGGTCCTTATAAAGTGTCATGGTTGAATAAGGGGCAGCAAGTCTTGGTAGATGAACAATCTTGGGTAGAGTTTGAGATAGGGGAATATAAGGACAAGATTTTATGTGATATAATCCCCATGGATGCTTATCATTTGCTGTTAGGACATCCACGGCAATATGATGTTCAATCCCAACATGATGGGAAGTCAAACTCTTTTGTCATAGCCAAGAATGGTAGGAAGTATAAAATGGATCCTTTGCCAGATGAAAGTGTGGAGAAGAATGTAGGGTCAAGTGTCATGTTGGTGAGTGGTAAATAGTTTCTTAAAACCCTTAAGGAGGAAGGAACCCAAGGGTATGCTCTGATTTTGAAGCCTAAAAATAGTCCTAATTTGCATGGTCCTAGTGAGGAAGAGATTCTTAAGGAGGTGCAGCAATTGTTAGAGAAGTATAAGGGTATCATGGTAGAGGAGATGCCTAATGAATTTCCACCTATTAGGGACATAAGCCATCAAATTGACTTCATACCAGGGTCTACTTTGCCAAACAAAGCAGCCTACAAGATGATACCTTCTCAAAATGAAGAGATTGCCAAGCAACTGCAAGAATTATTGGATAAGGGATTGGTGAGAAAGAGCCTTAGCCCATGTGCTGTCCCAACAATCCTATCCCCTAAAAAGGATGGTAAATGGAGACTATGTATGGATTCTAGGGCTATTAACAAGATCACCATAAGATAGAGGTTCCCTATGCCAAGGATTGAGGATTTAATGGACTGTTTGGGAGGGGCTAGATACTTTTCCAAGATTGATCTTAAGAGTGGGTATCATCAAATTAGGATAAAGCAAGGGGATGAATGGAAGATAGCCTTCAAAACAAATGAGGGTCTTTATGAGTGGTTGGTGATGCCATTTGGCCTATCCAATGCCCCAAGTACTTTCATGCGTCTCATGAATGAAGTGTGGAAGGATTTCATTGGCAAATTTGTTGTGGTGTTCCTTGATGACATTCTTGTTTTTAGCAGGGCCAAGGAAGAACATTTGCAGCACTGTGATCAGGTTTTGAAGAAGTTGCATGATGAGCAGTTGATGATCAACATGGAGAAGAGTGTCTTCATGAAGGAAGAACTCACCTATCTTGGTTTTGTCATTTCCCAAGGTAATTTGAAGATGGATCCAGCAAAGGTAGAGGCTATTTTGTCATGGCCAACTCCTAAAACAGCAGGTGATGTAAAAAGTTTTCATGGTTTGGAAACATTTTATAGGAAGTTTATAAGGGGTTTTAGTCATATTTGTGCACCTATTTTGGATACCATTAAAGGGAGGCAGAAATGTAAATTTTCTTGGACAAAGGAAGCCAATGATTCTTTTGAAATTATGAAAAAAAAGGTAGCACAATAGCCCATTCTTGTTTTGCTTGATTTTAATAAGTTGTTTGTGGTGGAATGTGATGCTAGTAACCTTTCTATAGGGGTTGTCTTGAGTCAAGAAGGCAGGCCAGTTGCTTTCTTTAGTGAAAAAATGAATGATGCTAAGAGAAAGTATTCTACTTATGACTTGGAGTTGTATGCAATGGTGCAAGCTTTGAAAAAATGGAGGCACTATTTGTTACCTAAGGAGTTTATTGTTTATACTAACAACCATGCACTTAGTTTTCTAAATTCACAGGAAAAACTTAGTCATAAACATATGAAATGGGTTGAACAACTCCAAGCCTACACATTTTCCATCAAGCACAAGAAGGGGTAGGGCAATAAAGTGGCAGATGCATTGAGTAGAAGGGTGTGTATGGTGCAAGAGATTCAGTTGAAAAGTGTGGGGATTGATGCTCTCAAACATATGTACAAAGATGATGAAGATTTGAAGGAGGTATATGAAGTTTACTCTCAATTTTTGGATGCATATCATTCTGATTTTTCTGAGTTTTTGTTGCAGCAGGGGTTGTTGTTCAAAGGCAACCAATTGTGTGTTCCTAGGTGTTCCATGAGGGAGAACATCATAAAGTAAAAGCATTGTGGTGGTCTAGGAGGTCACTTTGGGCTGGACAAAACATTGGATCAGGTGAAAAGATTTTATTTTTGGCCTAAAATGCAATCAAACATCAGAAAATTCATTGAGAGTTGTAGTATATGTCAAAGGGCAAAAGGTTCTTCATCTAATGTTGGTCTATATCAGCCACTTCATACTCCTAATAGGCCATGGGAGAGTATCAGTATGGATTTTGTCTTGGGTCTTCCTAGGACTCAAAGAGGTTTTGATAACATATTTGTTGTGGTGGATAGGTTCAATAAGATGGCTCATTTTTTGCCATGTAAATGCACTAATGATGCTTCACACATTGCTGGTTTGTTCGTTAAAGAAATTATTAGAATCCATGGTTTGCCTCTTAACATTGTGACTGACAGGGATCCTAAGTTTGTGGGCCACTTTTGGTGTACTTTGTGGAAGAAGTTGGGCACTCAATTGTCATTTACTTCAGCCTATCACCCTCAGACTGATGGCCAAATTGAGGTAGTGAATAGGTCCTTGGGAAATCTTCTTAGATGTCTTACAAAGCAGAATGGAGAGGCATGGGATATGATCATCCCTCAAGCTAAATTTTCTTACAATGACTCCACCAATAGAAGCACAAGGAGTCCATTTGAGATTGTCTATGGTGTTCACCCAAGAGGCATTCTTGAATTGAGGGATCTACATGGATTGGAGAGGAAGAGTGCTCAAGGTGAAGACTTTGCATTGGCCATGAAGGACATCCATGATACTGTAAGAGAAACTCTCCAAAAGAACAATGAGAAGTATAAGGAGAAAGCCAATGAGAGAATGAGAGATGTGCAATACAAGGTTGGGGATTTGGTCATGGCACATTTGAAGAAGGAAAGACTTCTAAAGGGGAAGCCAACCAAACTCCTCATGAAGAAGATAGGACCTTACCAGATTGTGCATAAGTTTGGGCCCAATGCTTATGAGATTGAGCTTCCTCAAGGCTTGGCTATATCTCCTATCTTTAATGTCTCAGATTTGTTTCCTTACAGAGGTGGTAATGCTACAGATTCAGAGGCAGATCTGACAGTAGTAGGAAATGAGGAATGGGTTAAGGGTCTCCTACCCAATCAACCCTTAAAATTGGAATGCATCTTGGACACCAAGGTCTTGAAGAAGACTAGAAGGAGGACTTACAAGGAGCACCTTGTCAAATGGAGTGGCCTACCTACTGAAGATGCCACTTGGATGAGTGAAGAAGACATTTGGAAGCATGGGACCACTGTTGTTGATCTACTTCCTCAAGAGACTTGAGTTCTTTCTCACCCCGGGAGTATGGTGCAGGGGCACCAAGGAGATTCTACTTGTTTTGCTTTGATCATGCTTTGTTTGTGATGAATAAGGTTTTGAAAAACCATTTCCCATGTTTCTAATAAGGACTATGTCCAAAAGATGTCATTGCAAGAGGCAGTCATAAGATGTAAAGGAACAGTCATAAGCATCATGCATTATTATAGGGCAATCATACATTGTAAGCCTTTTTGGCATGTGTCAAGGAGTGTCATGCCTTGTCAAATGCTCATTTATCTTGTAAGGATGTTTAAGAGCCTTATTTGTCATGTAAGACCATGATGCATATGACAAATATTGTAATTAGTTATAGAAATTAACAAAACAGGGGCATTCCGGTGGTTGTGGATAGTTTTACCAGTCTCCCACTGATTCAAACTGCCCCTCCAACTGCTCCAAACCATCGATGTAGGCTTCATAAAATCTTGCAGATGTCCATTGTAGAAGAGGAAGTGAATTGTGTGAAGAAATCAATAAGTAACAATAGTTTTCTGCCTTTGTACTCTATATTTTTCATTGTTTCTGTATGTGCCCTACTCTTGTACAGAGGAGTCATAGAAGATTATGATGGTGGCTTGAAAGTAGGATGAGTCTAGAATATTTTGCAGTTTATTTGGGCTTTTGAAACATCTGTAGATGATAGATATATGCATTCTCCTGAGTTTGCTTTGATAAACCCTCATCTAGGGTTTCTGACAGAAAACCATGAGTTTCTCACCATTCCACTAAATCAAACCCTCCTTTATCAGTGGAATGGATTTGTTAGAGTTTATTTCAATGTTTGTTGAAGGTGTTTTTGGAAGGAGACAGATTGTGGTGGAGATTTCTTGAAATGACCTAGCAATACCATGTGCTAGGCATTGTAAAGGGGAACAACATAGGGCAAATTCATCATAGTCGACTATGGAGTCACAAAACTTGTGTAATTTATCATTTTAGCATGTGTCTAATGTGTCTAAGGTGTACTGAGGGTTCTGTGAGTCTTTGGAGGGGTAGTTGCTTTACAAAATAGGCCTAATTGGCCAAGGGCTATTAGAGGACAATTATAGGTTAGGGTATATTGTCCGAAATAAAGTACCCCAAGTTTGTGATATGTGAGAGGGCATCAAAAAGGGTATCTTAGGATTGTCTAAGATTTAAGTTTGCAGGCCACTAGCAGAAGTTATTGCTGATTGTTCCCATCTGGAGGGCTACAAGGAGTCTAGTGACTTAATAAAGGAAGTACTAAGCCCATGCATGCTAGTCCTTAATCAATGGTCAGAGATGGTTTTGTTGAGTGTCATGAACCCCCTCATGTCTACCATGCATAGGATGTATAGCTGTGCCATAAGTCTTGTGAGCCTTTGATGTGGGCTTTGTGAACAATGAAAGATTATTTAGTAAAATAGTGAGTTCATCCTCCCTTTGCATACTTTGTCAAACAACTTGAATTTGTCTTGTAAACCCCTCTGACCTCTGCATCACATTGTATTTGTGATTGGTATAGTATCTTGCAACATTTGTGTCTCTCCTTTTGTAAAGAAGATGTTCAATGGATTTTTAGAGGTAGGAATACTGATTTCTTCAAAGGCACTAGATCCCATGAGTCTTATGCTTCTTCTTAAATGGATATTTCTATTAGGACAGCAAGTTATAATACTCATGCAACAACATTTACAAACTAATAGAATAAATCCTAGGAGCAAAAAATGCTTGATTTTTCAACTTTTCTCAATGCAAATGAATGAAAGAAGAGGTGTTGTAAGGATTTTCAAGAGGGAAAGCACATGATATGCCTAAAAATAGTCCACTAATGCAAAAATACCTTTCACAACATGCTTATTAAGTAACTCTAGAGAGTTGATAAGTCAAAAGCTAGTGAAAATAGGCCAAAATATGCGATTATTCACCAAATCTCAATACAAAAGAGTAGGGCAATGGGTGTTGTAAGGAAAATGATGACATACAACAACTTATAATAGTAATAACAGCCACCTAATGACAAAAAATCCATTACAACACGCCTATAGTGCCAATCCAAGTCAAATCCTAGTGAAAATATAGCTAAAATATGTAAATTTTCACAAAATTTCAATGCAAAGGCCCAAAAGAAAGGGTATTGTAAGGAAATTGAGAAGGGATAGAAGATACTAACCCTGATAACAACCAATTAGTGAAGAAAAATTCCTTACAACATGCTTGGAGTGAAAATGTAACAAGACGATAAGGCCAAATCTAGTGAAAAATGTAAGTTTTTTTACATCTAGGGTTTGAAATTTTGCAATGAGGTCACTTATGATGCAACACTACAATTAGAAATCAGAACTAATGAGTGTTTTTAACAAGGTAGTAAAATTTGAGACAAGATTTTGACTACAACCCTAGCAAATGCAAAACTAGGTCACAATTTCAAGCAATTGTTAACCAATCAAGCATGCAAATGCAATGTCAATGAATTGTAAATGATGAATTTATGTAATTTAAATTAGATCTAATGAAAATAACAGAAAGTAAAATAAATTATATGCCAATTAATTCAAATTTCACAAAAATGCAAGCCTAATATGCCATTTTTTTGAATTCTTCAAAATTTTCAATTTTTTTGTAATTTTTCAAATGCAATATTGAAAATAATGA
Organism: Cunninghamia lanceolata; assembly: GCA_027924645.1. NCBI lineage: Eukaryota > Viridiplantae > Streptophyta > Pinopsida > Cupressales > Cupressaceae > Cunninghamia > Cunninghamia lanceolata. The sequence continues at coordinate 15,390,754 of BSBN01000822.1, read as the reverse complement.
ATTGAATGATAATGAATTTCAAATCTGATGTAAAAATCAGAGAATTAATTGAATGAATGCAAACTATGTCAAAAATCAAACCCTAGAATGCTTTTTTTTTCAATTTTTCCTAATATATCATTTTTTTTTGTAAATTTTGAAATGCAATAAGATGAATGAATGTAAATTTATCAAACAACACTCAACAAGGTGCTAAAAAGTTCAAAAACATAGGTTAACCAAAATGTTTAGTGAGAGAAAGAGGGGGGGGGTTTGATTTTGTTGTTGTATGGGGGTTTTAGCTTGAATCCTCCTTTCCACTAAACATTCCAAGGGCTTTTCAACTGAGTTGCCTCTCCACTCAAGAGGAGCGTCACATATTAGGTTGGGTTGCCACAAGGGAAGTTGAGAAATTTAAATGTTATCACACAATGTCTCTAATTAATGCTTTAATTCTCTTGAAACCCTAATTTAAGCAAAACAGTAAGTAATTCTACAAATTACGACAGATGCTATTGAAATGAGACAAAGGGCAGAGAACCTTAACTCACTATTTTTTGTAGTCTGGAAAATGGAAATTTTGGGGACAATGGTGATGGTGCCCAAGTCCAAGATACAAGTTTTTCTGTGGAATCCTGATCTCCTTTTGACATTGATTCCCACTGTATCTTCAGCAACTAGCAATTCAAATACAGAGGACACTGTTGATGGCACCCTAGTCCACTGAGGAATTTGATGGCATGTTTGTCATTGATGTCAAAATGCAATTAGAAATTGAAGTTGAGTTGAAGTGTGTTTTTGATGTGTTTCATTAATGTTTGTCATGAGATATGACATGAGTATCAGGATGAGTATCAGTTGCTCTTGTATGAGAAGGTCAGTTTGGTTGCTTCATAATGTCAGGATACTAAGGTTACTAAGTTTGGATTATTTCATTGTTCTAACTTATGGTGATGGTTTGTTATGCTTTAAGACAAAGTGATAGAATTGGAGCTTGTTTCATTGTGTTGTCAAGTGTTGACAAGTGCTCATCATGTATTGTTATGCAGAGTAGAGATACAATGATCACATGGACTACATTCTTGATGTTCACAAGACCTAGTTGATCAGTTGATGATCACATCACATCAATTGTTGATACTCTCAAAAAATAGTTGTTCATAATTTAATGATCTTTTAATCAGAAAGTTCACATGGAATCTTGCTTCAGGAAGTTTCATATTAATCAGGTGTTCAATGAGGCTCCATGAACAAGGAGTTGTTATATCATGATGTTGTTGTCCTTTATAGTGATGTTGAATCAGGTTGTCTTCATAGTTGTTATATCAGGTGTTTCTTATCATTCATTAATGCAAAGACTAGTGTTCACTATGCCTAAAGAGTTAGGAGTGATGGTGATATCATGGCAGTGCTTTATGGATAGGAGAATTACTTCATGGTGTTTCAGACCTTATCATAATGTCAGAGCAACATATTGTGTGCTAAGATGCAAAGTGCTTCATGGTTCTCAAGATACTGATATAGGTTGAGTGAGTTGAGTTGCTTCAAGTTCACAAGGAGTTGAGTTGCTTCAAGGCCACAAATTTTCTAGTGTTGCTACTTCATAATGTCATTTGGATCTTCAGGTTGTAGTGCTTATGAGTTACCTTTATGTTCTTGTTATTGTTAGAAATCTATTGAAGACAACAAGATGTCACTTTGTCAGCAGTAGATCTCACTATGACAGTATCAGTAAGTTGAGAGTCAGTTTAGGTTGATTGTTTATACTTCATCTCACTAAACCCTAAAAGGATCTAAAGTTCTAGTGTTCTCTTCAAAGTAAATTTATTGAAGAAGTAAATGATCTATATGACAGAGGTAGATATTAAGAAATGGATGTTTCATTCATCAATTGTGCTAAAGAATTAGGGTTTTGTGCGGACCTAAAATCTACATCCTAAAGGTCTTTGTTTAAAACCCTAAGGTTAAAGCATTTATTAAAACCCTTTATTACCTGTCTTCACTAAAGTCACTTTATGTTATATTGTGAGGTTAATTTCTTATCGCAGGTAAAAGTTACTTAAGGTGACTACTTGAAGGATTGTTATAGCATAAGGTTTGACTGGCCTTTTTTGGCTTCACCGAATCATCAAGTTACTTAAGCACTCAAAAGAAAATCGAAGGTACAAATTTAAAACATATGAGGGTGCAAAGAAAAGATCAATGAACAAGATTTAAATTGTTTCAAATTCCCAATGGCTCATCTTCCAACTAAAAATTTGACAAGAAACTCATCGTAGAAGCCCTAACTACTTTACATTTTTTTTTTTTTTACCAACTGGAAGGGCCAGAAAATTAGGTTTTTGCACTGTTTGATTGTTTTTGAAGATGAGACTTGATCTATGTTATTGAAGGGACATATACCTATGTGTGGATATGAAGATTGAAGGATATGGTGTAGAAAAATAGGGGTTTTGATATAGTAAAAGTTGAAGGACTTTTTCATACTGCATAAGGAGGTTGTAGAGGTATTATGAGAATTTGTGGAGGTCTGATGTTGCCTAGTGAAGTGTGGATTTGTGGAGTTTATCTCGTGTGTAGAAATCTTGTGTGTTGATGAGCTCAAACAAAGTTAGGGTATGAAGAATACTTTCAGTGCAAAAGAGAAACATGCAGGCGTAGAGTATTGAGCAGAGGTATATTTTGATTATTGCTGAGATTATCATGTATACCAAAATCTAGCTTAAACATGTTGTGATTGAAAATATTTTTGTCAAGTGAGAACAAAGGGAGATATAAGTGTTGTAAAGAAGTGAATTAGGGTAACCCACTGAGTTAATTTATGTTTGTACCCAAGGTGTTTGTATAAGTCAGTGAAACTTTCATTTTACCAGTGAGGCATTCATCAAGTCAGCGAGACTTTCTTTTTTCCAGTGAAACATTCATAAGTCAGTGAGACTTTGTAACTGGTGATATTTTCATGATTAAGCCAATGAAGTAGCTTTGAGTGGTTTTTCTACCCTAGGAGGGTTTTCCACTCGTGAAATCAATTGTGTCATGGTCTCAATTTTTGTATGATTCATTTTGTCAATCATGATTGAATATTCAAGATTATTTGTTTAGTGTTTGATTCCTTTCTTTGATAAAGTTTATTGTCAAGTTTCATAAGAAGTAAAAACTTGTTTTAGATACAACACTGATTCACCCTCGCCTCTCAGTGTTGATTGTACTCTGACATAATCTTCTACCAGATGTTGGAAGCTCTGCAAACCTTGATTATCACTGTCCAGTTTGTTTCTGTAGCTTCAGATGCAGAGGACAATGTTGATAGTGCCCATGTCCCAAAATCTTGCACAGTGTCTACTTCTTTTTGGATCCTGAATCTTCAATGTCCTCCAATATTCCCTACAACTCCACTTTCTCTAGATCCAATACTTGTAACCTGCAATCACAAGGAGTGTGGGAGGGGGTTGTGGTGTTTAGAGGCTTGCCTTGGTCAAGCCCCGGAGAGACATTCAAGTCTTCCAAACACCATTGTCAGATGAGAGTGTGTATCCCACAGGATAGAGGCAAAAATCCAAATGATAATGATGATAAAATGCAATAGATGTCACCTTGATGATGAAGCTCTCATGGAAGGAAGATGCTCTTCAATGCCATGAGGAGAAGATGTAATCCAACCTACAAAAACAAACACAATAACAATGCTCTGCTCTACAACACAATGAAAATCACAAGTATGCCAATAGCTTACAATCATAAAGATCTTCTAGTCTCTAAATGATAACCTACACATGCTTATATATGCAACTACAAAGATTCCCACCAAGAATTTTGTAATTAAAACTTATGATGTCATCCTGGGATGCAAATAACGGTCACAAACCTAACATTTGAATTTAGGGAAGACCCAAAATAGGGCTGGACTAGGGTGCTAGCGCCCAAGTCCACCCTTCTATCTTTGTTCTGGGATCATCAAAATAGTCCCCCTTAGGTCCTATTTGTCACAAGGCCTAAGGGTTTTCTCATCGGGAGTCTAAATTATCATGCCAGATGCTCTCAATGCAATCTAAAGACCCAGGAGCTAAACCTTTAGAGGAAAAAGCCCCCAAGGGTGCATTTTTCTGACATAATAGTCTTATTCAAAAGAAACTATGAGGGGATATACCTCAGGTGTTTAAATAAGCAAGAGGCTACTAAAGTCCTTTCAGAATTACATGATAAATTTGGCATAGCTCATGGATCACACCTAGCCACTACTCATGCCATCTTAAGGGTAGGATATTATTGGCCAACTAGCTTCAAAGACACTGCTAAGCACATCAAATTCTGCCATACATGTCAAACTACCTCAAACTAGGAAAGATATGCAACTCAACCGCTACAACCTATGATGGAGATGTGTCTATTCTCACAATGGGGCATGGATTTCATCGGTCCAATCAACCCTCCATCCTCAGCAGGACATAGGTATGTGGTAACAATTACAGATTATTACACTAGATAGACTAAAGCCATCATCAATAAGACTTGCACTTCAAATGAAGCGGTAAAGTTTCTAGAGAGCAATATTACCACCAGGTATGGAATCCCCTATGCTCTTGTTTGTGATAATGGACCAACATTTGCATCTCTCAAACTCTCTAGTTGGGCATTTGACCATGTGATAATTCTAATGTTTTTATCAAATTACTACCCGCAGGGTAATGGGTTAACTGAATCAACTAATAAAAACCTACTGAATATCATCAAAAAACTCATTGAAAAGAACCCCAGAGAGTGGAACACCCTACTTAAGTATGCCTTATGGGTGGATAGAACCAGAATGAAGATTGCATTGTGAAATTATCCCTACCAAGTAGTTTATGGGGTGGATCCCATCATCCCTATTAACCTAAAAATCTCTACCTTACAGTTTGCACAAGAATATCTAGGCATTGATAATAAACAAGAAGTCAGGTTGCTGCAACTCATGCATTTAGAAGAAAAATGAGACAGGGCAATTAACCAATTTGCCAAACATCAAGCTATAGTCAAACATTGGTTTGACAAAAGAGCCAAAGTGAAAGATTTTAGAATCTCAAACTTAGTCTTATCATGGGATAAAGCCTGTGAGAGGAAGGGTGATCATGGAAAATTTGATAAACTTTGGATCGACCCCTTCCAAATATTAGAAATCTTAGGTGATAGCACCTATAGGGTCAAAACCTTAACATGTGAGGATGTTCCATTGCCAGTCAATGAACAGTTCCTCAAACATTATTTTCAGGCATATGTAGGTCATATCAGGATGTTGTATTATATGTACATATTTGTACATTTTGTATAGCTTGCTTTTGTGTGTTTGCTTTGCTTGTGTGTTGTTGAATCCCTGTTTTGGTCAGGTAGGATAGTGCACCTTTCTACTTTAGAAAACTAGTGAAATTGTTAGAAGTCAAGAAATGAATACAAATTCTTACATAGGTTGTAACTTATGTCAGTCTAAGTACATCTGTTCAGGTCTGCGATATCTTATTCATCAGTGGTAACTCTTTTGCTCAAGGAGATCCTCACAAGAATACACTTAACAACCTTGGATTTGTTGAACATGCTCGTGTCGTGCTAAGTGAAAAATCTAAAGGTTTGCCCTTTCTACCATTGCAATTCTCAACCTAAACAGCAAGTGTTCACACCTTGACAATGTGCTTACATGATCATATCTTATGAAAATTGAAACAAAAAAGAATATATCGAATATCCAAAGGAATAATTAGGTCATCCAAGTAACTTTACTGGGGCTATGGACACATGACAGGCAGTGGGGCTCTACTTGGGAGAATTGTAATGATAACGTTTTCGGGGCTATGGATGCCTGCTGGCAGCAAGGCTCTATCTAGGTTGGTTATGAGGGATAAATCAAACTATGTAGCTTAACACCTGTCACTAGTGTTTTCAACTTATCTTCAAGATGAAGGATATGAATCACATGCACACACCTGATTCCCTCTCAACATTGTTATATTGACGAACATGGTATCATTGTTGTATTACAGATAGGACAACGAACGATAAAAGACAGATAGGACAATGAATAGTAAAAGGCAGATATATAGTGGTTTTCACATATCTTGATATCATTTCATCAAGGTTTAAGCACACAAATCAGGTATGTAACGCATGAAACCCTCATTTTGTTGTTTTTGAAAGGTAAATGGGTAAAAGTGGTATTTACATAGGATAAATTTGTATGATGATACTCATATATGCTTTGTGAAGTGTAATTGTCATATACAATGATATCCATTGAATAACTAGGTTTAAACTCATAAAACTGCATGTTAGGTTAAAACTATGTATATTTAACATTGTAGGATATAATGGAGGTTCGCACAAATAGATCTGATGCAGAATTCTTAACTCCCATTTACGCACAGCCCAGTGGGGTTGCTTTTAGATTTGGTCAGATAGGTGATACACACCCCAGAAACAATAGTTTGGATGAGTGGATAGCCAAATCCCAACGAGGTAGTGGACATCCCCTTCTCATCAACATTTATAACTTAGGGATGTGGCATGCCAGTGGGTTCCCTTATGCTACCGAGGCTATTGAGATGATAGCAGAATGTGCAAACAATTACAATGTCAACACCAAAAGAGTTGAAAAGCACGACTACGTATATGTAGACTTTTCATTTGAAGGCATAACAAATGCATTTAATCTACTTACATGCCCTGGGTTATATAAGATAGACTTGGAGGCTCTGGATAAACAATATAAGGGTAGTTATAAAGATTGCAGGAAGATCATATTTTCATGGAGAGCTCAGGACAACTCATATAAAGCATCGGCTAAGTTACCTATGAATTTGTACAAATTTGACTTCTCCCATGAAATGCAATACATGATGGTCATGCTTAGTCAGATGAGAGGAAGATTGCATGCAGGGAATTTTGAAGATTGGATGTATGGATTAATGAGAATGGTGGAGACCACCAACCAACAGCCACACTGGGCATCACTTATCAATAATAGCCTGGATGAAGGTATGAAGAAAATTGGTGGTAAAGCCAATCTGTTCCACATGTCCTCATATGTGGTATATGCATGTGTAGCTAAGGGCACCTTTGATGGCTTGCAAACAATTGGCAGAGTTGGGCTTAATCTTGGTGATGTAAACATTTGGGATCACTATCCACAATCGGAGAGGAAATAATCCCTCCAACACTACAAAAAGGCCAATGATTGTTTCATCATGCACCCGGTCCACCTCATGGAAGAGGACAAAGCCAAGAGGCTGAGCATTGAAGCTCAATAAGTTATAAGGAAGAATGGAACATGGTTTATCCAATTCCCAACCTTTACCTACATCATGATGGAGGGTTTCAGTGGCCAACCCCTGATGTTGCCTAGATATCCAATAGATAGGGTCCTATTAATGGAGATGGCCAGACAAATAGTGCCTTCTTATGAGGCCTTTTCTAAAAAGAATAAGAAACCCATCTACATTGGGTGGTATATGTGCCCAAATGTTGAATCAACTAAGGAAGCAGAGAAGGGGCTACAGATGTTGCACCTACAACCATTTCTATTGGATAGACAATATGACCCATACAAGAGGATGGAGAATCACATCTATAAGAAACCTGCACATTAGGTGCATCTAGAGGATTATTGGGTAGATTTGGATTGCATACCTATCCCTCCACAATTGTATGAAGATGATGGAGTAATAATATCGCAAGAATATGAAGATAAAAGGGTATATAATGATACCATTTCTTTGCTAGACTGGAGCTAGCCAAAGGAAACATCCCTAGACATGATATCTGCAAAGGTTATGCAATTGATCCAAGCATGGGTAGACAATGAGGTAGCTGCCCTAAAGGCTAAAGGAGTGGCCATAACTATGGATAAGAAAAGGAAGAGGCAAGAAGTATAAGAGGAAGAATATGTTAACTTCTTGAGTGATAAAAGACAGAATTTAGAGGCTAAGCAAGCCAAGGCATCATCCTCCAAGGGAGTAAAGAAAAGCATTGATACTAGCATCTAGATATCTCTGAGATCATCTCCCAGGAAGGTGAAAGAACCAATTTCTAAGGCTACAATGGCTAAAACACTAGTAGAATAGCATATGCATACGGAGGAGCCAAGTATAAGTTATCAAGACTTAGAGTACTAGGAAGATGATGTCCCCCTACTCGAGAAGAAGGATGAGTAACAATGACGAGAGGGTCTGGGAGTAGGCAACATGATATCTTGTTGAAAGGACAAGGAGGTGAGAGATTCCAACATCATAGCTTACAACATGATGTCCTTATACCAAATATTATAAAGTTCAAAACTGAGTTAGCAGAGGAGGCCAGGGAAGAATAAAGAAAGAGAGTAGATGATCAAAATCTTCCTCTGAATAAGACTATAGACCTCACTGATGATGAGGTAGTGAAAGATGAAGTGGCAACAAGTCCTATGGAAGCTTTGATTAAAAACACTACTATGACTCCCCAGGCCACACCTCAATTGCAACTAGGTACAAGGGAGAAAGAAGAAGAGGTGGTAGACAATCCAGAGGTAGTAGCACAGAAAATAGACCTAGATGGATTGATTGGTTAAGTGACTAGCCCAACAACTGTTGACTTGACATATGTGGAGAATGAGGAGACTGAGAAAGAAAAAACCATGGAGCATGAAGTGATTCAAGACAATTCAACCATGGATATTGACACAAAGGAGCCTGCACAGCGTGAAGTTCATGATGTTGATGCAAAACAAGCTGAAGTGATGGAAAAAGATCAACAAGGAAATACTTATGGACAAACAGGTCTGATAGTCATATCTAGATCTAAGAATCCTAGGGACACTGAAGTACTAGTATTCGAACAAGAAGGTCCGCCGAACAAAGAGGATGAGAACAAAAATGAAGAGATAGTGGGTGATGGCAATAAATAGAAGGATCATCAGGATGCTCAAGTTCTTAGCCATCAAGGACTTGATGTAGGCATTTTGCCACCTCAAGATGAGTAGTTGGTGCCGGACCAAAATGTAAAGACACCTAAGGATGTTCATATAGAAGCACCGTTAGACCAGGGACCTGATCAGGGTAAATCTAAAGATCAAAATAAGACATTAGAGGTGTTGGCAAGAGACACTATATGGATTCATGATTGTTGTCATTGATGGCAACAAAGTTCATCCCACACATCTGCAGGACATGGTGTGTCTCTACCGAAAGTTAGAATGAAGATTGTTGTGGTCTAGTAAACAAGAATAGAGCATGTGGCAAGGTCTGACAGATAGGTCCAGATCTCTCAAAGGAAGTATCTTGGTGAAGTGCAGATTTGGGGAAGTCAAGAGGACTATCTTGAGTGGTATATTCCAAGGATTTAGCCTCTGGTGATAGATGAGGAAAAAGATATGAATAGTTGAGTACCAGATTCCTGAGTGACAATATGAACAGAGGAAGAACTGACTGACAGAACATCAGACTACTTTCTGGATGTGCTACTAATGGTGGTAAAGGTTATGAAGGCATGAATCATGTTTGGCCAACATGATTAATGATTTCTACAAGCATATACTTGATCTGCATTACTTGATGTGCAAGGATTCAGCTGACAGATCAGAATTAGTGAAAAGATTGACTATTCTGGGTGCCGACTAGAAAGGTGATGAAATTACTTGTGCAGATATATATACACGATGGATTCAGTTGTGAGAGTTGTTGTTGTGGTTAGTGGTGTACGAATAAAAGTAGAAGAGCAGAGCAGAAGCAGTAAGGAAGGTCCGGTATGTGAAAGAAAAGCAGCAAAAGAGAAGAGGAAAGATGAAGTGTAGCAGATCAGTGTACTGAGCTTAACCAGAACTGAACTCCAGCATTTGTAGATGCTCCCAATCAGTTCAAGTATTGTATAACATTCTTTTTGTAGACAGTGAGTCTCTTGTAGGTAGTGTGCCTCTTGTGAGCAGTGTGCTCGGGCAGTGAGCCCTAATTGGCAAGTGCTATTTTGTTTTTCTATTCTTCTAATAGAGAATACAATCTTGGGTTAATCACCCCATGGTTTTCTCCCTTAACAGGGTTTCCACATCAAAAATATTGTGTCATGTGTATTTCCATTTCATGGTTGTGTTTGCTTTTTTGAATTAATGCTGCATTGATTAATAAGAAAGTTTAGAAAGAAGAATTAATTAGGATAACTGACTCACCCCCCTCTCAGTTATCAACAATTGGTATCAGTGCTAAGTTCCTCCTAACAGAGTCTAACAGCTCAAGGAAGATCTAAGAATCCAAATGGATGCATATGGTTTAAAGGAGCAACTCAAGACTGCCCTTGAGGATCTTGAACAGTCAAACTCTAAAGTCAATGAATTAAAGGAAAGACTCAAACAGGCTGATGATTTCATGAGAGAACTAAAAGACAAATTAAGTCTCTCTATGAAAAAGAGAAAGGAGCTGCTTCAGCAATTGGCAAGACAAGGTGAAGCTAATGATGCAAATGAAGAACTGACTGAAAAAACCAAGTTATGTGAAAAGTTATCAAAAGAAGTCATTATGGTAAGACATGAAATGGAATTAGGAGTTATAAAGTTTACTCAAGAGATTGAAGAGAAAAGAAAAGCTGAAGATAATCTAAAACAATCTCTCAAGGAGAAATCAGAAGATGACCAAATGGATAGAATTATCAGACATCTTGAATCTAATCTTGAAGATGCTAAAGAAAATGAAGAAAAACTTGAGGATCAAATTGTCTCTCTCAAAAGGGATCTTCAATCAGCAAATGAATATAAAGAGAAATTCAAGATAAGTTCTGCTCAACTTGAAGTTCTTCTTGGAAGTCAAAAGAGGGCAGATGACAAGTGTGGTTTGGGATATGAGAAAGGAGAAAGCTTTCCGGTCAGAAGAATTTTGGATCAAAAAATCCAAGGAACAGGCCTAGAAGACCTCCGGTAAGACAGCCCAATGCTCAAAGATATCCATCTTTCAATGGATACTGCTACAACTGTAATCACTTTGGTCACAAAGCTAATCAATGCAGAAAGAGAATAAATTAGACTAATTCATCCTTCTTCGGATAGTGTTTTAGCTGCAAAAGGTATGGTCACAAATCTCATGAATGCAGAAATATGCAAATGAACAAATCATTCAATGGTAGATGCTTTGCATGCAATAGAATAGGTCATATTGCTAATCAATGCAGATCAAGAGGATATCAATCAAATATGCAGAGAAATGTTGTTTGCCACACTTGCAATAGATCCGTTCATATTGCAAGATTCTGTAGAAGCAAGAATCAGGACAAAAGAGGTCCGGTATATCATAATCAGAATCAAGATAAGGGGAAACAAAAAGTGAATGCAGATGAAGTTAAAAGTGAGATGAACAAGATTTGGGTAAAGAAAAGTACAGAGAATGTAGAGGTTGGATCTGCATAAGATTTTGGTGCTGATATTCCTTCCAGAAATTAAAAAGTGAGCTCTGGCTCAGGGGGAGACACAAAGAAAACCTTGTTCCCCCAGCTAGTCAATTGGTGCCGGAACTGGCCCAAGAAGAGTTACGGATTGAAGGGTTCATAAGGGAAACATTCAAACAAACTATGGTTAAGATTTTCCAGATCCGCAAGTTGTTTAAAGACCAGGATTGATCTAGTTCTTCAAATCATCTGAATAAGGCAAACCAGAATAATGTAGGTTGAGCATTTATTGTAATCTGATATTAGGGTTTGCGGAGCAATATAAGGCTTTCCTCATTAATCACTTGTTCATTCTGCACTCAAGAAGAAATGAATAGTGGAGCTCTGCAACGAAATTCCTCAAGTTCATCGAAGATCATTTGCAGAAGTCATTACATCCAAAAATTAATCCAACCAACTCTGTGAAACCGAAAGGTGCAAAAGGTATTTTCTGTTTTCAATATCTCACTGCAAATCTCTTGATGATGGCTACTCTGAATATAGTAAAGATTTTTGATAGACCTTGCCCTACATTTAAGAAACATCCATACAAATCCTTAGAGGTAGATCCCCTAGGTGCATTTTCTAGTGTTCCACATGGTGTTTTGCACACCAAAGATATTAGGGTTTATATACACGCAAATGTTGAAGAGTTTGGGGAATTCAAACTAAGAGATATCTATCACAAACAACTGTTAGATGATTCATTTGAGCTAAAACCCCAATACAAGGGCCTCCGGAACAAGCACTTTGCACAATACATACATTTCCCCTATTTTACGAAGGATGAATGGGTCAGGTACATTTTGAATAGAATACATGACAACTTCATGTGGTTAAATGGACCTTTCAAAATCACAAAAGATGCCATCAGGGCAGTTACCGGATTACACTCATCCGGTGGGATTCCTGTTCTCAAATCTATGAAGAATCAAACTATGAGTGAGGCTACCGGATCCAAGTTTGACAAAAGAGCAATGACAATAGATGACATCTCTGATCCGGATGTCAAGTTTGCCTCTATGATCATTGGATATAAAATATATCATTCTAGCAGGGAAAACTCTATACCTGGAACTGCCATATACATCGCCTATGAAATGCTAAGAAAGGATGCAGACTATGATCTTTGTTAGCTTCTCTTGAACCAACTCTTGGAGAATCTGTAGAAAATAAATAAAGATAAAAAGAATTCATTCAAGTATGGTGGATTAATAATGTGCTTGTTTTTCTACTTTATGAATGAGCTTCCCGGATCTAGTGGCTGGGTGTGGGAGAGTGATAGGCCAATAGCTATCAAAATTAGAGACTATTTGCATGGACTTAGTGATAACAAAGCACAAAATACAGCTCTGTGGGGATACTTCAAGAACTTTCAGAACATGATGCAAGCAAGAGAAAGGATTCCCCAGTCTCTTGTTGAGAAATACAAAGACACACTCTGTTTTATGGTAGAGACTGATCAGTGCCTAATGGAGGCAGTAGAACCAAGGATAGTCTGGATCATGCCCATGGGGTATGAAGTTGATGAACAAATTGTGGAGCTGCATGTTCAACACATGCTAAGTCAGCCAAAGGATCCAAAGGTAGAAAGGTTTGGAACCTTTGAGGAGCTGAGTGTAAAGATTCATGTGGAACTCAGAGAACCAGAGATCAAAAGTAAGGTGAGAAAAGAAGTAGAACATATTGCCCAAGGCCTTGGCATCTCAAAGGAGGCACTTGATGCCCACAGGGAAAAGAGACAAAAGGTTGAGGAAGAGAAGAAAGAGGTAGAAAAGGGAAGCAAGGAAAGTGCTCCGGTAGAGACCTCAACCCGAACCAGATCATCAAAGAGATCTGCACTTGTCACAGCCAAAGGCTCAAAAACATCAAAATCGGAAGTCCAGGCATCCGGCAAAGGAGAGAAAAGGTCAAAGACAAAAGCCACAAGGGCTTATGCAAGTCAAAGAGATGAAGAGGAAATAGAATTAGATGAGGGGGTAAAGGAAATAAAGAAGCAGAAGAAGAAAGGATCTGGTAAACCTACCACAAGACAAGACAAGGAAGAAATGGCAGAGGAATTTGTTGAAAAGCCCACCCTGTCTTTAGAAAGTGTAATAAAATCAGTCACTATGGATGGAAACCTTCAACCAATGGCCGAATTTTATGATGATTACAATGAGGCTGACCAAAAGATCCTGCAAGAAGCTATAGTAAAGTACCTGAACATATATAATAAGGCCTTCATTGAAATTATATCTCTTATTCCCAAGAGCCTAGAAAAGGAGTTGGAAATAAGAAAGACAAATGCCATGGCAAAAGACCTTGAGATCCAGGAACAGATAGCTATTCAGCTATATCCTTCAATTGATCCCAAGACAATGAACATGGTATTCAAAGACTGCAAGGATGAATTCAGGAGCAAAGCAAGGATGAATCAGCTTATGCTTGGTGAGACCGACAAGGTAGCCAAGGACACAGAAGAGATTCTCCAGAAAGCCCTCAAAGATTTATTCTTCCTATTATAGAGGACTTGGGTACTAATCCCTCAACCACAAATGTTGCAGAAGAAACTACTGAGAAAATGACAGAAGAGGTGGGCCCTGAACAGACTAACATTTCTCCTCCGGTTTCCCCTATAGTCTCCGGATCTAAAGGAGAAGAAAAATTACAGGAGAAAGAAGCAGAGGTGAAGGAAAAAGAAGATGATAGTGCTAAGGTTGCAGAAGGAGAGAAGACTTCAACAGAGAAGACCACAACTGCTAGTGGTGAGAATGTAGAAGGAGAGAAAGCTCCAAAGGACAGCTCCAAGATTGCAGAAGAGAAGAAACATCTGTCTCTGGCAAGAGACACTGCACAAACTGTCCAAGAATTCCTGAACAAAGAAACAATGGAGATTGATGAACCAGAGCTTCTACAAGGTCCATTCAATTTTGATTCTCTTTCTTTGGTACAGACAATGAAGATAGCTTCATTTGCTAGTGCTAAGGCTAACGAAAAACTGCTAAAGTCTCATATGGAAGACTCCGAGTTGATAGAAGCTACTTCCGGAGTGCTAGAAAAGATTATACCATCATTTCAGAAGGATCCCACAGCCTCCTCATCCGGTAATCTCAAAATTCTAGTCAGCAGTGTTAATACACATTTTGATTCTCTAGAGAAATCAACTGAAGAAAAGGTCTGGAAGGAGTTTTTGGACAAGAGATTCTCAGAGGTACAAGGATTAATCACTAATGATAGGAGAAATATGAGTATTGGGATAAAGAGCTTAGAAAATGCTCTCAAGGATGGCGGTGAAGTATACAAATTTTGTATTTCCTAGTCCAAAGCAACAATAGAAATTGAGAAGAAAATAAAAGAGCAAGAGGATAAACTACTAAGTTTGTCTCAAAGTTTTGATCCTCTCTCTTCCTCCATAGTAAATCAAGAGTGTCAGACTATTGCAATCACAAATGCAACAAAGAATTTTGAGAAGGAAAGGAAGAACATAATTAGCTGGATGGGTGAACTGAGAAGGATTATTATCCCTAAGTTAGAGGCCATGCATGAGGCCATAAGTGATGCTTAGACTACCACCTGGACCAATGATCCGACAGATCTTAAGAGGGCAGAAGCTTTCGCATTTTTGTTGAGTGGTCACATCTCAATTTTGGATAGAATGAAGCAAAGTTGGGCTACAAAACTCATCCAATTGAAAACAACCTTTGCAGACATACTACAATTTATGTAAGTATTCCACATGTATATACTGGACATTGAGAAGAAAATAAAAGAACAGGAGGATAAACTATCAAACCTATCAAAGAATTTTGATCCTCTCTCCTCCTCTATAACAAATCAAGAATGTCAGACTATCGCAGTCTTGAGTGAAATCAAGAAGTTGGAGAAGGAAAGAAAAAATAGGATAGGCAGGTTGAGTGAGCTTAGGGGGTTAATTGTCCCCAAACTAGAGGCCATGCATGAGGCCATAAAAGAAGCCCAAATTACAGGCTAGACCACTGATCCGACAGATCTAAAAAGGGCAGATGCGTTTGCATTCCTGTTGAGTGGGCATATCTCAATTTTGGACAGGATGAAGTAGAGTTGGGTGACAAAAGTTGTACAGTTGAAGAACACTTTTATAGACATACTTAAGTATATGTAAGTACAACTTGTATATATATATTTATGTAGCCAAGTATAGTTCAATTTTTGAAAATTTTGGTATGCAGACCCTACCCTTTGCCATTGATGTCAAAGGGGGAGTGAGGAGCAGTGAAAAATAAGGAATCCAACTAAGGGGGAGCTTCAGAAAATGTATATAAAAACAAAGCATCATCCAAGGGGGAGCATAGTGTAAACACTTAGTCATTTTTCACTAAGTGCTGCCATCAATGCCAAATGGGGAGATTGTTGGCAAGAGACACTATATGGATTCATGATTGTTGTCATTGATGGCAACAAAGTTCATCCCACACATCCACAGGACATGGTGTGTCTCTACCGGAAGTCAGAATGAAGATTGTTGTGGTCTGGTAAACAAGAACAGAGCATGTGGCAAGGTCCGATAGACAGGTCCAGATCTCTCAGAGGAAGTATCTTGGTGAAGTGTGGATTTGGGGAAGTCAAGAGGACTATCTTGAGTGGTATATTCCAAGGATTTAGCCTCCGGTGATAGATGAGGAAAAAGATATGAATAGTTTAGTACTAGATTCCTGAGTGACAGTATGAACAGAGGAAGAACTGACTGACAGAACATCAGACTACTTTCTAGATGTGCTATTGATGGTGGTAAAGGTTATGAAGGCATGAATCATGTTTGGCTGACATGATTAATGATTTCTACAAGCATATACTTGATTCGCATTACTTGATGTGCAAGGATTCAGCCGACAGATCAGAATTAGTGAAAAGATTGACTATTCCTGGTGCCGACTAGAAAGGTGATGAAATTACTTGTGCAGATATATATACATGATGGATTTAGTTGTGAGAGGAGTTGTTGTGGTTAGTGGTGTGCGAATAAAAGTAGAAGAGCAGAGCAGAAGCAGTAAGGAAGGTCTGGTATGTGAAAGAAAAGCAGCAAAAGAGAAGAGGAAAGATGAAGTGCAGCAGATCAGTGTACTGAGCTTAACTGGAACTAAACTCCAGCATTTGTAGATGCTCCCAATTAGTTCAAGTATTGTATAACATTCTTTTTGTAGACAGTGAGTCTCTTGTAGGTAGTGTGCCTCTTGTGAGCAGTGTGCTCGGGCAGTGAGCCCTAATTGGCAAGTGCCATTTTGTTTTTCTATTCTTCTAACAGAGAATACAATCTTGGGTTAATCACCCCATGGTTTTCTCCCTTAACAGGGTTTCCATGTCAAAAATATTGTGTCATGTGTATTTCCATTTCATGGTTGTGTTTGCTTGTTTGAATTAATGCTGCATTGATTAATAAGAAAGTTCAGAAAGAAGAATTAATTAGGATAACTGATTCACCCCCCTCTCAGTTATCAACAAGAGGATGCTGCATTACACAGTGAGCAGCAAATAAATAAAGAATTTCCTGTGGATGAACAACAACAATAGGGTATGGATGAGGAAAGTATCCCAAAGGAACATAATGTGGAGATACATGATGCTCACATTAAGTAGACAAACCAAGGAAGGTCCAGACCTTATGTGTCGCATTGGCTCAGACATGAGGTAGATCAGCCTTCCATTCTTGATTCATCTAATTTTGATATATCTTCATTGTTTTCTACTAAAGTAACCAAACCCAAGAGAAGAGCTAGGGCTACTTCTGCAATAAAGAGGGACCCCACAACAGGGAGAAGAACAACTCAAGTAGCTTTACCTATTGTAGATAAAGCAAAAGGGGAAATAAGTGCAAGTGAGTTCTAGATAACCATATTGGACCTAGGATTCACCACTACACAACAAGAGGGTCAGGAGGCTAAGGACAACATTGATGCCCTACTTACAAGGATAGATAAAGAGAAAGCTAAAAATAAAGAGTATAAGGAGAAAATTTGTAACGCCCGCCTTGAACGCCTTAAAGAATACACATGTGTGCAATATAAAACAGGAAATTTTTTTTTTAAAAACTGATAAAGTAAGTTACACAACTAACTACAACATATTCTCTAAGGGACCAAGGCTGCATCACTTAACCAATCAACTAACATAAAATTAACATACATCAGTAATTGATCCAAATTCTTTTTCAATAAATAACTCATTCACATTCATTGCAAACGTCAGATAACGGAATCAGCATGATAAGATACGTCACTGAAATGCTTTTATATAAGTACATCAAAACATCATTACAATGCCACTTTTAGTCTACGTCTAAAGTCACATACATAAAGAATATTCTGTTACATAAATCTGGTACAAGGTTGCACACTTACATCTTCATCATTGAAACAAGTACAACTGAAACAAATCCTTTTCTGCATAAGATCCTGACAAGAGAACCAATGGATAAAATAGCTCTTCCACCCGACCATGTGGAACCCTAAGGTCCACCCCCCGAGCTAGGAGTTAACATGAGGTCCCAAACACTGACAGTCAGGTAGACGAAAGACAAACAAGAACAAAGGACGGCCAATGCCAATACAACACATGGCTATAACAATACAACACCACATAACTTTACTTTCACTTCATTTCCAGAGGCGACACAAAACAAACGAGGAGAGACCGAACAAGGGATGCTAGGTTGTAGTAGGGAGAGTGTCATCGCATGGTCCTAACATGGGTTATCCTGACAGCCTCTCACTAGGCGCCGGCCCCCATCTATGGTTATCCTGACAGCCTCTCACTAGGCGCCGGCCCCATAGGGTGACACATGCGGAATCGACCTTCCTTTCATGAGGACAAGGAAGTCAATGATGCCGACCAGGCCTTCTCTACCCATCCTTAGTCTAAACAAGCACTACAGGCCATGGGAGAGGAATCCATTAATCTTATTAATGTGAGATCTACCCTTAACCCCCTAGTTAATTTTTAGGTTATCACTTGATTAATCTACTTCCAACGGGTTATCCTGACTGCCACTTTGGGCGCCGGCCCCACGTTGAAAGCCACTCTCCTTCCTAACACCTAGTCAACCTTAAAACATCAAGCAAGACTTATAACCATACACGTAAATGAACACTGCAAGGCATAAACCCTCTTGCATCAAAATAGAATCATAGCATCAATTGTGATCCAATACTTTTAACATTACATAACTTTATTCTTTTACAGATTTCAGGTCTCTCCTTACGACAAAACAGTACAATAAGGTCACAAGAGGATTAATATCTCATCCCGAGATTATTACTTTACAAGACACAACATTCAATCGTGACAGTACCTCATTATACTACACACTTGTTTGATACATATGAATGCTATTACATCACAATCATAAAACAGCAATACACCAGTTGCCAATACTTAACAACGACAACTCAGCCTCTGGAATACAAGTTTGAACAACCTCAATACGACTCATTACAACACTCAAACAATTCAATTCAAAATTCAAGAGATGAAATACTACAATTCATTCTCAGTTTTAATGCAAACAACTTCTGAAATAAAATCAACATTATATCCTAACACTTGCAACTACATTTCTAACAAATCCTTAATTTTGCTTCAAAAGATCAGTAAATTGATTAACTGAATCATTACAGTAATTGATGTAAAAACCACTTAATTCCAGATACAATCTTATATACTATCCTTCAATCTTATCTAACTAGTTTATTCTATTAAGGATAATAACGCTAAGAGAGATGTCTCATGGCTGAACGGCAATCACACGAGGCGAAAATTCAAACACGAAATCCAAAAGAATTCTTTTATGATGATTTGAAGTTATCTCCGATACTGATCTTATCCATAGTGATTTACTTTTTCAAGAGAATGATCGTAATTACGCCCTATGCGAACAGCTTGGGATATTTTACTACTGAGGTGTAAAACTGCTATTGACTGTTTAATCACTGACGTGAATGATATGCATCCGGTCTGATGACTTCCGGCTATGTTCTCTGAACTTGCAAATTTTACTGCGTTTACAGTATCCACGTAAATCGGAAAGAACTGGAGAGTGTTTGTGATGTGATAAAGAAGACCACGGTTTTGCCCACACAGCAATCTCATTTCAACTCAGTAAGCGAACTGCATTCGTTAGTATACTAGAATGGCTTTCTGCCTGTAAGAAGAGCTATGTTGATAATTTTTCTATCACACTGCTGCTGCCGAATCTGTTATCAGATTTCTGAGATATTCAGATGTTGAGGATTAGCCAAAACGAGACAGTAGCTATTAGAAACAGACAGCTGCTCAATTACACTTGGAACTATTACTACATTATACCAACAGTTGGTTATTGACCATCTTGCCTTCACTGGCTATCTTGAGGTCACCCCAAACTTTTTCAGACGTGCACCAGCTAAGACAACGGCAGCCTACAGATTAAACCTGACTAAGTTTAGATTTTCACCTCTAGCAACTGCAGTAAGCATAAACTCTTAAGACATTATTACTGCTATATAAGCTATGAGTGCGGTCAGAGGTTGATGTATGACAAAAACCCTAGTCAACTTCGATATTGAATGCTACAGCCTCCATCATCTTCCAGGGTTAACGGTGTTTGCTCAGCGTGTTTGAAAGCCAGTGAAAATGCGGTATCCCAAGCTATAAGATGGCTGGTGTACAAAGAATCATCGTCCCAAAACTGACAATGACTGACGGTGGCCATAAAATGGTCATGATGAAAAGACTTCTGTGACTTCAACAAGAGCGAACAGCAATAAGGCCACGGCAGCGAGCATTTCAACCTTGCAGCGTGACCTGATATCCCGATCCACTAATAGCCAATATCAACTGCAGCTAAAAACATAGAATCTCAGACAAGTTGGCTCACCCGTTTTCTTTTAACAAGCAGAACTTCAAATGAGAGCGAATGGTGAGACAAAACGGCAGCGAGCTACTCGACTCATCACCTCCCATCGCGCCCTGACTTAACAATATGCAGCGTCACCAACAAAACCTTAGCAAACGCTACAAGGCATGACGAATGGAGTGCCGTGCCAGATCGCTAAACGAACAGCCTGCCAAAATAAGCATTCAACCTCTCTGGAAAGAATCTGCATTTTACACGCTTGGGAATTTACGCAAGTCTAGGCATTTCTGTAGGTTTCGATTTGCTCCCGGTGATAAGATCGAGCTGGCTGTTAGAACGCATTGTCCTTGAGAGACTCCTCTTACACTTTCATGGAGATCCATGACATGATAACACTGAGGCGTGTGCAGAAAGGTATCAAACAAAAAGAACTCCAGCTAAGGAATGCGCTAGACAATGGAGAAAAAGAACCCGTGGGTTTAACCCCAAAGGCAACACCACCTGGCCGCTCAGCTATAAAGAACAAGAGAAGGATTTTTTTTTATCCTCTCGATAGCCAGAATTCGCTAGTAACCAATCCCTAAAATAGGGATGACGTATTATGGAGAGCCATATCTGAGCCAAAGACGATATTCATCCCTAATATCTAACATTTACCGTCACAACCTAGACGCTTCAATCTATTTACAAAATCATATATTGCAAAGACAAATGGTATAGCTCCCCTTACCACGCAATAAGATTCTAAAGAAACCCTTGTTTGCTTAAATCTGAGACTACTGAAATATTGAAGTTGAATTCCCTTCTTCTATTGCAAATCTACCAATTAAAGTTTCCTGTCAACCCTCGCAAGACCATCCATCCTACAGAAATGAAATCAACAGCCCAGGTTTTTCCAAAACGCAAATCAGAAACGAACCCGAGCTGCCTCCATTTCCATTCATTTACGCTGGAAGGAAAATTCCAATGCGTTGTGCTTGTTGAGACCTACAGTTTCAGTTTCTTGTATGCTCAGCAGTCAATCTCCAGTTACAATCGCTATACAGGTTTCTGAGCAAAAAGGATTTCCAGTTGCAGATGTGGGAGCAAGCACGCAGCCTAAGCAGATCGTTGGGTACAAGAGACATACAGCGGGTTTCCCTGACAGTTTCCAGCTAACACAGAGAGAGAACACTAATAACCTTGATCAGACTTTACAGGGACGACTAGCTGCAACCAACAGCGGTTCATGGCAACTCTATCGAGGTGTCCTACAAACCCTACCAAGATCTCGCCGGTCTGAGAATGTATGCGGAATAATTCGGCAACCAGTGAAAGGAAAGAAAACATTTGACTTCCAGAATCCTTGGGCAGTACCTATGTATTTAAACCCTAAGAGAGGTTGCTGTTCACACACAGAAAGGACAGACTGCCGAACAATGCGGAATCAAACAAACTAAAAACACATTTTGCAGATTGAAAGGAAGTTCAGAGATAAGGCAATCGATGGAACCTGATTTCGCAACCACCGTGACGAACCCGCTCCAATTGTTGCAGTTCCCAGCTGCTTCTTTCCTTACCCCTGTGTTGATCTCCTTGTTGCACCGACAACTCTTTTATAACTCAGTCCCTTTCTCTTCTCCTAGGGTTTTCCACAAGATTCCGAGAAGCTTCTTTTTAAGAAAATGTATATTTTTTTAATTTAATTTAATGATTCCCAATTATTAGGTACTTTATTTTATTATTATTATTTTCTTTATAACCGACCCCCAAAATATTATTATTAATAGAATAGTACTATTTCAACTATCCATATTTTTGTACTATCCTATAATTTATTTTATTAGTCTAGTTGTGAAACACAATTTACAAGCATGGCTATAATTATTTATTTATTTAAATATTTATTATAAATAATATTATATCGAATAATACAACTTCTTAGAACTTATTTATCAACAACACCTCTATTAAAATAATAATTTATTTATAACTTAAATCGACAACTAACGACAATATGTCTATTTAACAACACTAGACTCTTCCGTAGAATATTTCTAATTAAAGCACAACATTACCGCACATACTTAAACACCTTTGAACTTGGTTTGACTCCAAAATACAATGTTACCTGACAGTGAGACATGGGCGAATGACAACCAATAACCACAAGGGTGAACTGACGACGAAGGAACACTGACTAGGGACCTCATATTAACTCCAACCAACTAATCCATTGGCGAAGGCACGCTCAGACCTGTAATCAGGTGGAGTCGATGCCAAGTACCTGCATCCTGCAGCAACGCACAGTTAACCGTAACAAGATATACATATACATCACATGCAGTCCTATCGTGAATGGAAATCGCAGTGAGGTAGGGTACTCGTGAACGAGTAATACAACACTGTTCCATTCACGTTTTAAAATAATAATCACTACATTGAACAAGATATCAGATTACTAATCTACGACATAAAATGATTAGCTAACTTCCGATCCCATATAATGAATAACATCAAAGCATCTAAAACATCAGTTCGTTTATCAAATTGTAAAGCATAATAACATAATCCAACATCAATATCTGTTATCATAACAATTAAGTTCATACTGAAATAGGCAAAATAACTAGAAATCCATCATCAACGATCTAAAAATACTGTCAAAATGTCCAATACTACTAAGCAACCATCAGTCCAAAAGACGATAAGTTGAGGGGTACTACATCCTCCCCCCCTAGGATCAGGCTTACTCCTGGAAGCCTGTGAACAAATATGGATATAGCTCTCGCATACGGGAAGTATCTTCCCAGGTCGCTGAAGTCTCATCATTAGGATCCCATTGGACCCTTACCTGCTCTATGGCTCTGCCCCTGAGAGCGAGTCGCCTGTGCTCTAAAATGCCTACGGGCTCCAAAGCTAGCTGCCCGTCCTCTACCTGTAAAGCATTCCAGTCAAGGACATGAGAAATATCTGGGTGATAAGGTCTAAGAACAGAAACATGAAATACGTCATGGACGCGTGACAAGCTAGGCGGCAAAGCAAGACGGTATGCAACAGGACCGATCCTCTCCAAAACCTCGAATGGCTCCACAAAGCGTGGCGCGAGCTTAGAGCCTTTTCCGTAACGGATCGGACTCTTTCGCGGACGCACCCGCAAGAACACCCGATCACCAACTGAAAACTGACGATCAAGTCTGTGAGTATCTGCATATTTCTTCTGTCTATCCTGAGCTGCTACCAGGTGCTCTCTGATGCGATCAACCTGCTGCTCCATCTCTTGGAGCATCTGAGGACCTAGGAGAACTCTATCCTCAAGGCGATCCCAACTCAATGGGGTACGACAAGGACGACCATACAGGGCCTGAAAAGGAGACATGCCAATGGAACTGTGGTACCCATTATTGTACGCAAACTCCACCAAATACAAATAATCTTCCCATCGGTTTTGCTGATCCATCACATACATACGGAGCATATCCTCGAGGACCTGATTGACCCTCTCAGTTTGCCCATCAGTCTCTGGATGATAAGCTGAACTGAAGTTCAATTGAGTCCCCAAAGCATGCTGAAGAGACGTCCAAAGAGCTGAAGTAAAAACTGGATCACGATCGGAGATAATCTTGCGAGGAATCCCGTGCAATCTGACGATATCCTCCATGAAAATTTTGGCCACAGAAGAAGCATTATATGAAGATCGGACAGGAGAAAAGTGTGCTACTTTCGTAAGCCTGTCAACAGTGACCATTATCGCATCATGGCGACGAGAAGACATGGGTAAACCAACTATAAAGTCTATTGAAATGATGTCCCATTTCCATTCCGGAATAAGATGTGGCTGAAGAAGACCTGCGGGATGCTGATGTTCCGCCTTAACCCTCTGACATTCTAAGCATCTCGAAACAAAATCAGCAATATCCCTCTTCATTCCAGCCCAAAAATATATCTGACGAAGGTCTGCATACATCTTCTTGACACCTGGATGCGCAGAATAAGGTGCCCGATGAGCCTCAGTCATGATTAGGGTGCGGAGACCCTCTGTAGAAGGCACATAAATGCGATCTAAATGTCGCAAGAGACCATCCGACTCGATAGAATACCCAGCATATCTACCCTCCAAGGCTCTACCAGACTCCACTTTAGCTTTCACTTCCTGATACCATCTATCTGCAGGGAGAGCTGCAAGAACCTGCCCTCTCAAATCCACTCCAAGAGTAATAGATGAAAGTTCATGTCTTCGACGACTAAGGGCATCCGCCACCACATTCTCCTTACCTTGGATATATTTTACCTCAAAATCATACTCACATAGAAACTCCATCCATCGCCTCTGTCTCGCATTCAGGTTTGGCTGAGTAAAGATATACTGTAAACTTCGGTGATCACTGTGCAGCTCAAACCGATGCCCCAGCAAGAAGTGTCTCCATCTTACCAATGCATGAACAACTGCAGCTAACTCTAGGTCATGTGTAGGATAATTCAACTCATGATCTTTGAGTTTACGGGACTCGTAAGCTATCACACGACCCTCCTGCATTAAAACTGCTCCTAAACCTTCCAAAGATGCATCAGTACAAACCACAAAATCTCTGGCAGGATCCGGCACTGCTAGAATAGGTGCACTGGTTAACCGCTCCTTAAGACTCTGAAAGGCTGCTTGACACTGATCTGACCAAATGAACTTCTTTCCTTTTCTCTGAAGTGAAGTTATAGGGTGAGCTATCTTTGAAAATCCTTCCACAAATCGCCGATAATAGCCTGCTAAACCCATGAAACTACGAACCTCCGAAACATTGGTAGGAGCAGGCCAATCCATGATCGCTTGAATCTTTGAAGGATCCACTGCAATACCCTTATCCGAAATAACATGTCCCAAATATTTTACTTCAGTTTGAAAGAAATCACATTTAGCCAAATTTGCATACAACTGATTTTCTCTTAAACACTGCAAAACCTGCCGCAAATGCTCTTCATGCTCCTCCATAGACCTTGAATAAATCAATATATCATCTAAGAAGACAAGAACAAATCTATCCAGATAGGTACGGAACACACCATTCATCAGGCTCATGAATACTGATGGCGCATTTGTCAATCCAAAAGGTACAACAGTGAACTCATAATGCCCATAGCGAGTGCGAAATGCTGTCTTGTGGATGTCAGCCTCAAAAATGCGCAACTGATGATATCCCGATTTTAGGTCTATCTTCGAAAATACCTTAGCTCCCTTGATCTGATCAAAAAGGTCATCAATTCGCGGCAATGGGTACCTGTTCTTCACAGTCACCTTATTAAGCTGCCGATAGTCGATGCACAAACGCAGAGATCCATCCTTCTTCTTCACAAAAATCACAGGTGCTCCCCATGGAGAGACACTCGGACGAATGAATCCCTTCGCTAATAACTCTTCTAGCTGCAAGCGAAGCTCCTTAAGTTCCTGAGTAGTCATTCGATATGGAGCTCGTGAAATAGGTTCTGCTCCAGGAACAAGGTCTATCTTGAAATCAATATCCCGCTTCGGTGGCATACCTGGAATTTCGCTAGGAAAGACATCCTCATACTCCTTGAGAATAGGATAATCATCAAGGGATGCCTTCCTATTTTCCCCAAAATCTGAGTCATTAACTGTTACAGCAAACAACTTGCATCCTTGACGCAGACATCTCTTCAATTGCATAGCAGAAATCATGCGCAAGGAGATGGGTCTCTGAATCCCAACCACTTCTACTTCTTTGCCCGAATCATCAACACACCTTACTAATTTGCGGCGACAGTCTATCACCGCTTGATGAGCATCCAACCAATCCATTCCCAACACTATGTCATAGGATCCTAATGGTATAATGCGAAGATCCGCTGTGGAAGATAAAGGTCCTATCCTCAACTCGCAACCATGCACAAGAGAGTCTACTGATACTCTAGATCCCGAGGCCAATTCCACCTGCCACTTAACATCTTGCTTTGCTGCCACTAATTTGCAACGTTCCACTATAGAAGGGGAAATAAAAGAATCTGAAGCACCAGAGTCAAAAAGAACAGAAATGGTGATACCTCGCAAGACACCTGTAGTCTCCACAACGGTACCTTGGTGCTCCGCTTGGCGATTATCCACCGCCGCAAACACTCTATGTGACCTGCCTGCATCACCAACAGTGGGCTCTGAAGCTACAGGTCTCTGACCAAATCCTGAAGTATTCTTATGCGGGCACTGTCTAGCAATGTGGCCCTGCTGACCGCAAGAAAAACATCCTGTTCCCCTGCCAAAACCTCCACCGCCTACAGGAGCATTTGACTGCTGAAAACTACCTCTGCTTGCTGCAGATTGTGTGCTTTGCGCTGGTTGACTGGCACGATCACGTTTAACTCTCTGCCAACTTCGATCCTTTCTGGAATGAAATCTGTTGCTTTGCTGATACTGAGAGTTTCTTGATTTCGTCTGAGAAAACTGTTGTTGTTGCTGTCCACTCTTAGAAGGTACCTGATGACTCCTCGAGTTACCTGCTGCATGAGACTAACCACCTCGGAAACCTGAACCTGCTCGAGATGAGCTACCAATCTGTACACCTGTATGACCTCCTAGGGCCATGGTCAAGTTCTCTTCCACCAATCTAGCCTTCTCCACTGCTACCTCCATGGTCTTCGGCTCGAACACACGAACTCCTCCGCTGATGCGTGCATTCAGACCTCTGATAAAATGCTGAACTAACATGGCCTCGTCGTTTCCAATCCCTGCATATTGCTTGAGTTCATAAAACCTGCGCTCATACTGTTCCACTGTCATGGCCATCTGTCTCAACCCATGGAATTCATCCGCTCGTCGTTGCCTCCAGTGATCAGATAAAAATCGAGCTCTGAACCTATCCAGAAATAGTTCCCATGAAACTGTCGCAATATCTAGATGCAACTTTTGTTCCTCAAGATGCCACCAAGTAGAGGCGAATCCTCTTAGATGCATGATGGCGCATCTTGCCTTAGTGTTGCTGCCATATGGATGCATAGCAAAGCATCTCTCCAAATCGATGAGCCATGTTTCTGCTTCCAAACCGCTACCGGAGCCATCAAATGTAGGAGGACGGGCTCTCATCAGGTCTCTCATGTGGCCTGCAAGAATGGCTTCTTGTTCAGCTGTGACCTCTCTCCTTCTAGGAGATCTTTCTCTTTCTCTTTCTTCCGGTTGCACCACCTCCTGCCTCGGACCAAGACGAGCAAGCACCTCTTCAAGGAGCTGGCGAAGTTGAGCACCCTCAGGCTGAACCTGATTCTCCTGATTCTCGCTTCCACCTTCTTGTGAACTTCTATGAGAGGAGCTAGGAGGAGGGCTGATTTCAACACCTCTCCCACGACCCCTACCTCGACCACGTCCTCGGCCTCGCACCCTAGGCATCTTCCTGGACAACACATCCAAGAACAAACTTCAGGTTGTTAGGCAAGGACTAAAAATGAATATGTCCTTCAGAGTTTAAGCAACTAGCATAGCTTAATGGGCTAATTATAAAACCAGAGTACCCAGTGTTAGTAACTTGGCTCTGATACCAGATGTAACGCCCGCCTTGAACGCCTTAAAGAATACACATGTGTGCAATATAAAACAGGAAATTTTTTTTTTAAAAACTGATAAAGTAAGTTACACAACTAACTACAACATATTCTCTAAGGGACCAAGGCTGCATCACTTAACCAATCAACTAACATAAAATTAACATACATCAGTAATTGATCCAAATTCTTTTTCAATAAATAACTCATTCACATTCATTGCAAACGTCAGATAACGGAATCAGCATGATAAGATACGTCACTGAAATGCTTTTATATAAGTACATCAAAACATCATTACAATGCCACTTTTAGTCTACGTCTAAAGTCACATACATAAAGAATATTCTGTTACATAAATCTGGTACAAGGTTGCACACTTACATCTTCATCATTGAAACAAGTACAACTGAAACAAATCCTTTTCTGCATAAGATCCTGACAAGAGAACCAATGGATAAAATAGCTCTTCCACCCGACCATGTGGAACCCTAAGGTCCACCCCCCGAGCTAGGAGTTAACATGAGGTCCCAAACACTGACAGTCAGGTAGACGAAAGACAAACAAGAACAAAGGACGGCCAATGCCAATACAACACATGGCTATAACAATACAACACCACATAACTTTACTTTCACTTCATTTCCAGAGGCGACACAAAACAAACGAGGAGAGACCGAACAAGGGATGCTAGGTTGTAGTAGGGAGAGTGTCATCGCATGGTCCTAACATGGGTTATCCTGACAGCCTCTCACTAGGCGCCGGCCCCCATCTATGGTTATCCTGACAGCCTCTCACTAGGCGCCGGCCCCATAGGGTGACACATGCGGAATCGACCTTCCTTTCATGAGGACAAGGAAGTCAATGATGCCGACCAGGCCTTCTCTACCCATCCTTAGTCTAAACAAGCACTACAGGCCATGGGAGAGGAATCCATTAATCTTATTAATGTGAGATCTACCCTTAACCCCCTAGTTAATTTTTAGGTTATCACTTGATTAATCTACTTCCAACGGGTTATCCTGACTGCCACTTTGGGCGCCGGCCCCACGTTGAAAGCCACTCTCCTTCCTAACACCTAGTCAACCTTAAAACATCAAGCAAGACTTATAACCATACACGTAAATGAACACTGCAAGGCATAAACCCTCTTGCATCAAAATAGAATCATAGCATCAATTGTGATCCAATACTTTTAACATTACATAACTTTATTCTTTTACAGATTTCAGGTCTCTCCTTACGACAAAACAGTACAATAAGGTCACAAGAGGATTAATATCTCATCCCGAGATTATTACTTTACAAGACACAACATTCAATCGTGACAGTACCTCATTATACTACACACTTGTTTGATACATATGAATGCTATTACATCACAATCATAAAACAGCAATACACCAGTTGCCAATACTTAACAACGACAACTCAGCCTCTGGAATACAAGTTTGAACAACCTCAATACGACTCATTACAACACTCAAACAATTCAATTCAAAATTCAAGAGATGAAATACTACAATTCATTCTCAGTTTTAATGCAAACAACTTCTGAAATAAAATCAACATTATATCCTAACACTTGCAACTACATTTCTAACAAATCCTTAATTTTGCTTCAAAAGATCAGTAAATTGATTAACTGAATCATTACAGTAATTGATGTAAAAACCACTTAATTCCAGATACAATCTTATATACTATCCTTCAATCTTATCTAACTAGTTTATTCTATTAAGGATAATAACGCTAAGAGAGATGTCTCATGGCTGAACGGCAATCACACGAGGCGAAAATTCAAACACGAAATCCAAAAGAATTCTTTTATGATGATTTGAAGTTATCTCCGATACTGATCTTATCCATAGTGATTTACTTTTTCAAGAGAATGATCGTAATTACGCCCTATGCGAACAGCTTGGGATATTTTACTACTGAGGTGTAAAACTGCTATTGACTGTTTAATCACTGACGTGAATGATATGCATCCGGTCTGATGACTTCCGGCTATGTTCTCTGAACTTGCAAATTTTACTGCGTTTACAGTATCCACGTAAATCGGAAAGAACTGGAGAGTGTTTGTGATGTGATAAAGAAGACCACGGTTTTGCCCACACAGCAATCTCATTTCAACTCAGTAAGCGAACTGCATTCGTTAGTATACTAGAATGGCTTTCTGCCTGTAAGAAGAGCTATGTTGATAATTTTTCTATCACACTGCTGCTGCCGAATCTGTTATCAGATTTCTGAGATATTCAGATGTTGAGGATTAGCCAAAACGAGACAGTAGCTATTAGAAACAGACAGCTGCTCAATTACACTTGGAACTATTACTACATTATACCAACAGTTGGTTATTGACCATCTTGCCTTCACTGGCTATCTTGAGGTCACCCCAAACTTTTTCAGACGTGCACCAGCTAAGACAACGGCAGCCTACAGATTAAACCTGACTAAGTTTAGATTTTCACCTCTAGCAACTGCAGTAAGCATAAACTCTTAAGACATTATTACTGCTATATAAGCTATGAGTGCGGTCAGAGGTTGATGTATGACAAAAACCCTAGTCAACTTCGATATTGAATGCTACAGCCTCCATCATCTTCCAGGGTTAACGGTGTTTGCTCAGCGTGTTTGAAAGCCAGTGAAAATGCGGTATCCCAAGCTATAAGATGGCTGGTGTACAAAGAATCATCGTCCCAAAACTGACAATGACTGACGGTGGCCATAAAATGGTCATGATGAAAAGACTTCTGTGACTTCAACAAGAGCGAACAGCAATAAGGCCACGGCAGCGAGCATTTCAACCTTGCAGCGTGACCTGATATCCCGATCCACTAATAGCCAATATCAACTGCAGCTAAAAACATAGAATCTCAGACAAGTTGGCTCACCCGTTTTCTTTTAACAAGCAGAACTTCAAATGAGAGCGAATGGTGAGACAAAACGGCAGCGAGCTACTCGACTCATCACCTCCCATCGCGCCCTGACTTAACAATATGCAGCGTCACCAACAAAACCTTAGCAAACGCTACAAGGCATGACGAATGGAGTGCCGTGCCAGATCGCTAAACGAACAGCCTGCCAAAATAAGCATTCAACCTCTCTGGAAAGAATCTGCATTTTACACGCTTGGGAATTTACGCAAGTCTAGGCATTTCTGTAGGTTTCGATTTGCTCCCGGTGATAAGATCGAGCTGGCTGTTAGAACGCATTGTCCTTGAGAGACTCCTCTTACACTTTCATGGAGATCCATGACATGATAACACTGAGGCGTGTGCAGAAAGGTATCAAACAAAAAGAACTCCAGCTAAGGAATGCGCTAGACAATGGAGAAAAAGAACCCGTGGGTTTAACCCCAAAGGCAACACCACCTGGCCGCTCAGCTATAAAGAACAAGAGAAGGATTTTTTTTTATCCTCTCGATAGCCAGAATTCGCTAGTAACCAATCCCTAAAATAGGGATGACGTATTATGGAGAGCCATATCTGAGCCAAAGACGATATTCATCCCTAATATCTAACATTTACCGTCACAACCTAGACGCTTCAATCTATTTACAAAATCATATATTGCAAAGACAAATGGTATAGCTCCCCTTACCACGCAATAAGATTCTAAAGAAACCCTTGTTTGCTTAAATCTGAGACTACTGAAATATTGAAGTTGAATTCCCTTCTTCTATTGCAAATCTACCAATTAAAGTTTCCTGTCAACCCTCGCAAGACCATCCATCCTACAGAAATGAAATCAACAGCCCAGGTTTTTCCAAAACGCAAATCAGAAACGAACCCGAGCTGCCTCCATTTCCATTCATTTACGCTGGAAGGAAAATTCCAATGCGTTGTGCTTGTTGAGACCTACAGTTTCAGTTTCTTGTATGCTCAGCAGTCAATCTCCAGTTACAATCGCTATACAGGTTTCTGAGCAAAAAGGATTTCCAGTTGCAGATGTGGGAGCAAGCACGCAGCCTAAGCAGATCGTTGGGTACAAGAGACATACAGCGGGTTTCCCTGACAGTTTCCAGCTAACACAGAGAGAGAACACTAATAACCTTGATCAGACTTTACAGGGACGACTAGCTGCAACCAACAGCGGTTCATGGCAACTCTATCGAGGTGTCCTACAAACCCTACCAAGATCTCGCCGGTCTGAGAATGTATGCGGAATAATTCGGCAACCAGTGAAAGGAAAGAAAACATTTGACTTCCAGAATCCTTGGGCAGTACCTATGTATTTAAACCCTAAGAGAGGTTGCTGTTCACACACAGAAAGGACAGACTGCCGAACAATGCGGAATCAAACAAACTAAAAACACATTTTGCAGATTGAAAGGAAGTTCAGAGATAAGGCAATCGATGGAACCTGATTTCGCAACCACCGTGACGAACCCGCTCCAATTGTTGCAGTTCCCAGCTGCTTCTTTCCTTACCCCTGTGTTGATCTCCTTGTTGCACCGACAACTCTTTTATAACTCAGTCCCTTTCTCTTCTCCTAGGGTTTTCCACAAGATTCCGAGAAGCTTCTTTTTAAGAAAATGTATATTTTTTTAATTTAATTTAATGATTCCCAATTATTAGGTACTTTATTTTATTATTATTATTTTCTTTATAACCGACCCCCAAAATATTATTATTAATAGAATAGTACTATTTCAACTATCCATATTTTTGTACTATCCTATAATTTATTTTATTAGTCTAGTTGTGAAACACAATTTACAAGCATGGCTATAATTATTTATTTATTTAAATATTTATTATAAATAATATTATATCGAATAATACAACTTCTTAGAACTTATTTATCAACAACACCTCTATTAAAATAATAATTTATTTATAACTTAAATCGACAACTAACGACAATATGTCTATTTAACAACACTAGACTCTTCCGTAGAATATTTCTAATTAAAGCACAACATTACCGCACATACTTAAACACCTTTGAACTTGGTTTGACTCCAAAATACAATGTTACCTGACAGTGAGACATGGGCGAATGACAACCAATAACCACAAGGGTGAACTGACGACGAAGGAACACTGACTAGGGACCTCATATTAACTCCAACCAACTAATCCATTGGCGAAGGCACGCTCAGACCTGTAATCAGGTGGAGTCGATGCCAAGTACCTGCATCCTGCAGCAACGCACAGTTAACCGTAACAAGATATACATATACATCACATGCAGTCCTATCGTGAATGGAAATCGCAGTGAGGTAGGGTACTCGTGAACGAGTAATACAACACTGTTCCATTCACGTTTTAAAATAATAATCACTACATTGAACAAGATATCAGATTACTAATCTACGACATAAAATGATTAGCTAACTTCCGATCCCATATAATGAATAACATCAAAGCATCTAAAACATCAGTTCGTTTATCAAATTGTAAAGCATAATAACATAATCCAACATCAATATCTGTTATCATAACAATTAAGTTCATACTGAAATAGGCAAAATAACTAGAAATCCATCATCAACGATCTAAAAATACTGTCAAAATGTCCAATACTACTAAGCAACCATCAGTCCAAAAGACGATAAGTTGAGGGGTACTACATCCTCCCCCCCTAGGATCAGGCTTACTCCTGGAAGCCTGTGAACAAATATGGATATAGCTCTCGCATACGGGAAGTATCTTCCCAGGTCGCTGAAGTCTCATCATTAGGATCCCATTGGACCCTTACCTGCTCTATGGCTCTGCCCCTGAGAGCGAGTCGCCTGTGCTCTAAAATGCCTACGGGCTCCAAAGCTAGCTGCCCGTCCTCTACCTGTAAAGCATTCCAGTCAAGGACATGAGAAATATCTGGGTGATAAGGTCTAAGAACAGAAACATGAAATACGTCATGGACGCGTGACAAGCTAGGCGGCAAAGCAAGACGGTATGCAACAGGACCGATCCTCTCCAAAACCTCGAATGGCCCCACAAAGCGTGGCGCGAGCTTAGAGCCTTTTCCGTAACGGATCGGACTCTTTCGCGGACGCACCCGCAAGAACACCCGATCACCAACTGAAAACTGACGATCAAGTCTGTGAGTATCTGCATATTTCTTCTGTCTATCCTGAGCTGCTACCAGGTGCTCTCTGATGCGATCAACCTGCTGCTCCATCTCTTGGAGCATCTGAGGACCTAGGAGAACTCTATCCTCAAGGCGATCCCAACTCAATGGGGTACGACAAGGACGACCATACAGGGCCTGAAAAGGAGACATGCCAATGGAACTGTGGTACCCATTATTGTACGCAAACTCCACCAAATACAAATAATCTTCCCATCGGTTTTGCTGATCCATCACATACATACGGAGCATATCCTCGAGGACCTGATTGACCCTCTCAGTTTGCCCATCAGTCTCTGGATGATAAGCTGAACTGAAGTTCAATTGAGTCCCCAAAGCATGCTGAAGAGACGTCCAAAGAGCTGAAGTAAAAACTGGATCACGATCGGAGATAATCTTGCGAGGAATCCCGTGCAATCTGACGATATCCTCCATGAAAATTTTGGCCACAGAAGAAGCATTATATGAAGATCGGACAGGAGAAAAGTGTGCTACTTTCGTAAGCCTGTCAACAGTGACCATTATCGCATCATGGCGACGAGAAGACATGGGTAAACCAACTATAAAGTCTATTGAAATGATGTCCCATTTCCATTCCGGAATAAGATGTGGCTGAAGAAGACCTGCGGGATGCTGATGTTCCGCCTTAACCCTCTGACATTCTAAGCATCTCGAAACAAAATCAGCAATATCCCTCTTCATTCCAGCCCAAAAATATATCTGACGAAGGTCTGCATACATCTTCTTGACACCTGGATGCGCAGAATAAGGTGCCCGATGAGCCTCAGTCATGATTAGGGTGCGGAGACCCTCTGTAGAAGGCACATAAATGCGATCTAAATGTCGCAAGAGACCATCCGACTCGATAGAATACCCAGCATATCTACCCTCCAAGGCTCTACCAGACTCCACTTCAGCTTTCACTTCCTGATACCATCTATCTGCAGGGAGAGCTGCAAGAACCTGCCCTCTCAAATCCACTCCAAGAGTAATAGATGAAAGTTCATGTCTTCGACGACTAAGGGCATCCGCCACCACATTCTCCTTACCTTGGATATATTTTACCTCAAAATCATACTCACATAGAAACTCCATCCATCGCCTCTGTCTCGCATTCAGGTTTGGCTGAGTAAAGATATACTGTAAACTTCGGTGATCACTGTGCAGCTCAAACCGATGCCCCAGCAAGAAGTGTCTCCATCTTACCAATGCATGAACAACTGCAGCTAACTCTAGGTCATGTGTAGGATAATTCAACTCATGATCTTTGAGTTTACGGGACTCGTAAGCTATCACACGACCCTCCTGCATTAAAACTGCTCCTAAACCTTCCAAAGATGCATCAGTACAAACCACAAAATCTCTGGCAGGATCCGGCACTGCTAGAATAGGTGCACTGGTTAACCGCTCCTTAAGACTCTGAAAGGCTGCTTGACACTGATCTGACCAAATGAACTTCTTTCCTTTTCTCTGAAGTGAAGTTATAGGGTGAGCTATCTTTGAAAATCCTTCCACAAATCGCCGATAATAGCCTGCTAAACCCATGAAACTACGAACCTCCGAAACATTGGTAGGAGCAGGCCAATCCATGATCGCTTGAATCTTTGAAGGATCCACTGCAATACCCTTATCCGAAATAACATGTCCCAAATATTTTACTTCAGTTTGAAAGAAATCACATTTAGCCAAATTTGCATACAACTGATTTTCTCTTAAACACTGCAAAACCTGCCGCAAATGCTCTTCATGCTCCTCCATAGACCTTGAATAAATCAATATATCATCTAAGAAGACAAGAACAAATCTATCCAGATAGGTACGGAACACACCATTCATCAGGCTCATGAATACTGATGGCGCATTTGTCAATCCAAAAGGTACAACAGTGAACTCATAATGCCCATAGCGAGTGCGAAATGCTGTCTTGTGGATGTCAGCCTCAAAAATGCGCAACTGATGATATCCCGATTTTAGGTCTATCTTCGAAAATACCTTAGCTCCCTTGATCTGATCAAAAAGGTCATCAATTCGCGGCAATGGGTACCTGTTCTTCACAGTCACCTTATTAAGCTGCCGATAGTCGATGCACAAACGCAGAGATCCATCCTTCTTCTTCACAAAAATCACAGGTGCTCCCCA
Source organism: Cunninghamia lanceolata (assembly GCA_027924645.1). Classification (NCBI taxonomy): domain Eukaryota; kingdom Viridiplantae; phylum Streptophyta; class Pinopsida; order Cupressales; family Cupressaceae; genus Cunninghamia; species Cunninghamia lanceolata. The sequence goes on along the minus strand of BSBN01000822.1, from coordinate 15,354,789 downwards.
TGGAGAGACACTCGGACGAATGAATCCCTTCGCTAATAACTCTTCTAGCTGCAAGCGAAGCTCCTTAAGTTCCTGAGTAGTCATTCGATATGGAGCTCGTGAAATAGGTTCTGCTCCAGGAACAAGGTCTATCTTGAAATCAATATCCCGCTTCGGTGGCATACCTGGAATTTCGCTAGGAAAGACATCCTCATACTCCTTGAGAATAGGATAATCATCAAGGGATGCCTTCCTATTTTCCCCAAAATCTGAGTCATTAACTGTTACAGCAAACAACTTGCATCCTTGACGCAGACATCTCTTCAATTGCATAGCAGAAATCATGCGCAAGGAGATGGGTCTCTGAATCCCAACCACTTCTACTTCTTTGCCCGAATCATCAACACACCTTACTAATTTGCGGCGACAGTCTATCACCGCTTGATGAGCATCCAACCAATCCATTCCCAACACTATGTCATAGGATCCTAATGGTATAATGCGAAGATCCGCTGTGGAAGATAAAGGTCCTATCCTCAACTCGCAACCATGCACAAGAGAGTCTACTGATACTCTAGATCCCGAGGCCAATTCCACCTGCCACTTAACATCTTGCTTTGCTGCCACTAATTTGCAACGTTCCACTATAGAAGGGGAAATAAAAGAATCTGAAGCACCAGAGTCAAAAAGAACAGAAATGGTGATACCTCGCAAGACACCTGTAGTCTCCACAACGGTACCTTGGTGCTCCGCTTGGCGATTATCCACCGCCGCAAACACTCTATGTGACCTGCCTGCATCACCAACAGTGGGCTCTGAAGCTGCAGGTCTCTGACCAAATCCTGAAGTATTCTTATGCGGGCACTGTCTAGCAATGTGGCCCTGCTGACCGCAAGAAAAACATCCTGTTCCCCTGCCAAAACCTCCACCGCCTACAGGAGCATTTGACTGCTGAAAACTACCTCTGCTTGCTGCAGATTGTGTGCTTTGCGCTGGTTGACTGGCACGATCACGTTTAACTCTCTGCCAACTTCGATCCTTTCTGGAATGAAATCTGTTGCTTTGCTGATACTGAGAGTTTCTTGATTTCGTCTGAGAAAACTGTTGTTGTTGCTGTCCACTCTTAGAAGGTACCTGATGACTCCTCGAGTTACCTGCTGCATGAGACTAACCACCTCGGAAACCTGAACCTGCTCGAGATGAGCTACCAATCTGTACACCTGTATGACCTCCTAGGGCCATGGTCAAGTTCTCTTCCACCAATCTAGCCTTCTCCACTGCTACCTCCATGGTCTTCGGCTCGAACACACGAACTCCTCCGCTGATGCGTGCATTCAGACCTCTGATAAAATGCTGAACTAACATGGCCTCGTCGTTTCCAATCCCTGCATATTGCTTGAGTTCATAAAACCTGCGCTCATACTGTTCCACTGTCATGGCCATCTGTCTCAACCCATGGAATTCATCCGCTCGTCGTTGCCTCCAGTGATCAGATAAAAATCGAGCTCTGAACCTATCCAGAAATAGTTCCCATGAAACTGTCGCAATATCTAGATGCAACTTTTGTTCCTCAAGATGCCACCAAGTAGAGGCGAATCCTCTTAGATGCATGATGGCGCATCTTGCCTTAGTGTTGCTGCCATATGGATGCATAGCAAAGCATCTCTCCAAATCGATGAGCCATGTTTCTGCTTCCAAACCGCTACCGGAGCCATCAAATGTAGGAGGACGGGCTCTCATCAGGTCTCTCATGTGGCCTGCAAGAATGGCTTCTTGTTCAGCTGTGACCTCTCTCCTTCTAGGAGATCTTTCTCTTTCTCTTTCTTCCGGTTGCACCACCTCCTGCCTCGGACCAAGACGAGCAAGCACCTCTTCAAGGAGCTGGCGAAGTTGAGCACCCTCAGGCTGAACCTGATTCTCCTGATTCTCGCTTCCACCTTCTTGTGAACTTCTATGAGAGGAGCTAGGAGGAGGGCTGATTTCAACACCTCTCCCACGACCCCTACCTCGACCACGTCCTCGGCCTCGCACCCTAGGCATCTTCCTGGACAACACATCCAAGAACAAACTTCAGGTTGTTAGGCAAGGACTAAAAATGAATATGTCCTTCAGAGTTTAAGCAACTAGCATAGCTTAATGGGCTAATTATAAAACCAGAGTACCCAGTGTTAGTAACTTGGCTCTGATACCAGATGTAACGCCCGCCTTGAACGCCTTAAAGAATACACATGTGTGCAATATAAAACAGGAAATTTTTTTTTTAAAAACTGATAAAGTAAGTTACACAACTAACTACAACATATTCTCTAAGGGACCAAGGCTGCATCACTTAACCAATCAACTAACATAAAATTAACATACATCAGTAATTGATCCAAATTCTTTTTCAATAAATAACTCATTCACATTCATTGCAAACGTCAGATAACGGAATCAGCATGATAAGATACGTCACTGAAATGCTTTTATATAAGTACATCAAAACATCATTACAATGCCACTTTTAGTCTACGTCTAAAGTCACATACATAAAGAATATTCTGTTACATAAATCTGGTACAAGGTTGCACACTTACATCTTCATCATTGAAACAAGTACAACTGAAACAAATCCTTTTCTGCATAAGATCCTGACAAGAGAACCAATGGATAAAATAGCTCTTCCACCCGACCATGTGGAACCCTAAGGTCCACCCCCCGAGCTAGGAGTTAACATGAGGTCCCAAACACTGACAGTCAGGTAGACGAAAGACAAACAAGAACAAAGGACGGCCAATGCCAATACAACACATGGCTATAACAATACAACACCACATAACTTTACTTTCACTTCATTTCCAGAGGCGACACAAAACAAACGAGGAGAGACCGAACAAGGGATGCTAGGTTGTAGTAGGGAGAGTGTCATCGCATGGTCCTAACATGGGTTATCCTGACAGCCTCTCACTAGGCGCCGGCCCCCATCTATGGTTATCCTGACAGCCTCTCACTAGGCGCCGGCCCCATAGGGTGACACATGCGGAATCGACCTTCCTTTCATGAGGACAAGGAAGTCAATGATGCCGACCAGGCCTTCTCTACCCATCCTTAGTCTAAACAAGCACTACAGGCCATGGGAGAGGAATCCATTAATCTTATTAATGTGAGATCTACCCTTAACCCCCTAGTTAATTTTTAGGTTATCACTTGATTAATCTACTTCCAACGGGTTATCCTGACTGCCACTTTGGGCGCCGGCCCCACGTTGAAAGCCACTCTCCTTCCTAACACCTAGTCAACCTTAAAACATCAAGCAAGACTTATAACCATACACGTAAATGAACACTGCAAGGCATAAACCCTCTTGCATCAAAATAGAATCATAGCATCAATTGTGATCCAATACTTTTAACATTACATAACTTTATTCTTTTACAGATTTCAGGTCTCTCCTTACGACAAAACAGTACAATAAGGTCACAAGAGGATTAATATCTCATCCCGAGATTATTACTTTACAAGACACAACATTCAATCGTGACAGTACCTCATTATACTACACACTTGTTTGATACATATGAATGCTATTACATCACAATCATAAAACAGCAATACACCAGTTGCCAATACTTAACAACGACAACTCAGCCTCTGGAATACAAGTTTGAACAACCTCAATACGACTCATTACAACACTCAAACAATTCAATTCAAAATTCAAGAGATGAAATACTACAATTCATTCTCAGTTTTAATGCAAACAACTTCTGAAATAAAATCAACATTATATCCTAACACTTGCAACTACATTTCTAACAAATCCTTAATTTTGCTTCAAAAGATCAGTAAATTGATTAACTGAATCATTACAGTAATTGATGTAAAAACCACTTAATTCCAGATACAATCTTATATACTATCCTTCAATCTTATCTAACTAGTTTATTCTATTAAGGATAATAACGCTAAGAGAGATGTCTCATGGCTGAACGGCAATCACACGAGGCGAAAATTCAAACACGAAATCCAAAAGAATTCTTTTATGATGATTTGAAGTTATCTCCGATACTGATCTTATCCATAGTGATTTACTTTTTCAAGAGAATGATCGTAATTACGCCCTATGCGAACAGCTTGGGATATTTTACTACTGAGGTGTAAAACTGCTATTGACTGTTTAATCACTGACGTGAATGATATGCATCCGGTCTGATGACTTCCGGCTATGTTCTCTGAACTTGCAAATTTTACTGCGTTTACAGTATCCACGTAAATCGGAAAGAACTGGAGAGTGTTTGTGATGTGATAAAGAAGACCACGGTTTTGCCCACACAGCAATCTCATTTCAACTCAGTAAGCGAACTGCATTCGTTAGTATACTAGAATGGCTTTCTGCCTGTAAGAAGAGCTATGTTGATAATTTTTCTATCACACTGCTGCTGCCGAATCTGTTATCAGATTTCTGAGATATTCAGATGTTGAGGATTAGCCAAAACGAGACAGTAGCTATTAGAAACAGACAGCTGCTCAATTACACTTGGAACTATTACTACATTATACCAACAGTTGGTTATTGACCATCTTGCCTTCACTGGCTATCTTGAGGTCACCCCAAACTTTTTCAGACGTGCACCAGCTAAGACAACGGCAGCCTACAGATTAAACCTGACTAAGTTTAGATTTTCACCTCTAGCAACTGTAGTAAGCATAAACTCTTAAGACATTATTACTGCTATATAAGCTATGAGTGCGGTCAGAGGTTGATGTATGACAAAAACCCTAGTCAACTTCGATATTGAATGCTACAGCCTCCATCATCTTCCAGGGTTAACGGTGTTTGCTCAGCGTGTTTGAAAGCCAGTGAAAATGCGGTATCCCAAGCTATAAGATGGCTGGTGTACAAAGAATCATCGTCCCAAAACTGACAATGACTGACGGTGGCCATAAAATGGTCATGATGAAAAGACTTCTGTGACTTCAACAAGAGCAAACAGCAATAAGGCCACGGCAGCGAGCATTTCAACCTTGCAGCGTGACCTGATATCCCGATCCACTAATAGCCAATATCAACTGCAGCTAAAAACATAGAATCTCAGACAAGTTGGCTCACCCGTTTTCTTTTAACAAGCAGAACTTCAAATGAGAGCGAATGGTGAGACAAAACGGCAGCGAGCTACTCGACTCATCACCTCCCATCGCGCCCTGACTTAACAATATGCAGCGTCACCAACAAAACCTTAGCAAACGCTACAAGGCATGACGAATGGAGTGCCGTGCCAGATCGCTAAACGAACAGCCTGCCAAAATAAGCATTCAACCTCTCTGGAAAGAATCTGCATTTTACACGCTTGGGAATTTACGCAAGTCTAGGCATTTCTGTAGGTTTCGATTTGCTCCCGGTGATAAGATCGAGCTGGCTGTTAGAACGCATTGTCCTTGAGAGACTCCTCTTACACTTTCATGGAGATCCATGACATGATAACACTGAGGCGTGTGCAGAAAGGTATCAAACAAAAAGAACTCCAGCTAAGGAATGCGCTAGACAATGGAGAAAAAGAACCCGTGGGTTTAACCCCAAAGGCAACACCACCTGGCCGCTCAGCTATAAAGAACAAGAGAAGGATTTTTTTTGATCCTCTCGATAGCCAGAATTCGCTAGTAACCAATCCCTAAAATAGGGATGACGTATTATGGAGAGCCATATCTGAGCCAAAGATGATATTCATCCCTAATATCTAACATTTACCGTCACAACCTAGACGCTTCAATCTATTTACAAAATCATATATTGCAAAGACAAATGGTATAGCTCCCCTTACCACGCAATAAGATTCTAAAGAAACCCTTGTTTGCTTAAATCTGAGACTACTGAAATATTGAAGTTGAATTCCCTTCTTCTATTGCAAATCTACCAATTAAAGTTTCCTGTCAACCCTCGCAAGACCATCCATCCTACAGAAATGAAATCAACAGCCCAGGTTTTTCCAAAACGCAAATCAGAAACGAACCCTAGCTGCCTCCATTTCCATTCATTTACGCTGGAAGGAAAATTCCAATGCGTTGTGCTTGTTGAGACCTACAGTTTCAGTTTCTTGTATGCTCAGCAGTCAATCTCCAGTTACAATCGCTATACAGGTTTCTGAGCAAAAAGGATTTCCAGTTGCAGATGTGGGAGCAAGCACGCAGCCTAAGCAGATCGTTGGGTACAAGAGACATACAGCGGGTTTCCCTGACAGTTTCCAGCTAACACAGAGAGAGAACACTAATAACCTTGATCAGACTTTACAGGGACGACTAGCTGCAACCAACAGCGGTTCATGGCAACTCTATCGAGGTGTCCTACAAACCCTACCAAGATCTCGCCGGTCTGAGAATGTATGCGGAATAATTCGGCAACCAGTGAAAGGAAAGAAAACATTTGACTTCCAGAATCCTTGGGCAGTACCTATGTATTTAAACCCTAAGAGAGGTTGCTGTTCACACACAGAAAGGACAGACTGCCGAACAATGCGGAATCAAACAAACTAAAAACACATTTTGCAGATTGAAAGGAAGTTCAGAGATAAGGCAATCGACGGAACCTGATTTCGCAACCACCGTGACGAACCCGCTCCAATTGTTGCAGTTCCCAGCTGCTTCTTTCCTTACCCCTGTGTTGATCTCCTTGTTGCACCGACAACTCTTTTATAACTCAGTCCCTTTCTCTTCTCCTAGGGTTTTCCACAAGATTCCGAGAAGCTTCTTTTTAAGAAAATGTATATATTTTTTTAATTTAATTTAATGATTCCCAATTATTAGGTACTTTATTTTATTATTATTATTTTCTTTATAACCGACCCCCAAAATATTATTATTAATAGAATAGTACTATTTCAACTATCCATATTTTTGTACTATCCTATAATTTATTTTATTAGTCTAGTTGTGAAACACAATTTACAAGCATGGCTATAATTATTTATTTATTTAAATATTTATTATAAATAATATTATATCGAATAATACAACTTCTTAGAACTTATTTATCAACAACACCTCTATTAAAATAATAATTTATTTATAACTTAAATCGACAACTAACGACAATATGTCTATTTAACAACACTAGACTCTTCCGTAGAATATTTCTAATTAAAGCACAACATTACCGCACATACTTAAACACCTTTGAACTTGGTTTGACTCCAAAATACAATGTTACCTGACAGTGAGACATGGGCGAATGACAACCAATAACCACAAGGGTGAACTGACGACGAAGGAACACTGACTAGGGACCTCATATTAACTCCAACCAACTAATCCATTGGCGAAGGCACGCTCAGACCTGTAATCAGGTGGAGTCGATGCCAAGTACCTGCATCCTGCAGCAACGCACAGTTAACCGTAACAAGATATACATATACATCACATGCAGTCCTATCGTGAATGGAAATCGCAGTGAGGTAGGGTACTCGTGAACGAGTAATACAACACTGTTCCATTCACGTTTTAAAATAATAATCACTACATTGAACAAGATATCAGATTACTAATCTACGACATAAAATGATTAGCTAACTTCCGATCCCATATAATGAATAACATCAAAGCATCTAAAACATCAGTTCGTTTATCAAATTGTAAAGCATAATAACATAATCCAACATCAATATCTGTTATCATAACAATTAAGTTCATACTGAAATAGGCAAAATAACTAGAAATCCATCATCAACGATCTAAAAATACTGTCAAAATGTCCAATACTACTAAGCAACCATCAGTCCAAAAGACGATAAGTTGAGGGGTACTACAAAATTGCTCAAGTGCAGGCATACATTAAAGGATTAGTGGCACCCACTAATATCTCCATATCCTCCACTACTTCCTTAACATTAATATCTCAAGAGGAGGTAGTAGCATTAGATGTTCAAAAGCATAATACACAAATAATCAACAATTGGTTCAGCGAATTTTTGGCTGATGGAGAACAGATGATAAGGATCTCACTGTCTAATTGAGAATTATTGAGTAACTTGAAAGAGAAGACAGACAAGGTAAATAAAGATGTTAGTCAGAGATTAATAAAAAGGGACAAACATCTAGCTGCACTTAAAGACACGAGGAAAACATACACCAACCTCCTCATAACAAAGAATATATTGACATCTCAGACATTACTTCACCTAGATGGCTGGTATGATGATACAAAATTTGAGGTGGACATCCTGGAGAGATGTAATTCTAAAGCAATAGATATCAGCATGAAAATTCATGACCTTTTAGCAGAAGAAATAGAGATCCTAGAGGCCCTTGAGGGCGAAGTGGAAGGAAAGGTGGAAAATCAAGATGAGGATTTTGCCACAAAAGCGTTCAAGAACAATTTTAAGCTAGCAGCTGAGGACCCTATCAGGCACTTCTCTGAAGATATAATTGATAAGGCCATGAGGATGAAGGCCAAAATTGAGAAGTACAAAGAAGAGTTGGACAGCATAACTAATAGGTGGATATCCCTACAGGAACAGTTAAAGGTGCAAGAACATGCATTTAAGAAGGTTAAAGTAGGGGATATTGTAGAGTTAGAAAAGGTAGTGCATGCATATGAGGTCATCCAGGGGACCAAATGTAGAGTAATGGAAGAAGAGCCTTCTATTGATGAAGAGGAAGATGATGATGCAAAGTAGGCATCATGTTGACCAAGTTAACAATTTTGAAGAATATTCTAGATGCCAGCTGGATACCATAGATTGATTGCCAACTGGCAATCATGTGCCATGTTCACATTTTGACTATTGATCTTTTGGGATGATCCTGATCATTGGATTTTTTGTAACTAACTCTCATCCTTGTTCTATAAAGGATGGAGAGTTCCATTTGTACAATTATTAGAAGCTTAATTGAGATTGGATTATTGAATGTCATGACCAATTCTCAAGGTCAATTGTAAATGTATATTCCTTTTACATACTTAATGAAGATGAAGACTTGTGATTACAGATAATCGTAAATCCTACATAATTTGTGGATGATATTTTGATATTCCTTTGATTTGTTGCGTCCCTTGGAGTGCATTTTAGTTTGTGAATGTTGTTATTATCCTTTCCTTTGAAGATTTGTATCGATTATATGTAGCTGTGGAATGTCTTGGTGAAAATATGGTTTGATTTTCTTCTCTTTCATGACAATATGAAGGATATGTGTGGATCAGTGACTGAAGATTCATTCATTTTAGTAAAGTTAGAATTTAGTTTCAATTTCTTTTAAATTTCATTGAATCATCATCATAACTGCAAATATACATGTAAATGAAAAGCATAACATAAAATATGTTGATATCCGCAAACACATGAAGATCATAGGCATATTTGAGCAAAAAGCATGTAAAATTGCAAATATCATGCAAAGAATCATAAATAATGGCAAAGATCATAGAAATATATGCTTATAGGCACATTATTTGAAAGAATTCATAATGCAGAAGTAAAATCAAGCAAAGATTAGTTCAATTTGAGTAAATTGAAGATAGTTTTCAGAACTAATCAGAATACTAGAGTGATAACCAGAAGAATTGATCAAACTTAATATAAATATTTGCATGATCTAGTTGAATATTGTAAGATTTAATATCATTTGTTGAGAATTCATAGAAAACAGGTGAAACAGAGTCATATTTGCATATCAGGATATAGATACTTCAAGATCAAGTACATAAGGAGACTTGGGATCATAAATTCACTCAGAATTTATCGTATCTTTCAAGATAAATAAAGGTTGTTGTGTAACTTTTATTTCTTGTTGTTATGACTAACATCATCATCAACAGAAACAAGAGCTCTCGCAGAGCCCATGCCCCCAAAGTGACATGTGTTTACGATTGCCAAATGTTCCCACAAACACATTGATAAGATATGTTAAACAACAAGATGGGTAGAAAGTCTTACTCTAAGATAACAACCATATCATAAAATATATGCATGAAAAAAGTCATATCAAGGACCAAGGCTATACTATGGTTTCAGAGCCGAGTATAACCATTGGGCTATACTGCAGGTACCTCAGAACCGAGTGTAGCAACAAGGTGAGATACCAATCAAAGTGTACAAGAGTGGATTGAGTGGATTGTAAAATGTTATTCTCAATAAATGCCACAATATGATACATCACACAGAGTGATTCTACTAGTCAAGCGTTGGATATATATAGAGATCAACCCCATCTTCATATATGGACTAGGTCCATTTTTGCTTACTCGCTGAAGGGACACATGGTCTGTATTAGTATTTGTTTGTTTTCGTCATTCGCCAACTAGGTAGAATCACTGAAGAAGGTAAACAATAAAAATGAGAGAGGAGAATAGTGCCTTAGGAACACCATGTAGGAGGATGCCCCAGGTCATCAACCACAACGTTATGCCCCTAAGGCACGACACATGATAATAAAATAGAGGAAAGGCAAGATAGAAGAATGATGAAACAAATAGAAGAATGGTCACAACAGAGGCGGTCTCCCGGTATCCTTGACCTTACAAGAGTATCAAGGGTCATCAAAGGAGTCCTAAACAACACATAACACATCACGAGGGAACACAACACATAAGAGGAGGTCACATAAACGAGCAAAAGTATGCTACGACAAAGGTGGCCAACAGGGTTAGAAATACTTGTGTATACAACCAAACTAGTGGTTGTCGTCAAGCAAGTCATCTTCCTCCCAATCTCGAATGCACGAAGAAAAGGGAACATAAGGTACAATTGACCGACTAAAGTTATCATCCTTTACTCATTCTTGGCCTTTTTGTCATCCAAGATGTTAGTCTGTCACACTCGTGTTCTTTAGTCAAGACCATGCTAGCGTCCTTTGAATTCAAACATCACTTTTCTTGCTCACTCTTCTCTCTTCTTCCATCTCAAAAGCCCTACCTAGTTCACCTCCAAGTGTCAAAAAGGGGCAAATTGCTTATAGAAGGGGGTTTTTAGTGGAAAATGAACATAAAAAAAGAGGAAGTTGTAAGAAAAGGAGAAAACCACTTAGGTTCAAAACACAAGATATTCAACACACTTAGTAATAATAGGAACACAACACCATGGACTTCTTTAGCAAACCTCTATAGTTGTAGCTCATACACTCCTTTAGCACATAGGGTTTTACACATGTGAAGCTCTTCTCAAATATTACTATTAAATCAACCTAGGGATCTAGCCAAGGCAGATCCCCTAATGTGCCCTAAGCACCCACTTTTCTTTTAGACAACAAGTTATAGGTTTCAACCAAGAGTTGTAGAGAACATTGTCATGTAGAATAAGATTTCCATGCATGACTTGGATAATAGCATGGTTATACATATAGGAATGCATGATGTGCTACCATCCCTAACAACATTGTACCATAAACACAAAATTCATAGCTTGATTTTGAAATCATGAAACCTTCTCATGTTCCTCTTCTACCATTTATGTCTTTTTCAATCTTCAAAAATAAAAATAATCTCTCGTCCCTCCTTATTCTATGCATTTTCATTTCTTATGTAATTTTCTGACTTAGTAATTTCTTTGGTATTGTAAAATTTAAATATTTTGTTAAATGTATGTTTTATTATCAAGTGTGTTCTTTGGTATAATTCTGTGAATAGCAGTGTTTGTATGATTGTTATGATGTTCGGTGCTCTACGTACTCTGTCAATAGTAACATACTCTTCTCTAAGCTACCATTTTTATTTATTGTTGCTATATCTATTTTGGTTGATATGTTTGTAATTTTATACTTTAATCTAATATTAAAAAAAATACTTAGTAATTTCTTACTATTTTAAAATTTAAAATATTTGATTAAATGTTTGTTTATCATTATTATCATGTATGTTTTAGAGAGAGAAATTTCCCTAGTAAGTAAAAGTAGACTATAAAGCTCTTGTTTTCAGTTATACTCTCTTATTTAAGAATAATGTGAATCTCTCCATTATGTTTGAAGTTGATGACATGAAACCTATGATTCCCCTCCCAGTCTACTTTCAATTGAAAAACAAGTTTGATACTTTCAATTGAAAAACAACTTTGATACCTAGGTATTGTGCATTGAATGTGGGAAGAGCATTTTTCCCACATTCCCTTAATAAACACTTTTTTTAAACTTTTGGTGGTGTAAAGGAGAAATAAAGGTTTTAAAATTTGAAAAAGTTGTATGTTGTTGTAAAACTCGGCTTTAATCATGAAGAGGAAACGGACTATTTGTATAGAATATTCACGTTAATTCCCCAACGTTGATGATTAAAGATGAAAGTAAATTATAATTTTATTAAAAACAAATAAGGGATATTTCGATTTATTTAAATATGCACTTCAAAAAGAAGACAAGAAATTGGTCTTCCTTTTAAAGCCACTATGGATTTGTAATGGTGAAATTTATACCCTTTGATGGAACATTTTTAATATAATTATATTTTTAGTGGTAAGTATATTTATTCTTGTATTACATTTGGTTTATGTTTAGATTTTTATTTATATTAATTTTATTATATTCATTATTTATTTTTTATTTATTCCACTTTATTTGTAATCATTTGTATATATTTATTTTTTATTTTGAGGTTCTCACAATCAAGTACATTCCACATCATTTGAGATTGAGTTGTGTATGGGAATGAGTTTTAAATTTAAATTATAATTTCTTCGTCCTTTCGTACTAGCTATTGTGAGTCGACTTAACATACATCTATGTGACATATTACTATGACTTGGTATTTAAAGACATTCAATGTGTACTTATTCTCATGGAGGATCATCTATGAATCTAAGTGACATCAAAGAGAAAACATTAGAGTACACTTTAATTTTCTAAGGGACAAAGAATCACATCATCTGCATATAGACCACATGTATGTGTATATGTTCTCTTGAATTTTTGCTCAAAGTCATAAAGTTGATCAATATAGGAGTCTAACCTAGGAGAACTTGACCCTAACAATCTGGTAGATTCTCCTAAGGTGTTGATAAACATTGTAGTCCTTACAAGCTTATCGAATGTATTTCAAAAATCTACACTTTACCAATTTAGATCAATTTGTCAATGTTTAAATCTGCAATGATCATAATCAAATCTACAACATGTGGATTGAGCCACAAGGTTTTCTACAATTGTTAAGACTCTAAAATATTCATTCGCTATTAAATTTCTAAGAGTGGTGAATCAATTATGTACATCATCAATGTCATTCTTGACCATCAATATTAGAGACAAATACATAATTCCTCTCATTTAGTTATCACATTTATTACTATTCATTTATCACCCTCTCTAAATTAATCCAAATTCAATATACTTAATTATTTACAGTTATTTATTAGCCTAAATTACTTATATAAAGAATATTTACTTAAATTGTCTTAGAAGATTTTGAGGTGCTTAACCATGAAAAGAAAGAAGTGAAAATACAAATGCTCTTTTCCATGACCATTCCAAGAGTGGAGTAACAAGTGTAGGGAAAAACACCTCCACATAAATGAATATAAGTTAATTAAATGTACACAAATAGAAATCAATTAATGTTAAAGCATAAAGTTTATTAGGGATCCACACTTTAATATAAGTGAGCTTAAATAATATTTGCAAGGTTTTAATTATAAGATGTAACCTTATAATATACTAAATATGTTTTTTTAATAGTGAATGGGGAATTTTTACCTTGGCCCTTAGGTGAAGCCACAAAAGAATGATCCTTTTTTAATTGAAAGAAAGTTTAACTAATAAAAAAAGAAATATGTCTCTCAGAATGATGTTTGTGAGTTTTTATCTTTATAATTTCTGCACCATAAATATTGTGTCCTATGTTATGTGTGTTCAATCTATTTTCTTCTACAAATTATTTAAATTTTGTATTAATTTAATTCTTGTATTAATTTATTATCACACGATTTGTATTTAGGTTTCCTATCCTGATAACTATGATAATGTATCTACAAGAAATAAGAGAAACGTTATTTAAAAAAAACAATATTAAATAAATATTTTATTACCCATTAAAGTTCTAATGAAAAAGGAAACAATTAGTTTTATTTCTTAAAAATATTTTTTTATGGTACGTAAATTCCTATCTTAATCAAGTCTTATAGAATAGAATGGTTACAAGGTAGTTAGTACCGTGTAAACATTATTCATTAACCATTTATCAATATTTATTAAATATTTATCAATAGATAGATGAGCATACATATTCATTAACCATTTCTATTATAAAATATTATATTTATATAAATATGACACAATTGACACACACAGTATAAAAATGATGAAATATACGTATCTTTAAAAAAATCTATGTAAAAGATAGATATTATTCTTGAGGCACTTATTCCCACTTTAATCATCAATTCAATAAAAAATAGACATCTTAAGAAGATATTACTCTAGGGACCTATTCCCATTTTAATCACAAATGCAATAAAAATGGGCACCTAGTATACTAGTTTATTTTACTTTAGAACTATGTTTTGTTGGTGCATTGATGTGGCATCACATGATTGGTTGCTTTTAAAATCTAATGAGCACATTTTGTTCAATTATAAGTACTTATAGTAACACTAACAACCTTAAAGTCACAACTACTAGTGCTAAAGTTTAAACTTTTAAAAATATTGGACCTTAAATACACAAATACTGCTCGGGTCCTCTCCCCTATAAATATAATTAATAAAAGCATAAAAGTTAAGAGTTTTTTTGCTTTAATTTAGAGCTATTTAAGAATTATTTTATTTATCTATATTGTTTACTTTACTTTTATTTGAAGAGCTATTTTTATTAGTACTGTAGTACTAATAAAAATCTAGTGATTAATCTAGAAGAGTAAATTTGAACTTTTCCTGAAAATTTTTAAAAAAAAATTGGAGAAATTATTTAGCTCTATTGTAATTGGCTCAAATAAAATTACCTCTTCTTGGGATTGTCGGAGATACTATTTTTAGTGCAACAAACACCTAAAATTGAGGAGGTAATTCCGGTTAGAAGGGAGGAGGTGGCAATGATAACAATTTATTTTTTGAGTGAAACAAACACTTAAAAATGAGGAGATAAATCCCCGGGAGGAGGTGGCAATGGAAAGCAAATAACTTTTTAAATTTTTTTATGATTTAGTCAGGAATTTGGTTATTAAACAATTCATTTATGCAATGATAACAATTTATTTTTTGAGTGAAACAAACACTTAAAAATGAGGAGACAAATCCCCGGGAGGAGGTGGCAATGGAAAGCAAATAACTTTTTAAATTTTTTTATGACTTAGTCGGGAATTTGGTTATGAAACAATTCATTTATGCTTATTAAATTGTTGTATAATTATGATTATTATTATTGTTTTATTAAAATGTTATATGATTATTATCATTATTATAATTATAAAATCGTTGTAATATTTATATTATTATAATATATAATGATTTAATGTTTTCTATAGTTTTTTTTATTGTTTTGGGTATAAAAATATTAAAAATAACTAACAAATTAATTTGTTTTTTTATTAATATTAATATTATTATTTTATTCTCTTCTAAATATTAAAAATTAGTAACAAATTAATATATTATATTATTATTATTATTATTATTATATTATTGTAATATTTATATTATAACTTATAATGATATAATTTATTTGTCACCATTCTATAGTTATTTTATTCTTTTATGTATAAAAATATAAAAATTACTAATATATATATTTTTAATTAATAATAATATTATTATAATATTATGTAACATTATATTGTTTTGATAAAAGTAACTAGGAAGGGCCCAAACCCATGTACAAAAGCCAAGACAAGTGAGAGAAACGAGTTTCACAAGCATTGAAACAAGGACACAAAACGAGATTTTGAAAGGGCCAGAACCCTTATAACAAGAGGCAACCTCGTTGTGAACAAAAGACAAAACATGGACTAGACTATGCTAGAACTTGACCTTACATAACGAACACCTTTAACTCGAGGGTGCAAAGTAGAAATAGCCTTCAGAAGACCTTTCTTCCTCCTCTGAACAATGGTCCAAGAACTCAAAGGGTCTTGTTAGGTCTCAAAAATGTAGGTTACAAGTCTAAGAGGATGCCAGGCTCTATGATCAGACTTGCAACATTTTTGAGCTAACGAATGGAGTTAACCTATATGGTTGATAACTCCCTGCACTTCAAGTTCTGCTAAACCTAGACGGGTGGACCTTAATAGCTAATGAAGCAGATAAAAGGAATGTATGACTCAAATGAATTTAGGGATCTACCCACAATGGCATAAAGTGTGGAATAGATGAAAGCTTGCAAACTACTTCTACTCCTATTACTAAGATCTGAGATGTAACTGTTTGAATAAGATTTTATGGAATCCAAGAGTGGAATTGGTATGACCAGTGCCTATTTCTATTGGGCTAGTGGAATCAAGGTGTATATGATATATGATTTACTTATTGGTTACAATTCTAATTGTTTGGCACTTGTATTTGTTTATACCTTGTATAAATGTGTAAGAATGTGACTGACATGCTCTACTTATTGATCCATTCGATCTTACCAGGTTACTGTGACTTATTGAAAGGATTTTAATCCTTCCTTGAAGGAACCAATCAACAGAATCACACAATGACAGCAAGTGTGTATTGACAAATGGAGTAGATCCTCAATTTGAATAACAAGACAATATCGAGTTGGAGACAGTATGGCAATCTTGTTACTGATCAAAATGTTACTTCCAATTTACTGTAATCAATCAAAAGGATTTTAATTCTTTAATAGAAACCAATTAATTCGATTATACAAAAACAACAAGTGTGTCTCGATGAAACTGAAATATCAACTTGGAAACTCAAGTTCAAATAACAGAGAAATAACAATGTGGAGACAACCAAATAATTGTTTAGCTCAACAAACAATAGACACCAATATTAAATCACCAATTTATGCATTCTTCCTCCATTATACAATTTCAAAAGATTTTACAATATACAACGTAATATTTTATTTCGGCAACTGATCAATCCATCTAGTTATCTAACTCCTACTTCTGATCATGATGTTTTTCTAATCTACCGATGATTTTTGTTTGATGATTTCATCTGGTATATATACATTACATCTTCTAGGGTTATGACCCTTCATATCCATCCTGTGCGTCCTTTCATTTGCTGTGAAAGATAATAATTTTGCAAGATATTTTTGCAAAATATTAGTCTCTTGTTTGTCTTTCTTCTTAATTAATTTCCATCGTTTGGGTAAATAAATTTGCTAATTAGTTATCTTTTATCCACAAGTTCACTTTGCATTCTCACCCAATCCAAAAAATATAATCTTTGGGTAAGAAAGAATTTACCCCCTCCATGATTTCCTTGGCAATCAAAAATTACGTTTCATTTTATATTCCCGTGCAAAATATTTTTCCCATGACTATTAACATTAGTCAAAATGGCTATTAGCATCCCCTTTGTCAAATTCATATTTCATTTTATCCTCACTTTCATCATATTTTGGGCAAAAATAATCTCCGTGAAGAAAATCTATCCTTAGGTAAAGTAATTACCTATTCATTTACCCTTTGTATGCCAATATTTAACTCTGAATGAAAGCTGTAGACACCTAAAAATGTCTTCTACCATCAAACTGACTCCCGACAACCCTAAACTCATCAATTTCCCTTCTAACCAATTAATTAAATTTTTATTTAATTAATTACCCCTTTCACTTTCCAAATTCACACCATTTTATCCCCAAAATTGAATTAATTTCATTAATTCAATAGTCCAAACCTTAGCCAATTGATTTAATAAATATACAATATTTATTAAATCAATTTCCCCCTTTTCAACTAAATCCAATTAATTAGTTAAAACCATGTTAACTAATTAATTCATCCTATAATTAACTTATTCCTACCCTAGACAATTAAATAGCTATTATTTAATTGCCTACCCTAGCCTATCTCAACCTAGCCCTATAATTAATTAAATGAAACCTCTGTTTAATTAATCCTAACACCTTCATTTGGGTGGTCAAACCTGGTTTAACACCCTTCCCCATATCCTCCAAATAAAAAATTGAATTAAATCCACATAAGTCAATTTTTTATTTAAAAACATCCCACATCACATTTATTTCTCCTTACAAACCCATACTCATTTATTTCCTCTCTTCCCCAAATAAATTTTTAATTCATTTACATTCCCCCATATGAATCTTTAATTCAAAAATAATCCTTCCTCACCCATACTCATTTAATACCCCTTTTCCCAAAATGAATAAAAGAATCATTTTTATTCCTAGCCCTCCATTCATTCAAGATTGAATCTAGGCCCTCCACATCACTTTTATCCTCCACCATTGATCTTCTAAATCAATCTCCACCCTTGAATCAAAATCCCTTCTAAAAATCTATAAATAAAACCTCTCTCCATCTATTTTCATCATCCAAGTTTATGCAAAGTTATAATGCTAAAATAACTCTTGAGCTAGAATAGTGAGTTGCAACTTTGAGTAGCATTTCACATTTAAATCCATTGTTTAGGGTAATCTTTGTCAAGAAGCTTGTTTTGGGTGCAAAGGCTCCTTCCTCCCTTGATGGGATTGGATTTGCTTGTAAGGTATAACTTGGTGTTTATTGCATTTTGTTTAGTATTTTCACCTTATTTGCATTTCTAATCTACATTGGCACACCCGGTGGGACCCACAAGGTCCAAGTCTAACTTGTTTTGTGAGTTTTTGGTGTGAGATACATGTGTTTACAGGTGCGATGCCATCCTACCCTCGTAGGGACGCCATCACTGGCTAGTTTCATGCCATTTCCTATTTTGGTGCTATTTTCATGCAACACATTTCTTTTTATCATAAGCTTCCTGCCATTTTTGGTGTTCATTTGCTCTCAGTTTTCACAGAGATATTGAAATTGCAAGGGGAGATTATGTCAAAATTTTTATAAGAGGTCTAAACATGCATTTTAGCTTTGGTTTTATCTTGTTTCTCATTTACTCAGACTAATAAGGCTAACAAGACCTCGATTTTGCTGTCTGACCCTTTGTGTTGTGTAGAAAATATCACTTTTTTTGCGGGTCGGACGCGTTCAGTGCTGTATCAGCGCTATCTCCTAGATTAGTGCTATCCGCAGGATAAACCAGCTCTCTGAAAAGTTGCACAATGGCGCTTTCATATACCTAAATCAGCGCTATCTTCCGTTTTGTCGCTTTCCACTTGATTTATTAGCGCTAAAATGTGTATTAACACCTTTATTGTAATATTTTAGCGCTATCGTATGTTTTGTCTCTTTTAGTCTTTTATTAGTGCTAGATGTTTGATTAGCGCCATCTATGTAAGTCAGGTTGTTCTACCTGCAGTGGCGCTATTGCATATCTGTTTTAGCGCTATTTGAAAACTTACTTTTCTGTCTGTGTAGGCACTGACAAGTTTGTTGCAGGTCATATTGCGGGTACTAACAAGCTTTTTGCAGGGTGATTTGATTTCTAGTTAGCAAACACTTCGATTTTGCAACTTAAAATGAACCCTTTGCATGTTAGTTAGTCAAACATTTCGATTTGGTGCAATTAAAATTGAACAAGCAAACTTTTGTGTGTGTGTGTGTGCCCAAACATTTAAATTTGGTGTCCTAAAATTTACATTGTGTGCCAACAACAACAATCCAAACACTTCAATTTGGGCTTTAAAAAATAACCACAACTCGCATAAATCGAAAGCATTTTAGTTAAAAAGAACAACTTGCATCTTTCACGCATATAATCAAGAAAATTATTTTTTAATTATGTGAAGTGTCTTGTGCTCTTTTTGCTTGTGGTGTGAAAAAGCGTATGCTCTTCCCTCACACCGTTTTGGTGACCTTAGGAATCAAAAGCTTCTCACAAAATTTGCATTATTCACACCCCATTTAATCTAAAGATCTAAAAATGAACCATGTTTAGTGTGATGCAATCATAGAAGATACATATGCTCTCCCCTCGCATCTTTGTATGAACTTGGGGATCAAAAGTATTTTTTTATGATTTTATTGCTTTTGTAATCCTTAGAGGGCCAGCCACCCCGCTTCAAAAGGTGGGAATGACCCAAGCAGCATCAAGCTAAAGCCAAGCTCTTCCAAGCCGCTATATAAAATAAGGCGTTTGGGATGAAAGTCTCAAGCGATAGGTGTTGTTGTGTTATACCAATAGCCAACCTCCCCCAAAACCCTCCAAGGCATAACCCTTGGAGGCTAGGAGACTCCATAACGCAGAGTAGCGCTGTTGCATGTATAACCACCTAAACAGATGCCCTTACTATGAACCATTGTTTAGCAAGCCAAAATCCTTCTATTTGTGGACGCAGAAGGAAAACCTTTGAAGTGGCCCCGATTCATGCGGTTCTTAGCTGAGGTAGCAGGGACAATCTAAAGGTTTGGTGAGGGACAAGCCTTATAAGAAACCTGGATCTTGGTATGCATGAGAAGTGTGTGCAATTGTAAGGAGGAGCCGGTGCTACCAAGATCATGGAGCTACCCACTTTGAATAAGCGCAACTAGGGGATTCTACAAATATTGTCACATCCTCACCTTAGGTTGTTCAAAGTGCTTGTTAAATAAAATCACACATCTTTTTTCAAAACAAAGCAAAATCTTGATTATTTTGTGATTATTGTGCTTGAATTGTTTGCAACAACATTGCCAAGAGACAAACCAAATCATTTGATCAAAATCCAAACAAGAAAATCCAAAATTGCCATAAAAAATCTGTCTTTTTAGGACCTTGACAAATACTGTCTTGTTTTAGTGCCATATCTGTCTGATTGTAGCGCCATTTCACCCATGTATTGGTACTATGTTTAGATTGACTTACCTGAAACAGAGACCTATTTAGTTGTGATCTTCACTGTCTGCTCAACCATAATCCATATTCACATCCCAAAAATCTGATAATAGTCTATCCATTTTCTTCAAAATTGTTTTCCAAAATCACACCTTCTCTTTGACCTTAGAGAATCAATCACCACCATTGTTGGACCACTTTGCTAGATCGAACCTACCTCATTTTCATATCCACCTCATCTTTACTAAAATTTGCATACCTTTTGGACCAAACCAAGATTCTTGTCATAAGAAAATCATCCCCAAAATCTCCCAAAATCAAAACATCATCAAATCCGTCATCCTTTTGAGCTAAAGTTAGATCTAGATTTCATCTTTCCAATCATATCTTGCTTGGAACATCAATAGTCTACCTTTCAAGTGAAATCATTATCCCTCTTTGTGTAAGGTCATTAGTCTACCCCAAACAAAGAAAAACATCCATTTGTGCAACCACAAATCTAGGTCCTACCGAAGCTCAATTTGTTGACTATCAAAATCATCCATATCAAAATCAAACATCAACAAAATCTCTTCAAAAACAAAAACGTCATCCATCACCTATCTCTTTGGTCCAAAAATTCTATAAAAAGTCAATATCGTCCACTCACACCACCCTTAGATTAACACCTTTAGAAAGACATATCGATCTTCCACCACATCCTCTTTTCTACTCCATCTCACTACCACCTCCATCTTTAGGTCCAACAAAATCAATCTGATTCTCTAAGGTCTCCATCTCCATTCCACTCTACTTCTAGAAGTCAACCCCATACGCGTGCATGCCCACCACGAGATCACAACACAAAAAGAATCAAGAAATGGCAGAACATTGGCAATTTGGCATGCCTGAAACCAACAATGGCAACATACCCATCTATCAAACACGCAACCCACCTACATACTCTTACCTCCCCCCATATGGTCCCAATGAAAATCCCTTCAGTTACTTACAACAAACACAACCATCACCACCCCCACCACCACCCACACAAAACATCCCCATGTCCCAAGATGACCTAGATGTCTTGAGCTTCACGCAAGACACTGATAACATGGACCTACTTGATAAAATCCTAGGGTTAGACCCAAATAGATATCTTGATCATCTTCTCAAAATTGGTGCTCAACTCCCCCCCATCATGATATCATCACAACCATCCACCTCTACAATTGTTCCTACCCCATCAAATACCCAAGCATCTACATCACATACCCAACCCACCATCTCTCAAATGTCAACACCTATCATATCTACCACCTCCACAAGCTCAACCGCTACCACATCTACAATTCCCACGTGTACCGCCATCCCTACAATCTCCCAACCCGTTATCACCTCTACTACCACAACTACCATAAACCCTTCTGCTTCACACATCACCATGGGCATACAAGGCAACATCACGCAAGTAAGTACATCCACGAGTGTGCCCCCACCCAACCCTCAAACCATTGCATACCTATGGCAATTATTCTCACAACCACCTCGCAACACATCTAACCAATCCAACGTCCACATACCCAATGTCAATCCATCTAATGTCACCTACCCACATAATCCCATAAATCAACATAATCCCAATCCCCAAATACCACCACATGTTCTCCAACAACTCTATGCACATCAACAACATTAGGCACCAATCAACCCAAACACCAACCTGCAATACCAACATCTCATTCAAACACATCCCCAACATCAAATCCCACCCCATCTCCAACATCTCACCAACCAACAGACATACATACAACAACCACAACAACCATAGGATCTCACAACTGTTGTATAGTCCTGGATCCAAAAGGTAGATGACCTACAAACTGGGGGCAAGAGAAAGCACTATTCCTTTGAGGATATTTGCCCCTATCCATTTGATCGCACTTTGTACATGCCCCCTTTCCCCAAGAACGTCAAGACACCTAAATTCAACAAATACAAGGGAAAGGGAGACCCTAGGGACCACCTTAGGGAGTTCTACATCGCTTGCTTAGAAGTCTCTAATAACGACACTTATCTAATGAGACTCTTTCCAAGAAGCCTCGGCGGTCAAGCTGCTGAATGGTTCACACATCTTCCCCCAGGCATTAGGACTTTCCCTGAGCTTGCGGAGAAATTTGTAAACCACTTCTCCTACAATTTCGAGCACGAAATGTCTATGACAGACCTTTGCAACACCAAACAAAAGAACGGAGAAGCCTTCGCTTCCTTCTTGCAAAGGTGGAGAGGCTTAGCAAGCAAAATCCCATGGCCCATTCCTGAGAAACAACTCATTACCATGTTCGTGGCCAACCTCAATCAGGAATTAGGGTTTCATCTACAAATACTTTGTGCATCTACCTTTGAAGAGGTCATCGACAAAGGCACCACCATTGAACGAGCCCTCATTGCCAAGGGCTCCATCAAACTGTACGACCATAAATCCAACAACAAAAACAACAACACCAACAACAACAACAACTACTACAAATCCAATAACATCCCCAATACAAATAACAATGCCAATACACAATCAAACGATAAATCACGCTATTGGGGGAAGAACAAGAACAATCTGAACGACGGCATCATGGATGTGAAAGCTGTCCAACATATACAAAACCAAACACCTGCACATACATATGCAACAAGTATAAATAACCAAAGGGGACAAGCTAAACCATGCAAACCATGCAGACAATTCACACCCTTAGCGGAACCTGTCGAAGACATCCTTAACAAATGTCTCAAACAAAATTTGATCACGCTCCCACCCGTTAGACCCCATCAAGAGAATGAACTAAAAGCCGCGTGGTACAATGAGAATGACTACTGTGAATACCACCGCATTGCGGGTCACAAAACAGCTAACTGTATGCAACTAAAACATTGCATCCAAGACCTTATAGAACAAAACCTAGTCAGCCTTGATCACAATGCCCAGCCATCACCAAACGCCAACTTAGGAGCTTACAAGGATCCCCTACCTAATCATGACAAATCCTCCTCGTCCAACCAAGCATACAATGTCACCCCACCACCCGCGTCCTACAACTCTATCATAGGACGGATAGAGCCATCATCCAACCATGTCAACATAGTCACCATTCAGGCACAAACACCCGATTGCACCGTCACAACCCGCCGAGGCCGTGTATCTATCTGCACAACCCCTACCACCAAACAAACACCTGCATCTACATCAGCCCTCGCCCCCCCCCGTACAACCACATGACCATCACCTAGCTATCAGTATAACCTCATAGAGCATCTAGGAAAGACACCCGCCCAAATCTCCATCCTCGAATTGCTCTACACATCTCCCCTTCATAAGGACGTCCTTGACAAAGTGCTCTTGCAAACACAAGTCCCTACCAACTTGAATGTAACTCAATTCCAAGCCATGGTAGGACACATCACAGCACCCCACCATCTCACCTTCTTAGAAAAGGACCTACCCGCCTCCGACCACATACATAACGACACCTTGCACATCAAAGTCCACATCCACAAGCACACCATTAAAAGAGTCTTAATAGATGGTGGCTCTGGCCTCAAAATATGCACTCTAAAACTGTTAAAACACTTGGGGTACTCCGATGTGGTTGTCGACACCAGTGAGTGCATCATGATCAAAGGCTATGATGACATCGAACGGCTCTCTGAAGGCACTATCAAGCTTCCCATTCAAGTGGGACAGAAAATATTGGAAACTAAATGTCAGGTTCTTGATCTCGACCTCCCCTACAACATCCTTCTCGGCAGACCATGGATTCATGCCATGCAAGCCATCCCATCCACTTTCCATCAATGCATCAAATTCCCTCACAACGACACAGAAGTCACCGTCTATGCCGATCCTCGCCCCTTCCAATACTGCAGTTTTCTGGAAGGCCACAACCAAACATTCTGCCCATACAATAAAGCCACCACTGAAGCCAATCCAACAGCATCAAATTCATATGTCGACCCCACAAACATTGCCTCCACTTCATCCCAAGCACCTCCACCACCTGAGGTCCAGATCAAGCTAACCAACATGGGATGTGGGGAATATGACCTACACGGCACCTTTTGTGTGGGCACATTACCAAATCCTAAGACATTTGGCGTCCCAAAAACAGAGGCAGCCAACACAGTCATCATCAAGTGCAAACCATCACCTGTCTTTGAGAAGAAACACCTCCTAGATTAGGATGTGCTTGAGGACATATCATCCTGGCTATATAAGGACGAGGAAACAGAACAAAAAGCCCCCACAATCCCAACAGAAATCTACAGCAAAGGCTCTAAAATTGTCAAAAGCATGGGCTATAAAGGACAAGGTGGTATTGGCCTTCATGAACAAGGAATCATAGAACCATTGCAAGAAACAAAGAATCCCTATACTCAAGGGTTAAAGTATGGTCAACCACAATGCATCCTCACTACCGGTGAGTGTATCTTAGTCGAGGTTGCTACGGTCTCCTTAGACATCGACAATGTTAACGAAATGGGCCTTCAAGACTCCTTTAGTGACTTCGCCGACTTCTTCGACTCATCCATTTGTACCATCTACTCAGTCACCACTCTCACTTCACCCTCTAATGACTTACCACTAGTTTAGCCTAACCTCATTGATTGGGACCAACGGGGACCACCTGTCTTCGACATTGCACCTAACGATGAGGCCATCGCCGAAATGATGGGGGTCAGAGATCACTTCCCCCTAGGAGATCACTGGGTAGGATACATCATGGAACTCAATCCGAATGCCTATTTTAGGGAGACAACCCCTGCTTCCAGTCACAAAAACATAAAAATAAAAAATGGATCTGATGGTGAAAACCGTTCCGCGGTAGTATCAGATCGTAAAAAAGTAAAAACAAAAGATGGATCTCCTGGTGAAAACCTCCACGAGGCACCAGGAGATGGAAGCATGGGCCTTCCCGAGGTAGACAAAGTATATCCAGACAGATCACCCATCTTGGTAGAACCAGCTCAGGAAATGAATCTTGGGACAGAGGAAGAGGCGAAAATCACATACAGGGCAGAATCTCTCAGCATACAAGAATAGGAGAACTTCTTGTCCTTCTTCACACGCAGAAATCACAATTTTGCGTGGACCTATGCAGACATGCCAGGGCTAGATCTCGCCTTGGTTGTTCATCACCTTGCAATATGTCCTGATGTGAAACCAGTCAAGCAAAAACTCAGGAAAATGAATCGTCAGGTGGCCCTCCTTGTCAAGGCAGAACTAAAGAAATTACTAGACATTGGGTTCATATGCCCAATTGATTATCCTGAATGGGTTTCAAACCTAGTACCAGTTGCCAAACCAGACGGCCGAATCCGCTATTGCATTGACTTTAGAGACCTCAACAAAGCCTGCCCAAAAGATGACTTCCCACTACCAAACATCGACATGATAGTGGATCTAACGGCAGGGCATGAGATGTTATCCCTTATGGACAGCTTGTTAGGTATAATCAAATAAAAATTGCCGAAGAAGATCAACACAAAACAACCTTCATATGCCCATGGGGAACATACTGCTGGGTCGTAATGCCATTTGGCCTGAAGAATGCAGGAGCTACTTATCAAAGAGCTATGACCGTCATCTTTCATGACCTTTTTCACCACATCATGGAAGACTACGTCGACAACTTACTAGGCAAATCAAAGACAAGAGAAGAACACTTGGATGTCTTGGCCAAGATCTTTGACATATTAGACTAGTACAATGTTCGTCTCAATCCAAAGAAGTGTGTCTTCGGCGTCACCTCAGGCAAACTGTTGGGATACATAGTCTCCAGAAGAGGAATCGAGGTAGATCTCGCAAAGGTCAAGGCCATCACATAAATGCCACCTCCAAAAACATTGAAACAACTGAGAAGTCTGCAAGGAAAACTCCAGTCTATCTGTCGGTTCATTGCCCAACTTGCCGACAAATGCCAACCATTCCAGCATCTCCTCATAAAAGACATAGCTTTTGTTTGGAACACTCAGTGTCAGGGTGCCTTTGATCAACTAAAAGAAT
This sequence comes from Cunninghamia lanceolata, assembly GCA_027924645.1. Lineage (NCBI taxonomy): Eukaryota > Viridiplantae > Streptophyta > Pinopsida > Cupressales > Cupressaceae > Cunninghamia > Cunninghamia lanceolata. Next base: position 15,328,008 of record BSBN01000822.1, on the reverse strand, counting down.
ACCTGGCTAATCCTCTTGTTCTAACGCCACCAAGGCAAGGAGAACCCCTCTTGCTATACATCTCCACAACAAAGACAGCTATCGGGGCCTTGCTAGCACAACACGATGAGCATGGAAAAGAAAGAGCCATCTACTACATCAGCTGCACCCTAATCTCATATGAGCTCAACTACACCCAAATTGAATGAGCATGTCTAGCCCTCATCTTTACATCACAAAAGTTAAGACACTATATGCTCAATCACAAAACCAAGCTCATCGCTAAGATTGATCCACTAAAGTATCTGCTTAACAGAGCTGTGATTACTAGGAGAATGGCTAAATGGGTCATGATTCTCACTGAGTTTGACATAGAATACACTGAGAGAAAGGCCATCAAAGGACAAGTTATAGCGGATCAGCTGGCTGAAGCACCTATTCCGACAGAACATCCTACAATAGCAGAGTTTCCAGACGAAGCCATCATGACAATCACACCAGCCACAGACGCATGGAAGATGTATTTTGATGGATCATACACTCACAGAGGCTCGGGGGCAGGCATCCTGTTTGTTACCCCTCAAGCGAACACAATCCCAAAATCCTTCAAAATCACATTTCCATGCACCAACAATGTAGCAGAGTATGAGGCCCTCATCATAGGTCTCCACATGGCCATCCAATGGAAAATTGAAAAGCTAAACATGTATGGCGACTCTCAACTGGTCATTAGGTAGGTCAATAATGAATACAAAACCAAGGATGATAAGCTCCTTCCCTATAAAAAGATGGTTGATGATTTCAAAGATTATTTTGATGACATCCATTTCGAGCAAATCCCAAGGCTCAACAACAAAGCAGCAGATGCCATGGCTACCATCGGGTCCCTAGTTGACATGAAGAAAAATAGCAAGAGGTGCGAGTTCCTGATCAAAGAACTCCCCATCCCAGTATACGATGTTCCTCCATTAGAACTGGTGTGCGAAATCATTGGTCCCCTATCCCCGTGGTATCAAGAAACATACCTATACCTCCACGATAATACCCTCCCCCCTAATCTATCCACCTCACAGAGAAAATCGTTCATCCACTAAGCCTCCCATTTCATCCTTGTAGGCGACACCCTCTACAAAAGGAGTCTTGATGGCACGCTTCTACGATTTTTAGACTCTAGGGAAGCTGAGGTTGCCTTGGAAGAGGTACACGCCTGTATCTGTGGGGCACATTCAAGTGGACCCGCATTGTCTAAAAAGATCCTCAGGACAGGATATTATTGGCCAACAATGGACAGAGACTCCTACTGGTTTATCAAGAAATGCCTCCCATGTCAATAGCATGGCGATCTTATCCACGCACCAGCATAGGAGCTACAACCCATCACAACAACATGGCCTTTGTCACAATGGGGACTCGACCTCATAGGGAAAATACATCCCCCATCCTCCAATGGCCATAAGTTTATAATCACTGCTACCGAATACTTCATAAAGTGGGTGGAAGCAATACCACTCACCTTCACCACTGGCACCCAAATCTCCAAATTCATCCTCCACTACATTATCTGCTGCTATGGTATCCCCCATTCCATTGTCATCGACAATGGAAAGCCATTCAAGAACCAAGAAGTTCGCACCTTGTGCGAAAAATTTGACATCAAACACCATTTCTCCACGCCGTATTATCCCCAAGGAAACGGTCAAGTAGAGGCTTCTAATAAAACTATCCTCCGCATTCTCAAAAAGATAGTCAATGAAGCTGGCCGTGACTGGCACCTCCAACTCAACCCTGCCCTATGGGCCTACCGCACAAGCATCTGCACTCCCACAGGAGCCACTTGATTTTCCTAGTATTCGGATCTAAAGCCATTTTACCTATTGAGGTTGAGCTCCCATCACTACAAGTATCCCTGCAAAACATAATCTCTGATGAGGACTACAGATTCGCAAGGTTGCATCAACTGGAACTATTGGACGAGAAATGCTTGAATGCATTGAACCACCTGCAGGCATATCAAAACCATCTCCGAAGAAGCTACAACAAGAGGATCAGAACCCAAAAATTTGAAGTAGGTGATCTTGTCCTTATGGAAAATCAGAAGAACTTGCAGGCACGTCCTAGGCAAGGAAAGTTTGAACCCAATTGGCTAGGACCTTATGTCGTCACAGCCGACTATGGATTGGGAGCCTATTAGCTTGCAACACCTAAGGGGCAGCCTCTAGATGAGCCGATGAACATTCTGCATCTCAAGAAATTTTATGCATAACCCATCGGGTACCCCAAGTCAAAAAATCAAAAAAATAGAAAAAGCAAAAAAGTAAAAAATAAAAAAAATCAAGAAAAACTAGAGTGCAATAAAAAACTTCCAATGGTGAAAATCACTTTGGTGACGCCTTGGATAAGTACCATGGTGAAAACCTATTTAAGGCGCCATGCGTAGTGTCCAGTTCTACCATCTAATAAGTCCTCTTTCTGTCACATCACTCCATATCTCATGCATCCCATGGCTTGGAATTCTGAAACATCAAGTCCTATCACTTCCCATCCTGCAATATTCCACCCCAAGGCTAAACCATGGAATGAGGATCCTTGTAAGCTTCCGTTTGTACAGTCGCAAAAATCAGAAAATCTAAAAAACATCACAAAATCAAACAAATCCAAAAACAATAAAAAATCCAAAAATCCAAAAAATAATAGAAAAACATAGAAAATCCAAAAACAATCACCCCATACATCGATCTTGCTACAAATCACAATCATCAAACACGCAATCAATCTTCATCACATCACACTCATCCCGAACCATTCCCACATCATCAAGTCATGCCAGAACTACATATTCATTTTGCCCATATCTTAAAAGTACCTTTATCCCATGGACACAGGGTATGTAGGCAGTCTGGAATACGAAGGATGTTTCCAGTACTCATGTATATAAGATGCACCCATCCAACCCATTTGGATGGTCCCAATTCACTGAGCTTTCTGGACCTAATAAATAACACACACGCTATGTGTACACTCGAAACATGGTTCCTAGCGCAAAAATCATCAATCAACATAACAACTATAAACTTACATATGGCCAGATTGTTCTTTTGCCCATCTTCCAAAAACTTTTTCCAATCAACACCAACTGATCTGCATCCTAGGATATATCTTTCCTACAATGGACAAATATCGGTCATTCTATCATCACGTCTCTTGGCAAGAGTACACAAAGGTTATTTGTATCTTTTCGTTGGTCTTTTTGATTATTGATTTTTATCTTTTTGTCTTGCTCTAAGTCATTTCCAAAGCTACCTTGATCTCATTATATCATGGCAAGCAGCGAACAACACCTAGAGTAGACATAGTCAAATTATTTATGTATGCTATGCTTGTGGGTTGTTTTCATTACTCCAGGAATAGTATTCATATCTTGAACGCTGGGTCAGTTCTAGCATGATGTGTCTCATTTGCATTTATAGGCATTAAAACCTTATATGTATTATTCACACTCATCGCTATGAGTCCCCTTCCTAGGCTAGGTAAGATTATACTACCTTGGGCACGCATGAAATCAACCTATTGTTTGTGGGTCTAGTCCATGCAATTGTGGGATATACATCATCACCTAGGTCATTTTATACCTTTGTGAACTGTATCTGACATTGCTATATTAAACTAAGAAATGCTCTCAATTAATCTTATGCAACTACTGTTACTAGCTCAAAATCACCATCCTCATCACTCATTCAACATTACCATCTGGGCCTAGATTTCATAATCACCTACCCTATCCCCCCCATCTAAAATTCCCTCACTAACCCCATTCCCCCACCATATCTCCACTCAACACATCTTGAACCAAAGCAAATCCCCCCTCAATGATGTAGCATATTATGACCTAAACAATCCTCTCGTCCCCCCATCTCCATTCTCTATACGCTCCCAAACCTATCCATACCCCATCCAAACACCCCTATCCTCTCCCCACCCGATACCCTTTCCCACAACCTCACCACCCAGGGTCAAATAAAGAACATCATGTGTATCAGGACTTGATCATCTAGCTTGCATCCCATCTATCACCTCGCTTTGAATTTGCATATCATTTTAGGTTCATTTTAATCCACTTTGCATATCATTTAGATCCATTTAATTTGCATATCATTTTAGGTTCATTTTAAATCCACTTTGCATATCATTTAGATCCATTTAATTTGCATATCATTTTAGGTCCATTTTAATCCACTTTGCATAACATTTTAGGTTCATTTTAATCCACTTTGCATATCATTTTAGGTTCATTTTAATCCACTTTGCATATCATTTTAGATTCATTTTAATCCTTTAATTTGCATATCATATAGATTCATTTTAATCCTTTAATTTGCATATCATGTAGGATTCATTCTAAATCATTTAGTTTGCATAATCATTTAGATTCATTTTAATCCTTTAATTTGCATTTATCATTAGGTTCATTTTAGAATCAGTTTAAATTGCATATCACTTAGGTTCATTCCAAATCATTTAAAGTTAAATTGCATATCATTTCATTAGATTCACCATTACCACCTGATAATTTGCATAAAAATTAGGTTCATTCTAGAATCATTTAGTTACACATTATACATCACATTGCTTATCATCTCATAACCATTTAGTTACATTACAGCATCACAATCATCATCACATCACATTGATGCATCCATAATAAATGTTTATTAGTGTGAACATTCATTTGCATTAGACATCATATAGTCCATAAGATCACAAACACCATGCATGTATCACAACAAATCCATCATAAATGCATCCATAAAAACAAAAACATCATTGCATAAACATAACACATCCATAGCATATAAAGTCCATAAAGAAATATTGCATCCATCACATAGGCATCATCATAATAGAGCATCATAATCATAAGCATCATAAACCATCAAAAAGCATCGCATCATATATAATCACTGCAAAAAATGTACATCGCTCATGTATACATCATCAAAAAATATATAGTGTTTAGATACAATGCCTCTAAGGGCTAACATGATATAACCATCATAGGGAGGATCCTCTCTCCGAGGGAGTGGGAGACTCTAATCCTGGTCGTGGCTGTGCTCCTGTCTATAGCTGTGGCTGTGGCTGTACCTGCACTTGTGGAACCTGCTGGGGCACGTGTGAGGGAGGAGGCATCGTCTGCTGAACTGACTAAATAGATCTTGATCTATGTGATCTCAATGCCCCTGATCTACTGACCTGGCTATAGCTCAGTGCTCGCTGCTCTGCTGGCACGGCCCCATAATACAACCCCTATAGTACTCCATCCACCTACTACTCTCTGTCAAATCCCCCTGTACCTGAATCAGCTGTCCCTGTGCCTGACTCAACTGTCCCTGTAGCTGATACGCCTGTGTCTGCGCTTGGGACAATGAGCATGTATCCCTGTCAAAACTGGGGCAAGTCCACTAACTGAAGCCTGTAGACTACCTAATGCAGTCTCTACCTGCTATGCCCTGGCAAGTGTTGTATCCCGCTCTCTGGTCAACACCTCTACCTCACCCTGAGCCTGGGCTAGCTGTGCCTATAATGCCGCCACCTATCCATTTACCCCATCTAATAAGACCAGTGCCCCTTGCAACTGCACCAACTCTACCTCGCGGCTCTCCAATACCACCTGTAGGCTCGCCACCTATGCTCGCAAGGTCTCCACCTCCTCCTCCTCATCCCGTCGTTGCCTACGAGGTGTGAGCCTCCCTACCTCATCCTCTCTAGCTGTCCCTGATGTACCTGCCTACTGCTGCGCTACCTATGGTGGGGGTAGATCACCCCTATCCACCCTTTGTTGTCCCCCACACTGCCGAGGTCCTCTAGGCTGTCTCCCTAAACCAACCTGCACCTGCTCAACAGGAACTTGCTGCCCCACCTACCCCTATCCTGCTACCACTATCGCCAACACATCTATCGATTGACCATCCCTAGCAATCAACCTCTCCTCTCCATCATCTCTAACCTCCACAAGGATCTCCTCAATAATCTCCTCCCCCTCCTCCATATGGTCATCCCCATCTGGGTCATCTCCATCATCACCTGAATCATCCCCCCTGAACCTACCGCCTCCTCCGCTGGATCTGTCAACTGAGTAAGCTGATGCATATGCCACCATATATCATATGCAGCCGTAGTCCCTACATCTCTAACTGTGCTCCTCCAATCCCACTGCACTGGCCATAGGGCTCCAAAATCAGCTAGGGCGACCTGTGGCTGTATGGCTATAGGCTAATAGGCCGCATCTCGAGGTGTCCGTGCGAATATCGCCATCTGCTGCGGAGTGTCCTATACCAAACCAAACTGTCGCATGACCCGCGAGGGTAGATACATATCTATAGTATGGTCTCCTTGACCCATAAGGTACCGCTGCTGAAATGCAAACGGGAGATGAATATCATCATCTGGCCACGGCTCTACGCCAATATATGGTCGCTGGGTCACACTAATCACATCATCTAACATCCTCCTCCAATGCCGCGCCTGCCCAGTATACGTGTACTCTGTATCCTGATATAAGAACACAAAGGCATCAAATGGCCACCGATAATACCCACATATCAGCCTGGTAACTAGGATGTGCTCCCAAATCCATACGTAAAGCAGAGTCACTCCAGCTGACAATGCTCTATCATGCAGGTAGGCAACTGTGTGCATCTCATGGTATAACTACCCTAACATCGCTGGTCCCCAGGCATAGACGGTCTCATGCATCACCATCCCCTCTATCATCCTCCCAACCGACTGGAAAACCCCTACCTCGCCTATCAGGCATCACAACACCTCCAATCAATGCACACGAAAATAAGGCAAAGGGATCTGCACCCGTAGCTAATGTCCCCTCATAGTCCATCTCTCTCCTATCTATGGAGAGAACAATGTGGTCTGCCCCAAACACTCTGATAAGGGCACTCTGCCCCATCCTCGTGTCATATCGAACCCGTCGACCTCGAATAGGTAGCTTGAGGATGCGATAAACATCCTCAAGTGTAATGGTCAGCTCACCAGTCAGCAATAAAAAATTGCAGGTCTTAGAGCGATACTGCTCCACCATCGCTATCATCAGAGCTCTATGAGCTCATAGAATTGGCATTGAGGACACCGTCAAAAGCCCTAATCTCACCAACCACGCCCGCGTCGCATCATCAAAATCATCGAACAGTGCCATCACGGATGGAACTTGTCACTCTTGTGACTACAATATAAAGCACTGTGTATCTTGCATATGCAACATTCTGGTTAGATGACGACCTATCTTCTTCCAAATCACCCCCCTTTTTTTTCTTCTAATGTCAAAAAAGCTAGCATCATGTGGCAACAAAAATAGACAACTCCTTGTACCATTTTTAAAATGGCGCTAAAATTTGCTCTAAATGGCACTAATACAGAAAATAGCGCCATTACGCATAACTGTTTGTGCCAATCCACAAAATAACGCTACTGCGCGCTATCCATCGCGCTATTTCTCCAAATGGCTTCACTATTCCTTTTGGCATTAATCTGACCAATGGCACCAATTTCCCCAATATCACTAATCCAGTCAATAGTGCTAATACACATGATAGCGCTAAAATGAATCATAGTGCTACTTCCCAGGATGGTGCTATTCTAGATAATAGTGCCACTTTAACCCCAATTTGGCATTAAAACGCCAGAATCCTATTCTTCCTTTGTATGGCGCTAATCCGGACGATAGCGCTAAAACACCTACCTAATGGCGATAAACTGCCCTAACCCTACTTGGGCGGATAGCACCAATCCAGATGATGGTGCTAATCCACCTTGCCGCTGGCGCTACACGCTCCAACCCCAAATCCCAAAACCTAAAAAATGCACGTAAAATGAAAAAATTACAAAGATAGGGTTAGGCGCTACCGGGGGTTCAGTGCCTGGTGCTCGGCCAAACTCTCGGAACCGCTCGAAGATGTGTCGAAGTCGCAAAAACTAGGGGTTACAGTCGGCCATCTCTCTTTCGCTCTTTCTTCTCCAAAGTCAAAAGTGTGCAAATGTGGCACTCTAAGGGCCCACTTTTCCTAATATAGTGGGCCATGTCATTCTTCCACCCCCTCTTTTTTTCTCCAGGGTGCAGATCTCAGCCTTTTCCCTCTGTTTTTCTTCCTATCATCCTCTTTTTTCCGTCCACTATCCGATTTTCACTCCCGTCGCATCCTTTTCGAGAACTCGCCCAAAATTTTTTTATTTTCCCGCTGACCTCTCGAGGGGGCATTCCTTATCCATCTCATACCTTCCTGATAGCTGGGGCATATTTTTCTTTGACCTAACGCCACTTCCCTCCTAGGTCCTGATGCCACATCAAAGAGGGGCAAATGTAGATACCTAAAAATATCTTCTACCATCAAACTGACTCCCGACAACCCTAAACTCATCAATTTCCCTTCTAACCAATTAATTAAATTTTTATTTAATTAATTACCCCTTTCACTTTCCAAATTCACACCATTTTATCCCCAAAATTGAATTAATTTCATTAATTAAATAGTCCAAACCTTAGCCAATTGATTTAATAAATATGCAATATTTATTAAATCAATTTCCCCCTTTTCAACTAATTCTAATTAATTAGTTAAAACCATGTTAACTAATTAATTTAAGCCTATAATTAACTTATCCCTACCCTATACAATTAAATAGCTATTATTTAATTACCTACACTAGCCTATCTCAACCTAACCCTAGGACTAATTAAATGAAATCTCTGTTTAATTAATCCTAACACCTTCATTTGGGTGGTCAAACTTGGTTTAACATCCTTCCCCACATCCTCCAAATAAAAAATTGAATTAAATCCCCATAAGTCAATTTTTTATTTAAAAACATCCCACATCACATTTATTTCTCCTTACAAACCCATACTCATTTATTTCCTCTCTTCCCCAAATGAATTTTTAATTCATTTACATTCCCCCATATGAATCTTTAATTCAAAAATAATCCTTCCTCACCCATACTCATTTAATACCCCTTTTCCCAAAATGAATAAAAGAATCACTTTTATTCCTAGCCCTCCATTCATTCAAGATTGAATCAGGCCCTCCACATCACTTTTATCCTCCACCATTGATCTTCCAAATCAATCTCCACCCTTGGATCAAAATCCCTTCCAAAAATCTATAAATAGAACCTCTCTCCATCCATTTTCATCATCCAAGTTTATGCAAAGTTATAATGCCAAAATAACTCTTGACCTAGAATAGTGAGTTGCAACTTTGAGTAGCATTTCATATTTAAATCCATTGTCTAGAGTAATCTTTGTCAAGGAGCTTGTTTTGGGTGTAAAGGCTCCTTCCTCCCTTGATGGGATTAGATTTGCTTGTAAGGTATAACTTGGTGTTTATTGCATTTTGTTTAGTATTTTCACCTTATTTGCATTTTTAATCTACAAAAGCATTATATTCCCAAACTCCTGTGAATGCCTCATGTGATAATTTTATTCCACCGCATAATACCTTATCAAAATAGATAAAAACATTTTATTTTATTTCCTGTTGGCCCACATGCTTCTTTATAATAAGCCTTTTAAATTTCATCTCCTGCTCAATTTCATTTCTCAGAGCACTTTATATTTAATTATTTTTACTTCCACTATTGCACCGTAGATGGATTAGGGTTTGATGGCGGGGATGCGGGAAGAGACTTCAAGTTTACCGCATTACTGTGCACATATTGGAGTTACCTCGTAGGGATGCGGGAATGATCCCACCATCCTGCAACCTCATGCTCTGGCTCCTACGGGAGTGCGGTAAGACAAAATTTCCTTTGCCATTGTGCTTTGATGGATGTTCATACACTGCTCCAGAGCTCCCAGAAATGATTCAGGCATCTTACTTATGCTTCCATATTTGCATACATGTTTGTCAGGGCAGTTACAACTGTAATTCCTCCATCCTCTACGCCTTGGCGGATGTCCACACCCAGTTCCTACTTTGGCATGGATGGAAGTATGTTGGCAAGGGTTGAAGAGTCTGATTTCACTCCCATTAGATGCATTTGATTGAAAGCTTCTAAAGCTTTTCCAATGAATATATTTTGTGCATATCCTGCAATCACGTGCCCTGCATGGTGATGCTTTACTGCTGGTGAAGATATGAACACAATCTTTTAAATAAAGTCTCCACTATAAGTAATTTGGCATCATTACATTCCTCAAGACCACGTTTCCGTAATGTCAAACAATTCAAATGCCTGTATATCCACATATCACATATATGTGTTTTGGAGCAATGCTTCTGATCAGTGAAGATACTACTGCGACAGGTTAATTGTAATGCTCGAAAGATTCTAAGACTTGTTCAACAATTTGATTTGGTGCATATCATGCCATCATTGCATCTTATGAGACCACATTTGTATGGGGCATCCTTTTAATGAGCTCACACACCTTTTATATGACTAAATTTCACATTCGTGTCTGCCAAGGCGGTTTGAGCTATAACATATGACAAAATCTCTATTTCATTATGTCTTAGAGGATATCCAACATGCTTTTACCAAGAACTCGATGGATTTTCCCAACTCGATCATGATTACATGCTTTCACCTTCCTTTTGCTACAAATTTAAAATAGCTGGCTCGAGCTTGAAGGATAGAGAATAGGGAGAAATTTGGCTCCAATACTTCACCTCAGGAACATGAGGAACAACATCTTCAGGTTCGGGCATAAAATGACTAGAAGCAATATCCTTTGTATGGAGCTGTAGTTCTCTTGTAATTTTGTTTGTGATAACAACTACATCATGTGCTCTCAGCCATGCTCATCAATTCTATCAACTTCATCAATATTCTTGAATGAAGTAGCATCTATAAACCCTAATATTTGGGTCATGAAAGCAATTGGAATTGTTGGAAGATAAGGGCAGAAGATGCATTTGACAGCCTTGCACCTCATTTTTCTCTAGACAAATTGACGAATATGAAATATTGTTGCACTTTCTCTGACATCATATCCATATTATGCAATTCCTTAGTACTTTGCTGTGAGTTTGAATTCTATTTTTACATTTCACAAGGAGATCAAGAAGCTCTTGTATATGCACAGTTGCTTTTACAGAAGTAGGTCATAAGCCTTATAAGTGCAGTATTTCATTTGTTTACAATTTTTGTGAAAGTTGTTGATCCTGATGACTATTCATGTGTTCATCATCAATATGTGAGAAAGCAACCGCAGTACATTCTTTAATCTTGTTCATTTTGCAGATTCCCTCTATTGTATATGCATATTTTCTTTCTCAGATATCTCTTGCTTGTTTTGCCATTGTGTGTATTCTCTTCTAAAAATCCCTAATGCCTGCTGTTAGGATGTGTACTGGAATTAAATTTTCATCATGGGATCCTGAATTTTTCTGCAAAAAATGGTATGAAATTTTAGGTCGCAACAATGGCTCTGTCTAGGGATGTATGTCCCTTGCAGGCATAGCAATGTCCCAGATCTCTGGGGAGCAGACCAGTGCCTACTTCATTGGGCAATAGAGTACAACCTCAGTTTCACCCTAAAATGATATGGTGTGAAAAAACCACACCATAGCTGATGGCTAAGGCTCCCAAAAAACTATACTTTCCTCTATCATACACTTTATTCTGGTTTGATTTCATCAAACTCCACTTGAAGAAATTTATTAAATCCTCATTCTGGTCACTATCATGCACCATGGAATAATCTCCAAATTGAACTGAAAACCATAAATATTTATAATCCATCACATTGATGCTGCTGCATTTTTTACTTTTCCCACTATCATTGCAATACTCCTGATTTTTAGGGAATGAAAAATCAGATGAATTTATTTTACAATCGTTTGCCTTACAAATTGATGCATCCTCCTGATTGTTTGAAAATGCTTTATCTTCAAGATGGCATGGATTTGAACACACATGAAATTTATTTTCTAAAACATGCTGGCAGAATTTCATTTGTTCTCCTTTTGTTATTTCATCATTTAATGGGTTTGAATAAATCTAAAAATTATTTTCTGATGTACACACTTCTTTTTCCTCAAACTGCTTATCCGGGCATTGAGGTGGGTGGGCTGGGACAAAAGGAACATCCAATTTTTGAAGACTAGTCTCATGTTCTGAAATATGTCGGGGCTCCAAGTCTTGTGCAAAATCATATGTCTCATTAACTGGCTGTATTGTTTGATCGGTCTCTTCATATTTATCCATGCCATTATCTATGTTTGTAGTTTTATCATTGCTAGTATGCTCATACCTGATTTCCTCTACGAAACCAATCATTTCATACACTTGGTCAAGAGTAATTAGTTTCTGTAACTCAAGCCATTTGTATGAATGAGGTACATATAATTTCATGAATGTTTCAATGTAGATGGATTTATCAGGCCTAACATTAACAAGTATTTGCATATAAATATCCAATGTTCTCTTGAATAAAGAAAATCCAGATTCCCCAAATTTACTTTGACTTCCCTTTTGAAAATACTCATCATTTTTCTCTTTAAACTGGCACATGAATTAATTTGCAAGCTCATTTCATGAAGCTATGCAAAGCATAGGAAGGCTATAAAACCAATCTTTAGCAGCATTTTCTAATGTTTTCACAAATAGATTCATGATAACATCTTCTCCACTGATTTGCCAATTCACCACTACATCAATGAATTGTTGTAGGTGAATATCCACTGATTCCCATTTACATCCATTCAATTTTGGCAAATGATTTGTAACATTTAAAGGGGGAGGAAGATTTGGGTAACCCTGAATGTTTCTAAAATATATTGGTTTGTCCACTTCAAGATCTATTACCCTCTGTTGGAAAAGTAGTTGCTGCCATCTTATTTCTTCTTGTAGACTTTGATTAACCTAAGGGCTAACATTACTTTGCAAATTTTGACATGGGATTTGGTATTGATAATGCCCCATGTATTAGTTATATTCATGATCTTGGTAGCCCACAAATCTTTGGCCAGGTGGGACTAGATAGACGTTTATTTGATTTGGGAATTGTAGTGTAGAAATGTCCTGTTGTGTTTGATATGCACCGCTTTCATTCCCAAGCTTCCCAACTGTGCCATAATGTGTATAAGGCAAATAAAAAATGTTATGCATACTTCAGGCTGGAAATATTGTAGTTTCAAGATGTCCTCTACATTTTTTTTTATCAATTTTGTTTTTAGAGTCGCCACCTCTTGTCATAGGAGGAATAAATTTTATCTTTCCGGGTCCTTGCCAGCAGAGTTACCAATTTATGTTTGAATTTAAAAATGTATTGACTCTATGATGAGACGGTCTTCAACTAGATTTCTTAAAAGGTCCCCAGTAGAGTCGCTAATTCTGTTAGGTCTCAAAAATGTAGGTTAAAAAATGATGAGTATTTTCAAAAGGGAAGTCAAAAGTAAATTTGGGGAATCTGGATGTTCTTTGTTCAAGAGAACATTGGATATTTATATGCAAATACCTATTAATGTTAGGCCTGATAAATCCATTTGCATTGAAACATTCATGAAATTATATGTGCCTCATTCATACAAATGGCCTGAGTCATAGAAACTGGTTACTCTTGACCAAGTGTATGAAATGATTGGTTTCCTAGAGGAAATCAGGTATGAGCATACTAGCAATGATAAAACTACAAACACAGATAATGGCATGGATGAATATGAAGAGACCGATCAAATAATATAGCCAGTTGATAGACATATGATTTTGCACAAGACCTGAAGCCCCGACATACTAGTCTTAAAAAATTAGACGTTCCTTTTGTCCCAGCCCACCCACCTCAATGCCCGAATAAGTAGTTTGAGGAAAAAGAAGTGTGCACATCAGAAAATAATTTTTAGATTTATTCAAACCCATTAAATGATGAAATAACAAAGGAGAATAAATGAAATTCTGCCAGGGTGTTTTAGAAAATAAATTTCATGTGTGTTCAAATCCATGCCATCTTGAAGATAAAGCATTTTCAAACAATCATGAGGATGCATCAATTTGTAAGGCAAACGATTGTAAAATAAGGCAAACAATTGTAAAATAAATTCATCTAATTTTTCATTCTCTAAAAATCAGGAGTATTGTAGTGATAGTGGGAAAAGTAAAAAATATAGTAGCAGCAATGTGATGGATTATAAATATTTCTAGTTTTTAGTTCAGTTTGGAGATTATTCCATGGTGCATGATAGTGACCAGAATGAGGATTTAATAAATTTCTTCAAGTGGAGTTTGATGAAATCAAACTAGAATAAAGTGTATGATAGAGGAAAGTATAGTTTTTTGGGAGCCTTAGCCATCAGCCATGGTGTGGTTTTTTCACACCATATCATTTTAGGGTGAAACTAAGGTTGTACTCTATTGCCTAATGGAGTAGGCACTGGTCTGCTCCCCAGAGATCTGGGACCTTGCTAAACCCTAATATTTGGGTCATGAAAGCAATTGGAATTGTTGGAAGATAAGGGTAGAAGATGCATCTGATAGCCTTGCACCTCATTTTTCTCTAGACAAATTGATGAATATGAAATATTGTCGCACTTTCTTTGACATCGTATCCATATTATGCAATTCCTTAGTACTATGCTGTGAGTTTGAATTCTATTTTTACATTTCACAAGGAGATCAAGAAGCTCTTATATATGCATAGTTGCTTTTGCGGAAGTAGGTCATAAGCCTTATAAATGCAGTATTTCATTTGTTTACAATTTTGTGAAAGTTGTTGATCCTGATGACTATTCATATGTTCATCATCAATATGCAAGAAAGCAACCGCAGTACATTCTTTAATCTTGTTCATTTTGCAGATTCCCTTTGTTGTATATGCATATTTTCTTTCTCAGATATATCTTGCATGTTTTGCCATTGTGTGTATTCTCTTTTGAAAATCCCTGATGCCTGCTATTAGGATGTGTGTTGGAATTAAATTTTCATCATGGGATCCTAAATTTTTTGCAAAAAATGGTATGAAATTTTAGGTCCCAACAGGTCTAAGTCCTCAGAACAAGGGGAGAGAAGGGAATCTTCATTAGATTCCATAGACAAAGCTGGCACCTGAGAAGAGGGGGATGCTCCAACACACGCCACGGATGAACTGGAAGCCAAATCAGGAGCAAGAAACTCCACAATGCCCTCATGGGAGGGGGCATCCAACGGAGGATCAGAAGAGGTAGGAGGAATCAAGGGATTTGCGGTAGCCACCACAGCACCCACAGGGCCCGAAGTAGATAGCTATTCAACCCGTGAGGGGTCCAATAGAGAATCAAGAGAACTAATGGTCAAATGATCATCTGTAGCATTCTTCCACCAAGAGGCCGCACCCTTGCGATGCAAAAGGTGACAAACGGAGGCTAGGTGGCCCATGGAAAAGCATCGTCAACATTTGAATGGGAGGCTCTCATAATTAAGTAGTTGTGAACAAGACATATCCCCCACCTGCAAAACCACCTCCCCATGAAGGGGTTTGGAGATGTCAATGTCGACCAAAATATGGGCAAATGTGGAGTTACTAATGAAAGAGGTAGCTGAATCCACCATCAAGAAGCGTTCAATAGCATTTCCAATGTCCTCAAAACAAGAATCTTCCCAGCACTGGAGAGGAAGATTTGGGAGCCTAACCCAGGTAGGCCTGATGTTTAGAGGCTCTATGAGAGGGTTGAAGGAGCAAAACCAAGGTTTTATGGATAGGGAATGCACACCCCACATCCAAACCTGACCATTCAGCACAATATCCCTCTCCTTAGGGGAATCAAAAGCCACAATAAAGAAACCCCTGGCGCACAAAAACAACTCAATCTTACCCTCCACTAAGGGCTTCCAAGACTCCAAGACCCAGTTGTGAAGGTCCGGCAGGGACGACCACAGGTTGTTAATGTTGATAACTGAGAGGGGGGGTGAATCAGTTATCTTAATTACTTCAACTTTCTGATCTTCCTTAACTATTAATGCAAAATCAAATCATATAAGAAAACATAACCATGAAATAGAAATAACATCAGTACACATGACACAATGATTTTGATGTGGAAAACCCTGTTAAGGGAAAAACTACGGGGTGATTAACTCAAGATTGTATTCTCTGTTAAAAGAATAAGATAGTACAAAATGGTACTTGCCAATTAGGGCTCACTGCCTGAGCACACTGCTCACAAGAGGCTCATTGCCTATAAGAGACTCACTATCTACAAGGTATAAGGTGACAAGATACTTGAACTAATGAGAAGCATCCACACATGCTGAGGTTCAGTTCCGGTTAGGCTCAATACACTGATCTGTTGCACTTCATTCTTCCTCTTCTTTGGTGCTGCTGTCCTGTCACATTCTGGACCTGTCTTACTGCCCTCACACTACTCTTCTACTTTTCTTCGTACTTACCAACACACAACACACCACTTCACATCCAATTCCATCTAGTATATATATCCGCACCAATGATTTCAACACCTTTCTAGTCAGCATCCAGAATAGTCAATATTTTCCCAAACTTTGATCTGTCGGCTGAATCCTTACTTATCAAGTGATGCGTATCAAAGAGATGCTTATAGAAGTCATCAATCATGTTGGCCAATCATGAATGATACCTCAAGAAACTTGATCACCACCAATAACTCATCCGGATTAAGGTCTGATGATCTCCCAGTTAGTTCTTCCTTTGTCAACTCTGCCAAACAGGAACCCAACACTTAGGTGCTCATATCTCTTCACCCCTTCATCACTAGAGGCTCAATCTTTGGAATGTATCAGTCAAGGTACACCTCTTGACTTCCCCAAGTCTATACTTTACTAGCATACTTCCTCTGAGAGATTTGGACCTGACTGTTGGACCTTGCCACATGCTCTGTTCTTACTTACCAGACCACAACACTCTTCAATCTAACTGCCGGTATAGGTACACCATGTCCTACGGATGGGTGGGATGAACTTTGTTACCCTAAATGACAACACTCATGAAGCTATAATGTGTCTCTTGCCAACAATCTCCCCCTTTGGCATTGATGGCAACACTTAGTGATAAATGACTAAGTGTCACACTGCACTCCCCCTTGGCTAATGCTCTGTTCTAATGTACACTCTACTAGAGCTCCTCCTTAGCTGGATTCCACATTTTTCACTGCTCCTCACTCCCCCTTTGACATCAATGGCAAAGGGTAGGGGTCCGCACACCAAAATTTCCAAAAACAATCTATACTTGGCCGCATAAAACATATATACATGTTTTACTTACATATACTGAATTATATTTGCAAAAGTGGTCTTCAACTATACTACTTCTGTCACCCAACTCTTCTTCATCCTGTCCAAAATTGAGATGTGACCACTCAATAGGAATGCAAAATCTTCTGCCCTTTTTAGATCTGTCAGATCACTGGTCTGGGCTGTGGTCTGAGCATCACTTAGGGCCTCATGCATGGCTTCTAACTTAGGGATAATTATGCCTCTAAGTTCACTCAACCTGTTTATTCTATTTTTCTTCTCCTTCTCAAGCTTCTTAATTTCATTTGTGACTACAATAGTCTGACACTCTTGATTTACTATGGAAGAAGAGAGAGGATCAAAACTTTGAGATAAACTTAACAGTTTATCCTCTTGCTCTTTTGCTTTCTTCTCAATATCCTTGGTCACTTTGGGCTAGGATAAACAAAATTTATAAATATCTCTGCCATCTTTGAGAGCATTTTCTAAGCTCTATATCCCAATATCCATAACTCTCCTATCATTTGAAATTAGACCCTGCACTTTGGAAAATCTTTTATCCAAAAACTCCTTCCGGACCTTTTCTTTAGCTGACTTCTCCAAAGAATCAAAATGTGTGCTAATTGAATTGATAAGAGATTTTAAGTTACCGGATGTGGAGGCTGAAGAGTTCTTTTGAAAGGATGGCATGATTTTCTCTAATGCACCGGATGCAATCTCAATTAGCTCACAATCTTCTATGTGAGATTTCAAAAGTTTTTCTTTTGCCTTTGCATGAGCAAAGGATGCTATCTTCATAGTCTAAACCGGAGAGAGAGAATCAAAATTGAATGGTCCTTGAAGCAGTTCTGGTTCATCAATTTCCATCATCTCTTTGGTTAAGAAATCTTTGACTACTTCTGTTGTGTCTCTTGCCAGAGACAGAGTTTTCTCCCCTTCTAAAGCCTTACCGCTGTCATCTGTGGCCTTCTTTGTTGGAGTTTTCTCTCCTTCTGCAACCTTACCATTGTCATCTGTGGTCTTCTCTTTTGGAGTTTTCTCTCCTTCTGCAACCTTACTACTGTCATCTTCTTTTCCCTTCTCCTTTGCTTCTTGGCTGATCTTCTCTTCTACTCTTTCTTCTCCTTTAGATCCAGAGTCTACAGGGGAAACTGGAGGAGAGATGTTTGCTTCTTTATGGACTTCCTCTTCCGGAGCAGAGGAATCCAAGTCCTTGGTTTTCTCTTCACTTGTTTCCTTTGCCTCTTTTGCCATTGTCTCAGTAGATTCTTCTTTGTCATCCATGGTCAAGGGATCATCACCTAAGTCCTCTATAATAGGAATATTGAATCTTTTGTATGCATTCTGGAGGATCTCTTCTGTTTCTTTTGCCACTTTGTCAGTCTCTCCAAGCATAAGTTGATTCATTCTAGCTTTTCTCTGGAACTCATCCTTGCAATCTTTGAAGATCATATTCATTTGTTTCTGAGTGATTGAAGGATAGAGCTAGATAGCTATTTGTTGCCAGATCTCCATGTCCTTTTCTTTGGCATTATTCTTTCTCATTTCAAGTTCCTTCTCAAGGATTTTAGGAATTAGAGATATGATTTCAATGAAAGCTTTGTTGTAGATATTCAGATACTTGATTGTGGCATCTTGCAAAATCTTCTGGTCAACTTCACTACATTCATCATAGAATTCTACCATTGGTTTTAGGTTTCCATCCACAGTGATTGCCTTGATGATATTGTCAAGAGTAGGCTTCTCAACACATTTATCTGCCTTTTCTTTTTCCTTGTCTATACCGATAGAGGATTCTCCGGATACTCTTCATTTTCTTGACTTCCTCATCTGTCTCTGTCTCTTCATCATCCTTGAGACTTGTGTATGATCTTGTGGCCTTTGTCTTTATTCTCTTTTCTCCTTTACCAGATGATTTTGCTTCCAGTTTTGATGCCTTTGAGCTCTTAGCAGTGGCAGGTGCAGAGCTCTTAAAGGATCTGGTCCGGGAGGGGGCTGCAACTGGAGCACTTTCCTTTTCTCCTTCTTCCTTTTCTTTTTCTGCCCTTTCCATCTTCTCTCTGTTTGCATCAACTGCCTCCTTTGATATTCGATGCCTTTTAGCAAACTCTTCTACTTCCCTCCTCACTTTTCTTTTTATTTCTGGTTGTCTTAGTTCTTCATGAATCTTCACACTCAGCTCTTTAAAGGTTCCAAACCTTTCTACCTTAGGATCCTTGGGTTGACTAAGCATGTGTTGAACATGTACCTCAACAATTTTCTCATCCACTTCATACCCCATTGGCATGATCCAGACTATCCTTGGCTCTACTGCCTCCATTAGACATTGAACAGTTTCTACCATAAAGCATATTGTATCCTTATACTTTTCAACTAAAGATTGGGGGATTCTCTCTCTAGCTTGCATCATATTCTGAAAGTTCTTGAAGTAGCCCCAGAGTGCTGTGTTTTGTGCCTTGGCATCACCAAGTCCATGCAAATAATCTCTGATTTGAATTGCTACCAGTCTGTTATTTTTCCATACCCACCCATTGGATCTGGGTAGCTCATTCATGTAGTAAAAGAATAGGCAGAGTATCAAACCACCGTATTTGAAAGAATTCTTCTTATCCTTCTTTATTTTCTACAGATTCTCCAAAAGTTGGTTTAGAATGAGCTCACAAAGATCATAATCTACATTCTCTTTTAACATCTGATAAGCAGTGTAAATAGGAGTTCTAGGTACTGATTTTTCCTTGCTGGAGTGATATATCTTGTAACCAATTATCATGGAGGCAAACTTGACATCCAGATCAGTGATGTCTTCTATTGTCATTGCTCTCTTGTCAAATTTTGATCTGGTAGCCTCACTCACAGTTTGATTTTTGACCGATTTGAGAACAGGTAACCCTCCAGATGAATGCAAACCGGTTACTGCCCTAATAGCATCTTTTGTGATTTTAAACAGCTTATTCAACCACATGAAGTTGTCATGCACTCTGCTCAAAACATACCAGAACCATTCATCTTTTGTAAAACAGGGGAAATGGATGCAATGTCCAAAGTGTTTGTCCCGGATAGCCTTGTATTGCGGTTTGAGTTCAAAAGCATCATCTATTAACTGATTGTGATAGATATAACTTAACTTGGATTCCCCAAATTCTTCAATATTCACCTGAATGTAAACCCTAACATCTTCTACATGCAAAATACCATGCGAAATGTTGGAAAATGCACATGAGGGATCCACTTCTAGAGATTTGTAGGGATACTTCTTAAATTTAGGGCGCGGTCTATCAGTAATCTTCACAACATTCAGAGTAGCCATTTTCAAGAAGATTTACAGAGAGATATTCAAGAATGGAAAATACCTTTTATGCTTCTAGGTTTCACGGAATGAGCTGGATCGGATTGCTGGAGGAATTATCTTCTGTGGTTGACCTTTGAGAGGCTTGAGACAATTTGTTTGCAGAGCTCTTTTTCTCTTCTTCTCCAATGTAAATGTACAAATGACAAGCAAATGGACCCTTTTATCTCTGAGCAAACCCTAATTCCATATTGCAATAAATGCGTAACATAAGTTATTCTGGTTGCCTTGTTTTGCTTGTTCTAAGAAGGATCTTTTTCAAATCACTGAGATATATTTAGAGTTATTCTTGGTGATTGATGAAAATCTTTCTTTCCCAAACATTTGATCTATTTGTAGATCAAGATACCTCAAATTTGAATCATACTGGATCTAACTGTGAAAATCCTGTTCTTACCAGATGACTGTTAAACTGGATTGATCTTAGATGATTTAACCTCTTCAATTTCCTTGTGGATCTTTCAAATCTTTCCCAAGGGTTATTTATATGTTTCTCTGAGAATCCTTTAGTCTGCAACCTTCCATATGCCAATTTTAGGCACCAATTGACTGGCTAGGGGAAAATGTTTTTCTTTTGTTACTCCCCCTGAGCCAGAGCTCATCTATTTAGTTTTCAGAAGGAATATCAACACTAGATTTTGGTGCGGATCCATCCCCATCATTTTCTGTACTTCTCTTCATCCATATCTTGTTCATCTCTCTTTAAATTTCATCCGCATTCACTTTTCCTTTTCCTTTGTCTTGGTTTTGATTATGATGCACCGGACCCTTTTTGTCTTGATTCTTACTTTTGCAGAATTTGGCAATATGATTGGATCTATTGCAATTGTAGCAAACAACATTTCTTTGCATATTTGACTGATATTCTCTTGATCTACACTGATTAGCTATATGTCCCATAATATTGCATGCAAAACATCTACCATTGAATGAATTGTTCATTTGCATATTTCTGCATTCATGAGTTTTGTGACCATACCTTTTGCAATTAAAGCATTGTCCAGAGAAGGATGAATTAGTCTGATTCATTCTTCTTCTGCACTAATTTGTTTTATGACCAAAGTTATTGCAATTGTGGCAGTATCCATTGAAGGAAGGATATCTTTGAGCATTTGGTTGCCTTACCAGAGGTCTTCTATGCCTGTTTCTTAGATTTTCTGATCTGGAGTTCTTCTGACCGGATCTGGAGCTTCCACCTTTTTCATACCCCAAGCCTTGCTTGTCATCTATCCTCTTTTGGCTTTGAAGAACTTCAAGTTGAGTAGAGCTTATCTTGAATTTCTCTTTGTATTCATTTGTTGTTTGAAGATCCCTTTTAAGAGTGTCAATCTGATTCTCAAGTTGTTCTTCGTTATCTCTAGCTTCTTCAAGATCAGATTTTAGATGCCTGATTATTCTATCCATTTTGTGGCAGTCTTCTGATTTCTCCTTGAGAGATTGTCTTAGATCATCTTCACTTTTTCTTTTCTCTTCAATTTCCTGGGTGAATTTCATAACTCCTTATTCCATTTCATGTCTTACCATAATGACCTCTTTTGATAATTTTTCACATAACTTAGTTTTCTCCTTTAGATCTTCATTTGTATCATTTGCTTCACCTTGACTTGCCAATTGCTGAAGTAGATCCTTTCTCTTTTTCATAGAGATACTCAGTTTCCCTTTTAGTTCATTTATGAAATCATCAGCCTGTTTGAGTCTTTCCTTTAATTCATTGACTTCAGAGTTGGATTGCTCAAGATCATCTAGGGCTGACTAAAGTTGTTCCCTCATACCATACACATCCATTTGAATTCCTAGATCTTCCTCAAGCTGTTAGGCTGTGTTTGGAGGCACTTGGCTCTGATACCAATTGTTGATAACTGAGAGGGGGGGTGAATCAGTTAGCTTAATTACTTCAACCTTCTGATCTTCCTTAACTATTAATGCAACATCAAATCATATAAGCAAACATAACCATGAAATAGAAATAACATCAGTACACATGACACAATAATTTTGACATGGAAAACTTTGTTAAGGGAAAAACCACAGGGTGATTAACCCAAGATTGTATTCTCTGTTAAAAGAATAAGATAGTACAAAATGGCACTTGCCAATTAGGGTTCACTACCCAAGCACACTGCTCACAAGAGGCTCACTGCCTATAAGAGACTCACTATCTACAAGGTATAAGGTGACAAGATACTTGAACTGATGAGAAGCATCCACACATGTTGAGGTTCAGTTCCGGTTAGGCTCAATACACTAATCTGCTGCACTTCATTCTTCCTCTTCTTTGGTGCTGCTGTCCTATCACATTCTGGACCTGTCTTACTACCCTCACACTGCTCTTCTACTTTTCTTCACACTTACCAACACACAACACACCACTTCACATCCAAATCCATCTGGTATATATATCCGCACCAATGATTTCAACACCTTTCTAGTCAGCATCCAGAATAGTCAATATTTTCCCAAACTCTGATTTGTCGGCCGAATCCTTACTTATCAAGTGATGTGTATCAAAGAGATGCTTATATAAGTTGTCAATCATGTCGGCCAATCATGAATGATACCTCAAGAAACTTGACCACCACCAATAACTCATCTGGATTAAGGTCTGATGCTCTGCCGGTCAGTTCTTCCTCTGTCAACTCTGCCAAATAGGAACCCAACACTTACGTGCTCCAAGCTCTTCACTCCATCACCGGAGGCTCAATCTATGGAATGTATCAGTCAAGGTACACCTCTTGACTTCCCCAAGTCTGTACTTTACTAGGATACTTTCTTTGAGAGATCCGGACCTGACTGTCGGACCTTGCCACATGCTCTGTTCTTGCTTACCGGACCACAACACTCTTCAATCTGACTTCTGGTATAGGCACACCATGTCCTGCGAATGGGTGGGATGAACTTTGTTGCCATCAATGACAACACTCATGAAGCTATACTGTGTCTCTTGCCAACAGTTAAACCTACAAACAACCTCAATGCACGGATAATAGTCCTCGTTCTCTAAGACCTCTTCCCTACACACTACAATGGGAGGTGATAGTGCATAGGGAAACAAAGCCCTAGGAGAGGGGTGAGCAGGCATAGACCCAACTGAAAAATTTGCTTCAGGAAAGAGGGCCCTGAAGGAACCCCGGTGTAATATTATATTGTTAATTTCATATTAATATTTAATTTGTATTGAATAAAACAATATAATTCTTAATAATAATAATAATAATAATAATAAGAATAATGTGAATGGGGTTATGGTTGAATGGCATAGGCCAAATGGTTCTCACGATGGAGATCCAAGTTCAAATCCCCCAAGTAACATGTGGTTTCTATGTGGCTTCTAAGTGGATTAAGTTGATTAAGTGGATATGTTGATGGGGAGGAGGTCCCCCTTGTGACCTCCAATGATTACGAATAAAAAATAATAATAATAAGAATAATTATGATATAATAATAATAATAATAATAATATGAATGGAATTATAATTTTTTGTGGGAATTTGGTTATTATTAGTATGAGTGAGTAATTTTTTGCCAGAATTTGGTTATGAAACAAGTAATTTTTGGTTATTATACTTTGTTATTTTTTGGCAACCGTTTTAAGGAGTAGTTATTTGCTTGGAGTTGGATTATTCAAAGAAATAAATGTATGAATGTTATTCTAAATAGAAAAATAAGAGGTATGTAATGTTTTTCTTATTACATTATTATTTTTATTTCAACTGATAACAAGTTAATAATATTTGTGTTATTATTTTCATTTTGATTTCTTGTGATTTTGTTTTAATTGCAATTGCAGTTGTAAGGCAGCCACATTATTTTGGGTGGATTTCTTTATCTATACAAAGTCAAGAGAGGACAAGGATCACCAATTGATTCAGCTGCTGCAGTGGTTGTCGTACCTATTAATCACCAATTGCTGCAGTGGTTGTCACACCTATTAATCACCAATTGTTCAACTGCAAATAATAATAAGAATAATAATGATATAATAATAATAATAATAATAATAATAATAATAATAATATGAATGGAATTATAATTTGTGTACTAACAAATTAATATGTTTGATTAAATAATGAGTGACTAAATTAAAATATTGTTGTGATATAAATGTTTATATATTGTTATTATTATTATTATTTATTATTATTATTATTATGAGTGAGTAATTTTTTGCGGGAATTTGGTTATGAAACAAGTAATTTTTGGTTATTATACTTCATTTTTTTTGGCAACCGTTTTAAGGAGTAGTTATTTGTTTGGAGTTGGATTATTCAAAGCAATAAACATATGAATGTTATTCTGAACAGAAAAATAAGAGGTATGTAATGTTTTTCTTATTACATTATTATTTTTTATTTCAACTGATAACAAGTTAATAATATTTGTGTTATTATTTTCGTTTTGATTTCTTGTGATTTTGTTTTAATTGTAATTACAGTTGTACAGGCAACCGACATTATTTTGGGTGGATTTCTTCATCTATACAAAGTCAGGACAAGGATCACCAATTGATTCAGATGCTGCAGTGGTTGTTGTACCTATTAATCACCAATTGTTCACCTGTAGTGGTTGTCATACCTATTGCATTGCCTTTCTTTAAATCATTCAAGTTGGATAGGGGTTTGTGTTGCACTATAAGACTCTCAAATGTCTTGAAACAATGTTGGATAGGGGTTTGTGTTGCACTAAAAGACTCTTATGAATGGTTTCCCACGTCTTGGAAGAAGATTAGTGCATCTCCTTATGGATATGAGAAACTTAGTTTAGCTACTGGAAAATTTATCACATGTACTCTCTTCATCTTCTGTTTTCTAGCATTTTGTGTAATAGTTGTCTTTCCATTGTGATTTTGGCAATTAAGAATTTGTTAACCACATGTTGCTCTTTAAAGGGCTCATTTGCATGATTTAGTCATATTTTATTATCGTATTCTTCTCATGAATTCTTGAATAATTTTTTTGTAAGGCTACTTTTTGGTTTTACTTTGTCCATAGTTGTATTTAAATTAAATTAATACTTGTGTTTATACAACCTTTGATTGATACCAAAGAAAAATTTATATTGTATTTAATTTTAATTATAATATTATTATAAATTTATTGTATTTATATTATATTACTATACTATTATATTATAATTATAATTATAATATAATATTATATTTATATTATTATTACAATAATAAATATAATAATATTATATTTGTATAATTGCATTATTATAATATTATATATTATTATATTATATTTATGTTTATTATTATATTATTATATTATATTATATTTATGTTTATGTTTATTATTATATAATATTATTATAATACTATAATATCAATTAATATAATGTATCAAGTGTTATAATAAATATTAATATTATAACTATAAATAATAACAATGGTTTGATAAAAAGTAAATTTGAAGTTTACATAATAAATAAAAAAATTTAAACTAAAACACAACTATAAGTAGTGTTGTACTTGCCACTAGTGGCACTTGTTTACTTAAGACCTGTTTTATTTATTAAGAGTTATTTTATTTCATTTTCTTTATTTAAGAGTGATTTTATTTTACTTTAGAACTATGTAAGAACTAGCATATCTATATTTAAGCAAGAGCTACAAAGTAGTCAAGTTTCTGCCAAAATGTTCATGAATAGTCTTGTTTTGTTTTAATTTGTTGTGTTTGTTTAGTTTTAGCAACAATGTTGATAATATAATAACTTTATAATAATCTTGAAATTTGTGAATTTTTTGGTTTAAGTTAGAGTTGACAGTTTTGTAATATTTACAATGAATGTTGAAAATTGAAGAACTTTGAGATTCTACATTTAATAATTAGATTGGATAAAATGGAAGTTGCAAAGTAAGTGATTTTTTATTATACCTGAAGATTTATGATTATACTTCAAGATTTATGGTGAACTTGACAAAATGGATTAGTTGATTGATACAGCCTCCTAAGGCTATAAATGGGCACCCTGGCAATTAAAACTTGGTTCTTGATGGTCTGACAAGAGGCAAATATAGAAGGTGATAAATGCACTAGCCTTCAACAGTTTGCACTTAAGCTGCAATACAAAGAGTTGTTAGTGCTATAAAAATCACTTAACATCATGAATACAAAGAGTTGTTAGTGCTATAAAAATCACTTAACATCATTATTTTAAAGATTTGAAGTTATAGCTTATAGTGAGGGACAAGTGAAACCTTAAAATTAGTTCTACCATATAACTAGCACTTGCACCAATAAGAGGATCATGGAATACCTTGTTTGGAATAGCAAACGAGTTTAGAAGATCTTCGAGCGTGAATGTTGTTTACAACATGAAATTCAGGGAATACGATGATAGGAACCAAACAGTTTAGAAAATTTCCCACACGTTCCAAGACAATGCACAAACATGTCATTCACATATTAAATGATGAGACTACAAAATACAAATAGTTTTCTGCAACTCAAAATATGAAGATGACTCTGCAAAGAAGATATTAGAATGTGATAGTTTATAGCATGCCGAAAAAGTAATATCTTCCCTCAGTTTCAGATCAGATAATGAAAGAAACTATTGAGCCAATTATAGAAATAACAACTACTGTAAGAACCTAAATCAATTGAAGCCTGTGAACTAAAAAACAATTTAAATTTTTCCAGTCTTTCCAGAAATGTACCAAAAGTTGCATAATTCGGTAGATTGTCCTATCATAAATTTGATTTAGGAAATGTAGGGTATTTATAAAATTTTGGCATAAAAACGGTTTGGGTAGTTGAACTATAATAGTTAGGTGAACTGCACGGGTTTTTAATATTTTCAATTTGTTACGAATAGGTTTTGATATAGTTTTTAGGTTTGCAAATAATAAATTAAATTCCTTAATTTTAATTTTAATTTATAGAGGACAGATTTAATTATTTAATTAAAATTAATTAAATCTTATGATTAAAGGTAGATTAGGGATTAAGGGAAATTTAATTAATTAATTAAAATTAATTAAATTTCATGTGAAGGGAGGACTTATGGAATTGATCAGTGGTCAATTTTTCCTATCTATGCATTAATATATATTTTAAAATTTTGATGTATTAGTATATTATTATCATAGATTAAGGATATTATCTATGTAAATGATATATTATTATTATTAATAATTATTAAAGACATATATATAAATTTGGGATAAACTTATAAATTATTAATATTGATTAGTAATAGGAATCTTATATAACTATACTATTTTTATTGTCTAATAATATTATCAATATTAATATTAATAGGAATTTAAATACATGTTTCTTAATATTTTTATTTTTATTTTAGTTATAATATATTATTTTAGTTATAATATATTTAAATCGGTTAATAGGGGAGATGCTAAAAAAACTTTACTGTAGCAATAGCTAAATATTTTTTAAATAGAAAAACTATTTTAGTTCTCATTGGTTGCAAAAAGAATTATTAATAACTAGTTAACAACAAGCCTCGCCTATAGTTTTCTTGGCAGAAACTAAAAATATATCTAAAGTACGCCGAGAGATATCCTTCTCCAGGCGCCTATTTTTAATCAATTTACCTCACATAGGTGGAATAGGTGCCTCAAGAAGGATATCTCTGCGTATTTTAGATATATTTTTTAAATATAGATATGCTAGTTACAATACAATTGAATATGGCATACCAAAACCCAATTTCTTAATAGTTATATTTTCAATTGTTTGTTGAAACGATTTGGTATGTAGTTTGTTAAATGCTTTTAATAGTGTTTATTCTTCATATTTGTTCACCTTGATAATCTTTCATGTGATAAAATAATTCAATTAAATGTTTAATATGTATATAGAGTTGATCGAAGTAAAACAATTAATTATGGTTTTATATGTATATAGAGTTGATAGAAGTAAAATAATTAATTATTAATAGTTAGAAAATTTTACTTTTTATAAAATCATGCATCTTCCAAAGATGGAATTCCCAATGTTACCCTAATTCTAACCCTAATTATTAATATAGGCTATATATTGCTTTTACTTATAATTTTGAGAGATTATTTAAATTTTTCTTTTGATTTTTTGATACATTTTTATTTTGTGCTTCTTGTTTTATAAAATATTTTTAAAAATAAAACTAAATTCATATAATAAGAAAGGGGATTAAAAGAATATTAAAAGTAAATGAGGATTTTACAAGGGATTTAAATGAATTTGAATTTTTTAATATTCCATATTTTTATGCAATTAACACCATTATTTTTTTAATGTTTATGATTATTTATTTTAATGTGGGCTATTTAACTATTTTTTAAATTTGTTTTTCTTAACACGCTCATGCCATTTCACCCCATACTGCCACTATAGGTTAAACCTCTCGGTGTAATTATATCTATATAAATATAACATAATTCTATTTTATATTATATAATTTAATTTATATATTAAAAACATAAAAATTATGAAATATAATATTTTGTAGAAATAAGTTTGTTGCTATTTTATTTTATTAGTACCTTGGCTGGTACTATTGCAATGAGTTCACACTTATCTAGTTATTAATCTATTGATTGCAAACCAATCAAAAGATAGGATTATTTTTCTTGTCGGACAAATTTGATTTAAATTTGTACTTTTCCTATGTGAACATGATAAATTTTTAACAAAAAATTATTTAGAAATGATTTATCTATATTGTCATTGGCTGTAAAAAAGTGACTTCTTCTCTGCGGATTGTCAGATTGTCGGGAGAGTGCAACAAAAAACTATAAATGCGGAGAGAATTTTGGTTTGAGGGGAGCACATGGCAAGTAAACAAATTATGAACACAAATTTTGTCTCCCACTAGTTAAGTCATGCCTAAATGGATGGTGATTACTTTTTTTGCTTCATTAGCTAAAAGTAATTTAATTTTAATTTAGTTTTAGGGTTTTACACATTTTATTTTATGTAATTAGATTATTTATTTTATTTAGTCAAAACTTTAAAATCTATAGTATCATGAATTTAATTACATTTTTTATTTTATTCTTCAAACTTACAATATTTTAATGTATTTTAAATTATAAAAGTATTAGTATTATTACATTAATTAATTATTTAATCATTATAATCATTATAATTATATTATTTAAATATTTAATATTTAATTTTGAAAATTTATATTTAAATTTTAAGTGAAAATATGAACATTGAATATTTAATACATAGGAAACAACTTCCTATTGTAGTAAATATACACCCTAATAATTTTTTACAAGAGTTTAAAGACTATTTTGTTACTTTGCTTGTATTTAATTAAATCTTTCTAGTGTAAATATTAAATTGAAATTAACGAATTTAGTTTATTATTTACAAACCTAAAAACCTAAATCAAAACCTATTCGTAACAAATTGAAAATATTAAAAACCGGTGCAGTTCACCTAACTATTACCGTTCAACTACCCAAACCGCTTTTACTCCAAAATTTTATAAATACACTACATTTCCCAAATTAAAATTATGATGAGACAATTTTGGTACATTTATGGAGATATCTCTGTTTGCAGGTGCCCCTTTATCCAGTAGTATCATTGTCTTTGTTATAACTCTTTTACAGTTCATAGTATATTAAATTAGATTTTATCTATTCCCTTGTGCTCGTGCAGGTTTTTCAATTGATTTGAGTTGGTGCAATGGTTGTTATTTACTTCATTGGCTCAATAGTTTCTTGATAGTTGTTTGTATGTGAACATTATAGTGTTGCGAAAAAAATTAAATTTTAGTTCACGAGCCTTTTAGCCCCTTTATCCAGTAGTATCATTGTCTTTGCTATAACTCTTTTACAATTCATAGTATAATAAAATTCTCAAAGTTTCTTGATAGTCTTTTGTATGTGAACATTATAGTGTTTTAAAAATTTTCTGACATCGTAAAACAAATTCACTCCAGTAATGAACTTGTGCCGAGGAAACTATAAGCATGGATGTTCTTAACTAGTTATTAATAATTCTTTTTACAATGAATGAGAACTGAAATAGTTTTTCTATTTAAAAAATATTTAGCTATTACTATTGTATAGATGCAAATATTATAACAAATTGAAAAATTATTTTTCTTTAATCTAATTGGTAGAAAACTTTTACATGATAAGGGTGACAGTAATATTGCCTTATGTAAAGGGAGTGGCAGTTAATATATTATTTTATTTATGTTTAATAATATTTTATAACTATATTTTATTAGGTTTTTATCAAATCAAATAAAAAAGGGAAAAGTATACAATAAGGAAGTGCATTATATTTTTAAAATTGAAATCCCCAAAATAAAAGTATTTTTCATGACACTCTAGATTTTTAACTGTTGAGTTAAAAAAAATTAAAATCCCAAAAAAAACTTAATTTCGTAAAATAAAATAACACTAAATTTTTTCTTTACAAAGCATGCATATTTTTATTTATTGATTTCTATTCATAGCTATTTTATAAAAAAATTATTAGGGTTTAAATTTGTTTTATAACTATACTTTAGGGTTCTACACATAAATAACCTAATTTCACTAAAATATTTCTTAACTATTCATTTGATCTTTCTAATTAAATGGAGTTGAACCACATACTTTTATTAAATGAATGCACCCAAAATTATTACTAAACCACAATATTACATTAATTAAAATAATTAAAATCATGTTCTCTAAAAGTACTTACTATTATTACTTAAATAAAAAATTAAGTGACTAAGATAAAATACTGTAGTGATGTAAATATGAATATGTCATTGTTATTATATTATGTAATTATTCTTCAAACTTACAATATTTTAATGCATTTTAAATTGTAATAGTTTTCAATATTATTACATTTTAATATCTTAGGCAGACATTTCAAATCTATCCACACCCAGGGGTTAGGGTTCTACACATTTTATTTTATGAAATTAGATTATTTTTGGGATTTCAATTTCATTTAGTCAAGAGTTAAAAATCTAGGATTTCAATTTTATTTAGTCAAAAGTTAAAAATCTACATTATCACAAAAAATATTTTGCCATTTTATTACATTTTTTATTTTATTCTTCAAACTTACAATATTTTAATGCATTTTAAATTATAAAAGTATTAGTATTATTACATTTTAAGGAAATATTTGTGTTATTTAATAGACTTTGTAAAAGTTTAGTTTTATAGTTAGGAAATATTTTAGTCCTATTTTTTTTTACCATATTAGATTGTTTTTGAGATTTCAATTTTATTTACCCAAGACATTTCAACACTCTTCAAAAATTAAATTTTCAATTATTGGAATGCAATTTGTCTATACAACCAATACCTAATCAACAAAAAAAATACAACTAAACAAATACTATAATAACAACACTACAAGGCAGGTACTGGCCACTACGTGGCAGTTGTTTTACTTTAGAACTATTTTATTTACTACATACATAATTTTTAGTTAAGAATTATTTTATTTTATGTACATTATTTACTTTATTATTTGAAGAGTTTTTATTTTGTATGTAACTTTTACTTTTACTTTTTTTAAATGAATATTCTTCATTAACTTTATACTAAAGAAATAATAGTACCACATTCATTATTTTCCTAAAATTTTTATTTTGTTTTTACTTTGAAAAGTGTACTAATATTATATACTTTATGTTATATGCTTATAGTTTTAGTTTTTTAAAATACGTGGATTGTGTTTTGGTATTTATGTACACCGTCAACATATGAGACTCCTTTTGCCACTATATATTAAAAACATAAAAATTATGAAATATAATATTTTGTACATTAAATATAGTGTAATATATTATTATATTTTATTTAAATATTTTATTTAGATAACTTAGTTGGGGTTTCTATTGGGCCCCATAGAAACTTGATACATAAAGTTGGATTTAACCTTAAGTAGAGAAGCATGTTGTGCTAAACAAAAATACAATCAGTAACCTCTTTGATATGAGAGGTTCTCTTTGATTTTCTATGATTAGTAGTAACTCAACCTTTAAGATTTAGAGAGATTTTCTCTAAATTTGCTTCTTCAATCATTTCTCTATGTTTAGAACCCTCCCGTTTCAAGACCTTTAACTAGGGATATAGGAAACCTTCTTCTCTTTCTGAGGAGGTGTTGTCTGAAATCCTCACTCAACCAATCTTGCCTTCCCCCCTACTAACTAAGTTTGGAAGATCAACAATTTTATCTTCCTTCT
Source organism: Cunninghamia lanceolata (assembly GCA_027924645.1). NCBI lineage: Eukaryota > Viridiplantae > Streptophyta > Pinopsida > Cupressales > Cupressaceae > Cunninghamia > Cunninghamia lanceolata. The sequence goes on along the minus strand of BSBN01000822.1, from coordinate 15,295,325 downwards.
CTTTTTGAGAAACCCTCACCTCCCTTTCATCCTTTACACATCTCTCCTCATGAGCTTCCTTACCTCGTGTGGATGTATCCTCCTAAGCTTTCAACTTTCACACCTTTGAATCAACCTCCTTCTCTACTACTACAGTGCTAAAGGATAAACTTATAATATTTTTGTTGCTCCTCTTGCTTCCCCTTGTTCTATAGATTGCTACCCATTCTTGTCATCTTCGCTTGACACTCCTCTCAAGCACCCTCATCACCCATAAGCATTTCCTTCTTTTAATCATTCATATCTTCTTCCTTTGAAAGGAAGAAAAGGTGTGAAATATGCTTCCTACACTAATCTATGAGAGGAGTTATGTGCAAAAATTAAATTAATCATACAATTACAAGGAAATAAACACAAGAAATATGTCATAACACAGAAGCAACTAAATGCATTAAATTTAGTAATCAACAGTTATAGTACACTTGAAGAGTCTAAGTCTTTATTGGAGTATCACCAAGAGATCTAGAGCAATTTTGGCAACATAACAGTGCCTACAAAAATCACTAAGAAACCTCCATCTTAAGCACCTAATAAATAGGATAAGAAATACATGAAACCATCATCTAAAACCACCTAAAATATGGCACTCAAAACCCTAGTCAAAATCCAATGCCCAAATCCCAAGATGGGTCCATATGCTAAATGTAGCATTTTCCTTACACCTATCATAAGCTCATCATAATCCACTCACAAGCTTGGTCACTCCATTTTAGCTCTATTATCTCTATTCAAAGATGTCTTATGTTGTGTCATGCATCATAAGTTGGTCAACTCTCTTATGCATCATAGATGCTCTTACATTTCCAATGGGGGAGGGCCAACTTTCAGAGGCCATAACTTTTGATCTAAGAAGTTGATTGAACCCTTTTTTTCAAGCTAAATATCTCAAATAGATCCATATTTCTATAACTAGTTTTGTCTAATTATGACCCATTTCAACTTTTTTCTTTTCTTTTTGTGGGGGGGGGGGCGCAAAATCAACATCTAGAGCATTAAAAATCACATTTTTGTGTTCTATGGCATAAAATTTACATTTCTTGTTATTAACATTAAGATGCAAGGTGTAAGACCTAGATATCATAAAAAAATGGAGCACTCGAGTGGGAAAAATGGGAGTTTAAACGCTGGGGCATCCAAGTCCTTATTTGCAAGCTTTCTGTGGGAGGGGTATGATAGTTTGAGCATCCTCCCTATTGGCGTCTTCTCAGATCCTCACAATGTGGGCATGGATCATGCTACTAATGTGTGGGAGGCTATGCATCCTACAATGGAGGCTTCTCCTATGGTTTTAGGTGGTGCTTCCCAGGGGCTCCGTGGGCCTGGCAGGCCTAGCCACCCCCATAGGTCTTTTTTTGATGTCATTCTCAACTCTAGAGCTCATGCATGGCCTATACCCTATTCTCACTCATCTCTGGTGGTAGTTTGTGGCCCTGAGATTTCTAAAAATGAGGAGTATTACTTCAAACATGGGGTTATTTTCTACTTCAATGGTTATGGCCTTCCCTCCCTAGTTTGCATAGCTGGGTTGTGGATTCCTGGAAACTACTCATGGTCAGACAAATAGAGATCTTTCTTTGTGCTAGAGGGTTCTTCATAGTGACCTTTTCTTCCTCTGAAGAGTGTGACTTGGTACTGGATAGGGTTTGAATGTGGGTGAACATTCACTGTCCATCAAGCCATGGGCTAGCTCCTTCAATCTTCTCATGGAACCAATCAACACCAGGCTAGTTTGGGTTCATCTTCCCAACCTCCCTATTCATTTCTACGAGGAGTCTTATTTTGAGGGCATCAACAACACTCTAGGGCACTCCTCGAAGGTCGATTCCACTGTTGGAATTAGGGCTGACAATTAAGAGGGGGGGTGAATCAGTTGTCTTAAAATTTTTATCTTGCTATAGTTAATTTCTTCTTTACAACTTCTTAACAGATTAATGATTTAATCATGAAAAGCAAGAATCAATAACTCATGAGTAGAAAAACAAATAAGACACTTGACACCAAGATTTTTAACATGGAAACCCTGTTAAAACCATGGTGGGGGTTAACCCACAAAGATTATACTCTGTTAAAAGTATTACAAAAGAGGAAGGCACATGCCTTCAGGCTCACTGCCTAGAGCTCACTATTGTTTGAACTGATGAATAGCATCTGCCAATGTAAGAATTCAGTTCCGGTTAAGCATAGAATACTAATCTTACACACTTCATCTTTATTCTCTCCTATTTACTACTCTGTCATAATCTAGACCTCAAATCTCTTCTCTTCTGCACCTTAATCTGCCTTTTTTGTACTTACTCCATTTTTGCACACCACATACATACCAATACACTCAAATCCATTGGATATATATATATCCGCCTTAAGAAATTCAATCACCTTTCTGTTAGACTTATGAAGAACTTAACAAACAATACAAGTACTCTGTTCTGTCAGCTGAATACATACATCAATATTGATGCGTACCAAAAATAACACTTGCAGATCACCATACATGTCTGCCACTAATATTATATCCCATACACAACTCACGAAAACACTTCTACTAGATCCGCACAAGGATCTAACACAAGTTAACCTGTTCTTCACTGAACTGTTCTTGTCATATTAGGACCCGGTACTCAGATGCTCATAATTTTTAATTCCTTTGTCACCGGAGGCTGAAATCTTGGATTTAGATTTTCCTAACATTCTCCTACACTCCCTCAGATTCACAACACATAATGATTAACCGGAGAGATCCACTGACCAAAATACTGAACTCTACCATATACCCTATTCTTGTCTATCTGGACTGGGCAAATCTTGGAACTGACTTCCGGTATGATCTGATATTGTACTACGGATGTGTGGAATGGACTTAGTTGCCATCAATGACAACACATGACATGCCTTGCAGTGTCTCTTGCCAACAATCTCCCCCTTTGGCATTGATAGCAACACTTAGTGAAAAATGACTAAGTGTATGACTGACTCCCCCTACTGTGTACACTTATATATTCTTCCACTGCTCCCCCTTTGATGGATTCTTCATTTTCTTTCATTTTTCACTGTTTCACACTCCCCCTTTGACATCAATGGCAAAGGATGGAATCCACAAACCAAAATTCACCCAAAAATTCTGTATACAATGTCGCATATGTACAACCAATCCTTAAGCTATATTTGTTGGAATTAGCCTGGACAACTGAGAGGGGGGTGAATCAATTGTCCCCAAAATTAATCTTTTCTTTTCTTTTAAACTTCTTTCACAATTGTCAAATTGATTAATGATGCAAACATTAAAGCATATAACATCAACATAGAAGCAAAAACAAAATCAACACATTTAACACCAAGATTTTTGACGTGGAAACTTGGTTAAGGGAAAAACCATGGTGGGTATTATCCCACAAGATTCATACCCTGTTAAAAGTACTTAAAAGAATGGGAAGGCACTTGCCTTCAGGTTCACTGCCTAGAGCTCACTGCTCAAAAGAGAGGTTCACTTCCAACAAGAATTTTATGTTTTACACAGAAAGAACAAACTGATAATTAGCATCTTTTCATGCCTGGTTCAGTTTCATTCAATGCTCATAAAAACTTCTACTTCTATCTTCAAATTCTTCTTCACTGACTCTTCACTCTATAATCCTTTCACTCCTCTTCTTTTCTACTCTGCTTTAGATCCTTTCTTCAGATTTAATTCATTTTGCACAAGGATGATTTTCAACAACTCTTCAACAAGTATTTGTATGCTTCATCAACCTTGGAATGATCAACAAGGTTAGCTAAAATTAACGCAGATCATTACATTATCGACCAAACATAACTGAGACTTGAATCTTCCTCTACTAACACACCACACTTCATAAAGTGCTCTTTAGATCATCTGCAACACGCTAGGAACATCCGGTCGGCCAAGAACTGGGAAGAACAACAACCTCAAAGATGAAATCTTCAACAATAAGCTCAAACTCCAATGCAAACCTCCAATACAGTAGCCACATGATCCAAAGACTTCCACAAGCACATTGAATTCACCAATAACATCCACTCTATACCAAATTACCAGAATCATTTGTATCTTCCTCTAGAACCTCAAGAACACTGTTTGCCATGACTGTCAAACTAGAAAGATAGCTTACGGACCTCTAAACCACGAACCACTGGAGTTGATGATACACACTGACTTCCCAAACAAGCTTTTAGATCCGCAGACCATAATATTTCACTGCGGAGCAATCCGGACCAACTTACTGTCACTCTGTCTCTTTTGAGCATAACAAAATCTAGTTCTACTCAAATGGCCATAACTTCTTCAAATCTTCATGCAGACTTCTCAATTCTTGACTGGAACAACCTCTGACAATCCTCTACACAACCATATGGTCCACAAACATTGAGTCCTCATTAATTTTCTCAATATCCTCAACATTCCAGTCTCCTGAACATGCAACAAAATAAGGCACAATTGACACCAATGACAACAAGAATATGTTGACGTCAATGACAACACCACTTAAGCACATATTTGCAACATTCTCCCCCTTTGTCATTGATGGCAACATATGATGTGAAAAACTAATTAAACCTTCATGACAAGAACTTCTTAAGAACTTATCCTCTTGACTCCTACAACCACTTTCTTCATTGCTCCCCCTGTCATCAACAATTAGTTTTTCACGTCTTCTCTCCCCCTTTGACATCAATGGCAAAGGGCACATATTTGCAATCTTTACTCTCCCTTTTTATTTTAGACTGATCTCCAACATTTGCATACTGACTACCCTTAGAGTAGTTTCTTCTCAACATCAATCCAAATCTCAAGATATGACTGAGAATTCCACCGGACTAATGCACATAAGTGCATCTTAGTTCTGATCAGGAGGGTTAGTAACCCCTAACTTCTCTCTGAGATACTCAAAAGTATCCTTGGGAAGAGGCTTAGTGAAGATATCCACAATCTAATCTTTGGAAGACACAAACTCCAACTTGACTTCATTCTCATTTACCTTCTCTCTCAAGAAATGAAACTTGATAGATATATGCTTTGTCTTTGAATGCAACATTAGATTCTTTGAGATGCTTATTGCACTAGAATTATCACAAAAGATTGTGACTGACTCCTCAAACACAATTCTGATGTCCTTCAACATTTGCTTCAACCATAGAACCTGAGTACAATTATTTGTTGCTGCTATATATTCTGCCTCTGCAGTAGACAGAGATATTGCCTCTTGCTTTTTGCTCATCCAAGAGACTAATCTTCTTCCCAAGAATAATGCACCACCACTAGTACTTTTTCTATCATCAACATCTCCTACCCAATCAGCATCTGTATATGCATGAACAGTGAAGTCAATGTCCTTTGGATACCACAATCCATAATCAATTGTCCCCTTGAGACATCTAAAACTTCTTTTGACTGCAACAACATGGGATTCTTTTGGATCAACTTGAAATCTAGCAACAAGTCCAATGACATTCATGATGTCAGGTCTGGTCTGAGTCAGATAGAGCAATCCTCCAATCATTGATCTATGCCTTTTCTGATTTGCCTTGGGGAAGTCATCATCTTTACTTAACTTGCATCTGGCTACCATAGGTGTACCTACTGGCTTTGAGTCTTCCATTCCAAACTTCTTCAATAATTCTTTCACATACTTGGACTAAGATATGAAGATACCTTTATCTAACTGAAAAATTTGCAGACCTAGAAAGAAATTCATCTCTCCAAACATTGACATCTCAAATTCACTTTTCATTTGATTAGCAAATGCTTTGCACATACATTCATTTCCACCAAAAATGATATCATCAACAAAGACCTCAACAATCAGGATGTCCTCATGATTAATCTTGAAGTAAAGATTACTATCAGCAGTACCTTTGCTAAATCCTATCTTAAGCAAATATTTATCCAATCTTGCATACTAGGCTCTTGGAGCTTGCTTGAGTCCATACAAGGCTTTTCTCAGTCTACAAACCATATCTCCCTGATCAGACAACTGAAATCCTTCTAGTTTCTCAATGTAGACTTTTTCCTCCAAATCTCAATTTAGGAATGCTGATTTGACATCCATCTGATACACTTTAAAATCTCTGAAAGCAACAAATGCAAGAAACAATCTAACTGCCTCTATCCTTGCCACCGGAGCAAAAGTTTCTTCAAAATCAATTCCTTCCACTTGAGAACAGTCTTTGCATACCAACCTTGCTTTGTTTCTTACAACTTCACCATCTTCATTTAGTTTATTCTAGAAGACCCATTTGGTTCTAATCACATTTTTGTCCTCAGGTCTAGGAACAAGATCCCAAGTGTGGTTCTTTTCAATTTGCATCAATTCTTCTTCCATTGCTTTTACCCAATTTCCATCATTGCGGGCTTCACTTACTGATTTAGGTTTAATCTTTGAAATCAAACAAATCTCTTCTTGATCTTCAACAACTCTTCTCCTAGTTCGAACACTTTTATTTCTATTTCCTATGATTTGATCTTCAAGATGATTCATTCTTACATACCTGGGGGTTTTGGCAATTGCTTGAGCTTCTGTTTCTTGAGCTTGTTCCTCATCATCTGCACTAACCTCTTGAGTTACTGGAGTTACCAGATCAATCTAAATCTAAGTCTGAGTTTGGACTTGCCTTTCTTGACTTTGACTTTCATCTTGATCATCTGAATCATATCCACAATGCCTAGAATGTCCTTTGCTCTCATCAACTCTAACATTAGCACTTTCAACAATCTTTTTCAACCTCTTGTTGAAGCACCGGTAAGCCTTACTTTGAGTAGAGTATCCCAAAAATATTCCTTCATCACTTCTTGCATCAAACTTGCCTAAATCCTCATCTCTTTTGATATAGCATTTACTACCAAAAACTCTGAAATATCTCACGGTAGGAGGATGACCAAACCATAGTTCATAAGGGGTCTTACCAGAATTTCCTTTGATCTGCACCCAGTTAAGAGTGTAGAGAGTAGTACTTACAGCTTCTCTCCAATAAACTTGAGGAACATTTGTTTCCATCGGTCCTAGTAGCTTCTTGAATGGTTCGGTTCTTTCTTTCCACAACTCCATTTTGCTAAGGAGTCTTAGGAGTAGATAACTATCTTTTTATTCCATGCTTTTCACATAAAGGATCAAACTCTCCGGAAGTAAATTCTCCACCTCTGTCGGATCTTAGACACTTTAATTTCTCACCAATCTCATTTTCAACCATCATGTTGAACACCTTAAACTTGTTAAGAGTTTCTAATTTTTCTTTTAGGAAGGTTACCCACATCATCCGGGAGTAATCATCAATCAACAACATGAAATATTTGTCTCCTTGCACACTCCTAATTTTAGTAGGACCACAAAGATCAGTATGTACCAGTTCCAATCATCCACTTGAATCTTGTTCCTTACTTTTGAATGAAATTTTGTTCTGTTTACCCAATTGACATTCTCTACATATGCTATCAAGTTTCACAAGTCTTAGAAGATCTCTTATAGCCTGAGTGGAACTTATTTTGACAATGTTATCAAAATTCATGTGACACATCCTCCTATGCCATAACCAACTTTGATATGTTTGAGTAATTAAACAACTTTTGCTAGAACTACTTAAATGAAAGATGTTACCTCTAGTCTGAGTGCCATATGCAATTTGAGTTCTAGAGCTCTCCAAGATTCTACATTTTCCATCCTTGAATTGAAGATCATAACCCTTGTCAACCAACTGTCCAACACTGAGAAGATTATGTTTTAGTCCTTCCACATACAGAATATCATTGGTGCAATTCTTACCATCAAAATAGATGGATCCTTTGCCATGGATTCTACCAACTGAGTTGTCTCCAAATTTCACAAGCCCACCTTCATATTTTTCAAAACTCATAAACTTACTCTTGTCAAAAGTCATATGATGAGAACATCCACTATCAATCACCCATTCATCCTTTTCAACAACTTGAGCAACCAAGGCACTTTCCACATTTGCATAGCTAGTAGATTCAGTAGACACTAGATCTTCTTCCTTGATAGCAATGAACACCCAATCACTTTCAGTGGAACCTCCATGATCAGATTCATCATCTATGACTCCTTCTTCTCTAGCTTCTTGGACATAGTAACATTTTTTCTAACCTTTATATCTATTATGGTTTGGTTTTGAAAACCTCTCTGGACATCTTGAGGCAAAATGACCAATCTTATTACAAGAAAAACATTTGAGTGGCAACTTTCCTTCATACTTATCGGATCCTCTTGGCAATCTTTTGGCAATAAGAGCTTCAAGATCTGTAGTCTCAATTTCATCATCTTCAAGATCCTTCCTTATCTTCACAAATCTGTTTGATCTTCTTGAAGAAATTTCACCCAGATCATATCTTTGCTTTCCATACACACTGGCCTTGAATGCAGATTCAGACTTAGGGAGAGAATCACCAAACTCACTCATTTCAAATGCTGAGAGCTTACCGACTAACTGATCCCTTCTGATAGTTGTTACTGTCCTGATTTCTTCAATGGCTGCAACTTTATGCTTGTATGCTACAAGTAAGGATCTAAGCACTTTGGCAACAATTTTTGATCCTTCCAATACTCCACCTACATTTCTGATACCGGTCACAAGTTCATTTACTTTCTGCATGTAGGAAGTAATGTTTTCATCTTCACTCATTACCAATCTTTCATATTTACCCTTCAAGATTTGCAGCTTGGCACATTTAACATATTTGTCACCCTCATATAGATTTTCCAACTTATTCTAGATTTCATGAGCAATTTTCAAATCCAGGACATTTGCCAATTCAGTATCAATCAAGGCACTCAACAATGCTTCTTTGGCTCGAGTATTGTGTTCAACATCTCTGAGTTTGTCTATGGTTGAAGGTCCATTCTTCAGAATCTTATATGCATTCTTGGTTATTAACTAAAAGGCATCACCCATACATTCCATATGACACTGCATGCGAACTTTCCAGAGGGAGTAATTTGTTCCATCAAATCTCAAACTTTCCTTCTTGTAAGACAACATATTGGAAGCAGTCAAGCTTCTTTTAGAGGAACTTGGATTTGATACCAATTGTTGGAATCAGTCCAGACAACTAAGAGGGAGGGTGAATCAGTTGTCCCCAAAATTAATCTTTTCTTTTCTTTTAAACTTCTTTCACAATTGTCAAATTGATTAATGATGCAAACATTAAAGCATATAACATCAACACAAAAGAAGAAACATAATCAACACATTTGACACCAATATTTTTAACGTGGAAACTTGGTTAAGGGAAAAACCACGGTGGGTGTTAGCCCACAAGATTTGTACCCTATTAAAAGTACTTAAAAGAATGGGAAGGCACTTGCCTTCGGGCTCATTGCCCAGAGCTCACTGCTCAAAAGAGAGGCTCACTGCCTACAAGAATTTTATGTTTTACACAAAGAACAAACTGATAATTAGCATCTTTTCATGCCTGGTTCACTTTCATTGAATGCTCACAAAAACTTCTGCTTCTATATTCAAATTCATCTTCACTGACTTTTCACTCTATACTCCTTTTGCTCCTCTTATTTTCTGCTATGCTTTAGATCCTTTCTTCATATTTAATTCATTTTGCACAAGGATGGTTTTCAACAACTCTTCAACAAGTATTTATACGCTTCATCAACCTTGGAATGATCAACAATGTCGGCTAAACTTAATGCAGATCATTACATTGTCATCCAAACATAACTGAGACTTGAATCTTCCTCTACTAACATGACACGCTTCATAAAGTGCTCTTTAGATCATCTGCAACACGCTAGGAACATCTGGTCAACCAAGAACTGGGAAGAACAACAACCTCAAAGAAGAAATCTTCAACAATAAGCTCAAACTCCAATGCGGACCTCCAACACAGTAGCCACACGATCCAGAGACCTTCAAAAGCACATTGAATTCACCAATAACATCCACTCTATACCAAATTACCAAAATCATTTGTATCTTCCTCCGGAACCTCAAGAACACTATCTGCCATGATTGTCAAACTAAAAAGATAGCTTGCAGACCTCCAAACCACAAACCACTGGAGTTGATGATACACACTAACTTCCCAAACAAGTGTTTAGATCTGTAGACCATAATATTTCATTGCGGAGTAATCCAAACCAACTTACTATCACTCTGTCTCTTCTGAGCACAACAAAATCCAGTTCTACTCAGATGGCTAGAACTTCTTCAAATCTTCATGTGGACTTCTCAATTCTTGACTGGAACAACCTCTGACAATCCTCTACACAGCCATAGGGTCCACAAACATTGAGTCCTCATTAATTTTCTCAATATCCTGAACATTCCAGTCTCCTGAACAAGAAACAAAATAAGGCACAGTTGACACCAATGACAACAAGAATATTTTGACATCAGTGACAACACCGCTTAAGCACATATTTGTAACAATATTTACATATACTTAAGTACATCTCCAAAAACATTCCTCAGTAGGGCCTGTTGCAAATATGTGCCTAATTGATGTTGTCATTGATGTCAACATATTCTTGTTGCCATTGGTGTCAACTGTATCCTATTTTGTTGCCTGTTTAGAAGACTGGAATGTTGAGGATATTGAGAAAATTAATAAGGATCAATGTATGCAGACCATATGGCTAAGTAGAGGATTGTCTTAAGAAGCTCCAGTTAAGATTTGAAGGGTTCGTATGAAGATTTGAAGAAGCTATGGCCATCTGAGTAGAACTGGTTTTGTAGTGTTCAGAAGAGATAGAGTGACAGGAAAGAGGTCCGGATTGTTTCAGAAATATAAAATGATGATCTATAGATCTAGAGACATGTTTGGAAAGTCAGTGTGTATCATCCAGTCAAGTGGTTCATGGTTTGGAGATCTGCAAGCAATCTTTCTTATATAACAGTCATAGCAGACAGTGTTCTTGAGGTTCCAGATGAAGTTGCAAGTGATTCTGATAATTTGGAGGAGTGTGGATGTTTTTGTTGAATTCAATGTGCTTGTGAAGGTCTCTGAATTGTTTGACTACTATGTTGGAGGTCCGCATTGAAGTTTGAGCTCATTGGTGAAGATTTCTTTCTTGGTACTGCTGTTCTTCCTAGTCTTGGCCGACCAAATGATTCAAGAGTGTTGTGGATGATCTAAGACCAATTCGATGGAGCATGGCATGTTGATCAAGGAAGATTTGAGTCCCAGTTAAGTTTGGCCAACAACTTAGTGACTCGCATTAAGTCAAATGCTTGTAGTGCCGACCTTGATGTTTATTCCAAGGTTGATGAATGATATAAAGGCATGTAGATGAGTTGGGGAAAAGCATCCTTGTACAAAAATAATATAATCTAAAGAAAGGATCAAAGGCAGAGCAGAGTAGAGGAGAAGTAGAAGAACAAGAGCTATTTTGATGAAGATTTGGAGAAAAAGTATTTGGGGAAGAGTAGAAGTTTTGTGAGAATTCAATGAAATTAAACTAGGCATGAACAAGATGCTATTTATCAGTTAATTCTTTCTATATTAAACATAAATTCTGTAGGCAGTGAGCTCAAAGGCATGTGCCTTCTCTTTTTTCTAAGTACTTTTAACATGGTACAAATCTTGTGGGTTAACCCCCACCGTGGTTTTCCCTTAACTGGGTTTCCACGTAAAAAATCCTGGTGTTATGTGTTCTCAATTTATTTCTACTCATGTGTTGTTGATTCATACTTTAATGTTTACATTATTAATCTGATTGTAAGTTGATAAAGACTAATTCCAACAGGGCCAACTCTATATCCCAACTCTTCTTCATACTATTCAAAGTTGTAATGTGGCCATTGAACAAAAATGCTTGTGCTTCAGCCTTCCAGAGGTCAATGGGATCACTTGTTTGAGTAGCAGTTTGGGCTTCTGTTACAGCATTGGACATTACATCTATCTTGGGGGAAATCAATCTCCGGAGCTCACCCATTCTTGCTTCAATGTTCTCCTTTTCTCTTGTCAATTTCTTTATTTCTTCCATCAGGCTGATTGCTTGACACTCCTTACTTGCCATTGATATTGTCAATGGATCAAAAGCTTGGGACATACTTGACAATTTCTGTTTGGAGTCCTTTATTTTATCTTCTATAACCTCTATGACTTTAGGAGTAGATAAAAAAAACTTATATATACTGCCTCCTTCTGAAAGAGCATTTTGAATATTATTTATACTATTATCTAGCACCAATCTATCTACCCTAATCATGCCTTTAAGTGCATCAAATCTTTTCTATTAAATTCATTCTGAACTTTAACTTCTGTAGATTTTTCAAAGGACTCAAAGTGTGTACTTATAGAATTTACAAGGCTCTTCAGATTTCTGGAGGGAGAATCAGATGGATTCTTCTGGAACGTTAGCATTATCTTCTCCAATATACTAGATTCAAGGCCTAGCAGCTCATTGTCCTCTATGTGAGATTTAAATACCTTTTCTCTTGCCTTGGCTTATGTGAAAGATGTTATCTTCATCATTTGGATTGAAGAGAGAGTATCCAGGTTGAGTGGTCCTTGAATCAGTTTAGGTTCATCAAACTCTAGCATCTCTTTACTCAAAACACTCTTCACTACATCTGCAGTGTCTCTTGCCACAATTTCTGGACCACCTTCCTTTCCTTGGGTTTTCTTAGTGACAAGACTATTTTGTTTTGGGTGCATCAACATTTGCACCATCTTCTTCTGTTTTATCCTCCTTACCTCTGACTTCTTCTTCTTTCTCTACTTCACCTGTCTCTGTGTTATCTATAGGGGAATTCTTTCCTTTGTCCTCACCATTTGAAATCTGTTCTGGAGGATCTTGTGTAGCAGCAGTATTCTCATCATTGTCTTCTTTTCCAGATTGATTAGGAAGAGTTAGAGTATCTCCTACATCATCAGTTTTATCCACCATCTCTGTATCTTCCTTGTTTATTTGCTCCACTTCTGGAACAGAGGAGTCTTCTATTCCATATTGTTGCTCATCCTTCTATTTCTCTTCTTCATCCAGGACTAGTGTGTCATCAACAGGTTCATCTGACACAACAAAGAACTTATTCTTGTCCAATGCTTTTCTCAAGATTTGTTCAGTTTCTTGAACTATTTCATCTATCTCTCTAATAATTAGTTTATTCATTCTCTTCTTGCTCCTAAATTCATTTTTGACCTCTTTGAAGATTTTGTTTGCTTCTCTACTGGAGATTATCAGACATAGAGTGGTCGGTACATCTTCTCTTAACTCCATATCTTTTGCCTTGGCAACTTCTTTCCTAATTTCCAATATATTCTTCAGACTTTTTGGAACTTCTGATAAAATTTCTACCAGTGCTCGATTGAACACATTCAAGTAATTGATAGTAGCTTCTTCCAAGAGTCTTTTGTCAGCATTATTACAAAGATCATAGAATTTAGTTAATGGTTTTAAGTTCCCATCAACAGTGATTGTCTTGACAATGTTTTTCACAAAGGGAATTTTCTTATCAACATCAGCTTCTAATTTTTGTCTCTTTATTGTCTTCTTGCTTCTGGAAGGCTTCTTTTTAGATACTTTAACAACTTTAGCACCTATAGCCTTTATCTCCTTAAGTTAATCATCTGTATTTGTCTTCTCTTCATCCTTTTCTTCCAAACTTCCATATGGCCTTTTTGCCATTACTTTTGTTCTTTTCTTTTTCATACCGGATGATTTGTCTTCTAGTTTTGCAGGTTTAAGGGGAACAGAGATAACAATAGAGATTCTAGGTCCTTGAAGTGGAGGATGATTCCACTGGAGCATCTTCTTGTTTTTTATCCTATTTATCCTTTTCAGCCTTTTCAATTCTTTCTCTATTTTGCTTCACTGCTTCCTTGGTTAGGCCAATGCTTTCAGCATACCTTTCAACTTGCCTTTGAACTTTTCTCTTGATCTCTGGTTGACTGAGCTCAACATGCAATTTTAGACTAAGCGTTCCAAACCTTTCAATAGAGGTGTCTTTTGATTTTCTCAAGAGATGTTGAGCATACATATCCAAGATCTTCTCATCAACCTCATAGTCCATAGGCATAATCCATATATTTCTAGGTTCCATAGCCTCCATTAGGCACTGATTTGTGTCTACCATAAAGCAGATTTCATCCTTGTACTTCTAAACTACTGACTTAGGGATTCTTTCCCTAGAATGCATCATATTTTGAAATTTTTTAAAGTAACCCCAGATTGCAGTCTTTTGTGCACTTGAGTCTCCAATGATGAGTAGATGATTTCTTATTTGCCATGCAACTGGCCTATCATTTGTCCAGTGCACACCTTGTACTCTAGGCACTTCATTCATAAAATAGAAGAACAAACATATAACTAGGGAACCATATTTGAAAGTGTTTTTCTTATCCCTTTTGATTTTGCTCAAATTTTCAATTAGTTGGTTCTGCAACAACTCACATAGGTCATAATCTACATTTTCTTTCAGCATTTGATATGCTACATATATGGCAGTTCTAGAGATAGAATTCTCCCTGTTGGAGTGGTAAATCTTGTAGCCAATCACCATAGAGGAAAACTTAACATCCGGTTCTATAATATCATTGATGGTCATTGCCCTTTTGTCAAACTTGGTACCGGTAGCATCAATCCTTGTCTGGTTTTTCACAGCTTTTAGCATGAGCAATCCACCAGTTGAATTTAACCTAGTTACAATCTTGATAACATCCTTTGTAATCTTGAATGGTTTCAATAGCCATATGAACTCATCATGCATTCATCTCAAGATATATCAAACCCACTCATTCTCATCAAATGTTGGAAATTTAATGACTTGCAGAAAATGTTTGCTTTCTAGGGCTTTGTATTCTGATTTCAATTTATAGCTATCATCCCTTAGGTAATTGTTGTAGACACCCAAAAATGTCCACTTGTCGCAACATTGTAGCATTTTTGCCCTAAACACCCCTTTGCCATCCTAACTAGCATTTCCTCTATTAAATTAAATAAATTCAATATTTATTTAATTTAATCCTACCCTTCACCATTATTAAATAAATAAATTTTATTTATTTATTTCGTCTACTTTCCTCTTAAATTAAATAAAATAAATCTTTTTATTTTATTTTAATTTATCATATTTTATCCTCACATGCATCATCAATTAAATAATTTAATTATTTAATTATGATTTTGCCCACCTTCCATTTCTATCTTAAATAATCACTCATCTCTTCCACTTTCTAATTCATCTCTCGAGTTAAACTCACCTACCTTCCAATTTCCTCTCAACTCATCTCTTTCACCTTACTAATTCCATCTCCCAAATCACTCTTACCTTCCATTCTCTCTCTCTAGTTGCACAATGCAACTTTCCAATTCGATCATCACTTGCAAAGTGGAAGGTTTATACTTCCATTCTCTCACACTTGCCTATAAATGCACCCATTTTCATGCCATTTGTGACAGATGAATCTTCTCAAGCATTGCCACTCTGCCAAATTTTCTTCTCAATTTCTCATCCATCAACCTCTACCTATCTTTCATCCATCAATCTTTTATCATCATTAAGCTGCAAAATGTGAGCAATCAAGAATCAAATCGGCTTCAACAATCCACATGCAATGCAAGAATTGCACAATCTAAGGGATTTCACTTCATATTTTGCATTTTTTGTTGTTTTCTTAGAGTAGATTCTTGGTAGTTGTAGGTTGCATTGTTTTATTTGATAAAAAGGTGAAATTTCCTCAACATAAAATGGCACGCCTAGTGGGACTGAATCATTTGTTTTGCAGGTTTTTGTTTTAAAAATTTGCATGTTTTCTAACCCTCATATTACAATTTTTGCATTTTTTCTATCAAAGATGACCTCCTAGGCTCAAACCAACCTCACCATTGCGTTTGGGGGACCGTTTCCATGAAAAATGAGTATAAATTTGCCTATTTTTCTTGAAAAAACATGCATCTAGCGAAAAAAATAGCGTTTGGATCTGTAGAAAATCGCCTTTGGTTTTTCCATGCACATATGGTCAAAAACAAGTGGCCTTTGGTTTTTCTAGTCGCTTATGGTAAAAAACAAATCACCTTTGGTTTTCTAGTCGCATATGGTCAAAAATAAATCGCCTTTGGTTTTTCTAGTTGCGTATGGTCAAAAACAAATCACATTTGGTTTTTCTAGTTGCGTATGGTAAAAAACAAATCACCTTTGGTTGTATCTAGTCGCATTTGGTTGCATTAGGGTCTTTTCTATTTTTTGCAGGTGAAAAGCGCATTTAATCAATAGAAAGTTGCATCTAAACAACAGTAAATCGCATTTGCATGATTGCAACTCACATTTGAATGACAGGTAATCGCATATGGTAAGCCTGCATACACATTTGATGAACAGAAAGTCGCTTCTAGTCATTTCATATGCATTTGGTTTCTGCTTCATAGGCTTAAGTTTTTTTTTGAAAATTGATCATTTCTTGGTGTAGCTTGACTAAAATCACTTGGCAAAGAATGGAGCAAACAAACTACTGACATATCTTCTATTGGTTCAAGTGGTCAAAGAACAATCTTTTATCACTAGAATAGGCACATTTGGTTTTGGGCATTAAAATTAACTTTGTCTTCATCGTGCTTATTTTTCATTTTTCTTTTCTTTCTTGCTGAGTCTAATTGTAACTCGATTTGGCAATGAAAGTATCCTCTCCCCCTACCTAACCAACAAATCTGGGGTGCACAAGAAATCATTGTCAACTTTAAAGGGCCTGCCTTCCCACTGTGAGAAGGGGTATGACCCAAGCAAAAATAGGTCAAAGCTAGACCATTCTAAGACACTATATAAATAATGCATTTGTGATGAAAGTCACAAATGACAGGTGCTATTGCGCTATACTGATAGCCAACCTCCCCCAAAAACCTCCAAGGTACAACCCTTGAAGGCTGGGAGACTCCATAACAGAGAGTAGTGTTGCCAGACATATAGCCACCTGAACAGAAATCTGAACTAAAAACCTTTGTGTAGTAGCCAAAAACCCCTATCCATTGGTACAAGGGGAAACTCTGATAGTCATCCCACATTTTCACAGCTTATGGCAGAGATAGCAAGGTATCATAAGGTTTGCAAGCCTGTGGACCTAGAACTTGGTGTGCCTGAGAAGTGAGTGCACTGTAAGGGGGAACCCATGCCCCAAGTTCCTAGAGCTATACACCATAAGTAGGTGTGATTGGGTAAAACCAAGTGGGAACCTAATAGATATTGTCCTTGCCTAGCCTAGGGTGTACAGACTGATTAGTGTGTTTGGTGTGCATGCATGTGTATGTGAGATCTTGTGTTTGATATTGTCACATCATCCTCAATCCTACTTGTCTTAACACATTTCCCAATCATTAAATTTCATCCAATCCTTCCAATCAGATCATCCTTGTCATCCGATCATCCTAGTCATCCAATCAACCCCATCCTAATCAATCCAAGCCATCTAACCTCGTTATTACACATCACCTTCTTTCTAATCTGATCCACATCATTCTACACCATGCTGACCTTAGAGGACGTGGCACAAGAGATCATTGACATATTTCACGAAGTTCAAACAAGCCGATCACCCTTAAGCCAACAAATGATTCAACGTATCCATAACATAATCCAAGGACTTCAAGAAAGCCAATCCCCGCAAATGCCGCACCTCATAGCACAAATCCACCACCTCATAGATACTTGCCAATTATAGAGCCAACAAGTACATCATCATCCCTCACCCAATCAACACCAACCAATTCCACTTCATTCCTATGTGGCATCCCATTCCGTTTTACACCAATCTAGTCTACCCACATATCATAACAATTCCACATCACCTTATCTTATTTCTTATCAACCTAATCCATCTGCATTTCAAATCACTTCCACATCACCTTATCCTACATCTTTCCATAACAACTCCACACCACCTAATCCTATACCTTCTCATAACAATGCCACATCACCATACCCTACTTCTTCCAATATCCACCATTATCTGCAACAACCCATATCCCAAAACCTTTCACCTATGCATCCTACCATTTCATCGCTTCATCAAACACATTCACAACACTATCAGTGGCCTCCACAACATGAACATGCAAATTCAAGTGGCCCTTTGTAGATAAATCAAGTATCCCTAGGCTTGCCTTTGCAACAAGACTTAATAACCTTTGACAAGGGAGACACCAACCTAGAGCCAGCATCCTATGAACATCCTCCATCATCATCCAATCACATGCCAACACATGAGCTTACTAGTCACATTTTAACACCATCATGTAATCTCATTCCTAGTCTATTGACCCACCAACCATCTGATCCATCTAGTCCTATCTTGGCACCTCCATCTGATCCTAATCCAAATCCAGCCAATCCTCCTATCCCTCCATGCAACCCTAACATTCCTCCATCCAATCTAAATCCTACTTCTAAGCCTATAACACCATCCACTATCATCATCCATCCCCTCTATTATCCATCCACCCATACACTTGCAGAGGATGTGATCCATTAGCTATTAGCGAGGAATAAATCATTGCCATGTCATCAAAGTCCCATTCATGAGCCTATCATAGATTCTCCCAATACCTTGCTTATTCCTCCAACTCTACCACGTGGTCCACAAACCATTGAGCTTATTGAAAAGACTTCTCCCATGAGTCCACATCAAGACCTATCATACCTTGATGTTATTGAGCAAAAGCTTGTCCAAGAGTCATCCCCTTCCATTCAATTAATCCAAGAGCTATGTCAAGAGTATACTCCAACGCATGTGGAAACACCAAGCCTCCATCCGAATCAAAATCAAAGCACCTCTAAGTCCAAACTATCCATGACCTATACATTTTTATGATATCAAGACATTAGCTATGATCATAACCCTATTCATGAGAAAAGTGATCCCCTTCATAGCCAAATTAATTTTTTTTATGGTCACATTTATGATCACGATTCTATATATGATCATGAAAACTACGATGAGCCTCTTAGCCAAACTTTATGCAATTCATTGTCAAGAGGTTATCACTCTGCCTATCCCTACTCCCATACCCATCCATGAGCAAGATGTCCAAATTGCTCCTATCCATCCTCCATCTAACCCTAACAAGATAACTTCCACTTCTCATAATGAGACATGTGCCTCCCAAGAACACATAAACAAAGAAGATCAAATCAATACCTTGGATCATAATGCACATAAGCAAGATCTTAATGATCCTTCCACCTCCACCATAAACCCCACTTCAAATCCATCATGTTCTTTTGGCCTATCCACCTTTATCCATGAGTGTTCCTCCCTAGGAACACAACAACCTTTGTCTTCCACTTCACTTTCTCCATCCAATAAGGAACTCGTGTCTAGTGTTCCACCTACACCTAGTCCCATTGTCGATCGGATGCTTTAAAACATGAATTACCAAGGTAAAGGCCTAGACCTTCTTGAACAAGGTGTTTTGGAGCCCATCCATGTCAAAGTCCCTCCTCTGCACTCATTTGGTCTTGGATACACACCCCAAGGACAACAATCGAACGATCTTGGTACTTCTTCCATGCCTCCTAAGTCCACCACTTCCTATCGCAAACCCCATCATACTCCTAAAACATATGTTGTCATTTTGCCTCCCTCATCTAGTGCAGGAGCACCAAGGGCTTGGAGCCCATGTATATACTTTCACATTTTTGGTGTGATGTTTTTGATTTTCAAATAGGAAGGTGCGGGACTGATGAAGGAGTGGGTTAATTTGAGTTCAATAACATGAACATACATTCTATGTATATATGTCATCTACATGTCAAAGACATTTCTTGTGTATACGTCAGTTGCATGGTGGTACAGCTTGTATGTCTTCTGCCTTTGTCTATTGGAGGGTTTGTATGTTGCAAATGAATGAACGAACATACAATACATAAGATACAATGGGAGATGGAGAATAGTGGGTCCCACTTAAAGCATGTTAACAATGTACATGGGCCTGTATGTGGAGAAACATACAATGGACAAGTGGATGGTCGTGGGCCCACCAGTGGCATATCAATCATTGAATGTATGTTCGAAGCTGAAGGCATCGGTGTAGGTATCAGTATCGGAGGAGAAGAGTGAAGTCCAGTCGAAGACAAAAGTTTGGTCGGTGATGGAGTTTGTGGGTTAGTTGATTGGCATGAGGATTAACATTAGAGATTGAAAGGAAAGTCTAAGCAAAGAGATATGTTTGACTGATAGCGAAGTGAGTATGAAGCATATCGGAGTGAAATGAAGGATTGGGAGACAAGGACGAAGTCAGGACGATGGAAAGGGTCTTACCGAAGGCGACGTTAAATGCAATGTATATCGGGATGAGTTTGTATATGCAGAGGAACATACATTGGGAAATGAAGGTTGCGGTTCCACATATTGCACGAAAGCATTGCATGTATATGCAAAGGTGAATGTATTGATAGAAAGCATGTTGACAGGGGAAGTATGATTGGTGAGCGAAGAGCCTATTTTGCTGATAATGTATATGAACTGATGGGTTCAAGGATGCAAAGAAAACCCTAACTGTCTGATAACAGAAAAAGGATGAATAGTATAAGAACTAGTTTTTGGCTTTGTAAATCAGTTGGAGAAGTTGGAATAAAAAAGAACATACATTGAATGTAAAAGAAAGAACTCTTAGAATAAGAACATTGACAGTTTGAATCTAATTGTGCATTGTCTATAGAATTCTTGCATAACTCAATTTAAAGTAGAGTAGTCAGTTTATTTCTGTTCTTTTGTTTCTGTTTGTACAAAATGTCT
The DNA here is from genome assembly GCA_027924645.1 of Cunninghamia lanceolata. Classification (NCBI taxonomy): domain Eukaryota; kingdom Viridiplantae; phylum Streptophyta; class Pinopsida; order Cupressales; family Cupressaceae; genus Cunninghamia; species Cunninghamia lanceolata. The sequence continues at coordinate 15,274,585 of BSBN01000822.1, read as the reverse complement.
CTGTCTTGATGTCCTTGCATTTTCCTTGTACAATCATGGAGGGTCATCAAGTAGAGATCTTCCTTCTTTTGTTTCTATTTGTGTTAGTGGTTGGATTGTCAATGAGAGACAATAGGAACTTGTCCTAGGCGAGCTCTGCTATAGCCCGACTAGGTATGCAAGTTGTAGTCTAAAAAGGTAGGGGTGAAAAATAGAGTAGGAAGAATTGAGCACCAAGCAATCAGAACCCTGGACCCAGAGAGGAGGGTTGATAACGGGCTCAAGAAGGCTATAAGACTTGGAAATTGGGAATCTTGGAAGTAGTGAGGACAAAGAAGAATACCTCACACCAAGAAAGCAGTGTCTGTATTGGGAACAATAGGCAAATAGGTCTTTCACCTCTGTAATAGATTTCTTAGGTTGAATTAGGCATTTTGGGGAAGAAAATGTCTATGAGCACTTGAATTGATAGGGAGACTTGGGGTATGACATAGGTCTTGAAGTGTTGTGTCAAGATAGGTTTTCTAAACCCATAGGCCTTTCCCCATCATCATCCTATAAATGTCAAAAGCATGTGACCATACACCTCCCACCATCCACTCTGCCTCCGCGTCTTCCAACTCCTAACATCCCTCCATTGAATCTACCTCCACTACTTTCAACAACTAATCCATCCATCCATAAATATTCTGCAAATCCCAATCATGGCCAACAAATGCACATATTGTCTAAACAAGGAGCTTCCACCAACCCCACTTTCATACACCCCATGGGATTCAAAAGAAAAAATTTGGATGCCTATACCCATAAAGCCAAAAATCCTACAAATCCTAATGCCTTAGGGCACAAATGCAAAGAATCAAAGAAAAATCCATCCCCTAAGCTACATACACCCACAGACCTCAAAGCAAAAATGAAAAAGGTGTGGGTCCCCAAGCACAATGCTATTACTTCAAATCCATCTCTAAAGTTGCATATGTTCGAACCCATACTTCCACAAGCAAAGTCAAAAACTAAAATGGTATGGGTCCCTAAGCAACAAGCCATCAAGTCAAATGAGACATCCATCTCTTGTGAATCCCAAACATCTCCTTCAGTCGATTCCATCCAAAAGCAGCAAAATCTTCCATCCCACATGAAAAGCAAAAGTCATAAAAACACTAAGCCCATGTGGGTCCCTAAAGCACTACATCAACCATCCCCTAAGCAGACAACACCATTTCTCCCTACCCCACCATCCACTCATAAGCTTCAATGTTTATCACGGCGTGTGCAACCATTGGTCATGGTTCCCTTCCATTCAACAATTCCACATGCCTCCATATCTCCATTCTTCATCCATTATCCTACATATCTTCCTCATCATTTCCCTATGGTCCATGGATTTGCATAAGCCTTCAGTCCATCTTCCATCCATAAGCCCTACATAATCCACTAACCTTCCATCCATAATCCGCATCATAATCCACTATCGCATTGTTTCATAATCTACTATCTACCTACTCCATCTTTAATGCAATCCACTACCAATGTCCATGGGCACACTTGACATGGTCCATGCGACGACATCCATCTAAAAGGACTACCATGGAACTAGACACTTAAGTCCCTCCTTTCCATAACCCACCTCCCAGCCAAATATTCAAAAAGTCAAAAAATTAAAAATTAAAAAAAAAAGGTAAAGAGAAATCCCTTCGTCTAATGGTGAAAACCTAGCAAACAGGCACCCTGGATAAGTACCATGATGAAAACCTAGCAAATAGGTGTCATGTGTAAGTTTGATAGTCTATGTCACTTACACTCAGGGGCACCTTGTCTCATACGCACTATCATTTTCCATCCTATCATATCTTATCATACCACCATCCTATTATCCTTATCCATTACACCTGTACATACTTACCCTATTGAGTCCATTCATCCACCTTTCCTCTTTTGATCTTGATAAAGATTGGGGGAAAAAATGTTAAAACATGCCTTGGAAAAACTCTTGGTATACCTCATCCCTTCCAATCCATCCTATCGTCCTATCATTATCCTCTTGTCATTAGCCATCTTTCTATCATGATCCTATCCCCATAAGCATTGTCATGAAAAATCCCAAGCACACTATCTAGAATGGGGTATGTTATTTCCTATGTGACATAGTCTTTGAGATCACATCCTAGCTCTCTTATGCATACATCTGATGTCACCTATCCTCGCATCCATCCATCTATCACGAGTCTTCCTTTCCATCCCTTACCGCCCATCCTTTTATCCATTCATCCTAATCCATCCTATATCCTTTCATGGACCTAGACTTGGTTTTCTCCCTTGTCATTGACATTTTGCATAAAACTGTAGTAATTGTAAATCTATTGACATCCCAAAACATTTTAAAAAATCCAAAAAAATCACAAAAAGCCCTGGAGAAATCCAAAAAAATCACAAAAAGACCTAAAAAAATCCAAAAAAATCCAAAAAAATCACAAAAAGCCCTGAAAAAATATAAAAAATCATAAAATGACTTGAAGAAATACCAAAAAATCATAAAATGTCCTGAAAAAATACAAAGAATTAAATATTCCCAAAAATACAGAAAAATGAAATAGCCAACAAAAACAAATCCAAGCAATCAAATCATCATTCAATCAAAAATCCAATCATCAAAATCAATCCACCAAATCAATCCCAGTCAATCCCAATCAAATCCCATCATTAATCTAATCAAATCATCAAATCAAGCCAATCTCTCAAACAATCAAAATCACATCAATCCTATCTCATCACATCAAATCCAATCAAACCTATCAAATCAAATCCAATCAATCAACGAAAATCAAATCAATCCGTCAACTTTCATCTTCATCATCAATAAAACAAAGTCAGAACTACATCTCATCTCTATCGTTACGTGCCATGATCTCGTGGGCACGGGTATGTAGGCAGTCTAGAGTACAAAGAAGGTGCCTAGATTTAGGCACACGATGATATTTCTCTTTCTTCTCTCATCATCTTCTTCTATTATCTATCTTCATCACTTCATCAATCTTTCAAAACAATTCTTCAATCACTTCTTCCAAACTTCAATCCAAGCAATAAATCCAAATGCAAGTCATCCTTATCCATACCAACCAAGTTAATCAAGCTTGTCAAATTATCCAATCGCAACCAATGGTCTTAATTCTAATCTTGTTGTAAACCCAATCAATCATCAATCACTTAATCAATCATCCTTGTGATGCTCTAGGGATATTTCATTCCCTACCATGACAACACTATGATCAATCATCAATCAATCAGCAATCAATCATCGGTTTACATCTTGATAGGGGCAATACCTTGTTTGTTTTTGAATCATTTGTGCATGCTTTCTTGTGTGTGTTATCATTTTTATCTTGCATTTGCGTCTGTATCTTCCCAGCTAATATTCATATCTTGTATCCTAGACAAGGTTGTATTACATTGGGGCATTAGACACATCATCACCTTGGTCCTTATACCTTGGTGCATAACGTCTCATGCTAAATCAAACATATGGTTTCTCACTTTCATTGTAGCATAATGCATCCTTCCTTTCTTCTATCCATTTCCTCCTCTTTCTTCCTTGACCAATCCATTTCATTTTGAGAGCCTACTCGTGTTTGTCCAACCTGTCTAATCTCTCGAGGGGGCATCATCATCCTATCATTCCATCATCATCCTATCTTTCCTCAATCTTTTTCCTCTACCCATATCTTAGCTTCTTTGAAATGATGTTACTCGACACAAATCTCATCATCTCGAACATTATCTCAAAGAGGGGCAAAATGTAGACATCCAAAAATGTCCACTTGTTGCAACATTGTAGCATTTTTACCCTAACCACCCCTTTGCCATCCTAACTAGCATTTCCTCTATGAAATTAAATAAATTCAACATTTATTTAATTTATTCCTATCCTTCACCCTTATTAAATAAATAAATTTTATTTATTTATTTAGTCTACTTTCCTCTTAAATTAAATTAAATAAATCTTTTTATTTTATTTTAATTTATCATATTTTATCCTCACATGCATCATAAATTAAATAATTTAATTATTTAATTATGATTTTGCCCACCTTCCATTTCTATCTTGACTAATCACTCAACTCATCTCTTCCATTTTCTAATTCATCTCTTGAGCTAAACTCACCTACCTTCCAATTTCCTCTCAACTCATCTCTTTCACCTTACTAATTCCATCTCCCAAATCACTCTTACCTTCCATTCTCTCTCTCTAGTTGCACAATGCAACTTTCCACTTCGATCATCACTTGCAAAGTGGAAGGTTTATCCTTCCATTATCTCGCACTTGCCTATAAATGCACCCATTTTCATGCCATTTGTGATGGATGAATCTTCTCAAGCGTTGTCACTTTGCCAAATTTTCTTCTCAATTTCTCATCCATCAAGCTCTACCTATCTTTCATCCATCAATCTTTTATCATCGTTAAGCTGCAAAATGTGAGCAATCAACAATCAAATCAGCTTCAACAATCCACATGCAATGCAAGAATCGCACAATCTAAGGGATTTCGCTTCATATTTTATAGTTTTTGTTGTTTTCTTAGATTAGATTCTTGGTAGTTGTAGATTGCATTGTTTTATTTGATAAAATGGTGAAATTTCCTCAACAATTGTTAAACAAATCCAAGAGTTTTAGGTTTCCAAATTCATCTATGCTATAGTGGATGTATGCCCTAATATCCTCAACATGCAGAACTCCATATGGGACACCAGAAAATGCTCCTAAAGGTTTGATTTTGACTAATTTGTATGGATGCTTCTTAAATTGTGGTTGGGGCCTTTCAGTAATATCAACAACAAGAGGATTGGCCATTGCAAAGATTACAAATTTAAGGCTTCATAGATAAATACCTTTTTCTTCCACGGAGTTAGGGTTAGCAGACGAATTTTCTGGTCGCACTTCAAATTCTTGAAATCTTAGCTTAGACACTCTTTTTCTTGCTATCTTCGAATGCAAAGTGATTCAAATGAAGAATGAACGACCTTTTTATGCTCTGCAAAACCTAATTTGCCTTTGTAATAAATGCTCTGCCCTAACATCCGGTTACACTGTTTCTGCATACAGTTGATCGTCAATTGCTCCACAAATTGTCATATCCACTTTTTATCTTCCAGAAATCCTTTCAAATGATGTAAATAATCCAAGTTATTTTCTCTCATTGTGCCAAATTTAGGCACCCACTTATTGGCTGGGGGAATTAGATTTTATTGTAGCTCCCCCTGAGCCAGAGCTTCTTGTTTAATTGCCGGAAGGATTATCAACACCTAATTCCGATGCGGACCCATCACCATTGTTCATTACACCTTTCTTCACCCAGATTTTGTTCATTTCACTTTGAATCTCATTCGCATCCACTTTGCCCTTTCCTTTGTCTTATTTCTGATCTCTGTTTACCACACCTTTTCCATCATTGTTCCAGCTTCTACAGAATCTTGCAATATGACCAGACCTATTGCAATTAAAGCACACAACATTACTTTGCTTATTTACTGGATTCACTCTTGATCTGCACTGATTTGTCTTGTGTCCAAATCCATTGCAAGAAAAATAGTAGCCATTGAAAGAATTACCATTTCCTCTATTATTAGGGTTATTTATTATCATACTTCTACATTCATTGGATCTATGATCATACCTCTTACACTTGAAGCATTGACCAGAGAAGGATGGACCACTTTGATTTACTCTACTTCTACACTGAGTAGCTTTATGACCAAATTTACTGCAATTGAAACAATTTCCATTAAAGGATGGATATCTTTGAGCATTAGGCTGTCTTATCAGAGGTCTTCTAGGTCTATTTCTCCCATTCCTTGATTGAGAATTTCTTTGTCCAGATTCAGAGCTTTCACCTTTCTCATACCCAAGACCATGCTTATCATCAACCTTCTTCTAACACTCAAGTATTGCTTCAAGTTTAGCTGAGCTTATCTTGAACTTCTCCTTGTATTCATTTGCAACTTCTAGGTCATGTCTGAGAATGACAATTTGCCTTTCAAGTTCTCTCTCATTGTCTCTGCTTTCTTGTAGATCAGACTTTAGATGGCCAGCTCTATTCTATCCAATCTGTAGCATTCTTCAATTCTTTCTTTTAGAGTTTGATTTAGGTCTTCTTCAATATTCTTCCTTTGCTCAATTTCTTTGGTTAGCCTCATTACCCTAGATTCCATCTCATGTTTTAGAACAGAAACTTCTTTTGTCAGCTTCTCACATTCCTCTGTCTTTTCTTCCAAAGCCTCATTCATGTCATTTTCTTCAGTAAGATTAGCTAGTTGATGAAGTAGTTCCTTCCTTTTTTCCATTGATTTCTTTAGTTTATCTTTTAGCAAGTCAAAGCAATCATTAGCATCCTTAAGGTTCGCTTTCAGATCATCTATTCCTGCTTTGGACTGATCAAGATCTTCTAAAGCCAATTGAAGTTGTTCTCTGAGTAAACCCATTAAAACTCCTTCCCAAATCTTCCTCAAGCTATTAGGCTTCTTTCAAGGGACCTTTCTCTAATACCAATTGTTGGAATTAGGGCTGACAACTGAGAGGGGGGTGAATCAGTTGTCTTAAAATTTTAATCTTGCTGTAGTTAATTTCTTCTTTACAACTTCTTAACAGATTAATGATATAATCATGAAAAGCAAGAATCAATAACTCATGAGAAGAAACACAAATAACACACTTGACACCAAGATTTTTAACGTGGAAACCCAGTTAAGGTAAAAACCACAGTGGGGGTTAACCCACAAAGATTATACTCTGTTAAAAGTATTACAAAAGAGGAAGGCACATGCCTTCGGGCTCACTGCCTACTAGAATGATTACAAAAGGATTACAGATTGTTTGAACTAATGAATAGCATCTACCAATGCAAGAATTCAGTTCCGGTTAAGCACATAATACTGATCTTACACACTTCATCTTTATTCTCCCCTATTTACTGCTCTGCCATAATCCAGACCTCAAATCTCTTCTCTTCTGCACCTTAATATGCCTTTTTCACACTTACTCCATTATTGCACACCACATACATACCAATACACTTGAATCCATCAGATATATATATCTGCCTCAAGAAATTCAATCATCGTTCTGTCGGCTTTATGAAGAACTTAACAAATAATACAAGTACTCTATTCTGTCGGCTAAATCCATACATCAATATTGATGCATACCAAAAATAACACTTGCAGATCACCATACATGTTGGCTACTAACATTATATCCCATACGCAACTCATCAAAACACTTCTACTAGATCCGTACAAGGATCTAACACAAGTCAGCGTATTCTTCATTGAACTATTCTTGTCATATTAGGACCCGGTACTCAGATGCTCATAATTTTTAATCCCTTTGTCACCGAAGGGTAAAATATTAAATTTAGATTTTCTTGACATTCTTCTACACTCCCTCAGATTTGCAACACAATGATTAATTAGAGAGATCCGCTGACCAAAATACTAAACTTTGCCATATACCTTGTCCCTGTCTATCCGGACTAGACAAATCTTGGAACTGACTTCCAGTATGAACTAATACTGTACTGTGGATGTGTGGAATGGACTTAGTTGCCATCAATGACAACACATGACATGCCTTGCAGTGTCTCTTGATAACATCCACAACCACAAAATTAGGGCATACTACGGTCGCTCACATTCTAGTAGATATTGACATCTCTAAACCCCTTTTTGGAGATGTAGTTTTGATGGCTGGGAATAGGCCATGGACGCAACTTTTGGACTATGAGGGTATCCCCTTTAGATGCAAGTGATGTTTCTCAATTGGTCATTTGGCTTCTAGTTATCCTCACTCTCGTCATAAGGGTGCGGCAAATTAGTGGAAGAATGCACTCACCAAACATTTGTCTATTTGAGATTCTCCTTTAGATTCCCCTAGGAGGTCGATCATTCCTGTGTGGCTATTCCTTCCTAGGAGAACATATTTATCAAGGAACCTTTGCCCATCTCAGTTTCTCCTCTTGTGGAGCATACAACAGATAGGGTGATTGATGTTACTGATCTTACTACCTCAGATTAGATGACTAATCACACTAGGTCTTTAGATCAAGATGCTTCTCTGACAGTTCCTACTTCATCATCTTCAATGTTAGCTGCTACCTCAGTGCATGAGTTCCCTTTGGCTATGACATTTGTTGAGGGTCTGCTCCTCCCACCTCACTCATAGGATTTGGACACAGAGTTTTCTTGGTCTATTGTTTAGTGTAAAAAGAAAGGACTCCCCAAGTCAGTTTCTACTTCATGACCGAGGGCTAAGGGAGTCAAATTTACACCCTCGAGTTTTGGGATTGTGTAGTTCCCTTGTTCTATGTTGCAATTGGGCTACTATTTTGTGTTTGTTTCTATGTTATTGTTAGGTTGTTTGTGCCCTACTTTTCTCTGCCCTGTGGGCTTTTTATTAAGGGTTCAACACTCTCTTTTGCTGCTTATCTTAATAAAAAATAGTAAGATGCAAGGTTGAGACACCTTTCCTAACATTCTCCCACTTGTCAAACACCTTGCAAAAGAAAAGAAAATACCAACATTGTCAACTAGCTACTAAGGGCTGAGAGGCCCATAATCTTACTACACCACCTAAACTTCTCTATGTTGATTGACTTTTTCAATGCATTTGTACAATATTCTACAAAGTGTCAACTTTATCCAACATCATGCCCCCATCCTCTACCATGTCATGAACAAAAGGGTACAATAAATCCATGTTCTTCATCCTCACATGAATTGCCAAGTTCTTCACTAGAATATGGCACTCTAACTATCACAAAGAACTCTAATAGCTCCCTAAATTAGTGCCACATCTAAACACAATCTCTTAAGCTAGATAGCTTCCTTATAGGCATGATTGTATACCATGTACTTAGACTCTATAGTGGATAAAGTAACCACAACTTATCACTTTCTCATCCAACTAATAGCACCACCAAATAAACTAAACATATATCCACTAGTGGATCTTCACTATCAATAACTCCTACCTAATTTGAGTCCATGAATCATGAATATTCATTGAGTGCTAGTCCCCTGTAGAATCACCATGATAATAAATAGAGTACTTAGATGGACCCCACAAATGTTTAAAGACCTTCTTAACTACATCCCAATTTTCTAATTTAGAATTAGCCATGAATCAGCTAAGGACTCATAATTTTTGGGCAATGTTTGGTCTTGAATAGACCGTAACATACATCCCCTTTAGAGGAGATCCCCTCTCCTAGATTTGAGGACCTTGTTAATGATGTAACTTGGACAATGGTACAAAGAAGGAAAAAGGGTGTCCCTAGATCTTTGTATGATATTCTCAATTAAGGGGGTGAGGATCTCTAGGACTGGGTCAGGAGTTATTTAGCTTTCTGATTCCTTTGTTGTTCATTTTGTTGATTTGTGGTTCTTTTTGATAGTGTGGCTATTGTTTGTTTGTATTTCAGCTACTCTTGGTTGTTGTTTTTCTTTGTAAAAGGCCCTGGATCCTTTCAAAATTTATACCCCTAATAAAAAATATACATCAAAATCCCAATAGCACTAGCATAAGAAACTCGAGCCATGTGTCCATCACACTAGGTGTAGATGGACACTGCTCTATAGATAAATTAGTCCCCACCAAAATAGGAGCACTAAATGGCCTACAAACTAACATGTTGAATCTCTCTAGCATAAAGATCACATAATTACTCTAGCCCAACCAAAGCTTTTTGTTTTCTCTATCTCTTCTGATCTATTTACCCAAGATATACTTGACATCCCCCAAGTCCTTCATGTCAAAATATGTTGAAAATTGAGACTTTTAATTACAAATCACATCCTTATGGTTACCACAAACAACATATCATCTATATTTAACATGATAATAAGGAATTAATGTGTCGCATTTATAGTAAACACAATGATCCAATTTGGATCTCAAAAAACCCAATCCTAACACAAATGAATCAAAATTTTGGTACCACATCCTAGGAGACTATTTGAGACCATATAAAGATTGTAGTTAGATACTTTAGGATTTAATTGTGTGCAAGTTTATACCTCAACGTTTTGGACCTCAACATTTTGGATCACACTCCATGATCCATTTCTCTTATCTCTATATTTCTCCTGATGATGGATCATGGAGTGTGATCCGAAACATTGAGGTATAAACTTGCACATAGTTAAATCTTGAAGTATCTAACTACAATCATTATGGACTGTGGAAATTTGATGTCTCTTACCATATAAATATTTTTTTAATTTGTGAACCAACTTTTTTTTACCTCTCTCAACATAAGTGTTGTCTTCACATCAATCTATTCTATCTCTAAATTAAAATTTTTTGCTACAAATAAAAGGAACTTGATAGATGTCAACTTAGTAACTTGATAAAAATATCACCAAAGTTTATCCCCTCAACCTAGGAATATCCTTTTCTAACTAATCTTACTTTATACTTTTCAACACTGCCATATGAAATGATCTTCTTTTTAAATATGCATTTACTTCCAATAGACTTTCTTCCTTATATTAATGGTACCAAGTCTCATGTGTCATTCTTCTTTAGTGCAACCATTTCCTAATCCATATCCACTCTCTATGACCTACAATCACCCATATCCATCACCTCCTTCACAATTCTAGACTCATCAATATTAGTAATCAAAGTAAAAATACATCTCTAATTAGGAGTATACCTCTCTAGTTGTTGTCTCTACCAATTATACCTCCTAAAGATTTGAGGTGGAGGTTCTACCTCCTCTTCATAATAGTTATGTCGTAAAAAGTTTCCCTATGACTTTTTACCTCCTAGTTTACCTCCTAGGTCCCCTTAATTTCATTATGCATGTTTAAAACTTATCCTGGAGCAATTTCCCCTAAAACCCATGTCAAATGGAGCCTAGGGGTCCACATTAAAGTTTAATCAAGACCTAAAAGATGTCTTGGGACTTGGGTGCTTGTGCCCAAGTCTAGGCTGATTTGTTGGAACCTAAATTTTGGATGTCAACATAGGACCTTTAAAAAGGTTTCCCTTTGTCAGCATTTTCAATTTGAATTACAAAATTTTAGCAGAAATGCATATTTAAATAGGTTTATGACTTCATTTTACTCCTAGTTGATTAAGGCAAACTTATGATTATCAAGCAAAGAGCATTTAAGGCATTCATTGTGTTACAGATCATAATTGTGTTGTGTTTGTATGTGTTTGTTGCAGATTTGGCTTCATCAACTCATTTACTCATGATTTGAAGGCTCTTAATCTCTGTGAGGGTTTCACCTCTAAGATGATATCTATTTGTGATACAATCAATTTATCTTATCATTGGATTTGGCCTCTGCCCTGCAAGGGCACACACTCTATCTAACAACAATGTTGGAAGGCTTGAATGTCATTATGGGGCTTGACTGAGGCAAGCTCCTAAACACCACAACCCCCAAACCCCTCTCTTTGTGATTGCAGGTTACATGTGTGAGATTTGGTGAAGTGGACTTGTAGAGAAGTAGAGTAGAGGATAGAGATTCAGGATCTAGAGAAAAAGTGCAAAAAATCAACCCTACTAGACTAGGGCACCCGCCTCGTAGTCCTCCTGACTGGCATTTCCAAAAACTCTAAAGCAAGTTGCAATCCGACATAGATCATTATTCCAAATCCACAGAGAAGTTTCCCTATTAGACTTGGGTATCTACCCCATTGTCCCTAAAGTTTCTACCTCTAAAAATCTAAATCTTGGTATGTTTCTTATTTGTATTTAGTGCCTTCCTATGCAATTATTTGTTGTATTTCATTTGTCTGTATACAATTTCATATAATTAGGGTTTAAAGATTTATTGAAATAGGGTTTGACAAATTCATCAATCTATTCTATCTTTCCTTATCATTTCATAGTGACATCAAACCTGTAGCTAAGTCCTCTTACATTAGTAGTGACTTAACTCAGTTTATGTCCTTGAATGTTAATGTGAAAGTAGGGTTTGATTGAATCTATCTTGACTACATTTCAACCTATCTTCTTTTTACATCTAACAATAACTATCTAAGCTCTCCTCCTCTTTAGGTCCTCCATGATCTTCTAGTTTAACTTTCTTAGTCTTTGGGAGTACTTCAACCACATCTTTCTTCCCATGTTTTACTTGCAACACTATGGAAGAAGGTTTAATCTCTTTCAAAATAACACTTTTACTATATAGAACTCTATTGGCCATAGGATACCAAAGTTTGTACCCTTTAAAACTAATACCATAGCCAAAGAAGATGCATTTCACTACCTTATTATTCAACATTAACTACTTCTCCCTGGCCACATGTTCATATGCCTCACAACAAAAAACTCAAAGATGTTGTAATCAGGGCTTTTGCATATTCATGCCTCCATAGGGGTCTTGTCAACAAGATATGATGAAGGAGATCTATTGATTAGGTAAAAGGACATAGCAACTACTTCTACATAGAACTTATGTTCCAATCCATTTCCTCTAAGCATACGCTTAGTCCTCTCCATCAAAATCCTATTCATTCTCTCTATAACTCCATTCTACAAAGGGGTATATGGAGTTGTATTACATCTCTCAATCCATGCTCCTTATAGAATTTGTCAAATTTTCCAAAACAAAACTCATTGCCATTGTCGATCCTTAAAACCTTAATCTTCCAACTAGTTTAATTTTCCACAAGAGCCTTAAACCTCATGAACTAATTGAAGACTTCATATTTACTTCTAAGGAAATACACTCATGTTCTTTTAGAAAAATCATCTATAATAGATACATAGTACAAAGACTTACAAATCAAAGGAACATTATCATGACCAAATACATGTCTAAATGAATCAAGTCCAACACCTCAAAAGATTTATGAGAAATAGAATAAAATTAAAAGTAGTTCTATTTTCCATATACACAATGTTCATAGAAATCAAATTCAAAAGTATAGTCATGCATTCCCTCAACAAGATTTTTATTTTTCAAGGTCCCTAGACTCTTCTCACCTATATGGCCCATTCTCTTGTGCCATAGCATTGGTTTGTCTGTATGTAACTTGCTTTCTAAAGAAAGAGATTTGTTAGGTACCTAAAAAGCATAACCATCGAAAGTAGATGCAATAGTCCTCTTTTCTATTGGTTCTAATGGTGAATGTGTAGATTCTATAGATCTCTTCACTACATGGATAGAAGAAATATTACACTAGACACTACATGCATCTAGATGAAATAAAGTTCCCACATGAACATCCTTAAAGAGCACCATACCTGCTCACACCATATTACACCCTCCACCAGATAAAATTGTTGATAACTGAGAGGGGGGGTGAATCAGTTATCTTAATTACTTCAACTTCATTAACTATTAATGCAACATCAAATCATATAAGAAATCATAACCATGAAATAGAAATAACATCAGTACACATGACAATGATTTTGACGTGGAAAACCTGTTAAGGGAAAAACCACGGGGTGATTAACCCAAGATTGTATTCTCTGTTAGAAGAATAAGATAGTACAAAATGGCACTTGCCAATTAGGGCTCACTGCCTGAGCACACTGCTCACAAGAGGCTCACTGCCTACAAGAGACTCGCTATCTACAAGGTATAAGGAGATAAGAAACTTGAAGTGATGAGAAGCATCCACACATGCTGAGGTTTAGTTCCGATTAGGCTCAATACACTGATCTGTTGCACTTCATTCTTCCTCTTCTTTGATGTTGCTATCCTATCACATTCCAGACCTATCTTACTGCCTTCACACTACTCTTCTACTTTTCTTCACACTTCCCAACACACCACACACCCCTTCACATCCAAATCCATCTGGTATATATATCCACACCAATGATTTCAACACCTTTCTAGTCGGCATCCGGAATAGTCAATATTTTCCCAAACTCTGATCTGTCAGCTGAATCCTTGCTTACCAAGTGATGTGTATCAAGGAGATACTTATAGAAGTCATCAATCATGTCAGCCAATCATGAGTGATACCTCAGGAAGCTTGACCACCATCAATAACTGATCTGGATTAAGGTCTGATGCTTTGCCGATCAGTTCTTCCTCTGTCAACTCTGCCAAACAGGAACCCAACACTTAGGTACTCATATCTCCTTACTCTTCCATCACCGGAGGCTCAATCCCTGGAATGTATCAGTCAAGGTACACCTCTTGACTTCACCAAGTACATACTTTACTAAGATACTTTCTCTGAGAGATCCGGACCAGACTGTCAGACCTTGCCACATGCTCTGTTCTTGCTTACCGGACCATAACACTCTTCAATCTGACTTTCGGTATAGGCACACCATGTCCTGCGGATGGGTGGGATGAACTTTGTTGCCATCAATGACAACAATCATGAAGCTACGTAGTGTCTCTTGCCAACAATCTCCCCCTTTGGCATTGATGGCAACACTTAGTGAAAAATGACTAAGTGTCACACTGCTCTCCGCCTTGGCTAATGCTCTGTTCTAATATATACTTTACCGGAGCTCCCCCTTAGCTGGATCCCACATTTTTCACTATTCCTCACTCCTCCTTTGACATCAATGGCAAAGTGTGGGGTCCACACACCAAAATTTCTAAAAATAATCTATACTTGGCTGCATAAAACATATATACATGTTTTACTTACATATACTGAATTATATCTGCAAAAGTGGTCTTTAGCTATACCACTTCTGTCGCCCAACTCTTCTTCATCCTGTCCAAAATTGAGATGTGACCACTCAACAAGAATGCAAAAGCTTATGCCCTCTTCAGATCTATCGGATCACTGGTCTAGGCTATGGTTTGAACATCATTTAGGGCTTCATGCATGGCCTCTAACTTAGGGATAATCATCCCTCTAAGTTCACTCAACCTACTTATTCTATTTTTCTTCTCCTTCTCAAGCTTCTTAATTTCATTCAGGACTGCAATAGTCTAACATTCTTGATTTATTATGGAAGTGGTGAGAGGATCAAAATTCTGAGATAGTCTTGTTAGTTTATCCTCTTGTTCTTTCACTTTCTTCTCAATCTCCACTGTTACTTTCGACCATGATAGACAAAATTTATACATTTCTCCACCATCTTTAAGAGCATTTTCTAAGCTCTTTATCCCTATATCCATATTTCTCCTATCATTGGTTATTAGTCCTTGTGCTTCAGAGAATCTCTTTTCCAAAAACTCCTTCTAGACTTTATCTTCTGCTGACTTTTCTAAGGAATCAAAATGTGTGCTAATACTATTAACTAGAGATTTGAGATTACTGGATGAAGAGGCTGAGGGATCCTTCTGAAAAGATGGCATGATCTTCTCCAATACACTGGATGCAGTTTATATAAGATTACAGTCTTCCATGTGAGACTTCAGAAGTTTTTCTTTTGCCTTTGCTGAAGTAAAGGATGCTAGCTTCATGGTTTGAACCGGGGAGAGGGAGTCAAAATTAAACGGTCCTTGAAGAAGTTCCAGTTCATCAAATTCCATCATCTCCTTGGTCAGGAATTCTTGACTGCTTCTACTATGTCTCTTGCCGGTGACTGAATTTTCTCCCCTTCTGTAGCCTTACCACTATCATCTGTGGCCTTCTCTATTGAAGTTTTCTCTCCTTCTGTAGCTTTCCTACTATCATCTTCTTTTTCCTTCTCCTCTGCTTCTTGACTGATCTTCTCTTCTACTCTTTCTTCTCCTTTAGATCTGGAGTCTGCAAAGGAAACCAGATGAGAGATATTTACTTCTTCTTGGACTTCCTCTTCCGAAATAGAGGAATCTAAATCCTTAGCTTTTTGTTCACCTGTCTCCTTTGCCTCTTCTACCACTGTCTCAGTAGATTCTTCTTTGTCATCCATGTCCGAAGGATCATCTCCTAAGTCCTCTATAATAGGAATATTGAATCTTTTGTATGCATTCCAAAGGATGTCTTCTATTTCTTTAGCCACCTTGTCAATCTCTCCAAGCACAAGCTAATTCATTCTAGCTTTGCTCCGGAACTCATCTTTGTGATCTTTGAAGATTATATTCTTTTGCTTAGGAGTGATGGAAGGATAGAGCTAAATGACTATCTGTTCCCAGATCTCCATATCCTTTGCTTTAGCATTATTCTTTCTAATTTCAAGTTCCTTCTCAAGGCTTTTAGGAATTAGGGATATGATTTTGATGAAAGATTTGTTGTAGATATTCAGATATCTGACTGTGGCATCTTGCAGGATCTTCTGGTTAGCTTCATTATATTCATCATAGAATTCTGTTAATGTTTTCAGGTTTCCATCCACAGTAATTGCCTTGATGATATCATCAAGAGTAGGCTTCTCAACACTTTTATCTATCTTTTCTTCTTCCTTGTCTAGACTGGTAAAGGGTTCACCAGATGTTTTATTCTTCTTCTTCATTTTCTTGACCTCTTCATCAGATTCAGTCTCTTCATCATCCTTTTGACTAGCATAAGATCTTGTGGCTTTTGTCTGAGTTCTCTTCTCTCCTTTACCGGATGATTTTGCTTCCAGTTTTGATGCCTTTGAGCTCTTAGCAGTGGGAGGTGCAGAGGTCTTAGAGGATCTGGTCCAGGAGGGGACTTCCACTAGAGCACCTTCTTTCTCTACTTTTTCTTTCTCTTTCTCTGCCCTTTCTATCTTCTCTCTATTTGCATCAAGAGCCTCCTTTGAAATTCCATGCTTCTTGGCAAAATCTTCTACTTCCCTCCTCACTTTTCTTTTTATTTCTAGTTGTCTTAGCTCCACATGGATCTACACACTTAATTCTTCAAAGGTTCGAAACCTTTCTGCTTTAGGATCCTTGGGTTGACTAAGCATGTGTTGAACATGTAGCTCAACAATTTTTTCATCTACTTCATACCCCATTGGCATGATCCAGACTATTCTTGGCTCTACTGCCTCCATTAGACATTGATCAGTTTCTACCATAAAGCATACTGTATCTTTATACTTTTCAACTAAAGAATGGGGGATTCTCTCTCTTGCTTGCATCATGCTCTAAAAATTCTTGAAATAGCCCCAGAGTGTTGTATTCTGTGCCTTGGCATCACCAAGCCCATGTATATAATCTCTAATTTGGATGGCTATTGGTCTATCATTCTTCCATACCCAACCACTAGATCTGGGAAGCTCATTCATGAAGTAGAAGAACAAACACAATATCAGCCCACCATACTTGAAGGAGTTCTTCTTGTCCTTCTTGATCTTTTGTAGGTTTTCCATCAGTTGGCTCAGAAGGAGTTCACAAAGATCATAATCTGCATTTTTTCTCAACATTTCATAAGCAGTGTAAATTGCAGTTCCGGGTACTAAATTTTCCCTGCTAGAGTGATATATCTTATAACCGATGATCATGGAGGCAAACTTGACATCCAGATCAGTGATGTCTTCTATTGTCATTGCTCTTTTGTCAAATTTTGATCTGGTAGCCTCACTCACAGTTTGATTTTTAACCGATTTGAGAACAGGAATCCCATCGGATGAGTGCAATCCGGTAACTGCCCTAATGGCATCCTTGGTTATCTTAAATGGCCTCATCAACCATATAAAGTTATCATGCATTTGTTGATAACTGAGAGGGGGGGTGAATCAGTTATCCTAATTATTTCTTCTTTTGAACCTTCTTATTAATCAAAGCAGTATTGAATCAAACAAACAAACATTACCATGAAATGAGAAACACATGACACAGTATTTTTGACGTGGAAACCCGGTTAAGGGAGAAAACCACGGGGTGATTAACCCAAAGATTATTCTCTGTTAGAAGAATAAGAAATTACAAAATGGCACTTGCCAATTAGGGCTCACTGCCCGAGCACACTGCTCACAAAGAGGCCCACTGCCTACAAGGAGACACACTGTCTACAAAGTGATAAGAATCACAGTCTTGAACTGGAGAATGACATCTTTACCATGTCTGGGTCAGTTCCATTTAAGCCCAGAAACATCTGCTCTGCCTTCTGTACTTCTCTTCGCTACTACACTCTCATCCACACCCTTCACACTTCAAAATGAACTCACAAACCTTTATTTATACAAGACATCGACTTCGGAACAATCATCTAAGTCGGCAATCAACCATAAGAATATTCGCAAGATGAATAACACATCTGGTCGGCCACCATAAGAACATTCGCAGGATGAACAACTCATCCGGTCGGCTAAACAGAGCAAGAACTTCATCCGGAAGAATATCTTCAATTCTGGGCTCTACTGTCAATGCGGACCAACAACATGACCTCAACATGATCCAGGAACCTTCACAAGCCTGCCTGAATGACCAGGTACATCCACATTTCCTTTACTTACTGAAATCTCTTATCCTCCTTATCTGGAACTTCAAGAACACTGTCTGTCGCCACTGTCATAATGCAAGAGGTACTTCCGGACCTCCAAATCATACACAACTCGAGATGGCACATCATAAGGACATCCCAAAGACTCCTTCCAATCCGCAGATTAGGATTATACAGTTCCGGACCTCACCGGACCTTTTTGTGATCCTCTGTCACCTCTGAATACTTGCCAGAACCGGTTCTACACCGACAGCCACAACTCCTTCAGATCTTCATGCGGACCTCTGAAATCTTAAATGAAGCATCTCAAGACTCATATCTACAAACCCTTTAATCCGTGTCATCCGGTTCGCATCCTATACAGTACATTTGCCTTCTTCTCATTACTGTTCTTTACTGTTCCTGACTGAGGCTAATTTTCTCAATATCCTCAGCACACTGCTCATTGAATCCCTCTTGTCAATGCAATATGAGTATGTTGACATCAATGACAACACTGGTTCACCTCATACTTGCAACAATCTCCCCCTTTGTCATTGATGGCAACATATGATGTGAAAAACCATCAAGACAAGAACTTCTCGTTTCTGTCACAGCTCCCCCTATCAGCAACATGTCTTCTCCTCATTTACTGCTCCCTTTTTGATCATTAGCTACTTGTTTTTCACATGTCTTCTCTCCCCCTTTGACATCAATGGCAAAGGGCTCATACTTGCAATTTTAACACATCAGAATCATACCAGCTACTCCCCCTTAGTAGCAGCTCCCCATCATCAATCCGGATCACAAGATATGACTGTGATATCCACCGAACTGATGCACATCAGTGCATCCTAGTTCATCACCGGAGGGGCCATGACCCCTAACTTCTCCCGGAGATATTCAAAAGAGTCCTTGGGAAGAGGTTTAGTAAAGATATCTGCAATCTGATCCTTGGAGGGAACATACTCCAACCTGACTTCTTCCTTGTTCACTTGTTCTCTCAAGAAATGAAACTTGATAGATATGTGCTTAGTCTTAGAGTGTAATATCGGATTCTTGGAAATATTAATTGCACTTGAATTATCACAGAAAATTGTGATAGGCTCCGCATATTCAATTTTAATATCTCTTAGCATCTGCTTCATCCATAGGATTTGAGTGCAACTACTTGCTGCTGCAATGTATTCTGCTTCAGTTGTAGACAGAGATATTGCATCTTGTTTCTTGCTTAGCCAAGAAACCAATCTCTTCCCCAAAAAGAATGCTCCACCAGTGGTGCTCTTTTGATCATCTACATCTCCTGCCCAATCTGCATCTGTGTAAGCATGAAGAGAGAAATCCGGATCTCTAGGGTACCATAGACCATACTCAACTGTTCCTTTCAAGTACCTAAAAATTCTTTTGATTGCCATAACATGAGATTCTCTAGGATCAGCCTGGAATCTTGCCACAAGACCAACAGCCTGCATTATATCTGGTCTGGTCTGAGTGAGATACAACAATCCACCAATCATTGATCTATACATTGTCTGATCTGCCTTTAGAGAGTCATCATCTTTGCTCAACTTACATCCGGTTGCCATGGGAGTGTTCATTGGTTTTGAATCTTCCATACCAAATTTCCTTAACAATTCTTTCACATATTTGGTCTGAGAAATGAAGATTCCTTTCTTTGTTTGAGTAATTTGCAGACCCAAGAAGAAATTCATTTCACCAAGCATAGACATTTCAAACTCACATTTCATCTGATTTGCAAAAGTTTTGCACATACTATCTCTTCCTCCAAAAATGATATCATCTACAAACACTTCAACAATCAAAATGTTTTCATGATCAATTTTGAAATATAAGTTACTATCAGCAGTACCTTTGCTGAATCCAATCTGCACAAGATGCTTATCCAACCTTTCATACCATGCTCTTGGAGCTTGTTTTAATCCATACAATGCTTTCTTTAACTTACAGACCATATCATCATTGTCAGATAATTGAAATCCTTCTGGTTGTTCAATGTAAACTTCTTCTTCCAGATCACCATTTAGGAAGGCAGACTTGACATCCATCTGATATACCTTGAAGTCTTTGAAGGTAGCAAATGCAAGAAATAATCTGACTGCTTCAATTCTTGCCACGGGAGCAAAGGTCTCTTCATAATCAATTCCTTCTATTTGGGAGTAGCCTTTGCAGACCAATCTAGCTTTGTTTCTGATTACTTTACCAGCTTCATCTAATTTGTTCCGGAAGACCCATTTGGTTCCAATCACATTCCTGTCTCTAGGTCTGGGAACAAGATCCCAAGTATGATTTTTCTCAATTTGCATTAATTCATCTTTCATTGCTTTAGTCCAGTTTTCATCATTGCAGGCTTCATTTACTGTTTTAGGTTCAATCTTTGAAATCAGACATCATTCATCCTAATTTTGAGCAACATTCCTTCTAGTTTGCACACCTTTGCTTCTGTCCCCTATGATCTGATCTTCAGAGTGGTTTAGTGTCACATACCTTGGAATTTTGGGAGTATCCTGCACTGCTGCTTCTTGATCAGGCTCATTCAAACCTATCTCTTCTTCCTGATTTACCAGATCAGGCTGACTCTGCCTTACCGGAGAGGATTGAGTTCCTTGAACACTGTCTTGGTCATCTTCATCAGATTCATAAAATCTTGAGGGCTTCTCAATTCCTTCATCAACTTTCACATTAGTGTTTTCTATCATCTTCCTCAGTCTCTTATTGTAACACCAGTATGCTTTGCTTTGAGTGGAGTAGCCCAAGAAAATTCCTTCATCACTTCTAGCATCAAACTTTCCTAGATCTTCATCTGTTTTGATATAACACTTGCTACCAAATACTTTGAAATATTTCACAGTGGGAGTGATGCCAAACCAGAGTTCGTAGGGGGTCTTACCGGTATTGTTTCTGATTTGAACTTGATTTAGAGTGTAGACTGCAGTGCTGATAGCTTCTTTCCAGAACATCTGAGGAACATTTGCTTCCAACATCATTGTCCTGGCAGCTTCCTGGATGGTCTGGTTTTTTCTTTCAACTACTCCATTCTGCTGTGGAGTCCTAGGAGCAGACAATTGTCTCCTTATACCTTGCTTCTCACAATAGTCAATGAACTCTCCAGATGTAAATTCACCACCTCTATCAGACCTTAGACACTTTAGTTTTAATCCGGTTTGATTCTCTACCAAAGCTTTGAAGATTTTGAACTTCTCAAATGCTTCAGATTTTTCTTTTAGAAAGGTAACCCACATCATCCGGGAATGATCATCAATTAACAACATGAAATATCTATCACCTTGCAGACTCTTGATTCTTGTCAGACCATAGAGATCAGTATGTACTAATTCCAACAATCCGGTAGAAGACTGATCTTTGCTTTTGAAAGAGACTCTGCTTTGTTTACCTAGCTGACATTCTTTGCACAAACTATTTGTAGGTTTCATCAATTTTGGAAGATCTCTTACAGCCTGAGTATTGCTTATCTTGATGATGTTATCAAAATTTACATGACACATTCTTCTATGCCATAACCAACTTTGATCAATTTGAACAAACAAACAACTTTTATTTGAACCAACCAGATGAAAGATATTACCTTTTGTCTGAGTACCGGATGTAATTTCAGTTCCGGAGCTTGTAAAGATTCTGCATTTTCCATTCTTAAACCGAAGATCATAGCCTTTGTCTACTAACTGACCAACACTGAGAAGATTGTGCTTCAATCCTTCAACATATAGTACATTACCTGTTTTGCTCTTTCCATCAAAGGAAATAGTTCTCCTGCCTCTGATTCTGCCAGCAGAATTGTCACCAAACTTTACCATTCCTCCTTCATACCTTTCCAAATTCAAGAACTTATTCTTGTCACCAGTCATATGGTGAGAACATCCACTGTCAATAACCCAATCATCCTTTTCTTCCACTTGAGCAGCCAAAGCTTTTTCAACAACTTTGTGATTGACAGATTCAGAGAGTATTGAATCTTCTTCCTTGATGGCAATAAACACCCACTCATTTCCGGATTTGCTTCCTAGTTCTGATTCATCATCTGTTACTCCTTCATTGTCATCTTCTTCATGAACATAATAGCAATTCTTTTGAAACCTTTGTCTGTTAGTATTAGACCTTGCAGATCTTTCTGGACATCTTGAAGCAAAATGACCAATCTTATTGCAGTTGAAGCACTTAAAGGGTAGTTTTCCTTCATACTTACCGGATCCTCTTGGTAGTCTTTTTGCAATGAGGGCTTCAAGTTGAGCTGTTTCTGCTTCTTCTTCTTCCATGTCTCTTCTTGCTTGATCATACCATGTCATCTTCCTTGAAGAGTTTTCTCTCGGATCAATTCTCTATTTGCCTTTCACATAGGCACTGGCTTTGAAAGCAGATTCAGTCTTGGGAAGATCATCTCCAAACTTGGTCATTTCAAATGCAGCTAGCTTGCCAGCCAATTGTTCTCTTGTGACAGTTGTGTGGGCTCTGAATTCATCAATTGCAGCAACCTTGATTTTGTAGGCAGCAGGAAGGGATCTGAGGATTTTGCAAACAATCTCATTTTCATCCAGAGTTCCACCAGCATTTCTAATTCCACACACTAGTTCATTCACTCTTGGCATAAAAGTAGTGATGTTTTCATCATCTCTCATCTTCAATCTTTCGAATTTCCCTTTCAGACTTTGCAACCTTGCACTTTTGACAAACTCATCTCCTTCATACAGAAGTTCCAGTTTAGTCAGGATCTCATATGCAGTTGGTAGGTCAATAACATTTGAGAGATCTGAGTCATTCAATGCACTTAGAAGAGCTTCCTTGGTCCGCAGATTGTTTTCAGCTTCTGTGATTTCATTCAGAGTTGTCGGACCACCTTGTGGAGGTACATATGGTTTTGAAACCATGGCCAAGTATGCTTTTCCCATACATTCCAGGTGACATCTCATGCGACCCTTCCAGAGAGTAAAATTGGTTCCATCAAACTTCGGACTATCCTTTTTGTATGACGACATCCTAGATCTCCTCAAGCGGTTAAGCTTCTTTCAGAGGAACCTCGCTCTGATACCAATTGTTGATAACTAAGAGGGGGGGTGAATCAGTTATCCTAATTATTTCTTCTTTTGAACCTTCTTATTAATCAAAGCAGTATTGAATCAAACAAACAAACATTACCATGAAATGAGAAACACATGACACAGTATTTTTGACGTGGAAACCCGGTTAAGGGAGAAAACCACGGGGTGATTAACCCAAAGATTATTCTTTGTTAGAAGAATAAGGAATTACAAAATGGCACTTGCCAATTAGGGCTCACTGCCCGAGCACACTACTCACAAAGAGGCCCACTGCCTACAAGGAGACACACTGTCTACAAAGTGATAAGAATCACAGTCTTGAACTGGAGAATGACATCTTTACCATGTCTGGATCAGTTCCATTTAAGCCTAGAAACATCTACTCTGCCTTCTGTACTTCTCTTCGCTACTACACTCTCATCCACACCCTTCACACTTCAAAATGAACTCACAAACCTTTATTTATACAAGACATCGACTTAGGAACAATCATCTAAGTCGGCAATCAACCATAAGAATATCCGCAAGATGAATAACACATCCGGTCGGCCACCATAAGAACATTCGTAGGATGAACAACTCATCCGATCAGCTAAACAGAGCAAGAACTTCATCCGGAAGAATATCTTCAATTCTGGGCTCTACTGTCAACGCGGACCAACAACATGACCTCAACATGATCCAGGAACCTTCACAAGCCTGCCTGAATGACCAAGTACGTCCGCATTTCCTTTACTTACTGAAATCTTTTATCCTCCTTATCCGGAACTTCAAGAACACTGTCTGTCGCCACTGTCATAATGCAAGAGGTACTTCTGGACCTCCAAATCATACACAACTCGAGATGGCACATCATAAGGACATCCCAAAGACTCCTTCCAATCCGCAGATTAGGATTATACAGTTTCGGACCTCACCGGACCTTTTTGTGATCCTCTGTCACCTCTGAATACTTGCCGGAACCGGTTCTACACCGACAGCCACAACTCCTTCAGATCTTCATGCAGACCTCTAAAATCTTAACTGAAGCATCTCAAGACTCATATCTACAAACCCTTTAATCCGCATCCTCCGGTTCGCATCCTATACAGTACATTTGCCTTCTTCTCATCACTGTTCTTTACTATTCCTGACTGAGGCTAATTTTCTCAATATCCTCAGCACACTGCTCATTGAATCCCTCTTGTCAATGCAATATGAGTATGTTGACATCAATGACAACACTGGTTCACCTCATACTTGCAACAGCATTCTACTTAGAACATACCAGACCCATTCATCTTCTGCAAAATAGGGGAAATGAATGCACTGACTGAAATGTTTATCCCTGATAACCTTGTATTGGGGTTTGAGATCAAATGAGTCATCTATTAGTTCCTTGTGGTAAATATCCATTAGTTTGGAGTCTTTGAATTCCTCAATGTTTGCATGAACATATGTCCTAACATCTTCAACATGCAAAACCCCATGCGGAATGCTAGAAAATGCGCCTAAGGGATCCACTTCTAAAGATTTGTAGGGATGTTTCTTAAATTTAGGGCGTGGCCTATCAGTAATCTTCACAACATTCAGAGTAGACATCTTAAAGATTCAGAGAGAGTTTGATCAAGAGCAAAAAATACCTTTTTACACTTCTAGGTTTCACGGAATGAGCTCGATTGGATTGTTGGAAGAGTTGACTTCTGTGGTTGATCTTTGAGAGACTTGAGACAATCTGTTTGCATAGCTCTTTTTCTTCTTCTTCTCAAATGCAATTGTACAAATGTCGAGCAAATAAACCCTTTTATTTTTGAGCAAACCCTAATTCCACATTGCAATAAATGCACAACTTAAGTCATTCTAGTTGCCCTGTTCTTCTTAATCTGAGATAGATCTTTTCTGGATCACTAAGATACACTTGGAGTTATTCTTGGTGAATAATGACAATCTATTTTCCTTTCCATAATCATTTGATCTATCCGCAGATCAAGATTGCTCAATTTTGAATCAAGCCAGATCTAATTGAGAGAAATCTGCTTTTACCAAATGACAGTCAAACCGGATCTATCTTGGAAGATTAGACTCTTCAAACCTTCTTGCAGATCTTTCATATCTTTACCAATCCTACTTTAGATGTTTCTCTAAGAATCCTTTAATCCGCAACTTCCCATGTGCCAATTTCAGGCACCAATTGATTGGCTGGGGGAATTGGTTTTTCTTAGTGACTCCCCCTGAGCCATAGCTCATCTATTCAATTTCTAGAAGGATTATCAGTACTAGATTTTGGTGCGGATCCATCCCCAACATTATCTATGCTTCTCTTCACCCAAATCTTATTCATCTCCCTTTGAATTTCATTTGCATTCACTTTTCCTTTTCCTTTGTCTTGGTTATGATTATGCTGTTCTGGACCCCTTTTGTCTTGATTCTTACTTCTACAGAATTTGGCAATATGATCGGATCTATTGCAATTGTAGCAAACAACATTTCTTTGCATATTTGACTGATATCCTCTTGATCTATATTGATTAGCTAAATGTCCCATTCTATTGCATGCAAAGCATCTACCATTGAATGAATTGTTGATTTGCATGTTTCTACACTCATGGGATTTGTGACCATACCTTTTGCAATTGAAGCACTGTCCGGAGAAGGATGTATTAGTCTGATTCATTCTTCTTCTGCACTAATTTGCTTTATGACCAAAGTTATTGCAGTTGTGGCAGTATCCATTGAAAGATGGATATCTTTGAGCATTTGGTTGCCTTACCGGAGGTCTTCTAGGCCTGTTTCTTGGATTTTTTGATCTAGAATTCTTCTGACCGGATCCAGAGCTTTCACCTTTTTCATATCCCAAGCCTTGCTTGTCATCTACCCTCTTTTGGCTTTGAAGAAGAACTTCAAGTTGAGCAGAGCTTATCTTGAATTTCTCTTTGTATTCATTTGTTGTTTGAAGATCCCTTTTAAGAGTGTTAATCTAATTCGCAAGTTGATCTTCATTATCTCTTGCTTCTTCAAGGTCAGATTCCAGATGTTTGATTATTCTATCCATTTTAAGGCAGTCTTCTAATTTCTCCTTGAGAGATTGTCTTAGATGATCTTCAATTTTTCTTTTCTCTTCAATTTCTTGGGTGAATTTCATAACTCCTGATTCCATTTCATGTCTTACCATAGTGACCTCTTTTGATAACTTTTCACATAGCTTGGTCTTCTCCTTCAGATCTTTATTTGTATCATTTGCTTCACCTTGACTTGCCAGTTACTGAAGAAGATCCTTTCTCTTTTTCATAGAGATACTCAGTTTCCCTTTTAGTTCATTTATGAAGTCATCAGCCTATTTGAGTCTTTCCTTCAATTCATTGACTTTAGAGTTAGATTGTTCAAGATCATCTAGGGTAGACTAAAGTTGTTCCCTCATGCCATACACATCCATTTGAATTCCCAGATCTTCCTCAAGCTGTTAGGCTCTATTTGGAGGAAATTGGCTCTGATACCAATTGTTGATAACTGAGAGCTAGGGGTGAATCAGTTATCTTAATTACTTCAACTTCATTAACTATTAATGTATCATCAAATCATATAAGAAAT
Organism: Cunninghamia lanceolata; assembly: GCA_027924645.1. Classification (NCBI taxonomy): domain Eukaryota; kingdom Viridiplantae; phylum Streptophyta; class Pinopsida; order Cupressales; family Cupressaceae; genus Cunninghamia; species Cunninghamia lanceolata. Next base: position 15,247,720 of record BSBN01000822.1, on the reverse strand, counting down.
CATAACCATGAAATAGAAATAACATCAATACACATGACATAATGATTTTGATGTGGAAAACCTTGTTAAGGGAAAAACCACGGGGTGATTAACCCAAGATTGTATTCTCTGTTAGAAGAATAAGATAGTACAAAATAGCACTTGCCAATTAGGGCTCACTGCCCGAGCACACTGCTCACAAGAGGCTCACTGCCTACAAGAGACTCACTGTCTACAAGGTATAAGGAGATAAGAAACTTGAAGTGATGAGAAGCATCCACACATACTGAGGTTCAGTTTTGGTTAGGCTCAATACACTGATCTGCTACACTTCATTCTTCCTCTTCTTTGTTGCTGCTGTCCTGTCACATTCTAGACCTATCTTACTGCCTTCACACTACTCTTCTACTTTTCTTTGCACTTCCCAACACACCACACACCTCTTCACATCCAAATCCATCTGGTATATATATCTGCACCAATGATTTCAACACCTTTCTAGTCGGCATCTGGAATAGTCAATATTTTCCTAAACTCTGATCTGTCGGCTGAATCCTTGCTTACCAAGTGATGCGTATCAAGGATATACTTATAGAAGTCATCAATCATGTTGGCCAATCATGAGTGATACCTTAGGAAGCTTGATCACCATCAATAACTGATCCGGATTAAGGTCTGATGCTCTGTCGGTCAGTTCTTCCTCTGTCAACTCTGCCAAACAGGAACCCAACACTTAGGTGCTCATATCTCTTTACTCTTCCATCATCGAAGGCTCAATCCCTAGAATGTATTAGTCAAGGTACACCTCTTGACTTCCCCAAGTCCGTACTTTACTAAGATACTTTCTCTGAGAGATCCAGACCAGACTGTCAGACCTTGCCACATGCTCTGTTCTTGCTTACCGGACCATAACACTCTTCAATATGACTTCTAGTATAGGCACACCATGTCCTGTGGATGGGTGGGATGAACTTTGTTTCCATCAATGATAACAATCATGAAGCTACACAGTGTCTCTTGCCAACAAAAATAACCTGCACACCTGCATCCTTAAGTTTACTAACTAATAATAGGTTATGTGTCAAACTAGGGATGTGCAACACACCATTGATCCCTTTCACTCATCCATTATGGATTTAAACATAGACTCTACCATGACCAACTATTCTCAAATGAGAATCACCATTGAGGTGCACCTTCCATCCATCATATTATTCATACTTTGAAAACCACACTTGATTGGAGGTCATATGGAAGGAATCTCTAGAGTTGATCAACCATGCACCTTCTAATGCATGAGTTGCCAACCACAATAAAGGCATCTACATCTGTTGAACACTTGGAATACTAAGAGGGGGGGGGGTGAATCAGTATTCTCTAAAACCACTTAATCATTTAAACATTCATTTCACATAGCTTGTTTAACTTGCATTAAGAAAGGAAAGCATGAAATCAACCATTAAAGCATATTACACATGAACACCAAATTTTTACATGGAAAACCCAAAAAGGGAAAAACCACGGTGAGGATTATCTCACAATATATATTAATAAAGCAACTGGTTAAGGTTGATACAATTGGTGGACTCACTATCCAAGAATGCTCACTGCAGGTGGCTCACTGCCAAAGGACTCTTTGTCCTAAAAAGAAAAGGATAGAAGAAGGAGATGGCTCATTGCCAAAATGAACTACTAACAATGCATCTGACTAATGTTGAGGATGTAGTTCCACTGAAGCTCAGAATACTAACTTTACACACTTCATCTTTATCACAAACTCAACTTGTCTCTCCTTGCATCAAACTTCACTTACCTCTACACTCTATGTCACTTCACAATTTCCACACACACACACACACATCCACACAAGAATTCAATCTTGTATATATACTGCATTAAGGAGAAACATCAATTAGGTTGGCACAATACATGTACTGTATGACTTCCTATCCTGTCAGCCCAAAACACAATCCAATATGATTTGCAGAGAGAACCAAAGCATATAGAACATTTATATAGGTTAGAACAACCTATAAAAACTCCCATGACATCACTTCATACATTTCATAGCTCCGCACAACATTAATGCCTTTAAGTCAACTCCATTGGTGAGGCGACAATAGCATAAACTAACTGTTAGTTCACAAATCGACATGTAGACCTCCAAAATGCCTATCACTTGGATCATACATACATCAGACATCCATAACCTTATCCTCAACTCCACAAAGTAGGATATTCATCTGTGGTGGAATGTGGAGCATCCCAATTTATCACTGGCACTATCATTATACTATCAGTACAGAGTCTGATCCTTAGTCAACTCTTCCTTTGACTCTGGGGGATTTCAAGACTTGAAACTTTGGATTTGGACTCTATGAATATGTACCAACAATACCTTACAAACACACAACAAAATGTTTCATAATGGAGGAATGCAGTCCAAGAAGGCTGATCTTCTAAACACTAAATATAGTACACTAATACTTAGATAAATTTGTAGAGTGATTGGTGCAATGGTCTTCTCTAGATCAACATGACTACATATTTATTCTTTATTATCCTTATCCACATCACACTTCACAAACTTCATATCACACATAGCACCTTCTCCGAAACACTTAGCAACTCCAACCTTACTATATCTATACCCCTTACTAGATCTCTCTAGACCAATACAACCATGTCTTTACCCTTTATTGCTATCAATGACAACACTACTTATTGCCATGTTTATCGTTCTCTACATCATCATGCTTGTGTTTCTAACCATCTCCCCCTTTTTCATTGATGGCAACATAGCCAAAACTTTTCCCCCTTTGTCATCAATGACAAAGGAACTACTTGTACACCTATGAGTGAAAAGTTCTCCTCTTATCAAAATTGATCTTGCTTTATAACATACATACTCCCCCTTACTATCTTATTTCTATTCATCAAAATATGAAAATTTGTTTCCTTCTAGCCTTTCGTATATGTACAAATTGTTAGAGAAAAGAAACTTATTGACTAGTAGGAAAGATATCCTTGTAAATGTTCTTCAGCTGTATCACTGTCGAATCCCAGTGCACCTTGGTAGAGTATAGTGTTTGTATTTGTCCATTGACTTGTAAGAGCAATTCTTCTTCTTTTTCCACTATTTTAGGAGTAGCAGTCATCTTTCCAATCTTATCAGCTTCCCTTAATAATCCTATAAGTGCAACCATTTTAAAACTATCTCTCTTAGCTGACCCATTTGATCCTTTATTGATTCTCTTTGATTCTGTAATCTCTTTATTATGGCATGAGTCTTTTCCACTTCAGCCCTTAGATTTCCATTGTTATCCTTCAAGGGGTCATAAGTTCTGAAAATATTTATTATTTGAATCTCTAGGCCATCAATCTTATCTTTTATTTCTTTAGTAGATATGGGCCATGATAAACAAAATTGGTACATTACATTGGCATCTTTTAGAGCATTTTGAATACTCTTTACACTATTGTTTAGCAAAATGTGTACCTAAGAGCACTTCTTAGTCAAATATGATAGTCTCTTATTTCTTAATTCTTCCTTTGACTTCTTCTCAACTGCCTTTTCTAATGACTCAAAGTAACTGTTAACTGACTCCATTAGTTTCTTCATTTGCTGAGAAGTAGTCAAAGAGGCATCCCTCTTAGTTTCTGGAAGCATTTTCTGAAAAACTTTCATTGCTTCCTCTAGAAGCTCATTTCCTTCTACATGTGATTGTAGAATCTCCTCTTGAGATGTGGCTTGAAAAATTGTTCCAAGCTATAGTTTCTTCAGCGGAGATATACTCAACAAATTGATTTTCCCATCCAAGGATTGTAACTGAAGTAACTGTGGTGAGGACATAGTTTGAATTTGTCTTTGTTGTGCCAGAAAATCTCTAATGGAGTCAATTGGGGAGACTCCAGAGCACTCACTAGCATTTTTCTCCTCTTCTGAGATGGATATCATATGAGAGTCAGGGGTTTTCAGAGGATAATTCTCATCATGTATCTCTTCTTCTTCATTTTCCAGAGGAACAAAGACATTATCCACTATTTTTTCAGTCTTGCCCTATTCTCTTGTCTCTTCATCTTTCTTCTCTTCTGGTATCTCCTTTATTTCTTCAATATTCTTTACATTTTCCAGAGGACTGACAATATTCTAAGCTTCTGCACTTGTGTCTATTGTTGGAGATTGCACATTTTGTTCAGTCAACACATTCTGATTTGTTCTTGTTGCACCAACTTCTTCATTCATCTGAAGATGGTCACCATCCTTTTCCTTTTCTTTAGAGGAGTACCCTACTTCAATTGTATTGATCTTTAACTCCTTAAGGACATATGTATTTATCTTCAAAGTGTCCTTTTCCAACCTTTCTATTTCATCTTTATCATTTGACATCAAGGTATTCAACCTTCTTTTTGTCCTAAACTCCTTGGCTAACCTTTGTATAGCCTTATTCTTATCTTGTCCAAAAATTGTAAGACAAACTTTCTTAAGAGCCTTATTCTTCATTTCACTGTCTCTTTTCATGGCTTCATCTCTCCTCTTGGTTAGCACATCAACAAGACTATCAGGTAGTTTATCAATTATCTTTATCAAAGAAACATTAAATGCATCCATGTACCTAATTATAGTTGTCTCAATGATTGTTTTATCTTCTAATGATCTTTCATCATACATCTCAACTACTTCTTTCAGAGTATCATACTCTCTTATTGCATTAATTGTAGCTTCAAGTTGCAGAGGAGGAAGACTGGATTTTTCAGACTTCTTTTGCTTTCCTCCTTCTTTTTTAGCTTCACTGTCTTTTCTTTTCTTTCCTTTTCCTTTAGAAGATTGGCCTTCTTTACTAGATCTGTCTTCTTTTTTCTTAAAAACAAAGGCTACCTTTTCTTTTTCAATGTCTTCTTCTTCATGTGTCACAATGTCAATCTTTGAACTCTTTTGACTTGTGTCTCTTCTTTGGAGACAAGAGGCTCTCTCTTCTTCTTCTTCCTCCTCAATATCATCATGGCTTACATACTTTTCTCTAGTTGCCTTTCCCTTTACCCTTCTTTTCTCGGTAGGCTATAGTTGCAAAGAAGCACTGGATGCTTCATTCTTCTCTTGGGATGCTGCAAGCATGGCTCTGAAGGATTTAGGAGTATCAGCAGAGGAGGTAGAGGTCCTTGTTGACCTTCTAGTACTAGGTGATTCCTTTTGAATTTCAGATGTGCCCTTGGATTTCTTCGTAGGATCCTTGGTTGCCATCATTTCCTCAACCTTAGATCTCATCCTCTTAACATTCTTCTTGATTTCCTTCTTGTGTTTTAGATGTACTTCGATGGATTTTTCTTCATAAGTTCCAAATCTTTCTTCAGAAGTGTCTTTTGGTTTTCTCAGCATTAGGTCTGTAAGACCTACAATTATATCTTCTAACACTTCATACCCCATTTCTAGAATCTAAGTTGTTCTGGGTTCCACTACCTCCATGTAGCATTCATCCTTACTAACCATGAAGATGATATCATCTTTGTATTTCTTTACTACTTTCTTAGGGATCCTTTCACTATCTTGCATCTTCTTTTGGAAAATTTTGAAGAAACCCCAAAGTGCAGCATTTTGGGCTTCTAAATTTCCAATCCTTTTCAAATGATCTCTGATCTGGACTACAACTGGTACGTGTCCCAATCATACAATGTTTTGTGCACCCGGTACTTCTCTAAGGAAATAAAAGAGCAAATTGATAACTAATGTACCAAACTTGAAAGGGTATTTTGAGTCCTTTGTCTTCTAAAGGTTGTCAAGAAATTGTTTCATTAACAACTCACACAAATCATAATCTATACACATCTTGACCATTTCATATGTAGGCTATATGGAAATTGTAGAGACAAAGTTTTCTCTATTTGTGAAATAGATGTTGTACCCTATCATCATGGATGCATATTTCACTACCAGATCTTTAATATCATTCACAACCAATGCTCTTTTATCAAATTTTGCTCCAGTGAGCTTCATTACAACATCATTTTTGACAAATTTAAGTGTTGGAACAGCTTCGGTGATGCACAACCCGGTTACATCCCTAATGGCTTCCTTGCTTATCATGTGTGGAAGGTCCAGCCACATGAAGTTTTCATGGATGCGGCTTAGTACATACTTCACCCAAGCATATTCATAGAACAAAATGGGAAAATCATTCCAAACATCCAACTTTTTCTCAGTTAGGGCACTATATTCATGCTTTAGATCAAAGTTGTCATCTGTTAACTCATTAACCCAAATTTATCCTAGTTTTGTATGGTTTTATTCTTCCATCATTGTATGGATATACATTCTCACATCCTCTATGTGCAGGACACCATATGGTATATCTGAAAAAGTGCCATCCAGATTTGTCTCCAATGACTTGAAGGGATGTTTCTTCAATTTAGGTCAGGGATGGTCCACTACTTCTACCACTTGTAGAGTAAACATATTTAAAGTTCTACCAAAAACCTTTTAGAGTAAGATAGAGAGCTGTAAAATACCTTTCAATTGCCTCTAGTTAGGGTTTCGTGCTTAGGAGATCTGAATTCTCTTCTTCTTGCACCTTCGCAACTCTTCTCTCTTGGATTGATTGTTTGCAAATGATCTTTTTGCCATGTGACATTCATTTATACCCTTTTTACACTTAACCTAATTTGCATTTAATGCCCTATTTGATAAAGTTGTCAAAGCTTCTACTATGATTCATAGTCATCTTCTATTACTCTACAATCTTCCACAATAAGACATTTTTCAATGGTGTTTTCTTCAAAAGGTCAAGAATATCAATCTTCATCTCATATCCTTGTGTTGAAGCATCAGTACCATTTCTCTGGTAGGGGAATGAAATATTTCCATTAAAGCTCCTCCTGATCCAAAGCTCTCAACATAGTTTTTGAAGGAAGTATCTGTGCCAGAGTCTGGCACAGCCCTGCCATTCACCATATTTTCTTCTTTCTTTTTCCAGACCTTGTCATCTCTTTCCTTATCTCTACTAGATCCACAGTCTTCACTAAATCACTGTTCTTTACCGGATCAACCTTCACATTCTTACTTCTGTAAAATCTAGCAATATGACCTAATTTGTTGCATTCATAACATTTGACATTTTGAACAAGCTTACTTCCATTCATTCTGGATCCACATTGATTAGCCTTATCCCCAAATCTATTGCATGTATAACAGTGACCATCGAAAGATGAAACTATCATACCCTTATTGTAACTATTCATCATCTAATTTCTGCATTCACTAGCTCTATGACTAATTCTTTGACATGTAAAACATTGACCAGAGAATGATTGAACATTTTGATTTATCCTACTTCTACATTCCATAGCCTTATGTCTAAATTTATTGCAAGAATAATAGTACCCAGAGTACCTTTGTGTAGTTGGTTGTCTGATAGGTGGCTTCTTGAAGTTTTTCCTCTGGTTCTAGCTTGTCTGTTATTAGCTTTCTTGACAACAACATTCTTTTGGTAGTTGTTCTTCTTTCCAGCATTGTTTGAAGTCTAATTCATTTTGAACTTTCACCTTTTTCAAATCCTAATCCTTATTTGTCCATAGGAGCCTTTTGTTTTGCAATCATTTCCTCAAGCAGTATGGAGCTCTTCTTGAATTTAACCTCTTAAATTTTTGCCTTTTCAAGTTTTGTCTTTAAGACCATTATTTCTTGTTCAATCCTTGAGCATTCTTCATATTTGCCTTTTAGTTTTTCATTTAGGCATTCTTCAATTCTTTTTCCTTCCTCAATTTGTATTTTCAAACTGATGATTGTCCCATTTGATTGATTGATCTGTTCATTTACTTCCTTGTATCTTTGTTTGAATTTCTTGTTTTGTTCCCTCAACTTTTTGATGCATTCATCTTCTTCCTTAACATTCTCTTCCAGATCTTTGTTCTTACATTGAACTTTTTCAAGGTCTTCAAGGGCTAATTCAAGTTATCCATTCATGTCAACTATGCAGTCTTCTTCAGTAAATTCAACAATGGGCATTTCTTCCAGAGGAGTAGGATATTTCCTAGGAGCCATGTGTTCACACCTCAAGATCTTCCTCAAGCGGCTATGCTTCTTCCAAGGAACTTGGCTCTAATACAAATTGTTGAACACTTGGAATACTGAGAGGGCGAGTAGGGGTGAATCAATATTCTTTGAAACCACTTAATCATTTAAACATTCGTTTCACATAGCTTGTTTAACTTGTATTAAGAAAGGAAAGCATGAAATCAACCATTAAATCATATTACACACGATCACCAGATTTTTACATGGAAAAACCCAAAAAGGGAAAAACCACAATGAGGATTAGCTCACAATATATATTAATAAAGCAACTAGTTAAGGTTGATACAATTGGTGGACTCATTGTCCAAGAATGCTCACTACAAGTGGCTCACTACCAAAGGACTCACTGTCCTAAAAAGAAAGGGATAGAAGAAGGAGATGGCTTACTGCCAAAATAAACTATTAACAATGAATCTGACTAATATTGAGGATGTAGTTCCACTGAAGCTCAGATACTAACTTTACACACTTCATCTTTACCACAAACTCAACTTGTCTCTCCCTGCATCAGACTTTGCTTACCTCCAAACTCTATGTCACTTCACAATTTTCACACACACACACACACATCCGTACAAGAATTCAATCTTGTATATATACCACGTTAAGGAGAAACATCAATTAGGTTGGCACAATACATGTACTATATGACTTCTTGTCATGTCAGCCCAAAACACAATCCAATATGCTTTGTGGAGAGAACCAAAGAATGTAGTACATTTATATAAGTCAGCACAACCTATAAAAACTCCCATCACATCACTTCATACATTTCATAGCTCCACACAACATTAATACCTGTAGGTCAGCTCCACTGGTGAGGTAACAATAGCTTGAACTAACTGTTAGTTCACAAATCGACATGCGGAGCTCCAAAATGCATATCACTTGGACCATACATACTTCAGACATCCATAAACTTATCCTCAACTCCACAAAGTAGGATATTCATCTACGATGGAATGCAGAACATCCCAATTTGTCATTGGCACTATCATTATACTGTTAGTACAAAGTCTGGTACTCTGTCAAATCTTCCTTTGACTCTAGAGGACTTTAAGACCTGAAACTTTGGATTTGGACTCTATGAATATGTACCAACAATACCTTACAACCGCACAACAAAATGTTTCATAGTGGAGGAATGCGGACCAAGAAGGATGATCACCTAAATATTGAATATAGTACATTAATACTTAGACAAATTTACAGAGTGGTTGGTGCAATGGTCTTCTCTAGATCAACATGACATCTTTATTCTTTATTATCCTTATCCACATCACACTTAGAAAAATTCATATCACACTTAGCACCTTCTCTGAAACACTTAGCAACTCCAGCCTTACTGTATCGATACCCCTTACTAAATCTCTCTGGACAAATACACCTATGTCTTTACCCTTTGTTGCCATCAATGACATGTTGCAAGTATGGGCCTAACCAGTGTTGTCATTGATGTCAACATACTCCTGTTGCATTGATGAAAAGGATTGGATGAGCTGAGTGCTAAGGATATTGAGAAAATTAGTCCTAATTAGGAACAGAGAAGAACAATGAAGATAGCAAGGTAAAAGTCCAAGATAAGATGAGGATCAAAGGATGCAGTTTAAAGGGTTTATAGATATGTGTCTTAAGGTGATCCAGTAAAGATTTTAGAGGTCCGCATAAAGATTTGAAGAAGTTGTGGCCATTCAAGTAAAACTGGTTCTGGCAGGTGTTCAGAGGTGACAGAGTGACACAAATAGGTTTGGTGAGATCCAGAAATGCATTATCCTATTTTGTAGATTTAAGGGAGTGTTGAGGAAGTCTTTGTGAAGTGTCAACTCGATCGGTTCACTATTTGAAGGTCCGCAAGCATCTATTCCTTTGTGACAGTGGTGACAGACTATGTTCTTGAGGTTTTGGATGAAGGAGAGAAGGATTTTAGTAATCAGATGAAGTGTGGATGTTCTTGGTGATTCAGGCAATCTTGTGGAGGTCTTTGGATCATGTCCAGTGAGTGTTGGTGGTCCACATTGGAGTTGGATCTCGCAATTGAAGAAGAACCTCCAGATGATGGTGTTCTTCCTGAGACTAGCTGATCAGATGAGTTACACATCCTGCGGATGTTCTTGCAGATGTTTTCTGACTTAGATGATTATTCCTAAGTCGATGTCTTGTATACATAAGGGACTGTTAAGTCATTTCAAAGGGTGTCTTGTGGAGATTAGAGTGTGGTAGCGAGGAGAGCGAAAGGCAAAGCAGAAGTATTGGGCTTAAATGGAACTGATTCAAGCATGGTAAAGATGCTATTATCCAGTTCATGTATGTGATACTTATTACTTTGTAGACAGTGAGTCTCTTGTAGGCAGTGAGCCTCTTGTGAGTAGTGTGCTAAGGCAGTGAGCCCTAATTGGCATGTGCCATTTTATTCTTTCTATTCTTCTAATAGAGAATACAATCTTGGGTTAATCACCCCGTGGTTTTTCCCTTAACCAAGTTTTCCATGTCAAAATATTGGTGTCTTATGTGTTGATGTGTTTCTGCTCTTGATTTAATGCATTATGTTTCCATGATTGATTTATTGATATGCTGCTAAATCACTAAGAGGATTTAAGTGTGTAATTGGAAAGAAAGTTTGGACAACTGATTCACCCCCCCTCTCAGTTGTCTGCCCTAAGACTAACAATTGGTATAAGAGCCAAGTTCCTCTAAAAGAGCTTAACCACTTGAGGAGATCTAGGATGTCTTCCTACAAGAAAGATAGTCCGAAGTTTGAAGGAACCAATTTTAATCTTTGGAAAAGTTGCATGAAATGTCACTTGCAATGTATGAGAATGTAATACTGGAACATGGCTTCAATGAAGTATACCCCTCCACAAGGTGGCCCAAAATCCCAAAGTGAAATCACAGATACTGAAAACAATCTGCTAACTATAGAATCTCTTCTAAGTGCATTATCTGATTCAGAGCTTTCAAATGTTGTTGATCTACCAACTACTTTTGAGATTTGGGAAAAACTAGAACTTTTGCATGAAGGAGACAAGTATGTTAAATCTGCAAGGCTACAGAGTCTAAAAGGAAAATTTGAAAATCTGAAGATGAGAGAAGATGAAAATATCACTACTTTTATGCCAAGAGTAAATGAGCTTGTTTGTGGAATTAGAAATGCTGGTGGAGTCTTGGATGAAGATGAGATTGTTGGCAAAATTATTAGATCCCTTCCTGCTTCTTATAAAATCAAGGCTGCTGCCATTGAAGAATTTAGAGCCCATACAGCTGTCACAAGAGATCAATTGCTTGGTAAATTGGCTACATTTGAAATGACCGAGTTTGGAGATGACCCCCCCAAGACTGAATCTGCATTCAAAGCCAGTGCCTCTGTAAAAGGTAAACAAAGGTTTGATCCAGGAGAGAACTCTTCAAGGAAACTATCATGGTATGAAAAAGCAAGAAAAGACCTGGAAGAAGATGAAGCTAAAAATACTCAACTTGAATCTCTTATTGCAAAAATACTGCCAAGAGGATCCTGTAAGTATGAAGGAAAATTGCCTTTTAAATGCTTTAACTATCATAAGATTGGTCATTTTGCCTCAAGATGTTTGGAAAGATTTTCAAAGCCAAATCCTGATAGATCAAGGCTCCAAAAGAATTGTTACTATGTTCATGAAGAAGATGATAATGAAGGAGTAATAGATGATGAATCAGAGATAGGAAACAAATCTAGAAGTGACTGGGTGTTCATTGCCATCAAGGAAGAAGATCCAATGCCTTCTGAATTTGTCAATCATAAAGTTGTAGAAAGAGCTCTGGCTGTCCAAGTTGAAGAAAAGAATGATTGGGTCATTGACAGTGGATGCTCTCACCATATGACAGGTGACAAAAATAAGTTCATAGATTTGGAAAGGTATGAAGGAGGAGTGGTAAAGTTTGGTGATAATTTTGCTAGTAGAATCAAAGGTAGAGGAATTATTTCTTTTGATGGAAAGGACAAAACCGGTAATGTTCTCTATGTTGAAGGATTGAAGCATAATCTTCTCAGTGTTGGACAGTTGGTGGACAAGGGGTATGATCTCCAATTCAAGAATGGAAAGTGCAAGATCTTTGAAAGTTCTGGAATAGAGATTGCATCCGGTACTCAGACAAAAGGTAATATCTTCCATGTGGTTGGTACTGGTGAAAGTTATCTAATTGTGCAAATTGATCAGAGTTGGCTATGGCATAGGAGGATGTGTCATGTGAATTTTGATAATATCATCAAGATAAGCAACACTCAGGCTGTAAGAGATCTTCCAAAATTGGTGAAACCTACAAATAGCTTGTGTAAAGAATGTCAGTTGGGGAAACAAAGCAGAGTCTCATTCAAAAGCAAGGAATAGTCTTCTATCAGATTATTAAACTTAGTTCATACTGAGTTATGTGGTCCAACAAGAATCAGGAGTGTGCAAGGTGATAGATACTTCATGTTACTAATTGATGACTACTCCCGGATGATGTGGGTAACTTTTCTAAAAGAGAAATCAGAAGCTTTTGAGAAATTCAAAATATTCAAGGCTATGGTAGAGAATGAAACTAGATTAAAATTGAAGTGTCTAAGGTTTGATAGAGATGGAGAATTCACATCCGATGAGTTCATAGAATTTTGTGAGAAACATGGAATAAAGAGACAATTGTTTGCTCCTAGGACTCCACAGTAGAATGGAGTAGTGGAGAGAAAGAACTGGACCATCCAGGAAGCATCTAGGACAATGATGATGGAAGGAAATGTTCCTCAAATCTATTGGAGAGAAGTTGTCAGCACTGGAGTCTATACTCTCAATCGAGTTCAAATCAAAAGCAATGCCGGTAAGACTCCTTATGAAATTTGGTTTGGCATCACTCCTACTATGAGGTATTTTAGAGTCTTTGGTAGCAAATGTTACATCAAAAGAGATGAAGATCTAGGCAAGTTTGATGCTAGAAGTGATGAAGGAATATTCTTGGGTTACTCTACTCAAAGCAAAGCATACCGGTGTTATAACAAGAGACTGAGAAAGATTATAGAAAGTACAAATGTGAAGGTTGATGAAGGAATTGAAAAACCCTCAAGGTTTTATGAATATGATGAAGATGATCATAATGGTGTTTTGATTCAAGGAACCCAAGCCCCTTCTGCAATTCAGATTCAAACTGATCCGGTAAATCAGGAAGAAGAGATGAGTTTCAATGAGCCTGATCAAGAATCAGGAGTGCAAGAAACTCCCAAAATTCCCAGGTATGTAAGACTGAACCACTCTGAAGATCAAATCATAGGTGATAAAAGCAAAGGTGTACAAACAAGAAGGAGAATTGCTCAAGATTTAGATGAGTATTGTCTAATTTCAAAGATTGAACTTAAGACAGTGAATGAAGCTTGCAATGATGAAAATTGGACTAAAGCAATGGAGGAAGAGCTGATGCAAATTGAGAAAAATCACACTTGGAATCTTGTTCCCAGACCTAGAAACAAAAATGTGATTGGAACAAAATGAGTCTTCCAAAACAAACTGAATGAAGTTGGTGAAGTAATCAGAAATAAAGTCAGATTGGTCTGCAAGGGTTACTCTCAAATAGAAGGAGTTGATTTTGAAGAAACTTTTGCTTTGGTGGCAAGAATTGAAGCAGTCAGATTATTTCTTGCTTTTGCTACTTTCAAGGATTTCAAGGTATATCAGATGGATGTCAAGTCTGCCTTCCTGAATGGTGACTTGGAAGAAGAAGTGTATACTGAGCAACCAGATGGATTTCAATTGTTTGATCATGATGATATGGTCTACAAGTTGAAGAAAGCACTGTATGGACTGAAGCAAGCCCCAAGAGCCTGGTATGAAAGATTGGATAAGCATCTTTTGAAGATTGGTTTTAACAAAGGTACTGCTGACAGTAATTTGTATTTCAAAATTGATCATGAAAATATCTTGATTGTTGAAGTGTTTGTTGATGATATCATTTTTGGAGGAAGAGATAGTATGTGTAAAACCTTTGTAAATCAAATGAAAAGTGAATTTGAGATGTCCATGCTTGGGGAAATGAATTTCTTCTTGGGTCTACAAATCACTCAAACAAAGAAAGGAATCTTCATTTCTCAGTCCAAATATGTGAATGAATTGTTGAAGAAGTTTGGGATGGAAGACTCAAAGCCAATGAATACTCCCATGGCAACTGGATGCAAATTAAGCAAAGATGATGACTCACCTAAAGCTAATCAGAAAAAGTATAGGTCAATGATTGGAGGGCTGTTGTATCTTACTCAAACTAGACCAGACATTATGCAAGCTGTTGGTCTTGTTGCTAGATTCCAGGCTGATCCTAGAGAATCTCATGTCATGGCAATCAAGAGGATTTTTAGATATTTAAAGGGGATAGTTGAGTATGGATTGTGGTATCCCAGAGATCATGATTTCTCTCTTCATGCATATACAGATGCGGATTGGGTAGGAGATGTGGATGACCAGAAGAGTACCAGTGGTGGAGCATTCTTTTTGGGAAAGAGATTGGTTTCTTGGCTAAGCAAGAAACAAGAGGCAATATCTTTGTCCACTACAAAAGTAGAATATATTACAGTAGTAGGTAGTTGCACTCAAGTCTTGTGGATGAAGCAAATGCTAAGAGACATTAGAGTGGAGTATGAGGAACCTATCACAATCTTCTTTGATAATTCAAGTGCAATTAATATACCTAAGAATCTGGTGTTGCATTCAAAGACTAAGCATATATCTATCAAGTTTCACTTTCTGAGAGAGCAAGTGAGCAAGAATGAAGTTAGATTGTAGTTTGTGCCTTCCAAGGATTAGATTGCAGATATCTTTACTAAACCTCTACCTAAGGACTCTTTTGAGTATCTCAGGGAGAAGTTAGGGGTTATTACCCCTTCGGTGATGAACTAAGGTGCACTGATGTGCATCCGTTTGGTGGATATCACAGTCATATCTTGTGGTCCGGATTGATGATGGGAGCTGCTACTCAGGGGGAAGCAGCTGATAAGATTCTGAAGTGGTGGAATTGCAAGTATGTGCCCTTTGCCATTGATGTCAAAGGGGGAGAGAAGACATGTGAAAAACAAGTGGTTGCTGATGATAGGGGAGCAGTAAAGGAAGAGAAGACATGAGAATGGTTGTTGATCACAGGGGGAGTTGTGTCAGTAAAGAAAAGTTCTTGTCTTGATGGTCAAAATAGTTTTTCACATCATATGTTGCCATCAATGATAAAGGGGGAGATTGTTGCAAGTATGGGCCTAACCAATGTTGTCATTGATGTCAACATACTTCTGTTGCATTGATGAAAAGGATTGGATGAGCTGAGTGCTGAGGATATTGAGAAAATTAGTCCTAATCAGGAACAAAGAAGAACAGTGAAGACAACAAGGTAAAAGTCCAAGATAAGATGAGGATTAGAGGATGCGGTTTAAAGGGTATATAGATATGTGTCTTAAGGTGATCAAGTAAATATTTTAGAAGTCCGCATAAAGATCTAAAGAAGTTGTGGCCATTCAAGTAAAACTGGTTCCGACAGGTGTTCAGAGGTGACAGAGTGACACAGATAGGTCCGGTGAGATCCAGAAATGCATTATCCTATTCTGGAGATTTGAGGGAGTGTTGAGGAAGTCTTTGTGAAGTGTCAACTCGATTAGTTCATGGTTTGAAGGTCCGCAAGCATCTATTCCTTTGTGACAGTGGTGATAGACTGTGTTCTTGAGGTTCCAGATGAAGGAGAGAAGGATTTCAGTAATTATATGAAGTGCAGATGTTCTTTGTGATTCAGGCAATCTTGTGGAGGTCTTTGGATCATGTCCAGTGCATGTTGGTGGTCTACATTGGAGTTGGAACTCACAATTGAAGAAGAACCTCTAGATGATGGTGTTCTTCCTGAGACTAGCTGACTAGATGAGTTACACATCCTGTGGATGTTCTTGCAGATGTTTGCCAACTTAGATGATTATTCCTAAGTCAATATCTTGTATAAATAAGGGATTGTTAAGTCATTTCAAAGGGTGTCTTGTGGAGATGAGAGTGTGGTAGCAAGGAGGAGAGCGAAAGGTAGAGCAGAAGTATTGGGCTTAAATAGAACTGATTCAAGCATGGTGAAGATGCTATTATCCAATTCATGTATGTGATACTTATTACTTTGTAGACAGTGAGTCTCTTGTAGGCAGTGAGCCTCTTGTGAGCAGTGTGCTCGGGCAGTGAGTCCTAATTGGCATGTGCCATTTTGTTCTTTCTATTCTTCTAACAGAGAATAC
Organism: Cunninghamia lanceolata; assembly: GCA_027924645.1. Taxonomy (NCBI): domain Eukaryota; kingdom Viridiplantae; phylum Streptophyta; class Pinopsida; order Cupressales; family Cupressaceae; genus Cunninghamia; species Cunninghamia lanceolata. The sequence goes on along the minus strand of BSBN01000822.1, from coordinate 15,231,437 downwards.
AATCTTGGGTTAATCACCCCATGGTTTTCCCCTTAACCAGGTTTTCCACGTCAAAATCTTGGTGTCTTATGTGTTGATGTGTTTCTGCTCTTGATTTAATGCATTATGTTTCCATGATTGATTTATTGATATGCTGCTAAATCACTAAGAGGATTTAAGTGTGTAATTGGAAAGAAAGTTTTGGACAACTGATTCACCCCCCCCTCTCAGTTGTCTTCCCTAAGACTAACATGACAACAGTCCTGATTTACATGCTTATCATTCTCTACATCATCATGCTTGTGTTGCCAAGAACATCATCTTGAGAAGACTTTTTGAACTTGTCATCTAAATCATTTTTCTTTCTCTTTTTCTTCTCTTTGCACTCTCAACAAAATTTCTTGATCTTACGATAGTTCTAACACTTAGCCTTGAACTTTCTAGGATATTTGGATCTCCCGTAGGATTTGAATCTAGACTTGTATTTATTCTTGTCCTTCTTCTTACCTTTTTACTTTGGTATTCCACAAACAACTAGGGCCTCCTTAGTAGATTTGGAAGCTTTCTATCACATCTCCTCTAAGAGTAAAGTAGCCACTACCTCATCCATTTTGACTTTTGAGGTAATACTCCTGATTGCTATCAATACATGATCTGATGAGTCTAGCAAAGAGCATTAAGTGTCATGCAACAATCCTCCTCCTCTATTTTCGCTCCAACAGAGTGCAACTGGGTCACAATCATATTAAATGTATTCAAATTCTTGGACACACAACCACCATCATCCATTCTCAAGGTGTATAGCTTCATTCTTAGGAAAAGTTTGTTAACTAGGGATTTAGTCTAGTACAAGTCTCACAACTTCTTCCAAAGAGCTTGTGTGGTGGCTTCTTCATGTACATTAAATTAAAAAAATCTACCATGTTAATCCTAATGAGACCCTTCACCTTTATTTCCAATAGATCCCAATCAACTTGTGACATTGTAGCTGTTAGATCTAGGGCATACAACTGAGAGGGGGGGTGAATTAGTTATACAAAAAACTTGCTCTTACTTCAAACACTTGATTCTTCTTTGTTAGTTAACAACATATCAATTAACCATTCAGGAAAAGCATAAAGCATAAACACCAGAGTAGATAAACATCAACACATTGGACACCAAGATTTTTGACGTGGAAAACCTGGTTAAGGGAAAAACCACGGGGTGATTAACCCAAGGATTATTCTCTATTAGAAGAATAAGAAAAATGAATGGCACATGCCAATTAGTGCTCACTGCCTGAGCACACTGCTCACAAGGAGGCACACTACCTACAGGAGACACACTGTCTACAAGATCATAAGTATCACAAACTTGAACTGGAGAATGACATCTTTACCATGTCCAGATCAGTTCCATTTAAGCCTGAAACACTTCTGCTCTGCCTTTCGCTCTTTCGCTAGTCCACACTCATCTGCTACATGACACTCTTCGAAATGAACTCACAAACCTTTATTTATACAAGGCATTGACTTAGGAACAATCATCTAAGTCAGCAATCAACCATAAGAACATTCATAAGATGAATAACTCATCTGGTTGGCCAATCTAAACAAGAACAACTTCATCTGAAAGAACTCATCCAGTCGACCAACAAGAACACCTCCATCTAGAAGAATATCTCCAATTCTGGGATCTAACACTAATGCGGACCAACAACACAACCTCAACATGATCCAAGAACCTTCACAAGCTTGCCTTAATGGCTAGGTACATCCACACTTCCTCTACTTACTAGAATCTCTTCTCTTCTTCATCTGGAACTTCAAGAACATAGTTTGTCGCCACTGTCACAGTCACAAAGGTGCTTCCAGACCTCCAAATCATGAACAAAAAGAGATGACACATCACAAGGACATCCCAAACACTCCTTCCAATCCGTAGAATAGGAAAATGCACTTCTGGATCTCACCGGACCTTTTTGTAACACTCTGTCACTCTGGAGCATCTCCTGGAACCAGTTCTACCTGATCGATCACAACTTCTTCATTTCTTCATGCGGACCTCTGAAATCTTAACTGGATCATCTCAAGACTCATATCTACAAACCCTTTAATCTACATCCTCTGATATTCATCTTATCTTGGCCTTTTACCTTAATGACATCACTATTCTTCACTGTTCCTGATTGAGACTAATTTTCTCAATATCCTCAGCACACAACTCATCCAATCCTTCTCATCAATGACAACACTGGCTATCCTCATACTTGCAACAATCTCCCCCTTTGTCATTGATGGCAACATATGATGTGAAAAACCATCAAGACAAGAACTTCTCCTTTCTGTCACAGCTCCCCCTATCAGCAACAACTCTTCACATGTCTTCTCTTCCTTTACTACTCCCCCTTTGATCATCAACCACTTGTTTTTCAAGTGTCTTCTCTCCCCCTTTGACATCAATGGCAAAGGGCTCATACTTACAATTCTAACACATCAGAATCATACCAGCTGCTCCCCCTTAGTAGCAGCTCCCCATCATCAATCCAGATCACAAGATATGATTGAGATATCCACCGGACTGATGCACATCAGTGCATCCTAGTTCATCACAGGAGGGGCCATGACCCCTAACTTCTCCCTAAGATACTCAAAAGAGTCATTGGGAAGAGGTTTAGTAAAGATATCTGCAATCTGATCCTTTGAGGGTAGATACTCCATTCTGACTTCATCCTTGTTCACTTGCTCTCTTAGAAAGTGAAACTTGATAGATATGTGCTTGGTCTTAGAATGCAACACCGGATTCTTAGAAATATTTATTGCACTTGAATTATCACAGAAAATTGTGATAGGCTCCTCATATTCTACTTTAATGTCTCTTAACATCTGCTTCATCCATAAGATTTGAGTGCAACTACCTACTGTAGCAATGTATTCTGCTTCAGTTGTAGACAGAGATATTGCCTCTTGTTTCTTGCTTAGCTAAGAAACCAACCTTTTTCCCAAAAAGAATGCTACTCCACTTGTACTCTTCCAATCATCCACATCTCCTACCCAATCTGCATCTGTATATGCATGAAGAGAGAAATCATGATCTCTAGGGTACCATAAACCATACTCCACTGTCCCTTTTAGATATCTAAAAATTCTCTTGATTGCCATGACATGAGATTCTCTGGGATTACCCTGGAATCTAGCAACAAGACCAACAACTTGCATAATATTCAGTCTAGTTTGAGTGAGATACAACAATCCACCAATCATTGATCTATACTTTGTCTAGTCTGCCTTAGGAGAGTCATCATCTTTGCTCAACTTGCATCCGGTTGCCATGGGAGTATTCATTGGCTTTGAATCTTCCATCCCAAATTTCCTCAACAATTCTTTCACATATTTGGTCTGAGAAATGAAAATCACTTTCTTTGTTTGAGTAATTTGTAGACCCAAGAAGAAATTCATTTCACCAAGCATAGACATCTCAAACTCACTTTTCATCTGATTTGCAAAAGTTTTACACATACTATCTCTTCCTCCAAAAATGATATCATCCACAAACACTTCAACAATCAGAATGTTTTCATTATCTATTTGGAAATATAGATTACTATTAGCAATACCTTTGTTGAAACCAATCTTCAAAAGATATTTGTCCAGCCTCTCATACCATGCTCTTGGGGCTTGCTTCAATCTATATAGTGCCTTTTTCAACTTGCAAACCATATCACCATGATCAGACAATTGAAATCCATCCGGTTGTTCAATGTACACTTCCTCTTCCAAATCACCATTTAGGAAGGTAGACTTGACATCCATCTGATATACCTTGAAATATTTGAAGGTAGCAAATGCAAGAAATAATATGACTGCTTCAATTCTTGCCACCAGAGAAAAGGTTTCTTCAAAATCAATTCCTTCTATTTGAGAGTAGCCTTTGCAGACCAATTTGGCTTTGTTTCTGATTACTTCACCAACTTCATTTAGTTTGTTCCGGAAGAACCATTTGGTTCCAATCACATTCTTGTTTCTAGGTCTGGGAACAAGATCCCAAGTATGATTTTTCTCAATTTGCATCAACTCTTCCTCCATTGCTTTGGTCCAATTTTCATCATTGCAAGCTTCATTAATTGTCTTAGGTTCAATCTTTAAAATCAGACAGTATTCATTTGAATCTTGAGCAATTCTCCTCCTTGTTTGTACCCCTTTGCTTTTGTCACCTATGATCTAATCTTCAGAATGGTTTAGAGTTACATACCTTGGAACTTTGGGAGTTTCTTGCACTATTGTTTCTTGATCAGGCTCATTTTGACACACCTCTTCTTCCTGATTTACCGGATTAGTCTGAATCTGAATTTCAGAGGAGGATTGAGCTCCTTGCACCAAGGAATCATTCTGATCATCTTCATCATATTCATAAAACCTTGAGGGTTTCTCAATTCCTTCATCAACCTTCACATTTGTACTTTCTATCATCTTTCTCAATCTCTTATTGTAACATTGGTATGCTTTGCTTTGAGTGGAGTAACCTAAGAAAATTCCTTCATCACTTCTAGCATCAAACTTTCCTAGATCTTCATCTCTTTTGATGTAACACTTGCTACCAAATACTCTGAAATACCTCACAGTGGGAGTTAAACCAAACCAAAGTTCATAAGGAGTCTTACCAGTATTGCTTCTGATTTGAACTCGATTAAGAGTATAGACTGCAGTGCTGACAGCTTCTCTCCAAAACATCTAGGGGACATTTTCTTCCATCATCATTGGTGCAGGAGCACCAAGGGCTCGGAGCCCATGTATATACTGCACATTTTTGGTGTGATGTGAAATTTTCTTATAATTGCATTTTGGCATGATAAGCCTTGGCGGGAAGAAGTTTTTGCTTATCCAAAGTGGGTCATCGGTGTGAGCCTTGGCATCGGGCTGAGGAAATAATCGTGAGCCGACAGTGTATCATCTCACCGATCGGGGTGATAAACATCGAGTTTCACCGATGTGGAGTTGGCCGAAGGCATCGGCGTGAGCATAAGCATCGGGCTGAGAAATTGATCGTGGGCCGACGGTTGAAGGTCATACCAATCGGGGAGACTGTGGTGAGGTGTCGCCGACAAGAAATATCGGCATGAAATGCACCATCGGGAGAAGTGTTAGAAGCTTCGCCGATAGAATGGGTCACACCGATAGCAGGAGTACATCGGCATAAACTTTATCGTCGGCGCGAGTGTGACAAGGTCTAACTGATGGAAGGCTCATCGGTGAGAGATGTATTATCGGTGGATGAGGAGGAGGTGCTACCGACGGTCCAAGTCATGCCGACGGGTCAAAGTGCATCGGCATAAGTGTTCCCATCGGCGAGGTTGGGAAATGTTTAACCGACGGTATTAGTCTCGCCGATAGTGCAGTTTGAAGGAGCCTTTGAGGCCATCGGAGTAAGTATGTATATCGGAGGACAACGGAGGAGTCACCCCGACAGTATAAGTCTGAGCGATGGTTTCTAACCATCGGAAAGAATAGCATATCAGTGAAAGAAATTAGGAGGTGGCCGATAAGAGAAGTGTTGCCGACGGTAATGGGAATATCTATTTCGGTGAGATATGGATGTGATCTTGCCGATAATGAAAAATACACATGTTTAGGTGATGTATGGGCCTTGAGATGGAATTTTAAAAGCTGAATCGACAGTTGGAATACCAACCGTTCTGGAATTGGAACCGTCCTGTAACGGACATGGAATACTTATAAAATGCAGCATTCTTTCTGTATGAGGAGGAGCAGAAGAAACGAGAAAAAGATTTCAATTGGAGAAGCATTCTGATGTAAAGGCAATTTTTGAATAAGAATCAAATTCAGTAGTTTGATCATTTGAGTATTTCTTTTCTGTTTTCAGTTTACTATTCTGAAGTAGATTAGTCCTTTCTGTTTCTATAGTTTTGTTCTCTTTTGCAAACCATGACTCTGTATTGATGATGCCTCAAGTTCCATTGTACAGTATGGAGGCCATCTTGCAGAGCCATGCTTTTTGTTTGTTTTTCTTTTGTGTGGTGATCGGATTGCCGGCTAGAGGAAATGCATGCTTGTTCTAGGCGAGCTCAGTGAGGAGTCTGGCTAGATAGACAAGTAGGATAAATAGATTTGCAGAGGTGGAAAAGTAGAGAGAAAGAAAGTGAGCACCAAGCAGTCCAGACCCTTGAACAGAGTGAGAAGGGTGGGCAACAGGCTCAGAAAGTTATGTGCCATTGAGGCAGTATCTGGGAAGCAGTGAGGACAATGTATGTGTCCCACACCAAGCAGAGAAGTAGAGTTTTCCATCTCTACAAGGAGTATGTCTTTAGCACTTTGAATTGGTAGGAAGGCTAGTGTTGTCAATAGTCTTGTACACTTACAGGATGCAGAGCAGGCAGCCTAGAGTCCTCCCTATCAAATTGGTATCAGAGCAGTAAGATTTGGGTTATTCCTAGATAGGAATAGAAGAGTTGTATGTCATCACCGAGTTCAAGTGAGTCTGTTAGTTCATCCAAGAAAATGGTGACTAATGCAGAGTTAGCAAAGAAGGTTGAGGATCAAGAAGAGGAGAATAGACTCCTACAAGAAAGACTAGCAGAAATGGAGAGTAAGCTAGGCTTAATGTTGCAAAAGACTGAAGAAGTCAGCCAGAGAGTTAAAAATTCTGAGGATAAGGGAAAAGGTGTATCTATAGAAGATGAAGAGCCCACACCTGATCCTAAATTAGAAGAAGAACCATTCTTGAAAGCTTTGAAAGCAATGAGTGGTAAAACATTGGAAGGAGTACCACTTTTCAGTGGGAAAATGGACCCAGATTTGGTCATGGAGTGGATAGAAGGACTTGAAAATCACTTTGAATGTGATGGTGTAAGCGAGGCACAGAAAGTAAAGGTGGCCAAATCTAGACTCAGGGGAGCTGCCTTAACCTAGTGGAAATTTGTACAGACTGAAAGAGCAAAAGAAGATAAGAAGCCCATAGCTACTTGGAACGGAATGGTAGCTAAAATTAAAGAAGCATATATGCCAGAAGATTATGAAATACAGCTGCACAGGAAGAGACAGAATCTGAGACAGAAGGAATTAGATGTCAGTGCATACACTGAAGAATTCCAAAAGCTATGCTTAAGGTCCAAAGTAATGGAGGATGAAAGCATAAAGGTAGCAAGGTACCTCAATGGTCTGAAGTGGAATATACAAGAAGAAATCAGTTTATTGTGCCCTACCACAGTGCAAAAATGCTATCAGCTAGCACTGAAAGTGGAGGAAAAGAATAAGAGGAAACAAGACTCAAATAGTAGAGGAAGAGGAAGAGGCAGAGATAACAGAGGACACAGAGGAGGTTTTGGTGGAAGGAATACTGACAATAGATCCCAAGCAGAATCCAAACTCACAGAGCAGAGTGGGGAGTCAAGTGGTAGAGGAAACCACAGAGGAAGAGGATCTAACAGAGGAAGGTCAGGAGGATCAGGCAGAGGATCCTATTTCACCAACATGAAGTGTTACAACTGTGGCAATCTAGGTCATCCAGCATATAGGTGTCCAGAAAAGGCCACATCCTCTTCTCAAGGAGGTGATAAGAGAAATCACTATGTCCAAGATAATGCATCCAGCAGCCAGTCACCTGAGGTCAATCTAAACTCAAAAGATGGAGAGAACCTGATGATAAGGAGAACATTGATCAAAGAACCAGTGAAATCTGAACCAAGCCAGAGGAGAGCACTATTCAGAATCAAGTGCAAGATTTTGAATAAGGTATGTAAAATTATTATAGACTCAGGATCCACTGATAATATTATTTCTGATGAGGCAGTTAAGAAACTGAATTTGAAAAGAATTACTCATGCAAACCCATATAGAGTCACATGGTTGAATGAGGGTCAACATGTGGTAGTAAATGAACAAAGTTGGGTAGAGTTTAGTATAGGTGGCTACAAGGATAAAGTATTATGTGATATACTACCCATGGATGCATGCCATCTCTTATTGGGTAGACCATGGTAGTATGACCGAAAAGCAGTACATGATGGTGAGAAGAATGCCTATTCTTTTCAGAAGGATGGTGTCACCTATAAGATTCAGTCATTGGAGGATGAAGATGCAGTTCAGACAAAGAGTCCTAATATCTTGGTTGTGAGTGGAAAAGAGTTTCTGAATACTCTTAAGGAAGATGGTATTGGTTATGCCATCATAGTGAAACCAAAAGAAGGACAACAGGGTAAGAAGACAGAAATTCCCAAAGAAGTGCAGCCTATACTGGGGAAGTATAAAGGCATAATCAGTGATGGTACACCAACCACATTGCCTCCACAGAGAGCAATAAGCCATCAGATAGACCTGATTCTAGGAGCATCTTTGCCAAACAAGGCACCTTACAAGATGACTCCAGATCAGCACAAAGAGATTTCCAGGCAAGTGCAGGAATTGCTAGATCAAGGATTGATCAGGAAGAGTATTAGTCCTTGTGCAGTGCCCACAGTGTTAGCACCCAAGAAAGGAGGATCATGGAGATTGTGTACAGATGCCAGAGCCATAAACAAGATAACTATAAGGTATAGATTCCCAATTCCCAGAATTGAAGATCTCATGGACTGTATTGGAAAAGCAAAGTATTTCACCAAGATAGACCTGAAGAGTGGTTACCACCAAATAAGAATCAAGGAAGGTGACGAGTGGAAGACAGCCTTCAAGACCACAGAAGGACTGTATGGATGGCTTGTTATGCCATTTGGTCTATCAAATGCACCCAGCACCTTTATGAGACTCATGAATGAAGTCCTAAAGGATTACATTGGTAAATTTGTTGTTGTTTTTCTAGATGATATTCTAATTTTTAGTTAGACCAAGGAAGAACATCTAGAACATGTAAATACTGTTTTGCAAAAATTACATGATGAACAACTAACCATCAACCTGGAGAAGTGTGAATTCATGAAGCAGGAATTGGTATACCTTGGTTTTGTGGTGTCCTAGGGAGAGTTGAAGATGGACAAGTCCAAAGTAGAAGCCATATTGAGCTGGCCTACTCCCAGAGCAGCCACAGAGGTGAGAAGTTTTCATGGCTTAGCCCAGTTTTACAGAAAGTTTATCAGAAATTTCAGTGGAATATGTGCACCTATGTTGGATACAATTAAGGGTGGAATGAAAGCAAAATTCAGATGGACACCAGCTGCAGATAGAAGTTTTGAAAGGTTGAAGAAAGAGGTAGCAACACAACCTATTTTGTTGTTGCCTAGTTTTGATAAGCTATTTACTATTGAATGTGATGCAAGTAATATAGTTGTAGGAGCAGTGCTAAATCAGAAAAACAGACCTGTAGCCTTTTTCAGTGAGAGGCTGAATGAAGCAAAGAGTAAGTACTCTTCATATGACTTAGAGTTGTATGCTCTAGTCCAAGCATTGAGGAAGTGGAGACATTATCTCCTACCTAAAGAATTTGTGGTCTACACAGGTAACCAAGCTCTGAGTTTTCTGAACTCACAGGATAAGTTAAGCAGCAGGCATATCAAATGGATGGAGTACCTGCAGTCTTATACCTTTACAATTAAGCATAAGAAGGGGCAGCTGAACAGAGTTGCAGATGCTTTGAGCAGAAGATTGCTCACAGTGCAGGAAGTGCAATTGAAGAGCACTGGGATTGAAGATTTCAAGAATCTTTACCAAGATGATGAAGATTTTGCTGAGGCATATAAGGTATGTCAAGATTTTGAGAATCACTTTCACAGTGAATTTGCAGATTTCACCTTACAGCAGGGATTGCTATTCAAAGGTGGACAATTATGTGTGCCAAGAGGATCTATGAGAGAAAATCTCATACAGGAGAAGCATAATGGCAGTTTGAGTGGACATTTTGGTCTGAACAAAACATTGGAATTAGTCCAGAGGTTCTACTATTGGCCGAGGATGCACAGAGACATCAGAAGGTATGTAGAGTAGTGTACCGTATGTCAGAAGGCCAAGGGAACCACTTCTAATGTAGGACTGTACCAACCCTTACCCATTCCTTCCAGGGCATGGGAATGTGTAAGCATGGATTTTGTAGTTGGTTTGCCTAAGACTAAGACTGGTTATGATAGCATAAATGTAGTAGTGGACAGGTTTAGCAAGATGAGTCATTTCATTCCCTGCAAAGTGACTCATGATGCCAGTCATATAGCACACTTATTTTTCAGAGAAGTGATCAGGATTCATGGACTTCCAACAAGCATTGTGTCTGACAGAGATGCTAAATTCATGAGGCATTTCTGGAAAACATTGTGGCAGAGATTGGGAACAAATTTGTCTTTCAGTTCAGCCTATCACCCACAGACAGATGGTCAGATAGAGGTGGTAAACAGGACATTGGGCAACCTGTTAAGGTGTATAACCAAAGAATATGGACAGAGTTGGGATCTTGTCATTCATCAGGCAGAATTTGCCTATAATGACAGTGTGAATAGGACTATTGGTAGGAGTCCATTCAAAATAGTCTATGGAATGCATCCCAGAGGTATATGTGAGCTCAGAATTATGGGAAACATGGAGAACAAAAGTGGACATGCAGAGGATTTTGCACAATCCATGAAAGAAGTGCATGAGAAGGTGAAGAAAACCTTGACAGAGAACACACAGAAGATCAAGGACAGAGTAGATGCCCATAGAAGGGATATTCAGTTTGAGGTTGGTGATCTGGTTATGGTACACTTGAACAAAGCCAAAATGCCGAAAGGCACACCAACCAAACTGCAGATGAGGAGAATTGGTCCTTGCAGAATCCTGAACAAGTATGGTAACAATGCATACAGAATTGAATTGCCAGAAGATTTGGCAATCTCACCAGTGTTTAATGTCCAAGACCTGGTGCAATACAGGGGTCCTCAGTCAGCAGCAGATGGATCCATTTCAGAGAAGGAACAGACAACAAAAGATGTGACTTTGCCATTAAAACCCAAACTACAGGCAGAGAGAATACTGGATTCAAGAGTACAGAAGCAAACCAGACATGGTGTCTACATGGAGCATTTGATCAAATGGAAGCAGTTGCCTGAAGCAGAAGCTACCTGGGTTGCAGAGTCAGAATTTAAAAAGAGGGGCATTGACTTTGCCTCATTGTCACCGGAGGTGACTTGACTTCTTCTGCACAGGGGGAGTATGGTGCAGGAGCACCAAGGGCTTGGAGCCCATGTATATACTGCACATTTTTGGTGTGATGTGAAATTTTCTTATAATTGCATTTTGGCGTGATAAGCCTTGGCGGGAAGAAGTTTTTGCTTATCCAAAGTGGGTCATCGGTGTGAGCCTTGGCATCGGGTTGAGGAAATAATCGTGAGCCGACAGTGTATCATCTCACCGATCGGGGTGATAAACATCGAGTTTCACCGATGTGGAGTTGGCCGAAGGCATCGGCGTGAGCATAAGCATCGGGCTGAGAAATTGATCGTGGGCCGACGGTTGAAGGTCATACCGATCAGGGAGACTGTGGTGAGGTGTCGCCGACAAGAAATATCGGCGTGAAATGCACCGTCGGGAGAAGTGTTAGAAGCTTCGCCGATAGAATGGGTCACACCGATAGCAAGAGTACATCGGCATAAACTTTATCGTCGGCGTGAGTGTGACGAGGTCTAACCGATGGAAGGCTCATCGGTGAGAGATGTATTATCAGTGGATGAGGAGGAGGTGCTACCGACGGTCCAAGTCATGCCGACGGGTCAAAGTGCATCGGCGTAAGTGTTCCCGTCGGTGAGGTTGGGAAATGTTTGACCGATGGTATTAGTCTCGCTAATAGTGCAGTTTGAAGGAGCCTTTGAGGCCATCAGAGTAAGTATGTATATCAGAGGACAACGGAGGAGTCACCCCGACAGTATAAGTCTGAGCGATGGTTTCTAACCATCGGAAAGAATAGCATATCCGTGAAAGAAATTAGGAGGTGGCCGATAAGAGAAGTGTTGCCGACGGTAATGGGAATATCTATTTCAGTGAGATATGGATGTGATCTTGCCGATAATGAAAAATGCACATGTTTAGGTGATGTATGGGCCTTGCGATTGAATTTTAAAAGCTGAATCGACAGTTGGAATACCAACCATTCTGGAATTGGAACCGTCCTGTAATGGACATGGAATACTTATAAAATGCAGCATTCTTTCTGTATGAGGAGGAGCAGAAGAAACGAGAAAAAGATTTCAATTGGAGAAGCATTCTGATGTAAAGGCAATTTTTGAATAAGAATCAAATTCAGTAGTTCGATCATTTGAGTATTTCTTTTCTGTTTTCAGTTTACTATTCTGAAGTAGATTAGTCCTTTCTATTTCTATAGTTTTGTTCTCTTTTGCAAACCATGACTCTGTATTGATGATGCCTCAAGTTCCATTGTACAGTATGGAGGCCATCTTGCAGAGCCATGCTTTTTGTTTGTTTTTCTTTTGTGTGGTGATCGGATTGCCGGCTAGAGGAAATGCATGCTTGTTCTAGGCGAGCTCAGTGAGGAGTCTGGCTAGATAGACAAGTAGGATAAATAGATTTGCAGAGGTGGAAAAGTAGAGAGAAAGAAAGTGAGCACCAAGCAGTCCAGACCCTTGAACAGAGTGAGAAGGGTGGGCAACGGGCTCAGAAAGTTATGTACCATTGAGGCAGTATCTGGGAAGCAGTGAGGACAATGTATGTGTCCCACACCAAGCAGAGAAGTAGAGTTTTCCATCTCTGCAAGGAGTATGTCTTTAGCACTTTGAATTGGTAGGAAGGCTAGTGTTGTCAACAGTCTTGTACACTTACAGGATGCAGAGCAGGCAGCCTAGAGTCCTCCCTATCAATCATTGTCCTGGATGGTCCGATTCTTTCTCTCAACTACTCCATTCTACTGTGGAGTCCTAGGAGCAGATAATTGTCTCTTTATACCATGCTTCTCACAAAAGTTTATGAACTCACCGGATGTGAATTCACCACCTCTATCAGACCTCAGACATTTTAGTTTCAATCCGGTTTGATTCTCTACCAAAGCTTTGAAGATTTTGAACTTCTCAAGGGCTTCTGATTTTTCTTTTAGAAAGGTAACCCACATCATTCGGGAGTAGTCATCAATCAGTAGCATGAAATATCTATCACCTTGCATACTCTTGATTCTTGTTGGACCACAGAGATCAATATGAACTAATTCCAGTAATCCGGTAAAGGACTGATCCTTGCTTTTGAAAGAGACTCTGCTCTGTTTACCTAGCTGACATTCTTTGCACAAACTATTTGTAGGTTTCACCAATTTTGGAAGATCTCTTACAGCCTAAGTATTGCTTATCTTGATGATGTTGTCAAAATTCACATGACACATCCTTCTATGCCATAACCAACTCTGATCAACTTGAACAAACAAACAACTTTTATCAGAACCAACTAGATGAAAGATATTACCTTTTGTTTGAGTACCGGATGCAATTTTAGTTTTGAAACTTTCAAAGATCCTGCATCTTCCATTCTTGAACAGGAGATCATAGCCTTTGTCTATCAACTGACCAACACTGAGAAGATTGTGCTTTAATCCTTCAAAATACAGTACATTACTGGTTTTTCTCTCTCCATCAAAAGAAATAGTTCCCCTACCTCTGATTCTACCAGCAGAATTGTCTCCAAACTTTCCCATTCCTCCTTCATACCTTTCCAAATCTAAGAACTTGCTCTTGTCACCTATCATATGGTGAGAGCATCCACTGTTAATAACCCAATCATCCTTTTCTTCAACTTGGGCAGCCAAAGCTCTTTCTACAACCTTGTGATTGATAGATTCAGAGCATATTGGATCTTCTTCCTTGATGGCAATAAACACCCATTCATTTCTAGATCTGTTTCCTATTTCTGATTCATCATCTATTACACCTTCATTATCATCTTCTTCATGAACATAATAACAATTCTTTTGGAACCTTTGTCTGTTAGAATTAGACCTTGTAGATCTTTCTGGACATCTTGAAGCAAAATGACCAATCTTATTGTAGTTGAAACACTTAAAGGGTAATTTTCCTTCATACTTACCAGATCCTCTTGGCAGTCTCTTTGCAATGAGGGCTTCAAGTTGAGTTGTTTCTGCTTCTTCGTCTTCCATGTCTTTCCTTGGTTGATCATACCGTGACAACTTCCTTGTAGAGTTCTCTCCTGAATCAAATCTTTATTTGCCTTTCACATTGGCACTGGCTTTGAATGCAAATTCAGTCTTGGGGTGATCATCTCCAAACTCGGTCATTTCAAATGCAGCCAGTTTGCTAGCCAATTGCTCTCTTGTGATAGTTGTATGAGCTCTGAATTCATCAATGGTAGCAACCTTGATTTTGTAGGCAGTAGGAAGGGATCTAAGAATTTTGCAAACAATCTCATTTTCATCCAGAACTCCACTAGCATTCCTGATTCCACACACCAGCTCATTTACCCTTGGCATAAAGGTAGTTATATTTTCATCATCTCTCATCTTTAATCTTTCAAATTTCCCTTTGAGACTTTGCAACCTTGCACTCTTAACAAACTCATCTCCTTCATGCACAATTTCCAGTTTAGTCTAGATCTCATAGGCAGTTGGTAGGTCAATAACATTTGAGAGCTCTGAGTCAGTTAATGCACTTAAAAGAGCTTCTTTTGTCTGCAAATTGTTTTTAGCATCTGTGATTTCATTCAGAGTTGTCGGACCACCCTGTGGAGGTACATATGGTTTTGAGACCATGGTCAAGTATGCTTTTCCCATACACTCCAAGTGACATTTCATGTGACCTTTCCAGAGAGAGAAGTTGGTTCCATCAAACTTCGGACTATCCTTCTTGTATGACGACATCCTGGATTTCCTCAAGCGGTTAAGCTCCTTTTAGAGAAACTTAGCTCTGATACCAATTGTTAGATCTAGGGCATACAACTGAGAGGGGGGTGAATCAGTTGTACAAAAAACTTGCTCTTACTTCAAACACTTGATTCTTCTTTGTTAGTTAACAGCATATCAATTAACCATTCATGAAAAGCATAAAGTATAAACAATAGAGTAGATAAACATCAACACATTGGACACCAAGATTTTTGATGTGGAAAACTTGGTTAAGGGAAAAACCATGGGGTGATTAACCCAAGGATTATTCTCTATTAGAAGAATAAGAAAAATGAATGGCACATGCCAATTAGGGCTCACTGCCCGAGCACACTACTCACAAGGAGGCACACTGCCTACAAGAGACACACTATCTACAAGATCATAAGTATCACAAACTTGAACTGGAGAATGACATCTTTACCATGTCTAGATCAGTTTCATTTAAGCCTGAAACACTTCTGCTCTGCCTTTCACTCTTTCTCTATTCCACACTCATTTGCTCCATGACACTCTTTGAAATGAACTCACAAACCTTTATTTATACAAGGCATCAACTTAGGAACAATCATCTAAGTCAGCAATCAACCATAAGAACATTCGCAAGATGAATAACTCATCCGGTCGGCCAGTCTGAACAAGAACAACTTCATCCAGAAGAACTCATCCAGTCAGCCAACAAGAACACCTCCATCCAGAAGAATATCTCTAATTCCAGGCTCTAACACTAATGTGGACCAACAACACAACCTCAACATGATCCAAGAACCTTCACAAGCTTGCCTTAATGGCCAGGTACATCCGCACTTCCTCTACTTACTAGAATCTCTTCTCTTCTTCATCTGGAACTTCAAGAACATAGTTTGTCGCCACTGCCACAGTCACAAAGGTGCTTCTGAACCTCCAAATCATGAACAAAAAGAGATGACACATCACAAGGACATCCCAAACACTCCTTCCAATCCACAGAATAGGAAAATGCACTTCTGGATCTCACCGGACCTTTTTGTAACACTCTTTCACTCCAGAACATCTCCCAGAACCGGTTCTACCTGATCGATCACACCTTCTTCATTTCTTCATGTGGACCTCTAAAATCTTAACTGGATCATCTCAAGACTCATATCTACAAACCATTTAATCCACATCCTCTAATATTCATTTTATCTTGGCCTTTTATCTTAGTGACATCACTATTCTTCACTGTTCCTAATTGAGACTAATTTTCTCAATATCCTCAGCACACAGCTCATCCAATCCTTCTCATCAATGCAATATGAGTATGTTGACATCAATGACAACACTGGTTATCCTCATACTTGCAATAGTAGCATGGGTTTGGATCTAGATACAACAACTCATAGATCTATGTCTACAAGCATATCCTACATCTTGAGCTTCCACAACTCAAAGTTAGTGTCAATGAACTTCTCCATCTCTATTATTGATGTGCTTGTCATTTTCTTGAAACAAGATCTCCTACACAAGCTCCCACTTAATCTAAGATTAGTACAAGAAAACCTTTTCCCTAACATCTAGAGCCCAAGGTAATCAAGCTATGATACCAAACGAAAGGAAGAAAAGGTGTAGAATATGTTTTCTACACTAATCTATGAGAGGAGGTATGTGCAAAAATTAAATTGATTATATAGTTAAAATTAAATAAACATAAAAATAATAGACCATAACATAGTGATTTATGTGAGGAAAATCCTTTAAAGGGAAAACCCCACACTCCAAAGTAACTCAATGTATTATTTAGTAATCAATAACTACAATGCACTTGTAAAGTCTAAGCCTTTACATGAGTATCACCAACAAGAGATATAGAGCAATTCTAGTAGAACAATAGTACCTATAAAACTCACAATAAAATCTTCATCTCAAGCACTCAACAAATAGGAGAAGTGATACATCAAGCCATCAAATGGAAATTAGGAAACTATGAACTAAAACTACCTAAAATGTGGCACCCAAATCCCAAGATGAGTCCATAGGCTAAAATTAGCATATTTCTTGCTTCTATAATTAGCTCATCATAATCTAGTCATCAAATTGGGCACTCCATTTTGGCTCAATTATCTCCATTCAAATATGTCTTATGATGTGTCATAAGTTGGTCAACTCTCTTATGCAACATAGATGCTCTTACATTTCTGATGTTGGAGGCCCAACTTCAAGAGACCATAACTTTTGATTTTTGAAGTTGATTGAGACCATTTTTTATTAATTAAATATATCAAAGAAATCCATGTTGTTAGTGTTGATAACTGAGAGGGGGGGTGAATCAGTTATCTTAATTAATTTAACTTTCTGTTCTTCTTTAACAACTAGTGCAGCATCAAAGCAAATAAGCATCCATAATCATGAAAGCAGAAACAAAGTCAATACACATAACACAATGATTTTGACGTTGAAAACCCTGTTAAGGGAAAAACCACGGGGTGACTAACCCAAGAATGTATTCTTTGTTAGAAGAATAGAAATACAAAATGGCACTTGGCAATTAGGGCTCACTGCCTGAGCACACTGCTCACAAGAGGCTCACTGCCTACAAGAGACTCACTGCCTACAAGTTATAAAGAGAGTAACAAGATACTTGAACTAGTGAGAAGCATCCACATATGCTAAAGTTCAGTTCCGATTAGGCTCAGTATACTGATCTACTGCACTTCATCCTTCCTCTTCTTTAGTGCTGATGTCCTGTCACATACCGGACCTGTCTTACTGCCTTCACACTACTCTTCTACTTTTCTTTGCACTTCACCACACACAACACACACCTTCATACTGAAATCAATCTGGTATATATATCTACACCAAGGATTTCATCCACTTTCTAGTCGGCATCCAGAATACTCAATAATTTCTCAAACTCTTGGTCTGTCAGCTGAATCCTTGCTTATCAAGTGATGTGTATCAAAGAGATGCTCATAGAAGTCATCAATCATGTTAGCCAAACATGAATGATACCTTAATAACCTTGATCACCATCAATATCTCATCCAGATTAAGGTCTGATGCTCTGCTGGTCAATTCTTCCTCAGTCTACTCTGCTAAATGGGAACCCAATACTTAGGTGCCCACATCTCTTCACTCTTTCATCACCGGAGGCTCAATCCTTGGAATCTAACAATCAAGGTACTCCTCTTGACTTCCCCAAGTCTACACTTTACTGAGATACTTCATTTAAGAGATCTGGACCTGATTGTCAGACCTTGCTGCATGCTTTGTTCTTGCTTACCGGACCAAGATACACTTTAGTCTGTCTTTCGGTATGGTCATACCATGTCCTGCGGATGTGTGGGATGGACTTTGTTGCCATCAATGACAACACTCATGAAGCCACAACATGTCTCTTGCCAACAATCTCCCCCTTTGGCATTGATGGCAACACTTAGTGAAAAATGACTAAGTGTTATACTACACTCCCCCTTAGCTGATGCTTTGTTCTAATGTACATTTTTCTGGAGCTCCCCCTTAGCTATGCTCCACATTTTTCACTACTCCTCATTCCCCCTTTTGACATCAATAGAAAAGGGTAGGGTCTGTACACCAAAATGTCCCCAAAACAATCTATACTTAGCCGCATAAGTATATATACATGCTATACTTACATATACTGAAGTATATCTGCAAAGGTGGTCTTCAACTGTACCACTTCTGTCACCCAACTCTTCTTCATCCTGTCCAAAATTGAGATGTGACCACTCAATAGGAATGCAAAAGCTTCTGCCCTCTTTAGATCTGTTGGATCACTGGTCTGGGCTGTGGTCTGGGCATCAGTTAGGGCCTCATGCATGGCCTCTAACTTAGGGATAATTATCCCTCTAAGTCCACTTAACCTATTTATTCTATTTTTCTTCTCCTTCTCAAGCTTCTTTATTTCATTTATGACTACAATAGTCTAACACTCTTGATTTACTATGGAAGAGGAGAGAGGATCAAAGCTTTGAGATAAACTTGTCAGTTTATCCTCTTGCTCTTTTACTTTCTTCTCAATATCCTTGGTCACTTTAGGCTAGGATAAGCAAAATTTATATATTTCTCTGCCATCTTTAAGAGCATTCTCTAAGCTCTTTATCCCAATATCCATAACTCTCCTATCATTTGTTATTAGACCCTGCACCTCAGAGAGTCTCTTTCCCAAAAACTCCTTCCAGACCTTTTCTTTAGCTGACTTCTCTAAGGAATCAAAATGTGTATTAATAGAATTTACAAGAGATTTTAGATTACCAGATGAGGAGGCCGAAGGATCCTTCTGAAAGGATGGCATGATCTTTTCCAACACACCGGATGCAACCTCTATTAGCTCACAGTCTTCTATGTGAGACTTCAAGAGTTTTTCTTTTGCCTTTGCTTGGGCAAAGGAAGCTATCTTCATTATTTGAACTAGGGAGAGGGAGTCAAAATTGAATGGTCCTTGAAATAGTTCCAGCTCATCAATCTCCATCATTTCTTTGTTCAGGAAATCTTTAATAGTTTCTGCAGTGTCTCTTGCCGAAGATAGAGTCTTCTTTCCTTCTGCAGTCTCAGAACTATCTCCTGGGGTCTTCTCTGTTTGTTCTTCTTCTCTTTCCTTCACCTCTTCTTCTTGACTAATTTTCTCCTCTATTCTTTCTTCTCCTTTAGATTCAGAGTCTGCTGGGGAATCTGGATGAGAGATATTAACTTCTTCATGGACTTCCCATTCCAGAACAGAGGAATCCAGGTCCTTGGTCTTTTCCTCATTTAACTCTTTTGACTCTTCAGCCACTGTCTTAGTAGATTCTCCTTTGTCATCCATGGTAGAGGGTTCATCACCTAGGTCCTCTATAACAGGAATATTGAATCTTTTATAGGCATTCCGGAGGATGTCTTCAGTCTCTTTGGCCACTTTGTCAGTCTCTCCAAGCATAAGCTGATTCATTCTAGCTTTGCTCTGGAAGTCATCCTTGCAATCTTTGAAGATCATATTCATTTGTTTCTGGGTTATTGAAGGATAGAGATGAATAGCTATCTATTCTCGAATCTCAAGGTCCTTTGCCTTGGCATTGTTCTTCCTTATTTCTAGTTCCTTCTCTAGGCTTTTGGGAATTAGAGATATGATTTCAATAAATGCCTTATTATAGATATTCATATACTTGATAGTAGCTTCTTACAAGATCTTCTGGTCAGCTTCATTATATTCATCATAGAACTCAGTCATTGGTTTTAGGTTCCCATCCATAGTGACTAATTTTATGATATCATCAATGCAGAGAGTAGGCTTTTCAACAAATTCCTCTGCCTTCTCTTCTTTGCCTTGACCGGTAGAGGGTTCACCGGTTGTTTTCTTCTTCTTCTTCATTTTCTTGACTTCCTCACCAGTTTCAGTTTCCTCATCATCCTTGAGGCTTGTGTAAGATCTTGTAGCCTTTGTCTTTGTTCTCTTTTCTCCTTTACCAGATGATTTTGCTTCCAGTTTTGATGCCTTTGAGCTCTTAGCAGTGGTAGGTGTAGAGCTCTTAGAGGATCTGGTCCGGGAGGGGGCTTCTATCAGAGCACTTTCTTTTTCTGCTTCTTCCTTTTGTTTCTCTTCCCTTTCCATCTTCTCTCTATTGGCATCAACTACCTCTTTTGATATTCCATGCCTTTTGGTGAATTCTTCTACTTCCCTTCTTACTTTTCTCTTGATCTCAGGTTGTCTAAGTTCGACATGAACTTTTACACTTAGCTCTTGGTAGGTTCCAAATCTTTCTGCCTTGGGATCCTTGGGCTGACTCAGCATGTGTTGAACATGTAGCTCTACAATTTTCTCATCTACTTCATACCCCATTGGCATGATCCAGACTGTCCTTGGCTCCACTGCCTCCATTAGGCATTGATCAATTTCTACCATAAAGCATACTGTGTCCTTATATTTTTCAACTAGTGATTTGGGAATTCTCTCTCTGGCTTGCATCATACTTTGAAAGTTCTTGAAGTAGCCCCAGAGTGCTGTATTCTGTGCCTTGGCATCACCAATTCCATGAAAATAATCTCTGATTTGTATGGCTATTGGTCTGTCATTTTGCCACATCCAACCACCAGATCTGGGAAGCTCATTCATAAAGTAAAAGAACAAACACAGTATTAGCCCACCATACTTGAATGAGTTTTTCTTGTCCTTCTTGATCTTTTGTAGGTTTTTCAACAGTTGGCTTAGAAGAAGCTCACAAAGATCATAATCTGTATTTTCCCTTAACATTTGATAAGCAGTGTAAATTGTTGTTCCAGGTACTAAATTATCCCTGCTGGAGTGGTATATCTTGTAGCCAATTATCATGGAGGCAAACTTGATATCCAGATCAGTGATATCTTCAATTTTCATAGCTCTCTTGTCAAATTTTGATCTTGTTTCCTCACTCACTGTTTGATTCTTAACAAATTTGAGAGTAGGTAACCCACCAGATGAGTGTAATCTGGTAACTGCCCTAATGGCATCCTTGGTTATCTTGAAAGGCCTCATTAACCACATAAAGTTGTCATGCATTCTACTAAGAACCTATCAGATTCCCCAAATTCTTCAATATTCGCATGAGTGTAAACCCTAACATCTTCTACATGCAAAACACCATGCAAAATGCTGGAAAATACACTTGAGGGATCCAGTTCTAGAGATTTGTAGGGATGTTTCTTAAATTTAGGACACGGCCTATCAGTAATCTTCACAACATTCAGAGTATCCATCTTCTAAAATATTTACAGAGAGATATTCAAGAAAATAAAATACCTTTTATGCTTCTAGGGTTCACGAAATGAGCCGGATCAATTTGCTGGATGAATCGACTTCAGCAGTTGATCTTTGAGAAATTTGAGACAATTTGTTGCAGAGCTCATTTTCTCTTCTTCTCGAATGCAAATGTACAAGTGATGAACAAAAGAATCCTTTTATTTCTTGCCTAAACCCTAATTTCATTTACAATAAATGCATACCTTAAGTTATTCCAGTAGCTCTATTCTTCTTGTCTTGAGAGATTTTTCTAGATTACTAAGATGGACTTAAAGTTATTCTTGGTGGATATTAGCAATCTATCTACCTTTCACAATCATTCCATTTATCCACAGATCAAGATACCTCAAATTCAAATCATACCGGATCTAACTGTGAAAATCCTGTTCTTACCAGATGACTATTGAACTGGATCCATCTTGGAAGAATAACCTTTTCAAAACTTCTTGCAGATCTTTCATATCTTTACCATGGCTTATTTAGATATTTCTCTAAGAACCCTTTGATCCGCAACCTTTCATGTGCCAATTTTAGGCACCTATTGACTGGCTGGGGGAAAATGTATTCTTTTGTTACTCTCCTTGAGCCAGAGCTCATCTATTTAGTTTCCAGAAGGAATATCAGCACCAAATTTTGGTGCGGATCCATCCTCATCATTTTCTGTACTTCTCTTCACCCATATCTAGTTCATCTCCCTTTGAATTTCATCCGCATTCACTTTTCCTTTTCCTTTGTCTTGGTTTTGATTATGATGCACCGGACCCCTTTTGTCCTGATTCTTACTTCTGCAGAATTTGGCAATATGACCGGATCTATTGCAATTGTATCAAACAACATTTCTTTGCATATTTGACTGATATCCTCTTGATCTACACTGATTAGCCATATGTCCCATTCTATTGCATGCAAAACATCTACCATTGAATGAGTTGTTCATTTGTATATTTCTGCATTCATGAGATTTGTGACCATACCTTCTGCAATTAAAGCACTGTCCGGAGAAGGATGAATTAGTCTGATTCATTATTCTTCTACATCGATTTACTTTATGACCAAAGTTATTGCAATTGTGACAGTATCCATTGAAGGATGGATATCTTTGAGCATTTAGTTGCCTTACTGGAGGTCTTCTAGGCCTGTTCCTTGGATTTCCTGATCCAGAGTTCTTCTGACCGGATCCAGAGCTTTCACCTTTCTCATACCCCAAGCCTTGCTTGTCATCTATTCTCTTCTGGCTTTCAAGAACTTCAAGCTGAGCAGAGCTTATCTTGAATTTCTCTTTGTATTCATTTACTATTTGAAGATCCCTTTTTAGAGTGACAATATGATTTTCAAGTTGTTCTTCATTATCTCTGGCTTCTTCAAGATTAGATTCCAAATGCTTGATTATTCTATCCATTTTATGGCAGTCCTCTAACTTCTCCTTGAGAGATTGTTTTAGATTATCTTCAATCTTTCTTTTCTCTTCAATTTCTTGGGTGAATTTCATAACTCCTGATTCCATTTCATGTCTTACCATAATGATCTCTTTTGATAGCTTCTCACATATTTTGTTCTTCTCATTCAGATCTTCATTAGTATCATTGGCTTCACTTTGACTTGCTAATTGATGAAGAAGTTCCTTTCTCTTTTTCATAGAGATACTCAGTTTCTCCTTTAGTTCATTTATGAAATCATCATCTTGTTTGAGTCTTTCTCTCAAGTTATTGACTTCAGAGTGAGATGGCTCAAGATCATCAAGGGCAGATTGAAGTTGTTCTCTCATACCATACATATCCATTTGAATTCCCAGATCTTCCTCAAGTTGTTAGGCTCTGTTTGGAGGAACTTGGCTCTGATACCAATTGTTGATAACTAAGAGGGGGGTGAATCAGTTATCTTAATTAATTTAACTTTCTGTTCTTCTTTAACAACTAGTGCAACATCAAAGCAAATAAGCATCCATAATCATGAAAGAAGAAATAAAGTCAATACACATAACACAATGATTTTGACGTGGAAAACCCTGTTAAGGGAAAAACCATGGGGTGACTAATCCAAGAATGTATTCTCTGTTAGAAGAATAGAAATACAAAATGGCACTTGCCAATTAGGGCTCACTACCCGAGCACACTGCTCACAAGAGGCTCATTGCCTACAAGAGACTCACTGTCTACAAGTTATAAAGAGAGTAACAAGATACTTGAACTGATGAGAAGCATCCACATATGCTAAAGTTCAATTCTAGTTAGGCTCAGTCTACTAATCTACTGCACTTCATCCTTCCTCTTCTTTGGTGTTGCTGTCCTATCACATGCCGGACCTGTCTTACTGCCTTCACACTTCACCACACACAATACACACCTTCATACTGAAATCAATTTGGTATATATATCTGCACCAAGGATTTCATCCACTTTCTAGTCGGCATCTGGAATACTCAATAATTTCCCAAACTCTTGGTCTGTCGGCTGAATCCTTGCTTATCAAGTGATGTGTATCAAAGAGATGCTCATAGAAGTCATCAATCATGTCATCCAATCATGAATGATGCCTTAATAACCTTGATCACCATCAATATCTCATCCGGATTAAGGTTTGATGCTCTGTCGGTCAGTTCTTCCTTAGTCTACTCTACTAAACATGAACCCAATACTTAGGTGCTCACATCTCTTCACTCTTTCATCACCAGAGGCTCAATCCCTGGAATCTAATAGTCAAGGTACTCCTCTTGACTTCCCCAAGTCCACACTTTACTGAGATACTTCCTCTAAGAGATCCGGACCTGACTGTTAGACCTTGCTGCATGCTCTGTTCTTGCTTACCGGACCAAGATACACTTCAGTCTGTCTTTCGGTATGGTCATACCATGTCCTGTGGATGTGTGGGATGGACTTTTTTGCCATCAATGATAACACTCATGAAGCCACAACATGTCTCTTGCCAACAGTTAGTGCCAATTTACTCCAATTAATTCTTGTTTTGACATTTTCAGGGCCAAAATCAACATTTAGAGCCCTAAAAATTATATTTTGTGTTAACATTAGGATGCAAGGTTGAGACACCTTTCCTAACATCATACTTTCCTAAATAATACATATGTAATGGTGGGATGCTTACCATAGTATTTTATTCTTGAGGGACCTCCTACAAAGCATCTAACCACCAAGATGTTCTACCTAATTTTCATTTTTTAGGCAAAACCTAGTCAAGTGTCCATCTTCATGGAAGTGCCATCATCTAAAAAAATGATTTCCAAAATGATTTTCAGGAAAAGGCCAAGAGATCTTTACCCATTTATGCAAATTAGTTAGTTGGGCCATTGAGAGGTGAACTTATAGATCAACACCTTCACCAAAGACTATGTTGCTTCAATCTCCTTTTCATCTAGTTCCAAAATATGTCCCTTCTCCTTCTACTTAAAAATACTCCTGAAACCATTATGAGGGATCTAAAAAATGCTACCCTACCAATACATCCTTGGACACCTTTACAATCCTATTGGCCAGTGCCTCTAAAAATGATTATTATCATTTTCCAAAGGGCACAAGAGCTATAAGGGAAACTCTTTCTTCTTGCTTCTATAGACTATTTATTTTATTTGCAGTTCCTACATGTTGGTAGGAATCCTTCAATACCACTACCTCTTTCCAACCTCTTATACTCCCCTACCCTGATTCTTTGCTATAGAATCCAAAAACACCACCCACATTCAATTTCCACTTACAAGCTACATCCAGTGCCATTCCAACCCTCAAAGTATTTATATATATAACACTAAATTCAAAAGACCATTTGTTTTCTATATGAATTAAAGGGGGAAAAAATTTTAAATCATATATTTTTAAAAATATATATGTAATTTTTTTATGTAAATCAAGAAGCAATTTGTTAACTTTATTTTTTAATTTCAAATGATTATTCATTTTTCAAAAAGAGAACTAACTCATCTTATGTTTTATTCAATAAAATTAATATTCTTTCAATTCAATTATTTTTTATTAAATATCATTTACTAAAATTGAATTGAATATATTATTGTTTCCTAGAGTAATTTTCTGGGAACAATTACTCTATGTGGAAAATGAGATTTAATGCCAAATTCATGGCTAGAAACTAAGGGACCATTGTGAATGGATTTGAAAAGATACTTATTGATAAGCATGAAAATGTGAAACTTTTAAATTCTTTCCATCATAGATCTCAAAATCAATGCCAATTGTTCTTAGAAGTGTTGGAGATAATTTTTCCTTCACATCAAAAGTCTTGAATCACATACTAAAGTAGGAAAAATCTTAGAGTCCATGCATAAGGGTACAAGACTCTCAAAAATCATCAAACTAATACTTAAACTTTTTACCACTTATATGAAAGGAGATGAAAATTTGTAAATTATCTTGCCAAGGTGAAAAATACAAAATCTCAATTAGATAGTTGCAATTGTGATCTTATTCAAGACAAGATTCTCTATTTTATTATTCAAATGAATATACATGAAAATTTGAGGAATTTCATTTATATTCTAAAACAAGACATTCCTAATATACTGTCTCTCTTTGCCCTTCTCATCCAAGAAGAGCAAGTGATGTTATACTTTGATTCTAAAATAAAATACTACTATGGCATTGTTTATTCAATAGAAAAATAAATACTTTCCTAAAAACAAGGGTGAGGACTATAATAAAGACACTAAATTCAATGAGAATAAGAAATCTTTCTTTAAAAATTAGAAGGGAAAATTCCCTAGAAATTACAATAAATATGACATAATTAGCCATAAAAAATAGACTGTTATGCTAAAAAGGACATTAAGAGGTTTTTTAATAACAATAACTCTAGAATTAACAAAAATAGAAAATATTCTAATCATGATCATAATGATAATCATAATTAAAGTCAAAATTCTAAATAAAATCATAATCAATTTCAATATCAACATCAAAATCAAACCATAATGATAATGAGTGGATAATAGATAGTGGTGCATCAAGACATATGACACATATGAATTATATCCTAACCAATATTTAGTATTGTAATGAGAACATTTATCTATGTGATAACTCAATCATAGAAGCAAAAGAGAAAGAAAAAGTCAAAATCTTTAATAATTTTATAGATGTTTTATTTGTTCCAAAATTAAGGAAAAATATCCTTTCTTTTTCTCAACTTACCCAAGACAAATTAAAATTTATTCTTCTTAAAGACAACACCAATTAGAAAAAGGTACTTATGCCAAATTGACCCTTCCTGGTGGTCTAGTGTCTCCTTGACTTTGTCCATCTAAGGGGGAAGGAACCTCACCATTATTGGGCCTATTATTCCAAGTCATATTCTTCCTTGGGTAATTCTAGTTTCTTGCCTAAGAATTCTATAGATATAAATTCTAATTTTTGATTTGTACAACTTTATTGGTCAACCTCCTCATTGTTTCTACTATATCTCTAATCTCATTCTTTTCTTCTTGGGGTTTAGAAACTATCTCTTAGGAAGGTAGGAAAAAGGTTTTAATTCTAGAAAGCATGTTAAAGGTACAAGATCCAAGAAGTAGAACCAATGCTTGAGTAGTTCCTAGATTGTTTGGAGCCTAATTGATTATAGGAACAAAATTTTGAATGGGAGTATGATGAATTAAAGCATTGTAATCCTATACACATGATTAGGCATTCCTAGTGAGCCCAAGGATATAAAAAAAATCCCATTTCAACATTTTGATTAACTACTTCAACATATGTTGCAACTAGAGTGGTTATAGTAGGAGTTTCCATTCTAACAAACATAGAAGTTAATGCATCTAGGGATGAAAAATAGACTTGAACAACTTCATCCTGAGAAATCCTATATGAATCCTTTATATGAGATAAATCCTTTTGGAATCTATCATTGAAGGTATTTATCAGCTCATTCTCTTCCCTATTAATATTTGCAAACTAGTGTTATAGGGCGGAACCCATAATTTTGAAAGAAATGCCTCTTCTAGAAAGGGCCATGAGGTGATGGAGTTTGGGGAAAGGATAATATACCAATTGTAGGAATCATCCCTAAGTATATGAAAACAAACCATATCTTCATGCCCAATTCAAACTCTCACATATGCATCCTTAAAGACCTTGATGTGTTCTTCAATAGTTATATTAGGGTCATTAACATATACATCAAATATAGCTTATCTAGATTCTTGGACAGGTCATGGTAATTATGGAAATTTATTGGAGAGTTGGTTTGACAAAACCATACCATAGGTGTATCCAAAGGGTTTCTTATAGGGATAATGGAAGTGCTATTTCTGGCCACTACCCCCACATAACCGGTGCAATTAGCTCTTGGTTGGCCCCTTATCTTTTTTCACTCTCCAATGTTGATCTAGATGTAACAATTCCAAATCTTTTTCAGTGGATCTAGATTGGGTAATAATTCTTCTAGATTCTAGTTTGAATCACTCCTTCTAGCACCAATCTGATGATAGGTGTTTTGACACACTTCTCAACTTAGATTAAATACTGGGTATCTCACCTCTCCTAAAAGGAATGAAATCCCAAAATGGAAATTGACTACCCCAAGGTCTCTATAGCCAAGTCTACCCTTGCAAGATAACTCATTTGTTCATTGTATTTTATTGTTTCGATAAGGGGCCTACAAAGTTTAGTTATATTAGAATCTTATAAGAGGGGCTAGATTTGAAAGATATTGAAATTTATTTAAACCCTAACCCTGCAAATATTTCTTGAAAAATGATTAATACTAGAAATAATATTTTACCATCAAATATTCAATATTCCATTATGCTTATTCCTAATCTAAATCTAAACTAGTCACTGGTATAAAAAAATATCAAAATATAGGGGAGGAAAGAGAAGGTTTTTTAGAAGAACATAAATTTGAACTTCTAATGCAATTCCATGAATTATGAATAGATAGATCTAAAATAAGCCAATCTTTGCTTAACTAGATAACTCACAATACCACAAGAATAGTTCAACCTTGAAGAAAGGTTTTCAAATCATGAAAGCAATCTTTATTAAACACCCAATTATTAGTGTAGGTTTTTTATTCCTTTTCCTAAAGGTTTTTCCTACACATATTATTAAGCTTTCTTAGGTTAATAAAATACGTTTAACTAGGTGAGTGGTTTGAGGTGTCACCATCCTACAAGGGAGGTACATTTGTTATCTTGGCAAGATGCTTTTGCTATCTTTGGCCCGCTTGTTGGTCACTCCCTATTGGCTGGATTTGTCACCTCCACCCTCTTCCTGGTCTATATAAACTCACTACCTAGCTTGTATTTGGTATTATGGTTATAATATTGTAATGCATATTTTGTTGTAAATTCATTTCTAATCTCTTTTAAATCATTCATTTTGATCTTCTCTTTGTGCTTGCCTTTAGCTTTCTATATTTTGGGTTGTGATTTCCATAACAAAATCTAACATGGTATTAGAGCAGGTTAATGCCTAGGGCTATTCATTTAGAAGATCTAGGATTTCAGATCTTGGTTGCTCTTAAAAGTTGAGTATGTTCTCTTGCATCTGATGATGACCTAGAGAATCAGAAAAACTTGATAGAAATACTAGTTTTTGGGGAGGGTTTTGTATGTGGCTTTATGTTGTAGGTAGCTTTGCGAGATTCCTAGAGTAAATGTGAGCTCACCATTGAATTTAGAGTTGTCAAAAAAGTTAGAATAGCCCTTTGTTTCATCCAGACCAGACACCAAAAGCCATTTTTATGAGGGTTTGACATTGGAAGGCGCATGCCAGATCTGGTGGGTACCTAACCTTTCAAAGCAATTTGAGGCTAAATGGACCCCGCCATTGTGTCCAAAAGGCCCAAATACCTTAAGATTTCTTATCAAATCTTCAAAATCAGAGCAATTGTCTAAAAAGGTAGATTTGTTTTGCCCAAGAAAGTCATACGGCCTCCCAGCATGCATTCTAAGCTGCCTTGACCTCTACGCCCCTTGCCTCAGGCCTTTCACCTAGTTTTTGGCCCTTCTACCTAATTTGGTACTCCATTTGGGAATTTTTTCTAAATTTAGAGGTATCTATATTTAGTTGGGGAATCTTCTACACTTGGTAGTGATTCTAGCTTTTGTTTCTATCTTTACACTCACATGCTAACTATGGGAGCCGCATACACTATGCCTTCATTTGCATCTTTTTTGATATGTTAATGCATGAACAACAAAAGATTATATCTATGGGTCTCATTAAGCCATCACAGTCTCATGCTTTTTTGGTTTGTTAGCCTAGGGGATAGAAAGATTCATGTCCTTCTGACAAGAAACAAAAGAAATCTAAGAAAAATCTACACACATATCAAGCACAGAACAAATCCTCTTCAAAATAGGACTCATATAAGAAAGAGAAGTCTACTTGTGTATATTGCAAGAGGACTAGACATGAACATTCTTGTTATAAGAAGGATATTGATGAATTGAAACATCTTCCTAAGAAAAACAACATTGATCTTCCTTCTAGAATGTCTGAGTCTGCTTCTTTTTCTTCTTCACATTCCAAATAGTCAAGATCTAATAAGGAAAAAGGTCATGCATGTTTTGCTTCTTAGTCACAAAAAAATAAGGGTAAAGCTCTTTGTGCTTCTTGTTGATGATGATGTTAGTCATAACACCAATGATAAAAATTTCACAAAGCAAACCTTTATCTTCTTGAAGAATATGATCAATTCAATATGAATTGCTGATTCCAAGTCTCCATTGATCAGAACATGATCTTCTGATAATCTCTCAATCGGTTTGATATGAATTTCCTATATTCCATTTTGGGGCCTTATGCATGGATTTGAAGTATTTGTATCTAGATATACAGATATTGACTTTGTTCCACCTGCTCTGTATAAATTCTTAACAAAGGATGTTAAATCTTACAATATTTAACTAGATCATGCACATGCTAAGTTTGATCAATTCTTCTGATCTTCATTCTAGTTAAGACTATTCGTGATTATTTTGATAACTTTGATTAGTTCTTCTGAAACTATCTCCAATTTACTCAAATTTGAACTAATTGCTTCTACACTTCAAATTATTTTAAATAATGTGCCTACAAGTAGATATTTCTATGATCTTTATCATCATTTTTAATTATTTGCATGATATTTTCAATTCTACATACGATTTGTTTAAATGTGCATATGATATTCATGTGTCTATGGATGTCTGCATATTTTAAGCTCTACTTTTAATTTTCAGTATTTTTGCAGTTTGATGATGATGATCTAATGAAATTTAAAGAAATTGAAATGAAATCCTAAGATTATTTAAAATGAGTGAGTCTTTGACAGTCAATCCATATGCACAATTTAACATTTCGTAAAATAGAGATGAAATCAAACCATGTGTTGCCAGGTCATTCCACAACTTCACACCATCAATTCTAATTTTCAAAGGTAAAAGAATGACATCAATATCCACCAATTAACATGCACTCTAAGGGACACATCATATCATAGTGAAATATCAAGATGACATTCACAAAAGATTACTCAGAGTTTACAATTAGTTGTAATCTGTATCTCTATTTCATTCAACATTCAAAAGTATGCATATTTACAATCAGTCTTGAGAGAGAACCATGACATTCAACAATTCAGTCTCAATTAAGCTCCTAATATCTTACAAAATGGCAATCCACCTCCTTTTATAGAACAAGGAGATGATGCGGTTATGACTGATCCAATGGTCAGGATCACTTCAAAAGATTCAACGGTCAAGATTGAGACATGGCACATGATTGCCAGTTGGCAATCAATCTATGGTATCCAGATGGCATCTAGAATATTCCTCAATATCATTGACTTAGTCAACATGATATCTACTCTGCATCTTCATTAGACTCTTCATCAGTAGATGGTGTATCTTCTATTATTCTACATGTTTTTCCCTAGATGAGTTCATATGCTTGGATAGCTTTCTATATTTCTACAATATCTGACACTTTAACCCTTTTAGCTACATGTTCCTATGCCTTTAGTTGCTCTTGTAGAGATATCCACTAGTTTGTCCGCCTATCTAGTTCTTCCTTATACTTATCTATTTTGGCCTTCATCCTCATGGCCTTATCAATTGTATCTTCAGAAAAATGCTTGATAGGATCCTCTGCTACTAGCTTCAAATTATCTATGAATACTTGGTAGCAAAGTCCTCATCCTCGTTCTCTACTTTCCCTTCTACTTCGCCCTCAAGGGCTTCCAAAATTTCAATCTCTTCTACTAATAGATCATGAATTTTCATACTTATATCCGCAGCTTTAGAATTACATCTCTTCAAGATGTCCACCTCAAATCTTACATCTTCATAGCAGTCATCCAGTTAAGGCAACATCTGAGATGTCAAGACATTCTTTGTCGAGAGGATGTTTGTATCTATTTCCCTCATACTCTTAAGGGTGGCCAAATGTTTGTCACTCTTTATTAATCTTTGGCTAACATCCTTCTTCACTTTGTCTACCTTCCCTTTCAAGTTACTCACTAACTCCCAGTTGGACAATGAAATCTTTATTATTTGTTCACCATCAACCAAGAATTTATTAAACCAATTGTCCATTATTTGTGCATGATGCTTTTGCACATCCAAGGCTGCTATCTCCTCTTGGGATGCTAATGTCAAGGATGCATCCACTGTAATCTAATTTTTGGTTGGTGCAACCAACCCTCTCACAAAAGCCTATAATTGGGCTACTTGTGCCTTATACATCTGCTTCTTGGCCTTATCCTTCTTTATTCTGGCCTCAATGACATCTGTATGATCCCTTAATCCTTGGATCTCTTGTTCATCTATAGCATGGCCTAAATCAATGGTGGTTACTAGAAATGCCTCAAGCCTTATTTCTCCTTTGGCCTTGTTCACCATGGGTACAACTATTTGTGCCATCCTTTTTCCTATAGCTGCATCTCATTTTATTGTCAAGACTGTCCTTACCCTCCTCCTTTGTTTGATTAGATCTAATGTAAATAGTGATTTGAAATCAAAAGGCTCGGTCTCCTTTTGTGGATGTTACACTTCAGATGACATCCATGAGAATGTAGTTGATTGTCACCCTCCTTGGTCTAACTACTCAATTTAAGCATCTTCTATCTCTTTGTTCTTATTAACTCCATCCTCACCAACATGATCCTATACATTTTCCTGTTGTCTTCCATCATGATCTTGTTGTGATGGGATGACCTTAGTACTCTCTATTTGTCGATCCTTATTCTGATCATCATGCACCTTTTCTTGCTCAAGCATAGGCTACTCCAAATGAGATGTATCCACTAGTTCCTCTTGAACTTTATTATCACTATGCATATCCTGGGTCATTTCTTCTTGGATATTTTCTATCTAAATATTCTCAGGCCCTTGTGTCTAGTCTTTCTAATGAGGTTTTTACAGTTGTTGTCCTCCTTCACCCTCATCAATCTTATCTTCTATATTGGTGACTGGCCTTGACACCATTCCTTGCTCAGATTTATCCACCAGGGTATCTTATTGTGGCCCTTTAGTTTGGGCATCTTTATCTATGTCATCAATATCCACATGGATATCCTATTCTAGCCCCTAATCATGTTTGTTGGTCTCTTCTTCTTGCTCCCCATCCTTGGGCCGATATGTCAGATCAATTACTTTGGGGCTTGTGACTGTATCAATAAGAATATTTAGAGGCCCCATTTGCACTTCCACCTCTAGAGACTCTTCTCTATCATTATTTTATCTTTCATTTTTGTATCTTTGCTCCCAACTATAGATTCTGAGTGGTGGAGCAGGGTCTCAATTGGATGATTAGTCACATCCGTAACTACATCATCATCAGTCAAATTGACTGTTGCACTCAATGGAAGAGGCTTATTTATTTCTCTCTCTAATGATTTATTGATGGCCTCTCACACCATTTCAGACTTTACCTTAATAATGCTCTCAACAGGAACATTGTGTTGTAGCTCTTTTACTACATTCAAAGTTGGATTAGTTGATCCTGATACTATTGCTGTTGGTGTGATGGATCCCCTCATGTGAGGGCCCTAATATCTACTTTGTCTAGGACCTTGACTCCCTGGAGTAGATCCTTCTCTATCCCAAGAAATGCCTCAATTGGGACTTGACCTCTTTCTTCATCATTTATGTCTTCCTCCATAGTGACCCCTATATGGCTGGGACCTTCTTCTTCCAAAGGCTCTTCTTCTTCCTCTTCCACAAATGTTGCCTTGGAATTGGTAATTAGAATAGCAACCATAGGTGCACCCTTGCAAAATGAAGGTGGTGCATAGACTAATGACACTCCCTCTTTTGTAGGCTACTTTATAGGTCTTGATGAGCTGGGCTCTACTAATTTGGTCCCAAGGACCTGCCTCTTTCGTACCAGGAAGTTGTCATATCCTGGTTCTTCCATTTATTTCATTTTTCTCTTCTTATCATAGGTGACAACAACACCCTTTTCTTTCAACTCATTCACCTTTTGGGCCACCCAATTCTTAGTCCTTTCCATGACTTTGGCTATAAGGACATCTATTGATGTTTCATCTCCTTGTGTCAGATCCAGAGAAGCGATGGTGTCATTATATACTTTCTTTTCTTCATATTCAGGATCCATGACATCACCGTCATCCTTCTTAATTTGTGGAGGACTTCAAGTTGCCCCATGGTCCTCATCTGATCCAAGGTGAGCCATTGATATTCTCTTTTCCTTACCTCATGTTCATCATCATAGTCAACCCAATAATCTTCAAGGTTCATGTTGTGTTTATACTTCTTATCAAATCTCTTCTCAACCCTATGATAGGGATCATCGTCTCTTGCCAATGGAAATAATTGCAAGTTCAAATTCTTCAAATCTAATTCAGCATCTTTGGCATTATCCATAGATCATGTCATGAACTAGTCACTTTGTATAGGGAACTTCCTATATGGTTTCCCCTCTTTCTTCTTAGATAGCTCAAATATCAGGAGTTGTTGTCTAACCATCTCCATTAGGACTACCTTATATGATGGATACCTTGGCAGCATGAATGGATTTCCACTAAATCCTTCCATCTGGATATATGAATAGGTCTTGGCTTGTATAAACCAAGAGCCATATGGATCAATCAATTTAGTAGATCATATTAAGAATCTTCTAGCTCTATCTCCTTCTAGGAGCTTGACAATATGCATTATAAAACAGTCATTCACTAGCCTGTAATGTTGCATTGATTGTGTCATCTCTAACTGGGGGTAATGCTCCTAGGGCATCTTCTCATGGGGCAATCTACCCATCTTTCCCACTATTTGCAAGCCATGGAACGTGCCTTTGGTTGCACAAGCATAAACCAGATATGAAGACATTCTGAAAACTCTATCTTTGATCCTTCTCTAGTTTACCATCTGTTCATATAGGACATCACTTATAATTTTAGCCCACTGGATCTGTGCATCCTTGTTTTCTATAACCATCCTAATTAGTCCAAACATCCAGGATTCAAACGTTCCAAAATTTGCCCTTTCACTCATTCTACTAAGCAAGAAAATCATGTACTGCACCTCCTCGCTGAAATCATACTTATAGAGGTTTTGTGGAATTTTAACCACTGCCTTGGCCTTATTGGTTGGATCTCTCTATCCTTGATAAATCACTTTCCTACATTTTTTCTAGTTAAGGTCATACTCTTTGGCCAGTGCATCCATATCTAGCACATAAATCCCTCTAGCTGTAGGCAAATTAAATTCCTTAGTTATTCCATCTATAGATAGGTCTGCATAAATCCTTCCTTGTTTCTCCACTCTCCTAGGGATGACATTATAATTCTAAGCACAAGCAATCAAGAGTTCCAGAGCCTCCATAGCATAAGGGAATCCAGCCACATAGTACATCCCTATCGTTACTATATTCTTCAGCACGGGATGATCCTCCCTACCATTGATTCTTGCCCTCAAAGCTTCAATGTTTGTATTTCCTGAGTGGGTGTCCTCTGCAAAACCTTATTTGTTGCAGACACTTTGTGATTTTGGGAACATGTCATGTTTGAACTTAGTATCATGCTTATCCATCCTTGGTTGTGACATCTCATCCTATAATTTCATGGACATGTCTTAACCATGGCATTCTATAATACTAGGGTTCACATTTTAAAATCTACAAGTTTAACAAACCTTGCATCCAAACATACATTTGGTCCAAATTTAACCCCAAAACTGATTTAATCTTAGCATTTTATGTTCATTTCAGCCTGAAATCATGAAATGTCATGGAAAAATAACCAGTTAGGGCCCATATTCATATGTACCTAGTTGTACAAAACCTTGTTGAAATGCACAGGAAAACTGAGAGGGGGGGTGAATCAGTTGTAGAAAAAACTTAACTTATTTCAAACATCAACACATTAACCACTCAATTATGATTTAACCATGAAAGCATATAATTAGAAACTTGAACACATTCAAACATTCAATATATGAGACACTAGATTTTTATGTGGAAAACCCAATGAGGGAAAAACCATGATGAGTGTTAGCTCACAATATAAATGATATATCAAAATTTATAACAAGGCTCACTGTCAGAGGCTCACTACCTTAGGGCTCACTGCCTAGAATGCTCACTGCATAAGAAGAGGCTCACTACCAATGAGGTGGCTCATAGTCAATGGGTGGCTCACTACCAAAGTTGGTGAACTAAGATAGTAGCATCTACACTATGCCAAGGTTTAGTTCCATTGAAGCGTAATAAATTTCCTCTACTCTACTCTACTTTTTCACTTCGCACTTATCTTCACATCTTTGCAACATTATCAATCATTCATGACTTCATTACATGTATTTATACAATTCATCAACCTTGGAATGAACATCAAGGTCAGCATTACAATCATCAACCATTGGAACAATCTCTAAGGTCGGCATACACATATACATTAGAATAGGTCTGGACCTAAACAAATTTGTGAGGGAGAAGAATGAACACAGACCATACCACACATTAGCTGGGACTCAAATGCAATCTTCCATGCTACAACATGCTATCACAAACTCCAAAGTATAATTGCAAGTATTAAAAATAACCAAGTCGACTAAGAATAGTGTTAACACTAAGACCTTTAGGAACATGCTTCATACATGATCCAGATTACACTTTACGGACCAACCAAAAGGTAGAACATGATCTAGAGACATCCACAAGCATGTTGCAATCACGAAGAACTTCTATACAACCCCCAAACATTATATCCAGAAGATTCTTCAAACTAGAGCACTTAAATATTACTATCAACCACTGTCATAAAGGAAAGATTGCTTGCAGAGTACCAAATCATGAACCATTTAAACTAAAGGCACATAACATCATTACAAACTTAATTTTAGAACTGCAGACTATAAAACTTGAATGAGGAGAAATGCGAAGCAGAATATGTTCTCCCTATCACAATTGAACACTCAAAAAAATAGTTTTTACTTTGGTGAACATAACTTACTCAAATCTTCATATTCTAGGCTCAAACTTGAAACATAGCAACTACAGACATCCCTTAACATAACTTGCAAACCACAGACAAAGATATTCAATCTACAAGATATGTGGAGCAAAACACTGTACTATTCTTCTCAGACACTTGCTCCTACTTATTCAAATAATTTCCTTAGATGTTGACCTTAGGTGTTGACATCAATGACAACACTTACTGCTCATACTTGCAACAATATCCCCTTTTGTCATTGATGGAAACACATGATGTGAAAAACCATCAAGACAAACAAACTTGCTTTGCTTCTTTGCTCCCCCTTACTTTATGTTTTCTCTGACTGTAACTTTCTCCTTAGCTTTTTCACATGAATTTCTCTCCCCCTTTCATCAATGGCAAAGGGTGGCAGGCCTTTTCTTTCTCTTTACTACTCAACTCCCCCTGTTAGCAACATTGTAACACTTACTGATCTTTATTAGGAACTCATATCAGTAATGTCTACCTGCTCCCCCTGAGAGGTAGCCTTCAAAACATCAATCTAGATCAAAGAATAAGACTTTGGACACCACTGGACTGATGAATTTCTCATGCATCTTAGTTTAGAGTAGGAGGGATAATAACCCCTAAATTTTCCTTGAGATACTCAAAAGTATCCTTAGACAGAGGCTTAGTGAAAATATCTACAATCTGATCCTTTGTAGACACATATTCCATCTTTACTTCATTCTCTGTTACCTTTTCTCTCAAAAAGTGATACCTTATTGATATATACTTTGTTCTTGAGTGCATCACTGGATTCTTTGAAATGCTTATAGCAATTGTGTTGTCACAAAAGATTGATATTAGTTCTTCATACACAACTCTTATATCCTTCAATGTTTTCTTCATCCAAAGTACTTGAGTACAACAACATACTACAACAATATATTTTGCTTCTGTAGTAGACAAATAAACTGATTCTTGTTTCTTGCTCAGCCATGAAACCAATCTATTACCCAAGAGGAAAGCACATCCACTTGTACTTTTTCTATCATCAGCATCTCCAGCCCAATCTGCATCTGTATAAGCACTAAGAGTGAAATCAGTATCTTTGGGATACCACAATCCATAGTCTGAAGTGCCTTTTAAATACCTCATGATCCTCTTGACTGCCATCATGTGTGACTCTCTAGGATCTTCTTGAAATCTTGCCACAAGACAAACCACATGCATTAGATCTGATCTTGTATGGGTTAGATAAAGTAGTCCTCCAATCATAGACCTATACTTTTTCTGATCAGTCTTAGGTGATTCATCATTCTTTCTTAGCTTGCAACCAGTTACCATAGGAGTACATACTAGCTTAGAATCCTCCATTCCAAACTTCTTCAATAACTCTTTCACATACTTGGACTGAGAAATGAAAATTTCTTTTTTTGATTGAGTAATCTATAGTCCTAGAAAGAAATTCATTTCTCCAAACATAGACATCTCAAACTCCTTTTGCATTTCCTCTACAAATTTCTTACACATACCTTCATTGCATCCAAAGATAATGTCATCAACAAAGACCACAACAATCA
Source organism: Cunninghamia lanceolata (assembly GCA_027924645.1). Taxonomy (NCBI): domain Eukaryota; kingdom Viridiplantae; phylum Streptophyta; class Pinopsida; order Cupressales; family Cupressaceae; genus Cunninghamia; species Cunninghamia lanceolata. The sequence goes on along the minus strand of BSBN01000822.1, from coordinate 15,192,977 downwards.
AGATTTGATCATCATTAATTTTGAAGTAGAGATTACTATCTGCAATACCTTTACTAAACTCTAATTACAATAAATACTTATCCAACCTTGCATACCAAGTTCTGGGAGCTTGCTTGAGTCCATACAGGGCTTTCTTCAATCTGCACACCATATCACCTTGGTCTGATGACTGAAATCCTTCCGGTTGTTCAATGTAAACCTCTTCTTCTAGCTCTCCATTCAAGAATGCAGACTTCATATCCATCTGATACACCTTGAAATCTTTGTGTGCTGTAAATGCCAAAAACATTCTTATTACTTCAATCCTTGCCATAGGAGCATAAGTCTCCTCAAAGTCTATACCTTCAACCTAAGAATATCCCTTGCATACCAGTCTTGCTTTTCTTACAACTTCTCCATTTTCATTCATCTTATTTCTGAAAACTTGTTTAGTTCCAATCACATTCTTATCAGCAGGTCTAGGAACCAATTCCCAAGTTTGATTCTTCTCTATCTGCATCATCTCTTCTTCCATGGATTTTACCCAACTTTCATCTTTGTAGGCTTCACTTACTATTTTAGGTTCAATCTATGAAAGTAAACAGTAGTTCACCTATTCCTCTATAGTTCTTTTCCTTGTCAGTACCCCTTTGCTTTTGTCACCAATAATTTGATCTTTAGAATGATTAATCCTTACATACCTGGGAGTCTTAATAGCACTTCCTGGAGCCTTTTCTTCTTCAACTTGATTGACTTCTTGTTCAATCTTTTCTTCATTGACTGTAATAGTAGGTTCATTTGATTCATAGCCACTCTGATATGATATTCTTTCTCTGTCTTCATCAACCTTTACATTAGCACTCTTAATGATCTATCTTAGTCTCTTATTGTAGCACCAGTAGGCCTTACTCTTAGTAGAGTATCCAAGGAAAATTCCTTCATCACACCTAGCATCAAACTTGCCTAGCTTTTCTTCTCTTATAATATAACATTTGCTTCCAAAAACTTTGAAATATTTCACTATAGGAACTCTTCCATACCACAATTCATAAGGAGTTTTAGTGCTATTACCTTTGACTTGAACTCTATTTTGAATGTAGACTGCAGTATGTATAGCTTCTCTCCAATACACTTCCAGTAGGTCTGCCTCTTTCATCATTGACCTAGCAACCTCTTGAACTATCTTATTCTTTTTTTCAACAATTCCATTCTGCTGAGGAGTTCATTTGATGTAAACCCACCTCCTCTATCAGACCTTAAGAATTTGATCCTCAACTCTAACTCATTCTCAACCATTGCATTGAAATCTTTGAACTTGTCTAGAGCTTCTGATTTATCTTTCAAAAAGGTGACCTAAGTCAGTCTAGAATAATCATCACTAAGAAACATAAAGTACCTATCTCCTTATAGAGTTCTTGTTCTTGTAGGACCACACAAATCTATATGCACCAGCTCAAGAAATCCAGTAGAAAATTGTTCTCAACTTTTGAAACTTGTCCTTGTCCATTTCCCTAATTGGCATTCCTTGCAAATAGTATTAGCAGGCTTCACAAGCTTAGGCAGATCTCGTACAACTTTTATTGAGCTTATCTTCACCAAGTTGTCAAAATTGATATGACACATCCTTCTATGCCACAACTAACTCTCATCTGTTTGAGCCAACAAACATCAATTATTAGTTTCTCTCAAATGATATACATTACCATGAATCTTCTTACTAGTAGCAATCACTGTTGTAGAGCTTTCCATGATCTTGCATCTATTGTCCTTAAATATCAGATCATATCCTATATCACACATCTAACCAACACTTAAAAGATTATGCTTTAAGCCCTTCACATATAGAACATCATTTGTGTTATGCTTACCATCAAAAGAAATAGATCCTCTTCCACGAATCTTACTAGCTACATTATCTCCAAACCTAACCAGTCCTCCATCATACTTTTCCTGACATACAAATTTACTTTTATCACCGGTCATGTGATGTGAACATCCACTGTCAATAATCCACTCATCCTTATCTTTCTCAACCTTACAGACAGACAAAGCACTCTCTTCCATTGGTTTTTCTTCCTTCACATAGCTAGCAAGATTAGTAGACATAGGTTCTTCCTTAATAGCAATGAACAAGCATTCATTTGCACTAGTATCATCAAACTCATCATATGTCACACCATCATCATCAAAATCTCTAAAATAATAGCATTTCTTTATAGTTCTAGGTCTACTTTCAAATTTCTTCTTACCTCTCTCAATTCTCTCTAGACACTTGGAGGCATAGTGACCAATCTTTCCACAAGAAAAGCATTTGAATGGTAATTTGTCTTTGAACTTACCGGTACCTCTTTGTATTCTATCCACAAAGTTGGCTTCAATCTCATCAAGGTCATCATCGGATTCCACAACATACTTTTGAGATCTTGAAGTTTTTTCTGAAGTGCTGTCTTTGAAAGCAATCTCAGTATTCGACAGAGCATCGCTGAATTCTCTCATCTCAAAAGCAGTAAGCTTCCCAAGCAATTGATCCTTTGTAATCTTGTCCATACTCATGACTTCTTCAATTACTAACACATTGTGACTATAGGATTTAGGCAAACATCTAAGAATCTTTAGCACAACCTCACCTTCATCAACAATTCCTCCAAGACCTTTGATTCCATTGACAATTTCATCAACCTTTTGCATGTAGATTGTTATGTTCTCATCATCACTCATCTTTAGGGCTTCATACTTTGCCTTCATATTTTATAATTTTGCACTCTTTACAGAATCATCTCCTTCATACAAATTTTCAACTTATCCCAGATCTAATGAGCAGTTTCCAAATCCATAACTTTCACTAACTCAATATTAGATAATGCATTTAACAGAGCATCTCTAGCTTTTCCATTTATCTCATACTATTTGACTTCATCTTCAGATGATGGACCATTTTCAAGAATAGTATACTTTCTATCTTCCATCTTCCAAACACTATAACCAAGAGAAATGAGATGACTTTTCATTCGTACCTTTCAGAGAGCACAATCTATTCTATCAAACTACGGAGACTCCTTCTTGTGCGCCATCTTGGATCTACCTCAAGCTATTAGGATTTCTTCTGAGGAACCCTCACTTTGATACCAATTGTTAAAATGCACAAGACAACTAAGAGGGGGGGTGAATCAGTTGTAGCAAAAACTTAACTTCTTTCAAACATCAACACATTAACCACTCAATTATGATTTAACCATGAAAGCATATAATCAGAAACTTAAACACATTCACACGTTCAACACATGAGACACTAGATTTTTACATGGAAAACCCAATGAGGGAAAAACCACGGTGAGTGTTAGCTCACAATATAAATGATATATCAAAATTTACAATAAGGCTCACTGTCGGAGGCTCACTACCCAGAATGCTCACTACATAAGAAGAGGCTCACTGCCAATGGGGTGGCTCACTGCAAGAGTTGGTGAACTAAGATAGTAGCATCTACACTATGCCAAGGTTTAGTTCCATTGAAGCATAATAAATTTCCTCTACCCTACTCTGCTTTTCACTTCGCACTTATCTTCGCATCTTCGCAACATCATCAATCATTCATGACTTCATTACATGTATTTATACAATTCATCAACCTTGGAATGAACATCAAGGTTGACATTACACTCATCAACCATTGGAACAATCTCCAAGGTCGGCATACACATATACATTAGAATAGGTCTGGACCTAAACAAATTTGTGAGGGAGAAGAATGAATGCGGACCATACCACACCTTAGCTAGAACTCAAATGCAATCTTCCATGCTACAACACGCTATCACAAACTCCAAAGTATAATCACAATTAGTGAAAACAACCAAGTCGGCTAAAACTGGTGTTAACACTAAGACCTTTAGGAACACACTTCATGCATGATCCAAATTACACTTTGTGGACCAATCAAAATGCAGAAGTATGATTTAGAGACATCCACAAGCACGTTGCAATCACCAAGAACTTCCACACAACCCCAAACATTCTATCCAAAAGATTCTTCAAATTGAAGCACTTAAACTGTTGGGAATTAAGGTGTCTCAACCTTGGTAATTCCTTGCATTTATTATTGTAATGTAATTTATTTACTTAGCCTATGTTGTAATTTTGTTGCACATCCTATTTTGTCATTTAGTGTGAAGTGGCATGATGAGTTATCACTCCACTTGTAAGATGACTAGAATGGTCAACACACTCCATGTGGAGATAGGTGTCCCTTTTGTGTGGTAGAGGTTTTCTGCCATGTGTTAGCATCTTGACTAGTGTGTAAGTGAATCTTGACCGAAATGGTTATGATAGATTCCTATGATAGAATCTATGATATGTAAGAGTCAGAAATAAAAGTTTCTATGACAGGTGAAGACATGTATCACAAGTCATCTTGGAAGAAGGCATCTTTGGGTACCCCAAGGAGGGTTATGACATGTTGTAAGAGAATATACTATTTATAGCCTGTTTATGATAGATTCTCTTACAGCTGTAAGATATGTCAGTATGACGGATTCTATGATGGTTGTCAGAGTCATAAGAGCATCTGTCATTACCCAACTTGGGAATAGGTGACCTCTTTGGGATGGGGTGACTTCACAAGTGTCAGGAACATCGTACAATGTTGGACAAGTGTCCATAGGCATGGGTTTTGGGCCATGAGGCCATGTTGGATGCCCATCTCAAGATAGAGCCATTTTTGCCTTGTATTTTCTATATAAATAGGTACTTTGGAGAGGAGATGTATTATGTGATTGACAGGTACTGTTATGCTACCAGATTATCTCCAGATACAAGTGTTGAAGACTCCTGCAAGAGCATTGGCTCTGTAACTATATTGTAAACCTCATTGTTTAGATAATACATTTGAGTTGTGTTTTAGAGTGTGGGGTTTTTCACCCGTTAGGGTTTTCCCCACGTATATCTTGTCTCTCTTCTTCTATCTTACATTCTTGTGTATGTGTTTACTACAATATCTCTGTTAGTGGGTTAACATTGTTGTAACTAGAAAGATTAAAATTAATTTGCACTCATCTCTCCTCATTAGATTAGTGTAGGAAGTGATTTCTGCACACCTAGCTTCCTTTCAGTTGCTATTAGAGCTTGATCACCTTTGGTCCTAGTTGTTGGGTAGGGGTTTTTTGAGCTAATCTTAGGTTGAGTGGGAGCTTTGTGCAAAAAATTCTATAATCTTGTTGTAGGAAAGAGATGGTACACACATCTGGAAGATTAAAGGTGGAGAAATTCAATGGCACTGATTTTGAGTTATGGAAACTTAAGATGGAAGACATGCTTGTTGATCGTGACCTATGGGAAATCGTATCTAGTGTAAAACTAGCTGTAATGGTACAAGGTTATTGGGATCTCAAAGATCGAAAGGCTAAGGGTCTCATAAGACTTAGTCTAGCTGATTCTGTCCTGTTAAATGTCCATGAGGAGAAGAGCACAAAAGACCTTTGGAAGAAGTTGGGAGTTGTTTATCAGGCCAAGTCCCTGGTGAAAAAACTTTTTCTGAGAAAGAACTTGTATTCTCTGAGGATGGAGGATGGAGGATCTGTTGCAGATCACCTAAATGCCTTCAACATGTTAATTACACAATTGACATCAGTTGGTGTGAAGATGGAGGAGGAGGATCATTGTATGACCTTGTTTTGTTCTTTGCCAGACTCATGGGATCATCTTGTTATGGCTATTGGGAGCACCACATCCACTTTCATAATGGATGAAGTGGTATCTTCACTATTATCTAAAGAGATGTGGAGAAAGTCTTCTAAGGCAGCCAAAGAGGCTCTTGCAGTTTGTGGAAGACCTAAAAAGAAAGGGAAAAAGAAGGACAAGAAAGCTAAGAAGGGTAGATCCAAATCTCTTGGAAAGTCCAAGGCTCTCTATTGGAACTATGGAAAAAGTAGGCATTTCTGAAAAGAATGCAAGGAAGAAAAGAAAAAGAAGAAGAAGAATGTCCTAGATTCAGATTCTAACAAATCACAAGATGATGGTGATGCCTTCATTACAACCCTAGCCACCCATGCATCTGATGATGTGTGGTTGATTGATTCTAGTGCATCATTCCACATGACCTCGCATCGAAGCTGGTTCATGAAGTATGAAGAGTTCAATGGTGGAAGAGTGTACCTGGGTGACAATTCTCATCTGAAGATTGTTGGTCGTGGAAGAGTCTCAATTTGATTCCCTGATGGACAAGTGAAGGGGATCACTGGGGTTATGTACATCCCAGGCTTGGCACGGAACCTTCTTTCTGTAAGTATGTTGAATGATGCAAGTGTGCAGGTTATCTTTTTGAAGAATGGATGCAAGATGACTAGAGTATCTATGGTGCTTGTGAAGGGTACTCAGAGAGGTATTTTATTTTAGCCAGAGGCATGTACTTCATAGTGCAATAGTTCTTCTGACTCGAAGAAAAGAGCTGCAGTCACTTCATCCCCACCATCTAAACAAAAAATGAAGAAATCTCTTGTAACACATTCTGATGGTAGTGCACATGCTTTGAAAGTTAAACTTCCTACTAAAAAGACTATGTTATGGCATTTGAGATATGGCCACATTGGTGAGAAGGGTCTTAGAACCCTGAAAAATAAAAACATCGTTGAGAGGTTAAATGATTGTAATCTCGAGTTTGACTTTTGCGAACATTGTGTATATGGAAAGCAAAACTGTGTTCAGTTTTACTCTAGTTCTCACAAGTCTTCTGGTGTATTGGATCTTATTCATTCTGATGTGTTTGGTCCTATTAATATTCCTTCAATTTCCAAATCTATATATTTTATATCTTTCATAGATGATTACAGTAGAAGGACATGGGTTTATTTTATTAGATGCAAGACTGAGGTCTTTAGTCAGTTTAAAGCCTTTGCTAAAAATTAGACTAGTAAAAAGATTAAGTGTTTGAGAAATGATAATGGTGGTGAGTTTTGTTCAGTAGAGTTTGATAAGTTCTGTAAAGAGTAAGGGATTAAAAGACATAAGACAACTCCATACACCACACAACAAAATGGAGTTACAGAGAGGATAAACAAGACATTGATGGAGAATCCCAGGAGTATGCTTAGTGGAGCAAGCTTCAAACAAAAGTTTTGGGCTGAAGCTATAGCCATTGCTTGCTACCTGGTAAACAAGTCTCCTGCATCAGCTCTTGTTGGTAAGACACCTATGGAGGTGTGGTTTGGTAAGAAGCCTTTAGTTAGACATCTTCATGTTTTTGGTTGTGAGGCATATACACATGTGCCTAGGGAGAAATAGTCTAAATTGGAGAACAAGGCTGTTAAGTGTATCTTCATTGGCTATGGTGTCGGTGTGAAAGGATACAAGCTTTGGGATCCTATGGTTGAAAAAGTGTTGTATAGAAGAAGTGTTATCTTTAGAGAGCTAACAGCTTCTTCCGTTATTTTATAGCCAGAATAGAGAGAAAAAGAAAGAAGATGTGGTTCAATTTCCTTCTACCCATGAGAAGACTGAACTGATAGACCTTGTGAGACCTAATGATGAGGAGAGCTCTAGCAGCTCTGAAAGTTCAGAAGAAGAAGAAGAACCTCAACCTTAGCAATTGAGGAGGTCTACACGAACAAGGAAGCAACTTGATAGGTTTGGTTATTCGTTACTTGATTCTAGTTGTGCTTTTGCCTTGCTTACTAACACTCATGAGCCTAGAACTATGACAGAGGCTATGGGCATGAAAGATTCAGGTTCTTGGAAGGAGGCCATGGAAGATGAGATGGCTTCTTTGGAAAAGAATAAAACATGGGACTTGGCACCTTTGCGTGAATGACAGAAACCTATTGGATGCAAATGGGTGTTCAAAAAGAAATTTGATGCAGATGGCAGTGTTGAAAAGTACAAGGCCAGACTAGTTGCAAAGGGGTATTCACAAGTGGAGGGAATTGATTATGGTGAAATTTTCTCTGCGGTTGCAAAGCTGACATCTATTTGGTTCCTGTTATCTCTTGCAACATCTTATGACTTAGAGGTGGAGCAGATGGATGTGAAGACAACATTCCTTCATGGTGATTTGGAGGAAGAGATTTACATGTCACAGCCAGAGCATTACATAGAGAAAGGTAAAGAAAATTTGGTTTGCAAGTTGAAAAAGTCTTTGTATGGCTTGAAGCAGTCTCCTAGGATGTGGTACTTGAAGTTTGATGCCTTTGTGTTGTTGGTTGGATTTCTGAGATCAAAATTAGAACATTGTGTGTATTATAAGTTTGACAATGATCGCATTCTCATTATTGCATTATATGTTGATGATATGATGTTAATTGGGAATGGTAAGAATATGATTTCTGATTTGAAGTCTCAGTGGTCAGCACAGTTTGAGATGAAAAATCTAGTGGCAGCTAGGTACATTCTAGGAATGGAAATAAGAAGAGACAAAGCTAACAGAAAACTTTGGTTAAGCTAGAGTAAGTATTAGAAGACCGTGTTGGATAGGTTTAGCATTGCAGATTGTAGACCATTATGTGTTCATGTTTCACTGGGGACAACGTTGTCTATTAATGATTGTTCAAAATCTCCTAGTTAGCTGGAGGACATGAGTAGAGTACATTATGCTAGTGCTATTGGCAGTTTTATGTATGCTATGGTCTGCACAAGACCAAACATTGCCCAAGCAGTGGGAGTCCTTAGTTGATTTATGGCTAATCTTGGATGGGTACATTGGGATGTAGTTAAACAAGTGTTTAGATATTTGAGGGGTACTTCCAAGTATTCCATATGCTATCATGGTAATGCTACAGGACCTCCGCATTCAGTTTGTATTTGTGGATTCATGGATTCTGATTAGGCAGGTGACATTGGTAGCAGGAGATCCACTAGTGCCTATGTGTTCACTATGTTTGGTGGTGCAATTAGTTGGATGAGAAAGCGACAACCTGTGGTTGCTTTGTCCATGATAGAAGCTGAGTATATGGAAGCAACTCATGCTTGTAAGGAAGCCATTTGGCTTAAGAGATTGTGTCCAAATATTGGTGTTGATGCAGGACAGATTACAATTTGTTGTGACAGTCAAAGTGCGATTTGCCTAGCAAAGAATCTAACTTTCCATGCCAGAACAAAGCATATTGATGTATAGTTTCACTTCGTGTGAGACATGGTAGAGGATGGGAAGGTGAATTTGGAGAAGGTAGACACTTTGAAGAATGTTGTGGATGCATTGATGAAACCAGTGGGCACATAGAAGTTCAGATGGTGTTCAAAGTCTATGGGCCTCTCGGCCTATAGTAGTTAAATCCTGTTATTTCTTTTGGCTCTTATAAGGTGTTTGACAAGTGGGAGAATGTTGGGAATTAAGGTGTCTCAACCTTGGTAATTCCTTGCATTTATTATTGTAATTTAATTTATTTACTCAGCCTATGTTGTAATTTTGTTGCACATCCTATTTTGTCATTTAGTGTGAAGTGGCATGATGAGTTGTCACTCCACTTGTAAGATGACTAGAATGGTCAACACCCTCCATGTGGAGATAGGCGTCCCTTTTGTGTGGTAGAGGTTTTCTACCATGTGTCAGCATCTTGACTAGTGTTTAAGTGAATCTTGATTGAAATGGTTATGATAGATTCCTATGACAGAATCTATAACATGTAAGAGTCAGAAATAGAAGGTTCTATGATAGGTGAAGACATGTGTCACCAGGTATCTTGGAAGAAGGCATCTTTGGGTGCCCCAAGGCAGGTTATGACATGTTGTAAGAGAATATGCTATTTATAGCCTATTTATGATAGATTCTCTTACAGTTGTAAGATATGTCGGTATGACAGATTCTATGATGGTTGTAAGAGTCGTAAGAGCATCTGTCATTACCCAACTTGGGAATAGGTGACCTCTTTGGGATGGGGTGACTTGACAAGTGTCAGGAACATCGTATAGTGTTGGACAAGTGTCCATAGGCATGGGTTTTGGGCCACGAGGCCATGTTGGACACCCATCTCAAGATAGAGCCATTTTTGCCTTGTATTTTCTATATAAACAAGTGCTTTGGAGAGAAGATGTATTATGTGATTGACAGGTACTGTTATGCTGCTAGATTATCTCTAGATACGAGTGTCGAAGACTCCTGCAAGAGGATTAGCTTTGTAACTGTATTGTAAACCTCATTGTTTAGATAATACATCTGAGTTATGTTTTGGAGTGGGGTTTTTCACCTGTAAGGGTTTTCCCCACGTATATCTTGTCTCCTTTTTTCTTCTGTCTTACATTCTTGTGTATGTGTTTACTGCAATATCTCTATTAGTGGGTTAACATTGTTGTAACTGTAAAGATTAAAATGAATTTGTACTCATCCCTCCTCATTAGATTAGTGTAGGAAGTGATTTTCGCACACCTAGCTTCCTTTCATAAACATTACTGTCGGCCACTGTCATAAAGGAAAGAGTGCTTGCGGAGAACCAAATCATGAACCATTTAAATTGAAGGCACATAACATCATTAAAAACTTAATTCTAGAACCACAAACTGTAAAACTTGAATGCAGAGAAATGCGGAGCAGAATACATTCTCCCTATCACAATTGAATACTTAGAAAAATAGTTTTTACTCTAGTGAATAGAACTTACTCAAATCTTCATATTGGAGGCTCGAGCTTGAAACATAGCAACTACAGACATCCCTTAACATAACTTCCAAACCATAGACATGTTGGAAAGAGATACTGCTTCACATGGCAGATGTTTTCATTGATGGCAACTATGACTATTCCACCCATCCGAATAACACAATTTATTCATACCGGAAGTTAGAATCTGAATTTATCTAAGTCTGGGAAGTCAGAAACAGAGTAGGTGACAGGGTCCGGTATCTTGGTTTGGATCTCTCTAGTGGTAGATTAGAGTTTGCTACGGATCTGAGAGAGTCTTAAGCATTGTCAGGATAATCTAAATCCAAAGTTTTGGCCTCTGGTGGAGAAGGATTCAAAAGTTATTAGATCTGAGTATCAGGTTAATAGTTTGGCAGAATAGACAGAAGAAGAATGGGCTGACCTTGTAATTGATCTTGGTTTCGGATGTATGGAAGTTGTTGGTATCAGTGATAGTAGCCAACCTGATTGATGATTTGTGAGTGCAAGTTTTGGTCTGCGTTACAAGTTGTACATGAATTTAGCTGACAGAGTAGAATCTTCAATAAAGTTTTAAGTGTTCTTAAAGCCAACTAAAAAGTGGTTGAAGATTAGGATGTGGATATATATAGCCAATGGATCTGAATGATTTCAGTGTGTGTGTGATGCGACTATGGAATAAGTGTGAAAAGGATAGAGATCTAAGGTTCGGATGTTAGCAAAATAGTAAACAAGGCAAAGTAAGGATGACGTGTATCAAGTCAGAAGTCTGTGCTTAACTGGAACTGAACCCTTGCATTGGTAGATGCTATTATCGGTTCAAATTCATTGTAATCATCTTTCTGTAGGCAGTGAGCTCTGGGCAGTGAGCTCGAATGCATGTGCATTCCCCTTTGTAATACTATTAACAGAGTATAATCTTTGTGGGTTAACCCCCACCGTGGTTTCTCCCTTAACTAGGTTTCTACGTCAAAAATCTTGGTGTCAAGTGTGTTATTTGTGTTTCTTCTCATGTGTTATTGATTGATGCTATAATGTTTATATCATTAATTTGATTATAAGTTATAAAAAGGAATTAAAGGAAAAAAAAGATTAAATTGTGTACAACTGATTCACCCCCCCCTCTCAGTTGTCTGGACTAATTCAAACAATTGGTATCAGAGAAAAGTTCCTTAAAAGAAGCCTAACAACTTGAGGAAAAGATCTTGGAAGGAATTTTCAATGCATTCACTCAAAGATCAACTTCAGTTGGCCCTAAGAGATCTTGATCAGTCTAAAGTAGAAATTAGTAATTTGAGAAATGAGCTTAAAGATGCTGATGATACCATTGAAATGTTAAAAGATAAATTAAAGAAATCTATGGAAAAGAGAAAGGAGCCACTTCTATAGTTATCTAATTTAACTGAAGAAAATGGCATGAATGAAGCTTTGGAAGAAAAGACAAAGGAATGTGAGAAGATGTCAAAAGAAGTTGCTATTCTAAAAATTAAGATGGAATCTAGGGTGATGAGGCAAACCAAAGAAATTGAAGAAGACCTGAATCAAAAACTAAAAGAAAGAACTGTATAATGCTATAGTTTGGATAGAATAGCTAGCCATCTAGAGTCTGATCTACAACAAAGCAGAGACAATGAGAGAGAACTTGAAAGGCAAATTGTCATTCTCAGACATGACCTAGAAGTTGCAAATGGATACAAGGAGAAGTTCAAAATAAGCTCAGCTAAACTTGAAGCACTGCTCGAAGGACAGAAAAAGGTTGATGAAAAGCATGGTCTTGAATATGAGAAAGGTGAAAGCTCAGGATCTAAGAAAAGAAATGGAAGAAACAAACCTAGAAGATCTCCGATAAGACAACCAAATGCTCAACGATACCCATCCTTCAATGGAAATTGTGATAGGTGAAAGTCAGGTGCAGCAGATCAGACATAGTCATGAAACCCTAACCCTACCATCATCAAGGAATCTAACCTAAATGAAATCAAAGAACAATGCAATTCAAGCATAACATCACCTAGACCGTGCGATTCCTTGTTTAAGGGATGTGGACTGCTTCTTCAACAATGAACAATTGCAATGCTGAAAGCTGCCATGATTGATGATAAAAGCTCAAGTGAATGCTCAAATGCTCAAGATGATAATGTAGATGCTATATGATCGTTGTATATGATTACTAGATTGCTGGATTGCTGGATGTCTCATATGGAGTGAGAGGGTGTTTATATAGGACTTAGCCAAGATCAATCAATGGTGGAGATTCAGAGGCTATGTGAATGGCTAGGATTGAAAGTTACTAAATTTAGGTTCAATTAGTTGTGCATGTGAAGGATTGTAAATAAAAGTTGTTTTACAACACATGATTGACTGGACAAGTGTTGGAATGTGATAAATGATAAAGGCTTAATTCAAATAAAATATTTGAATTAGTTGGGATATGAGTTGGAAATTAATTAAATAAATAAAATTTTATTCAATTAATAGGATAAATGAATAAAATGGGATAAGACATGATGTGGAATTAATTAAATAAATACAATTTATTTAATTAATTGGCTAAGTGAATGAAAATGGGATTTTAATTAAATAAATAAAATTTATTTAATTAATTGGCTAATGGATTAGTGGTTTAACAAGGTGTTGCTAGACATGGACAAATTTGAGTGTCTACAGAAATTGTTTCAACTGCAATAAATTTGGCCATAAAGCTACTCAGTGTAGAAGCAAAGTAAATCAAAATGGTCCATCCTTCTCCAGTCAATGCTTCAAATGCAAGAGGTATGGTCATAGATCCAATGAATGTAGAAGTATGATAATGAATAACTCTAATGGCAATTCTTTCAATGGATACTATTTTGCTTGCAATGGATTTGGACACATGGCTAATCAATGTAGATCAAGAGGAAATCAAGTATATAAGCAAGGAAATGTTGTATGCTTTAATTGCAATAAATCTGGTCATATTGCAAGATTCTGCAGAAGTAGGATTAAAAAAAGAAGGGGTCCGGTAAATAGAAAACTAGATGAGTAGAGACAAGACAAAGGCAAAAGAAAAATTGATGGGAATGAGACTTAGAATGAAATGAGCAAGACATGGGTCAAGAAAAAATAGTAATGGGTTTGCACTGGAATCCAGTGCTGATAGTTCCTCTAGGAATTGAATTAGGAGCTCTGGCTCAAGGGGGGCTGCATTGAAAATCAAATTCCTCTACCCAGTAAGTGGTTGTCTGGATATGGCATAATGAGAGAAGATATTTTGAATTGTTTCAGAAACTTTGGAAGGATTTTTGGAAGAAAAGATGTTAATATGGAAATTTGCGGAGTGATTCATGAAGAACTATTCAAGAAACAGAGTAACCAGATGAAGTTAGGGCAACACATTTATTACAATGCCAAATTAGGTTTTGCAGAGGATAAAAGGTCACTAGGTCATGCATTTGAACCACTTTACATTTGATAAAAGGTCACTAGGTACTTCTCTGTAAAGCTTTGAATCTAAAATCTATTGATAAAATGTCACTAGGTACTTCTCTATAAAGCTTTGAATCTAAAATCTATTGAGATGGATACACCTCTAGTTGTTGATGTAACTGAAAGGCCCCGTCTCATATTTAAGAAGCATCCATATGATGCAGAGCATGCAACAAAGTGGTGAAAACAAATCAGAATTGCGAAACTATTGCTGTGGTTGAACATTTGAACCACAAGAACCATTGAACCTTCAACTATCGGTTCAACATACTTCTATTGCCCAAACTTAATGCTGTTGGTAACTATCGGTTGAACCGTTTGAACCTCTTGAACACATTTATGCCTTGTTGAACTAGCGAATCAAATGAACCTTTGTATCTCACTGAACCCGCTGAACTCGTTGAACTATTGAATCGTTGAACCGGTTCAACCATCAGTTCAACTATCAGCAACACTTACTACTATTGGCCAACCCAGAATTCCTTCGGTTGATGCACCACTTACTCTGATAAACTAGTTGAACCTATTGAACCCTTTGAACCTTTGAAATGGTTCAACCATTGGTTCAACCAAATGTTTTTAGTCATCTCAAAAATCCTTCCGAAGGTTCTTCTCACCCTGATGCATTTCTTAACTTTCTATTGCCAGTTCCCTCTACCGATCCTACCAGTCATTCCTTGTATCTGTAGAAGGTGAACTTCCAACATACATTCTATGTTATCATTATGGCCAGTCATCCTAAATGTCATTCGCATACAACTGTGATATACACATAGATTGTATTCAACATACAATTTCAGGATATACACAAAATGTATATTTGCATACAATTGTGATATACACAGGAAATTTATCTCCAGTGGAACAATGCCAAAATCTTATGCTGAGGACATCCTCTGCAACCAAACTCATAGTCTCAATTCTGTTGAGTCTTAGCACATAGAGATGCTAGGTTCTCGACTGCGACAACTCTTCCAGAGATTGGATCCTCTGTCCCATTCCGCCATAAACACGAACAAAAAGAAAATAAAATAGAAAACTATGTACAGGGTCCATTCCACTGATTTCAAAGAAATCCACCAGTGGAATGGTTTCAATCTTGCATCTCGACAACAAAAAACTAGATTATGTACAGAACAATGTGATATAGACAATATACACAGAACAACTCGATACACAGAGATTTTACACAAAACTTGTAAAACACAAATGACAGAATTTTCTATTCCTTCAATCAAACTTCATCCTCTATTCTCTTCTTCCAAGAACATGTTTATATCTCTCCCCATTCAGTTCCAACCGAAACACCAAAAGTTGGAGTCCTTACCACTTCCAACCGGAATACCAAAAATCACATGACACATGTTTGGCATACGACATGATTTAAACACATTAACAAGACACCTAAACATAACACACTTGATTTAATCATCCACGTATCCCAATTTCCCAAGATGTTCAAATTGGCTTATCAGGATGCCAAATTTGTAACACTGGTTCACATGATGGGGTTTGTATTACAAACATGAAATCACAACACAAATCCTATAGGACAACATGAACAAACATAGAAATGCATAAAATATGATAACATATTAATACCTTAGTCTTCTCCCTCAGATGTATATTTGGCTTGTTGAAGGGGTGCTCCTGCACCATACTCCCTGGGAGAAGAAATCTCAAGCGCACTTGAGATGAGAGTTTGAAAGTATGCACCATGGTTTGTGATCTAATCTTCAGTCATCCAAACTACATCTGAATCAAGTTTCCTATGCCAAGCCACCAAGTACTCCATGTATTCTTTGTTCCTTGTTTTCTTTGCCACTTTTGAGTCTAAGATCTTCTGCAATTTTGGTGGATCATGGTTAGGAATATCATCATCTGTTGTACCCTGCAATGGTTCCTGTTCTACATCTGCATTATGCTTGTATGGAGTTAAATCACATACATTGAAAATGGGTGGCAAACCAAGGTCAGGAGGAAGTTGGATCTCATAAGCATTCTGCCCACACTTCTTCAAAATCTGATATGGTCCAATCTTCCTCTGCATTAGCTTGGTATGTTTACCTTTTGGGAGCCTCTCCTTCTTCAGATTAACCCACACCAAATCTCCAACATCAAACTGTACATCTCTCTTCTTCTTATCAGCATATGTTTTGTACTTTAATGTAGTTTGTTGGAGTTGGTTCTTGACTTGATCATGCACCTCTTTGATGGTTGATGCAAAAGCTTCTCCATCTGCACTAATAGACTCCCCTATAGGTAGATCTCTTAACTCCAAAATACCCCTTAGATGAATGCCATATACCACCTGGAAAGGTGACTTCCCTATACTCCTATTGATGGTGTCATTATAGGAAAATTCTGCTTACGGTAGGATGTTATCCCACTTCTCTCCATGCTGTCTTGTCAAACACCTTAGCAGATTACCTAGTGAATGGTTAACCACTTCAGTCTAACCATCTATCTGAGGATGGTAGGCTGATGAGAAGGATAAGTTGGTTCCAATCTTCCTCCAAAGAGTCCTCCAAAAGTGGCCAATAAATTTCATCTCTATATGACACTATGCTTAGTGGTAATCCATGTATCCTCACTATCTTATTGAAAAATAGATCAGCAACATATGAAGCATCACAAGTTGTTTTGCATGGCAAGAAGTGTGCCATTTTACTAAATTTGTCGACTACAACAAAAACACTATCATATCCCTTCCTTGTTCTAGGCAAACCCAACACAAAGTCCATGCTTATGCTCTCCCATGGCCTAGAAGGAATGGGTAGTGGCTGATACAAACCTGCATTAGTCGATCTCCCTTTTGCCTTCTGACATATCACACATGCCTCCACAAATCTCCTCACATTTGACTCCAACTTGGGCCAATAGTAATGCCTCTTCACAACATCAAGAGTCTTATCTAGACCAAAATATCCTGCCATGGCCCCATAATGCTTCTCCCTAATGATATTTAGCCTCATAGAACACCGTGGAATGCACAACTATCCACCCTTGAAAAGTAATCCATCTTGGATCAAAAATTCAGAGAACTCAACATGATATTTGTCACCAAAGGAAGTACATACCTTATAGGTCTCTCCAAAGTCTTCATCAGCATCATACATGACCTTCAAAGAGTCAATGCCAACACTCTCCAACTAGATTTGATTGATGGTTAAATCCCTCCTACTCAAAGCATCTGCTACCTTGTTCTTGACCCCTATCTTGTGCTTGAGTGTGAAGGTGAAAGCTTGCAAAGTCTCCACCCACTTCATATGCCTATGGTTCAGCTTCTCTTGACTGTTTATGAAACTAAGGGCCTGATTATCTGTGAACACTATGAATTCTTTTGGCATCAAGTAATGCCTCCACTTTTTGAGTGACTGTACTAGAGAGTACATCTCCAAATCATATGATGAGTATCTCTTCTTTGCATCATTTAGTTTCTCACTGAAAAATGCAATAGACCTACCTTCTTGACTGAGTACTACTCCAATTGCCATGTGGCGTGCATCACATTCTACTTGGAAAATCTTGTTGAAGTCACGAAGTGCAAGGACTGGCTGCTCTGCCACCTTCTTCTTTAATGTTTCAAATGAATCATCTGCCTCCTTTGTCCAAGTGAATTTGCACTTCTATCCTCTGTTTATGGTGTCAAGCATGGGTGCACAAACATGACTAAACCCTTTTATAAACTTCCTCTAGAAGGTTGCTAAACCATGGAAACTTCTAACATCATTCATGGTTCTAGGAGTTGGCCAAGACAATATGGCACTTACCTTCTCTTGATCCATTTTCAGTTTTCCCTGTGAGATGACAAAACCCAAATAGATTATCTCCTCTTGCATGAACAAACACTTCTCCAAATTGATCATTAGCTGCTCTTCATGTAACCTTTTGAGGACCAGGTCTATATGTTTGAGGTGCTCTTCCCTTGTATTACTGAAAATCAGAATGTCATCTAGATATACTATGACAAATTTGCCTATGAATTCCCTCAAGACCTCATTCATCAACCTCATAAAGGTACTAGGAGCATTGGATAAACCAAAAGGCATGACCTTCCACTCATATAACCCCTCATTGGTCCTTAATGTAGTTTTCCATTCATCTCTTGGCCTAATCCTAATCTGATGATAGCCACTCTTTAAATCTATTTTTGTGAAATATTTAGCACCCCCCAAGCAATCAAGCAAATCTTCTATCCTAGGGATTGGAAACCTATACCTGATTGTTATTTTGTTGATAGCCCTTGAATTAGTACAAAGTCTCCAAGTGCCTTCCTTCTTCGGTGCTAAGATAGCCGGTACTGCACATGGGCTTAAACTCTTGCCAATTAAGCTTATTTCCAACAATTCCTCAATCTGCCTTGCTACCTCTGCATTCTGTTCTAGGGTATGCTTGTATGCTACCTTGTTTGGAAGTGTAGATCCTGGGATCAGATCTATACAATGGCTGATGTCCCTTATAGGTGGTAGGGACCTTGTCATTCCATCAGAGATGATGCCTTTGTACTTGTCCAATAGCTCTTGGATAGCCGGATCTATGAACCTTTGCCTTTTCTCTCCCTTGACTTCCTGCTATTGCTCCTTGTTCACCTTCAGGAATGGAATTAGAGCATATGCAACTACACCTTCTTCTACTATATCTTTCATGAATTGTTTGCCTTCTACCATCATCACATTGACTTCTTTTCCCTTTTATTCCACCTCATTCTCCATCAATGGTAGCAACTCTATCACCTTACCATCTTTGGTGATTGAATATGTGTTTCTAACTCCATCATGGTGTGTTTTCAAGCCATATTGCCATGGTCTTCCAAATAGGAGATGGCAAGAATCCATCTTGGCAATGTCAAACAATAATCTATCCTGGTATGCTCCAATTTGAAATTCTACCCAAGCCTACTCTTCCACAACTATTTGCTGACCTTGGGTGAGCCATGAGACCTTGTATGGGCATGGATATGGCAATTTTCTAAGCTTAAGCTTTTCTACCATTTCAATGGACACAAAATTTTTAGTGGATCCGGAGTCAATCAGAACTTTACATACCTTTCCTCCTGCCTTACAAGTAGTTTTGAAGAGAGACTTCCTTTGTGGGGGTTCTTTGTCAGGCACCTTCATGGTGGTCATTGCTCTCCTCATTATCAAAGCTTCTCCTCTCTTAGGATATCCATAACTGTCAGGAGCATTCACACTTTGAAAAGTGTTTGAGCTTGTTACACTTTGACAATCGGACTCTTGGATCAAATTTGTCCTCCTTTCTCCCATTGAACTTGTTGCCTTTTCTGGACATCTACTAGCTATATGGCCTTCTTGATTGCAATTGTAACATCTGAGAGGTCCTTTGCCCTGAGATCTCCCTCTAAATGTTGGTCTTCTGCCCCTAAAGTTTCCTCTTTGATTGTAATTTCCCCCTTGGGTTTGACTGTTGTCTCCTTTGCTACTGTCTTGATTGGATTCACCTTGGTATCCAAATCCATTTCCTCTGCCTCTGAAAGGACTTCTTCCCCCTCTTTGCTATCTCCCTCTTCCTCTACTATTTTGCTCTTATCTTCTCTTTAATTTCTCTTCCATTTTGAGTGCCAATTGGTAGCATTTTTGGACTGTATCTGGGTTATGCAGATTTAAATCTTCTTGGATGTTAAACCTCAATCTATTGAGGTACCTTGCCACCTTCTCGTCCTCACCCTCCTTTACCTTTGCCTTTACACATAGTTTCATGAACTCTTCAGTGTATGAACTGACATCTAACTCCTTTTGCTTCAAGTTTTGTTTCCTCTTAAGTAGTTGGATGTTGTAATCCTACAAAACATAGGCTTCCTTCACTAAAGCCATCATCTTCTTCCAAGTAGCAACTCTACTCTTTCCCTCTTTCACCCTGTCATCTTGAATGAAAGTCCACCAAGTTAGTGCAGCCCCTTTCATTTTGGATTGTGCCATCTTCACCCTTTGGTGGTCTGGTATCTCCTCGGTCTCAAAGAAATTATTCAAGGAGTCTATCTACTCCATCACTGAATCAGGATCCATTTTGCCTACAAACATGGGCAGGTCTAGTTTCATATCCACGGTCCTTCTCTCCATGGATTTGAGGGCATTGATCAAGGGTCTCTGGTCTGCAGGAAGCTCCATCTCTTCCTGCCTAGGGATCTTCTCTTCATCCTCGTCTTCTTCATCACTAGAATCTTCTTCTCCCTTCTCTACTTTGTCCCTCAACTTCTCTAACTCATTTCTCAAGGCCTAATTCTGAGCCCTAACTACTTTGCTCTCTGCCAATTGCTTCTTCACTAGAACAACCAACTCAGTGTTGGTCATCTTCATTGGGTACTCTTGTGACCCCTCTTCTTCTGACATCTTGTCTTCTTCTTCTACCCAAAGGATACTCCTTATCTCTGATACCACTTGATGCAAAGCATGCAACGAAGTGGTGAAAATAGATCAGAATTACGGAACTATTGCTGTGGTTGAACCTTTGAACCACATGAACCATTAAACCTTCAACTATTGGTTCAACATACTTCCATTGCCCAGACTTAATGCTGTTGGTAACTATCGGTTGAACCATTTGGACCTCTTGAACACATTTATGCCTTGTTGAACTGGTAAATCAATTGAACCTTTGTATCTCGCTGAACCTGCTAAACTCTTTGAACCATTGAATCGTTGAACCGGTTCAACTGTCGGTTCAACTATCAGCAACACTTACTACTATCGGCCAACCCAGAATTCCTTTGGCTGATGCACCACTTACTCCAATGAACCAATTGAAACTATTGAACCCTTTGACCCTTTGAAATGGTTCAACTGTCAGTTCAACCAAATGTTTTCAGCCGTCTCAAAAATCCTTCCGAAGGTTCTTCTCACCCTGATGCATTTCTTAACTTTCTATTGTTGGTTCCCTCTACCAATCCTACCAGTCATTCCTTGTATCCGCAGAAGGTGAACTTCCAACATACATTCTATGTTATCATTCCAGCCAGTCATCCCGAATGTCATTTGTATACAACTGCGATATACACACAGATTGTATTCAACATACAATTTCAGGATATACACAAAATGTATATTTGCATACAATTGCGATATACACAGGAAATGTATCTCCAGTGGAATAATGCCAAAATCTTACGCTGAGGACGTCCTCTACAACCAAACTCGCAGTCTCGATTATGTTGAGTCCTAGCACATAGAGATGCTAGGTTCTTTACTGTGACAACTCTTCCAGAGATTGGATCCTCTGTCCCATTCCACCATAAACATGAATAGAAAGAAAATAAAATAGAAAACTATGTACAGGGTCCATTCCACTAATTTCAAAGAAATCCACCAGTGGAATGGTTTCAATCTTGCATCTTGACAACAGAAAACTAGATTATTTACAAAACAATGTGATACAGACAATATACACAGAATAGCTCGATACACAGAGATTTTACACAGAACTTGTAAAACACAAATGACAGAATTTTCTATTCCTTCAATCAAACTTTATCCTCTATTCTCTTCTTCAAGAATATGTTTATATCTCTCCCCATTTAGTTCCAACCAGAACACCAGAAGTTGTAGTCATTACCACTTCCAACCGGAATACCAAAAATTACACGACACATGTTTGGCATATGACATGATTTAAACACATTAACAAGACACCTAAACATAACACACTTGATTTAATCATCCACATACCCCAATTGCCCAAGATGTTCAAATTGGCTTATCAGGATGCCAAATTTGTAACACTGGTTCACATGATGGGGTTTTTATTACAAACATGAAATCATAACACATATCCTACAGGACAACATGAACAAACATAGAAATGCATAAAATATGATAACATATTAATACCTTAGTCTTCTCCCTTAGATGTATATTTGGCTTGTTGAAGGGGTGCTCTTGCACCACCATACAAGTCAATTGAAGTTGAGCTGTTAGGTGCATTTTCTGATGTCCCATATGACATACTGCATGTTGAGGATATTAGGGCATACATCCACTGCAACATTGATGAATTTGGAAACCTAAAACTCTTGGATTTGTTTAATAATTACCTAAGGGATGATAACTATAAATTGAAACTGGAATACAAAGCTCTAGAAAGAAAACGCTTTCTGCAAGTCATTAAATTTCTGTCATTTGATGAGAATGAGTGGGTTCGATATATCTTGAGCCGAATACATGATGATTTCATATGGCTATTGAAACCATTCAAGATTACAAAGGATGTTATCAGAATTGTGACTAGGTTAAATTCAACTGGTGGATTACCCATGCTGAAAGCCGTGAAAAACTAAACTGTTACTGATGCAACTAGTGCAAAGTTTGATAAGAGGGCTATGACCATAAATGACATTATAGAACCGGATGTGAAGTTTACTTCCATGGTGATTGGCTACAAGATCTATCACTCTAGCAGAGAGAATTCAGTCTCCAGGACTACAATTTATGTAGCCTATCAAATGTTGAAGGAGAATGTTGATTATGACCTATGTGAACTACTACAAAATTAGTTGATTGAAAACCTGAGAAAAATAAAGAAAGACAAGAAAAATACCTTCAAGTATGGTTCCTTGATTATATGTTTGTTCTTCTATTTTATGAATGAAGTGCCTAGATTTCAAGGTGTGCATTGGACAAATGATAGGCCAGTTGCATGGCAAATAAAAGATCATCTACTCAGCCTTGGTGATTCCCAAGCTCAAAAGAAATTCATTTGGGGTTACTTCAAAAACTTTCAAAGTATGATGCATGCAAGAGAGAGAATCCCTAAGACAATTGTGGAGAAATATGAGAATGAAATATGCTTTATGGTTGACACTGATCAATGTCTGATGGAGGCTGTGGAACCCAAAACCATATAGATTATGCCAATGGGCTATGAGGTTGATGAAAAAGTTTTGGAAATGTATCTTCAACATCTACTGAGCAAATTAAAAGACACATCTGTGGAAAGGTTTGGAACATATAAGGAGCTAAGTCTAAAATTACATGTGGAACTTAGACATCCAGAGACCAAAAGGAAAGTGCAGAGGCAAGTTGAAAGGTATGCTGAGAGCATTGGCCTAACCAAGGAGGCAGTGAAGCAAAACAAAGAAAGAATTGAAAATGCTGAAAAATAAAAATAGGACAAGAAACAAGAAGATGCTCCAGTAGAACCATCCCCCACTTCAAGGACTACTATGAGCTCTGCTGTTGCTTTTGTTGCCCCTAAACCTACAAAACTAGAAGATAGACCATCTGGTGAAGGAAGTAAGAGAAAGAAAACAAAGGCCACAAGAACATACATGGGCACAAAAGATGATGAAGAGACAGAGATAGATGAAGAAGTTAAAGAGATGAGATCCAAGAAAGCCAAAACTTTAGAGACTTTTGAGGACTAGCCTTTCAGAAGCAAAAAGACAAGTAAAAAGCAAGAAACTGGTAAGGTTGCTATGACAGTTGATAAAATTGTAAAAATAATTACTGTTCATGGAAATCTAAGGCCTATCAAAGTTTATTATGATAATTGTAATCAAGCAAATAAGAAAATCTTGGAAGATGCCACCATCATATACTTAAATAAATTCAATAGAGCTCTATTGGAAATTTTGCAAAAACTTCCTAAAAGTTTAAGGAAAATACTGGAAATGAGGAAGGAAGTAGCCAAGTCCAAAGATCTAGAACTCAAAGAATATGTCCTCTCCACCCTATGCCTAGTAATGACCAGAAGGGAAGCAGATAAAATCCTCAAGGGAGTCAAAGAAAAATTTAGAAGTAAGATCTAGATGAAAAAGCTAATGCTTGGTGAAACTGAGGAAGTTGCAAAGGAAACAAAAGAAATTTTGAGGAAGGCCCTTGATAAAGATAAATACTATATTTTTTTAGAGGAATGAGTTGAGGAAGACAATCCTTCAATTCTAGAACAAGAAGCTCCAGAAGAAGAGATTGAAAAAGCAAATGATGACCAAGGTGATACTCTAGATCCTCCAAAGCAAACCTATGAGGAGATAGATGATGGGATTGATTCATTGATTCTGGATGTTGAAAAAGTAAACATCAGTGAGCATCAAACTAAAGTTGATTACTCCTCTGTTCCAGAAGAGGAGCAAATAAACAAAGAAGACACAGAGATGACAGATAGAACTAATGATGTTGGAGATACTCTAACTCCACCTGGTCAATTTGGAAAAGAAGATAATATTGCTACTACTCAAAGACCTCCGGAATAGGTAGCAAATGGTGAAGACAAAGAAAGGATTCCCCCTACAGATGATACAGAAGAAGGTAAAGAAGACAAGGTAGAAGAAGATAGTACAAATATTAATGCACCCACACAAACAAATTTTGATGCTGAGAAATCTCAAGAGAAGGAAGGTGGTTCAAGAATTATAGCAAGAGACACTGTAGATGTAATAAAAGGTTTCCTGAGTAAATAAATGCTTGAATTTCATGAACCAGAGCTATTTCAAGTACCATTCAATCTAGATGCTCTCTCTCCGGTTCAAGTAATGAAGATAGCATCTTTTACACAAGCCAAGACAAGAGAAAAGTTGTTGAAATCTCACATTGAGGACAGTGAGATGCTATGCATTGCAACCTAAGTATTGGAGAAGTTAATGCCAACCTTCCAGAAGAATCCTTCTGACTCTCCTTCTAGAAATTTGAAGAATCTTGTAAACTTTGTAAGTACACATTTTGAGTCTTTTGAGAAGTCTGCATAGACCAAAGTTAGGAATGAGTTTTTGGATAAGAGATTTAGTGAAATAAAGAGCCTAATAGGGTATGATAGGATGATACTTGGTATCAGTATAAAGAGTATTCAAAATGCTCTAAGTGATGGAGGTGATATATACAAGTTTTTTCTATCTTGGCCCAAAGTTAGTGAGGATATTGAGAAGAAGATAAAGGAGCAAGAACAAAAGTTGTCAAATCTATCTCAAAATTTGGATCCTCTAACAGTTTCTCCTATAAGTCAGGAATGTCAAGTAATTAGCTTGACCGATGAGATAAAGAGGCTTGTTAAATAAAAGGGTGATATCATGAAGAGAATGTGTGAGCTCTGGGGATTGATTGCCCCCAAGTTAAAGACAATGTATAATGCCTTATCAGAAGCTCAGATTGTAGTTCAGATAAGCGACCCTTCAGATCTAACAAAGGTAGAAGCACATGCATTTTTGCTAAGTGGACATATCTCAATTTTGAATGGCATGAAAATAACTTGGGCCTCTAAACTTGAGCAATTGAAAAATAGTTTTGCAGACATTCTCAAGTTCATGTAAATGATTGGTTGTACATGCAGTGTTATTTACATAATTTTTGGAAAAATTTTGGCTTGCAGACCCCATCCTTTGTCCTTGATGTCAAAGTGGGAGTGAAGAGCAGTGAAAAATGAGGAATCCAACAAAGGGGGAGCTCTAGAATCAGTGGAGAAGCATAAGAGTATTGAGTAAAGGGGGAGAAATGAGTAACACTTAGTCATTTTTCACTAAGTATTTCCATCAATGCCAAAGGGGGAGATTGTTGGCAAGAGACACTACTTAACATGATAGGTTTTGTCATTGATGGCATTTAAGACTATTCCACCCATCCGCATAACACAATTTGTTCATACCGGAAGTTAGAATCAGAATTTATCTAAGTCTAGGAAGTCAGAAACAGAGCAGGCGACAGGGTTCGGTATCTTGGTCTAGATCTCTCCAGTGGTAGATTAGAGTTTGCTGTGGATTTGAGGGAATCTTAAGCATTATAAAGATAATCTAAATCCAAAGTTTTGGCCTCTGGTGGAGAAGGATTCAAAATTTATTAGCATCTAAGTATCAGGCTAATAGTTTGACAGAACAGACAGAAGAAGAACAGGCTGACCTTGTAATTGATCTTGGTTCTGGATGTATGGAAGTTGTTGGTTGGACAAGTTGTGATGATCAGTGATAGTAGCTAACCTGACTAATGATTTGTGAGTGCAATTCTTGGTCGGTGTTACAAGTTGTACATGAATTTAGCTGACATAGCAGAATCTTCAATAAAGTTCTAAGTGTTCTTAAAGTCAATTGAAAAGTGGTTGAAGATTAGGATGCAGATATATATATAGCCAATGGATTTGAATGATTTTGGTGTGTGTGTGATGTGACTATGGAATAAGTGTGAAAAGGACAGAGATCTAAGGTTCGGATGTTAGCAGAATAGTAAACAAGGTAGAGTAAGGATGAAGTGTATCAAGTCAGTATTATGTGCTTAACCAGAACTGAACCCTTGCATTGGTAGATGCTATTATCAGTTCAAATTCATTGTAATCATCTTTCTGTAGGTAGTGAGCTCTGGGCAGTGAGCCCGAATGCATGTGCATTCCCCTTTGTAATACTTTTAACAGAGTATAATCTTTGTGGGTTAACCCCCACCGTGGTTTTTCCCTTAACTGGGTTTCCACGTCAAAAATCTTGGTGTCAAGTGTGTTATTTATGTTTATGCTCATGTGTTATTGATTGATGTTGTAATGTTTATATCATTAATTTGATTATAAGTTATAAAAAGGAATTAAAGGCAGAAAAGCTTGAATTGTGTGACAACTGATTCACACCCCCCTCTCAATTTTCTAGACTAATTCCAACAAGACAAAGATATTCAATCTACAAGATATGCAGAGCAAAACACTGTACTGTTCTTCTTAGACACTTGCTCAGACTCATTCAAATAATTTCCTTAGTTGTTGACCTTAGGTGTTGACATCAATGACAACACTTACTGCTCATACTTGCAACAAACCTGAATTGAAATAATTGCAGGTGAATACTAGAAACTCCTGTGCATGATAATCCTTTGCTATGGTGGAAATCTGATCTCAGGCTCACTGTAGAAACTTTGTTAAACTCTTAATTCTTCTACACAAAAATTTGAGCTCTCTAAATGCAATGTGTTAATTATGATAGAAAAAAATCCCCTTTTATTTTAAACAAACTCTGATTTTAGGGCTTATAAATGTCATTTGGGAGATTGGACAGTCTTCCCCAATAGGATCACTTTATTTTCATACAAGTGTCCACTGGCCCACTTTGAAATTTAAAAGCCAACAACCTTTTCTTAGCATTTAATGCAAAAAGCCCGTAGATGTGAGGATGGATATCCTACAAGGAATATCCCCATGGATATATGGGTGAGAATAACTGGATGATATCAGCATGGGTCAGGTCAACCATCATTGACTAAAGATTCACCATCGAGCTCTAACGATGTTCATGGTAAGTTGAGATGTCTATGTGGACACGTGGCATCGCATCATTTATTGAGCAAGGGGATGAATACTAACTTAAGATCTAGACATTACGAGTGCAAAATGCCCATCCAGTCAAAGTATCCAGATGATGTCAACAAAAGGAGACTCCCTCATTGTAGCGTAATAAAGTGATGTCATTGGGATCATGATATTAAAATAAGGTCATGACAATAAGAATGCGGAATATCCTTATGGCTTTAATATCCTGATGACATAAGCAAGATATATCCTTAGTGTTGTGTCAGGTGATTGTGACGTCATTGGCATATGGATCTCTAGATAATATCTAGATGTTAACTAATATCTGGATGATGTAAGCAAGTTTAGCATTCTTCACAGGATTGGGATGATGTGACGTCATCTAGATCTGGATGTTAAAATAAGATTGGGATATTATCAAGGCTATTATCCATGTGCTCTAATGTCTAGGTGACGCAATCAAGATCGAGAGTCTTCATGAAATTGAAATGACATGATGTAATCTGGATCAACATATTAGCTCAGATATGGATATTACATTAAGGTTTGGATATTAAGTTAATATCTGGATGTTAGCTAATATCCATGTGTGCAACAGTTTGATCCACTGAGTATATTAAAGTTGACGTCTAGATATTAACAAAGGTTAGGATATTAAGTTAATATCCAGATGTTATGACCAGGAGAATATCCCCATGACCTGTTGACCAAACTTTGACTGTGTTTAACTCCCTTGTTTTAACAAATTTCTGGGTGCTTCAAAAAGCAAATCTGCTTAAAATTTTATACTCTTTCATCTAGCAGGGTTTGTGGTGACAAATTCTAACTTTGAAAATTGGACCTATATCCTGGGGTCCTAATATGCATAGGATGACATCCTAACATACATTTGTTACTGATTTTACCATATGACCAAAAGAAAAAGGAAGCAAAGCCAAGCAAAAACAAAAAGTTGGGTCCCTATTTTGCTGGGGCAAAATGGGGCATATTGTGTTACCACACAACACTTCTATAGCTCTTGTATCAGGGAGATGGCTTCTTGATTCTGGAGCTTCTCACCATATTAAAAATACTTACATGAATGTAATTGGGAGGGGATTTGTTGATATTGGGGATGGCACTTTCAATAATGTTTTGTGTGTACCTCATTTGTCAAATAATCTTCTTTCCATTTATCAGATCATCCATGGTGGAGCAAGGAAGACTGTGGAATTTATACCTGATTTAGTTGTCATTCAAGACTTGGAGAGCAGAGAGATTGTTGCTACTAGGATGGTTGATCATGCATCTTGATTATACTCCTTTTTAGACTTTGCACCTAATGATGGCTCTGATTCTTTAGCTGTTGATCACACTCCTTGTGTGACATTTGATTTTGACGAGAATTTTGGTTACTTGAACCTGGGTATTCTAAAATCTGATCCAGTTCTTGAGCCTTATATTTCTTCTCCTCCTCCCCCTGCTTGTTCTAAGATTTGCATTGCAGTGACGCAGGAGATTCCTATTGGTCTTCTAGAGATAGTTCCTTGGGACACATTTCTACCTAACATCTCATCCTTGTTTGTAGAGTCCCACATTGTAGATTTGGGAGACACTATTGATTGCATTCATCTTCTCTTTGATGGAGTAGATTCTTCTTTAGATGTTATGAGGGCACATTCAAACCCTCCTATTTTTCTTTGCCTACATCTACTTCTACAGTGACAGTTTCTACAGATATTAATGAGTCATATCTGACTCAGTCATCATTCATGTTGACACATGTTGCAAAAGTACTAGCCTCTTCTATGGTACCTCATCCATATTAGTATTTGTCACAGTTTGGCATTGGCTTAGAGATCCTTGAGCAGAATTTGGAGGAGTGATGCAGAGGGAAATCTAGCTAACAGATAAAACAGGTTGAAGAATCCTTTGAAAAGCCCACAAAATAGCCTTTACAGTGTACATCGGCAAGACCAGGTAGAAGTCACACCGAAATATCCATATTCTTGCCTATCGGCAAGACTGTACACCATCGGTCAAATGAAAAAGACTTTCACCGATACATATTTCTCCCCGACGAGTCTACCATCAGCCAGATCCCGCAACTCTCACTCCGATGAGCATTCTATCTGTCGGTAAGACTTGAACCATCGGAAATATATTTTCCGCATCCCCCGACAACACATCTTTCACCGATGAACCATCCATCGGCGAAACTTCTCAAATCTCACCCCGATCGGCTTGACATAAATCATCGGCCACTTCATGAATTCCTTCACCGATAAGTCTTCTCTCCCCGATGGTTAGAACCATTGGCTAGACCGATACTACCGTCCTCCCGAATTCCTCTGTCGGCAAAACTTAAAGATTGTCACTCCGATACAATACGATCGGCAAGATTAATGTTATCGGTTCAATGCACCTTTATCTACCCGATAGACTTAGTTAGTCTGATGACCTTATGCCGAAACAATAAACACCAAACTTTTCCTTCGGTGAGACGAATGTCTTGCTCTCCACGATGCTCCTTCTATCGGCGTGACTCCGTCGATCGGCATAACTTCCAAAGCTTCGCCCGATGTGCTTTCCTCACACCGATGGCTTGCACATTCATTACTTGACTTACTATAGCCGGTCTTCCTTACCATTTCCACCGGTCATTTCTTGTATCATTCGGAATGCATATTCAGCACATACAACAATGATATACAAATGTGAGATACACACAAACTGTTCCGACATACAATAGACGTATACACATAGAATGTCTTTGACATACAAAGACGTATACACACAATTTGTATATTCTCAACATGCAATGATAGGATGTACACATACATCTGTGATATACTCAAGAAATGCTCATTTCGTGATACAACCCAAAACTCACGCTGTTAACTTTCTTTGCACATTGTAACTGAACAGAACACACGAAAACTACAGAAACTACAGAACAGAAATAAATCTAACTACATGGAGGTCATTCCACTGATTTCAAAGAAATCCACCAGTGGAATGACTCCAATCGGTATCACTGTAGTTTGACCAGAAAACACAGAATTTCTTTATTCCTTCTACTTCAGAATAAAATATAATTTCTCTCGACTCTGTTCGTTCACCTCTCTTCTACACGAACAGAAACCAACTATATAAAGACTCTCAATTGACAGTTACATACGGTGGAAGGTGAATCACCTATAACTATATACGCCTAAAAATGACACAAATTATCCTAAATAAATATTCTAAATATTTATTCCATTCTTCCATTAATTAAATAAATATTCCAAATTTATTTAATCAATTCACTATCTCACAATTAAATAAATTCTATTTATTTAATTAAAATTCTTCCAAAGTCCTTCACAATTAAATAATCATAAATTATTTAATTGAGCCTAATTCCTCTATCCTAAAGTTCTAAATTCAAAATTCCACCTCACCTTTACACCTCACCTTTTTCCACCTCACCTTGTCCACCTCATCAGGTTGCACATGTAATTAAATATATTTAATATTTAATTACCTTATTTTCCCTCACCCACATGGCCTATTTCCTCTCCAATCAGAGGTTAGTTAACCAATCAATAAAATCTGTTAACTAACCTGTCAGTTGAGTCAAATCCTTAATCAATCCAGTCAGTTCCACAATCCACTCTTCTAACTGATCAATCAAGTCTGTTAACAGACCAGTCAATGGAGTTAACTCTCCAATCAGTTTTGTCACATCCCACCTTTCATGATGGAGCTGGGACACTTGTCACATTTCCACTGGTTGCACATTCCTCAACCATCCTCAACCGTTGATCTTCATATCTTCTCTCAACCGTTGATTCCTATTCCTCCAAGTCTATAAATGAAGCTTCATCCCTTCATTCTATTCATCCAGGCTTTTGACATCGTTACTCTGCAGAAATATCACCAGCGCGCCTTTGGCACCCATTTGTCATCTACAAGCTTGAGATCACCATTGTTGCATTGGAGCTCACCTTCATTGCACATCACACCATAGCCGTTCACCATCGACTTCCTCAAACAGCTTTAAAAGATTGCACTCTCTGAGGGCTCATCTCATCTGCGAAAGGACGAT
Source organism: Cunninghamia lanceolata (assembly GCA_027924645.1). Lineage (NCBI taxonomy): Eukaryota > Viridiplantae > Streptophyta > Pinopsida > Cupressales > Cupressaceae > Cunninghamia > Cunninghamia lanceolata. The sequence goes on along the minus strand of BSBN01000822.1, from coordinate 15,161,661 downwards.
TCGTGATAGGCGAACAACAGAAGTTTCGAAACGGAAGAGGTTTGCTGTGTTTGTTCATTGCTTTGTTTACTTGAATCTTCTTTGTTTCTCTATTCTGTTGATGTTTGGGTCATCTACTATTTATTTGATTGATCACTATTTTACCCTCACATTTTTGGCGCCCACGGTGGGGCCGTTGCCCCTTTATTTCACCATTTTTGAGCTTTTTTGAAGGCAGGTTCCGTACAGATCCCGCAGAGTCACGCACAGGTTCTTTCGGCGCATTTGTTCATTTTTACGGTGCTTTTGAAGACTATTACGGTGCTTTTTAAAATCCTGCGCATCTGTGTATTCTTGCTGTGCTTTTACAGACTGTTACGGCGCTTTTGTTAAAACTGCGCATTTGTTGACTGTTACTGCGCTTCCATAGACTGTTGCTGCGCATACGTTAAAACGACGCATCTGTTGACTGTTACGGTGCTTCTGACAACTGTTGCTGCGCATACGTTAAAACTGCGCATATGTTCATTTTAACGGCGCATCGGTTCATTTTTACGGCGCATTCGTTAATGCTGCGCTTCTGTTGATCACTTCTGTGCATCTGATCACTGAAGCTGCGCATTTGTAACTGGCTCAGGTTTTAGTACTTTTCTAGAGTATTTTGCTAACGCTAACCCTTTTGTAGGTGTTTGCTGGAGCGGTTTTGCAGGATAGGCTCGAGTTTAGCTACATGTAGTTGCATCTAACTAGCTCACATTTTATTTTCGGAGAAAGAGTAAAATGGTTGTTCATTACAAATCTTCATCTAGTCTTAATTAGGGAGGAAATAACTGGTTTATTTCATGCTTGCATTGCAAACAAACTTCCAAGTTATTGCTATCTAAGATTTAAAATTGAACTCATCATTGATCTTGCAGTTAAAATGAACCATTGCTATATCATGAGACCTGAATTTCAAAGTTAACAATCTCGTGCAACGTGGACTTAAAATTGAACTCACAACTGCTTTCTGAAGTTAAAATGAACCATTACTATATCGTGAGACCTGAATTTCAAAGTTAACAAATCTTGTGCAACATGGATTTAAAATTGAACTCACAACTGCTTTCTGGGATTTAAAATCGAACCACTGCAATATTATTGAAATCACTTCAAATTTTTGTTTGAGTAGCCTAGCCCATTTAGTTTTTATCTTTTTAACTAGGGTGGATTAATCAGTGTATTCTGTGCCTACGAATGACAATAGGCTTATGCTCTCCCCTCTTCTGGGTGATCAGAGTGCCAGACTTGTCATTCTACTTGTTTAACCTTTAGGAGGGGCCTGCCCTTGGATGCACGCTTGTCCAAGCGGGAATGACCCTGAGTGGTAACAGGCTAACGCCAAGCCCTACCGAGCCACTTAAAATAAATTGTGCTTGAGGTGAAAACCTCCTGCAACGAGTGCTGTTATGTTACACCGACGGCCAACCTCCCCCAAAACCCTCTTAGGCGCAACCCTGTGAGGCTGGGAGACTCCATAACGGAGAGTAGCGCCGCCGCACGTGTAACCACTTGAACGGTTGCCTGAATTAACTACCTCTTGTTTTAGTGGCCCAAATCCCTTATAATCCATTTCTCGCCTAGGATTTTGTGCTTGCTTTTGTCCAAAATAGAGTCGAAACACTACAAAAACAATGGAAAACTACAAAATACTCTTTGTGCTTGCTGTGTTTTCTTGCTAAATTAATTTATAATATCAGATCAGGAAGACCTTTTCCAGCCAAAGAATACCAAAAATAGAGAAAAATCCCAAAAAATTTGCAAAAAATACCAGAACTGCGCATATACCCTTTTCTGCTGCGCATATACAGCGACTTGCTGCGCTTTGTACCGACTTACGGCGCTTTTATACCTTTCTGCTGCGCATATACACTGTTCTGCTACGCTTTTACAGCGACTTGCTGCGCATATACGCTGACCTACTGCGCATATACTTTTCTGCTGCGCATTTGCACACAGTTGCTGCGCATACATACTTCACCAGAGCGGCGCATATACAGCGACTTACGGCGCATTTGCCCATTCTTGCTGCGCATTTGTTTCTGCGCATGTGTGATAGTGAGCATCTGCCCTATTTTTGAGAGATTTTCGTCAGCTGTTCAGAGTACCCATTTCAGCCTAGTTTCATTTTCTGAGGTCAGAATCTACCTTGCAGTCAATCTTCATCCATTTCACCCATTTCTCTCTCTTTCGACAGTCGTCCCAGTCACCTTCTGTCCTAGTCACTCTTGCCCCAACGTCATTCTGTCCCATACCGAGTCGACATAGGTCCTTCTTCGTTTCATTCGTGAATTCACGTAAGCCTAGTAGGTCACAGTACCTTTTGCTAGTAGTCTTGTTGAACGACTAAGCCCTACACAGTGAGACTGGTATCGACTACCCTTGCTAGTGGCTAAAGTCTTGTGTCAACCGTCTTACCTGAAGTCATTCAGCGAGAGAACCCTTTGTCCAAGTCTTGTCCTCGATATCCCATTCATTACAGTCTTAGTCGACACCTTGCCAAAATTTCTAATCCTAGTCCATTTCATCCCACCCCACCTTGCATGGTTCTTACTCGATCCCAGTACAACAAGCTAACTGAAATGGCCGACTCTTCCGATCACATCGCCCCACCATGCGATGATGACGAAGAAATTTCTCGTGAGGAATTAGTGGCACACATGCAAGATAGCAAATTCCAACGCCTAGTGGAGAAAGTGCTCCTTGAGGACCCCACCAAATATTTCCATCATCTTGCTAGTCTCAGAATCAAACTCCCCGCAGACTTTGACATTAGCTCCATCATGGAAAATGCAGACAATGAACGTGAGAGGGACACAAATGACACAGTCCCAAATGCACATGAGAGAGGCACAAATGACACGGTCCCCCAGGCCAATGAGAGAGGAAAACAACACATAGATCAAAATGCTCCTATGGTGGATGTGAGACAACAAATTGAGAGTCTAAAGCTAGAAATCTCCAACCTTAAGATCGGCACCAGTTCCAAGAACTACTCCTTGGAAGATATAGCACCATACCCCTTTGACAGAAGTTTGGTCATGAAACCATTCCCCTTTCAGTTCAGAATCCCGAAGTTTGACAAATACAAAGGGAAGGGGGACCCTAGAGATCATATCCGGGAATTCACTGCAGCATGTTTAGAAGTAGCTCACAATGAGACCTACTTAATGAGACTATTCCCAAGATCTTTAGGAGGTCAAGCTATGGAGTGGTTCTCGCGTCTTCCACCAGGAATCAAAACTTTTGACGAACTTGTCAATAAATTCATAACGCACTTCTCTTACAACATAGAACACGAGGTATCTATGCTAGACCTATGCAACACCAAACAAAAAGGTGGTGAGTCTTTCGCCACCTTCTTACAACGATGGAGACAGCTAGCTAGTAAGTGTTCTTACGACATGCCTGAGAAACAACTATTGGAAATGTTTGTCCACAATTTGAATCCTGATCTTAGCTATCAGATTCAGATAGAATGCCCTACCTCATTCACCAAAGTCATTGAAATGGGGCTATTCATTGAGAAAGCTATGATCGCTAAAGGAACTCTCAAGCTCTACAAGGACACACCTCCTTCCAGTTACACAACGGACAAGTCAAAGTTTTGGACCAAGAACAAGAATGTGGTCAACGATGGAGTAGTGGATGCCAAGGCGGCAGCCCCTAAACAACAACCCATATTCACTCTTAAGGAAGAAGCAAATAACGGTGCACTCAACAAGCCACCCCCTCGGGAATCTAGACCTTGGTTCAATTCAAACCCAAGGAGAAAATTCACGCCGTTAGGAGAATCTCAAGAGTCTGCTCTTAGGAAGTTGTTGGCTAACATTGAAATTTCTCTACCACCAACAAGAGATTATGAGCCTATAGTCAAACCTCCCTATTGGAAGGACACAGACTATTGCGAGTATCATCGAGGAAGGGGGCACACAACCAATAATTGCATCTGTCTTAAGAACGTCATACAGGATATACTGGATCAGAATTAGGGAGGGACACAATAGCATACCTCCAATGAATCTCATGTGGCCTACCGGGATCCTCTCCTAAACCACAACCGGCCGTATAACAACAATCACAACAGCGGTCACCACAACAATGGTCACAATGGCAACAACTCCAATGGCCATAACAATAATGACAACAATCGCAACAGGCCAAACCAGAACAGTGGGTCGAGTAATGCTAACTATGCAAGCGTTCCCTTTGAGTACACCATTAACTGCATTTCTGAGCATGTTCCGCAAGTCAACGTCATATCCCCCAACCAACAACCAGGACCTAACAGAACTGGTTGTAGTATAATTACCCGCAGTGGTAGAGTCACGATCAACACCACTCCTCCAAGGTCGTTGCCATCTCTGTCTAACTCTCGCCCATATAATGTCATTGACCAATTGCAAAAGACTCCGGCTCACATTTCTATATTGGACCTCTTGCGTCTATCTCCTTCTCATAAGGAGATTCTTGAGAAAGCCTTAGTGGAAACTACTGTCCCCACTAACCTAGCCCAAGAAAAGTTTCAAACCATGGTGGGTAATTTGACATCCTCCACTTCCATCTCATTTACAGAACAAGATGACCTTTCCATGTCTCAACCCCACAACACTCCTCTACACATTGTCGCATTCGTACACAGGCACCGCATCAAGAGGGTTCTCATTGATGGGGGTGCCGGTTTGAATATTTGCACTTTGAAGCTAGTCCTTGCATTGGGGTTCTCTGAATAGGCAGTAGATCCAAGACGGAAAATTACTATCAAAGCCTATGACGAGGAGGAACGCACCACAAAGGGCACGGTTGTCCTACCCATTCAAGTGGGACCGGTAATTAAAGATGTGGTGTGCCAAGTCCTTGATCGGGAGCTTGCTTACAATATTCTACTAGGGAGACCATGGATCCACGCCATGAAAGCTGTCCCCTCCACCTACCATCAATGCATAAAGTTCCCACACGATGGCAAACAGGTCACCATACACGGCGACCCTGACCCCTACCAACATTGTAACTCTTTTCAAGCAAAACCGGAATGTGTCATACCCAACAATCGAGCCCATATCTCCCCTACTCCGCCACAAGACCATACTGCCGAAGCTTCCTCCTCCCGGCCCAAACCAATGAAAATCACCATAAAAGAAAATGGCGTGGGGGAATACCAGATTGAGCACAGCCTCAACCTTGCAAAAATGCCCTTGTCTCCTCGCTCCTTTGGCCAGCCCAAGCATCAACCCAGGCATTTTCCAAAGCCCTCTGCTCCTCCTATCACTCCCGCACACCCCTTTGTAAAATGGGGGACCTTATCTGATGAATCAGAGGAGTGAGATCTCTTGCAATGGCTTTATGCCGAAGAAGAAAACACACCCCAAGAGCCACCTAGACTCCCTACAGAACTCTATGGACGGGGTGAAACCATCTTGCATAGGATGGGATATGAAGGACAAGGCCCTATCGGCCTCAGAAAAGAAGGGATCATCGAACCTATACAACCTTCTTCCTCCTCTTCGGCAAGAAACACCACTGGCTTGGGATACAAAGGCAAGGGCAAAGCCAAAGAAAATGCCTGCCTAGTGGAGACAATTCAAAAACCCCAAGAGGATAGTGACGCAGATTCGGATGATTCCAACCAGTATGAATGGGACGAGCTGACAGAACACTCCTACGATGACAAGGAGGTTGACACCATCCAAACTCTTAGCCCATATCATGAGAGACAAATGCAATGGGACAGACCACTAGAGTCTGATTTGTCCCTCCCTAAAGTTATGGCTTTCGAGGAAAGTTTCGATTCCATTGCGATAAACAACCTGGAAGAAAGTACCACTTAGAACACTACCCCCACCTGTGCTCCTAATATTTCCATCCACACTATCAATGAATCAGGTCTTTCATCCGACTCCCTTCCCCTCTTACACCCTGAGCTTATTGACTGGGACCTGCAAGGGACCCCTCAATTAGATATGTTCCAGAATGATGATGCCTACATTGACTATATGGGACTTAGAGATCATTTACCAAAAGGAGATCATAAAGCCGGTTTCGCTATTGAACTCAATACTGTAGCTTACTTCGGGGAGGGTGCCAAGCCTTCTAGTCGCAAAAATGTAAAGATCAAAAAGGGATCTGACGGTGAAAACCGCCATGCGGCAGTGTCAGATCATAAAACAGTAAAAAGAAAGGACGTATCTGAAGGTGAAAACCCAACTGTGGCACCTGACGATGGATTGCTTGACACCCTCCCAAGTGACATATATCAAGAAAGGTCACAGATCGTGGTAGAGCCAACAGAGCCAGTGAACATTGGAACCGAAGAGCAGCCTCAGATTATCCACTTTGCAAAATCTCTGACGCCGCCTGAGAAAACCAAGTTTGTACCATTCTTTAAGAAGAAGAGAGGCAGCTTTGCTTGGTCATATGCCGACATGCCAGGTTTGGACCCAAACCTGATTCTACATCACTTGCCATTGGATCCAGGGGTGAAGCCCGTAAAGCAAAAACTAAGAAAGATGCATCCCCATATAGCCTTACTGGTCAAGGAAGAACTCAAGAAATTATTAGACGTGGGGTTCATCAGAGCCATAGATTACCCTGAATGGATATCTAATATTGTGCCGGTGTCTAAACCAGATGGCAGGGTCCGACTATGCAACGATTTTAGAGATTTAAACAAAGCATGCCGAAAAGATGACTTTCCCTTGCCTAACATCGATATCATAGTCGACCTCACGGCAGGACATACAATGCTGTCACTTATGGATGGATTCTCAGGGTACAACCAGATCAAAATAGCACCAGAGGATCAGCACAAAACCGCTTTCACTTGTCCATGGGGTACCTTTTGCTGGAATGTCATGCCATTTGGGCTGAAAAACGCAGGTGCTACATATCAGCGGGCCATGACAACTATATTTCACGACATGATGCATGTGACCATGGAAGATTATGTTGACGACATCTTGGCAAAATCACTCACCAGGGACTCACACCTGGACACATTAGAGAAAGTCTTCCAACGGCTGGACCAATTCCAAGTAAAATTGAACCCTAAGAAATGTGTGTTTGGGGTAACATCGGGCAAGCTACTAGGCTTCATCGTGTCAGCAAACGGCATAGAGGTAGACCCGGCCAAGGTCAAAGCAATCATGGACATGCCTCCGCCCAAAACTCTAACACAGTTGAGATCCTTACAGGGCAAGCTACAGGCCATCCGCAGGTTCATCTCACAGTTGGCAGACAAGTGCCACCCTTTTAGCCATCTCCTACATAAGAACGTTCCATTTAAGTGGGATGAGCAGTGCGAAGAGGCATTCAACAAGCTCAAGGAGTACCTCATGAATCCTCCTATACTCATGCCTCTGATCCAAGGAAAGCCTTTGATTCTCTACATATCTGCTACACCTACTGCTCTTGGGGCTCTCCTAGCGCAGCAAGACTATGAGAACAAGGAAAGAGCTGTGTACTACATCAGTCGAACCTTAGTGGGCTACGAGTTGCAGTACTCACAGGTGGAATGTTCATGCCTTGTGGTGGTTTTTGCCTCACAAAAACTCTGACACTACATGTTGGCACATCCTGTCAAACTCATTGCCAAGATCGACCCACTAAAATATCTTCTCAGCAAAGCAGCTCTCACAGGTCGACTAGCCAAATGGGTTATGCTTCTTAGCGAATATGATATAGAGTATGTGGATAGAAAAGCCATCAAGGGGCAAATCATCGCAGACCAACTAGCTGAGGCACCATTACAAGACACTTCACCAATGCAGTTTGAGTTCCCCGATGAATCTTTATTCACTCTGTCAACATCTCCTTGGAAACTCTACTTCGACGGGTCTTACACCAACCATGGATCGGGGGCAGGTATCTTGTTCATCACTGCCCAAGGCGACACAATTCCAAAGTCCTACAGGTTGTTATTTCCATGCACTAACAATATAGTGGAGTATGAGGCTTTGGTAATTGGTCTCAAGATGGCCACTGAGTGGAAAATCCAAGCACTATGTGTCTACGGTGATTCTTAGCTTGTCATAAACCAGGTCAATGACGAGTATCAGACCAAAGATGAGAAGCTCATCCCATACAAGAGAATGGTCAACGACCTCAAAGAACATTTTGGGACCATCTCGTTTGAGCAAATACCCAGGATAGAGAACAAAGTAGCAGATGCAATGGCGACCATAGCCTCTCTTCTTGAGATACCTGAACATGAGTCACGGTATGAGTTCTTAGTAGAAACAATTCGACAGCCGGCTTATGATCTCCTCGAAACCCATTCCGTTTGCCACCTAGTAGGATCTGATTTGCCTTGGTACGGTAAGACCTACACTTACCTCAAGGACAATATCCTTCCTTTGGACCTCTCTTCCAACCAAAAACGAACTTTCATCCGACAAGCCTCCCGTTACACCATTATCGCCAATACCCTTTACCGACGTGGTCTGGATGGTACTTTACTCCGTTGTCTAGAACAAGAAGAATCTATAACTGCCTTGCGAGACGTGCACGAAGGGATCTGCGGAACACACTCCAGCGGTCCTTCCTTAGCTAAGAAACTCATGCGTTTGGGTTATTACTGGCCCAATATGGAAATGGATTCATATCAGTTCGTCAAAAAGTGCAAACAGTGCCAGATACATGGGAACCTGATTCATGCACCTGCTCAGGAGTTGAGACCTCTAACGACACCCTGGCCCTTTTGCCAGTGGGGACTTGACCTCGTGGGAAAGATTCATCCGCCCTCTTCCAATGGCCATAAATTCATCATAACCGCCACTGAGTACTTTACAAAGTGGATTGAAGCCGTTCCCTTATCAACCGTCACAGGAAAGCAAATTTCCTCTTTCATTCTGAATTACATTATCTGCCGATATGGCATCCCTTCATCCATCATAACGGATAATGGGAGACCCTTCAAAAATCAGGATGTCCAGGAACTTTGTGAACGTTTCAAGATCCAACACCGCTTCTCCACTCCATATTACCCCCAAGGTAACGGCCAAGCTGAGGCATCGAACACAACCATTCTGAGAATCCTAAAGAAGACTGTCAATGAAGCTGGTCGCGATTGGCACGTCCAACTCAATCCCGCTCTGTGGGCCTATCAAACCAGCATACGCACTCCCACAGGTGCTACACCCTACGCCCTCGTCTATGGTTCCGAAGCCATCCTTCCCATTGAGGTCGAACTCCCATCCCTTCGAGTGTCGTTGAAAGGTCTCATATCAGACGAAGAGTACAGAGTCTCCAGACTACAAGAGCTAGAACTGCTAGAGGAAAGGCGCTAGAAAGCTTTTGACCATCTCAAAGCCTATCAACAGATGATGTCAAGAAGCTACAACCACAAGGTTAGACCAAGATGCTTCAAGGTTGGGGACCTCGTCCTAAGAGAGAACCCTCGCAATCAGCAGGACAGAGAAAAGAAAGGCAAGTTTGAGCCTAACTGGCTTGGACCCTATGTAATTATAGCAGCTTACGGATCGGGGGCATATCAGTTGGCCACATCGGAAGGTGAGTTGTTTGATGATCCAATCAACAGCATGCACCTTCGCCGGTTCTATACCTAAGAGAACCCCAGTGCAAGGGGGTACAATAAAGTCAAAAAAATCAAAAAATCAAAAAAATCAAGAAAAAGTTACAAAGAGAAAATACAAAAAAATTAGAAAAAAGTAGCAAGCATACAAAAAAATCGTCCTTTGGTGAAAACCTGGCAAACAGGCGCCTTGGATAGGTATCATGGGGAAAACCTGGCAATCAGGCGTCATGTTACTTTCTAGCTTCTCGTGCAAATAAAAGCAAGTGATGAAAACCTGGTAAACAGGCGTTACTTGTGGCAAACCGCATTCTCCATCTTTGGGAATCCAATCACCTTGAGCCCATTCTCCCTCTATTTTCCTCATTCGACCCATATCCATCCCACAATAAACGCTTGACAGTTACCTATCATGGCTTGATACTCACCTTGTGGCCTTGTCAACCAAGGTTTTGTCCCATACCGTCTCCTCAATGTAAGCCTAGTGTAGTGTCTCTCGTCAGTGTCTGTGGTCCGAATCCGTGAACTACGTTGCCTCTGCGCCGTCACGTAGGCAAGGCCATTATTCTAATGCGCCCCCGAGGCTTCCATCTCTCCCAAGGTCCCATTCGTCTCCTTTCTTGTCTTCATTCTTGTCGTCTTTCTTCTAGTCCATCCAAGGTCCATTAGGGTTTACCCCGAACTACGTTGCCTCTGCATCGTCACGTAGGCAAGGCCATTTAGCAATGAGCCCCCGAGGCACTAGGTCAGTCCCTTAGGGTCCGTCTTCTCAATAAGGATAGTGCAACCTTCTCATCAGGTAAGCAAATGCAAGCAAACACCCGCACTTCAAGCAGACATCCCGACAATGATCATCTTAACCTATCCAATGCAAAGCAAATACCCAAGGTCTTCTAAATGATTTTATGCAAAATTAAGGCAAGAAATAAACACATATCAATGCAAATGTGCTTTTGTAGATTGGAACCTAGGGTTAAGTTACAGAGTCTTGATTTTTGCTATCATACCTTCCTATGCTACTCAAGGATGCCAAAAGCTAGAGATGCTATGATGGGGGCATGATTACTTTCTTTGTTTGCTATTTGGGGATTAAACTTTAGTAATGTGAAGCCTTGTCTTAGGACGTGATCGGCAAAAGATCATCGAGGACATCAAAGGTCTAACATGAACGGGGGCAATCCTTGCTTGTTGAAATGCAAGAGGTACTCAGGTCATCTAGATTCAATTTTGACTAGATGCTTGTATTAACTTGCTAAATCACAATCCATGTAAGCGATACTCAGGTCATCTTGGTTCAATTATACCTCGATGCTTGTATTCACTTACAACATTTCAGAAAAGTACCAAAAACAAAATGCCCAATGATGAAATAAAGCAATCTAAAAGCAAAGCATCCGTCCTATATCCATACACCCATCCATACAATCCTCATTATTCAAACTATGCAGAGTAACGATATCAAGAAAAATTCCTAAGTCACTCTTTCGCAACCATTCCTCTATCCATCATGTCATTCTTATGTCGATAGAGTACATTTGGACATCACAAAAACAAGGCATATAGGAGCATATCATATCATTCGTAGCAACTCATCATGCACATGATTAGGTTAGTAGAATGCACCATCCAATGCATTAGGTCACCAATACATTTGCATCACATCTTAATCTTAAAAGCCCAGAAAATCAAACAACATAGCTAAGTGCATCACATATATAGTTGCATCACCACATAGTACTCATGTTACAACTGCATACATTCAAAGCATTACATCATATAAACATCCAATAGCATCTCGCATATCTATACAGCATCATAACATAGAAATCATGTTCCATACATATACATTTGCATTAGATCATATAGACATCACATATACAGTTTCATCATAACATAGAAATCACGTTTCATAGACATACATTTGCATCATCACATAGACATCATATTACATTTTGCATTCATTTGTCACATTAGATCATATAGACATCATATCGCAGCATATCAAAGTATTTCTCATATAGCATCATATAGACCATCTAACTATGCAATAGAATCACATCATACAATAGAAGTAAAGTCATCATCTCATAATGCATGCAATAGATACACAAAGTTGCGTCATCATCCATACTATCATATACAAAGAGGTCCAAATGTACAATATCGCCATCTCTCTCAAAATCAAAGTGTCATATACAATATGCGTCTAAATAGACGGTGATACATGTCCCAAAAATGTACAAAATCGGGTCTGTGTCTACCCCTGCTGCTGTGGGCCACCACTGCCAGCTCCTGACTGCTGAGGTCCCATCACGGATGCCCCTGACTGTGAAGGACCTGCTCTGTGAGCCACCCTGGACTGACTCCTGAAACTCCCTGCCCTCTGGCTTGAGGATACGGCACCATGGTACAAGCCTCGGTAGTACTGTGCCTGTTGCTGCACTCTGGCTAGGTCTGTCTGTGCCTGTGCCAACTACGTCTGCAACTGGCCTACCTGTGCCTGTGCCTACTGCACCTGCCCAACCAAAAATGTACTCGCTGCATCTGTGCCCATGGCAGCCACTGCTGTGTCCCTCTCTACTCAGATAAGGCATACCCGGGCATCTGCCATGTCTCGCTCGCGAGTCAAACCAGCGATCACCGCTGCATCTGTATCTCGCATCCTCTCCACTCTCCTCAGCTGTGCCTGCAGCTCTCGCACCTGTCCCCTCAGGCTGGCTATAGTCCTCTCATGTGCCTCACCCTGCACTGGCCCCTGTGCTGCCTCTGCCTGTCCTAGCCCTTGCTGCTGCGGCACCTGCTGCTGTGGTACCTGCTGGGGTGGTGGCATCTGTGCCTGCTGCTGTACCTCCCCCTGTCCTGGCACTGCCTGCCCAGCCCGATCTATCCTCCTCCGCTGCCTCGGCCTCTCTGCAGCTCGGCCACCCCGTCCTCATCCTCCTCTAGCGCCCCTCCGCCCTGGGCCAGCCTCTCCCTCCTCCTCTGAGTCCGCCTCGTCAATACGGGGCACCAGCATGCCAGGTCCTGAATATCTCAGGAATGGATGTGCAGTAATCCAGTCCTCATACTCCTATGTGACCCCTGCATCTGCTATCTCTCTCCGCATGTCCCATGCCACGTAGGGCAACTGCTAGAACTCTGCCAGGGCCTCCTCGTATGAAGCCATCGGCCCCCATCTGACCCTCTCTGCATGAGTCCGGGCAAACATAGCCTGTCCCTGTGGCATGCCCTGTCTCCTGCCAAACTGTCGCAGCACTCGGCCCACCATCTGCCTCTCCAGTATGTGCCGTGTCCAGCCTATCAACCACCTGGTCTGAAAGCAGAAGGGTAGCTCATCTCCCTCGTCATCCCAGGGCTCGCAATCCAAATATGGCCGCCAGATGACCACATCTACCCCATCCAAAGTATGCCGCCAGTACTCTAGCTTCCCCAGCCTGTGCTGGGAAATCACTCCTGCATAGCCATAGCTATATGGCTCTCCCCTCTACCTCGCGAAGACGCATATCAGCCTGGTCACCGCTATGTGCTCCCACAGCCAGAACTGTAACAGCAACACCCCAGCCGATAGACTCGTGCTGCGGTGGTACACCACCTGATGCATGTCATGGTAGAGGTGGGCTAGCACGCAGGGTCCCCACGCATATCGGGTGCCCTCGGTCAGCATCCGCTCCATGATCCTGCCCCATCCAATGGGGAACCCATGCGATCTCCTATCCGGGCATACAATGCCCCCAATCAGCCCAGCCACAATCCCAGGGAAGTAGTCGTAGCAGTCATAGATATCCTGCCAAGGGATGACCTGTCCCACCAGCTCGGGATCATCAAATACTCGCTGACACTCGGCGAGTCCCGCGTCCTACTGTGTGTCGTACTCCACCAACTCGCCTACTACGGGCAAGTGCAGTATCCGGTAGACATCCTCCAGCGTCACAGTCATCTCTCCAGTAGGGAAGTGGAAGGTCCCGTCCTCGCTGTGGAATCTCTCCACGGTAGCTGTCAACAGTCCTCGGTTCACCTGCACCTCGGGCATAAAGCAAACATAATCTAAACCCATGGCACCAAGCGCCACTCTGTCAGCCTCCGTCAGCATGTATCTCTGCAATAGAGGCATAGGGAACGTCTCCCTCGACTGTAGAGTCTCTCGTATCTCCTCCTGCAAACACACAATGCAAGGCATCAGTCTCAAGCTGCATATACCATACTCAACATATCTATTGAACTATATCAACTAAACTTAGCATTTCAAATTGATCAAAACAGCACACTACATCTCTTGACTAGATTCCTGCAATCTCGGAGATAGCTCATTGATTCATGCGTCAAACAGGACGCTAATCGAATCAATTTGGCTAAGTAATTTGCCATCCCAAGCAAATGCGCCACTACAGGTGGTAAATGCGCCATTTTTGGTATATGCACCGCAAAAATTAACATATGCGCCGCAAAATTGCATATGCGCCGCTACAGGGCACATATGCGCTGTTCTAACGCATGCGCCGCGAAAATCCACGTATGCGCCGTGAAATTACGGGTGCGCCACAGGAGGTCACATATGCACAACTTTAACAAATGCGCTGCTACATTTCACGCATGCGCGGCAGAAATACAAAAGCGCCGCCCAATTACGAAAGCGCAACTAAAATGCACAAATGCACAGCTTTCACGCATGCACCGTCAAAACCGGCATATGCACCGCAAAATTACAAAAGCGCAGCTTCGCGAGGCATATGCGCCGTTCTGCGTTTCGGCGCATTCATTTCACCTATTTTCTACGTGCATTTATGACACCTAAACTCAACCCTAGGAGAAATTTTTTGAAGCACGTACCGGGGGTCCTGCCTCTGCTGGCCGCCCGAATCATCGGACTCGCTCGAATCAGTGCTCCTCGCGTGGAATGTCTGCTGCTCTGGCCGCCATGCTGCTCTAAGTTTGCTCTGAGCTCTCTTTCTCCAATCCAGATCAACCAAGTGTGCAAATGACTATTCTTGTGGACCCAGCTCCTATTTATAGCCTCCAAAACCCTAATTCTGGCTAGGTGATGACTATGGACTACTTCCCGTGTCCGTTTTTCCTCCCATTTTCTTCCCGTATCCCTGACCGCGTCCCTTTTCCTCCAACCTATCCTAACCCCTTCCTCATCGTGAGATCGTCCGTCTCCAAAACTTTCGCTATTTTTCTCGTCCAATCTCCCGAGGGGGCAGCCTATCGTCATTTAACCTGTACCAGGGGCAAACTGGGGCATGTATCATCACTCAGACTATCAATTTCTTTGAAGCAACGCCGTAAACTGCATTGCATCAAAGAGGGGCAAAATTTATACGCCTAAAAATGACACAAATTATCCTAAATAAATATTCTAAATATTTATTCCATTCTTCCATTAATTAAATAAATATTCCAAATTTATTTAATCAATTCACTATCTCACAATTAAATAAATTCTATTTATTTAATTAAAATTCTTCCAAAGTCCTTCACAATTAAATAATCATAAATTATTTAATTGAGCCTAATTCCTCTATCCTAAAGTTCTAAATTCAAAATTCCACCTCACCTTTACACCTCACCTTTTTCCACCTCACCTTGTCCACCTCATCAGGTTGCACATGTAATTAAATATATTTAATATTTAATTACCTTATTTTCCCTCACCCACATGGCCTATTTCCTCTCCAATCAGAGGTTAGTTAACCAATCAATAAAATCTGTTAACTAACCTGTCAGTTGAGTCAAATCCTCAATCAATCCAGTCAGTTCCACAATCCACTCTTCTAACTGATCAATCAAGTCTGTTAACAGACCAGTCAATGGAGTTAACTCTCCAATCAGTTTTGTCACATCCCACCTTTCATGATGGAGCTGGGACACTTGTCACATTTCCACTGGTTGCACATTCCTCAACCATCCTCAACCGTTGATCTTCATATCTTCTCTCAACCGTTGATTCCTATTCCTCCAAGTCTATAAATGAAGCTTCATCCCTTCATTCTATTCATCCAGGCTTTTGACATCGTTACTCTGCAGAAATATCACCAGCGCGCCTTTGGCACCCATTTGTCATCTACAAGCTTGAGATCACCATTGTTGCATTGGAGCTCACCTTCATTGCACATCACACCATAGCCGTTCACCATCGACTTCCTCAAACAGCTTTAAAAGATTGCACTCTCTGAGGGCTCATCTCATCTGCGAAAGGACGATTCGTGATAGGCGAACAACAGAAGTTTCGAAATGGAAGAGGTTTGTTGTGTTTGTTCATTGCTTTGTTTACTTGAATCTTCTTTGTTTCTCTATTCTGTTGATGTTTGGGTCATCTACTATTCATTTGATTGATCACTATTTTACCCTCACAATAACCACCCTGCCAATCGGTTACAAACCACTTGTTCGGTTACAATCTCTTTCAATTCGTTTACAATCTGGAATGACACGTATACAATCTTTCAATATGGCTCAAAGGCTTACAACATAACATTTGGACACAATAGAAAATACGAGGGATCCTCTAGATCCTCAATGTCTCGAGGTGCTTCTGCACCAAGGAGGCATCTTTGTCTTCAGAGGAGATATCTTCATCTTTGGATCCTATTCTATTTCATTTTCCATTTGGTTCTAGTTTGTCAATTTCATCAGTTAGGCCCGGGACTCCTAATTTGGTCGTGGCATCTTTTGGCATCAACATGGAGACACATGAGCAATTTTTAGACACTTCATACATCTTGAGTTTTATTCCCTCATATTCCTTTCAGGAATGGGAAGACATTCTGCATACACCTTTGGTTTTGTTTCTTCCCAAGGGGAGGAACATTGTTTGGTGATCGTGGACCATCTTCTACATCCAGTTTTGAGCATCAACCATTGGCATAGCTGCTTACTTTCAGGGGGTGTTGTTATATGGAGCCTAATCAGACTCAGAGGTTAAATTTTCCCCACTTTTATCTACGCGGTTCCCCCCCAAACTATTTGACAGGGGAGTGCAAGGGGGGTTGAGAAAAAATTACCTATTATTTTATAAAGGCGTTGGGAGTTATTTTTCTATTAGCCGACATAAAAAACCCTATTTTTGTAACCGACATAAGGCTTGATAAAAGCAGCTAAGGGTTAGGGTTTCCATTGATATTGTATTGTAGTATTTACAGTGGTATTGAGTTGTAGGGATTGTTGGTTGTAATCATTTTGATTTACTGGATAATAATATTGGACTCTCTATTGGTGGATGTAGCCCGAGTTTGGGTGAACCACGTTAAAACTTGTCTCTTGTTGTTATTATTTTTGTGTATTTTCACTCCTTTGTTTAATCTTTATTTGCATTTAATTGATATCTTCTATCGACTAACCCTAACAAGTGGTATTAGAGCGGGTTGTGTTTAATTATCATATGTAGGAAGGTCTCATGGTTGAGTGGGAGCAATGGTGGATGAGGGTAAATTGAAGGTCGATAAATTTAAAGGGCAAAACTATCAGTTATGGAAGATGTAGATGGAGGATTACCTCTATCAGAAGGATTTATGGAAGCCATTGGAAGGAGTATCCAAGAAACAGATAGGAACGACAGATGAGGATTGGGAACTTCTAGATAGAGAGGCACTAGGAACCATTCAGTTGTACCTGGCACCATCTGTGGCATTCAATATAATAGAAGCAAAGAAAACAAGTGAATTGATGAAAGCTTTGGCTAAATTGTATGAAAAACCCTCAGCCTCAAATAAGGTATTTCTCATGAAGTGTTTGTTTAATCTGAAAATGATTGAAGGTGGATCTATGACAAATCATTTAAATGAGTTTAATACAATTGTCAATCAGTTAACTTTTGTAAAAATGAAATTTGATGAAGAAGTGAGGGTTCTCTTGGTTTTATGTTCTTTGCCAAAAAGCTGGAATAGCTTGGTAATGGTTGTAACTAACTCTGTCTCTGGTTTAAATACTTTAAAATTTGATGATGTTGTTGGTGTTATCCTTAGTGAGGAAATGCGACAGAAAAGCTCAGGAGGGTCCACATCAGGTAGTGTTTTGAATGTAGAAAATAGGGGCAGATCAAAGAAGAAAGGAAAAGGTTCTAGAGGTCATGGGAAGTCATGAGGAAAATCAAAGGATAAGAGATCCCAATCCAGAGGACAGAAGGATTACTGGTACTGTGGGAAACCAGGTCATTTGAAGAAAGATTTCTGGTCTCGTAAGAATAAAGAAGGAGACAAACAAGAAGGAAATAAGGAGGCAAATGTGGTAAGTAATAAATATGAAGATGATACTTCGATTCTTTCCCTAGATAATGCTAACGATTCATGGGTTTTAGATTCAGGGGCCTCATTTCATGCTATGCCCCATAGAAGTTATTTTCTTGATTATGTCTAAGGGAATTTTGGGCTGGTTTATTTGGGAGTTAATGAACCTTGTCAGATTGTTGGAAAGGGAAGAATCGAGATTAAATTGTAGAAGGGGAATCTTTGGCTACTACAAGAGGTAAGGCATGTTCCAAGGCTTAGTAGGAATTTAATTTTAGTAGGGCAGCTAGCTGAAGAAGGCTACATTGTTACATTTACTGATAAAAATTGGAAGGTTTCAAAAGGTGCCTTAATAGTAGCAAAAGGTGTGAAAGTAGGCACCTTATATCTTTGTACATGTCATACTATTCCTTTTACTTTAGCTATTGCAGAGAAAAAATAAACAGGTTCAAGAACAGTTGTTGCAGGTTCATAGGAAGAGACTGAAACAATTACTGCAAGTTTTGAGACAACACTGTGGCATAACAAACTTGGGCATATGAGTGAAAAAGGTATGAAGGTACTTCATCTAAGAAATTTTTATCAGGTTTGAAATGTATTAATATAGATTTTTGTGAAAGTTGTGTGTATGGTAAACAAAAGAGAGTCAGTTTTCTCAAGGATGGGAAGAAAAAAAAAGATAAAAAGTTGGAGCCTGTGCATATAGATGTATGGGGATAGGCTCAGGTATCTTCTCTTGGTGGCTCTTGGTATTATGTTACATTCATAGATGATGCAACTAGGAAGGTTTGGATTTATTTCCTTTGGCAAAAATCTGATGTATTTGAAACATTTAAGAAATGGAGAAGCTTGGTTGAGAGTGAGACGGGTAAAATATTAAAATGTCTTAGATCTGACAATGGTGGTGAGTATTGCAGCAAAGAATTTGAGGATTATTGTTCCTTTAATGGAATTTGTAGGCAAAAAATAGTTCCAGGGACTCCACAGGAAAATGGAGTGGCTAAACACATGAATAGGACAATAATGGAGCATGCAAGGACCATGCAATTGCATGTTGGACTGCCTTTAAACATGTGGGTAGAAGTTGTCAACACTGCTATATATTTAATTAATAGAGGTCCTTCAGTTCCTTTGGGCTGTGGTATTCCAGAGGAAGCATGGACATGTAAGAAGGTGAGTTATTCTTTTCTCAAAACCTTTAGGTGTGAAGCATTTGCACATGTAGATTTTGCATATAGAACCAAGCTGGATGCAAAATTAAAAAAATGTACTTTCGTTGGATATGGCATTGATGAATTTGGTTATAGGCCTTGGGATTTTGAAAATCAAAAAATTGTGAGAAGCAAGGATGTTATATTCAATGAGAAGGTGTTGTACAAAGATCAGTTGCAACAACATGAGAAGAAAGAAAAGAATAATGTGGCACTGGATGATACTCCAAATAATGATGTTCGAGTGGTTCCTCATGCTCCACAACAACAACAAGAAATGCCACAAACTCCAATGAATGTTAGACAGTCAACAAGGCTAAGTAGACCTCCTAAAAGGTTTTCTCCCTCTTTGTATTCTATTTTGTTAACAGATGCTGGTGAACTAGAAGGGTATGATGAAGCTATGTAGGTGGATACAAAGGTTCAGTGGGAGATTGCAATGAAAGAAAAAATGGACTCCTTGTTGAACAATCAGACTTGGGAATTATGTAAGTTGCTTGTAGGAAAAAGGGCTTTACCAAACAAATGGGTTTATAGGATGAAAGAGGAAGATGGAGGTAAGAAAAGATTTAAAGCCAGGTTAGTTGTAAAAGGATTTGCACAGAAAAAGGGCATTGATTTTGATGAGATTTTTTCTCTGGTTGTTAAGATGACTTCTATTCATACAGTTTTAAGTATTGTGGCTGCTGAAGATTTGTATTTGGAATAGTTGGATGTGAAAATTGTCTTTCTCCATGGTGATTTGGAGGAGGAGATATACATGGAACAACCCCAACGATTTGAGGTCAAAGGTAAGGAGAAACTGGTGTGCAGATTGAAGAAGATTTTGTATGGCCTGAAACAAGCACCTCGACAATGGTACTTGAAATTTGATAGTTTTATGGCTGAGCAAGGCTATAGTTGGTGTAATTCTGACCAATGTGTTTATTTTAAGAGGTTGGATAATGACAACTACATTATTTTATGTTTATATGTTGATGACATGCTTGTAGCGGGGTTTAACATGGATCATAGAAGAGAGTTAAAACAACAGTTAGCACAATCATTTGCTATGAAGGATTTGGGGGTAGAAAAACAAATCCTTGGTATGAAAATCTACAGAGACAGGAAGAATAGAAAATTGACTCTATCTCAGGCTGATTATGTTAAAAAGGTGTTGCAGAGATTCCATATGGAGAATGCAAAAGCTGTTAGCACACCTTTGCCTAGTCATTTAAAATTGACTAAGGAGATGTGTCCTAAGACACCAGAGGAGGAAGAAAAAATGTCCAAGGTACCATATGCTTCAGTTGTAGGAAGTTTAATATACACCATGGTATGCACGAGACTGGATATTGCACATGCTATAGGAGTCATAAGTAGGTATATGAGTCATCCCAAATTGGAGCATTGGAATGAAGTAAAATGGATTCTCAAATATTTGAGAGGTACATAAAATAAACACTTATGTTTTGGGGGATCTAATAGTAATTTAGCAGGTTATGTAGACTTAGATTTGGTAGGGGATATTGATACCAATTGGAGTACTACAGGTTATGTCTTTACTGTAGGTGGGAAGGTGGTGAGTTGGATCTCACGGTTGCAAAAGGTGGTTGCTTTATCCACCATGGAGGCAAAGTATGTAGCTGCAATAGAGGCAAGCAAGGAGATGATATGGCTGCAATCTTTCATGGAAGAATTGAGCAAACAACAGGCTAACAGTTATTTGTTTACGGATAGTCAGAGTGCCATACATCTTGCAAAGAATTCTACCTTGCATTCAAAGACCAAACACATATAGTTGAGGTATCACTTCATTTGGTCAGTGTTGGATGATGGATAATTATGACTGGAAAAAATACATATAGATGAAAATCTAGTGGATATGTTTACAAAGGCAGTGACAAGGGAGAAGCTGAGCTCCTCTTCAACTTCGGTTGGTCTTCTAGACTGAAAATAAAAAAAATCAGAACAGTAGAGTCCAAGGTGCTTATTTCCAGTGGGAGCTACAGGGTCAGTGATCTTATGATTAGTCTCCAAGTGGGAGGTGATATGTTGTGGAGTCTAATCAGTCTCCAAGTGTGAGATTGTTGTTATATGGAGCCTAATCAGACTCAGAGGTTAAATTTTCCCCATTTTTATCGACGCAATTTCCCACCAAATTATTTGATAGGGGAGTGCAGGGGGCAAAGCAAAAATTGCCTATTATTTTATAAACGAGTTATTTTTCTATTAGCCGACATAAAAAAACCCTATTTTTGTAACCGACATAAGGCTTGATAAAAGCGACTAAGGATTAGGGTTTCCATTGATATTGTATTGTAGCATTTGCAGTGGTATTGAGTTGCAGGGATTGCTGGTTGTAATCATTTTGATTTGCTGGATAATAATATTGGACTCTCTATTGGTGGATGTAGCTCAAGTTTGGGTGAACCATGTTAAAATGTGTCTCTCACTATTATTATTTTTGTGTATATTCAATCCTCTGTTTAATCTTTATTTGCATTTAATTGATTGATGGTGACTGAATGTCATTGATGTCAAAAAGGTGTTAAGTTGATGATGATGCAAGATTGTTTTAACAAAGTGTTGTTTCATGTAGCCATATTGTTCACAGGTTGTCCACCATAGCAGAGAGCAGAAAATAGATTTGAAGACTCGTTTGTGTTGTTTGTTGAACATATTGATTAGTTGTTGATGACAGACACAGGTTGATGTCTTGCAGATGCATAGAAGAGATCAGATCAGGAGTCTTCATATGTTTGTTGTGAAGTTGAGATGATAAGTTGACTGAGTTATCTTGGATCAGACTATGCAAGCTATTCAAGTTATAATATTTGTTTCAAAAATATTATCTCCTCTTGGATCAGATAAGAGGAGATAATATTTGTTTCAAATATTAAATAGGTCTTTTTGTATGGGAACGTGACTAAGCCATAAATGGCTTTAGTCTTAAATTTAGAAACTTTTTTATATCCTATTTTATAATCTTCAAAAAGGCATCAGATTTTATAAAAAAAAAAAAAACAAACAAAAGCATCAAAACTCCTTTATCTCCTAATTCGGTGGCTTTATGTCATTTTTTTATGACATTAAAAGTATGAGATTTTTTAGGAGATTTTTGAGGATATTAAGGAATATCTTTATAAGATTTTTTTAGGAGATTTTTTTTGAGAATTTTGAGGAATTTCTTAAAGATTTGTTTCTATTTGAAACACATATTGATCTCACTCTCTCTCTTGGAATTTAAGGGGTTTATATTAGAAAGTTTTTTTTTAAGACATTCTATTATATTGGAAATTATTTTTGGAAGACATTTTTGTGAGAAGATTATATTTTTGAGAAGAAATTTTTGAAAGATGAAAGAAATGGATTATTTCTTCAATAGAGGGCAAATTGGAATTATTTTTATGATTTTCTTGTGAAGGCAGATTTTATTAAGACAATGAATTTGGATGAGATTTCAGAATTGAAATTGTTTTTCAGAGGAAAAATGAAGAGTTTGGAAATGTGTTTTTGCAGAGAAGAAAATTGAAAAGTGTTTTTTTGAGAGGAATATGAAATATCATTTCATTATGTTTTGATACACAAATTAAAGATATTTTTCTAGAAAAAATTTTCAAAAAGAAATGTCAGATGATTTTATTACAGAGAAGGTTGATTGATAAATTGGTGGAGTTATTTTTGTAGATTGAATTTGCACAGACAAAATGATTTTTTATGAAAAGTTTTTTTAAAAGAAATTATTTTTGACAAGGGCAATATTGAAGATTTTTTATGCAGGAATTTTATTGAAGACAAATTTGAATATGAAGAGGTATTTACAGATATGAGAAAAAAAAAAAAAAGATATTGAAGATCATTGAATTTTCTTCTGCAGAATATGAAAGGTTTTATGCTCACTAAAATGGATTTGCAGGACAGAGAATTTGAAGAGACCGTATTTGCAAATGCAAGAATATCAAGGATTGAAACAATTGTGGAGAGAAGACAAAATATGAAAAGTCATCTTATATATAATGGCTTTGCAGGTGGATTGAAATGAAGGGTTGTTGAGTGGATCAGGATACAGGGTTGATTTTGAATATCTGAGTTTTGTATATGATTTGGGTTGATGAAAAGAATGGCCATTTGACAGACACATGGGAGAGAAGAAGTGTTTTGTATTGAAATAGAGAAACCCTCTGAGTTTTTAATTTGTTCTGTGTTAGGGGTTGGTGCTCCTTGAAGTTGGTGCTTCAAAAGAATTAGGGGTTGGTGCTCCTGGAAGTTGGTGCTTCCAAACATTGTAACCAGTGAGGTTTTCACTTAAGCCAGTGAGGCAGTTTTGAGTGGTTTTTTACCCAAGAAGGGTTTTCCACTCGTGAAAAACATGTGTCATGTTTAATGTTGTTTTTCATCTGTATGTGTGTATATTAGTTCTTTGCTTATTTTCACATCCTTCATTATTAATCTTGTGCACAAATAATTAATGTATTCCTCTCTATTTGTTCTGTAAGAGAAAGTTTGCAAGAAGTTGTAAAAAGATTTGAAAATTCACACAACACTGATTCACCCCCCCCTCTCAGTGTTGTCCTTGACTCCTACAATTGGTATCAGAGCCAGTTTCCCTCTTGCAGCTTAATCAGCTTGGGTAGGTCCTGTGTGTGAGTTCAATGGGTAAGTGCAGGAGAAATAAGAACATGAGAAATGTTAAGATTCATTCTAGTCAAAAGACACAAAAGACATCATTCATATCAAATCCAGATGTTAATAAAGATGTTCTCCATGATGAGTCTGATATTATCTTAGAAGAAGAGGCTTCAGATGTTCCTCAATTTGATGGTTTAAATTTTGCAGTTTGGTATGTCAGAATGCAAGTGTATTTATCCTCTTTAGGATATGATGTTTTAATGATAGTTGAGAATGGTTATTGTATTACTGATAACAAAGAAACTATTGAATATAATCTTATTGCAAAGAAGGCTCTATTGTCTGCTCTATCTAATGATGTTACTTGTAAAGTTATGGATTGTGTTACAGCTCAGGATATATGGAGGAGATTGAAAAGAATTTATCAAGATAATGATAAAGAAGAGGACACTCTGGTGTGTGAAGAAAGTGGCAATGAAGGAGTTGAAGTTCAAACCCAATCAGATTCAGAAGAAGCTAGCATCATAAGTGATGATGATCAGGAATATGATGAACAAGACTGTGAGATTGATATGGAAGGAGAGCTTATATATGCTCTGAGTGAGCTCAAGAATTATAAGAAGGAGAACCAGAAATTAATGTTGCAGTTGCAACAAGAAAGAGATTTAAAAGACAAAGCACTATCTGACCTTGAAGATACTAGAAGTCTAATTATGGATTTGAGGAATCAAGTTAGTAAATCAGATAAATTAATTATTAGTCTCAAGATGGAGATTCAAGAAGCTAAGAGGATTATTGATATAACAAAGGTTAAATTGGAAGCTAAATCAGTTGAATGCCAAAAATTTGAAGGAGAAATAATTTCTTTAAGTAAAGAACTTGAGGATGTTAGAAAGCAGTTGGAAAAGAATTTGAAGTTTGAAGAAAGTTCAAATAAGTTGCATAAGATGCTTGGTAAACAAAAACTATATGGAGACACTACTGGACTTGGTTTTGAAGAAGGAGAATGTTCAAAAGCTAGAGAGACACCTAGAAAGAAGATTGATTTGATTGATGCCACTGAAAACAAAATGCAAAATCAAAGAAGAAGAAATTTTAGAAGAAATGCTCTTGTAAGACAAGCATACATGTACAGGTATAATTATTCTTTTAGTGGTTATGGTTATACTTGTAATCAATTTGGACACAAATCAGTTAATTGCAGAAAGAAAAGGAATACTGATATTGTTTGTTACAAGTGCAATAATGCTGGTCACATTCAAAGAAACTGCAAAATAAATAAAAGGTATGATCTTGCTTGGAAGCATAATATAAATACTCAAGGGATGTTAAGAAGGTATTCTCAATCATTTGATTATGATTTCAGAATAATTTGTTATAATTGCAATTCTCCTGGTCACAAAGCATTTAGTTGCAGAAAAGCATCACCCGATTTGATGGGTTGGAAATTGAAAGAGACAGAAAAGGTTTGGAGAAAGAAAGCACCTGTAAAAGTGTGGAAGCAAAAACAGAGTCATGAGAATGTAAATCCCAAACTTGTGCATCCAGCACAAGTTACATCATCAGTTGCATAACAAATAGCATGATGTGAGGGGGAGTTGTTCTTGTTCTATCTTTTATCCCCAAGAAGTTACAGGAGGAGATCAATTGATCTTGTCTATCATGCTTGCCTGATAATGTTTGATATGAAGGTTCTTATGATATTGAGTTTCAGTGTATGTCAGTAATACAAGTGTTCATGATCAGTGACATATAATGTGTTCAAAAGCTCTCTGCACAAAGAGGTTGATGATGTTGTAACTTGATCCTATTTGCATACTATTCATATCATGTTGGTACTTACAAAAATTGTGTTGCAGTTCAGTGTGATCTTGCTTGTCAGGGCAAAAAGCTTAAGATGTTCTCAAGAAGCTCTTATCAGAAATTAGATATGTTGGCTAAGGAGGTTACAAATGAAAGAAGTCAATTCATAATTCTTGTCTCTGCATTTGTTTTTTATGCAAAGTTTTGTTGCAGGAAGAACTTGGTGTTTAGTCTTGATGGGCTGATTTGAATGATAAAGTCAAGAGGTAGGGTTTCAGATGTGGTTATGTATATATCAGATTTGACAGTGTGTTGTAAAAAGATGTGCAGGAATAGCAGGATAGTCTTCATTCATTTCAGATGGTCTTCATTCTTTTTCATGTCAAAAAGAGTGTGCAAGAATAGATTGGTTGCAGGATGATAGTTCATGTTGGAAGCCTTTGGCAATGACATCTCTTGTGTGATATTCATGTCATCATGGATTGTGATTCATACTAATTTTTATTGGTGAAAAGTGTAGTCTTTGCATGAAATTCAAGTTCATATCAAAGGAGTCAATTTGATGATCATATCTATTACTTTGTTGAGTTATGTTTTATGGCATATGTCTTGCATAAGTATTAAAGCTTTTAGGTGATTTGGAGATAGTGTTTCACATGTTTCATTGATGATCTTCCTCACTAATTTGTTTCAGACAGTGCTCTTCAAGCTATGACATTGATGGTGATATCTTGTATTTCATCAGAGGAAGTGTTCTTGATGTGATAATCTGACATTTTTCAGGGAGGTATGTTCAAATTTTGTGATTCTAGGTTTGAAGTGGTATCAGGTATGTGTTTCAAGCTATGACATCTAGAGATGCTTATGAAATTGATGGTGGTGCCTTGTTTTTCTTCAAGTTCATCTGTTAATCAGAGGCAAGTAAAGGTCTTGAATTAGCTATTAATGGTAATACTAGTTGGTGTTGTGGGTACTATATTTCTTCTCTACATGACTGAGTTGTGACTATCATGGAAAATTTGAATAGGTCTTATAAAAGTGGTCATCGTGTCATCTTTTGGCTGCAATATTGTTCATCAAGAGTATTGATGTGTTTATGATTTCTTTGCATAGTGTTCAAGAAGTTGGTATTTTGTTGCAGAGATATGTCTTCTTCATCCTCATATTGGTATTGTGTCAAGAAGTGATAGTTTTTTCTTGTCAGTGATTGGGAGTGTTATTTATGTGCAATGATTTGTTTGTGTAGTTCAACACAGGGGGAGCAAATAGATTTAAGTCTTTGTCATCAGATGTCAAAAAGGGGGAGAAAGAAAGAATGCTATATGGAGTTTTGCCATCAATGACAAAGGGGGAGATTGATGGTGACTGAATGTCATTGATGTCAAAAAGGTGTTAAGTTGATGATGATGCAAGATTGTTTTAACAAAGTGTTGTTTCATGTAGCCATATTGTTCACAGGTTGTCCACCATAGCAGAGAGCAGAAAATAGATTTGAAGACTCGTTTGTGTTGTTGGTTGAACATATTGATGAGTTGTTGATGACAGACACAGGTTGATGTCTTGCAGATGCATAGAAGAGATCAGATCAGGAGTCTTCATATGTTTGTTGTGAAGTTGAGATGATAAGTTGACTGAGTTATCTTGGATCAGACTATGCAAGCTATTCAAGTTATAATATTTGTTTCAAAAATATTATCTCCTCTTGGATCAGATAAGAGGAGATAATATTTGTTTCAAATATTAAATAGGTCTTTTTGTATGGGAACGTGACTAAGCCATAAATGGCTTTAGTCTTAAATTTAGAAACTTTTTTATATCCTATTTTATAATCTTCAAAAAGGCATCAGATTTTATAAAAAAAAAAAAACAAACAAAAGCATCAAAACTCCTTTATCTCCTAATTCGGTGGCTTTATGTCATTTTTTTATGACATTAAAAGTATGAGATTTTTTAGGAGATTTTTGAGGATATTAAGGAATATCTTTATAAGATTTTTTTAGGAGATTTTTTTTGAGAATTTTGAGGAATTTCTTAAAGATTTGTTTCTATTTGAAACACATATTGATCTCACTCTCTCTCTTGGAATTTAAGGGGTTTATATTAGAAAGTTTTTTTTTAAGACATTCTATTATATTGGAAATTATTTTTGGAAGACATTTTTGTGAGAAGATTATATTTTTGAGAAGAAATTTTTGAAAGATGAAAGAAATGGATTATTTCTTCAACAGAGGGCAAATTGGAATTATTTTTATGATTTTCTTGTGAAGGCAGATTTTATTAAGACAATGAATTTGGATGAGATTTCAGAATTGAAATTGTTTTTCAGAGGAAAAATGAAGAGTTTGGAAATGTGTTTTTGCAGAGAAGAAAATTGAAAAGTGTTTTTTTGAGAGGAATATGAAATATCATTTCATTATGTTTTGATACACAGATTGAAGATATTTTTGCTAGAAAAATTTTTCAAAAAGAAATGTCAGATGATTTTATTACAGAGAAGGTTGATTGATAAATTGGTGGAGTTATTTTTGTAGATTGAATTTGCACAGACAAAATGATTTTTTATGAAAAGTTTTTTTAAAAGAAATTATTTTTGACAAGGGCAATATTGAAGATTTTTTATGCAGGAATTTTATTGAAGACAAATTTGAATATGAAGAGGTATTTACAGATATGAGAAAAAAAAAAAAAAGATATTGAAGATCATTGAATTTTCTTCTGCAGAATATGAAAGGTTTTATGCTCACTAAAATGGATTTGCAGGACAGAGAATTTGAAGAGACCGTATTTGCAAATGCAAGAATATCAAGGATTGAAACAATTGTGGAGAGAAGACAAAATATGAAAAGTCATCTTATATATAATGGCTTTGCAGGTGGATTGAAATGAAGGGTTGTTGAGTGGATCAGGATACAGGGTTGATTTTGAATATCTAAGTTTTGTATATGATTTGGGTTGATGAAAAGAATGGCCATTTGACAGACACATGGGAGAGAAGAAGTGTTTTGTATTGAAATAGAGAAACCCTCTGAGTTTTTAATTTGTTCTGTGTTAGGGGTTGGTGCTCCTTGAAGTTGGTGCTTCAAAATAATTAGGGGTTGGTGCTCCTGGAAGTTGGTGCTTCCAAACATTGTAACCAGTGAGGTTTTCACTTAAGCCAGTGAGGCAGTTTTGAGTGGTTTTTTACCCAAGAAGGGTTTTCCACTCGTGAAAAACATGTGTCATGTTTAATGTTGTTTTTCATCTGTATGTGTGTATATTAGTTCTTTGCTTATTTTCACATCCTTCATTATTAATCTTGTGCACAAATAATTAATGTATTCCTCTCTATTTGTTCTGTAAGAGAAAGTTTGCAAGAAGTTGTAAAAAGATTTGAAAATTCACACGACACTGATTCACCCCCCCCTCTCAGTGTTGTCCTTGACTCCTACATTGATATCTTCTGTCATCTAACCCTAACAGGGGGCTTCTTCATCATTCTCTTTTCCCTCTATTTGTGAGGGGGCTTCTATTCTTTTGTTTTTGGTGGGGCTTCTTCATCTTTGTACATGGGTACCTCATTAGGCTTCATTTGATGGGACCCATCTTTTCACCCACCTAAGCTATGCTTAAGGGGGGGTGTTAGTGTGGGTTTTTTATTCCTTTTCCTAAAGATTTTTCCTACACATATTATTAAGCTTGCTTAGGTTAATAAAGTGAGTTTAATTAGGTGAGTGGTTTGAGGTGGTGTCATCCTACAAGGGAGGTGCATTTGCTATCTTGGGAAGATGCTTTTACTATCTTTGGCCCACTTGTTAGTCACTCCTTATTGGTTGGCTTTGCCACCTCCACCCTCTTCCCGGTCTATATAAACTCACTACCTAGCTTGTATTTGGTATTTTGGTTATAATATTGCAATGCATATTTTGTTGCAACTTCATTTCTGATCTCTTTTGTATCCTTCATTTTAATCTTCTCTTTGTGCTTGACTTTGCTTTCTAAATTTTGGGTTGTGATTTCCATAATAAAATCTAACACCAATTACTATCATAGTATTAAAAAGATTCTCCATAATATGAATGAGAAAAGTGCTCAAGCTGACCAAACAAAGTAACTTACAATCAACAAATCACCAGTGGTATGAACACAAGATTCATCAAATACTCATTCTATTAATGTATACACAATAAAAAATTCCACTAATTTATTGGAAACCATGAAGAAAACTTCACATAAAATTATTTTATTTAAAATTTCAACTAGTATCAACAATCTTCAACCCTTTACAAAGAGAAATGAACTACCTTTTATAGAAGAACGAAACATACTTATTACAAAATTGAATGGTTGAGATTAACATACAATCAATGGTCTAGATTCAAAGAGCATTAAATTTTATGAGCAAGATAGTCTCCATTGTTCATTCATAACAACTTGAAATCCTATGCTAGAGATAATAGCATAGGTTCCAAGATAGGTCAACCTCATGTAACATTTTTATTAAAAAAATCACAATTCTTACATGAGTCTTGAGGCATCAATGCCTAAATTGCAATTTTCACTTTTTAAAGTATAAAAAGCAATGAACAGTATACTAGATTTCACTTTAAATTCTCCTCTCCATTAGAGATATCTTCTATAATTATTTTATCCTTTTCAACTTATTTCCTATGATATTCCATAAGAATGAATAGAGAAAGATTCATTACATCTGCATCTAGCTCATCCACAAATCTATATCTAAATCTTTGAGTCTCAAAAGTAGATAGAAAGGTATTGTATGTTTCTTTCCTCTTGGAAGTACCCTTCTCAAATTCCCTAAGAGTTGATTTCATTTTCATCATTTTATCCATGGTGGTTGAATTGAAGACATATGGAGGCTCTTCTAAGCTAGAGGTGAGGATTTTCTTCATTTGGTTCTTCGAGGTATCTGTGTTCAACTCTATATCAGTGTCCAAGAATTATCTTGTCAATTAACTCAATGTTGTTAGAACATCATATTGCACATCAATCAATTTATCTCTCACTTTATGTATTTCTACAAGGCATTTGTCAATCAACTCTTTCCTAAACCTTAAAATCTATACCCAGATAGGTGATGAATTGATATTCTTTTGATCAAAATTTTCTTGTAATTAGTAAGTCAGGATCTAATCGACACAAAATATCAATTCTAGGGAGGTTTTGAGAATGTTTAGCCATCTCCTCTTGGAATTCATCTACCAATTTGTGAATCTTACCCTTAAATTATTGAACTGAACTATTGAATCTACTTCATCTATAATTTTTCAACCACTCTCATAGAGATTTTCCATCCAATCCTCAGTTGCCCTTGCCCTACACTTTATCTTCTCTAAATTAGAGGCTTCTTTCTGAGATTAAATGATTGGAGGAGGAATGGATCCATCAATAGCCTATAGAGGGGTAGCTAATTATTTAAGATGGGTATTCAATTTTCTAATCTTCTCTTTTAGGTCTCTTTTAGTCTTTTGATCTTTCTGCATTCTAAATACAACACCAGAAATAGCAAATTGGACCTCTTGGATCTCTTGATCCCTTGTTTGTTGTCCAATATTGATAGTAATAATCTAATAATCTTTAGGTATCATGTCTCTGTCATCTTTATTAATTATAGGAGTAGTTATTTCAGCTATCCTTGCTCTTAAAGCATTCTTTGTTATTATAGATAAGGTTTTAGGTTTCTTATTTGCCCTTGGTGCTTAAATGATAGCAATTATACTTGAAAGATCCTTAGTTACAAGCTTCACAATAGGGTTCCTATGTTGTATATTCACATTAAGCCATATGGGCACCAAGGAGGAGGAAGCATCAAGTACTTTTTGCTATGAGGGAGAGTGAGGAACTTGTTGGTACCATTATGAATTATCACCTTCATCTATAGCTACCATTTGTTCTTGTGATTCCTTTTCTTTTCCACCTAGAAGTACATCACCTTCAGCTATCCCTTGTTCAAACAAAGGATTGGCTACTTGTCCATCTTGGGAAGCTTGATGGGTGTCCTTTATTACCTCTTTTTGTTGTTGTGGGACTGGAGCTTGGACATGTTTATCTGACTACTTACCATCTTGGAAATCCTTCTCCTTATTACTTTCCAAATCATCTATTTTCTTATCCACTTACTCTTGTTGGTTATCTTGCGGAGAGGAGGGCTTATCCTATTATTGTTGCACATATGGTTGTGTGGTTTTCATTGATGTGAACACTCAGTATGGTTGTCATTGATATGGTTGTGTGATTTTCATTGATGTCAATACTATTCTTGGATTCTTATGATGATGATATACTATGTTGAGAGTGTGCTAGAAGTGGTTGCTAATGTTCATGGTTTGATGTCATGCCTTGATTAATGTCAAGTAAGGTTGTATTGAACATGTTTGTGGTCATTAGAGATGATTTCATGATGATATATTAAGATGGGAATTAGAAGCATTAAGATGAATGATGATATATTAATATGGGAATTAGAAGCTATGCTAAGGATGAGAAGATGTTGTTGATGAATTGTAGCATATGGTATGCTCTTTCTTGATGATCCTAAGAAAGTATGTGCTGATATAAGAAGATTCTAGCCTCTGGGTGTTGGTGAAGGTTTCTGATGCAGGAAGCTACCTGGAAGAATGCCTGGTAAAATGCTCTGCATTTAAAGATATGGTCATGTGGTTCAAGATTTAAGTTAAGTATGTTGTAAAGGTTCTAAATCCAAAGTTTTAGATCATTTTCTCCTACGCAGTGGAAGATACAAGTAATAAAGTTCCGGTCTATGCTCTGGAAGAATGAGGTGATGATGAAGGATTCTTGGGATGCTCCACATTCCTCCACAGTGATAGATATGGCTATGTAGCTTTTAGGATATGCTTAGAGTAGTGTATGAGTGTATCCATATGAGTTTCAGATGATTTGGAGGTTCGTAAGTTCAATTTTCAAATGATAGTGTAGTACAGATGGTTCTGGATGCCTAATTGATCTTAGGACATATGTTTGTGTACTTGCACCAGTTGGAGAATGAACAAATCAGTTATATGAGCTTATGTGGAAATTTCACATGTCTCTATGTCTCTTAGGTTTGATGCATATGCAAATGTTTCAAGTTTCTAGTACCACACATAGTTTTCAAGTCAGTTTGTGAAGAGTTGTTGAGGCTGAATGAGGAATGTTGATGATGTACACCACAAAGTTGTTGCTCTATGAAGTTCAAGGAGTGTTTGGAGATGTTGTGTAGGTCTTGTCAACTCATCTGGAAGAAGAACAATCAATGTTTAATCATTTATGAGTACCGCCAAGATTGTGAAGACCGATGTGCTACAAGCTTCATGTTTTCTTGCTTAAGAGTGACCTAATTCAAATTTATGAAGCACGTGGATGTTATTATTTAAGGATGATGATCTGAAAGATGTTTAGGACTAGGCTAAGCATGTGTTAGGATCCACAAGGTGTGTTTCTCTTTCTAGAGTTGTGTGTAGTTCATGTTAGGGCTTACCCTTTACATGTTTCATGTTGTGATCTCTATCTGACTTGTAAATTATAATATTCTTGTTGTATTGGATGACTTGTAATGTAATGAATGTAATTTCATGTATATATTGTAAACCTAGTTGATCTAGGTGAGGTATGATTGTGAAGATGAGAATATGAGAGTGTGAAGAGCAGAATATGAATATGACATGCATTATGATGTGCGACTGAAGGAGAAAGAGTAGAAGCAATAAGTGTTGTCCTGATTCATCTTGAAGACATTTTGTGACAAGAGGGAAGTGAAGAGTGTACCTAATTGATCTAATCATCAGAAGAGGAAGAATTGAAATCATCAAAGGTCTGAGCTTCAATGTCACTTTTTAGGTAGTAGAAGGATTGTCATGTTGTAATCATTTCTGAGTTTGTTCTTAAATCAGGGAGTAGTTGCTTCCTTCTAGGTTGTAGCCCTAATACAAAGTCTGTAGGGAGTTGTAGCTTCCTTGGGACTAACCCTAAAATAAACTCTTCAGGGAGTAGTAGCTTCCTTGGGTTGTAGCCCTAAAACAAAGTCAACAAGGAGTAGTTGCTTCCTTGGGTTGTATCCCTAAAACAAAGTTGTAATTTTTATAGTAGTGAGCTTCATATATTGTGAGTTAATCCTCACCATGGTTTTTCCCCTTTTGGGGTTTTCCACATATATCTAGTGTTATGTGTTGATGTGCATTATGTTGATCTTTCATGTCTATGTTAATGCTATAATGTTCAAGTTTTAATCTTCTCTTGAGGATTTGAAGTTTGTTTGGATACTTATTCACCCCCCTCTCAGTATCGTGGTGTGTTCAACAATTAGTATCAGAACCAAGTTACCTAGAAGAAGATTAACTACTTAAGGAAGGTTCGGGATGGCTCATAATGGATCTCAAAAGGCATCTATGTTTGATGGAACAAATTATTCATTTTGCAAGCTAAGGATGGAAAACTATCTATCTTCTCTAGGGTATGGTATTTGGTAATCTGTCAAGAAGGGTTACACTGCTCCTACTAGTGATCCTATAGATGTAAATGAGATTAAGCTATACGAGAACAATGCCAAGGCAAAGAGTGCTATCATGAGTGCACTAGTTGATTTAGAACTTGTGAAGGTAATGGGTTGCAAATCTACTCATGATGTCTAGAATAAACTTAGCAACATTTATGAAGGAGATAGTAAAGTGAAGTAGGCCAAGATGCAAATCTTCAAGAGTAAATTTGAGACCTTGAGAATGTCAAAAGAAGAAGACATTGCCAGTTATATGCTCCAAGTAGATGAAATAGTTAATGGCATGAGAGGACTTGGTGGAGAAGTGAATGAAAATGAGATTGTGAAGAAGGTTCTAAGATCTCTCCCCAAATCCTACAGTCATAAGGTTTCTCCTATTGAGGAAACTCAGGATTTGGATTAATATACAGTAGATCAATTGTTTGGTTCTCTCACATCCTTTGAAATGAGAGAATTTGACAAAGGTGCTCCAAACAAGGAAGCAACATTTAAAGCAAGTAAGAAGATAGAAGAAGAAGCAACTAATTATGATGACCTTGATGAGGGAGAGGCAAACTTTGTAAGAAGATTGAAGAAGGGCATAGGCAAATACAAAGGTAATCTACCTTTCAAATGTTTCAATTGTGGGAAAATTGGTCATTTTGCTTCTAAATGTCCTTTTAAATATTTAAAATAAAATAACAAAAGAGAGAAGCCCAAAAGAAGTTTGTATTCCAAGGATAACATGTTGGAAAGATGGTTGTCATTGCACCAAAGGATTGACCTTTTAATGTCCGATACAACCACTAGAGTTTATGAAGCCTTGTCATGAACTCAAGCGTTGCACTGTACAACACAAGGAGACCAAGGTTGCACACCTTGCAACAATCCCCTAAGTGCAATTGAGGGGTTCAAACCTATGACCTTGGCTTTGACACCGATTGTTGGAAAGACAATTGTCATTGCACCAAAAGATCAACCTTTTAATGCCCAATACAATCTCTAGAGTTAATGAATCCATGGGAGGAGGTTAAGCCTTGTCATGAACCTAAGTGTTGCGATGCACAACACAAGGAGACAAAGGGTGCACACCTTGCAATAGAACAACTATTCTTCAAAAGATGAGGATCATGATGATTCAAATGATGAGACACTTTTCATGGCCTTAAATGTTGGTGACAAAAAGGATGATATAGGAAAATGTGAAAATTTGATACCTTGCGAGATGATCAAAATAATAAATCAATGATTGTATGGACTACCTTTCATGCAAAAGAAGAAGCCAGGCCTTGGGTAATTGACAGTGGTTGCTCTAACCACATGACTGGTGACAAGGAGAAGTTTATCAACCTTAAGAAGTAGAATGGTGGAGCTATTAAGTTTGGTGGTGATGATTCAGCTCAAATCTGTCAAAAGGGTACTATAACTATTGATGGAAAGAATAGGACTAAGAATATCCTCTATGTCAAAGGGTTGAAGCACAATATTCTTAGTGTTAGTCAAATGTGAAGTAAAGGATACAATCTTACCTTTCATGCCAAAGGTTGTAAAATCAGGAAGGCAGGGTCTAGAAAATTAGTTGGTGAAGGTATCAAGACATATGGAGATATATATCATCTAAAGGAGGTAAATGGAAGAACCTATTTATTGCCTCAATCTAGTGAGTGTTGGTTGTAGCACAAATGAATGGGACACATAAAATTTGACAATATGGTAAAGATCATCTCTATTCATGTAGTAAGAGATATGCCTAAGATAACCAAGCCAATAAACACATTATGCAAAGAATGTCAAATGGGAAAGCAAACAAAGACAAAATTCAAGAGCAAGGAGTACTCCTCTACAATGCCTCTGGAGATGATTCATACTGACCTATGTGGTCCTACAAGAATAAAGAGTCAACAAGGTGAAAGGTACTTTATGTTGCTTATTGATGATTATTCTAGAATGACTTGGGTTACTTTATTAGGAGAAAAATTAGGATCCTTTGATAAGTTTAAGATTTTCAAAGCAATAGTTGAGAATGAAATGGATGCTAAGATCAAATGCTTAAGGTCTAATAAAGGAAGTCAATTTACTTCAAATTAATTTGAAAAGTTTTGAGAAGATCATGGTATTAGGAGACATATTTATTCTCCTAGGACCCCTTAGTAAAATGGGGTAGTGGAGAGGAAGAATAGGATTGTGCAAGAGATGGATAGGGCAATGTTGAAAGATGCAAATTTTTCTGATATGTACTTGAAGGAAGTGGTTCACACTTCTATCTATCTGATTAACAGAGTACAACTAAGGGTCAATAGCACTAAGACCCCTTATGATCTATGGTATGGAAGACCTCCCGATGTTAGATATTTCAGGATCTTTGGCAGCAAATACTACATTAGGAGAGATGAAGAAGACCTTGGGAAGTTTAATGCAAGGTGTGATGAAGGGATTTTTCTAGGTTATTCAACTAGAAGCAAGGCCTATAGATGCTACAACAAGAGATTGGGAAAGATTATTGAAAGCACAAAAGTCAAGGTAGATGAAGACTTGTATCAGATCTCACAAGATACAGAGGACTGGGGATCTGATATATTTCCCTACATTGAAGAAATAGAAGAGAAAGAAGGAAAGGAACAAGAACTAGTGCAAATCCCTAAGACTCTAGTAAAGTGTGTTCAAAGCAACCATTCAACAAACTAGATAATTGGAGATAAGAATGAAGGTGTGCAGAACAAGAGAAGGTTTGCAAAGGCGAGTGAGCAAGTGAATTTGTGTTTATTACCAAAAGTATAGCCCAAAATGTTTGTTGATGGTAGCAAGGATGATGGATGGATGAAGGCAATGGAAGAAGAATTAAATCGAATAGAGAAGAATCCAACATGGGAACTAGTTCCCATACCAACCAATAAGAATGTTATAGGAACAAAGTGGGTGTTTTAGAACAAATTGAATGAAGATGGTGAAGTTGTGAGGAAAAAAGCAAGATTGGTATGTAAGGGTTATTCACAAGTTGAAGGCATTGACTTTGAGGAGACTTTTTCTCCAGTAGCCAGAATAGAGGCAATCAGGATGTTTCTTGCCCTTGTTGCTCATAAAAACTTCAAATTTTATCATATGGATGTTAAGATAGCATTCTTGAATGGTGATCTAGAGGAAGAGGTCTACATAGAGAAACTAGATGGTTTCTAGTTATTAGAAGATCCGGAAATGGTGTGTAGACTCAAGAAAGCTTTGTATGGTCTCAGGAAAGCACCTAGAGCTTAGTATGCTAGATTGGATAAGTACTTACTTCAGCAAGGCTTCAAGAAAGGTACCACAAATAGTAATCTTTACATTAAGGAAGAGGGAGACATGATTTTGATAGTTGCAATATATGTTGATGACATGTGCAAGAGGTTTGCAGAAGAGATGCAAACAGAGCTTGAGATGTCTATGATTGGTGAGATGTCTTTCTTCCTTGGGCTTCAAATTGCTCAACTAGATGATGGTATCTTTATTTCTTAGGCTAAGTATGTTAGAGAGATGTTGAATAAGTTTGGTGTGGAAGATTCCAAACCAATAAGTACCCCTATGGTCACTGGTTGTCACTTGAGCAAGAATGATGAGTCACCGGAGGTTGATTAGACTCTATAGATCTATGATTAGAGGATTGTTGTACTTGACTACTTCTAGACCTAATATTATGCATGCAGTATGTGTGGTTGCTAGATATCAAGCTAATCCTAAGAAAACTCATGAGAAGGCAGTGAAAAGAATATTTAGATACTTGAAGCGAACTCTAGATTATGACTTATCGTATCCAAGAGGTAATGACTTTGATCTAAGTTCTTACACTAATGTTGATTGGGCTAGTTGTGTTGATGATAGAAGAAGTAAAAGTGGTGGTACATTCTTCTTAGGAAGCAGATTGGTTTCATGGAAGAGAAAGAAAGAAGATTCAATATCTCTATCAACTGCAAAGGCAGAGTATATTGCAGTAGCATCCTACTGTACACAAGTGTTGTGGATGAAGCAAATATTGAAGGATATCAAGGTACTATATGATGAGCCTATTCCTATTTTGTATGACAATACAAGTACTATCAATATTTCCAAGAATCTAGTGATGCATTATAGAACCAAGCATATATCAATTAGGTATCACTTTTTGAGAGAAGGTTGCAGATAAGGAAGTGAAGTTGGAATATGTTCCAACAAAGGATCAGATTGCAAACATTCTCACAAAGGCTCTTGCTAAGGACACTTTTGAGTATCTCTGGAAGAGGTTAGGGATAATTGCCCCTCCTTTCTAGATGTATAATTGGTGCATTTATCCAAGGGGAGTTCATGCTATATCTTTTTTCTTGGATTGATGGTGGCTACCTCTCAAGGGGAGTAGATAGTGGTTGTTGTTGACAGGGGGAGAAGGTTGAAAAGGAGAGTTTGTAACCTAAGGAGGAGAAGTTGCCCTTTGTACTTGATGTCAAAGGGGAGAATGAGCAGGTGTGTGTTGCCATCAATGCCAAAGGGAGAGATTGTTGCACATATGGTTGTGTGGTTTTCATTGATGTCAACACTCAGTATGGTTGTCATTGATATGGCTGTGTGATTGTCATTGATGTCAAAACTATGCTTGGATGCTTATGATGATGATATACTATATTGTTGGCTATGTTGTTGGTGTACTAATAGTGGTTGCTGATGTTCATGGTTGGTTGCTAATGTCCATGGTTGGAAGTCATGCCTTGATTAATGTCAAGTAAGGTTGTATTTAGCATGTGTGTGGTTAGCAGAGATGATTTCATGCTGATATATTAAGATGAGAATTACAATCATTAATACAAATGATGATATATTTAGATGGGAATTAGAAGCTATGATGAGGATGATAAGATGTTGATGATGACCTGTAGCATGTTGTATACTCTTTCCTGATGATCCTAAGAAAGTATGTGTTGATATAAGAAGATTCTAGCCTCTAGATGTTGGTGAAGGTTTCTGATGCAGGAAGCTTCCTAGAAGACTACCAGGTAAAATTCTTTGCATTTAGAAGTTAGGTATGTTGTAATGGTGCTAAATAAGGGCTATCTTGATTCATCTTGAAGATATTTTTGTGACAGGAGGGAAGTGGAGAGTGTGCCTAATTGATCTAATCATCAGAAGAGGAATAATTTCAATCCTCAAAGGTGTGAGCTTCAATGTTAGTTTTTAGGCAGTAGAAGGATTGTCATGTTGTAATCATTTTGAGCTTGTTCTTAGATCGAGGAGTAGTTGCTTCCTTGGGTTGTAGCCCTAAAAAAAGTCTGCATGGAGTTGTAGCTTCCTTGGGAGTGACCCTAAAACAAAGTCTTCAGGGAGTAGTAGCTTTCTTGGGTTGTAGCCCTAAAACAAAGTCAGCAGGGAGTAGTTGCTTCTTGGGTTGTAGCCCCAAAACAAAGTTGTAATTTTTATAGCAGTGAGCTTCAAATATTGTGAGTTAATCCTCACCATGGTTTTTCCCCTTTTGGGGTTTTCCACATATATCTAGTGTTATGTGTTGATTGGCACTATGTTGATCTTTCATGTTTATGTTAATGTTGTAATGTTTAAGTTTTAATCTGCTCCAGAGGATTTGAATTTTGTGTGGATACTGATTTACCCCTTTCTGTGGGGGTCAAATGAAGTCCTAATGGTATGGAAATACAAATTTTACCTTAAATTTTAGCATTTGAATCTCTGTCACTTGGGAAGGAAGGACATGCATATACACCAATCATTATGGGGAACTGGACCCGCATTCTATGCTTCTCTCCTAGGTCTTTGTGAGTTTCACAAAGTTGTCTAGTTAATTCCAAAAGTATCATCCTATCAATAGGATACTTAGGCAATTTGTAAGGAGGCCCTGTGAATCCCTCCATCCTAATGTACGTGAATTTTGGAAATTGGATGAACCAATTTCCATATTGATTGATTATTTGTGCAACATTTACTGATAACCTCTGAGTCAAGTCTCCCTCAAGGGTTATGACAATGTACATGGTAAAAGCATCATTTACCCTCCTATAATGGATTAGTGAATTCTTGAATTGCAATTGAGGGTAGCAACCATATGCTTTCCATTATCCTAGATTTAATCCTATTGCTCCTCTCTTGGTTAATCTAGGATAGATGACCTTTCTTGCTAATGAATATACCAAGTAGGAAGTCATAAAAGTGCCTAGTGTCATCTACCTTTGTTAATTGCTCATGTAAGTTGTCACTGATCAATTAGGACCAATGAATCATCTCTTTGTTCTCTAATATATTGTGGATAAACTTGAACATCCATGACATGAATGTAGAGGTAGTAGGTAAACCCATGATCCTACTTAGCAAGGTCACCATGCAACTAATCTCTATCTGGAAGTTACTCCTGAGGAGTGTCTTTGGAATCTTAGAGATGGTTTGCCTAGTTGTTATCATCCATCTTTTATTTATTGACCTTAGGCATGTTGTGTGATTGCACAACACGCCCCATTTTGCCTCAACAAAATAGGGACCCAACTTTTTGCTATTTTTTATTCTTTGGACGGTTTGGTAAAAGTCAAATGAAACAATAATATCACCCCTGCGCATGCATGTGCCTCATAAGGGAAGGTTAAATGTCAAGGTTAGATTCTGCCATCATAAACCTCATAATATAGAAGAATGTGAGATTCTAAGTACGTTTGCCTTTTGTATCACCCTGATATTCTTTAGGGATAAAAAGTTATGCTTGGTCAAAGTTTGGTCAAACTTGATATTCCAAGAGGGTCACATTTGCCAATATCCCAGATATTCACTAAATCCCCGATCTATGTTTTAACGAAGAAAACTTGATATCCACATATTCTTTAATATGCAAATGTTAAATTTAAGTGTGAAAGAACATTTGCCTGTTAAGCACCCACACATATTCTTGGAGGGTCATCTTTCAAATATCCATCATATTTCTTAATATCCTTGACTTTCAGAAACATGACAATGACATCATCTTGTTCCGCTTTATAAAAGGACTTGATATGATGATGATGTCATCATGACTCAGATCCGAGAGGGTCATATTTCCTAACATCCCTAATCTTCGTTAATATGACGATGATGTCACCTCCTTGACCAATTTGAAATCCTCGTGATGATGTCATCCTCACATTCTAGAATGGGGGGATATTTTGTATTGTTGAGTATCTGGATATTTCTTAATGTCCCTCATATTAACCCTTGAGACCTGTGATACGGGGACCTTTAGTAACCAATGAAATGATGCCACGTGGCGCGTTGACCTGATCTTATCAACACATTATATTATCACGATTGTTAAATGAAGATATAATGACCCAACTTTGGTCGTCGGTCAATAGTTGACCATCCTCATGATGACATCATCCTCATCTTTTGGATATCAGTCATATTTCCTAATATCCTTGATCTCCACGAATATGCATCCCTGCATTAAATGTCATTTCAACAGTAGGTCAAACCTTCAAAATTTTAAATAAACGCTCGCCACTTGTTAACATCTCCAAGCCTCAAGTGTTAATCAATGAATACTAACAAGAGGACATTATTCACACCCTAATTCACTATTGTGCCTGATTAAAAGTAAAGATTTGAGCTCATTTTGAATTTAACAAATGTTTAAATGAAGAATTACAGAGCCCTGCGAGATTAAGGTGACATTACTGCAACTTGCGAGCTCAACGGAATGGGATACACATTCAAACAGTGAATGGAGAATGGTAATTGCAAGGTGAACATGCTCATCTAGACATCATTTCCACAGTAAAAGGGTAACAGTTATTAGGTACGTAACGATAAAACCCTCTTTTGTCATTTATGGTAAATGAACAGGTAAAAATGGTTTTACCAGAGTAAATCGATATGGTGATGCATGAAATATACTAGAATGAAATAATTAACACCATAAAATTCATGTGATCATTGAATCCACCACTGCACATGACACG
Organism: Cunninghamia lanceolata; assembly: GCA_027924645.1. Lineage (NCBI taxonomy): Eukaryota > Viridiplantae > Streptophyta > Pinopsida > Cupressales > Cupressaceae > Cunninghamia > Cunninghamia lanceolata. The sequence goes on along the minus strand of BSBN01000822.1, from coordinate 15,119,872 downwards.
TTAGGGTAAGATATATACATGTTTCGTTGCAGGATCCAATGGCAATCCAGAAGAACATATCAGACATGGAATTCTTGAAACCTATGTGCATACAGCCTGAGGGGACATCCTTCAAATATGGACAAATAGATGATACACATCTAGGAAACACAGATCTTGATACATGGATAGAGAAATTAGAGAAAGGAAGTGGAAATCCCCTGCTCATGAGCATCTACCGTTCAAGAATGTGGCGTGCAAGGGGATTTCCTTATGAAATGGAGGCCACTGAATTGGTAATGGAGTGTGCCCAGAATTATAATGTGAATACCAGAAGGGTAGAGAAATATGGTAGGGTTTGTTGGTGTTTGCTACTGGTTTGGGTTTCAAGTATTCATTCGCAGGCATTTTTTAGAAAAAACCCAAAAAATTCTAAGTCCCTCGGCCTCCTGCATAATTAAATTGTATGTATCGTTCTTTGTATATGCATTGCTGTTTGTATGTAGCTTTGTATGTGCAAGCATGAATGTACATTAGCGGGCCTGAAAAATAAGTCAAATCAGCTTCAAAAAGGCAAAAAATTGGTTGTATGCATCTTTGTATGCATATCGGGCTTGTATATGCATTTCTGAGCGTGCAAAAGTGGTTGTATATCGCAGATTCCTGGAATATTCCCTGCTTGTATGTAAAGGATTGCATGTATATTGTGTTGTATATTTGAATTTACAAGAGGTACATACATTGCCGATATGCAAAAGTAGAATATACAAAGGAAAGTGGGGTCCGCTGTCATACAAAGGTGATTGTATCTCATATACAGGTCACACATGCAAGGAAACATGTCAGAAGAGATACAAGGCCCAGACCCGAAGTGGATATACATTATGGTTGATAAAGGCACAAGTGTTTGTTTGCATATTTGTTTGTATGTCCGCATTGTATGTTTGCACATACAAGGGTCAAATGCATGTTTGCAATGTAAAGGTGATTGTATATAGTTCTGCTTGTATATTCCCATTTAATATGCAATATACAAAGCTGATATGCAAAGAGAAGACATACAATCCGGACCCGACTGGAGAATCAAATGCAGCGAATAATCATTTTGGGGTCTGCGGCTTGTATAATGAAGTGCTTGTATATGCCGAAATACAAGGAAGAAGACATACAACCCAAACGCGAAAGGAGAATGTGTTGTGGCGGATTTCAGGCTGGGGTCCGCGGCTTGTATGTTGCACACTGTATGTGCGGTATACAATGTGAAATGTGCAAAGAGTTCAATACAATGTCAGATTTCAATATTTTTCCAATCTGATTGATAAAAGTGATGAAGTCTATGGTTGTATGTATATTGCATATGTGCATGCAATATATAAGGATGATATACAAAAGGAAAAGATACAAGCCAGACCCGAATACGATTTCAGTTTGTTTCATTAAGATTTGGGGTCCACCTTGTATGAAGGGTGATTGTATGTATACAATCTCATATACAACCACAGATGCAAATAAAGATACAACAGATTGCTGATAACTCATAGATGCAATTTTTCAGCAATGGTGATTCAATCAATTGCTGCCACATGTCCAAATGCAATTGTATGTATATGCATTTACATATACAAAGGATTTGAATGTGCAAGAGGGTGAAAAGGCAAAATGTATGTTTGTGATGTGAAAAGTTAGCAATGGAAAAAGGGTGCCTACGTGGCACAATCTCATTGGCTATGGACTTTTCAGCATGAACCAAAGCCGTTAACCTTGGCGATGAGGATGGAATCGACGGCCCTGTTTTGAATGCCCAAGGAAGGAAGGATTTTCTTTGTATCTGCTGCATCATTTCGAGTGGGAAGGAACTTCAAGAACATGCGAACCGTTGCACTTCCAAAAAACGGGTAGGTTGGCCATTATTGGCAGGTTTGCAAGAGGTATGGGTCGAATGGATGGGCCAACTACCATATTTGATGAGAAAATCTTCAGGCGGTGGCACACTTCCTGAATTCACCTGTTCTTCCTTCTTCTTCTACATATTACATTGAATGTTTTGGGCACCATTTTGATGGTGCATTGTATCTGGCAAAATTTTAAATGACCCTGTACTTGATTGCTGAGTACACATTCTTGCTGTATAAGAGAACTGTGTTACTCATTTTTATGGTTGTTGAAGACTTGGCATTTCTTGGAGAAAATAATGAAGAACAGAGCATTTCTTGGTTGTTCTATCTCTTTTTGTGAGTTTATGAGTTGCATTTTGAATGCATGTTGCACATCTATTCAATTTCATGTTATTTTTATATGAAAAATGCTTTGTGCATGTGTTTAGTTGTTTGTCTCCATTACTGTATGCATCACTTCTTCTGAATCTGGATGATAAGGGTTCCTCAAATTCTAGAATATAGACTTTCTATATTGCATGCTTTATCTATGACTTCCATTCAAGGAATGGATTAAACTATTTTAGGTTAAGTATGAGGAAGAATGTATGGCAGCAGGGATGTTTGTAAGTAGAGATAGCTAAATACTTAGTCTTGGGTGGTGTCTGTAAGGCAAGCACTAATCTAACCCCTTGAAACTTGAACACTAGTACAAATCATTCACTTGTATACGTCTAGTTGACTCCTTGCCTTGAGATAGGTACCGGTCTACCCTTGTGTAGTAGCTATGATCCAAAACCCCCTGTCTTGCATCTAGAATATTAAAACAAATCATTTCATACTTCAAACTTGTTAGTTGTAGGAGTAGAAATAGGACCCCTGCATATTCTCATCCTCAACCAGTTAGATATGTCCAAGAATATTTCCAAACTTGTGATTTATCACCCAAATCTTGGTCCATACATGAGAGTATTCTGCCTGTTGTTGTAAAGCTAAATCTTTCTGTCATTGGGCGAGTCAAAGTGAAATCTTTAGCTATAGGGATACCCCCCTTGGTGCGGCAAAACCAGAAGTGAAGGGGAGGTAGCTCATGCAACCTCCTATATTTGTTGGCCAAATCTGCCTATGCATTGGAACTGGCAAACCCTCCAGTGATTCAAAGAGAAAGACCCAACAAGGTTTATGCAGACTTTTCAATTGAAGGTATCACTATAGCCTTCAATCTACCTAGAGGACCTCATGTGGTTCGACTAAACTTGGGTAAATTGGAAAAGGAGTATAATAGCAAAGAAAAAGAAGCCAGAAGGATCACGTACAAATGGAGAGATAGTGGCAGCATATATAAGGCTTCTACCAAGTTGCCTGTATATCTTTACAAGTTTGATTTTGCTCTAGAGTATCAATATATGATGGTGATGCTGAACAGGTTGATAGGAAAATTGAATGCTAGATCTTTTGATAATTAGATGTATGGCATCATAAGGATGGTAGAAGGTACTAATGAGAAACCCTAATGGGCTAAATTCATAAGCGATAGCCTGGATGAAGGGATGAAGAAGTTGGGAGGAAGAACTAATATGTTCCAAATGAGCTCCTATGTAGTATATGCATGTGCATTCAGAGGCATGTTGATGGATTACAAACAGTGGGCAGGGTCAGAAGTAACCCTGGAGATGTAAACATTTAGGACCATTACCCATAACTGAAATGAAGAGAGTCTCTCCAACATTACTAGAGGGTGAATGATTCATTATCCATGCAACTTGTCAGGACTATGGAGGAGGATAGAGTGAAGAGACTGAGCATAGAGGCTCAAGTTGTTGTATATAGACATGGGGCTTGGTTCATCCAGTTCCCTACCTTTTCATACATAAGAATTAAAGGTTTCACTGGGAAACCTCTCATGTTGCCAAGATATCCCAATGACAAGGTCATCCTGATAGAGCTAGCTAGACAGATATTGCCTTTGGTGGAAGCTTATATTGAGAAAGGAAAGATACCTAATATTCTATTTCCAATCATGATTGGATGGTATATGTGTCCTGATAGGGAGAGTGTAAAATATGTAATTAGAGGACTAAAATTGATGTCCCTACAACCCTTCTCACTAGCTAGGCCATATGATCCCTATGATAGGATGCAAACATTTCTAAAGAAGCCAATGCATCAGAGGCACATTGAAGATTACTGGGCCAACTATGATGATGAGATAGAAGTAAGAAGGAGAGGCTACTAGAAGATTACTTTGAGGTAGATACACACATTAGATTGCATACCAATGCCTACAAGTTACATGAAGATGATGGCATGATCATGTCCCAAGAATATGAGGACAATAAAGTATATAATGAAACAATATCAGCCCCAGATTGGAGTCAACCAGATGTGACTTCCTTGGATCAGATAATGCAGAAGGTCATACAATTGACCAAAGACTGGGTGGATGTAGAGATCACCAAGCTAAAGAATAAGGGAGTGGTGCTCACTATTGACAACAAAAGGAAAAGACAAGAATTATCAAATGAGGAATATGATGATTTCCTCAAGGAAAAGAGGCTATCAAAAGGGGAGAGGAAGCAAAGTAAAATCAAGAAAGGAAGCCAAGATATTGGGGTGACAGTCATTCGGCAACCTCAACAAAAGGAAGATGTAGCCTCCACATCTGCTACAACATCACCTCATACACCTGCAAAATAGAAGAAAATTGTTACAAAGCCTACTCCTGCTATAGTAGAGGAGGAAGAGAGCTCAGATGATGATCTCCTGATAAGGAAGAAAAAGAAGAAGGTCCAAGAGCCGCCTCAGAAGAAACAAACATTTGTTATGAGGGGGGCAGTAGATATAAACCCCACTATCCTATTAAGAGGAGCAGGGGTGGTGAGGGCATTCTAAAGAATCTGCAGCATGAGGTCCCTATTCCTGATATCATGCAGCCCAAGACTGAGATGGCAGAGGAACAGAGAAATGAGATGCATAGTGTAAGATGTGAGCCATCTTTTCCATTAGACAACACAGTGGAGCTATCTGATGATGTTGTTGTAAATGAGGTCTCTACCACTTCTATGGAGACATTAATAAAGAATACTAAGATGACCCCTCATGGCACCCCCATAGCACAAAAGGAAGTTCATCATGAGGAGGTTGAAGTAGAGGAAATAAAAGAGGGTAACCCTGAAGTGGTGGCACAACAAATTGGATTGACAAGATTAGTTGATCAGGTCACTAGCCCCACAGCAATAGATTTGACTTATCAAGGTGATGAAGACAAAAACAAAGATAAAGACTTACTTCCAAAATAGGGGAAATTAGAAGTTAATGTACATATGGAGGATGAAGAGATGCCTGATCAAAATGATAGTCAAGAAAATGAGCAAATACCTGAAAGAAGGACAATTAAAGAAGGGATGGATAAAACCCAAGACCCTAGAGAAGTGGACACATCAAAGGATGGAGAACAGGATCTTCAAAAGGGTGATGATCAGAGAAAAGAAGAAGAAAATGTGAATAAGAATGATCAAGAAGATAATCAGGATAAACCAGATCAGAGTTCTCAAACCCCTCATGAGGATCAAGCATCACAGGATACACAGGACCAGAATGTGATAGTGCAACAAGAAACCCCTGCACATGAGGAGGTCCATCATGAGGAGATTCAAGATGAACAAAGAAAAGAATATTCACCACTGAGAGTGGAACAAAATGTACAGTCTCATGATGCTCACATTGAGCATACAGACTAGCAAGGGTCTACAAATGAAATACCATATTGGTTGTGGCAGGAGGTGAACCCACCTCAGGTCAATGATGTACCTGAATTTGATATTTCTGCATTATTTTTAGTTGACATGGTGAAGCCAAAGAGAAGGGCAAGGGCCACTTTTGCAATAAAAAGTGATCCTACCATAGGTAAAAGAACAACTCAAGTAGCTTTGACTATAGCAGATAAAGCAAAGGGAGACATAAGTATTAGTGAATTTCAGATGACCAATATTGATTTAGGCTTTGCTACTGAAGAGCAAGAAGACCAAGAGGCCAAGGATATTATTGATTCTTTGTTGAAAAGTGCGGAAAGGGAGAAAAATAAAAATAAAATGCACAAGGAGCACATTGCTCAACTACATACATTCATAAAGGGACTAATTGACCCAAATCACATGCAAGTCAACATGGCTACCCCTTTGACCATTATATCTTAGAATAAGGTAACAGGGCTAGATATCATGAAGCATAAGGCACATGTGATGGATAATTGGTTTATTCAATTCATTTCTGAAGCAGAGAAGGTAATAAAGACCTCCCTCACCAATTGGAATTTGCTCAGCACATTGAGGAGCAAAGTGGATAAGTTACAAAAGGAGGTTGGACAAAGATCAGTTAAAGTAGAAAAGGATCTGATTACTCTGACTGAAATGAAATGCATAGATATGAAAGTACTCATATACAATAAGGTATTAAATAATCATACTTCATAGCTATTGAGTATATGGTATAAAGATACTCAGTTTGAAAGTGATATCCTGAAGAGATATAACACAAAACTTAGAGACATCAGTGTCAAGCTACATCATCTCATGTCTGAGGAAATAAACATCTTGGAAGCTCTTGAGGACAAGGTAGAGGGGAAGATAGAAAATCAAGATGTTGATTTTGCAATTGAAGCTTTCCAGGATAATTTTAAGCATGTAGTAGATGACCCTCTCCACAATTTGTCAGAAGATGTAGTTAATAAAGCCATGAGGATGAAGGCAAAAGTAGAAGGATATAATGAAATGTTGAATAGAAGAAAAAATAAATGGTCTGCATTACAGACATAATTCCACTCACAAGAGCATGCTATGGCAAAGGTTAAGGTTCAAGATGGAGGTGAGATTGAACAGATAGTACATGCATATGAACGCATTAGGGGGATCATCAGCTCACATATAGGAGATGACCCATCTACTGATGAAGAAGATGAAGAATGAGTAAGGATCTAGGATGACAGGGTCATACACATCATATGACAAAGAAATGATCAAGTACCACCTGATGGTTGCCAGCTAGCAACCTGTGCCACGTGTAACATTTGTTGATTGAGTCAAAGATGATATAGACCATTGATTTTGATAGCTAAATCATGATCATTGGATCATTTGTAACCACCTCCTCTCTTTGTCTTATAAAGGAAGATGGAGTACACCTTGTAACATTATTTGAAATTTAATTGAGATTAGATTGCTGAAGCCCCGGAACTAATTCTCAAAGCTAATTGTAAATATACATGTCTGTTGCATACTTAATGAAGAAGAAGATCTAGATTACATACAATCATATACTCTAAGTAATTTGTGGATGAATTCTTAGCTTGTACTTTGATTTGCTAAATCCCTTGGAGTGTAATTCATGTTGTGCATGTTATCTTCATTCCTTTCCATTGAAGTCTGCATCAACCATACTTAGCTATGGAACATCCTGGTGAACCTTGTTGGCAGGAGAAACTGCTTTGCATTGATAGGTGTTGTCATTGATGGCAACTAAGATCATCTCAATCATCCGCATAACACAATTTGTTCATATCGGAAGTTAGATTCAAAATTTTTCTAAGTCTAGATAGCAAGGAATAGAGTAGTAATAGGGTCTAGTATTTTGGTCTGGATCTCTCCGGTGGGAAGTCATGATTAGATGCGGATCTAGGGGAGTCATTGATGCAGAGGTGTCAGGTCTCCAATGGTAATCTAACAAGATCAAAAGATTCAAATAACTCGTGGCTTCAACCAATAAGGCTTCTCTAGTCTTCTCCTAGCCTTAAACTCCACCAAAGGGCTCAAATTTGGATTCCAGCTTCTCAGATGAATTCTTGTACCTTCTAATGGAGATTGATTGTCATTGATGTCAAAAGGCTTTGCAGGTTCACAAGGTGTTGATATTGACAGGGGTTGTTCATCATGTTCATGGTTTGATATGATTGATATGATTGTCTCTTGTTTCAGTTCATAAATGATGCAATGCATATTTGATGCAGATATGATGCAATGCATATATCTTGTGATATTAAGTTGGTTGACAAAGTGTGTTTCATGTAGCCATGTTGTTCACAGGTTGTCCACTTGGTTTCAATGGGGTAGAAGACATCTTTATATGGTTTGTATAATGCTTATTAGTTTATAGGTTGTAGTGATGTTGTTCATCTCATCTATGCTTTGATGCTTGTTGAGTTGTTCATGGAACAGAATGTCATTATAAGGTCAAGATTGGAGTATTGTATGCAAGTATTTTTAATTTGAGTTGAGCAGTACATCATCAGGTTGGTTAAGGTATTTGTAGAATTGAGTGAAGTCAGGAGCTAACAAGATTGGTTTTTCTTTAATCATGTTCATCATGCTTTCAGGATCTTAGGATGTCATGGTGTTGAAGTTGTGATGGTGTTGGGAAAGTAAAGAGATGTCATTGATAGATGTTAAGAAGTTCATGCTTCATGATGTCAAGAGTTGGGTTACCTGCTAAAGGGGTTTATAACATGTGTGACCAGTTCCTTTACCTTTCCAAGTGGTCATCTCCTAAAGTTTATGAGCAGCAATAAATAAATAAATAAAAATATCAAAAATTAATATTTAATATGGGTGAAGATTTTTTGTTTTAAAGAAAAAAAGTTCTTTTTTAAAAGGGCTATTTTATAAGACTATTTTTAGTCTTTTAAAGGGAGATTTTTAAGAGCTTTTAAAGGAGGTTTTATGAAGTTTTTTTATTTAAAAAAAATGGGCCTGCCTCTCTCTCTCACGTGGTTTTTAAAAGGAGGAGTTTATTAAAAAGAATTACTTTTTAAGAAAGTTAATAGTTGCAGCCCTATTTCTATGGAGAGGCATCTTCTTATTTGAAGAAAAAGCATTTAAAAAGCCTTTTAAAATTTAGCCCACGTATTATGCATTTTTTTTTTAGAAGATTTTTTTTAAGGAAATTTTTAAAATTTCTATTTTATTTGCTTTTTTAAAAGGCATGAGATTTGGGAGATTAAGGATATATATAAATTTTTTTAAGAGCTTTTATAAGAGATGAAGTGATTGAAGTTTTTTTGAAGTGCAAAAAGAATATGAAGTTTTTTTTTTGGAGCTATTTTTTTTGTAGATTGAGAAGAAGAAGAAGCTCAACGGATTTGAATGTAAAAACATGGAAGTTTAAGGGGATTTATTTTTTTTGCAGATAAATTGATTGAAGATTTCATAGAAGAAGTTGAAATTTTTTTTATTATGCAGAGAGTTTTTGAGAAGAGAACATGAAGAGTTTTTTTATGGGGTTTGATATTATATGTTTTTGTTAGGAGATTTGAATAGGCACAGAGGAATATGAAAAGATTTTTCTTTGCAGGTGAAAGGTTATTCAATTTGTATAAAATTGTTTTTCAAGTGCATTAATGACAGGGTTTTGGGAGACAGAGATGAAATATATAAATGATGAGAGATTGAATACATACAGTGTATTGAGGTTATGCAGATTAATGATGAAAATAATATGATGATACAAATGACCAATTTGCAGAGTAGAAGAAATATTGAATCAAGCTTTGATTGCAGTGATTGATGAAAGATTGATAGTGATAATTTGCAGAGAAAATTGTTTATAGAGATTTGTATATGGAGCTTATTTGCATAAATGTGTAAAAGAAAATGGTCTTGACTTGTAAAATCAAACAGAAGGTATAAGGTTGTATGATGAAGCACATAAAATACAATGGTGCAAATCTGATTGAACAGTAATCATGTCTTGCACACAAAGATTGATGTTTTGTTAATAGTGATTGTGTATGCCAGTGAGGCTTGTGGTCAGTGAGACCTTGGTCAGTGAGACCTTCCTATGCCAGTGAGGCTTGTGGTCAGTGAGACCTCTATATATGTCAGTGAGACATTGGTAAGAAGTTTTTCATTTAAGCCAGTGAGGTAGTTTTGGAGTGGTTTTTCTACCCCTGAGGGTTTTCCACTCGGCAAAAAGCTTGTGTCATGCTTCTCATTATTTTCTTCTGTGTGTGCATATTAATGGTTTGATCATGTTTTGTTTATATCTGTTATCATAAGTCTTGTGCATATAAACTCAACAAATCACTAATGTCCTCCTTTGTATTTGTCTTGTAAGATAAAGTTTGCAAAAAGTTAAAATTCATACAACACTGATTCACCCCCCCTCTCAGTGTTGTCTTTGACTCCTACAATTGGTATCAGAGCTAGTTTCCCTCTTGCAGCTTAATCAGCTTGGGTAGGTCCTATGTGTGGAGTTCAATGGGTAAGTGCAAGAGAAATAAGAACATGAGAAATGTTAAGATTCATTCTAGTCAAAAGACACAAAAGACATCATTCATATCAAATCCAAATGTTAATAAAGATGTTCTTCATGTTGAGTCTGATATTATCTTAGAAGAAAAGGTTTCAGATGTTCCTCAGTTTGATGTTTCAAATTTTTTAGTTTGGTATGTTAGAATGCAAGTGTATTTATCCTCCTTAGGATATGATGTTTTAATGTCAGTTGAGAATTGTAATTCTGCAAATAACAAAGAAGCTCTTGAATGTAATGATATTGCAAAGAAGGCTATATTATCTGCTCTGTCTAATGATGTTATTTGTAAAGTTATGGATTGTGTTACAGCTCAAGATATGTGGAGGAGATTGAAAAGAATTTATCAAGATAATGATAAAGAAGGGGACACTCTGGTGTGTGAAGAAAGTAGCAATGAAAAGAGACTTTCAAATGAAGGAGTTGAAGTTCAATCCCAATCAAATTCAGAAGAAGCTAGCATCACAAGTGATGATGATCAGGATTGTGAGATTGATATGGAAGGAGAGCTTATATATGCTCTGAGTGAGCTCAAGAAGTATAAAAGAGAGAATCATAAACTAAACTTGCAGCTGCAACAAGAAAGAGAATCTAAAGTCAATGCACTTTTAGAACTTGAAATTGTATCTACAGATCTTGAAGAGGCCAGATGTCAGATTATTAGTTTAAAGACATATATTGATGATTCTGACAAACTAATTGCTAGATTGAAGACAGAAGTTGAAGAAGCTAATAGGATAGCTGATGTCTCAATATCTGACCTTGAAGTTAGAAGGAGTGAGAATCTAAAACTAGAGGGTGAAATTATCAAACTCAGAAAAGATTATGATGGTCTCAAGACTTTATCTAAGAAGTATCAGGAGTTTGAAGAAAGCACAAGCAAGTTACATGTGTTGTTGGGCAAACAGAAGCAACATAATGACACAACTGGATTAGGATTTGAAGAAGGAGAATGTTCAAAAGTCAGAGAGACTCCCAGAAAGAAGATTGATTTGAATACTACCACTAAAAACAAAATGCATAATCAAAGAAGAAGAAATTTTAGAAGAAGTACTCCTGTTAGACAAGCATACATGTACAGGTATAACTATTCATTTAATGGTTTTTGTTATACTTGTAATCAATTTGGGCACAAATCAGTTAATTGCAGAAGAAATACTGATACTGTTTGTTATAAGTGCAATAATGTTGGTCACATTCAAAGATACTGCAAAATGAACAGAGTGTATGATCCTTCATGGAAGCTTAATATGTGTGCTCAAAGTTATTATCAGTCAAATGATTTTGATTACAACATAATTTGTTATAATTGCAACTCTCTTGGTCATAAAGCTCATAGTTGCAGGAAAGCTCCACCTGATTTGAAAAAGTTGAAATGGAAAGAGGGAGAAAAGGTTTGGAGAAAGAAAGCACCTGTAAAAGGGTGGAAGCAAAAACAGAGTCATGAGAAGGTAAATCCCAAACTTGTGCATCCAGCACAAGTTACATCATCAGTTGCATAACAGATAGCATGATGTGAGGAGGAGTTGTTCTTGTTCTATCTTTTATCCCCAAGAAGTTACAGGAGGAGATCAATTGATCTTGTCTGTCATGCTTGCCTGATAATGTTAATTTCTGATGATGTGTATGTCAGTGACATGTTTAATGGTTGCTAAGATATTATTCATATAATTGATGATGGGATAGTGGTACAGGTGATCTTTGGTTCAATATGTATTTATGTTGTTGATAAAGTGTTTCAGAAGCTCTCTGCACAAAGAGATTGATGTTGTTGTGACTTGATATCATGTTGGTACTTAAAAATTGTGTTGCAGTTCTGTGTGATCTTGCTTGTCAGGGCAAAGAGCTTAAGATGCTCTCAAGAAGCTCTTATCAGAAAATTAGCATGTGTTGGCTAAGGTGGCTGAAAATGAAAATTCAATTCATAGCAATTATCTCTATTTTTGATTTGTGCAAAGTGTTGTTACAGGAAGAATTTGTTGATGCAATTTGTTTGTTGTTGTTTGAATGACAAAGTCAAGAGGCAGAAGTTCTTGTTGGTTGCAGGATATAGTTATGTATATATCAGATTTGACAGTATGTTGTAAAAAGTGTCTTGTGCAAAACATGAGGATAGTTCAAATGGTCTTCAGTCTTTGTCATGTCAGAAAAGGTGTCAGAATAGTTTGGTTGCAGGATGATAGTTCATATCAAAGAAGTCAATTTGATAGTCATATCAACTACCTTGTTATGTAATATTTTTTATGGCATATGTTTGCATAAGTATTGAAACTTTCAGGTGATTTGGAGATAGTGTTTCACTTGTTTCATTGATGATCTTCCATGTTTCAGACAGAGTTCTTCAAGCTATGACATTGTTGGTGATATCCTGGATTTCATCAGAGGAAGTTAAAATCAGCAATAGCAGGTGGTAATGTTCAAAAAGGTTTGTCATATGTTGGCCTCAGGATTGTTATCATCATAAATCATTACTTGTTGAAATGTTAACAGGAGTTTATGCCATCAAAGTGTTCATAATTCAATATGCTTATAATGGTTATGATCATGCTATAACATCTTTAAGTGGAGTTGTTCTCAGGGGGAGTTAATCAGAGGATTGAGTAGTCACTATCTTGGGAGATTTGAAAAGAGATATGTTTTCTTCATGCTCATCTTGGTATTTCTTGTTAGGACTAATTCAGGAAGTGGATAAGTGCTGAGTTGAGTTGAGTTATGTTGATTAGTCTTGTCAGTGTTTACCAATGGTATTTTTGAGCAGTGTTTTGTTTGTGAACTTTAACACATGGGAGATCTTGGAGATTTGTTATTTCAGGTCAAAAAGTGTTGGTTCAGGAGTTTGTTAAAGGAAGTAATCAGAGGATCTCATTGATGTCAGTGTTTCATCTTCATCTACAAATTTGTGTTGTGATTAGAAGTGGTATAGTGCAGTCTATGGGCAGCTTGTAACAGTGGTTTGGTGCTTGGTTTGATATGCCTTACATGATTGTTTGATGTCTTGTTGCTCTCAAGTTTTTATGGTTGTTCAATATGCAGATGAACATGGAAAGAGCTCAGAGCTCTCAAGAAAAGTTTTTGATAGCAAATTGAAAAATAATCAGTGCCTTAAGTGGTATTTCAATTCTTGGTTGGTATGAAGGATGATAAGGTGAGTAATAGTGCTTGTGATTCAAGAAATGAGAATTGATTGATATCGGCATACTTTGCTAGTCTCTTGCTGATTTTTCTCAGGGGGAGATAATAGTCTTTGTCATCAGATGTCAAAAAGGGGGAGAAAGAAAAAATGCTTTATGGAGTTTTGCCATCAATGACAAAGGGGGAGATTGATGGAGATTGATTGTCATTGATGTCAAAAGGCTTTGCAGGTTCACAAGGTGTTGATATTGACAGGGGTTGTTCATCATGTTCATGGTTTGATATGATTGATATGATTGTCTCTTGTTTCAGTTCATAAATGATGCAATGCATATATCTTGTGATATTAAGTTGGTTGACAAAGTGTGTTTCATGTAGCCATGTTGTTCACAGGTTGTCCACTTGGTTTCAATGGGGTAGAAGACATCTTTATATGGTTTGTATAATGCTTATTAGTTTATAAGTTGCAGTGATGTTGTTCATCTCATCTATGCTTTGATGCTTGTTGAGTTGTTGGTGGAACAGAATGTCATTATAAGGTCAAGATTGGAGTATTGTATGCAAGTATTTTTTATTTGAGTTGAGAAGTACATCATTAGGTTGGTTAAGGTATTTGTAGAATTGAGTGAAGTCAGGAGCTAACAAGATTGGTTTTTCTTTAATCATGTTCATCATGCTTTCAGGATCTTAGGATGTCATGGTGTTGAAGTTGTGATGGTGTTGGGAAAGTAAAGAGATGTCATTGATAGATGTTAAGAAGTTCATGCTTCATGATGTCAAGAGTTGGGTTACCTGCTAAAGGGGTTTATAACATGTGTGACCAGTTCCTTTACCTTTCCAAGCAGTCATCTCCCAAAGTTTATCAGCAGCAATAAATAAAAAAAAAAAATATCAAAAATTAATATTTAATATGGGTGAAGATTTTTTGTTTTAAAGAAAAAAAGTTCTTTTTTAAAAGGGCTATTTTATAAGACTATTTTTAGTCTTTTAAAGGGAGATTTTTAAGAGCTTTTAAAGGAGGTTTTATGAAGTTTTTTTATTTAAAAAAAATGGGCCTCCCTCTCTCTCTCATGTTGATTTTAAAAGGAGGAGTTTATTAAAAAGAATTACTTTTTAAGAAAGTTAATAGTTGCAGCCCTATTTCTATGGAGAGGCATCTTCTTATTTGAAGAAAAAGCATTTAAAAAGCCTTTTAAAATTTAGCCCACGTATTATGCATTTTTTTTAGAAGATTTTTTTTAAGGAAATTTTTAAAATTTCTATTTTATTTGCTTTTTTAAAAGGCATGAGATTTGGGAGATTAAGGATATATATAAATTTTTTTAAGAGCTTTTATAAGAGATGAAGTGATTGAAGTTTTTTTGAAGTGCAAAAAGAATATGAAGTATTTTTTTTGGAGCTATTTTTTTACAGATTGAGAAGAAGAAGAAGCTCAACCGATTTGAATGTAAAAGCATGGAAGTTTAAGGGGATTTATTTTTTTTGCAGATAAATTGATTGAAGATTTCATAGAAGAAGTTGAAATTTTTTTTATTATGTAGAGAGTTTTTGAGAAGAGAACATGAAGAGTTTTTTTATGGGGTTTGATATTGTATGTTTTTGTTTGGAGATTTGAATAGGCACAGAGGAATATGAAAAGATTTTTCTTTGCAGGTGAAAGGTTATTCAATTTGTATAAAATTGTTTTTCAGGTGCATTGATGACAGGGTTTTTGGAGACAGAGATGAAATATACAAATGATGAGAGATTGAATACATACAGTGTATCGAGGTTATGCGGATTAATGTGAAAATAATATGATGATACAGATGACCAATTTGCAGAGTAGAAGAAATATTGAATCAAGCTTTGATTGCAGTGATTGATGAAAGATTGATAGTGATAATTTGCAGAGAAAATTGTTTATAGAGATTTGTATATGGAGCTTATTTGCAGAAATGTGTAAAAGAAAATGGTCTTGATTTGTAAAATCAAATAGAAGGTATAAGGTTGTATGATGAAGCACATAAAATACAATGGTGCAAATCTGATTGAACAGCAATCATGTCTGGCACACAAAGATTGATGTTTTGTTAATAGTGATTGTGTATGCCAGTGAGGCACAACAGTATGCCAGTGAGACTTGTGGTCAGTGAGACCTTGGTCAGTGAGGCTTGTGGTCTGTGAGACCTCTATATATGTCAGTGAGACATTGGTAAGAAGTTTTTCATTTGAGCCAGTGAGGTAGTTTTGGAGTGGTTTTTCTACCCCTGAGGGTTTTCCACTCGGCAAAAAGCTTGTGTCATGCTTCTCATTATTTTCTTCTGTTTGTGCATATAAACTCAACAAATCACTAATGTCCTCCTTTGTATTTGTCTTGTAAGATAAAGTTTGCAAAAAGTTAAAATTCATACAACACTGATTCACCCCCCCTCTCAGTGTTGTCCTTGACTCCTACACCTTCTAGGGTCTCAACCTACCCCAACCAACAAGATTCAATAGGTTTCATGTACCTTTCTAACCGGTTCTTGACAACTCCCCTTAACCAGGCCTAATCCTTGTAGCCCTGTTCAGCGACTAATTTGCACTTTTCTCCAAACTTTCCCAAAGTACTCCAAAAAATAATGACTGATCTGAGTACCCTCTATTACGTTCTATAACATAATTCAAAATCATATACTATTGTTTTAGACGAAATATGACTGTCCTAACAACCTAGTTGTCTTCCTGCAGGGCCTAATCCACCCACTTTACAAAGGAACCCTATTAAATACTTATCCCCCTCACTCCAAACCTAAAAAAAGTCTTAGGAAAGGATTAAAAACAAAGGATTTTCAATGTTTCAACCAGTGGTTTGCTCATTTGCATGTTTAAATACAAAACCCCCCTTTCTAGGCCTCAAAACCTAGGGCTTGCTAGATCTTCCACTTCCAATCACTTCCAGGTCTCATTCAAAGGTCTAACACCATGTCCTTGACCATATTAACCCTCAGAAAACATAAAACCATCACCTTATTAAGGCCAATCTCCTGCTGCTACAACTGAGCCACCATTTCAATGCTCTTTCCACATGCAATCTCTGACTTTCAACGGTGATCACCTGCCCATTTGCACTCCTCCTGCTTTGTCAAGTTAGAAATCATATTATACCTATAATCAAGGACCTATTCCATGAGTATCAGGCTCCTACATCCATGGGAAGGTCTTATGAGGCATTGAAACCTCTCAAAATGCACAGGACAACCTGCTGTTCTTTGTAACAGTCAATACAAACAGCAATGAAACTACCTACAAAAACCTTCTCAGAGCATGAAATGAAGTCTATTAATGTTAACTGAGGTCCTAATACATTTTCCAACATTCAACAATCAAAAAGATCAACAGAAATAAGAAGGAGGTGTAAGACAAAACTGAATTTTATTGCTATTTGCAGCCTGCCATACAACTCAAGCTTCCAATATGACTCCTATATGGTATCTCACGCCTTGGGAAGGCTTATATAACTTTTCCTAACTCCCACAATCAATTCCCAAAGGTTGGAGATGGTTAAACTTCCAAAACCATTCATTTTTTTACTTTCCCGCCCAAATGCATTATTTAAAAATTTGAATATTAAACTTTGTTTTAAGTGACTTTTACTCTACCAAATTATCATGGTTCATCATGGTTGATCTTATTAGGATCATTATTCCTTATTCCTAGCCTTAGACACTTCTAATTGACTCTTATTTGACTCTAGAGGTACTATTGGCCCACTTACATTATTTTTTGGTCCTAGGGTCCTTACCAGGACCCTTAGGTCATTTGATTATTACATCATTTTGCCCATTACAATATGTCATAATTGGTTCTAGGATGTTCCATTTGATTTGATTTGATCCATGGGCTTCTCCTTTGATCATTTGTGTCTTCTTGCTCCAGAGTGTTCTCTTAGGTGCTCCTGCACCAGTCATATGCATTGTCAAGATAGTCTAACTCTAGACTTTTGTGCTCCAGTGATGAAGGATTCAAAAGATATTAGCCTCTGGGTACCAGGTTCCAGTTTGACAGAGCAAACAAAAGAAGAACATGCTGACCTTGCAAAAGATCTTCATTCCAGATGTATATAAGTTGTTTATTGGACAAATGTGATGACCAGTGATTTTAGATGACCTAATTGATGATTTGTTAGTGTAAGTTTTGGTCCACATCTCATATTTTGTTTGGATCTAGTCAACAAAGCAGAGTACTCAACAAGTTCTAAATGTTTTTTGAAGCCGACTGGGAAAATGATTGTAGGTCATGTTGCAGATATATATAGATGATGGAATTGGATGATTTAGTGTGTGTGGTGTATGTGAGAAGAGAAGAAATCCAAAGTGTGAATGAAGGTAGAATAGTAAGAAGGGTAGATCAAAGATGAAATGTGTAAGATTAGTTTTTGTACTTAACTGGAACTAAAACTCTTGCATGAGTAGATGCTATTAATCAGTTCAGATCTCTGTTATTCTATTGTAATATTTCCAAAGGTAGTGAGCTCTGGGCAGTGAGCCCGAATGCATGTGCATTCCCATTTGTAAAAATACTTTTAACAGAGTATTAATTTTTGTGGGTTAACCCCCACCGTGGTTTTTCCCTTAACTGGGTTTCCACATCAAAATCTTGGTGTCAAATGTGTTATTTAAGTTTTATGTTCATATGTTATTGATTGATGCTAAAATGTTTATATCATTAAATTGATTATAAGAGCTAAAGGAAGATTGAAAGTAGAAAATAAAGAAAATGTGTGACAACTGATTCACCCCCCCTCTTAGTTGTCTAGACCTAAACCAACAATTGGTATCAGAACAAGGTTCCTTTGGAAAAGTTTAACAGCTTAATGAAGATCTGGGAAGGTGGTAAAATGGATGAATATAATCTTCAAGGACAAATTAATCTCTCCCTAGATGATCTTGAGTAGTCCAAGGCAGAAGTCCAACAACTGCAAATTAATCTCAAAAAGGCTGAAGACTTCATTGAGATCTTAAAAGAAAATTTGAGCAAATCCAATGCAAAAGGAAAGGAGCAACCTCTTCAACTAGAAGACAAGGCCCTAAAAAAAAGACAAAAGAATGTGAAAAGTTAGCTAAAGAAGTTGTTGTCCTGAAACATGAGATGGAAACTGGGGTGATGAGACTAACCAAGGAAATTGAAGATAGGAAGAAAACTGAAGAAGAGATGAAGCAAAATCTGAAAGAAATAACTGAAGAATGCTGTAGATTGGATGGAATAGCTGCTCTCCTAGAATCTAATCTACAAGAAAGCAGAAACAATGAGAGAGAACTTGAGAGACAGATTATCACTCTCAGACATGACCTAGAAATTGCAAATGAGTATAAGGAAAAGTTCAAAATAAGCTCACCTAAACTCGAAGCACTAATTGAAGAATAGAAAAAGGATAATGACAAGTGTAATATTAAATATGAGAAAGGTGTGTATACGCCTAAAAATGACACGACTTGGTCTAAATAAATATCATAGAGGAAGAGGCCACATGACCAACAACTGTATCCATCTCAAACATGTCATTCAAGACATACTTGACCAAAATCAGGCAGGCACTAAAGAACATACCTCTAATAAGATGCATGTGGCATACAAGGATCCACTTCTCAATCATGACAGACCATATAACAATAACAACAACAACAACAACAATTGCAACAGGCAGAATCAGAACAACAGAAACAACAATGCTAACTATGCAAGTGTACCACTTGATTATATAGTCAACTGCATATCAAAGCACATCCCACAAGTCAATTTGGTCATGTTCAACCAACAATCAGGACCCAACAAAACTTATTGCAGCATCATCACCCGTAGTGGTAAGGTCACGTTAAATACGCTTCCTCCAAGGTCGTCACCTTCTCCATCTAACCCTCATACATATAGTGTCATAGAGCAACTTTAGAAAACTCCTTTCCACATATCTATCTTAGAGTTGTTGCGGTTGCCTCCCACCCATAAGGAAATTCTTGATAAAGCCCTAGTGGAAACAACTGTGCCCACGAACTTGGCCCAAGAGAAGTTTCAAGCCATGGTAGGAAATATAACCTCCTCTAGCACTATCTCATTTACCAAATAGGATGACCTCTCAGTGTCTCAGCCTCATAACACACCCTTGCATATCGTCGCCTTTATTCATAAACACCATATCAAAAGAGTTCTTATTGATGGAGGAGTCGGTTTAAATATTTGCATGCTCAAGCTAGTCCTTACATTGGCATTCTCTAAAAATGCAGTGGATCCAAGGAAAAAGATCATGATGAAGAGCAAAGAACTACTAAAGAAACAATAGTGTTACCAATACAAGTTGGACCAATGATAAAGGACGTTGTTTGCCAAGTCCTAGATAGGGAGATAGCCTATAATATCCTCCTAGGTAGACCCTAGATTCATGTCGTGAAAGCTGTGCCTTCTACCTATCACCAATGCATCAAATTTCCTCATAACAGAAAACAGATCACCATCCAAGGTGATCCAGATCCTTTTTAACATTGCAACACTATCCGCTCAAAGCCTGATTACATCATTCCCAATAATAGAGATTCTACATCCCCCATCCCATAGCATGATTCTACCTCCAAAGCTTCCTCGTCCAGGCCCAAAGAGCAAAAAATCACAATCAAAGAAACCAAAGTAGGGGAATATTCCATCAAACACAGACTCAACCTAGCCAAAATGCCTCTATCTCCAAGATCCTTTGGGTGACCTACACCTTTTCCAAAGCCATCTGCTCCTTCCAAACCTCCCACAGCTCCCTTTGTCAAATGGGGGACCCTATCAAATGAAACAGAGGAAAGAGATATCTTATAATGGCTCTACACAAAAGAAGAAGAGAACACACAACAAGAACCACCTAAGCTCCCAACAGAAATCTATGGGCAAGGTGAGTCTATCTTACACAGAATGGGTTATGAAGGACAAAGTCCCATTGGCCTAAGAAAAGAAGGAATTATAGAACCCATTCAACCTTCTTCGTCTTCATTGGCAAGAAATACAAAAGGTCTAGGATACAAGGACAAGGGCAAAGCAAAAGCAAATGCTTGTCTAATGGATATGATCCATAACCTTCAAGAGGACAGTGACACAAATTCCAATGAATATGAGTGGGATGAACTCACAGAGCATTCCTATGATGACAAGGAAGTTGATACCATCCAAACTTATAGCCCCTACTGTGAGGGACAAACGCTAATGCATAGACCAGTAGAGTTTGATTCGCCAATTCCAGAGAGTACGACTTTCGAGGAAGGTTCGAGTTCTATCACAATAAATAATTTGGAAGAAAGTACCATCCCAGATCTTATCCCTACCAATACTCCTTGCATATCCATTCAAACTATCAACAAATCAGATCTATCCTCCGACCCCCTCCCCCTTGTGCATCCTAAACTTATCGACTGGGATTTACAAGGAACCCCACAATTAAACATGTTCCAAAATGATGATGCCTATATTGATTTCATGGAACTTAGGGACCACCTACCTATAGGAGATCATAAAGTTGGCTTCGCCATTGAAGTTAATACCGTGTCTTATTTTAGAGAGGGTGCCAAGCCTTCCAATCACAAAAATATCAAAATAAAAACTAGATTTGATGGTGAAAACTGCTCTGTGGTAGTATCAGATCCCAAAATAGTAAAAAGAAAGGATGCATCCAATGGTGAAAACCCGACTATGGCACCTGACAATGGAAGACTTGACACTCTCCCCAATGACATGCACTAGGAGAAGTCTTAGATTGTTGTGGAACCTACAGACCCTGTCAACATTGGAATAGAGGGACAACCTAAGATCATTCACTTTGCTAAGTCTCTAACCCCTCCAGAAAAGACCAAGTTTGTACCATTCTTCAAGAAAAAGCAAGTCAACTTTGCTTGGTCATACGCAGATATGCCAAGATTGGATCTAGATTTGATTCTACATCATCTTCCACTAGATCCAAAAGTGAAACCAGTCAAACAAAAGCTTAGAAAGATGCATCCACACATTGCACTACTAGTGAAAGAAGAACTCAAGAAACTACTGGATCTAGGGTTCATCAAAGCAATAGACTATCCAGAGTGGGTCTCCAACATAGTGCCAGTATCCAAACCTAATGGCCAAGTTAGATTATGCAATGATTTCTGAGATCTAATCAAAGCTTGCCGCAAGGATGACTTTTCATTGCCAAATATAGATATCATAGTCGACTTAACAGTAGAGCATACCATGTTATCTCTCATGGATGGCTTCTCTGGATACAATCAAATCAAGATAGCACCAGAAGACCAACATAAGACAGCTTTCGCTTGTCCATGGGGCACTTTCTACTGGAATGTCATGCCATTTGGGCTAAAGAATGCAGGAGCAACATATCAACGTGCTATGACCACTATCTTCCATGATATGATGCACGTCACAATGGAGGACTACGTAGATGATATCCTTGCAAAGTCACTCACAAGAGAATCACACCTAGATGTGCTAGAGAAGGTCTTTCAGAGACTAGAACAATTCAATGTCAAGCTGAACCCAAAGAAATGTGTGTTTGGAGTCACCTTGGGCAAGCTCTTAGGCTTCATTGTATCAACAAATGGGATCAAAGTGGATCTTGCCAAAGTCAAGGCTATCATGGAAATGCCACTGCCAAAGAATATTACTCAACTACAATCTCTACAGGGCAAGTTACAAGCTATCCATCGGTTCATATCACAACTGGTAGACAAGTAGCAACCTTTCAGTCATCTATTACATAAAAACATTCTATTTAGATGGGATGAGAAGTGCGAAGAAGCATTTGGCAAATTAAAGGAATACCTCATGAACCCTCCTATTCTAATGCCACCTATCCAAGGTAAGCCACTATTACTTTACATATATGCTATGCCAATAGCTCTTGGGGCCCTCCTAGTACAACAAGATTATGAAGGTAAAGAAAGAGCTATCTACTACATCAGTCGCACATTGGTGGGCTATGAATTGCAATAATCTCAAATAGAAAGATCATGTCTTGCTGTGGTTTTTTCTTCCTAAAAACTATGACATTACATGTTAGCACATCCAGTCAAACTTATTGCAAAGATAGATCCACTGAAATACCTATTAAGCAAAGCAGCCCTAACAGGTCGCCTAGCCAAGTGGGTAATGCTCCTAAGTGAATATGACATTGAGTATGTAGACAGAAAGGCTATCAAAGGACAAATCATTGCTGATCAATTAGCAGAAGCACCATTACAGGATACCACACCAATGACGTTTGAGTTTCTAGATGAATCCTTATTCAGCATCACAACACCCTCATGGAAACTCTACTTTGATGGATCCTATATGAACAATGGAGTGGGGGCAGGAATCTTGTTTGTCACTCCTTAGGGTGACACCATACCAAAATCTTATCATTTGCAATTCCCATGCACAAACAACATAGCAGAGTATGAGGCCTTGGTTATTAGTCTCAAAATGGTAGCAGAATGGAAAATAAAGGAGCTACATGTCTATGGTGACTCTCAACTAGTGATCAATCAAGTCAACGACAATTATCAAACTAAGGGTGACAAGCTTATCCCATACAAGCACATGGTCGATGACTTTAAAGAGTACTTTGTGATCATCTCTTTTGAGTAGACACCTCGCATTGAAAACAAAGTAGCAAATGCCATGGCAACCATTGCCTCGCTCCTCGAGATCCCAAATAATGAGTCACGGTATAAGTCCTTGGTAGAGTCTGTTATACAACCAGCTTATGATCTTCCTGAAACCCACTCCATATGCCTATTAGTCGGATCTAATTCACCCGTGTATGGTAAGATTTACACTTACCTCAAGGATAACACCCTACCTCCTGACTTATCTTCTAACCAACACCAAACCTTCATTCTTTAAACCTCTCATTATACCATTATCGCTGACACCCTATATCATCGAGGTTTGGATGGTACTTTACTCTGACGTTTAGAATGGGAAGAATCTCAAACCACCTTATAAGACATGCACGAAGGAATTTGTGAAACACACTCTAGTGCTCCTTCTTTAGCTAAGAAACTCATGCATTTGGCTTATTATTGGCTAACCATGGAAATAGATTCATATCAATTTGTGAAGAAGTGCAAGCAGTGCCAGATACATGGAAACCTCATCCATGTGCTAGCTCAAGAGCTATGACCTTTAACGACACCTTGGCCCTTTTGTCAACGGGGACTTGACCTTGTGGACAAGATCCATCTATCCTCATCCAATGGCCACAAGTTCATAATAACTGCCACAAAATATTTTACCAAGTGGATTGAAGCCGTTCCACTCTCCAATGTCACAGACAAACAAATTGCCTCATTCATCCTCAACTACCTCATCTGCAGATATGGAATTCCCTCATCCATTGTCACGAATAATGAAAGACCTTTTAAGAACTAGGATGTACAAGAGCTTTGTGACAAATTCAAAATCCAACACCATTTCTCCACCCCCTACTATCCACAAGGCAACGGCCAAGTAGAGGCATCCAACAAAACAATCTTGAAACTCCTCAAGAAGACAGTCAATGATGCCAGTCGTGATTGGCACATACAATTAAATCCCTCTCTGTGGGCCTATCGAACCAGTATATGCACTCCCACTGGTGCTACCCCTTAAGCCCTTGTCTATGGATCAGAAGCTATTTTGCCCATCGAGGTTGAATTACCATCTCTAAGGGTGTCATTAAAAGGTCTCATAACTGATGAAGAGTACAGAGTTTCCAGATTGTAAGAGCTAGAGCTGCTAGAGGAAAAGTGACAGAATGCCTTCAATCATCTCAAGGCATATCAGCAAATGATGTCACGAAGCTACAACCATAGAGTCCATCCAAGAGTCTTTAAGGTTGGAGATCTAGTACTTAAGGAAAATCCCCGCAATCAACAAGATCAGGAAAAGAAAGGCAAGTTCGAACCCAATTGGCTTGGGCCTTATGTGATCATTGCTGCCTATGGATAAGGGGCATATCAATTGGCAATATCAGAAGGTGAGTTGTTTGATGACCCAATCAATAGTATGCATCTTCGCCGGTTCTATACCTAAGAGAACCCCAGTGTAAGGGGGGCATAAAATACAAAAAAATCAAAAAATCAAAAATCAAAAACAAAAAAATCAAAAAAATCAAAAAAAATTTAAAAAAATGAAAAAACAACAAAAAAAACTAGCCTTTGGTGAAAACCTGGCAAACAAGCACCTTGGATAGGTATAATGATGAAAACCTGGCAAACATACATCATGTGTACTTTTAGCTTTCATGCAAATAAAAGCAAGTGGTAAAAACCTGGTAAACATGTGTTACTTGTGATAAATTAGTTCCTCCATCTTTGGGAAACCAATCACCTTGTGTCCATTCTTCATTCAATCATGTCTCATTCGATCCATATCTATTCCATAATAAAAACCTAACGATAACCTATCATGGCTTGATACTCTATCTCTTTTGTCACCTTGTCAACCAAGGTCTTAGCCAGTATCCTATCCACAGTGTCAGCCTAGCATAGCGTCCATTGTAAGTGTCCACATGGTCCAAGTCCATGAACTATGTTGCCTCTACGTCGTCATGTAGGCAAGGCCATTTTTCAATGCGCCCCTGAGGCTCCACTTGCCCATCCATCCCATATCTGGTCCTTCTATCTATCTGAGTCCGCACCACTTTCCATCGCCTAGGTCTTAGGTCCATTAGGGTTCACCCCAAACTACATTGCCTCTGCATTGTCACTTAGGCAAGGCCATTTAGCAATGAGCCCCTAAGGCACTAGGTCAATCCCTTAGGGTTCGTCTCACCAATAAGGATTGTGGAACCTTTCACAAGGCAAGCAACCACAAGCAAAACCCACTTTCAAGCAAAAATTTTGATGCAACACCTTAACCTATCCAAAGCAAAACATGAAAGTACCTAATGAACTCAAAATGATTCTACCTAAATTATGGAAAGAAACAAACACATCTAAATGCAAAAATATTTTGTGGTTGTGATCAGGTTAGGTTACAGCGTCTTGATTTTTGTTATCATGTCTTTCTATGCTACTCAAGGATGCCAAAAGCTAGAGATGCTATGATGGGGGCATGATTATTTTCTTTGTTTGTTGTTTGTGGATTAAACTTTAGTAATGTGACGCCTTGTCTAACGACATGATTGGCAAAAGATCATCGAGGACATCAAAGGTCTAAAATGAAAGGGGGCAATCCTTGTCTGTTGATACTCAAGAAATACTCAGGTCATCTCGATTCAATTATACCTCGATACTTGTATTAACTTGCTAAATCAAAATCCATGTAAGCAATACTTAGGTTATCTCAGTTTAATTATACCTAGATGCTTGTATTAACTTACAACATTTGGAAAATGTACCAAAAAAAATTGCCCAATGATGAAAGAAACACTTCAAAATACTTGCACCATCAAGATGTCAAAAGCAAACACCATTCGCATCCATTATACATCCATAAAAACATCCATATCCCATGCAATAAAGATCCAAAAATGCAGAGTATCAATACAAATAAAAGCTTGTGAGTCTTTCTACCGAGTCAGTCTTTAATCAATATTTTGTCTATCATTGTGTCATCTTTGTGTCGATTGAGTACATCTGGACATACCAAAAACATAGCATAGTTTGCATATCATATCACATGAGATAGTCATTAACATGATTAAATCATTTGCATACATTATAAATGCATTAGATCACCCATATCCATTTGCATCATACATAGCATAATACCCACAAAAAAAATTAAAAACATAGGCAAAGACATGTAGATCATCGCATAATCTGCATCATCATATAGCTAGCATAACACATTTTGCATATCAGAACATCAAAGTAAACATCTAAGTCTGCATTAGATAACATTGCATAGCATCATATAAACACCTAAGTCTACATTAGATAAACATCACATAGACATAATTGTTAGGATTAGCTGACATAAGTTATAAATTAAATGCAAATAAAGATTAAATAGAGGAATGAAAATACATAGAAATAATAACAGTGAGAGACAAGTATTTAACATGGTTCACCCAAACTCAGGCTACATCCACCAAATAGAGAGTCCAATATTATTATCCAGTAAATCAAACCGATTACAACTAGCAATCCCTGCAGCTCAATACTATTGCAAAATGCTACAATACAATATCAACGAAAACCCTAACCCTTAGCCATTTTTATCATGACTTTTGTCAGTTACAAAATAGGGTTTTTTTATGTCAGCCAATGAAAAATAACTCCCGATGCCTTAATAAAATAATAAAAAATCATGTGAGGTTTCAGGGGCGTTGTCCCCGAGCCCCCACAAGGGCGCTGCCCCTTGACCCCGCAAGGGGCGCTACCCCCAAACTCCCGCAAGGGGCGCTACCCCTTGACCCCGTAAGAATTTGGGGGGAAACCGTGCCGATAAAAGTGGGGTAAATTAACCTCTGAATCTTATTAGGCTCCGTATAACAACAATAATCATAGTCTGCATCACATGTGTACCATCATAAAATAGAAATGCATCCATAACATATAGTATAAACAACTGCATATAGAGATCATCAATAGCTACATCACCATATAAATATCAAATAAAACATGTCCAAATGTACAATATATCAAGGTCTACCATGACCATCTCTGAGTCAATGTAATATATAGTGTATACACCACATAAATAGTGATACATGTCTCGATACAAAAATGATACAAGTATATACATGCCAGGCTATCTGAACCATCAAAAAATGTATACATAAAAGCCAAAATCTCTACAAGTGTCAGCTAGGCCTACTGCCATGGACCACTGCTCCGGTACTGCCCTCTCCATCCCCTCCTCTACTGGCCCCCGACTGTTGTGGACCCATCACTGACCCCCCAAAATGTGAACCCCCTGCTCTCTAGGAAGCCACAGAATGGCTCCTAAAGCTAGGTGCCCTCTGATCTGCTGGCACGGCCCCATGATAAAGACCCCTATAGTACTGAGTCTGGGCTTGCACCCTTGATAGCTCTACCTGAACTTGTGCAAGCTATGCCTGTGCCTGCTACACCTGTGTAACCAAAAAAGCTGTAGCCCTATTTGTGCCCAAGGCTGCCACAACTAACTCTCTCTCTAGTCTAACATCTCGCACTCTCACCAGGGTTGTATCCCGCTCTGTAGTGAGCCCTGATATCACATGAGCATCTACCTCTCTCTACGCCTCAGCCATCCTGAGCTGTGCCTGGAGCTGCCTAATCTGACCCTGCAGTGTTGCAATGGCCTACTTCTATAGATCAGGCTGAGGAGCCTGAGGAACTTGTCCCTCTCCCTGCACTTGCTGCTAGGAGTGTCCCTCCCCAGCTCTCCTCCTCTACCTCTGTCTACCTCCTCCACCTCTCCCATCTCCCCCATCTCCTCCATCACCTCAATCTCCCCGTCTACCTCTACCCCTCCTCCGTCTCCTCCTCCTCCTGCCAGCCCCATCCTCATCTTCTGAATCCTCCTCATCTATGCGAGGAACCAACACTTTGGGCCTTGAGTAACTCAGAAAAGAGTGCACTATGAACCAATCCTCATAATCAGGAGTCATCCCTGCATCTATAACCTCTCTCCTCATTGGCCAAGCCACATAAGTTGTCTGTTGAAACTCTGCCAAGGCCTCCTCATATGATGCCACTGGACCCCATCTGAACCTCTCTACATGTGTCCTCACAAAATGGGCCTATCCCTGGAGCATGCCCTGTATCCTGCCAAAATGTCTCCGCACCTTGCTGACTATCTATCTCTTTAATATAAATCATGTCCTGCCAATGAGCCACCACATCTGAAAGTAGTAGGGCAACTCATTATCCTCATCATCCCAATGCTCGCACTCCAGGTAGGGGCACCAGATAACTCTATCCATGTTATCGAGTGCATGCCTCTAGTACTCAAGCTTTCCTAGCTTGTGCTGGGAAATAACTCTTGCATACCCATAGCTATATAGCTCACCCCTCTGTCTAGAAAAGATGCATATCAGCCGCATGATAGCAATATGCTCCCATAGCCAAAACTGCAACAGTGAAACACCTACCGACTGACTGGCACCCCTATGGTATACCACCTGATGCATATCATGGTATAGGTGCCCCAAGACACAGACACCCCATGCATAGTGGGTGCCCTCTATAATCATCCACTCCATGATTTGTCCCCATCCAATTGGGAACCCATACGATCTCCTATCGAGGCATACAATGCCTCTGATCAATCTTGCCACTATACCTGGGAAGTAGTCATAATAATCATGTATACCCTACCAAGAGATAACTTGACAACCTAGGTCAGAGTCATCAAACACCCGCCTACACTCTGCAAGTCCTGCATCCCACTGAGGATCGTACTCTACAAGCTCACCATGTATCAACAAGTGCAAAATCTTGTAGAGGTCCTCCAGAGTAACCGCCATCTCGCCAGTCAGAATGTGAAAAGTCCTGTCCTCACTATGGAATCTCTCCACTACTGCAGTCAACAAACTGAGGTTCGCACAAACCTCGGGCATGAAGCAAATGTAATCAAGGCTCATAGCACCGAGAGCCTCTCGATCTATCTCAGTAAGCATATAGCACTGCAACATCAATAAGGGAAACTGCTCCCTCGACATAAGTATATCTCGAATGTCCTCCTACAAACATGCAAGGCAATGTGTCAACCTAAAGCTGCCAAAAACCTGCTTCACATATCTAAAGAATCATATCAACTAACTTAGCATATCAAATTGATTAAAAACAACATACATCTCTTGACTAGATTCCTGTAATCTCAGAGATGGCTTATAGATTGATGCATCGAGCAAGATGCCAATCAAATCAATTTTTGTTAAGTAAATTGACTATCCTATGCATATGCGCTGAACCAAGAGGTAAATCTGCAATTTCTTAGCAAATGCACCACTTCTGGCAGATGCACCATGGCATTTCTTAAATGCGTAGATCCATATCAAAAGTGTAGCTATAAATTGTATATGTGCAGCCTAATTACATGCACCGAAAGACATCATGCATGCACAAGATCCTCATGCATGCACTGACTCATGGCATGCATGCGCAAAACTCATGCATGTGCAGTTTCCTAACTCAAAAAACACTGCAGGAATTCAAAAGTACAGTTTCACATGGCATATGCGTCGAACTGACTTCCTACGCATTTACTTTACCTAATTTTCCCTAGCATTTATTGCACTAATAAATGACCCTAGGTGAAATTTTTTGAGCTACATACCGGTGGTCCTGCCTCAGCTGGCCGATCAAACCGACAATCTCGCTCAAAGTAGTGCTCTTCACATGGAATATCCATCTCAATGCCGACTGCTCTATGCTCCTCTACTCTCCTAACCTCTCAAGGACAAACCAACTAAAGCCAAGTGTGCAAATGACTTGTCTTGTGGATCTAGCTCCTATATATAGCAAATGGAACCCTAACTAGTTGTGTGGTGACTATGACTACTTCCCAAGCCCGTTTCTTCCTGTTTCTCTGAACCATAACCCAATTTCTTCATCCTAACCTAGTTTTCCCTTCTTCATGAGATTGTCTGTCTCATGTCCTTCTGTCTTCTTCCCATCCAATCTCCTAAGGAGGCATCCTACCATTGTTAAAGCATGTAATAGGGGCAAACTGAGGCATGTATCATTAACATAAAATTTTTATTCTTTGAAGCAACACCATAAACTGCATTGCATCAAAGAGGGGCAAAATGTATATGCCTAAAAATGACACGATTTGGTCTAAATAAATATTCTCAATATTTATTCCATCTAAATTCTTCTATCAATAAATAAATAAACAAATTTATTTATTCAATTCATATTCCTCTAAGATAATTAAATATCAAAATATTTAATTACCTCTTCTAAAGTCAAAATTAAATAAAATTCTTTATTTAATTAAATTCTTCCAAACAATTAAATAATTCTTAATTATTTAATTAAGTCAATTCTTCCAAATTTAAATAAATCAATCAAATTTATTTAAATTCTCTCAATCTCTAAAAATAAAATATAATCAAATATTTTATTTATTCTTCCAAATCATGCACAAACAATTAAATAAATCTATTTATTTAATTTGATTTCTTATCTTTCTAATTCCTCAAATATCTTCCAAATCTTCTAAAAATAATTCTTCTTCTTCATGCACACAAAATTGAATAATTTATTATTTAATTTCTCTCAAATCATGCAAAAGAAAATCACAAGTTGAGTTAACTGACTCAATCTACCTTGTTTTTATCAATAACTCTTAAATTAGAAATAAGCTCTCTAATTTATGAAATTAATATCTTTTCTTTATAAAAGAAAGCAGTTAACTCAAACAAAACAGCTTTTGTGTGACACTTGTCTTCTTTCTATTTGTGCACATTCTCTCAAGTCTTCTATACCATTGATCTTCTCATTTTTTCTATACCATTGATCTTCTTTCTCACAAGTCTATAAATTGAACCCTCTTCTTCTATTTCTATCATCCAAGCTTTTAGTATTGTTACTCTGCAAGAATTACAGCGCGCCTTTGCCACCCAAGTCATTCCATTTGCTTGCGATCAACTTGTTACCATATCACTACCATTGTTGTGAAGCTCATCTTCATTACAAAGCACTATCATGGCCATTCTCCATTGACAATCTTGGAATAGCAAGGAAGTGCACTCTCTGAGGGCTTTATTCATACATGCAAGATCGATTGAGATAGGCAACCAACGGAAGCTATGAAGTATTGAGGTTTGCAAAGGTTTCATCTTTGTTTGTTTGATCTTGATTATTTCTCTTTTCGTTGAGTTTTGGGTATTACTGATATTGATATATTGATTATTCATGTTTACTCCAATTTTCCCTTCACAAGGTGAAAGCTCTAGATCTGGACAAAGGAATTTCCAACCAAGGAATAAAGGGAACAAAACTAGAAAACCTCTGGTAAGACAGCCCAATACTCAAAGATATCCATTATTTAATGGAAATTGCTTCAATTGCAATAAATTTGGTCATAGAGCTATTCAGTGCAGAAGTAGAGCAAATTAAAATGGTCCATCCTTCTCCGGTCAATGCTTCAAATGCAAGAGGTATGCTCACAAATCCAATGAATGTAGAAGTATGACAATGAATAACTCAAATGAGAATTCTTTCAATGGCTACTACTTTGCTTGCAATGGATTTGGACACATGGCTATGTTGATAACTGAGATGGGGGGTGAATTAGTTATCTTAATTACTTTAACTTTCTAGTCTTCTGCAGCATCAAATCTCATAAGCATGAATAACCATGAAAGAAAAATAAAAATCAATACACATAACACAATGATTTTGACATGGAAAGCCCTGTTTAGGGAAAAAAACATGGGGTGACTAACCCAAGATTGTTGATGCAGAGTGCCAGTAGAAGCGAATGAAGTATTTGCCTATATCTTCCCTATCGGCAAGAGATCCTCCAGTGTTTCGCCGAAGTCAAGGATGTCTTCTCTATCGGAAAGACATGAACTATCGGCCGCTCCTTATTCTTTTGTCCCGATGGCCAAGTTCTCACCGATACTATCGGGTACATCGGCCAGACCTTCCGCTTCGGTAAGACTCCGGTTCGTGGCCCCAATGGTTCATCTCATTCCGACGAGTCCTTTGTCGCTGAGACTTCTTGAACTCCTCCCGATGAACTTCTTTCGGCGGGACTCTAACGGTCGCCGTGACTTCTTCGGCTTCCCCCGACAAGGTTCCTCACGCCGATACTCTTGGTCGGCGATACTCCGAGGATGTCTCACCGATCGGTGAAACGGTATACTGTCGGCTAAGTATCTTTTCCTTAGCCCGATATCGTTTCTCTCACCGATGCGAACAACAATGGTATGTGTCTCCGACACTATACCAATCTTCGGTAAGACAGAGAGTATTTCACGCCGATGCCAGTTTCATCGGTTAGACATAGTCTATCAGTGGCCCTTCAAAAAGCTATTCCGACACTTGATCTCACGCCGACAGACTCCCAACTGTTAGGTGACGCCAAACTCGGATTCCTTTCGACAGAACAATGGAATTTGGCCGCTTCATATATCAACCCTCGATCACTTGTATCAGTCTGATCCCCAAATGACACCATTCGCCTTACATCAATTTCCCGACTAGCCACATGACGATGTCTAGTCGAACTTGACTGAGTTCGCTGGCTTCCTGGGTAAGAATTCAAAAACAACAAATGTGAAAAGTCTTTCCCCCATCACACTGATACTATACAGGGCTTCAGTGGACAGAGGAAAGGGCCTCCATGTATGAATCAAAACCCTACTCCTAGGTTACGAACCAGCCACTGTGGAACCGTGGGTTTTACACCGTCTGCACACTACAGAGTCACTATGGATTGACAGATAGCATCCGGTTAGGGTTCCAATTGCAAAATCAGGATAAAGATATCAAAATCACTAAGAACAACCAAGAAAATCAACACAGATCATACCCAGAACTCTCTTTATTCAGTTATCAAAAAGAACTTGTTGTAATACACACTTCTCTCTCTCTCTGCCCGTGTGACATACAACCTGCCTCTAAAGAAGATGTAGAGATAGTAGTTATCCCCGCCAACTGTGCAAACTGATTTTCAAATCAGTTAGCCGTTGGTTTACCCTTCATACAAGCAAATCACTTGTTTGCCTTGCACAATTACATTCATGGGACCAAATTGACCCTTATTACAAAATGAAATGGCTTAAGAGCCTTATGAGAAAACAAAAGAAAAGATGACCCTGCACTACAGAGAATGTGCTCCTGCACCATACTCCCCCTGCAGGAAAAACTCAAGTCCCTTGAGTTGCTAACTGTTGAAGTGTCTTCCCATGCTTGAGAATATCTTCTTCACTCATCCAGGTTGCCTTTGAATCAGGAAGATCCTGCCACTTGACCAAGTAGTCTTTGTATACCCCTTTTCTTGTCTTCTTGACAATTTTGGAATCCAAAATGCATTCCAATTGCAAAGGCTTACTTGGAGGTAAATCTCTGATCCAGTCTTCATCTTCAATCACAGCATCTGAGCCATCTTCAACATGTAATGGAGGGCTAAAAGGGAACAGGTCTGCAACATTGAAAATGGGAGAGATACCAAGGCCAGATGGTAATGCTATCTCATATGCATTTGGACCAAATTTATGCACTACCTTACAAGGTCCTATCTTCTTCATCAACAATTTTGTTGGTTGCCCCTTAGGTAATCTTTCCTTTCTGAGGTAGGCCATCACCAAATCTCCTACCTTAAAGTGTACCTCCCTTCACTTCAGATCTGCCTGAGTCTTGTACTTGGAGACAGTTTTCTCCAACTGAAGCTTGACCTTATAGTAGCAGCAAAGTCTTCTCTTAGAGCACTCCTTTTATCCCATCCTTGGAGGTCTTTGAGTTCAAGTGGTCCTCTTGGGTGGAAACCATAAACTATTTCAAAAGGGCTTTTCCCAGTACCTCTGTTTCTTGAATCATTATAAGCATATTCAGCTTGACTGATCACTAAATCCCATGCCAATCCATGCTGTTTGGTAAGGCATCTCAAAAGGTTTCCCAAGGACCTATTAACAACCTCAGTCTGACCATCAGTCTGGGGATGGTAGGCTGATGAAAAAGACAACTGTGTGCCCAATTTTCTCCATAGGGTCCTCCAAAAATGACCAACAAATTTGGAGTCTCTATCAGTAACAATTGATAGGGGTAAACCATGAATTCTGACCACCTCTCTGAAAAAGAGACCAGCAATATGAGATGCATCATTTGTGCACTTGCATGGCACAAAATGAGCCATCTTACTGAACCTATCCATAATGACAAAAACACTATCTACACCCCTTGCTGTCCTAGGAAGACCAAGCACAAAGTCCATACTAATGCTTTCCCAAGGTCTGGTGGGAATGGGCAGTGGTTGGTACAAACCAGCATTAGAAGACATACCCTTGGCCTTTTGACATATGGTACAGCTTGCAACATATCTCCTTACATCTGTCTGTACCTTGGGCCAATAATAGAACCTGGTGACTTGTTCCAAAGTCTTGTCCAACCCAAAATGTCCTCCTAAGGCTCCATTGTGCTTCTCCTTGATGATATTGTCCCTCATTGAACATTTAGGAACACACAACAAACTACCTTTAAATAGGAGTCCTTCTTGTAGCACAAAATCAGAATACTCACCATGAAAAGTGTTAGCCAAACTTGCACACACTTCATAGGTAGCCTTGAAATCTGCATCATCCTTGTATAACTCCTTCAGACATTCTAGACCCATATGTTCCATTTGTACTTCCTGTATGACCAGTATCCTTCTACTCAAAGCATCTGCCACTTTGTTGGCAACACCTTTCTTATGCTTAATAGTGAAGGTATAGGCCTGCAATTGTTCCATCCACTTGACGTGCTGATG
Organism: Cunninghamia lanceolata; assembly: GCA_027924645.1. NCBI lineage: Eukaryota > Viridiplantae > Streptophyta > Pinopsida > Cupressales > Cupressaceae > Cunninghamia > Cunninghamia lanceolata. The sequence continues at coordinate 15,085,229 of BSBN01000822.1, read as the reverse complement.
ATTCAACTTGTCTTGACTATTTAGGAAGCTAAGAGCATGGTTGTCAGTAAAAACAATGAACTCTTTTGGCAATAAATAATGTCTCCATTTTTTCAGAGCTTGCACCATTGCATACAACTCTAGGTCATAGGTAGAATACCTCTGTTTGGCCTCATTCAACTTCTCTGAAAAGAATGCTACTGGATGTCCTTCCTGACTAAGAACAGCACCTATAGCCTGTTGGCTTGCATCACATTCCACAACAAATACTTTGTCAAAATCAGGGAGTACCAACGTAGGTAACTCAGCCACTTTCTGTTTCAACAGTTCAAAACTATCATCTGCTTGTTTTGTCCATTGAAATTTACAATTCACTCCACCCTTGATGGTATTGAGAATAGGAGCACTTATGTGACTGAACCCTTTAATGAACTTCCTGTAAAAAGTTGCCAAACCATGAAAACTTCTTACATCTCCTACTGTCTTAGGAGTAGGCCAATTGAGAATAGCCTCAACTTTTGTAGGATCCATTTTCAAACAGCCATTGGAAATCACAAATCCAAGATACACTAGTTTAGTTTTCATAAAATCACATTTATCCAAGTTGATCATTAACCTACTCTCATGCAATTTCTTTAACACCTGTCCAAGATGCTTCACATGCTCTTCTTTGGTCCTGCTGAAAATCAATATGTCATCAAGATAAACAATAACAAATTTTCCAATAAATTCTACAAGTACCTCATTCATCAACCGCATGAATGTGCTTGGAGCATTACTGAGACCAAATGGCATGACAAGCCACTCATAGAGACCTTCATTTGTTTTGAAGGCAGTCTTCCATTCATCTCCCTGCCTTATTCTGATCTGGTGATAACCAGATTTCAAATCAATCTTGGAATAGTAACATGAACCACCAAGATAGTCCAACAGATCCTCAATTCTTGGCATAGGAAATCTATACCTTATGGTGATCTTATTGATAGCCCTTGAATCAGTGCATAATCTCCATTTGCCATCTTTCTTAGGAGCAAGTACACTAGGGACTGCACATGGACTAAGACTTTTCCTAATCAAACCTTTCTCCAAAAGTTCTTGAATCTGTCTACCTACTTCTTCATTCTGTTGTGGTGTCAACTTGTAGGTAGCTTTGTTGGGTAATGTGGCTCCAGGAATCAAGTCAATCTGATGACTTATGTCCCTCATAGATGGTAAGGAGTTAGGAGTATCCTCTACCACAAGATCTTGGTAATTATCCAGTAATTGTTGCACTTCCAATGGAATCTCCTTCTGCTGTTTGCCTTGCTGATTGGATACAGGCTTCATCATCAGTGCATACCCTTGGGTATCCTCCTCCTTCATGAGTTGTAGGAACTTTTTGCCACTCACTAACATGACACTGTTGTCATTGCTCTTCTCTCCAACCTGCTCTAGTAAGGGATCCATCTGAAACTTCTTACCATTCTTGGTGATCATATATGTATTCTTTTCACCATCATGCTGTGCCTTCACATCATACTGCCAAGGTCGTCCAAGAAGAAGGTGACAAGCATCCATAGGAATAATTTCACATAGCACCTTATCCCTATAATCACCTAGTTCAAACTCTACCCAAGTTTGTTCTTCCACCAAATAGTTCTGATTCTTATTCAACCAAGATATTTTGTGAGGATTAAATGGGGTAATCTTTTCAGTTTACACTTTTCTACCATTTCAGTAGACACTACATTTTCAGTAGAACCTGAATCAACAATGATTTTACAGAGCTTACCATATGCTATTCCTTGGGTTCTGAAGAGATTCTTCCTTTGTGGGGGCTCCTGCTTCAATGGCATCTTCACGAGGGTCCTCTTAATCATCATATTCTCTCCTTCAAGAACTGGTGTAGCACTACCAATTGGTGAGTTTACACTTTGACAATCATCCTCCTGCAATAGTTGGTTCCTTCTCCCACCATCATGAGAGCTAGATGCCTTCTCAGGGCACTTACTTGCAGTGTGGCCTACTTGATTGCAATTGTAACATCTTCCAGTGAAGACTCCACATCCTCTGCCTGCACCACCACCTCTTCCTCTGCCATTAGGTCTTCTCCAACCTCTGAAACCACCACCTTTTTGTTCTATATCAGAACGTGATTCTTGTTGACTTGAACTTTCACCTTTGTTTGGCTGTCCTCTGCCAAAATTACCTCTTCCTCTATTGTTCCTGCCACCTCTTCCTCTGTTATTTTGATCACCTCTCCTTTTCAGTTTATCCTCTGCCCTAGAGGCTAACTGAAAACATTCATCCACAGTCTTGGGAACCACCATACTGAACTCATCCTGTATATTATACCTCAGACCATCCAGGTATCTGGCCACCATCTCTTTTTCTTCTTCTCTGTGATTGGCCCTCACGCTCAATCTGTGGAATTCTTCAGTGTATGTAGCCACGTCCATATCTTTCTGCCTAAGATGATTAAACTTTCTGATAGTCTGCAGATCATAATCACATGGTAGAAATTTGGCTCTCAGCATGGCCACCATTCTACTTCACTTGGTGATTGGACTCTTTCCAACCTTCTCCCTTTCACATTGAGTGTAGTTCCACCAAACCAATGCAGAACCTCTCAGTCTGGTCTTTGCAAACTTTACTTTCTTACTGTCACTATACTCTTTGAAGTCAAAGTAATTACTTATGGCTTCAATCCAATCCACAAGAGTATCTCCATCCAGTTTCCCATTGAACGTGGGAACATCCATTTTCGGATCACCACTATCTCCATGACCCTTGAGTGCGTTCAGAAATGCCTTTTGATCAGCAGTCATACCTTCTCCTTGAGGATTCTCCCCAGTTTCTCCTTCTTCGTCCTCTTCTGACTCAGAAGTGCTTCCATCCTTCTCTTTGGATCTCTCTTCCTTCAGTCTCTCTTCGAGCATTTCTTCCACCATCTTCTGGATGGCTGCTTTACTCATCGTCTTGGGAGGCATTGTGCTAGCCTCTGTTTCTATCTCCAATTCTTCATCTGACATACATGGTTGTGATTCAGAATATTGGCTCTGATACCAATTTGATGCAGAGTGCCAGTAGAAGCGAATGAAGTATTTTCCTATATCTTCCCTATCGGCAAGAGATCCTCCAGTGTTTCACCGAAGTCAAGGATGTCTTCTCTATCGGAAAGACATGAACTATCGGCCGCTCCTTATTCTTTTGTCCCGATGGCCAAGTTCTCACCGATACTATCGGGTACATCGGCCAGACCTTCCGCTTCGGTAAGACTCCGGTTTGTGGCCCCGATGGTTCATCTCATTTCGACGAGTCCTTTGTCACTGAGACTTCTTGAACTCCTCCCGATGAACTTCTTTCGGCGGGACTCTAACGGTCGCCGTGACTTCTTCGGCTTCCCCCGACAAGGTTCCTCACGCTGATACTCTTGGTCGGCGATACTCCGAGGATGTCTCACTGATCGGTGAAACGGTATACTGTCAGCTAAGTATCTTTTCCTTAGCTCGATATCGTTTCTCTCACCGATGCGAACAACAATGGTATGTGTCTCCGACACTATACCAATCTTTGGTAAGACGGAGAGTATTTCACGCCGATGCCAGTTTCATCGGTTAGACATAGTCTATCGGTGGCCCTTCAAAAAGCTATTCCGACACTTGATCTCACGCCGACAGACTCCCAACTGTTAGGTGACGCCGAACTCAGATTCCTTTCGACAGAACAATGGAATTTGGCCGCTTCATATATCAACCCTCGATCACTTGTATCAGTCTGATCCCCAAATGACACCATTCACCTTACATCAATTTCCCGACTAGCCACATGACGATGTCTAGTCAAACTTGACTGAGTTCGCTGGCTTCCTGGGTAAGAATTCAAAAACAACAAACGTGAAAAGTCTTTCCCCCATCACACTGATACTATACAGGGCTTCAGTGGACAGAGGAAAGGGCCTCCATGTATGAATCAAAACCCTACTCCTAGGTTACGAACCAGCCACTGTGGAACCGTGGGTTTTACACCGTCTGCACACTACAGAGTCACTATGGATTGACAGATAGCATCCGGTTAGGGTTCCAATTGCAAAATCAGGATAAAGATATCAAAATCACTAAGAACAACCAAGAAAATCAACACAGATCATACCCAGAACTCTCTTTATTCAGTTATCAAAAAGAACTTGTTGTAATACACACTTCTCTCTCTCTCTCTACCCGTGTGACATACAACCTGCCTCTAAAGAAGATGTAGAGACAGCAGTTATCCCCGCCAACCGTGCAAACTGATTTTCAAATCAGTTAGCCGTTGGTTTACCCTTCATACAAGCAAATCACTTGTTTGCCTTGCACAATTACATTCATGGGACCAAATTGACCCTTATTACAAAATGAAATGGCTTAAGAGCCTTATGAGAAAACAAAAGAAAAGATGACCCTGCACTACAGAGAATGTGCTCCTACACCAATTGTATTCTCTGTTAAAAGAATAGAAGTACAAAATTGCACTTGCCAATTAGGGCTCACTGCCCGAGCACACTACTCACAAGAGGCTCACTGCCTACAAGAGACTCACTGTCTACAAGGTATAAAGAAAGTAACCAGGTGATTGAACTGATGAGAAACATCCACATATGCTGAGGTTCAGTTTCGGTTGGGCTCAATACACTGATCTACTGCACTTCATTCTTCGTCTTCTTTGGTGTTGCTGTCTTGTTACATACCGAACATGTATAGCTGCTTTCACGTTGCTTTCTTCTTTTCTTCGCACAACAAAACATACCACACACACCTTCATACTGAAATCAATCTAGTATATATATCCGCATCAATGATTTCAATCATCTTTCTAGTCGGCATCTGGAAAACTTAAGATATTTCCAAACTCTGGTCTGTCAGCTAAATCCATGCCTACTAAGTGATGCGTATCAAAAAGATAGTTATAGAAGTCATCAATCATGTTGGCCAATCATGAATGATACCTTAATAAACTTGATCACCATCAATATCTCATCCGGATTAAGCTTTGATGCTCTGTCGGTCAGGTCTTCCTCAGTCTACTCTGCCAAATAGGAACCCAACACTTAGGTGCTCATATCTCTTTACTTTTTCATCACCAGAGGCTCAATCTCTAGAATGTATTATTCATGGTACTCCTCTTGACTTCCCCAAGTTCACACTTTGCTGAGATACTTCCTCTGAGAGATCCAGACTTGATTATTGAACCTTGTTGCATGCTCTGTTCTTGGTCACCGGACCAAAATACTCTTCAATCTGACTTCCGATATAGACATACCATGTCATGCAGATGTGTGGGATGGACTTTGTTGCCATCAATGGCAACATCCATGAAGCCACACAGTGTCTCTTGCCAACAATCTCCCCCTTTGACATTGATGGCAACACTTAGTGAAAAATGACTAAGTGTTATAGCATACTCCCCCTTGGCTGGTGCTCTGTTCTTATGTACACTTTTTCGGAGCTCCCCCTTAACTAGATTCCACATTTTTCACTGCTCCTCACTCCCCCTTTGACATCAATGGCAAAGGGTAGGCTCCGTACACCAAAATTCCCAAAATTCCAACTATACTTAGCCGCATAAGTACATATACATGTTATACTTACATATATTGAAGTATATCTACAAAAGTTGTCTTCAACTAGACAAATTCTATTGCCTAACTCTACTTCATCCTATCCAAAATTGAGATGTGACCACTCAAGAGGATTTCAAAGCCTTCTACCCTCTTGAGATCTGTCCAATCACTGGTCCGGGGTGTGGTCTGAGCATCAGTTAGGGCCTCATGCATGGCCTCTAATTTAGGGATAATTATCCCTCTAAGTTCACCCATCCTACTTATTATATTCTTCCTTTCCTTTTCAAGTTTCTTTAGTTCATTTAGAATGGCAATAGTCTGACATTCTTGGTTTATTATGGATGTGGTGAGAGGATCAAAATTCTGAGATAAAATTGACAGTTTATCCTCTTGTTCTTTCACTTTCTTCTCAATATCCTTTGTCAATTTAGACCAAGATAAACAAAATATATATATCTCTCTACCATCTTTGAGAGCATTTTCTAAGCTCTTTATCCCAGTATCCATATTTCTCCTATCATTTGTTATTAGCCCTTGTACTTTGGAGAATCTCTTACCCAAAAACTCTTTTCGGACTTTCTCTTCTTCTGCTTTCTCTAAAGAGTCAAAATGTGTATTAACAGAATTAACAAGAGATTTCAGATTACCAGATGAGGAGGCCGAAAGATCCTTCTGGAAGGATGGCATGATCTTCTCCAATACACCCAATGTAATCTCTATCAGCTCACAGTCTTCCATGTGAGGCTTTGGAAGTTTTTCTTTTGCCTTTGCTTGGGCAAAGGATGCTATTTTCATAGTTTGAACCAGGGAGAGGGAATCAAAATTGAATGGACCTTGAAGCAGTTTTGGTTCATCTAATTCCATCGTTTCTCTTGTCAGGAAGTCTTTGACTGCTTCTGCAGTGTCTCTTGTTGGAGACAGAGTTTTCTCCCCTTCTGGAGCCTTAGCACTATCACCTGTGGTCTTCTCTGTTTGATCTTCTTCTCTTCCCTTTACTTCTTCTTCTTGACTGATTCTTTCTTCTTTTCTTTCTTCTCCTTCAGTTCTGGAGTCAACAGGGGGATCCAAAAATGAGATGTTTACTTCTTCAGGGACTTCCTCTTCTGGAGCAGAGGAATCCAAGTCTTGAGTCCTTTCCTCACCTATGACCTTTGGCTCTTCTGTATTTTTCTCAATAGATTCTCCTTCGTCATCAATGGCAGAGGGTTCATCACCTAAGTCCTCTATAACAGGAAGATTGAATCCTTTAAAAGCATTCTAGAGGATATCTTCTGTTTCTTTTGCCACTTTGTCAGTTTCTCCAAGCATAAGCTGGTTCATTCTTGCTTTGCTTTGGAACTCATCCTTGCAGTCCTTGAAGATCATGTTCTTTTGTTGAGGGGTAATGGAAGGATAGAGTTGGATAACAATCTACTCCTAGATTTCTAGGTCTTTTGCCTTGGCATTGTTCTTCCTCATTTCAAGTTCCTTCTCTAAGCTTTTGGGAATCAGAGATATGATTTCAATGAATGCTTTGTTATAAATGTTTAGATACCTGACTGTGGCATCTTGCAATATCTTCTGATCAGCTTCACTATATTCATCATAAAATTTAGTCATTGGTTTCAGGTTCCCATCCACAGTGACTGATTTGACAATATCATCAATGCAGAGAGTAGGCTTTTCAACAAATTCTTCTACCTTTTCTTCCTTGCCTTGACCGGTAGAGGATTCACTGGATACTTTCTTCTTCTTCTTAATTTTCTTGACTTCCTCATTGGTCTCAGTTTCTTCATCATCCTTCTAACTTGTATAGGACCTTGTTGCCTTTTTCTTTGTTCTCTTCTCTCCCTTTTTGGATGTCTAGGCTTCTGGTTTTGATGCTTTTTGGCTCTTAGAGGTGGCAGGTGTAGAGATTTTGGAGGATTTGGTCCGGGAAGTGGCTTGCACCGGAGCACTTTCTTTCTCTGCCCTTTCCATCTTCTCTCTGTTGGCATCAACTGCCTCCTTTGATATTCCATGTCTCTTGGCAAATTCTTCTACTTCCCTTCTCACTTTTCTCTTGATCTCAGGCTGTCTCAGTTCAACATGAACTTTTACACTCAGCTCTTGGAAGGTTCCAAAACTTTATGCCTTAGGGTCCTTGGGCTGACTCAGCAGATGTTGGATATGTAGCTCTAGGATTTTTTCATCAACCTCATACCCCATTGGCATGATCCATACTATTCTTAGTTCCACTGCCTCCATTAGGCATTGATCAATGTCTAGCATAAAGCAAACTGTATCCTTGTATTTCTCAACCAATGATTGGGGGATTCTTTCTCTGGCCTGTATCATACTTTGGAAGTTTTTGAAGTAACCCCAGAGTGTTGTGCTTTGTGCCTTGGCATCACCAATCCCATACATATAATCTCTGATTTGTATGGCTACTAGTCTGTCATTTTGCCATACCCAACCACTGGATCCAGGTAGCTCATTCATAAAGTAAAAGAGCAAACACATTATTAGTCCACCATACTTGAATGAGTTCTTCTTGTCCTTCTTAATCTTTTGTAGGTTTTCCAATAGTTGGCTCAGAAGAAGTTCACAAAGATCATAATCTGCATTCTCCCTTAACATATGATAAGTAGCATAGATTGTAGTTCCAGATACAGAATTATCCCTGCTAGAGTGATATATCTTATAGCCAATTATCATAGATGCAAACTTGATATCCAGATAAGTGATATCTTCTGTAGTCATTGCTCTCTTGTCAATTTGATTCAGTAGCCTAACTTAAAGTTTGATTTTTGACTTATTTGAGAGCAGGCAACCCACCGGATGAGTGCAATTTGGTTACCGCCCTAATTGCATCCTTGGTTATCTTGAATGGCCTCATCAACCACATAAAGTTGTCATGCATTCTGCTCAGAACATACCAGACCCATTCATCTTCTACAAAATAGGGGAAATGGATGCAATGCCCAAAATGCTTGTCTTGAATAGCCTTGTACTGAGGTTTGAGTTCAAATGAATCACCTATTAACTAATTGTGATAGATATCCATTAGCTTGGATTCCCCAAATTCCTTAATGTTTGCATGAATGTATGCCCTAACATCCTCTACATGCAAAACTCCATGCGGGATGCTTGAAAAGGCACCTAATGGGTCCATTTCTAGAGATTTGTAGGGATGTTTTTTGAATTTAGGGCACGGCCTATCAATGATCTTCACAACATTCAGAGTAGCCATCTTTCAAAGATTCAAAGAGAGATATTCAAGAGCAGAAAATACCTTTTACATTTCTAGGGTTCACGATATGAGCCGGATCAGATTGTTGGATGAATCAACTTCTTTGGTTGATCTTTGAGAGGTTTGAGATAATTTTGTTGCAGAGCTCCTTCTCTCTTCTTCTCGAATGCAAATGTGCAAATAATGAACAAGGTAACCCTTATATTTCTACGCAAACCCTAATTTCACATTGTAATAAATGCACAACTTAAGTTATTCGGTTGCTTTGTTCTCCTTGTCCTGAGAGATCTTTCTGGATCACTGAGATGCACTTAGAGTTATTCTTGGTGAATATTAGTAGTTTATCTACCTTTCTCCAAACATTCCATTTATCCGCAGATCAAGATACCTCAGATTTGGATCATACTAGATCTAACTGTGAAAATTTTGTTCTTACTGGATGACTATTAAACCGGATCAATCTTGGAAGATTAACCTCTTCTAAACTTCCTCCAGATCTTCTATATCTTTACCAAAGGCTTATTTAGATGTTTCTCTGAGAACCCTTTAATCCGCAACTTTCCATGTGCCAATTTCAAGCACCAATTGACTGGCTGGGGGAATTTGTTTTCCTTTTTGACTCCCCCTGAGCCAGAGCTCATCTTATTTAGTTTCCAGAAGGAATATCAGCACCAGATTCTGGTGCAGATCCATCCCCAACATTTTTTATACTTCTCTTTAGCCAAATTTTGTTCATCTCCCTTTGAATTTCATCCACATTCACTTTTTCTTTTCCTTTGTTTTGATTTTGATTATGATGTACCGGACCCCTTTTATCTTGATTCTTACTTCTATAGAATTTGGCAATATGACCGGATCTATTGCAATTGTAGCAAACAACATTTATTTGCAGATTTGACTAATATCCTCTTGATCTACATTGATTAGCCATATGTCCCGTTCTATTGCATACAAAGTATCTACCATTGAATGAATTGTTCATTTGCAAGTTTCTACATTCTTGAGATTTGTGACCATACCTTTTGCAGTTAAAACACTATCCAGAGAAGGATGAATTAGTCTGATTCATTCTTCTTCTACACTGATTTGCTTTATGACCAAAGTTATTGCAATTGTGGCAGTATCCATTGAAGGATGGATATCTTTGAGCATTTGGTTGCCTTACTAGAGGTCTTCTAGGCATGTTCCTTGGATTTCTTGATCCAGAGTTCTTCTGACCAGATCCAGAGCTTTCCTTTTTCTCATACCCCAAGCCTTGCTTGTCATCTACCCTCTTTTGGCTTTCAAGAAGAACTTCAAGTTGAGCAGAGCTTATCTTGAATTTCTCTTTGAATTCATTTGTTATTTGAAGATCCCTTTTCAAAGTTTCTATCTGATTCTCAAGTTGTTCTTCATTGTCTCTAGCTTCTTCAAGATTAGATTCCAAATGCCTGATTATTCTATCCATTTTGTGGTAGCCTTCTGACTTCTCCTTGAGAGATTGTTTTAGATTATCTTCATGTTTTCTTTTCTCTTCAATTTCTTGGGTGAATTTCATAACTCCTGATTCCATTTCATGTCTTACCATAATGACCTCTTTTGATAACTTCTCACATAACTTGGTTTTCTCATTCAGATCTTCATTATTATCATTGGCTTCATTTTGACTTGCTAATTGTTGAAGTAGTTCCTTTCTTTTCTTCATAGAGATACTTAGTTTTTCTTTGAGTTCATTTATGAAATCATCAGCTTGTTTGAGTCTTTCCCTCAAGTTATTGACTTCAAAGTGAGATTGCTCAAGATCATCTAGGGCAAACTAAAGTTGTTCCCTCATACCATACCTATCAATTGAGATTCCTAGATCTTCCTCAAGTTGTTAGGCTCTGTTAGAAGGAACTTGGTGTTGTGTGGTTACACAACACACCCCATTTTGACTTGACAAAATAGGGACCCAACTTTTTGGCTTGTTGTGTGTTGTCCGGCGGTCTGGTAAAAAGTAAGTCATGCAGATCATCATGCATGGAAGGGCTGGGTAAGTCATCATCATGAGGTTAGTTTGTCAAAATTCATATTTCATTCTAGTAACCTCATATTTAGAAAGAGCATAAAATTTCATGCAGGTTTGCCTTTTGTATCACCCTGATATTCATCAGGATGTGAAAGTTATGAATGGTCAAAGTTTGAGTCAGACCTAATATTCACAGGGGGAGGATCATATTTCTAAACATCAGTCATATTATAGAAGGTCACCCTGATCTAATCTATCACTTGATAAATCATGCAGTCCAAATAACTGGACGTCAATTTTAGGTGATAGTCACCTTTACCCGTCAGCAGCCTCATGCATTTCGTGAGGATCATATTTTTCAATGTAACCTGATATTTCTTAATATCCTCCTACCGCGAAATATCCCCCTAAGCCAATATCCTGATGACATCATTCAATTCCAATAAATGAAGAAATAAACATGACGATGACGTAATCATCATTTTACCTCTCGGGGGCATATTTCCTAACATGATCCTGCTCGTATAACATGACGATGGCATCATGATGCCTTAGTGATACAATGAGTGAATATCTAGATGACGTCATCCTGATATACTAAGAGAAAGAAGTATAGTTTTGTCCGGTCATCATCATCACTTTTGAAACATCACCTGATATAGCGAAATATCCTCTTGATGTACAAACATGACCAAAGGGTGCGTTCAACACCCAATCTTGTCAACGATGGTTTTCTCCTCTCCAAGAGGAGGATCATATTACACTCAGGGGTGATATTTTGAGAATATCACCCGATATCCAAATATCATGTATTCGTGATATCCTATCATCTAGATATCACCCCGCTCCCATTGCTGCCATTAGCATTTAATGCGCGCAGAGGTGGTAGGTGGTTCCCACCGACCACGAAGCCCGATGGAACAGCTGGCAAAATCCTGTGTTTTCGCGTGAATGATCAACGAATAAACTTTAATCCACCAGAGTTGCCCTAAATTTACCCTAATTGCAAGGTTAAAAGGTGAATTCATCGTCATTTCAAACTTACCTTGTGATAAAAATCATTTTTACAGAGCACAAGCTTCCGAACCCTCATCCAGGTGACATTTGTACGAACAGAGCTTGCAGGCGACAAGAAACACATGATCATCAGCAGAACTAAGAGCACTTTCAGAAATCCACTGGTATAAAGGGGATCTACATAACCAGGTAAGTAATTGAAACCCTCATCTTGTTGTTTCTGCATAATCAGGTATGGTGATGTTGGTTTGAGGTTCTAGTATATGCATCCCATGATAGGAAAATGCTGAATAAATACTGTATGCATGATGTAAAATTGAAATAAATGCTATGTGCATGCATATGAGTATCCATTGTAAGACCAAGTGTGTTAATTGCAGGTATCCATGGCTGACAAGAGGTTGGCTAGGTGTGAGGTTGAGTTTAGTAGGCCCATGTTCTCATCTCCTAGAGGGATCCTGTTTAAATATGGAGCCATAATAGATACACACTAGGGGAGTACCGATTTAGAAGCCTGGTCTGCCAAGCTGAACGATGATAAGAATAGAAGCCCAGTGTTGGATGCAGTGTTTGTGTCCGGATTGTGGAATGCGGCTGGTTTTCCGTACTCCATGGAGTCTCCAGAGCTGGTGGTTGAATGTGCATGGAATTACAATCTAGAGACTAGACAGGTAGTCAAACATGGAAGAGTATATGTAGACCTATCCATTAAAGGTCTTTCCAGGACATTTGGACTGCCATTGGGTAGCAAGGTTAAAAGTGTGAACTTGAAGAAGTCTGAACGTGAGTATGAAAGCAACAAGAAGTAGGCCAGGAAGAACATGTATCAATAGAGGGCCAAGAATAGCACATACCCTGCAGCTGCCAAACTTCCTGTGCATTTGTTTAAATATGATTTTGATGATGAATATTAGTACATGATTGCATTGCTTAGCAGAGTGACAAGCCAGCTTGATGCTGGTAGTTTTAAAGATTGGATGTATAATGTAATCATGATGTGCATATATGCAGATATCAAGCCACTATGGGGCCAGTTGATAAGTGATGCTCTACATGAGCAGCTGATGAACCTGGGAGGGTCAAATTGTGCTTTTTACATGACATCATATATTGTATACTCCTGTGCTTATAAAGGCACATTTGAGGCATTGACAACAGTTGGGAAGATCAGAGGAACCACCAATGATGCCCACATCTGGGATCATCATCCCCAATTACAGAGAGCTAACTACCTCCAGGACTATAAATTGGTAAATGATGCTTTTTCTATGCATCTGGTAAGAACCATGGAGGAGCATAGGACAAAGAGATTAAGCATGGAAGCTCAAGAGATAATCTATAGGCATGGGGCCTGGTATATTCAGTTTGCTACCTTTTCCTATATGAGGATTGAGGGTTTTGAGGGGCATCCCCTCATGCTGCCAAGGTATCCCACTGATGCAGTGACACTGATGGAATTCATAAGGCAGAGTTCCACCATGCTAAAAACATACAAGGATGCACAAAAGCTGCCACCAATTTTGTTTCCAGTCACCATTGGCTGGTATATGTGCCCTGACTCAGAAAACATCAAGAAGGTGATGGTCAGCTTGAATAAGATGCATCTGCAGCCATTCCCCCTGGCAAGACCATATGATCCTTATGGAAGGATACAGAAAATAACAGGCAAACCTCTACATATGAAGCACTTAGAGGACTTCTAGGCTGATTGTGAAGATGAAGTAGAAGCCAGAAGGAGAAGATACCAAAGGTTGACCCTAAATCCAATCAAAACCTTTGGTTGTATCCCCCTTCCTCAGCAGTTGAAGAAAGATGATGGCAGGCTAATTGCAAATGAATATGAGGAGAAGAAAATATACAATGATACCATATCTACACCTAACCTTACCATGCAAGAGGATATATCTTTAGATCCTTTCATTGCCCAGACTTTACAGCTAACCCAAGCTTGGGTTGATGAACAAATAGAGGCATTGAAGAAGAAAGGTGTTGCCCTTACTATGGACAACAAGAAGAAAGGACAAGATATTCCTAATGAAGAATATGATGATTTCATAAATGAAAAGAGAAAATCTAAGGGAGACAAGTTGCCTCCACAACAACAACAAAGCAAAAGATCCCCTAGGGGTAAGAAGATTGATAGTGAACCCAAAGGGGTGATCATTGAAAAGGCAGTGTTTGTAGCTGAACAGGAGGCAGCATCAGGATCAGTATCACCTCCACGGACAAGGAAGCAAAAGTTCAAGAAAGCTAAGACTACAGAGGCAAAACTTACAGAGACCCAAGAAGAGGGTCAATCTTCAAGACAACCAACTGAAGAGGATATCCTTGTGGAGGAGGAGCCTGAAGAAGAAGAGGCCCCTCTACTATTCAAAAGGAAGAGAAGAGCTCCATAGGTGGTGGTATCTACCCCACCTAAGAGATTAAGAACCTCCATGAGAGGTGAAATAAAACAATCCCCTACACCATCGCAAGGGGCCGGTAGTGAAGTTGTGCACAAGGAACTTCAACATAATGTTCCACTTCCCACCATTGTGAAGTTCAAAACTGAACTTGCAGAGGAGCAGCTGAAAAAAACCTCCAAGGTGTTTGAAGAAGGTCATATCTCACTGGAGGAGACAATTAACTTATCAGATGATGAGGTTGTGAAGGAGGTAGCTTCACAGAAGATGGAGACCCTTGTTGTAGGTACACACATGACTCCTCAGAAGACTCCACCAGTTCAAACAATACTAGAGGAGATGAAGCAAGTAGAAGAAGAAAAAGAAAAGATCCCAGAGAGGGTAGCCCAAGAAATGGGGCTAGATACATTAATTGCATAGGTAACAAGTCTTGTAGTGGTAGACTTAACAGACAAACAGGATGTGAATCCTGAACATCCAGCAGGGACACCTGATAAAGGGCAACATGCAGAGGAAGTGAAGATGGCAGAACCAGAGGGCCATACTTCAGAACTAAGCCAACAAAGTCCACAGGACACATCAGCAAAACCTGCTATAGTAGAGGTTCAAGAAAAGAAGGCTAATGAGAAGGAGAATATAACAGAAGATCTTGCTTCCAAAGTTTAGGAAGTAAGTGGTGCAGGTGCAGAACAAATTATGATAACAAAACAAGCACAACACCTAAGGAGGATTCCTCAATAGCCACTACTATGAATGAGCCTCAACAAGAGGAAACCTTAAAAGTGGATGAGGTAATAACGGAGAAGGATCATGATCATCATGATTATCATATGGATACATCACAAGATCCTCCACCTCAGGATGATGCTCCTCTGGAAAAAGAAGTACCTCAATAGGAGGATGTACCGTATGATCGCCCTTAGACTGAGCATCATGAAGAAGAAATGAGAAAATCACCATCTCCATCACATATGCTGACAGGTATAGGAGATCAAGGTGAACATCATGATGATGCTGGAAAACATGATCAGGCACCTCCATGGTTAGAGAAGGAAGTAAACACAGAAGTAGATTTTGTAATTCAAGAATTTGATGTATCTACATTATTTTCTGAGAACATAATAAAACCAAAGAGGAAGGCCAGAATGACTTCGGCCCTTAAAAGAGATCCCTCAACTGGAAGGAGGACTACACAAATTGCAATCCCCACTGTAGAAAAAGAAAAGGGTAAGATTACTCTGGAAGAATTCTAGATTAATACAGTTGACCTGGGATTTGCAAATGAAGACCAGGAGGGTCAAGAAGGTAAAGATATCATTGATTCTTTAAGTCAAAAGGTAAAGAGGGAAAAAGAGAAGAATAAGCAACATAAAGAGCACATTGCTCAATTGCATGCATACATAGGCAGATTAACCAATCCTAAAGGTAGTTCCACTGATAATGCAGTCCCATTGACTACTATTTCCAAAGATGAGGTGCATAAGTTGGATCTCATGAAACATGAGTCCTCCATTTTGAGAAAGTGGATGTCTGCCACGTTTGACACAGCAGAAGAAGTGGTGAAAGCCTCGTTGAAAAGGTGGAGTACTCTCAGTGACTCCAGACAAAAGGTAGACAAATTACAGATGCAGGCTGGTAAAAGATCTTTCCAATTGGAAAAGATATTAGAGATCCTAGGAGAAATAAAGAGGATAAATCCTCAACTGCTCATCAACTAGTAGGTAATGAGTAATAACATTGCTCTATTGGTTGACATATGGTATAAAGACATTCAATTTGAATGTGGTGTTCTCAAGAGATGTAACAATAAGCTGAGGGAGATCAGCATAAAATTGCATCACATGATGTCCTTTGAGGCAGAGATTCTGGAGACCTTGGAAGGTAAGGTAGAAGGGAAGATAGATAACTAGGATGAAGAGTTTGCAATCCAAGCTCTACATAAAAACTTCCAATTTGTTGCAGATGATCTGCTAGGCCAGCTAACAAAAGAAATCATGGACAAACTAGTAAGGATGAAGATGAAAATAGAACAGTATAATGAGACGCTGCAAAATAGGAAAAATAAGCTAGATAGCATCAGAGATAAATACTAGGCACATAAGCACACCATCATCAAAGCAAAGACTCAGGATGGTGGAGAGATAGATAAAGTTGTCCAATTGTATGAACAGGTCCAGAGCAGCATGCAGCCTCATATGTGGGGTCACCATCATCATGATGATGAAAGTTCAGGAAGTGATGCACATGATGATGATGCACATGAATCAGATAAGGTAGATGATGATGCACCATAAAGTAAATATCTACATCGGATACTTAGTGAAAATAAGAATTTTAGATAGTTTCTAGCTGGCAACTTGTGCCATTTTGATAGAGTTGACATAGTCAAGGGAAATTTTGATCGTAGATATTCATAGACAAATCAAGATCGTTGATCTTTTTGTAATGGATTCCCCACCTAGTTCTATAAAAAATGCAGGAATGCCTCATTTTAAAACATTCGAAACTTAATTGAAATCTGTCTGCTGAAGTATTTAGGGCTCATTTCAAAGCTTTTTGTATACATTTATATCTTTGCATACTTAGTGAATGAGAAGACTATTTTGGTTACAATTTATAGTAAATCTTGAGTAATCAGTGTGTGAATTCTGGATATATGTGGTGATTTGCTATGTCCCTTAGAGTGCATGTCTACTTACATGTGTTGCATTCATACAATTCCTTTGAAGTTAGCACCTACTATATCTAGCTGTGGAATTCCTGGTGAACATATGGTTTGGTTTTCTTCTCCTCATGACTATATCTGATGTAAATGTGGTTCAATAGCTAAAGGTTCAACATTCATTCAAAGCATTTCTTTCAAATTTCTTTAAATTTTAGAACATTTCTCCTTCATAATTGCAAATAACTGAACATCTGAAGCAAACAATACAAATATGTGGACATCTCATAGATAAGTGGAAATATTTAGCATATTTGAAGCTAAAGCATGTATTACTGATAAATATCATGCAAATATTTGAGCATAATTGTATCATTTAATCAAATAACTATGTAAAGTGACCTCTCTGTGAAGAATCTTTGTAGAAATAGTGCCATGATGATGAGATCTATATAAGGCCCCAAAATGGAAACAGCAACACACATCAACCTCTGAGTAACGTCAGACGATTAAGACCTAATCACTGAAGACTTGGGATCATGAATTCTCTGAATTCATCGTATCTTTCAAGACAAATAAAGGTTAATGTGTACTTTTATTCTATGCTTGTTTGTGACTAACATCATGACCAACACTTGGCTCTGATACTAATTGTTGATAACTGAGAGGGGGGGTGAATCAGTTATCCTAATTACTTTAACTTTTTGTTCTTCTGTAGCATCAAATCTCATAAGCATGCATAACCATGAATGTAGAAATAAAATCAATACACATAACACAATGATTTTGATGTGGAAATCCCTATTAAGGGAAAAACCACGGGGTGACAAACCCAAGATTGTATTCTCTGTTAAAAGAATAGAAGTACAAAATGGCACTTGCCAATTAGGGCTTACTGCCTGAGCACACAACTCACAAGAGGCTCACTACCTACAAGAGACTCATTATCTACAAGGTATAAAGAAAGTAACTAGGTGATTAAACTGATGAGAAGCATCCACATATGCTGAGGTTCAGTTCTGGTTGGGCTCAATACACTGATCTACTGCACTTCATTCTTCCTCTTCTTTGGTGCTATTGTCCTATTACATACCAGACCTGTATAGCTGCTTTCATGCTACTTTCTACTTTTCTTCTCACAACACAACATACCACACACACCTTCATACTGAAATCAATCTGGTATATATATCCACATCAATGATTTCAATCATCTTTCTAGTTGGCATTCGAAAAACTTAAGATATTTCCAAACTCTGGTATGTCGGTTGAATCCATGCCTACTAAGTGATGCGTATAAAAAAGATAGTTATAGAAGTCATCAATCATGTCAGCCAATCATGAATGATACCTCAAGAAACTTGATCACCATCAATATCTCATCCAAATTAAGGTTTGATGCTCTATCGGTCAGGTCTTCCTCAGTCTACTTTGCCAAACAGGAACCCAACACTTAGGTGCTCATATCTCTTTACTTTTTCATCACCGGAGACTCAATCTCTGGAATGTATTATTCATGGTACTCCTCTTGACTTCCCCAAGTTTGCACTTTGCTAAGATACTTCCTCTGAGAGATCCAGACCTGATTGTCGGACCTTGCTACATGCTCTATTCTTGGTCACCGGACCAAAATACTCTTCAATCTGACTTCTAGTATAGACATACCATGTCTTGCGGATGTGTGGGATGGACTTTGTTGCCATCAATGACAACATCCATGAAGCCACACAGTGTCTATTGCCAATAGGCTAATCAGTGTAGATCAAGACGAAATCAAGTGTGCTTTAACTGCAATAAATCTGGTCATATTGCAAGATTCTACAGAAATAGGAATAATGGAAGAAGAGGTCCGATAAACAAAAAATTAGATGAGCAGAAACAAGATAGAGGCAAAAAGAAAATTTATGTGAATAAGATACGGAGTGAAATGAACAAGATTTGGACAAAGAAAGGTACAATAAACAATAGTGATGGGTCTGCACCAGAATCTGGTGCTGACAATTCCTCCAGGAATTAAGTCAGAAGCTCTAGGTCAGGGGGAGCTGCATAGAACATCAAATTGCCCCAGTTAGTAAGTGGGTGGCTGAGTTTGGCACAATAAAAGAGAATACTCTAAATTGGTCTAGAACCTTTGGAAGGATTTCCAGAAAAAAGGATGTTGATATGAAATCTTGTGGAGTGATACATGAAGAACTGTCAAAAATAATGTAACAAGATATAATTAGGGCAACACATTTATTACAAAGGCAAATTAGGTAATGTGCAGCTTGAAAAGGTCACTAGGTCACTCATTTGAATCACCTTGCATTCGAAGAAAACAAGAAGAAGAGCATTTGGAGCTGCAAATCCAAAGACTAAGGTAAAGAGTGAAGTCAACCGGTAATTGATCAACCCTAACCCCACGAAAGAAAAAGGTACCTCTCTGTAAAGATTTGAATCTAAAATCTGTTGAGATGGCTACTCGTCATGTTATTGACATTACTAAAAGGCCTCAACCCAAATTTAAGAAGCATCCTCACAAATCAATTGAAGTCGACCCGTTAGGTGCTTTTTCAAGTGTTTCGTATGGTGTGTTACATGTAGAAGACATTAGGGTTTACATTCATGCAAATATAGATGAGTTTGGAGATTCAAGGTATGTAGACTTGTTTGAGAAACAACTCAAGGATGAAAATCATGAACTTAAACCTGAGTATAAGGCACTACAGGATAAACACTTTATTCAGATAATGGGGTTTCCAACATTTGATGAGGATGAATGGGTCTGATACATCTTGAGTCGAATGCATGATGAATTCATGTGGTTATTAAAACCATTCAAGATTACTAGGGATGCTATCATAAATGTAACTGGTTTAAACTCAACCTGAGGATTGCCCATGCTGAAAGCCATGAAAAACCAGATAGTAACTGATGCTACCAGAGCTAAGTTTGACAGAAGGGCAATGACCATTAATGATATTAGAGAATCAGATGTCAAATTCACCTCCATGGTGATTGGGTACAAGATTTCCCACTAAAGTAGAGAAAATTCTATTTCCAGAATAGCCATATATGCTACATACAAGATGCTAAAGGAAAATGTTGATTGTGACTTGTGTGAACTACTACAGAATCAACTGATTGAAAATTTAAACAAGATCAAGAAAGATAAGAAAAACACTTTCAAGTATGGTACATTGATTATATGTCTATTCTTTTACTTCATGAATGAGGTACCTGGGGTAAAATGTGTGCACTGGACTAAGGATGAGCCAATTGCCATTTAGATCAAAAATCATCTTCGCAACATTAGTGATTTCAATGCTCAGAAAACTACAATATGGGGTTACTTCAAGAATTTTCAGCGTATGATGCACTCAAGGGAAAGAATCCCTAATTCAATTGTTGACAAATACAAAAATGAAATATGCTTCATGGTTGATACTGATCAGTGTTTAATGGAAGCAGTGGAACCCAGAACTGTTTGGATCATGCCCATGGGGTATGAAGTAGATGAAAGGATCTTGGATATGTATGCTCAACATTTGCTAAGCAAGCCCAAAGACACAATGGTTGAAAGAACTTATGAGAAGCTTAGTTTAAAATTGCATACTGAGCTTAGAGAACCTGAAACCAATAGGAGAGTAAGAAAAGAAGTTGAGCAGTTAGCTGAAAATCTTGGCCTAACTAAGGAAGCTGTGAAGAAATTTAGAGAAAGAATAGAGAAGGATGAGAAATAGATACACGATAAGAAACAAACAAGTGATCTGGTGGAATTCTCTTCCAGTTCAAGAACTACTAGAATCTCTGCTACTGCTTCTGCTTCTTCCAAAACTACAAAACCAAAAGCAAAATCATCTGAAAAATGGGAAAAGAGGAAGAAAACAAAAGCATCCTAGACCTATGAAAGCATAAGAGAAGAAGTAGATACAAACTCTGACATTGAAATCAAGGAACTAAAGGTCACTAGAACAAAAGTTGCAAAGTTAACCAAAGAAAAGTCCTATGAAAGAAAAAGGACTAGGAAAAAGCAAAAGACAAAAGAGTATGAGGAATATGTTGAGAAGCCCATACTCTCCCTAGAAGATGTGATAAAATCAGTCACTGTGGATGGTAATCTAAAACCCATGATTGAATTCTATGATGAATACAATGATATGGATAAAAGGGTGTTGGAGGAAGCAACAGTCAGATATCTCAACATCTACAACAAGGCACTGATTGAGATAACTTCTGAGTTGCCACAAAGTCTGGCAAATATTTTGGAGTTGAGAAAAGAAAATGCCAAGAGCAAGGACATGGAAATCAGGGAACATGAGCTAATAAATTTGTGTCCTCTGATTTCACCTGATCAAATAGATATGATATTCAAGGAAGTCAAAGATGACTTTAAAAGCAAAAGGAGAATGAACAAGCTCATGCTTGGAGAAACAAGTGCTGATTGTTGAAGAAACTCAAGAGATTCTTTTGAAAGCATTAAGAAAGCACAATTTTTCCATAGTCACAAAAGAAGTTCCAGATGGTGAAGAACAGAACATTATTGAGCAGCAATCTGAGTTGGGTGAAGCCTCTGTTCTGGAAGTAGAACAAGCAAATCAGGAGAATACAGAAATGTTGGATAAAATAGTTGGTACAGGAGATACTCCCAATCCACCTGATACATCAGAGAAAGAGGATAATATTACTACTTCACAGAGCCCTCCATATCAGGTAGCAAGTGATGAATAAACAAGAAAGAGTCCTTCTGCAGAGAACACAAAGAAAGATAAAGCAGAAGAAGATGGTACAAATGTTGAAACACATAAAGTAGATACTGAGAAATCTAATGAACAAAAGCATGATTCAAAAAATGTTGCAAGAGACACTGCAGATGGAGTGAAACGTCTTCTTGAAAAAGAGATGAGTGAGCTTGATGAATTTGAACTACTCCAAGGTCTAGCCAATCCAAATGTTGTCTCTCCAATTCAATTGATGAAAATAGAATCGTTCACCCAAGTAAAGACTAGAGAAAAGATGTTAAAATTCTACATGGAGGACAATGAACTACTGGGGCTTGCATCCAGAATTTTGGAAAAGTTAATGCCTACCTACTAGAAGAATCCATTTGATTCCTCCTCTGAACATCTAAAAAATCTTGTAAGTTCTATGAATACTCATTTTGAGTCTTTTGAGAAGTCTGCGGAGGCAAAAGTTCAGAAAGAATTCTTGGATAAGAAATTTTGTGAAATAAAGAATCTGATAGGAAATGATAGAAGAATACTAAGTATTAGCATAAAAAGTATTCAAAATGCTCTGAATTATGGAAGCAATATGTACAAATTTTGTCTATCATGGCCGAAAGTTAATGAGGGTATTGAGAAAAAGATAGAGGAGCAAGAACATAAATTGTCAGATCTCTCTCAAAATTTTGATCCTCCAACAGTTTCGCCTATAAGTCAAGAATGTCAAGTAATCAGGCTGACAGATGAAATAAAGAGGCTTGTTAAAGAAAAGGGTAACATTATGAAGAGAATGTGTGAGCTCCAGAGATTAATTGCTCCTAAGTTAGAGACAATGTATAATGCCCTATCTGAAGCTTAGAGTGCAACTTAGACTAGTGATCCAACAGATCTGTCAAAGGCAAAAGCAAATTCATTTTTGCTAAGTGGGTACATCTCCATTTTGGATGGAATGAAGAGTACTTGGGCCTCTAAAATTTTGCGAATAAAAATTAGCTTTGCAGACATTCTCAAGTTCATGTTAATAAGACTCAATAATTATTTGTACATATGCAGCAGTATATACAGAAATTTTGGAGAGTTTTAGCTTGCGGACCCCACCCTTTGCCATTGATGTCAAAGGGGGAGTGAAGGACAGTGAAAAATAAGGTATTCAGCAAAGGGGGAGTATCAGAATAAGTGAAGTACATGAGTGTACAAACAAAGGGGGAGTTACACTAGACACTTAGTTATTTTTCACTAAGTGTTGCCATCAATGCCAAAGGGGGAGATTGTTGGCAAGAGACACCGCTTTGCATTGATAGGTGTTGTCATTGATGTCAACTAAGATCATCTCAATCATCTGTATAACACAATTTGTTCATATCGGAAGTCAGATTCAAAATTTATCTAAGTCTAGACAGCCAAGAACAGAGTAGTAACAGGGTCCCATATTTTGGTCTGGATCTCTCCAGTGGGAAGTCATGATTAGCTACAAATCTAGGGGAGTCATATGCATTGTCAAGATAGTATATCTACAAAATCTTGTCCTCCGGTGATGAAGGATTCAAAAGATATTAGCCTCTGAGTACCGAGATCTAGTTTGTCAGAGAAGACAGAAGAAGAATAGGCTGACCTTGCAAAAGATCTGATGATTTGTGAGTGCAAGTTTTGGTCCGCATCTCATATTATGTATGGATCTAGCGAATAAAGCAGAGTACTCAACAAGTTCTAAATGTTTTTTGAAGCTGACTAGGAAAATGATTGTAGGTCATGTTGCAGATATATATAGCCGATGGAATTGGATGATTTAGTGTGTGTGGTTTATGCGAAGAAGGCATATGTGAGAAGAGCAGAAATCCAAAGTGCAAATGAAGGTAGAACAATAAGAAGGGCAGATCAAAGATGAAATGTGTAAGATCAATTTTTGTACTTAACCAAAACTGAAACTCTTGCATGAGTAGATGCTATTAATCAGTTCAGATCTCTATTATTCTATTGTAATATTTCTAAAGGCAGTGAACCTCCATTTGAGTAGTGAGCTCTGGGTAGTGAGCCCAAATGCATGTGCATTCCCATTTGTAAAAATACTTTTAACAGAGTATTAATTTTTGTGGGTTAACCCCCACCGTGGTTTTTCCCTTAACCGGGTTTCCACGTCAAAATCTTGGTGTCAAATGTGTTATTTAAGTTTTATGTTCATATGTTATTGATTGATGTTGAAATGTTTATATCATTAAATTGATTATAAGAGCTAAAGGAATATTGAAAGTAGAAAAGAAAGAAAATGTGTGACAACTAATTCACCCCCCCCTCAGTTGTCCGGACCTAAACCAACAAACCTATGGTTTGATTTCCTTCTCTTCATGACTATATCTGGAATGTATATGGATCAATAGCTAAAGATTCACTCATTTTAGTAAAGATTAGAAAGCATGCAATACAATTTTTTTAATTTCATTAAAATCATCATCACAATTGCAAATATACAGAAAATCTCAAGAAAATATAAGTAAATATGCTGATATCCTGAAGGAAATTGAATATTCATAGCATATTTGAGCTAATTAGCATGTATAATTGAAAATACCATGCAAATACATATAAATCTCAACAATAATCATGCAAATATCTACTTATAGGCACATCATTTAGATGAATCCATAGTGCAAAAGGGAAAAATAATCAATAACAGATGATGATCAGAAGAATTGATCAAAATTATAAAATATCCTCATCATCTATTGAATATAGTAAGATTAACCTTGTTTGTTAACAGATTTATAGAAAGTGGGTGGAAAAGTGGATGTTTAAACATCAGTTCTTGAAAGTACAGCAACGCAAGGCCCTTTGAATGGAAAACAGCATGGCACATCAAACCACTAAGTAACATTAGTATATTATGAACTAATCCATGGAGACTATTGGTAAGAGACACTGCTAGGAATTATAGGTGTTGTCATTGATGGCAACTAAGATCATCCGCATAACACAATTTGTTCACAACGGAAGTCAGAATCAGAATTTGTCTAAGTCCAAGCAGTCAAGAACAGAGCAGGTGACAAGGTTTGGTATCTTAGTCTGAAACTCTCTAGTGGAAAGGCATGGTTTGTTGTGGATCTGATGTAGTTGTAAGTATTGTCAAGACACTCTAAATCTAGAGTTTTGTCCTTCGAAGATGAAGGACTCAAAAGATATTAGCTTCTAAGTATCAGGTTTCAGTTTGACAAAATAGATAGAAGAAGAACAGGCTGACCTTGTAAATGATCTTAATTCAAGATGCATAGAAGTTGTTTATTGGGCAATTGGTGATGATCAGTGATGGTATCCGACATGATTGATGATTTGTGAGTGCAAGTTTTGGTCCGTATCTCATATTATGTATGGATCTAGCCGACAGAGCAGAGTACTCAACAAAGTTCTAAATGTTCTTGAAGCGGACTGGTAAAATGATTGTAGATCATGTTGCAGATATATATAGCAAATGGAATTGGATGATTTTAAAGTGGTGTGTGCGAATAAGGTGGAATTGCGAGAAGAGCAGAAAATCTAAGGTGCAAATGAAGGAAGAGCAGTAAGAAGAGCAAGTAAAGATGAAATGTGTAAGATTAGTTTTTTGCACTTAACTAGAACTAAAACTCTTGCATGGGTAGATGCTATTTATCTATTCAAAATCTTTGTTATTCTCTTTTAATCTTTCTATAGGCAGTGAGCTCGAATGCATGTGCATTCTCATTTGTAAAAATACTTTTAACAAGGTATTAATTTTTGTGGGTTAACCCCCACTGTGGTTTTTCCCTTAACCAGGTTTCCACATCAAAAATCTTGCTGTCAAGTGTGTTATTTATGTTTCATCTCATGTGTTATTGATTGATGTTGAAATGTTTATATCATTAATTTGATTATATGTTGTAAAGGAAGATTAATGGTAGAAAAGATTAAAATATGTGACAACTGATTCACCCCCTTCTCAGTTGTCTGGACCTAAACTAATAATTGATATCAGAGCAAGGTTCCTTTTGAAAAGTTTAACAGCTTAAGGAAGATCTAGGAAGTCAGTAAAAATGGTTGAATATAACCTTCAAGGGTAACTGAATCTTGCCCTAGATGATCTTGAGTAGTCCAGGGCACAGGTCCAAGAGCTGCAAGATAACATCAAAAAGGCTGAAAACTTCATTGAGATTTTAAAAGAAAATTTAAGCAAATCCAATGCAAAAGGAAAGGAGCAACCTCTTCAACTAGAAGACAAGGCCCTAAAAGAGAAGACAAAGGAATGTGAAAATTTAGCTAAAGAAGTTGTTGCCCTAAAACATGAGATGGAAACTGGTGTGATGAGACTAACCAACAAAATTAAAGATAGGGAGAAAACTAAAGAAGAAATGAAGCAAAATCTAAAAGAGAGAACTGAAGAATACTGTAGATTGGATGGAATAGCTTGTCTCCTAGAATCTAATCTACAAGAAAGTAGAAACAATGAAAGAAAACTTGAGAGATAGATTATCACTCTCAGACATGACCTAGAAATTGCTAATCAGCTAAACTTGAAGCACTAATGGACAAACAGAAAAAGGATGATGACAAGCATGATCTTAGATATGAGAAAGGTGAAAGCTCTAGATCCAGACAAAAAAAATTTCAACCAAGGAATAAAAGAAACAAAACTAAAAAACCTTTGGTAAGGTAGCCTAATGTTCAAAGATATCCATCATTTAATGGAAATTGTTTCAATTGCAATAAATTTGGTCATAGAGCTACTCAATGCAGAAGTAGAGTAAATCAAAATGGTCCATCCTTCTCCGGTCAATGCTTCAAGTGTAAGAGGTATGGTCATAGATCAAATGAATGCATAAGTATGATAATGAATAATGCTAACAATAGAGGAATTGGTAATTCTTTCAATGGTTACTATTTTTCTTGCAATGGGTTTGGACACATGGCTAATCAATGCAGATCAAGAGGAAATCTAGTTCATAAGCAAGGAAATGTTGTCTGCTTTAATTACAATAAATCTGGTCATATTGCAAGATTCTGCAGAAGTAAGAACAATGGAAGAAGAGGTCTGGTAAATAGAAAATCAGATGAATAGAGACAAGACAAAAAAACAAAAGAAAAATTGATGTAAATGAAATACAGAGTGAAATGAACACAATTTGGGTAAAGAAAGATACAATAAGAAATGATGATGGGTCAGCACTGAAATCAGGTGCTGACAATTCCTCCAGGAATTAAGTCAGGAGCTCTGGCTCAGGAGGAGTTGCATTGAACATCAAATTCCTGTTGGCAAGTATGAGGTGAGCCAGTGTTGTCATTGATGTCAACATACTCATACTGCACTGACAAGAAGGATTTGATGAGCTTTGTGCTGAGGATATTGAGAAAATTAGCCTCAGTCAGGAACAGTGAAGAACAATGATGAGAAGAAGGTAAATATACTGTATAGGATGAGAACCGGAGGATGCGGATTAAAGGGTTAGTAGATATGAATCTTGAGATGCTACAGTTAGGATTTCAGAGGTCCGCATGAAGATCTGAAGGAGTTATGGCTGCCGGTATAGAACCGGGTCCGGCAAGTATCCGGAGGTGACAGAGGATCACAAAAAGGTCCGGTGAGGTCCGGATTTGTATCATCCTAATCTGCGGATTGGACGGAGTGTTTGGGATGTCCTTGTGATGTGTCATCCTGGTTTGTGTATGATTTGGAGGTCCGGAAGTACCTCTTGCATTATGACAGTGGCGACAGACTGTGTTCTTGAAGTTCCGGATGAGGAAGACAAGAGATCCCAGTAAGTAGAGGAAGTGCGGATGTATCCGGACATTCAGACAGACTTGTAAAGGTTCTTGAATCATGTTTAGGTTGTGTTGTTGGTCCGCATTGATGGTAGAGCCCGGAATTGAAGTTATTCTTCCGGATGAAGTTATTGCTCTGTTTAGCCGACCGGATGAGTTGTTCATCCTGCGAATGTTCTTATGATAGCCGACCGGATGTGTTATTCATCTTGCGGATACTCCTATGGTTGTTTGCCGACTTAGATGCTTGTTCCTAAGTCGATGTCTTGTATAAATAGTGATTTGTGAATTCATTTCGTGGTGTGGCATGTGGATGAGCAGGATATAGTGAAGAAAGGTGCGAAAGGCAGAGCAGAGATTGTTGGGCTTAATTGGAACTGATCCGGACATAGTAGAGATGTCATTCTCCAGTTCAAGACTGTGATTTTCATCACTTTGTAGACAGTGTGTCTCCTTGTAGGCAGTGGGCCTCTTTGTGAGCAGTGTGCTCGGGCAGTGAGCCCTTATTGGCATGTGCCATTCATTTTTCCTTATTCTTCTAACAGAGAATAATTCTTGGGTTAATCACCCCGTGGTTTTTCCCTTAACCGGGTTTTCCACGTCAAAATCTTGGTGTTCAATGTGTTGATGCTTATCTGCTCTTGTGTTTATGTATTGTGCTTCCATGAATGATTATTTGATATGCTGCTAACTAACAACAGAGAATTAAGTGTTTAAAAGAGAACAAGTTCTATACAACTGATTCACCCCCCCCCCTCTCAGTTGTATGCCCTAAATCCAACAATTCCCCCAGTCAGTAAGTGGGTGCCTAAATCTGGCTCAATAAAAGAAAATATTTTGAATTGTTTCAGAACCTTTGGAAGGATTTTCTAAAGAAAAGATGTTGATATGAAAACTTGCAGAGTGATTCATGAAGAACTGTCAAATACAGAGTAACTGGATATAGTTAGGGCAATGCATTTATCACAATGTCAAATTAGGATTTGCAAAAGATAAAAGGTCACTTGGTCACTCATTTGAATCACTTTGCATTCAGAGGAAACAAGAAGAGCATTTGAGCTGCAAGTCCAGAGACTGAGGCACAAAGAGTGAATTCAATCGGCAACTGATCAAACCTAACCCCACGAAATAAAAAGGTACCTCTTTGTAAAGCTTTGAATCTGAAATCTTTTGAGATGGCTACTCATGTTGTTAACATTACTGAAAGGCCTCAACCCAAATTTAAGAAGCATCCTCACAAATCAATAGAGGTCGACCTGTTAGGTGCTTTTTCAAGTGTTCTGTATGGTGTGCTGCATGTTGAAGACATTGGGGTTTATATTCATGCAAACATAGATGAATTTGGAGATTTAAGGTATGTAGACTTGTTTGAGAAACAACTCAGGGATGAAAATCACAAACTTAAACCCGAGTATAAGGCACTACAAGATAAACACTTTATTTAGATTATGGGGTTTCCAACATTTGATGAGGATGAATGGGTCCGATATGTTTTGAGTTAGATGCATGATGAATTCATTTGGTAGTTAAAACAATTTCAAGATTACCAAGGATGCTATCAGAATTGTAACTGGGTTAAACTCAACCAGAGGATTGCCCATGCTGAAAGCTGTGAAAAACCAGATAGTGACTGATGCTACCAGTGCCAAGTTTGACAGAAGGGCAATGACCATTAATGATATTATAGAACCGGATGTCAAATTTGCCTCCATGGTGATTGGGTACAAGATTTACCACTTGAGCAGAGAAAATTTTGTTTCTGGAACAACCATATATGCTGCATACAAGATGCTAAAGGAAAAAATTGATTATGACTTGTGTGAATTACTACAGAATCAACTGATTAAAAATTTTAACAAAATCAAGAAAGATAAGAAAAACAGTTTCAAGTATGTTACATTTGTTCTATGTCTATTCTTTTACTTTATGAATGAGGTGCCTGGGATAAAAGGTGTGCACTAGACTAAGGATGAGCCAGTTACCATTCAAATCAGAGATCATCTTTGCAGCATTGGTGATTTCAAAGCTCAGAAAATTACAATATGGGGTTACTTCAAGAATTTTTAGAGTATGATACACTTAAGTGAAAGAATCCCTAATTCAATTGTTGAGAAGTACAAAAATGAAATATGCTTCATGATTGATACTGATCAGTATCTAATGTGGTGCAGGGCACCTAAGAGCATTTTTGAGCATTTTGACAAATTTGAAGTTTTGTTCAGTGTGTTGTGTAATAAGGCCTTTTAGCCATGGTTGTAAGGTCCCTTTTGTGTGGTCAAGATGATTGGGGCAATCATATAAACCTGAATCATTCTTAGTCCATTTGGACCCTAGTTCAGTCACTTAGGTCTAGTAGGTCTAATAATGTTTTCTTTGAGTCTATTGGCTAGTTTTGTGTTTTGGCATAGTCTAGAGAGTATGGTGGTTGTTTGGATTCGATTGGACAAGTTGAACCAATCAGGACCTTTGTGATTATGCAAAATCATGGTTGTCAATGCTGTCCTAACACATTTGGCCGGTTGCAACTCATCTTAGGGTAGTTGACACTATTTTTAAAGTTGGATACTGACTTGGATCAGTTGATATTGCTATTCTCTTACTCCAGTACGGAGAAGAAGTTTCTGTACGGTGTTTTGGGCACAAAAATCAAGAAAATTGATTATTTTAAATGAATTTCTATTATTGTATGGCCTGTACGGATTGGAAAAGTAGATCAATGTGATTTTTCTGAAACTAGATTGAGTCAGGGTTCAAATGCATCAAGTTTGAAGTCTTGAAGTGGTCGCAGTAGGAAGTTATTGCATTTTTAGTTCAAACTGGTCTAAAACCCTGTTTTCTAGGGTTTGTCATACAAAATTTGCCCTAGAATGCATTCTAACTGGTGAAATCTCATGCCACTCGGTGAAATGTAGGCTAGGGATGTAATTTACATGATTCCAAAAGTATTTGGTTGGGGAAAGACTGTCTTCAATTTTTGGAGTGATGTCCTAGGTCAAGTATCCCTATGTATTTGACCAAAATAGTGCAATTTAGTGTTGTAAATGACATAATCCTGATAGGGTGAGTGAATGGATGGTGGTTTTGAGATGTTTGAAGGTTGTGGAAATAGTTCAAGTTCCTGTCCCTGATCTATGACCCCAATTTAGACCACTTGCTTTGTAACCTAGCCCTAAATTGATCAATTAGGCCTAGAGACCTAGTGGGTGTTTTGAATTGCTGGAGTAGAGTTGGAACTGGAGGCTTGGAAGTTTGTTAGAGTTCCTTAAAGGGTATTCAAATCCATCATTTGTTTGCCTGGTCATTAAGGGTTTTGTCAGGTTTTGTAGTGAAAACCTGATTTGGAGGGCTAGTAGCCTTACTAGACCAAGTGAAGGTTAGAGAGTTGTGAGAAGTTGGGGATCAAACCAACTATGGAAAAGGTGTTTGTGGACCTATCTTAAGGTGTGGAAGAAGCCTTGAGGGTTGAACAATAGTCTGGATAACAAATCCCTAATTTGCCCTTAGGTGTAACCTTGGTTGGACGAAGGCTAGGTGAAGTGGGTGAGTGGGCAGAGAAGAGTTAACCTTGTTGCTTCCCTGCTGCCACTCTGTATCAAGTGGTATTAGAGCCATCAAAGAGATGGGAGATAGAGAAGAAGAGGAGGAAGTTCCTCAAAGGGTGACTAATGCTGAATTGGCAAAGATAGTCAAATAGCAAGCAGCCAAGAACAAAAGGATGGAGGCTGAGATAGAGAAGTTGAAGAAGGATAAGGATAAGAAGAAGAAACCAGAAGTCATCTTGGATTTATATGAAGAGGATCAAGATGAAGAAAAAGAAGTGCCCATGGAAGAGCCACAAGGAGGCATGTCAGAAAGATAATTCCTAGATGCACTTGGAAAGTTGAGTAGGAAGGACAGTAAGGTATATTTACCTATGTTTCCTAGTAAGATGAACCCAGACGAGTGCCTTGATTGGATAGAGGCAATGGAGAACTATTTTGAATGTGAGGAAGTGGCAGAAAATTAGAAGGTGAGGATTGCCAAATCTAGAATGAAAGGGCTAGCCTTGAGTTGGTGGAACTTCATTCAAAATGAAAGGATAGAGGATGATAGGAACCCTATCACTACATGGAGGAAGATGGTGCTTCAGATAAAGAAACAATTTGTTCCTGAAGATTATGAAGTCAACTTGCACAAAAAGTTGCAAAACTTGAGACAGAAGGACATGGATGTGAGCACATACACCGAGGAGTTTCACAAGATGTCTTTGAAAGCCAAGATGCCTGAGAATGAAAAATAGAAGCTTGCAAGGTATCTTAATGGTCTTAAGTTCTCCATTCAAGATGAACTAAGTCTCTTTAACCCTGAGACAATACATAAGTGTTTTCAAATGGCATTGAGGATTGAGGACAAACAAAGAAGGAAAGGTGATTCAAACTCTAGGGGCAGACGCAATATGAATTTTAGAGGCAGAGGCAGATTTCAAAATAGAGATAACTTTCCTAGACACCAAAATGGCAGATCACCAGAAGGCAATCAAGTGGCGGCTGATAGAGATAGTGCTGATAAGGGCCAGTTTAGAGGGAGAGGTAATGGCAGAGGAAGAAGTGGAGGTAGGGGTTCCACTGTGTTCACTGGAAGGTGTTTCTCCTGCAATCAGATAGGACATTAGTCCTTTAGGTGCCCAGAGAAGATGGGAAACAACTCTACAAATCAGAAAGACAGAAGGGTGCAGCTCCTTCAAGAAGATGACTGTCAAAGCACCACCTCCTATCAAACTACCTCTTCCAAGTCTGCAGCACCAGAGAGTGGAGAATGCATCATGTTCAACCGATCTATCATCATGCTTGCCACCAAGGAGCAACCCCAAAGGAACAATCTGTTTAGAACCACATGTAAGGTGAAAGGGAAAGTCTGCAAGGTAATTGTTGACTCAGGTTCTTCTAAGAATTTAGCTTCTAATGACATGGTGAATAAGTTAGGATTGCAAAGGATACCTCATCCTAACCCCTATAGGGTCTTTTGGCTAACCAAGGACCAACAAATTGTGGTGAAAGAACAATGTTGGGTTGTGTTAGCACTCATTTTGACCTGGGGTTGGTTTGTCATGATCAAGAGGTTTCTTCATTTGAAGCCTTTATCTTCTTGCCCATTTTTTCTAAGTGTTGGACCTCCTCAGCGTTTTTCAGCTGCATCATGATATTTTTGAAGGAGGAGGTCATCATCATCATCTTGTCTTCGATGATGGTCTGCATCATCATGTTCTTCGTCAACCGGTTTCTCATCGTCATCATCATATTCAGTTATCGGGTGATGTTTGGATATCATCCTGATGATACTGGTGAGCTACAGTGCGCCCTCAGTTGCTTGCGGGGGTGATTTTTCAAGTATCCGGTGATCTTCCGAATATCACCTTGCCCAAACATGATGATGATGTTGCCCCGTTATCCTGAAGGGGTTATTCTCTATGTGATTCGACCTGACTTGTTTTTTCTTAAGGGTCGTCGTCATCATCATCATATTTCTAGTTATCATCCTGCTGCTTGCGGAGGGTCATCATATTTTCTACCTTCATGATATTTCACCGGGGTGATATTTTTATCATCGGGTGATCTTGGTTATGACCATCCTGATGATGTTGTTGAAGAGTTCTAAGTGCGACCCGATATTCACTAGGGTCATCATATTTTGAACGTCAGGATGATCTTAGTCAATATCATCCTGATGATTTTGTATCACTTCTTGTTCGTTGTTTTGTCATCCTGATGATGCTGACGTCATCCTTATATCAGGGTGATATTTGTTTCTATGCCTATCTGCATCGTGATATTTCCGAAGGAAGGGGTGATATTTTCATATCACCCGGATATATGTTTTTGTTTGTTCGAGCATCATGATGATGCTGATATCAAGGAGATATCCGCCTGCCGGCTTCGCGCATTATCTACTGGGGGTGATCTTTTCAAGCATCATCATCATATTCAGTTATCGCCCCGATCTTATAGTGGAGCTACAGTGCAACCTGATATTGGAACATCAGGAGGATATTTCCAAATATCCGGTTGTCTTCCGAATATCATGATGATGTTAATATGATGATGACGTCATCAAGGTCCGGGGGGGTCATATTTCTAACACTGATCATCTTGAAGAGACCTCCTGATATTTGCAAACATGATGATGACGTCATCCGGATATGAGGAGGTGCGCAGTAGGCAGATATGATGATGACGTCAGCAGGATATGATGATGACGTCATCAGGATGTTCATCGGCCAGACTTTTGTTATAAGCTCAGCAGGAGGATGTTCCTCCGAAGGATCAGGTTGTGCCGATTATCATGAAGGTTATATTTCAAATATCATGATGACGTCAGGGTGATATTTCGAACAACAGGATATCATGCTGTTGGAGGATGATGATGATGAGGTCTATACTAGTGTC
This sequence comes from Cunninghamia lanceolata, assembly GCA_027924645.1. Classification (NCBI taxonomy): domain Eukaryota; kingdom Viridiplantae; phylum Streptophyta; class Pinopsida; order Cupressales; family Cupressaceae; genus Cunninghamia; species Cunninghamia lanceolata. The sequence continues at coordinate 15,051,505 of BSBN01000822.1, read as the reverse complement.
GTCAGGAGCAAAAGCACCGACATGATATATGCTCATGACCTAGTATATAAAGTGTTATTAAGGTTATCGCGGGGTGCATGTGGGATATTGATATCCTGCATTTTCAAATATCATGATGATGAGTCTCGGCGGGAAATGGTTGCGATTGCAGATTTGATGATCTTCCCAAGGCCGCGGGTTGGTGCGCCATCAATGGCGGTTGTTGCAGAGGTATGGGCGATGGCGTGGATGGATCCTGTACCCGACTGAAGATGTACATCAGCGGATGGTGGCGCAGGGCTCGAGAAATCTTCCTGTCTCCTCCCCTACCTGCTGCATTCAAGTTTGGGCGCCAATCTGGTTGTGTTTGAGCGCCATTTCCATGATACTGTGTATCTGGCGGGATTTTTGGTCAACATTGTAATTAATTGCTGAGCACCTACCTGGCTGTTATAAGCAGGTGGTGTTGCTCATTTGAAAGGTTGTTGAAAGTTGAAGATTTTGGCTCTGTAATGCATAACAAGCTGATCTGGTTGCTCTGTACAGCTTACCTGTGAGTTTATGTATCTCTTGTTGTTTGTTTTTGGCATGAACCCACTGATTTCATGATTAAACTTATATGAGAAATGCTGTTTAGCATGTGTTGTGTTAATTCTGTCTCCAGTATTGCATGTATTCTTCTTCTGAATCTGGATGTTTGGTAATGTTTAGATTCTAGAACATAGAATTCCTATGTTGACTGTCTGATCTTTTAACTTCTACTCAAGGGGTAGATTAAACTATTTTCAGGTTGAACATTGGGAAGGGTATACTGCAGTAGGGATACCATAAGTAGAGATAACCTAACACTTTGCATTGGGAGATACTTGTAAGGCAGGTATCACATATATCCCCTTGAAATCCAGTTTTAGTTGTTTATGCTGATCATTCACAGGTGTATGTCTACTGACTCCAGGCCCTGGATAGGCACCAATCATGCTTTGTTCTTGTGTTATAACCATGTCTAGCTTTGCATCCACACTTAAACTTCAAATCAAAATCTAAAACAACCATTAGGACTTTAGAGTTAGTTTTAGGAATCTCAGTCCTCTGTCTACAACTACAAATAGGCCCAAAGCTAGCCCCTTTGCCCTTATCTTTCAGTTTTGGTCTACTCACAAGAGGACTATCTGCTTTCTGTCAGCATCCCAGCCTTGTATGCATATCCTCATGGATGTTGAGTAGGGAATACCCCCCTAGGTCTTGCAGAGCCTGAAGAAGAAGAGGAGATAAAATATAGAGTCTATCTCCTACACTGTTGACCCCCTGGCCCAGAGATCCTGTTGATCACTGATGGCTACCTTGTAGGGAAATCTGGGAATAAGCATCCAGTCTGGGAAAAAGTCAACAGGTTGAATTCAAGATAGGTGAGTATTGTGATAGGATTCTTTGTGAGATAGTAGATATGGATGCATGCCACCTTCTTCTTGGAAGGCCTTGGCAACATGATACAAGTGCCCAACATGATGGTAAGCAAAATGTGATTCATTTGTCTAAAAATGGTGAAAATTTCACAATGACACCTTTGATTGATGACTGCAAGGAAAAGATCATTTCTAGTTCAGTTATGTTAGTAGGTGAAAAGGAGTTTTTGGCTAACTGTTGTGTGGTTACACAACATGCCCCATTTTGACTTGACAAAATAGGGACCCAACTTTTTGGCTTGTGTTTTGTGCTTTCTGGCGGTCTGGTAAAAGTAAGTCATGCAGATCATCATGCATTGAAAGGCTGGGTAAGTGATCATCATGAGGTCAATTTGTCAAATTTCATATTTTATTCCAGCAACCTCATATTTAGAAAGAGCATTAAATTCCATGCAGGTTTGTCTTTTACATTACCCTGATATTCATCAGGATGTGAAAGTTATGAGTGGTCAAAGTTTGAGTCAAACCTGATATTCACAGGGGGAGGATCATATTTTCTAACATCAGTCATATTATCAAAGGTCACCCCGATATAGTATATCACTCGATAAAATCATGCGGTCTGAATATCCAGACGTCAATTTTAGGTGATAGTAACTTTTACCCGTAAGTGGCCCAATGTATTTCAAGGGGATCATATTTGTCAATGTAACCCGATATTTCATAATATCCTCCTGCTGTGAAATATCCCCCTAAGCCAATATCCTGATGATGTCATCCAAGTCTAATAAATGAAGAAACAAACATGATGATGACATCATCATCATTTTACCTCTCGGGGTATACTTCTTGAACATGATCCTGCTTATATAACATGACAATGACGTCATGATGCCTTGTCGATACACTGAGCGAATATCAGGATGACATCATCCCGATATTTTGAAAAAGAGACATGTAAGTTTGTCCAGTCATCATCATCTTTGAAACATCACCCGATATATCGAGATATCCTCCTGATGTACTAAACATAACCAAAGGGTGCGTTCGTCACCTGATCTTGTCAATGATAGTTTTTCCTCTCAAGGAGGATGATCATATTAAACTTGGGATGATATTTGCAAACATCCTCCTATCATTTGAATATCATCCTGTCTTGCGAATATCACCCCACTCCCGTTGCCGCCATTGTCATTTAATGCACCCAGACATGGTAGGTAGTTCCCGCCGATCACAAGACCCGATGGAACAGCTGGCGAAATCCTGACTTTCTGTGCGAAAATTAATGAATAAGATCCAATCTATCTGGGTTTGCCCTAAATTCACCCTAAGTGTATGGTTAAAAAGGTGAATTCACTGTCATCTCATTTTTACCTTGCGATAAATTTGTTTTTATAGAGCACCAGCTTCCATATCCTCATACAGGTGATAGTTGCATGAATTGAGCTCACAGACAGAAGGAAGTGCATGATCATCAGCTAAATTAAGAGCATTGTTAGAAGTCCACTGGTATAAAAGGAAATTTGCATATCCAGGTAAGTAAATGAAACCCTCATCTTGTTGTTTCTATAATAGTCAGGTATGGGTGTTTAATCTGAAGTTCTGGTTTATGCATCCATATGATTAAGTAATGTTGAACAGATACAGTAGGCATGATGATTAGTAAAGTTAATTGTAATATGCATGCATGTGTATACCCATTGTAAGACAAGATTTTGTCAAATTGCAGGCACCCATGGCTGATAAGAGGTTGGCTAAGTGTGAGGCTGAATTCAGTAAGCCTATGTTCTCCTCTCAGAGGGGTGTCCTATTTAAATATGGTGCAATTACAGATACCCATCAGGAGAGTACCAATTTGGAAGCCTGGTCAGCTAGGCTGAATGATGAGAAGAACAAGAGTCCTGTGCTGGATGCAGTTTTCATATCCGGGATGTGGAATGCTGTCGGTTTTCTGTACTCCATGGAGTCTCCGGAACTGGTTATCGAGTCTGCCAGGAACTATAACCCAAAGACCAGGCAGGTGATGAAACATGGGAGGATATATGCAGACCTGTCCATCAAGGGTCTCTCCCAAATGTTTGCACTGCCATTGGGCAGGAAGGTCAAAAGTATAGACTTGAAGAAGTCAGAGAAAGAATATGAAAATAGCAAGAAACAAGCCAGGAAGAATATGTATCAATGGAGGGCTGAAAATAGTACATATCCTGCAGCACCCAAACTTCCTGTGCATCTATTCAAATATGATTTTGCTGATGAATATCAATACATGATTGCACTACTAAACAGAGTAACAGGCCAACTTGATGCTGGTAGTTTTAGAGACTAGATGTATGGTGTAATAATGATGTGTTTGTATTCAGATATCAAGCCACTGTGGGGCCAGCTAATAAGTGATGCTCTGCATGAGCAGCTGATGAACCTAGGAGGTTCAAATTGTGCTTTCTATATAACATCATACATCATCTACTCCTGTGCTTATAAAGGCACATTTGATGCACTAGTTACAGATGGGAAAGTCACAGGAATAGTCGATGCTGTGCATATCTGTGATCATCATCCCCAGCTACAAAGAGCCAATTACCTCCAAGACTACAAACTGGTCAATGATGCATTCTCTATGCATCTGGTGAGGACAATGGAGCAGGACAGAACAAAGAGATTGAGCATGGAGACTCAAGAGATAATTTACAAGCATGGAGCCTGGTATATATAGTTTGCCACCTTTTCCTACATAAGGATTGAGGGTTTTGAAGGAAATCCCCTCATGCTGCCAAGGTATCCCACTGATGCAATGATATTAATGGAGTTCATCAAGCAGAGCTCCACAATGATAAAAACATACAAAGATGCAAAGAATCTGCCACCAATTTTGTTTTTAGTCACCATTGGCTGGTACATGTGCCCTGATTCAGAGAACATAAAGAAGGTGATGATCACCTTGAATAAAATGAAACTGTATCCTTTTCCACTGACAAGACCATATGATCCTTATGGCAGGATGCAGAAAATAAAAGGAAAGCCTATTCATCAGAGGCACCTAGAAGACTTCTGGGCTGACTGTGAAGATGAAGCAGAAGCAAGAAGAAGAAGATATCAAAGGCTAACTTTGAATCAAATCAGAACCTTTGATTGCATCCCCATTCCCCAACAATTGAAGAAAGATGATGGCAGGATAATTGCAGATGATTATGAGTAGAAGAAAATATATAATGATACCATCTCTGCACCTGACCTCACCATACAGGAGGATATATCCTTGGACCACTTCATTGCCAAGACCATACAACTAACCCAAGCTTGGGTTGATGAACAGATAGAGGCTATGAAGAAGAAAGGTGTTGCCATTACGGTGGACAACAAAAAGAAAGGATAGGATATTCCTGAAGGGGAATATGATGACTTCATAAATGAGAAAAGGAAGTCTAAGGGAGATAGACTCCCTCCACAACAACAACAAAGCAAAAGACCCCCAAGGGGCAAGAAGTAGATAATGAACCCAAAGGGGTTATTATTGAAAGGGCAGTATTTGTAGCTGAGGAGGCAGCAGCATCAGGATCAAGATCTGGATCAGGATCAACATCCCCTCCAAGGACAAGGAAAGGAAAGTCCAAGAAGAGTAAGATAGCAGAGGCTGGAATTATTAAGAACCTAGAAGAGGGTCAATCCTCAAGAAAACATGATGAAGAGGATATTCTCATGGAGGAAGAGCCTGAAGAAGAAGAAGCTCCTTTATTATTCAAAAGGAAGAGGAAAACTCCATAGGTGGTGGTATCTACCCCTCCTAAGAAACAAAGAACCTCCATGAGAGGTGAAATAAGACAATCCCCTATATTATTACAAGGGGTAGGTAGTGAAGTGCATAGGGAACTTCAGCACAATGTTCCACTTCCTACCATCGTCAAGTTCAAGACTGAGCTTGCAGAAGAACAGATGAAAGATACCTCCCAGACACATGCAGAAGGTCACATCTTGCTGGACAAGACAATAAATTTGTTTGATGATGAGGTTGTGAAGGAAGTAGCTTCACAAAAGATGGAAACCCTTGCTGCAGGTACTCACATGACCCCTCACAAGACTCCACCAGTTCAAACTATACTGGCGGAGATAAAGCAAGTGGAAACTGAGATAGAACAAATAGCCCAGGAAATGGGGTTAGATACACTGATTGCAGAGGTGACAAATCTTGCCGTGATAGATTTAATAGAGAATAGGATGTGAATCCTAAACATCCAGCAGGGTCACCTAACAAAGGGCAACCTGCAGAAGAAGTGAAAATGGTAGAACCAGAGGGCCATACTTCATAACCGAGCCAACAAAATCAACAGGATGCATCAGCAGAAGCAATTATAGTAGAGGTTCAAGAAAAGAAGGCTGATGAGAAAGATATGGTAGAGGATCCTGTCATTAAGGTTCAAGAAGTAAGCTGTATAGGTACAGAGCAAACCATGGTTACAGAACCAACATCAGCACCTAAGGAGACTTCCCAAGTATCCACGACTGAGAATGTTCCACAACAAGAGAAAAAGTTGAAAGTGGATGAGGTGATAACAGAAAAGGATCATGATCATCATGATCAACATATAGATACGTCACAAGATCCTCCACCTCGGGAAGATGCTCCTCCAGAGAAGGAGGTTCCTCAACAAGAGGATGTGCCACAGGGTCAACAACAAAGTGAGCATCATGAAGAAGAACTAAGGAAATCACCTTCTCCATCACATCATGATGATGCAGAGAAACATGATCAGGTACCTCTGTGGTTGGAGAAAGAGGTAAATGCAGAAGAAGAATTTGAAATTCAAGAATTTGATGTCTCCACCTTATTCTTTGAGAATATAATAAAACCTAAGAGGAAGGCCAGAATGACTTTGGCCATCAAAAGAGATCCAACAACTGGGAGGAGGACTGCACAAATTGCAGTACCTACGGTAGAGAAGGAAAAAGGTAAAATTACCTTAGATGAGTTCCAGATCAGCACAGTGGACTTAGGGTTTGCCAATGAAGACCAAGAGGGTCAAGAAGGCAAAGATATTATTGATTCTTTAATTCAAAAAGTGAAAAGAGAGAAAGAGAAAAATAAGCAACATAAAGAGCACATTTCTCAGTTGCATGCCTACATAGGGAGGCTGATTAATCCTGATGATACTTCAACTGAACATGCAGTCCCATTGACTGCTATTTCTCAAGAGGAGGTGAATAAATTAGATCTCATGAAACATGAGGCAGCTGTATTGAAGAAATGGATGCTATCCACATTAGATACTGCAGAGGAAATAGTAAAGGCCTCTTTAAAAAGGTGGAATACTCTCAGCGACTCCAGGACCAAGGTAGACAAATTGTAGATGCAGACAGGAAAAAGGTCTTACAAATTGGAAAAAGTATTAGACATCCTGGGAGAAATAAGGAGGATAAATCCTCAGCTGCTCATCAATAAACAGGTACTAAACAGTAATACTGCCTTGTTGGTTGACATATGGTATAAGGACATTTAATTTGAATGTGGAGTGCTAAAGAGATGTAATAATAAACTGAGAGATATCAGCATGAAGCTGCATGATCTAATGTCTGTTGAGGCAGAAATGTTGGAGACACTAGAACGAAAAGTGGAAGGGAAAGTAGAAAATCAAGATGAGGAGTTTGCCATCAAAGCTTTACACGGCAACTTCCAATCAGTAGCAGATGATCCACTTGTTCACTTGACAGAAGAAGTCATAGATAAAATAATGAGAATCAAAGTCAAGATGGAGAATTACAATGAGACGTTGCAAAATAGGAAGAACAAGCTGGACAGCAGCAGACATAAATATGAGGCACACAAGCACGCCATCATCAAAGCAAAGACTCAGGATGGCAGAGAAATAGAGAAAATTGTGCAGCTATATGAGCAGATCCAGAGCAACATGCAACCTCATATGCGAGGTCATCATCATCATGATGATGAAAGTTCAGGAAGTGATGCACTTGGTGAAGAAGCACATGACTCTGATAAAGTAGATGATGATGCATCATAGAGTGAATATCAACATCGAATACTTAGTGAAAATAAGTTTTTTTAGATAGTTGCCAGCTGGCAACAAGTGCCATTTTGTAAAGGTTGACATAGTCAAAGGAAATATTGACCGTGGATACACATAGATGAATCAGGATCGCTGATCTTTTTGTAACAAATTCCTCACCTTATTCTATAAAAGGTGCAAGAATGCCTCATTTTGAACATTCAAAACTTAATTGAAATTTGTCTGTTGAAATATTCAGGGCTCATTTCAAAGCTTTTTTTATACATTTATATCTTTGCATACTTAGTGAATGAGAAGACTGTTTTGGTTACAATTCATAGTAAATCTTGAGTAATCAGTGTGTGAATTCTAGATTTATGTGGTGATTTGCTATGTCCTTTGGAGTGCATGTCTACTTACATACGTTGTTTTCATACCATTCCTTTGAAGTTAGCACCTACTGTATCTAGTAGTGGAATGTCCTAGTGAACATATGGTTTGGTTCTCTTCTCCTCATGACTGTATCTGATATACATGTGGTTCAATAGCTGAAGATTCAACATTCATTTGAAGCATTTCTTTCAATTTCTTTAAATTTTAGAACATTTCACTATCATAATTGCAAATAACTGAACATCTTAAGCAAACAATACAAATATGTGGACATTTCGTAAATAAATGGAAATATTTAGCATATTTGGAGCTGAAACATGTATTATTGATAAATACCATGCAAATATTTGAGTATAACTGTATCATTTGATCAAACAACTATATAAAATGACCTCTCTGTGAAGAATCTTTGCAGAAAAAATGATGTCATGATGATGAACTCTATGTAAGGCCCCAAAATGGAAACAGCAACACACATCAACCTCTAAGTAACGTCAGAAGATTAAGACCTAATCACCAGAGACTTGGGATCATGAATTCTCTGAATTCATCGTATCTTTCAAGATGAATAAAGGTTAATGTGTACTTTTATTCTATGCTTGTTTGTGACTAACATCATGACCAACACAAATTTTCACTAGAAGGAGGGCCCTGAAAGAAGACGCTCATCATCATTATTTTCAGGTTTGATGATGCAGAGAGTAAGGTAAACTCAGATGCATTCGTGAATTTCAAAATATTATTCAAATATTTACTGCATCTAGCTTGTATATGCTCATTCTGTGTAAAGATTTCCAAATCTAACATAAATATTGCAAGCTTTACAGTAGATCATCATGAATTCACAAATATCAGCCAATGTTATGTAAATTTGTTCAAGCTTTGGAGAGTTTGGCCTTAGAAACCTGATACCTTGTGATAAGAGTCATTATACCTCAAATATCACCTTGTATTTGCACTATCTTTGCAAATATTTCGTAAATATCCAGTCAGATCAGTCATCCGATCATAAATATTGCCTTAGCTAGTGAAATATAACCAATATTTACAATCATCTAGCCAATTTGCCTTAGAATTGAGAAATCCTAGCTCACAGGATAAATACCAGGTCAAGATCCACCGGACCTTTTGAAGAACTACCTGTTAGAGGTTTCAGACCTAGGACTATTGACATTCATCATACTCCTGGTTCCAGTGCATCGGGAATACCACCAGAACGTCCTCCTGTGACTCCTATCGGTTTCAATATACCTACAGGATCTCCTTAGGGAGTACCTTTAGTCCAGCCTCAGGCTCAACCTCCTCCGGTTGTAATGTCTTTCTTCATGGCAGAATCGCCTTTAACCTTCACTGCATATCATGAGTTACCAAAGTATCATCCTTATCAAGACACTGATGATCATATTAGAACCTTTAAGGAGGCTTGTTGTAGGGCCAGAATAGAGCATCAGGATGTAGTATGTAGATTATTTCTTTTTTCCTTAGGGGAAGAAGCTTATAATTGGTTTATTAGTCTTGGTCAGGGTTCTGTTGATTCATGGGTTGTCTTAGAGAAAGCTTTCACAGACAGATTCAAAGCTCCTATTGATCCTTCAATGAACTATCACCTATTTGCTACAATCAAATGATTTGAAGGTGAGCCGATTGCAAACTTCAATGCTAGGTTTCAGAAAATGTTGTCTAAGGTAGTTACTCCATATACTGTGTCTGATGAAGCCGCAAGGAGCATTTATTATTCAGCCTTAGATCCTTTGACCTCCATGTTCATAAGGAGAGCACATCCTCAGATCACAACTCTAGCGTTAGCTTTTCAGGAAATACTGCCTTCCCTACATTACCTGGCATGTATCCAACATATCCTACACAACATCCTGCATCATATCCTGCACAATATCCTAATGGTGCAATGATACCTCCAACAGTCATGCCTGCACCCTTGCAGGTGCCTCCATTAAGTATCATGCCACCTCCTAATGGGAATGGCCAGATGTCACAATATCCTGCACAAGTTCAGGCACCTCAGGGTGCTGACCTATCCAGCAATAATCATGGATCATCTTTCTTCAAGCCTCAAAGTGAAAATGTAGTAGCCAAAGCTCAAGAGGAAAAGGAAGAAATCAAAGAAATCTCTGCTCAGTTAAGAAAGCTCACTACAGAAGTGACTCATTTGAGAAATCAAAACTTCTATTCCCAGTCAAACCAAAATAGAGGTTATTCTAATGATAGACCAAATTATCCTGATAGAGGGTACACCAATAGTAATTTCAATAATGCTGGGGGAAATAACAATAATCCTCAAAGGCAGCCTAGAGTATGGAACTCCAGGCCAAATAATGGCTCATTGCCATCACCCTTAGATAACCAATCATCTGGTGAAGCTAAATAGACCACTAGAGTCAATCTTGCTAAGGCAGTCCTCATTAACTGGTGTAGGATCCACAACACAAATGCTCATGCAGAACTAGATTGTCCACAATTTCAAATTGCTGTTAGCATTTTTCAAACAGAAGTGTTTAATACCATAGGAAATCCACCTCAAGTGGAAGATAATGAAATAGTGCCCTGTGGATATGACTCAGCCTTAGTACTAGAGAGTTATACTGATCATCAGAAAGGTTCACAAGCATGTGAAGAATCTGCTTTAGCTTTTGAGTCAAATTATGTCTTCCCTTTTGAAGATGAGAATGAGCCTTCCACTGAACATGAGGAGGTGCATGTGTACCAACAGCAAAATCCTGGTAAACATAACTATAACTTGAGATGTAATGCCAACAGACCTACTGGTCCATTGACATCATCTTTACCTCCAAACAATTTCAATACACCTCCTAATCCCAAAGCAAGCAATAACCCTGGGTTCCCCAAGGTAAATGCTCAATATCTATCACCTCAGAATACAGCATCAAAGGCTGTGGGCTTGCCTCATGAGTCTGAAAAACTCGTTACATACTTGGCGGATGAGATGAGGAAGATAAAGATCAGCCTGTCTTTATCAGAGTTATTGAAAACCCCTACAATTAAGAAGGCATTCATGAAATCACTAGATGATCCTGCTCCTAAAGAGTATGTTCATTCTCCAGGCCAATCTAGTAATAAAGATCATGCTACTAGAGATATTAACATCAAATCTAAGGTGCCAGCTACTGTCCAAGCTGCAGAAACCTCACATATGACATTATACCAAGATAAGAGCGAGTCACCACCTTTCCTCCTTACCATAAGGATGTTTAGCAAAAATTTACACAACTGTTTGGTAGACTCAAGTGCATCTACAAATGTGATGCCCTTGTCTATATGCAATGCTTTAGGATTACATCCTGCTAGATCCCTAAAGAAGGTGACATAGCTAGATAAGATAGAGGTAAGTGTGATAGGTGAACTGACTCATATACACATGCAGCTAGCATTTGATCCCAGGATCCAGTATTACATTGATATCTAGGTAGTTGACATACCTGACACCTATGGGATGTTGCTTAGCAAAGATTGGTCCAAAACTTTGAATGGATATATGGCTACTAACTTTAGTCACATGTGGTTGCCTTGGAAAGGTATTCCTAACCAGATAAGAATAGATGTTGAACCCAGGATGAAGCATATGATAATGGAGTACAATAAAATGAATGAGATAATGTATGTAGATGTTGAGCCTAGAGTTTATGCCATTAGGCCACAGACGGTCAGGATAGAAGAGATCTTGATGTTGGATTTTCATCATCATCATGATGATCATCAGGAGGATATGCCCCATGTAGAGCTTGATATTAATTCTGAAAATGAAACTGAAGGATATTATTTTGGAAACTTTGAAAGGCACTTATCCAAACAGATAAAGCTATGTAAAGTACTGAATATACCTGCTAATGATATTTTGATTGATGGATGGTGCAGATTACATAGTGAGCCTCATTCAGAAAGGACTTGTGAAGCATGCAAGGACATGATGGAGTTAGAATAGACATACAGTGATGTGTCATCATCATCAGAGGTAAGTTCATCAGATAGTGATAATGAAAGTGATTCTGACTTATGTTTGTTTCCTGCAGGAATGGAAGAAGACAAATGCGAATGTAGAGATCATGTTCAAATAACAGAAGAGATACTAGTAAGAAACCAAATAAATGTTAAGAAGAAAGGAAAGATCACCCCTCGGAGTGATTGCTTTGTAGAATCCGATTATGAATTATCTGATGAAGACAGAAGTAGTAACCTGACGAAGTTTGAGGATTTCCTGGCAAAAGAAGTAGAAAAGATGACACAGCAGCACAGACCTCCCCACGAGGTCTTGATTGAAGGTTGGTGTAGGTTGCATGAGGCACCTCATTCAGAGACCACCTACTCATTGTGTTTATACATTTTAAAAAGACATACAGTGCTAGATCTGGAGGATCATCCTCCTGATGATAAAAAGAAAAAGGAGTTAGATTCACAAAAGAAAGAAAAGGTGCAGCCCAAGGATACTAAAATTCTTAAAATGAAGTGGATATCAGGTGGTGCAACTGCCAAAGCTACAAAGAAAAAAGAAGGTTCAGCCAAGTCTTTAGCTGAAGATAAATCCTGGATTCTAAGATTTGATGGATCCAAATCCAAGCAAGGAACTGGAGTGGGGATTGATCTCGTTGACCCATCCAGAAAATCCTACTTGGTGGCATACAAATTACAGTTCCCCTGCACTAATAATATGACAGAGTATGAAGCTCTGATTCATGGGATCCTGTTTGCTCTCAAGAAGAAGGTGAAAATTCTGCATGTCTTTGGAGACTCAGAATTAGTTGTCAGACAAGTAAGAGGGATTTACTCCTACAATTATAAGAGATTATCAAATTACAGACACAGAGTGTGGGATTTGATTGAAGACTTTGATGCGTTTAACATCACTCATGTTCCTAGAGAACAGAATCATAGGGCAGATGCACTTGCCCAGGCTACCAGTACATTGGAGCCACTATCTATATCAGGTCTGAAAAAATTTTTAGTAGAACTAGTATCTGTACCATTAGTACCTGATAATGTCACTAATCTCCAAGTCTTTGATGATGATTAGCATATTCTTGATTTCATCTCTAACAAGGATATATTTGATGCTCAGATCATAGATGAGAGCAGTATGGAAGATCAAGTTTGGGAAGAAGATGAAATATTAGAATTGCCAAGCAATAGAATTCCCAAAGGTATGATTGAATTAGAAAGAGCCTTTAATCTAGACAATATGCTGAAACAAAAGGATCTTCCCAAAGCTGATGGAGGTCAGTATTCACAAGTGAATATTGGACCAGATGAAGACAAAAGAAATATCCTGATAGGCAAAGTCTGCACACCAGAAGAGTTAGAAGGAATAACTCAAGCTCTCAAGGATTACATGCATGTAATTGCTTGGACATATGATGAGCTAAAGATGTATGACACATCAGTCATAGCTCACACTATACCTCTCAAGCCAGATGTTAAACCTTTCAGACAGAAGCAAAGGCCAGTCAATGCTTTGCTTGAACCAATAATTTTTGAAGAGGTTAAGAAGTTGTTAAATGCCAGGATAATCTTTCCTGTGAGGCATTCTACTTGGGTGGCCAATTTAGTTCCAGTCAGAAAGAAGAATGGAGACATTAGGCTATGTGTAGACTTCAGGAATCTAAACAGAGCATCAAAGAAGGATAACTATCCTTTACCATCATTGGATGAAGTTCTGTAGATTGTGAATGGAGCTAAAATGATGTCCTTCCTGGATAGTTTCTCAGGCTACAACCTAGTGATGGTTGATAAGATTGACAGATTGAAAACTGCCTTCACCACCAAGTGGGGGATATTTGCATATAGACGTATGTCATTCAGACTCATAAATGTTGGAGCTACATTCTAGCGAGCAATGGACATAGCCTTCAGAGGCTTAATAGGAAAGTGCATAGTCATCTACATGGATGACTTGACAGTATTCTCCAAAGAAAGGGGGAATCATGTAGTTGATCTTAGAAGTGTGCTGAAGAAATGTGAAGAGTACAGAATATCCTTGAATCCCAAGAAATGCATATTTGGGGTAACAACAGGCAAATTATTAGGCCATCTGATAAGTGAAGATGGGATCATCATTGATCCTGCCAGAGTGGAGTCTATCATGAAAATACAACTCCCTGGGAGTAAGAAAGAACTTAAGTCTTACTTTGGTAAGATTAATTTTGTAAGAAAATTCATCACTGGTTTTGCAGAGATAGTCAGACCTCTAAATGCCATGCTGAAAAAAGATGCCAAGATTGAGTGGACAGCAGAGGCCAAGGCTGCTTTTGAAGACATAAAAAGGTCATATCAGATGCTCCTGTCCTCATCAGTCTAGAGTACACAAAGGACTTCTACATTTATTCATTTGCCTCAGAGCATACCTCTGCAGCAGTGTTTACTCAAAGAAATGAGGAAAAAGAAGAAAAACCAATAGCTTTCATGAGCTGTCCCTTCAAAGATGCTGAACTAAGATATGTGGATGTTGAAAGACAAGCACTTGCATTAGTTAGGGCAGTAAAGAAATTCAGACATTACATACTAAGAAGCAAAGCGATTGTAGTAGTGCCTGATGTAGTAGTGAAGATGCTGCTGATGCAGAGTGAGCCTGGTGAGAAAAGAGCCAAGTGGATTACTGTATTACAAGAGTATGACATGGAAATTACACCAATGAAATTGGTAAGAGGACATGCCTTAAGCCAAATGATATCTGAAATTGATCCAAATATCACTAGTCAACAATATGCTATCAATGTTGAGGATAATAAAGAATGGTATTCAGATATCAGGCATATCCTGATCACTGGAAGGTGTCCTCCAAGAATGCAAGCTTCACAAAGAAGGGCCTTGAAGCTAAGGTCACAAAAATATATGATGAAGGGAGGAATCCTGTTCAAAAAGAATTATGAAGGAATATACCTGAGGTGCTTAGAAAAACCAGAAGCAAATAAGGTTTTATCAGAACTGCATGATAAGTTCGGAACAACACATGGATCAGCCCTGGCCACAACACATGTAATCCTCAGAGCAGGGTATTATTGGCCTACAATTTTTAAAGATATAGCTGATCATGTTAAATGTTGTCATGTATGTCAGGTTGCTGCCAACAGAGAAAAATATGCTGCACAACCATTGCAGCCAGTGATGGAAGAGCGCCCATTTGCACAATGGGGCATGGACTTCATAGGACCAATTAACCCTCCATCTTTTTCAGGTCATAGGTATGTCTTCACAATTACTGACTATTGTACCAGATGGACTGAAGCTATCAACAACAAGAATTGTACTGCTGATGATGTTATTAAATTTCTAGAAAGCAACATTATTACCAGGTATGGAACTCCTTATGCTCTAGTAAGTGATAATGGTTCATCCTTCACTTCAACCAAATTATCAAGTTGGGCTTTTGATCATGGGATCATACTCAAGTTCTCATCCAACTATTATCCCCAAGGGAATGGATTAGCAGACTCCACCAATAAAAATTTGCTGAGTATCATAAGAAAATTAATAGAAAAGAACCCTAGGGAATGGAACTCATTTCTGAAATATGCCTTATGGGTAAACAGGACCAGAATGAAAACTGCACTAGGAAACTCACCCTTCCAAATAGTATATGGGGTGGATCCTATCCTCCCTGTCAACTTGAAAATTCCTACTTTGCAGTTTGTCCAAGAATACCTAGGTATAGACAATAGACAAGAGGTCAGGTTGCTTCAACTGATGCACCTGGAAGAGAAAAGAAGTCAAGCTATTGACCAGTTTGCAAAACATCAGGCTATTGTTAAATGCTGGTTTGACAAGAGAGCCAAAATCAAAGCCTTCAGGATATCTGATTTAGTCCTGATGTGGGATAAAGCCCATGAGAGGAAAGGTGACCATGGTAAATTTGACAGATTATGGGTAGGCCCCTTTCAGATTTCTGAGATACTGGGAGACAGCACTTATAGGCTTAAGAACCTGATAGGTGAGGATGTCTCATTGCCAGTCAATGGGCAATTTCTCAAACATTATTTTCAAGTCTAAAGTGACTTCATGACAGTCATGTGTATCATATTGTACATTTGTATAGTTGTTTTTTCTTGTTTTGTTTGTTGGTTTGTCTTGTTTTGTTTTGTTTTGGTTAGTCAAGATGATGCACTTCATCATCACAGAAAATAACAAATTATTAGGATTCAAGTGATGAGATCAGATTTAGACATAGGTTGTGATTCATTCTAAGAAGTATTCATGATCAGATTTGTGATGTCTTTTCATTAGGGTGCCTTTTCTTGATCAAAGTGAATCAATCATAATGAAACACCTAACAGCCTTGGGCTTGTTGAACACACAAGTATAGGTGTTAAGTGAAAAATCTAAAGGGACTCCCTTGCTACCAATGCAATCTCCAACCTAAAGCTGCAAGTGACTGTACCTTGTATAGATGAGCTGACATGATGATATCAGATACAAATTTTAATAGAAAAATTCAGAAAAGAAATAAAATTAGGCCATCTAAGTAACTCTACCGGGGCTATGAACATCTGCTGGCAGTGGGGCTCTACTTAGGGAGATTGTATAGATAACCTTGTCAGGGCTATAGACCCCTGCTGGCAGCAAGGCTCTATCCAAGTTGGCTATGAGGGATGATCTCCAACTATGTAGTTTGACACCGGTTACTTATGTTTTCCACTTGCTTTCAAAATGAGGATAATTAATCATCTGCACACACATGATCCTTTGTTAGCATTGTTACCATGATGAACTTTTATCATTCAGAGGATCATGATGCTTATGCTTAGAATAAATTGGAATGATATGGATGAATATGATCACATCACTTGAATCATTGGAATTTGTTTGTTTTCTTTGGTGGCAAGTTGTTGTGTGGTTACACAACACGCCCCATTTTGACTTGACAAAACAGGGACCCAACTTTTTGGCTTGTGTTTTGTGCTTTCTGGCGGTCTGGTAAAAGTAAGTCATGTAGATCATCATGCATTGAAAGGCTGGGTAAGTGATCATCATGAGGTTAGTTTGTCAAATTTCATATTTTATTCCAGCAACCTCATATTTAGAAAGAGCATTAAATTCCATGTAGGTTTGTCTTTTACATCACCCTGATATTCGTCAGGATGTGAAAGTTATGAGTGGTCAAAGTTTGAGTCAAACCTGATATTCACAGGGGGAGGATCATATTTTGTAACATCAGTCATATTATAAAAGGTCACCCCAATATAGTATATCACCTGATAAAATCATGCGGTCCGAATATCCAGATGTCAATTTTAGGTGATAGTAACTTTTACCCGTAAGCAGCCTAATGTATTTCAAGGGGATCATATTTGTCAATGTAACCCGATATTTCATAATATCCTCCTGCTGTGAAATATCCCCCTAAGCCAATATCCTGATGATGTCATCCAAGTCTGATAAACGAAGAAACAAACATGGCGATGACATCATCATCATTTTACCTCTCAGGGTATATTTCTTGAACATGATCCTGCTTATATAACATGATGATGACGTCATGATGCCTTGCCGATACACTGAGTGAATATCAAGATGACGTCATCAAAATATTCCAAAAGAGAGACATGTAAGTTTGTCCAGTTAGCATCATCTTTGAAACATCACCTGATATATCGAGATATCCTCCTGATGTACTAAACATAACCAAAGGGTGCGTTCGTCACCTGATCTTGTCAACAATAGTTTTTCCTCTCAAGGAGGATGATCATATTAAACTCGGGATGATATTTGCAAACATCCTCCTATCATTTGAATATCATACTGTCTTGCGGATATCACCCCACTCTCGTTGCCGCCATTGTCATTTAATGCATGCAGACATGGTAGGTAGTTCCTGCCGATCACAAGACCCGATGGAACAGCTGGCGAAATCCTGACTTTTCTTGCGAAAATTAACGAATAAGATCCAATATGTCAGGGTTTGCCCTAAATTCACCCTAAGTGTATGGTTAAAAAGGTGAATTCACCATCATTTCAGTTTTACCTTGCGATAAATTTGTTTTTACAGAGCATCAGCTTCCATATCCTCATATAGGCAATAGTTGCATGAATTCAGCTCACAGACAAAAGGAAGTGCGTGATCATCAGCTGAATTAAGAGCATTGTTAGAAGTCCACTGGTATAAAAGGTAATTTGCATATCCAGGTAAGTAAATGAAACCCTCGTCCTGTTGTTTCTATAATAGTCAGGTATGGGTGGTTAATCTGAAGTTCTGGTTTATGCATCCATATGATTAAGTAATGTTGAACAGATACAGTAGGCATGATGATTAGTAAAGTTAATTGTAATATGCATGCATGTGTATACCCATTGTAAGACAAGATTTTGTCAAATTGCAGGCACCCATGGCTAAGCCTATGTTCTCCTCTCAGAGGGGCATCCTGTTTAAATATGGTGCAATTACAGATACCCATCAGGGGAGTACCAATTTGGAAGCCTGGTTAGCTAGGCTGAATGATGAGAAGAACAAGAGTCCTGTGCTGGATGCAGTTTTCATATCCGGGATGTGGAATGCTGCCAATTTTCTGTACTCCATGGAGTCTCCAGAACTGGTTATCGAGTGTGCCAGGAACTATAACCTAGAGACCAAGCAGGTGATGAAACATGGGAGGATATATGCAGACTTGTCCATCAAGGGTCTCTCCCAAACATTTCGACTGCCATTGGGCAGGAAGGTCAAAAGTATAGACCTGAAGAAGTTAGAGAAAGAATATGAAAACAACAAGAAACAAGCCAGGAAGAATATGTATCAATGGAGGGCTAAAAACAGTACATATCTTGCAGCACCCAAACTTCCTGTGCATCTATTCAAATATGATTTCTCTGATGAATATCAATACATGATTGCACTACTGAACAGAGTAACAGGCCAGCCTGATGCTGGTAGTTTTAGAGACTGGATGTATGGTGTAATAATGATGTGTTTGTATTCAGATATCAAGTCACTGTGGGGCTAGCTAATAAGTGATGCTCTGCATGAGTAGCTGATGAACCTAGGAGGTTCAAATTGTGCTTTCTATATGACATCATACATCGTCTACTCCTATGCTTATAAAGGCACATTTGATGCACTGGTTACAGATGTGAAAGTCACAGGAACAGTCAATGCTGTGCATATCTGGGATCATCATCCCCAGTTGCAAAGAGCCAATTACCTCCAAGACTACAAACTGGTCAATGATGCATTCTCTATGCATCTGGTGAGAACAATGGAGGAGGACAGAACAAAGAGATTGAGCATGGAGGCTCAAGAGATAATTTACAGGCATGGAGTATAGTATATATAGTTTGCCACCTTTTCCTACATGAGGATTGAGGGTTTTGAAGGAAATCCCCTCATGCTGCCAAGGTATCCCACTGATGCAGTGATACTAATGGAGTTCATCAGGCAGAGCTCCACAATGATAAAAACATACAAAGATGCAAAGAAGCTGCCACCAATTCTGTTTCCAGTCACCATTGGCTAGTACATGTGCCCCGATTCAGAGAACATAAAGAAGGTGATGGTCACCTTGAATAAAATGAAACTACAGCCTTTTCCACTGACAAGACCATATGATCCTTACGGCAGGATGCAGAAAATAATAGGAAAGCCTATTCATCAGAGGCACCTAGAAGACTTCTGGGCTGACTGTGAAGATGAAGTAGAAGCAAGAAGAAGAAGATATCAAAGGCTAACTTTGAATCAAATCAAAACCTTGGATTGCATCCCCATTCCCCAACAATCAAAGAAAGATGATGGCAAGATAATTGCAGATGAGTATGAGCAGAAGAAAATATATAATGATACCATCTTTGCACCTGACCTCACCATACAGGAGGATATATCCTTGGACCCCTTCATTGCCAGGACCATACAACTAACCCAAGCCTGGGTTGATGAATAGATCTAGAGGCTATGAAGAAGAAAGGTGTTGCCATTATGGTGGACAACAAAAAGAAAGGACAGGATATTCCTGAAGGGGAATATGATGACTTCATAAATGAGAAGAGGAAGTCTAAGGGAGATAGACTCCCTCCACAACAACAACAAAGCAAAAGACCCCCAAGGGGCAAGAAAGTAGATAATGAACCCAAAGGGGTTATTATTGAAAGGGAAGTATTTGTAGCTGAGGAGGTGGCAGCATCAGGATCAGGATCAGCATCCCCTCCAAGGACAAGGAAAGGAAAGTACAAGAAGAGTAAGACAACAGAGGCTAGAATTACTAAGACCCTAGAAGAGGGTCAATCCTCAAGAAAACATGATGAAGAGGATATCCTCATGGAGGAAGAGCCTGAAGAAGAAGAAGCTCCTTTATTATTCAAAAGGAAGAGGAGAGCTCCACAGGTGGTGGTATCTACCCCTCCTAAGAAACAAAGAACCTCCATGAGAGGTGAAATAAGACAATCCCCTATATTATTACAAGGGGCAGGTAGTGAAGTGCATAGGGAACTTCAGCACAATGTTCCACTTCCTACCATCGTCAAGTTCAAGATTGAGCTTGCAGAAGAATAGATGAAAGATACCTCCTAGACACATGCAGAAGGTCACATCTCACTGGACGAGACAATAAATTTGTCTAATGTTGAGGTTGTGAAGGAAGTAGCTTCACAAAAGATGGAAACCCTTGCTACAGGTACTCACATGACCCCTCACAAGACTCCACCAGTTCAAACTATACTGGAGGAGATAAAGCAAGTGGAAACTGAGACAAAACAGATAGCCCAAGAAATGAGGTTAGATACACTGATTACAGAGGTGACAAATCCTACTGTGATAGATTTAACAGAGAAACAAGATGTGAATCCTGAACATCCAGTAGGGTCACCTAACAAAGGGCAACCTGCAGAAGAAGTGAAAATGGTAGAACCAGAGGGCCATACTTTAGAACTGAGCCAGCAAAATCAACAGGATGCATTAGCAGAACCAATTATAGTAGAGGTTCAAGAAAAGAAGGCTGATGAGAAAGATATGGTAGAGGATCCTGCCGCTAAGGTTCAAGAAGTAAGTGGTATAGGTACAGAGCAAACCATGGTTACAGAACCAACATCAGCACCTAAGGAGACTTCCCAAGTATCCACGACTGAGAATGTTCCTCAACAGGAGGAAAAGTTGAAAGTGGATGAGGTGATAACAGAAAAGGATCATGATCATCATGATCAACATATAGATACGTCACAAGATCCTCCACCTCGGGAAGATGCTCCTCCGGAGAAGGAGGTTCCTCAACAAGAGGATGTGCCACAGGATCAACAACAAAGTGAGCATCATGAAGAAGAACTAAGGAAATCACCTTCTTCATCACATCTGCTGACAGAAACAGGAGACATAGGTGAACATCATGATGATGCAGAGAAACATGATTAGGTACTCCATGGTTGGAGAAAGAGGTAAATGCAGAAGAAGGATTTGAAATTCAAGAATTTGATGTCTCCACCTTATTCTCTGAGAATATAATAAAACCTAAGAGGAAGGCCAGAATGACTTCGGCCATCAAAAGAGATCGAACAACTAGGAGGAGGATTGCACAAATTGCAATACCTACGGTAGAGAAAGAAAAAGGTAAAATTACCTTAGATGAGTTCCAGATCAGCACAGTGGACTTAGGGTTTGCCAATGAAGACCAAGAGGGTCAAGAAGGCAAAGATATTATTGATTCTTTAATTCAAAAAGTGAAGAGAGAGAAAGAGAAAAATAAGCAACATAAAGAGCACATTGCTCAGTTGCATGCCTACATAGGGAGGCTGATTAATCCTGATGATACTTCATCTGAACATGCAGTCCCATTGACTGCTATTTCTCAAGAGGACATGAATAAATTAGATCTCATTAAACATGAGGCAGCTATATTGAAGAAATGGATGCTATCCACATTGGATACTGCAGAGGAAATAGTAAAGGCCTCTTTAAAAAGGTGGAATACTCTCAGCGACTCCAGGACCAAGGTAGACAAATTGCAGATGCAGACAAGAAAAAGGTCTTACAAATTGGGAAAAGTATTAGACATCCTGGGAGAAATAAGGAGGATAAATCCTCAGCTACTCATCAATAAACAGGTACTAAACAGTAATACTGCCTTGTTGGTTGACATATGGTATAAGGACATTCAATTTGAATGTGGAGTGCTAAAGAGATGCAATAATAAACTGAGAGATATCAGCATGAAGCTACATGATCTAATGTCTGTTGAAGCGGAAATTTTGGAGACACTAGAAGGAAAAGTGGAAGGGAAAGTAGAAAATCAAGATGAGGAGTTTGCCATCAAAGCTTTACACGGCAACTTCCAATCAGTAGCAGATGATCCACTTGTTCACTTGACAGAAGACGTCAGATAAAATAATGAGAATCAAAGTCAAGATGGAGAATTACAATGAGATGCTGCAAAACAGGAAGAACAAGCTGGACAGCAGCAGACATAAATATGAGGCACACAAGCATGCCATCATCGAAGCAAAGACTCAGGATGGCAGAGAAATAGAGAAAATTATGCAGCTATATGAGCAGATCCGGAGCAGCATGCAACCTCATATCCGAGGTCATCATCATCATCATGATGAAAGTTTAGGAAGTGATGCACTTGGTGAAGAAGCACATGACTCTGATAAAGTAGATGATGATGCATCATAGAGTGAATATCAGCATCGGATACTTAGTGAAAATAAGTTTTTTTAGATAGTTGCCAGCTGGCAACAAGTGCCATTTTGTAAAGGTTGACATAGTCAAAGGAAATATTGACCGTGGATACGCATAGATGAATCAGGATTACTGATCTTTTTGTAATGGATTCCTCACCTTATTCTATAAAAGGTGCAGGAATGCCTCATTTTGAACATTCGAAACTTAATTGAAATTTGTCTGCTGAAATATTTAGGGCTCATTTCAAAGCTTTTTGTATACATTTATATCTTTGCATACTTAGTGAATGAGAAGACTGTTTTGGTTACAATTCATAGTAAATCTTGAGTAATCAGTGTGTGAATTCTGGATTTATGTGGTGATTTGCTGTGTCCTTTGGAGTGCATGTCTACTTACATACGTTGTTTTCATACCATTCCTTTGAAGTTAGCACCTACTATATCTAGTTGTGGAATGTCCTGGTGAACATATGGTTTGGTTCTCTTCTCCTCATGACTATATCTGATATACATGTGGTTCAATAGCTGAAGATTCAACATTCATTTGAAGCATTTCTTTCAATTTCTTTAAATTTTAGAACATTTCACTATCATAATTGCAAATAACTGAATATCTTAAGCAAACAATACAAATATGTGGACATTTCATAAATAAATGGAAATATTTAGCATATTTGAAGCTGAAACATGTATTATTGATAAATATCATGCAAATATTTGAGTATAATTTTATCATTTGATCAAACAACTATATAAAATGACCTCTCTGTGAAGAATCTTTGCAGAAAAAATGATGTCATGATGATGAACTCTATATAAGGCCCCAAAATGGAAACAGCAACACACATCAACCTCTGAGTAACGTCAGAAGATTAAGACCTAATCACTGGAGACTTGGGATCATGAATTCTCTGAATTCATCGTATCTTTCAAGATGAATAAAGGTTAATGTGTACTTTTATTCTATGCTTGTTTGTGACTAACATCATGACCAACACCAACCTCAAGGAGGAGAAGGTGCCATGTTTTGTAGTGGTCATCAAGCCCAAGGATGCAAATCCTAAGAAGATCAAAGTGCAGCAACCTCTTAGGAGGATTGGACCAAAAGAAGTGGAGGAACTATTGGAGAGGTACCATGATGTGATAGCAGATGAAAGTAAGGATGCCCTTCCACCAAGGAGGGAGATTAGTCATTGCATTGATCTCATCCCTAGATCCACCCTACCAAACCAAGCAGCCTACAAGTTGACCCTAGAGCAAAATGCAGAAGTGGCAAGACAAATCCAAGACTTGTTGGATAGAGAACTTATAAGGATGAGTATTAGCCCATGTGTAGTACCTGCAGTACTTGCACCAAAGAAGGAAGGCACATGGAGACTATGCATTGATTCCAGGGCCATCAACAAGATTACTATTAGGTATAGATTTCCAATGCCTGAGATAGGAGATTTAATGGATTGTTTGGGTAGGGCAAAATCTTTTACCAAGATGGATTTGAAAAGTGGTTATCACCAAATTAGGATAAGGGAGGGGGATGAGTGGAAAACGGCCTTCAAAACCAATGAAGGGCTATTTGAATGGGATGTGATGCCTTTTGGCTTATCAAATGCACCAAGCACCTTCATGAGGTTGATGAATGAGGTGCTAAAACCTTTCCTAAACAAGTTCATTGTTGTATATTTGGATGATATATTGGTTTTTAGTGACAGCAAGGAAGATCACATAAGACATATCCATCAAGTGCTTAGGAGGCTTCAAGAGGAGAAGTTGAGAATTAACCTTGACAAGTGTGTCTTCCTACAAGAATAATTGACATTCTTGGGGTTTATCATCTCTAAGGGCAGCCTCAAGATGGATCCAAGCAAGGTGGAAGCCATTCTTAATTGGCCCACACCTACTACAGCCTTTGAGGTAAGGAGTTTCCATGGTTTATGCAGTTTTTATAGGAAGTTCATTAGAGGATTTAGTGCTATTTGTGCTCCACTTGTAGATACTATAAAAAGAAATGTGTATTTGTCTGGACAAATGAGGCCAATCAAGCCTTTGAATTGTTAAAGAAGAAAATATCAGAACAACCGGTACTTGTGCTGCCTGATTTTGATAAGACCTTTGTTGTTGAGTATGATGCAAGTAAGAGGGCTGTTGGGGGAGTCCTAAGTCAAGATGGGAGGCCTCTAGCCTTCTTTAGTGAGAAGTTAAATGAAGCAAAACAAAACTATTCTACCTATGATCTAGAATTATATGCAATGGTCCAATCATTGAGGAAGTGGAGACACTATTTATTACCCAAGGAGATTGTTGTTTTTACTGATAACCATACTTTGAGCTTCTTGAATAGGCAGGAGAAGTTAAACCACAAACATTTCAAGTGGATGAAGTACATCCAAGCATACACTTTCTCAATTAAGCATAAAAAGGGAGTGGCCAATAAGGTAGCCGATGCCTTAAGTAGGAGGAATCTTGTTGTTCAAACCATTCAATTGGAGAGTATAGGTATACATGCCATTAAAGATCAGTATGTAGAAGATGAAGACTTCAAGGAACCTTACCAATCTTGCAAAGCCATGACAGGCAGGTATAATACTGATTTTTCTAATTTTTTGATACAAGATGGATTTCTTTTCAAAGGCAGCCTGTTGTGTATTCCAAGAGGGTCTGTTAGGGAGAATATCATTCAGGAGAAGCATTATGGCAGCATGGCAGGCCACTTTGGCTTTGATAAGACCCTAGACTTGGTTAGAAGATACTACTATTGGCCAAAGTTGCCAATTGATGTAAGAAAGTTTGTAGAAACTTGTCAAATTTGCCAAAGAGCCAAGGGACATACATCAAATGTAGGTCTATACACTCCACTACCTATCCCTTCAAAGCCTTGGGATTCCATAAGCATGGATTTTGTACTTGGTTTGCCTAGGACCAAGAATGGTCATGATAGCATTTTTGTGGTTGTTGATATGTTCTCTAAAATGGCTCACTTCATCCCATGTAAAACCACACATGATGCCTCACATGTTGCTGGTCTTTTCTTCAAGGAAATAGTCAGATTACATGGTATGCCTTTGTCAATCATCTCTGATAGAGACCCCAAGTTCATAGGACACTTCTGGAGGACACTTTGGAAAAGACTAGTTGCAAACTTGTCATTATCATCAGCCTATCATCCTCAGTCTGATGGTTAGACTGAGGTGATTAACAGGTCACTTGGCAACCTCCTAAGGTGTCTAACTAAGGAGCAGGGTACTAGTTGGGATTCAATTTTGGCTCAGGCAGAATACTCCTACAATGACACTGTGAACAGGAGTACCAGCCTGTCACCTTTTCAAATTGTTTATGGCACTCACCCAAGGGGTATTTTGGAACTCATAGAGGTTAGAGGACTGGAGAAGAGCAGTACATTGGCTAAAGATTTTGTCCAAATGATGAGAGATATCCATGAGCAAGTAAAGGAGAAATTACAATTTACCTTTGCAAAGTACAAACAGTCTGCTGATAGAAAGAGAAGGGATCTGCAGTTCAAGGAAGGGGATTTGGTCATGGTACACCTTAAAAAGGAGAGACTCCCTATAGGTAAATATACCAAGCTGCTTATGAAGAAGATTGGGCCTTGTGAAGTGCTAAGGAAATGTGGATAAAATGCTTACAAAATCAGACTACCCGATGTTGTTGCTTTGTCACCAATCTTCAATGTATCAGACCTTTATCTCTATAAGGGATCTGACCCTTAGATAGTTGTGGCAGAGGAACAAACTAATCAGACACTTCAGGACCTAATTCCTTCATCTCCTGATGAGATTGAATGCATTTTGGATCACAAGATTGCAAAACAGACTAGAAGACACACCTATTATGAATATTTGGTGAAGTGGCTCAATAAGCCTCAGGAAGATGCAACTTGGATGAGCAGAGCAAGCATTGAGAAGGCAGGATTCACATTTGACAACATTCCCAACTCAAGAGATTTGAGTTTTGTTTGACAGTGGGTGTATGGTGCAAGGCACCTAAGAGCATTTTTGAGCATTTTGATCAATTTGAAGTTTTGTTTAGTGTGTTGTGTAGTAAGGCCTTTTAGCCATGGTTGTAAGGTCCCTTTTGTGTGGTCAAGATGATTGGGGTAATCATATAAACCTTAATCATTCTTAGTCCATTTGGACCCTAGTTGACTCACTTAGGCCTAGTAGGTCTAATGATGTTTTCTTTGAGTCTATTGGCTAGTTTTGTGTTTTGGCATGGTCTAGAGAGTATGGTGGTTGTTTGGATTCAATTGGACAAGTTGAACCAATCAAGACCTTTGTGATTATGTAAAATCATGGTTGTCAATGCTGTCCTAACACATTTGGCCAGTTGCAACTCATCTTAGGGTAGTTGAAACTATTTTTGAAGTTGGATACTAACTTGGATTGGTTGATATTGCTATTCTCTTACTCCAGTACGGAGAAGAAGTTTCTGTATGGTGTTTTGGGCACAAAAATCAAGAAAACTGACTCTTTTCCCTGAATTTCTATTGTTGTACGACCTATACGGATTGGCAAAGTAGATCAATGTTATTTTTCTGAAACTATATTGAGTCAAGGTTCAAATGCATCAAGTTTGAAGTCTTGAAGTGGTCGCAGTAGGAAGTTATTACATTTTTAGTTCAGACTGGTCTAAAACCCTCTTTTCTAGGGTTTGTCATACAAAATTTGCCCTAGAATGCATTCTAACTGGTGAAGTCTCATGCCACTCGGTGAAATGCAGGATAGGGATGTAATTTACATGATTCCAAAAGCATTTGGTTGGGGAAAGACTGTCTTCAATTTTTGGAGTGATGCCCTAGGTCAAGTATCCCTATGTATTTGACCAAAATAGTGCAATTTAGTGTTGTAAATGACAGAATCCTGATAGGGTGATTGAATGGATGGTGGTTTTGAGATGTTTGAAGGTTGTGGAAATAGTTCAAGTTCCTGTCCCTGATCTATGACCCCAATTTAGACCAATTGCTTTGTAACCTAGCCCTAAATTGATCAATTAGGCCTAGAGACCTAGTGGGTGTTTTGAATTGCTGGAGTAGAGTTGGAACTGGAGGCTTGGAAGTTTGTTAGAGTTCCTTAAAGGGTATTCAAATCCATCATTTGTTTGCCTAGTCATTAAGGGTTTTCTCAATTTTTGTAGTGAAAACCTGATTTGGAGGGCTAGTAGCCTTACTAGGCCAAGTGAAGGTTGGAGAGTTGTGAGAAGTTGGGGATCAAACCAACTGTAGAAAAAGTGTTTTTGGACCTATCTTAAGGTGTGGAAGAAGCCTTGAGGGTTGAACAATAGTCTGGATAACAAATCCCTAATTTGCCCTTAGGTGTAACCTTGGTTGGATGAAGGCTAGGTGAAGTGGGTGAGTGGGCAAAGAAGAGTTAACCTTGTTGCTTCCCTTGTGCCACTCTACATCATAATGGAAGCAGTGGAACCTAGAACTACTTGGATCATGCCCATGGGGTATGAAGTAGATGAAAAAATCTTGAATATGTATGCTCAACATCTTCTAAGCAAGCCTAAAGACACAACAGTTGAAAGATTTAGAACTTATGAGGAGCTAAATTTAAAATTGCATACTAAGCTCAGAGAAATTGAAACCAATAGCAAAGTAAGAAAACAAGTTGAGTAGTTAGCTAAAAATTTGGGCCTAACTAAGGAGGCTATGAGGAAACTTAGAGAAAGAACTGAAAAGGATGAGAAAAAGAAATAAGATAAGAAACAAACAGATGCTCTGGTGGAACTCTCTTCCACTTCAAGAACTACTAACAACCCCTGTTCCTTCCAAGACTACAAAACTAGAAGCAAAATCATCTGGAAAATGGGAGAAAAGGAAGAAAACAAAAGCATCCCGGACCTATGAAAGCATAAGAGAAGATACAGATTTTGACATTGAAATCAAGGAAATAAAGGCCACCAGAACAAAAGCTGCAAAAGTAACCAAAGAAAAGTCCTCTGAAATCAAAAGGGATAGTAAAAGGAAAAAGATAGAAGCATATGAGGAATATGTTGAGAAGCCCACACTTTCCCTGGAGGATGTGATAAAGTCAGTCACTGTATATGGTAATCTAAAACCCATAATTGAATTCTATGATGAATATAGTGATATGGATAAAAGGGTGTTGGAGGAAGCAACTGTCAGATATCTCAACATCTACAAGGCAGTGATCGAGATAACTTTTGAGTTGCCACAAAGTCTGGCAAATACTTTGGAGTTGAGAAAAGAAAATGCCAAGAGCAAGGACATGGAAATCAGGGAACATGAGCTAATAAATTTGTGTCCTCTGATTTCACCTGATCAAATAGATATGATATTCAAGGAAGTCAAAGATGACTTTAAAAGCAAAAGGAGAATGAACAAGCTCATGCTTGGAGAAAAAAGTGCTGATTGTTGAAGAAACTCAAGAGATTCTTTTGAAAGCATTAAGAAAGCACAATTTTTCCATAGTCACAAAAGAAGTTTCAGATGGTGAAGAAGAGAACATTATTGAGCAGCAATCTGAGTTGGGTGAAGCCTCTGTTCTGGAAGTAGAACAAGCAAATCAAGAGAATACAGAAATGTTGGATAAAATAGTTGGTGCAGGAGATACTCCCAATCCACCTGATACATCAGAGAAAGAGGATAATATTACTACTTCACAGAGCCCTCCATATCAGGTAGCAAGTGATGAACAAACAAGAAAGAGTCCTTCTACAGAGAACACAAAGAAAGATAAAGCAGAAGAAGATGGTGCAAATGTTGAAACACATAAAGTAGATACTGAGAAATCTAATGAACAAAAGGATGATTCAGAAAATGTTGCAAGAGACACTGCAGATGGAGTGAAACGTCTTCTTGAAAAAGAGATGAGTGAGCTTGATGAATTTGAACTACTCCAAGGTCTAGCCAATCCAAATGTTGTCTCTCCAATTCAATTGATGAAAATAGAATCATTCACCCAAGTAAAGACTAGAGGAAAGATGTTAAAATTCTACATGGAGGACAATGAACTACTGGGGCTTGCATCCAGAATTTTGGAAAAGTTAATGCCTACCTACTAGAAGAATCCATTTGATTCCTCCTCTAAACATCTAAAAAATCTTGTAAGTTCTATGAATACTCATTTTGAGTCTTTTGAGAAGTCTGCGAAGGCAAAAGTTCAGAAAGAATTCTTGGATAAGAAATTTTGTGAAATAAAGAATCTGATAGGAAATGATAGAAGAATACTAAGTATTAGCATAAAAAGTATTCAAAATGTTCTGAATTATGGAAGCAATATGTACAAATTTTGTCTATCATGGCCCAAAGTTAATGAGGGTATTGAGAAAAAGATAGAGGAGCAAGAACATAAATTGTCAGATCTCTCTCAAAATTTTGATCCTCCAATAGTTTCGCCTATAAGTCAGGAATGTCAAGTAATTAGGCTGATAGATGAAATAAAGAGGCTTGTTAAAGAAAAGGGTAACATTATGAAGAGAATGTGTGAGCTCCAGAGATTAATTGCTGCTAAGTTAGAGACAATGTATAATGCCCTATCTAAAGCTTAGAGTGCAACTTAGACTAGTGATCCAACAAATCTGTCAAAGGCAAAAGCATATTCATTTTTGCTAAGTGGGTACATCTCCATTTTGGATGGAATGAAGAGTACTTGGGCCTCTAAAATTTTGTGAATAAAAATTAGCTTTGTAGACATTCTCAAGTTCATGTTAATAAGACTCAATAATTATTTGTACATATGCAGCAGTATATACAGAAATTTTGGAGAGTTTTAGCTTGCGGACCCCACCCTTTGCCATTGATGTCAAAGGGGGAGTGAAGGACAATGAAAAATGAGGTATTCAGCAAAGGGGGAGCATCAGAATAAGTGAAGTACATGAGTGTACAGACAAAGGGGGAGTTACACTAGACACTTAGTCATTTTTCACTAAGTGTTGCCATCAATGCCAAAGGGGGAGATTGTTGGCAAGAGACACCGCTTTGCATTGATAGGTGTTGTCATTGATGTCAACTAAGATCATCTCAATCATCTGTATAACACAATCTGTTCATATCGGAAGTCAGATTCAAAATTTATCTAAGTCTGGACAGCCAAGAACAGAGCAGTAACAGGGTCCCATATTTTGGTCTGGATCTCTCCAGTGGGAAGTCATGATTAGCTACAAATCTAGGGGAGTCATATGCATTGTCAAGATAGTATAACTACGAAATTTTGTCCTCCGATGATGAAGGATTCAAAAGATATTAGCCTCTGAGTACCAAGATCTAGTTTGTCAGAGAGGACAGAAGAAGAATAGGCCGACCTTGCAAAAGATCTGATGATTTGTGAGTGCAAGTTTTGGTCCGCATCTCATATTATGTATGGATCTAGCGGATAAAGCAGAGTACTCAACAAGTTCTAAATGTTTTTTGAAGCCGACTGGGAAAATGATTGTAGGTCATGTTGCGGATATATATAGCTGATGGAATTGGATGATTTAGTGTGTGTGGTTTATGCGAAGAAGGTATATGTGAGAAGAGCAGAAATCTAAAGTGCAAATGAAGGTAGAAAATAAGAAGGGCAGATCAAAGATGAAATGTGTAAGATCAGTTTTTGTACTTAACCAGAACTGAAACTCTTGCATGAGTAGATGCTATTAATTAGTTCAGATCTCTATTATTCTATTGTAATATTTCTAAAGGCAATGAACCTCCATTTGAGTAGTGAGCTCTGGGTAGTGAGCCCAAATGCATGTGCATTCCCATTTGTAAAAATACTTTTAACAGAGTATTAATTTTTGTGGGTTAACCCCCACCGTGGTTTTTCCCTTAACCGGGTTTCCATGTCAAAATCTTGGTGTCAAATGTGTTATTTAAGTTTTATGTTCATATGTTATTGATTGATGTTGAAATGTTTATATCATTAAATTGATTATAAGAGCTAAAGGAATATTGAAAGTAGAAAAGAAAGAAAATGTGTGACAACTAATTCACCCCCCCCTCAGTTGTCTGGACCTAAACCAACAAACCTATGGTTTGATTTCCTTCTCTTCATGATTGTATCTGGAATGTATATGGATCAATAGCTAAAGATTCACTCATTTTAGTAAAGATTAGAAAGCATGCAATACAATTTTTTTAATTTCATTAAAATCATCATCACAATTGCAAATATACAAATAATCTCAAGAAAATATAAGTAAATATGCTGATATCCTAAAGGAAATTGAATATTCATAGCATATTTGAGCTAATTAGCATGTATAATTGAAAATACCATGCAAATACATATAAATCTCAACAATAATCATGCAAATATCTGCTTATAGGCACATCATTTAGATGAATCCATAGTGCAAAAGGGAAAAATAATCAATAACAGATGATGATCAGAAGAATTGATCAAAATTATAAAATATCGTCATCATCTATTGAATATAGTAAGATTAACCTTATTTGTTAACAGATTTATAGAAAGTGGGTGGAAAAGTGGATGTTCAAACATCAGTTCTTGAAAGTACAGCAACGCAAGGCCCTTTGAATGGAAAATAGCATGGCACATCAAACCACTAAGTAACATTAGTAGATTATGAACTAATCCACGGAGACTATTGGCAAGAGACAATGCTAGGAATTATAGGTGTTGTCATTGATGGCAACTAAGATCATCCGCATAACACAATTTGTTCACAACGGAAGTCAGAATCAGAATTTGTCTAAGTCCAAGCAGTCAAGAATAGAGCAGGTGACAGGGTTTGGTATCTTAGTCTAAATCTCTCTAGTGGAAAGGCATGGTTTGTTGTGGATTTGATGTAGTTGTAAGTATTGTCAAGACACTCTAAATCTAGAGTTTTGTCCTTCGAAGATGAAGGACTCAAAAGATATTAGCTTTTGAGTATCAGGTTTCAGTTTGACAAAATAGATAGAAGAAGAATAGGCTGACCTTGTAAATGATCTTAATTCCAGATGCATAGAAGTTGTTTATTGGGCAATTGGTGATGATCAGTGATGGTATCTGACATGATTGATGATTTGTGAGTGCAAGTTTTGGTCCGTATCTCATATTATGTATGGATCTAGCCAACAGAGCAGAGTACTCAACAAAGTTCTAAATGTTCTTGAAGCCGACTGGTAAAATGATTGTAGATCATGTTGCGAATATATATAGCAAATGGAATTGGATGATTTTAAAGTGGTGTGTGTGAATAAGGTGGAATTGCGAGAAGAGCAGAAAATCTAAGGTGCAAATGAAGGAAGAGCAGTAAGAAGAGCAAGTAAAGATGAAATGTGTAAGATTAGTTTTTGGCACTTAACTAGAACTAAAACTCTTGCATGGGTAGATGCTATTTATCTGTTCAAAATCTTTGTTATTCTCTTTTAATCTTTCTATAGGCAGTGAGCTCGAATGCATGTGCATTCTCATTTGTAAAAATACTTTTAACAGGGTATTAATTTTTGTGGGTTAACCCCCACTATGGTTTTTCCCTTAACCAGGTTTCCACATCAAAAATCTTGCTGTCAAGTGTGTTATTTATGTTTCGTCTCATGTGTTATTGATTGATGTTGAAATGTTTATATCATTAATTTGATTATAAGTTGTAAAGGAAGATTAATGCTAGAAAAGATTAAAATATGTGACAACTGATTCACCCCCCTCTCAGTTGTCTAGACCTAAACCAATAATTGATATCAAAGCAAGGTTCCTTTTGAAAAGTTTAACAACTTAAGGAAGATCTGGGAAGTCAGTAAAAATGGTTGAATATAACCTTCAAGGGTAACTGAATCTTGCCCTAGATGATCTTGAGTAGTCCAAGGCACAGGTCCAAGAGCTGCAAGATAACCTCAAAAAGGCTGAAAACTTCATTGAGATTTTAAAAGAAAATTTAAACAAATCCAATGCAAAAGGAAAGTAGCAACCTCTTCAACTAGAAGACAAAGGAATGTGAAAAGTTAGCTAAAGAAGTTGTTGCCCTAAAACATGAGATGGAAACTGGGGTGATGAGACTAACCAACAAAATTAAAGATAGGGAGAAAATTGAAGAAGAAATGAAGCAAAATCTGAAAGAGAGAACTGAAGAATACTGTAGATTAGATGGAATAGCTGGTCTCCTAGAATCTAATCTACAAGAAAGTAGAAACAATGAAAGAAAACTTGAGAGATAGATTATCACTCTCAGACATGACCTAGAAATTGCTAATCAGCTAAACTTGAAGCACTAATGGACAAATAGAAAAAGGATGATGACAAGCATGATCTTAGATATGAGAAAGGTGAAAGCTCCAGATCTGGACAAAAAAATTTTCAACCAAGGAATAAAAGAAACAAAACTAAAAAACCTTTGGTAAGGTAGCCTAATGTTCAAAGATATCCATCATTCAATAGAAATTGTTTCAATTGCAATAAATTTGGTCATAGAGCTACTCAATGCAGAAGTAGAGTAAATCAAAATGGTCCATCCTTCTCCGGTCAATGCTTCAAGTGTAAGAGGTATGGTCATAGATCAAATGAATGCATAAGTATGATAATGAATAATGCTAACAATAGAGGAATTGGTAATTCTTTCAATGGTTACTATTTTTCTTGCAATGGGTTTGGACACATGGCTAATCAATGCAGATCAAGAGGAAATCTAGTTCATAAGCAAGGAAATGTTGTCTGCTTTAATTACAATAAATCTGGTCATATTGCAAGATTCTGCAGAAGTAAGAACAATGGAAGAAGAGGTCCGGTAAATAGAAAATCAGATGAATAGAGACAAGACAAAAAGACAAAAGAAAAATTGATGTAAATGAAATACAGAGTGAAATGAACACAATTTGGGTAAAGAAAGATACAATAAGAAATGATGATGGGTCAGCACTGGAATCAGGTGCTGACAATTCCTCCAGGAATTAAGTCAGGAGCTCTGGCTCAGGGGGAGTTGCATTGAACATCAAATTCCCCCAGTCAGTAAATGGGTGCCTAAATCTGGCTCAATAAAAGAAAATATTTTGAATTGGTTCAGAACCTTTGGAAGGATTTTCTAAAGAAAAGATGTTGATATGAAAACTTGTGGAGTGATTCATGAAGAACTATCAAATACAGAGTAACTGGATATAGTTAGGGCAATGCATTTATCACAATGTCAAATTAGGTTTTGCAAAAGATAAAAGGTCACTTGGTCACTCATTTGAATCACTTTGCATTCAGAGGAAACAAGAAGAGCATTTGAGCTGCAAGTCCAGAGACTGAGGCACAAAGAGTGAATTCAATCGGCAACTGATCAAACCTAACCCTACAAAATAAAAAGGTACCTCTTTGTAAAGCTTTGAATCTAAAATCTATTGAGATGGCTGCTCCTCATGTTCTTAACATTACTGAAAGGCCTCAACCCAAATTTAAGAAGCATCATCACAAATCAATAGAGGTCGACCTGTTAGGTGCTTTTTCAAGTGTTTTGTATGGTGTGTTGCATGTTGAAGACATTGGGGTTTATATTCATGCAAACATAGATGAATTTGGAGATTTAAGGTATGTAGACTTGTTTGAGAAACAACTCAGGGATGAAAATCACAAACTTAAACCTGAGTATAAGGCACTACAAGATAAACACTTTATTTAGATTATGGGGTTTCCAACATTTGATGAGGATGAATGGGTCTGATATGTTTTGAGTTGGATGCATGATGAATTCATTTGGTAGTTAAAACAATTTCAAGATTACCAAGGATGCTATCAGAATTGTAACTGGGTTAAACTCAACCAGAGGATTGCCCATGCTGACAGCCGTGAAAAACCAGACAATGACTGATGCTACCAATGCCAAGTTCGACAGAAGGGCAATGACCATTAATGATATTATAGAACCGGATGTCAAATTTGCCTCCATGGTGATTGGGTTCAAGATTTACTACTTGAGCAGAGAAAATTTTGTCTCTGGAACAACCATATATGCTGCATACAAGATGCTAAAGGAAAAAATTGATTATGACTTGTGTGAATTACTACAGAATCAACTGATTAAAAATTTAAACAAAATCAAGAAAGATAAGAAAAACACTTTCAAGTATGTTACATTGGTTCTATGTCTATTCTTTTACTTTATGAATGAGGTACCTGGGATAAAAGGTGTGCACTAGACTAAGGATGAGCCAATTACCATTCAAATCAGAGATCATCTTTGCAGCATTGGAGATTTCAAAGCTCAGAAAATTACAATATGGGGTTACTTCAAGAATTTTTAGAGTATGATACACTTAAGTGAAAGAATCCCTAATTCAATTGTTGAGAAGTACAAAAATAAAATATGCTTCATGATTGATACTGATCAATATCTAATGTGGTGCAGGGCACCTAAGAGCATTTTTGAGCATTTTGACAAATTTGAAGTTTTGTTCAGTGTGTTGTGTAATAAGGCCTTTTAGCCATGGTTGTAAGGTCCCTTTTGTGTGGTCAAGATGATTGGGGCAATCATATAAACCTGAATCATTCTTAGTCCATTTGGACCCTAGTTCAGTCACTTAGGCCTAGTAGGTCTAATGATGTTTTCTTTGAGTCTATTGGCTAGTTTTGTGTTTTGGCATAGTCTAGAGAGTATGGTGGTTGTTTGGATTCGATTGGACAAGTTGAACCAATCAGGACCTTTGTGATTATGCAAAATCATGGTTGTCAATGCTATCCTAACACATTTGGCCTATTGCAACTCATCTTAGGGTAGTTGACACTATTTTTGAAGTTGGATACTGACTTGGATCGGTTGATATTGCTATTCTCTTACTCCAGTACGGAGAAGAAGTTTCTGTACGGTGTTTTGGGCACAAAAATCAAGAAAACTAATTGTTTTCCATGAATTTCTATTATTGTACGGCCTGTACGGATTGGAAAAGTTGATCAATGTGATTTTTCTGAAACTAGATTGAGTCAGGGTTCAAATGCATCAAGTTTGAAGTCTTGAAGTGGTCACAGTAGGAAGTTATTGCATTTTTAGTTCAGACTGGTCTAAAACCCTATTTTCTAGGGTTTGTCATACAAAATTCACCCTAGAATGCATTCTAACTAGTGAAATCTCATGCCACTCGGTGAAATGCAGGCTAGGGATGTAATTTACATGATTCCAAAAGCATTTGGTTGGGGAAAGACTGTCTTCAATTTTTGGAGTGATGTCCTAGGTCAAGTATCCCTACGTATTTGACCAAAATAGTGCAATTTAGTGTTGTAATGACAGAATCCTGATAGGGTGAGTGAATGGATGGTGGTTTTGAGATGTTTGAAGGTTGTGGAAATAGTTCAGGTTCCTGTCCCTGATCTATGACCCCAATTTAGACCACTTTCTTTGTAAATGATCTTAATTCTGGATGTATAGAAGTTGTTTATTGGGCAATTGGTGATGATCAATGATGGTAGACAACATGATTGATGATTTGCAAGTGCAAGTTTTGGTCCACATCTCATATTATGTATGGATCTAGCCGACAGAGCAGAGTACTCAACAAAGTTCTAGATGTTCTTGAAGTTGACTGGTAAAATGATTGTAGATCATGTTACAGATATATATAGCAGATGGAATTGGATGATTTTGAAGTGGTGTGTGTGAATAAGGCAGAATTGCGAGAAGAGCAGAAAATCTAAGGTGTGAATGAAGGTAGAGCAGTAAGAAGAGTAAGTAAAGATGAAATGTGTAAGATCAGTTTTGCACTTAATTGGAACTAAAACTCTTGCATGGGTAGATGCTATTTATCAGTTCAAAATCTCTTGTAATATTTCTGTAGGCAGTGAGCCTCTATTTGAGCAGTGAGTTCTGGGTGGTGAGCCCGAATGCATGTGTATTTTGTTAGATCTAGGGTACACAACTGAAAGGGGGGGTGAATCAGTTGTGCAAAAACCTTACTTCTATTTCAAACACTTGATTCTTCTTGGTTAGTTAGCAGCATATCAATTAATCATTCATCAAAGTAGAAAGCATAAACACCAGAGCAGATAAACATCAACACATTAGACACCAAGATTTTTGACATGGAAAACCCAGTTAAGGGAAAACCCACAGGGTGATTAACCCAAGGATTATTCTCTATTAGAAGAATAAGAAAAATGCATGGCACATGCCAGTCAGGGCTCACTGCCCGAGCACATTGCTCACAAAGAGGCACACTACCTACAAAGAGACACACTGTCTACAAGATAATAAGAATCACAACCTTGAACTGGAGAATGACATCTTCACCATGTCTAGATCAGTTCCATTTAAGCCTGAAACACTTCTGCTTTGCCTTTCGCTCTTTTGCTATGCCACACTCATCTGTTGCACATCCACACAATGAAACAAACTCACAATCCTTTATTTATACAAGACATCAACTTAGGAACAATCATCTAAGTCGGCAATCAACCATAAGAACATCTGCAAGATGAATAACACACCCGGTCGGCCACCACAAGAACATTCGCAGGATGAACAACTCATCTGGTCGGCTAGTCAAAACAAGAACTTCATCCGGAAGAACATCTTCAATTTTGGGCTCTACCATCAATGCGGACCAACAACACAACCTCAACATGATCCAAGAACCTTCACAAGCTTGCCTGAATGACTAGGTACATCCACACTTCCTCTGCTCACTAGAATCTTTTCTCTTCCTCATCCGGAACTTCAAGAACATAGTCTATCGCCACTGTCATACTGCAAGAGGTGCTTCTAGACCTCAAAACCACATACCAATTGAGATGACACATCACAAAGACATCCCAAACACTCTGTCCAATCCACAGAATAGGATAATGTACTTCTGGATCTCACCAGACCTTTTTGTAACATTCTGTCACTCTGGAGCATCTCCCGGAACTGGTTCTACTTGATCAATGACAACTTCTTCAAATCTTCATGCGGACCTCTAAAATCTTAACTGGATCATCTCAAGACTCATATCTACAAACCCTTTAATCCGCATCCTCTGAATCTCAACCTATTGAGTACTTTTTGCCTTCTTCTCATCACTATTCTTCACTGTTCCTGATTGAGACTAATTTTCTCAATATCCTCAGCACACAGCTTATCCAATCCTTCTTGTCAATGCAATATGAGTATGTTGACATCAATGACAACACTAGCTAACCTCATACTTGCAACAATCTCCCCCTTTGTCATTGATGGCAACATATGATGTGAAAAACCATCAAGACAAGAACTTCTCTTTTCTGTCACAGCTCACCCTATCAATAGCAACTCTTCACATGTCTTCTCTTCCTTTATTGCTCCCCCTTTAATCATTAATCACTTGTTTTTCACATGTCTTCTCTCCCCCTTTGACATCAATGGAAAAGGGCTCATACTTGCAATACTAACACATCAGCATCATATCAGCTGCTCCCCCTTAGTAGTAGCTCCCCATCATCAGTCCAAATCACAAGATATGACTGTGATATCCACCGGACTGATGCACATCAGTGCATCCTAGTTCATCTCTGGAGGGGCCATGACCCCTAACTTCTCCCTGAGATACTCAAAAGAGTCCTTGGGAAGAGGTTCAGTAAAGATATCTGCAATCTGATCCTTGGAGGATACATACTCCAATCTGACTTCATCCTTGTATGTATCTCTTTCCCAAAAAGAATGCTCCACCACTGGTACTCTTCCGGTCATCCACATCTCCTGCCCAATCTGCATCTGTATATGCATGCAGAGAGAAATCATGATTCTAGGATACCACAAACCATACTCAACTATCCCCTTTAGATATCTAAAGATTCTCTTGATTGCCATGATATGAGATTCTCTAGGATCAGCCTGAAATCTTGCCACAAGACCAACAGCCTGCATTATATCTGGTCTAGTCTGAGTGAGGTACAACAATCCACCAATCATTGATCTATACTTTGTCTGATCTGCCTTAGGAGAGTCATCATCTTTTCTCAACTTACATCCGGTTGCCATAGGAGTGTTCATTGGCTTTGAATCTTCCATACCGAATTTCCTCAACAATTCTTTCACATATTTGGTCTGAGAAATGAAGATCCCTTTCTTTGTTTGAGTAATTTGCAGACCCAAGAAGAAATTCATTTCACCAAGCATAGACATTTCAAACTCACTTTTCATCTAATTTGCAAAAGTTTTTCACATACTATCTCTTCCTCCAAAAATGATATCATCCACAAATACTTCAACAATCAAAATGTTTTCATGATCAATTTTAAAATATAAGTTACTGTCAGCAGTACCTTTGTTGAATCCAATCTGCACAAGATGCTTATCCAACCTTTTATACCATGCTCTTGGGGCTTGCTTCAATCCATGCAATGCTTTCTTCAACTTGCAGACCATATCATCATTATCAGACAATTGAAATCCATCTAGTTGTTCAATGTAAACTTCTTCTTCCAAATCACCATTTAGGAAGGCAGACTTGACATCCATCTGATATACTTTGAAATCTTTGAAGGCAGCAAATGCAAGAAATAATCTGACTGCTTCAATTCTCGCCACCGGAGCAAAGGTTTCTGTAGACACCTAAAATTGACTTGCTCTGCAAATCAATTTCCCGTATCTTCCCTAACCATCTATTTATTCCTTGTGATTAATTAATTCATTTATCACTTAGACCTTACAACACTATCCCTCATTAATCAAATAAATATTTCCAATATTTGTTTGGTTCAATTCTCCTTTTCCCTAATCCTCATTAATTAGATACATCATGCTTATCTAATTAATCTAGCCTACTAATTGACCTACCCTAACCTACCCTAGCCTACCTATCCCCTAGACCTAGGTTAATTAAGCTAAACACTCAATTAACCTTGCGTATCCCCTTCTTCCATGCACCTTTGAATAAAAATCAATCTTTTATTCAAATGGTCAAATCCTCCTTACACCTCATTTATCACTCTCTTACACATGTAAGAGTACCATCTTCACATCTCCACATAAAAGTGAATTAAAAATTCACTTGTCATGTCCCCTCTTCCCAAAATGAATCTTTTATTCATTTTAATCCTCCACACCTTTCCCCATGTGAATTTAAAATTTACTTTTAATGAGAGCCCTCCAAACCCATTGACCAAGTTTCAACCCTTGATCTCCCTCATCCACTCTCCTTGTGACACTTGTCACAAGGCTATGGCTTCAATCCTAACCCTAACTCTCATTGATTCCTAGCCCTTGATCTCACCTTCTAATCCTGACCCTCCATCCTCATTCCCAAAACTCTATAAATGAAACCCTCTCCAAGCCATTTTAGAGAGACTCCTCCATGTACTAAACCTCTGCCAAAATCACTCCACAATCTCCTTCATCCCACTATCATAATGTCAAAATCTTGCCTCAATCCCATCTAATCTATTCATCCACCTTGTCTCTCATCTTACATTGTGTTGAGCATTTAAGCAATCCACATTAGTCACACTAATCATGGGAACAATCTCAGGAGCTCTATGGGTGCATCTCCTTCCCGCATGGATTCGTGAGGTCTCAAATGAAGGTATAATCATGTGTTGTTTGCATTAGATTAGTTTATTATTTTTATTTTGATCTCACCGATCTCTTCAAAATCAATTCCTTCTATTTGAGAGTAGCCTTTGCAGACCAATCTAGCTTTGTTTCTGATCACTTCACCCACTTCATTTAGTTTGTTTCGGAAGACCCATTTGGTTCCAATCACATTCTTGTTTCTAGGTCTGGGAACAAGATCCCAAGCATGATTTTTCTCAATTTGTATCAACTCTTCCTCCATTGCTTTGGTCCATTTTTCATCATTGCAAGCTTCATTAATTGTCTTAGGTTCAATCTTTGAAATCAGACAACATTCATTTGACTCTTGAGCAATTCTTCTCCTTGTTTGTACCCCTTTATTTTTGACACCTATGATCTGATCTTCAGAATGATTTAGAGTTACATACCTTGGAATTTTGGGAGTTTCTTGCACTATTGTTTCTTGATCAGGCTCATTTAGACACACCTCTTCTTCCTGATTTACCAGATCAGTCTGAATCTAAATTTCAAAGGAGGATTGAGCTCTTTCCATCAGAGAATCATTATGATCATCTTCATCACACTCATAGAATCTTGAGGGCTTCTCAATTCCTTCATCAACCTTCACATTTGTACTTTCTATCATCTTTCTCAATCTCTTATTGTAACACTAGTATGCTTTGCTTTGAGTGGAGTAACCCAAGAAAATTCCTTCATCACTTCTAGCATCAAACTTTCCTAGATCTTCATCTCTTTTGATATAACACTTGCAACAAATACTCTGAAATATCTCACAATAGGAGTTACACCAAACCAAAGTTCATAAGGAGTCTTACCGGTATTGCTTCTGATTTGAACTCGATTAAGAGTGTAGACTGCAGTGCTGACAGCTTCTCTCAAAAACATTTGGGGAACATTTCCTTCCATCATCATTGTCCTGGAAGCTTCCTGGATGGTCCGATTCTTTCTCTCAACAACTCCATTTTGCTATGGAGTTCTTGGTGCAGACAACTGTCTCCTTATCCCATGCTTCTCACAAAAGTCTATGAATTCACCGGATGTGAATTCGCCACCTCTATCAGACCTCAGACATTTTAGTTTCAATCCAGTTTGATTCTCTACCATAGCTTTGAAGATTTTGAACTTCTCAAGGGCTTCTGATTTCTCTTTTA
The DNA here is from genome assembly GCA_027924645.1 of Cunninghamia lanceolata. NCBI lineage: Eukaryota > Viridiplantae > Streptophyta > Pinopsida > Cupressales > Cupressaceae > Cunninghamia > Cunninghamia lanceolata. The sequence goes on along the minus strand of BSBN01000822.1, from coordinate 15,009,550 downwards.
GGAAGGTAACCCACATCATCCGAGAATAATCATCAATTAATAACATGAAATATCTATCACCTTGCATACTCTTGATTCTTGTTGGACCACATAGATCAGTATGGACTAATTCCAGTAATTCGGTAGTGGACTGATCCTTGCTTTTGAAAGAGACTCTGCTCTATTTACCTAGCTGACATTCTTTGCACAAACTATTTGTAGGTTTCACCAATTTAGGAAGATCTCTTACAGCCTGAGTATTGCTTATCTTGATGATGTTATCAAAATTCACATGACACATCCTTCTATGCCATAACCAACTCTGATCAACTTGAACAAATAGACAACTTTTATTAGAATCAACAAGATGGAAGATATTACCTTTTGTTTGAGTACCAGATGCAATCTCAGTTTTGGAGCTTTCAAAGATCCTGCATCTTCCATTCTTGAACCAGAGGTCATAACCTTTGTCCACCAACTGACCAACACTGAGAAGATTGTGCTTCAACCCTTCAACATATAGTACATTACCGGTTTTGCTTTTTCTATCAAAGGAAATAGTTCCTCTACCTCTGATTCTGCCAGCAGAATTGTCTCCAAACCTTACCATTCCTCCTTCATACCTTTCCAAATCTAAGAACTTGTTCTTGTCACCTGTCATATGGTGAGAACAACCACTATCAATAACCCAATCATCCTTTTCTTCAACTTGGGCAGCCAAAGCTCTTTCTACAACCTTATGACTGACAGATTCGGAGGATATTGAATCTTCTTCCTTGATGGCAATAAACACCCATTCATTTCCGGATTTGCTTCCCATTTCTGATTCATCATCTGTTACTCCTTCATTATCATCTTCTTCATGAACATAATAGTAGTTCTTTTGAAACCTTTGTCTGTTAGCATTTGACCTTGCAGATCTTTCCAGACATCTTGAAGTAAAATGACCAATCTTATTACAATTGAAGCACTTAAAAGGTAGTTTTCCTTCATACTTACCGGATCCTCTTGGCAGTCTCTTTGCAATGAGGGCTTCAAGTTGAGCTGTTTCTACTTCTTCCTCCTCCATGTCTTTCCTTGCTTGATCATACCATGATAGCTTCCTTGAAGAATTCTCTCCTGGATCAAATCTTTGTTTTCCTTTCATATAGGCATTGGCCTTAAATGCAGATTCAATCTTGGGGTGATCATCTCCAAATTCAGTCATTTCAAATGCAGCCAGTTTGCCAGCCAATTGCTCTCTTGTGACAGTTGTATGGGCTCTGAATTCATCAATGGCAGCAACCTTGATCTTGTAGGAAACAGGAAGGGATCTGAGAATTTTGCAAACAATTTCATTTTCATCCAGAACTCCACCAGCATTCCTGATTCCACACACCAGTTCATTTACCCTTGGCATAAAGGTAGTGATGTTTTCATCATCTTTCATCTTCAATCTTTCAAATTTCCCTTTTAGACTTTGCAACCTTGCACTCTTTACAAACTCATCTCCTTCATACAGAAGTTCCAGTTTAGTCCAGATCTCATATGTAGTTGGTAGGTCAATAACATTTGAGAGATCTGAGTCATTCAATGCACTTAGAAGAGCTTCTTTGGTCCACAAATTGTTTTCAGCATCTGTGATTTCATTCAGAGTTGACGGACCACCCTGTGGAGGTACATATGGTTTTGAAACCATGGCCAAGTATGCTTTTCCCATACACTCCAAGTGACATTTCATGCGACCTTTCCAGAGAGTGAAATTGGAACCATCAAACTTTGAACTATCCTTCTTGTATGACGACATCCTGGATCTCCTCAAGTGGTTAAGCTCCTTTCAGAGGAACTTGGCTCTGATACCAATTGTTAGATCTAGGGCACACAACTGAGAGGGGGGTGAATCAGTTGTGCAAAAACCTTACTTCTATTTCAAACACTTGATTCTTCTTGGTTAGTTAGCAGCATATCAATTAATCATTCATCAAAGTAGAAAGCATAAACACCAGAGCAGATAAACATCAACACATTAGACACCAAGATTTTTGACGTGGAAAACCTGGTTAAGGGAAAAACCATGGGGTGATTAACCCAAGGATTATTCTCTATTAGAAGAATAAGAAAAATGCATGGCACATGCCAGTCAGGGCTCACTGCCTGAGCACGCTGTTCACAAAGAGGCACACTACCTACAAAGAGACACACTGTCTACAAGATAATTAGAATCACAACCTTGAACTGGAGAATGACATCTTCACCATGTCTGGATCTGTTCCATTTAAGCCCGAAACACTTCTACTCTGCCTTTCGCTCTTTTGCTATGCCACACTCATCTGTTGCACATCCACACAACGAAATGAACTCACAATCCTTTATTTATACAAGACATCGACTTAGGAACAATCATCTAAGTCAGCAATCAACCATAAGAACATCTGCAAGATGAATAACACATCCAGTCGGCCACCACAAGAACATTCGCAGGATGAACAACTCATCTGGTCGGCTAGTCAGAACAAGAACTTCATCCAGAAGAACATCTTCAATTCCGGGCTCTACCATCAATGCGGACCAACAACACAACCTCAACATGATCCAAGAACCTTCACAAGCTTGCCTGAATGACCAGGTACATCCACACTTCCTCTGCTCACTGGAATCTTTTCTCTTCCTCATCCGAAACTTCAAGAACATAGTCTATCGCCACTGTCATACTGCAAGAGGTGCTTTCAGACCTTAAAACCACATACCAATCAAGATGACACATCACAAGGACATCCCAAACACTCTGTCCAATCCGCAGAATAGGATAATGCACTTCCAGATCTCACCAGACCTTTTTGTAACACTTTGTCACTCTGGAGCATCTCCCGGAACCGGTTCTACTTGATCAATCACAACTTCTTCAAATCTTCATGTGGACCTCTGAAATCTTAACTGGATCATCTCAAGACTCATATCTACAAACCCTTTAATCTGCATCCTCTGAATCTCAACCTATTGAGTACTTTTTGCCTTCTTCTCATCACTATTCTTCACTGTTCCTGATTGAGACTAATTTTCTCAATATCCTCAGCACACAGCTTATCCAATCCTTCATGTCAATGCAATATGAGTATGTTGACATCAAATGAAATGGGACAATTTTGGGTGTCTACATTTTGCTCCTCTTTGAGATGATGTTCGAGATGATGAAATTTGTGTTGAGTAACATAATTTCAAAGAAGCTAAGGTATGTATAGAGGAAAAAGAATGATGATGGAAAGATAGGATGAGGATGATGTAAAGATATGATGATGATGATGCCCCCTCGAGAGGATATGCTCTCGAAATGGATGAAATGATAAAGGAGGGATAGGATGATGGATGAAAGAGATGAAAGATACATTATGCTGCAATGAAAGTGAGCAATCATATGTTTGATATAGCACCAGACGTTATGCACCAAGGTGACAATGTGTCTCGTGCCCCAGCATAATACAACCTTATCTAGATACAAGATATGAATATTAGTTGGGAGTGGTTTGGATTTGATGCAAATGCAAGATAAAAATGATAACACACACAAGAAAGCAAGCAAGCATGTACAAATGATATAAAAACAAACAAGGTATTGCCACTATCAAGCTGTAAACCTATGATCAATTTGATGATGATGATGGTAGTGTTGTCATTATGGGGAACGATATATCCCTAGATCAACACAAGGATGATGATTGATTGATTGGGTTTACAAAAAATATAGGATCAAGACCATTGATTGTGATTGGATAATTTGACAAGCTTGATTAACTTGGTTGGTATGGTTTTAAGGATTGATTTGCATTTGAGTTTATTGCTTGGAATGATTTGATGATGAATGGAAGAATTGATTGATGAGGATTGATTGGAAGAATTGTTTTGAAAGATTGATGAATTGATGAAGATAGATGATAGAAGAAGATGAGAGGTGGAAGAAAGAGGAACATCATCTTGTGCCTAAATCTAGGTACTTCCTTCATACACCAGATTGCCTACATACCCTGTATCCACGAGATCAAGGTACTTAACAATAGAGATGAGATGTAGTTCTGATTGTGTTTTATTATGATGATGATGGAAGATGAAGGAGATTAAGAATTGGATGGAGTTGGAAGAAGTGTTTGGATGGATTGATTTGATTGATTTGATTGATTGAATTTGATGAAATGATAGATAGATGAAGATGATGATGGATGAAAGAGTAATATCATCTTGTGCCTAAATCTGGGCACTTCCTTCATACACCAGACTGCCTACATACCCGTATCCACAGGATCAAGGCACTTAAGGATATAGATGATATGTAGTTCTTGTTATGTTTTATTGATGGTGAAGATGAAATTTGATGGATTGATTTGGTTTTCGTTGATTGATTGGATGTTATATGATGTTGATGTGATGATGTGGATTGGATTGATGTGATTCGATTGATTGATAAATTGGGAGAATTTGATTGGATTAATTTTGATTTAATGGATTTGTATGATTGTTTGGATTTGATGATTTGATTGTGTTTGTTTGAGTGATGTGATGGATTGATGTGATGTGATGATTAGAGTGTCCACTCAATCTAAGCGCAAGCAAGTGTTTCGAGTATGCTCAAATGATGCAATAACAATCAAGGTATTGTCCTTGTCAAGTCATAAACCAATGATTGATTGTTTGATTGATGATGATGATGATGATGATAATAGTGTTGTAATTGTGGGGAATGATATATCCCTAAATCGACACAAGGATGTGGGAACAATATATCCCATTGATGATGATGATGATTGATTTAGTTTATGACAAGATTAGGATCAAGACCATTGATGTGATTGGATAATGTGACTCGATTGATTAGCTTGCTTGATATGGGTTAGTGTGACTTGCATTTGAGATCATTGCTTAGATTGATTTGATTGATATGATTGGATGAAGTGATTGAAGAATTGATTTGAAATGGATGAATGGATGTGATTGATAGGAAGGATTGATGATGATGATTTGATTTTGATTTGTTTGATGGATTTGATGTGATGGATTGATGTTTGGATTGATTTTATTGCTTGGATTTTTGTTGGATATTTATTTTATTTTATTTTTGTATTTCTTCAAGATATTTTATGATTTTTTTGGATTTTTTCAGGACTTTTTATGATGTTTTTGGGATTTTTTTCCAAGGCATTTTATGATTTTTTTGGAATTTTTTCAGGGCTTTTATGATTTTTTGGATTTTTTTCATGGCTTTTTATGATGTTTTTGGAAGTTTTTCAGGACATTTTATGATGTTTTTGGAATTTTTGGTATGTTTCATTTTTTTTGGATTTTTGGTATGTTTCAATTTTTTTTGGATTTTTGGTATGTTTTGGGATGTCAATCGATTTGCAATTTTGGGCAGCCTTTTGTGCTAGATACTAATGACAAGGGAAAACCAAGTCTAGGTGCAAAGGATTGGATGAATGGATAGATAAACGGATACGTGATAGGAGATGGAATGGATGACTCGTGATAAATGGACAGATACAAGGATAGGCTAAAGTGGATGTATGTATGCATAAGAGAAAGGATGTGATCTCAAAAACTATGTCGCATAGGAATAACATGCCCCATTCTAGGTGTAATACTTAGGGTTTTTCATGGCAAGTCTCATGACAAGAGGATGATGATAGGATTGGATGGAAAGGATGAGGTATATTCAAGAGTTATCCAAAAGCATGTTTCAACATTTTTGTCCCCAATCTTCATCAAGATCAAAAGAGGAAGGGAAGATGAATGGACACAAGATGATAGGTATATGTAGGTGGCATGGATAAGGATAATAGGATAGGATATGATAGGATGGAAAATGATAGGAAGGATGAGACAAGGTGCCCCCAAGTGTAAGTGACATAGAAGATCAGCTTACACATGATGCCTGTTTGCCAGGTTTTCATCATGGTACTTATTCAGGGCGCATGTTTACCAAGTTTTCACTGTTGGATGAAGGGATTTTTTATTTTTTATGTTTGGATGGGATAGGTGGATATGGATGAAAGGAACTCAAGTGTCTAGTTCCATGAATGGTGATAGTCCCGCTAGATGGATGTCGTTGCATGGACCATGTCAAGTCGCTCATTGATGTTGGTAGGGTGATTGCATGAGAGTGAGATGGAAAAGGTAGATAGCCAATTATGGAAGGTGTGATAGTGGATTATAATGTGGATTATGTAGGGGATTATGCAAAAGGATAGATGAAAGGCTTATACAAAAGCATGGACCATAGGGATAGGATGAGGAAGATATGTAGGATAGTGGAAAAAGGATGGGGAGATGGAGGTATGTGGAAGTGTTGTGGGATGGAAGGGGACTATGACCAATGGTTGCACACACCATGATAAACATTGTAGCTTTTGAGTGGATGGTGGTGTAGGAATTAATGGAGATGTTTTCTTAGGGGATGGGTGATGAAGTACTTTAGGTACCCACATAGACATTATATTTTTATGATTTTTACTTTTCTTCTGGGATGGAAGATTTGAGACTTTTGGCTAGAATGGGATTTTTGGATGGAAGAGGAGAAAGCGGATGGTTGGGATTCTTGAGAGGTGGATGCCTCATTTGACTTGATGGCTTTTTGCTTAGAGACCCACACCTTTTTCATATTTTCTTTGAGGTGGGTGGTTGTATGCAGCTTTAGAGATGGATTTGAAGTAATTGCTTGTTGCTTAGGGACCCACACCTTTTTCATTTTTGCTTTGAGGTGTGTGTGTGTATGCAACTTTAGAGATGGGTTTTTCTTTTATTCTTTGTTTTTGTGTCCTGAGGCATGAGGACCCTTAGGATTTTTTGATTTATGTGTAGAGGCATCTAGATTTTTGCTTTTGAATCTCATGGGGTGAGTGGAAGTGGGGTTGGTGGAAGCTCCTTGTTTAGACAATGTGTGCATTTGTTGGCCATGATTGGAATTTTGAGAGGATTTATGGATGGATGGATGGATAAGGTGTTGGAAGTAATGGATGTCAATTCAATGGATGGATGTTAGGAGTTGGAAGAAGCGGAGGCAAATTGGATGGCGGGAGGTGTATGGTCACAAGCTTTTGCCATTTGTAAGAAGATGGAGGTGGAATGGCAACGTATGTTTTATGTGTATGATGGGATTTATGGTAGAAAGTGGTGGACTTAGCATGGATGGAGGGATTACCAAAATCTTTATATTTCTATCCTTAGGGTGTGTATCCAAGGCCATATGAGTGTGGGGGTACCTTGACATGGATTGGCTCTAAAATACCTTGTTCAAGAAGGCCTAAGCCTTTACCTTGATAATTCATGTTTTGGAGGATGCGATTGACTATGGGACTATGTGTAGGTGGAACACTAGACACGAGTTCCTTATTGGATGGAGAAGATGAGATGGTGGACAATGGTTGTTGTGTTCCTAGGGAATAACATTCATGAATTAATGTGGATAGACTAATAGGACATGATGGTGGATGTGGAACATAGTCGATGGTGGATGTAGAAGGAGGATCATTAGGATCTTGCTTTTGCTCATTAGGATCCAAGGTATTTGTTTGATCTTCTATGCTTATGTGTTCTTGGGAAGAACATGTCTCATTATGAGAAGTGGATGTTTGTCTATTATGAATGGGGCTAGGTGGAGGATGGATAGGAGCAATTTGGACATATTGCTCATCGATGGGTATGGGGTTATGAATAAGATCAAGGTGCTCATGGATGGATTCTTCATAGATAATTTCATCTTGATCATGGAAGAGGTAAATGTTATGGATGGGGTGAATAGGAAGGATTTGATCTTGATTTGAATGAAGGCTTGATATTTCCACATGCTTTAGATTATGTTCTTGACATACCTCGTGGTTTTGGATGGAAGTGGATGTTTCTTAGATGAGTTTGATGGGTTCTTGATATTCATCCATAAGAGAGTAGGATGGACTTTGACTTAGGCTCATGATAGGAGGCTCTTCAATTGGCTCAATAGCTTGTGGGTTTCATGATGGGCTTGAAGAGATAAGCATGACACTCGAAGCCTTGTTGCTAGGTGCTAAGATAAGTGTTTGACATGGGGATAAGTTGTTCCTAGCTAGTAGCCATTGGATCACATCCTTCATTAGGGTATGTGTGAATGGACAATATAAAGGATGGATAATGATAGTGGATGGTGTTATAAGCTTAGAAGTAGGATTCAAATTGGATGGAAGGATAGTAGGGTTAGTTGGATTAGAACTTGGACTAGATGAAAGAATAATGGGATTGGAGGGTTTTGGATTGGGACTAGGATTGGATGGAGGAATGTTAGGGTTGGAAGGTGTCATAATAGGGCTAGGAGTAGGATCGTATGGTGTTGTTGGGATAGGATTAGTAAGCTCATGGATTGACATTGGAATGGATGGTGATGGATGATGTTCATAGGGTGCATAACCTAGATTGGTATCTCCCTTGTCAAAGGATATCAAATCTTACTCCAAATATTAACTTAAGGACACTTGGCATATGTGGCCAAGAGGTGTTGTGCATGTGCTAAGAGGTGTTGTACTTGAGGGGATTGGCTTTTTTGGAGTTGTTGAATCATGTCATGGATGTCTTGAATCATTTGAGGGTCTAGATGTTTTGGAGCTTTGTGAAGCAAATGAATGAGCCTTTGTGCTAGGTCTTCTACTGTTGACATGGTGGAAAAATGTTTGATTAGGATGATTATGATGATTTGATTTGAGTAGGAAAGATTGATAGTTTGACTTGGGCAAAATCAAGCACAATGTAAATGCATAAACACACATGCCAAACACAATGTTCAATTTTCCTTTCAAGATTAAATGTTATGATTAAGCACACACTTGAAGACACAACAAGAAGTCCTAATGATTAGTCAGGTAAGGTATGGTTGATAGGGCTTAATCTAGGTTGCACAAGGGTTGACTAGGGGTGTCCCCGATATACACAAGGTATGAGGGGCCCAAATCTATGAACACTAGCTCGTTGAAGGGATGTGGCATAAGCGTAAGTGAATACCACTTCACCTTGTGTCCAAAATCACCCGGGGCCACAAGGCTATCCCAATGACTACGTAGATAGATTGAGGTATAGATTTCGCTCTCCCCCCTTTGATATACCTGGCAAAAACATGTGGTTGAGGTTGTCCCTGGGGGTGATGAAATCCCCTAGTAGGCCTCCTAGATAGGGTTTGACAAAAGTGAATCAAGTGTGGTGTTTTTGATCTCCAAGATCACCTTGCGGTGCTAGGAGAGAGCATACACACGCACGTGATTCACATTTGTAGTTGTTAATTGTCCTTAGAAAATCAAAATGTGTGATCAAATAGCTCAAGCACTTGTTCTTTTTAGATCCCAAAGCCAAATGTGTATGAAGACATTGGTTAATTTTAGACTTGACTTTTGATGTGTGAATGCAAGAAAGAGTTTGTTTTAGGAGCCCAAATCGAAATGTGAGACAAACAATGATTATGAGAAATGAAGGATTAGAATGAATGCACCTAATTATTTTGCTCCCAATCTATTGTGTATGCTGATCCCAATGCTTCTATTGCTCCTTAGATGCATCTACAAGTCACCAAGATAGGCAAAAAACTGCAGCAAGCAAACTAAAAAAGATTAAAAAAAAGACACATAGCGTGCAAATGTTCATTTTAAGCTCCAAGCCCAAATATGACTAATTTTAGTGAGAAAATAAGATTGTTCTTTGACCAATCAAGCCTACAGAAGATAAATCAGTAGTTTTCATGTCCTCCATTCTTCGATAATCGATAAGACAAGATGCACAAACAATCATTAGTATCCAAAAAGCCCTAGATTTAACATGCAAAACCAAATGTGAACGAGAATAACCAAATGTGATTCAATGATATTCAAGTGTGATTATAGTTTTACCATAGGTGACAGAGCCCTCTGCAAATGTGATTCACTGTTGTGCAACTGTGACCCAGAATTTCTCAAATGCGACTCATTGCTGCTCAAATGCATCTATGTATTCGACCACGCGTGCTCAGAATCTTCCTGCAAACCAAAAGTGACCTAAAAAAACTAAATATGATGCACTGTTGTTTAAATGCATGTGGATAGGCCAAAGGCGATTTGTTGTTGTTCAGATGTGACTAGATATGCCAAAGGTAATTTTATGCTATTAAAATGCGTATGGATATGCCAAAGGCGATTTGTTGTTGTTCAAATGCGTATGATACTACCAAAGGTGATTTTCTACAAACTAAACACTATTTTTTTTGCCAAATACATATTTCTCCACGAAAACTAGGCAAATTAAATACTCATTTTTCATGGAAACGCCCCCTAGACGCAATGGTGAGGTTGGTTTAAGCCTAGGAGGTCATCTTTAATAGATAAAATGCAAAACTTGCAACATGAGGGTTAGAAAACATGTAAATTTTTACTAGAGAAACCTATAAAAATGATCAAGCAAAGTGGGTACCATCGGGCGTGCCAAAATGTAGACGAGAAAAATTCAGATAACATGAAAGATAAAAAATAACATGCAATTACCTTAGCTCCAAACCTTTTCGAATACCTCAGATTGATGATGCATGATTGTTTTTGCTTGATTTATTGAATGTTGATTGCTCTGATCTGTAGCATAACATTAATTGGATTGAAGATTTGATGGATGAAAGATAGGTAGACGAAAGAGATGATGAAAGATGAGAAGAAGATTGGAGGATTGGAAGAATATTTCAGCAGAGTAAGGATATCAAAACTCAATGCATCCCAAATGGCTAATGAGAGGCCATATTTATAGGCAAGGTGAGAGGATGATCAATGATGGAGGATAAAAGAAGAAATCAATGGATGAGGATCATGGATGAACGTGCAAGCGCCATGTGTCCATAAAAAGGCACTTTATTTAGAAAGCTTAGGTGGGTTGTTGATGAAGATAAGATTCCTTTCCAAGATAGAATGTTTTTCTATTTTGAGATTAAAGTGATGAGGATAGTTGAATTTTTCTAATTTATTAATTCTTCCCACATTTTGATTTTTCTATTTTATGGACAAGGGGGCCCACTTGCACTATTTTAGAAGAAAATTAAAAGGACGGAAGATAAGAGTGGATGAAATATAAATTAAATAAATAAAATTTATTTAATTTATGTGCATGATGAATAAATAAATAAAATATTTAATTTTATTTATTTTTAGAAGAAGGATGTAATAATTAAATAATTTAATGGATAATAATTATAATATATTATCATATTATATATATTGGTTACAAAAAAAAGCAAAAATGAGAAGAAAAGCAGAGTGCCAACGACAAAGCTGCAATTTAGCCTGGAATAAAACTAGGACAGAATACCCTCGCTGTGACTCGCACTGGAAAGAGAAGGCTTCTCAGGGGGGCTGGGCTCCCCCTCTACAACAATATGAGGAACAGGGCTAGTAGATTGTTAAGAGTAGGAAATCGCAGAGGGGAGTTAGGGCAAATGCTGGTGGAGAAAATGCCCAAGCCGGGGCTTCCAAAATCTGGGCTATCCCAATTACCTCAGCAACCCCAGCATTCGCAACTAGAGCTAACCACACTTTGTTAGGCAAGGAAAGAAGCCACAATGCTCAACTACCCCCTGCGGTCTCCCACCCTTCCCTTCCAAGGCAAAGAGTTGCAGAGGGTTTATCAAAACCAGCCCCCAGGATCATTAATTCGCAGAAAAAGCCCTTGATAAGTAACATGTTGAATTCCAAAGCACCCCACCATTGGCCAGTCTCTCAAAACCCTAAACCTAGATACACAGCGTATAACACTCGTGGGAGGGGCAACAATCAGGTAGTAATTCAAGGGTAGGCAAACCCCATACCCCCATGGTCAAACCAACAAATGAGCTCAAGACATTATCAAAAATCAGAGGTTGTGGGGAAGAAAGCACCAATAACCATTAGCAACATTTACTCAGATGGTCTGGGGAATCATTGCATAACCCATGGTTTATTTATTCGATGGTGTGGGATAGGGCAACCTGCGAAGGTAATCACGGAGTGGGTACAAGTTCTCCTCAAAAATTAGGTAAGTATCACTATCACCTCTGAAGATTTCATATTTGTTGATTGCAAAAATTTAGATCTCAAAAAAGAATTCTAAATAGTAGAAGTTTGGTCTACAAAGGGCATAATTTTGAATATATAGACTGGCAACCAAATTTCAACCGCAGTAAAATAAAACTCAAATCAGCCAGATGGGTCAAATTGCCAAACCTCCCGGTTGAGCTCATCCACAATTAAATCTTAAGGGAGATAGGTAATCACATGGGAGAATTAATAGGAATAGAAAAGGATTTCTTATCCAATTCTGATGTTCTCTTGTTAGTAAAATTGGATATAAGTATGGAAACCCTCGAACCTCTTGAAATTAAAACTAACTAGGCCAATTACTATATTAAGCCAATATTTCATAAGGGTCCTCCCCACAGTAATTTTATCAACAGAACACCAAAAACACATACTAATAAGAATCCCAAACCCCAGTCAGCAAAGGTAAACATCAGATTCAATGATAACAAAGGTGGATTTATAGTGGAATACCAAAGGACTAGCCTTCCTTCCCTTAAATAGCACCACAGTGGTAGAAGAGAGTTAACTGGACAAAATCAAAACCTGAATATGGTAATAGCTCAGCCCAGAAAATGCCCTAAACCATCTCAAAATTCCAAAAGGAATACACAGAGGCAGAGTCATGAACTTACTATATAGAATATGAACCGCACACAGGAAATACTAGATAAAGGAACATCGGTAGTGGCTGAGACTACAAAGAAGAGTTATGAACCTCAGATAGGCAAGGTTAGGATGGAGCTTGAGGAGGGGGAAGTCACTATAGAAGAGACTAGTAATATTAACCCCCAAGCAGGGGGAGGAAGCATAGATCCAGAGGTTTTAGAAACACCAAAATGGGTCCCAAACACTTATGAAATAGAGGAAAAACATAAAGAGAATGGGAATCATAAGAAACCCATAGATAAGGTCAGCCATAGGGACCTAGAGGAGATTTGTAATGAGATCCTTGACAAGGCAATAGAGGAAGTAGTAATCGAAGAAGCAAACAAAGAGAAGGAAAAACTTATCACCAAGATCTTGGAACTGGAAGAACAGGAGATAAGGCAGGAGAATGGTGAAGAGGACCCAAAAGAGCAGGGAGATAGAGAGTTGGAGGAAGTAGACCCATGGTTGGGAATCGCCATAATTGATTTTAGTAAAGAAACCCCAGATTGTGCCAAAAGTAATAAAAAAGGGGCAGGAAATCACTACTGATACTAAGAGAGAAAGCAGGCAAGGCAATAGATCAGACTAAGATTACCACACTATTTTATGCAGAGAAGGGGAAGGACCTTCCCATGGCACCATGAGAGTATACACTTGGAATGTTAGGGGTCTCAACGCCCCTAACAAACAGCAAATCATAAAACACTGTATAACCAACACAAAACCAGACATACTAATGCTCCAAGAAACCAAACTAAATAAAGATGAGATAGACACTTTAAATAAGAATCTAGGAATATGGGAACTAGTAGAAGTCCTAGCAGAGGGTGCCTTGAGGGGCCTTGGGGTAATCTAGGATCCTAGAATGGTTTCATTTTCAGTAACAAGTTGTGAAAAGAACTGGATGGTGGGGAACATCAGAAGCATCAAAAGCAATCTACACTTCTTTCTTATTAACACCTATGGTCCTTCCCAGAACCAGGACAAGGGATTAATCTGGATAGAAATAGAACAATTCTTGGGAACCTTACAAGATTAGGTTTGTATTATGGGCAGAGATTTCAATGTGATCTTAGACCCTAAAGAAAAGCTGGGAGGATCTATCAGGTTATCCACAGCAACAATTGACTTTAAGGACTGGGTTCATAAGAACAATTTATTGGAAATCAAAACTGCACAAGAAGGTTTTACATGGAACAACAGAAGGAAGGGCTTTAACAATATTGTAGAAAAATTGAATAGATTCCTGGTCAGGGGCAACTAAGCACAACTCTCTTCTATTCTGAAGGCTAAGATCTTACCATACTTGGGCTCCGATCACTACCCAGTCCAACTAAGTATATCAGAAGACTGCCAACCCAAATGGTGCCCCTTCAAAATTGAACAAATGTGGGTCAAAGATAATAACCTTTTAATCTTAATTGAGCAATGGTGGAAAGAAACTAGAGTTTCTGGATCTAAGCTTTTCTATTTAGTATCCAAATTAAAAACTATCAAATGTAAGCTTCTTAGTTGGAATAAGACTAACTTTGGTAATATCTTTGAAATCAAATCTAAGTTAGAAGATGAACTTGAAAACCTCAATAGAAGTGTGATAACTAAAGGCATGGACGCAGAATCATATGCAAAAGAAAAACAACTGAAAATGAAATATGAAGATATCCTAGCCAAAGAGGAAATCTTTTGGCAACAAAAGTCCAAAGAGACATGGCTGGAAGTGGGTGATAAGAACACTAAGTTCTTCCACAACAGCACGAGAGCAAGCAGAAATGTAAACAGGATCTTTAAAATTAAAGATGCAAATAATGTCTAGATCGAAGATCCTCAACAAATTACATATGAAATGGTTAGGTACTTTGAGGATATTCTTAACAATTAGGAAGGATCTAATTGGTTGCACAAACAAGCCATACTGAAAGATATTCCAAGGATTATCTCAGAGGATCAAAACAAAGACCTCAATGGTAAATTTACTAAAATTGAGGTTGAACTGGTGATCTCTCTAATGCAGCCAGACAAAGCTCTGGGACCAGATAGCTTCCCAGCATTCTTCTTTTAGAAATTTTGGCACTTCATAGGAGATGAAATAGTTGATGCTTTAGAAGGGGTAAGAAATTCGGGCAAGCTTCTAAAAGAAGTAAATAATACTTTTCTCTCTCTCATACCAAAAAAAGAGAAGCCAAAAAATCTAGGGGATCTATGGCCTATTTCTCTTTGTAATATATATAAGATCCTCACTAAAACCATAGCTAACAGGATTCAAATAGTTCTACTAGACATCATAAGTGATGAGCAAACAGGGATTGTCCCAGGAAGATCCATATTTGATGGAATTATTATAGCCCAAGAAGCCATTCACTCCATACAGCAAAATAAAAAGCCTAGTATGTTAATTAAATTAGATATCAGTAAAGCCTACGACAAGGTTGACTGGTATTTCCTTTGCAAAACTTTAGAAGCCTTTGGATTTTCTAAATAATGGATAAACCTCATTTATGCATGCATTTCTAACCCCAAGTTTTCAGTTTTAGTCAATGGGACCCCTGAAGGTTTTTTTAGTATATCAAGAGGATTGAGACAAGGGGACCCTATCTCCCCTTTTCTCTTTATTATAATGGTAGAAGTTCTAGGGAGAATGATCACTAAGGCAAGGGTAGAAGGAAAGGTTCAAGGAATCAAAATCACTTCAGGTGTAGATCCTACAACTCATCAACAGTTTGTTGATGATACTATGCTCTTTGGTATGGGATGCATCGAAGAAGCTAAGGCGTTCAAAGAAATCTTGGACTCATACTGTAGGGCCTCTGGACAAGAGGTTAATGTTGATAAATCAACAATTTATTTTTTCAATACAAAGCCGGAAACTGAAAGGGAAATCTACAAAATTTATCTTTTAAAAGAGGGGAGATGCCTTGTAAATATTTAGGTATACCTTTGGGTAAAAGCAACAAGACTAATGCTCTCTAGGACCATATCACTTCTAAGATCAGGAAAAAAGTGGAATCATGGAAAGGCAAGTGGCTATCATCAGCAGGCAAAGTTACAATGCTAAATTTGGTTCTCTCAGCTATCCCAGTATACCAATTATCCTGTATGAATTTGCCAGCAGAAAAATGTGAAGAAATCAATAAAACTCTAAGAAGTTTCCTATGGCAGGGTTCAGAGAATAAGAAGAAAATGGCACTTGTTGCCTGGGATAAAATTTGTAGACCAAAAGAGGAAGGTGGCTTGGGTTTGAAAATTTTTAAGGAGCAGAGCAAGGCATTAGGTGCTAAACTCGTATGGAAAATGTATCAGCAGCCTAATTTAAAGTGGGTTAAAATCCTTAGATACAAATAACTTAGAGGTGAGGAACCAGCCTTCCTTTTTAGAATGGCCAATCCCCCTAAAGGCTCTTGCCTTTGGAATTTCATGATGGATTGCAGAAGCTCATTATTAACAAACTGACTTGGAGTCTTGTTGATGGAAATCAAACACTTTTTTGGGATGACTCTTGGGGGGGTTCAAGATGTTAAGTAGCTTGGGTAACTTAGAAAATGCCAAAAGAATCCTAGAATCCTGATGGGCAAAGCAAGTAAAAGATTACATAGAATTCCCCAATAATGGGGAGAGTCAGGGTTGGAATTGGAAATCCCTGGAAAATATGAACCTCCCAAATAATGAAAAAAAGAAATTGATTGACATCCTTAATAACAGGAAGGTATCCCTCAAAGGAGGCTCAGATAGATTAGTTTGGGACGGGGCCAAATCAGGAAACTATAAAACTAAGGACAGTTATAAAATTTTAATCAAACAATAGCTCAGACCAAAATCAGAGATCCCACTGAGATTCTATTGGGATAAGAACTGTCATCCAAAAGCTGGGATGTTTGCATGGATTGCCCTATAGAAGAAAATATTAACAGCAGATACATTCACGAAGATGGGTTATGAAGGGCCTAGCAGATGCCCCCTATGTGAAAAGGAGCAAGAAATAGCAGATCATATTCTTCTCGATTGTCAATTTTCTAATAAATGCTAGAACTGGCTAAGCAATAAGATGGGATGGATTACAGCCCTTCCTAATAACATACTAAACCTATTCTAGTGTTGGCCTGATACGCACAAACAAAGTATTTACCATATGTTATGGCCAATTACCCCTTCGATCATGATATGGGAAATTTGGAAAGAAAGGAATAGAAGAATATTTAAAGATAGAAAATTGACTTTTGAACAGCTAATTAGTAAGATTGAAGCCGTTATCATAGAAATTGTCAATATCAAGGTGCTTAGTAACCCTAAAAAAGATACCTCAATATCTCACTGGGATGATAAGATGCGCTAGAAATGGGTAGGACTAAAATTACCCTCCTTTGTGGGACCAGGCAGCTATAACACCACCAATAAGAGATAGGAATGTAAGTGGCAACCTCCTAAAGAAGGTTGGTTCAAAGTTAATTTCGACGGGGCGTCTAGGGGTAACCTAGGAGCAGTAGGTATAGGCTATATAATTCATGATTCTGAAGAGAGAGTAATCGCAACCTTAGCCAAACCACTAGGAGAAGAAACAAACAATATAGTAGAATTGACTGCTCTGATTAAAGGTCTGAAAATCTGCAAAGACTTGAAAATTGAAAAAGTTGAGGTCGAAGGAGACTCTGCAATCATCATTAACGCCTTACGTAAAGGGAGTATGCCTAATTGGAGACTAAATTCCCTTCTGACTATTCCCTAGACTTCACTACTTCTTTTAGAAGGTGCACATTTAACCACATTTACAGGGAAGGTAATAGTAAAGCTGACTCCTTGGCTAATAAAGGGGCTGATGGCATATGCCTTTCTACTAAAGGTCAACCCTAAAGAAGGAAATTTTAAACTCCTAAAATTTTGAAGGAGGGATGCTCACTTTTCTATTTAGATATGCTTACAGTCTCATAAGACGCGTTTACCTTTATGAAGCCAATAAGATCTCCACTAGTTCAATCACTTATTTTGAACTAATATTGACTCTCCATAGAGTCCTAGTTTTAGGACAGCATTGGAGAAGGTAAGAACAATTGAGATGAAATCAGATTCTTATTTATCAGGTGTAGATCACTTCAAATTAAAGATTTGAAGTTTGGTAATGTTTTGTAGTCCTTCATACAAAATTAACTAAAAATTATAATCAGTTTTCTCTGTCTCGCTGACAGACCTATTAAGACCTCTTGCAGTTACAATCTCAAACTTCTAACATGAATCTTATTTTGGTTCTTGAAACCTAGAACCTTTTGAACTAGATTAAGATTTCTGTGTAGACTATCCTCAAACCTAACACCAATAACTACTTCACGTTTTTTAGAAGCAGGGATCTTATTATCTGACTATTTCTATAATAAAAATTTGTTAGAAGTGTTACAAAAGAGAAAATTCTAGGGGACCTTGCAGGGTCTTTTCCTCCATGACTTTTATTGTGTTGTATATAATCAAAAAGAAGTTATGATGTAGCCCACTTAACCCTATAGTAAATCCAGATGAAAGCTAACTAATAGGCGGTTGCCTTCCTTCTGAATTTAGCTCTAATAAAGCATTATAACACTCTATTTGTAACTTTAAAGCAATGATATCTACTTTCCCCATATAGGATTGCTCCTGCATACATTCTCCTAAGTATCTATTCATCGCATGAAGCCACCAAAATTGTTACTTGGAACCATTTTCAGACATCTACTCTAAACTATAAATTTCGATCAGATTCAAGAACTTAAATTCTGGCTATATGAGGCCAACTAGTTCTTCACTTGTTCTAATTACACACCCTAGAGTTTGAACAAACATTGAGCATCTACAAATTTTTCTAACCTCAAGGCAACATTGGAGTATAAAAGAACATTTGTGAAAACTTCATTCAAATTAACTAAGAGTTAAATTCAGACTTCTTTGCAAAAGATGGTAGAGCTTCTTTAAGAACTCTTGTAATTCCAATTCCCAATCTACCTAAACAATTTATATGACAATGGGGAGAAACATTGAACCTCTACTGAACTCGGTTTCGATTTTCTCCTACAGAAGCAGAGATTTCAATTTCCATATATTTTAACAAAAGCATGTCAGAAATTTGACAACAAAGAAAGTTTTAGGGACCCCGCAGGGTCTTTTGTTGATTTCCTTTATATTAATATTTTCGTCGGCTCAAACAATTTAAAAGTTTGATGTAATCAAACTTATATTTAGCCTACTACTTGCCCATATTGACATAGACAAAGGGACTGAAATCTTACAGAATTTAGTTTAGAGAAACGCAATTTGGAAGAAGAAACCAGAATGTTATCCCCTTGCTATGTCTCATCCACTGAATAGCTTTAACTGAAGTATGTAGTATCAATCATGACTATTTAAGCTTGAGCTACGCCCCTGTTTACACGCTTCTAAGACACCACCTTTCTTGTCTATTTATTATGTTTCCAGTTATATAGATATATAGATAGATGTATATCTATAGACTCAGCGCACATACAAAGCATCTTATACAAACCCTCTCTTTACCTTTTATCCCCAGCGATGCTTTTTATTCCTTTGTATATTGGGTATGTATATTATAAACATACAAGCACCCCGAACATACAAAGACTTTTCATTATTTAAATTTCTTTTCGCATCCGGTTTGTATCTCTTATTTGCATCCTTTTAACTTGTATATCGGCTTGTATATCGTTGTTATTTATACAAGCCCGATATGCAAACGGTGGAGCCCACATCACTTTTCTGATTGTATCTTCTGAAATACAATAATACTCGTATCCAATTCTTAGATACAAAGCCGAATACATACAAACTCCTTTGTATCACCTCTTTAGACTTATCATTTTTATAAACAACAGTTTACTTATTTTTCGGCTCCGCGATGTATATAAAGTGCAATGCATCTTCTGATATACTTTAAGTCATGATGCATCATTTTAACCAAATTTCAACCTTTCTTGAGTTCTGCATTGTATGTATATTGAAATGTCTAACATCCACATTCTAAAAACATAGTAAAAACCAAAAAAATTCACCATAAAGTAAATTTACAAGGTAAAAATGAGACAAAGAAAATTTTTCTTTTATTTAATATATAATCAAGTAACAATAGTTACAAGATTTCTCTTTACAAAATTCAATAACCACATTATCTTTCTCAAGTACAATGTTTACAAAAGTAAATCAATTACAAATATCTGCTTTAAATAATGCTTTACATAGTCTCAATAATCACAAGTCTCGAAGATATACTGCATCCGAAAATCTGACATCTTTATCGCAAGCCTCGGCATGTCTTCTGCGAGAGAGAGAGTATCTTTCCAGTGATTTACCTCCAACCATAGACCGGCGGTCTCCCACACATCTTCCACATAGGAAGTGGCCCTACCCTTCACGAGAAGTATAGACCAAGGTGACCAGTGGTAATTTGCCTTTCCGAGTACATAGTGTTGTATCTTACACAACTCTATCCATCATACAACCCTAGATACCCTCTAGCTAAGTATGATTCTTGATAGGATGTGCAATCCAGATACAGTGAACCGACAATGCATGCAGAGACATATGCATTACTATGGCCATAGTTTTCAATATAAATTGACGTTTGCAATGAATGTTGTCGTAATGTTTACCCACCCCAACTCGACTTGGATACTATCATATTCCTACAAATCGACTTGGTCAACCTACATTCAACTTATGAAGTCATAGCATATTCATTAATTTAGTCTTCCTGACTCAAACATGATTTCTTTCACTGTCTATAATCCATAGACCTATTCAACTTTCTTTCTTTACAAGGACTCTCATTGCATCATTGCAATACCTAAGGTCCACGACTTATTGTCTCATAATAAAAATATATAGATTAATTACGACTAAGATGATAACCTTACCCAGGTTAAGCAATATAGTCTAGGAATCTAATTCCCTTCTTGCAAGTAAGAATAATTATACATTGTTAGGGTACTCGTCCCTTCAATCATGATCTATATAAAGATCCCAATGATTTAATATAAATAAATACCACATTTGGGTCAAGTTAAGGTTTAACTAAAGAGTTTTATATAACTCCAATCTAGTCTTTCTGACTTAGGTGAAATCACAAGACATTATCGTTGCTCTTTTAACATTATGGAATGACTATCCATTCTTAGGTATCTCTCTTTGCATCTTTGTAACATTTGAGATTCACCCCTTGTCGACAAGTAATAGTGTAAGAAAAGTTGTGACCAAAAGGTATATTAAATTTAATGTTTGACTAATCATTTAATGGTACCTCTTGCATGCTTGCAAAATCTGAGGCTTACGACTTACATTTTAAGTCGACTTGAAGCCCAACACATGGTTTTTCCCTTCCTAGGGTTAAACATTGTCAATTAGAAACAAATCTCTTTTCAATAATATAGATATGAACATTTACTAAATACATAGTTTTTGACCCTTTAATGTCTACTAAAACAGTTTATAACCATAAAAGTGGTCATCAATAATCTTTAACCCTTCTAGGTTATACTATGGTTTTACTTGTCCCTTGAACAATCCATTATATCCAAAATACCCCTATCTCAAAACTTCAAGACTAAGGTTTCTAGATGACCTGTGGTTTATCTCAACCAAGGTTAAGGATACTATGAATTGAAAAAGATAATAACTCCTATACAAGAGGAAAATGAATATTTTCAATTCGCTTCTACGTGATGTCATTACCATCACTTCATTTACAATCACATATGGCTCTATATAAGGTTAGAGACATAGTATTTTTCGACATAATGGTGTACTATAAAACTATACTCGCTAAGATTACTTGAATAGACAATATAGGAGGTCTTACGACAAAGCTATTCTCATTTACCAAAAACATTTGTAAGGATAGTCCTATGGACCTTAATGTCCTTATCATAATATTTCCAAAGAATTATCACTCAATTCAAACAAAAGGTGGCTCCCCGAGCTTATTAAAATTCCTAAGTTCTTTTTGAAAAGAAACCAATATAGGCATTCTATGAATTTATCAAGAAATGGTATTATATTACCATTGACCCACCTCAAGGTTTGAGCCATCTTACTCGTCTACGGGAAATCCTATCATAGTTCTACATGGAACTAGTATGTATGAGAGCGGTATAACATATCTCATAACCATCTCTTGGTCCAACTTAATATTGCACCTTCTCTTATATCACTGCATTTTCTAATAAATTGACAATTTTGAAAAGAGACCCTATACAGGTATAAAGGAATACAATGATCATGCTTGCAATGTCTAGAAGAGTTACAAACTGGCTTCTAAAGAAATCTTATAAATATGCAATGTAAATGCGATTCCCCATACTCATAGATTCCATATAAGATCTAACCATCTATCTAAAGACCCAGGTTACAATATTCTTCCCAAACAAACAAAGGCTTGTGACACCAAAGAATCAATATCTATTCATAGTAACATGATAAACTCTAAGCTTTGACCCTCATATTTCTTATGGGAGTCGGCCTTATGAACTTAAAGAAGCAAATTCTATGTTTAGAGAGATAGGAAAACATCAAACCAACATAGAAAAATGATATAAAAACTATTCATGGAGATAAGAACCTGAGTTGACAAGTTTAGTAAGACCCTTCGTTGGTTCAAGTTTGAGTATTCTAAACTATTCTTGCCGACAATCAGGTCCTTCCGTCCAAAACTTTAAGCATCTTCATTTCTTTCTCCAATTTCACTGTCAAGCTTTTCCTTTAATCGTGTATATCCCCCTCTACTCACCTCTAATTCTCCCTTAGAAAATACCCCTCCAATGATAATCCCTTTACAAGGTATTCTCCCTCTAAGTTACCGCCCTTAACTTAACTTTCGCCAGGCTTCTACATTACAGACCCTCCTAATCACTAACAAATGGTCTTTTGCCTCATCCTCTGTCCTTCCCAAATGCACAACGATACCTTTTCTTCACCTTCTGCTTAGTCATTTTTCCCCCATCCTTTCCTAAACACACAACGATACCTTATCAAATTAGTTATTTTCCTCCTTCCAAAACATTCTCCACGACCCAACACTAAGAATCCACTCACACAGTTAGAGTGAGTTTTTCCTCACGCCACAACATCCTCTTTGGAGTTTTGTTAAAACAACCCCATCTCCAACGTGAGGACTCCCCATTCCCACTACATCCAAAATAACTACTTCCTAAAATAGTAATGACGCCCTACAAGGCAGCAAGCAAAATGCCATTAATAGCACAAGGATTTTCCAACGAGTTGAGAAGTGTTGGCGGTTTAGAAGCACCACTCAATGGTATAATGAACACACAACTCATTAAATAACGACTTAGATTCGCTCCTAACCACTCTCGTCCACTCAGAGTTGGTTAAAACAAGTGCCACCAATCGTGGACTTCTCCTCAAAGAAAGACATGCATTTCTTATGAAGAAAGTGTGGGTAGTAATTGCCTCCTAAAATGTTTAAATATTCCCTCTTATTCTAAACCATTTTTTTAAAGAGAATAAACAATTGCCACCACAGCAAATTAGTTTGGTCGATAACTATTGGTGGTCTAAAACTTAGAAACAAAAAGAGTCATTCAAAAGAAAAGACATCATAAAAAGAACTATTATGTGTCCCTCTACAACTCCAGATCGATATCGACGACCAACTAGAATAAGGAAATATCTCACGTTTACCAAAATGTGATTTGGCATATTCCCCCAAATAACGACCAAAACAGGTTATAACACGTGTTGGCTTCTAATTCGACATCTGTCGATTTCCAAAAAGGAAATGAGTTCACAACATATGTCTAAAGCATTGTTATGACAATCACAATGGATTGGGCGTAACGCAAAACAAGATTTTAGATTTCGTTTAGTTATCACATAGCTATGAAAAACCTCTACCTGAAGTTGTTAAAAACTCCTCTATTTGTCCCATCTTGTTCACTAAGGATTTCAGATGATGTGAATGGGTCGAGTTTACCTCCCCATCACAATCCGTCAACAATACTTGCATCATCTAATTTGATGAAAACATCTTGACATTTGAGAAGCGACAATAAAACCTCAAGTGACTCAAGAAGAATAACACAACCGTTCTACGTCAATGATGTTGTTTACTTCGCAAACGACTATGTCGACTCACCATCGACTTGACTAGATGATAATCAAGATATCGACTACCTGTCGATTAGATTTCAAAAGAAAACTAGCAAGACAAGACTTACCTCTTATAACTCATTGGTTCACATTATCATTTAACACTAAACTCATTTGGCAAATAGACAACTAGTAATCCAAGGTCTATATCTCTCTTCTCAAAAGATACTCTCTCTCTCTACTTTGAGAGTCATCTGATAACTTGTAACTTGTTTCACTTGTAATCAAACAATATGTGATCAGTGCATCATTATTCAATTAATTCAACTAATAAATCAAATCTCATCATACAGATATTAAATCGACAATAACATAATCATTTCCATGATTTTATAAATGATATTCAATATAATTCCATGTCATATCTTGTCATAAATCTATAACATCACAATAAATTTACTTATGCCCAAGTAAAAAAAGTAAAAGTATAGCAAGTCAGAAATTAGGGATGTAACAAAATGTATAACTTGAAACATACATACAATGCACAAAACATACAACAATAAAACCTCATTTGATAATCTTTTCGGTTCCACGACATGCATATAGCTTTGTATATCGTCTTGTATGTTTCCCTTTGCCAAACATACAAACTCAAATACATCCGACGGACTTGACCAATTATTCATTTAAACTCTTAACTCTGTCGGGTCCGATTCTATGAAAAGTCATTAGGTTTGGATCTTCATGCATCTGCATATTCGTATATGCATGCTTTATGAGCTTTGTATCTTGTATACATATAAACAAATATACAAAACTTTTGACTGTTCATATTTGTATCTTATATACATGCTCGAATACAGAAAGTTTTTATGCGCTCCCCTTTTGTATCTAGTATACATACAAGTTATTTTGTATCTGGTATACATGCATTTTGACTAGCGATGCTTTTTATTCCTTTGTATATCAGGTATGTATATTATAAACATACAAGCACCCCGAACATACAAAGACTTTTTAGTATTTAACTTTCTTTTCGCATCTAGTTTGTATCTCTTATTTGCATCCTTTTAACTTGTATATCATTGTTATTTATACAAGCCCGATATGCAAACGATGGAGCCCACATCACTTTTCTGATTGTATCTTCCGAAATACAACAATACTCATATCCAATTCTTAGATACAAAGCCAAATACATACAAGCTCCTTTGTATCACCTCTTCGGACTTGTCATTTTTATAAACCACAGTTTACTTACTTTTCTGCTCTGCAATATATATAAAGTGCAATGCATCTTCTGATATACTTTAAGTCATGATGCATCATTTTAACCAAATTTCAACCTTTCTTGAGTTCCACATTGTATGTATATTAAAATGTATAACCTGAAACATACATACAATGCACGAAACATACAACAATAAAACCTCGTTTCATAATCTTTTCGGTTCCGCGACATGTATATAGCTTTGTATATCGTCTTGTATGTTTCCCTTTGCCAAACATACAAACTTAAAATACATCTAATGGACTTGACCAATTATTCATTTAAACTCTTAACTCTGTAGGGTCCAGTTCTATGAAAAGTCATCAGGTCCATATCTTCATGCATCTGCATATTCGTATCTGCATGCTTTATGAGATTTGTATCTTGTATACATATAAACAAATATACAAAACTTTTGACTATTCATATTTGTATCTTATATACATGCTCGAATACAGAAAGTTTTTATGCGCTCCCCTTTTGTATCTGGTATACATGCATTCTGACCAATATTCAGTTTGACCTTCGTTGACTTGGTCATAACCTTAAAAAACAAGGAATTTTCAGAAATTTCAAAAAGCAACCCCAACTCATTTTCGATGTTGATTCTAATTTTCATCATGGGTACCTGAAATTTTGCCATAATTTTTAGGTCCCAATCAATAAATACTTTTCAAAATCTTGCACGACTCTCCTTAGCACGGGGCTCAAGACCCAAGCAAGAAGAGTTTAAGATATGATTTGATCACCATAATCGTTTAACAATGTCATTATGTGCGAAGCAGATTGTCTCGATGAAAAGGTTAGAACTACTGATGCTTTGATTGAAACTTGAATCACTACTGGCATGTGAGAAGGCAGGAAATTAGACTGGCAATAATGAGGTTTCAAGTAGAGCTTTGACTTTCATTCCAACTCATTTGAGAGATATTACCGATTTGACAGGTAATAACATTTTTCTATGATGGGTTAAATTTTAGATGGTTCACAAACATTATCATTGACTTGATCGATCACTCATGCCCACACTTAGGTATATATATTTGCATTTTTACAAGTATATATATTTAGATGTTGGCATATATAGGGGATCAATCAACTAGTATGGGATTTAAGTAAACATCGAAGCAAGTGTGTTTGAATATTTATGATAAGATTGGCAAGAGCAAGTATTTTAATTTTTCCTCTCAGGCAAAGGATTTAGAGAATTAACAAGTGTTTGCAGGAAGAGAAGTCTATGTATATCCTTGTTTTGTATAGCTAACATGCAAAAAGAGTTGGAAGTTTTCCCTATGGTTTCAGGTAAGACAGGTAATCTGGCAGGAGCTAGATAGAAGAAGCCCCTCACTTGTTAATACACAACTGATCTAATACTATATGTCTTGGAGGACATCCCAGGAACCAGAGAACCAATAAGCCATACAGCAAGAGAATATCAGAAGAAAGGCCCTGGTATAGGGCAATGTTTGTACTTGTATCCCAGAAATTGTATAAGAAAGGATGAGTCCTTGTTGGGCTTGACCCCATATAAGATCTATAAGTAAACAATATGTACTGGGCTGCAAAAGTCCCAGGCTAGACCGGAGGTTTTCTTTGCTCTGTTCTTTCCTACCGGTGCCCGCATTGAACAGAGCTGTATTTTATTGTATTTTATTATTGACTTTATATATTAATGGCCTTGGCCTTTTACCAATCAAAAAAATAATAATTAAATAATTTAAAATTATTTAATTATTAATGGGATTTTATGGAAGAATAAAAGAGAATTAATTAAATAAATAAAATTTATTTAATTAATTACAAAGATGAGGAAGAAAATGAGATTTTTTATTGTAAATGTGTTATACGAAATGAAGGTGTGTGATGCCATATGAGTTTAATGCATAAAGAATGAAATGGGACAATTTTGGGTGTCTACACCAAGCACTCTAATCATCCATCCTCTCATCCCAATGCAACATACCAATGCACAAATGACCATAAATAAGGCCAACTAACAAAGTCTACATCAACACTAAATCAAACTTGTGGATATAAATAGATCACATCTGAGTCATCCCACTAATTTGCGCATACCCAAAGACCACATAACTTGAATATCCCAAACAATGAAAACATGCAAACTCATCATCACATTACTAACCTACAAGTTGAGATATCAAAGAAGATAACTTGTAGACTTCAACCACCAAATCAACACCAATTCAATTTTCCAAACAAGTCCACATTGAGTAACCATATTCAAGGAACTAATCAAGCATCTATGAGATAAGAACAACCTCCTAAAAATACACCACACCACCACTTGTAATCATGAATCAAACATCATAACCTATACATGTCAATTGAATACATGATCATGTCGTGTTAATGCTCAAAATATACTTGCATATCCATGACACCATAATCATCATCATCATTGTACCTATACTCAACTCCCACTAAAATGACATTCCTAGTCTCACACGAGTATCAACCATGTCCTCAAACCAAAATACAACCTATGTACTTGTCTCCATCAGAGTCCAAAATCTAAAAAAACACATGTAAACCTATAACTGAAAGTACCAAATATGAAAACCTTGTATACCATGATGATGGTCTCATAAAAACATGCACTCCCACAGGTTTGTGTCCAAAAAATCCATCTGAATGCTCTCACAATAACACCCTGAATCTCAAGCTCCCACAAGTGCTCAAACAAGTACAAATCTCTCTCTGCACACCAAACTAAAAAACTACATGATCTAAACTATAGTACATGGCAAGAGCTCTCCAATGCCTATCCGATATTAAAAATCTGATTTTGTATGCAAAAGTTATGAGCATAAAACCGTCCCGGAGCAATGCCTAGATTCAGGCACCAAATTCTGACACAAATAGAAAAATATGATGACAAAACCTATACCACTATGTAGTGCTCATAGAGACCTTTCTGATGCCTATAAGAAGTTGAAAATGTGATACCCTATGTGAAAGTTATGCCTCCTGAATGAAAATGCCCTCTGAGGGGCTAAAAAGTGGCCCTATGAGACCCTGTCTATACATGCTGACATCATCAACTGACTAGGTGATGACTGGGTCACTACCATGGCATACTGTTGATTTGGCATATTGTTGGCGGCGCTAATGTGGGAAGAGATCAACAGACTCCAAGGAAAAAATTAAATATGTTTTGTTTTCATATTTCATTTTAATGGACCTGAAATAACATTCAAAACAAGGTTTAATTAAAGTTTGAAGTCCAAATTTTAAATTTTGAAAGCCCTGCCTAGGCTACTATGGGCTCACTGGCCTACATTTTTGGCTAGCCAGATTTGTCGAACCTCTGACCCGTCTTCCTAGACCAGGTGGCCAGGATCGAGGCCTAAGGGCTCGCCAACCTAGAACCACCAGCTGAAGCTCAGTGCTGGCCCAACAGGCCTGTCATGGTGGTACAGGTGTACACCTGCCACCAATGGCATAGGAGTTAGGGTATGGTCTGCGGACCTATACCCTCCCCTTAATTTTTTTTAAATCTTTAAAAACTAGTTCTATAGTTTTAATCACAAATATTTTTCAAATAATAAAATTTCCAAAACCATAGAAACATTTGTGTAGGATATCAATTTTATTTTTATTTTTCAAACCTGCAAACAACAGTATGACCATATGGTCAAACAAAAGGAGTAGGGCATTTTTTTATCCAAGCCCTGGTGGCCAAAATATTGAGTTATATGTTTTTCTTCGCCTCTCGGGCCACCTAGACTCAATGGTGAGGTCGGTTTTATCCCAGGAGGTCATCTGCAAAACTTCCTCAAAACCCTCATATGAAGCACACAACCAGGAAACTCTCTTTGCCAAGATTTTTTCAACTTTAAATCTATAATAAACACAACAAATATGCAACACCCAAAAGCCTAAAGATGCAAAACAACACATGCACAAACTCTTGTAATGTCCCAAATCTTTCCTACATTGACATGGATTCAACTTTCCACCAAAACCACTCAAATAAGGGTTATACAAAACTAGGGAGCTCACACCTCCCCACAACCATGAACTTGGCTTTGATACCACTTGTTAGGAATTCACAGATTGATCAAACCAATTCCTACATAACCCTATGAGAGAATATGATGCATACAATCTTACAACAATTCCATAATGCAAAGATCAAATAAACAAGCCACAAGATAACATAAGATATATCCTAGGAAAATCCTCAAGAGGGAAGAACCTAGCCTCTAAAAGCATCCACACTCATTTAGCAATGAAACATTATAATACACTTACAAAGTCTCATGGACACTCCTAAAACATCAATCTCCTCCAATGCATCCTCTATGTGTCCAAGCATGTAACCACACATCCCATGCCATGCTTCACATATGCACTTACAAAAGAAACCCAATACAATGACAGCCCACTCAACCAGCCAACCCAAACCACTAACCATGTGCTTGCTTTTATAGACTCAAGCTCACACAAATACAACTTGTGGTATTGGGTAAAACTGTGTGACTCAAAACCATGAGTTCACAAAACCATAGACCCCTCATTTAATATTTGCAACTAAGTTTTCACTTTATGTACTAAGTTTTTCATTTATTAAATAATTTCCATAAATATTAAATATTTGCCTCATGTCTCCCACACATAAAATATTGACCAATGTTACATATAATTTTTACAAGTGGCCCCAAATAAGTATTTAATGTGGCTAAACACATCAATTAAGATGCACCACAAATAAATATTCAT
Source organism: Cunninghamia lanceolata (assembly GCA_027924645.1). Taxonomy (NCBI): domain Eukaryota; kingdom Viridiplantae; phylum Streptophyta; class Pinopsida; order Cupressales; family Cupressaceae; genus Cunninghamia; species Cunninghamia lanceolata. The sequence continues at coordinate 14,979,793 of BSBN01000822.1, read as the reverse complement.
TTTACATAAATAAGATATAGCATCATTATGCAAGGTGTATAACACCTTTTACTAACACATTCTACTAGTAGTAGCCAATCCACCCATTGACATGGCTTATTTGAAGTGAAAGAATGTAGACACCCTTCCAAGAACTTATTGATGACCTTAGTTTTCCCATCTAAATGAGGATGGTATGAAGAGATGTGAGTCAATTGAGTACCCAAATAAGAGAATAAATCTATCCAAAAGTTACTAGTAAAGATAGGATCGTGATCATTAACAATAACCCTTGGGGCACCATGTAACCTTTTTATATTCTCCATAAATGATTTTGCCACTATACATGTAAAAGGATGGGTTAATGCAATAAAATGGGCATATTTGGTGATGTGATCCACCACTGCTGTGATGACACTCTTACCTTTAGATCTTGGAAGACTTGTGATGAAATCCATGGAGACCTCTTCCCAACACTAGTTGGGTATAACTAAGGGCTGTAAAAGACCAAGTATCTTAACTGTCTCCCCTTTATTTATTTCACATACCAAATATTCTACCATAAATTTATGAACATCACCTTTAAGCCCTTCCCAAAATAAATCCTACTTGATTTGATGATATGTCTTCAAAAATCATGAATGACCCCTAATTGGAGAACCATGGAGCTCTTTGAGAATCTTGTGTTTGAGGGTGGAATTTTTACATAGGTATAATCTCTCTTTATACCACAAAAATTCTCCCTTCCAACAAAACTTAAATCTAAACTATTGGAATCATTTTCCAACTATTGAATGAGATTCCTTGTAGAAACATCATTCTACCACTCTGGTTTGGTTTCTTCAATCCAATCTACTTGTAATATTAAAATGGTGCACAATAATGCCTCATCCTTCTCATCCTTCTTGGATAGTGCATCATCCACTATATTCTCCTTCCCTTTCTTATAGATGATCTCAAAGTCATAACCCAACATTGTAGTGACCCATTTTTGTTTCTCTTTAGAGGATAACCATTGCTCTAGAAAATAGTTTGGCCATCATGATCTGTCTTAACCTTGAAGTGTCTACTCATGAGATATAGCCTCCACTGTCTCACTACATGAAGAATAGCTAGCATTTTGTTCTCATAAATGTGTTTGAGTTGATTCCTACCCTTCAATTGATGACTATCAAAAGTAATGGGCCTACCTTCCTGCATGAGAATTACTCCTGTATAATTTCCTAAAGCATCACACTCCACAATAAAATCTGTAGTAAAGTCTAGAGTGGCTAGAACTAGAGTGGTACAAATAGCCTCCTTTAATCTCTCAAACGTCATATTAGTTAACTCATTCCATTGAAAAGCATCCTTCTTCAACCAAGTTGTGAGGGGTGTTGGTATGCAACCATAGTTCTTCACAAATCTTCTATAATATCCACTGAGTCCTAGGAAACCCCTCAAGTTCTTAATGGTTTTAGGAATAGGTCACTCTGTCATAGCCTTGATTTTGTTAGGATCAACCTTTACTCCTTCATGACACACTATGTGACCCAAGTACTACACCTCTTTGAGACCAAAAGCACACTTGGAAGGTTTAGTATAAAGTTGGTGTTGTTTGAGAACTTGTAATGCTTGATCTAAATGGTGCAAATGGTCTTCCCATGTCTTTCTATAAATCAATATATCTTCAAAGAACACCAATACAAACTTCCTTAAAAATGGCCTAAAAATGGAATTCATCAAACTTTAAAATGTAGATGGAGCATTAGTAAGACCAAATGGCATTACTAGAAACTCATAATGACCCTCATGAGTCCTAAATGTTGTTTTGGGAATATCTTCTTCCTTAATTCAAATTTGGTGATAACCTAATCTAAGATCATTTTTTATAAAAAAACATAACTTCATTCATTCATCTAGTAAATCATCAATGACTAGAATAATAAACTTATATTTGATGGTGTACTTGTTGAGATCTCTATGGTCTAGACACATGCACCAAGTTCCATCCTTCTTACACACCATCACCACAGGAGAGGAGTAGGTACTCTGACTATGCCTAATAATACCAGCCTCTAGTATCTCCTGAACCATCTTCTTAATCTCATTTATTTGTATATATGGGTACTATAAGGCCTGATGTTGGGTAGTTGGATACCTATTACTAGATGAATGACATGATCCTTATACCTTTTAAGAGGTAATCCTTTAGGCATATCTCCAAAAACTACTAAGTGACAATCTATAATTGCTTGTAGATTTGGTTGGGTAGGAACATTTGGTTTATATGCTGCTAGAATGAAAATAATTAGGCCACAAATCCATTAGCTCCTTTGTTAAGCATCTTTTGCATTTGATGAGAGCTTACCATCTATGGGGACTTTTCATGCAACCCTCTTAGTTCAACTATTCTCCCGTCTAAGTGAAATCTCATGAATAGCTATTGGAAGTTCATCTCAATTGTCCCTAATGTAGTGATCCACTCTACCCCACACATGATATTTTCTACACCCATGGGAATAGAAGACATTGGACAATCAAGTCAATATCCTCCCATGGTCAATTTAATGCTTTGGCATTTTCTTGAACAACTAACAATACCCCCATTTGCACTTTGGACCTAAAATTCTAGAGCTAGATATATAAAACAATTCAGGTGCGTAGTTAACTTCTTGTTGATGAAGTTGTGAGTGCTTCTCAAGTCTATCAACACTTACTCTCTATCTTCAAGAACCCCACTACCTTAAGATTCTACAGTGTGCTAATTCTAAAAAGTGCATGACAAGAAATGGTTGGTTGGAGATCCCCTGATTCATCCTCTAGCTCATTGCCCAACTCTAATATTTCTTCTTCTTCATCTTCTTCCTCACTTGGCCCTTCAATGTAGAATAATTTCTTTTTTTTTCACATTTATGCCCTCTATTGTACTTGCTACCACAATTAAAACATAACCCTTTTACCTTTTTTATCTTTAATTTGTTGGCGAGTCAACCTAGTGGGTTGTTGAAAATATCTTCTCTTATGCCACTAAACCCTTGCTTCCTAGGAATTCAAAACATTTCTTTTGCCTTGCATGCTAGGACAAAAGACTCAAATATAGAATTAATGTTAAAAATGCATACCTCATGTTGGATGTGATCCATGAGACCACCTAGAAATAATTCATTCAAGTTCTCTTCTGGAATGGCACCTACTCTCAAGGAAAGGTTTTAGAATTGTTAATTATAATTCTTGGTTGATCTTGTCTGCTGTAATTTATCTAACTAGCTAAAGTAATTTTTTGCCACACTATTACCATACTATGACTGCAACTCCTCTATAAAAACTAAACATGTGACAGTGAGATCCTTTTTCTTCCTTTATGCACACAACCATTGATACAAAATGAATTGCTTTGGTTCTAGATATAAGGAAGCCATTGTTACTTTTCACCCACTTGGAATTTGATGTACATCAAAAAAATCTCCATTTGATTTATCCAAGTCAGTGGATCCTTGCCATCGAACTTGCACATATCCACCTTTGGCATTAGGTTCCTAGATCTAATATTAGTGTTAGCATGTGGATCTAGATTAGCTGACCTTAATGATCCACCTTGGTTTCTTGAAGAATCTAGTTGTGAGCCTCATTGATTTTAGATTTATGCATTTATATTTGGCAATGTGTTATGGATGCTCAATATATCTCCTTGTAAGGTATCTAGTCTTCCTCGCAAGTGTTCAATATCCTCCTTCATCTTGTTAGTTTTATCTTCCTTGGGTGTGGTATCCATCTCCTTTAATAATGAATCACCTTTATTAGGATTCTTACCAGGAGTGTAGGAATTCTTTCCCCTACCTCTAATCTATGATCCAACCATATAGTGCAAAATCTTTTTCTTTGTTAACCAAAAAGTTGATCAAATGATTTCTAAATTTTTTTAGCCCTAAAATTAAATTTTGAAAGGGTAAACCCATAATTATTTCTCTAAGATTTCCAAAAATGTAAACAAATCTAAAAAATTCCACAAATTGCAACCTAAAGAGTGAATTTATGAAAATCCCTAAAATTAAAATAACTTACTAAAAACAACTCAAAATTTCTCCAAATCAAAATTGTAGGTGTATCAATGATCTCTTGTTCAATCCTCCAGAAATTAGGAAAAACTTCACTAAATTGCAACCCTAGGAATGAAATTGGTGCAAACTCTAATTATATAATAACTCCTTTAATTATGCTCCAATTGACCTCAAATCAGGACTAGAGTTGCTTCAATATACCCTTGATTAACCTTCCAAAAATAAAGAAAAAAATTTCCAAAATGAGAAAGATATGTGCTTCCCAAAATGACCTTCAAAATTGAAAAAATTGCCTTGTTTCTTGCCTTCAAAGTGCCAAGATCATACTCTAATACATCTTGTAATAAAATAACTTGCATAATAGAAGAATATAATAAGAAATATGTTGCAAACACTTGATATTAATAAGTCACTTTACAGAGGGCAAACCTCCAAAAGTATCTGTGAAGAACAAACAATATGATGCTCAAATAACACTCGCTACCTCCTATATATACCTTACTTATGCCTTGGATATCACACAAGCCAACTTGTCTACCTAATTATATCACCTAGGCTGACTTAAATATCTAAATAAGATTATAACAATAATCATACAACTTAATTAAAGTTAAGGTAGCCACAAGTCGACTACTCATAACCCCATGCACACTATAGGATTAAGGGTGAAGCATTATGCAAGAAGAAAAAGACCCTCAAACATGTTTTTTGGTTCTTCCCCTTCACCCAATATACTTGGCTCTCAATCTTCTCTTTCATTCCTGCATCTTTTGGATGTAAACTTTAGTAAAAAGAAGCTCTCTTTGGATTATCAATTTCAAAGAATGTCGTGTCTGAAACTTGTTGGCAAACTATTATTAAAAATATCTAGAGATCAAGTTATTTATTAATTTTTAAACCTTATATATCTATAAGATGTTGGTATTCAATCCTTTTCCCTTATTTTTTATATGACAAACCTTGCTTGTCTTTTGCAAGATTCTATCCATCTCTAGTATTCAATCATAGCTAAAGGTGTTGGAAAATAATCAAGAAAGATTGTCTAAGATGGAAGAGATCATTGTTGAAGTTAGCAACCTATCAATATTGGTTCTACTGCATAAGAAGGGTCATCTCAATAGAGCCAACTACTAATTTATAAAAAAAATATTTATCAACTTGTCAACCAAATGATGAAATGTGTGAATATAATTGAAGAGCTAAAGTGGTAGTGCTCTCAATAAATTAGTTTTATTTATTATATAACAACTTGATAGATGTAACTTATCTTTTTAATCATATTCTTGTTGGTTCAATTCATGTGAATTGACTCCTTAAATTTTGAATACAATTTTATAAAACTTTACTCAATAATAATATAAAAAGTATTAAACATTATATTAATAAAACAAATTGTAAATTTATAAAACTTTATCCAATAATAATGGTAAAAGTGATCCATGTAAGTGATCTCTCTAAGTTCGGACTAGATGACTAGACTAAAAACCCGAGTTTATCATCAAAATAATAATAATATTAAAAATGTATTAAACATTATATTAAAAAAAAAAGGTATCTACGACAAGTTATTATTGTAAATTCAAGATAAATTCATGATAATCATTCAAAAGTTCCTCCTATTTCAATCATGTGAATGAAATTCTATAATATAGACACTTAACAAATACTTGTGAGAGATATATCACGTAAAACTGATTTAAAAAAATATGTGTATTGAAGGTTATTTTTTTAATAGTTATTTGAAATCATTTGATAGTTTGTTTCACTTATTTTTCCACAAATTATGGGCCACTTACTATCACATCGATTATGACACTTATAAATTCCTTTTCCAAACGCTATTCAACAACGGTATTATTGAATATTTTTTATTATTTATTAATTGAAGTGAGAGGGTAATAAGTGGGATATGACACATCTACGATACTTTACCATATCTTCACTAAGATATGTTATTGTCCTTAAACTAATTTGAAAAGTATTATTAAATTTTATGTCACATTACTAGTATTATAAACTAATTTGAAAGGACTCTTTGGGATGATTTGTCATGCATGTATGTATGCATAATTATTTTACATTGAATAATAATTTGATTTAGGATATAGAGTTAGGATTGATTACGCTAGTAAATTAAATGTATAGAATTTAAATAAGTAAAATGAAGGTGTTTAGCTTTAAGTTCAATGAAGATTTTGTTTTTTGTGGTCCTTCCATTTTCCTTGTTTCAACTGTTTTCTATATTCTTTTGTTTGTTTGTTACTATGAGAAAGATTTTGTTGTGACAAATGTTGTAAACTAGTTCACCAATATGCTAAAAATTAGGACTTGCCAAACGAACTAAGAAAAGTATTATTACCTATTCTTATACACTTTTGTGACTATGGAACTTCATGAGTGCAAAATTGACCTGTGTGTAGATCTAAACTTCACTAATTTCGATGTCTAGAATATGTTTGCATTGATATTTGCAATATGCATTGAAAGGGGGTGGCGTTGATAAATACTATTTAGGGGTTTGTTAGTGTACATGCTAGATCTAGAACAAAATACAAAGAGATTAAAGCAAATAGTAAACTTTTTATCCTAAATCAAGCATGACCTTAGATAGAGCAATAAAGGAAGTCAATAACAAGATTTACCTTCGCTTACCAAATGAAGAATCTCCTTTATTGAGTGGATGTGCTCTTAATTTGTGGTTGCTCAAGCTTTGTACAAGATCTAGGCAAAATGTACATTCATTGATTGTTCATTCCTCCATGTCCTCTTATGTGTTGTTTGATGAAGGATGGAGGGTTTGATTTATAGGTGTTTGCATAAGGGCGTGAATGGTTGAGATTAAATGATAGAATGGATGGTGGAGTTTATTTTGGTACGTTTAATTATTGTGGATAGATGGTGTGGAAATACTTATTCGAATTTTGGAGGGATAGCTTTATTTAAATTTTATTTATTTATTTTAAGTGGGTGAAAATGAATTTGATCTATTTAATTTAATAATGGGATGGAAATGAATTTAATTTAATAAGTGGGTGAAAACGGATTAATTTAATTTAATTTTATAATTGAATGGAAATGGATTTCATTTATTTATTTTAGATAATTAGTGATGTGAAAAAACGGGTTTGTGGATGAAATTTATTTTAATTATTGTGGTGACGCTAGACATTATTTTAAATGTGGTGAATTTTAGGTGTCTACAATTAGGCTAGGATTGTTCTCCTTTGGTCAAACCCTTGTTACCAAGTCAATAATATTGAACAATGATCAAAGAAAGTAGGTAGTCATGCAATTTGCCTAGACTATTGATGCTATCTTAATCACATGCTCTTATGATGATGTAATGTGCAACAAAGCTCTCTTGATAGGTCGTAGATTATCAAATCTATTGATAATGCATTAGGGTTTGCCTTTAAATACAACATCCCAACACACAAGTTTAAAAATCTCATGCTCAAGTCAACTCATAACAACTAATTAGAGGGATTTAATGAGGGCCCAATATTTAAATTTGAATTTTGAAAGTTCAAGGGTCATTTTTGCAAATGTAGAATTCAACCAGTTTAGTTCTATGCTCATAAATCTGACCTAAGATCATGTATGTATGGCCTAGGAGTGAAGACCAGTCCTTTGGGATGTGTATAAATGGAATCAATTAAGGGTCAAGTTATTTATCAATTTTTACACTAAAAACATATCATTCATACACTCGTCATTGTGTAATATCTATAAACACTACATGCACTAGATTGTTTGTACTATTGTTGTTAATGATCACTTTATTGAAATGCACAAGACAACCTGAGAGGGGGGGTGAATCAGTTGTCTCCAAAACTTAACTTTTTATGAACATTAATACATAAATCACTTAATCATTGTTATTATGATTTAACCACGAGAGCATGAAATCAGAAACTTAAGCACAATCACATATTCAACATGAAACACTAGATTTTTTACGTGGAAAACCCTATAAGGGAAAAACCACGGTGAGTGTTAGCTCACAAAATAATATGTTATAGAAATACCAAAAATTAGAGCCTCACTGCCTTAGGGCTCACTACCCAAAATGCTCACTACAAAAGTTAGGGCTCACTGCCAAGGGGTGGCTCACTACCAAAGGTTTGTGAACTGATTTGATACAATCTACTCCATGCCTGAGTTCAGTTCCATTGAAATGTAATACATTTCCTTTTCTTTGCTCTGCCTTTACACTTCACACTTATCTTTGCATCTTCACAATCGATATCTTTTTCATGATTTCATTACAAGTATTTATACAATTCATCAACCTTGGAATGTACATCAAGGTCGGCATTACATTCATCAACCATTGGAACAATCTCCAAGGTCGGCATTACAAACATACATAGAAATAAGTTTGGACCTAAACAAACTTAGCTAAGGAAAAGATGTATGTAGATCACATTATGCCTTAGCTGGGACTCAAATGCAATCTTCCATGCCATGACATGCTTCCACAATCTTCAAGGTACAACTGCAAGTAGTGAGAACAACCAAGTCGGCCAAGACTAGTGTTATCACTAAGACATTTAGGAACAGGCTTCATCCACGATCCGGATTATACTTTGCAGACCAATCAAAAGGTTGGAACATGATCTAGAGACATCCACAAGCATGTTATAATCATCAAGAGCATCGGCACAATACCCAATCACTTTAGCTAGAAGATTCTTCAAATCGGAGCACTTGAACAATACTATTAGCCATTGTTATAAAAAAAAGATTACTTGCGGACCACCAAATCGCAAACCATTTGAGTTGAAGGCACATAACATCATTTTAGACTTAACTCTACAACCGCAGACCATAATACTTCAATGCGGAGGAATGTGGAGCAAAATACTTTCTCCCTATCACCACTGAATGCACGGAAAGACAGTTCTTAGTCTGGTGAATAGAACTCCCTCAAATCTTCATATCGGAGGCTCAAACTTGAAACATAACATCTACATACATCCCTTAAGATTACTTCCAATCTGCATATAAAGATATTCAATCTACAGGATATGTGGGGCAAAACACTGAACTGTTCATCAACAAACCAAGATACTCTATAACACGCTATTTCCACTAGGAGGCTAAATTTTCTCAAAAGCACTTGGAAACTCAATATCATAAACATATTCTCATGATCTTTAGGACTTATGCAAATCAATATTCATCACAAGCAAGTAACAAAATAAGAGCACAATTGACACTAATGACAACACATATATGTTGGCATTAATGACAACACTGGTTAGGCACATACTTGCAACAATTTCCCCCTTTGTCATTGATGGAAACATTGATGTGAAAAATTATAAGAACCATCAAGACAAGATTCTACATTGATTATCTTCTCCCCATTTCTCTTTGCACATCTGGACTCTTTTTCCTTCTGAGTTTTTCACATGATTTCTCTCTCCCCCTTTGACATCAATGGCAAAGGACATCTTTTCTTCTTTTTCTGCACATACTTGCAACTGCTCTGATCAAACTAGAATTACTCTATCTACAACACTTATTGTTCTTTATCAGGAACTCATATCAGCAACATATAGCTACTCCCCCTAAGAGGTAGCTCTCAAAGACATCAATCTAGATCAAAGAATAAGGCTTTGAGTGCCACTGGATTAATGCACTCCTATGCATCTTAGTTTAGAGTAGGAGGGGTGATAACCCTAACTTTTCTCTGAGATACTCAAAAGCATCCTTAGGCAGAGGCTTTATGAAGATATCTGCAATCTAATCCTTGGTGGACACATACTCCATCTTTACTTCATTCTCTGTTACCTTCTCTCTCAGAAATTTATACCTTATGGATATATGCTTTGTTCTTGAGTGCATCATTGGATTCTTTGAAATGTTTATAGCACTTGTATTATCACAGAAGATTGAGATTGGTTCTTCATACACAACACTTATATCCTTCAATGTTTGTTTCATCCAAAGCACTTGAGTACAACAACATGCTGCAACAATATATTCTTCTTTTGTAGTAGACAAAGAAATTAATTCTTGCTTCTTTCTTAGCCAAGAAACCAATCTGTTACCTAAGAGGAAAGCACCTCCACTTGTACTTTTCCTGTTGTCAACATCTCCAACTCAATCTGCATCTGTATAAGCACTAAAAGTGAAATCATTATCCTTTGGCTCACACAAGCCATAATCTGAATTCCCTTTTAAAATACCTCATGATTCTCTTAACTACCATCACATGTGACTCTCTAGGATCTTCTTGAAATCTTGCCATAAGACAAGTTGCCTATATTATGTCTAGTCTGGTGTGGGTTAGATAAAGCAATCCTCTAATCATGGATCTATACCTTTTCTGATCAATCTTAGGTGATTCATCATTTTTTCTTAATTTGTAGCAAGTAAGAATGGGAGTACATACCAGCTTAGAGTCCTCCATTCCAAATTTCTCCAACAACTCTTTCACATATTTGGATTGAGAAATGAAGATTCCTTTATCTGATTGAGTAATATGTAGACCTAGAAAGAAATTTATTTCACCAAACAAAGACATCTCAAACTCCTTTTGCATTTTTTCTACAAATTTCTTACACATGCCTTCATTGCCTCCAAAGATAATATCATCAACAAAGACTACAACAATCAGAATTTGATCACTATTAATTTTGAAATAGAGATTGTTGTCAACAGTACCTTTATTGAATCCTAATTGCAACAAATACTTATCCAATCTTGCATACCAGGCTCTGGGAGCTTGTTTTAGTCCATACAAGGCCTTCTTCAATCTGTACACCATGTCATCTTGGTCTAATAACTTAAATCCTTCTGGTTGTTTAATGTAGACCTCTTCTTCCAACTCACCATTCAAGAATGCAAACTTAACATCCATCTGATACACTTTGAAATCTTTGAATGTTGCAAATGCCAAAAACATTCTGATTGCTTCAATTCTTGCCACAGGAGCATAGGAGATCCTCAAAATCTATCCCTTCAACTTGAGAATATCCTTTGCGTACCAGCCTTGCTTTATTTCTTACCACTTCTCCATTCTCATTCATCTTGTTCCTAAAGACCCATTTAGTTCCAATCACATTCTTATCAATGGGTCTAGGAACCAATTCCCAAGTTTGATTCTTCTCTATCTACATTAGCTCTTCTTCCATATCCTTTATCCAGTTCTCATCATTGCAAGCTTCACCTGTAGTTTTAGGTTCCATCTTTGAAAGTAGGAAGTAGTTTACCTGTTCTTCTGCAGCCCTTTTCCTTTTCAATACTCCTTTGCTTTTATCACCAATTATCTGATCTTCAGAATGATTGATCCTTACATACTTGGGAGTCTTAACTGCACTTTTCAGAGCCTTTTCTTCTTCATCTTGATTGTCCTCTTGTTTAACTTTCTTTTCATTTGTTGTGCTAGCAAGTTCATCTGATTCATAACCACTCAAATTTGATATTCTTTCCTTGTCTTCATCCACCTTTATATTAGCACTCTCAACAATATGTTTCACCCTTTTTTTGTAACACCAGTAGGCCTTACTCTTGGTAGAGTATCCAAGAAAGATTCCTTCATCACTCCTAGCATCAAACTTGCCTAGTTCTTCTTCTCTTCTAATATAACATTTGCTTCCAAAAAATTTGAAATATTTCACTGTAGGAACTCTTCCATACCACAATTCATAAGGAGTTTTAGTACCATTACCTTTGACTTGAACTCTATTTTAGATGTACATAGTAGTATTTATAGCTTCTTTCTAATATACTTCTGGTAGGTTAGCCTCCTTCATCATAGTCCTAGCAGCTTCTTGAATTGGCATGTTTTTCCTTTCAACAACTCCATTTTGCTAAGAAGTCCTTGGTGTAGACAATTGTCTTTTTATCCCTTGTTCTTCATAGAAAATATTGAATTCATTTGATGTGAATTCACCTCCTCTATCAGACCTTAAGCACTTGATTTTCAGGTCTATCTCATTCTCAACCATTGCCTTGAAGGATTTGAACTTTTCTAGGGCTTCTGATTTATCTTTTAGAAAGGTGACCCAAGTCATTCTAGAATAATCATCAATAAGCAACATAAAGTACCTATCTCCTTGTAGACTTCTTATCCTTATACGACCACACAAATTTGTGTGCACTAGATCCAGCAATTCGGCAGAAAATTATTCTTTGCTTTTGAAACTTGTTCTTGTCTATTTTCCCAACTGACATTTCTTGCAAACAATATTAGTAGGCTTTACAAGCTTAGGCAAATCTCTTACATCCTGTATTAAACTTATCTTCACCAAGTTGTCAAAATTGATATGACACATCCTTCTATGCCACAACCAACTCTCATCTATCTGAGCCAACAAACAATAATCACTAGTTCCTCTTAATTGATAAATATTACCTCTGGTCTTCTTTCTAGTTGCAATCACTATTCTAGAACTTTCCATGATCTTGCATCCATTATCCTTAAACCTTAGATCATAACCTTTGTCACACAGCTGACCAACACTCAAAAGATTATGCTTTAAACCCTTCACATATAGGACATCATCTGTATTGTTCTTTCCATCAAAAGAAATAGATCATTTTCCACAAATCTTACCAGCTACATTATCTCCAAACCTAACCAGTCCTCCATCATACTTTTCCAGACTTACAAACTTACTTTTATCACCGGTCATGTGATGTGAGCATCCACTGTCAATAATCCATTCATCCTTATCTTTCTCCACTTGAACAGACAAAGCACTTTCTTCCACTAGTTTTTCTTCCTTCACATAGCTAGCAAGATTAGTAGATACAGGTTCTTCCTTAATAGCAATAAACAAGCATTCATTTGCACTAGTACTAGCATCATCAGACTTGTCATCTGTTACACCATCATCATCAAGATCTTTGACAATATAACATTTCTTTACAACCCTAGGTTTACTTTCAAATTTCTTTCTACCTCTTTCAATTCTCTCCAGACACCTAGAAGCATAGTGACTGATCTTACCACATGAAAAGCATTTAAATGGTAATTTGCCTTTGTACTTACCGATACCTCTTTGCATTTTATCTGCAAAGTTGGATTTAATCTCCTCAAGGTCATCATCAGATTCCACGACATACTTGAGCTCTTGAAGTCTTCTTTGAAGTACTAGATTTGAAAGCAGCCTCTGTTTTGGGTAGGGCATCACCAAACTCTCTCATCTCAAAGGATGTCAGTTTTCCAAGAAACTGATCTTTTGAAACATCTTTCACAATCATGATTTGTTTAATTGCAGATACTTTGTGACTGTAGGATTTAGGCAATGACCTAAGAATCTTCAACATGACCTCTTTATCATCAACATTTCCTCCAAGACCTTTGATTCCATTGACAATTTCATCAACCTTTTGTAAGTAGATTGTTATGTTCTCATCTTCACTCATTTTCAGACTTCCATACTTAGCTTTCAGGTTCTGTAATTTGGCACCTTTTACAAAATCATCTCCTTCATATAAATTCTTCAACTTTTCCTAGATTTCATGAGTTGTTTCTAGATCCATGACTTTTACTAACTCAGTGTTGGACAAGGCACTTAATAGAGCATCTCCAGCTTTTCCATTTAACTCATGTTGTTTGATTTCATCATCACTTGATGGACCATTCAGATGAATAGTATACTCTGTTTCTGTTGTCTTCCAAACACTATAACCAAGACAAATGAGATGGCTTTTCATTCGTACCTTCCAAAAAGTATAATCTGTTCCATCAAACTATGGAGCATCCTTCTTGTGCAACATCTTGGATCTTCCTCAAGCTGTTAGACTTTCTTTTGAGGAAATTGGCTCTAATACCAATTGTTGAAATGCATAAGACAACTGAGAGGGGGGGTGAATCAGTTGTCTCCAAAACATAACTTCTTATAAACATCAATACATAAATCGGTTAATCACTATTATTATGATTTAACCATGAGAGAATGAAATTAGAAACTTAAGCACAATCACATATTCAACACATGAAACACCATATTTTTTACGTGGAAAACCCTATAAGGGAAAAACCATGGTGAGTGTTATCTCACAAATTAATATGTTATAGCAATATCAAAAATCAGAGGCTCACTGCCTTAGGGCTCACTACCCAAAATGCTCACTACAAAAGTTAGGGCTCACTGCCAAGGGGTGGCTCACTACCAAAGGTTTGTTAACTGATTTGATAGCATCTACTCCATGCTTGAGTTCAGTTCCATTAAAGTGCAATACATTTCCTTTGCTCTGATCTACTTTTACACTTCACATAGTTTATCTTTGCATCTTCACAATAGATATCTTTTTCACGATTTCATTACAAGTATTTATACAATTCATCAACCTTGGAATGTACATCAAGGTCGGCATTACATTCATCAACCATTGAACAATCTCCAAGGTCAGCATTACAAACATACATAGAAATAGGTTTGGACCTAAACAAAATTAGCTAAGGAAAAGATGTATGTAGATCATGTTATGCCTTAGCTGGGACTCAAATGCAATATTCCATGCCATGACACGCTTCCAAAATCTTCAAGGTAAAATTGCAAGTAGTGAGAACAACCACGTCGGCCAAGACCAGTGTTATCACTAAGACATTTAGGAACATGCTTCATCCATGATCTAGATTATACTTTGTGGACCAATAAAAAGGTTGGAACATGATCTAGAGATATCCACAAGCATGTTATAATCATCAATAACATCCACACAATACCCAACCACTTTAGCCAGAAGATTCTTCAAGTCGGAGCACTTGAATAATACTGTCAACCATTGTTATAAAGAAAAGATCGCTTGCACACCACCAAATCATGAACCATTTGAGTTGAAGGCACATAACATCATTTCAGACTTAACTCTAGAACTGCAAACCATAATACTTCAATGTGGAGGAATGCAAAGCAAAATACTTTCTCCCTGTGACCATTGAATGCACAGAAAGATAGTTCTTACTCTGGTGAACAGAACTCCCTCAAATATTTATACTAGAGGCTCAAACTTGAAACATAGTGTCTACAGACATCCGTTAACATTATTTCCAATTCACAGATAAAGATATTCAATCCACAAGATATGCAGAGCAAAACATTGAACTGTTCATCAGCAAACCAAGATACTCTGTAACACACTGTTTCTACTAGGAGGGCAAATTTTCTCAAAAGCACTTGGAAACTCAATATCAGAAACATATTATCATGATCTTCAAGACTTATGCAAAGAAATATTCATCACAAGCAAGTAACAAAATAAGAGCACAGTTGACACCAATGACAATATAGATATGTTGACATCAATGACAACACCGGTTAGGCACATACTTGCAACACACTTTACAACACTTGTCTTTTAACTTTCACAAAATATGGAAGAAGTTTCTACACTACATTATTGCCTTGGTTTCTTTAGGTAGCTTTACCAGTACTAGTCTCCTCATCATGTGCATCTTGTTGGCCCATGATTGTCGTTAAACCAAAAGGTCAACCCTCAAATTTTTGATACAAGTGCTAGAGTTAATGAATCCACGGGAGGTGGTTAGTCCATATCATGAATCCCATGGGGAGCATTGACCATTTTCCAACAATCTCCCCCCAGCATTACCTGGGGGGATTCAAACCCGTGACCTTTCACTCTGATACCAATTGTTGGCCCATGATTATCGTTAAACCAAAAGGTTGACCCTCTAATTTCTGATACAAGCACCAGAGTTAATGAATCCACAGGAGGCGGTTAGTCCATGTCACAAATCCCATGAGGAGCATTGACCATTTGCCAATGCATCTCTCCATGCTCTAGATCTTTGACTCTCTTAGGTGATCCAACTAATTCTTCATTGACCTACATAATGTGAGATATTGATTCCTTCTTCCTATGGTGTTTAGATTCAACTTGATGACATTTAATGGATCAATTACTAGGATAGACACACTTGAAACATATACCTTGAAATCCTCTTACATGGACCTCAAATCCTCCTTGACCTTTACTCGGATATACACTATTGTGATTAAATCCAAATGAAGGAGTACACACCTCCCTTTTTCCTTGACCTTGTTGAGATAATCTATCATTGTATCTACTTTTATTTCCTTGTGGGTGACTTCTCAATGTTTAGGGCTACACGTAATCTTATACAATGGTGTGGAGTTACAACATACTTATCTCATCTTAGATGGTAAGCTACAAGTCATTGATGTACAACACAACCTTTTTATTATAAGGTTCATAATGTCTAGACTAGATGGTGAATTTGTGGAACTCATTAGCATAATATTTCACTCTAAGTTCATATTATCACAAATATTGGAGCTTCTTCAAAAGATAGAAATGGTAATCTCCTAGTATGATTTTGCCTCTCAATTTGGAAACTGTTTGATCCTAACTGGAGGTCTTCTCCTTTCCACACCTTATTCGATCTAGTTAAGTCTCCTTCCATAATAGTGTAGCATGTTCTTTCAACTTAGATTGGTTTATCTTCACCCTTTGTACATCTACAATATCCTCAAACATGAAATATTTCTCTATTTTAATGATACATTTGATCAACTCTTTTAGATTCAAAATCTTGGAAAAACTCAACATCCCCATTCACATGCCTTTGCTAATCCTTGAAATGGATCACAACAACCTCCCTTCACCTACACCCACATTCAAGCCTTTGGATTGCCCTTGATCTTTGTTCTCACTTCTTTCATCACCTCCTACATTACTACAGTCTTCCCTCTTGACAAACCCTATGTATTGATCACATCATTCTCAACATCTCTAATACCTTGTCCAATATCTTATCCATGTTAGCCACTCTAGCTATTTTTCTTGCAATGACTCATCAAGGTGGCATTGTTGACTAAAAGTTTGACAAAAACTATCATTGCAACTACAAGTTACACCACACATAGGTCAAGCAATCAAGATTATGGATATTTCACATGGCTCACACTTCATATGAGCATAACCTTGTTCTAATACCACTTGGCATAGGTCAAGGTTTGAGAACCTATCTAAAGGTTGTCAAATTGAGTAGCAAAAAACATACACTTGCATAATTTCTAAAACATACAAGATAAAATGGAAGATCCAAGGTTGATTTATATAATAAACAATACTACAATGGGCACAAGGTTGAAAAAAATGAACTGCAAAATAGATATGAGTAAATGAAATTGCTATTTGACTTATAACTTAGAGATTCATATTACAATAAAGAATTAGTTGTGTACTTATACACATAGGGTCCAACAAAAACATGTTATAATCCCCAATGAACTAGGATGACCCTCTAAAAATGGTGCTTCATTTTAAGTCCATCTTATTTTCTCAATCAAGATGAGCATTCACGCATGATCTTCAGGATAATTTTCCACATACGACATTTCTATAGTGAGTCCCTTGCTACATGTTATATTTGTATTATGATTGAGCCACCTAGGCATGCACATATTCCCTATTCTTCTATTGATAAGATAACATGTGTCATCATTTGAGTCAATCTTAAATGATAGCCCCATTAAACATGTCATTATGGAAGTATTAAAACATTCAAAAGTTCTGGAAGTCTTGAACTTAAATTGCGTACATAGAATGTGGTCCTCCTTAATGAATACTAAAGATAATTGATTAATCCTTATTTTATCTAGTCTTCAAATGAGTTCATAGTGTTTAGAAAGGTAGAAAAATGTGCTAGGAACAAATGTGGACTTATGCACCAAAAAATTCACTATCATATCCCTTCACCTTAATCCAACAACATTTTAAGACCTCAAAATAAGAATTGATGAAACTATAAATTCTAACTCTAAACACATACTAAGAAATAACATAAAAACTTTGAAAAAAGAAAACATCTATTTTTTGATATGAGAATGCCCGTTGACTTGGGATTCTCTTGCATCACAAGGTAATGAACATATAACAAACCTAGTTCACATATTGGTCTAAACATGGAACATAAATAATATATACATATTTACATGCCTTTAACATTGTAATTAATCACTCTAAGGTAAAACATCAAGAAAGAGGTAAGAGTAACAATGGTTTAGAACCTACCTGATGATTCACACCTTCTTCCAAGGTGTTACATAGAAGTGAAAATCTCAAGATGCATGTTCCCTTTCTCAAGGAGTGTTGTGATAGTTAGACATCTCACAAAATCCTCTCTCGCTTCCCTTGTCCTCTCACCCTCATAACAAAAACTCTTCCTTTTCTCTTCACTTCTTTACCTTTCTATTTTTTGTCTCCTATCCTCATTATTTTATTTTTCCTTCCCTTGTTGAATGATAATGTTCTATACTATGATTTATTCTTTTTTCTTTAACTTACCCACACTCCCAAGCTTGTAGCTTCCAAGGACACCTCATGCTACCCTCCCAATCCCATAAATGAGTTTACAAACACATGACCTAAACACTTTGCCCCTTTCTCATTAATACACCTCCAAAGGTCCACATGGCAAATTTGTCCCAATCAAATAGGTTGTCTACACACACCTTCTAGAGTCTTGTTTTCAACCTTAATGGTTGCATATTGTTCCATCATTGTTGGGTTAATCTCAAGGTCAGAAGTTAGACACACTTCTTACTAGAAAGTTTAGATTGACTTCAATTGTTCTCTCTCTCACTCTTTTCAAGGAGAATTTAAGGTAAGTACTTGTGGTTTGTAGCAAAAAATATCTAATTTTAAGATGGAAAAATTAGTAGGGGTTTTCTTTAGAGTCTATGGTGTAAATAAGAAAATAATCCCTGACTCAACATTACAACCAGGTAGCAAAGCTTCATAGCTTCAATTCTTAGGCTCACACCAATGTCCAATACACAAGGTTGATGCCAAAACTTAGCCACCAAAGTTTCCATCCAAAGACTCAATCCCCAATCAAAACAAGGTTCACATCACATGGCCTATATGACAAGGTTTGGATCACAATCACAAAAGGGTTTACACAAAGGTTTGGTTTAGCATGACAAAGTTTCATGTTGACTTGGAATGTTCCAATACATCTTCATCGCCTACTTGTCTTGCCTAAAATCTACCCATTCATTTACAACCATCAATACTTTCCATGTAATGTGGTCAAAGCAATTAGATATGTAATCCATCATAAACATACACATTGCAATTAAACATTACCACATAGATCAAATCACAACCCCTTAATGCCTCGATTAACAAGATGAATATATCAAAGTATAATCCCTTTGATTCATTTAAAATTTTCCATAGATCATATATTAATCCACATATAATTGATCATGAATGATTAATGTCATAATAACCAATAATTCATAAGACATAATATATACAAAATCACATCATATGCACCCAAAATCACATCATACATGCATTGTCCCTCAAATTAGAACCCTAAAAGAATTAATAGGCTCACTTGTAGAAATAAGGCACATGCTTACTTCCATGAACTAAAATACCTCAGAGGAATTCATCAAGTCTCCATAATATTTTTACAACCTCTTTAATATCAAGATATGCTTTATCCACATTTATAACCTTAGGTCACTCATTGAGGTTTGGAACTATTCACCTTCTGGAGCTATTAGGTCCTTAATTTACATAGTTCATATTAGTTTTCTTTAGGTAGATTTAGTATCCTAGGTATTCATTGAATTACAATCTACTAGTTATGTATTCTGCATGCCAAGTTAAGAAAAAGTTAGGATATACATCCTTGGGAGTGTCTTTTAGACTCTTGAAACATTAGTTTCAAAGTCCTAAAACAATTCACAACCTAGAGCTTAAAATAGAGAGCATGTGTGCTCCTTATTAAGCATATTCAATGATGTTCTAGGTCCAAGTTTTCCAATTCAATGACATGAACATGGTGTAAATACTCATGCTTCAAATAAATTTATATATTTACTATAAGACCTTAGGCATGAACTTAGGTTCCTATTTTACCCAGGAGCCCATACGATTCACTTTAGGTCATAACTTAGTTTGAAAGATATTATTGTTTCTTGCACAACACACCCTATTTTCTCTGAGGAAAACATGGAACCCATTTTCTTGAGGTCTCTAATTTTGCATTTCATGAAACACTGCAGAAAATTTATGCCATCGCATTTATTTCTTGAACTATTCATTTCATGACTTGGCATCATTAATTTTTCTACAAAATGTGTATCTTTTCATAAATCTAGTTACGGTGGTGATTATAAGTTTCATGAAGATGCATGAATCTGCTTATTTGAATTTTTTTATGATTTGTTGTATTCTAAGAATTAAAATCTTTTTTTAAACCACATTACATGAATGGACCTTTCATTTCTGAAGGTTGCAATGTAGGTGTATGAATTTTATTACTTATTTTAGATTTGAGGGTATGAAGATTAATTATTACATGTTAGAAAACATCATTTTGGTTGCCAAAAATTATTCTATAGATTTTTAGATACAAAATTGTAACTTTGAGCAAGAGGGATGGTGATAGTGGGTTCAACACAGATCATAATTTAATCTTTATGGCACTTATGATCATTGATAAAAGAAGTGTGATACTTTGTCACTCTTAGTAGGACCTCATATTGATGATTCAACTATTATGCATATCAATGGCCTATCATAGGATAGACTTGAGTTAATACATCATACTAGCAATAGAAGAGGATAACAATGTGGTAAGGTACTTTACTTGTTCACACTTACTGAAGGAAGAGAGAGGTAGATTTGAAGGTTCTCTTTGCCAAATAAGTAACCATATTACACACCACCTAATATGCAACACCACACAGCTATTTAAGGTAATGAAATCTAGTTTCATGAGAATTTTATGGCAAAGATAAGGATCTAATATTACTCCTACTCATACATGCACCAAGTCAACAATGAACAAATGGATAACCAAGTATTAAATATGCTTATTTGGTCTTTTCTATTGGAAATTGTTACAAAAAAAGTCAACAACTAACTCCTTACATAGCTTGGCATCTCATTTAATTATGTGCTATGTAAACTTATGTGTATGCTAAAATATGAGATAAATAGGAACAATGCAATGAAAACAAAGAACCTATCTTACACTTAACTACACCTTTGATTGAGCAAAAGAATGCAAAACAACAATAAAAACAATGAAATACTTCTCACTGACACTCTCTTGATTCCTTGGATGTGCTCAAAATTTGTTCTTGTTGAGAAGATGAATATGGTTTCTCAAGAATCCTACAACATGACCTTGCTTTTTCTCCACTTTTGATGCTTGATAAGTGCTTAGTAGATGAGGGTTTTATAGATTTTTGGATATGAATGTGAATGGTTTAGATTTAATCTTATATTGGAGGGTGGAAATTGATTAGATTCCAAGGGAAGCCAATGACGAAAGGTTGAGATTGAACTAGTTGCATGGGGAAGGGGGATGCTCACAAGTGGAGACTTAAGATAAGTGCAAGTGAATAAGACAAGGATTGATGAAGATTACGATGGAGACTAAATGGTACTTTTTGGAGCCTTGTGCAAGTTTGACTTTATTTATTTTAAATAGAGTGGTGGAGGAATGTGCAAGATTAGGGTCATCCTTATGTGAATAGCTAAGATTAAAAGATGAAGAAAAACAAATGGATGGTGGGGATTTGAAGTTAGTTTAACTTTTGGATTTTAGTGGAGAAGGATTTTATTTAATTTTAAATAAATTGGTGGAGGAATGTGCAAGGTTAATTAGTTAAACTTGGTTTGTTTAACTAATTACAATAATGAGGGGGATTTGGATTTATTAAATAAATATTATGTATTTATTTAATCTATGGAGGAATCTTGGGGGATAATTTGATATAATTACATAAATATGATTTATTTAATTAACTTTGAAATGTTAAATGAGGGGGTTAATTTATATAATTAATTAATTATAATTCATTTAATTAACATTAGAAGAATGAGTAGATTAATTAATTAATTAATTATAATATATTTATTTAATTAAATATAATTTATTTAATTAATTTCATGATGCGGGAATGTGAGAGGTAATTAGTGTGATGAAAGTTAGGTTGCAACATTAGGTGAAATCTAAGTGTCTGCATTTTGCCCCTCTTTGAGATGGTGTTGTGACTAAAATAAGTAATGACATTTCAAAGAAAGTAGACATAAGTGCTCAGTGGGGTGGCATTGGTGATAGCATGCCCCAAGCGTTGAGATTGTGATTTTGGATGAAAATAATTTGGCTTAGGGATGACCCCTCGAGAGGATAGGTGGGTTTGAAGAACATAGATGTGCTCATGAAATGGATAGAAAAGATGTTAGTAAAGATGCTTAGGGATGAAAGGAAAAGAAATATGTGGATAGAAGTGGATGCTAATGATGGATGAAGGTATTGGGGAGAATATATAGAATTAGTTAAAAAGAATGAATGTTAAGGATGAGAAGATTAGTTGAGGAATAGAGGGGAGGTAGGTGCAAATAGGTGGGGTGGAAAACATGTACATGCTAGTAGGTAGAGAAACCTAGTGTTTGTTGTAGCATAGGACATGACTTTTGACTAACTTATGATGCATAAGAATGGTGTTTCATAGAGCATCTTTGATTGGAGATAACGAACCCAAAGTGAAGTGCCAAGTTTGGTGGTGGATTATGACAAATATTAATTATAATATATTTATTTAATTAAATATAATTAATTTAATTAATTTCATGATGCAAGAATCTGAGAGGTAATTAGTGTGATGAAAGTTAGGTTGCAACATTAGGTGAAATCTAAGTGTCTACATTTTGCCCCTCTTTGAGATGGTGTTGTGACTAAAATAAGTAATGACATTTCAAAGAAAGTAGACATAAGCGCTCAGTGGGGTGGCATTGGTGATAGCATGCCCCAAGCATTGAGATTGTGATTTTGGATGAAAATAATTTGGCTTAGGGATGACCCCTCGAGAGGATAGGTGGGTTTGAAGAACATAGATGTGCCCATGAAATGGATAGAAAAGATGTTAATAAAGATGCTTAGGGATGAAAGGAAAAGAAAGATGTGGATAGAAGTGGATGCTAATGATGGATGAAGGTATTGGGGAGAATATATAGAATTAGTTAAAAAGGATGAATGTTAAGGATGAGAAGATTAGTTAAGGAATAGAGGGGAGGTAGGTGCAAATAGGTGGGGTGGAAAACATGTACATGCTATTAGGTAGAGAAACCTAGTGTTTGTTGTAGCATAGGACATGACTTTTGACTAACTTATGATGCATAAGAATGGTGTTTCATAGAGCATCTTTGATTGGAGATAATGACCCCAAAGTGAAGTGCCAAGTTTGGTGGTGGATTATGACAAATTTAATGACATGGGAGTTACATCTTTTTTTAGTAGGTTGACCATCATGGGGACATTGGATTTTGGTCCCTATATTTGGGTGCCATGTTTAGCCCATGGAATCCTAGCCCATGGTTTTATAAAACCATTTATGATTTGTGGATTGGGCTTTCTCTATTTATGTGGTGCTTGGAATGAAGATTATATTACTTATCTTTGCAAGAAGGTTATGCTACCAAAATTTCTCTAGACACAGTACTTATGCATGAGGGTGGGTGGTCTTTGAAGATTGTGTAAAGGGTAAAATTTGGATAGTTGAGTCTTAGGTAGTTTTGTGTGTGTATCCTCCTTTCACCCTTTCATTCAAGGACCTAGGGTTGTGTTGCAATGTACTATCATACCCTAGGTCACTATGAGATGTAGGGAAGCTTGGATTTTCATGATTTTATTGCCAATTATCTTCTCTTATGCTCAATTATACATCAAAACCCTAATTATGCAAATAAGATAGCAAATGGACGAATATTGGAAAATGTTGCTAAGAAAGATGTAAAATAACAAATAATTGTGCACCTGTTTTCAGGGTTTGGAAGCGGAACAGTTGGGGACTAAAGAGCAGGTGCCCAAGTCCAAGGCCTTGCTTTTTATTGGGATCTACAAACAAGATTTGCAACCTGTTCCTACTGTACCAAAGGTTTTCCCATCACGGAACTTTGAGGACTAATGAGCGAGTGCCCTAGTCCAGGGAGCTATTTTCTTCTCTGATCTACAATTCTGACACTCTATTGTACCCTCTTGCAACTTCACTTTGTCTATAGCTTCAACCTATAACCTACAATCATGAAAACTTTTAGAGGGGGTTATGGTGTTTAGAGGCTTACCTCAGTCAAGCCCCGGAGAGACATTCAAGTCTTCCGAAAACTGTTGTCAGATAGAGAGTGTGTGCCCTTGTGAGGAAGAGGCAAAAACCAAATGATAAATGCTCAAAAACACAATAGATGTCACCTTGTAGTGAAGATCTCATGGGAGGAAGAAGCTCTTCATGCCATGAGGAGATGATTGCTCACATATGCAAATACAAACACATAGACAACATGAATCTGCTCTTGCTACACAATGAAAGCCTTGAATCACGTTTAGAATGCATGAAGTTCACAACAACCATCTAGTTATCATCTAGTTTACAAATGAATGCCTAAACATGCTTTTATATGCAACTACAAACACTCCCGCCAAGAATTTCGTAATTCAAACTTACCATGTCGGCATAGGACCCAAATAACAGTCATAAGATGACACCCAAAAATTGGTACTAACCCAAAATAGGGCAGTACTAGGGTGGGGGCACCCAAGTCCTCCCCCCTATTTTGGGCAGGGTTAGGTTCAAGGGATCCCCTTAGGTCCCATTTGTCATGAAACTTAGGGATCATTTCATTGAGATGTCAAAAATATGATGCAAGATGTCCTAAATACACACTAAAGACCCAGGAGCTAAACCTTATGAGGGAAAAGCCCCCAAGGGGACATTTTTTGACATTACATTTAGCCCCCACTTTAATGTATGTATAAACACAATGCCAATACATGCATTAAAGTACGGTCAACAAACACAACAAACATGCCAAGCATGGAGAAGACACGTCAAACACATTGAAGACAATGACAGGCATGCAAAACACGGAGAAGATAGTTACAGTCACACAAAACATGGTGAATACACTGAATGCATAGAAGACAGAAATGATTTATTTTCTTTTCTTTTTCTCATATATATAAAATGCAAAGATACAAGTACAAGGAAAGTAAACACACCTCCCATAATGCAGGATGCACTCATCACGTAGGTCTTTAAACTGCATATATGGGGCAACACACACGCAAGACACACTAAACCTCCCATAATGCAAGATGCACTTATCGCACAGGTCTTTAAACTGCATATGGGGTAACAAACATGCCAAACAAAGTAGGCACGCAAAAAACACACACTTTGAAGACGTAGAGAAAACACGGCAGACAAGCGATGGAGTGTTCCTATTTCCAGGTTCATCACCATCTCAGGAACATTACAGGCACACAACAATGATTGGGCTTTACCACAACAATTACTGAAGACATGCTTAAGGGTTGAGTTAGTCATAGAACCACTCCCCACCTCTGTAGAGGACTTTTGAAAATGACAGGATGGGCATTCTCCACAAGAGATACACCACCCCTGTCTCTGCAAAGGGCTTAAGATGATTGATTGCAAACAAACTCAGAGTGCATGAGGGCCTCATCGCCACTGGCATTTAAACTACATCTGAGGACAAGCACATTGCTAACATCTACAATAGATAGATTACCTTGTATATGCCCTCACCTTAAGGTGGTTGATATCAGGCATCGATATCAAGCACGTTAAGGTAGGAAGAAAGCACACAATGGAACATGGAATTTCACAAAGCCCATGCCCCCCAGAGGTGAAATGTACTTTACGATCACTGAATGTTCCCACAAACACATCTCTACAAGAAACATGTTAGTGTCTATAAAATCATGATAATACATATGAAATCTGAGGCATGCAAGATTCAAGATAGATAAAGTACACGGAGCAGCGGTATTGTTATGATTTGTAAATGAGATTGAAACATCATCAAAATCACTACACAGAGAGCATGAATGCTTCTACTAGCCACATCGAATAAGATATACAGCCTCATCGTCATATTAGGAACTAAGTCCAATTTTTTATTTCTTCCTAAAGGGATGCTAGGTCCGCATTAGTATAAATATTTTTCGTCATCCGCCCACTAGATAGAAACACTAGAGGAAGGGAAACAATAAATAAGAGAGGAGAAACAAGTGTCTTAGGGATAGTCACATAGGAGGGTGCCCCCAAGTCACCTACTGCAATGCTATGTCCATAAGACACACCACACAATGATGAAATCAGAGAGAGGCAATATAGAAGAATGATGATACAAATAGAAGAAGGTCACAACAGATGTAGTCTCCTGGTATCCTAGACCTTACAAGAGAATCAAGGGTCATTCCAGGAGGTCTCAACAACACATAACACATCATAGGGGAAGCACATCATGAGAGAGATAAAGGGTTAGGGATACTTACCTGTAGGGTCTTTGTATCAGATTTTTGAACTTGCGAACCTCTTGGAGAGGTACTCGATCATGTTTAGTGTAAAGTTTGAGTGGTTCTTAGGAAAGTATTATTTATTATTGTATGATTCTTGTTCCTTAAATCCTTGTTTAAATGAGACCTTTTGTTGCTTATGAGGGGGAGAACCACTATTATTTCCAACTGTTGACAATCATCTTACTCTTTTTCAATTTTTAGCGAGTTTTTATTGTTGATGCCATCTAACATAGTAACAGGAACCATCATGTACCATCTCACTCATTTGTATCGATTGTTCTATTTGTTGTTATGATATGTTTTGATTACCTCCCAATCCATATAAGGATAACGAAGGAGGAACCTCAACATAAATTCCATTTCTTTGTGGACGAGGTGGGTTATCTAACTTTTGCTTATCCACTTCAATCATTCCCATGATACTATCATAGTCTAGATAATCATCGTCCTCTACTTCCACTAAATCTTGTTCCAACATATTGTTATTAGTATGTTTAGGGAAAGGATTAGTGAAAATTTGTAAATTTTGATTCGGCGGAGCAACTGACTTATTTCTGTTATCATTCACACTCGATACTTGAATGATATTTGAATCGATGAGGTCTTGTATTTTGTGTTTAAGACACATACATCATTCAATATTATGTCCTTGTGTTTGATGAAAATGACAAAAGGTGTTAGCATCAAAGTAAGGTCCTTGTGCTTTGCTAAGATTGATGGTCTTAATCAGGGGAAGCTTTAGAATGTTATTACTCACAACATGATTCATGATAGAATGATAAGACTCAGATATCAGGGTAAACTTTCTTGGTTGATATGATGTTTTCTTCGGATTTGTGATAGCAGACACATTAGAAAAGTTGTTCATATTCGGTCCATTAATCTTGATGAAACTCCTATTATTATTATTCCTCTTAAATTTATTTTGTGATGATCCACCCATGGATTGACTAACTTGAGCCGATGAGTTTTGCTTTTCATACAGACTAGACAAAAGTTGGTTATCACAAAGGGCAGTGCATAAATGTTGAAAGGAGTTATACTTCATCAAGAGGATCTTATCACGGATGTTAGGTTGTAGATTTGTAATAAACACCTTCTGAACATCCTCATCTTTCATCTGATACTAAATTTACGTATATAAAGCTTGATACCGACTAATGAATTCAATTAGCTTCTCTTTCAGACCTTGCTTGCAATGATCTAAATCAATCAAAGAGACTTGAGGTCCAATGTTTGCTTGAAAATGTTGTAAAAATTTATCAATCAACTGCAAAAAGGAGTGTATTGAATTCAGAAGCAAAGAGCAAAACCATTCTAAAGCAGTATCTTTGAGAGATCATGGGAAAAGTTTTGCCAACAAGTCCTCTTCAAAATAAAAATCACTACACATAGTTGTGAATGCTGCCACATGAGTATTAGGATCACCTTTTCCACCATATTTTTCAAAGTGAGGAGTCTCAAACCTCTCAGGCATAGGAGTTCTCAAAATTGCATAGGAAAGGGGATTATGACCATGATATGTTGGTTATTAGGTTGCGAAGAATTTGTCAAGTTTGTTACTTTTTGTTGTAAAGCAATCATGCCCTACAAAAGTTGGTTTAGGATGGAATCATTAGGAGATGCAGTTTGCTATGAGGAGTTGGAACCAAAGTGAGGAGGTGATTGAGCTTGAGATATGATAGGCGGAGGCTGTGGATAGGTCAACAGTGGTTGGACATAATGGTAGGTGATAGGTGGTTGAGAATAACTATATGTAATAGGAGGTTGAGAATAAGCAGGATGAAGAGGTGGTTGAGAGCAATTATTCATAGAAGAGGTCCCCTTATGAACCAAATTCTGATAATTAAATCCCATATCTTTGTAATTAGTGCCATTAGATACTCCAATACCAGTGGTAGTATTACAAGCATTTGCATCAGTTGTTAAGATCGTTGATGCAAATGTAGATATTCTGGTAGTCAGTATAGGTACCGATACTTGAGTATGAGATGGTGATAAAGTGTTATTTATTGTTTGTGCACATTTGGTTACTAGAATAATATTGGTTTGTATAATGTGTGCTAATCCATAGATCGCATTAACACCATCTTGTCCCTCTTTTATCAATTCTCTTATGCTATGAATTGCAGGAACAACTTCTTCAGCTATCCTCTCATTTTCCATAAATGATTGAAAATCAGCTATCTCTTTATCAAGTTTTTCTATTTTCTCATCAGATACATATCCTGTCACTTCAATAGTATCATCAACATCATGAAAAGTTTTCTCTTCTATTGTTCTTGTGATGGGTGTAATATCTTGTAACATTTGAGTCTCTCCTTTTGTAAAGAAGGTGTTCAATGTGTGAACTTCTTCAAGAGCACTAGATCCCATGTGTCTTATGCTTCTTCTTAAAGAAATATTTCTCTTAGGACAGTGACTTATGAGACTTATGCAGCAATATGCACAAATTTTAGGCGCAAGATATATTGTAAATGCTTGATTTTTTGTACTTTTTCAATGCAAATATATGAAAGAAAAGGTGTTGTAAGGATTTTGATCAGGGGAAGAAAATAATATGTCTAATATTAGTTCAATATAGCCATAATATCCTTTTCAACACACTTTTGATGAAAATCTATAATGATGATAGGCCAAAACCTAGTGAAAATACACTTAAATATGCGATTTTTCACCAAATTTCAATGCAAAAGAGCATGACAAAGGGTGTTGTGAGGAAAATGATGATGGAATGAAAATTATATTAGTAATAACAGCCACCTAATAAAAAAATATCCGTCAAAACACACCTATAGTGCCACTCAAGATCAAACCCTAGTGAAAATATAGCAAAAATAGGCAATTTTTCACGATTTTTCAATTCCAAGACCTAGCAAAAGGGGTGTTGTAAAAAATTTTATGAGGTGAAGAAAATAATAGAAATTATATAAGTCACTTAGAAGCATAAAATATTTTACAACACGCTTAGGGTGCAAACTAGGCCAAACCCTAGGGCAAAAATAGCAAAAATGTGCAATTTTTCACCAAATTTTCAATACAAGAGGCCAATAACAAGGTGTTGTAAATATTTTTAGGAGGGGAAGCATATAATACCCCTTATATCATCCAATTAGTGCAAAAATATTCTTTACAACATGCCTATAGTGCAAATTTAGAGTGTCGACAAGGCCAAATCTAGTGAAAATCAATGTTTTTCAAGCCCTAGGTTTGAGATCTTGATGTAAAGTGCTATATGAATGTTTTGAAATCTGATGTATGATGAAAATTAAATCCTCTCATATCTTAAAATTATTTCCAAGCCCTAACATACAAAATGCAAGTTCAAATCTAGTGAAAAAGCAATGAAAATGCTAGTTTTTGTTGAAATTTTCTATGCAAAAATGCAAATTTTTGAAATCTAAATGCAAATTTGTCCTAAAATGCAATACTACAGCCAAATGCAAATTTGAATGAGTGTCTTAGATTAGTAGAAAAATTTGAAACAAGATTTTACCTACAAACCCTAGATTTTGGAATTACTAGGTTATATGCAAAATTCACAATTTTCAACAAAACCCTAGCAATTTTATGATGAAAATGCAATGCAAGATATTGAATTTTTGTAATTTTATGAAATTTAACTCAGATATAATGCAAAAATTACAAATTTGATGAAATTTAAATTAAGTGATACAACATGCAAACCCTAAAATGCCATTTTTTTTTCCAATTTTTCTAATTTTTTAATTTTTTGTAAGTTTTCCAATGCAATAAGATAAATGACTATATGAATGAATGAAATCACTACAAATCTGAAGCAAAAAACTCATCAAGGTGCAAATAAGTCCAACAACATGGGTTCACCAAAATGTAAAGGGTAAAATTTGGATAGTTGAGTCTTAGGTAGTTTTATGTGTGTATCCTCCTTTCACCCTTTCATTCAAGGACCTAGGGTCGAGTTGCAATGTACTATCATACCATAGGTCATTATGAGATGTAGTGAAGCTTGGATTTTTAAGATTTGATTTCTAATTATCTTCTCTTATGCTCAATTATACATGAAAACCCTAATTATGCAAATACGATAGCAAATAGATGAATATTAGAAAATGCTGCTATAGAAAGATGTAAAATAACAATTAACTATGCACCTATTTTTGGGGTTCAGAAGCAGAACAGTCAGGGACTAAAGAGCAGGTGCCCAAGTCTAAGGCCTTGCTTTTTGTCAGGATCTGCAAACAAGATCTGTAACTTGTTCCTGTTGTACCAAAGGTTTTCCCATCACGGAACTTTGAGGACTAATGAGTGGGCGCCCTAGTCCAAGGAGCTATTTTCTTCTCTAATATGTAATTCTGACACTCTGTTGTACCCTCATGTAACTTCACTTTATCTATAGCTTCAACCTGAAACCTGCAATCATGAAAACTTTGGGAGGGGGTTGTGGTGTTTAGAGGCTAGCCTCAGTCAAGCCCAGAGAGACATTCAAGTCTTCCAAACACCGTTGTCAGATAGAGAGTGAATGCCCTTGTGAGGCAGAGGTAAAAACCAAATGATAAATGCTCAAAAACATAATAGATGTCACCTTGTAGTGAAGATCTCATGGGAGGAAGAAGCTCTTCATGCCATGAGGAGATGATTGCTCAAATATGCAAATACAAACACATAGACAACACAAATCTACTCTTGCTACACAATGAAAGCCTTGAATCACCTTTAGAATGCTTAAAGTTCACAACAACCATTTAGTTATCATCTAGTTTATAAATGAATGCCTAAACATGCTTTTATATGCAACTACAAACACTCCCACCAAGAATTTCATAATTCAAACTTACCGTGTCGGCATAGGACCCAAATAACGGTCATAAGCCAACACCCAAAAATTAGGACTAACCCAAAATAGGGTAGGACTAGGGCGCAGGTGCCCAAGTCCTCCCCCACTATTTTGGGTAGGGTTAGGTTCAAGGGATCCCCCTAGGTCCCATTTGTCATGAAACTTAGGGATCATTTCATCGGGATGTCAAAAATATGATGCAAGATGTCCTAAATGCACACTAAAGACCCAGGAGGTAAACCTTGTGAGGGAAAAGCCCCCAAGGGGACATTTTCTGATGTTTTGTATTGTAATTGTAGTGTTATTTATGTAGAGGAAAACTAATGCGTTGTAGACTTAACATAATTCAGGGGTAAACCTATTTGAACAGTCCACTCTATCATTGCATTCCTACATTAAATTATCAACCAAGGAGCGTAAGCTTATGATGGAACTACATTGTAAGTGCCTTCAGGGCTCATATTCCTCCTAAATTATCTTATCCAAACCTATTTAGGCTATTCTATTATGCTAGAATTCACAAAAATCCAAGAATAGTAAAAACAACTACAAAATCTAGTGGCTGTGTGTACCAATAGCATAAGTTGTAGATGACTATTATCAACAGGAAATTACAGAATTAACTTAATACATCCAAAATGATAAAAGAACTAATGCTAACCTATAGAGGACTTAAATTGGATAAATCATGCACTTGTTCATGAGCCATACTACTTGTAATTCGACAACCAAAGAAATCTAAGTGACTCGTGATGTATCTATATGCAAATGAAAAATAGATTTAACAATGAATGCATAAAAGAACAAGTAAATAAATGAAGTGAGGATTAGTACCTTGAGTGGCTGGCTCAGGGGACAGACTCACTTAATTAAGAATCAAATCTAGTTCAGATTTCTACGCATCTTCATAACACATAGTTCATCCACTTCATATCATAAAAAAAAATCTCTTTCAGATTGTAATCAATAATGACATTCCTTAATAAAACATGTCTGCATCTTCTAATATAGAAAATGGAGTAACAATAGAGTAACAATTGAGTAACTGGAAATAAAAGTAACTACTTGATATCTAACTCATCCCTTCTAACTTATACAAAAATAGGAGAGTTTTATGCAACTACTAACTAACTTCAACTATCAATCCATTCCTAGATACTAGGATATAGGTTTGAGATCAATTTATTAATCTAACTAAATAGAGGAAGGAGAGTCCTATCCAAACAAGAATTCTTATGCAACAAATCTCATGAAGAACACAAATAAGCTACATTTGAAACAAGTCTTCTTCTTCTTCTGCATTTATTTCTGTCCATGATGGTTCACATTCATCCTCCAGCTGCCTGCATGTTTGGCGTCCAGCTTTACTTCCTTTAATTCTTCTGTCTTCAGCTTAGTTGCAAATGCTCATTTCCTTGATGACACGTTCTTGCTGCACAGGGGTTAATTCATAAAACATATGCACACAAATAACCTTCATGACTAAACCATAGGATTCCATTTATGTTGCATGCATACTCATATTTAAATCATTCAATTGATAACATCATCACCATATTCCTTATTAATATCATAGGGTCAAACGCTTGCAAAGTATATAAAAATACAACATATATTGATGGTGATGTTGGTAAAGTGTCTGGAGGATCATATAGAAAAGTTCTTAAAAGCATATAAAACAACATAAAAAGGGGTCAATAATTTAGCCCATCATTCCCCCCAACTTCGCCTTTTGCTTGCCCTCAAGAAAAATCATTGAATTGAACACCTAGGGAAGAAGATTGTAGTGCAAAGTAATCTGCCTCAAGTCTATTATTTCTCTGACTCCTGAACCCTGTTTAAGATAAAAAAAACCATTGTAACAAGTAAGCCTATCCAATCTGACTGACTCTGTGTTCGTACACTCGTCACCCTTTTTGCTTGTCTAATGTGGTACTGGATAAAGGAGAATAGGAGGATGAAATGTGAGTGAAAACCATCCTACTCCTATTTGCTCTGAAATCTAGATATACTTGTGCAGTCTCTCAAACCTATTCATAAAATTGTGAAAAGAATGGGGCTCCTTCCTCTACAGTGCTGGAGTCAGACTATTCCATCTATCTTGCACATACTTGAGACAATTTTGAATCATAGGCCCTACTAATTGTTGTATCCTCCTGTGATCTCGTAGTCATAAATCCATAATTATTTTACCTGGGCCTTTGTGTGAGAGGAGTGTTAGCCATTGGGTGAGGATTTAGTGCTTCCCTTCTAACCTGTAGTGTCACTATTTTTTCTTGTTCCTCATACTTATTCATCAACTCTCCTCTGAGATTTTCATTCTTGATGTATGATAACAGTGCCCTAACCTGCAAATCCCAAACATACATTGAAGGGTTCCATTCTATGTCCTCTTCCATTAAGTAGTTATGCAAACAATTGGTCTTGCTCCTCTAAACTGACTTCTTTAAAATGGTTGTAGAAAATATGCCTTGAATGTAAAGCAGGATGACTATTAATGAATCTATTAAACTAAAAACTAAGGAACTTTTCTTTCAAAAATAATTCATATACCCCTAGTGGAGGTCTACACCCAATGATCTGTATAGTCCTGTCAATTACCTATGTCAGCTTATCCTCCAACCTTTTTATCACCAAATTCTTTTCTTCTATTCATGCATTGAGATTCTATTTTTCCTTTTCCCAGTTTTCCTTTTCTTGATTGAACTCATGAGTGAGTTTCATTAACTCAAAACCTAAAGACAAAGTAGTGTGGTATACTGGAGTTCTTGTTACAAGAGGTTGTGGAGTGATTACCTCATTTTCTTCAGCATTTGTTTTACTTACAGCCATCTATGCTAACAAATCTAAATTAGTTCCATGGCCATAGGTCTAAATCCTCTCCTCCAACTCTTGTATTCTTTTCTCCTTTTCTTTGTCCTTCTCTTCATATCCTTTCACCTATTCTTCCAATTGTTTTATTCTATTAAGCTCAACTCGCAGTTCTTTTCTTATGTCTCTATCCTCCAACAATTCTTTTTCTTTCTCAAAATTTAGACCTTCATCACTATCATTCCTAGCTATATCAAAAACTTCCTTAGTAGAACTACTAGGAACTAACTTTCCCATTTTCTTTGCAATATATGGATCCTCTAAATCAGAAGCAGAAGTCGAAGAAACATACCTTCTCTTTTTGGCAGATACATTAACATTTTCATAGGCATCAGCAGAGACATCCTCAGGAACATCAATAGGCACATCATTAGGGGCGATTCCTCCTTTATCTGAATCTAAATTCACTGGTGTTGGATCATAATGATGTTATCCTTCACCTTCTTCCTGCCCCTGTTCTTTAACAGTTCTTTCCTTCACACTCTACCTCTTTATCCTTCTTGAGGCCTGGGAGTAGAGGTCTCCTATTTGGTTTCATCTTTCCTTTTCTTTTTACTCCTCTTCCTCTTCGTCTCCCCTGCATCTTCTCCCTTCTCAGTGCTCTTAGGCTTCTCAACACTTCTCTTATTTCTCTTTTTCTTAACAGGTGTTGAATCAATACCTCTCATAGGTTTAGTTTTAGAAGATGAAGGTTCCTCTACTATTATAGGCCTATCCTCTAGAGTATTATCCTCTTGCAGCCCCTCTTGCATAGGCTCAATTTCAGGTCTAGAGTCATATAGGGGTTCATTCTCTACTTCAGGTTCCTCTAATAGTGTTGTGATATCTACACATTATTTAAAAGCTTCCCAATCAACCTGAGGGTATTGAATTCTTAGGCTCCTCTTGATCAATAAGGCTATTAAACAATGATGGGACAATATATTGTCCACTTGTTTCTTCTAGTATTTAGATGCCATCCTTTTCAACCTATTATACAGGAAATTGGGGATGTTGACCAGCTTATCATGGCGAAGATGATTGAGCAACTTAAAATGTACAATATACAGCAAATTATGCCGGCCATCACAGGTAATATATTTAATGATGTATGAAGCACATTTTCCCTAGAAAAATGGAAGGGATAATCTTTTTGTACCTTGTGTCGTCGAGTCCAAATGCTCTCCTCTCTCACAGAATTCTTCCCTCGCTATGGCTGCATCAGCATGAGCTGGATACTCAGACCCTGTGCGCAGCAATCCTATGACTTGGGCAATGGCCATCTCTGAAGCATCTACTATCAATCCCTTAACCATTGCCTCATCATACTGTAGTGTGGCTATAAATTCCTTTGCCATTTTGTTATCATACTCTGTCAACTTCAAAAAGTAGTCCAACCATCCTACTCTAGTAAAGAGGGTAGCACTAACACATCCTCTAATATTTCTTTATGCGTAGATGGCTCTCGTTGTACTACATCACCCCCCATTATGCATGTATTCTGCAATTTCTTGAAGTCTCAATTTCTTCAATTTTTGCTAAACTCTAATTCTACCACCTTGAAGAGAACCTACCTACAGTTTACTGCCCCTTTTCTATTCCTCCCACTGCAACTTTCTCAGGGTAACAAATTCATACTTTGGTGAAACAGGGAAGGTTTACTATTTTAGAAAATGGCATAGGATGTTCTAAAAAAAAATAAAGATAGCAAAAATGGTGAAAACCAAAAAATTAAACCCCTCCCCCCAACTAAACTGTGAAGTGACCTCACTTCATGTGGCAATTGAAATGCAAGGAAGAGGAATTATTAATTGGAATGATGATAAACATTTTTGCATGCATGAAATAAATAAGAAGTAATAATGAATATAAAAGGAAAGCTAAGTATAATCATTGAAAATTGCCATATGTACACACGTTATGGAACAAATGATTAGCTCACCTTGGAATTTGAGAACACATACTCAGCAGTTTATTTGATACAAGCAGGATGACATGCATGCAGATGAATGGTAAGGTGGCGGGTACTGCAAAGTTGATTAATGCGACAGCTTGCCATGCAGGAATGAACAACTCACTAGCTTGAGTTGACACCTTTGCAATGGTGCTAAAGTTATTGCGTGATGAATGAAGCAATGTGTAGATGATTTGAAATGAGCAGGAAAAATGGTGTATTGCATGCCAAAGTAGTGAAGATATTTGCAGATGGAAGTTGCTATGGGTGCCTCCAACACAGGTCCCGACTAAATAGTTACCTAGGCAATATATCAGGTCCCAACTGAAAGTGAAAAATAGGTCCTTCTGGAATTGACTGTGGTCATCATGGATAATGTGTTGTGTGTGCATGTGAATTATAAAGCATGAAAAATTAGGTGTCAACAACAGGGGTTGAGTATTGCAACTCAACCTCTACATCATTAGATAGGATTGGTGGATCATCTTCTGACGGTGTATCAGCTAGTGTCACAGAATCTTCATTAGGAGTGCCAGGAGTACCATACTGAGTAGCTAGAGAAACAAGAAAGTCATCCTTTTGAAGTGGCTTCTTATACAGTTTCAGCCTATGTCCATTTACTAGAAATGAAAATCAAACCTCATCAATGGTCTGTAATTGGACTACACCATTAGGAAAGACTTGTTTAATCTCATAGGGTCCCAACCAACAAGACTAAAGCTTGCCCTTGAAGTCCTTGTATCTTGAATCATAGAGTGCCCAATCACTGGCAGTGAATTCTTTAGTCTTGATATACTTGTCATGCCATTTGACTCTTTGTTTCTGTATGACCTCTGTGTGGTGGATGGCTTCTAATTAGATTTCATCCAGAGCATTCAAATGTTGTAGTCTGTCCTGTTGAGATGCTGTCAAATCCATCCCTAATTCCACTATTGTCCTCAAGGTTTTGTATTCAAATTCTATAGGCAGGACTGATGTCTTACCATAGACCAATTCATAAGGTGTAAACCCTGTAGCTGTCTTCTAGGTAGTTCTATATGCCCAAATAGCTTCTGGTAACCTAGAAACTCAATCTCTTCTATGAAGTTGTACTATCTTTGTCAAGATGTTCTCAATTTCTTTGTTTGTGACTTCTACCTGACCATTAGCTTGAGGATGGCAGGGAGTGGACTTCTTGTGTCTAATCTGATATTCCTCTACCAGTTTAGTGATTAAATCTGAGGTGAATTGTGGGCCTTGATCAGTCACTATCTCCCTTGGTACACCATATCTAGTGAAGATGTCCTCATATAAAAATTTTGCAACATTGCCATCTCTAGAAAACTACAAGGCTTTAACTTCCACCCATTTGGTTAAGTAATTAGTACATACCAGGATATATTCCTTGTTGTTTGAAGGAGAGATAGGACCAACAAAATCCAGTCCTCACTTATCAAAAGGAGCTAATGAGATTTGTGGCTGCAAAGACATTTCATCACTTCTAGTAGGTCTCCCCATCCTTTGACACTGATCACAACTTCTCTAGTATACTTGACAACATCTTTATGAAGTGTTGGCCAGCAATATCATGTTGCCAATATTTTGAAGGTTGTCCTTTTGGCTGCAAAGTGGCCACCACAGGGTTCATCATGATAGGCCTTTAGTATATCAAACACCTCATCCTCTCTGATACATCTTCTCATAATGTTATATGGGCCAGTGTAAAATAGGAATCCAGAAATCCATGAATAAGGAAAACATTTGTGAACTAGCTGTCTCTTCTCCCTTGGAGAAAAGTAACCTGGAATCTGCCCAGAAACCAAATAGTTGGCTATGTCTGCATACCATGGAGTGTGTATAGTTAGAGAAAATAAATGCTCATCAGGAAAAGAGTCATCAACCACTCCTTCTGATGATTGTGTGGGCAGTCTAGACAGAAACTCAACAACTACATTAGCTTTCCCTAGTTTGTCAATAATTGTTATGTCAAATTCTTGTAGTAACAACAACCATCTGACAAGCCTACCACCCACTATTAGCTTATTCATCAAATATCTAATTGCTGCATGATATGTGTGTATGAATGCTTTATGACCAGTAATGTAGTGTTTGAATTTGTTAATGGCATAAACAACTGCCAACATCTCTTTTTCTGTCACAGTGTAGTTCAACTCAGCTCCCTGTAGATTCTTACTTACATAGTATATTGCATACTCCTTAGTTCCTTCTTGCTGGCCTAGAACTACTCCAATGACAAAGTCTAATGCATTTGTGTGGATGTGAAAAGGTAGTGTCTAATTTGGACCTCTGAGAATCAGAGCCTGTGTCAAGGATGCTTTTAGCTTTTCAAAAGAAGTTTGACAATCTGGTGTCCATTCAAATTCACTGTCCTTTGTCAATAGAGTAAACAGAGGTGCAGCAATTTTGCTAAAATCCTAAATGAACCTCCTATAATAACCTACATGTCCTAGGAAGCTCCTTACATCCTTCTTTTTCTATTAAATAGGTAGGGTAGAGATAATTTCGATCCTCTTTGGGTCAACTTGTATGCCTGCACTTGAGATAAAATGTCCCAAAACTATTCCTTGTGTCATCATCATAAAACACTTTACATTTCTCAAAGATAGGTTTGTTGGCAAGAGACACATTATGGCAACAAAGTTCATCCCACACATCCGCAGGACATGGTGTGCCTATACCAGAAGTCAGATTGAAGAATGTTGTGGTTCGATAAGCAAGAACAGAGCATGTGGCAAGATCCAATAGTCAGGTCTGAATCTCTTAGAGGAAGCATCTTTGTAAAGTGCGGACTGGGGAAAGTCAAGAGGAATACCTTGACTATTAGATTCCAGGAATTGAGCCTCTGGTGATAAGAGAGTGAAGAGGTATGAGTATCTAAGTTTTGGGGTCCGGTTTGGCAGAATAGACAGAGGAAGAACTGACAGACAGAGCATCAGAATTATTCTGGATGAGATATTGATGGTGATCAAGGTTCTTAAGGTATCATCCATGATTGGCTGACATGTTAGATGACTTCTATAAGTTTCTTCTTGATCCGCATCACTTGGTGAGCAAGGATTTAGTCGACAGACTAAAGTTTGGGAAAATATTGACTATTCCAGATGCCGA
This sequence comes from Cunninghamia lanceolata, assembly GCA_027924645.1. Classification (NCBI taxonomy): domain Eukaryota; kingdom Viridiplantae; phylum Streptophyta; class Pinopsida; order Cupressales; family Cupressaceae; genus Cunninghamia; species Cunninghamia lanceolata. Next base: position 14,940,686 of record BSBN01000822.1, on the reverse strand, counting down.
CTAGAAAGAGGATGAAATCCATAGTGCGGATATATATACTAGATGGATTTGGATATAAATGTGTTGTGTGTGTGTTGATATGTGTGAATAAAGGTAGAAGTATATTGTGAAATCAGTAAGGCAGGTCTGGTATGTGAAAGGACAGTAGCATAGAAGAAGAGGAAGAATGAAGTGCAGTAGATCAGTATATAGAGCCTAACCGAAACTAAACTCCAGCATATGTGGATGCTTCTCATCAGTTCAAGTATCTTGTTACTCTCTTTATCTCTTGTAGGTAGTGAGCCTCTTGTGAGTAGTGTTCTTAGGCAGTAAGCCCTACTTGGCAAGTGCCATCTTTTGTATTTCTATTCTTCTAACAGAGAATACATTTTTGGGTTAATCACCTTGTGGTTTTCTCCCTTAATAGGGTTTCCACATCAAAAATATTGTGTCATGTGTACTAAGTTTATTTCTGCTTTCATGTTCATTTAAAGCTTATGTGTTTTAGTTGATTAAGAAGAACAGAAAGTTAAAATAATTAAGATAACTAATTCACCCCCCTCTCAGTTATCAACAAGGTTGTGCTCTGTACATCTCTTCAAAACTTTCTCCAAATTTTGTAAAGCTTCATCATATGTTTCACCATATGTGTTGAAATCATCCATATAAATCTCCATACTATCATGGGCAAAATCAGAGAAAATACTAAGGATTTCTCTTTGAAAAGTGGCTGGAGCATTGCACAGACCAAAAGGCAAGATAGAATATGCATAGGTCCCCTAAGGGCATGTAAATGTTGTCTTATCTTGATCCTCTGGTGTAATCTTGATTTGGTTATAGCCACTAAAACCATCAAGAAATGAGAAATATTTCTTACGTGCTAAAGAGTTAAGAACTTGATCAATGAAGGGCAATGGAAAGTGATCTTTCCTTGTGGCAGCATTTAGTTCTCTATAATCAACACAAACTCTCCATTTGCCACCTTTCGTAGGAACTATGACCAATGGTGAAACCCATTCACTATCTGAAATGGGGTATATGAACCCTGTATCTAAAAGCTTTTGAAGTTCTACTTTCACTATCTCTCTAAGAGCAGGATTCATGCATCTCTGTTGCTGTCTTATAGGCCTATGGCCATCATCAATGTATATTTTATGTATACACAAAGCAGGATTTATGCCCTTCATGTCATTGTAATCCCATGCAAACGCTGCTGAGTGGGTTTGTAATACTACATGCAGGGATTGCTGCTACTTGTCAGTCAATGCATTATTAACAATCAACACTTTTCCTGGCTTGATTTCTAATGGTTTAGACATTTCTTGCATAGAGGACAAATCAAGGCTAGGTATTACTGGTAAGCATTGTTGTAGTAACAAAGTATGAAATATTTGAGATACTTCCTCTGAGGAACTGGTAGGTATTATGCTTCCTAAGGGATCTTGTATGCAAGATAAATAGTCTTGCTACTACGGATGCATTCCACGGTCATTTTGTACAATGTGAGTAATCAAATCATCTTCATCTTGAATATCCAGTAAGGGGCTACGTTCAATAGTTATCAGGGTTTGCAAGGAATAGTTGTCCTCATCTTCTAGGGTAGGCCAAATGGTCTGCTCAAGCTCATGGTATGGTTGGGTTGGTGGGTAGAGAACCAATTTCTTGGTCACAGTCCCATTGGATATGATCATTTTACCAAACTTGCAACCTATAAATGCATCTTCTGTGGCAAGCCATGGTCTACCTAGTATAAGAGGATAACCAGAAAGATTAACCTTTGGTTGTAGGACTATGAAATCAGTAGGGTATTCCCAAGAATCTAATGTAATGACCAAATCCTCAATGACTCCTTCAAGTTTGACTGTAGACCTATCAGCTAATTGCAAGACTATCTAAGTAGGCCTAAGGTTGTTCAACTGGAGTGTCTGCATTGTCTCCTTAGTCATTACATTAATTGCAGCACCTAAATATATCAGAGTATTCTTAATCAAAGTCCCATTGATTTTGACATCCACCACTGGACTACCTAGATCTGTATATTTTAGAACAGTTATGTTCCCCAACATTATGTCAGCTAGGTTGCCCAAAACATGAACTATCTTTGGGTCTATTCTCTTTCTTCCTAGTTTCTTTATGCATAGATCTCAGATAGTCTTAGTGTAGATGGGAATATCTTTGATGTCTTGGATTAAGGGAATCTTTATGCTTATGTCTTGCAACTGGCCTATGAGGTCATTTTCAAACTGTGCTGGTTGTTTCTAGATAGCCAAGCATTCAGGGAAAGGAGGCTTAGGATTTGAAATGGTCTAAGGTTCCTAAGTTGATTCAGGTTCCAAAGGTGGTTTATCTGAGGCTTCCTCTGTGGGTTCTTCATTTTCAAGTTTTGTAATTTGGGGAGATGAAGGACCTGCAAGTTCCTTCCCTAATCTGAGATGAACATTACTTACTTCTACCCCATAGGTGGGGTATTGCATCACCTCGTTAGTATAAGCCTATTGAACAGGCTTGTTGTTAGGGCTAGGTGCAGGTTGGGCAGGGATTTGGGTAGGTCTAGGAGGTGGATTTTGAGGTGTTGATGGTAGCATTATGGTTGGTTGTTATGGTTGAGATGGAATCATAGGTTGCTGGTAATTTGCATTTTGCTACCATTGTTGGTTCTTGTTCCATTGAGGCTTCTATTGAGGTTATTGTGTAAGCCACTTGGGATTATAGTTGGAACCTTGAAAACCTTATTGGGGCCATGGGTTTGGCTGATGTTGGTTCCAACCAGATTGTGGAGTAGGCCATTGTGGGTTCTACTAGAGATGTTGATTACTAGGACATGGCTGAGTGTTCCAAGTAGATAAATTTTGGTTTGCAGTAGGAAAGGGTGAATTAAAATTTAGTGGATCAGAGGGCATAACTTGTCTTTGCTACCAAGGTCTCCTTTGAGCTATGAAGAACAATTGTCCATCCTCTACTTCAAACGGCTGAAATTATGGCCTTTCAACCTTCTCCTGCTAGATGCTTGCCACCCTCTTGCATTTACAACTGGCCTTCCTTTGCCTACAACTAGGACAGTACTCAATAAGCATTGCATCAGCTTCTTCTTATTTCTTCTTGATGTGAAGAGTGTCCAATTGTGTAGCCATATGGCTGATTATGTCCTCCTTCATGTTGGACAGCAAATTACTGATTTCCACTCTTGAAACTCCATTGGTTGCCTTGTTTGTAATGGATGTCCTTTCTCCCCTTGGTCGTCTAGTGAAAGTCCTTGAATAATTTTGGCAGACTTTACAAATGGACTCAAAAGGTAGCTAAGAAATATCACCTTTCCCAATGAGATTCAAAGTGTCCATGCAATCATCCTTAACCCCTCTCAAGAAAATTAGTTTTAATGATTCTTCAGATAATCTGTTTTGGGGGTTCTTCAGAGCAAACTGGAATCTTTCAACATAATCCTCAAGTGGCTCCTCCTCCTTTTGTGACATCCTGAAGATGTCGTCTCTCCTCCTATCATGTCCTCAGCAGTAATCTTGGTATTTCTCCAAGAATTTCTCCTTCATAGTATCCCAGTCTAGAATGACATATTTTCCCAACCCCATAAACCATCTCAAAGTTGCATCCTTGAGGGTAGAAGGAAAGAGTTTCAGCCTGTGAGCGTCTGAGGTGTAGTCATAGCTCCTACACAAGATATCAAACTCAAACAGTAACATATTTGGGTCCTCTGTCACCAGGCCATAGAAGACTGGTAATGCTGATGGTGGAATATTTTTTAGTACTATAGCCCTCTCCTAATCAGTGATAGGAAACTCAAACGTTGCTTGCTCTAGTGGATCCTCCACCACAACATCTACCATGGTTCTAAAGGTCCCTTCTGTAGTTGTGGAAGAAGTTGATGAAGATGTAAGAGGAAATTCTTCTTCAACACTTTCTACTGTATAATTAATAAAGTTAGTTGTTTCTTCACTATCCTAAAATTTTGAAGGGAGGAATCTACCTTAGTTATCTATCTGCCTCTGCATATAGTGAATTTGGGTTTATATTCCAGCGGTCCTACACAATGTTAGTATACTTTCTGGTGTTTCTTGAAAAGTGAATTTATTAATCCTAATGCTGGAATCAAAATTTAAACTATGAAGCATGTAAAAAAAAGAGCCTATGAAGGCAGCACCATCCCCGGCAACGGCACCAAAAATGTAGAGGAAAACTAATGCATTGTAGACTTAACATAATCCAGGGGTAAACCTATCTAAACAGTCCACTCTATCATTACATTCCTACATTAAATTATCAACCAAGGAGCATAAGCTTATGATGGAACTACACTGTATGTGCCTTCAGGGCTCATATTCCTCCTAAACTATCTTATCCAAACCTATTCAGGCTATTCTATTCTGCTGGAATTCATAGAAATGCAAGAATAGTAAAAACAACTACATAATCTATTAGCTATGGTGATCCCGCAGAGATTCAGAAGCATTAGGGTAAAATTTGTTCATGCAACTATATTCTAGTTTTTTAGTATTTTTTTCTAGTTTTTTCTACATCCTAGTAATTGGCATTTTCAGAGGCCTTCGAAGGCCTTCGGAGTGGAATTTAGGGTCAAGACTTTCTCTGGTTGCTTTTGAATGGTAGCCACTAACACGGCTCAACGTAACTCAATCTAGCTCTTTAGGAGATCTTTCCAACGAGTCTGAAATGTCCAGATTTTGACTAGCTGGCTAGAAGTTATGACCCTGCCTAGTGGGGTCCAAAATTTAGTACTTTTTTTGAAATTTTGAAAAAAATTTGAAAATTTGAATTTTAGTAGTTTTGTCACCTTCCAACTATCCATTTCAAATTCTATGGATAAGGTGACCTTTCACATTCTTGCTCATTGTATATATTCAACTTTTGATGCAATAAGAAATCCTCTTTGGTTGCTTGCAACTTCTTACAAGTTATGTACATTGAGCATTTTGTTTATTTTTACAATACCACATGCCCAGCGCTAGGTATTGTTATCTGAATTCTCCATTAAAATTTAGATCAGTGGTATTAGAGTAGTTCACTCCTATATGTCACATCATACACGGTCTGGTTATGCAAGGTTGGTGTCATGCCCACATTTCCCATGCAGTCACGACGTGCATCACACGTGTCATGTCCACATTTGACATGTGGTCATGACACGAAATATCAAAAAAAAATTCCACGCTTCCCTAGAAACCCCCTCGCACGCGTAAGCATGCTCGATGGCGTTACGCTTAAGGCGTAAACATGACAGTTGAATGTAGGGTAATGCGTTTACTTGCGCATACCAATTGCAATAAAGGCCAACTAGGGGGTTGAAGCGTCGTGGTTAACGTCCCCAATAGGGTTAGGATCAACGATCGAAACCCTAAGTTAACCTATGTGAATGAAGGGATTTTGACATAAGTCAAAATCAATAGCCAAAATCAAATGCATGATAGAAAATAATTTAATATAAAAATCTAATGTCGATACTCAGAAAATAATAATAATATAATCCTAAATAGGGTTAAATTTCACTAACCTAGCTAAACCCTAAATCCTAAGAAAATCTGGCAGCATAACGCCTCACAGGCGTGATTAGGGTTTATTATAATTAAACTAATTTTGATAGAAAGGTTAACTGGTTTGGTTTTATATTATCTACATCTCACTAGTTGAATTGATAGATCAGTTGAATAAGTAAATTTGTACATTTTTCAACAAAGCTTCATCAATTTGTTCTCCTTAACGTTTTCTATAATTTAACAAATTTTTCAACAAAACTTGATCAATCTGTTCTCCTTCACATTTTCTATAATTTAAAATATTTTTCAACAAAGCTCGATCAATTTGTTTTTCTTCATGTTTTCTATCAATCAGAGTTATCACTGTATCCTTTAGATTATTCCTAATTTCTTGGTAGATCATATCACAGAAACATGTTTAACTAACTTCGTTTAAATAGTTTACTAAGTTTCCAAGTTGGTTTGAATGACGCCTTGATTAAAAGAATAAAATAGTTCTAGATATAATTAAAAAGGAATTATGAAATTAATGACAATCCAGCTTAAAATTAACCTCGTCGAATTAGGCTTTATGATTAAAAGATTAACCCAACTCTTAAAATAATTACATCTCAAATAATTAAATTGTTGTAAAAATTAATTAAAACAAATAAAATCCCTTGTAATAATCAATTTTAAAAAAATCAATACTATATAAAATCCCTCTAATAATAAACTAGTCGATAAATTATCATACCACTAACCAATAAAAATAACTCTCCAAATGAATTAAAGATTCCCATTTTATATAAATCACAAATCCCATTCTAAAATTAAATTTTGAAACAAAAGAAATAGAATAATGGTGTGGGAAATAAAAGAAATAAGGGCACTTTTAAATGTAAGCCCTAAAATCCCTTCAATAAAATAACAATTTCCTTATGGCCAAAAGAATACTATTTTCTTTTCATTTCTCATTTTATTTTCTCCTCTTTGTTTTTCTCTTCTTCTTTCTTTTTCCTTCTCTCATTTTGCCTTTGGATAAAGTTTGCAGGTTTAATGGAGGCCATATATGAAATGCATATGATAGCATTAATATATATATATATATATATATATATAATGTGAATATTGTTCATTCTGTTTTTTTTTGTAAAATAAATATATATTTTTTGGTTTAAATGCTAAATCCCCAAATGTTATGGTAGTGGGGAGTGGTGCTGCTGGAGACGGCGGCAGCTGCAGCGTGTTGAGGAGGGCGGAGGTGTTGAGGACTGTGGAGCAGCGGCCGCAGGGTTTGGAGCTGCGGAGAGGGATAGACTGTGGGTTGTGGCGAAGCCGGAGTTGCAGTGGCTGCGGGGAGTGAAAGGTGTCGTGGCGGGGTATACGGCGGAGGGAGTTGGGAGCACGGGGGTCTGTGGGAGATGGGGGGTGTGGGGAAGGACAGAGCCCCCACCCACATCCCACAGAGTGGGGTGTGGGTGGGGGCTCCGGCCCCTCCCCAAACCCAATGTATAATGCAGCGACGGTGGGGGGGGTTCGAACCCCCCCAACCCATCTCTTTTTTTTTTATTATTTAAAGAAAACTGTAACACAAATACAGTCTGGTCAAATAATTTTCATAGTCAATTATTTTTTTTATGAGTTTTATATATATATATATATATATATATATATATATATATATATATATATATATATATACACACACACACACAGCAAAAAACACAATTAAATTCAAATCACAGTTTTAATTCAATTTCAATACATTGCATATTAAAAATATAACTATATATATTATGTTGTATATGTAATGTATTTTTTTTTTGTTTGACAAAATTAATAAAATTAGTTTACAATTAAATACATATAAATGCAAACATTCATATATATATATATATATATATATATATATATATATATTCAATTATAATTTTTCTTCCAACACTTACAAATTTCCTTTTTTTTAAAAGCAAATAAGAAAAGATAGATTGTTTTCTTTTTAAATATCAAATTTATCTATAAGGCAAGGAACTCTCTTTTTTTTTAAAAAAGAAAAGAAACAAATGCATTTAATTAAATACTTCCAATATATAACATCAACTAATTTTTTTTTTCATATGAACAACATACAAATTTCATGTTTGTCTCAACAATAAAACCACAACTTTCCTATTTGATATTTTTAAAATAAACATACAAATGAAATAGCTTAAGACCAAATTTTTTTCCTTCAACATTTTTTTGAATGATAAGCATTAAAATCAGCAAATATTAAATTTCTATTTCAAATGTAAATAGCTTATACGCACAAATTAAAATACACTTTTACAACAAGAGAGAGAGAACAATGTTCTCCTCTTTGCAAACTAACAAATGTTACAAAATTCTAACTTGAACATGCTCTCTCTCAAGGGCTAAAAGAAATAGAATAACAACTCCAAGAACAATCATGTTTTCTTCAACTTCACAAACTTAGCTCCAATGAACCTGCAATATCACAAGAAGGGGAAAGAAGCCACAACAACTTGCTCTCCTCCCTACCATAGACCCGCTAGTGGGTCACCCCCGAGCTAGGGAGGTCATCCACACACTTGAAAACTCATACCACATCACAACAAGGCATTCAACAACCAAACACAAATTTACTCCCATGGTTAACACAACACAAGAACTCACTCAGGAGGAGTTCAATGGGGTAGGGGACTAGACAACACTCAACTCAAAAGTGCCACTCCTAAAATATCCCAATACAAATACATCTCAAGGCCTCAAGCCAACACTTTTAAACATAATTTTCACAAAGATTCCATTTGGCTCTCAAGCCATTTCACATATTTCACATATTCTCATATTGCCCTCAAGGCTACAACACCACAAAATCAAGGAAATGACCCCGAGGAGGTTCACTCCTCCCCCACCCCACACTTGTTGAGCATCTTCTCCCAAGTGGGAGAGGCTCTTACAACACCATTACAATTTTTCCCCACAACAACAAGTAAAAACTCAAAAATAGAACTCACACATAACATCACACAAGCAAATAAAATGCATAAGGGAAGACCTTAGCCTTGAACCCTACCTTTAAAAGCCCAATTTGGTAGATGGTTGAGAAGAGCTCCTCCAACTCCTCCTCCAAAATAAGCCACAAAACTCTCTCCAACTTTTTCCCCAAAGTAAATTAAAATCAATAAAATTTGCCAAAAATTCAACAACCCCCTACCCTTCTCCAAGTGGGATTATAATAAGCTCTTCCCATGATCCTTGAGGAATGGGGAGGTGACACATGTCTCCTCCTCACTCCTCCTCCCAACTACAAGCAAGACCCATGGAATGGGTGGTGACACATGTCAATCACCCATCACCAAGTCTCTCTCTCCCCTCCACTTGTCCTCTCTAAAACATGTGGGAGAGAAAAGTGGAGCTTAAGAGGGAATGGATGCCACATGTGCCCCATTCCTTTCCTCCTAAGAGGGACCACACAACCCCAAGGTACCCTCACCAATTATGGAAGAGACTTGGAGTAAAGTCCTCCACAATTAAGGGGTCTTGGAGGCTTCCCCAACCTCGGGAAGAGGAAGGGATGAGATTGAGTGTTTGACTCACTCATCCTCTCCCTCCCATGCCTCCATTTTCGTCACTTTACTTTAGGGTGAAGTTAAAGTGACCAAATGGAGGTTTACCTAGGGTTACACAAGTCAAAAAGGTCCCTAGACCCAAGGGGTACAACCCAAGGTCAAGTTTAGCCCATTTTGAGCACCAAGGGTTGAGTTAAAGCACAAGAAAAGGGGTCTCAAAAATTATAACTTAAAAAAATGAAATTCAAAAGACAATATTCTTACAACACCAATTAGAATTCAAAATAAAAAAAAGGGTAGACTTAGCCCGACTAACAACATGCAACACATTACAGAAACTCATCATGCACATGGTTGATCTTGGTTCCTCTTGGAACTAGATCGACTTCACAAGGGAAAACAACACCGTGTGTGGGATGATCTCTAAATTTCTGTGGCTTTGTTAGAAATACCTACACACTCAAATGAAAAGTTAATTCCACATATATATAATAGCTGAAGCAAATTGAAACATAAACTCACATACAACATCACATATCCATATAAGCATCACATTACAATTAGATTCTAAATTATGCATTTCAAACATCCATTCCCAAGATTGAATCACAAAACAAATTTCTAACTAACATCACATGATTAGTTTTCCCATAACATCATAATATAATCCATATGTCTAACATCATCAGTAAATCAAAATCCAGTCTAAACACATTGTAATCATACTAAGCATAACCAATCCACATACAGCATATAGTCTAATAGTCTAGAAAATTTTGGATCAACAGTCCCATAAGTCTAAATATATCTCTAATAGTAAAATAAATAGTCAAATGTAAGGGAATAAAAAGGTAGGCCTCACATCCTCCCCCTCTAAGATTGTACTTCCTCCTAGAAGTCATCAAAGAGGTGAGGATAAAGGGCCTTCAATCTCGTTGCATCCTCCCATGTCACTGTGACCTCATCGTACATGTCCCACTAGAGCCTAACCTGGTCTAGCTCTCGACCTCGAAGGCCCAGCGTCTGACGAGCCAATATGCGAATTGGCTCCAAAGCCAGCTAACCGTCTGCCTCTATCTGAAGAGCACTCCAATCCAATACATGAGATAAATTAGATATGTAACGCCGTAAAACTGAAACATGAAAAACATCGTGGATACGTGACAGGCTAGTTGGTAAGGCTAGACGATAGGCTACGGGTCCTATCCACTCCAAGATCTCAAAAGGTCCTACAAAATGAGGTGCGAGCTTAGAGCCCTTTCTATAATGGATTGGACTCTTGTGTGGTCACACTCTTAAGAATACTCTATCCCCAACTGAGAAGCTCCGATCTACCCTCTTAGCATCGGCATACTTCTTCTGTCAATCATGTGCCTCCTGAAGTCTCTGCCTAATCAACGTCACCTGCTGCTTCATATCCTGAACCAACTCTAGCCCTATCGCAACCCTATCCTCAATACGGTCCCAAGTCAAAGGCATCCTGCAAGGTCTGTCGTACAAGGCCTGATAAGAGGCATACCCAACAAGCTGTGATGCCCATTGTTGTAGGTAAACTCAACTAGAGACAAATACTCCTCCCATCTACTCTGATGATCCATGACATACATACGGAGAATATCCTCAAGAACCTAATTAACTCTCTGTCTATCCATCAGTCTCAAGATGATAAGCAAAACTGAAGTTGAGCTGTGTGCCTAAAGCCTATTGTAAGGCTTTCCAAAAGGCTGAAGTGAATACTGAATCCCTGCCAGAAATGATATGGTGAGGTACCCCATGTAATCTAACAATCTGATCCAAGAATACTCTCGCCACAGATGGTGCATTATACATCATGCGTACAGGTGAGAAATGCGCCACCTGGGTCAACTTGTCAACCGTCACCATGATGGCATCATGGTGGCGTGATGATATAGGAAGACCAACAATAAAATCCATGGAAATGGTGTCCCATTTCCACTCAGGTATCTCGTGAGGGTATAAAAGACCCGCTGGATGCTGATGCTCGGCCTTGACCCTCTGGCACTCAAGGCAACGAGCAACATATTCTGCAATATCTCATCTCATACCTGCCCAATGGTATAACTGTCACAAGTCAGCATGCATCTTCTTCACCCTTGGGTGTGCTGCATAAGGTGTTCTATGAGCTTCTAAAAGAATCACTACATGAAGATCACCCACACGGGGCACATAGATGCGCTGTCAATGTCTAAGCAACCCATATGACTCAAGGGAATATCCTGCAAATCTGCCCTTAAGGGCCCTCTACTTCTAGATCTCCTGCTACACCTCAAGAAACCACTCGTCCTTAGGTAGATGCTGAATGATGTGCTCTCTCAAGTCCACACTCAAGGTCAAGGTCAGGATATCGTGGTGCCTCTGACTCAAGGCGTCAGCGACCATGTTCTCCTTCCCTTTGATGTAGTGGACATCAAAGTCATACTCGCATAAAAACTCCATCCAACGCCACTGGCGGGCGTTCAAATTCGGCTGTGTGACTATGTATTGTAAGCTATGGTGATCTGAATGGACCTAAAAGTGATGACCCAAAAGAAAGTGTCTCGAATGAACAAGAGCATGTACCACTACTATGAGCTCTAAATCATGAGTAGGGTAGTTCAGCTCATGTGTCTTGAGCTTACGCGACTCATATGCAATCGTTCTACCACCCTGCATAAGTATGGCTCCCAAACCCTCAAGTGATGTATCTATGCAAACTACAAAATCCTCAGCAGGATCTGGAACCGCTAAGATAGGAGTATTGATAAGACGCTCCTTAAGGACCCCAAAGGCCCTCTCGCACTACTCGGTCCAAGTGAAACTCTTCCCTTTCCGCTGAAGGGAAGTGATGGGGTGCGCTATCCTGGAAAAGCCCTCTACAAATCTGCGGTAGTAACTAGATAATCCCATGAAACTCCTAACCTCTGTCACACTGGTGGGTGCTGGCCAATCTTGGATAGCTCTGATCTTCGATGGATCTACGGAGATGCCATCACTTGATAGAATGTGCCCCAAATACTGTACCTCTGTCCTGAAGAAGGCACACTTCACCAGGTTGCCATAAAGTTACTGCTCTCGCAAGCACTACAAAACCTGACACAAATGATCCACATGCTCCTCCTCAATCTGCGAATAGATCAAAATATTATCGAGAATATGATCACGAACCGATCCAAGTAAGTGTGGAACACCCTGTTCATGAGACTCATGAACACTGCAAGGGTGTTCGTCAAACCGAAGGGTACCACTGTGAACTCGTAGTGGCCATATCTAGTTCAGAAAGCAGTCTTATGAATATCTGCCTCTGTGATGCGCAATTGGTGATACCCAGATTTTAGATCAATTTTTGAGAACACTTTAGCTCCCTGCATTTGGTCAAAAAAGTCATCAATCCTAGGCAAAGGGTAACGGTTCTTCATCATCACCTTATTCAATTGCCTATAGTCCATGCATAAGTGAAGAGACCCATCCTTCTTCTTCACAAAGATAACCAGTGCGCCCCATGGTGAAACACTAGGTCAGATGTGCCCCTTCTCAAGTAACTCCTCTAACTGCAGTTTGAGCTCCATGAGCTCATGTGTAGTCATCCTATAGGGCACGAGACACTGGCTCTGCACCTGGCACTAGATTGATGTGGAAATCTACCTCTCTACATGGAGGCATACCTGGTAATTTCGGTGGAAACACGTCGGCAAACTCTCTCAAGATGGGGTGATCATCTAGTGATGCCTCAGGCTCATCCTCTGATCTGTCACTAACCATGATAGCGAACATCTAAAATCCCTTCTGCATGCAGCACTTAAGCTGCTGAGCAGATATCATACGAACTACCTTGGGCTTCTGAATGTCCACTATCTCAACCGATGCACCATGATCATCTAAGCAGCTAATCATCTTTCAGTGATAATCTAGCTTGGCTCTATGAGCCACAAGCCAGTCCATACCTAAAACCACACCGTAGGATCCTAATGGCATAACTCTAAGGTTACAAGATGTAGTGAATGAACCCAAAGAAATCTCACAATCCCAAACCAAGGTATCTACTGACATCCTGGCCCCAGAGGCCAACTCAACCTCCCACCTAATGTCCTACCTAGAAGCCACCAGCCTGCAATGTTCCACTAACGATGTAGACAAAAAAGAATCGGTAGCTCCAAAGTCAAAAAGAATAGAGATGGGGGCACCCTCGATCGTACTTGATGTCTCAATCACAGATGCCTGATAGTCAGCCTGGCAGTTATCAACCGCTGTGAACATGCAGTGGGACTTGCCCACATCTCCAATAGTCTGCTCTGACCCTCCTGAACAGGGCTATCCCCCTACCGTGAAACCCTATGGACACTCTCTGGCCAAATGTCCTGCCCCACCATAAACATAACATGGGCCCCTAGCCTGTAACTATCCTGGCTGAGTCCTAGCATCCTACTGCTACCCAGTCTGTCTTGTGGACCCCTGTGAACCTCTATACGACTACTGTGACCTCGTGGGTCTCGCAAATGATCCCTATTGTCTCTGATCCCTACGCGGGGCCTACTGCTGCCAACCACGATTCTGTCCTCCCTGTGCCCTCTGCTGGGGTCTAGACCTCTATTGATGTTGCTGTTGTGGAGGCCTAGGAGGTAATGATGGAGAACTAAATCCTCCTCTTTGTGGTGGTGGTGGTGGTCTATGAAAGTTCTGCTGCTGCTGATGACTATGGTCCTGAAACTGTGGGCGTGGATTCTACCCTCGTCCCTAAATCTCCTCTGCAATATAAGCCTTCTCGATAGTCTCACTCATAGTCTGGGGGTCTACCATACGTATTGGTCCTACTATCCCCTGATTCAAACCTCTGATGAATTTGTGCACTAGAAGTATCTCATCGTGGAGATACTCTACGTAATGTGAAAGCTCAATAAATTGGCTCTCATACTGTGCAACCGTGAGTCCTCTCTACTGTATGTCATGGAACTCATCTATCTGGCGTTGCCTATAATGGTCTGACAAGTAACGCATATTAAAGCACTCTATGAATGTGTCCCATGTGAGTGTGTCTAATGATAACCGACGCTTGCACTCCTTAGTGCGCCACTAAGTAGTTGTTGCATCTCTCAGGAGGTGTACTGCCACGCTTGCTTTTGTGTTGCTCCCATAAGGTTGCAACACAAAGCATCTGTCTAGACTGATGAGCCAAGCCTCAGCCTCGGCTCCCTCTATAGCTCCTACGAAGGTAGGTGGATTGAGCCTAAGTAGGTCTCTGATGGGATCTCCTCTGTCTCTATGTCCTATGACCAGCTCATCCATACCATACTCATAAGGTCCATGATGCACCTGCTCAACCCTCACAGTCTCATCTCGTCTCGCGTGTCATGGAGGACTCCTACTCCGTGCTCTGTAAGCTAACCCTACCTCCTCCATAGTAGTATCTGGTATCTCTACAAAAGGCTCCACACGTGGCACCTCTCACGGATCAACATGGGGCTCTACACATGGCTCAGCTCATGACTTAGCACGCAGCTCCTCACGTGGCTCCTCTCACGGATCAACACAGGGTTCGTCACATGGCGCTGGTATAGCTGGCTGTAGCCTCTCTAACATGGCCTATAATGTCTATAAAATCTAAGGTCCTATATCAAGTACTGGTGGTGCCTGCGATACTGGTGGATCTGATAAGGCTACAGGTACCTGACCCTCTGCAGAGGAATCACTGTGCACCTTGGCGGACACAGTGTTATGTGATCACGCTCACCGAATTTGTCGGGGAGGCATCCTACAAAACAAGGTAGGCACTAATTAATCAAAGTTGCGAAATAAGTAACATTCCCAAATAAGCCCAATGTATAAACTTGGGCTCTGATACCAAATGTCATGCCCACATTTCCCATATGGTCATGACATGCATCACACGTGTCATGTCCACATTTGACATGTGGTCATGACATGAAATATTAAAAAAATTTCCACGCTTCGCTAGAAACCCCCTCGCACGCATAAGCGTGCTCGGTGGCATTACGCTTAAGGCGTAACATGACAGTTGAATGCAGGGTAATGCGTTCACTTGCGCATACCAATCACAATGAAGGCCAACTAGGGGGTTGAAGCGTCGCGGTTAACGTCGCCAATAGGGTTAGGATCAACGATCGAAACCCTAAGTTAACCTATGTGAATGAAGGGATTTTGACGTAAGTCAAAATCAATAGCCAAAATCAAATGCATGAGAGAAAATAATTTAATATAAAAATCTAATGTCGATACTCAAAAAAATAATAATATAATCCTAAATAGGGTTAAATTTCACTAACCTAGCTAAACCCTAAATCCTAAGAAAATCTAGCAGCATAATGCCTCACAGGCGTGATTAGGGTTTATTATAATTAAACTAATTTTGATAGAAAGGTTAACTGGTTTGGTTTTATATTATCTACATCTCACTAGTTGAATTGATAGATCAGTTGAATAAGTTAATTTGTACATTTTTCAACAAAGCTTGATCAATTTGTTCTCCTTAACATTTTCTATAATTTAACACATTTTCCAACAAAACTTGATCAATCTATTCTCCTTCACATTTTCTATAATTTAAAATATTTTTCAACAAAGCTCGATCAATTTGTTCTTCTTCATGTTTTCTATCAATCAAAGTTATCACTGTATCCTTTAGATTATTCCTAATTTCTTGGTAGATCAGATCACAGAAACATGTTTAACTAACTTCGTTTAAATAGTTTACTAAGTTTCCAAGTTGGTTTGAATGACGCCTTCATTAAAAGAATAAAATAGTTCTAGATATAATTAAAAAGGAATTATTAAATTAATGACAATCCAACTTAAAATTAACCTCATCGAATTAGGCTTTATGATTAAAGGATTAACCCAACTCTTAAAATAATTACATCTCAAATAATTAAATTGTTGTAAAAATTAATTAAAACAAATAAAATCCCTTGTAATAATCAATTTAAAAAAATCAATACAATATAAAATCCCTCTAATAATAAACTAGTCTATAAATTATCATACCACTAACCAATAAAAATAACTCTCCAAATGAATTAAAGATTCCCATTTTATATAAATCACAAATCCCATTCTAAAATTAAATTTTGAAACAAAAGAAATAGAATAATGAAGGTGTGGGAAATAAAAGAAATAAGGGCACTTTTAAATGTAAGCCCTAAAATTCCTTCAATAAAATAACAATTTCCTTATGGCCAAAAGAACCCTATTTTCTTTTCATTTCTCATTTTATTTTCTCCTCTTTGTTTTTCTCTTCTTCTTTCTTTTTCCTTCTCTCATTTTGCCTTTGGATGAAGTTTGCTGGTTTAATGGAGGCCATATATATAATGTGAATATTGTTCATTCTAGTTTTTTTTTGTAAAATAAATATATATTTTTTGTTTAAATGCTAAATCCCCAAATGTTATGGCAGCGGGGAGTGGTGTTGCTAGAGGCAGCGACATGTTGAGGAGGGTGGAGGTGTTGAGGTATATATATAATGTGAATATTGTTCATTCTGGTTTTTTTTTGTAAAATAAATATATATTTTTTGTTTAAATGCTAAATCCCCAAATGTTATGGCACCGAGGAGTGGTGCTGCTAGAGGCAGCAGCATGTTGAGGAGGGCGGAGGTGTTGAGGACTGTGGAGCGGCGGTTGCAGGGTTTGGAGCTGCAGAGAGGGACGGACTGTGGGTTGTGGTGGAGCCAGAGTGGCAGTGGCCGTGGGGAGTGAAAAGTGTCGCGGCGGGGTATACGGCGGAGGGAGTTGGGAGTGCGGGGGTCTGTGGGAGATGGGGGGGTTGTGGGCAGGGGCGGAGCCCCCACCCACATCCCATAAAGTGGGGTGTGGATGGGGGCTCCGCCCCCTCCCCATACCTAATGTATAATGCAGTGACGGTGGGGGGGATTCGAACCCCCCCAACCCTTCTCTTTTTTTTATATTATTTAAAAAAAACTGTAACACAAATACAGTCTGGTCACACAATTTTCACAGTCAATTATTTTTTTATGAGTTATATATATATATATATATATATATATATATATATATATATATATTCAATTATAATTTTTCTTCCAACACTTACAAATTTCCTTCTTTTTTTTTAAACAAATAAGCAAAGATAGATTGTTTTCTTTTTAAATATCAAATTTATCTATAAGGCAAGGAACTCTCTTTTTTGTTTTAAAAGAAAAGAAACAAATGCATTTAATTAAATACTTCCAATATATAACATCAACTAATTTTTTTTTTGTATGAACAACATACAAATTTCATGTTTGTCTCAACAATAAAACCACAACTTTCCTATTTGATATTTTTAAAATAAACATACAAATGAAATAGCTTAAGACCAAATTTTTTTCCTTTAACATTTTTTTGAATGATAAGCATTAAAATCAGCAAATATTAAATTTCTATTTCAAATGTAAATAGATTATACATACAAATTAAAATACACTTTTACAACAAGAGAGAGAACAATGTTCTCCTCTTTGCAAACTAACAAATGTTACAAAATTCTAACTTGAACATGCTCTCTCTCAAGGGCTAAAAGAAATAGAATAACAACTCCAAGAACAATCATGTTTTCTTCAACTTCACAAACTTAGCTCCAATGAACCTGCAATATCACAAGAAGGGGAAAGAAGCCACAACAACTTGCTCTCCTCCCTACCATAGACCCGCTAGTGGGTCACCCTCGAGCTAGGGAGGTCATCCACACACTTGGAAACTTGTACCACATCACAACAAGGCATTCAACAACCAAACACAAATTTACTCCCATGGTTAACACAACACAAGATCTCACTCAGGATGAGTTCAATGGGGTAGGGGACTGGACAACACTCAACTCAAGAGTGCCACTCCTAAAATATCCCAATACAAATACCTCTCAAGGCCTCAAGCCAACACTTTTAAACATAATTTTCACAAAGCTTCAATTTGGCTCTCAAGCCATTTCACATATTTCACATATTCCCATATTGCCCTCAAGGCTACAACACCACAAAATTAAGGAAATGACCCTGAGGAGGTTCACTCCTCCCCCACCCCACACTTGTTGAGCATCTTCTCCCAAGTGGGAGAGGCTCTTACAACACCCTTACAATTTTTCCCCACAACAAGTAAAAACTCAAAAATAGAACTCACACATAGCATCACACAACCAAATAAAATTCATAAGGGAAGGCCTTAGCCGTGAACCCTACCTTTAAAAGCCCAATTTGGTAGATGGTTGAGAAGAGCTCCTCCAACTCCTTCTCCAAAATAAGCCACAAAACTCTCTCCAACTTTTTCCCCAAAGTAAATTAAAATCAATAAAATTTGCCAAAAATTCAACAACTCCCTACCCTTCTCCAAATGGGATTATAATAAGCTCTTCCCATGAGCCTTGAGGAATGGGGAGGTGACACATGTCTCCTCCTCACTCCTCCCAACTACAAGCAAGACCCATGGAATGGGTGGTGACACATGTCAATCACCCATCACCAAGTCTCTCTCTCCTCTCCACTTGTCCTCTCTAAAACATGTGGGAGAGAAAAGTGGAGCTTAAGAGGGAATGGGTGCCACATGTGCCCCATTCCTTTCCTCCTAAGAGGGACCACACAACCCCAATGTACCCTTACCAATTGTGGAAGAGACTTGGAGTAAAGTCCTCCACAATTAAGGGGTCTTGTAGGCTTCCCCAACCTAGGGAAGAGGAAGGGATGAGATTGAGTGTTTGACTCACTCATCCTCTCCCTCCCATGCCTCCATTTTCGTCACTTTACTTCAGGGTGAAGTTAAAGTGACCAAATTGAGGTTTACCTAGGGTTACACAAGTCAAAAAGGTTCTTAGACCCAAAGGGTACAACCCAGGATCAAGTTTAGCTCATTTTGAGCACCAAGGGTTGAGTTAAAGTACATGAAAAGGGGTCTCAAAAATTATAACTTAAAAAAATGAAATTCAAAAGACAATATTCTTACAACACCAATTATAATTCAAAATAAGAAAAGGGGTAGACTTAGCCCGAATAACAACATGCAACACATTATAGAAACCCATCATGCACATGGTTGATCTCGGTTCCTCTTGGAACTAGATCGGCTTCACAAGGGAAAAAAACACCGTGTGTGGGATGATCTCCGAATTTTTGTGGGTTTGTTAGAAATACCTGCGCACTCAAATGAAAAGTTAATTCCACATATATATAATAGCCAAAGCAAATTGAAACATACACTCGCATACAACATCACATATCCATATAAGCATCAAGGAAGTCACATTACAATTAGATTCTAAATTATACACTTCAAACATCCATTCCCAAGATTGAATCACAAAACAAATTTCTAACTAACATCACATGATTAGTTTTCCAATAACATCATAATATAATCCATATGTCTAACATCATCAGTAAATCAAAATCCAAGTCTAAACAAATCGTAATCATACTAAGCATAACCAATCCACATAAAACATAAAGTCTAATAGTCCAGAAAATTCAGGAACAACAGTCCCATAAGTCTAAATGTATCTCCAACAGTAAAATAAATAGTCAAATGTAAGGGAATAAAAAGGTAGGCCTCACAGTTGGGATTGCAGACAAGAGACCCTTCAGATTACCTACCCTTTAGACGCACACGACTGAAGATGGGAGAACAAGGAGATGGATCAGACCCTTTGAAGGAGTTGGTACAAGAAGCTTTGAGAAAGCAACATGAGGATATGATGACTGAATTCTCCAATGAAATCATCAACCAGAAGGTGTAGCTGGATCGCCATTTCATGGTCACACCCCATTCAAGGTACAAGTAAATTTTCACATTCCAAATTTTGAAGGAAAAATTAATGAAGATGTTGATGATTGGCTATCAAAATTATAGAATTATTTTTCTATAAACCACTTCACAGATGTTGAAAAAATAACCTTTGCTCTCCTCAAAGCTAAGGAACATGTGAAACAATCTTTGGAAAATAGACTACTAGCCAGGGATGATGAACTTGATAGCCAAGGATTTGAAACATTCGAGGATGACAATCCCACATGGGGAGAATTTGTGGAATACATCAAGGAGGAATACTACCCTAAAAATTCCTATGAGGAGAAGTACTTGCAATGGCAATTACTTCGACAAAAGAAGGACCAATCTATTCAAGATTATACAAATACATTTCATGCACTTTTTGCAAAATTGGGAATCCGTGACATAGAAAAGCATTGGGTATTGATGTATCGTAGTGGGCTTCATCGATATATCCAGATAGAAATGGATTTCTTACAAATTGAGACCTTGGGTACCGCCTTCAAATATGCAGTAAAAATAGACGAGAAATTCAAACAAAAGGGGAAGAAAGATTATCCCTCAAACAACAAATTCAAGGGTGAAGGTGGTAACAAATTTGGTGGGAAATAGACAACCAAGGACTTTTCCTCACAGACCACATCAACGGCAAATAAGGGTAAGAAGAAGATGTGTGAATTCCATAAGAGCCCTGGTCATAACACTAAAGACTACCATGCCATGAAGACTTTGTTGACAGAAATCTGTCAAAGAGAGACAGAATAGGAGTCGCTGCATACATATCCTTGTTAACAAAATGAGGGTGAACAAATCATTGAGGCTGACCCACATGCCATAGTTGCCACTACCAAAGTCATGCCCCATGAAGATGATGAATGCTTGTTCCACTCACAGATGTGTGTAAACGGAAAGGCTCTTCATTTCATTGTGGATAGTGAAAGCCAAAAGAATTTGATCTCTGCTGAAACTGTGAAAAGATTGAATTTGTAGACAACACGACATCCACGGCCATATCATATGGTATGGGTAAGTCAAGGACAAGACATTCTGGTGAATAAACAATGTCGCTTACCTTATTCTATCAAGCCATTCAAAGATGAAGTAATATGTGATGTGGTACCTTTGGATGTATGTGATGTATTGTTGGGGCACCCATACATGTACAAGCGCCATGGAGTCTATGAGTCAAGGCCACGCAGTGTTACCATCAAGTTGGGAGAAAAGAGGTATCAACTACCTGAGGTAAGTACTGCAGAACCAGTATCTTTGATTACTACAAAACAATGTAAGTGTTTGATTTCCCACACTAGAAAATTTGTCCTACTAATGGTTTGACCTGAGGAGGCAAGGTCCGTTGTTGCCAACAGTCATACCAAAGTGTCCCCTACCACAGCTGAAAAGAAACAAATGGAGAAAATATTGTCAACATATCATGATGTATTCAATTCACCAACAGGGGTACCACTACACTGCCAAGTCAATCATCAGATTGATCTAATTCCAGGGACACCATTACCAAATGGGCCACTGTACAGAAGGTTAGTTCTGGAGAATGAAGAAATCAAGTGATAGATTTAAGAGTTGATCAAGAAAGGACACATTCGTCCAAGTGCTTCACCATGTGGAAGTCTAATTGTTTTGGCCAAAAAGAAGGATGGAACGTGGAGACTTTGTATTGATTATCAGATTCTCAACAAGATCACTATGAAGAACCAATATCCACTCCCTCGAATTGATGATTTGCTGGACTAGCTCAGGGGGGCAAAATTTTTCACCAAAATTGACTTGAAATCTGGATATCACCAAGTCCCAGTTGAGCCATCAGATGTGTCGAAGACTGCATTCAAATCCAAGGAAGGGTTGTTTGAGTGGCTAGTCATGCTTTTTGGCTTGAAAAATGCCCCTGCCACATTCATGAGATTGATGGATGATGTCCTCAGACCATTCATTGGTTCTTTTGTTGTCGTCTATTTAGATGACATACTCATCTTTAGCAAAACATGGGGTGACCATCTGCAGCATGTTCAGCAAGTGCTTTAAACCTTGCAATAACACAAGCTATATGCTAACAAAGATAAGTGTTCTTTTGGCATGGAGAGTATTCAGTATTTGGGAGACATTATGGATAGAACAGGTGTTTGTGTGGACCTTGCAAAGATACAGGTTCTCAAAGATTGGCCATCTCCCAAAAGTCTCACAAAACTTCATAGTTTCTTGGGTCTAGCCAATTTCTATCAGAGATTTGTACTTGGTTTTCACATTTGGCATGGCCTATGAATCAGGCATTGAGAGGAGGACCAAGGATAAAATTTTGCTAGATAGAGGTACAACAGAAAGCATTCATGGAGTTGAAGAAGAGGCTATGTTCTACACCAGTACTAGCACTCCCAGATCTGCAACAATCTTTTCAAATTGAAATAGATGCTTCAGACTATGCACTAGGAGCAGTTCTCATGCAACATGGGCATCCAGTTGCCTACCATAGTGAGACTTTCTCTGACATAGTGCATAAGTACCCCACCTATGATAAGGAGTTGTATGCTATTGTGCAAGCCTGCAAACAATGGAAACACTACATTATGGGGAAGGAGACTATCATTCACACGGATCATAAACCTCTGTAATTTCTACAAAGACAAGGGAAGCTACAAAATGATAGGCATCAAAGATGGTCTGCCTACTTGCAATAATTTCATCTCAATATCTACCACAACAAGGGAGCTACTAACAAAGTTGCAGACTGTTTGAGTAGACCTCCGATCACAACCCTGTCAGCGGTATTGGATTCTTGTGGCCACCACACAACAGATTGGTCTCAGTTGTATGACACAGATCCTAATTTTGCTGAGATCTACAACAATCTAGTAGAGGGAAAACAAGCCATTGATTTCTACTTGAAGGATGGGATTCTCTATCATATGGGACACATATGTGTTCCAACCAAGGAGCAACAAAAGATGATATGCAAGGCACATTAAAACTGTGTTGTAGGACACTTCAGGGTGGAGAAGACTATTGTTGTATTTCAGAGGTATTTTTATTGGCCCAAATTGAGACATGATGTCATTTTATACATCTGATCTTGTACTTCTTGTGCCATTGCAAGGCATGCCAATCATAAACAAGGATTGTATACACCTCCTCCAGTCCCTGACCAACCTTGGCATTTAGTTTCAATGGATTTCATGTCTGGCCTACCTTCTACCAGACGTGGGCATGATTGTGTATATGTGGTGATAGACAGGTTTTCAAAAATGGCTGTCATAGGGGCTTGCAAGAAAGGAGTCTCTCCGGAAGAAACTACCAAGCTTTTCTTTGAGAATGTTTGGGTACACTTTGGATTGCCACAAACCATCATATCTGACAGGGATAGTAGATTTCTTAGTAATTTTTGGTTAGCACTTTGGGCCTTGATGGACACAAAGTTGACAAAATCCACTGCCTTCCATCCCCAAACAGATGGGCAGACTGAGGTGGTGAATCGGATGATAATTAATATTTTGTGGATGTACCATTCCAAACATCCTCAAACTTGGGATGAAAGCTTGCCATATGTACATCATAGTTACAATTGATAACTACATGGTTCCACAGGGCATAGTCCATTTGAGGTATGTCTTGGCTACCAACCATTGGCTCTAATTGATGTAGCATTGCCAGCTATGTTGAGTGACCCATCAACACATTCAGAAAAAGAGGCAGACATGGCAACTAATTTTGTGGAGAAGATATGCCATATTGAGCAACAAGTCCATGAGATACTACAATATAGTAATCAGAAATACAAGGACAGACATGATTAGCATCATACACCTCATCAGTTTAAGGTTGCGGACAAGGTTTGGCTTCATATTCAGAAAGAAAGACTTCAAGGGCCTCACAAGAAACTTTGTCCTATTTGATATGGTCCATACACCATGAAACAAGTTGGTGAAAATGCTTTTGAACTCAATCTTCCATCTTTTCTTGGACTACATCTTGTTTTCAATGTTGAATTGTTGCAGCTATATTTTCCACCATTATTGGACACTTCAAATGTTGCAGAACATATAAGTTGCTCAAAGTTGAATCCAGACACTACTACCCCTCTCAAGTGTGATCAGATTACTGATGTTGTGGTGAAAACATTGAAGAAACAATGGATTCCTCTCTATTGGGTGGTACAGGCAGGACAACTTCCACATCAAGGAAAATGGTTCACTAAGGACCAGATTGAGAAGAAATTTCCTCATCTGCTACAATACACAGGTGCAATGGGGCCCATTACCTCTCAAGGGGGAAGCAATGATCCTGCAAAGATTTAGAAGCATTAGGGTGAAATTTGTTCATGCAACTATATTCTAGTTTTTCAGTATTTTTTTCTAGTTTTTTCTACATCCTAGTAATTGGCATTTTCGGAGGCCTTCGGAGTGGAATTTGGGGTCAAGACTTTCTCTGGTTGCTTTTGAGCGGTAGCTGAGGGCACAGCTCAATGTAACTCAATCTAGCTCTTCAGGAGATCTTTCCAACAAGTCTAAAATATCTTGATTTTGACTAGCTGGCTAGAAGTTATGACCCTGCCTAGTGGGGTCCAAAATTTAGTAGTTTTTTTGAAATTTTGAAAAAAATTGGAAATTTGAATTTTAGTAGTTTTGTCACCTTCCATTTCAAATTCTATGGATAAGGTGACCTTTCACATTCTTTCTCATTGTATATATTCAACTTTTGATGCAATAAGAAATCCTCTTTGGTTGCCTACAACTTCTTACAAGTTCTGCACACTGAGCATTTTGTTTATTTTTACAATACCACTGGCCCAGCGCTAGGTATTGTTATCTGAATTCTCCATTAAAATTTAGATCAGTGGTATCAGAGTGGTTCTCTCCTATATGTCACATCGTATAGGGTCTAGTTATGCAAGGTTGGGATTGCAGACAAGAGACCCTTCAGATTACCTACCCTTGAGAGGCACACAAGTGAAGATTGGAGAACAAGGAGATGGATCCAACCCTTTCAAGGAGCTGGTACAAGAAGCTTTGGCAAAGCAACGTGAGGATATGATGACTAAATTCTCTTGAATTATCTAATGAAATCATCAACCAAAAGGTGCAGCTGGAGCACCATTTCATGGTCACACCCCATTCAAGGTACAAGTAAATTTTGACATTCCAAATTTTGAAGGAAAAATTAATGCAGAGGTTGTTGATGATTGGCTATCAAAATTAGAGAATTATTTTTTTGTAAACCACTTCATAGATGTTGAAAAAATACCCTTTGCACTCCTCAAAGTTGAGGAACATGTGAAACAATCTTGGGAAAATAGACTACTAGACAGGGATGATGGCCTTGATAGCCAAGGATTTGAAACGTTGGAGGATGACAATCCCACATGGGGAGAATTTGTTGAATACATCAAGGAGGAATGCTACCCTAAAAATTCATATGAGGAGAAGTACATGCAATGGAAATTACTTCGACAAAACAAGGACCAATCTGTTCAAGATTATACAAATACATTTCATGCACTTTTTGCAAAATTGGGAATCCGTGACACAGAAAAGCATCGGGTATTGAAGTATCGTAGTGGGCTTCATTAGTATATCCAGACAGAAATGGATTTCTTACATATTGAGACCTTGGGTACCACCTTCAAATATGCAGTAAAAGTAGAGGAGAAATTCAAACAAAAGGGGAAGAAAGATTATCCCTCAAACAACAAATTCAAGGGTGAAGGTGGTAACAAATTTGGTGGGAAATAGACAACCAAGGACTTTTCCTCACAGACCTCCTCAACAGCAAATAAGGGTAAGCAGAAGATGTGGTGTGAAGTCCATAAGAGCCCTGGTCATAACACTAAAGACTGTCGTGCCACAAAGACTTTGTTGGTAGAAATCTGTCAAGGAGAGACGGAACAGGAGTCGCTGCCTACAAATACTTGTGAACAAAATGAGGGTGAACAAATCATTGAGGCTGACCCACATGTCATAGTTGCCACTACCAAAGTCATGCCCCATGAAGATGATGAAGTCTTGTTCCAATCACAGATGTGGGTAAACGAAAAGGTTCTTCATTTCATTGTGGATATTAGAAGCTAAAATAGTTTGATCTCTACTAAAACTATGAAAAGATTGAATCTGCAGACAACACGACATCCACAGTCATATCATATGAGATGGGTAAGTCAGGGACAAAACATTCTGGTGAATAAACTATGTCGCTTACTGTATTCTATCAAGCCATTCAAAGATGAAGTAATATGTGATGTGGCACCTTTGGATGTATGCGATGTATTGTTGGGGCACCCATACATGTACAAGCGCCATGGAGTCTATGAGTCAAGGCCACGTAGCATTACCATCAAGTTGCAAGAAAAGAGGTATCGAATACCTAAGGTAAGTCCTGCAGAACCAATATCTTTGATTACTGCAAAACAATGTAAGCGTTTGATTTCCCACACTGGAAAATTTGTCCTACTAATGGTTCAACCTAAGGAGGCAAGGTTCGTTGTTGCTAGTAGTCATACCAAAGTGTCCCCTACCACAGCTGAATAGAAACAGATGGAGAAAATATTTACAACATATCAGGATGTATTCAATTCACCAACAGGGGTACGACTACACTGCCAAGTCAAGCATCAGATTGATCTAATTCCAGGGACACCATTACCAAATGGGCCACTGTACAGAAGGTCAATTTTGGAGAATGAAGAAATCAAGTGGCAGATTCAAGAGTTGATCAAGAAAGGACACATTCGCCCTAGTGCTTCACCATGTGGAAGTCCAATTGTTTTGGCCAAAAAGAAGGATGGAACATGGAGACTTTGTATTGATTATTGGAGTCTCAACAAGATCATTGTGAAGAACCGATATCCACTCCCTCACATTGATGATTTACTGGACCAGCTCAGGGGGGCAAAATTTTTCACCAAAATTGACTTGAAATCTAGATATCACCAAGTCCCAGTTGAGCCATCAGATGTGTGGAAGAGTGCTTTCAAATCCAAGGAAGGGTTATTTGAGTGGCTAGTCATGCCTTTTGGCTTGACCAATGCCCCTGCCACATTCATTTGATTGATGGATGATGTCCTCCGACCATTCATTAGTTCTTTTGTTGTCATCTATTTAGATGACATACTCATCTTTAGAAAACATGGGGTGACCATCTGCAGCATGTTCAGTAAGTGCTTTCAACCTTACAACAACACAAGTAATATGCTAACAAAGATAAGTGTTCTTTTGGCATGGAGAGTATTCAGTATTTGGGATACATTGTGGATAGAATAGGCGTTTGTGTGGACCCTGAAAAGATACAGGTTCTAAAAGATTGGCCATCTCCCAAAAGTCTCACAGAACTTCGTAGCTTCTTGGGTCTAGCCAATTTCTATCAGAGATTTGTACTTGGTTTTTTATATTTAGCATGGCCTATGAATTAGGCACTGAGAGGAGGACCAAGGACAATGTTTTTCTAGATAGAGGTACAACGGAAAGCATTCATGGAGTTGAAGAAGAGGCTATGTTCTGCACCAGTACTAACACTCCCAGATCTACAACAATCTTTTCAAATTGAAACAAATGCTTCAGACTATGTACTAGGAGCAGTTCTCATGTAACATGGGCATCCAATTGCCTACAATAGTGAGACTTTCTCTGACATAGTGCATAAGTACCCCACCTATGATAAGGAGTTGTATGCTATTGTATAAGCCTGCAAACAATGGAAATACTACATTCTGGGGAAGGATTCTATCATTCACACGGATCATAAACCTCTGCAATTTCTACAAACACAAGGGAAGCTACAAAATGATAGGCATCAAAGATGGTCTGCCTACTTGCAACAATTTCATCTCAATATCTACACCAGAAGGGAGCTATTAACAAAGTTACAGACTGTTTAAGTGGACCTCCGATCACAGCCCTGACAGCAGTATTGGATTCTTGTGGCCACCACACAATAGATTGGCCTCAGTTGTATGGCTTAGATCCTAATTTTGCTGAGATCTACAACAATCTAGCAGAGGGAAAAATAAGCCACTGATTTCTACTTGAAGGATGGGTTTCTCTGTCATATGGGACACATATGTGTCCCAACCAAAGAGTGGCAAAAGATGATATGGGAGGCACAATACAGCCATGTTGCAAGACACTTCAGGGTGGAGAAGACTATTTCTGTACTTCAGAGGTATTTTTATTGGCCCAAATTGAGACATGATGTCATTTTATACATCTGATCTTATACTTCTCGTGTCATTGTAAAGCCTATCAATCGTAAACAAGGATTGTATACACCTCTTCCAGTCCCTGACCAACCTTGGCATTTAGTTTCAATGGATTTCATGTCTGGACTACCTTCTACTAGATGTGGGCATGATTGTGTATATGTGGTGGTAGACAGGTTTTCAAAAATGGCTGTCATAGTGGCTTGCAACAAAGGAGTCTTTGTGGAAGAAACTACCAAGCTTTTCTTTGAGAATGTTTGGGTACACTTTGGATTTCCACAAACCATCATATCTGATAGGGATAGTAGATTTTTTAGCAATTTTTGGTCAGCACTTTAGGCTTTGATGGACACAAAGTTGACAAAATCCACTGCCTTCCATCCCCAAACAGATGGGCAGACTAAGATGGTGAATCGGATGATCATTCACATTTTGCAGATGTACCATTCCAAACATCCTCGAACTTGGGATGAAATCTTACCATATGTACAGCATAGTTACAATCGAGCACTACATGGTTCCACAAGGCACGGTCCATTTGAGGTATGTCTTGGCTACCAACCATTGGCTCCAATTGATGTAGCATTGCCAACTATGTTGAGTGACCCATCGACACATTCAGAAAAAGAGGCAGACAAGGCAACTAAGTTTGTGGAGAAGATACACCATATTCATCAAGTCCATTAGATACTACAATATAGTAATCAGAAATACAAGGACATACATGATCAGCATCGTACTACTCATTAGGTTAAGGTTAGGGACAAGGTTTGGCTTCATATTCAGAAAGAAAGACTTCAAGGGCCTCACAAGAAACTCTGTCCTATTTGATATGGTCTATACACCATCATGAAACAAGTTGGTGAAAATGCTTTTGAACTCAATCTTCCATCTTTTCTTGGATTAGATCCTATTTTCAATGTTGAATTGTTGCGGCCATATTTTCCACCATTGTTGGACACTTCAGATGTTGCAGGACATATAAGTTGCTCAGAGTTGAATCCAGACACTACTGTCCCTCTCAAGTGTGATCAGATTACTAATGTTGTATTGAAAACATTAAAGAAATAATAGATTCCTCTCTATCGGGTGGTATAGGCAGGACAACTTCCACATCAAGGAAAATGGTTCACTAAGGACCAGATTGAGAAGAAATTTCCTCATCTACTACAATACATAGGTGCAATGGGGCCCATTGCCTCTCAAGGGGGAAGAAATGATCCCTCAAAGATTCAGAAGCATTATGGTGAAATTTGTTCATGCAACTATATTCTAGTTTTTTAGTATTTTTTTCTAGTTTTTTCTACATCCTAGTAATTGGTATTTTCAGAGGCCTTCAGAGTGGAATCTAGGGTCAAGACTTTCTCTAGTTGCTTTTGAGCGGTATCTGCAGGCACAGCTCAATGCAACTCAATCTAGCTCTTCAGAAGATCTTTCCTTCGAGTATGAAATGTCCATATTTTGACTAGCTGGCTAGAAGTTATGACCCTACCTAGTGGGGTCCAAAATTAAGTAGTTTTTTTGAAATTTTGAAAAAAATTTCAAATTTGAATTTTAGTAGTTTTGTCACCTTCCAACTATCCATTTCAAATTCTATGGATAAGGTGACCTTTCACATTCTTTCTCATTGTATATATTCAACTTTTGATGCAATAAGAAATCCTCTTTGGTTGTCTGCAACTTCTTACAAGTTCTACACATGGAGCATTTTGTTTATTTTTACAATACCATAGGCCCATCGCTAGGTATTGATATCTAAATTCTCCATTAAAATTTAGATCAGTGGTATACGAGTGGTTCACTCCTGTATGTCACATCATACATAGTCTGGTTATGCAAGGTTGGGATTGCAGACAAGAGACCCTTAAGATTACCTACCCTTGAGATGCACACGATCGAAGATGGGAGAACAAGGAGATGGATCCGACCCTTTCAAGGAGCTGGTACAAGAAGCTTTGGCAAAGCAACGTGAGGATATGATGAATGAATTCTCTCAAATTCTCCAATGAAATCATCAACCAGAAGGTGTAGCTAGAGCGCCATTTCATGGTCACACCCCATTCAAGGTACAAGTAAATTTTGACATTCCAAATTTTGAAGGCAAAATTAATGTAGATGTTGTTGATGATTGGCTATCAAAATTAGAGAAATATTTTTCTGTAAACCACTTCACAGATGTTGAAAAAATAACCTTTTCACTCCTCAAAGCTAAGGAACATGTGAAACAATCTTGGGAAAATAGACTACTAGCCAGGGATGATGGCCTTGATAGCCAAGGATTTGAAAAGTTGGAGGATGACAATCCCACATGGGGAGAATTTTTGGAATACATCAAGGAGGAATACTACCCTGAAAATTTATATGAGGAGAAGTACATGCAATGGCAATTACTTTGACAAAAGGACCAATCTGTTCAAGATTATACAAATAAATTTCATGCACTTTCTATAAAATTGGGAATCTGTGACACAGAAAAGCATCAGGTATTGAGGTATCTTATTGGGCTTCATTGGTATATCCAGACAAAAATGGATTTCTTACATATTGAGACCTTGGGTACCGCCTTCGAATATGTAGTAAAATAGAGGAGAAATTCAAACAAAAGGGGAAGAAAGATTATCCCTCAAACAACAAATTCAAGGGTGAAGGTGTTAACAAATTTGGTGGGAAACAAACAACCAAGGAATTTTCCTTACAGACCTCATCAACAGTAAATGAGGGTAAGCAGAAGATGTGGTGTGAATTCCATAAGAGCCCTGGTCATAACACTAAAGATTGTCATGCCACGAAGACTTTGTTGGGAGAAATCTGTCAAGGAGAGACAGAACAGGAGTCGCTGCCTACAAATCCTTGTTAACAAAATAAGGGTGAACAAATCATTGAGGCTGACCCACATGCTATAGTTGCCATTGCCAAAGTCTCCCCCATGAAGATGATGAATGCTTGTTCCACTCATAGATGTGGGTAAACGGAAAGGCTCTTCATTTCATTGTGGATTGTGGAAGCCAAAAGAATTTGATCTCTGCTGAAACTGTGAAAAGATTGAATCTACAGACAACATGACATCCACAGCCATATCATATGGGATGGGTAAGTCAGGGACAAGACATTCTGGTGAATAAACAGTGTCGCTTACCTTATTCTATCAAGCCATTCAAAGATGAAGTAATATGTGATGTGGCACCTTTGGATGTATGCGATGTATTGTTGGGGCACCCATACATGTACAAGTGCCATGGAGTCTATGAGTCAAGGCCATGCAACATTACCATTAATTTGGGAGAAAAGAGGTATCGAATACCTGAGGTAAGTCCTGCAGAACTAGTATCTTTGATTACTACAAAATAATGTAAGTGTTTGATTTCCCACACTGGAAAATTTGTCCTACTAATGGTTTGACCTAAGGAGGCAAGGTCCATTGTTGCTAGCAATCCTACCAAAGTGTCCCCTACCACAACTGAACAGAAACATATGGAGAAAATATTGTCAACATATCATGATGTATTCAATTCACCAATAGGGGAACCACTACACTACCAAGTCAAGCATCAGATTGATCTAATTCTAGGGACACCATTACCAAATGGGCCACTGTACAGAAGGTCAATTTTGGAGAATGAATAAATCAAGCGGCAGATTCAAGAGTTGATCAAGAAAGGACACATTCACCCAAGTGCTTCACCATGTGGAAGTCTAATTTTTTTGGCCAAAAAGAAGGATGGAACGTGGAGACTTTGTATTGATTATCAGATTCTCAACAAGATCACTGTGAAGAACTGATATCCACTCCCTCGCATTGATGATTTGCTGGACCAGCTCAGGGGGG
This sequence comes from Cunninghamia lanceolata, assembly GCA_027924645.1. NCBI lineage: Eukaryota > Viridiplantae > Streptophyta > Pinopsida > Cupressales > Cupressaceae > Cunninghamia > Cunninghamia lanceolata. Next base: position 14,908,860 of record BSBN01000822.1, on the reverse strand, counting down.
CAAAATTTTTCACCAAAATTGACTTGAAATCTAGATATCACAAAGTCCCAATTGAGCCATCAGATGTGTGGAAGACTACTTTCAAATCCAAGGAAGGGTTTTTTGAGTGGCTAGTCATGCCTTTTGGGTTGACCAATGCCCCTGCTACATTCATGAGATTGATGGATGATGTCCTTAGACCATTCATTGGTTCTTTTGTTGTCGTCTATTTAGATGACATACTCATCTTTAGAAAAACATGGGGTGACCATCTATAGCATATTCAACAAGTGCTTTCAACCTTGCAACAACACAAGCTATATGCTAACAAAGATAAGTGTTCTTTTGGCATGGACAGTATTCAGTATTTGGGATACATTGTGGACAGAACGGGCCTTCATGTGGACCCTGAAAAGATACAAGTTCTCTAAGATTGGCCATCTCCCAAAAGTCTCACAGAACTTCGTAGCTTCTTGGGTCTAGCCAATTTCTATCAAAGACTTGTACTTGGTTTTTCACATTTAGCATGGCCTATGAATCAAGCACTGAGAGGAGGACCAAGGAAAAAATTTTGTTGGACAAAGGTACAACAAAAAGCATTCATGGAGTTGAAGAAGAGGCTATGTTCTGCACTAGTACTAGCACTCCCAAATCTACAACAATCTTTTCAAATTGAAATAGATGCTTCAGACTATGCACTAGGAGCAGTTCTCATGCAACACGTGCATCCAGTTGCCTACCATAGTGAGACTTTCTCTGACACAGTGCGTAAGTACCCCACCTATGATAAGGAGTTGTATGCTATTGTGCAAGCCTGCAAACAATGGAAACACTACATTCTGGGGAAGGAGACTATCATTCACATGGATCATAAACCTCTGCAATTTCTACAAACACAAGGGAAGCTACAAATTGATAGCCATCAAAGATGGTCTGCCTACTTACAACAATTTCATCTCAATATCTACCACAAGAAGGGAGATACTAACAAAGTTACAGACTGTTTGAGTAGACCTCTAATCACAGCCTTGACAGCGATATTGGATTCTTGTGGCCACCACACAATAGATTGACCTCAGTTATATGGCACAGATCCTAATTTTGCTAAGATCTACAACAATCTAGCAGAGGGAAAACAAGCCACTGATTTCTACTTGAAGGATGGGATTCTCTATCATATGGGACACATATATGTTCCAACCAAGAAGCAGCAAAAGATGATATGGGGGGCACACTATAGCCGTGTTACAGGACACTTCAAGGTAGAGAAGACTATTGCTATACTTTAGAGGTATTTTTATTGGCCCAAATTGAGACATGATGTCATTTTATACATCTGATCTTGTACTTCTTATGCCATTGCAAAGCCTGCCAATCGTAAACATGGATTGTATACACCTCTTCTAGTCCCTAACAACCTTGGCATTCAGTTTCAATAGATTTCATGTCTAGACTGCCTTCTACCAGACGTGGGCATGATTGTGTATATGTGGTGGTAGATAGGTTTTCAAAAATGGTTGTCATAGTGGCTTGCAAGAAAGGAGTCTCTACGGAAGAAAGTGCCAAGCTTTTCTTTGAGAATGTTTGGGTACACTTTGGATTGCCACAAACCATCATATCTGACAGGGATAGTAGATTTCTTAGCAATTTTTGGTCAGCACTTTGGGCCTTGATGGACACAAAGTTGACAAAATCCACTACCTTCCATCCCCAAATAGATGGGCAGACTGAGGTGGTGAATCTGATGATCATTCACATTTTGCGGATGTACCATTCCAAACATCCTCGAACTTGGGATGAAAGTTTGCCATATGTATAACATAGTTACAATCGAGCAGTACATGGTTCCACAGGGCACAGTCCATTTGAGGTATGTCTTGTCTACCAACCATTGGCTCCAATTGATGTAGCATTGCCAACTATGTTGAGTGACCCATCAACACATTCAGAAAAAGAGGCAGACATGGAAACTAAGTTTGTGGAGAAGATATGCCATCTTCAGCAACAAGTCCATGAGATACTACAATATAGTAATAAAAAATACAAGGACAGACATGATCAGCATTGTACACCTCATCAGTTTAAGGTTGGGGACAAGGTTTGGCTTCATATTCAGAAAGAAAGACTTCAAGGGCCTCACAAGAAACTCTATCCTATTCGATATGGTCCATACACCATCATGAAACAAGTTGGTGAAAATACTTTTGAACTCAATCTTCAATCTTTTCTTGGACTACATCCTATTTTCAATGTTGAATTGTTGCGGCCATATTTTCCACCATTGTTGAACACTTCAGATGTTGTAGAACATATAAGTTGCTCAAAGTTGAATCCAGACACTACTGCCCCTCCCAAGTGTGATCAGATTACTGATGTTGTGGTGAAAACATTGAAGAAACAACAGATTCCTCTCTATCGGGTGGTACAAGCAGGACAACTTCCACATCAAGGAAAATGGTTCACTAAGGACTAGATTGAGAAGAAATTTCCTCATCTGCTGCAATACATAGGTGCAGTGGGGCCCATTGCCTCTCAAGGGGGGAGCAATGATCCCACGGAGATTCAGAAGCATTAGGGTGAAATTTTTTCATGCAACTATATTCTAGTTTTTCAGTATTTTTTTCTATTTTTTTCTACATCCTAGTAATTGGCATTTTTGGAGGCCTTCGGAGTGGAATTTGGGGTCAAGACTTTCTCCAGTTGCTTTTGAGCTGTAGTTGCAGGCACGGCTCAATGCAACCCAATCTAGATCTTCAAGAGATCTTTCCAGCAAGTCGAAAATGTCCAGATTTTGACTAGCTGGCTAGAAGTTATGACCCTTCCTAGTGGGGTCCAAAATTTAGTAGTTTTTTTTGAAATTTTGAAAAAATTTGAAAATTTGAATTTTAGTAGTTTTGTCACCTTCCAACTATCCATTTCAAATTATATGGATAAGGTGACCTTTCACAATCTTGCTCATTGCATATATTCAACTTTTGATGCAATAAGAAATCCTCTTTGGTTGCCTGCAACTTCTTACAAGTTCTGCACATTGAGTATTTTATTTATTTTTACAATACCATAGGACCAACACTAGGTATTGTTATCTAAATTCTCCATTAAAATTCAGATCAATGGTATTAGAGAAGTTTGCTCCTATATGTCACATCATACACAATCTAGGTATGCAAGGTTGCGATTGCAGACTAGAGACCCTTCAGATTACATACCCTTGAGACGCACACGATCGAAGATGGGAGAACAAGGAGATGGATCTGACCCTTTCAAGGAGCTAGTACAAGAACCTTTGGGAAAGCAACGTGAGGATATGATGACTGAATTGTCTCAAATTCTCCAACGAAATCATCAACCAGAAGGTGCAGCTGAAGTGCCATTTCATGGTCACACCCCATTCAAGGTACAAGTAAATTTCAACATTCCAAATTTTGAAGGAAAAATTAATGCAGACGATGTTGAGGATTGGCCATCAAAATTAGAGAATTATTTTTCTGTCAACCACTTCACAGATGTTGAAGAAATAACCTTTGCACTCCTCAAAGCTGAGGAACATGTGAAACAATCTTGGGAAAATAGACTACTAGCCATGGATGATGGCCTTAATAGCCAAGGATTTGAAATATTGGAGGATGACAATCCCACATGGGGAGAATTTGTGGAATACATCAAGGAGGAATACTACACTGAAAATTCATGAGTAAAAGTACATGCAATGGCAATTACTTCAACAAAAGAAGGACCAATCTGTTCAAGATTATACAAATACATTTCATGCACTTTCTGCAAAATTGGGAATCTGTGACATAGAAAAGCATCAAGCATTGAAGTATCATAGTGGGCTTCATCGGTATATCTAGACAGAAATGGATTTCTTACATATTGAGACCTTGGGTACCGCCTTCAAATATGCAGTAAAAATAGAGGAGAAATTCAAACAAAAGGAGAAGAAAGATTATCCCTCAAATAACAAATTCAAGGGTGAAAGTGGTACCAAATTTGGTGGGAAACAGACAACCAAGGACTTTTCCTCATAGACCTCGTCAACAGTAAATAATGGTAAGTAGAAGATGTTGTGTGAATTCCATAAGAGCCCTAGTCATAACACTAAAGACTTCCATGCCACAAAGACTTTGTTGGCAGAAATCTGTCAAGGAGAGACAGAACAGGAGTCCTTGCCTACAAATCCTTGTGAACAAAATGAGGGTGAACAAATCATTGAGGCTGCCATAGTTGCCACTGCCAAAGTCATGCCCGTGAAGATGATGAATGCTTTGTTCCACTCACAGATGGGGGTAAACGGAAAGGCTCTTCATTTCATTATGGATAGTGGAAGCCAAAAGAATTTGATCTTTACTGAAACTGTGAAAAGATTGAATCTGTAGACAACACGACATCCACAACCATATCATATGGGATGGGTAAGTCAGGGACAAGACATTCTAGTGAATAAACAGTGCCACTTGCCTTACTCTATCAACCAATTCAAAGATGAAGTAATATGTGATGTGGCACCTTTGGATGTATGCGATGTATTGTTGGGGCACCCATACATGTACAAGTGCCATGGAGTCTATGAGTCAAGGCCACGCAGCGTTACCATCAAGTTGGGAGAAAAGAGGTATCGAATACCTAAGGTAAGTCCTGCAGAACCAATATCTTTGATTACTACAAAACAATGTAAGCATTTGATTTCCCACACTGGAAAATTTGTCCTACTAATGGTTCAACTTGAGGAGGCAAGGTCCGTTGTTTCCAGTAGTCATTCCAAAGTGTCCCCTACCACAGTTCAACAAAAATAGATCGAGAAAATATTGTCAACATATCAAGATGTATTAAATTCACCAACAGGGGTACCACTACACTGCCAAGTCAAGCATCGGATTGATCTAATTCCAGGGACACCATTACCAAATGGGCCACTATACAGAAGGTTAGTTTTGGAGAATGAAGAAATCATGCAGCAGATTCAAGAGTTGATCAAGAAAGGACACATTCGCCCAAGTGCTTCACCATTTGGAAGTCCAATTGTTTTGGCCAAAAAGAAGGATGGAACGTGGAGACTTTGTATTGATTATCGGATTCTCAACAAGATCATTGTGAAGAACTAATATCCACTCCCTCGCATTGATGATTTGCTGGACTAGCTCAGGGAGGCAAAAATTTTCACCAAAATTGACTTGAAATCTGGATATCACCAAGTCCTAGTTGAGCCTTCAGATGTGTGGAAGACTACTTTCAAATCCAAGGAAGGGTTGTTTGAGTGGCTAGTCATTCCTTTTGGCTTGGCCAATGCTCCTACCACATTCATGAGATTCATGGATGATGTCCTCAGACCATTCATTAGTTCTTTTGTTGTCGTCTATTTAGATGACATACTCATCTTTAGCAAAACATGGGGTGACCATCTATAGCATGTTCAGCAAGTGCTTTCAACCTTCCAACAACACAAGCTATATGCTAACAAAGATAAGTGTTCTTTTGGCATGGAGAGTATTCAGTATTTGGGATATTGTGGATAGAACAAGTGTTCTTGTGGACCCTAAAAAGATACAGGTTCTCAAAGATTGGCCATCTCCCAAAAGTCTCACAGAACATTGTAGCTTCTTGGGTCTAGCCAATTTCTATCAGAGATTTGTACTTGGTTTTTCACATTTGGCATGGCCTATGAATCAAGCACTAAGAGGAGGACCAAGGACAAAAATTTTCTGGACAGATGTACAATAGAAGCATTCATGGAGTTGAAGAAGAGGCTATGTTCTGCACCAGTACTAGCACTCCCAAATCTACAACAATCTTTTCAAATTGAAATAGATTCTTCAGACTATGCACTAGGAGTAGTTCTCATGCAACATGGACATCCAGTTGCCTACCACAGTGAGACTTTCTCTGACACAGTGCGTAAGTACCCCACCTATGATAATGGTGCAGGAGCACCTTCATAAATTGATGCTTCTATAGGAGTTTGATTAAATTTTAAATCTTTGAATAGTGTAATGAGGTCAATCAAGTAATTTTTATGTGTTTAGGTCATTAGGAGTTTCAAAAATGCAAAATATTGCAAACCATGTAAAGGTTGTCAATGTAAAATTGGGAAAAAGATGCAAACTTGGAAGGTGAAGAGTCATTTGGCTCTTGGTTCACTCCAAATTAGTTATGAACTGAAGAGACATGTTTTAATGCCTTTAAAAGGCCTTATAACCATGAAGAATTCGTGGGTGGTTGAAGATTTGAGCATGGAATGAGAAAAAACAATGTTTTCCTGTATTTTCCTTCATAAATTTGCTGTCTTTTGCTATTGTACAGCCCTATATGGAATTGAATGGATGTCTAATGGATTGAAAATGTTATATCCTTTAACCACCTTCCATTTTCTTCTTGTCCCATGCATTTTTATTTAGTTTTGTGAAAGATATGAATGTTTTATGGACTGTAATTTTCTGATTTTTCCTGCAACAGTCCCATTGCAGCGTTTGGTATGGTTTTGTATGGACATATATAGGAGCAACCCACTAATGGTTGGAAGGAGTATTGAGTCTACTTTATATTTCTTTTTGTTTCATAAAATTTTATTAATATTTGAATAAGTTATGGCATTTTTGGTGAGGGCAGGTCTGAATGCTGCCTAGGGTTTGTAGTTTTGGGAAAAGAGTCATAATTTTCTCTCCTACTATTGGATCTTCATGAAAATTGGATGAAAAGTCTGTATTAATGTTCTCTTCAATCTGAACAAAGCAATTAGATTATTTCTTTTTATTTGTTAATGTTATTGAGGATAGTTTTGGTCCTCCTACCTCTGCATCAGATAAGGAGTTGTATGCTATTGTGCAAGCCTGAAAACAATGGAAACACTACATTCTGGGGAAGGAGACTATCATTCACATGAATCATAAACCTCTGCAATTTCTACAAACACAAGGGAAGCTACAAATTGATAGCCATCAAAGACGGTCTGCCTACTTTCAACAATTTCATCACAATATCTGCCACAAGAAGGGAGATACTAATAAAGTTGCAGATTGTTTGAGTAGACCTCTGATCATAGCCCTGATAGCGGTATTGGATTCTTGTGGCCACCACACAATAGATTGGCCTCAGTTGTATGGCATAGATCTTGATTTTGCTAAGATCTACAACAATCTAGCAGAGGGAAAACAAGCCACTGATTTCTACTTGAAGGATGAGATTCTCTATCATATGGGACACATATATGTTCCAACCAAGGAGTAGCAAAAGATGATATGGGAGGCACACTACAGCCGTGGTGTAGGACACTTCAGGGTCAAGAATACTATTGTTGTACTTTAGAGGTATTTTTATTGGCCCAAATTGAGACATGATGTCATTTTATACATCTGATCTTGTACTTCTTAAGCCATTGCAAAGCCTGCCAATTGTAAACATGGATTGTATACACCTCTTACAGTCCCTAACAACCTTAGCATTCAGTTTCAATAGATTTCATGTCTGGACTACCTTCTACCAGACATGGTTATGATTGTGTATATGTGGTGGTAGACAGGTTTTAAAAAATGGCTATCATAGTGGCTTGCAAGAAAGGAGTCTCTACGGAAGAAACTACCAAGCTTTTCTTTGAGAATGTTTGGGTACACTTTGGATTGCCACAAACCATCATATCTGACAGGGATAGTAGATTTCTTAGCAATTATTGGTCAGCACTTTGGGCCTTGATGGACACAAAGTTGACAAAATCCACTACCTTCCATCCCCCAATAGATGGGCAGACTGAGGTGGTGAATCTGATGATCATTCACATTTTGCGGATGTACCATTCCAAACATCCTCGAACTTGGGATGAAAGTTTGCCATATGTATAGCATAGTTACAATCGAGCACTACATGGTTCCACAAGGCACAGTCCATTTGAGGTATGTCTTGTCTACCAACCATTGGCTCCAATTGATGTAGCATTGCCAACTATGTTGAGTGACCCATCAACACATTCAGAAAAAGAGGCAGACATGGAAACTAAGTTTGTGGAGAAGATATGCCATCTTCAACAACAAGTCCATGAGATACTACAATATAGTAATAAAAAATACAAGGACAGACATGATTAGCATTGTACACCTCATCAGTTTAAGGTTGGGGACAAGGTTTGGCTTCATATTCAGAAAGAAAGACTTCAAGGGCCTCACAAGAAACTCCGTCCTATTCGATATGGTCCATACACCATCATGAAACAAGTTGGTGAAAATGCTTTTGAACTCAATCTTCCATCTTTTCTTGGACTACATCATGTTTTCAATGTTGAATTGTTGCGGCCATATTTTCCACCATTGTTGGACACTTCAGATGTTGCAGAACATATAAGTTGCTCAGAGTTGAATCCAGACATTATTACCCTTCTCAAGTGTGATTAGATTAGTGATGTTGTGGTGAAAACATCGAAGAAACAACAGATTCCTCTCTATCGGATGGTATAGGCAGGACAACTTCCACATCATGGAAAATGGTTCACTAAGGACTAGATTGAGAAGAAATTTCATCTGCTGCAATACACAGGTGCAATGGGGCCCATTGCCTCTCAAGGGGGAATCAATGATCCCGCAGAGATTCAGAAGCATTAGGGTGAAATTTCTTCATGCAACTATATTCTAGTTTTTTAGTATTTTTTTCTAGTTTTTTCTACATCCTAGTAATTGGCATTTTCAGAGGCCTTCGGAGTGGAATTTGGGGTCAAGATTTTGTCCGGTTGCTTTTGAACAGTAGCCGTAGGCACGGCTCAACACAACTCAATCTAGCTCTTCAGGAGATTGTTGGTCATGATGTTAGTCATAAACAAACATAGAATAAAAGTTACACAACCTTTACTCATCTTGAAAGATACGATGAATTCAAAAAATTCATGATCCCAAGTCTCTGTGGATTAGTTCTTAATCTACTAATGTTACTCAGTGGTTGATGTGTGTTGTTGTTTCCATTCAGGGGCCTTATGTTTGCTTATTAGTAAGATAATGTTCCTATAAAGATGCTACACAGAAAGGTCATTCTACACAGTATATTTCTACAAATATTGTATCTATACCTAAATCTTTGCATGATATTTGTTGATTGAACATGCTTTAACCTCAAATATGCTATGATTTTTCAATTGTCTACAAGATGTCTGCATATTTCATATTATTTGCTTCTGATTGTCAATTATCTGCAATTGTGATGGTGAATTGTTCTGAAATTAAAAGAAATTGTAAAAATACTTCAAATTATGATGAATCTTTAGCTATTGAGCCACATACATACTTGATATTGTCATTAGGAGAAGAAATCAAACCATATTTTCACCAGGATGTTCCACAACTAGATACAGATGATGCTAACTTCAAAGGATGGTGAATGAAAACAATATATGCAGAATGATGAGCACTCCAAGGGACGCAACAAATCAAAGCATATATCAAGAATCCAAACATAGATTACTCAGGATTTACTATGATTTGTAATCAAAATGGTCTTCTCTTTCCTTACGTATGCAAAAACATGTATGTTTACAATAACTTTGAAATAGGCCCTGATATTTCAGCAAATAAATTTCAATTAAGCTTCTGAATGTTTAAAATGAGGCATCCCTGCACCTTTTATAGAATAAGGTGAGGGAGCGGTTACAAAATGACCTATGGTCAAGATTTATTGATTAAGATCAATGGTGCATATTCCTTTTGACTTGGTCAACTGTCTCTCGTGGCACAGATTGCCAACTAGAAACCATCTAGGTAACTTATTTTCCTCTAAGTACCTAATGCATATACTTCCCTTGTGGTGTATGTTCATTTATTCCTCAGGGTCTTCTTCATCATCATGATCATCATGATCATCACTTTCTGTGTCGTCATCACCCTGATAAATGTCACCTTGTATATGGACCTGCATTATTGTCCTGGTATTTTCATATGCTTCTACTATTTTATCAACTTCTCTGCCATCGTGAGTTTTAGATTTGTTGATGGCGTGCTTATGGGCTTGATATTTATCTCTGAGGATCTCCAGTTTACCCTTCATGTTGCTCAATGTTTCATTATAGTTCTCCACCCTAACTTTGATCCTCATGATCTGGTTCCTAGCTTCCTCTGTCATGTGGGTGAGAGGATCATCAGCCATTGGCTTGAAGTTATCATGCAGAGTTTTTATGGCAAAGTCCACGTCTTGATTTTCAATTTTCCCCTCTACTTTTCCCTCTAGGGCCTCCAAGAATTTTGCTTCATATGACATCATGCTATGCAGTTTCACACTGATATCTCTTAGTTTATTGCTACATTTCTTTAGTACATCACATTCAAATCTGATGTCTTTATACCAAATATCTACCAGCATGGCAGTGTTATTATTTAGCACCTTATTGTTTATCAGGACCTGAAGATTAATCCTCTTTATTTCATTTAGAGCACTCATAGCTTTCTCTAATTGGAATGACCTTCTTCCGGCCTCATTCTATACTTTATCAACTTTCTTCCTTGAGATGCTCAAAGAATTCCACCTTTGCAAAGAGGCCTTCACTACTTCCTCAGCTCCCATCAGTGCTGACAGCATCCATTTCCTCATGATCACTGACTCATGCTTCATAAGGTTTAATTTATTAACCTCCTCTTGAGAAATTGCAGTCAATGGGACTGCCTGATCTGATGATGTATTGTTAGGGTTAATCAACCCTTTTATGTATGAGTACAACTGAGTAATGTGCTCTTTATGCTGCTTATTCTTCTTTTTTTCTTTCTTCACCCTTTGGGTTAAAGAATCAATTATATCCTTCCCTTCCTAACCCTCTTGGTCTTCATTGGCAAACCCCAAGTCAACTCTGGTGATCTGGAATTCTTCTAGGGTGATTTTTCCTTTCTCTTTCTCAACAATGGGAAGTGCTACCTGGGTGGTCCTTCTGCCTGTAGCAAGATCTCTTCTTATTACAGATGTTAATTTGGCTTTCCTCTTAGGCTTCATGATGGTTTCTAAAAACAATGTTGAAACATCAAATTCTTGAATCTCAAAACCTGATTCCATACCTATTTCTTTCTCAAGCCATTGAGGTACTTGATCTCCGGATCCTTGTTGTCTATCATCATCATCTTGTCCACCCTGATCTCCAACATCTGTCTCTGTTCTCAGTGGAGAGGGTGATTTCCTTATTTCTTCCTCATGATGATCTTCATGAGGGTGATCTCGTGATGTTTCTTCTTCTTGAGGAGTTTCTTCTTGTGGAGGAGGATCCTTTGGTGTATCTACATGCTGGTCCTGGACCTGATCTTTTACTCCCTCCTTTTTTGTTTCATCCACTTTGGGAATTTCCTCATCCTGAGGTATATGTGCATCCGTGGATATCATTGTGTTTGTATTAGGTGCTTCTACCAGATCCTAGATCACATTTTGCTCCGCACCTAATGTATCTACCTCCTGGGTCTTAAGGTCATCATGACCTGATATTTCTTTATCACCTGAGGTTTCTCGAGTCCGGATGGCATCATCACCTGATGTTTCTTTATCGCCTCCGCCCCTTTGCTAGATCTTAACTATTTTGGGCTCATCAGATATATCATGTTGTTGTTGGCCCATATCTGGAGTGACTCTCGACTTCTATCGACTTGACCTCCTCAATATTTTCTACTTTATCAGGTGCACTTGCTTGATGCTTGGGACTTACATCCTCTCTATATGTTAGGTCTATCACTGTAGGGCTAGTTACTTGATCAACTAACTTATCAAGCCCGATTTGTTGGGCTACCCTCTCTGGGCTATTTTCTTTCTCTTGCTCTACTTGCTTCAACTCTTTCAACATCACCCTCTGTGATGATAGTTCCATGTGGGGTTATGTGAGTATTAGAAGCAAGGGTCTCCATTTGCTGAGAAGCTACATCGTGTACCACCTCATCATCTGATAGGTCCACAGTTTCCTCCAATGAGAAAGGACCTCCTTGACTTGCTCTAGTGGCTTCTTTTGTTTGCTCTTCAGCTTTCTTAATCTTAAACTGAATAATGGTAGGAAGTGGCACATCATGTTGCAATTCTTTTCTGAACACTTCACTACCAGATCCTCTTAACATTACAGGGTCATGTCTTATCTCACCCCTCATAGATGTTCTCTATTTTTTAGGTGTTGATGCCACCAGGGGTGCCTTCCTCTTTCTTGTGACTATCAAGGGATCATCTTCTGCAGGCTCCTCTTCAATAAAGATATCCTTCTCCACATTCTGTTGTGAGGTTTGGCCTTTATCTTGTATTTCTGCAGTATCCTTTTGGTCTTTTGTTTATCTGCTAGAGGTGGTGCAGATGAGGCTGATGCCTGTCCTGATGCAAATGCATCCTTAGTTGGTATATCAATTCTTTCAATCATTACCCCCTTAGGTTCATTATCAGTCTTCTTTTTTCCTCTAGGGGGTCCTTTTCCTTGTTTCTGGGGTGGCAGCCTTTCTCCATTAGATTTTCTCTTCTCTCCAAGATAGTCATCATATTCTTCATCAGGAATCTCCTGCCTTTTCCTCTTGTTATCTTCTGTGATGGCCACCCCTTTCTTCTTCAATGTATTGATTTGTTCATTTACCCATGATTGGGTCAACCACAGCACCCCACCTGTAAACTGATCTAATGAAATGTCTTCAGGCTGCGTTAGGTCAGGGGCTGAAATGGTGTCATTATACACCTTTTTGTCTTCATACTCATTGGTCATGGTCTTGCCATCATCTTTCTTCAATTGTGCAGGTACTGGCATGTAGTCAAATGTTTTAATCTGGTTGAGGGTGAGCCTTTGATATTTCCTTCTTCTGACTTCAGTCTCATCCTCACAGTCTGTCCAGAAATCCTCTAAGTGCTTCTTATGTATAGGTTGGCCTATAATCTTTTGCATCCTTCCATAGGGATCATATGATCTAGCCAATGGAAATGGCTATAGGTTCATCATGCTCAGGCCCGCTATGGCTTTCTTTATGTTTTCTTAATCAAGGCATATGTACCACCCTATAGTTACTGGAAATAATACTGGAGGTATTTTCTTGTTTTCTTTGTAGGTATCTAGTATAGTTGATATCTGTCTTAAAAACTCCATCAGGACTACCCCATCAATAGGGTACCTGGGTAGCATCAATGGCTGTCCCTCAAAGCCTTCTATTCTGATGTAAGAAAATGTGGCAAACTGGATAAACCAGGCACCATGCTTGTATATAACTTCCTGAGCTTCCATGCTCAGTCTTTTGGTTCTATCTTCCTCCATTGTTCTGACTAAATGCATAGAAAATGCATCATTCACTAGTTTGTAATCAGGGAGATAGTTTGTTTTCTACAACTAAGGATAATAGTCCCATATATGAATATACAACATATGAAGTCATGTAAAATGAACATTCCAGGCCTCCTAGGTTCATCATTTGTTCATCTAAAGCATCACTGATGATCTTAGCCCATAATGGCTTGTTATCTGTATAAAGACACATCATGATGACTCCATACATCTAATCCTTAAAACTTCCAGCAATAGGTTGGCCTATCATCCTGCTGAGCAGGGCAATCATATACTGATACTCATCATCAAAATCAAATTTGTACAGATGCACTGGTAGTTTGGTAGAGGCATTATAAGTGATGTTCTTAGATCTCCACTGATATATCCTCTTTCTTGTAGTCTTTTTATTATTTTCATATTCAATCTCCAATTTTTTCAGATCCATACTGACTACTTTCTTTCCAACTGGGAGATTAAAAGTAGATGTAATTCCTTTTATTGACAAATCTACATAAACCCTACCATGTTTTTCCACTTTCCTCGTCTTAGGGTTGTAATTTCTCGCACACTCTATTATCAATTCTGGAGTTTCCATGGAATATGGAAATCCAGCCGCATACCACATTCATAATACAAATATGTTGTCCAGTAGGGAATTATCTTTATCATCACCCATCTTGGATGACCATGCCGCCAAATCTGTGTTTCCCTGATGTGTATCTCCAATGACACCATACTTGAAGTGTACTCCCTCAGGTTGAGCGAACATATGCTTAAGAAATTCAAACTCATACCTATTCCTCCTGATGTCTGCCATGGATTCCTGCAATGAACATGACTGGTCTTACCACAATATTCTCATGCATGCATACAACATTATATGTTTACGGCATCATGCATATTATACTTATTAATCTCTATTTCATCATGATATAATTGCTGGAAAAGCATACTACCTAGACATACAAAAAACAACAACAGGAGGATTTTTATTTACTTACCTGATAACGCTTATCTCCTGGATTAATCATATGATTATGGAAAAGGGAGGCAAATGATGATGATCACACGCTTCGTTATGTTGTACACTGTTAGTCTGTCCGCAGGTAGCTCGTATGAGGGTTTGAATGTCTGCACTGTAAATTCTCATTTCTCCACAAGGTAAATGCAAAATGACCTTGGAAATTCACTTTTAAACTCATTCATCGAGCAAATTAGGGCAAACTGGGTTAAATTTATCAAAACCATTGATCTTCGGCACGAAATTCATGGATCTTGCCAAGTGTGTGTAGTGCATTCGCAATCGGCGAGAATCCACCTACTGCATTTATGTGCATTAAATGTTATGAGGCAAGAGGGGGGGTGATCTTCAGAAGATCAGGTGATATTCAAAATATCAAGTCATGTTGAGAATATCAGGTCATGTTGAGAATATCGGGTCATGTTGAAATGTGACCCCTCGAAGCTAAAGTGACCCCCCTCGAAAGATCAGGATGACGTCACCGTCATGTTATTTAAAAGGGGTGATCGTTGGAAATATACCTCCGCGAGGTAAAAAGTATGATGACATCATCATTGGGGTGATTCTCTTTGTTCATCGGGATTGGATGATGTCACCAACATATTCGCAATGTGGTGATATTTTGCGACAGGGTGATATTTGAACAATCGGGTGATATTCAAAAGATCAGGTGATATTCGAAATATGACCCCCGCAAAATATATGAAGTTGTTTGATGGGTAAATACCACTACCACATAAGATTGACGTCTGAAGTTTCAGACCAAATGATTATCGGGTGATAAAGTTGGATCGGGGTGATCTAACATAAGATGACTGATGTTAAGAAATATGACCACCCCCGCAAAATATATGAAGTTGTTTGATGGGTAAATACCACTACCACATAAGATTGACGTCTGAAGTTTCAGACCAAATGATTATCAGGTGATAAAGTTGGATCGGGGTGATCTAACATAAGATGACTGATGTTAAGAAATATGACCCCCCCCCCAAAATATCAGGTTTGACCAGGACTTTGACTCACCATAACTTTCGTTCTCTAAAGAATATCAGGGTGATCCAAAAGGCAAACCTACATGAAATTTTATACTCTTTCCAACCATGAGGTTATTGATATGAAATATTAACTTTAACGAACTGACCTTATCATGATGACTTACCCAGCTCCCTTATGCAGGGTTACCTGCATGACTTACTTTTACTAGACTGCCGAAAAGCAGAAAAACACAAGCCAAGCCAAAAAAAAATTTGGGTCCCTATTTTTCCAAGTCAAAATGGGGCATGTTGTGTAACCACACAACAGAGATCTTTCCAACGAGTCTGAAATGTCTAGATTTCGACTAGCTGGCTAGAAGTTATGACCCTGCCTAGTGGGGTCCAAAATTTAGTAGTTTTTTTGAAATTTTGAAAAAAATTGAAAATTTGAATTTTAGTAGTTTTGTCACCTTCCAACTATCCATTTCAAATTCTATGGATAAGGTGACCTTTCACATTCTTGCTCATTGTATATATTCAACTTTTTATGCAATAAGAAATCCTCTTTGGTTTCCTACAACTTCTTACAAGTTCTGCACATTTAGCATTTTGTTTATTTTTTACAATACCACAGTCCCAGCACTAAGTATTGTTATCTGAATTCTCCATTAAAATTTAGATCATATGGGTACCTACAATATAAGTTGTAGATGACTGTTATCAATAGGAAATTACAGAATAAACTCAAAACATCCAAAATGATAAAAGAACTAATGCTAACCTCTAGAGGACTTAAAGTGGATAAAGCATGCACTTGTTCATGAACCATACTACTTGTAATTCGACAACCAAAGAAATCTAAGTGACTCATGATGTATCTATATGCAAATGAAAAACATATTTAACAATGAATGTATAAAAGAACAAGTAAATAAATAAAGTGAGGATCAGTACCTTGAGTGGCCAGATCAGGGGACTGACTCACTTAACTGAGAATCAAATCTAGTTCAGATTTCTACGCGTCTTCATAACACATAGTTCATTCACTTCATATCATAAAACAAAATCTCTTTCAAATTGTATTCAATAATGACATTCCTTAATAAAACATGTCTGCATCTTCCAATATAGAAAACAGAGTAACAATAGAGTAACAACTGAGTAACTGGAAATAAAAGTAACTAACTCGATATCTAACTCATCCCTTCTAACTTATACAAAATAGGAGAGTTTTATGCAACTACTAACTGACTTCAACCATCAATCCATTCCTAGATACTAGGATACAGGTTTGAGATCAATTTATTAATCTAACTAAATAGAGGAAGCAGAGTCCTATCCAAACAAGAATTCTAATGCAATGGATCTCATGAAGAACACACATAAGCTATGTTTGAAACAAGTCTTCTTCTTCTTTTGCATTTATTTCTGTCCATGATGGTTCACATTCATCCTCTAGCTGCCTGCATGTTTGGCGTCCAACTTCACTTCCTTTAATTCTCTTGCCTTCAGCTTCGTTGCAAATGCTCATTTCCTTGATGACACGTTCTTGTTGCACAGAGGTTAATTCACAAAACATATGCACACAAATAACCTTCATGACTAAACCATAGGATTCCATTTATATTGCATGCATACTCATGTTTAAATCATTCAATTGATAACATCATCACCATATTCCATATTAATATCATAGGTTCAAAGTCTTGCAAAGTGTATAAAAAGACAACATATAATGATGGTGATGTTGGTGAAGTGTCTAGAGGATAATATAAAAAAGTTCTTAAAAGCATATATAAAACAACATAAAAAGGGGTCAATAATTCAGCCCATCAATTTAATAATACATAAAGACACCAACACATTTTCCACTAGGATTTTTCCTAAAAATATTTTTCCAAGATAAATTGTGTTATGTGATTGTACTTTACTGTGTTTTCTTTTCTAGAATTGTTTTGATAATACTTTTTTTACAATTCTCTTCATAAATTAGTGTAAGAAACATTTTTACTATCTAACTTCCTTTTAATACTAACAAACAATATAACCTTAAAATGGTTATAAATTTGTTTAGTGATTATAATCTAATAATTAACATAAAAGATTACACTCCCTTATTAAATATTTGACATGCCATTTCTTTCTCTCAATTTAAATGTGTACCTTCAAAATTATGGAGAGAAAGCAAAATCTAATAAAAAATGAAATAATGTGAACATAAGGAAAATTTAAAATATAAGTTTCTCTTATATATCTAAGAGTGACAAAGGCAAGGAAACTCACCCTGGATCAACCACAAAGATGGCTATGTAATATATCTTTTAACACATTTATGAATGAAAAATAAATAAAAATTAAACCTTATCAAGTGGCTCCTTAAGCGATCATAACATTATTTAGCTTTCCTTTTCGAAAAGTGGCTTATAACACGAGTGTATCCACCTATAAAGAGCTACTATAGAAAGATGTTAAAGTTCATTATAATCATTCTTTAAAAGTTTCTCTTTTTTCAATAATGCGAATAAATTATTATGCTAAAAACTAATGGAGTGTAGGGTCACTCACCAAATATGAATAATGGAAGACGTCATCTAGGTTTGATTTGGAAAATATGTATTCAAGATTATTAAAGAGCTCCTTACAATATATGTTTATTTCACTTTTTAAAGCGCAGAATTATGGGCAATATTATAATAATAAAATATTAAATGATATTAACAAATAATGAGGTAATTGATGATTCTTTTAAGCATAATGATGTTTCTTGACCTAGCTTCAAATAGGTATTTATAAATTAAAATTTGATGGTGCAATTAGAAGTAATATAGGCGTGACATGTATTGGAGTAGCATTTCCATCTTCCTCCAGCTTGTTTATTAGAGGTGTTTTTTTCTATTTGGATTCTAAAATTAATAATACAAAATTTTTGGTAATGTGATAAGGCCTTCAACGAATATTTCTTTGGGTTGCATAAAGTTGGAAATGGAAGGGGACTCATTGACTATGATTAATGGGATGAGAAATAACTCTTTGAAAGATTGGAGTTTGAGTAATATTATAGAGTAAGCTCACCAATTAATTCTAATCTTTGAATTGATCACCTTTGGCTATTGTTATAGGGAATGCAATAAGGTTGCAGATTGTTTTTCTAACATTGAGATTGAACAACTTCCTTTTACAACAAATTTTAATGACCTTCCGAATGAGTAGAACTTGTTACTTTTTCTTAAAGAGGATTCCCTCCCTTTCAAAGATATATTAATCCTCATTTTAAAATGCATCTATTCTTTAATGATGGTGGGATTTATAATTGCTTTTAGGGAAGGAAGGATTTGAAGGACCAAGATATATTCAAATCGTCACCACCTACATGGTGTTTTTATTGTTTTTGCATGCCACCATGGTACATGTGAAGTGTCATTTTAGTAGGTGACAAGGTGTCATTGTACCTCATCATTTAATCTATTTTTAGATGTCAAAATCCAAGGGCTGTGTCCTCGGTTGTCTGCAATTAGGGATTCTACAGTTACCAGTTTCGCTAGCTAATCCTAACAGCTTCTACTAATTTGAAGAGATTAATCTGTCTACTTGCTAAATGAATTTAAGGAATGTTGAAAACAGAATAAAATAGGAAGTTTACTTGAACTAATCTTAAAAACAGTAACATGCATCTATCTATCAAAATCAGTAAATACTTTTCACAGCAAAATCTGAAGTAATAAAACAGTGGTACTAGCCTTCTGCCTTGGTGGTGAGAGTGGGCCCTTGCTCCACACCCTTGGGGCTGAAGGCTACAGTAGGGAATCAACACAAAAGAAGATCACAACTAAATTCAACCCGATTCCATTCGCTTTGCATTCATGAAAGATATTGATATCACAGAACTGAGATTACTAAGAATCAGAATAAATCAATCATTGTATAGTTCTTCTGTTGTTTCTATAAGTATATATGAAAATGAGTGATGACATATCACTTATCTTATCTACCAGTTCTTCTATGAGATGACATCCATCTCTTTATTATACTAATTGTCTAATTATGGAAAATAATCATGCAATAAAAGTAGACTGAGTGGAACAGAAGTCCACTCAGAATTCTAAGTTTGAGTCTTAATACATTTTGGCAGCGAGGCCCTGAAAATATGGATATTGAATCAATTCTATCCGTAACTCATGCAAAAACTTTAAAAAGATAAAAACTCCAGTAGTTTAACTAAAGATGATCCTTCACCACTCAGGTGATGATTTGAGTGAAATGAGGGGTATTATGATTACTATTGGGAGTGCCTGATCGGTAGCTTATGCTGGAAATATGCCCTGCTCTCAGGAGGTGTTAGAGATATATGTCCCTGTCTGTAGCTTCGGAGATATGTCTATAGCTCCGGAGGTGCCATTGTGGCTTTCTTTGTTCAGCTCCGGAGAGGTTTTCTCTTTCCTTCAAAACTTTTGGTGTCGTGGTATTCTGGTATTGTCTCTAGAGATCATTGAAGACTATGTTCAGAGATGCACAAAATTGTTGTTCTTGGCATCTACACCTGTTGATTCAAAAAGAGAGAAGTTTTTGCATTTTTCCATCAATGCCATGCACATTAGTCACTCAATCAAAAATTATGATCTTAAGTAATCTATCTTAATTAATCATTAACTAGAACGATCTTGCTAGCCTATTCGGGTGCAGACATTAGCAAAGATGGAATCAGGAAGGAGAAAAAGATGTATTTCATGGGTACAACTTGGTACTCATCATCCCCCCATACCTAAGGTTTGGCAGGTCCTGCTTCTCACAATTTGGATTTATTCTGGTGAAATAGCTTGTTAGTCAAGCTATAATCCTGTGCATAGGTGGTCCAAGTTGTGCGGTTGGTATTACCATTGCCTCTGTATTGATCAACCTGCTTCAACCAATCCTGCAATTTCTCATCTTCTATCTGCTCAGCCCAGATAGGAAGTGGCTCAATTATGAGAGGGGGCCTGAACCGTCCACCTATCCATTCCTGCTTCTGGTTATCCATCATTTTGGATATCAACTTTGCTTTTCTCATAAATAAACTTAAGTTTGCAGGGGTGACCACCTCTCTCATTTTTTGCTCCGAGGTCAAAATATTCCATCTTTTCTTTGCTATGGCAAGTACTGGGTTTGCTGAACTGATCATGAAAAGACCAAAATCGATGGAGCACTCTTGCAAACTTTTTAGGTATAATGGCAAAATTTTATTCTTACTCTTAGCGTGATAGATATAGGACCTGCATTGGATCTTAAAAGCATTGGGATTGGGATATTCCTTCCTGATGAAGAGATCTGTTTCCATTTCTTTCTTGAGATGATCTTCCATTCATTCATTCCAGATCTGGTGATTCCTCATTAGGGACATAAATGCTTTAAGCTAGCATTCTCCCACAAAATGATTAAGAATGAAGGTTATATCATTGACACAGAAACCATGTAGATATAATTCACATAGGAAATTCTTGTCTTCATCATTACTCCTTGTATATGCTTCATGAATCCCTCTACTGTCTCTGTATCCTCAACCAGGTCAGACAGGACTAAAGAGAATTTCCTCTGCAGTACTCTTTCTTGTATGAACATAGAATAGCTGGCACTTGGAGGCCTACAGGATAGAATTTCTGAAGAAAGGGAGGTCATTTCAATGATTTTACCTTCCAGAGTTTCTATTCTTTTTGTTTTGGCAGTGACTCCCCTTTGTAATTGCAACATAGACTTGGAAGCCTCATATTCTCTACACTTCTTCTCCCAATGGAACAGGGCTTTAGGAATGTCAATGGGGATTGGACCCACATATGCATCTATTTGGATTTCCTATTCATTGGTTGCCCTTAGGCCAGCCAACTCTTGAATATATTCCTCCTGCTCATCTAGTTTGTTGTTGGCCCAAGTTAACTGTCTATCCTAGCTATGTTTTTTCTCAATCAATGCTGCCATTATTGTGAGGCTATTGTCTCTAGCCATGGTGAGCTCAGAAACACTCTGTGCTGCTTCTTTCTCTTTTTCTTCCAACAGTTTGGCTACCTCAATTTTCTAGGCCTCCAATTCTACTTCTTTCTCCTGGATGATCTTGTTTTTGCTTTGGAGTTCTGTTTGTAGATTTTCAATGACTTGTTTTTGCTCCATTTCTACCTCTATTCTGACCTTCTTGAGGTCAGTAATAATCAGATTTTTCCCCCAGAATAGTCTCTTTAGGTTTTCAATTTATTCTAACAATTGTTGTTCTTTTGAAATTTCAACATCCTCTTGATCAAAGGGATGAGAAAAGGTTTATGATTCTGCTTCTGCTTCTGTTGTTGTTTGCTGATCATCAGGGATTTCCATGGCCATCTGCCCTGTACTGCTAACTGTACCCATTTGCCCTGTTTCATCTTCTTCTGCAGACTACCTATCCTGAGGGTCCTCTTGGGGTTCCTTTGCTTCTGTTGGCACCAATGAAAGCCCAGCCTTATCCTCATATGTTCTAAAACCCAAGAGTACCTCAGCTAGGAGAGCAGTATCTTTCTCAGCCTGTGAGAGCTATCTTTTTCTTTTGCTTCTCCGTAGCAAAGGTGGGGCAGGTGCCTCTAGAGTAGGTCTCTCATCCTCAAAATCTGAGGAAATAGTAAGAGTTTGTCTGTGTTCTGTCTCTGGAGCATATGATGGTTCTGAAATTGCGCTTGACCCTAGATGAACAGATGGTGCTGGGGAAACTTCTCTTTGTTTTCTTTTTCTGACTAGAGGGATCTCATCTAAATCATGAGATGGTTCTTCACCCCAGGTATTCTCTGTTTTCTATCTTAACCTCTCCCCTGTTAATTCCTTCGGGAAAGATTCCTTAGTTAGAGTCATCTTTCTCCAAATTGATCGAGTCATATATAGGGTTTGTTTAGGAGCAGACTCTGTAATTTCTTTTCCTTTCTTCTTTTTATTAGGAACAGGGGCTGCAGATGAAGTTGCCTCCTGTGAGGACTTCTTTCCTCTTTGAACAGCTATGGAGGAGGCTGAAGGCTCAGTTTCTTCTTCTTGGTGAGTAGGAGAACTCTCACCTCCTGGTTGTGTCATTTCTAGTCCTCTATCCTGGGAATTCTATTCAAGAAAGTTTTGCCATAATTCCTCCCCATTGGCCTGAGACAGGAAGTGGTGTTTGACTACTAGAAAAATGAGGCCATGATGTTTCATGGGACCCTTATTTTGCTGATATTTTTCTATAGCTGCCCTGATGGCAAAATATAGGAAATTGGGAATGTTTATGCTAAACTCAGGATGTCCATTCCCATGCCTTAGAAAAATCAGCATTTTCATGTTTGGTCCTAGCACATGTAAAATATTTTATCAACCAGGTGGCAACAAATTGCCAAGGGTTTGGAAGGGTGGACCTAAGAATTCTTTTTACTTCATTTTTATTTGAATGCGGTTGAATTGTAGGTTCACCTCAAATAGAGAAATTCTTAATTAAATCAGTGTATAAGGTTTTTAGGTGATAAAACCTCTCACCTTGTTTAGGCAGTCCAGAAATGTGACTGATAGTGGCTGAGGAGAGATTGATTCAGACTCCTCTGACAGATGTCTGATTGTCCCTTAGATTTATGAGGAATACATCCATGACATCTTCTTGGAACCCTTCAAATTTTTCTAAAAAGTCCAACCATCCTGTAGTTCTTAGAATGTTTGCTGCAGCTTCATCTTGTAGAAGACCCGCAGCACTCTCTGGTTCAGACTTCTTCTTTACCCCATTGCTAAATTGGTTCCACCTTCTGTGCTTAATTCCCCACTCTCCTCTATGCAATTTGTCCCTTCCTCTTAACTCTGTAGGCTCCGGAGGACTGTTCAATTTGCTCTGTTCTTCAAGGTATTTTGGAGGTTCGAATGAGGATTAGGATGTCTCTCAGCCTAGGCTTATGGAAGATTTGCAGATTAGGTAGAGTACCTAGGCAATCATAAATGCAACAGACTGACAGGACACTCCAGAGGTAAGGTGGCAGTATAGCACAGATGGCAGCATGTGTGAATTTGGAAAAGGAAATGATGGCAGGAGGACGTGTCATAGTGGCGGCACCCAAAAATAGAAAGACAAGACAATTACTATTAATGCTTAATTAAAGATAGAATTACCTGGATCATTTTTAATGATGAGGAGCAATGTACATGGTAGAGATGCTGCATCATTTTATGAGATTGCACGTGTCGCAGCACATGAGCAGCTTTTGGTGGCTTAAGATGATGCCCACTACTCCATTGGTACATGACCTGCAATCATTACACTAAGAGGTTCGAGAATCTACGTTCTTTGGGTGATGTCAGCGCTGTCTTTGTGAATACCCTTGTAAATGAAATACGTGCTGATTTTATTTTATTCCTATGATAAAGTAGAGAATGAGTCATGATGACCTCATCATGTGATGTGTTCACTTTATTGCCTGGAGAGGTGGGTCCCCTCCCTTATTATTGAAATTGATTTTTTTTATTAACAGAGCGCCGGAGGTGCTCCTAGTTTGGGAAGTGCCGGAGGTGCTCCTGGTTTGGGAAGCACTAGAGGTGCTCCTGTTTTGGGAAGCATTGGAGGTGCATTTGACTAACTTCTGGCACCTGATCACCTCTGTAGCTCAATTATTTTCAACTGTCCTGAAGAAGGGAACCACCATTTGCTGGTTTTCAACTCCCTTGGTCAAGAAAGATAGCCATTTACTGGTTTTCCATCTTTCTCTATTTTTTTCTTTTTTTTAGAAGGCCGCCATTTGCTAGTTTTCAACCTTCCTTTTTTTTTAATTTTTTTAATCCAACACTGTGACAGAGGAGGTATCCCCTGTATCAAAACACAAATCATTAAGAAATTCTTCTTTAGTAGATGGTCTTTTATAGAGTCTGATTCAGTGACCATTTACTAGGAATGTTTCTGTGCTTCCGTCAATAGGTTCCAATAACACTGTTCCATTTTCAAAAACTTCCTTTATCTGATAAGGACCCATCCAATGAGTTTGTAATTTCCCCTTGAACTCTTTGAATTTAGAATCATAAAGAAGAACCCAATCACCTTGCTGAAATGCCCTCCTTTTGATGTGTTGGTCATGCCATTGTTTCCTCTGATACTGAACCAGTTCTATTTGTTGAATGGCCTCTGTCCAAATTTCATCCAACTCATTGAACTGAAGAATTCTGTTCTATTGAGCTATAGACAATGGTAGACCAATATCCAATACAGTTTTAAGTGTCTGGAGTTCAAATTCTATAGACAAAATAGGCTTTTTCCCATAAACTAATTCATATGGTGAGAACTTTGTTGTGGACTTCCAAGTGGTATTGTAAGCCCAAACTACTTCAGGTAATCTGCTAGCCCAATCTTTTATGTTCTTTGCTACTGTCCTTGTCAGAATATTTTCAAGTTCCCTATTAGTTACTTCTACCTGCCCATTCGCTTGAGGATGGTAAGGTGAAGATTTTATGTGCTTGACTTGATATAAATCTATGAATGCTTTGATTACTTGTGAAGTAAACTGAGGTCCTTTGTCTGAAACTATTGATCTTGGGGCTCCAAACCTTAAGAAAATCTTATTATAAAGGAAATTGGCAACTTTTTCTTCTCTTGCAAATTGTAATGCTTGAACCTCAGCCCACTTAGTAACATAGTCTATGCATACTAGAATGTACTCCTTGCCTGATGATGGTGGAGAAATTGGTCCCACAAAGTCTAGACCCCACTGCTCAAATGGTCCATCATGACTTGAAGATGTAGTAACATCTCCTGAGTAAAGGTCGGTTGTCCCATCCTTTGACACTGGTCACAGTGTTGCACATACTTCTTTGTATCTTTATGAAGAGAGGGCCAGTAGTAACTAGCTCTGAGGATCTTGTGGACTATCTGGTGGAAGAAGTAATGGCCACCAAATGGTTCATCATGACATGCTCTCAACACATCAAAAATCTCATCGAATTTTAAACACCTGTGTAGAATGAAATTAGGACCACATTTAAATAGTAAACCATTCAACCATTTGTAAGATAAACTTTCTTTAACTAAACATTATTTTTGTTTTGAGGTAAAATGGGATGGATACAAGCCTGTAGCTAAAAGATTAGCTATGTCAGCAAACCAAGGTGCAGTAGAGGAGATAGCAAAAAGATGTTCATATGGGAACTTGTCCTCCAGTGGTTGGTTTTCTCCTCCTGTATGCAATCTTGACAGAAAATAAGCAACCAAATTAAACTTTCCTGGATTATCAACTATGGTAATATCAAATTCCTGCAATAGCAATAACCACCTGATGATCCTTGCACCTACTACTGGTTTATTCATTAGGTACTTGATGGCTACATGACCAGTGTATACAAATATCTTATATCCAGTGATATAATGCCTGAATTTGTTTATAGCATAGATGACTGCCAAGAATTCTTTTTCAGTTGTGGTGTAATTTCTTTCTACAGAGGTAAGGTTTTTGCTGATGTAATAAATGGCATGCATACTTTCTCCTTCCTCCTTTTGTCCTAAAACTGCCCTAATGGACTCATTTGAAGCATCAGTCTATATGTGAAATGGCAAAGTCCAATTAGGTCCTCTTAAAATTGGTGTGACAATAAGCTTCTCTTTCAAGGTTTCAAATGTTGATTGACATTCTTCTATCCATAGAAATTATGTGTCTTTGTTAAGCAGGGTAAACAGGGGGGCAGCTATTCTACTAAAATTTTCTATGAATCTCCTATAGTAGCCTACATGACCCAGAAAACTTCTAACATCTATCTAATTTTTGGGTGAAGGCAATTGTGTGATTACTTCTATCTTATTTTGATCCACTTTGATCCCCTTTTTTGAAATGTGGTGTCCCAAAACAATTCCTTCCTCCACCATCATGAAGCACTTTTCATGGCTAAGGGATAATTGATTTTTCTCACAACATTTTAGTACTTTTTCAAGGTTTGTGAGAGTTTCTTCAAAATTATCCCCATACATAGTAAAGTCATCCATATAGACCTCCATGCATTCATTAGCTAGTTCAGCAAAAATAGCTAAAACAAGTCTCTGAAATGTAGCTGGGGCATTGCATAGTCCAAAGGGAAGAACTTTGTAAGCAAAAGTTCCCCAAGAGCATGTGAAAGTGGTTTTGTTCTGGTCTTCAGGTGCTACTTGAATTTGATTATACCTACTGAATCCATCTAGAAACGAAAAAACTTTCTCCCAACAAGGTTGTCCAGTACTTGATCAATGAATGGTAAGGGAAAGTAGTCCTTTTTTGTGGCCTTGTTTAGTTCTCTATAATCAATACACACCCTCCATTTCCCATTCTTCTTAGGCACTATGACAAGGGGTGAGACCCATTGACTGTCTGAGATTGGATATATAAACCCTGCTTGAAGTAATTTTTCTATTTCGGTTTTGATAATGTCCTTTAAAGCAAGATTCAATCTTCTATGGGGCTGTCTGACAGGTTTAATATCCTCAGTGTATATATGATGGGTACAAATCTCAGGAGGTATGTCTTTCATATCTTGGTATTCCCAAGAAAAAGTTGTTGAATGGGAAATCAGAAGTTGGATAAGTTTTTCTTCCTGATTTGTTGTTAACTGAGTATTGATATTAAGTGTTTTCCCTAGTAAAATCATGAACTATTTTGTGATTTGATCCATAGATGTAGTTAATTCATACATTGGAGTCATGGTATTGAGAGGACAAGAATGTGGAAGCAACATATGGAAAGTGGCTAAGTCTTTGTAAAAGGTTTCCCCACAAGGAATGATGTTGGCGAGGGTATAATGAGAAGAAGTAAGAAGTTCTCTCCTAGAATCTTGGGCGAGTTCCATCACATCCTTATTGATTAGGATGTGAGTGGTGTCTTCTTTTGTACATAATATATTTCTTCTTCTAACTCTCCTAGATGTTCCTTGATGGTTACCATAGTTACTAAGGCACTATTGTCATTGTTCTCTGGTTCATCCACCCATACTCTTCCTGTATAATGTATTGATGGTTTAGCTGGAGGATACAAAGATATTTTTTTCAAATCTATCCCATTAGAAATGACCATATCTCCAGTTTGAAAATCAATAGATGCTACTGCTGTAGCCAGCCATGGTCTTCCTAAAATCAGTGGATATGCATTTCTCTGGTTTCTAGGTTCTAATATCAGGAAGTCCACTGGAAATTCCCATGAATCTATCACAACTGGTACATCAGTGATTACTCCTTTTGGAACAGCTACTGACTGGTCAGCAAGTTGAAGAATTGTAGTTGTGGATTAAATACCTGGTAGAGCTAATTTATTCATTGTGTGAACTGTCATCACATTAATTCCTACTCCCAGATCAACCAGAACATTTGAAATTTCTACCCCTGAGATGAAAATAGTTATGACAGGATTTCTAGGGTCTCCATATTTTGGGAGGAGAATTTCTACCATCAATAGATCTACTACTTTTCCTTCCACCTGTATTGTGGAGGGAAAGTTTTTCTTCCTACCCTGCGTTTTGATACAATACTGTTTAATGAACTGATTTAGTTCCGGTACATCTCTGATTGTATGGAGAAGAGGAATTTCAATGTTTAGTTGATTGATTTCTTGTAAAAGTTCTGATTCTAGGTTGGTTTGGACTTGTTTTTGTAAGATCTTTTTCTAGGGAACATACTGTATAAGTCGTTCTAGGTATGGTGCTAGTTTTTCAATCTCCAAAGCATCTCTGGAGCTCTTATCAGAATTGTGTTTAGGAATGTTCTCCGGAATCAGTCTTTTAGGAGAAACTCCAGAGTTATCCAAGGATGATTCTTTTAGCACTTTTTCATTTGTAATCTCCTTCGGGAGTTGAGTGGACAAATTTTCAGGTTCCACATCATTGGTTACTTCAACTATAGTTGGAGGAGATGGTCTTGGGAATGCTTTCCTAGAATGCAGTTGGAGATTATTTGAATATATAGCATTAATTCCAGCCAGATTTTCTTGCTCTATCATGTAAACAGCTGCTCCCTATTTATTCCGTGGGTTTGGTATAGGCTGAGCTGGTAAAGGTGGTTGGCTAACTGGTTCATTTTGTGATTGACCTTGTGTGTTGGAGGGTCTAGTTAGTAAAGCTTGTTGTTGAGGTTGGAAACATCTAGGTTGTCCCTGGTATTGTTGATTATATCCCTATTGAGAACCCCATTGAGGTTGCATGTTTTGTGATCCAAACTGTGGTGGCCACTGTTAATTTCCCCAAGGCTGATTTTGCCAATGTTGACTTGGCCAACCCTGTTGTCCCCAAGGAGGATTATTTTGAGGCCCATGCCAAGTTGGATTCCACTGATTATTTCCCCAATTAGAAGGACCCCTATAAGAAGGCTGGTTTAGATACTGATTATAAGGGAAATTCTCAGTTTGTTTTTATCCCACATAGTTCAATTCCTCTTCTATTACAGCATTCTTCTTACTCAATCTTTTCAAGGCTGGAAGTTGACTACATTGACTGGTAGGATGTTCCCTATCACAGATCTGACAAATCTTTGATTTGTCCAAAGGGCATTCTCTCAACAGATGCTTGTTTCTACTCCTAGGACAATAGATGGAGAGTGGTTCAGTTGTTCTATTTTGATCAGTTGTTCTAGTTTTTTCTTGAATCCCATCCAATGTGGTATTTAATTAGACCAAAATGTCTATTTTTACATTTGTAATCTCTTCCATTAATTGTCCTATTTCATTTTTCCCCTTAAAAGTTTTGGATGACCTCACTCCATCTTGGGTTCTAGAATAGTGTTGTACCCAACCAAATTTTTTGCTTCATTAAGGCATTTTGAAACAAGTCTAGAAAATTTTCGTCAAAAAGTCAAAAAAGCAAAATTTCTAAAAATAGACGTCGAGTTGGGTTTTCTAGGTTTCTTGAGATATGGATGTTGGCAAAACTTTCTAAAAATAGAATCTCCAAATCAAGTGTCGCGCTTGATTCTCATTGATTGATTTTGCTTCATGATCGGTGCGGTTCAGACGGAATCTTCAAACGACCAAGTTTTCTCTACTGGGTCATTTTTGCTTTTTCACAAGGTGAAGCATGAGCTTGAAATTCATCAACATAGAAAAGTTCACCTGCTAAAATTCTTCAATGAGTTTCCAACGCTGTTTCAACAACATAAAACTGACAAACGGTCGTTGACTCGACGATGCACGCAAAATGATGCAAGATGGATCCAAGGTGAACTAAAAAGTTGGAAAATCATAAAAATGGCTAAGTCTAGTGAAACTGGGCACCCCAAGAGGCTTGAGGCGCCCATCTTCTCCTGTGTTAGTTTTTTTTCACGTTTTTTGAGAAACGTCGAAAATGCTTCCATCGGCTCTTTTCCAGTTGATCAAACTTGGTCAAACTTGGTCAAAAGTCAATCAAAGCTAAGATTTCATCATAGATATGTTTAGACTACTCAGATCACCCTCCGTCCTACCTTGACAGTCGTTAGAACGACCGAAATCAAAGATCAAACAGGAGCCGTCAGCACAGAAATCGAGAAAAGGTACAAAATTGAAAATTTTTGAAAATTTTTCTAAGTGTTGACAAACTAGGTGCCCCTGGAGGCTTGGGGCACCCAAACTCTCCAGAGTTAGATTATTTTTAATGTTTTTCTCAAAAAAGATTATTTTTAATGTTTTTCTCAAAAAACGTGAATCTCCTTCTGTTAGCCCACTCTGGTTCAGTGTTGATTAGTTTGGCACGTCTTTCGAGGCAAATAAAAGGTACAATCAGCTCAATTTTCATTAGGCTTGCATATTTTCCAGATCATTAGATTCATTTTCATCCTAGTTGATAGAAATTGACAGCCAAACAGGGGTCATGTGCCTCCGGAATGTGCACGCAAACCAAGAAATTGAAAAAGTTGGAAAAACTAAAAAAATGGCTAAGTGTTGGGAAACTGGGCACCCCAGGAGGCTTTGGGTGCCCAACTTGAGTAGTGTTAGAATATTTTCATGTTTTCAGTGTTTTCTGACATGCCTTGTTACCAATCTTCACCCATTGGTAGTTTCCAGAAGGTCAAACTTGGTCAAATGATGTCAGATCGTCGAATGGAGGCAGGGGATGAAATCTCAGTTGATCAATCTCCAAAATGTCAAAATTAGTTAGCTTTTTCAGTCAATGACGACATTTTCCTACCTTGTTGAAGTTGGAGACAGGCCATATTTGAGTCAAAACGAGTGTTGAAGTGTCGAAAATGAAGAAAATTTTGTTAGCACTTCTTTCAACTCGCGTGTTTGATGACATCATCAAAGAAGATATTTTTTGTCATCTTGCACATGAAGCCATAGGCTCCTAAAAAATAGGGATTCTTCCTATTCGAAGACATCCACTTGGATTTATGCTTTAAAAGATGCTTTCTTCATGGATGAGGGTGAAGTTTTCTTCTCACACAAATAAAGCTGCTTTTTCGACCCAAAGATTTATAAAGACAAGCTTTGGGCTTCTTTATTTCATTATCTTTTGCAGGTTGCATCCAGAGGAAAGATTTTATTTTTCTTTCAATGAAGATTCAAAGACCCAAACTAGGTGCTTTTTCAGTATTCTTCATAGATTCGGGTTGAGAAAGAAGAGAGGCTTGCTTTTTCAGGGTCCTTGTTTCAAGGAGATCATTTTTTAGAAATCCGACCAGAGCTTTTTCAGTTTTCATCGAGATGGGTCCATCCAGATTATCATCCTCTCAAAGATTGGGAGTTGTGCTTTTTTTTAGGAAACTGCATTTTTCCTGCTTTTTTGAGAAAATCTCCGCTTTTTCAAGAAAATCTCCGCTTTTTCAAAATCTGACAATTTGGGTTGCTTAGAAACAGAATTATCTACAAAACCCATGTGCCAGCTTTTTTAACTCACACTCTACTTTTTCTAAACATTAGCAAATAATTTTCAGCCATCTGTCCAATACTTTTTCCAACATATGCGTGTTCACAGTCAATTTTCAAATCTTCCAATATGCAGTACTCTCCAACACAAATCAGGGACAAAATAGCATTGGTTCATGATTACCTAAAAACTTGTGAAACAGACTTGCATAAAGTACTTCCAGTAATCAATTTACACTCCTTGGAGGATGCAGGAAATAATGCTATCAGGAATCTTGGACACTCCAGTTTGCTTGCAGCAGCATCCTTTCCTATCACCGTGCAAAGTATCAAGTTTGTGATTGCTTGCGTGACGCATTACAACTCGGTCACAAGAGAAATTCAGTCAAGAGATGGATGTGTGCTCTGTAGCTTGAGGCCAAATGACATTGAAAAGTGTTTTACAATACCTATTTGGAGAGAGAACTTAACTGTTTCACTTGAAGAATGCAAGAGGGTTTGGAACAATGATAAGGAAAAATACAGAAAAAAGATTGGTCAGAGGTGGTTGAAAGAAAAACAGAATATTATGCCAAAGAACGTTGGACGTGGAGAATTCAAGGAGGAGCATGCAATAATGATTACTCTGCTAAGTCGTATCACGAGTCAAGCAGATGCAAACAAATTTTAGCCTTGGATGTTTTACATCATGTCCCAGATTGTTGACGGAACCAAATTCTATGATTGGTTGGCACTAATCAGTGATTGTCTCCACTAACAAATAATTGATTTTCAAAGGGCTCATGAATTTCATATGATATCATACCTTGTGTATTTGATGGCTTTTCAAGGTCAATTCAGAGGTTTGAATGTTGTTGGAACTCTGGGCACTCAGCATGTGTATCATCATTTCCCGCAGTTAGAGATCTCTCAAGCTAAATGACATTACAGGCAGGTGAATGATGCATTCTTGATGCATGCAATGCGAGACATGGACAAGGAGTTGCATATACGGTTTTCTATAGAGGCTAGAATCACAATGGCAGAATGGGCTGATTGGTTTATCCAATTTCCTACTTTTTCCTACATCAGAGTATACGGCTTCTCAGGAGAGCCGGCCATGTTGCCGCGATATCCTATAGACGAAATAACATTTATGGAATTTTTGAGGCAAGCTTATGAAGTGCATACATTTTTGCATAGCAGACGCAAGACAGCCTTCAATTTTCCACTTGGGATGAGGATTTACAGATGTAGATCTAGAGCAGATGCCAAGGCAATCGGTAATGAATCATCCAGATATGGTCTTAAGTCTTTTGACAGGAGATCTTCATATGATCCCCATGGTGTTTATGCATCACATCTTGGTCAGAATTATACACACAAGTTTGCAGTTGAAGACTTCTAGGCTAATTGTGCTGATGAGTATGAAGTGTGAGGGCGCAGTTATAGCAGGTTCACTCTTCAACAAATGTCTAATATCCTATCAAAAGACATAGAGGGTTTGACAGAGAGTGGTGAAGTTCTACTTCCCACGTATTTCAGAGACCAAATTGAGCAACAACCGTTGCCACCAGTTAATTGGTTAGTAAAAGAGAGCACTTCCATTGAGGAGAGAACAAGTCGAGTGGTTAAAAACAGTTTGATATTCTTGAAGACTAAGCGGAAGGATGATATTCCATTAACAGAACCACCAGTTGTGCAACCATTAGAACCTTCCACTTCCAAGCCAAAACAAAGAGTAAAAGCTATGAGTGTTCTCCCAGAGGGAACAAAAATGGCAAAGTTAAAGAGGAAAAAGGATGAGTCTCTAGCTCATGTCCAACAGGAACATCCACCAGTTGAACCAGAAGCTCCTGTTGAAACAATGCCACATGTTGAAGTGTTACCTTCAGATCATGTATCTCCACCTTCTTCACTGATCCCTTCTCCTATTCACGTAGATTCAGAGCCAGATTCACCAGTTTGCAACTTTGATGCAAGAATTGATTCATCAAGAGCTGATGAGGCGAGAACCAAGTTTCCAAGAGAGGATGGCTCATCCTGGCTTGAAAACATTCTGGGAAGGAAGAGAAGAAAGCCCTCATATCAGCTGGATTTAACAGAGCTAAAAAGTGTCTATCAAGACACACCAAACAAGCAGCTAAAGGAGCAGGTTCGCATTGAGAAGAATGCGGATGGAGAAATAATTCTTGAGACTGCAACACCTCTAGAAAATAGAAGTGCTAATGATGTCGAGGTTGATGACTTCACAGTTGTCAAATCTAACCTTGGCCGAAGTACTCGCCATACAGATGTCAATCTCTTCGAGGTTGCAGCGGATAGCTTGAAGGAAAGGGTGTTGAGAGATGGAGAAGACAAGGCAGCTCTCAAAGCTGAAGTTCGATAGCTGCGGCAATACATTTCCAACCTTTTCCATGGCACATCATAGGTTGATTTTCTTCTTCCACCAAATCTTGGATCATCAGCCGATCAGCGGTATTTCAGTAAGTTGGTCCTCTATGGGAGGCACATGGACAGTTGGGTAGAAGAATTTGTGACCAAAGGGAGAGTTGTACTTGCAGAGCTTTATCAGTTGAAGTACAACGCTCATGATTTATGCCAAGGCATATAGGGGTTGCAGCAGATCATGGTAGAAAATAGACCGGTGTTTGAGATCATTATCTCTGACTTGAAGATTGCACTTGATACTGCTGATTTAGCTGAAGATAAGAAGATAGTTTCTACTTGGAAAGCGCAATATCTTTTCACAGTAAAAACTTATGATAGTATGATTTTAGAGTTGACAGAATGGAAAGAAAAGGTAGTCGACATCCTCAAGTTCGTCAAATCCTTTGTCTCTCAGATCTCGTGTTCATATGAGAAAAAAGATGGTACCTTGTATGATCTTGGGGAAGTGCAAGCAGAGTTCCAGACTCTCGTTTGCAACAACTTTAATGATGATATCAATGCCAGCAAGATGAGTCGTCTTGCCGCAATGTCAGTGAAATTCGACAAGGCTGTAGGTGAAGTTCATGAATTTATTCATATGCATTCCAATGGTGAAGAAATGTTAGAGAATCAGAATATCATTCTAGAGAGTATCAGTGTTCCTGGCAGAGATGCGGTCACTCACTTTTTTAAAGATATTGTTTCCCAGAATATCCATGGATGACATCACCAAAAAGCTAGAATGTTGATGAGGATGCATTTCAAAATAAAGTAGCTTTAAAACATATGCTTTTTGTTTTAAAGCATGTGCTTTCATCCTAAGCTCATCCATTCTATATTTAGAAAGAAATCACCTTGTGATAGTTGGAATCTTCTTTGCTTTAAAGCAAATTGCTTTAAAGCATTTGTTTATTGTGTCTTTGTCTTAGAATAGTAATAAAGCTTGCGAGATGGCAAGTTAGGGTTAATCAAGGAGATTTTAGGGTTCCCTACTCCTCTGATTTTAGTATAAATAAGGGCATCCTTGCCCATTGTTTGTAATGACTTTTGCGATAACAAATTTGTTGTGCCTATTCTAGCCTGTAGATCTTGTTATTCCAAGTGTTTGTTCAATCTGTGTTCATTGTAAGGGAATGACTTTTGTGATAACAAATTTGCTGTGCCTATTCTAGCCTGCAAACATTGTTATTCCAGGTGTTTGTTCATTTGTGTTCATTGTTTTCCAGTGTTTGATCACTTACTGTATGCCTACCTTTTGCTACAGTATTGATGTCCTGGAGTTGTATTAAACTTTGTGATATTGAATAGAAGTCTCATGCCTACTTTGCTCTGATATTCTATATCGATTCATTAAGTTATCATCATCAGATGAGTAGCTTCTGTAGCTTTCATTTTCAACTTTCATCATTAAAGTACTTTTAGTGTTGTGGTGTAAATCTGGAGGAAAACTGCTTAAGTTTTTGTGTTAACAATCATTCCTCATTCACTTTCAAATTCCTTTGCTCTGAATTTACTCAGGAGGTTGAAAGCATCATTAGTCTATGCTAGTTGTAGTAGAAGTTTTATAAAAAGGAAAAAACCTCTTTTGCAGTGTTTAGAGTTTTATGACCTTGTGCTCGCAGCTGAGAATCAAAAAGAAGATAGGCAAAGTTTCATTCAAGTTATCTTTTCAGCGAACATCAGCAAGAAAGGGAACTCCCCCTTCCAATAGGAGAGCAATTTATCTGTGCATAGCTGTCCGTTTCCAAATCGCATACCAGAGGTACGAATTGAAACACCAACAAATAGTTACTGCAAAGTTCTTCTATAGCAGGTATATCCATTTTGTTGATATTTTCTTTTCCCATTAGATCCAGTGCATGTTTTGATTCTTTATCCAATCCTTTTACAAACAGGGTTCTGGCCAAGGAGTGATCTACTGGGTTGCCATACCTTCTCAAGGCGAAATTAAACCTATCCACATAGTCCTCTAAGGTCTCTTCCTCCCCCTGCCTAATTTTAAACAATTCTTCCTTTTTATTACTGGATCTACAGTAATCTTGATACTTTCGCAAAAAATTTGTTTCCATCTGATCCCAAGAATGGATAGAATTCTGCGGTAAACCCATAAACCATCTCATCGTAGAATCCTTCACGATTGAAGGGAACAGTTTGAGTTTTTGGTTATCTGATCCATAATCATAAGTTTGGCAGACTACTTTGAATTCAAACAAAAACTAATCTGGATCCTCAGAAGAAAGTCCTCCAAAATTTGGCAAGTGTGTTGGTGAGATATTATTCATAGGAGCATTGTCTCCAGCAGCCAAAACAATAGGATATGAGAAGGTTCTTGGAGCTTGATTTTCTTCTTCTTCATGATTATCATTGTCCATGTTTAGTACTGGTTCTTCTCCCTGAGGTTCTAAGAAATTAGGTTCTATCAAAGGATCTACCTGAAACTTTTGTTTTAATTCTTGGATATAATCGGCAAGTGGAAGATTTGGAGGATCTAAGGGATTATTGTTTTGAGGTGCAGCTTCCAAAGTAGGTTCTAGGTTTCTCTCTTCAACTAGAGCTTGTGCCACCCCACTGCTTTCCCCTATGGCTTGTTGTTGGCATGTCTGCTTGATATATCTTCCTTTTAAATCTCTAGCTCTAACCATACAGATCTATCCTAAATATTGTTTTAACTAAGTTTCCCTAATTAACACAATACATCCCTTGCAACGATGCCAAAAATGACAAGGTGTCGTTGTACCTCATCATTTAATTTGTTTTCAGATGTCAAAATCCAAGGGTTGTGTCCTCGGCTGTCTGCAATTAGGGATTCTACAGTTACCAGTTTCCTTAGCTAATCGTAACAGCTTCTACTAATTTGAAGAGATTAATCTGTCTACTTGTTGAATGAATTTAAGGAATGCTGAAAACAGAATAAAACAGGAAGTTTACTTGAAGCAATCTTAAAAATAGTAACATGCATCTATATATCAAAATTAGTAAATACTTTTCACAGCAAAATCTGAAGTAATAAAACAGTGGTACTAGCCTTCTGCCTTGGTGGTGAGAGTGGGCCCTTGCTCCACACCCTTGGGGCTGAAGGCTATAGTAGGGAATCAGCACAAAAGAAGATCACAACTAAATTCAACCCAATTCCATTCGCTTTGCATTCATGAAAGATATTGATATCACAGAACTGAGATTACTGAGAATCAGAATAAATCAATCATTGTATATTTCTTCTGCTATTTCTATAAGTATATATGAAAATGAGTGATGACATATCACTTATCTTATCTACTAGTTCTTCTATGAGATGACATCCATCTCTTTATTATACTAACTATCTAACTATTGAAAATAATCATGCAATAAAAGTAGACTAAGTGGAACAGAAGTCCACTCATAATTCTAAGTTTGAGTCTTAATACATTTGGGCAACGAGGCCCTGAAAATATGGATATTGAATCAATTCTATCCGTAACTCATGCAAAAACTTTAAAAAGATAAAAACTCTAGCAGTTTAACTAAAGATGACCCTTCACCACTCAGGTGATGATTTGAGTGAAATGAGGGGTATTATGATTACTGTTGGGAGTGCCTGATCGATAGCTTATGCTAGAAATATGCCCTGCTCTCAGGAGGTGCCGGAGATATATGTCCCTGTCTGCAGCTCCGGAGGTGCCATTATGGCCTTCTTTGTTCAGCTCCGGAGAGGCTTTCTCTTTCCTTCAAAACTTCTAGTGTCGTGGTATTCTAGTATTGTCTCTAGAGATCATTGAAGACTATCTCCGGAGATGCACAAAATTGTTGTTCATAGCATCTACACCTGTTGATTCAAAAAGAGAGAAGTTTCTGTATTTTTCCATCAATGCCATGCACATTAGTCACTCAATCAGAATATATGATCTTAAGTAATCTATCTTAATTAATCATTAACTAGAACGATCTTGCTAGCCTATTCAGGTGTAGACATTAGGAAAGATGGAATCAAGAAGGAGAAAATGAGAGGTAAAAAGATGTATTTCATGGGTGCAACTTGGCACTCATCAGTAGGCATGTTGAATATCTTCTTTCATGCAAATAAAGATTATCTTTGGTGTTTTCTTCTATGTGTTTTATGTTTTAGGTTTGTGCAAGGCAATGCCAAGTCATAGTTGTACAAAAATGAAATGTGGATATTTGCTTCAAGATTTTCTATACAATGGTGTGGTTTTGAATTACCACATTCATAAGACATTTTTTATTTAGGATGTAATTACCTTGCATATTGTTAAGTATATTTTAGGGGAGGATGGTCTATGTAATATCATGCTTGTGCAAACCAAGGTTTTCATTATAGAGGATTTTAGCATCAAACTTAGTGCTAAGGTTTTAGACTCCACTATAAAACAATGAATTCTCAATCAAACCTTACTAATGATGGTATTATCTTGATGTGATAATTTGTAGGAAGGCTTGCTTTAAGAGGAGGATTTTTTCATTTGTCCTCAATAGATTGAGTTGCAACATGTTACTCATCTGCCATCTAAAAAATATGTTGGTTTGGCTCTTTATTATCAAAACCTAGATTTGTATATGGATAGTCTTCATGTTATTGTTCATGATAGGTGTTTTAAATTTTATGTTTGTATAACTTGCCATCCATTTCAAAAAATAATGTCTCTCAGGCTTTTACAAATCCTTCATTGAGCCTAGTATTCATGTGGCACCTAAGGAGGATTCTACTATGGATCCCTCATACTAATTGAGTCAGATGTTAGGATTTAGTTGTGTTGTTTGTGGTCTTTGATTATTTCCTTGAGCGTAAGTTGGTGTCTAGGATTTTTGTTTACTAGTGCTAGTATGTCTTTTTAGCATATTCCAAATTGGTTAATTCCTAATTGTAATAGTGTTTTAATCTCTAGGTGACCTAGCCTAAATAGAACCCTAAATTAACTTATTAAAATATATTTTTTCCATAACAATATTTAATGATGACATTATTTTAAATGTTATAGTATTGTGTGGAATAGATATAATTATTAAATTTTGCTATATGTACAAGAAGATATGTGATTGTCCTTATTAATGAGATAATGAAAAAAAGCAGAAAAGTTTACCAAATAAATGGAATTCGCCTATTGATGGATTTCTCAAGCTTAAATTTGATGGTGTAGTGAAATGTATTCTACATCTTGTGGAAGTGGGATTGGATGTGCTTATTAAGACTTCTTTAGGAACTTTTGTTAAATGCACTTATTTCTTCCTTGATTCCATATCAAATAATGAAATAGAAGTGTTAGCACTCCTTCAAGGTTTGAAACTCACTTCATCTTTGAAATGAAAACTTTTAGAGGTAGATGGGGATTCAATTCATTACTCATGTTTGTGTCAAAGTTAGCTTACATGGTTAGCATCTCAGAAATATTATTGAAGAAGCAAAATTGATTAGGAGCATATTTGAGGTCATTAATTTTAGTTGTTGTTACATAGAGAATAATTGTGTAGGGGATTGTATAGTTAATGCAAGTGTGACTCAACATCTCTTTTCAGCTAAAACTAATGTTGATCTAAATGAATGGAAGATTGTAGATCTTCTTAAGGTCAAGTCAATTCCTCCTTTTCTCCACCTATACCAACTTTTTGTTCACAAAAATCATAATGAACCCCTTTTTTCTGTCAAGTAGAATGTATCGATGTTAAGCCACTAAAGTGCTCCAACAATTTCTTGCATGTAGCCTTACAAGATAATCAAGGCCTTTATGTGCAAGCATGTGTGAAACTAGTTTTTTATCCCATTTGAGTGAGTGTTTTTATGGCATTCATTGGTTTGTCTTGTGGAGCCTTATTTTCTTTTGCTTGCAAGTTTACATTGGGTTTTTATCTATTCATCAATGATGTTACATGGGAAAAGAGGTCAAGATGCTCCATATGGTGGAGTTGTTTCATAGTAGAGGCTCAAAATGACATTAAACATCAAATATTATTCCTCATTTGCCTTTGTCAAAGAGGTGATTGGGGAGGATGGCTCGTTGAACACATTGGGATACTGAAAGGGGGGTGAATCAGTATCCAAACAAATCTCAAATCCTCTAAAGTAGATTAAGACTTAAACTTTACAGCATTAATAGAAGCATAAATGATCAACACAAAGCACAACAACACATAACCTAGATGTACGTGGAAAACCCCAAAGGCAAAAAACCACTGTGAAGATTAACTCACAATATATGAAGCTCACTACTATAAAAGATTAGAACTTTGTTTTAGGGCTACAACCCAAGGAAGCTAATACTCTATGCTAACTTTGTTTTAGGGCTTCAACCCAAGGAAGCTACTACTCCCTGAAGAAAGGTTTTAGGGTCACGCCCAAGGAAGCTACAACTCCCTGCAAACTTTGTTTTAGGGATACAACCCAAGGAAGCAACTACTCCCTGAACTGAGAACAAACTCAGAAATGATTACAGCATGACAATCATTCTATTATCTAAAACTGACAATGAAGCTCACTTCTTTGATGATTGCACTTCTTCTTTGACACTCCACTTTTGATGATTGCTCTTCTACTTTGACAACTTATGCAACTTCTTCATATGTCTTCTCTGTAACTTACTGACTCACTGCTTTCAGCCTTCAAGAAGTTTTGCCTTTGGCTCACTACCTTTGGCAATCAGTTAGGCACACTCTTCACTTCCCTCATGTCACAAAAATGTCTTCAAGATGAATCAGAATAGGCCTCATTGCTTTTGATCTTTCTCCTTTAGTCGCACATCATAATGCATTACATATTCATATTCTGCTCTTCTCACATTTGCAATCATACTTCACCTAGATCAACTAGGTTCACAATATATACATGATATTACATTGATTACATTACAAGTTAGCCAAGACAACAAGAATATTACATTTTACAAGTCAGCCAGGGAACACACAACATGAAACATGTAGAGGGAAAGCCCTAACATGAACTACACGCAACACTAGGAAGAGAAACACGCCTTGTGGATTCCAACACATGCTTAAGCCCATCCTAAACATCCTTCACAACATCATCCTTAATCAAATAACATCTACATGCTTCATTCAATTGAATTAGGTCGCCCTTAAGCAAGAAAACATGAAGCTTGTAGCACATCGATCAATACAACTTGGTGGTACTCATGAATGATTAAACATTACTTGTGCTTCTCCCAGAAGAGTCAGCATGATCCACATAACATCTCCAAACACTCCTTGGACTCCACACAACAAGAAATTTGAGGTGTACACCTTCAACATGTATTCTGAGAACAATTAGGCATCTCAAACTATCTGTAGCTCACAATCATTTGGAAAACTAAACTTGTGGACCACCAAATCACCTGATACTGCAACTTAGCATGCATTGAACATCTCTGATCATGTTCTCAAAACCAAATGAGAAAATCTTCACATATGGAGGAATGTGGAGCATTCCAAGAAGCCTACATCATCACTTCACTCTTCTAGAGGCACAGACCGAAACTCTATCACTTGTAACTTTCACTGTTGAAGGTATAATGAATTGAACTCTTGGATATAACACCTTCACAACATACTAAACTCAACTTCTGAACTACATGACCTTATCTTCAAATGCGGAGGAATGTGGAGCATTCTACCAACCAGTCTTCAAGGCAACTTCTTAAATCAGAAACCTTCACCAACATCCAGAGACCAAAGTCTTCTTGTAATAGCACATACATCCTTAGGAACAACAGAAAAGAGCATGCATACAACATGCTATAGACCATCAACAACATCTTCTCAACATCAACATTACTTCTAATTCCCATCTTAATATATCATCACGATATCATCTCTGCTGACCACAAGCGTACTTAACACAACCTTAATTGACATTAAACAAGGCATGACATCCAACCATGAACATTAGCAACATCATTGTTAGCACACCATCATAGTATATCATCATCATAAGCATCCAAGC
This sequence comes from Cunninghamia lanceolata, assembly GCA_027924645.1. NCBI lineage: Eukaryota > Viridiplantae > Streptophyta > Pinopsida > Cupressales > Cupressaceae > Cunninghamia > Cunninghamia lanceolata. The sequence continues at coordinate 14,867,567 of BSBN01000822.1, read as the reverse complement.
TAAGTGTTCCAAACTGAGTGTTGACATCAATGACAACCACATCAATGACAACCATAGGTAGCATATATGTAACAATCTCCCTCTTTGGTATTGATGGCAACACACACACTTGCTCATTCTCCCCCTTTGACATCAAGGACAAAGGGCAACTTCTTCTCCCCCTTAGGACACAAACTCTCCTTTTCAACCTTCTCCCCTTGTCAGCAACAACCACTACTTGTTCCCCCTGAGAGGTAGCCACCATTAGTCTAGGAAAAATATATATCATGACTTACTCCCCTAGATAGATGCACCAACTATGCATCTAGCAAGAAGTAGGAGAGGCAATTACCCCTAACTTTTGTCGAAGATACTCAAAAGTATTCTTTGCAAGAACCTTTGTGAAAATATCTGTAATCTGATCCTTTGTTGGAACATATTCCAACTTCACTTCCTTGTCTTCCACCTTCTCTCTTAAAAAGTGATACCTGGTTAATAAATGTTTGGTTCTAGAATGCATCACTGGATTCTTAGAAATATTGATAGCAAGAGTATTATCACACAAAATAAGAATAGGCCCATCATACAGTACCTTGATATCCTTCAATGTTTTCTTCATCCACAACACTTGTGTACAACAAGATGATGTTGCAATATACTTTGCCTCTAGAGTTGATAAAGATATTGAGTCTTGTTTCTTACTATGCCATGAAACCAATTTGCTTCTTAGAAAGAAAGCACCACCACTTGTACTTCTTCTATCATCAACACAACTAGCCCAATTAGCATTAGTGTAAGCACTCAGATCAAAATCATTACCTCTTGGATACCATAAACTATAATCCGGAGTGCCCTTCAAATATCTAAATATTCTTTTTACTGCTTTCTCATGAGTTTGCTTAGGATTAGCTTGATATCTGGCAACCAAACATACTGCATGCATAATATCAGGTCTAGAAGCAGTCAAGTATAATAATCCTCCAATCATAGATCAATAAAGAGTCTAATCAACCTCAGGTGACTCATCTGCCTTTCTCAAGTGACAACCTATAACCATAGGAGTACTTACTAGTTTGGAGTCCTCCATACCAAATTTCTTCAACATCTCTCTAACATACTTAGCCTAAGAAATAAAGATACCATCATCTAGTTGAACAATTTGAAGCCCAAGGAAGAAAGACATCTCATAAATCATAGACATCTCAAACTCATTATGCATCTCTTTTGAAAACTTCTTACACATACTATCATCTCTACCAAAGATAATGTCATCAACATATACTGAAACTATCAACATCATGTCTCCCTCTTCCTTAATGTAAAGATTACTATCTATGGTACCTTTCTTGAAGCCTTATTGAAGTAAGTACTAATCCAACTAAGCATACCAAGCTCTAGGAGCTTGCTTGAGTCCATATAAAGCTTTCTTGAGTCTACACACCATGTCTAGATCTTCTGATAACTGGAAACCATCTGGTTGCTCAATGTAGACCTCTTCCTCTAGATCACCATTCAAGAATGTTGACTTGACATCCATCTAATAAACCTTGAAGATCTTGTGAGCAGCAAGGGCAAGAAACATCCTGATTGCCTCCATCCTAGCTATTGGAGCAAAAGTCTCCTCAAAATCAATACCTTCAACTTGTGAATAACCCTTATATACCAATCTTTCTTTGTTCCTCACAACTTCACCATCTTCATTCAATTTGTTCTGAAACACCCACTTTGTTCCCATAACATTCTTATTGTTAGTCTAGGAACCAATTCCCATGTCTGATTCTTCTCTATCTGATTCAATTCTTCTTCCATAGCCTTCAACCAGATACATCATCTTTGCTAGCATCAGGAAAGGTTTTGGGCTCTATCTTTGAAAGTAAACATAGATTCACTTGTTCACTTGCTTTTGCAAACCTTCTCCTGGTCTGCACACCTTCATTCTTATCCCCAATGATCTAATCTGTTGAATGATTCCTCTAAACATACTTTGTTGGAGTTTTAGGAATCTACTCTGATTCTTATTCCTTCTCTTCTTTCTCCTCTTCTTCTTCTTCAATGCAGGGAGGTATATCAGATTCACAGTCCTCTAGCTCTTGTGAGATTTGCTACAAGTCTTCATCTACCTTGACATTTGTACTTTCAATAATCTTTCCCAATCTCTTGTTGTATCATCTATAGGCCTTGCTTTTGGTTGAGTAACCAAGAAAGATTCCTTCATCACACCTTGCATCAAACTTTCCAAGGTCTTCTTCATCTCTCCTAATGTAGCATTTGCTGCCAAAGATCCTGTGGTGCAGGAGCACCTCTTCAACAAGCCAATTATGCATCTGAGGGAGAAGAATAAGGTATTGATATGTTATGTTTTATGCATTTCTATGTCTATTTATGTTGTCATGTAGTCCTTGTGTTGTGATTTCATGTTTGTAATAAAAACCCCACCATGTGAACCAGTGTTACAAATTTGGCATCTTGATAAGCCAATTTGAACATCTTGGGCAATTGGGGTATGTGGATGTTTAAATCAAGTGTGTTATGTTTAGGTGTCTTGTTAATGTATTTAAATCATGTCATATGCCAAACATGTGTCGTGTGATTAATTAGAGTTTTGGTATTCCGGTTGGAAGTTGTAACGACTCCAACTTCTGATGTTCCGGTTGGAACTGAATGAGGAGATATAAACATATTTTTAGAAGAGGAGAAGGGGGATAAATTTTGATTGAAAAAATGGAAAATTCTGTCAGTTTGTGTTTACAAGTTCTGTGTTCTGTGTAAATTTCTTATGTACCGAATTGTTCTACATATATTTTCTGTGTCAAAGTGTTCTGTATATAATCTAATTTTCTGTTGTCAAAGATGCCAAATTGAGACCATTCCACTGGTGGATTTCTTTGAAATCAGTGGAATGGACCCTGTACATAGTTTTCTATTTTGTTTTCTTTTTGTTTGTGTTTCTGGCAGAATGGGACAGAGGATCCAATCTCTGGAAGAGTTGTCACAATAGAGAGCCTAGCATCTCTATGTGCTAGGACTCAACAGAATAGAAACTGTGAGTTTGGTTGCAGAGGATGTTCTCAGCGTAAGATTTTGGTGTTATTTCACTGGAGATATATTTCCTATGTATATCACAATTATATGCGAATATACATTTCATGTAGAGTGTGTTGGGAGTTCACCTTCTGCAGGTACAAGGAATGATCGGTAGGATCAGCAGAGGGAACCGGCAATAGAAAGTTAAGTAATGCATATGAGTGAGAAGAACCATCGAAAGAATCTTTGAGTTGGTGGAAAGCATTTGGTTCAACCAACGGTTGAACCAATTCAAATGTTCAAAAGGGTTCAATAGGTTCATCGGAGTAAGTGGTACGTTGGTTGAAGGAATTCTCGACTTGCCGATAGTAGTAAGTGTTACCAATAATTGAACCGAAGGTTAAACCGGTTCAACTATTCAACGGTTCAATGAGTTCAGTGGGTTTAGTGAGATACAAAGGTTCATTTGATTCACTGGTTCAACAAGGTGTAAATTGATTCAAGAGGTTCAAGCGGTTCAACGGTAATTGCCGATAGCCTAAGTCTGGGCAATGGAAGTATGTTGAACTGATAGAGTATATTGAACTGATAGTTAAAGGTTCAACGGTTTATGAGTTCCTTTGGTTCAAGTGGTTCAAAGGTTCAACCACAGTAATAGTTCCATAATTTTGATCTGATTTCACCACTTCATTGCGGGCTCTGCATCAAGTGGTATCAGAGCTAAGGAGTATCCTTTGGGTAGAAGAAGAAGACAAGATGTCAGATGAAGAGGGTTCAGAAGAGTACTCAGCGAATATGACCAATGCTAAGTTGGCCGTTCTAGTGAAGAAACAATTGGCAGAGAGCAAAGCAGTTAGGGCTCAGAATCAGGCCTTAAGAAATGAGTTGGAGAAGTTAAGGGAAAAAATAGAGAAGGGAGAAGAAGATTCTAGTGATGAAGAAGACGGGGCTGAAGAGAAGATCCCTAGGCAGGAAGAGATGGAGGTTCCTACAGACCAGAGACCCTTTCTCAATGCCCTCAAATCCATGGAGAGAAGGACCGTGGATATGAAACTAGACCTACCCATGTTTGCAGGCAAAATGGATCCTGATTTAGTGATGGAGTGGATTGACTCCTTGAATAATTTCTTTGAGACCGAGGAGATACCAGACCACCAAAGGGTGAAGATGGCCCAATCCAAAATGAAAGGGGCTGCACTAACTTGGTGGAATTTCATCCAAGATGACAGGGTGAAAGAGGGAAAGAACAAAGTTGCTACTTGGAAGAAGATGATGGCTTTAGTGAAGGAAGCCTATGTTCCATTGGATTACAACATCCAATTATAGAAGAGGAAACAAAACTTGAAGCAGAAGGAGTTAGATGTCAGTTCATACACTGAAGAGTTCATGAAACTATGTGTCAAGGCAAAGGTAAAGGAGGGTGAGGACGAGAAGGTGGCAAGGTACCTCAATGGATTGAGGTTTGCCATCCAAGAAGATTTAAATCTGCATAACCCAAATACAGTCCAAAAGTGCTACCAATTGGCACTCAAAGTGGAAGAGAAATTAAAGAGAAGACAAGAGCAGAACAATAGAGGAAGAGGGAGAAAGCAAAGAGGGGGAAGAAGTCCTTTTAGATGTAGAGGAAATGGGTTTGGACACCAAGGTGAATACAATCAAGAGAGCAGCAAAGGAGACAGCAGTCAAATTCAAGGGGGAAGTTACAATCAAAGAGGAAATTTTAGGGGCAGAAGACCATCATTTAGAGGGAGATCTTAGGGTAGAGGACCTCTCAGATGTTATAATTGTAATCAAGAAGGCCACATAGCCAGCAGATGTCCAGAAAAGGCAACAAGTTCAATGGGAGAAAGGAGGACAAATCTGATTCAAGAGTCTGATTGTCAAAGTGTAACAAGCTCAAACACTTTTCAAAGTGTGAATGCTCCTGATAGTTATGGATATCCTGAGAAAGGAGAAGCATTGATGATGAGGAGAGCAATGACCACCATGAAGGTGCCTGACAAAGAACCCCCACAAAGGAAGTCTCTCTTCAGAACTACTTGCAAGGCAGGAGGAAAGGTATGTAAAGTTTTGATTGACTCCAGATCTACTAAAAATTTTGTGTCCATTGAAATGGTAGAAAAGCTTAAGCTTAGAAGATTGCCACATCCATGCCCATACAAGGTCTCATGGCTTACTCAAGGTCAGCAAACAGTTGTGGAAGAGCAGGCTTGGGTAGAATTTCAAATTTGAACATACAAGGATAGATTATTGTTTGACATTACCAAGGTGGATGCTTGCCATCTCCTATTTGGAAGACCATGGCAATATGACTTGAAAGCACACCATGATGGAGTTAGGAACACATATTCAATCACCAAGGATGGTAAGGTGATAGAGTTGCTACCATTGATGGAGAATGAGGAGGAATCCAAGGGGAAGGAAGTTAAGGTAATGATGGGAGAAGGCAAACAATTCATGAAAGAGATGGTAGAAGAAGGTGTAGTTGCATATGCTCTAATTCCATGCCTAAAGGTGAACAAGGAGTAGCAGCAGGAAGTCAAGGGAGAGAAAAGGCAAAGGTTCATAGATCCTGCTGTCCAAGAGTTATTGGACAAGTACAAAGGCATCATCTCTGATGGAATACCAAGGTCCCTACCACCTATGAGAGATATCAATCATTGCATAGATCTGATCCTAGGATCTATACTTCCAAACAAGGCAGCATACAAGCTTACCCCAGAACAAAATGCAGAGGTAGCAAGGCAGATTGAGGAATTGTTGGAGACAGGCTTAATTGGCAAGAGTTTAAGCCCATGTGCAGTACCAGCTATCCTAGCACCAAAGAAGGAAGGCACTTGGAGACTTTGTATTGATTCAAGGGCTATCAACAAAATAACAATCAGGTATAGGTTCCCAATCCCTAGAATAGAAGATTTGCTTGATTGCTTGGGGGGTGCTAAATATTTCATGAAAATAGATCTAAAGAGTGGCTATCATCAAATTAGGATTAGGCCAGGAGACGAATAGAAAACTACATTTAAGACCAATGAGGGGTTATATGAGTGGAAGGTCATGCCTTTTGGTTGAGAACGGCCAACTCAGCAAATATGACCAATGCTGAGTTGGCCGTTCTAGTGAAGAAACAATTGGCAGAGAGCAAAGTAGTTAGGGCTCAGAATCAGGCCTTGAGAAATGAGTTAGAGAAGTTAAGGGAAAAAATAGAGAAGGGAGAAGAAGATTCTGGTGATGAAGAAGACGGGGCTGAAGAGAAGATCCCTAGGCAAGAAGAGATGGAGGTTCCTACAGACCAGAGACCCTTTCTCAATGCCCTCAAATCCATGGAGAGAAGGACCGTGGATATGAAACTAGACCTGCCCGTGTTTGCAGGCAAAATGGATCCTAATTTAGTGATGGAGTGGATTGACTCCTTGAATAATTTCTTTGAGACCAAGGAGATACTAGACCACCAAAGGGTGAAGATGGCCCAATCCAAAATGAAAGGGGCTACACTAACTTGGTGGAATTTCATCCAAGATGACAGGGTGAAAGAGGGAAAGAACAAAGTTGCTACTTGGAAGAAGATGATGGCTTTAGTGAAGGAAGCCTATGTTCCATTGGATTACAACATCCAATTACAGAAGAGGAAACAAAACTTGAAGCAGAAGGAGTTAGATGTCAATTCATACACTGAAGAGTTCATGAAACTATTTGTCAAGGCAAAGGTAAAGGAGGGTGAGGACGAGAAGGTGGCAAGGTACGTCAATGGATTGAGGTTTGCCATCCAAGAAGATTTAAATCTGCATAACCCAAATACAATCCAAAAGTGCTACCAATTGGCACTCAAAGTGGAAGAGAAATTAAAGAGAAGACAAGAGCAGAACAATAGAGGAAGAGGGAGACAGCAAAGAGGGGGAAGAAGTCCTTTTAGAGGTAGAGGAAATGGGTTTGGACACCAAGGTGAATACAATCAAGAGAGCAGCAAAGGAGATAGCAGTCAAATTCAAGGGGGAAGTTACAATCAAAGAGAAAATTTTAGGGGTAGAAGACCATCATTTAGAGGGAGATCTTAGGGTAGAGGACCTCTCAGATGTTATAATTGCAATCAAGAAGGCCACATAGCTAGCAGATGTCCAGAAAAGGCAACAAGTTCAATGGGAGAAAGGAGGACAAATCTGATTCAAGAGTCTGATTGTCAAAGTGTAACAAGCTCAAACACTTTTCAAAGTGTGAATGCTCCTGATAGTTATGGATATCCTGAGAAAGGAGAAGCATTGATGATGAGGAGAGCAATGACCACCATGAAGGTGCCTGACAAAGAACCCCCACAAAGGAAGTCTCTCTTCAGAACTACTTGCAAGGCAGGAGGAAAGGTATGTAAAGTTTTGATTGACTCCGGATCTACTAAAAATTTTGTGTCCATTGAAATGGTAGAAAAGCTTAAGCTTAGAAGATTGCCACATCCATGCCCATACAAGGTCTCATGGCTTACTCAAGGTCAGCAAACAGTTGTGGAAAAGCAGGCTTGGGTAGAATTTCAAATTGGAACATACAAGGACAGATTATTGTTTGACATTACCAAGATGGATGCTTGCCATCTCCTATTTGGAAGACCATGGCAATATGACTTGAAAGCACACCATGATGGAGTTAGGAACACATATTCAATCACCAAGGATGGTAAGGTGATAGAGTTGCTACCATTGATGGAGAATGAGGAGGAATCCAAGGGGAAGGAAGTTAAGGTAATGATGGGAGAAGGCAAACAATTCATGAAAGAGATGGTAGAAGAAGGTGTAGTTGCATATGCTCTAATTCCATGCCTAAAGGTGAACAAGGAGCAGCAGCAGGAAGTCAAGGGAGAGAAAAGGCAAAGGTTCATAGATCCTGTTGTCCAAGAGTTATTGGACAAGTACAAAGGCATCATCTCTGATGGAATACCAAGGTCCCTACCACCTATGAGAGATATCAGTCATTGCATAGATCTGATCCCAGGTTCTACACTTCCAAACAAGGCAGCATACAAGCTTACCCCAGAACAAAATGCAAAGGTAGCAAGGCAGATTGAGGAATTGTTGGAGACAGGCTTAATTGGCAAGAGTTTAAGCCCATGTGCAGTACCAGCTATCCTAGCACCAAAGAAGGAAGGCACTTGGAGACTTTGTATTGATTTAAGGGCTATCAACAAAATAACAATCAGGTATAGGTTCCCAATCCCTAGAATAGAAGATTTGCTTGATTGCTTGGGGGGTGCTAAATATTTCACAAAAATAGATCTAAAGAGTGGCTATCATCAGATTAGGATTAGGCCAGGAGACGAATAGAAAACTACATTTAAGACCAATGAGGGGTTATATGAGTGGAAGGTCATGCCTTTTGGTTTGTCTAATGCCCCTAGTACCTTTATGAGGTTGATGAATGAGGTCTTGAGGGAATTCATAGGAAAATTTGTCATAATATATCTAGATGACATCCTGATTTTCAGTAATACAAGGGAAGAGCACCTCAAACATATAGACTTGGTCCTCAAAAGGTTACATGAAGAGCAGCTAATGATCAACTTGGAGAAGTGTTTGTTCATGCAGGAGGAGATCATCTATTTGGGTTTTGTCATTTCACAGGGAAAATTGAAAATGGATCAAGAGAAGGTAAGTGCCATATTGTCTTGGCCAACTCCTAGAACCATGAATGATGTTAGAAGTTTTCATGGGTTAGAAACCTTCTATAGGAAGTTTATAAAATGGTTTAGTCATGTTTGTGCACCCATGCTTGACACCATAAAAGGAGGACAGAAGTGTAGATTTACTTGGACAAAGGAGGCAGATGATTCATTTGAAACATTGAAGAAGAAGGTGGCAGAGCAACCAATCCTTGACTTCCTGACTTCAACAAGATTTTTCAAGTAGAATGTGATGCAAGCCACATGGCAATTGGGGCAGTACTCAATCAAGAAGGTAGGCCTATTGCATTTTTCAGTGAGAAACTAAATGATGCAAAGAAGAGATAGTCATCATATGATTTGGAGATGTATGCTCTAGTACAGTCACTCAAAAAGTGGAGGCATTACTTGATGCCAAAAGAATTCATAGTGTTCATAGATAATCAGGCCCTTAGTTTCATAAACAGTCAAGAGAAGCTAAACCATAGGCATATGAAGTGGGTGGAGACTTTGCAAGATTTCACCTTCACACTCAAGCACAAGAAACGGGTTAAGAACAAGGTAGCAGATGCTTTGAGCAGGAGGGCTCTAACCATCAATCAGATCCAGTTGGAGAGTGCTGGCATTGATTCCTTGAAGGCCATGTATGATGTTGATGAAGACTTTGGAGAGATCTACAAGGTATGTACTTCCTTTGGTGACAAATATCATGTTGAGTTCTCTGAATTTCTGATCCAAGATGGATTACTTTTCAAGGGTGGATAGTTGTGCATTCCACAGTGTTCTATGAGGCTGAATATCATTAGGGAGAAACATTGTGGGGCCATGGCAGGACATTTTGGTCTAGATAAGACTCTTGATCTTGTGAAGAGGCATTACTATTGGCCCAAATTATAGTTAGATGTGAGGAGATTTGTGGAGGCATGTGTGATATATCAGAAAGAAAAAGGGAGATCAACTAATGCAGGCTTATATCAACCACTACCCATTCCTTCTAGGCCATGGGAAAGCATAAGCATGGATTTTGTATTGGGTTTGCCTAGAACAAGGAAGGGATATGATAGTGTTTTTGTTGTAGTAGACAGATTTAGTAAAATGGCACATTTCTTTCCATGCAAAACCACTTGTGATGCTTCATATGTTGCAGATCTATTTTTCAAAGAGATAGTGAGGATACATGGATTGCCATTGAGCATAGTGTTACATAGAGATGTGAGATTTATTGGCCACTTTTGGAGGAAGCTTGGAACCAACTTATCCTTCTCATTAGCCTACCATCCTCAAACAGATTGTCAGACTGAAGTGGTTAACCGTTCATTGGGAAATCTGCTAAGGTGTTTAACAAGGAAGTATGGAGAGAAGTGGGATAACATCCTACCACAAGCAGAATTCTCCTACAATGACACCATCAATAGGAGTACAGGGAAGTCACCTTTTCAAGTGGAATATGGCATTCATCCAAGGGGTATTTTGGAGCTGAGAGATCTGCCTATAGGGGAGTCTATTAGTGCAGATGGAGAAGCTTTTGCATCAACCATCAAAGAGGTTTATGATCAAGTCAAGAACCAACTCCAACAAACTACATTTAAGTACAAAGCATATGCTAACAAGAAGAAGAGGATGTACAATTTGATGTTGGAGATTTGGTGTGGGTTAATCTGAAGAAGGAGAGGCTCCCAAAAGGTAAACATACCAAGCTAATGCAGAGGAAGATTGGACCATGTCAGATTTTGAAGAAGTGTGGGCAGAATGCTTATGAGATCCAACTCCCTCCTGACCTTGCATTATCACCCATTTTCAATGTATGTGATTTAACTCCATACAAACTTAATGTAGATGTAGAACAGGTACCATTGCAAAGTACAGCAGATGATGATATTCCTAAGCATGATCCACCAAAATTGAAGAAGATAATAAACTCAAGAGTGACAAAGAAAACAAGAAACAAAGAGTACATGGAGTACTTGGTAGCTTGGCAGGGGAAACTTGACTCAGATGTAGTTTGGATGACTAAAGAATAGATCACAAACCATGGTACAGACCTTCAAACTCTCATCTCAAGTGGGCTTGAGATTTCTTCTCCCGGGGAGTATGGTACAGGAGCACCTCTTCAACAAGCCAATTATGCGTCTGAGGGAGAAGACTAATGTATTGATATGTTATGTTTTATGCATTTTTATGTCTATTTATGTTGTCATGTAGTCCTTGTTTTGTGATTTCATGTTTGTAATAAAAACCCCACCATGTGAACCAGTGTTACAAATTTGGTGTCCTGATAAGCCAATTTGAACATCTTGGGCAATTGGGGTATGTGGATGTTTAAATCAAGTGTGTTATGTTTAGGTGTCTTGTTAATGTATTTAAATCATGTCGTATGCCAAACATGTGTCATGTGATTAATTAGAGTTTTGGTGTTCTGGTTGGAAGTTGTAACGACTCCAACTTCTGATGTTCCAGTTGGAACTGAATGAGGAGAGATATAAACATATTTTTAGAAGAGGAGAAGGGGGATGAATTTTGATTGAAAAAATAGAAAATTCTATCAGTTTGTGTTTACAAGTTCTATGTTCTATGTAAATTTCTTGTGTACCGAATTGTTCTGCATATATTTTCTGTGTCAAAGTGTTCTGTATATAATCTAATGTTTTGTTGTTGAAGATGCCAGATTGAGACCATTCCACTGGTGGATTTCTTTGAAATCAATGGAATGGACCCTATACATAGTTTTCTATTTTGTTTTCTTTTTGTTTGTGTTTCTGGTAGAATGGGACAGAGGATCCAATCTCCGGAAGAGTTGTTGCAATAGAGAGCCTAGCATCTCTATGTGCTAGGACTCAACAGAATAGAAATTGAGTTTGGTTGTAGAGGACATTCTCGGTGTAAGATTTTGGTGTTATTTCACTGGAGATATATTTCCTATGTATATCGCAATTGTAAGCGAATATACATTTTGTGTAGAGTGTGTTGGGAGTTCACCTTCTGCAAGTACAAGGAATGACTGGTAGGATCAGTAGAGGGAACCGGCAATAGAAAGTTAAGTAATGCATCTGAGTGAGAAGAACCATCGGAAGAATCTTTGAGTCGGCGGAAAGCATTTGGTTGAACCGACGGTTGAACCAATTCAAAGGTCCAAAAGGGTTCAATAGGTTCAATGGGTTCATCGGAGTAAGTGGTACGTCGGCTGAAGGAATTCTGGACTTGCCGATAATTGAACCAACGGTTGAACCAGTTCAACAGTTCAACGAGTTCAGCGGGTTCAGTGAGATACAAAGGTTCATTTGATTCGCCGGTTCAAGAGGTTCAAGCGGTTCAACGATAATTGCTGATAGCCTAAGTTTGGGCAATGGAAGTATGTTGAACCAATAGAGTATATTGAACTGATACTTAAAGGTTCAACGATTCACGAGTTCCTTTGGTTCAAGTGGTTCAAAGGTTCAACCACAGCAATAGTTCCATAATTCTGATTTGGTTTCACCACTTTGTTGCGGGCTCTGCATCATCCTGAAGTATATCACATGGACACCATTATTTTACGTGGAAAAGCCAAAAAGGGAAAAACCATGGTGAGTGTTATCTCACAATATATTATGATAGCTCAATAGTAAATTACAAGAAGGCTCACTGCCTTAGGGCTCACAGCCCTATGAAGAAGTGCTCACTGCACAAAGGCTCACTGCCCTGTTGAGAAGTGCTCACTGCACAAAGGCTCATTGCCAAGAGATAAAAAAGGATAGAAGAAGGATTGGCTCACTACTAGAAGATGAACTATTGTACATGCATCTACCATATGTTGGATCACAGTTGCATAGAAGGCTCAATATACAAATTCAAAGGTCTTCATCTATTCTACCCTGCTTCTCAACTCAACTACATGTACTCTATTTTTCTTTCACTGCTCTGCACTCTAATCATAATCCTTCACACTTCAAATTCACACACCACCCCCCCTTCTACATTGCAATCCATCAAGTATTTATATCTACAAAAAGATTCATTTCACAATTAGGTCGGCAAGCCAGACATGAAGCGTGTATGCAATGTATTCTACCTTGTCGACTTGATCAAGTTTACAAAAAGTAATGCAAATCCAAACAATCATTGTATCATCTTCATACAAGTTGGCACCACAGATATAACTACTTAGATTTATTATTTAAGCAATATACCTTCTTCGCATAAATATCTAATTGCATGTCGACTTGTCTCTTCAGAACATGTTTGACCTAATCAATTGTCACACCAAAATTCTTACTGCAAACCAAATGGGACTCAAAAAATAACATCAACCATTCCGCATACCTCATAGATCATATCTTACCAACCACGGGTCATGATGTCCTCATTTGGTGAAATACAAAACTTAGAACTGACTCTTCTACCTTGGTGAATTACTAGCAAACCAACTGCCGGAACTTGGAGTTTTGTAGACAATCTTCCAGATCACATCAGACTCTGTAACTCATCAATTGTATGCTTATGGAACCTATCCATACTTCCTCAAAACTGCATACTAATATAATAACTTGTGGAGAAATGTGGACCAAACTACTCATGCACTCTACACTATTCTTGACTTAATTGTGTTCACCTGGACTTAAGCCAATCACAACTTGTCTTCCGAAAGTCATCAGGAATTGTACTCTTGAACATAGTACCTCCAAACAATCCTGAATAACATACCTAAACTACATACCTTGACCATCAACTACGAAGGAATACCACTTGAGTCTCTGCTACTAACTCTGTGTTGTCAGTACTTAGCCATTCTATCTTAGTCTCTTGTGTTTGGACCAAAGCCTTGTATGCAAGCTATTTCAAGTTGAGTTCCCAATCATCCTTAGCTTCATCATGCTCTGTTTGCCTTGTTGCCATCAATGACAATATTACTCAATCAGCAGTGTCTCTTGACTATGTTGCCAACAATCTCCCCCTTTGGCATTGATGGCAACACTTAGTGAAAAATGTGTATTTGCTCCCCCTTACTCTTTAATTCTTTTCCCCTAAGGTGCTTGCCCATTTTTCACTGGTCTTCTTCTCCCCCTTTGACATCAATGGCAAAGGTGTATGTACAAGAGTCAAAATTGGACAAAAACTACAAAAATCTTCATACTCTATTCTGTCGCATATGTACACATACAAACTTTACTCAAATATTTGTTGGTGAAATAATTATTGCAAGTATGGGCCTAACCGGTGTTGTCATTGATGTCAACAGAAAAAATTAGTCCTAATTAGGAACAAAGAAGAACAGTGAAGACAATGAGCTAAAGATCCTAGCTAAGATGAAGATCAGAGGATGCGCATCAAAGGGTTTGTAGATATGTGTCTTAAGGTGATCCAGTAAAGATTTCAGGGGTCTGCATGAAGATCTAAAGATGTTGTGGCCACTCAAGTAAAACCAGTTCCGGCAAATGTTCAGAGGTGACAGAGTGACATAGATAGGTCCAATGAGATCTAGAAATGCAATATCCTATTATGTGGATTTGAGGCAATGTTTAGGAAGTCAATGTGAATTGAAAACTCAATTGGTTCATGGTCTGGAGGTCTGAAAGCATCTATTACATTGTGACAGTGATGACAGACTGTGTTCTTGAGGTTCTGGATGAAGAAGATAAGGATTTCAGTAAGTAGATGTAGTGTGGATGTTCTTTGTGATTTAGGCAAGCTTGTGGAGGTCTTTGGATCGCGTCCAGTTCATGCTGGTGGTCCGCATTAGAGTTTGAGCTTGCAATTGAAGAATTACTTCCGGATGATGGTGTTCTTCCTAAGTCTGTCTGACCGGATGAGTTACACATCTTGTGGATGATCTTGAAGATGTTATGTGAAGATTGGCGTGTTCCTAGAAGAAGATTGAAGTCTCAGATCTGTGTGGCCGACAGTGTGTTGATCCACGTGAAGTCTTTTGTAATTAGTCATGATGTATTTATGTATTTTCTCTATAATGTTTTCTAACTTAGATGATCATTCCTAAGTCGATGTCTTGTATAAATAAGGAATTGTAAATTCATTTCAAAGTGTCTTGTGGAGATGAGAGTGTGGTAGAGAGGAGCAGAGTGAAAGGCAGAGCAGAAGTCTTGGGCTTAAATGGAACTGACTCAAGCATGGTGAAGATGCTATTCCCCAGTTCAAGTATGTGATACTTATTATTTTGTAGACAGTGTGTCTCTTGTAGGCAGTGGGCCTCTTGTGAGTAGTGTGCTTGGGTAGTGAGCCCTAATTAGCATGTGCCATTTTGTTCTTTCTATTCTTCTAACAGAGAATACAATCTTGGGTTAATCACTCTGGTGCAGGAGCACCCCTTCAAAATAAGGAATAGGTCTAATTATAGTATGTCTTACTCTGTGATGTAATAAGGTCCATTGGACCAATTCTTATGTTTTTAGGTCAATCTAGGGTTATGTGCAGTTTGATATAATTTGTTATGCTAGCTGTCCTCCCAGCCACTTGGAAGCTCCCAACCGCTGGGAATCGTTTCTGTACTACTCATGAGGAGTAGATATATTTTCCTCCCAGCTGGTTGGAAGCTCCCAGCCACTGGGAATCATTTCTGTACTACTCATGAGGAGTAGATATATTTGCCCTACATCAGTTGTTTCAGACAGTCAAGAGTTCACTATTGCATAGGAGAAATAGGGACATTATGTTTGGAGATTTGACAGAGTACTGTGATACAGTGGGACTGGAATATTTGTATGCATTTTCTGATATTGAAATAAAGGAGATCCCATTGGCACTATCTATCTGATTTTGACTTATTTGTGTGATCATATTCCTATTTTGTAGTTGAGATGGAATTATTCATCCATTCCACCAGTTGATTCTTTGAATCGGTGGAATGGACATGTACAGTAGTTTAGTTTGCATTTTCATTTTTTCTATTTTAAATTTCATGTTCTTGGGATTGAAATACTACATGCAGTGAGCCAACCTAGCATCCTCATGTGCTAGGGTTTGAAGATTGAAAATCTGTGTCAAAATTGCTAAGTGAACGGGTCAGGTCGAGATCAGGGTTTTCGGTGCAAGTTTGTGAAGGCATCGGTGTGAGAAGAACCATCGAGTTGAGAAATTTGCGATGAACCGACAGAGGGCACTTTTGCCGATCAGGGTGACAAATACAAAGTGTCACCGACGAAGGAGTCTATCAGTGTAAGCCATAGTATCGGTCGAGCAAGGTTGAGACTCGCCGATGTGGAAAGTCTTACCGATGGCAGGTTGATGGTCGGCACATCGGCATGAGATATTTAAGTCACAGTGACAAGTGAAGTGCGGATAGTCCATTGGGGAGAGAAGAGTCGTCGATGAAGGGTTTCTAGTTTCTCCTAATAGGTTAAGTCTCACCAATGGTAGCAGATATCTAGTGTATCGGTGTAAGTAAGTATATCGGCGGAGGAGTTTGAAGTCAGGGCGATAGACTATGTCCTGCCGATAGGCACATAAATGAATACTCATCGGTGTAAGAGTGGGTATCGGTGAGCGAGGAGAATGTTTCGCTGATGGTCAAGTCTTACTGACGAAGGCGATTCAAAGGAGATATCAGAGTAACATGGTATGTCGGTGAAAGAGATTTTGGGCAAGCCGATAGAGGTTATCTTGCCGATAGGCAATAAAGTGAAAGACATCCATCGGCATGAGGTGGAGTTCAGCGTGACAATTTTCTTAGGTGCTGATAGTTGTTATTCGACCGATAGTGTATATCAAGGAGACATTATGGTAGGTCTTGCCAATGAAATGAGAAACACCAAATTCCACCATTGGTAAACGTTTTTGGCTATGGCTCTACGTCAAAGTGGTATCAGAGTGAAGGAGTATCTTCTGGGAAGATAAAAAAATAGTAAGATGTTGGATGAAGAAGGAACATCAGAACTTCCAGCAAGGATGACCAATGCTGAGTTGGCTATGCTGGTAAAGAAGCAGATTGTAGAGAGCAAGGTAGAAAGCTCAGGATCAGGCATTGAAAGATGAGTTGGAAAAGTTGAGGGGCAGAGTAGGTTCTGGTAAAGAAGAAGATAGGGACGAAGAGGAGATCCCTAAGTGGAATGAGGTGGACATTCCTATAGACCAGAGACCCTTGTTGGATGCCCTCAAATCCATGGAGAGGAGAACCATGGATGTGAAACTGGATTTGCCAGTGTTTACAGGAAAGATGGATCCTGATTCAGTGATGGAGTGGATAGACTCCCTAAATAATTTCTTTGAGACAGAGGAGATACCAGAGCACTAGAGGCTAAAGATAGCCCAATCAAAAATGAAAGAGGCTACATTAACTTGGTGGAATTTCATCCAAGATGACAGAGTACAAGAGGGAAAGTGTAGAGTTGCTACGTGGAAGAAGATGATGGCTTTAGTGAAAGAAGCCTATGTCCCACTGGATTACAGCATCCAACTACATAAGAGGAAACAAAATTTGAAGTAGAAGGAGCTAGATGTCAGCTCATATACAAAAGAGTTCATGAAACTTTGTGTTAAGACAAAGGTAAAAGAAAGTGAGGAAGAAAAGGTAGCCAGATACCTTAATGGATTGAAGTTCAACATTCAGGAAGATTTGAATTTGCATAACCTAGATACAGTTCAGAAATGTTTTCAGTTGGCATTGAAAGTGGAAGAGAAGTTAAAGAGAAGACAAGAACAGAACAATAGGGGAAGAGGAAAACAACAACGAGGTGGAAGAGGTCCTTTCAGAGGCAGAGGACATGGATTTGGATATCACAATGAGTCCAATCAGGAAAATAGTAAAGGAGATAATGGTCAAAATCAGAGAGGAAGTTACAATCAGCAAGGAAACTTCAGAGGCAAAAGACCATCATTTAGAGGAAAATCCCAAGGCAGAGGATCTATCAGATGTTATAACTATAATCAAGAAGGCCATATAGCCAGCAGATGTCCAGAAAAGGCAACAAGTTCAACAGGAGAAAGGAGAACAAATCTGATCCAAGAACCTAATAGTCAAAGTGCAACAAGCTCAAACGCTTTTCAAAGTGTGAATGCTCCTGACAATTATGGATATCCAAAGAGTTGAGAATCTCTGATGATGAGGAGAACAATGACTACCATGAAGGTACCTGACAGAGAACCCCCACAAAGGAAGTCTCTTTTCAGAACTACTTGCAAGGCAAGAGGAAAGGTATGTAAAGTTCTAATTGATTCTGGTTCCACTAAAAATTTTGTATCTGATGAAATGGTAACAAAGCTTAAGCTTAGGAGATTACCTCACCCATCTCCATATAAGGTTTCATGGCTTACCCAAGGTTAGCAAATAGTTGTAGAAGAGCAGGCTTGGGTAGAATTTTAGATTGGAGCATATAAGATAAGTTGATGTTTGATATCACCAAGATGGATGCTTGCCATCTTTTATTTGGAAGGCCATGGTAGTATGACTTGAAGGCACAACATGATGGTGTTAGGAACACCTATACAATCACCAAAGATGGTCCGGTGACAGAGTTGATCCCATGGACAGAGAAGGAGGAGAAATCAAAAGGAAAAGAGGTGAAGGTAATGATGATGGAAGGAAAACAATTCATGAAAGAAGTAGCAGTAGAAGGTGTAGTTGCGTATGCCCTAATTCCATGTCTCACAGTGAACAAAGAACAGCAGCAAGAAGTAAAGAAAGAGAAGAAGCAGAGGTTCATAGACCCCAGTTGTCCAAGAGTTATTGGATAAGTATAAAGGCATCATCTCTGATGGAATGCCAAGATCCCTACCACCTGTAAGGGATATTAGCCATTGCATAGATCTAATCCTAGGATCTACACTTCCAAACAAGGCAGCATATAAGCTAACTCCATAACAGAATGCAGAAGTAGCAAGACAAATTGAGGAATTGTTAGACACAGGTCTAATTGGTAAAAGTTTTAGCCCATGTGTAGTACCAGCTATACTAGCACCAAAGAAAGAAGGCACTTGGAGGCTTTGCATGGATTCCAGGGCTATTAACAAGATCACAATCAGGTATAGGTTTCCAATACCTAGGATAGAGGATTTACTTGACTGTTTGGGAGGTGCTAAGTATTTTACAAAAATAGATTTGAAGAGTGGTTATCATCATATCAGAATTAGGCTAGGAGATGAATGGAAAACAGCATTCAAAACCAATGAAGGGTTATATGAGTGGAAATTTATGCCTTTTGGTTTATCTAATGCACCTAGTACTTTTATGAGATTGATGAATTAGGTTTTGAGAGAATTCATGGGCAAGTTTGTCATAGTATATCTAGATGACATTCTGATTTTCAGCAATACAAAGGAAGAGCATCTCAGACATATAGATTTGGTTCTCAAGAGGTTACATGAAGAGCAGCTGATGATAAATTTAGATAAGTGTTTGTTTATGCAAGAGGAGATTACCTATTTAGGTTTTGTCATTTCCCAAGGAAAGCTACAAATGGATAAGGAGAAGGTCAATGCCATATTGACTTGGCCAACTCCAAGGACTATGAATGATGTCAGAAGTTTCCATGGGTTAGCAACCTTCTACAGAAAGTTTATAAGAGGGTTTAGTCATATTTGTGCACCCATGCTTGATACTATAAAAGGAGGACAGAAGTGCAGATTTGCTTGGACTAGGGAAGCAGATGATTCCTTTGAAACATTGAAGAAGAAGGTGGCATAGCAGCCAGTCCTTGCACTTCAAGATTTTACCAAAATTTTTCAAGTCGAATGTGATGCAAGTCACATGGCCATTGAAGTAGTACTCAGCCAAGAAGGTAGGCCAATTGCATTTTTCAGTGAGAAGCTCAATGATGCTAAAAAGAGGTATTCGTCATATGATTTGCAAATGTATGCTCTAGTCCAGTCACTCAAGAAATGGAGGCATTACTTGATGCCAAAAGAAATCATAGTATTCATAGATAATCAGGCTCTGAGTTTCATAAATAGCCAGGAAAAACTAAATCATAGGCATATGAAATAGGTAGAAACTTTGCAAGCTTTTACTTTCACATTGAAGCATAAGAAAGGAGTAAAGAATAAGGTAGCAAATGCCTTGAGCAGGAGAGCTCTAATAGTCAATCAGATCCAGTTGGAAAGTGTTGACATTAATTCACTGAAGACCATGTATGATACTGATGAAGATTTTGGCGAGATATATCAGGTATGTACTTCTTTTGGAGATAAATATCATGCTGAATTCTCTGAATTTCTAATCCAGGATGGATTGCTGTTCAAAGGTGGACAGTTGTGTATTCCAAGGTGTTCTATGAGGTTGAACATCATTAAAGAGAAACATTGTGGAGCTATGGCAGGACATTTTGGTTTGGATAAGACTCTTGATCTTGTTAGAAGGCATTATTTTTGGCCTAAGTTACAATCAGATGTCAGAAGGCAAAAGGAAGATCAACTAATGCAGGTTTATATTAGCCATTAACCATTCCTTCCAGACCATGGGAAAGCATAAGTATGGATTTTGTTTTGGGTTTACCCAGAACTAGAAAGGGATATGATAGTGTTTTTGTTCTAGTGGATAGATTCAGCAAAATGGCACATTTCTTGCCATGTAAAACCACTGCTGATGCTTCATATGTTGTAGATTTGTTTTTCAAGGAAATAGTAAGGATTCATGGATTGCCACTGAGCATAGTGTCAGATAGAGATGTGAAGTTTATTGGTCATTTCTGGAGAACTCTGTGGAAGAAACTCAGAACAAATTTATCTTTCTCATCCACCTATCATCCTCAAACAGATGGACAGACTGAAGTTGTAAATCGTTCCTTAGGGAATTTGCTCAGATGTTTGACAAGATAGCATGGAGACAAGTGGGATAATATCCTATCCTAGGCAAAATTTTCCTATAATGATACTATCAATAGGAGTACAGGGAAATCACCTTTTCAAATAGTGTATGGTATACATCCGCGAGTTATTTTGGAGCTGAGAGATCTACCTACAGGAGATTCTGTTAGTGAGATGGAGAAGCTTTTGCAGAAGCCATAAAAGAGGTACATGATCAGGTTAAGAACCAACTCCAACAAACTACTTTGAAGTATAAGGAGTATGCTGATAAAAAGAAGGATGTATAGTTTGATGTTGGAGATTTGGTATGGGTTCATTTGAAGAAGGAAAGACTTCCTGAAGGTAAATATACCAAACTCATGTAGAGGAAGATTGGACCATGTCAGATTTTGAGAAAGCATGGACATAATGCTTATGAGATACAACTTCCTTCTGATCTTGGTTTATCACCTATATTTAATATATGTGATTTAACTCCATACAAGCATAATCCAGATGAAGAACGGGAACTACTATAGGATACAGCAACTGATGACATTCCAAAACATGATCCACCATAGTTGCAAAAGATTTTAGACACACGAGTGATCAAGAAGACCTGGAACAAAACATATTTGGAATATTTGGTGGCTTGGCAGGGAAAACCTGATTCAGAAGCAGTGTGGATGACTGAAGAATAGATCAACAAACATGGTTCAGACCTACATACTCTCATCTCAAGTGGACTTGAGATTTCTTCTTCTGGGGAGTATGGTGCAGGAGCACCCCTTCAAAATAAGGAATAGGTTTAATTATAGTATGTCTTACTTTGTGATGTAATAAGGTCCATTGGACCAATTATTATGTTTTTAGGTCAATCTAGGGTTATGTGCAATCTGATATAGTTTGTTATGCTAGCTGTCCTCCCAGCCACTTAGAAGCTCCCAGCCACTGGGAATCGTTTCTGTACTACTCATGAGGAGTAGATATATTTTCCTCCCAACAGCTTGGAAGCTTCCAGCCACTGGGAATCGTTTCTGTACTACTCATGAGGAGTAGATATATTTTCCTCCCAACAACTTGGAAGCTTCCAGCCACTGGGAATCATTTTTGTACTACTCATGAGGAGTAGATATATTTGCCCTAGATCAGTTGTTTCAGATAGTCAAGAGTTCACTATTGCATAGGAGAAACAGAGACATTGTGTTTGGAGATTTGACAAAGCACTGTGATACAGTGGGACTGGAATATTTGTATGCATTTTCTGATATTGAAATAAAGGAGATCCCATTAGCGCTATCTGTCTAATTTTGACTTATCTATGTGATCATATTTCCTGTTTTGTAGTTGAGATGGAATTATTCATCCATTCCACTGGTTGATTCTCTGAATCGGTGGAATGGACATGTACAATAGTTTAGTTTGCATTTTCATTTTTTCTGTTTTAAATTTCATGTTCTTGGGATCGAAATACTGCATGCAGTGAGCCAATCTAGCATCCTCATGTGCTAGGGTTTGAAGATTGAAAATCTGTGTCGAAATTGCTAAGTGAACGGGTCAGGTCGAGATCAGGGTTTTTGGTGCAAGTTTGTGAAGGCATCGGCAGGAGAAGAACCATCAGGTTGAGAAAGTTGCGGTGAACCGACACGGGGCACTTTTGCCAATCGGGGTGACAAATACAAAGTGTCACCGACGAAGGAGTCTATCAGCGTAAGCCATAGTATCGGCCGAACAAGGTTGAGACTTGCCGATGTGGAAAGTCTTACTGATGGCAGGTTGATGTTCGGCACATCGGCATGAGATATTTAAGTCACAGCAACAAGTGAAGTGCGAAATGTCCATCGAGGAGAGAAGAGTCATCGGCGAAGGGTTTCCAATTTCTCCCAACAGGTTAAGTCTCACCGATGATAGCGGATATCTAGTGTATCAGTGTAAGTAAGTATATCGGTGGAGGAGTTTGAAGTCAGCCCGATAGACTATATCCTGCTGATAGGCACATAAATGAATACTCATCGGTGTAAGAGTGGGTATCAGTGAGTGAGGAGAATGTTTTGCCGATGGTCAAGTCTTACCAATGAAGGCGATTCAAAGGAGATATCAGAGTAACATGGTATGTCGGTGAAAGAGATTTTGGGCGGGCCGATAGAGGTTATCTTGCCGATAGGCAATAAAGCAAAAGACATCCATCAGTGTGACAATTTTCTTAGGTGCTGATAGTTGTTATTCGACCGATAGTGTATATCGGGGAGACATTATGGTAGATCTTGCCGATGAAATGAGAAACACCAAATTCCACCATTGGTAAATGTTTCTGGCTGTGGCTCTACGTGTCACACTTCGTGGTTTTCCCCTTAACCAAGTTTTCCATGCCAAAATCTTGGTGTCTTATAAGTTGTTGTGTTTCTGCTCTTGATTTAATGCATTATGTTTCCATGATTGATTTATTATTATGCTATTGAATTACAAAGTGGATTTAAGTGTTTAATTGGAAGAAAGTTTTGGACAACTGATTCACCCCCCCTCTCAGTTGTCTGTCCTGAATCTAATAATTGGTATAAGAGCTAAGTTCCTCTAAAAGATCTTAACCACTTGAGGAGATCCAGGATGTCATCCTACAAGAAGGATAGTCTGAAGTTTGATGGAACAAATTTTAATCTTTGGAAAAGTCGCATGCAATGTCACTTACAATGTATGGGAATGCAGTATTGGACCATGGCTTCAAAGAAGTATACTGTTCCACGTCCAAAATCTGTAAATGAAATTGCAGATGCCAAAAACAATCTGCAGACTAAAGAAGCTCTTCTAAGTGCCTTGTCTAATTCAGAGCTGACAAATATTGTTGACCTACAAACTGCTTCTGAGATTTCAGAAAAACTGGAACTTCTGTATGAAGGAGACAAGTATGTTAAATGTGCAAGGCTACAGAGTTTGAAAGGAAAATTCAAAAATCTAAAGATGAGAGAAGATGAAAATATCACTACTTTTATGCCAAAAGTAAATGAGCTTGTTTGTGGCATTAGATGTGCTGGTGGAGTCTTGGATGAAGATGAGACTGTTGGCAAAGTTCTTAGATCCCTTCCTGCTTCTTATAAATACAAGGTTACTGCCATTGAAGAATTCAAATCCCATTCAGGTGTCACAAGAGATCAATTGGTTGGTAAATTGGATGCATTTGAATTAACTGAGTTTGGAGATGCCCCCGCCCAAGACTGAATCTGCATTCAAAGCCAGTGCCTCTATAAAACGTAAATAAAGGTTTGATCCGGGAGAGAACTCTTCAAAGAAACTATCATGGTATGAAAAAGTAAGAAAAGACCTGGAAGAAGAAGAAGCAGAAACTGCTCAACTTGAAGCCCTTATTGCAAAAAGACTGTCAAGAGGATCCGGTAAGTATGAAGGGAAATTGCTTTTTAAGTGTTTTAACAATAAGATTGGTCATTTTGCCTCAAGGTGTCCGGAAAGATTTTCAAGGCCAAATCCTAACAAATCAAGGTTCCAAAAGAATTGTTACTATGTTCATGAAGATGATGATAATGAAGGAGTAACAGATGATGACTCAGAGATAGGAAACAAATCTGGAAGTGACTAGGTGTTCATTATCATCAAGGAAGAAGATCTTACAATCGTAAAATTGTTGAAAGAGCTCTGGCTGCCCAAGTTGAAGAAAAGGATGATTGGGTCATTGACAGTGGATGCTCTCACCATATGATAGGTGAGAAAAATAAGTTCATAGATTTGGAAAGGTTGAAGGAGGAGTGGTAACGTTTGGTGCTAATTTTGCTGGCAGAATTAGAGGAAGAGTGGTGCATGAGCACCCAATCCACAGTGGCCTCCATAAGGCATTAACTGTTTATAGTTCATTTTGATGTTTCCAATAAGGTCCTAAGCTAACCATTCAATGTAATAAGGTCTGTTCGACTAATGCATGTTAATTTAGTTGTATCTAGGTTTATGTTGCAAGTCCCAAGGACACTTGTCGATCTGTAATCATGAGGGTTGTTAGACAGTTAGGAAGTTGTTAGGCAGTTGGAGGTTGTTAGATCTCCTAGCCGCTTGGAGTCAATTTAGTACTACTAAGAGCAAGTAGATAAATACCCCAAAATGATTGAATGTAATCAGTAGTAGAGTTGCAATCGGTTGTAGTTGAGTTCAGATCTATTCAGAGTGATTTGCAATTATAAATAGAGCATCTGTGTATGTACATGTTCTGAAAGGCATAATAAAATTTTGTGTTGTGCATCTTTCTATCTTTCGATTCCTTTAGTTTTTTCTGTGTAATCGATTTGCTGTTTTGTGGCCGAATGAATTTCTTAATCCATTCCACCGATTAGATTTCTTTGAAATCAGTGGAATGGCTGTACAGTGCTTTCGATTTGTGTTTTCTATTTTGTTTGATTTCATGCTTACAGGATCGCGTGCAGGGTGCAGATAGACCCTAGCGCCATCATGTGCTAGGTTGGTGAAGTCTAAGATCTGTGTGGTTGTTGGAGAAATGGATCTATGAAGCACCAAGGTTTGCAGAGGTTCAGATCGGCAAAGATCGTGTTGTTTTTCTAGGTATACATTCTGTGTGTATATCGCTAATGTATGTCGGGGTCCATTTCATGTGTATCCCGCAGTTGAATGTTTGTGTGTATATTGCAAAGCCTTGTTGAGTGTGTCGCAGAAGTTTAGAGTGAATGCATCTTTAGAATGCATGTTGCGAATGTACATTGTGAATGTACATTGAATTAGATACAAAGGGACGACCAGCTGTATGGGTGGTATTTGGTGACCCTACACTGGTTGACCGATTGGAGACGGTAATAGTTAAGTTTTACATCAGGATATAAAGGAAGTCAACGATTAGCTTCATCGAATGTATTTTCTGAATGCATGTTAAGGTTTGGGCCTGCATCATTGCTGTGCGCTCTGCATCAAATTAGTATCAGAGCCTGAAAAGATTTGGGCAGCAATTTGAATTGAGGATTTGTAGGAGCGTTGGTGTTTGGGTGTTGTCTATGAAGTTTATGTCAGACAAAGAAAGCAAGACAGAGGCAGAGAGGATGCCTCCCAAAAGTATGTCGCAGGATGTCATCAAGAAGTTGATCAAGGAGATGCTTGAATCCAAGTTGGGAGAGTTCAAGCAGACCAAAGGCAAAGAGAGGGAAGCTGAAAGTGACAGTGATGAAGGCGATGCAGAAATTGTTGAAACCAGTAAAAAGACAGAGGAGATACCAGCAGACCAGAGGGCATTTTTAAATGCATTACAATCAATTAATAGGGACACCATAGATGGGTTACCTATGTATAGTGGAAGTATGGAAGCTGAAGAGGTGATTGATTGGATTGAGGCATTGAACAATCATTTCAAATATAAAGAAATCCCTGATGATAAGAGGGTTAAGTTGGCAAAGGCAAGATTGCAAGGATCTGCTCTTGCATGGTGGAATTATGAACAAGGAGAGAGAGTCAAGGAGGGAAAGAATATGATAACCTCCTGGGAGAGGATGAAGACCAAACTCAAGGCACAGTTCTTACCCCTGGACTATGATGTACAGATGTATAAGAAATTGTAGAACCTCAGACAGAGAGATCTTGATGTGAATACATACACCCAAGAGTTTCAAAAACTTAGTCTCAGGTCAAAGAGACAAGAGGAAGAGTCAAAGAAGGTGGCCAAGTACTGGAATGGTCCAAGGATGAATATCCAAGATGAGATCAGCATCTTAGCACCAGACACAGTGAACTAGTGTTTCCAAATGGCCTTAAGGGCTGAAGAGAAGATAAAGAGAAAGAGTGAGCAAAATAATAGAGGAAGAGGTGACAGAAATTTTAGAGGCAGTTTTGGAGGAAGAAGTCCTAACTAGAGGCCTAGTGGTGAGTCTAACCAAGAAGAGACTAGTAAAGGACAAGAGCAGTATGATTTCAGAGCTGGTAGAGGTTCTAATATTTTCACTGGGAGATGTTATCATTGTAATGAAATTGGTCACACAGCATTCAAATGTCCAAAAAGGCAAGGTTCATCATCAAGAGATGATAGGAAGAATGACAAGAGGGTTCAACATGTGCAAGAAGAGGAGGTAGTTGACAGTGTTAACTCTCCAATGGGAAGTGCAGCCCTAGCTGAAGATGGAGAATCATTGATGCTAAGGAGAACACTCTTAAAGACATCCAAGGAGATGATACAATGGAGAGTACTTTTTAGGACCAATTACAAAAGCAAAGGTAAAAAATGCAAGGTAGTAATAGATTCTAGTTCAACAGATAATATGGTATCTCAGGAAATGGTGGATAAGTTGAAACTGGAAAGGATTCCACATCAAAATCCTTACAAAGCATCTTGGGTAAGTGATAGTCAATCACTTTTGGTATATGAACAGGCATATGTTGATTTTCAGATTGGAGAATATCAAGATAGGGTTTTATGTGACATATTGCCCATGGAATATTGTCACCTACCTTTGGGTAGGCCATGGCAATTTGATAGGAGAGCATTGTATGATGGATATGCTAACATCTATACCATCAAGAAGGATGGGAGAACTTTTGTGATGACACCATTGTAGGAGGATTGTGCAGCACAGAAGGTAGCCAAGGTCATTTTGGTGGGAAAGAAAGAGTTTGTGGAGATGCCTACAGCAGAAGGCATAAAGGCAGTTGATGATACCTCAAAGAGTCGGATTGCTGAAGATCATAGTTTGAAGGTGATTTTAGTTTTGGCTGATGGACATCAGATGGATCAGAAGAAGGTCAAAGAATAGGTTTACAAGTAGTTACAAATTGATTGGAAAGATAAGGATGCTATCAAAGTGGGGACCATTGTTTGTCCTCTAGCACCAACAAGAGTTGAAAGGCAAATAGATTCTACCATAGCAGTAGTACAAGAAGCACTTACCAAGGTTTCCAATGCAGGTGTTCAGATAGATATGATAGTAAGATAGAATGGCAAGCAAAGGATAGATATGAGAAGAGCCTACAATGCAGTCCAGAGATCATGGGGAAGACATGAGACAGCAGAGTATACAGCTGGAGCAAGACAAAGACCTAACTCATGTGGTATGAGTTCTTTTCGCGTTGGGGTGTATGGTGTAGGAGCACCCAATCCATAGTGGCCTCCATAAGGCATTAACTATTTACAGCTCATTTTGATGTTTCCAATAAGGTCCTAAGCTGACCATTCAATGTAATAAGGTCTGTTCGACCAATGCATGTTAATTTAGTTGTATCTGGGTTTATGTTGCAAGTCCCAAGGACACTTGTCGATCTATAATCACGAGGGTTGTTAGACAGTTAGGAAGTTGTTAGGCAGTTGGAGGTTGTTAGATCTCCCAGCCACTTAGAGTCAATTCAATACTACTAAGAGCAACTAGATAAATACCCCAAGATGATTGAATGTAATCAGTAGTAGAGTTGTAATCGGTTGTAGTTGAGTTCAGATCTGTTAAGAGTGATTTGCAATTATAAATAGAGCATCTGTGTATGTACATGTTCCGAAAGGCATAATAAAATTTTGTGTTGTGCATCTTTATGTCTTTCAATTCCTTTAGTTTGCTCTATGCAATCGATTTGTTGTTTTGTGGCCAGATGGATTTCTTAATCCATTCCACCAGTTAGATTTCTTTGAAATCAGTGGAATGGTTGTACAGTGCTTTCGATTTGTGTTTTATGTTTTGTTCAATTTCATGCTTGCAAGATCGCATGCAGGGTGCAGATAGACCCTAGTGCCATCATGTTCTAGGTTGGCGAAGTCTAAGATCTGTGTGGTTGTTGGAGAAATGGAACTATGAAGAGCCAAGGTTTGCAAATGTTCAGATTGGTGAAGATCGTGTTGTTTTGCCGAGTATCGCTAATGTATGTCAGGGTCCATTTCATGTGTATCCCACAGTTGAATGTTCATGTGTATATCGCAAAGGCTTGTTGAGTGTGTATGTCATAGAAGTTTAGAGTGAATGCGTCTTTAGGATGCATGTTGTGAATGTACATTGTGAATGTACATTGAATTAGATACAAAGGGATGACCGGTGTTGGTGTGAACAGGGTTATTACCTATCTAGTTTAACCTTTGTTGTGTAGATAATTCATATTATTTAACTATTTATTAGTTAAATAATAATCACACACATGTTCACATCTTAAGTTGACTTAGGAAGCATTCTAGTTGTCTTCTAGATGTTTCTAGTTGTTGATAGTTGTAGTTGTCATCTTATCCTATAGTTGTCATATGTCATAGGATTGTGACACTTGTCAGATGATTACAACATCTTGTATCTCACCTTGGTCTTTATAACCAAGGCCTCATTGTACATTATGTAATCCAGTACATTGTTGTATCATGGCAATATAGCATTCTTTTTGCTTGTCTCTCTTGTGTGGAAGGTTATTTGGTTTTGCAGATTTGATCCTGGTGGTTGATTGCTCCAACATGGTATCAGAGCTTTGATCCTACAAGCCCCTTCTCATTTTTGTTGAGAGATCTTGTTGTCAACGTTTTGCTGGTGCATCCTGGCTGAAAACGGAGTTCACTATTGAATTCAGATCGCCCAAGTTAGTAAAGATCGACTGTCCAAAACTTGATTTTGGACATAGGTAATTTTTCAACTTTTTTGGGCTTTACGTGCATTTTTTTGCAGAAATTTTTGTCCAAAAGGCATAAATTTTTTAGCAGAGAGCCATTCTGCCCCTTGCATTTTCTGCATCATTTGTTGAGAAACAGATCAGATTCAATTATTTTTTGATAGTTTTGGGGTGATTGGGCCCAGATCTAGCCTGTACATTTGTCATTGTAAGACAACATACCTTGAGATCTCGGTCAGTTTTCACTCTAGATCTTGTATCTCTGATGCAGTTTTCATAGCTTGGGGTTTTGGTTTGTCTTACAGTATCAAAGTTATTTTATGTTTTCTAAGTCTTGTGTACAGACTTTGACACAAGCCTGCAAGATATTGGTTTCCTCTCTATTGATCGACCATTTGCAGACATCTTTGATACCTTTCAGGCCATCTTTTTCAGGGGGCTCACACTCGTGGCAACCTCTAAAAGCTAATTTTGATGCAGATCTGATTTTGAGGTCCATTTTCTATGCATCAAGATCTCAAAAGAAGGCGTGGATGAGCTTGGTCTCATTGAAAGCATTTACAGTTCAAGACTCTATCGCAAGATAGCAGTGCTTAATTGTGTTTGTGATCAGTCTTGATCCGTCTTGAGATCGTAAAGAGCCATTGGGAGATTTTGCATACTGTTCCATTTGGAGATAACGGTGTGGTCTAGGTTTGACAGCGATCTAAAGTGAAGACCGTCGTTGGAGATTTGGTAGAGACCACTAATGTGATAATCACCATCAATGTGAGTTGATGTATCTGCTATGTATGACCGCCTTGTGGAATGCTGGCCGATGGGTGTTCTCACAGACCGTGGGTTTTATTTGCAAAGAATATCGTATGGTTTGTGAAATGAACACAGGCCACTGTGATTTGAACCACCCGCACCACGTGGCACCCAGAAGAGATCTTCTCTCCAATAGCAAGTTTTGGTGGCCGGTGTTTGAATCACCAACCATCGACGTCTTTTTTGCTTTGGCAGTCAGGGTTTCTGTGGCCAGTTTATAAGCATTAGTATCAGCGGATATACACTGGCGATCTTCTTGGCATTGGTGGATCTCACAATCCACTCCGGTTGCATTTTGAGGAGCTCAGACCTGCACCTTCTTTTACAGCAAATCATCTCAGGCGAGTCTAGTTAAAGGATCACAATCTGCTAATCAATGTGAAGATTAGGGCTCCCACACCAATTGGTGATCGACCTCATAGGGTCGTGATTTGCTTTGCAGATTTCTAGAGCAGGTCGCTCCTATTTATAGATCGATGCTATCTTCATCGGCATTTTTCCCGACTGTCTTCATTTATCGACCACCTCAGATCTAGTAACAGAGAGATCACAGGGGGTCTCCACAGGCTATTCAGCATTCTAGGTGCTCCTACAGACCCCACCTTCATCAACATTTGGTGAGGTCATTTTTTAATCTTCAGGGCAGTTTTTTAAACAAAAGGGGGACTATTTTTTGTTTTATATTCATTTGTCGAAGACACGAGATTGAGGCCCGGTTTGGCAGGTGGCCAAACCCCCTCACAAACAAACTTATCTATCTGATTACATCGCCTGCTTGCATAATCATTTTTTGATCGTGTCGCGTTGAAGTCGACGTCATCTTTTGCAAATTTCAACAAAGAGGGAGCTTTTTTCTTTTTGCCATATCTTGCAAACCAGGAGGCGGATTTTCACGTTCTTATAGTCATCGGAAAGGTGGTTCAGTGAATTTCACTGTTGTGTAGGTGATTTTTTCAGATTTCATCATTTTTTGCCAGTTTTAGCAGCTTGAAGGTTCAAATTGTCTTTTTCTTGCAACTGGCATATCTTTTGCATACGACATCGAAATGTGGTGAAATTTCTTTTGAAATTGCTCAGAAAATCATAAGGAATCTGATTGTAACTTTTTTTTTTTTCCTTGACAAGTTTTTTTGCTCAAAAATTGTAAAAATCACCGTGTGTTATAAACGGTTGATTTAAGCTTGTCAATTGTACAAATTCTTTCATTGTACTTTGTTGGGGGGGTTACAATCACATTGTTAATACATTCTGGGGGGTAAAAGGCACGATTTAAGTGCCCTTGTGTCTTTGGTTCTTGGTGTTTTTCTGCTACACATGGCAGAAAGTGTGTTTATAAAACCACTCACTCCACATAATTACCACACATGGAAGTTAAAAATGAAACAACTACTGCAATCTAAAGGACTTTGGCAAATGCTAGAGGATAATCTACCTGGTTTCACTAAGGAGTTTGAAAGATTTGCTTATAAGAATAAATTAGATGAAGCTATGGGAATCATAGGATTGCATGTATCAGACAACTTGTTGTTTCATATTGCGGAGTGTAAATCACCTAAGCAAATTTGGGATAAGCTTGCCGAATTGTATGGTACTGTCAATGAATTCCAAATCTTGCAACTTGAGGCAGAATTGACATCACTCCCTCCAGACAGTTTTCCTACTATCCAAGATTTTTTAGAGAAATTCAAGATGATATTGTCACAATTGAAAGGATGCAGGCATGATAAAACTGAAAAGGAATGCATCTTCTTGATTTTGTCAAAGTTGAAGGGCCCATTTTAGGTGTTTTCATCTACCTTCTATTCTACTATGGATGCCCTTGGGAAAGACTTTAAGATGCCTAGCTTTGAGCTGTTCTGTGAGCATCTTACTAGGGAGCAAACCAAGTTACTTCAAATGGATGCACTTCCTTGTTCTAAGAGTCAAGCCTTGATGGCCTCATCCTCCAAGGGTAAAGGTAAGAATAAGAAGAAGCCCAAGATAGAATCTCCTTCAGGTAGTGAGTCTCCCTTCAAACCAAAGCCGAAGAATGATCAGAAGCCCACTCCACCACCTAATCCTTCCAAATCTAGTGAGTCATCCTCTAAGCCAAAGAAGAAAAAAGGTGGCACTTGTTCTTTTTGTGGCATGACAGGTCATGATGAGTCTCATTGTTTCAAGAGGTTAGAGGCTTTGGAGGAAGCCATGAAGAAGCACAAGATTTCACTTCCCAAGCCCTCCTCTATAGGCAAAGGACATGCTCTTTCCGCACATGGCTTGGTTGCATCTTCAAATAGCTGGATACTTGATTTAGGTACTTCACATCATATGACCAATTCACTTGATCTACTTGAGACTCTTTCTAATACTAGCGCTTCTCAGATTGCAGTGGGGAACTCTTCACAGATTTCAGTCATGGGGACAGGCACCGTTCAATTGCAAGATGGTTGCATTGAGGATGTTCTTTTTGTTCCCAAAATTTCTGACAATCTTCTCTCCATATATTAGATTTGTCATTCTGGGGATGGAAAGAAAGTTGAGTTTACTCCTCACAATGTGGTTATTCGACAGCTACAGGATCCTAAGATAGTTGTTGCTACAGGGAAAGTGGATCATGGATCACGACTATACAGATTTGATGGATTTGAGTCTTCATCAGGATCATCTCTTATAGCACATGCCGATGCCTTGAGCAAGCTTTGGCATGAGAGATTTGGACATCTGAATTACAGTTATCTTTAGCAGATGAGCACAAAGAAGTTGGTTGTTGGTCTACCTAAGACTTCTTGTAGAGAGGGAGTTTGTTAGGGTTGTGTACTTGGCAAACATCATCAGGATCCCTTTCCTAAGGGTCAGGCTACACGAGCTTCGGCACCCTTGGAGTTGGTTCATAGTGATCTCATGTCTTTCCCAACTCCTTCATTTTTAGGGGCCAAGTATGTGCTCACTTTCATTGATGATTTCTCACGACGCACATGGGTGTACTTTGTTAAGTACAAAAGTGATGTTTTTGACACATTCAGGACATACAAGGCATTTGTGGAAAAGCAGTTAGGTCTTTCTCTTCGACGGATACGCACAGATAATGGGGGGGAATATGTGAACCAAGCTTTTCAAGATTTCTGCAATGAGCATGGAATTCAGCATCAGTTTTCAGTTCCTTACACTCCTCAGCAGAATGGTGTGGCTGAGAGAAAGAACAGGACATTACGAGAGATGGCAAATTGCATGCTACAGTCTAGGTCTATGGATCCCACCTTTTGGGCTGAAGCAGTCAATTGTGCCAACTATATTCAAAATCGTATGCCTCACAAGGCAGTGCAGCATATGACTCCCGAGGAGGCTTGGTCCCATGTCAAGCCTAATGTATCCTTCTTCAGAGTATTCGGTAGTGAGGCTTGGGCATTCATTCTGAATGGTCGGCATAATGCTATGGAGAAGAAGAGCCAACCTTTGATTTTTGTTGGCTATTGTGAGGATGTGAAGGCTTACAGGTTGTTTGATCCTGTTACTCAGGATGTCTACTTTCGTAGAGATGTCCATTTTGATGAGTCCTTCACACAAGTAGATTCTTCCTCCACTTCTTCTTCCTCACTACATACTCTGCCTACTTCATCATCCCTTGATGATGTTTTTCTTCTTCAAGATGATACTGATGAAGGTCCTAACCCACCACCTCCTCCAGCACCAATTTTGCCTCAATGGGCCCGCACGACTCTTGAGGAGGCTGGTCCTCTTGTTGGTGATCCCACAGATACTTGCCGCACTCGTTCACAAACAACAAGTGTCAGTCTTTTGAGTCATGCCATTTCCACGGATCCTCAGAAGTTTTCAGATGCCGCAGGTATTCCAGAGTGGGACAGTGCAATGGTTGAGGAGTATTCTTCTTTAATGAAGAATCATACTTGGGATCTTGTTCCTCTTCCTAAGGGAAGAAAATTGGTTCGGTGCAAGTGGGTATACCGCACCAAATATGCAACTGATGGTTCTATAGATAAGTACAAGGCTCGTCTTATTGCTAAGGGGTTTTCTCAGGTTGAGGGGATTGACTAGTCTGAGATCTTTGCTCCTGTCGCCAAGATGGATTCCATTCGTCTTGTACTTTCTATCGCTGCATCTCAGGGATGGTCAGTGTATCAGATGGATGTGAAGAGTGCCTCCTTGCATGGTGATCTTCATGAGGAGATCTACATGGAATAGCCTCCAGGTTTTGTGCAAGACTCTTCACTTGTTTGCAAGCTTCATCGTTCATTATATGGTCTCAAACAAGCCCCTAGGGCTTGGTATGAGAAGATGGATAGTTTCCTGCTTGCTTCCAGTTTCACATGATGCCATTCTGACCCTACAGTTTACATTCAGAGACATGGAGATGATCTTTTGATCCTTGTGCTTTATGTGGATGATTTGATTCTCACAGGCAGTTCTACCTCCATGATCCAGAGTATTCAGCAAGCATTGATGGAGCGCTTTGATATGACAGATCTTGGTCTTCTGCACTACTTCCTTGGTCTTCAGGTTCACCAGACTACTGAGGGGATCTTCATTTTTCAGCAAAAGTATGCTCTTGATTTGCTTCAGAGATTTGGCATGGCTGATTGCAAGCCTGCCCCTACACCATTACAGTTAGGTGTTGTACTGTCTACCAGTTGCTCTACTCCCACAGTTGATGCTACATTGTATCAACAATTGGTTGGCAGTCTTTTGTACTTGACACATAGTCGTCCTGATATTTCCTTTGCGGTTGGACTTGTCTCCCGGTTCTCTCAGGAGCCACATGAGAGTCATTGGAAGGCAGCCAAACGTATCTTAAGGTATATTCAGGGCACATCACACTTTGACATTCATTACACATCTGGAGCTTCTTCGATTATGGGCTTCACTGACTCAGATTGGGCTGGTGATGTTAATGATCGGAAGTCCACTTCTGGCTTTGTTTTCTGCCTTGGTTCTGGTCTGATTGCATGGTCTTGCAAGAAGCAGACAGCTATTGCATTATCATCGATAGAGGCTGAGTATCGAGGTGTAGTTTTGGCTAGCCAGGAGGTTCTTTGGCTTCGACAATTGATGACTGAGTTTGGATTTCCTCCAGATCATCCGACTACTCTTTGGTGTGATAATCAGAGTGCCATTCACATTTCTCACAACCCCGTGGAGCATCAGCGTACTAAGCACATCGAGATCCACATGCACTTCATCAGGCAGCTCATCCAGGATGGTGTTCTCAGCTTGGAGTACTTGCCTACTGAGGAGTAGGTTGCGGACATCTTCACTAAACCTTTGGCATCACCTCATTATCTTCAGTTGCGATCGATGCTTGGGGTGAAGGAAGTTGTCCTTGGGGGGTCTTCTTGAGTCCTCCTTCCTTCACTTTTTCATGCTTTTTCTTTGCATGTTTCTCTCTTTTGGAGAGGAGTTTTTTCCCATGAGGTTTTCTCCTTTTCTCCGCTTGTGAGAGATTGTTTGTACATGGGTACCTAATATGGCCTTGTTGCCGGGACCCATCTTTGCATTTGTAGTTTCCTCCCTAAGTTGCACTTAAGGGGGGGTGTTGGTGTGAACAAGGTTATTACCTATCTGGTTTAACCTTTGTTGTGTAGATAATTCATATTATTTAACTATTTATTAGTTAAATAATAATCACACACATGTTCACATCTTAAGTTGACTTAGGAAGCATTCTAGTTGTCTTCTAGATGTTTCTAGTTGTTGATATTTGTAGTTGTCATCTTATCCTATAGTTGTCATATGTCATAGGATTGTGACACTTGTCAGATGACTACAACATCTTGTATCTCACCTTGGTCTTTATAACTAAGGCCTCATTGTACATTATGTAATCTAGTACATTGTTGTATCATGGCAATATAGCATTCTTTTTGCTTGTCTCTCTTGTGTGGAAGGTTATTTGGTTTTGCAGATTTGATCCTGGTGGTTGATTGCTCCAACAACCGGCCGTATGGTTGGTATTTGGGGACCCTACACTGGTTGACCGGTTGGAGACGATGATAGTTAAGTTTTACATCGGCATACAAAGGAAGTCAACGGTCGGCTTCATCGAATGTATTTTCTAAATGCATGTTAAGGTTTGGGCCTGCATCATTGTTGTGCGCTCTGCATCAAAGAGGAACCATTTCTTTTGGTGGAAAGAACAAAACCAGTAATGTACTATATGTTGTAGGTCTGAAGCACAATCTTCTCAGTGTTGGACAGTTGGTGGACAAAGGCTATGATCTCTGATTCAAGAATGGAAAATGTAAGATCTTTGAAAGTTTCAGAATAGAGATTGCATCCGGTACTCAAACAAAAGGTAATATCTTCCATTTAGTTGGTACTGGTAAAAGTTGTCTATTTGTGCAAATTGATCAGAGTTGGTTATGCCATAGGAGGATGTGTCATGTGAATTTTGATAATATCATCAAGATAAGAAACACTCAGGCAGTAAGAGATCTTCCAAGATTGGTAAAACCTACCAATAGTTTGTGCAAGGAATGTCAGTTGGGTAAACAAAGCAGAGTCTCATTCAAAAGCAAGGAACAATCTTCTACCGGATTATTGGACTTAGTTCATACTGATCTATGTGGTTTGGCAAGAATCAGGAGTATGCAAGGTGATAGATACTTCATGTTATTAATTGATGACCATTCCTGAATGATGTGGATGACTTTTCTAAAAGAGAAATCAGAAGCTCTTGAGAAATTCAAAATATTCAAATCTATGGTAGAGAATGAAACTGGATTAAAATTAAAATGTCTGAGGTCTGATAGAGGTGGAGAATTCACATCCAGTGAGTTCATAGAATTATGTGAGAAACATGGAATAAAGAGACAGTTGTCTGTTCCTAGGACTCCACAGCAGAATGGAGTAGTGGAGAGAAAGAACTGGACCATTCAGGAAGCATCTAGGACCATGATGATGGAAGCAAATGTTCCTTAGATCTATTGGAGAGAAGCTGTCAGCACTGCAGTCTATACTCTCAATCAAGTACAAATTAGAAGCAATACTGGTAAGACTCCTTATGAACTTTGGTTTGGCATCACTCTTACTATGAGGTATTTTAGAGTCTTTGGTAGCAAATGTTACATTAAAAGAGATGAAGATCTAGGAAAATTTGATGCTAGAAGTGATGAAGGAATATTCTTGGGTTATTCTACTCAAAGCAAAGCATACTGGTGTTATAACAAGAGATTAAGGAAGATTGTGGAAACTACAAATGTGAAGGTTGATTAAGGTATTGAAAAACCCTCAAGGTTTTATGAATATGATGAAGATGATCAAAATGATGTTTTTGTTCAAGAAGTCCAAGCTCCCTCTAAAATTTAGATTCAGACTGATCCGGTAAATCAGGAAGAAGAAATAAGTTTGAATGAACCTGTTCAAGAATCAAAAGTGCAAGAAACTCATAAAGTTCCCAGGTATGTAAGACTGAATCACTCTGAAGATTAGATTATAGGTGATAAAAGCAAAGGTGTACAAACAAGAAGAAGGATTGCTCAAGATTTAGAAGAGTATTGTCTGATTTCAAAGATTGAACCTAAGACAGTGAATGAAGCTTGCAATGATGAAAACTAGACTAAAGCAATGGAGGAAGAGCTGATTCAAATTGAGATAAATCACACTTGGGATCTTGTTTCCAGACCTAAAAACAAGAATGTGATTGGAACTAAATGGGTCTTCCAGAACAAACTGAATGAAGTCGGTGAAGTAATCAGAAATAAAGCCAAATTGGTCTGCAAGGGTTACTCTCAAATAGAAGGAGTTGATTTTGAAGAAACTTTTGCTCCAGTGGCAAGAATTGAAGTAGTCAGATTATTTCTTGCTTTTGCTACCTTCAAGGATTTCAAAGTATATCAGATGGATGTCAAGTCTGCCTTCCTGAATGGTGACTTGGAAGAAGAAGTATACATTGAGCAACCGGATGGATTTCAATTGTCTGATCATGGTGATATGGTCTGCAAATTGAAGAAAGCACTATATGGACTCAAGCAAGCCCCAAGAGCCTGGTATGAAAGATTGGATAAGCATCTTTTGAAGATTGGTTTCAACAAAGGTACTGCTGACAGTAATTTGTATTTCAAAATTGATCATGAAAGCATCTTGATTGTTGAAGTGTTTGTTGATGATATCTTTTTTGGAGGAAGAGATAGTATGTGCAAAACTTTTGCAAATCAAATGAAAAGTGAATTTGAGATGTCCATGCTTGGGGAAATGAATTACTTCTTGGGTCTACAAATCATTCAAACTAAGAAAGGAATCTTCATTTCTCAGACCAAATATGTGAAAGAATTGTTGAAGAAATTTGGGATGGAAGAATCAAAACCAATGAGTACTCCCATGGCAACCGGATGTAAATTGAGCAAAGATGATGACTCTCCTAACGCTGATCAGAAAAAGTACAGGTCAATGATTGGAGGATTGTTGTATCTTACTCAAACTAGACCTGACATTATGAATGTTGTTGGTCTTGTTGCTAGATTCCAAGCTGATCCTAAAGAATCTCATGTCATGGCAATCAAGAGGATTTTTAGATATCTAAAAGGGACAATTGAGTATGGTCTATGGTATCCTAGAGATCATAATTTCTCTCTTCATGCATATACAGATACAGATTGGGCAAGAGATGTGGATGACCGGAAGAGTATAAGTGGTGGAGCATTCTTTTTGGGGAAGAGATTGGTTTCTTGGCTGAGCAAGAAACAAGAGGCAATTTCTCTGTCCACTGTAGAAGCAGAATATATTGTAGCAGCAGGTAGTTGCACTCAAGTTTTGTGGATGAAGCAAATGTTAAGAGACATGAGAGTAGAGTATGAGGAGCCTATCACAATCTTCTATGGTAATTCAAGTGCAATAAATATATCTAAGAATTTGGTGTTGCATTCAAATACCAAACATGTATCCATCAAGTTTCACTTTTTGAGAGAGCAAGTGAACAAGAATGAAGTCAGATTGGAGTTTGTGCCAAGGATCAAATTGCAAATATCTTTACCAAACCTCTACCTAAGGACTCTTTTGAGTATCTTAGGGAGAAGTTAGGGGTTATTACCCCTCCGGTGATGAACTAAGGTGCACTGATGTGTATCAGTCCGGTGGATATCACAGTCATATCTTGTGGTCTAGATTGATGATGGGGAACTGCTACTCAGGGGGAGCAGCTGGTATGATTTAGAAGTGGTGGAGTTGCAAGTATGTGCCCTTTGCCATTGATGTCAAAGGGGGAGAGAAGACATTGAAAAACAAGTGGTTGCTGATCAAAGGGGGAGCAGGAAAGGAAGAGAAGTTGTGACAGTGAGGAGAAGTTCTTGTCTTGATGGTCAAAATAGTTTTTCATATCATATGTTGCCATCAATGACAAAGGGGGAGATTGTTGCAAGTATGGGCCTAATCGGTGTTGTCATTGATGTCAACATACTCCTATTGCATTGATGATAAGGATTGGATGAGTTGTGTGCTGAGGATATTGAGAAAATTAGTCCTAATCAGGAACAGAGAAGAACAGTGAAGACAGTGAGCTAAAGATCCTAGCTAAGATGAAGATTAGAGGATGCACATCAAAGGGTTTTTAGATATGTGTCTTAAGGTGATCCAGTAAAGATTTCAAAGGTCCGTATGAAGATCTAAAAATGTTGTGGCCACTCAAGTAAAACCGGTTCCAGCAGATGTTCAGAGGTGATAGAGTGACACAGATAGGTCCAGTGAGATCTGGAAATGCAATATCATGTTCTGTGGATCTGAGGGAATGTTTAGGAAGTCAATGTGAATTGAAAACTCAATTGGTTCGTGGTCTGGAGGTCCAAAAGCATCTATTCCATTGTGACAATGATGACAGACTATGTTCTTGAGGTTCCAGATGAAGAAGATAAGGATTTTAGTAAGTAGATGTAGTGTGGATGTTCTTTGTGATTCAGGCAAGCTTGTGGAGGTCTTTGGATCGTGTCCAGTTCATGCTGGTGGTCCGCATTGGAGTTTGAGGTTGCAATTGAAGAATTACTTCCGGATGGTAGTGTTCTTCCTATGTCTAGCCGACCGGATGAGTTACACATCCTGTGGATGATCTTGAAGATGTTATGTGAAGATTGGCGTGTTCCTAGAAGAAGATTGAAGTCTCAGATCTGTGTGGCCGACAATGTGTTGATCCGCATGAAGTCTTTTGTAATTAGTCATGATGTATTTATATATTTGCTCTGTAATGTTTGCCGACTTAGATGATCATTCCTAAGTCGATGTCTTGTATAAATAAGGAATTGTAAAGTCATTTCAAAGTGTCTTGTGGAGATGAGAGTGTGGTAGAGAGGAGCAAAGTGAAAGGTAGAGCAGAAGTCTTCAACTTAAATGGAACTGACTCAAGCATGGTGAAGATGCTATTCCGCAGTTCAAGTATGTGATACTTATTATTTTGTAGATAGTGTGTCTCTTGTAGGCAGTGGCCCTCTTGTGAGCAGTGTGCTTGGGCAGTGAACCCTAATTGGCATGTGCCATTTTGTTCTTTCTATTCTTCTAACAGAGAATACAATCTTGGGTTAATCACCCCATGGTTTTTCCCTTAACCAGGTTTTCCACGTCAAAATCTTGGTGTCTTATATGTTGATGTGTTTCTGCTCTTGATTTAATGCATTATGTTTTCATGATTGATTTATTATTATGCTACTAAATTACAAAGTGGATTTAAGTGTTTAATTGGAAGAAAGTTTTGGACAACTGATTCACCCCCCTCTCAGTTGTCTATCCTGAATCTAACAAGAATATCATTATACACAATCTTTAATTGTGTAATCTCTTCATCCTATCGATTCTTTTCTTTTTCCAAAATTTGGATGTGACCATTTATCAAAAGGACTTATTTTTCTGCCTTTTGCACATTTGAGGGTGTGTCAATTTGTGAAGCTACCTATGCTTCAGTTGCAAGATTTGTCATTATCTCAATTTTTAAACTTAATACCCTTCTTAGCAAATACATTTTGTTTTTGATTTCTTCTTGTCTACTGAGCAAGATGCTTATGTTGTTCTGAATGTTTTCAACTTATGTTTCTATGCAGTTGATTGAGTCAACTGTAGGATCAAAGGTCTCAGAAATATTTGTGAGTTGAAGCTCCATGCTTTTGACTTTCTCATCCATTTCCTTAGTAGTTTTAGGCCAAGATAGACAAAATTTATATATTTCACAGGCTTCCTTGATTGCATTTATCATATTCTTGATGTTGCTCTCTAACAGAATTTTGTCACTGTCTAACTTGGTTTTTGATTCTGCGAGTCTTTTGTCTTCATATTCCTTTTTAACCTTAATATTAGCAGACTTTTCAAAGGATTCAAAATGAGTACTTACAGAATCTATAAGACCTTTAAGATGAGCAGTTGATGATGCTGATATATCCTTCTGGTATGTGGGGATTAACTTCTCCAGAATGCTAGATGTTGTTGAACTGCACTGGACAACTGAGAGGGGGGTGAATCAGCTGTTCTAAAACTTTTAACAAATTTTAATCATCAACTTATTAATCACTCATATTCAGATACAACCATGAAAGTATAAAATGAGAAGCTCAACACAAAAGCATAATCGACACAAGAGACACCAAATTTTTACATGGAAAACCCTAAAAGGGAAAACCACGGTGGGTGTTAGCCCACAGAAATATATATGTTATATCAATACCGAAAATCAAAGGCTCACTACCTACAGGGCTCACTGCCTATGGGTGGCTCACTTCCAAAGGGAGGCTCACTGCCAAAAGATGGCTCAGTGCCAAAGGGTTGAACTGAGATAACATCTACTCCATGCCAAGGTTCACTTCCATTAAAGAACAAAACACCTTTGCTCTACTCTGCTGCCTTACTTCACTTTATCTTCACATCTTCACTCTTGGATGCATTTTCATGACTCAATTACAAGTATTTATACACTACATCAACCTTGGAATGATCATCAAGGTTGGAATTACAATCATCAACCGTTGGAACAATCTCCAAGGTCGGCATTACAAACATACATAAAATAGGTCTAGACCTA
Source organism: Cunninghamia lanceolata (assembly GCA_027924645.1). Taxonomy (NCBI): domain Eukaryota; kingdom Viridiplantae; phylum Streptophyta; class Pinopsida; order Cupressales; family Cupressaceae; genus Cunninghamia; species Cunninghamia lanceolata. The sequence goes on along the minus strand of BSBN01000822.1, from coordinate 14,825,874 downwards.
ATACAAATTTATCTAAGGAAAAGATGTAAGAATGGATGTGGATCATGCCACACCTTAGCTGGGACTCAAACACAATCTTCCACGTTACAACATGCTATCACAATCTTTGATGTATCTTCGTAGATGATGAATTCAACTAGGTCAGCCAAGACTGATGTTAACACAAGTATTCTCAAGAACACGCTTCATGCACGACCTGAATTACACCTTGCGGACCAATCTAAATCTAGGAGAATGATGAGGAGACATCCACAAGCACATTGTAATCACCAAGAACAACCGCACAATCTCTAACAACTCTATCAATTAGAATCTTCAAACCGGAGCGCAAGAACAACACTATCAACCACTGTCATAAGTAATAGATAGCTTGTAGACCACCAAATCACAAACCATTACAGTTGAAGGCACTTAACATCATTACAAACTTACTTCCAGAACTGCAAACCAAAATACTTCAATGCAGAGGAATGCGGAACAAAACACTTTCTCCCTGTCACCACCAAACACAAAAAAAATTGTTTTCACTCTGGTGAACATAACTCTCTCAATTATTATACCAGAGGCTCAAACTTGGAATATAACATCTTCAGAAAAGCTTCTAAACAACTTCCAATCCACAGACAAAGATTTTTATTCTATAGGAAATGTGGAGCATTCTTCTGGACTATTCCTCTGCCTGTAATGCATTGTTTCTACTGCAACACATTATTATCACCGAAGGGGCTAATTTTCTCAATATCCTCAACAAAGTAAGAGCACAATTGATACTAATGACAACACAGATATGTTGACATCAATGACAACAGTGATTAGGCACATACTTGAAACAATCTCCCCCTTTGTCATTGATGGCAACATATGATGTGAAAAACTAAAAAGACCATCAAGACAAGATTCTCCCCCTTTCTCTTTATACATCTGCACTGCATTCTTTCTCCTCCTGAGTTTTGCACATGATTTCTCTCCCCCTTTGACATCAATGGCAAAGGGTGCCAGACATTATACATTTCTTTTTCTACACATACTTGTAACCTTCTGAACTTTCTTTTCTCTTTTACTCCCACTGTCAACAATACTACAACACTTACTGCTCTTATTGTCAATCATCTAGCTACTCCCCCTAAGATGTAGCTACCAAAAACATCAATCCAAATTAAAGAATGACACTTTGAGCTCCACTAGATTGATGTATCCCTATGCATCTTAGTTCAGGACAAGAGGGGTAATGACCCCTAGCTTTTCTCTAAGATACTCAAAGGTATATTTAGGTAGAGGCTTAGTGAAAATGTCTGCAGTTTGATCCTTTGTGGACACATATTCCAAATTTACTTCATTCTCTGTCACCTTCTCTCTCAAAAAGTGATACCTTATTGATATGTGTTTTTTTCTTGAGTGCATCATTGGATTCTTTAAAATGTTTATGGCACTTGTATTGTCACAAAAGATTGCAATTGGATCTTCATACACAACTCCTATATCCTTCAAAGTCTGCTTCATCCATAATAATTGAGTACAACAACATGCTGTTGTAATATACGCTACTTCTGCAGTTGACAAGGATATCGAATCTTGTTTCTTTCTCAGCCATGAAACCAATTTATTTCCTAAGAAGGCACCTCCACTTGTACTCTTTCTGTCATCAACATCTCCGGCCCAATCTACATATGTATAAGCACTGAGAGTGAAATCATTGTCCTTTGGATACCATAAGCCATAATTCAGATCACCTTTCAAATACCTTAGGATTCTCTTAACTGCCATCACATGTGATTCTCTTGGATCAGCTTGAAACCTTGCGACAAGACAAACTGCATGAATAATATCAGTTATGGTTTGAGTTAGATAAAGTAATCCTCCAATAATGGATCTGTATTTCTTATGATCATCCTTAGATGATTCATCAGTTTTGCTCAACTTGCAACCAGTCATCATGGGAGTACATACTGGTTTAGAGTCTTCCATCCCAAACTTCTTCAACAACTCTTTCACATACTTAGACTAAGATATGAAGATTCATTTATCTGATTGATTAATTTGCAGACCCAAAAAGAAATTCATTTCACCAAACATGGACATTTCAAATTCACTTTTCATCTCACTAGCAAACCTTATGCACATACCTTCATTTCCTCTAAAGATACTGTCATCAACAAAGACCTCAACAATCAAGATCTAATCATCATTGATTTTGAAGTACAAATTGCTATCTATAGTACCTTTACTGGATCCCAATTGCAATAAATACTTGTCTAACCTTGCATACCAGGCTCTAGAAGCTTGTTTGAGTCCATACAATGATTTCTTCAACCTGCATACCATATCACTTTGATTTGACAATTGGAATCCTTCTGGTTGCTCAATGTATACTTCCTCTTCTAACTCACCATTCAGGAAGGCAGATTTCACATCCATCTGATATACCTTAAAATCTTTGTGAGCTGTAAATGCTAGAAACATTTTGATTGCTTCAATCCAAGCTACTAGCGCAAAAGTTTCTTTAAAATCTATCCCTTCAATTTGAGAATATCTTTTGCATACAAATCTTGCTTTATTCCTTACAACTTCTCCATTTTCATTCAGCTTGTTCATGAAGACCCATTTAGTTCTAATAACATTTTTGTCAGCAGGTCTAGGAACTAATTCCCAAGTTTCATTCTTCTCTATCTGCAATAGTTCTTCCTCCATTGCCTTTACCCAATTTTCATCATTGCATGCTTCATTCACAGTTTTTGGTTCAATCTTTGAAAGCAAACAGTAATTGATGTGTTCCTCTACAGCTCTTCTTGTTAGCACACCTTTGTTCTTATCACCTATAATCTGATCCTCAGAATGATTGATCCTGTATACACCTAAAAATGACACGACTCTGTCCAAATAAAAAATCTTAATATTTATTTAATTCTAATTCTTCTATCAATAAATAAACAAATTTATTTATTCGATTCATATTCCTCTAAATTAATTAAATATCAAAATATTTAATTACCTCTTCTAAAGTCAAAATTAAATAAAATCTTTATTTAATTAAATTCTTCCAAACAATTAAATAATTCTTGATTATTTAATTAAGTCAATTCTTCCTCCAAATTTAAATAAATCAAATCAAATTTATGTAAATCCTCTCAATCTCCAAAAATAAAATACAATCAAATATTTTATTTATTCTTCCAAATCATGCACAACAATTAAATAAATTTATTTATTTATTTTGCTTTATTATCTTCTAATTCTTCAAATATCTTTCAAATCTTCTAAAAATAAGTCTTCTTCATGCACACAAAATTAAATAATTATTATTTAATTTCTCTCAAATCATGAAAAAGCAAATCACAAGTTGAGTTAACTAACGCAATCAACTTTGTCTTTATCAATATCTCTTAAATTAGAAAAAAGATTTCTAATTTATGAAGTCATATTTTATCTTTAGAAAAGAAAGTAGTTAACTCAAATAAAACATCTTTTGTGTGACACATGTCTTCTTCTTATTCGTGCATGTTCCTCAACTGTTCTATATTGTTGATCTTCTTGTTCTTTATATACCGTTGATCTTCTCTTTCTCAAGTCTATAAATTGAACCCTATTCCTCCATTTCATTCTTCCAAGCTTTTAGTATTGTTACTCTACAGGAATTACAGCGCACCTTTGGCACCAATTCCTTCATTGCTTGCGATCAAACTTGTTACTACACACTACTATCATTGTTGTGAAGCTCATCTTCATGGTGAAACTATCATAGCCATTCACATTTGAACATCTTGGAATCATAGCAAGGAAGTGCACCTTCTGAGGACCATATTCATAGACAAGATCATTTGTGATAGGTGATCAATGGAAACGAAGAATTAAAGGAGGTTTGCTTTGTATTGTTCATTGTTTGATTGATCTCTTTTGTTCATTATTTCATTGAGTTTTGGGTATTATCGGTATTGATATATTGATTATTCATGTTTACTCCAATTTTCTCTTAAACATTTTTGGTGCCCACCTCCTATATATAGAATGCAAACCAATAATACTCCTCCGCCATCCATTATTGACCATGCTGCATGTCCCCCACCATATATCCTTGGTCTTACCGCCTTCATTCATGAGTGTTCCTGCTTAGAACACCAGCAACCATTATCCTCTATCTCATCTTCTCCATCTAATAAAGAACTTGTGTCTAGTGTTCCACCTACACATAATCCCATTGTCCACCGCATGCTCCAACATATGAACTATCAAGGTAAAGGATTAGGCCTTCGTGAACAAGGTATTTTGGAGCCTGTCCATGTCAATGTTCCTCCTCACTCTTATGGCCTTGGATACACACCCCAAGGTGAACAATCTCAAGATGTTGGTACTTCCTCCACTCCTCCTAAATCCCCCACTTTTCATGCAATCCCCTACCAACATTTGTGAGAACACTTGACATAGTCTGTGTGACAGCATCCATCCACCTTCTCCTATCTAAAAAAAAAAGGAAAAAGGAAAAAAGTAAAGAAAAATCCCTTCGTCCAGTGGTGAAAACCTGGCAAATAGGCACCTTGGATAAGTACCATGACGAAAACCTGGCAAACAGGCGTTGTGTGTAAGTTGATCTTCTACATCACCTACACTTGGGAGCACCTTGTCTCATCGAGGTATCACTCTTCTCCTATCAGTTTCCTTCTGTACCATTTCCTATCCTATCCTTCTATCCATTGCATACCTATACTGTCCAGTCTATCTATCCTAATCTTCCCTTCCTTCATTTTTCTTGATCTTGATAAAGATTGGGGGCACAATGTTGACAAATGTTTTTGATGTCTCTTGACATACCTTATCCCTCCCAAGCCAAGCAAATCCTTCATTAATCCTCTCATCCTTCTATCATCATAAGCATTGCCATGAAAAATCCTAAGTATTCTACCTACAATGGGGCATGTTATTCTTATGTGACATAGTCCTTGGAGATCACATCCTTGTTTCCTTCTATTCACTATTGCCCATCCTCATACCTACCCGTTCCATTCTTTATCACCCGTACATCTACCTATCCATGGTGTTTCCTTGTCATCGGTATCATCTGTTCCATATTGTGTCTTGTCTGATCCATATCTATTCCATATCGTGTCTTGTCTGATCCATATTTGTTCCATGTCATGTCTTATCTGATCCATATTTGTTCCATATCATGTCTCATCCAATCCATATCTTAGATCCATTAGGGTTTACTCCAAACTACGTTGCCTCTGTGTCGTCACGTAGGCAAGGCCATTTAGCAATGAGCCCCACGGTGGGCACTAAAAATGTTAAGGGAAAATTGGATCTAAATGAATAATCAATATAATATATCAATGATACCCAAAACTCAATGAAATAATGAACAAAAGAGATCAATCAAACAATGAACAATACAAAGCAAACCTCCTTTAATTCTCAGCTACCATTGATCGCCTATCACAAATGATCTTGTCTATGACTATGGCCTTCAGAAGGTGCACTTCCTTGCTATGATTCCAAGATGCCAAATGGGAATAGCTATGATAGTTTCACCATGAAGATGAGCTTCATAACAATGATGATAGTGATATGGTAACAAGTTGATCGCAAGGAATGAAGGAATGGCGTGGGATTATTACTGGTTTGATCTTCTACTCTTGCTTGGGAGGCAAGTGTCTTATCAAGGGAAGTGGAAATTGTTGGATCTTGGATAGGACTAGATGGGGTTATAAGCTCAAGACCATGGAATGCATAAAGTTGGCTAAGAGGATCATCATGGTCTGCTTGATCATAGATAGGCTCTTCATCGTAGGTGGGATCTTGATCATAGATAGGATTTAGCGTGATGGTATCAATGTGCTCATGTATAGGTTCTTCATCAATGATAATATCTTGATCATAGAAAAGATATAGGTTATAGAGAGGTTGGAATTGGATCTCTTGCCCTTGCATAGGATCAAGTTGCTCAGGGATAGCTTTTTCATCAAAGATAGTATCTTGATCATGGAAAAGATATGGGTTATGAATGGTTTGAAGTTGGATTTCTGTTGTGTGGTTACACAACATGCCCCATTTTGTATTATCAAAACAGGGACCCAACTTTGCTGGCTTGTTCCCTTGCTTTTGTGCTCTGGGCGGTAATGGTAAAACAGTATCAGTCAGTATGCATATGCCTAATCTCAGGCATATTTGTGATCTTGAAGTCTGAGCCAAATTTGAAAGTCTGAATCTATCCTCAGAAAGCTTACCATGTGAAAGAGCTTGAAATTCTAGGCAGGTTTGCCTTTTACATCACCCTAAAATTCGTCCATATGAGAAAGTTATGACAGGTCAAATGTCTGGTCAAACATGATTTTAGGAGGGTGATATTCCATTCCTTAGCATGATCATATTTTAAATATCACCCTAGCGCTAACCTGATGATGACCTCAACTCATCCTCATGCTCCGAAGACGGAATATAATGGTGACGTCATCATGATATTCAATGAGGATCATCTTCCTAATGTAACCCGATATTGAAATATCCCCTGATTTTACAAATATGGCGATGACGTCATCTTTTGCATTTTAATGAAGCCCCAGATATGACGGTGACGTCATCAGGATATTCGAGGGAGGGGTGATCATATTTCTTAATATCCTGCACATTGTCAATATGCATGCACTTCGGACTTGAAAAGTTTATTAAAGGATGAAAAACTGTTGTATGTTTCTTTTATACAATGTCGATATACATTACATAAACATACAGGTGGACATTCTATATTTTGTGCATCGGATAGAAAGATATTGAGTTGTCCATCGGCCTGACTTGTGATGTCGGCCGGGTCTTGTTTTCTCCCGCCGATGGAGGTTTTCTCTCCGATATGGTTCCCCATCGCCATAGCTTTCGCTATCGGCCGAGTCCCAAATTCTCCTACCGATAGTGGTGGTCACCCCGATGAGGGGGTGATCGGCCTAACATTGATCTCGGCCGCGCTTTATTTTGTCTCCCCGAGTGGTGTTGTCTCACCGATGGTTGAGTCCATCGGCATATGTTTAACCATCGGGAGCGTCCTATATTTTCTCTCCGATGGAGGTTTTCTCCCCGATATGTAAGTCCATCGGCATAGCATGTACTGTCGGCCGAGCTTTGTAATCTTTCGCCGACAGTGTTTATCTCGCCGATATGGCAGTTCGTCGGCCTAACATTGTTTATCGGCCGAGTCAGGAAATCTCTCCCCGATAGTTGTTTTCTCACCGAAAAGGTGATCAGCCTGACATATAGTGTCGGCCAAGTTCATAATTGTCTCGCCGATATATATATCCTCCACCCGATGAAGAGTTCCTCATCGGTATAACTTTCGCTATCGGCCTTATCTTGAGTTATCATGCCGATAGAACATGTCTTCCCGATGGAAGGGCATCATCATGATTTTTGGCGTCGGTATAAGTTTAGCCGTCGGCCTAATGTAAAATTGTCATTCCGATAGTGTGTAGTCACGCCGATACATACATGCATCATAGACAAGGGCGGATTCGAAAGATTTTGAAATACGATTTAATCGTTGTATATTTTGCGATGTATATGCACTATTTTGAACCTGATATACAAGAAAATGGGCGGGAAAATGAAGCGATGGAAATTTGAAGACCCGATAGCCTGATTTTCGGTCAGCGATGGTTGACCAGTGTATTTTTTAACGCTGTTTAGGCATTTAGTGCATATTTTCCACTAATTTGGAGCCCGATTGCCTGTAGCTACACATTTTGAGGCCTGGTTAATAAAACGTTTAAATTCCTGTTGTTTATCAAATGATGTTGGACTTAATGTTTGTCTGTTTATTGCAGGAAGTCCCGGAGCTGTTTAAAGCTGATAATTGCAAAGTTGCACACGAAGGCAACATGAACCAGAAGTGAAGATATTGTCAAATATGTTGTTTGCCAGCTGGAGACCGAATCAAGTTGAAGATGCTGGAATATTCTGTGCCAGCTATACATTTGCCAATTGGCAAAGCACGTGCTATTCATCTGGACCATTGATTGTTCTGGGAGGATCCTGATCCTTGGATTATTGTAACTATTTTCGAGCATTTTGCTCTATATATGGGCCAGAACTAATCATAAGAAATAGATATACATTGGAACATCTAGCACATTAAGGCCAATTACTATAGAATCAAATACGAGATCAGATTACTGAGACTAATGAAGACTGAATTGTTGAAATGTCAAGGTTCTTTCTTCAGATCACTGTAAATGTACCTGTTCTTGAGCATACTGAATGGATATGAAGTTTCAGATTACATCCTGATTGTAAATTTTACGTAATCTTCATGTTGATTTCTGGATATGTACTGGTGAATGCTGTGTTCAACTAGAAGCGCTTTCATTTCATTACATGTTGTTGTCAACTTTTCCTTTGAAGATTTGCACTAGATCATGCGGATTTGTGGAATGTCCTAGTGAAGTATGATTCTAGTTTCCTTCTTTTCATTGCATGTATGGGAGCTCGTATGTGGATCAGTGATCTCAGTCAAGTAGTTTTGGGAATCTCATTCTTTAACCCTTTTCTTTATTTTAATTTCATAAATTCATCACCATAACTGCAAATCATGATAAATAACAAGCAGAACAGAGAAATATGCTGACATCTCATAGATAACTGAAAATCATTAGCATATTTGAGTTAGATGCATGTAGTATTGAAAATATCATGCAAAGAATTGCAAATAATGGTAGAAATCATGCAAATATCAGCCTGTAAGCACATTATTTGACTAAATTCACAGTGCAGAGGTAGAATTATTGGAGATTTATGTAGGGCAGACATAAATAACAGGATATTTGGAGGAATATTGATGAACTTTGCAGAAATTACTGAAGAACGTAAGGCCCCTGAATGGAAAACAGCAACACACATCAACCACTGAGTAACGTCAGTAGATTAAGACCTAATCAACGGAGACTTGGGATCATGAATTCTCTGAATTCATCGTATCTTGCAAGATGAGTAAAGGTTGTTGTGTAACTTTTATTCTATGTTTGTGTATGACTAACATCATGACCAACATAAATTGGCGCTAGAAGGAGGGCGAACGGGAAAAGACACCATTGCTTCAGTCATCATTCATTTTATGTAGGCTCCTCACTCCTAACTCAACATAAATTGGTGCTAGAAGGAGGGCATGAGCTGTTTCTCAGCAAATAAATTCTTTTCAATTGAAGTGATATCCCCTGCCTTAGTATAGCAGCTTGCCCTAAGTCTTGCAATTAATCTGCAGGCTCCTCGCTTCTAACGCAACATAAATTGGCGCTAGAAGGAGGGCCTGAGCTGTGAATTTCTGGATTTCTACAAATATTGCATAAATGTTTTGGCATTTGAGTTAAATGGCTGCAAATATCTCTTATCTGAGAGGTTTTGGTTGCACCTTTGTCAAGATCTAGCTCGAAACCTGAAAGATTAGTTTGATTTTCTAGACTTTCAAGTTTTATTTTGAGATGTGATAGATCTCATTAAAATTTCAAAATACTAAAAAATTGAAAAATAGAGTCTCATTTTGATGGATGTATATGAAGGCAATTGTCAAATTAACATTCCTTTATTTCAGGAAACTTTGAGTAGGCAGCTTTACCCTCACAGTTTGTCTAACTTTGGTTTATCCACCTATTGCAGGATACACCAGACTGTGGAACACAGTGAAATAAATTGTTTAACTTTCCTTACAAGGTTGGATTTATATTTGAAAGGACTAATATTCTTCCCGGATGTGTTCAGGGCCGAAATTTGCCAGGAAAATGAAGAAGTCTGGCAGGAAAATAAAGAAATTCTGGAGCAACAAGCAGATGCAGCACCAGAAGTTATTAATTGTCCAGACACTGAAGTGGACCGATCTGAGGATTTTGAATTATACTTGTCCAGAAATATACAGTGTAGTCAAATATTAGGTTTATCCACTGATGATGTCCTGATTGAAAGCTGGTGCAGATTACATGATGAAGAGCATTCAGAAAGGGATTGTTACGCCTGCTTGGTCATGTTGAAAAAGATTTTAGAAAATATAGTGGCTAAATCAGTTCCAGAAGGTAAAAAAGAGGAAACATCTTTCCTTGATTCATTCTATGGTGAGATTGATAGGAGTTCTCTACTTCCTAATACAAGTAAGGATTAGTCAGTATGCAGGTATGAATCTTATGAAAATTTTAGAGAAGAAACCACTCATCAGGATAATATTTTTGATTCTGATCCTAGTACTTTTGATAAAGAAGACGAAACATCTTTCCTGGAGTCATTCTATGGTAGAGAGATGTGTAAACAAATAGTAGAACAATCCAAATGCACTACTGCTGATGAAGTTCCTATGATAGTAACTCAGGGAGTCATAGAAAATAAAATAAATGCTGATTTACTGCCTAACTGGGTTGAATTGAATGATCAAATACAAGAATGTTGCAGGTTAATGGAACCAGGCACTTTACTGGATAGAAGATGTGAATTATTTAATGAACAATTCCTGAAAGATGAAGATGTAGAAGACTTTGGAGTTGTTGTGCATGATCAGACGTCACTCCAGAAATATTTTGAAAATGAAATAGGGAAGTCTTCTTATCAGTTGAATGCCAATTCTCCTTTATAGTCAAGTGATTTAGAAATGATAAATTTCTGCATCTCAAGTTGTGATGATAAAGATACTCATTTAGCTGCTGATGTGCAGGAAATTGAAGAAAATATTGAGAAGTTTCCTAAACTGGAAGATAAACTGAACATCCAGAATGAAGGGATAAAGCTAGATAAAGATGAGGAATTAATACATCAAGAGTCATACATCTTTCAATTTGAAGAGAGACCAGACACTGAGCCAAGCAGTGAAAATATAATGACAAATGCAAGATCAACTGGCAATGAACAGGCATGTCCAACGGAAGCAGAAATACACCAGGTTGTATTTCTCCTTTCCACAGTAAATGATGTTGATTACTATTTTGATTATGGAAATTCAGGAGATAAGACATGCATATGGATTAATCATGAACATGATGAGCTTCCTCAGTTGCTGATCATCAAGAGTTGTTCTGTTAAATACAGTGAATTCAGAATATCAGAATATTTTTCAGAATATAAAGATAAATTTGCTAGGTTGAGAACCATAACTAATACCCTAATGCTCCTACACAATCAAAAGAAGTATGCAAATACAGGTGTATTTGGGTCGTTTGCTGGTTTTTGTTTGCCTAGTAGTGGTTTGTATATAATTTTATAGGTTAGTTGTTTGTACAGTTTGCTTGTTTTGCTTGCTTCTTTTGCTTTCTGTTGTTTCCTTTTCGTAGGTTAGTTGTTTGTACAGGTTGCTTTGTGTTTTTGCGTTGTTGAGCTTTTGTTTTGGTTGGGCAAAGTTGGTGCACCTTGTTACTTAAGAACACTACATAAATTGTTAGAATTCAAAAGTTGAATATAAGTTTTTACATAGGTTGTAACTCATATCAGTGTAGGTATTCTTGATCAGGTCTGTGGTATCATATTCATCAGTACTACTTTTCTTGAGTCAAGGTGATCCTCACAATGACACACCTAACAGCCTTGGGTTTATTGAACATATCAGTGTAGGTGTTAAGTGAAAAATCTAAAGGTTGCCCTTGCTACCATTGCAATTCTCAACTTAATTTCAACAAGTGACCATTCCTTGTATCATGAAGCTACAATTGTTATATCTTAAGAATTAAATTCAAAATATAAAATAAATAAAATAATAAAATGGATTTTCTGAAAATCCAGATTAAGTCATCTAAGTAACTCTATCGGGGCTATAGACGCCTGCTGGCAGTGGGGCTCTACTTAGGAGAATTGCAATGATAACCTTGCCGGGGCTATGGACGCCTGCTGGCAGTAAGGCTCTATCCGGTTGGCTATGAGGGATGAACCAAACTACGTAGCTTAACACCAGTCACTGATTTATTCAACTCACTTTCAAGATGAGTATATGAATCACATGCACACAATTGATCCCTTATCAATTCATTGTTACATTGATGAACATGATACCAGTTAGAAAGGATTAGGATGCTCATGCTTAATAGGAGTTGGAAATTTATGTTTTAATTTATCCTCACCTTTTGAATTATTTGAATTTTGTTGTTTTCTTTGGTGGCAAGTTGTTGTGTGGTTACACAACATGCCCCATTTTGCATTATCAAAATAGGGACCCAACTTTGCTGGCTTGTTCCCTTGCTTTTGTGCTCTGGGCGGTAATGGTAAAACAGTATCAGTCAGTATGCATATGCCTAATCTCAGGCATATTTGTGATCTTGAAGTCTGAGCCAAATTTGAAAGTCTGAATCTATCCTCAGAAAGCTTACCATGTGAAAGAGCTTGAAATTCTAGGCAGGTTTGCCTTTTACATCACCCTAAAATTCGTCCATATGAGAAAGTTATGACAGGTCAAAGGTCTGGTCAAACATGATTTTAGGAGGGTGATATTCCATTCCTTAGCATGATCATATTTTAAATATCACCCTAGCGCTAACCTGATGATGACCTCAACTCATCCTCATGCTCCGAAGACGGAATATGATGGTGACGTCATCATGATATTCAATGAGGAGGATCATCTTCCTAATGTAACCCGATATTGAAATATCCCCTGATTTTACAAATATGGCGATGACGTCATCTTTTGCATTTTAATGAAGCCCCAGATATGACGGTGATGTCATCAGGATATTTGAGGGAGGGGTGATCATATTTCTTAATATCCTGCACATTGTCAATATGCATGCACTTCGGACTTGAAAAGTTTATTAAAGGATGAAAAACTGTTGTATGTTTCTTTTATACAATGTCGATATACATTACATAAACATACAGGTGGACATTCTGTATTTTGTGCATCGGATAGAAAGATATTGAGTTGTCCATCGGCCTGACTTGTGATGTTGGCCGGGTCCTGTTTTCTCCCGCCGATGGAGGTTTTCTCTCCGATATGGTTCCCCATCACCATAGCTTTCACTATCGGCCGAGTCCCAAATTCTCCTGCCGATAGTGGTGGTCACCTCGATGAGGGGGTGATCGGCCTAACATTGATCTCGGCCGCACTTTATTTTGTCTCCCCGAGTGGTGTTGTCTCACCGATGGTTGAGTCCATCGGCATACGTTTAACCATCGGGAGCGTCCTATATTTTCTCTCCAATGGAGGTTTTCTCCCCGATATGTAAGTCCATCGGCATAGCATGTACTGTCGGCCGAGCTTTGTAATCTTTCACCGACAGTGTTTATCTCGCCGATATGGCAGTTCGTCGGCCTAACATTGTTTATCGGCCGAGTCAGGAAATCTCTCCCCGATAGTTGTTTTCTCACCGAAAAGGTGATCGGCCTGACATATAGTGTCGTCCAAGTTCATAATTGTCTCGCCGATATATATATCCTCCACCCGATGAAGAGTTCCTCATCGGTATAACTTTCGCTATCGGCCTTATCTTGAGTTATCATGCCGATAGAACATGTCTTCCCGATGGAAGGACATCATCATGATTTTTGGCGTCCGTATAAGTTTAGCCGTCGGCCTAATGTAAAATTGTCATTCCGACAGTGTGTAGTCACGCCGATACATACATGCATCATATACAAGGGCGGATTCGAAAGATTTTGAAATACGATTTAATCGTTGTATATTTTGCGATGTATATGCACTATTTTGAACCCGATATACAAGAAAATGGGCGGGAAAATGAAGCGATAGAAATTTGAAGACCCGATAGCCTGATTTTCAGTCAGCGATGGTTGACCAGTGTATTTTTTAACGCTGTTTAGGCATTTAGTGCATATTTTCCACTGATTTGGAGCCCGATTGCCTGTAGCTACACATTTTGAGGCCTGGTTAATAAAACGTTTAAATTCCTGTTGTTTATCAAATGATGCTGGACTTAATGTTTGTCTGTTTATTGCAGGAAGTCCCAAAGCTGTTTAAAGCTGATAATTGCAAAGTTGCACACGAAGGCAACATAAACCAGAAGTGAAGATATTGTCAAATATGTTGTTTGCCAGCTGGAGACCGAATCAAGTTGAAGATGCTGGAATATTCTGTGCTAGCTATACATTTGCCAACTGGCAAAGCACGTGCTATTCATCTGGACCATTGATTGTTCTGGGAGGATCCTGATCCTTGGATTATTGTAACTGTTTTCGGGCATTTTGCTCTATATATGGGCCAGAACTAATCATAAGAAATAGATATACATTGGAACATCTGGCACATTAAGGCCAATTACTGTAGAATCAAATACGAGATCGGATTACTGAGACTAATGAAGACTGAATTGTTGAAATGTCAAGGTTCTTTCTTCAGATCACTATAAATGTACCTGTTCTTGAGCATACTGAATGGATATGAAGTTTCAGATTACATCCTGATTGTAAATTTTACGTAATCTTCATGTTGATTTCTGGATATGTACTGGTGAATGCTGTGTTCAACTAGAAGCGTTTTCATTTCATTACATGTTGTTGTCAACTTTTCCTTTGAAGATTTGCACTAGATCATGCGGATTTGTGGAATGTCCTAGTGAAGTATGATTCTAGTTTCCTTCTTTTCATTGCATGTATGGGAGCTCGTATGTGGATCAGTGATCTCAGTCAAGTAGTTTTGGGAATCTCATTCTTTAACCCTTTTCTTTATTTTAATTTCATAAATTCATCACCATAACTGCAAATCATGATAAATAACAAGTAGAACAGAGAAATATGCTGACATCTCGTAGATAACTAAAAATCATTAGCATATTTGAGTTAGATGCATGTAGTATTGAAAATATCATGCAAAGAATTGCAAATAATGGTAGAAATCATGCAAATATCAGCCTGTAAGCACATTATTTGACTAAATTCACAGTGCAGAGGTAGAATTATTGGAGATTTATGCAGGGCAGACATAAATAACAGGATATTTGGAGGAATATTGATGAACTTTGCAGAAATTACTGAAGAACGTAAGGCCCCTGAATGGAAAACAGCAACACACATCAACCACTGAGTAACGTCAGTAGATTAAGATCTAATCAACGGAGACTTGGGATCATGAATTCTCTGAATTCATCGTATCTTTCAAGATGAGTAAAGGTTGTTGTGTAACTTTTATTCTATGTTTTTGTATGACTAACATCATGACCAACAATTTCTAGCTCATGTATAGGTATAGGATCATTAAAAAGATAGAGGTTATGCATGGGTCGGATGGGAATGCTTTGATCTTGATTTAGACAAGGGGTTGATGTTTCCACATGCTCTAAAGTGTGCTCTTGCCATAACTCTAATGTTAAGGGAAAATTGGAGTAAACATGAATAATCAATATATCAATATCAATAATACCCAAAACTCAATGAAATAATGAACAAAAGAGATCAATCAAACAATGAACAATACAAAGCAAACCTCCTTTAATTCTCAGCTTCCATCGATCGCCTATCACAAATGATCTTGTCTATGAATATGGCCCTCAAAAGGTGCACTTCCTTGCTATGATTCCAAGATGTTCAAATGGGAATTGCTATGATAGTTTTGCCATGAAGATGGGCTTCACAACAATGATAGTAGTGTGTAGTAACAAGTTTGATCACAAGCAATGAAGGAATTGGTGCTAAAGGTGTGCTGTAATTCCTACAGAGTAACAATAATAAAAGCTTGGATGAATGAAATGGAAGAAGAGGGTTCAATTTATAGACTCACGAGAGAGAAGATCAATGGTATAGAAAGAATGAGAAGATCAACGGGCACACAAAATTAAATAATTTATTATTTAATTTCTCTCAAATCATGCAAAAGCAAATCACAAGTTGAGTTAACTGACTCAATCAACTTTGTTTTTATCAATATCTCTTAAATTAGAAAAAAGATTTCTAATTTATGAAGTCATATTTTATCTTTAGAAAAGAAAGTAGTTAACTCAAATAAAACAGCTTTTGTGTGACACATCTTCTTCTTATTCGCGCACATTTCTCAACTGTTCTATACCGTTGATCTTCTTGTTCTTTATATACCATTGATCTTCTCTTTCTCAAGTCTATAAATTGAACCCTATTCCTCCATTTCATTCATCCAAAATTTTAGTATTGTTACTCTGTAGGAATTACAGTGCACTTTTGGCACCAATTCATTTATTGCTTGCGATCAAACTTGTTACTACACACTACTATCATTGTTGTGAAGCTCATCTTCATGGTGAAACTATCATAGGTGTTCCCATTTGAACATCTTAGAATCATAGCAAGGAAGTGTACCTTCTGAGGGCCATATTCATAGACAAGATCATTTGTGATAGGCGATCAATGGAAGCTGAGAATTAAAGGAGGTTTGCTTTGTATTGTTCATTGTTTAATTGATCTCTTTTGTTCATTATTTCATTGAGTTTTGGGTAATATTGATATTGATATATTGATTATTCATGTTTACTCCAATTTCCCTTAATAGATCATTACATACCTAGGAGTCTTGACAACATTTTTCGGAGCCTCTTCTTCATCCTGACTGTCTTCTTGCTTATCTTTCTATTCAATTACTATAGTCATAGGTTCATCTAGTTCATAACAACTTAGGTCTGATATTCTTTATTTGCCTTCATCTACCTTCACATTTGCACTCTCAACAATCTTTTTGAGCCTTTTGTTGTAGCACCGGTAAGCCTTACTCTTGGTAGAGTATCCAAGAAAGATTCCTTCATCACATCTTGCATCAAACTTTCCTAGATCTTCATCTCTCCTATATAACATTTTCTTCCAAAGACTTTGAAATATTTTACTGTGGGAATTCTTCCATACCACAATTCATAGGGAGTTTTAGTACCATTACCTTTCACTTAAACTTTGTTTTGAATGTAGACAACAGTATGAATAGCTTCTTTCCAAAAGACTTCCAGCAAACCTTCTTCCTTCATCATTGTCCTAGAAGCCTCCTGAACTATCATGTTCTTCATTTCCACAACTCCATGCTACTGAGGAGTTCTAGGTGCATAAAGTTGTCTTTTTATCCCATGCTCTTCATAGAAAATGTTGAATTCATTTGATGTGAACTCACCTCCTCTATTAGATCTCAAGCATTTGATCTTCAAATCTATTTCATTCTCAACCATTGCCTTGAAAGATTTGAACTTCTCTAGGGCTTCTAATTTATCTCTTAGAAAAGTAACCCAAGTCATTCTAGAATAATCATCAATAAGCAGTATGAAGTCCCTATCACCTTGTAGACTTCTCACCCTTGTAGGACCACAGAGATCTATATGCACTACATCTAGCAAACTGGTAGAAAATTATTCTTTGCTCTTGAAACTTGTCCTTATCTGCTTTCCCAACTGACATTCCTTACAAATTAAGTTAGAGGGTTTTACAAGTTTTGGTAAATCTCTCACAGCCTGACTTGAGCTTATCTTTTCCAGACTATCAAAGTTTATATGACACATCCTTCTATGCCACAGCCAACTTTCATCTACCTGAGCCAATAAACAATAATCGTTAGTTCCTCTCAATTGATAGATGTTACCTTTTGTCTTCTTACTGGTAGAAATCACAATTTTGGAACTTTCCATGATCTTGCACCCATTATCTTTGAATCTTAAATCATATCCTTTGTCACACATCTGACCAACACTCAAAAGATTATGCTTCAAACTCTTCACATATAGAACATTGTTAGTATTATGCTTTACATCAAATGAAATAGATCCTTTTCCACAAATCTTACCAGTTGCATTATCTCCAAACCTAACCAATCCTCCATCATACTTTTCCAAACTTACAAACTTACTTTTGTCATTGGTCATGTGATGTGAGCATCCACTATCAATAATCCATTCATCCTTATCTTTCTCAACCTGAATAGCTAAAGCACTTTCTTCTACTGGTTTTTCATCCTTCACACAGCTAGCAGAATTAGTGGACACAGGATCTTCTTTAATAGAAATAAGAAGGCATTCATTTGCACTAGTATTAACATCATCAGATTCATCATCAATTACCCCTTCATCATCAAAATCTCTGACATAGTAGAATTTATTTGGAACTCTAGGCCTGCTCTCATATTTCTTCTTATTTCTTTCAATTCTTTCAGGACATCTAGAAGCATAATGACCTACTTTACCATAGGAGAAACATTTGAAAGGTAATTTACCTTCAAACTTAATGGAACCTCTTTGAATCATGTCAACAAAGTTGGCTTCAATTTCATCAAAGTCATCATCCACCTTGTATTTCTCAGCTCTGGAGATCTTTGTTGAAGTACTGGCTTTAAAATTTGATTCAACTTTAGGTAGGGCAGCACCAAATTCTCTCATCTCAAAGGATGTAAGCTTTCCAAGTAACTGATCTCTGTCAATAGTTTTCATAGTCATGAATTCTTCAATTGCAGCCACCTTGTGACTATATGACTTTGGTAGTGATCTGTAAATTTTCATCACAACTTCCTTATCACCAAGAGTTCTTTCCATACCCTTTATTCTAGTGACAAGTTCATCAACTCTTTGCATAAAAGATGTTATGTTTTCAGCTTCATTCATCTTCAAACCCTCATACTTTACTTTCAGACTTTGCAGCTTAGCTTCTTTTACAGAATCATCTTTTTCATACAAATTTTTTAGCTTATCCCATACCTCATTTGTAGTTTCAAGTTCCACAACTTTTGTCAGCATAGAGTCACTTAAGGAACTTAGCAGAGCATCCTTTTCTTTGACATCCACCTCATATTCTTTGATTTCATCTTCAGTCATCAAGCCATTTGGAGGCATGGTATATTTTTCTTCTGTAGCTTTTCATACTTTATAACGAAGACAAAGAAGATGGATTTTCATTCGTGCCTTCCAAAGAACATAATTTGTCCCATCAAAATGCGGAGCTTCCTTCCTATAAGACATCCTGGATCTTCCTCAAGATGTTAGGCTTTCTTTAGAGGAACCTTGCTCTAATACTAATTGTTGAGCTACACCGGACAACTAAGAGGGGGGGTGAATCAGTTGTCCTAAAAATTTTAACAAATTTTAATCATCAACTTATCAATCACTCATATTCAGATACAACCATGAAAGCATAAAATGAGAAGCTCAACATGAAAGCTTAATTGACACAAGAGACACCAGATTTTTACGTGGAAAACCCTAAAAGGGAAAAATGATGGTGGGTGTTAGCCCATAGAAATATATATGTTATATCAATACTCAAAATCAGAGGCTCGCTGCCCAAATTGCTCACTGCAAAGAAAGGCTCACTGCCTATGGGTGGCTCATTGCCGAAGGGAGGCTCACTGCCAAAGGGTTGAATTGAGATAACATCTACTCCATGCCAAGGTTCACTTCCATTGAAGAACAAAACACCTCTACTCTGCTATGCTACCTTACTTAACTTTATCTTTGCATCTTCACTCTTGGATGCATTTTCAAGACTCAATTACAAGTATTTATACACTACATCAACCTTAGAATGATCATCAAGGTTGGCATTACAATCATCAACCGTTGGAACAATCTCCAAGGTCAAGATTACAAACATACATAAAATAGGTCTAGACCTAATACAAATTTAGCCAAGGAAAAGATGTAAGAATGTATGTGGATCATGCCATGCCTTAGCTAGGATTCAAACACAATCTTCCATGTTACAACACGCTATCACAATCTTCGATGTATCTTTGTAGATGATGAATTGAACTAGGTCAGCCAAGGCTGATGTTAACACAAGTATTCTCAAGAACACGCTTCATGCATGATCTAAATTACACCTTGCAGACCAATCTGAATGTAGGAGCATGATTAGGAGACATCCACAAGCACATTGTAATCATTAGGAACAACCGCACGATCTCTTACAACTCTATCAATTAGATTCTTCAAACCAGAGCACAAGAACAACACTGTCATAAGTAAAAGATAGCTTGCGGACCACCAAATCACAAACCATTGTAGTTGAAGGCACTTAACATCATCACAGACTTACTTCCAGAACTGTAGACCAAACTACTTCAATGCAGAGGAATGCAAAGCAAAATGCTTTCTCCCTGGCACTACCAAACACACAGAAAAAGTTGGTTTCACTCTGGTGAACATAACTCTCTCAATTCTTCATACCAGAGGCTCAAACCTAGAATATAACATCTGTAGACAAGCTTCTAAATAACTTTCAATCCACAAGCAAAGATTTTTATTCTACAGGAAATATGGAGCATTCTTTTGGACTGTTCTTCTACCTATAATGCATTGTTTCTACTACAACACATTGTTATCACCGGAGGGGCTAATTTTCTCAATATCCTCAACAAAGTAAGAGCATAGTTGACACTAATGACAACACAGATATGTTGACATCAATGACAACACTGATTAGGCACATGCTTGCAATAGATATCTCATTAATAAGTCCATTGTCCTGTAAATACGTTCTCAGCATTTCTTCCTGTGCCTTCTCTTGCACTATTGATACTAGTTTGAATTTTTCCATAGGAGACATAGAAGCCAGATTTATTGGTCCTTGTGGAATCTTGGGTGATTTTGGAATCTGTACACTTTTCTATTTTTCCAAAAACTTTCTAGCACAGTCAATTGAAATTTGATACACAGCAGTGTATCTTGCCACATATTCATCACTAAGTGTAACTTTCTTTTTCTTTCCTTCTATTGGATTCTCTTTCTCTACTTTTGTAGTGGATGAGATGCTTGTTCTTTTCTTGGGGCTGGATGCATGTTCTTCCTTTTCATCTTTCTTATCTTTTCTTTCCAGACTATTTGACTTCCATTTCACTGGAGCATTTAAGGGTCTTGACTCTTCAGCTTTGGTTTTTGCCTTACTTGTTTGTTCATCAAAAATTTTCTCTGAGTGCTCATATTCCATAGATAATTCTTTGAATGTTCCAAACCTGTCTTGTTTGAGCATTTTGGTTTCTTTAGTAGTTCATCATCTAATTCAGTTAGGATATCTTCTACAACTTCATATCCTAATGGAGGGACCCATGCAGTTCTTGGTTCCATAGCTTCCATGAGGCATTTATCTTTACTCACCATGAATGCAATGTCATTTTCATATTTCATCACTACCTTTTCAGGTCTCCAGACCCTACATAACATTCTCTTTTGAAAGTTCATGAAGTATTCCCCTAAAATTTCATTCTGTTTGTCTGCATTTCCCAAACTTTACAAATGATTTCTTATTTGAGTTGCTACTGGTGTATGATCAAGCCAGACAATGCTTCCCAAACTAGGTAGCTCTCTAAAGAAGTAGCAGAGTAAACAGGTAATCAAGGTTTCGTATTTGAAGGGATAATTTGTCTCTTTTGTTCTTTTCAGGGTCTCCATTAATTGACTCCAGAGAAATTCACATAGATTATAATCTATATTATTTTTTACCATATCATAAGCTGAGTATATAGCTAATGCAGACATAGAATTTGTTGAGTGAGAAAAGTATATTTTGTATCCAAGAATCATTGATGCAAATCTGACGGTCGGATCCTTGATATCATTTACTATGAGAGCTTTCTTATCAAATTTGGCCCCTGTTAGTTGCATTACTAAATTGTTCTTTATTTTCTTTTCACCTGGGATCCTTCCGGAGGAACTCATACCAGTTAAAGCTTTGATACCTTCTTTGGTTATCATACATGGTTCATCAAGCCACAAAAATTTGTCATGAATCCTGTTGAGAATGAACCTAACCCATGTATCATTTGGGATCGCAGGAAAATCCAACTAGGTGTCCAATTTCTTTTCTCCCAAAACTTTATATTCATTCTTCAACTCAACATCAATAGTAGTCAGTTCATCCAAGTATAATTTGCCAAGATTCATGTGATTGTATTCCTCTACGTTGGTATGAATGTATCCACTAATATCCTCCATATGCATAACTCCATGAGTAATTGAGAATGCTCCTACATAATCATTTTCTAGTGGTTTGAAGAAATGTTTCTTGAACTTGGGGCGAGGCTTTTCTGAAATCTTGATTAATTGGGGAGTAAACATTTTCTGAAATACTTTAGACTACACAGAAGGGTTTTCAAGATGTAAATACCTTTTTCATTGAATAAGGGTTTCCTTTACATGAGGTTGATTTGACTTGAATCATTTTGGAAAACTCTGAGTTGCTTGGAGTTTTGCTTCAATTTGCATTAGACACTTGATAGTTTGAATGCAAAGTGATTAATCTTTTACAAATCCAAGCCTTTTAACCCCTTGAAGTCTTAACTTAATCGTCATAAATGCGGTCTTTCAAAAAGCTGCCAAACACTTCTCTGACAACCACAGTCAATCCAAATTGCTTTGCATTAGATCTTTTTCTACCAGAATTTCTTTTAGGGGATTTTTGTTATAAAGTGCTTCACAACATACCTTAGTGCCAGATTCCAGCACTAACTTTCTGGCTGGGGGTTTTGGATTTTCAACACAGATCCCCCTGAGCCAGAGCTCCTAATTTACTTCCCAGAGGAAGTATCTGCACCAAAAGCTGGTGCGTATCCATCCTTGACTTCAATCACCTCTTTCTTAATCCAGATCTTGCCCATTTCTTTCTTAGTTTCAACCAAATCAACTTTTTCTTTTCCCTTATCATTCCTCTGCTTTGTTTTCCTTTCTTCAACATAGTAGTTTCTTTTCACATTCTTGCTTCTACAAAATCTTGTAATATGACCAAACTTGTTCCAATTGTAGCACACAATACTTCCCTATCCTTGATTAATTCTGAATGAATTCATCCTTGATCTGCATTGATTATCCATGTGTCCAAATCTATTGCAAGAAAAACACTTTCCATTGAATGATTGATTATTTCTTGCATTGTAAGACCCATTTCTTACCAGACTCCTGTATTCATTTGATCTATGACCAATTTTGTTGCAATTGAAACATTGACCAGAGAATGATGGAGCATTTTGATTTATTCTACTCCTACACTAAGTAGCCTTATGACCAAACCTTTTGTAATTAAAACAATGACCATTGAAAGATGGGTACCTTTGAGCATTTGGCTGCCTGACCGAAGGTCTTCTAGGTCTTCTTCTTTGATTCCTGAATTGGTTGCCTTTGTTTTGCTTCAACTAAAAGTTTTCTTGACCTGATTTGGAACTTTTTCCTTTCTCAAATCCTAAGCCCTTTTTGTCATCTGAACTCTTCTGACTTAAAATCAACTCCTCAAGCTTTGCAGAGCTTGTTTTGAATTTTTCTTTGTAGCTATTAGCTACTTCTAGATAAAATTTTAGAAGTAGCACATCTTTTCCCAATTTTTCACATTCCTCAGACTTATCCTTGACAACTTGATTTAGGTGCCTTTCAATCTCTTCTTTCTTTTCAACTTCCAATGTTAAATTATTCATAATTTCATGTGCTTTATCCAATTGATCATTTAGTTATTTATTCCTATCCTTTGATCTATTAACTTGCTCTCTTAGCTTCAGGATGCATTCATCTACATCTTTGACATTTTCTTTCAATTCTTGAATCTCTGCTTCATACTTATCAAGATCCTCAAGAGCTGATTTCAATTCTTGTTCAATTGAGACATTACTTGGAATATGATATCTACTGACTGCCATGAGTAATCTTTCCCAGATCTTCCTCAAGCTATTAGATTTCTTCCAAGGAACTAGGCTCTGATACCAATTGTTGAATATAAGGAATACTGAGAAGGGGGTGAATCAATATTCCACAAAACCACTTCATAACAAGTTTATTAATCTAATTTCTAAAATCAATAACATGAAAGTAGAATGAGCATAAGAATAGCAACCATAAAGACATAACACATGGACACCAAGATTTTATTTGGAAAACCCAAAAAGGGAAAAACCACGGTGAGTGTTAACTCACAATATATTATGATAGCTCAATATGGAATTACAAGAAGGCTCACTGCCTTATGATGTGCTCACTACACAAAGGCTCATTGCCAAGAGATAAAAAAGGATAGAAGAAGGATTGGCTCACTGCCAGAAGATGAACTATTGTACATGCATCTAACATATGCTGGATCATAGTTCCATTGAAGGCTCTATATACAGATTCAAAGGTCTTCATCTATTCTGCCCTGTTTCTCAACTCAACTACATGTACTCTATTTTTCTTTCACTGCTTTGCATTCTGCTCATAATCCTTCACACTTTGAATTTGCACACCACCCCCCTTCTACATCTCAATCCATCGAGTATTTATATCCTTAACAAGATTCATTTCACAATTAGGTTGGCAAGCCAGACATGAAGCGTGTATGCAATGTATTCTACCTTGTCAGCTTGATCAAGTTTACAAATAATAATCCAGATCCAAACAATCATTGTATCATCTTCATACAAGTCAGCACCACACATATAACTGCTTAGATTTATTATTTAAGCAATATACCTTCTCCGCATAAAGATCTAATTGTCTGTCGGTTTGTATTTTCAGAACATGCTTGACCTAATCAACTGTCACACCAAAATTATTACCACAGACCAAATGGGACTCAAAGAATCACATCAACCATTCCTCATACCTCACATATCATATCTTACCAACCACATGTCATGATGTCCTCATGTGGTGAAATGCAGAACTCAGAACTGACTCTTCTGCCTTGGTGAATTACTGCCAAACCAACTGTCAAAACTTGGAGTTTTGTAGATAATCTTTTGGATCACTTCAGACTCTGTAACTCATCAATTGTATGCTTCTGACACCTATCCATACTACCTCAAAACTACATACTAATATAATCACTTGCGGAGAAATGCGGACCAAAATACTCATGCACTCTACAATGTTCCTGACTTAATTGTGTTCACCCAGACTTAAGCCAATCACAACTTGTCTTTTGGAAGTCATCAAGACTTGTACTCTTGAACATAGTACCTCCAAACAATCCTAAATAACATACCTAAACCACATACCTTGACCATCAACTGCGGAGGAATACCACTTGAGTCTCTGCTACTAACTTTGTATTGTCAGTACTTAGCCATTCTGCCTTAGTCTTTTGTGTCTAGACCAGATCCTTGTATGCAAGTTGTTTCAATTTGAGTTCCCAATCATCCTTAGCTTCATCATGCTTTGTTTG
The DNA here is from genome assembly GCA_027924645.1 of Cunninghamia lanceolata. Classification (NCBI taxonomy): domain Eukaryota; kingdom Viridiplantae; phylum Streptophyta; class Pinopsida; order Cupressales; family Cupressaceae; genus Cunninghamia; species Cunninghamia lanceolata. The sequence continues at coordinate 14,800,881 of BSBN01000822.1, read as the reverse complement.
CCTTGTTGCCATCAATGACAACATTATCCAATCAGCAGTGTCTCTTGACTATGTTGCCAACAAAGGGGCCTTAGTGTTATTTACCCTCAATTGTACTCTGTTAAGAAGATAGACAACAATGTGAGTTGCTTCCTTCTAGTACATATTAGGAAGATTAGCATCTTTCAACATTGCCCTAGCCATCTCTTACACAATCATATTCTTCCTCTCCACTACCCAATTCTGATGAGGGTCTTAGGAGCAGACAGATGTCTCCTAAAGTCATGATCTTCACAAAACTTTTCAAATTCATTTGAAGTAAACTCACCTCCTCTATCAGATCTTAAGCATTTAATCTTAGCATCCATTTCATTATGAACTATTGCTTTGAAAATCTTAAACTTATCAAAGGCTTCTAATTTTTCTCTTAAAAAAGTAACCCAAGTCATTCTAGAGTAATCATCAATAAGCAACATGAAATACCTTTCACGTTGTTGACTCTTTGTTCTTGTAGGACCACATAAGTCAGTGTGAATCGGCTCTAGAGGCATTGTAGAGGAATACTCCTTGCTCTTGAAATTTGTCTTTGTCTACTTTCCCATTTGACATTCCTTGCATAATGTGTTTGCAGGCTTGGTTATCTTAGGCATACCTCTCACTGCATGAATAGAGTTGATATTTACCATGTTATCAAAGTTGATGTGTCCCATTCGCTTGTGTCATAGCCAACACTCACTAGACTGAGCCAATAAACATGTTCTTCCATTTACCTCCTCTAGATGATAGATATCTCCATACATCTTAATACCTTTTGCAATAAGTCTTCCAGACCTTGCCTTCCTGATTTCATATCCTTTGGCATGAAAAGTAAGATTGTATCCTTTACTACACATCTGACCAACACTGAGAAGATTGTGCTTTAGCCCTTTGACATAAAGGACATCCTTGGTCTTGTTCTTTCCATCAATGGTTATAGCACCATTTCCACAAATATGTGCTGACTCATCACCACCAAACATCACAACTCCACCATTCCACTTTTTAAGGCTAATAAACTTCTCCTTGTCACTAGTCATGTGGTTAGAGAAACCACTATCAATTACCCAAGCATTGTCTTCTTTTGCATGAAAGGCAATCCACACAACCATTGATTTTTCATTGTCTTGGTCAGTGTGCAAGGTAATAGACTTTTTATATTTCTCAATATCACCCTTTTTTTACCAACATTCAAAGCCATGAAAAGTGTTTCATCATTTGAATCATCATGATCCTCATCTTCTAAAGAGTAGTTGTTCTCCATGGAATAAAGAATTATTTTGGACTTCTCTCTTTTGTTGTTATCCTTTGACTCTTTAAAAGAACATTTAGAGGCAAAATGACCAATTTTCCCACAATTGAAGCATTTGAAAGGTAACTTACCTTTGTATTTGTCGGTGCCCTTCTTCAATCTTCTCACAAAGTTTGCCTCTACCTCATCAAGATCATCATCTTGATTAGTTGTTCCATCTTCTGTCTTCTTGCTGACTTTGAATGTTGCTTTTTTCTTTGGAGCACCTTTGTCAGATTCTCTCATTTCAAAGGTCGTGAGAGCACCAAACAATTGATCTACTATATAGACATCCAAGTCCTTAGATTCCTCAATAGCAGATACCTTATGACTGTAAGATTTAGGAAGAGATCTTAGAACCTTCTTCACAATCTCATCTTCTTTCACTTCTCCACCAAGACCTCTAATGCCATTAACTACTTCATCCACCCGGAGCATATAACTAGCAATGTCTTCTTCTATCATCCTTAGGGTTTCAAATTTTCTCTTGAAGATTTACATCTTGGCTTGCTTCACTTTGCTATCTCCTTCATAAATGCTGCTAAGTTTCATCCAGACATCCTTAGCAAATTTGTAACTCATTACTTTCAGAAGTTCTAAATCAGCGTGTCACGTCTCATTTTTATGGACTATATTATTATTCTTGATTAGTGAACATTACCAAGATTATTTTACTTTGAGTAAGTTCCACGTGTGTGAAGGTAATTATCATGAAGTTATATTTGTGTAAATTGGAAAATTTGATTTAAGTATTAAATATTATCGATGTGATTATAATGATTTGCTTCAGCTATGTTTTTGGTGAACTAACCTATTGACGTTGAGTTGAGTGCGAATGAATACAGGTACTTGTCAAAGTTGAGAACATGGTTGAGGTAGAGGTGTTCTAGCCACTTGGCAAGAACTATTTGGGATGGTTAACCTTGATGCACTCACACACTCACGTAGTCTCATATTGCATTCTTGAATGGCTTATTTTTATGCATCATTGTGTGGATAATAATAGTGATTGATGGTTTGATATTTAGAAAATTATTATGTTTTTAATTGTTATGAAAATTCTTTGCAAATGCATGATTTGATTATAAAAATTAATGTCTTTTCAAATTATATTTTAAATGGTGTATTGTATTTTAAAATGGTGAATATATGCCGTTAAGGGCGTGGTTCGGTGGTTAAGTCGCTTAGTTGTAGTGGCAGCCACCAGAGTTCAAACCCCCGCTGGGCCAACGAGCTTGCAGGCTTTACAACTTCGTTGGGCCAATGAGCTCGCAGGCTTGAAGTATTCTTACTTGGGGATGAGGTCCCCCATGTTGTGGCCTCACCGGTTCATAGATCTAGGCAAAAGCATTACCATGGAGTTGGAGGGTGTGTCGAGCCAGCGTCGCCGATCACGTTAAAAAGTTTACTAGGCGCATTAAAAAAATGGTGAATATATATATATATGATAATAAATGTTTTCTATTTATATGAGTATAGATGTTTGAAAGACAATATCTAATTTGATTTAAACAATTATATTAAATTATAATAGATATATATTATTTTATTATTTCACTTCTTGATTTATTTAAAGTATTTGTGTTTTAATAAAAATAGTTAAATTATATTAATAATATCACTATTATATTGAGAATCTAAAAAGAATTAAAAATAACTTACTGTCATGCATGCGATAGTAAGCTAGTTAAAAAGTTGTTATTTTAAGTCAAATACAAATTAGAAGCTTTTCTAAATGCAATTCTCATGCAAACGGATGGAGAGCTTCAATTATCTAAAAAGCAACGATAAACCTAAATTTGAGGGCGCCAAAAATAAGAGGGATTTTTAATAAAAGAGGAAGCGCTTAGCAGAGGAAAAACCCCACAATTTTTAGCAAATGAGGCACATTTTTGGCAGCAGAGAGAAGAACATTCTCTTTCTTTTTTTTGCAATGACGGGAGAAAGGTCGGGACAACGACTGCAACAAAGAATAGACTCCCCTTTTTGCAAGTGAATTCTGGGTATTTTCCTAAGTTTTTTATAACAAAAATATGGTGGATTAAAATTGTTTTAAATAGATTAATTTGGCATGTGAAACTTTTATTTTTTGGCCTCTGTGTGTGTGGGATCGACTCCCTCTTCCTGGCGTCGACCTATCTCCTCTTTGGCCGCTAAGAGACCCAGGCCTGTGTCTTGCCTTTTCTTCATTCTAAATATTCTACCTTAGTTTTAAACATTGTATCCATTCTTTGAACCCACGACGTTTGACTCGGGATCGACCTGATAAAAATTGGTCCCCAGTGTTTTTATTTTATTGCTTGTGCATGACCTCTTGCTGGTTGATTTTGTTCTCTTCCTAGCAATCTTCGCTTTCTTTATTTTATGCTAGGTAAATCGTCTCTTTCCTGATTTGGATGTAACCATTGAAACAATAATTAACTGAATCCCTGATTGTTGATAAACTTACTCTTGGACAAACATAAATCTGATAAAATGTTAACTTTCTTGTTGTTGTTTCAAAACAGTTCTCTGCTAGGAATCAACTTCTACTTACTGATTAAAATGATGCATGAATAGATCTTAAACCTAGATGGTATTATTAAGATTCCTGTAGACATTTTCCTTTATTATTTTACTGTTTAAAAAGCTAATTTAAACATTATCATCAAGTGATAGTAATCTAATTATGAACTCTGTTCTCTATTTTTATTTCTGCTACAATTCCTGTCACAGTTGTGACAGGAAGACTATTTTCTTGTTTCTGGACTTTCTGTCACAGTTGTGATAGTAAGGTTTTGAATGATTTATAAACTTGTGTGTTATATATAAACAGACTGAGATAGTTCCAATCACAGATATGACAGTAAGATTGTTTCATAACTTAGAATGATTATTATATTGTGAATTATGACTGAAATATGGATTAGTAATTATATCAATTGATAGCCTTATGGAAGTAATTGTATGTGACAAATGATGGATTATTGCTTGGAAAATGTGTTTCCTTATTGACGTTTTGGGAAAGGGATTTTGAAATGAATTATATGGTGAACATTGATTATTTTAATTTATTTATTTGCTTACTTATTTCTTGGGGAAAGAAGTAGATATTTATCTGGGAATGTTATTGGGTTACTTTCTGGGCTAGGATGCCGAATGTGGATTATCAGAGATGGTTTTTCCTCTTTTTTCAGGAATTGAACTAGGTTACTATGTTTAAAGGATTAGATCTAATCAAGTTGTCATTGAAAAAGATGAATATTTTGTGTATCAAACTTATTTATATATATCTCTGCTACATCCTGTTGTGAGACAATCTGCATTTTATATTTAGAATTGCACATTAAGACATCAGGTTGCATCAGGTGTTCCCACCTACTAGTTGTTCTAGGTAGCTAGACATTTCATCTGGGGTTGGGTTTCCTTCGTTTCATAAAAGGATCTGAGGAAGTGTAATTGCTTCATGGTTGGGTGGAAAAGCACCTGGGTCATGTTCCCATCTCTCGTCTCACAGGAGAACCACTTGGTTCGTGGCGACTAATGAGCGTGTTGATTTATTTATTCTTGTTGTACATGATTATTGTAACTTGAAATTGGATGTATTATGGCATGAATGCCCATGGACTTGTTGCAAATATGTGCCTATGATGTGTTGTCATTGATGTCAACATATCCATTTGTCAAAAACAGGGGAAACAATGCAGATCAGTGAAGTAGATTGCTCTGCATTTCTAGAGGAATGAAGATCAAAGTACACGGACCATGTGGCTATGTAGAGGATTGTCTGAAGTAGCTCTAGTTAAGATTTGAGAGGTCCGCATGAAGATTTGAAGAAGCTATGGCCATCTGAGTACAACCAGGTTTTGTAATGTTCAAAAGAGACGGAGTGACAGGAAATTGGTCTGGATTGCTCCGCAATGAAAACTTATTATCTACAGATCTAGAGGCATGTTTGGGAAGTTAGTGTGTATCCTCAACTCAAGTAGTTCATGGTTTGGAGGTTCGCAAGCAATCTTTCTAGTGTGACAATCATGGCAGACAGTGTTCTTGAGATACCGGATAAAGATGCAAGTGATTCTGATGATTTGGAGTAGTGAGGATGTTATTGTTGAGTTTAATGTGCTTGTGGAGGTCTCTGGATCGTGTGCTTGCTGTGTTGGAGGTCCGCATTGAAGATTGAGCTCGTTGCTAAAGATTTCTTCCTTGGTGTTGTTGCTCTTCCCAGTCTTGGCCGATTAGATGATTCGAGCGTGTTGTGGATGATCTAAGAGAAATTCTCTGGAGCGTAGCATGTTGATCAAAGAAGATTCAAGTCCCAGCTATGTTTGGCAGATAGTACAGTGATCCGCATTGAGTTTACATCATTAATCTATTTGTAAGTTGTGAAAGAAGAGTAAAAGTAGAAAAGGTTAAAGTTGTGGCACAACTGATTCACCCCCCCTCTCGGTTGTCTGGCCTAATTCCAACAATTGGTATCAAAGCCGATTCCTCTAAAAGAAGTTTGACCGCTTGAGGAGATCCAAGATGTTGACTTACAAGAAGGAAAGTCTAAGATTTGATGGAACAAATTACTCCCTTTGGAAGGTGCACATGCAGTGTGATTTGCAATGTATGGGTGATGACTTTTGGTTGATAACTAAGGATGAGTATAAGATTCCAAAGAATGGCCCTTCAACTCTAGACGAACTCAAGGAAGCTGAATACAATATTCGAGCTAAAGAAGCATTGTTGAGTGCCCTGACTAATACGAAAATGATAAATATCCTTGAATTGAAAACTACTCATGAAATCTGGAAAAAGTTGGAAACTCTATATGAAGGTGATAAATATGTCAAATGTGCCAAGCTACAGAGCCTGAAGGGAAAATACGAAAGGTTGATGATCAGTGAAGATGAAAACATTACTTCCTACATGCAGAAAGTGAATGAACTTGTGACCAGTATCAGGAGTGCTAGTGGAATATTGGAAGAATTAGAAATTGTTACCAAAGTGCTCAGATCCTTACATGCGGCATACAAGCATAAAGTTGCTACCATTGAAGAGATCAGGACTGTGACAACGGTTACAAGGGATCAGTTGGTTGGTAAGCTTTTAGCATTTGAAATGAGTGAGTTTGGTGAGTCTTCCTAAGTCTAAATCTATATTTAAGGCCAGTGTATATGGAAAACAAAGATCATATGATCTGGGTGAAAGCTCTTCAGGAAGATCAAACAGATTTGAGAAGGCAAGGAAGGATCTTGAAGATGATGAAAATGAGGCTGCAGAACTTGAAGCCCTTATTGCCAAAAGATTGCCAAGAGGATCTGGTAAGTATGAAGGAAAGTTGCCTTTCAAATGTTTTGCTTGTAATAAGATTGGTCATTTTGCCTCAAGGTGTCCAGAGAGGGTTTCAAAGCCAAACCCTAATAGATCAAGGGCTCAGAAGAAATGTTACTATGTCCAAGAAGCTGAAGAAGGTGTCACTGATGATGAATCTGATATGGAAAGTAACTCAAGAAATGAATGGGTGTTCATTGCCATGAAAGAAGAAGATCCGGTGTCTAGTGAATCTACTAGTTGTGTGAATGTGGAAAGTGCCTTGGCTACTCAGATTGAAGAAAAGGATGAATGGGTGATTGACAATGGATGTTCTCATCATATGACTAGTCATAAAAGTAAGTTCATAAGTTTGGAAAGATATGAAGGTGGAATCATGAAGTTTGGAGACAATTCAGCTGGTAGAATTTGTGGCAAAGGATCCATCTCTTTTGATGGTAAGAATAACACTAATGATGTTCTATATGTAGAAGGATTGAAGCATATCTTCTCAGTGTTGGACAGTTGGTTGACAAAGGGTATGATCTCTGATTCAAGGATGGAAAATGCAAAATCTTAGCAAGCTTCAGAACTGTGATTACATCAGGTACACAAACTAAAGGTAACATCTTTCATTTAAGTGGTACTGGCAAAAGTTGTTTGATTGCTCAGATTGATCAGAGTTGGTTATGGCATAGGAGAATGTGTCATGTGAATTTTGATAATATTGTCAAGATAAGTTCTACTCAGGCTGTGAGAGATCTTCCAAAACTTGTGAAACCTACTGATAGCATGTGTAGAGAATGTCAATTGGGTGAATAGAACTTCATTCAAGAGTAAAGAACAATTTTCAAGTGGACTATTGGAACTTGTGCATATTGATCTATATGGTCTTGCTAGAATTAGAAGTGTGCAAGGAGACAGATATTTTATGTTGCTGATTGATGATTACTCCTGGATGATGTGGGTAACTTTCTTGAAAGAAAAATCAGAAGCTCTTGACAAATTCAAGGTGTTCAAGGTTATGGTGGAGAATGAGATTGGTGTGAAGATAAAGTGTCTAAGATCTGACAGAGGTGGAGAGTTTACCTCCGATGAGTTTGATACATTCTATGAAAAGCATGGAATAAAAAGATAGTTATCTGCTCCTAGGACTTCTCAGTAGAATGGAGTTGTGGAAAGAAAGAATTGGACCATTCAAGAAGCTGCTAGGACCATGATGATGGAAGCAAATGTTCCACAAGTCTATTGGAGAGAAGTTGTGAGTACTATTGTCTAGACTCTTAACTGGGTGCAGATCAAAGGCAATTCTGGTAGGACACCTTATGAACTATGGTTTGATCATCCTCCTACTGTGAAATATTTCAGAGTTTTTGGTAGTAAATGCTATATCAAAAGAGATGAGGATCTAGGCAAGTTTGATGCAAGAAGTGATGAAGGAATATTTTTGGAAATATTTTTGGGTTACTTTACTCAAAGCAAGGCATACCGGTGCTTCAACAAGAGATTGAAAAAGATTGTTGAAAGTGCTAATGTCAAGGTTGATGAGAGCAAAGAAAGACCTTCCAAGCCTTGTGGATACGATTCAGATGATCAAGATGAAAGTCAAAGTCAAGGAATACAAGTTCAAACCTAGACTCAGATCTAGATTGATCCAAAAAATCCAGTGACTCAAGAAGTTAGTGCAAATGTTGAGGAACGAGCTCAAGAATCAAAATTTCAAGAAACTCCCAAAACCCCCAGGTATGTAAGGTTGAATCATTCTGAAGATCAAATCATAGGAGACAAGAATAAAGGTGTTCAAACTAGAAGAAGAATTGTTGAACATCAAGTAGAGTATTATTTGATTTCAAAGATTGAACCAAAAACAGTGAATGAAGCTTGTAATGATGAAAATTGGGTAAAAGCAATGGAAGAAGAATTAATGCAAATTGAAAAGAATCATACTTGGGATCTTACATTCCTAGAGCTAAAAACAAAAATGTAATTGAAACCAAATGGGTCTTCCAGAATAAACTGAATGAAGATGGTGAAGTTGTGAGAAACAAAGCAAGATTGGTATGCAAAGGATATTCTCAAGTAGAGGGAATTGATTTTGAAGAAACATTTACTCTGGTGGCAAGAATTGAAGCAGTCAAATTATTTCTTGCATTTGCTGCTTTCAAAGATTTCAAAGTTTACCAGATGCATCTCAAGTCAGCATTCCTGAATGGAGAGTTAGAGGAAGAAGTCTACATTGAGAAACCAAAAGGATTCTAGTTGTCTAATCAAGAAGATATGGTCTGCAGATTGAGGAAACCTTTTATGGACTTAAACAAGCCCCAAGAGCCTATTATGCAAGATTAGATAAGTATCTGCTAAAGCTAGGATTTAGCAAAGGCACAGCTAACAGTAATTTTTATTTCAAGATTGATCATGAGCACATCTTAATTGTTGAGGTATTTGTTGATGATATCATTTTTGGTGGAAATGGAAGCATGTGTAAGAAATTTGTTGATCAGATGCAAAGTTAATTTGAGATGTCCATGTTTGGTGAAATAAATTTCTTCTTAGGTCTACAAATCACTCAGTCAGATAAAGGTATCTTCATATCTCAATATAAGTATGTGAGAATTGTTGAAAAAATTTGGAATGGCAGACTCAAACTAGTAAGTACTCCTATGGTAACTAGATGCAAGTTGAGTAAAGATGATGATTCACCTAAGGCAGATTAGAAAAGGTAAAGATCAATGATTGGAGGACTGTTGTATTTGACTCAGACCTGACCTGACATTATGAATGTAGTTGGACTTGTTGCTAGATTTCAAGATGATCCTAAGGAATCCCATGTTGTAGCAGTTAAAAGAATTTTTAGATATCTAAAGGGAACATCTAATTATGGCTTATGGTATCCAAAGGATAATGACTTCACTCTTCATGCATATTTAGATGTTGATTGGGCAGGAGATGTGGATGACAGGAAAAGTACTAGTGGTGTTGCATTCTTCGTGGGAAGGAGATTGGTTTCTTAGTTGAGCAAAAAGCAGGAGGCAATATCTCTGTCTACTGCAGAGGCAGAGTATATAGTAGAAGCAATTGTACTCAAGTCTTGTGGATGAAGAAAATGTTGAAGGATATTAGAATTGTGTTTGAAGAGCCTATTACAATCTTCTGTGATAATTCAAGTGCAATAAACATCTCCAAGAATTCGGTGTTGCACTCAAAGACAAAACACATATCCATCAAGTTTCACTTCTTGAGAGAGAAGGTAAGTGAGAATGAAGTCAGATTGGAGTTTGTTTCTTCAAAGGATCAAATTACAGATATATTCACCAAGCCTCTACCTAAGGATACTTTTGAGTATCTCAGAGGGAAGCTAGGGGTTATTACCCCTCCTATTCAGAACTAAGATGCACTAGTGTGCATCAGTCTAGTGGAATTCACAGTCATAACTTGTGATCCAGATTGATGTTAAGGAGATACTACTCAGGGGGAGTAGCCAGTATGCAAATTTTGGAGATCAGTCTAAAACAAAAAGGGGGAGAAAAGATTGCAAATATGTGCCCTTTTCCATTAATGTCAAAGGGGGAGAGAAGTCATGTGAAAAACTAGTTGCTGATGAAAGGGGGAGCAGTGAAGAAAGTGGTTGCAGAAGTGATAAAAGAAAGGGAGAAATCCTTGTCTTGATGGTTGAATTAGTTTTTCACATCATATGTTGCCATCAATGAAAAAGGAGGAGATTGTTGCAAATATGTGCCTATGATGTGTTGTCATTGATGTCAACATATCCCTTTGTCAAAAATAGGGGAAATGGTGTAGATCAGTGAAGTAGATTGCTCCACATTTCCAGAGGAATGAAGATCAAAGTACGCAAGCCATATGGTTGTGTAGAGGATTGTCTGAAGTAGCTCCAATTAAGATTTGAGAGGTCCACATGAAGATTTGAAGAAGCCATGGCCATCTGAGTACAACCAGGTTTTGCAGTGTTCAGAAGAGATAGAATGACAGGAAATTGGTCTGGATTGCTCTGCAATGAAAACATATGATCTGCGGATCCAGAGGCATGTTTGGGAATTCAGTGTGTATCCTCAACTCAAGTGGTTCGTGGTTTGGAGGTCTGCAAGCAATCTTTCTAGTGTGACAGTCATGGCAGATAGTGTTCTTGAGGTACCAGATGAAGATGCAAGTGATTCTAATGATTTGGAGTATTGTGGATGTTATTGTTGAATTCAATGTGCTTGTGGAGGTCTCTGGATCGTGTGCCTGTTGTGTTGGAGGTCCGCATTGAAGATTGAGCTCATTACTGAAGATTTATTCCTTGGTGTTGTTGTTCTTCCCAGTCTTGGCTGACCGGATGATTCAAGCGTGTTGCGGATGATCTAAAAGCAATTCTCTAGAGTGTAGCATATTGATCGAGGAAGATTTAAGTCCCAGCTATGTTTGGCCGATAGTACAGTGATCCTCATTGAGTCAAGCTGACCTTGATGTTCATTCCAAGGTTGATGAAGCGTATAAATATTTGTGGATGAGTTGTGGAAAGTTGTCCTTGTGCAAAAATGATAAAATCCTAAGAAAGGTACAGAGGTAGAGTAGAGAAGAGAAGTAGAAGAACAAGAGTAGTAAAGGATGAAGAGTTAGCGAAGAATTGTTTAGGTTAGAGCAGAAGTTTTGTGAGCTTTCAATGGGACTGAACCAGGCATGAAAAAGATGCTATCTCTCAGTTCATTCTTTCTGTATTAAACATAAAATCTTGTAGGTAGTGAGTCTCCTATAGGTAGTGAGCCTCTTTGAGTAGTGAGCTCTGGGCAGTGCGCCCAAAGGCAAGTGCCTTCCCATTTCTTTTAAGTACTTTTAACAGGGTACAAATCTTGTGGGTTAACTCCCACCGTGGTTTTCCCTTAACTGGGTTTCCACGTAAAAATTTTGGTGTTATGTGTGTTCATTTTGTTTCTGCTCATGTGTTGTTAATTCATGCTTTAATGTTTACATCATTAATCTGTTTGTAAGTTGTGAAAGAAGAGTAAAAGCAGAAAAGGTTAAAGTTGTGGGACAACTGATTCACCCCCCCTCTCAGTTGTCTGGCCTAATTCCAACAGGACTTGTATATTATTTTATAGTGCTTTCACCTGGATTGAGCACATGACTTTTGTAAGATTTAATGACTTTATTTGATTCATATTTATGGGATTTATCTTTTTACTTGTGATATTGTAATTAAGTGGATTAATTACCTTATTTTATCTTTATGATGTTGTATTTAAGTGGATTATTTACATCATTTACTTTTGTTATTTGTGATGTTGTATTTAAGTGGATTATTTACTTCATTTACTTGTGTGATGGTTTAGTGGCTTTTACACAGCTAGCCCACTCATGATAGCACTCTTTGCCTTTGCATTATTATCATACAGCTTAATCTCATTTGCATCTGTAGGATCAGAAGCAGGAGCAATGTAACCATTCTTAATAGATTGCCAAACACCAAACCCTTGAGAACATAGATAGTTTTCCATCCTTAGCTTGCAAAAGGAATAATTTGTTCCATCAAACATAGGTGCCTTGTGAGATCCATTATGAGCCACCTCAGACCTTCCTCAAGTGGTTAAGTTTCTTCTGAGTAACTTAGGTCTAATACCAATTGTTGAACACACTCAGATACTGAGAGGGGGGTGAATCAGTATCCAAACAAATCCCAAATCCTCTAGAGCAAATTAAAACTTAAACTTTATAGCATTAACAAAAACATAAATGATAAACATAATTCACAACACATAACACCAGATGTACGTGTAAAACCCCAAAAGGGAAAAACCATGGTGAGGATTAACTCAATATATGAAGCTCACTGCTATAAAAGATTACAACTTTGTTTTAGGGCTACAACCCAGGGAAGCTACTACTCCCTGCTGACTTTATTTTAGGGCTTCAACCCAATGAAGCTACTACTCCCTGAAGAAAGGTTTTAGGGTCACTCCCAAGGAAGCTACAACTCCCTACAGACTTTGTTTTAGGGCTACAACCCAAGGAAGCAACTACTCCCTGAACTGAGAATAAACTCATAAATGATTACAGCATGACAGTCATTCTACTATCTAAAACTAATAATGAAACTCACTCCTTTGATGATTGCACTTCTTCTTTAACACTCCTCTTTTGATGATTGCTCTTCTGCTTTGACAACTTCTACAACTTCTCAAAATGTCTTCTCTACAGCTTACTAACTCACTGCTTTCATCCTTTGACAAGTTTTGCCTTTGGCTCACTACCTCCAGCAATCAGTTAGGCACACTCTTCACTTCCCTCCTGTCACAAAAATGTCTTCAAGATGAATCAAGACAGGCCTTATTACTTCTACTCTTTCTCCTTCAGTCGTACATCATAATGCATTACATATCCATATTATGCTCTTCATACACTCACATTTGTAATCATACTTCACCTAGATCAACTAGGTTCACAATATATACATGATATTACATTGATTACATTACAAGTCAGCCAAGACAACAAGAATATTACATTTTACAATTCGGCCAGAAAACACACAACATGAAATATGTAGAGGACAAGCCTTAACATGAACTACGTGCAACACCTGGAAGAGAAACACGCCTTGTGGATTCCAACATGTGCTTAACCCCATCCTAAACATCCTTCACAGCATCATCCTTTATAGAGTAACATCTGCATGCTTCACTCAATTGAATTAGGTCACTCTTAAGCAAGAAAACATGAAGCTTGTAGCACATTGGTCAATACAACTTGGCAGTACTTACGAATGATTAAACATTACTTATGCTTCTCCCAAATGAGTCGGCATGACCCACACAACATCTCTAAACACTCCTTGGACTCCGCACATCAAGTACTTTGTGGCGCACACCTTCAACATGTATTCTAAGAATAATTAGGTATCTAAAACTATCTGTAGCTCACAATCATTTGGAAAACTAAACTTATGAACCACCAAATCACCTGATACTGCAACTTAGCATGCATTGAACATCTCTGATCATGTTCTCAAAATTGCATGAGTAAATCTTCACATCTAGAGGAATGCGGAGCATTCCAACAAGCCTTCATCATCACTTCACTCTTCTAGAGGCACAGATTGGAACTCTGTCACTTGTAACTTTCACTGTTGAAGGTATAATGACTTGAACTCTTGGATATAACACCTTCACAACATATGAAACTCAACTTCTGAACCACATGACCTTATCTTCAAATGTAGAAGAATGCAAAGCATTCTACCAACCAATCTTCAAGGTAACTTCCTACATTAGAAACCTCCACCAACATATGGGGACCAAAGTCTTCTTATAATAGCACATACATCCTTAGGAACAACAGAAAATGTTGGGAATTAAGGTGTCTCAACCTTTGCAAGTTCCTAGCATTTATTATTTAACTGTATTTATTTTTTGCCTATTATTGTAATTTCTATGCAAATCTTATTTTGTCACTTTGTGGGAGTTGGGACGGTGATGTGTCATTCTACATGGAAGGTGACTAGATGTATTTTGTCCTCATATGAGGAGATAGGCATCCCATTTTGTGGTAGAATACTTATGCCATGTGTTGACATCTTTTGGGTGTTGTAAGAGGTCTATGATGCGTAAGAGTTATGACATATTCCTATGACAGAATTTATGACATGTAAGAGCCAGAAATAGAAGATCCTATGATAGGTGTGACAAGTGTCAGGAAGCATCTTTTCATGGAGAAGGTAGGCCCCCAAGTTTGACTATGACAAGTTGTAAGAGAATCGCTATTAATAGTTACTTATGATAGATTATCTTATAGTTGTAAGTGTTGTCAGATATGACGGATTTTATGACATTGTATGAGCATCTGTCATACCTATATTGGGCAAATTTGGGGCACCCAAGTTTGGGGGTTGTAAGGGATGAAAGGGAACCTCTTACAAGTGCCATACACATGTTTTATGGCCTTGGAAATTGGGACATATGGATTTGGACAAGATTCTTGTGTTGACTTGCTCTAGAAGCTTCCTCCATTTGTAGTACTTCTCTATTTATACAGGTGCTTGGAGTTGGAGTTGTATAGTTGATTTACAGGGACTGTTATGCTGCCAAAATTGCTCCAAAACTAACATCTTCAAGATGCCTAAAAGAACTTGCATTGCACGTGTATTGTAATCACCATTAGATTTAATAATACATTGTGCAGGTTTTGGAGTGTGGGGTTTTTCACTCGTAAGGGTTTTCCCCACGTATATCTTGTGTCTCTTGCATTCTACTTCTTCTTATATATTTTTTAATCTCTTTGTTGTACGTTTCACATATCTATAACTATAAGGATCTAAAAAATTGCATATTATTCCCCTCATTAGATCAGTGTAGGAAGCATTTTTGTGTACCTTGCTTCCTTTTAGTTGGTATTGTTGCAAGGTGTGACCCTTGGTCTCCTTCAGTGCTGCGCTGTGGTGGTTTGTGACAAGGGCTTAACCGCCTCCCGTGCTTGTTAAGTCAAGTGGTTGTATCAGGCATTAACAGGTCGATCTTTTGGTGCAACGGCAGCTATCAATTGGTATCAGAGCTGAGGTCACGGGTTCAAACCCCATGCTTGCGATGGGGGGGATTGTTGCAAGGTGTGACCCTTGGTCTCCTTCTTTAGCGCTGCACTATGGTGGTTTGCGACAAGGGTTTAAGTGCCTCTTGTGCTTGTTAAGTCAAGTGGTTGTATCGGGCATTAACAGGTCGATCTTTGGGTGCAACAGCAGCTATCAGGTATCAGAGCTTGATTACAAACCAGTCTTCAAGGCAACTTCCTACATCATAAACCTTCACCAGCATCTAGAGACCAGAGTCTTCTTGTAACATCACATAATCCTTAGGAACAATAGAAAAGAGAATACAACATGCTACAGACCATCAATAAAATCTTCTCAACATTAGCATTACTTCTAATTCCCATCTTAATATATCATCATGATATCATCTCTATTGACCACAAGCGTACTTAACACAACCTTAATTGAAATTAAACAAGGCATGACATCCAACCATGAACATGTCAGCAACATCACTGTTAGCACACCATCATAGTATATCATCATCATAAGCATCCAAGCTGAGTGTTCCAAACTGAGTGTTGACATCAATGACAACCATAGGTAGCATATGTGCAACATGGCCTAGGTCAAACTAGAGTTTTATGAACTAGAGAATATATTGTTGTTAACTTTGATTCAAAATTGGAGGCTTGAGTGGGTGATTATACAACTATGGAATAGATATTTCATTCCCTTTCCTTATCTCAAGAGGAGGTGCTATGTGCAAAGGAAAGTTCAAAGGAAGAGATTTTTCTCTTGGAGATTTGTAGTAATAATGTTGGTATGTTTGGAGCTTCACATATCAATCCTTCAAATCCTACTACCAAGTTAATTGAGAATATAGAAATTTATTTCCAAGATCTTGCACTATGTGTCAACAACCTTAGAATTATTTTGAGGGAAGGCAATTTCTCAATTTCCAATCTTTTTAAGATCCCTCCACTTCTTTAAAATGGTGTGGTTAGAGTTGTGTGAAGGGATGGTATTGAGCCTAGAGTTATGGTTGACAATGATAGGGGAACAACTTATGTTTAGTTAGCTTACAATGCCTTTTTGGAGTTCTTTAATTACTTATGTCTTTTCCAATTCTTTTTAGTATCCATATATTATATGTACTTTTGTTTATTTTAGCTTTTCGTTTATTTATTTTTTTCATATCTACAAGTGTAGGTTCCTATAAAACCTACAAGTTAACAATTCATAAAAAATGGTTTAAAGTGAAAATAAATTTGAAATGATATGAATAGTTATATATATAATCATTTATATTATTATAAATGTTTAAAAATATATTATTAGTTTCAAAGGTTTCAAAAAAAAAAATTAAAGTTATATGTAGTTGAATCCCAAAATTTCTATATATAAAAGTGTGTTATTTAGATTAAAACATTAAAAAAATATTTCACATTTTGTAATCTTAGTATTTTACTTTTCAAGTCTTTTACTTATTAACAATTTCAATAATATATAAATTTTTATTATACACCAATTTTGTATTAAACATTCTATTGCTAACATATTTATAATTTGTAATGTACTTAATATTCATAAAAGGTTCATTTTGAACTTAGTTTTTTTAAGATTAAATAGTTGGGATTCTATTGGAGCCCCACCCTTAATATAAAAACTTGTTTATATAAGCATATCCATCTCCAACTAAAAGCATGAATTCTATATAGACTACTTCTAAACCCTAATATAATATAGATGATTACAATGATCTGGACCTACAAAGCTAATAACAAAACACTAAAATACTAGAAAAAAAAACAAACAACAAAATTGTAATTCCTACACCTTCATACTATCCCCCATTTCTCTCGGCCTACTAACATTGCTTCTCTACTTACCATCACTTTCTCCACCCATGCCAGTACATTGAGAGCACTTTCTTTAAGCTTGAGGCTATGAAAATATAGAGCCAAAGTAGGGAAACACAAACCATAGCTTAAGCATTTTTAAGGCGAGCTCTATGAAGTGAGCTACCACAAAACACTGGAACTACATAATTTCTCTCCACCTCTGCATGGTGTAGTCACGACTAGGGGGTTTTATGAAACTACCCAGTCATGCAGCCAATACAACGTAATAAAAGTATAAATTCAACACAAATCTATAACTATTTTATTAACTTCAAAAACATCAGCATTTACAAATTTATTTTCCTTTCAAAGCTTCAGTATTACACTACAATACAATTGACTATGTGCTTACAGCACCAAATCGCTTTCCAATAGATACAGAGATCATCCCCAATCTACGATCATTCCACCTCTGTTCTGTGAGGAAATCGAACTACTACAATCACCAACACCCAATCACCAACCCCCCTATAACATAAATAACAATTGCCTTTTATTCTTCCTGTATGGAAGTTAAACCGTTATTGAGTTACTCAGTTATGGAATTGAACAAATAGGTATTCAGATAACCACTTGACATTTCAAATTTTCCCAACGGACTAGTGATGATACTATTTGATTATTATATAAATACCTTTTGAAAAATCCTATATTAAAGAGTCTATAAGCAATTTGTCTCTTCACGAACCATTAATGTCTTCCTCGGCACCCTAACACGCCATATAGGAACATCATCGACAAAAGTGAAACTTTGCCAACATAAGATTTCATCGATACAAGCTTATCAGCAAATTATTTGTTTTGTAAACTAGGGAATTTGTCGATACAATATTCCATCAAGCTCCTTCATCAGTGATTTTTCAAGTTCGGGAACTTAGATTTTCCCTGATTCACCTTGTGGGTAAAAATGGCCCTGTGTGAACTTAAGTTGTGCCGACACACGCTTTATCGGCAGATCTTTGATCCCATAAACCCTAGACTTGGCCATCCATTATCTTTATGAACGTTAAGTATTTTAACTTTAACTTTATTGCTAATTGTTGAACTCCACTCCTTAAGCCTTTATCAGTGAAACTTGTCTTTCCTGAACCATTGTCGGCATATCGATAGTTTGCTGAAACCACGAACTACTTCACAAGTGACAAAGTTTACCAATACTAATGTATAAGCTATCAACCTTTTCTATTGACAAGGTTTATCTTCCTCAAACTCTTTGTTGGCATATCGGCAATTTGTGAAAATCATGAACTAGCTGAGACTTATGCTTTTCTTCTATCGGTGAAATGCCTTATCAGTGAACCTAAAGGTTTTTTGATTGATGGTTTTGACAATGAAGTTCCCAAACTTCAAACTTTTTTGATAACAAAGAAAACACTCTTTCAACTACTCTTCAGAGATTGAATCGGCAATCCGTACAATCGACGAACAACTGACTCGATGAATTGAAAAGACTTAGAACAATTTATGCTTCCCTTGAAGGCTTGGTCGGTGAAATCACCCATTGGCGAATCGAGCTATCGACAAATTGCAGAACCGGCAAACTGAATAGTTCACAAACTGGAGAAATCGTTGACTAGCTATAACTTAGCCAATTTTTAGCCAAATTTCACCAAATTGAAACTGGAGATACCCAATTGGCTCTTCTACATGATGACGCTCTTAACTTGGCCAAATAAATTTGCATTTGCTCCAAAAACACAAAACCAACACTGCAAAGAAAACATAAACCAAAAACCAACTTAGAAAATAAAATATATTTCTGGTGACACAGGATTGTCAGTGAACCCGGATGCTCCTGCATCACTGCATAACCATTGTGGTGTGAAACCCTTAAGCCTATAATCACTTTCCCAACATCCCCACATAAGTCTCTCAGCATGCCCATCTCACAAAGAAGCTCTTTCATCTCTCTACTTCTCTAAAAAGGCCTCTGAGGAATTAACATACTCTACTCTTTCCAAACCTTTCCCTACATTCTAGATAGCACTCATAGGCCCATCCTCATTCTTAACAAGCTCCATTATGCCAAAATAATCAAGAAGAAACATTTTTAGCAAGAAAACCCTTAGGTTTGCATCAAGAACAAACCGTGCAAGGTTGGTGACAAAGTCCCCATGTAAGGTCACTTTCAACCTACTACCAGCATCTACTCCTAAAGCTCCTAGGACATGGCTAAAAAACCCTAATGAATTTTTAGATTTGGAATTAAATATATGTCATAACGTGTTATCTAGCATCAACCCACAAAGCATACCACCCTTGCTCTTCCCAGAACTCATTTTTCTCGCAATCCCTAGAGACAACAAAAAGATACCTCCTCCTGCAACCAAACCACCTAATAGCACAACTACAAAACATCACATTCTAGCTCTCCCCTCCTACCCAAACTCTTCTAAACAAACTCTCCACATAAATAATGCACACTTCAATAACTTCCCATGAGGGATCATGCCAACAAGAGTTGAGCATACCACCAATCTACTATGATATTTGGGATAGCATTACACCACGTCACTTTTAATGAATTCATTCCTAGAGTGGGTGATAAATTCAACTACAATGAATATTGTCATCACCCTTTCTACACTAAAGATTTCCTATGCTTAGGCTACACTTCAACTATACGAAGCACATAACAATCTTGCCAACCCAAACATAGTAAGGTGTTTTAAGACTTAAATGATTAATAAGGTCCTTCCATGAATTAGGGATATGATTGTATACAGTTGTTATGGGCTCCTATAATATACCCATGTTTCCTTAATAATCAGAAAGCAAATTTAGAAGCCTCTAACAATGGGAGAATCATATATCTATAAATGTAATTTTAAGCCTTGAACCTCCTCTACATAACAATTAAGATGCCAATTTATAGTTGATCCTTTGTCAAGTGCATTGATCACTATCAATGAATAAATATCCTTCTACTACAGTGTTTTAAATTTTAAATTTTCTAGCTTTTGTTATTTGTTACGCATATACCTCCTAACAAAGCCTCCCATTCTGCTTCATTAATAGTTTTGCTTCCAACAAAAAGCAAGCCACTATACAAGAACTTTCCATTAGACTCTTGCAATATCACTCCTCCAACCTAACCTGGATTTCCTTTTGATGCTCCATCAAAGTTCATATTTGCATATCCTTTTGGAGGAAGACACCATTTATCATCTCTATCAAACTTACTTTCTTGCTTTTTTCCTTGCATATTTCCTATTTTTCTACCTAGTATCCCTTGAATGGGAGTCATTTTGAACTTAGTTGAGTTAAAAAGGTTTTAGATTTATAATATTTCTCAACCCTTAATGTTAGTCTAGATCAATTCAACTCTAATCCTTTGAATTTGTAATCATGTTAAATAAGAGAGTTAAAAAATATAGTTGAAATCTTGTATTAGATTTTATACTTAAAAATATTTTTTATAATAAAAAGAATTATATCTTCTTTAAAGAAAAGATGATGGGTTGTTTAAAGAAAAGATGATGGGTTGTTTAAAGAAAAGATGATGAGCTGCTTAAAGTTTATTGGGATATTTATCCTCTCAAAAGGAAAAGATGATGGCTTATTAATATAACATTTTTTTAACTTTTTTTAGAAAGAGTATTCACATCAATTTGTTCTCATTGCCACTGGTCTCCATCAAGTGATTGCCAATTTAATATGAAGTTGGTCAGTTCACAATGAGTCCACCAAATATTAAATCTTATTAAATACATTAACTTAAACTAAATAAATTTATAAGATATTTTCTAACTCAATAATAATAAAAAATTCTTCATGACTAATCATTATAACTTTTATATCTTATGACAAGAAACAAAAAAAACTAAAATATAAGAATAAAAAAATAACACCTAAACTATATATATATAGCTTGTGATGAGCCATATATTGGATAAACAAACAATCAATAAATACAATTCTCACCAAGTTAAAGAAAATAAAATTGCTTCTCCTCTAATGTAACGGTAAATATTATTTTATCATTTTTAATGTTCACTAATTAAATTAATAATCAAGATAAATCCTCAACAATTGCAAGTATGGCAGAAAAAATATATTGATATTGTGAGTCTAGTAGATAACTTCATGTATTGAAGTTGTTTATCTTGAGCCTTGGAATATGAGAAATTAAGGGAGGTCTTCAGCATTGGCTTACCGCTTGTAAAGAGTGCAATTTGCAATATCACTGCGCTAGAAATTCTTATGGAATCCCCTAGCGATGCCCTAACAGCATTACTGCCTCAATCTTCTTTTCCAATTTGAAGGATTTTCTAAGAGTAGGCGGTATGGTGTAGTTGATAGCTTCAGCTTACATCAATAATATTTTTATCCCAAGCACAAATTTGTGAAGTCCATCAATGAATATGACTAGGGAAAAGGGGTCGCTGATGTAGGGGGCGTGTTTCCCCTAGATCTTCTAAATTCCAAGCTACACTGAACAAGGAAGGCAAAGCATTGGGCAGGTATTTATAGGAAAGGGTGAGAAATGCTATTCACTTTCTACTGAGAAATGCTGCCATCCACCTCTACCAAAAGGAGAAGATCAAGTAGAAAGCAGTGGAAGAAAAGGAAGGTATGGTGGAGAGCTCCAACAACAGCAACTGATTTATATTTAGCGCCTTTGTGTTTTGGAAACTTTCTAATAGGCTAGTATGATAGATACACATTCTAGATACATATTTTAGAAGTTGAATTATATCTCCATATAGGAATGATGATAGTAAGAAGATCAATTTAACTAATAAATGAAGCCTTTTAAATGTAAATAAAACTAGGGTTATATGAAGACATGTCTTCCACTTGTTGGGATGTGTCTTTGAGATTGGAAGATATCTTTTATATTGGAGATGGATATGTAGACATCTTGTCTACATCTTGACATATCTTCTTTAAAAAATTAAATTTAACTAAAAATGCAAGTTGAATTTCAACAACCAGGCTCTAAAAAAGGATTGATCAGAATGAAAAACTTTTAACATCCACGAGGTTAAAAATAGCCTATGGGACCACCAACGTTGTCATTTTTGTTTTCTGCATTTTAATCATTTTCCTATTCAAGATGATGATGAGCTCCCCCAACTTCTCAACAATCCCCTCATTGAATAAATTGTACCAAGAAACAACTATCAAGATATTGGCATATTTGTCCCTAATGTCCCTGAAAGCATCACATTCCATAATGAAGTGTTTTTTCTGATTCCGCAGTAATACAAAAAATACACATCCTTTCTTCCCACACTTTTTTAGGTCTTTTCCACCACCCTATTTCACATCGAAGTTTATGAGAGTTAGTTCTTAATTAAGCAATAAGAAACTTTGATTTCCACGGAATACTAGCCCCTATATACGTTGTTTTGTTGATGATCACATGTGGGGTTGAATTCCTCAAAATAATATCTCTTCTTTCTCCCTAGCACTTTCCCCCATAAACACTTGCAAAACTTATCCATAACAAAAGCCTTTAACTCTTTGCTATTCGTGGGTCAAGCATTCGAGTAGATATTCCATTTTCTCATCCATTTTCTATTTTGTGTCATCCATGTCTTCTTTCTTTCTCCCATGATGTCATTGAAAACAACCTTAGGCCATCTACCTACTTCCATTTGTTCAATTCTTTTTAAATATCTTATGAGACACACCATAGCAATTGCTTCAATAGGAATTGCCTCTGTTTCACTCAGCATTATCTTGTAAGGAACCGAACCTTTTATTTCAAACTTACTTGTGATCAAGCATTTTTTAATTTTCTCAATTTGTTTGTACTTTGAATCAAAGGTGCTACTAGCCCACAATTCACACTCGTAAAACATCACCAAAAGCACTAAAAGCCCAAAAAGAATTTGAGTAGTTTTCCAATTCCATAACTTTGTCTCTCTACATCTGTAACATCGAAAAATGTCCCCTTGGGGGCTTTTCTCTCATAAGGTTTAGCTCCTGGGTCTTTTGCATGCATTTAGGACATCTTAGTTCATAATTTGGCATCCCGATGAAATGAGCCCTAGGTAACATGACAAATGGGACCTAGGAGGACCCTTGAGTTGTACCCTGCCCAAAATAGGGGGGAGGATTTGGGCGCTCGCGCCCTAGTCCTGCCCTATTTTGGGGCAGCCCTAATTTCTGGGTGTCAGTTTATGACCGTTATTTGGGTTCTTTACTGACACGGTAAGTTTGAATTATGAAAATCTTGGCGGGAGTGTTTGTAGTTGCATATAAAAGCATGTTTAGGCATTCATTTGTAAACTAGATGATTACTCGTAAGCTATTGTGTTCTCAAGGTGATTCAAGGCTTTCATTGTGTTGCAAAAGCAGACTTGTGTGGTTTGTGTTTGTTTGCAGATTTGAGCATCCATTTCATCATGGAATGAAGAGCATCTTCCTCCCATGATATATTCACTACGAGGTGGCATTATATTGTGTTTTTATTATCAATTCCTTTGGTTTTTGCCTCTGCCTCACAAGGGCATGCACTCTTTATCTGACAACGGTGTTCGAAGACTTAAGTGTCCTCCGGGGCTTGACTGAGGCAACCCTCTAAACACCACAACCCCCAAACCAAGTCTTATGATTGCAGGTTACAGGTGTCGTATTTGGGAGAAGTGAAGTTGCAGGAAGGATTGGCAGGCATCAAGGATTTGGGATCTAAAGAGAAGTAGGACACCAGAGCATTTCTAGGACTTGGGTGGTCGCTCTAGTGTCCTTCGTAACTGAGTTCCCAGAAACAGAAGTTACAAGGCTGATCAGTGTTGGAAGGAGGTCAGGATCCCACAAATAAACTGGTACCTTGGACTCGGGTGCCCGCTCCAATGTCCCCGACTATTCCGCCTCGAAACCCCAAAAATTGTTATTCTATGATTTGCTATTTTACTTCCATCTATAAGAGCATTTTCCGTTATTCGTCAATTTATTGTCGTATTTGCATAATTAGGGTTTTAATGGTTAATTGAGCATAAGAGAAGAGAAATTGATAATTAATTTCCATAATCCAAGTTTCCCTACATCTCACAGTGATCTAGGGTATGATAGTGCTCGCCACTTGACCCTAGGTCCTTGAATGTAAAGTGGAGGGGAGGATTTAAACATCAAAACACTAAACATTAACAAATCCAATTTTCCACTAAACAACATCAATTTTGAATAGTATATAATACTTTCCATCCTCCCAAAGTTCTCTTCTTTCTATAGCTCTCCCAACTAAGCTTGTTGTTGAAGTCAATCCAAGGTATTTCTACTTAGTTACTTCTTCAAGAGTATTGCCTTCAAAGAAGAACTTATGTTGGCTCTGCTTCCTTTTGTTAGAGAAAATCATGATTTTGGTCTTGCTGGTATTGACTTGCATCCCCGCTGCTCTGCAAAAATGCTCAAGGGCATACAAGTGCTCTTGTAACCTATGAGCCAATTTAGAAATCAAAATAAGGTTGTTAGCATATAAAAGAAGTCGTATCACAAAGGACACCATCCCCTGCTTGCAAATTTAGCCACTCTTCAAGTTTGTGAATATATAATCTAAAAATCTAGGGGATAGGGGGCGGCCATGCTTGACTCCAATGTCACTCCTAAAACTTTCCAAGATGCATGTTGAAGTTTTGATTTTGACTCTAGCCTCTTCATAGAGCCTATGGACAGCCACTCTAAAATGCATAGGAATCCCAAGTTCTTCCATTCTAGACCAAAGCTTATCCTTGGGGACTATGTCAAAAGCCTTTTTGAAGTCAACAAAACAACAAAATGCTTCTTCCCTTGCCCCCCAAACTTTTTCAATGATGTGCCTCAATGTGATTCCATGATCAACCATAGTGTGCTTAGGTCTAAAACCTACTTGTCCTTTTGCTTGATTTTATTTTTATTTTGCCCACTTGCTAATTCTATTTTCAACCATCTTACCAAATAGTTTCGCAAACAAATGATTGATCATTATGGTCATGTAATTGGAAGGATTATTGATGTCACCACTCTTAAAAAGAGGAATCGCTAGGCTGGTTGTCCCAAGAATGATGTTGTTGACTATTCTCATAATGTGCAGTGCAAGAGTTCTTACCCCCCATTTTAGATACTTCACTTGAAGCTCGACCAAGTCCTTTGCTTTTCCTACACCCAATTTCTTAATACATGTCCCAACCTCTTGCAAGGTGAAAAGTTTTGTTGTGGTGTTGATCAAGGGAGGGGGGGGCTCAACCTTGATTCCTGCTCATAAAGTTATCTTGCATATTGCAACCATTAACTAGATGTAATGTTATTTTCAGTTTGTTTCTTTTTTAATTGAAGCTCCTTCCAAAATAGCTTTGGGTTATTCTTCTCGCCTTATTTTCACGTACTCGATTTTTTCTTTTTTTAAATTTGCTTGTACAACTTTATATTCAACTTCTTCTTGCCTAGCTCTTTCAAAGTTCTTGCCCTTTTACATTCATCAAAGCAAACATTAACCAGGAAGCAATTTGTTTCTAATTTCTTGTTTTTTGTTCTTTTGCACTTCCCAAGTAATCCTTGAATTATATTGTTAATTCATGACTATTGAGGCCTTGAAAATGAGTTTTCACCTTCTTGATTAACCTCTTTAGCATTACCTTGAAGATAATACAATTTTCTAGATAATACAATTTTCTTGAGTCAAAAGAGTTATGCTCTTTGAAGGTGGTTGCTGAATACACTGAGTTTTCTTCCCATGTTGCCTCTTTTCTAGCCAAAAAAACCTTAAGTAAATTGGGCTATGATCTAATTTTAGGTCCCAAATATGCTCCCCAATCATAACTTCATCTATCCTTTCAATCAAGCTTTGTGAGCAAATTGCATGATCAATGGCACTTGTTCCATTGTAAGTATTGCAAGTAAAAATTTTAGACTTCTTCCATCTATCCAAACCATTGCAAATAATTAAGTCAAAAGCACCACATAAAGTAAACAATACCCCCCCAAAATGGTTACTATCCTTGTTATCTTCTAAACATCTTGACCACTGGTGATTTCTTTCTTTTGTAAGCCAAATAAGATTGAGATCCTCTTTGCAATAAAAAATGTTAGCTTGCTCATTTGTTGTCCTAGCATTGAAATCTCCCACTAAGAGAACTTCTCCCTACTGAGAATATATTGCAATATCTTTTTTTAGAGTTGCATATGGGTCTCTTTTGTCTAGCCCATTATTTTTGTAAATTTTTTAAACTTGTGGAGCAACATAACACTCTAAGATTCTTATGTGATTTTTGTTTTCTGATATTTTCAACCAAATATATTGCTTATTTGTATTTTCTCTTTCCAGCTAAATGTTATGCCCTTCTTTTTCTTTCACTAAGAACATTATTCCACCATAGCCTTTGCCATTCCTCGCTTCCTTGTTCCAAGCCACCAACTTCATGTAACCTTCAAACATAGGAGTTTTACAGCGTTCATGTTCATGAGTTTTTGTGAGACAAATTATGTCTCTACCTTCTACAATAGGCCCTAACCTAGGTCCCCTCCTCCAAGGGTATCCTCTACAATTCTAACATACTAAACTTAAGTAAACCTGGGTAGGCCTTGATTGCTATGTATTTTGGCACACAAGACTCAAAGTTGAGTGTTCACCCCTTTTACCCATATTGGCCTTGTTTTCCTTCCTACTGTAGAATCAACTATCTTCGCTACCAACACGCTGCCCTACCTTACCATGAGGCCCAAAAGTGGCAATAATAGATTTTCCATTGTACAACCATGTCCTTTTGCCTTCATCTCTTGTAGCTCTTATTTTTGTCACTTCCTCCCTTCTCTCCTCTTGTTGTCTATTGATTAAATCCTCGTCTAAAAAGAAGCATGTGCCCCTCAAGAGTTTCTTTTTACTTAAAAGATGGAGCTTGTCATGACGACTTTTATAGGTCTAACCCTCTCTTCATATATCTTTCCCACCCTCCTCGCTTGGCAGATTTGTCCTTGCCAATGCAACTTGCCTTTTAAAAAGTCACTTACAAGATTGAAAGTGCTTTCATTTTTCCCATAATCTTGTATTCCTCTAATAATTATGTTTGTTTCTCTATCTTGCCTTTCTTTGAGATCTTTTTCTTGCATTCTATCATCACTTGCATTTGCTTCTTCCTCCCTACTTGTGGAACCACTACTGACTTGAGCCCAAGTTCTGATTGTTGGGAATTAAGGTGTCTCAACCTTGGTAATTCCTTGTATTATTTCATTGTATTTATTTATTTATTGCCTATGTTGTCACATTGTGGGAGTTGGCATGGTGATGTGTCATCCTACATGGCATTTGACCACATGTAAATTTGTCCCCACATGAGGCGATAGGCATCCCACTTAGTGGTAGGAATATTTTGCCATGTGTCAGCATCTTGGAATGTGTGTAAGGGAATATTGACCAAAACGATCATGACAGATTCCTATGACAAAGTTATGACATGTAAGAGTCAGAAATAGAATATCCTATGACATGTATGGACATGTGTCAAGAAGCATCTTTGAAAAAAGGCATCGTTGGGCGCCCCAAGGTGGACTATGACATGTTGTAAGAGAATATGCTATTTATAGCTTGTGTATGATAGATTCTCTTACAGCTGTAAGTTATGATAGCTATGATAGATTCTATGATGGTTGTAAAAGTCATAAGAGCATCTGTCATAGCCCATTTTGGAAATAGGTGACCTCCTTGGGATGGGTTGACTTCACAAGTGTCAGGAACATCCTACAGTGTTGGACAAGTGTCCATAGGTGTGGATTTTGGGCCATGAGGCCATGTTGGATGCCCATCTCAATGTGGAGCCATTTTTGCCTTGTATTTGTTATATAAATAGGGGCTTTGGAGAGGAGATGTAGTATGTGGTTGATAGGTACTGTTATGCTGTCGGATTGTCTCCAGATACGAATGTCAAAGACTCCTGCAAGAGCATTGGCTCTGTGATTGTATTGTAACCTTCATTGTTTACGGAGTACATTTGATCTGTGTTTTGGAGTGGGGTTTTTCACCTGTAAGGGTTTTCCCCACGTATATCTTGTCTCTCTCTCTTCTTCTGTCTTACATTCTTGTATATGTGTTTGCTACAATATCTCTGTTAATGGGTTATTAACACTGTAATTATAAAGATTAAAAAGAATTTGCACTCATCTCTCCTCATTAGATTAGTGTAGGAAGCGATTTCCGCACACCTAGCTTCCTTTCAGTTGGTATCAAAGCTTGATCACCTTTGGTCCTAGTTGTTGGGTAGGGGTTTTTTAAGCTAATCTTAGGTTGAATAGGAGCTTTGTGTAGAGCATTCTATAATCTTGTTGCAAGAAAGAAATGGCAAGCACATCCGGAAGATTAGAGGTGGAAAAATTCAATGGCACTAATTTTGAGTTATGGAAACTTAAGATGGAAGACATGCTTGTTGATCGTGACCTATGGGAAATTGTATCCGGTGTAAAACCAGCTACAATGTCACAAGCTAATTGGGATCTCAAAGATCGGAAGGCTAAGGGTCTCATAAGACTCAGTCTAGCTGATTCAGTTATGTTAAACGTCCATGAGGAGAAGAGCACAAAAGACCTTTGGAAGAAGTTGGGTGATGTTTATCAAGCCAAATCCCTGGTGAACAAACTTTTTCTGAGAAAGAAGTTGTATTCTCTGAGGATGGAGGATGGACGATCGGTTGCAGATCACCTGAATGCTTTCAACATGTTAGTTGCATAATTGACATTTGTTGGTGTGAAGATGGAGGAGGAGGATCGTTGCATGACCTTGCTTTGTTCTTTGCCGGACTCGTGGGATCATCTTGTGATGGCTATTGGGAGCACCACATCCACATTCAAAATGGATGAAGTGGTATCTTCACTGTTATTTGAAGAGATGTGAAGAAAGTCTTCTGAGGTAGCCAAAGAGGCTCTTGCAGTTCGTGGAAGACCCAAGAAGAAAGGGAAAAATAAGGACAAGAAAGCTGAGAAGGGCAGATCCAAATCCCGTGGGAGATCCAAGTCTCCTAGAAAGTCCAAAGCTCTTTGTTGGAACTGTGGAAAAACTGGGCATTTCTGAAAGGAATGCAAAGAGGAAAAGAAAAAGAAGAAGAATGCTCCAGATTCAGATTCTGACAAGTCTCAAGATGATGGTGATGCTTTCATCACAGCCCTGGCCACCCATGCATCTGATGATGTGTTTTTGATAGATTCTGGTGCATCATTCCACATGACCTCGCATCAAAACTGGTTCACGAAGTATGAAGAGTTCGATGGTGGAAGAGTGTACCTGGGTGACGACTCTCATCTGAAGATTGTTGGTTGTGGAAGAGTCTCAATCTGATTCCCTGATGGACGAGTGAAGGGGATCACTGGGGTTATGCACATCCTAGGCCTAGCATGGAACCTGATTTCTATAAGTATGTTGAATGATGCAGGTGTGCAGGTTGTTTTTTCAAAAGATGGATGCAAGATGACTAGAGAATCTATGGTGCTTGCGAAGGGTACTCGAAGAGGTACTCTGTTTCAACTGGAGGCATGCACTTCACAGTGCAATAGTTCTTCTAACTTGAAGAAAAGTGCTACAATCACTTCATCCCCACCATCTGAACAAGCAATGAAGAAATTTATTGTAACACTTTCTGGTGGTAGTGCACATGCTTTGGAAGCTAAACTTCCTGTTGAAAAGACTAGGTTATGGCATTTGAGATATGGCCACATTGGTGAGAAGGGTCTTAGAACCCTGAAAAATAAAAACCTCGTTGAGGGGTTAAATGATTGTAATCTTGAGTTTGACTTTTGCGAACATTGTGTATATGGAAAGCAAAACCGTGTTTAGTTTTACTCTAATTCTCACAAGTCTTCTAGTGTATTGGATCTTATTCATTCTAATGTGTTTGGTCCTGTTAATGTTCCTTCAATTTCCAAATCTTTATATTTTGTATCTTTCATAGATGATTACAGTAGAAGGACATGGGTTTATTTTATCAGAAGCAAGACTGAAGTCTTTAGTGTTGCAAGGTGTGACCCTTGGTCTCCTTGTTCAGCGCTGCGCTGCAGTGGTTTACGACAAGGGCTTAACCGCCTCACGTGCTTGTTAAGTCAAGTGGTTGTATCGGGCATTAACAGGTCAATCTTTTGGTGCAACGGCAGCTAACAATTAGTATCAAAGCCGAGGTCATGAGTTCAAACTCCGCGCTTGTGCTGAGGGGATTGTTGCAAGGTGTGACCCTTGGTCTCCTTGTTCAGCACTGCACTACGGTGGTTTGCGACAAGGGCTTAACCGCCTCTCATGTTTGTTAAGTCAAGTGGTTGTATCGGGCATTAACAGGTTGATCTTTTGGTGCAACGGCAGCTAACATTTAGTCAGTTCAAAGAGTTTAAAGCTTTTGTTGAGAATTAGACTAGTAAAAAGATTACGTGTTTGAGAACCGATAACGGTGGTGAGTTTTGTTCAGCAGAGGTCGATAAGTTATGTAAAGAGCAAGGGATTGAAAGACATAAGACAACTCCATACACCCCACAACAAAATGGAGTTGTAGAGAGGATGACAGGACACTGATGGAGAAGGCTAGGAGTATGCTTAGTGGAGCAAGCCTCGAACAAAAGTTTTGGACTAAAGCTGTAGCCACTGCTTGCTATCTGGTAAACAGATCTCTTACATCATCTCTTGTTGGTAAGACACCTATGGAGGTGTGGTCTGGTAAGAAGCCTTCAGTTAAACATCTTCGTGTTTTTGGTTGTGAGGCATATGCACATGTGCCTAGGGAGAAACGGTCTAAATTGGAGAACAAGGCTATTAAGTGTATCTTCATTGGCTATGGTGTTGGTGTGAAAGGATACAAGCTTTGGGATCCTGTGGCTGGAAAAGTGTTGTATAGTAGAAGTGTTATATTCAGAGAGCTAACGCCTTTCGTTGTTCTACAGCCAGAACAGACAGAAAAGAAAGAGGATGTGGTTCATTTTCCTTCTATCCTTGAGAAGACTGAACCGACAGACCCTGTGAGACTTGATGAGGAGGAGAGCTCTAGCAACTCTGAAAGCTCAGAAGAAGAAGCAGAACCTCAACCTCAGCCATTGAGGAGGTCTACACGAACAAGAAATCAACCTGAAAGGTTTGGTTATTCATTGCTTGATTCTAGTTGTGCTTTTCCCTTGCTTACTAACACTGATGAGCCTAGAACCGTGAAAGAGGCTATGGGCATGGAAGATGTAGGTTCCTGGAAGGAGGCCATGGAAGATGAGATGGCTTCTTTAGAAAAGCATAAAACATGGGACATGGTGCCTTTGTCTGAAGGATGAAAACCTGTTGGATGCAAATGGGTGTTCAAGAAGAAATTTGGTGCAGATGGTAGTGTTGAAAAGTACAAGGCCAGACTGGTTGCGAAGGGGTACTCACAAGTGGAGGGAATTGATTTTGGTGAAATTTTCTCTCCTGTTGCAAAGATGACATCTATTCAATTCCTGTTATCTCTTGCAACAGCTTATGACTTAGAGGTGGAATAGATGGATGTGAAGACAGCTTTCCTTCATGGTGATTTGGAGGAAGAAATCTACATGTCACAGCCAGAGCATTACATAGAGAAAGGTAAAGAAAATTTGGTGTTTGCAAGTTGAAAAAGTCTTTGTATGGTTTGAAGAAGTCTCCTAAGATGTGGTACTTGAAGTTTGATGCCTTTGTGTTGTTGATTGGATATTTGAGATCGAAATTAGATTATCGTGTGTATTACAAATTTGACAATGATCACATTCTCATTATTGCATTGTATGTTGATAATATGTTGTTAATTGGGAATGGTAAGAATATGATTTCTAATATGAAGTCTCAGTTATCAGCACAGTTTGAGATGAAAAATCTAGGGGCAGCCAGGTACATTCTGAGAATGGAAATCAGAAGAGACAGAGCCAATAGAAAACTTTGGTTAAGCCAGAGTAAGTATGTGAAGACCGTGTTGGATAGATTCAGCATGGCAGATTGTAGACCATTGTGTGTTCCTATTTCATTGGGGACAAAGTTGTCTGTTAATGATTGTCCAAAATCTCCTAGTGGTGTGGAGGACATGAGCAGAGTACCTTATGCTAGTGATGTTGGCAGTTTGATGTATGCTATGGTCTGCACAAGACCAGACATTGCCCAAGCAGTGGGAGTCCTTAGTCGATTTATGGCTAATCCTGGATGGGTACATTGGGATGCAGTTAAGCGAGTGTTTAAATATTTGAAGGGTACTTCTGAGTATTCCATATGCTATCATAATAATGTTACAGGACCTCCGCATACTATTTGTATTCATGGATTCGTGGATTCTGATTGGGCGGGTGACATTGACAATAGGAGATCCACCAATGCATATGTGTTCACTATGTTTGGTGGTGCAATTAGTTGGATGAGTAAGCGACACCCTGTGGTTGCTTTGTCCATGACAGAAGCTGAGTACATGGCAGCAACTCATGCTTGCAAGGAAGCCATTTGGCTTAAGAGATTGTGTTCAGATATTGGTGTTGATGCAGGACAGATTACGATTTGTTGTGACAGTCAGAGTATGATTTCCCTTGCAAAGAATCCAACTTTCCATGCCAGAACAAAGCATATTGATGTATAGTTTCACTTCGTACGAGACATGGTAGAGGATACGAAGGTAAATTTAGAGAAAGTAGATACTTTGAAGAATGTTGCAAATGCATTGGCGAAACCAGTGGGCACAGAGAAGTTCAGATGGTGTTCAAAGTTTATGGGCCTCTTGGCCTATAGCAGTTAAATCCTATTATTTCTATTGGCTCTTACAAGGTGTTTGACAAGTGGGAGAATGTTGGTAATTAAGGTGTCTCAACCTTGGTAATTTCTTGTATTATTTCATTGTATTTATTTATTTGTCTATTGTATAATTTGGATGCAAATCCTATGTTGTCATATTGTGGGAGTTGGCACGGTTATGTGTCATCCTATATGGCGTTTGACCACATGTAAATTTGTCCTCACATGAGGAGATAGGCGTCCCACTTTAGTGGTAGGAATATTTTGCCATGTGTCAGCATCTTGGAATGTGTGTAAGGGAATATTGACCAAAACAGTCATGACAAATTCTTATGACAAAGTTATGACATGTACGAGTCAGAAATAGAAGATCTTATGATAGGTAAGGACGTGTTGAGAAGCATCTTTGAAAAAGGCATCTTTGGGCGCCCCAAGGTGGACCATGATATGTTGTAAGAGAATATGCTATTTATAGCCTGTGTATGACAGATTCTCTTACAGCTGTTAGTTATGATAGCTATGACAAATTCTATGACGGTTGTAAGAGTCGTAAGAGCATCTGT
This sequence comes from Cunninghamia lanceolata, assembly GCA_027924645.1. NCBI lineage: Eukaryota > Viridiplantae > Streptophyta > Pinopsida > Cupressales > Cupressaceae > Cunninghamia > Cunninghamia lanceolata. The sequence continues at coordinate 14,767,661 of BSBN01000822.1, read as the reverse complement.
CATAGCCTATTTTGGAAATAGGTGACCTCCTTGGGATGGGGTGACTTGACAAGTATCAGGAACACTAGTGTTGGACAAGTGTCCATAGGCGTGGGTTTTGGGCCATGAGGCCATGTTGGATGCCCATCTCAATGTGGAGCCATTTTTGCCTTGTATTTGTTATATAAACAAGTGCTTTGGAGAGGAGATGTAGTATGTGATTGACAGGTACTGTTATGCTGCCGGATGGTCTCCAGATACGAGTGTTGAAGACTCCTACAAGAGCATTGGCTCTATGATTGTATTGTAACCTTCATTGTTTATAGAATACATTTGAGCTGTGTTTTGGAGTGTGGGGTTTTTCACCTATAAGGGTTTTCCCCACGTATATCTTGTCTCTCTCTCTTCTTCTGTCTTACATTCTTGTGTATGTGTTTGCTGCAATATCTCTGTTAATGTGTTATTAACACTGTAATTGTAAAAATTAAATAGAATTTGCACTCATCTCTCCTCATTAGATTAGTGTAGGAAGCGATTTCCGCACACCTAGCTTCCTTTCACTAACTTCTTTCAATATGCCTTCCCTGCTATCTCTTTTTATCTTCCCTCCCTGAAAGTTTATTACTGAAGTGTTTGGTCCTCAAACTTTGTTGTTTTAGAGTTTGCCACACCCCTATTTGCTAGTATTGATTCTTTCATAGTTTGCCAAAGCCTCTAACCTTTTCTTGGTGTTTAACAACTCTTGCACATAAAAACTTGATGACCAGGTAAGAGGTGTGGAAGTGGGACTATAAATGATTGATTCTTCTTTGCTTCAGTTGTCCTTAGTCCTTTATTCCCTTTGGGACTATTTTCTTCTTGCCTATTCCCATTTTAAGTGGGCAAGGCTATGCTTTAAGATACCCCGATATTGTTTTGCATTTACCCAAACCCACTTCCCAATTTTATCTGTTGATGCAATCTTTACTTAACCTAAGTGGTTTGTTTCCACAAAGCCGGAGGTTTCTTTTCCATTTTTAATGTTTGTTGATGATTGGTTTTCCATTGCCAATAAAACAAGTGTTTGGGAAACCAAATAAGACAAAGGAGTTCAAGTATTTGAAAAGGTAGGACTTACCTTTCACTGTCGGATATGAGAATGCCCTCCACGTAGCAGACCAACCCCCAATAAAACAAAGAGTTCTTATTAGTTCCCTACTCATAGTCCCACACATAGAACAGAACAAAGCCAAAGGAGAGTTCCCTGCATGTAGCCCCCTGCATAGAAGAGAACAAAGCCAAAGGAGAGTCCCTTGCGACTAGCCCCACACATAGAAAAGAACAAAGCCAAAGTGTGTAGTTCAGAAAAACCCTTGATTGTTGCAATTGTCCCCTGCGAGTAGCCCCACTGGTCTCCCACTGCCAAAATCCTAGTCGCAAACAACAAAACTTCCTCACCGCCCTAAAATTGTGTCCCATCTACCCGCTTTTACTCTTTGATACTCGCTTTTACCCTTCCTTTAACCTCACCCTGTGTGGATGTGCACTTTATTACGTATGACATTGCCTTGGTGCTCCATGGGCAAAATGGATCCATATAGGCAACTACAACAATGGCGAATGAGTCTTTGGACTAAGGTGAGAGTCGTCATTATTGTAGCCTAAAGACTGAAATGAAGTACATATTGTGATTTTGATCCAATCATTTGTATGGCCAGCTCTTGATCTCATGTTCTCTACAAACATTATATCAAGTGGACTTTTCACGAGCATCTTTTAGTACACAACAAGAATTTTTTTCCTACCATTTATCGGACATACTAACATTGTGTGTTGGACTACAACCTTAACTTGATACAAAAAATATGCAAGGAAAGTAAGAATAATAAGTAAAGCCTTTATTTCCATCTATTTTTTTAATAATTAGAAAGCATATTAAAATAATATATCATTTTATTATATTTGAAGAGGTTTATAAGGATTTAGATAATATTAATTTACAATATATTTAATATTTTGAATAGTAAAATATTTTAGTTACATTATATATGAAACAATTAATCTTTTCCTCAAAATTTTCATATTTAATTAATAATTCTATATTTCATTTTTTTAATTTTAATTATATATATAATGGCTCGCAATTGCCCCCAAAAAAAGCAGGAGCAAAAAACCAATTTCGAGGAAAAAGAAAGGAAAGGAGCAGAAAGTCATGTTGAAGAAGCACAACTGATGATAGATGTTTCTTCTGAAATGGAATTAGATCTGCAGATGTTGAAGGAAAATGCGATTATAGGGCGATTCATTGGAAAGAGGAAAACCAGAAATGAAATCACGAAATGGGCAAAAAGCCATTGGCAAATGACCTATGTTCTAAAATCTATACCGAAAGGCTTCTTCATTACAATTTTTTCAAACAAAGAAGATTGCACATGGATTCTTAAGAATGGTGGATGGAAGGATGACAATCACTTTTTGTATATCCAGCATCACTTTATATACATCCAGCGTTGATGCCCTAATTTCAATCCATTAGACTATAATCCAGTTGAGTCACCGATATGGATTAGGTTATACAATCTACCACTGGATTTTTGGTCCGACGAATGCCTCAAAAAGATAGGCAATTCCATGGGTTTACTAGTTGAAATTGATGAAGAAATCTTGGATGACAATTCCTATCGGTATGCTAGGATCATAATCATAGCAATAAAGAACATTCCAAAGAGATTGCCCTGACCACGAACTCATGAATTTGGACTCAACAAATAGAAATTGAAGAAAAGAAACACTTATGTCTCAATTGTAGAAAGTGGGACCATGGCTCAATAAGCTACCCATTGAGCGCACCGAGTCCAAAAAACGTTTGGGCTTCCATTCAAAAAATTCAGAAGTAATGGAAGGAAATAACTGTAAGGAGATTCCCACAAATCCAACAACTTCCACAAACAAAAAGCAAGAGGAAGAGCTGGTAAAAAACAAGGTTAATATGGCAATGATCCCTAGTGTAACAAAGCCAGGATCCCCACCGAATCACCCTCATCCGGACTTTGGGCAAAGTGACCACGATGACTCGGATTGGATAGATGAGGAATCCATCGACAATGAGGATTTCAGATCCATTGAGAACAAATTCATAAATCAGATGGCCTCAAAAATATCCAAACCTAGCTTGAAATCAGGAAAAAGGAAAGGGAGAAAGTCGAATAGACAGGAAAGGGAGGAGGAAGCATCTCACAAAGGTCAGGCTTCAATCAACAGATTTTTCAACACTAAGGGAGGAAGCCCCTCCCTTAGGGAACAATGAAGATGACCACATGGAACGATAGAGGCTTAAATGCCCCTAACAAGCGACGCTTAATCAAGCACCAATTGCAGGTTTTAAACTCAGATGTCACAATTTTTCAAGAAACTTTAAGATAAATATTGATGAAGCGAAAAACTTTATATTGAAGTGTAGAGATTGGCAAGGTTCCTTTATTCAATCAAATGGAGCGTTGGGAGGAACAGGGATTATGTGGCGACCTACTCATGTTGGGATGTATATCTACTATGAATCAAGCAGTTGGATGGTGATGGAGGTTCATAAAAATTTCTCAAATGTTTCACCTTGCTAAATATTTATGGCCCGATCAGTACAGAAGGCAGATCCAAGGTATGGTCTGAAATTGTAAACTTCGTATCTTCTACTAATAAGGATTTTTTATTATGGGTGGTGACTTCAACACAATTCTATCCCAAGCTGAAAAAGAGAGCTCTTCCCAAACTAGCAAACAACAAAGGGATTTCCAAGAATTTGTAAATAGGCTTGGTGTAATCAATTGTGTTCCGAAAAATGGGAGCTACACTTCGACCAACAGGGGTCAGAGATTCACTAACATTGTTGAGAGGCTGAACAGATTCTTTTTTAGCCCACACTAGTTGAATACAGAATATATCTTGAGTTCCCTCATTGATCCCTACTCTAGCTCGAATCACTATCCAGTGATAATTACAATTAAAAATGTTAAAACCCTTGATAGATGTCCATTCAAATTTTAGATGTGGCTCAAATGTGACTCCTTACTAGACCTTATAAAGGAATGGTGGGACAAAGCGCGAGTATAAAGAAGCACAAAAATGTTCATTCTAGCAAAGAAACTCATTGTAATAAAAAATCATCTAAAGGAGTAGAACAAGAATACATTCAAAAACATTTTTAAGGAGAAAGAAAGACTAGAGTGGGGTCAGGGTGCCCTCCACCATCATATTTTAGAGCATGGGGTGTCACACGAGTTCATATTGGAGAAAGAATTAATAAAGGAATATGATGAGATTCTTGCCAAAGAAGAAATTTACTAGAAATCAAAATCCAGGGAGCTATGGTTACAGGAAGGTGATCTCAATACAAAATGCTTTCATAATTCCACAAAGAGTAGAAGGATGTAGAATAGGATTGTAGCTTTTAAAAATGAGGATGGCGAAACCATTGATAACCCAACCACAATACAAAGGGAAGTCGTAAGGTATTTCCAAGATCTTTTGGCAACTACAAATGCTTCTAATCTAGAACAGCAGGAATTATTTCTCAATTATATTCCCAAGCTGATTAATGAAGAAGATAATAAGATGTTAATGGAACCAATCACTAAGGAAGAGGTCAGAACTGTTAGGAAAAGTGCCTCAACCTTGCAACTACGAAAGGTTACTATTCTTCCCAATTTTGTTCTTTTTGAATACCCTTTATCTTGGAGAATGGTCTAGAACTTTCAAAGTTTCCACAAGGGCTAAAAATGGTGGGACTTACTATTTTTAGTAACTCTACATTTGACCTCGGATTGACCAAAAAAATTTCCCAAAAGGTGCAGAACTACTAAGTAAACATCTCGGATGAGTTTCGACTCAAGATCATATTTGGATTGCAAGATATTAAAGTTTTTATTTTTTGAAACTGTACAAAAAAGTTTTGAACTCAGTTTTGAGGCACTTAGAGGTCCCTAAATGTCCTGAAAGTTGTCATAACTAAAGAAGTAGGTTATAGCTTGATAAATCTCTTTACAATCTTTCTGACACATTAAACAGTTCGTCAATCAAACACTCGGATCAAAAGTTATGACCTCCAGAAGATGGACCTCTTGTTTTTGGGAAATGTGAAAACGTGTTGGACACTCAAAAGAGCTGTAAAGGGGAGAGTTACACATGTTGGTGTGATTTGGCACATCACAAGGCATCTTTGATTGGAGATAATTTGGGTACCACTTTTGGGTGGTTTTGGCTCATAGTTTTGTAATTACCATTGGCGATTTGCTATATTGTATCTCCTATATATCAGGAGCTTGAGATGGAGGTTGTTGCAAGGTGTGCGCCCTTGGTCCCCTTGTGTTGTGCAATGCAGCGCTTGGGTCCGTGACAAGGCTTAACTGCCTCCCATGGATTCATTAACTCTAGCAGTTGTATCGGGCATTAGCAGGTCGATCTTTTGGTGCAACAGCAACCGTCTTTCCAACAATTGGTATCAGATCTTGAGTCACAAGTTCAAACCGCTTGCTTGCACTGGGCGGGTTGTTGCAAGGTGTGTGCCCTTGGTCTCCTTGTGCTAGACAGCGCAGCGTTTGGGTTCGTGACAAGGTTTAACCGCCTCCCATGGATTCACTAACTCTAGCAGTTGTATCAAGCATTAACAAGTTGATCTTTTGGTGCAACAGAAACCGTCTTTCCAACAGTTGTGTGTAAGAGTCTTATAGATGTTGAGTTACCTCCTAGATCTCTAGTTTTTTATACTCTTGTAAAAGCTTGGTCTGCAAGAATATTGTACTCTTCTTGATTCCTAAATAATATATTGGGCGGCTTTGGAGTGTGGGGTTTTTTACCCAAAATGGTTTTCCCCATGTATATATTGTGTTTCGAGTTTTGCATTTGGAAGTTTTTATTATCTTTCTGTTAATGTGCATCTAAATCTGTAACTGTAAAAGTTAAAATTTGCATAAATCTTTCCTAAGTAGATCACTGTAGGAAGCATTTCCGCATACCTTGCTTCCTTTCAGTTGGTATCAGAGCCTAATCACCTTTGGTTCTAGTTGTTGGGTAGAGAGTTTTTTGTGTTGACCTTCATTTGAGTGGGAGCTTGTGCAGAGGATTTTGAAATCTTTGTTACAAGAAAGAGATGGTGAGCACATCTAGGAGGTTTGAGATAGAGAAGTTTAATGGCAGTAATTTTGAGTTGTAGAAACTCAAAATGGAGGACATGCTTGTAGAACGGGATTTATAGGATGCCATATCTGGTACACAACCAATGGCAATGTCTCAAGCAGACTGGGATCTCAAAGATTGAAAAGCTAAGGGTTTGATAAGACTCTGTTTGGCCAACTCAATGCTCCTGAACATCCATGAAGAGAAGACTGCAAAGGATCTTTGGAAGAAGCTTGGAGATGTTTATCAGGCTAAATCCCTGGTAAACAAGTTGTTCCTACGAAAGAAATTGTATTATCTGAGGATGGAAGATGGAGGATTTGTCGCTGATCCCCTGAATACATTCAATATGCTCGTTGCCCAGTTGACCTCTCTTGGTGTGAAGATGGTGGAGGATCGATGTATGACATTACTGTGTTCCTTACCAGATTCATGGGATCACCTTGTTATGGCCATTAGGAGTACCACTACCACCTTCAAGATGGATGAAGTGGTTTCTTCATTGTTGTCTGAAGAGATGTGGAGAAAGTCTTCTGAATCAGCTAAGGAGGCTCTTGTGGTTCGTGGTAGATCTAAAGAGAAGGAAAAGAAAAAGGATAAGAAGAAGGAAGAAAAAGGAAGATCCAAATCCCGTGGGAGATATAAGTCTCCCAGAAAGTCCAAAGCCCTGTGTTGGAATTGCAACAAACCTGGTCACTTCCGCAAGGACTGCAAGGAGGAGAAAAAGAAAAAGAAGAATAACTATGATTCGGATTCTGACCAGTCATCTCAGGATGAAGGAGAAGCATTTGTTGTTGCCTTGGCAACACATGCATCTGAGGATATGTGGCTTATTGACTCTAGTGCATCTTTTCACATGACCTCACATTGGGGTTGGCTTTTGAAGTATGAAGAATATGATGGTGGAAAGGTGTACCAGGGTGATGATTCTCAACTAAAGATTGTTGGTCGTGGAAGAGTCTTGATTAGATTCCCTAATGGACGAGTGAAGGGGATCAACGGTGTTCTGCATATCCCTGGTTTGGCACGGAACCTCCTTTTTGTAAGTAAGTTGAATGATGTGGGTGTGCAGGTTATTTTCTCGAATGGAGGATGCAAGATGACTAGAGGATCTATGGTGTTGGCTAAGGGTGTTTAGATTGGTACTCTCTTTCAACTTGATGCCCTCTATTTCGAAGAAGAGAGCTTCAGATACTTCATCCTCACCATTGGAACCAGCAGCGAAGAGGACTGTTGCATCTACTTCTGATGGTTGTGTTTTTTGGGTACCTAAGGGTGCTCATTCTATGGAGATGAAACTTCCAACTAAGAATACAATGTTATGGCACCAAAGGCCTGGTCGCATTGGTGAAAAGGGTTTGAGCACCCTGAAAAATAAAAATCTTGTTAAGGGTATGAATGAATGTAATCTTGAGTTCGATTTCTACGAACATTGCATTTATGGAAAACAAAACCGTGTTCAGTTTTATTCCAGTTCTCACAAATCTTCTGAGGTGTTGGACTTGAATCATTCTAATATGTTTGGTCCTGTTAATGTTCCTTCGATTTCAAAATCTATTTACTTTGTTTCATTCATTGATGATTATATTAGGGCATGGTATATTTCCTTAGAAGCAAATCTGAAGTCTTTAGTAGATTCAAAGAGTTCAAAACTCTTGTAGAAAATCAGAAGGATAGAAAGATTAAGAGTTTGAGGACTGACAACAGTGGTGAGTTTTATTCAACATATTTTGACAAATTCTGTAAAGAACGGGGGATTGAGAGGCACGAGACAACTCTGTATACCCCTCAGTAGAATGGAGTTGCAAAGAAGATGAATAGAACGTTGATGGAGAGGGCAAGGAGTATGTTAAGTGGAGTTGGCCTTGAACAAAAGTTTTGGGTTGAAGCTATTGCTACCGCTTGTTCCCTGGTTAACAGGTCTCCTACATCAACGCTCATTGATAAGACACCTATGGAGCTATAGTCTGGTAAAAAGCCTTCATTGAGACACATTTGACTATTTGGTTGTGAGGCATATGCGCATGTGCTTAAGGAGAAGAGGTCTAAGTTGGAGAACAAGGCTGTGAAGTGTATCTTCATCAGTTATGACATTGGTGTGAAAGGGTACAAGCTTTGGGATCCAGTGGCTGAGAGAGTTTTGTATAGCAGAAGTGTGATCTTCAGAGATCAATCCTTCTTTTGTTGTCTTGCAGCCAGAGAAAGAAGAGAAGAAAGAGGATGTGGTTCAGCTTCCTTCCACCCCTAAAAAAGTTGAACCAAAAAAATCTATTGGACCTGATAATGAGAAAAGCTCTAGTAGCTCTGGAAGTTTAGAAGAAGATGAAGAATCTCAACCTCAATCTTTGAGGAGGCCCACGCAGATAAGGCAGAAACCTGATAGGTTTGGTTATTCATTGCATGATTCCAATTGTATTTTTGCTTTGATTTCTAACACTGATGAGCCTAGAACTATGAAAGAGGCTATGGGTATGAAAGATGCAAGTTCCTGGAAGGAAGCCATGGAAGAGGAGATGGCTTATTTGGAAAAGAATAATACTTGGGACTTGGTGCCTTTGCCTGAAGGACGAAAACCTGTTGGATGCAAATGAGTGTTCAAAAAGAAATTTGGTGTAGATGGCAGTGTTGAGAAATATAAGGCTAGATTGGTTGCAAATGGGTATTCTTAGGTGGAGGGAATTGACTCTAGTGAGATTTTCTCTCCTGTTGCAACGCTGACATCTATTCGGTTCTTGTTATCTCTTGTAGCAGCGTATGATCTAAAGGTGGAACAGATGGATGTGAAGACAGCATTCCTTCATGGTGACTTGGAGGAAGAAATCTATATGCCACAACATGAACACTACGTGGCGAAAGGTAGAGAAAATATGGTTTGCAAGTTGAAAAAGTCTTTGTATAGTTTGAAACAAACTCCTAGGATGTGGTACCAGAAGTTTGATGCCTTTGTGTTGAGTATTGGATTTCTGAGATCGAAATCGGATCATTGTGTTTATTACAAGTTTGACAATGATTGCATTCTCATTATTGCATTGTATGTCAATGATATGTTACTCATTGGGAATGGTAAAAGTTCAATTTCTGATTTGAAGTCTCAATTGTCAGCACAGTTTGAGATGAAAAATCTAGAGGCAGCTCGGTACATTATGGGGATGGAGATCAAAAGAGACAAAGCAAACATAAAACTTTGGTTAGGCCAGAGTAATTATGTTAACACTGTGTTGGAGAGATTCAGCATGGTAGATTGCAGATCTTTGATTGTTCATGTTACGATGGGGACAAAGTTATCTGTTGCAGATTGTCCAAAGTCTCTTTTTGAGACGAAGGATATGTGCAAAGTTCCCTATGCTAGTGCAGTTGGCAGTTTGATGTATGTGATGGTTTGTACAAGACCAGACATTGCCCAATAAGTGGGAGTCCTTAGTTGATTTATGGCTAATCTTGGACGAATACATTGGGATGCAGTGAAGAGAGTGTTCAGATATTTGCGAGGTACTTCTCAGTATTCCTTATGTTATCATGGTTATCCTACTAGATTTCAGCATTCTGTAAGTATTCATGGATATGTGGATTCTAATTGGACATGTGACATTAATAGCAGGAGATCCATCAGTGCTTATGTGTTCACTATGTTTGGTGGTGCTATTAGTTAGATGAGTAAGTGACAACCCATGGTCACTTTGTCCACTACTGAAGTTGAGTACATGGCAGCAACTCATGCTTGTAAAGAAGCCATTTGGCTTAAGAGATTGTGTTCTGATGTTGGGTTTGATGTAGGGAAGATTACTATTTGTTGTGATAGACAGAGTGCCATATGTTTGGCGAAAAATCCTACTTTCCACGTGAGGACTAAGCGTATTAATGTCCAGTACTATTTTGTTCATGACATGGTAGAGGATGGGAAGGTAAACTTGGAGAAAGTTGACACTTTAATGAATGTTGCAGATTCCTTGACAAAACCTATGAGCACAGAGAAGTTCAAATGGTGTTCAGAGTTTATGGGCCTCTCGGCCCCTAGCAATTAAATCATGGTGTTGATACTCCCTTTGCTCTTGCAAGGTGTTCGACAAGTGGGAGAATGTTAGAAAAAGTGTCTCAACCTTAGAACTATGAAAGGTTACTATTCTTCCCAGTTTTGGCCTTTTTGAATACCCTTTATCTTGGAAAATGGTCTAGAACTTTCAAAGTTTTCAAAAGGGCTAAAAATGGCGAGACTTACTATTTTTAATAACTCTGCATTTGACCTCGAATTGACCCAATTTTTTTCCCAAAATGTGCAGAACTACTAAGTAAACATCTCGGGTGAGTTTCGACTCGATCATATCTGGATTGCGAGATATTAAAGTTTATGCTTTTTTAAACTGTCAAAAAAAGTTTCGTTGAGGCACTTAGAGGTCCCTAAACACCTGGAAAGTTGTCGTAACCGACAAAGTAGGCTATAGCTTGATAGATCTCTTTACGAGCTTTCTGACGCCTTAAACAGTCCATCAATCGAACACTCAGATCAAAAGTTATGACCTCTGAAAGTTGGACCTCCTATTTTTGGGAAATGTGAAAATGTGTTGGACACTCAAAAGAGTTGTAAAGGGGAGAGTTACACATGTTGGTGTGTGATTTAGCATATCATAAGGCATCTTTGATTGGAGATAATTTGGGCGCCACTTTTGGGTGGTTTTGGTTCATGGTTTTGTAATTACCATTGACGGTTTATTGTATTGTATCTCCTATATATCAGGAGCTTGAGATGGAGGTTGTGTAAGTCTTATAGATGTTACCTCCTAGATCTCTGGGTTGTTATACTCCTCTGAAAGCTTGCTCTGCAAGTATATTGTAATCTTCTTGATTCCTAAATAGTATATTGGATGGCTTTGGAGAGGGGTTTTTTACCTGAAAGGGTTTTCCTCTCGTATATCTTGTGTTGTGAGTTTTGCATTTGGAAGTTTTTATTACCTTTCTGTTAATATGCATCTTAATCTATAACTGTAAAAGTTAAAATTTGCATAAATCTTTCCTCAGTAGATCAGTGTAGGAAGTGTTTATGTATACCAAGCTTCCTTTCAAGAATGGTAGTTTTTCAAATGCACCCAGATTAGGCGGTCACGATGGCTTTTCAGTGCTCTTCTTCCAAAAATTCTGGCACCTTGTGGGCGATGAGGTTTGGAATATGGTCGAAGATTCTCGAAAAGCCAGATGCATAGTAAAGGACATAAATACTACACTTATAGCTTTAATTCCGAAGAAACAAGACTTGTGCTCTTTCTTTGATTATGCTCGACATCACTATGCAATACAATTTACAAGATAATATCTAAGGTAATAGCAAATTGTCTCAAAACATTATTGCCTATCATCACAATGGCAGAGGTGCTAAGAAGAGCAATCAAAAGACAAGCGGATATGGAGTTTGGAAAGGTATACACATTGGAGAAAATCGTTCTCCTCTCACACACTAGCAATTTGCAGATGACACCATTTTGTATGGAACTTCAAATCTGCATGAAGCTACGGTGATCAAAGATACTCTATACAGGTATGTAATTGCATATGGACAAGTAATAAACAAAAATAAATCATGTATCTGTTTTAATACAAAGAAAAGCATCAAACATAGAATAATAGTTATGCTTGAATTCCTTCCTACCGATATCCCAAGACAATATCTTGGCGTTCCCTTATTCAAGGGAGCGATGAGGACCAATCTTTGGGAGGGCACAATCAAAAAATGCCAATTGAAAGCTGCTTCATGGAAATGAAAATGGCTCACTCTAGCCGGGAAAATTATGATGGTAAAGGCGGTGCTCTCGGCTATCCCGATTTATCCCCTGTCTAGCACACAAATAACAAATAAAGCAAACAATAAGCTCGAAGGAATAATGAAGAAGTTCCTTTGGGAAGGCTCAAATGAGACTAGACGGATTCCTCTTATTGGATGGGACACGATATGTAAAGACAAAAAAGATTGTGATGCAGGTTTGAGGAAAATCAAAAGGCATAATTTTGCATTGGGGGCAAAACTTATATGGAGAATGTATGAATGTCCTAACGCAAGATGGTGCCAAATTTTGCAACATAAGCATCTAGATTCCAATGGCCCCTCATGGATTCTAACAAATCCAAATCCCCCAGCAAATTCACATCTATGGAATTTTATGTTAAAGTGTCACCATCTCATAACAGACCACCTCTCAGGGAGCATCAGCAATGGTAGAAAAGCCCTATTCTGGCAAGAATCTTGGAATGGATTCCCAGCCCTGAATATTGCCGATCGATTGCAATCCTGCATGGAAATATTAAATGAAAAATGGGGCCCTTATGTGAGGGATTACCTCTGTCGTAATGAAGAGGAGGGAAAATTAAAATGGAAATGGAAGTCACTGGGGGATATGTCGATTACTAGTGAGCAGAAGGTAGTTCTAAAACAGGAGCTCGATAAAATAAGTTTTTTCATAAATGAAGGGGAAGACAAAATCGTATGGACAGGAGCTAAATCTAGTAAGTATTCAATCAAAATGGGATACAATTTATTAAACAGAGTGGAACAAAGTCTAGATTGTTCATCTAAACTCTGTTGGAGTCCATGGTGCCTTCCTAAAGCAGCGCTTTCATATGGACCGCAATCCACAAGCAAATATTAACGGGCGATAGACTTAAGATTATTGGGATCAATGGTCCCTCCAAATGCATTCTATGCAAAGAAGCGAAGGAGGATGCCAACCGCTTGCTCCTAAATTGTCCATATGGCTACAAAATCTAGAAATGGTTCTCCAACTATTGCAAATGGTCTAGTGTTTTTTCCCCAACAACATTCTAGCACATTTCAAAGTATGGCCACAAAAAAGAAACTCATTATGGGAAGGAGTATGGATAACTAGTCCTTCGGTGATAATATGGCATTTATGGAGAGAGAAACGTTGGGATCTTCCAAGATGGGGAATCTTCCACAAAAGAGGTCATGAGAAAAATAGAAATCGGCATATGTGAAGTTCTCATGGCAAAACAAAAATCCAACAATCGCTGCCCTAAACCGCTCACTAATTGGGATGATAAGATAATGAAAAGGTGGAGCCTTATCAAGGCCTCCCACGCCTACTACTCAACTAGCCCACATATTTCTAAGGAAAGAAATAGAGCAAACTTGAAATGGAACCCCCTCCCACAAGCCGCTTAAAACTCAACTTTGATGGAGCAGCACATGGCAACCTCGGGACTTCTAGTGTGGGGATCGTAATCAGAGATGATAGAGGCACAATCATGTGGGCTATCTCTAAAAAACTACCACATGGCACTAACAATGAGGTAGATTTCAGGTGTTACTTGTGAGATTGAACCTCTGCAAAGAAAAGAAACTAAACAGTATTGATATAGAAGGGGATTCGCAGATCTATATAAATGCAATTGGTACTCAGAAGGTCTCCAATTGGAAATTAAACAATATTGCTAATGCCATATGGGCCACCATGGATAGCCTCCAAGACATTTCCCTTCGGCACTGTTACAGAGAATCCAACTCCTTAGTCGATCAATTGGCAAATCGTGCTTGTGAGAAAGAGGAGCCGGAAATAATATCCAATGATATAAATAAGATGGGGAAACATTCAAATCTAAATTTAAAGGGGTATCAAAGGCATATTCATTAATACTGACGGGTAACTCAAGATAGATCTGTACACATATTTGAACAAGCCACGTATCCCTTGGAAAATGCAAAATGGAATACATTCACAGATAATATGGCACGGTTGTAGAATGACAGTATACTTCAATGTTGCTTGGGCAGAATTAAGGAATGAAATGTCCCGCAAATCTTGGAAGTGGATTCGAAGTTCAGAGAATTGATTGAAAAAATGACTCATAGCTCACGAACTTTGGGATTGGCCTCCCATATCTCTATTTAAAATTGAACCAAAGGCGAAAAAATCATCAAAGATAAAGCGGATCTTCGGTGTTGAGCAAGATGTAGTGGCGGCCATTAAGCAGGTCATTGGAGCTCACTTGTTTACGGGTGAACACATTCATGATGGGACGCTTTATGAAGAGTTCCTCATGATTGTGGTCCTGATAATGGGGAGAAAGCAAAGCGGTAAGTTGATGACGCATGCATTCATGAAGGAGTAAGGGACACTACATATGCAGCGATTTTGGCCTTTGATAAGTGACCAAAAACAGGGCTCATGGGTGGGGTATTTGATGCAGCTGTAAGAAAAAACAAAATATCTACACAGGCGCTGAGCCTATTTCGGGATGGCATCCACCGAAACAATATGGAAGTTTTTAACTTCCATCTTAGCCATCACAGTGATTTGCTTTCAGTCCCCCAAATTGAGCAGGCCTTTGAGCTCTCGGAGGGCCTGCATACTCTAAGGCACATGAGGATGCCCAGTGAATGAATTGTAATGTGCTTACTCAGATGAGCCAATGTTGTAACTATTTTCCTTCTATGCTATAATGGAATGGGAGCCACCCCCTATGGCAGTGCTTATTAATCAAAATATATATACTCCAATTTTTTAAAAAGTAGGTACTAATACCAGTACTAATCTCCTAACAATTATGAATAAAACTAAAAAAAATTACAATAGTTATTTGATATTAATTATCTTATCCAAATATTTATAACTACTCTTGTTAAAGCAAAGATGAAATTGCTTTGATGGAGAAGGCATATGTCCTACATAATGGAAGTTACGGGTTTGAAATTTAAGACGGTAAGATTGTACACTTTATTAAACTTATTACTATGAGGTAAACGAAAGAACAATCCCTCAATCCCATTTCTGGAATGCTTGCATAAACAGGCAGCTATAACAACCCAAATATGCACTGTACGTACAGGGCATGTTTAGAAGCATACATATGACCCTGTGCTTCGTAGTCGAATACGCCAATAGCATCACCACTTAAGGAGCATCCAATAGCGTACTATTTTGAGCAATCCAAAATCAATAGCATACACCATAGGCAATGTGGGTTGGCACATTGCAATGAATTATAAATCCTGTCAATTTCTGAAAATTGGAGCAAATGGTCTCACATTAGAACTTCTGTAAATTAGAGCAAATGGTCTCGCATTAGTATGTGGGTGTAAATTTTAAGATACCCAAAATTAGATGTTCTTGGCATACATTATAAACCCCCAAAAAAATAAGAGGAGATACAAAAACCGTATTGCATGCACTATAAATATAAAGTTAAAGAGCTAAGTTTTGGAACTGAACACCATGCACCATGGCAGGTATAGCTCCAAACAATTGATTAAAATTCAACTGCCTCAACCAGTTCACCCTCGACCCTTCTACTCCAGCCCTACCCAAGGCTGTGCATGGAGGTTATGTTACTCCATATAGATTGAACAAGTCATAATTGATCCTCAAAAAATATGACTAGTTTCATAACTGCAAAACCTAATAATACTCCTTTCTCATTAACAAGTTAGTAATGATCCTCAGAAAACATAATGAGATTAGTTTCATTCCTGCAAAATCATCTGTTTTCTGCTTACCTGAAAATTAAATAGCATTTCATTTTTCTTCATAAAATAGCAACTCAATTAACAGAGGTAAAATCAAAACACCGATATTTGAAATACACGTTCCATATAGAGGGAGGCAACAGTTACTGCTATATATCCATTGCCTGTACAGTGCGAGTTGATGATTTTGGCCTCTTTTTCTTCTTGTTAGAGGATTTTCCCTTGTTAACACGTTTAGACTTGGCTTCAGCATTTATCTGTGGGCCAAGAGTATTTTCAAGGTGTTGTTGAATGGCAGAGAAGGGATCCGAATGAAATACTGGATGTGCCAGCACAGCTGCCAATTGCTTAGTTTCCTTTACTCTGTAGAGAATAAATGCACAGATAAGTCAAAAAACTAGCAATATTTTAACATCTAATACAGCATATTCATGGTATATTATTGGTTTCAGTTGTATAGAAAGTTGATGTTTATTACAAAATCCAACTTACACGAGCTTTTGACGAGACTTGCAGTTCAGCTTGGTACTTGTGGCAACAGATTTTGGGTCCCTAAATGAAGGGAGAGATTCAGCAAGACATGACAGGTCCTTTAATGTTTGACCTGATTTGTTTCTGTATCTGTGACTCTTCTGCAAAAAGAGGAAAGAAAACTTATTGTTCTTTTTTCAAAAGCCATACACAGGGCCTTGCATGTCAAGGTGACTAAGAGCAGACCGAACTCTCAATAAAATAATAAATCCAAGAAACAAAGATTTGCAGCAAATCCTCCATGACAAAAAAATGTCAAAGTGTTCTTAAGAATATCTCCAATTCACTCTGCAAATCAAATCAATTAGAACTATCAGGAAGATCATTATATTTTCCAACTCAAAACAATCACTTTTCTTTTTGAGATTTGTGGTAATGCAGAGAGCCTCACATGTAAAGATGACCCAGAGCAAACTAAACTTTCAATGAAAAAAACAAGTCCAGTCTTCTCAGGTATATCTCAAATTCATTTTGAAAGGAAAACTAATTAGGATAAGTATCAGACTAATGATTGTCTTTCTCATCTATAATAATGAAGGGGAGGGTCACACCTGCCAAGCCTGGTTCAAAGACTTGGGAGGCAAAACGTTAGATCAATTTTCTTACCACAAATCAAAATTGGTGGTATGCTTACATATTCAAAGGATCCCACTTGAGGCAAAATTATGTTGTGGGGTTTATCACATTGACTGTATGTGCGGTTGGGCTTACATCAAAGAAATTAAGAGATAGCTACCAAAAAAAAGAATAAAGGAATGTTGCTCAGATATCATTTATCACAGCATCAAAAGCTCACATTTAACAGAACACATGCTTGTTTCTTTTGATGACATTTGTATTGATAATGCAGAAGTCTTGGTAAGGGAAGACCTCTCCATGAAGAGAATACTAAGGAAAGCTATAATCATAGTTGGAAAACTTGGACTCGCCAAAAACTTGTCAGGCGCAAAAAACTCGATTCGGCAAAAACCCAGCAAAAACTCGGCAACTTAAAAAAATTGCTTAAATTTCATTAGAAACACATGTTCTTTGCAAAATTCAATGATAAAGATGTATCCAATGAGTACAAAAGTGTTTTCTATTAAGTTTGATTGATTTGAATGCAAATTGAGTACAAAATTGCATCCTCGTGCGGAATCCTGATGGCTGATAGCCTGATACAATAGATAGCTGACAAAATGAAAATAGTAAAACTAAAAGTAAATATAACATTTTACATCTTCCTCTTCCCTAATCTACTGAAAACTAGGGGACAGGTAGAAATTCTAGTCCTTGGAGCCCGTTGTGGCTCCTCGCTTGGCATGGAAGGTAGTGGCTCGACCTCCATCCTGGTAGTAGATGGCAATGACTACTCCTCAGCCTCATTAATATCATCCAATCCTAGATCTCCTCCTGCACCCACCTCCTCCAATGCCTGCCTCTCAAAATGAAGCAATACTATTTTTAGAATATCTTGACTCCCCCTGCATTGTTAGGTTATAGAAAGGAGTTAGAAATTTTGCATGTTTTGTCGGCTTTGCTCAAGTTTTTTGAGATTGATGAAGGATTGTTGACTTAGGAAGAGAATATTTTATACTAGATACAAGTGCAATAACACCAATATGTCATATATTGCTTTAAGCAAGTGAGGGTATGCAAATATCCAAAGATCAAATAGGTCTTCTAGTCCCTATTGGTGTGCAAGAAGACCATGACTGCAAAAGGGATGATGATGAGTCAAATTATTTTTTCTATTCATTTGAGGGGCTCTTTGGAGAACCTTCTCATGACAAGGCTAAAGAATGTCAATGCACTCAAGAATCTTAGTCAATATCTTCTATGGAGATGGAATGTCTAATACAAGAGGTTCAAGTTTTTCTTCAAAACCTAACAATGCAAGGGGAGTCTGCGCCAGAAACTCGGCGAGTTTTCTTGAGAGTAAACACTAGGAAAACTCACCGGCTCACCGAGTACTCGGTGAGTCTTCCATCCATGGCTATAATCACTTGGATATCATGCATGACCGCATCAAAAGCTCAGCTTTAACATAACATGTGCATGTTTCTTCTCAAGACAGTTTTATTGAAAGGCAAAATTTTTGGTTAAGGAAGACCACTTCAGGTTGAGAAAACCAAGGGAAGCTATTGATATTGGAAAGCATTATAATAATCTCAACAAGGATATTGGTCTTGAACATAGCAATTCTTGGAAACCCATCATTAATATGCTCAGAGCCAACAAATGAAAAATATTGAATGTATATATGGAAAAAGCAAACTAGTGTCTCATGGTCCATTATTTAATATCTGCATAGGCAGTAATTATTGGTTTGTCCACCTCAAGATGTAGTCAGAGTTATCTAAAAATCCTGTCTTTATTCCTAATGATGTAACACAGCGTGTGGTCTCAAGGAGTGATCCTATCAAATCTCTAAGTAATTTCCTCCAAAAATTGTAGCCTTAATGAAAATAGTGTCGATGGGGAGAAACTGATCATAGAATTAAGTATTTAAAGTCACGATCTGCAAAAACAATATAACTCATTTGAAAAGGTGATTTATTTATGTCTTAACAGATGCATGTGTGAAGTCAAACTTGGCAATTAAGAATTTTGCTAGAAACCTGATACTCTGAAAAAAACCAGAATTTTGCTCAAAACCCAGTGCCTTATAACAGAAAAATTAGAGTTTTCCTTGAAACCTGGTAGCCTCATAAAAACAGAACACCTACCAAAGAGGTCAATGACTGAAAATCTGTTTGACAGGGGTCACAGCCTTCTAAATCATTAAAACTCTGTTGGCTGGGATCAAATCACAGCAAAACAAAGTGCAAAAGTCACGCAGTTTCACAGTGCATGAATCATAAGGTGTAGAAGCAAAACAAGGAGGATTGCCATCAAATATTACATGAAAAATAAAAGCAAGCAAAATAAATTTCAAGATACGAGTCTAAAAATCCTGTCTTTAATCCTAATGATGTAACACAGCGTGTGGTCTCAAGGATTGATCCTATCAAATCTCTAAGTAATTTCCTCCAAAAACTGTAGCCTTAATGAAAATAGTGTCGATGGGGAGAAACTGATCATAGAATTAAGTATTTAAAGTCGCAATCTGCAAAAACAATACAACTCATTTGAAAAGGTGATTTATTTATGTCTTAACAGATGCATGTGTGAAGTCAAACTTGGCAATTAAGAATTTTGCTAGAAACCTGATACTCTGAAAAAAACCAGAATTTTGCTCAAAACCCAGTGCCTTATAACAGAAAAATTAGAGTTTTCCTTGAAACCTGGTAGCCTCATAAAAACAGAACACCTACCAAAGAGGTCAATGACTGAAAATCTGTTTGACAGGGGTCACAGCCTTCTAAATCATTAAAACTCTGTTGGCTGGGATCAAATCACAGCAAAACAAAGTGCAAAAGTCACGCAGTTTCACAGTGCATGAATCATAAGGTGTAGAAGCAAAACAAGGAGGATTGCCACCAAATATTACATGAAAAATAAAACTCGCAAGCAAAATAAATTTCAAGATATGAGTCAACAAGTGTTGAACTTGTGCATCAAATAAATTGCCAAAAATCCACAGATTCGATTGCCCTCAAAAGTCGCATTATTGTTTCCCCAAGGGGAAAACTTGGTAACTAAGATTTTGGCAAAGAATAGGCAGGTAGTGTCATGTCCCCTTTTCCAAATTAAATTAATTGGTAGACCCATAGTCTATTCCTTATTTCCCATAGGCTAAAAGATAAAATTTGGGAAATAATTTAATAATAATATTTTAAGTTGTCCTAGTAACTTTATTTTTATAACATTGTAAAAGACAACTTATGTATTATTATTATTTTAATAAAATGGGCCTAATGTAATATTTTATTAAAAAATGTTTTGAACACTTTTGTGGGAAATTTTAGGAGGGAAAAGAAGATTCAAGTTAAATGATGATTATGAAAGAAAGAGATTGGCATAGAAGAAGACATCCATTGTTGTTGGTTATCAAACCCTTTTCTCAAAACTTGAGCACTCGTGTTCATCTCTGTGCCTAAGGACGAAAACCCTTTGGTGTAGGGAATCTAAGATGAAAACCCTCTCGATTTCCATTTTGGATTGGAGGAAGAAAACCCTCTTGTCCATTTGAAGTGATTCCATCCAAGGATCACATTTGTGTTGAAAGACTGAAGATTATTCCAATTTGGTGTAGGGAATCTGGAGGACGAAAACCCTATCGGTTTCCAGTTTGAATTGGAGGATGAAAACCCTCTTGTCTGTAATGTCCCCTATTGGAACAATACTAATTTTACCCCAAAAATTCAAATATCACAAGTTAGGGTTAGGGTTTTGGGATTACCATTTAGATTACCTTCAAACTGCATCATTCTTGTGCTCTAAATCTGCAATCATAACATAGGAAACATATATACAAAATATAGGTATACAAACATATCTCTTGAATTATTAGTGTTCGATAAGATTTCCCTACATTCAAATTCATAAACAATATTCCATTTATCCATTCACTCAACTCAATCATAGTGGGGATGGCCAAACATTCATTGGCACATGATACCTCCATGCAAACCCTTACGGGGGGCATGGCAAGTCGCATGTTCAGTTCCCCTCATACAAGCCCTAACGGGGTTTGGTAGGATCCAAGCTGACATACAAAGCCTCCATACAGGCCCTTACGGGGGGTATGGACAGAGTGCAGATCCATCTTGCCCCCAAACAGGCCCTTAGGGGGGTATGGTAGGATTTCTTGCCCGTTCCCTGCTTGTTATTCCCCTTATGATGGGTGAGCTGATAATGATAACAATAAAATATTCATGTGGATTCTAATCTAACCTGTCACACAATATTCTATATGATGCTTAATAATATAATGACTTTACATATATGCTTGCAGATCTGATTCTGCGATTTATGATGAGATAGTCTGCTTTTTATATTCCACGGTTCAATGGCTCTTTATATTCTAATTGCTTGCTGCTGTTATATCTTTAAATTCTGCTTGCCTGATTGTTGATGGAATGATTCATATTTAAAATGCTTGATGATCTATTGCTGATGAGTTTATTCGCTAATATGTTTGCTTGTTGTTCCTGTTCGTATGAGTAATATGAATTGGTCAGCTTCTTCGACGCCCCATGATACAATGCCACGACCTCCTCTTATATCTTTTGATCAATTGCATCTTATGATAAGTTGCATCCATAGTTGCAGGGAGATACGTCTCCCCCTACTTGGGATGCGCTTTTGGGACGGGGACGTGTCTCTCGTCTCCCAGATGCGGGTAGAGACATCCTGCGTCCCAGGAGACGATCGAGCGCGTCTCCCCTGTGTCTCCTGTGCGTCTCTGTTTTCAGCCGACTTTGAACCCTAGCGTTTACAGTTTAATTTTCTACGGCTTCGACTATTTTTTTCAACCGGATAGGAATATGCCAATAGGGGGTTCAAGGAATACGCGATAGGATCAACCGATGAGTTCAGAAAATTCAAGGAATACGCGATAGGATCAACCAATGATTTCAGAAAATTTTCGGGCGTGATTTTTTTTAACCGTGCGAGATAATTCCGAGCACGATAATGCTCACATATAAAAGCCGATAGTATTTACTAATTATTAAATTAATAATTAATATTTATTATTTATTATTTATAATTATAATTAATATTATATATATAATATATATAATATTTCACATTTTATTATTTATAATTAGTATTATATATATAATATTTCACATTTTAAATTTTAACATATATATATTAAAATTTTATAAATAATAAATATTATTAATTTGTTATATAAAATATGGGTTAAAAAATTAACATTATATATATTAATATGAAATTATTAATATATTTATTTATTAATATATATAATGTATATATATAAATATATTAATATATTTATTTGTATAATATATAATATTTAATTATATATATATATATAATTGGCATCTCCAAAGTACCCCCGTCTCCTTTTTTTCAAAAAATGACATACCGGTACCGGTACCAGTCTCCCGTACCAGTACCAGTACCAGTCACCTGGCAACTATGGTTGCATCCCTTTATTGTCCATCGCTGACTTTTAGTAAGCGCCCCTTTGTTATCATCACTTTAATCATTATCATAACCGGCACCCTTTTTACCAATTCACTGTTTGTCTTTATTATCATAATCGTTGTTTTATATAATAGTTATTTGTTACTATGCCTTTATGACATAAGCGCTACTATAAACCGGTAACTCTATCAAGCAATGCTTGTCATTGATTGCTTTCTTTGTTTATGGGATTCTTTCAATCGATGCCTTGACTAATCATTGTTAACTGATCTGTATTGATATATATATGTAATGTCATAGTCGGCCTTTTCACATCACCTTGCAATTTCCTTGTATTTGAGCATGATCGGACAAGGGAAGTTCAAGTTCTTAATCCTTCTTAAGGCAGGAACATCACATCACATGGCTGTCTTCTATCAATGTTTTGCTTATCATTGTTATCATTGCTACCAGAATATAGAGTAATCGCTTCTCTTAATAAAATCATTGCTCACTAGATCACTGCCTTGATTGAATCGTATATCCCACTTTTTTATTAATGCTTTCATAGAAGACAAACGATGTTCCCCTTATCATTGATGTGTGTAATGTCTTTGGTCGGCTTATAGAGGAGGGGACATGATATTGTCCTTTTGAAGTGATTCCATCCAATGATCGCATTTGTGCTGAAAGATTGAAGATTATTCTAATTTGGTTTTTGAAGATTTTCCAACTGTGTGAAGTTAGCAGACAAGTTACAGATTTGTGGAAGCTTTTTAGAGTATTATACTTCATTTGTTGTTGTGCAGCAAATCTTATCATTGCTAATATTAGTCCTAGCCATACTTGTTCCAGTTGTACCGATCTTTTATTGCTGCAGCCATATCTCTTCACAGCTATCACAACAGCTTCAATCCATTGCTAGGGCCGTTGTATAGTCACAAGGGGACGTTGTACCATCGTACCATTGAGACTACAATGTCCCATTAAGACTAGCATCATACGATTTGCAATATCCCAGCCATAGCGATAATAAAGATTGTTGATTGGGTTTATCAGCCTCTACTCTATACCATAGTACAACAGTCTTGTGAGCGGTGTTACAAGACTCAGAACTTAGACTCGTCCAAGACGGCAAATTGAAAAAAACATGAAATATAGAGATTTTTAAGGATTTAAAAATTTTATCATGCACCCTTCAATAAGTAAACTTTAAAGACACAATAGACTAATCAAATAGAAGCTACTTTGATCACATACAAAAGTATACATATGACGAGTATAAAAGCAAAATTTAGCTAAAGGAAATAACATTTTTAAATATACAAATATTGTCAAGTGTTAACTTTTAAGTGTACAAAACTCATGGATTATGATATCCATGGCATAAAAAACAAACATCATAATATGGGGTCATTAACTATGGTAGAAAGGAGCTTGTATCACTTGCTAGCTCTATGTGGAGTCATGCGCTTGTATCTCAAGCAAGTCTACAAATGCTACTACAGCCATAGGAGCATTACTTAGGATAGGGATTGACTCAGCAAACCAGAAGTATAAATGTAATTGAATTACTTGGCATTTAATTGCAAAAAAGTTGAAAGAGTAAAATAATATTGATTTTCCATCCAACATGGCCCAAAATGATTTTTATTTTTTGCTCTTTAAAACCAGAGCAAGGGTTTGGGGATACTGCCCCCAGCAGAGTCAAGGGGCGTGGGGTCCAAGGGCAGCGACCTCAACACATTCCCTGTCGTGATACGGGACAAGGTTGAGGGGCGGAGCTCCCGCCACCAAGCCCAAATTAAAGCCTTTGAGACCACACAAACCTTCATGGTGCATGTCATTTTTCATAATTTTATCACTTTTAAATAGCCTTCAAAAGTCCCCCAAACCCTTCAAAAAGTGCTTCACTTTTATGCTTTTACATTTGAGCATTTTTCATTCTTTATTTTTTTCCCTGATTTTTATTGACTTGGTCGAGTCTTCCCAACGGGACTTGCCGGGTACCCAGGTCGCGAGTCCTCATGACTTGTTTTCACCTGCTCACCTTGGGACTCGCCAAGTCTTGGAGAGTCTCTGTGAGTCCTGTAACACTGCTTGTGAGTGGTCTTATTAATACTAATCAGGATTTGCTTGTATTTGGGTTTTTTCTTAATAATTTACATAAAGGTTTCTACTGTACGTTGCATCAATAATTTTCAGTTTTCAGAATGCTGTAATAATAGTTATATCATATGAAGTGTATGGGTTCAGTTGCTTGATTTTGGTATTTATTTAAATATTTAAATATTGCAAAGTCAGAATATACAAAAAAATTCAGAGTTTATGAAAATACCCAAAAGAGGCACTACAGGTAGGAATACAAGAATTTGTTATTTAACAAGGATTTGTATTAGCTAAGCTCGTAGCTGGAACAGGATAGTGCATAATGCCTTGATAAAGAAGCAAAGCTGATACTCTCTCAAAGTTTTACGTTTAAACAAGTTATCCACGAAACAAAGTTGGCACTGTGAAAGCTATCAATGCTTCTAAGCAAGTCTTCTTATTATACTTTCTGAATACAAAAGTTACATCTACTTCTATTGGCATAATCTTAAACTTGCTCCATTGCACTTACAATGTTTGTACACTAAGCAAATAATAAACAAAGTCTGCTTTGCAAAAATTAGGCCATGATTATCACTGGTGCTCATTTAAACTTTTGACAGAAATTATAAAGAAATTGTCATGAACTGGAATGTCATTTGTTTTGGAAATTCTCAGAAAAATGTCAGAATTAAGATAGTGTATGTTCCTATGCATGTATTTATGTAGCAATGAATTTCTGTCTGCACAGCCACTGGAAAGAACCTGTCTAAGAGACATTGTGTCTACAGCTTAGGAAACCAATCTTCCACATGCTACTATATGATATTATAAACTGTTATGTAGAAAGGAAGAATTGCTTTAAGACTACGTAATCAGAGTCGACCTATAGAAAATGTCCATTTTGGAGGGATTCGCCCCTCCTCTCTCTACTTGTCTATGATTGTGCATGCAATTTCCGAAGAATCTGAAAAACACTGCAGAAAGAGTATGGTACAAATAGAATCACTAATAATACCTTAGCAATGGTCCGTTTAGCACCCAAAGCTTGTTGATTCTCTTGCAATTCTGAAGCCAAATTTGACAGTGTTAAAAGACTAAAAGTTTCATAGTGTATTTTCCTTGCAAGCTTACACAAAAATCAAGTTGAGGAAACAAAGTAATGCAGAGTGGTAAACAATTCCAGCACATCCAGATTTCCAAACCAGAACATAAAACTAGATAGAAAAATATGTTTCAAAAATCTAAGCTTTTTATTGTGGTTTTGCCTTAAGAGAAACAAGTAGAAGCTATAAAACAATATAGGTTCATGGTATTGATTTTTAAATACAAGGAACCTTGATTACTTTTGGGTGGTTTAATATCAATTGAAATAAACAAAATTTTCAACCAACAATCATCAGACAAATTTTAAATTTATGATAAGCAAATGGCACTGATAGAT
The DNA here is from genome assembly GCA_027924645.1 of Cunninghamia lanceolata. Lineage (NCBI taxonomy): Eukaryota > Viridiplantae > Streptophyta > Pinopsida > Cupressales > Cupressaceae > Cunninghamia > Cunninghamia lanceolata. The sequence continues at coordinate 14,741,985 of BSBN01000822.1, read as the reverse complement.
GAACAATACTAGAGATTAAGGTTATCATAGATAGATCAGTTTGATCAGCAAAGGTTGTGCCAAACTTAACCAGGGCTTTCAATGTCAGAAGCCGAATTGGCTATTACAGAAAAAGTGAAAAATAATATAATCCATAACCTACAGCCTTCAAAGATGGTTTTATGTAAGCACTTTCTTCGTACAACAAAATATTGCAATGACATGAATTCTTTTAAAGACAAGCACCTAGAATCAACATTGTCTTTGAAACAACTCCCAATGTGTCATAATGCTATTTCAACAAGCTCTTCTAAACCATGGAAAAGGAATCAACATCCATGTTGAGAAGACATTAATTTTATCATTTTCTTCTCTCTGGTTTTCTACCAAGCCACCATACCACCTCCATTTTTCTTTTAGTTGTATGTATACTTTTCTGAATTGAAAGATCACTTTAACAATTATAAATGGCAACTAGGGTTCAAAAATGCATTTTTAGTCTTATAATTTACCTTATGACCTGCATCACCCTTCACAGTGGGTATGCCTGCAGTATTATTATTTTGGCTTTCAACCTTCTGTAAGGTTTTACTGTTTTACTTCTTATTCCTCTTAAGGAATTCATCCAAGACAGCAAAATATGCTTTAACTTTTTCATCTTGTACACTTTTATTGTAGCTGTTTGTATATTTGTCAGAATTAAGACAACAAGAACTTTTAGAATAAAAATATGGCAATGACTAGAATACCATTTCAAAACACAAAAGAACTTTTACATAGAACAGTTTGACACAATAGCATCCACCCCCTTGGGAAAACTGGAAAGGCCATGTTGCAACCCCTACTGATAGCTCAAAGAAAATTAAAACATAAAACATCGACTAGCATCAAAACACACAAATTTGATTCCACTTTACTTAATTTAGTCACCAGCCTTCTCTCAACGTACATCTGTTTAACATGGGATTCTGGTATAATAATTAATTTGCACTTTGGGACACCAATTCAAACTTCAAAATATATTTAAGACCTTTTACAACTTCAAGGTCACCAACCCCATATAGTTATGCCATGTAATATTGGATGACGTTTTTCCCAAATATCCTTTTACAACTTTGAGGTCCCCAATCCCATATGATCATGCAAGATGGGTAAAGTTTTTCCCAATAGACACATCTACATTCATGAGAATGGAAATGGGGGGAGGATTTAAATCAAACCTTTTGAACAACTGACAATAACACAAGCAAGCATCTATAAATAATCAATAGAACACTTGAACACCATTTAAAATAGGAAAATGTGTTGAAAGCTTATATAAGTAACAATTTGGCTTGTTCGAATTGCGTAACTGTAAATATCTAAGGCATCACTTTGAGCTAAACCTCTCATTGCAAACTCTCAATCCATTGTCCTGTTGTGACCTAATCACACATCGCCCCATTGCAAATGGGGACCCCCTTTTTTTTGAGCTCTGATGCTTTGCATTTAGTTTTGGATGATGTCTTAGGTTCGTTTCCTCTGCCAATCCAACAATAAGTCTCTCTCCTAGAAGGTTTTTGCTTTATAACTAGAGGTCTCATCTGGAACATGAACTAACAGTAATGAAGAGTCTTGATCAAATTCCATCCAAATAATGAACACTGAGACCAATCCTGATGTATGTTTGAGATTGTAATGTCCCCTTCTACGCAGTTCAACTTTTTTCGTACCCTGCACACAAATTCAACTTGCACAAAGAGAACATTAGGACATAATTCATTTCTATATCTTATAAATTCATATTCTTCTATTATTCATTATAGTTAAGATCATATATCTTTGCATATTCCTATCACATCCATCATAATAAACATTTCTTCTTCTTCATAAGGATAATAAACATTTCTTCTTCTTCATAAGGATAGTAAACATTTCTTCTTCTTCATAAGGATAATAAACATTTCTTCTTCTTCATAAGGATAGTGAGATAGGTATGAGTGACTATCATGGGCTTGGTATTCCTTTGTCTTAAGTGGGAATAATCCACATCTTAAGCAAAGGCCTTCATATATCTTTGGGTGTGACCCCAAAGCCTTCATAAGTAATCCTTAGGTTTTACCCTAAGGCCTTCATATATAATCCTTAGGTTTTACCCTAAGGCCATATTAATCTTTAGGTATTAACCCAAAGCCTTCTCCTTAGGTTATTAGCCTAAGGCCATTAATAATCTTTAGGTATTACCCTAAAGCCTTCTCCTTAGGTTATTAGCCTAAGGCCATCAATAATCTTTAGGTGTTACCCTAAAGCCTTCTCCTTAGGTTATTAGCCTAAGGCCATTAATAATCTTTAGGTGCTACCCTAAAGCCTTTTCCTTAGGTTATTAGCCTAAGGCCTTCTCCTTAGGTGATCAGCCTAAGGCCATTAATAATCTTTAGGTGTTACCCTAAAGCCTTCTCCTTAGGTTATTAGCCTAAGGCCATTAATAATCTTTAGGTGTTACCCTAAAGCCTTCTCCTGAGGTTATTAGCCTAAGGCCATTAATAATCTTTAGGTGTTACCCTAAAGCCTTCTCCTTAGGTTATTAGCCTAAGGCCATTAATAATCTTTAGGTGTTACCTAAAGCCTTCTCCTTAAGTGGTGAGCCTAAGGCCTTCTCCTTAGGTTATTAGCCTAAGGCCATTAATAATCTTTAGGTGTTACCCTAAAGCCTTCTCCTTAGGTGGTGAGCCTAAGGCCATTAATAATCTTTAGGTATTACCCTAAAGCCTTCTCCTTAGGTTTTACCCTAAGGCCTTAATTAATCTTTATACTAAACATAAATTAAATATACATACAAATCTTGCATTTATACATACAAATATACTTACCTGCTGAAACTTTTATTTACCTCTTATTCTTTTCTTTGTGCAGGTTTGATTTATTATGGAGCTTTTGATTTATATTGGTTGTTTTGGATTGCTGAGTCTATCTTTCGTTGTATTCTCTTATTGTTGAACTTATAATTATATTACCGAATTTTCTTTTCTTCTGATGATGTTTTCCTTTTATCTCACAACCTTTATTTATTTCCCTTTCAAGGGATATATTCAAAGAGGCATGTCTCTTATTATTTTTATTACTTTATATTAATTCCTTTTTGTGGTAAAACTAGTTCTAACCATACGTAACTCCGTTATCATAAGAGGATAGGTTAAAAGATGTTTATTTATTTTATTTATATTTATATTATAATAAATGATATATTATATATTTTATATTATTTATACTATATCATTTATATCATAATAAATGATATATGATTTATATTATATTATTTGTATTTATATTATTAGATATATTTATAATATATTATATATTTATATATATTGTTATTTATAATATGGATAAAATATTCATACAATAATATTATTTATTAAATAATATATAATGTATGTAATTATTTCTATCATCCGAAATAATATTTTACAAACCCTCTTTATCATGTTCAAATCTTTACTTTAACAGTGTCTTGATATGGGGACATGACAACCCTCCCCACTCAAGATTGCTTGTCCTCAAGCAACCATAATTAGGTATCCTATAATATTTTATAACATTATTTTTTTTTATTGGCTTTATAACATTATAATTTATTGAGGTTTATGTACACAATAAATATTTTGAGCTAGTTGTTTACATATACATATATTTTAATTTATTTATACACAATAAATATTTTGAACTAGTTGTTTACATATATTTTAATTGTTTTTTCTCATGCCATTTCAAGCCGTAGGTTACCCATAGAGATATTTTAATTATTTTATTTTACTATTTCATTTAGTATATTTATTTAATGTAATTTTAAGAGTTATTTTATTCTTATTTATTTTTTACCTTATTTACTCATTACTTATTACATATTTGTAAGTAAATTTTAATTGTTTAATATTGCATCATAACATATTTAGTAGATTTTAATGTTTTAATGTTGCATATATATATTTAAATATTTAAATATTTTAGCAATGTATTAAACACCATTATCCAGCGATTCATGAAATTCATTCCTACCATTTTCATTGATTTTTATTTTTTTTATTTTTTATTATTTTTATTTTATTTTATTTTATTTTTTAATTTTTAACTATTATTCACAGGATGGCAGGATCACTGCTCTGATACCACTTGTAATGTCCCCTTCTACGCAGTTCAACTTTTTTCGTACCCTGCACACAAATTCAACTTGCACAAAGAGAACATTAGGACATAATTCATTTCTATATCTTATAAATTCATATTCTTCTATTATTCATTATAGTTAAGATCATATATCTTTGCATATTCCTATCACATCCATCATAATAAACATTTCTTCTTCTTCATAAGGATAGTAAACATTTCTTCTTCTTCATAAGGATAGTGAGATAGGTATGAGTGACTATCATGGGCTTGGTATTCCTTTGTCTTAAGTGGGAATAATCCACATCTTAAGCAAAGGCCTTCATATATCTTTGGGTGTGACCCCAAAGCCTTCATAAGTAATCCTTAGGTTTTACCCTAAGGCCTTCATATATAATCCTCAGGTTTTACCCTAAGGCCATATTAATCTTTAGGTATTAACCCAAAGCCTTCTCCTTAGGTTATTAGCCTAAGGCCATTAATAATCTTTAGGTATTACCCTAAAGCCTTCTCCTTAGGTTATTACCCTAAGGCCATCAACAATCTTTAGGTGTTACCCTAAACCCTTCTCCTTAGGTTATTAGCCTAAGGCCATTAATAATCTTTAGGTGCTACCCTAAAGCCTTTTCCTTAGGTTATTAGCCTAAGGCCTTCTCCTTAGGTGATCAGCCTAAGGCCATTAATAATCTTTAGGTGTTACCCTAAAGCCTTCTCCTTAGGTTATTAGCCTAAGGCCTTCTCCTTAGGTTATTAGCCTAAGGCCATTAATAATCTTTACGTGTTACCCTAAAGCCTTCTCCTTAGGTGGTGAGCCTAAGGCCTTCTCCTTAGGTTATTAGCCTAAGGCCATTAATAATCTTTAGGTGTTACCCTAAAGCCTTCTCCTTAGGTGGTGAGCCTAAGGCCATTAATAATCTTTAGGTGTTACCCTAAAGCCTTCTCCTTAGGTTTTACCCTAAGTCCTTAATTAATCTTTATACTAAACATAAATTAATCCTTATTGTAAAAGTGTTGTTCCAACCTCATGGCCAATTAAACAACACAAATACTTAATTTAGATGTGTTATATGACCTCTTTAATGGCTGCCACCTACTTATTCACGCAGTATGCAACCCTTCACATGAATAAAATATGCTACATGCATTGCATGCAATTGTAAAGCTTCTAATCAGGCCACTAATATGTTGTACTGTGCTTGCTAGGAGTCAACTGAATGTTTCTTCCTACTTCTTGAGTGGAATTAAGAAGCCTTTCCTACTTAATGTTTCATGAATTACTTTTATTCTTTGTGGTAGATTGATTTATGAGCTTGTAAGAATTGAACTAGTAATGGAACATTCAAACACTCACAAAAGAGATATAACACAAGATTTACCCCAGGGAAACCCAAAATTGGAGAAAACTCTAGCAAATGGATGACTAGCTTCATCTGGTCCACTATGAGCATGCAGTTACAGGTTTGTTGCCTTCATGAGGCTTTCATGGATACTAATTACAGTCAACAACATCCTAACCACTGCATATTTACTCTACAATTCAGTTGAGAAGTGTCCATCACATCTCAATTCACCAACTAGCACAGTGCACACTCAACTAGCCGGTCCAAATGTTCATCCTCGGACCTAATGGCTATGAAAACGGCTAAAACATCTCCTATGCCTTCTTGGGAAACAGCATACCCCTTTAGACATGTTCTAGGCTCAAATTGGAAGCCCAAATGAAGACAATACAAAGACAAAATATTTGCCCATCGCCTACTCTTCTTGCACATTCAAAATGGACAAAAACACTGGTTCATGCAGATTGGATGTTACGAAACCACCCCTTCAATGCTTAATTTATCCTTTATCTTCTGGAAGTCATAAATTTTGCATATGGATGTGTTGATGATGTTTTTGTGACAACAACAACAATAGAATAAAACACCAAGTGCTCTATCCTCTATTGAACAAAGCTTCTCGAATGCTGAACTATGTGATCAACCAAGAATGCTCCAAGGTTCCTTTGATGTCAGATCTTGACTTGCACGTGGATAGCCTCAGTGAATAGATGTGATATTGCTGCTAATCACAAAGGGACTTATGCTAAATTCCTCCTTTTATATGAACATGGATGAAATTCCCTACTCCTTAGTGTTGTGACCTAATCACACATCGCCCCATTGCAAATGGGGACCCCCCCTTTTTTTGAGTTTTGATGCTTTGCATGAAGTTTTGATGATGTCTTAGAGCTATTTCATGATGAAGTCAGTGGTGTTTGAGTCCTATAGTCCCCTGATGACCTGATCCTGATGTTTGAGCTCCTGAAAATGACTAAGTCCGGTATCCTAATCCTGAAGATCCTGAAAATTGGCTAAGTCTGAAATCTGGTGGATACTCAAAAATCTAGAATCGGCATGTTAAATCCGGTGGATTTGAGACCTATCTCAAACATCCTGAAAGGTATATTGAAAAATATTTAAACTTATACTTAAATATATTTTTCAATATACCTGACCTTGGGGACTTTTGGTTTTGGGCGCGAATTTGCTTGAAGACCTTGGGCGCATTTTCCCATTTGCAGAGACCCAAACCAGCGCCTAAAATTGAGATTCATATGTGCGCCTAGAGTAGAACACACTTCCAACCTCTCCTAGATAGGCGCCTTGATTGAAATTGGCATAAGAGACCTTAATCATCAAAGAATTCGACAAAAGAATGATCCACAAGTGTTAGGAGCCTTTTTCATGTTCAAATGATCATCAGATAGCGCCTTGAGTTGAAGTGAATGATCTTAGGCGCCCATTCCTTGTTGCTCCTACCAGTTTTAGGCGCCTTGATGCGGGATAGAGTTTAAATCATTATTGAAGGCGCCTAAGGATGAGGTGGTCTCACAGGGGTATAATCAAGTGTTGAAGAGCCTTAAAGATGTCAACAATAAGCAAATTCAAGTCTAGGCGCCCTTCATGCATTAAACTAACTCAAAGTTGCGCCTTAGCATGAAAAAGCATGATATGTTTAAACTAACTCCAATCGTGATGTTTGAGATCCTGAAAATGACTAAGTCTGGTAGCCTGAAATCCTGAAACACTGAAAAATTGACTAAGTCTGAAATCTGGTGGATCCTCCAAATTCTATAATCTACATGTTGAATCCAGTGGATCTGAGACCTATCTCAAACATCTTGAAAGGTATATTGAAAAATATTTAAAGTATAAGAAATTCAATCTCTCAACTTATACTTAAATATATTTTTCAATATACCTTACGCTCTGAGACTTCCACTTCTGGGCGCGAATTTACTCCAAAAGGTTGGGCGCATTTTCTCACCTCTGCAAACATCATTTTTGCACCTAAAATTGAGATTCATATGTGCGCCTAGGAGAGAATACATTTTCAACCAGCGTTAAATTGGGCGCCTTGATTGAAAATTTGTCAAAAGACCTCAAGAATTGAAAATTTCACAAAAATAAGACAAAAGTTTGGGCGCCAATTCATCCCTTAAGTTTAGGCGCATTCTGCATGTGTAGCCACCATTTATGGGCGCCTTGATGAGAGATGAGAGATGAGGTCCAAGTCAATTATAGATGGCGCCTAAAGAGACATCTCCTTCCTTAAGACTCTGGGATTGATTTAAGTCCACAAAACCCACATTATGAGTTAGGCGCCAATTTCACACTCAAATGATCATTAACTTGCGCCTTGAGTTGAAGTGGATAAGTATAGGCGCACTTTCCTACCTCTGCCACCCCAATAGGCGCCCTAGGGAAAATCATTCAAAAAACATGCATCTACTTTGGCGCCTTGAAGAGAATCACTCAATCCATATCAAAAGGTTGGGCGCTTGAAGTATAAAGTCATTCCAAGACATGATTGATCACTTAGAAGTGTAAAATTGCAAGTACAAAGCTTCAAAAGGCAAGGCGCCCTTGCACCTTTATGACAACTCAATTGGCGCCTAAGGAAGAATTTGCATTGAAAAGTATCTTCTGGATGAACCTCATAAGGGGGATTGACTCCTTTAAACTATTATCATTGTTTGAAATCATTTAGAGTGATGAATGTGGGACTAATTTGTGTTAGGCGTTTTTTTGCTCCTCTTTTCACATGTATAAGCGCCTAGAGCTTGAAGAAGGATTATTACATGTTATGAAGTCATTGATATATTGTTTATCTTGTCTTGTAGGGATATCAACAAAGCTAAGGAGTTTTTCAAGAAGTCACCTTCAAGCGGGAACCCCGGAGCTACCTTCATTCAAGGAGTAAAGCCAAGAACTTGTCATTGCAAGAAGAAGCATCATGCTAGCCACCTTTGGAGACCACTTCAAGATCATCATCGAGTTGTATCATTGAGAAGAGTGTTGGTGAATCCAAGGAATCATCTGAAGGACAAGCACCTCACCTTCAAATTGCAGAGGAAACATCAATTTCATCATGTTAGATCACATCAAGTTCAAGTATACTTCATCGAGTTGCATCATGTCCGGAGATTTCCATCTATCCCTTCAAGTTCCATTCAAGTATCAACTAGCTTCTTCATCAATCGTTGCTTCAAGGTCAACATGGCAAGTACACTACTTCATCTTCATCATATCATCATGTTCAAAGACATTCATCCTTCATAGTTTCAAGTTCCTCCCGAATCTTCAAGTCACAGAGAGTCTCTTACTCCATTATCCAAGAAGCAGCATCATCATCTCCTACTACTCTACATGAAGATGCATCAAGGAAGATCGACTTACCTACCTGCAAGAAGAAAGAATCACAGAGTTAGTCAAATGAGCTACAAGCATCATACATATCCTACTTACAATGAACAAGGCAAGATCAACAAGATACATATCAAGTGTTCCTCATCAAAAGCAATCACATCAAAGACATCACAAGATGATATAATTTGGGAATATGCTGAAGTGGCACCTAGGTGGCGAGTACACCTTATCACCCAATCACAAGTCGCCACATCATTTCAACTACATTCAATGTATCATTTAATAAAAGAAGCCAAAGGGACGCCTATGTAGAAGATGTTTTAAATGATTTCATCTTATCCTTATCACATTGGAAAACGTGCCTTCATTGCCTCTCTTTTGTACTAAAAATAGAAAGTTGTAACTACCTACTAAGGTGGCATGATCTGAGCCCTTGGCTATCAAATTGATCTAAGCCATTCATTGTAAACTTGGACTACTATATAAAGGCCTTGTTGCCTCATTTGTAAGAGAGTAGACTAGAGATATAGTTTTGTAGGAGTAGAATAAGAGAGACTCTCGAAATTTCCTGAGAGTACTTGAAATTGTTGTAAATATTTCTCAAGGTTAATGCAAAAACATTGGAGCTTTGTTTGGTGTTAAGTGTTATCTTGTGGAATTACATGGTCTCTTGTACTTTGATGAAATGAAAGATGTTTCAAGTAGATTAGAAGTAGATTGGAAGCTCTCTGATGTGATGTATGTTGTATTGAATATTTGATCAACTCCTAGCTCATGCTTTTAACATTTATCGCTGGTGAAGTGTTGTGTAAAGCTAGTCTGAGCCTCATTTGCTTGAGTTCGATTGTGTATGCTTGTTTGAGCTGCGCCATTCGATGGGTGCTTGTGTAAGCTTTCATGATTTGAAAACCATTCACGTACCTTAAGAGATTGCACCAACTCCATGTAGTTGTAGGCATCCTTGGCGAAGTGGAGTTAGGTTAATTCAGGAGTTTGTCTGTTCATGCATCATCATTGCTTCATTGACCTTAGATTAGCTCCCTGAACTCTATCCTTTTTCCTTTTTTATCATTGAAACCTTGTATATAAATCATCCACACTGAAGGAGGAATAAGCTAAATGAAACATGAAGAAGTCTAATGTAAGTCCCTTTGTGATTATCAGCAAGATCACATGTAATCACTGAGTTAACCCATCATAAATCATAATAAAAAGGAACCTTGGAGTTACTTCACTGGATCACATTATTCAGCCTTTGAAGAGCTTTATTCAAGAGAGAGTGGGATACTCTAGTGTTTTACTCTATTGTTGACTTGTCGAAAAACAAACATCAACACTTAAATGTGAATGAATGGAACTTCTTCAAATGGACTATGAAAGAAAAGGCAAAAGATAAGGGTTAAGAGAATCTAATCTAAGGGCAATGAATGATGAATCATGTTCAAATAGACAAATTCCTTGAACCAAGCCTTGCTTTGCCATGAGATCAACAACTACACGAAGTTGGTGCAATCTTCAAAGGGAAATGAAGGATTTTCAAATTGCAAACATGCATCCAAATACCCACAACTGGCGCAACTCAAATGAACATCCACAATCGAACTAAAACACATGAAGGTTTAGACTAACTTTGCATTGTGAATTGCAAGCCACAAGTCACAAAAAGTATGAACATGAAGGAATTCATCAAATATCTCATCATAAATCCATCATATCAATGAACTTCTAATCTACTATCTAAGCTACTTGAAAACATTTCTCAATCATCTGCAAGAATTTGAAACCATGCGAACATTCCATAATCACATAAAATCACTATGAACAATCAACAATGAGCTTGTATTGATCAAGGAAGTAATTTTACAACAATTTCAGAATATCTCTTCAATGACTTCGAAGATTCTCCTCTACTCTACTCCTATTCTAACAGCATCTACTCCTACTCTATTATAACAACTCTAATTCTCTTGAATATCCCTTACAAATGAGAGAAGTGAGCCTTTTATAGACTCCAAAAATTACATGAATGGCCAGGATTGATTTGCAAATTGATGGCCAAGATCTTGCCACATCAACAATTAGTTACAACAACTTGCTATTTTTAGCAAAAGTAAAAGTTGACACAAGTTGTGTACATAAAAACTCATAGGCAATGAAGGCACGTTTTCCAAGGTGATAAGCATGGATTGGAATCTTTGAGAATCTCCAGCATGGACGCCCTCTTGAACCTCTTCTTTGTTGTATATTCATCAAACTTGGACGGGTGATGCGGCAGGATGGGATTGCATTGGTGACGTGCATATGCCACCTCAGCATCTTGCGAACCAGTTTGATCTTTTCCGTGTTCACACTGCTTGGAATATTTCCCAAATTTTATCATCTTTCCAGAAAGTCTTTGAACTTGGATTTTCACCTCTGGAACTTAACTGCTTGAACTTGAAACTTGGGAATTTTTGAATTTCTTCATGTAATTGATGGACTTTCTTGATGCTTATGTTCATTCTTCATCTTGTGACGTTTGTTCTTGTGCACGATTCAACTTTGGATTGTTGAAGTAGATGATTCCTTGTGCGTGAATTCTTAGAGTAGACCTTATGATGTTCGCTCTTGATGAAGTGGAAGGCTCTCGATCGTGGAAGTGATCTTCATTTTCGGATGATGGAGCTTGCAAGGTGGTGATGAAGTTCTCCTTCACTCCGGCGATGAAGTCTCATTTTGATGTTGGACTTTGGAATGTATATTCTTGTTGCTAGCCTTCTTCTTCCATGGATGATCTCGATGCTTGATACGACCTTGTCTTGGATAGATTCGCCTTCCTTGGATGTAAGGTGAATGAGTTTGATGATGCCTTGACTCTGGATGCTCCTCTTGGACAGCTCGCCTCCAAATTCTTTAGTCTTTCCGCTTGATCTTCATTCACATATATTTGTCCCAAGTGTCGCTCTCCTTCAACACACTCCATACATCATCAACCTACAAGTAAAATCACCTCAAGTTAATATATTCACATGATACTTGATATAAAGGGAAAATAATAATAAATCTTATTCTCCATGCCAATGTGGGATAAAATCATCCTTTTGAAGCAATTTTCCGCATACATTTATCCAAACTACTTAAATTTAATGCAAGGAAGTCATACAAAACCTTAAGTATTTTTCACTCAATTCAATCCTTTTATGTAAATTTTCTGCGAAATCTGAATTTTTATATGCAGGTCTGATTTTTTCTGCTCTGAATTTTCTGCTTTTTCAGTTTGAATTGGATGAGAAGTGAAGAAATCCTTCTCTCCCTTGACACGCTCACTTATTAACCTTTTGTCTTTATGAATTTGGCTTTGTTCCTTGAATGAAATCTGCCCTTTTTTGTTGAAATTCAGCTCTGCTCTGCTGCTGATCTGATTATTTGTTTTGAAATTCACTGTGAAAAATGAGGATTTAAACCTTCTTTTATAGCATTTAAACTTCACCTTCTAGTGCAGGTCGGCCAACTCATGACAATAAAAAACCCAATGTTTCCTCTCCTAGGCCGACCTCTTCCATATGCTGGGCGAATTTGATGTTTTGGTAAGGGACTTTAAGGGCGGAAATTTCTTGTGTATGAGCATTATGCTGTAATGTCCCCTACTTAGCCCAATCAGTTGTTGGTTACAGATTAGCCTATCACGGGACTCCTATAGGCTAATGGCAGTGTTTAGGGAGTCAGTTTGGGCACTTACTATTTATAGTAAGTCGTGACAAAGCTAGTTTCTATTTTTAGCAGGGCAGTGCAGGAGCCAGGGCACGAGATTCACGAGGTCGAATCTTCTAGAACATTGTTCGATTTATCACAAGTTAAATTAAATATTTAACTTATTATATTTTAAAGGTGACTTTAAGTTATATTATAACTCAACTTTATAACATGAAGTTGTAACTTGAAGTACAAGTTGTGTGCCTAGGGATGAGCGCCCCCCCTCATGGAGAGATAGGGGGATGATTTAAAATTAAAAATTAATTAAAAAACCCTCTCATCTTGGGCGTTGGAGAAGAAGGGAAATAAAGAGGCAAAAGAGACTTCATTTTTATTGTGCTATGTTGATGAAATTTGCTCACTTTTGAGTTTGTCCTTGCTTTGGAGTTGAGCTTGGCTCTAGGGTTTCGAAGATCGATTTGTAGAGACGAAAACCTTTGCAGATTCGCCTTTCCTCGTCTATGAAAGACTGCATCAAGAGGGGGTTGAGGAGGCTTCATCCAAGAGTCTCACCAGTGCTTTTAGGAAACACATTTTGAGGAGATTTGAGCACGAAATGAAGATATCTTTCCGGAGTTATGATTTGCAGTCAAGAATGAGTTGTTGATGAGCAGATTGAGTACATTGGAGAGCAGATTTGTGGCTGTTTTGGAGCATTAGACCTGGTCGTACATCTTGCTGCAAGCTGTACTCTTTGTGTAGAGTCGTACCTCTTCTAATCTGCAATTTGTCTAATTTTCAGTGGCTGTTATCAATCAAAAAGGGGTCGATTTGGAGCAGAGATCACATTCAGTCCAAAACAGAGGGAAAAGGAGTTTTGCTTGAGTTTCTTGATATTTATTGCTGCTGCAGGGCTGCACTGTGTTGGTGTAGGACGTGGGTAGTCTAGAGGTCTTCCTCCACAATATTGCTTCACCAAACTCTCCCAATCTAAGCGCCTAAAGACTGTATTAACATTGCAGCGATTGGAATTTGTATTCTCCTTGCCTTGTATGGGATTTGAAGTGATTTCTATGGCTTTGTAATGTTGCTACCATTTCCGGCAATCGAACAAGTAGAAGATTTTCAAGTGGGTATTTCATTATAATTAATTTTATTGCATTTTATGATCTGGGTTGCCTTTAGTTTATGCAAATTCATTGTATATTTTCTGGGTTTGTTCATATACTTCATATTTCATACATACAATGCAAAAACCCAACATGCAAAAACGACCCACAAAAACATAAAAAGCAAAACATCAAAAAACACAAAAAAATCAATCAGAGCAAACATATACAGAGGGGTATATGTTACAGTGGTATCAAAGCAGAAAATCTTGCCACCCTGTGGTGTTAAACATGACATGCAAAAGTTGAAACTGAGATATGCGGCCTACAGACAGATATAATTTCAAACTGAGACCAGGAACACAAAACCCACAAAGGACACAGGGAAGAGAGGTACCACAGTTAGAAGAACCTGAGCAACCAGTACTCATAATAGATCCATTTGAGTCGGAGATAGAGGTTGCCGCTACTGAGGACGATTCCCAAGTCTCACGAACAGACCCATTTTCAGGTGAACTACCTCCAGTTACAGAACATACAGAAGAAATGGGTGACAGGGAAGGTTAAGAACCTAGCATGTGCAAGATCCTGAATGTGCTCACCAAGAGCTCATTGGCCTTAGAGAGAGAGTTGAGGGAGTCTAGACAGGAGTTGAGGGAATCACAGGCAGAGATAGCACATACCCTTGAGCAGTTGCTTCCCAGAGATGGAAGAAATAACAAGGATAATCACTGTGATAGGAACAATGACAGTGATAGGCACAAAGACAACGGAGGAGATAGGAACAGGCATAACGTGGGTGATAGACATAATGGTGATAGGGACCAGGGGAACAGGAACAATGGGGATAGGCACCAGGATGATAAACACAGATACAGAGATGATGAGGATGAGGCCTCGGTTACTCACAGAAGGGCTTCACAGTTTACCGCAGGTGATAGACCTGGTATACCAATTTTCGCTCCTAGGAACCAAGTTCCTGAGCAGGATCCCACACAGGCCGAGTTTTAAAAGGAGATTCTGAGGGATTGGAGAGCTTCTAGTGCAGAGTTCAGAGTAGAGATGACCTTTGCGGAGTACTTTGACGTTAGGATGAAGAATAGACCTCGCAGAGGAGGTAAACCTCAGAACCAAGAGTTACAAAAAAAAGTAAGATGACACTTCCCTACATTGATGGATCGGGTAAGACCACCGCCAGAGCTTGGGTCCAAAAATTGGACAGCTACTTGCAGATTAGTCCTATGCCTGAGGAGGACGCCATTACTTATGCAGCCTTGCACTTGGAGGGAGTAGCACATAAGTGGTGGAGCAACGGGAAGGTCACACTGGGTCACGATCAGATTACTTCATACGTGGAGTTTACAGCCAGACTGATCGATAGGTTTGATAAGAAGGACCTGGAGTTACAGTTTAAGGAGTTGGCATAGCTAAGGCAGAGTGGATCATTAGACTCCTACATTTCTAAGTTCCAGAACCTATCTGTTAGGGTCCCTGATATTTCTAAGCATAGATTGGTTATTCTCTTCATTGATGGATTGTCAGACCCACTTCGTGGTTGGGTTAAGGGTTTCGACCCTGTTACACTCCAGGAGGCCATGAAAAAGGCCCGGGACATGGAGTCATCAGTATGGAGGAGCAAGTTTCAGTCTAAGGGGTTTCCACACAAGAGGGACAAGGAGAAGGACAAGAAGCAATTCCATAGAGATGTTGAGCAGCATAAGGACATTAAACAGGTTGACTGATGATCAGCTCAATGAGTATAGGAGGAAGAAACTTTGCTTCCATTGCAAAGAACCATGGGATCCCTCGCATAAGTGTCCACATAAGGCTAAGGCCAAATTGATTGAGTACTATTCAGCCGAGGAGACTCAATCAGAGGCATCTAATTCGGATTCAGATCGACCTTCCGATCATGGAGATAGTGGAGATGAGAGAGCTTCACAACACAGTCCTGGTAGTGGAGGTATTATTGCTTAGCTATCTAGTTTCCAGAAGGTTGGTTCGTTCAGGGTGCATGGTGTACTTGGTGGACAGCGCATTATTACCCTCGTTGATACAGGAGCCACTCATAATTTTATTGAGGGGTTGGTAGCCCGCAAAGGGTTGGAGACAAAGGAATTCGAAGGCTTTAAGGTGATGGTAGCCAACGGATTCAAAATGCAGTGTAGCCGCAAGATAACAGGATTGAAGATCATCATGGGTGATTATGAGTTGGTTGATGACTTCTATGTGGTTGGCATTGGGGATACAGATGTGGTACTTGGCATGCATTGGATGAGCTAGTTAGAGGAATTCACCATGAATGTTAAGAAGATGGAAATGAGGTTTGAATACAATGGGAGAAAAATATGCCTTAGAGGTATATCAGATGGTGGACCTCGAGAGGTATCACTGAAGAGAATGGAGAGGCTATTGAGACATGACCAGGTAGAGTGGGCAGCAGAGTACCTTATTATGCCAGAGTCCCCACCACGACAAAAGGATAGTTATCATCCTGTTATCCAGAAGTTACTATCCAAGCACAGTAAGGTGTTTGGAGATATTCCACCAGGAGTGCCCCCCTAATAGAGGCATAGAGCACGTGATCGAGTTAGAGGATAGGACCAAACCCATCATGATCACTCCATATCTCCATCCAAAGAGGCTCAAGGATGAAATTGAGAAAACCATCAAAGAGCTACTGGAGATGAGACACATTCGGCCCAGCAAGAGCCCATTTGCTTCTGTAGTTGTACTTGTCAAGAAGAAGGATGGGACAATCAGGATGTGCATAGACTATAGGGCCTTAAACAAGAAAACTATCAAAAACAAGTACCCTATCCCGAGGATTGATGAATTGATAGATGAGTTACACGGTGCTCGTTATTTTTCTAAAATAGATCTCAAATTGGGGTACCATTAGATTCGCATGAGGGCAGAGGATGTAGAGAAGACTGCTTTTAGGTGTCATTATGGCCACTTTGAGTTTTTGGTGAAGTCGTTCAATTTGACCAATGCACCTGCTACCTTCAAGAGTTGCATGAACCAGATTTTCAGACAGCAGCTTCGGAAGTTTGTGTTGATCTTTTTCGATGACATTAATTTTCAGCAGGACTTGGGAGGATCACTTGAGACATCTGGAGGAGGTGTTGAGTCTTTTGGAGAGTTGGTCCCTCTACGCCAAAGAGTCCAAGTGTGACTTTGGCATGACAGAGTTGCTCTATCTAGGTCACATTATCAATGCAGATGGCATTAAGGTAGATCCAGATAAGATAAAGGCAATTGTTGATTGGCCCCCACCTACAAACCTCACACAGCTGAAGGGCTTCTTTGGTCTATGTGGTTTTTATAGGAGGTTTGTAAAAGGCTTCTCACAGACAGCAGCACCTTTGACAGATTTAACAAAGGGAGCCTTTGAGTGGTCTGAATCAGCCCAGCAGTGCTTTGATCATTTCAAGCACTTAATGTCCACTTGCCCCGTGCTTGCGATCCCTGATTTCACTAAGCCATTCGAGTTGCAATGTGATGCTTCTGGAGAGGGAATAGGGGCAGTGCTAATGCAGGATAAGCACCCGATAGCATTTGAAAGAAGGAAACTTCGAGGTGTTGAGACGAGTTACTCGGTGTATGACCGAGAGATGTTGGCCATAATGCATGTATTGGCCAAGTTCAGGCCTTATCTGGTTGGAGGTAAATTCATAATCAAAATAGATCATAACAGCATCAAATATTTTATAAACCAGAAGGATCTGAATGACCGGCAACAGAAGTGGGTAAGCAGGTTACAGGCATATGATTTTGACATTGAGTATGTCAAAGGGAAGAGGAATATAGTTGCAAATGCCTTATCACAAAGACCTCACTTATGCTTAGTTGGGGAGATCTCTGCTGATTGGAGAGAGCTGATTATAGCAGAGTATGCTAAGGACTCTTGGGCAACAGGAGTCATTGAGGGCACCACTATTGATGAGAGATATTCTATAGTGAATGACTTGATTATTTACAAGGACAGGATATTCTCGATGCCTAATTCACAGTTCGAACATAAGGTGATTATTACAGCCATTACCTATTCCCAACCAAAAATGGGAATGTATCTCCATGGGGAAGGACTATATATATGTGGTGGTCGATAGACTCACCAAATTTGCACATTTCTTTGCAATTTCAGCAACCTTTACAGTTGCTCAGGTGGCTGATTTGTTCGTCAGGGAGATATTCAGGTTACATGGGGTACCCAGAAGCATAGTCAACGACAGGGACAACAAGTCCTGAGTTTATTTTGGTAGGAGTTATTCAGATTGTGTGGTACAGAGTTGACTCCTAGCACCAGCTACCACCCACAGACAGATGGCCAAACAAAGGTGGTGAACAAATGGCTAGAGGGGTACCTACGCAACTATGTTTCGGGGCAGCAGAAGGCCTGGATCAAATGGTTGTATCTACGGGAGTACTGTTACAACACTACTCATCATATGTCGATTCAGATGACTCCTTTCAGGGCACTGTATGGTTATGATGCCCCATGCTTCATAGATCTCTTGCTTGGTGATAGTCGGGTGCCTAAGGCAAAGGACCTTTTGCAGGACAGCCAGGACATCTTGAGGGAACTTAAGGAGGATATATAGCAAGCATAGAATCAGCAAAAGTTATATGCTGATCAGCACCGAGTGGAGAGGAGTTTTGAGGTTGGAGACATGGTGTATTTGAGGCTCTAGCCCTACAGGTAGTTCACTCTCAAGAAGAGTGGAGCAGAGAAGCTGAAACCCAGATTTTATGGTCCTTTCAAGATTATCAGAAGAGTGGGTGAAGTGGCATATGAGCTTGAGCTACCATCAGACAGCAGGGTGCACAATGTATTCCATGTTTCCAGGTTGAAGAAAGCTCTTGGCCACAACATAATTCCTTCAGCTGAGCTTCCACCATTGGATGAGGAAGGGAAATTGATCTTAGAACCAGAGGCTATCATTGACACCTAGGAGAGACACTTGAGGAAACGGGTTATCAGAGAGTACTTGATCAAATGGAAGAAATTGTCAGTGGAGGATGCCACCTGGGAGAGTGCGTAGATATTGCAGCACCCTAAGCATTTTAGGGAGGGTGGACTGTAATGTCCCCTACTTAGCCCAGTCAGCTATTGGTTAGAGATTAGCCTATCACGGGACTCCTATAGGCTAATGGCAGTGTTCAGGGAGTCAGTTTGGGGACTTATTATTTATAGTAAGTCGTGACAGGGCTAGTTTCTATTTTTAGCAGGGCAGTGCAGGAGCCAGGGCACGAGATTCACGGGGTCGAATCTTCTAGAACATTGTTCGATTTATCATAAGTTAAATTAAAGATTTAACTTATTATATTTTAAAGGTGACTTTAAGTTATATCATAACTCAACTTTATAACATGAAGTTGTAACTTAAAGTACAAGTGTGCCTAGGGATGAGTGCCCCCCTCATGGAGAGATAAGGGGATGATTTAAAATTAAAAATTAATTAAAAAGCCCTCTCATCTTGGGCGTTGGAGAAGAAGGGAAATAATGAGGCAAAAGAGACTTCATTTTGATTATGCTATGTTGATGAAATTTGCTCACTTTTGAGTTTGTCCTTGCATTGGAGTTGAGCTTGACTCTAGTGTTTCGAAGATCCATTTGCAGAGACGAAAACCTTTGCAGATTTGCTTTCCTCGTGTATGAAAGATTGCATCAGGAGGGGGTGAGGAGGCTTCATCCAGGAGTCTCACCAGTGCTTTCAGGAAACACATTTTGAGGAGATTTGAGCACGAAATGAAGATATCTTTCCGGAGTTATGATTTGCAGTCAAGAATGAGTTGCATTCTCCCTATGTGAAGGGATTTTCCTCCATTTTCTTGCCCTTGAACTTTTACATTCTTCCTTTCAAATTTCACTTTTCCTTAGCGAATTTCCAATATTTTCAAATGAATTTTGCATTAGATCTTCATAAATTTTGAAATGGGTTTTCAAAAGATAGTTAAAATGAACACTTAATCTTGTTGAGCGCATTTTCCCTATGCCAATGGATTTTCCCTCATCTTGGATTTTGCAAATTTTCATGACTTGGATTTCTCTTCTTCAAACTTCATGGAAGCAAACTCTTTCTCAAAGCTCTTGGAATTGAATGGATTTTCTTCATGTTGAAAGAACTTTTAGGCGCATTTTCCTTGGACAAGTGGAATTTGTGCTCCCCACTCTTAGGCATTTTCATTATCAATTTTCAACTCCTTTCACTTCTTTGACATGGACACTTAGGGATTTCAAATAATTTCAGTGTATTTTGAAGGATTTCAAGTGATTTTAGCAAAGGTGATCTTGAAAGCTTATCCTCATGTGAGCGCATAATCCTCATGTGGAAGGATTTTCCACTCTTCACTTGAACTTGTCATTTTAACTATCATTCCACATTGCGGACTTCTCTAATTCTTTGCATTAGATCTTCATGGAATTGAAGGTGATTTCAAAACTTGTTGATAGCACTCGCTTGGCTTGAGCAGATCTTGTTCGTGTAGGAGGAATTTCCCTAAGCTCATTCTCCTCCTTAGTATGCAATATGTGCTCCCCTTCATACTTAGTTTCTTTCTCTTGACCCTTTTCAACCTTAGGCATTCTCCTTGAACCTTTTCAAATTCCTTCTCACTCCCTTGGCGAATGGAATCTCCTCAAAAGCCGTTGATGATTAATGAATGTTCTTTGGGAGGTGCTTGCTTGTAGGTGCATTCTCCCTCTTGATGAGGATTATGCGACCTCTATACTTAGGCGAATTTCTTACCTTTTGCATTGGATCTTGATTGAGACTAGATGAAGTTAACATCTCCTTCAAAGTTTATTGTGTTTTGTTCAAAATGGTAGACTTGAAAATGGCACATTTCCTCATAGGTAAGAATTAGCGCTCTACCCTGGGCATTTGCATTTCTAAACCTTCAACTTCATTCACTCCCTTGGCATGGATTCTTTAATGAAGCTTTTCTTCTATATGTTGTTCCCATGAATTTCCTTCTAGGATGACTTCAACTTTGTCGCATTCCTCATACCCCTTCATGATTTCTCTCTCCAACATGTCCAGATGAGTGATCTCCTCAAGCGTGAATTCCTCATTAATGAGGATTTTCCTTCGTTTCGACATCAATCCTTACTTAGGTGAATTTCTTCAAGGTTTTTACATGGATTTCAAGAATTCACCTGAGGAAGGATAATCTTACATTGCTTTGACTCCCAAAATATGGACCTTCATTAGGGCGCATAATACTCATGGTCAAGGATTTTCCACTCTTCCCAAAAATTTTCTAAGTGTTGAAACGACTTCTTGAAGGGAACTTCCAAGGATCTTCACTGTTCAAACTTTCATTGCATGACTATCTCCTTTCCGAATGCATCTTCTCTCAGGGCGCAAATTCCTTGTTGGTGAGGATTCTCCACCTTTCACACTTAGTCAATTTCAAAGGATTTCTCATTTCTTTCAACTTTCTTAAGCAATTTCTTATGGTTTTCTCATGCATTCTCATGACTTTGACTAAGGAGAGTAATATTCCATTATCTTGACTCCAAAGATGAGATCTTCATTAGGGCGCATTATCCCCATGAGCAAGAATTTTGCGCTCCCACTCTTGGATTCTTCATTTCATCTCCGCATTTGACAAACACTTGACACATTCCTAATGCACTCTTCAAAGGTTTGAAGTGTCTTAATGATTTATCTCATGCAATTCGAAATGCAACTTCAATTCTTAAGTCAGCGAATTCTCCTCTTCCTAGGGCACATTCTCCCTCTTGGTGAGGACTTTCCCTCATTCCTTGGCGCATAATCCTCTTGTATGAGGATTTTCCACTCAAGGTCCAAGACATCAATTTTTTGACTTAGCCATTTTTTCAGTAGCCGGGGTGGAAGTATATTTAATATTGAATTTCCTATACTTTAAATACTTTGAAATATACTTCCAAGATGTTTGAGATAGGTCCTGGATCCATGAGATTTAACATGCAGATTCTAGATTTCTAAGGATCCACCAGATTTCAAACAGTCAGTTTTTCAGGATCTCAGAACATCAAACTTCAGGATATCAGACTTAATCAATTTCAAGAGTTCAATTTCCACAGAGACCCTTGAGCAAGAACTTGACGAGACACAGGCAAATCTAAACTTCCAAACTTACAAACTCAGAGAAAACTAAACCCTAAAGCAAAACGAAGCCAGAAAGCAGAAAAAAAGAGGGTGTCCCCATTTGCAATGGGGCGATGTGTGATTAGGTCACAACAGGACACAAAACAAGGTGCCATTTTTTTTAAGTTAACATCTTTTCGAGAGAAATCTGAATATGTAAAAATATTCAACTTTGAATGCGACAAGTATTTGTTTGGTCCTGCAAGTCAACTGCATTTATGAGGCCAAAACCAGGTCTAGCCACTCGAAAACAGTCACTAAACTTGATCAACTAATCTTGATGATGAACCAAATCCATTGTCAGATCAAAAACTACCACCAAGTGAGATGGCTTATACAGCTTGAGTAGCTCACATTGACAACATCATGGAAATCAAGGTGAAATCAGAGTTTCAAACGAAACGACTCAGACCCATAGCTTGGAGGATCATATGTACTGCCCCCTTTCCATCAATGATTATCCTAGTGACCGTTAGCCTTGCTGCTTTCTTTCCCAAAGGCTAACTAGGTAAATTTAAGGGAAATGACTTTAAAAGTATTAAAGTTAAGTTGTCCATTGGTTCTAATTTCATATTTTAAGTGACAACTTATGTTGTTTTTAAAAAAGTGGTTCTTTTTGCCCAAAGTTGAGCACCTAGGCCATGGTGGGCCACTTATGTTCCTTGGGCGCCCTAACTGGAGGATATAAAAAGGGGGATTATAGCTCATTTGCAAGTTTATACCGTTGAATATATTTTTTATTTCTTCTGAAAACTTGTGCTGCTGAGCAGAGTTTCTTCTTGGGGTTGTTTAGCCTCAACTTCTCATCTGGTTTCGGTTGTGGAAGGTCAACCCTAGCTGGATATCTGGTGATTTTATTCAGAAATCACAAGGAGCTTCAATGGAGTCATTATGCAGAGATTTTGGTTTGAATAGTTTTGATATATTTTGATGTGTGGAGATTTGAGTTGTTTTTCAATGAGATTTCTGGTGTGTTTGAGTGGGTTTTGCAGAGTTTGAAGGGAGTTTTGCCATGGCTAGGCTGTACCATTCTCCTGCTGGCAGCTGTACGTTTTTGCTTGTTGTGGCACCAATCCTTGTTGAAGGTCTGAGCAATAACATTGGTATTTCTTATTGACCCTTGCCGCCCTTAATAAGACCTTTGCAGGAGATCAAACAATGGAGAAAGGGAGTTTAGAGCCAGCCATACTCCTCCCAGGACTGCCGTACAACTTTTTAGGGAGACGTGAGGCTTAGAGGAGCAAATCACTCCCATTTTGGAGTCTAATATTCATTGAATGGTGGCGCCTTGGTATGGGGAACACCTTCCAAAATGTTTAGCATGGAGATTTTGATGTTTTAGAGAGTTATGATGAGTTTGGTGGGTTTCTATGCATCTACAGAATTCTGATTTTTATATCAAACCTGAGTAATCTGCTGTGACAGAGGTTTCTGAGTGTTTCTATAGTGTTTGCACCTCCATATCTTCACTTGCAACTTTAGCACTTCATGGGACAGTGTTGGTATGGTATTGGGTGACTTCTAACCTCTTCTGGCTTCTGAATTTTAATGCTTCAGCCGTCCTTACCAGTTCTGATCAGATTTATTCTAACATTGCAGCTTGCCCTAACCATTATGTTGATTGTAATTTATGCAATATTATGGACTGTAAGCCTAGATGGTAGTACCACCAGAGGATTGTTGCTTAGGGCTTCCCGCTGAACAAGTGGATGTCCCTAGATTTACATTTCTGTATCTCCCACTGAATAAGTGGTTGCCCACTGTATAAGTGGATGTTTCCTTTCAATTTGATTCCCACGATCAAGTGGATGCCCACTAAACAAGTGGAAGTTGTTATTGATTACTTGTTATTGTGAATGCTAACTCCGAAGCACTTGCATGCTCTCACCTTGCCCACATCAGGATCTGGGTGATCAGAAGAGTGTGGAAGAACTTAACCAATTGCATCTTCTCTGTGTGGAATTTCAAAAAAAAACTAGGGTGCTCATTACATCGTATGAGAGCCATAACCAAGGGGCTTCAACTTGCGATGTTATTCGTTGTGACACCCTTGCTTATCCAAGTCAATAAAAAACAATCACTAACTTAAAAAGAATGAGATACTAATTGGCAATCATTGAGAACATTCAATATGGCATGAGCATGCTAAAGGATATCTTGAATTTTGGCATGAATATGAGACCATGGCTTCCCAGATGCACAAGAATCAAAAAATTATGCAAATTGACCTATTTAACAGGCCTACCAAAATGTAAAGAACTAACAAAAAGTAAACTTATGCTGATTCATAATTTCCCTCTTGAGGTTGGTTAGAAACTAAGAAGCCAAACAATGATGTTATTGTGCTACTTGCAATCCAAACGACAATGGAATTTGGGAGAAATTAAGATGCTACTACATTAAGAAATGAAACACTGAAATGTAAATGCAACAGAACACAAAGTTTTGCTCCTAGGAAAACCCCTATGAGAGGTAAAAATCCCAGTTGTTAGAGACAATTGCTCTCTACTGGAATGTATTGCTCAGAATAGACAAGTACAAGGTGATATACAATGTTGGTCAAGCCTATCAATACTTCAACATTGTATTTCTAAGAGATAAAACATTCAATTCTCCTCCTCCCCTTTGATTTGAAGAACTAGACTAACAACTCTCCTAACCTAGGATTGGAAATAACTATAAACTGAAATTGCACACACTGAAAATTAACTGTAATAAAATTGAATTTATTAATTAGCTGTAATGAAAGTAAATCTATTTAACCATTGCAAGGAAAGTAAATCTTTTTACTCATTGCAAAACAGAAGAAATTATTCACACATCAATATAACTGTATGGAAAATGCAAACACGACTAATCTAAGAAATACCAATAGTGTCCTTCCTCGGGATGAGTGAGCCCATGCTCCTCCCTTGGAATGGGACCAAACTAAACAAGTGCTATCAAATGCTCAAACCCGAATCTCCATTCATAATAATGCAATTACATGAAAACAAATGTACTCTGTTTTTGCTCAGAAAAATACTACAGCATATACACTACTTGCCAAGAAACTATTCATTCTTCACTATCATCTATTAGCCTCTTTAGAGATGGCTGTTACATATTTATCAGTAGAGTTTTCCAACTCTCAAAAGACTAAGAGTCCTAACAGGACACAACTATTCAGGAATGATTCCTAGTCCTACATATCAGGCCATCACACCCTATCCCTATGCTATGGCATGATCGCTTTTATTCCTACCAAAAAGTCTTAATCTAATACAACTTATCTGTGACTTGCTTGAACTCAAACTCCTACTGAAAAGCAATCACCTATCCCACGGATCTAGGAGAGAAACGTGGAAGCATGCTGGAACATATTTATGGCTTTGCGATATGAACGTCATATTGATTCTTCTTTGTTGACCAAGTCTTCTTGTCCTCTGCATGCTATGTACACACAAGGGTGGCGTGTTCAACTGGTGGATATCCCTGGAATGCTGTCAGGTCCCAAAGATGGTGGAAAATAGGCCCGGTGAGTACTTTGAAGCTCCCTGTATAGTAGTATGGAGCCGCGCTTGTTGCAATTTGGAGCCAAAAATACTCTGGAGCTAATAACTCAAGTGCTAGATTTCCAGAGCTGGAACTTTGGAGCAAAATTATATCAGTATCAAAAAGTCTCCAAAATGCTCTTACAAATACAGAATTTATATCTTTCCACAAGGAAAACAGTTATATCATATCAACACTTTAGAGCGAATGGCTTCCAATAATAGATTATACTTGGTTTTACCTTCGGTTTTGTTCTCGTCGCCACCTATCCCTGCTACCTCCTCTCCTCCTGCTACTTATAAATAAACCTCATACCTTTGTTGCAAGTGGTTCCAAATCAATGTATTCAACCAGGTAAAATGCACCCACCTTTGTAACCTCGTACCTCTGCGACTAAGTGGTGAACGGGTTATGGTTCAACCCTATTGGCTATGGATTTGCTCCCATGCTCGCAATTAAGATAGATAGGGCCCTTGCTTTCTTTGTTGCCTATGAACATTAATAATATGTAGGAGCATTACATCTACGAACTGGAACTTCTGCAAGTTAAGGAGCTAGAATTGGAACTCAATATCGATATAGAATTGGTTCTGGATCCACTTGGTCAATGAAGTAAACCGGGTATGGAATTGGATCTTGAACAAACTTTTCAGCAGGAATTGAAGTTGCCTCCTATAGATGGAACTATAGAAGCACTCCCCCTCACCTATTACCTATTACGTAGGACCTTCCCTTTACAGTTCTTGGAACCAACCTGTTGTGCCTTGCACACACGCCCCATTCTGCCCGTGCAAAATGAGGACCCCCTTTTTGCTTTTCAGGTTTTTAATCAAGTGTTCTTTTAGTTTGTCATGATTTTAGTCCCAATGGGCCTTCCATGATTAGTGTTTGATCCAGGAGTTTGGGTCTAACCACCAAGTTCTTTTGATTTGTAGGGTGTTCTTGGATTCTCAAGTATTGCTTCATTGTAGTTTGTGGTTTGAGTCCTAATTTTGGTCTTAAATGACTTGGCGATCTCTCTAGGGTGTCATGGTTCCAAGGGTGTCCCATTGTTACATGATTGCATGGTTTTATCTTGCTTCGCTAGGGATTTTGGGTCATGTGTGGTGTGTCATGGTCCACTAATAATCATTTAGTCAAGTTGTCCATGTTGAAGGCCTTAGGTTAATGGAGTGATGGTGTATTAAGTTTCTCATCCTCTTATGCTTTGTTAGAGGAGCTTGGATCCTATGTTTGACCTTTAATTTATTTTAAAATCTCTCTGGGATCTAGGTTGTAGCCTTGTTAAAGGTTAATTGGAACTCTTTTGATTGTTAGTGTTAGTTAAGTGGTAAACCTCATTCAAGCCTTTAATATGGTCTAGTGCCTCCCAAACCCACAACATGGTTCAAAACCCTTGGGAATGCCATAAAACATTCTAAAAGCACTTTAGGCCCTATTGTGACCTCATCACACATCGCCCCATTGCAAATAGGGACCCCCTAATTTTTTTTGCTTAAGTTTAGTTTGGTTTTCGAGTTTTAGCTAAGTCCTGGTTCGAAACGCATGCAGAAAGGGACACTAGATAAGTCAGATATATGTCATACCTTAGAATATCTCATAGAACACTTTGAGTGATCAAGACCGGAGTTAACAAGGTACATATCGTCGGTCAGAGGTTCCATATAAGGATTGATATGAAAGCTTGTAAGGGTTTTGGACTTGGAATGGATGAATTTCAAGACAGGTTTCATGAGTTTGAGTAATAGTCAAGCTTCTAAAAGGTATTATCCAAGCTCTGCTTCCTAAGCCGACTCTACTTAGGCGGCCTCACAGAGTTCTTCTGGATGGTGTCGACACTTTCGGGAGACTCACCAACCTGCCTTAGGAGTAAGCTCAAACTGATTGAAGATATTGAACTTACAAGGAGAATAAGGGTCACTCATAAAGCCGCCCTACCTGGTCTTTGTGGACTGCATCACCTAACACATCAAATTCTCCAAACACTCTTTCCAAAGCTGCTCAAAATGAGGAATAACATAATTTGCAAGGTTTGTTTGATTAGTATGATCAAGATGATATCACAAGGGAAGGAGATAGTCAAGTTTAAGGCATGAAAAGTTTCTAAGTGTTGAAAATCCACAACCTACTCTCAAATTCGCCCTACTTGGGCAGCCTAGAGAGGTCAGCTTGGAGTTTTGATGTTAAAGTAATGCAACTACTCATCATGATGCCTCACATCCTTGAGAGAATCATTCAAAAGGAGGGAAGTTTGAAAAATTGACTAAGTCTTAAGGAAGGAGAGAGACATCTTCATGAGGAGAGGGCTCTAAGTGACAAAATCCAGACATCTCCTCCAAACCTGCCCATGCTAGGCGGCCTTCATCTCCATGCTTGGACAATTTCACCTCCTGCACATCACACTCTCTAGACATCAACCTTAAACCTACTCAAGGAGAAATTGTCAAGGAGGAAACTAGTTTAAGAGAAAGAATCCACACCTACCTCTCAAACCCGCCCTGCATAGGCGGATTCTACCATGACATAAGGATAAGTCCATCAAACATTCCAAACTTGTCTTCTAACCTCAATCAATCATTCACCAACATTAAGTTATGCAAAGACAAGTTTGGGAGATCATCAAGGTTAGGAAAAGATGTTTAAGAGAAAGAATCCACACCAAGCTCCCAAACCTGCCCTTCCTAGGCGGCCTCAAGAGGGGGTCTTGGACTCTTCCATGTTCTCACATACATCTCTCCACACAACACTCTCAAAACCGCCCAGGGTGAAGAATAACATAAGTTGCAAGTTTGTTTGATGCATGATCAAGATCACACTCAAGAGATGAGATAATTAAGGTCATTCAAGGAGAAGGAAGTTTGAAAGTCACTAAGTCATGGAGATGGAAGAGGAGTGTCAAGGTGAAGATAGAGAAGTGTGCACATGGCAAAATCCTTACTAGCACTCCCAAGCTGTCGAATATCATTAGGACAGATGGACAAGATCACTTGACGTGCAAGATGTGTCTTTAACCTCACAAACACCTCAAAATTGGTTAAGTCTTAAGAGTTTGAAGAGTTGGAGAAAAGGTCTTCAGGAGGAGATGAATCAGCAAAGTGAAGTAATCCATAAACACCCTCAGGACTATCTTGTCAAGAGACTCCCACCTTCATGCAACTCTTTCACATGAAACACTCCATACATTCACTCTAAATCCGCCCATGCTCTAAGAGTTTCACATAGCATTAAAGGAGGTTGAACTATCCATAACACAAGTGAGGAGCCTTGAAGTTGTTAAAACCAAGCTAGAAAATGCCTAAGTTCTGAAAATCCATGCACCTCCTTGAATCCCGCCCTTCCTAGGCAGCTTTAGCCCCTTCATGTGGATAGTGTCACCTCTTCACAACACATCATCCAGCTGCACCCTCCAAACCCGCCCAAGCTGGGTGCTATTGGCATGAAGGCATGGAAAAAATTTAAAAAACTTTAATTTTATCCTTCTCTAGGCCGACCACATCTTCTTGGCCAACCTGCTTTGAGTAAAGGCAAAGTTTGATATTTAAGAAGGTTCAGATCTGCCATTTTAATCAAACCAAATCCAAATTTACTCCTGATTTACAGCAGAGCAGCAAGGAGCACCAGCTTTTCAAGAGGGCAAGTCAAAATTTTCAAGTATCTTCAAGAATCAAATTTTCCAAAATTCTGATTTTTTATAAAATCTGATTTTTTCTAAGGTATGTTGTTTTTAAAATTCATTATTTTTTGTCCCACATGCACGAGGAGATAGGATAAATGCTTGAAAATCCTTATTCTAAGTGTCACATCAGCCTAGTAACGCATGTTGTCTTCTCTTGTAGGTGGA
Organism: Cunninghamia lanceolata; assembly: GCA_027924645.1. NCBI lineage: Eukaryota > Viridiplantae > Streptophyta > Pinopsida > Cupressales > Cupressaceae > Cunninghamia > Cunninghamia lanceolata. The sequence goes on along the minus strand of BSBN01000822.1, from coordinate 14,712,872 downwards.
GGTAGAGGATGAATTCGAAAGAAAGGCAAGCCTTGATCAAAAGTGATAAGCAAGGAGTCATGCCGGAGACGAAGATCATGTCCAAGTGGAGGAACGTGAGTGACACCAACTTGGGTCACATTGACATGGAGGAGATCAAGAGAGCCTCACAAGCCAACCCACTCAAAGGTCATTCATGAGATGCTCCGCAATGGAATCGTCCAAGCCGCATGCTTTCCGCCCACCTTACCGAGTTCTGAACTTATGTGGGAATGCGCTAGTCATTACAACCAAGAGACTAAATGCATTGAAACGTCCGATGGAGAAGTCATAGCTCACTTGAGGAGGGAGGCCATCGCCGAAACATTCAATATCCCAAAGCATAGGAAGGTCACCGTCTACACTCGAGAGCAAACTCAAAAGGTGTTTGAAGGAGCGATAAGTGATTGTAAGCAAGAAATAAACGTCAATTGGGTAAAGCAACCAAGGAGTCATCACAGCAAGTTGTCGAAGAAGCTTCATAAATCGGATTTCATCACAAAGTATGGCTACATGGTGATCTTCTTGAACAGAATCATGGGTTGTCAACAATCGTCAACATTCGATGCGTGGATGTTCGTATTCATGCAAGAGATCGTCAAGGGTGAGGTGATGATTGATTGAGCTGGTATCATAAGCAACAATATTCATGAGCAGATGATCAAGCTAAAGGTGACTAAGTCCTTTTACATGAGCTCATACGTTATCTATATCCTTGCGATGTGTGGAAAATACGATGGATTGACTTGCAGAGGTGATATAGGATACTGCCCCGGACAATTCAGCGTGTATGATTGCTACCTGCAATTGCAGCTAAAGTCCATAGCCCATTACAAGCGTGTGAATGATGCATTCTTCATGTTCATCGTAAGGAAACTTCAAGGAGATATGCATGAGAGGTTATTGAAGGATGCGAAGAGATTGATTGGCAAATTTGGACGATGGTACATCCAATTTCCAAAGTTCACCTACTTGAGGATCCAAGGATTTTCATCTTATCCTTACCGCTTGCCGAGGTATCCTACCGACAAGATGGTACTACTAGAGGTGACGAGGCAACTGTTGGCTTGGGACAAAATTCAGAAAGACAAGAAGAAAGCCGGAATCAGTTTCCCAATAGGAGTTGGAAAGTTGGAGACTTGCCCAACACTGCAAGCTGCACAATATGAACTCCATGCTTACAATCTTGTGCTTCATGACACGAGTCGAGATCATTTTGATCCATTCAACACGATTCGGAAGGCGTTTGAGAAGAGGTTTAGACACCGAGAGCATCAAGAGGATCACTGGGCAGATGCAGACGATGATGAGCACATTAGAGAGAAGAGATGTTCGAGAATGACTTGGGATTTGCTGAGATCATGTAATATAATGCCTATTCCTGATCAGTTAGAAGAGACTGAAAGGTTTCTCGTGCAAAGGATGTTTGACAAGGAAGGACCTATCACTATCAATTGGGCTGACAGAGAAGTTGACCATGATGAGTGGATATAGCGAGTCATACATATCACAAAGAAGTATGTAGATCGTCAAGTTCAGAAGCTCAAGAATGCAAACAAGGATCTAACATACGACTTGATGGGAGGAGCCGACTCGCAACAATCACAAGAAGTGGATGATAGTGAGTCTAGCAGTAAACACCACAGTGAGTCTAGTGGATATAGTGTAAGCTCCGGAGAAGAAGCTCAGCCTGGCAAGAGGAAGCGTCTGGACGACTCACATGGAGAAAGTAGTCGGAAGAAGACAAAGTTGAGTTCACAACATGAGATTAGTACTTCTTCCAGGCAAGAAGGTGGTCCTTCTCAAGATATGAATGTGACATCAGTAGTGGAGAATGAAGAAAGAGAAAACCAAGGAGCTCCACAGACATTAGATCAAGCAAACATGCATGAGGTTCAAGCTGAAGAAGTCCGATCAAGTCCCTCCAAGGATCAAGAAGCTGTTACACATGCAATTGATATGCACATTGAAGTGTCTGACGAAGAAGCATCGTCATCAGAGTTAGAAGCTAGAGGTCAAGAACAAGGTGATCAAGAAGATTTGTCTGCCTTGCCAGATTGGTTAAGGAAGAGAGTAAAGGAGACTTCAATCGTGGAAATAGTGCCAGAAGTCAACATACAAGAGTTGTTAGGCGGGACAAGGCCAGATAAGGGGAAAGAAAAGGCGACTAGACTCTCCAAGATTACGAGAGATAGTTCTGGGTCCAAGAAAGTACACATTGCAGTGCCTAAGGTAGACAAAACCATTGATGATATTGTTCCTGAAGAATACGACATAACCACTATGGAATTGGGACCAACAACAGAAGAGCAAGAGTTTGAAGAGCTGAAGGAATCAGTTTCAGTGGTCAAAGAAAGATTGAGACGTGAAAGGGAAAGAGGAGATTGATTGGAGAAAGAAAACCTCGCCTTCAAGAAATATATCCAGCAGTTGAAGAATCCAATTCAACAGCGTGAAGGGACATCTACTCTGCCTCCCATGCTTTCACAAGAATCTATTGCTCAGTTAGAGGGTATGAGATCACAGTCCCAAGAACTAAAAAGTTGGAAAGGAAGAGTTAGAAATCAAATAGATACATTCATTGATGAACTTATCCAAAAGTATGAAACCGTTACTCAGTTGTTGGAAAGACTTCAAGTAGTTTCAGCAGCGTGTTCCAAGTTTGATGATGTCAAGAGAGAATACATGCCACACTTGGAAGATTTGATGAACACTCCACTGTCAGCATTGATAGAGGAAGGGGTAGTTGAAGAAGGTTCATTGTATGATTTCTCTACTTGTTACTTCACTATGGACATAAGAGAGCAGCTTCTTGACAAAGTTAAAATGGATTGTGTTCGAGTGGATAGTGTGCTTCAAAGAGCTCATAATAAGATAGTTGGTGTAATGGATGGTATGTGTGATCTCTCAGGAGAGGTTACGTTCCATGACGTAAAGAATTACATACATTCTCATTACTTCAACTCTACTCACTTCATTTCTGGTGAACAGCTAAACAACATCTACTCCTTGATCTCATTCGTTGGTGGTAAGCGGGTTGGTATAGCTGAGTGGGAGAGGACAATTGATGAGCATACACAAGATGTGAAGAAGGCAGAAGGAACCATTCGGAATACGCCAAGTGTACCAGTTGCTGACATGGCGAAGGTTGTTCCAAAGTTCGTGGCATTGATCGAAAAGAATAAACATAAGAAATAAATGCCACGTGGGCAGTCCACATAGACGCCAAGGTGTCACCTTGGAAAACGTGCCTTTATTCCTCCTTGTATATCTCTAATAATAGAAAGTTGTTGTAACCACCTTTGATGTGGCATGATCTGGGCCATTGAATCCAAATTGATCTTGGCGATTCATTGTATTTTGAGGGCTATATAAGCCTCATTCCTCTTCATTTTGTACAAGAAGTTTTGAGCTAATTACAGTTGTTGCTAAGACTTTGCTGAGATTAATACAAGTTCATTGTTGAGCCATTCATGGTGATATTGTGTTCTCTTTGCAAGTTGCATGGTTGCTAAGTACTCAATCGCATTCGATGTTTTAACTTAGTTTATTTCTTTCAAAGTTTGTTAGTTTTAGTTTGTGGAAGTCATTGTCTTTCAATTTCTTGGCGAAATCTATATATACTCATACCTTTTATGATTTGTCGTTGGCAAGTTGTAGTGTAAGGTTAGTCTGAACACATCACAAGCATCACTTCAATTGCTTATAGAGTAATTTGAAAACCTTTAGCTTATGCTTAGAAAATTGCATCACCTTTGTGGAGTTGTCTCATGGCGAAGCAAAGCGTGGTTGAGATTTCCAAGAATTGATGATGATAGCTTGCACTTAGATTAGATTAGATACTCTCTCTAAACCCACATCTTTTGCATTTTTTGAAGAACATTGTTAGAAGTAGGACCAAGAGCTGAATTGCCATATCCTAAGTTTATCATAGCGTGTAGCCTTGAAGCGATTGTTACAACCTGTGCGAGTGTAAATGGTATTTTCCTGCCGTTGAACACCAAAGTGTAAGTCCCTTTGTATGAAACAGCAAATCACATCTTTGCCAAACAAGCTATCCCAAATCAAGAATTGAAGATAAGGAACCTTGGAGTCTACTCAGTTGATCACAAAGTTCAGCATCTGAGTGATTTTGTTCAAGAGAGGATAAAATACGTGAGTATTTTATGCTGCGTTGTTTGTGCAAGGAAAACACATCAACAGGCCCCATAATTTTTGAATTTTGAGTGGAGAAAAGGTGAATTGAGGAGAAAAGTTTGAATCATACCCCTTAGATTTTGATCTTTCAATCTCCACCCTAGGATCTTCAATTAGTTGTTTGATCTTTATGATCTAATTTTGCATTACGGTTGAGCTTAAAATTGATGGTTTCTTTCCAAAGCCAAACCCTCCTTTGGCTGTCATGTGTAGATTACAGTTGTATCCTGACTGTCACACCTCCCAAACAGCTGTATAAATTGGTTTTTTTGGTGCCTACCACCTGTCACATTTCCCCCCACACGTGGTCTCCATATAGCTGTGACAGCATGCATTTTTTATTTTTTTAATCCATTTTTCAATGCTATCAAAGGCGAATACATTAGACTTTTGGGCCTTTTTTGGTACCTAAGGAATGTCATATGTTTGATTTTATGTTTTATTTCCTAGCTTGAATGCCCTACTAGCATGCTATTTACCCTTGTTTTATCATTCACATGCAATTCATAGCAGGTCTTCATGGGTTATTTTAGAGAATTGGGATCAAATCGGCTGTGCAAGCTTTGGTTTTTGAGGTTTCAGCATCTTTTTGTATGCTTTAGTAGCACGATTGATTGTTCAACATTCAGCAGGAGCACATTAGAAGATCTAACACCTTTTGTTTGTGATTCAGGTTATGGTAGTGATGGTGAAAGTAACCTAGATGCACCAACGGTTTGACTGTCATGTTCATTCCTTAATGTTTGATATTTCTAGCCTTTAGACTGGCCTTCATGAATGTATTTTGGAAGATCTGATTTGTTTCCTCCTTTGTGGTGCAGGAAATAATGGACAGTTTGAACCCTCACCAAAACCATGGAACATATGCTTTGAAGGGTAGACTGGCAAAGGCAGATGGTCTTGTACTAAAGAGGGTTCTATCTTGCAAGTCAAGATTTGATTGCCTTGGTGGCAATTTACCAAATCTTGAGTGCGAAAGTTTCCCTAGGGTCATCTCAAGCAAAAAAAGCTAGCATTCACAGAAAGGGAAAGCTGCCCTAAGACCATATTTTTCATGATTTTGAGAGGGCTTAGTATGTCATGGACGGGTGGCTACGGTAGAACCTTTGTTTACTGATTTGGAAGGTTATAATTACCCTCTCCTGAGGGTGTAGTAATAGGATCTATGTAAATGCCCTTCCATTTGTCTTTAAAGAAGTGATATTTGTTGTGAAGGCATGGGTCACACCCTGTATAGAGGCTTGTTTTCGCTATGCCATATGAGACTGACATGAACATCAAAAGAACACTAAAGGTTGTTGGTAGGATTGCATGCCTTGGAGTTGTGTGAGAGATTCATGAGTGGGTAGGAGTGTGCTGTGCAAACTAAGTAGTTAATTAGCAGGGTCAGTCAAAGAGACTGATGGGGTACAACGAAATAGGACTGTCATAACAGGTAGAGAAGTCTGTTACAGTGTACAAGGTGGAAAATATAGTGTGGAGATATTTATTATGATAAACTAATTATACAATATTCTCATCAAAACACAACACCTTGTACACTTGGCCTAATACATTATATATATACAAAACATCACATAGGTATAATTGCCAATATATATATTGACAAACAAGGATAAAACACAAAAATGTTCCATCAAAACAATATTATACAATATTCTCATCAAACCACCATGTAGGAATAATTCCAATTTAAATATATATACCACATTCCACATATAAAGAATGGTGAACACTATATAGACGGTGCATGGCTTTCACAAACAGCTACACTCTCTAATGGCATTGTTATCAAGCATCTTCAAAAATGTTTAGATACCAACAAGAGTTATATGCATATCTGAAAGCCGCCGGCCATTGATGTCAGTGAATTATCTGTGCATATCTGAAAGTCGCTGACCATCCATGTTGGTGAGGGAGTTCTATGCACAGGTAGGTTTGTATTAAGTAAGTTGAGTCAGTCCTGCCACAAACATTTGCCATTCACAAACAAGGATTGATTGCATGCATAAGAGAGAGCTAATTGATAACCAATCTTTGGCACATCGCCCTATTTTATTTATTTCTCTACCCCTTATCTCTCATTCTAACCCTATTGCCTCCTAACCCTTTTCTTTACAAGCATTAGTTTAGTTTTTAGATTAGCTAGGAAGTCAGCCTTCTTCGGACGTTCCTCGCATGTTTGAAGCTATGTGTGCAAGCATCTAAGACTACTTGCCCCCCAAATCTGGCATTTATGGTCTTGGCTGGGTGTGTCAACTTAGAGCAGCCAACAGTTTTCTAGCACGCCCAGTGGGTCTTCCTTCTTTTTTGAACAAAACCCTTGGACAAGATTGCAATAGCTCAAGAATTTGGGTGGAAATCTCGAGGGATTCGTTTTTTTGAAACAAAATCTCACACATGTTGCACTTATACTGTGGTTTTCGGTGAAGAAACCATAGTTATTTTCTCTGCTGAAGCATTTTTTATTCATCTAACGACTCTATGCTGTTGAACCAAAAAAATTTAGAAGTGTTGGTACCTTTATTTTTTAATTTTGCAGACTTATGTGTTGCAACAATGATTGGTTTTCATATGCATATCCCCTATCGTTGTGGTCACATATAGCAGCCACATGCACAACATCAATGCCCTTATGTGTGCTGCCATGTTTGTCAAATGGAGCATCTAGTTATTTCCTGCCCACATGCATTTTGCAGACAATGTAACCAATGGTATTTAGAAGAAGAATGCAGCATCAAGAAATTTGATGAAGTGGAATGCCTTAAAAAAGCTCAGTCCAAAATGCTTGTTGAAATACAAAAACTGAGTGAAAGAATGGATGAGATAAAGAGAAATCAACAATATAAAGCTCTGCTTGTAGAAGTATATGAGCTAAGAAATGCTTTGGAGCGTAATAATGAGGCTATGCTTGCTGAGAGAAATGCCTTGGGGCAGAGTAATACCGCTATGCTTGCCGAAATGCATAGGCTTAAACATGCCTTGGATGAGGCAGAAAAGAAGCAAGCATATGAGTCATACAAATGGGAGCAGAGACATCAAGAAGAAATGGAAAAAATGTTGCTATGTGTTCATGAGTTGGCTCTTGACAAGGGTCATTGTACACCTCTCATTTAAATAAGATTGTCAAGTTCAAGGCTGTGTCCTAGGGCTGTTTGCAATGAAGATAGCAAGGGAAACTGAATCAATAGTTCTCCTATTTCAAAGGAAATTTGCTTATGCTTTGAAAAGTAGCTAAACTAAGATCATCTAAGCTATTGAACACTTTTGAATGTAAAATTGCTGGAAAAGAAATCTAAGTACTACCACGCTCATACTTCCAAACTTGAAATTACTGGAAAAGAAACCTATTTGCTAGCACACGTATCTTGAATTCATTAAAAAAAAAAACAATAATCTAAATAAAACGGCTATGCTTTCAATACAAAATAAGAGAAAACATAATATAGAAGCAGTTCCATCTTTTTCATTTCGTAACTTGATCAACACAAAGAAACAAACAATATTAATCAAATCTAATTCCTGCAGGCTTCACATGCCAAAGAAGATTACTACAACATTAACTTAACAATTTCCACAAAACAGAACATGGTTACATCACAATACCAACACAGTCAAGTAATCACAACATTTAACAAAAAAGATTCAAGAACAACAAAGTACTAATGCTGATCCTTCTTTTTCAGCGAGTAGGGCCCTTACTCTTCGAAGGTTGCAAACTTACTTCAAACTCAATAAATATGATAAACCAATTGTCTTTTTCATTCATTAACTTCAGAAGTGAAACAAAAAGTACCAGTAGTATCATATATTTTCAAAAGTAAAACACAACAACCTAACCTTCAACTTCTAAAGGCTTTCTCTTTTTATCAAGTATGCCCAAAATCCTAATAAAAGTAGAACATGTCTTCTCTTGCAGATAAACGGCAAGATTACTTAATTACATTGTTTCTGAATAAGAGGGCATGATGCCCGCATCTTTTAGAATCATAATAATGAATTCAAATGCTTTGATGTAAACTTATGCTACCTCCCTAGATTGCAGTGACAGAGTTATAGGAACTAAACAGTAGCATGAGTGAAATGATTTGGATGGCAATAGAGAAGTCCAACACAAACAAGAACTCTAAAGCTGAAATTTCAAAGCTGAGATTCCAAAGTTGAAGGGTAGCACATTCTGTGGTCCTCAGTAAACAGTCTTATTAGGATACAAACACTATGTCTCGAATAGCACACACAATTAGAACATTAGGATTGGAATCATTCATGCCAACTGAAATTAAACCAAAATATTTACTCTATTTTTCTAATTTAAACCATAAATTCTATTTCTTTTGCTCGTATCCACTAAAAATTCAAGGTGATGGTAGGGAAAAGGTGTAAGATTTGGCTGTAAAGCCACTCAGAATACAAATGATTGAAGGAAAACAAGAGCAGAAATCTAGAATTGAAAGAATAAACTGTATTCTATTCAATCAAGAATGCAAAGCAATTCAAAATAGATGTTTGTGTGATAATGTGTAAAAACTCCCTAAGTAAACTTAACCCAGTGTTCAAAGAACCTAAGCGGAGAACTAGCTACGAAATTAACTAGTTAGGAAATATACCCTATTCACACTACCAACCCCCCTTAAGTGCAACTTAGTGGGAAAAGAACATATGGATCCCGGATACAAGGCTTGATGCGGTACCCATGTACAAAAGGTCCCCTCAAACAAAAAAGGAGAAAACCCAATGGGAAAAAACTCCCCCCATGAGAGGATGAAGCAACAAGAGCTAAGTGACCCCCACTGTTGAAATGTCCCACACCTCCAAGAGATACCTAAGATGGATGTACTTGCTCTCAGTGAAGGGTTTGGTGAAGATATCTGTGTAATGTCCCCTTCTTGACACAGGGTTAGTCCATCATGGAGTTCCCGTGGGCTAACAGTTTGGTTAGGGAACTGTGGTTAGTTGGCTCTGAAGATCCTTGTCAGTGGGTGAGTTGGTTCGCATTCAGAGGATCCAGTGGGCACCCTCGTGGTTGGTTCAGTGGGCTCTTGGTCGTTACTTACTATTTTTAGTAAGTTCGGGTACTATGTCGGTTCGGGATTTTCAGAGTTGGATTAGGTGCGTTTCGTCGAGACCTTTCCGGCGAGCTAAAGATCAGCGAATTCCGACACCGTCTTCATACTTATTTTAAAGTCCGAAGATCTATTAATTTATATTAACATGGACTTTATTATATTTTGCCGGAAAAAGTGAAATTAATGAAATGGAGACATAAAGTGAAAGTAAATTGTTATTCTCCATCCCTAGGAGACATAAAGTGAAATTAATTGTTATTTTCCCTCCTAATTGCCCAACGCCTATCTTGGAGGAAGATAAAAAGGTCATTTGGAGCTCATTTGGTTTTATGCTATGTTTTGATATTGTGTATGAGAGCTCTGCTAGGGTTTTGGAGTTGGAGATTTTGCATCAGGCTATTGGAGACGGAAACCTCCATTAGTGACGGTAACCCACAGGTGTGCAATACAACCCAACGGTGCCATTGACGGTGGATGTATTCGGCATTCACAAATGTGCTGATAATGGAGATATTCGAAGAGTTGTTGAGCTGAATGTGATAATCTTTATGATATTGTCATTTGCTGATTAAGGGCTGTGTAGGCAGATTTCAAAGTGTTTGTGGTAGTTTTCTTGCTGCTGATATACACTTTCAGCCATGGTCGTACACATCCAGGCATGAAGTTGGGAGTTTGAGCTTCATTTCTCTTTGTGGGCAGCTTCTAGTTTGCATTGTATGAGGTGTCTAGGGCCTCCTGTATTGTTGCTATTAATATAGGCATAATATTTTCTATTCCTTGGAGTTTGGAGTGATTCTGACTATGCCCATTTGCTGGTCCGGCTACAGCAGAAATATCAAAGTGCAAAACTTGACATGGGTATGTAACAATAATTAATATTTGTGGATTTGATGAACTGGGTCATTGTTTGTTTGTGCAAATTCATTGTACTTTTTCTAGGTCTTCTATATATGCTCTATATTGTATGTTACGGCAACACAACTACAGGAAAACTGAAAACTCCTTCTGCATTCTCCTGTCTAGTCTGAAAGATCACAATAAAAATTAATAAAAATCACACATAAAAGATCTTTAAAAAAAATACAAACAGGTACGGCACATTACAGTGGTATTATAGCTAAAGATCTTGCCATCCTGTGAGTTCAGTTTTGACATGCAGAAGTAAAATGAGACATGCGACCAGCTGATAGATATCCGTTCAGAAGTACAAGGGCAAGACAGGGAACACAGGGTCCGTAATTGAACAATCCAGAGAATCCAGTTCCCGTAATAGATCCCTTTGAGTCAGATACTGAGATAGTGGTAGCAACTATTGAGGACGATTCTCAGGTATCACGGACGGACCCATTTTCTAGAGAGTTTCCACCAGTTACAGGTCCTACAGGAGATATGGGTGACAGGGAAGAACCAGAACTTAGTGCACGTGACATTTTGATCGCACTTACTCAAGAGATGAGAGAGTCTCGACGTGAGATGGTAGAGGCACAGGCTGAGTTAGCACATGCCATAGAACGGATGGGTAATGACTTAGACAATCACCGTGACAGAAACAGATACAATGGAGGTGACAGGAACAGGTACCAGGACAGTGATAGAAACAGACATGATGGGGGAGAAAGGAACAGGAACGATGGGAATGACAGGCATAACGGTGATAGGAATCGGGAAGAACGAAATAATGGGGACAGGTATCATGATGATAGGCGCAGAGATAGAGATGATGATGAAGCTTCGGTTAATCACCATAGGGCTTCACAGTTCACTACGGGAGATAGACCTGGTATTCCGATATTTGCTCCCAAGAATCAAGTTCCTGAACAGGATCCTACTCAGGCAGAGTTCCAGGAGGAGATTCTGAGGGACTGGAGAGCATCCAGTGAGGGTTTCAGAAATGAGAACATTTGCTGAATATTCTGAAATGAGGACTAGGTGTGGACCTCGGAGGGGAGGTAGATCACAGAACCAAGAACTGCAGAGGAAAGTAAGTAAGATGACACTTCCTTACTTCGATGGATCAGGTAAGACCACCGCGAGAGCTTGGGTCTAGAAATTGGACAGCTACTTGCAGATTAGTCCCATGCCAGAGGAGGACGCTATTACTTATGCAGCTCTACACTTGGAGGGGACTACTCACAAATGGTGGAGTAACGGGAAGGTTACACTGGGTCACGATCAGGTCACTTCATATGTGGAGTTTACAGCTAGACTGATCGACAGGTTTGATAAAAAGGACCCAAAGTTACAGTTCAAGGAGTTGACTCAGTTGAGACAGAGCGGATCAGTAGACTCCTACATTGTTGATTTCTAGGATATATCTGTTATGGTTCCGGATATTACTGAGCGCAGGTTGGTTCTTTTCATTGATGGATTGTCAGATCAACTTCGCGGATGGGTGAAGGGTTTTGACCCTACTACACTTCAGGAGGCCATGAAGAAGGCCCGGGACATGGAATCATCAGTATGGAGGAATAAATTTCAATCCAAAGGATTTCCACCAAGGAAAGATAAGGAGAGGGATAGGAGACCATTTCAAAGAGATGCAGGACAACAGCATAAGAGTTCTTCTAGATTGGATAGCGATCAGCTGAATGACTTGAGGACAAAGAAACTCTGTTTTCATTGTCGAGAGCCTTGGGATCCCACGCACAAGTGTGCTGCCCAAGGAAAAGCCAAACAGTTAAAGTACTTTTCAGCCGACAAGTCTGTTGATGGGGAACCCCACTCGGATTACCATTCAGAGGCCGAGGGTGGAGAATCAGAGGGCTCAGGGGAAGCATCAGATAGAGAGGATGATCTAGCTCAACCCACAGCTCGTATCACGAGTATTTAGAAGGAAGGATCATTCAGGATTAGAGGGGTACTGAGCGGGTAGCGATGTATTGCCTTACTTGTTACAGGTGCCACTCATAACTTCATAGACGAGGGCTTGGTCGCCAAGAGAGGGCTGAAAACCGAGGAATTTGAGGGCTTTAAGGTGAAGGTTGCAGATGGGTTTGTACTTACCTGCACTAGGAGGATACCCAATCTATCAATCCAACTGAACAGATACACTTGCCAATCAGAGTTTTATGTTGTCGATATGGGTGAGATGGATGTTGTGTTGGGTATGAAGTGGTTGAATGATATTAAGGAGTTCACTCTCAACTTGCGGACAATGGAAATGAAGTTTGAGGTGGACGGAGTTAGACATGTGCTCAGAGGCATTTTAGATGGTGGATTGAGAGTTGTTTCTCTCAAGCGGATGGAGCGACTGATTCGACATGATCAGGTGGAGTGGGCAGCTGAGGTTATGGTGATGCCTGCAGTAGATCAGCAGAAGCATGTGTATCCTCCTGACATACAGTCAATACTTACTAAACACAGCAAAGTGTTTAGTGATATTCCACCAGGTAAACCTTCTGATAGAGGTTTTGAGCATGTGATCGAGTTGGAGGAGGGTGCTAAGCCGGTAATCACGACACCTTACAGGCACCCAAAGAGGTATAAGGATGAGATCGAGAAGGCTATCAAAGAGCTTCTCGAGATGGGTCACATCAGGCCTAGTCAGAGTCCGTTTGCATCATCTGTGGTATTGGTAAAGAAGAAGGATGGGACTCTCAAAATGTGTATCAATTACAGGGAACTCAATAAGAAAACAATCAAGAATAGGTACCCGATTCCCAGAATCGATGAGCTGATTGACGAGTTGCACGGAGCTTGTTACTTCTCCAAGATTGATTTGAGATCCGGTTACCATCAGATACGGGTCAGAGATGAGGATGTGGAGAAGACAGCATTTAGGTGTCATTATGGGCACTTTGAGTTCCTAGTCATGCCATTTGGTTTGACCAATACTCCAGCTACCTTCCAGTCCTGTATGAACAAGGTGTTCAAAGAGCAATTGAGGAGATTTGTGCTGATTTTCTTTGATGATATACTAATTTACAGCAGGACATGGGAAGAGCATTTGAAACACATTGACATTGTGCTGAGCATCTTAGAGAATGAGTCGTTGTATGCCAAAATGTCAAAGTATGAGTTTGGGATGAGCGAGTTGCTATACTTGGGTCATATCATCAGTGCTGGTAGTGTGAAGGTAGACCCGGAAAAGATTCGGGCAATTGTGGATTGGCCACCACCAAAAAATCTCTCATATCTTAAGGGATTTCTTGGCCTCTGTGGATATTACCGCAGGTTTGTGAAGGGGTTCTCTCAATCAGCGGCTCCCCTTACTGATTTGACTCGTAAGGATGCTTTCAGTTGGTCTGATAAGGCACAGGAGTGTTTTGACAGATTAAAACAGATCATGAGTACTTGCCCTGTGTTAGTCATTCCTGATTTCAGCAAACCCTTCGAGCTACAGTGTGATGCCTCGGGCGTAGGCATTGGTGCGGTAATCATGCAGGATAAGCACCCCATTGCATTCGAGAGTAGGAAGTTGAGGGGTGTGGAGAGGAGTTACAATATATATGATAAGGAGATGTTAGCCATCATGCATGCACTGGCTAAGTTCAGACAGTATCTGGTGGGCAGTAAATTTGTGGTTAAAATAGACCACAACAGTTTGAAGCATTTCCTTGGACAGAAGGATTTGAACGAGAGGCAACAAAAGTGGGTCAGCAAGTTACAGGCCTACGACTTCGACATTGTTTATGTCAAAGGAAAGAAGAATGTTGTTGCTGATGTGTTATCCAGGAGACCTCATCTGTGTGCACTAGGTGCTATAGCTGATGATTGGAGAGAATTGATTTCAGCAGAATATGCTAAGGATGAGTGGGCTACTGGAGTGATTGATGGCACCATCAAAGATGACAAGTACACGGTGGTAAATGACTTGATCATCTACAAGGACAGGATTCTCTTGGTGTCGGGTTCACAGATGAAGCAAAACGTTTTGAGGGCATTTCATGACTTGCCTATGGCAGGGCATCCAGGATACTTCAAAACTTACAGACAGGTCAGAGAAAGGTTCACCTGGAAGGGCCTCAAGACCGAGGTGATGCAATATGTAAGAGAGTGCCCAATATGTCAGCAAAACAAGCAAGAGCACTCACTTCTAGGAGGTTTATTGCAGCCCCTACCCATTCTTGATAGGAAGTGGGACCGCATTTCTATGGACTTTATCACAGGTTTACCTAGAGTCCAAGGCAGAGATTGCATTTATGTGGTGGTGGACAGATTGACGAAGTATGCACACTTCTTTGCCATTCCTACCACTCACACTGCAGCTCAGGTTGCAGAGTTGTTCTTTCGTGAGGTATTTCGACTTCATGGGTTGCCTAGGAGTATTGTCAGCGACAGGGACAACAGGTTCCTCAGTAATTTTTGGCAGGAGCTCTTCAGGTTGTCAAGGACAGAGCTCACACCCAGTACAAATTATCACCCCCAGACTGATGGTCAAACAGTGATAGTGAATAAGTGGGTGGAAGGATACCTCCAAAACTATGTTTCAGGGCAGCAAAAGGCATGGGTTAAGTGGCTTCACATGGGAGAGTATTGCTACAATTCCACTTACCACATGTCCATTCAGATGTCACCCTTCATGGCATTATATGGTTATGAGGCACCGAGCTTTGTTGATTTACTGTTTGGTGACAGCAGGGTGCCGAAGCTCAAAGACTTCCTTCAGGAGAGTCAGGATATCATGAGGGCATTGAAGGAAAACATACAAAAGGCTCAGAATCAGCAAAAGCAGTATGCAGATCAGCAGAGGATTGAGCGATCATTTGAGGTTGGTGACATGGTTTACCTCATGCTGCAGCCTTATAGGCAATCTACTCTTAAGAAGAGTGGAGCGGAGAAGTTGAAGCCACGGTACTATGGACCTTTTAGGGTCTCCAGGAGGATTGGTGAGGTGGCTTATGAGTTAGAGTTACCAGCAGGGAGTAAAGTACATAATGTGTTCCATGTTTCTCGCCTCAAGAAGGCACTGGGGCACAATGTGACACCTTCAATGGAGTTGCCTCCTCTTGATGAAGAGGGGAAGTTGATATTGGTACCCGAGGCAATCGTTGACACCAGGGATCGCAATTTGAGGAGGATTATCAGAGAGTACCTGGTCAAATGGAAAAATCTGCCAATTGAGGATGCTACATGGGAGAACGAGCGGATTCTGGAGCATCCTGAGCTGAGATTGCTTGAGGCAAGCAATCTTAGGGAGGGCGGACTGTAATGTCCCCTTCTCGACACAGGGTTAGTCCATCATGGAGTTCCCGTGGGCTAACAGTTTGGTTAGGGAACTGTGGTTAGTTGGCTCTGAAGATCCTTGTCAGTGGGTGAGTTGGTTCGCATTCAGAGGATCCAGTGAGCACCCTCGTGGTTGGTTCAGTGGGCTCTTGGTCGTTACTTACTATTTTTAGTAAGTTCGAGTACTGTGTCGGTTCGGGATTTTCAGAGTTGGATTAGGTGCGTTTCGTCGAGACCTTTCCGGCGAGCTAAAGATCAGCGAATTCCGACACCGTCTTCATACTTATTTTGAAGTCCGAAGATCTATTAATTTATATTAACATGGACTTTATTATATTTTGCCGGAAAAAGTGAAATTAATGAAATGAAGACATAAAGTGAAAGTAAATTATTATTCCCCATCCCTAGGAGACATGAAGTGAAATTAATTGTTATTTTCCCTCCTAATTGCCCAACGCCTATCTTGGAGGAAGATAAAAAGGTCATTTGGAGCTCATTTGGTTTTATGCTATGTTTTGATATTGTGTATGAGAGCTCTGCTAGGGTTTTGGAGTTGGAGATTTTGCATCAGGCTATTGGAGACGGAAACCTCCATTAGTGACGGTATCCCACAGGTGTGCAATACCACCCAACGGTGCCATTGACGGTAGATGTATTCGACATTCACAAATGTGCTGATAATGGAGATATTCGAAGAGTTGCCGAGCTGAATGTGATATTCTTTATGATATTGTCATTTGCTGATTAAGAAGGGCTGTGTAGGCAGATTTCAAAGTGTTTGTGGTAGTTTTCTTGCTGCTGATATACACTTCCAGCCATGGCCGTACACATCCAGACATGAAGTTGGGAGTTTGAGCTTCATTTCTCTTTGTGGGCAGCTTCTAGTTTGCATTGTATGAGGCGTCTAGGGCCTCCTGTATTGCTGCTATTAATATAGGCATGATATTTTCTATTCCTTGGAGTTTGGAGTGATTCTGGCTATGCCCATTTGCTGGTCTGGCTACAGCAGAAATATCAAAGTGCAAAACTTGACATGGGTATGTAACGATAATTAATATTTGTGGATTTGATGATCTGGGTCATTGTTTGTTTGTGCAAATTCATTGTACTTTTTCTGTGTCTTCTATATATGCTCTATATTGTATGCTACGGCAACACAACCACAGGAAAACTGAAAACTCCTTCTGCATTCTCCTGTCTAGTCTAAAAGATCACAATAAAAATTAATAAAAATCACACATAAAAGATCTTTAAAAAAAATACAAACAGGTACGGCACATTACAATCTGCAACCTGCTCTAATGTAGGACAATAGCGCAAATCAATGACTTGCTCATTGTGATGTCCCGATATTAAGGCATTGTTTAACTTAAAGATTTAAACATCATGATAAGATGATGAAGTTGCTTTCGTAAAATATCAATTCGAATGAAAGAAACCATTATATATATTATTAATATATATATTATTTAATAAATAATATTAAAATAATATTATTATGTGAATATTTTTATAATTACAAATATAATATAATTATTATATTTATAAATAACAAATATAAATATAGTATTAAATATTATTATTAAATATAAATAAACAAATATATATATATAGTCAATTTAAATATGAATATAAATATTATTATAAATTTAAATACTATAATGGTTAAATATTCTATAAGGCTGGCCAACTTTCATAGAAATATATGATGGCGTATGAGAATGCAAGGGAAAAGGAAGCAGCGATTATTGTGGGCAGTCTTATTTAATATAAGATGCAGCGATCATCTATTTAGTAGTTGTTTGTTTATAAAATGCAATGATTAATACTTCCAAGAGGTACGGTTGTAATAGGAAAAGGCTGCATCCCCTCACAAGGGACAGCCTATAATATTAAAGAACTTTATTATTTCAAAGGCAGAAAAAGAGACAAACAGAAAGAAGAACATCCAAGCAGCAAATCCAAAAAGGAAAAAAAAAAGAAGAGCAGGCGGTAAGAGGAGTTTGCAGGAAATCAGCCAAAGGTAAGTGCAGAATATGTACAATTTATGGTTAGTAGAAATTAAGTAATAAGAGTGTTATATATAAAGGAACAAATGAATGTATATATGTGTAAAATTAATACCAATCACATTAGAAATCTATATACATATAATTCAGATATTAATTAAATGATAAGATGAATAAATTAATATGTGAAGTAGTGAAAATCTACTATATATATATATATAGTGAAATGGAATTATGATATGTATATAATGTGAATGGAAATTGTAATAAAAATTCAGTCTATATAGATGTTATTATATAAAAGAAACATGATCTCACCAAAAAAGGAATCATGAATAAGAACAATAAGCACATGGCGTGCATAATGGATGCCACATTCTAATCATAAGAATATTCCGGCCAGTCATCATGTCTCCTTAGTTACTATTTCTTACGGAATAATGGATACGGCGGGGAATGGCGGAGTAATTCCTACATGGAATTGGTAACTTGGCGCCTTACATATCCATGAATTCGGTATGATAAGGAGGGACGGGTGTAATTCCTTCCATGTATTGGTATCTTAGCACCACGCCCTGTAAATCCTACTTTTCAGATGGAGGTTACGAGAGAATATGCATTATGATCACTTTACGTCACTTATAGAATATGGTGTCAAAGATGATAATTAAATGATAAGCATGAAATAACAATCATTTAACAAGTAAATGACGTTTTTACATTATCATTGACCTTATCTAATCTTATCATTAATGTTTAATGATCTTTTATATTCCTTCGAGAATTCATTTTTGAATGCAGGTTCA
Source organism: Cunninghamia lanceolata (assembly GCA_027924645.1). Classification (NCBI taxonomy): domain Eukaryota; kingdom Viridiplantae; phylum Streptophyta; class Pinopsida; order Cupressales; family Cupressaceae; genus Cunninghamia; species Cunninghamia lanceolata. The sequence goes on along the minus strand of BSBN01000822.1, from coordinate 14,694,611 downwards.
GGTTGAAGTGTTCTCACTAAAAGGGGACATTACAAGTGGTATCAGAGCATCTTTCCTGCCATCCTGTGTATACTTTATGTATCATGTGTATTCAAAAGTTTACTTCATGACTATGTATTTGAGTGTATACTCTATGGCTTCGTATTTGTATGCGAGTGTATACTCTACGACTTGTATTTGTATGCGAGTGTATACTCTACGACTTGTATTTGTATGCGAGTGTATACTCTATGACTTGTATTTGTATTCGAGTGTATACTCCAAGACTCTATGACTTGTATTTGTATTCGAGTGTATACTCCAAGACTCTATGACTTGTATTTGTATTCGAGTGTATACTCCACGACTCTATGACTTGTAATTGTATTCGAGTGTATACTCTATGACTTTGTATTCAAGTATGATTATGTATTCGAGGGTATGCTCCATGAAATTGTATTTGTATTCAAATGTATACTCTATGAACTTGTATTTGTATTCAAGTGTATACTCTATGAACTTGTATTTGTATTCAAGTGTATACTCTATGACTTTGCAATTGTATTCGAGTGTATGCTCTATGAAATTGTATTTATATTCAAGTGTATACTCTATGACTTTGTATTTGTATACTCTGTGACTTTGTATTCAAGTGTATACTTCATGACGATATATTCGAGTGTATACTCCATGACTTGTATTTGTATACTCTGTGACTTTGTATTCAAGTGTATACTTCATGACGATGTATTCGAGTGTATACTCCACGACTTTGTATTTGTATACTCTGTGACTTTGGATTCAAGTGTATACTTCATGACGATGTATTCGAGTGTATACTCCATGACTTTGTATTTGTATACTATGTGACTTTGTATTCAAGTGTATACTTCATGACGATGTATTCGAGTGTATACTCTATGACATTGTATTTGTATACTCTGTGACTTTGTATTCAAGTGCATACTTCATGACGATGTATTCAAGTGTATACTCTATGACTATGTCTACTCTGTGACTTTGTATTCAAGTGTATACATTGTGACTTATATGTATTCAAGTGTATACTTTACGACTTACATGTGTGCTTTGTGACTTGATGTACTCGTACGTATACCTCCTATATATGCTTCATGCTTCTTGTAAATACTCTATTTACTTTATGCTTAAAAACTATGATAATGATTAGAGATGTTGTTTGTCCAGTGGCTCAGGCTACTTGGTTGCTTACGTGGTTGAGCTACTTGCTTGTCTACTTGAGCTACTTGCCTACTTGCTTGAGCTGGTTGCTTACGTGCTTGAGCTACTTGCTTGTCTGCTTGAGCTACTTGCCTACTTGCTTGAGCTGGTTGCTTACGTGCTTGAGCTACTTGCTTGTCTGCTTGAGCTACTTGCCTACTTGCTTGAGCTGGTTGCTTACGTGCTTGAGCTACTTGCTTGTCTACTTGAGTTACTTGTCTTCTTGCTTGAGCTGGTTGCTTGCGTTCTTAAGCTACTTAGTTGTCTACTTCAATTTTATTATGTAATCAAAAGGCAATGCATGTAACCTACGAATTGGTGTATTCACTCCTATAGGAGATCACTCACCACCATTCAACCTTGAGGTGGAAAAGGGAAGAGCATTTCATCTAAGAAAGATATCCAGAAACATCATTAAAAATTCAATTGAGATTTAGGACCACTAAGGTATCATATCAACCTAGGAGGTTCAATCTCTTAAAACTCAAAACAACAATTATTCGAGGAAATCAAAAGCATCATAGTTATAACTTATAATTGCTTGAGGACAAGCAATTTTGGGTGGGGTGGACTGTGATGTCCCGATATTAAGGCATTGTTTAAATTAAAGATTTAAATATCATGATAAGATGATGAAGTTGCTTTCGTAAAATATCAATTCGAAAGATAGAAACCATTATATATATTATTAAAATATATATATATATATATATATATATATATATATATTATTTAATAAATAATATTATTATGTGAATATTTTTATAATTAAAACTATAATATAATTATTATATTTATAAATAACAAATATAATTATAATATTAAATATTATTATTAAATATAAATAAACAAATATAAATATATATATATATATATATAGTCAATATGAATATAAATATTATTATAAATTTAAATACTATAATGGTTAAATGTTCTATAAGGCTGGCCAACTTTCATAGAAATATACGATGGCATATGAGAATGCAAGGGAAAAGGAAGCAGCGATTATTGTGGGCAGTCTTATTTAATATAAGATGCAGTGATCATCTATTTAGTAGTTGTTTCTTTATAAAATGCAATGATTAATACTTCCAAGGGGTACGGTTGTAATAGGAAAAGGCTGCGATTAGACATAATGAAAGGCTGCGTCCCCTCACAAGGGACAGCCTATAATATTAAAGAACTTTATTATTTCAAAGGCAGAAAAAGAGACAAACAGAAAGAAGAAAATCCAAGCAGCGAATCCAAAAAGGAAAAAAAAAAAAGAAGAGCAGGCAGTAAGAGGAGTTCGCAGGAAATCAGCCAAAGGTAAGTGTGGAATATGTACAATTTATGGTTCGTAGAAATTAAGTAATAAGAGTCTTATATATAAAGGAACAAATGAATGTATATATGTGTAAAATTAATACCAATCACATTAGAAATCTATATACATATAATTCAGATATTAATTAAATGATAGATGAATAAATTAATATGTGAAGTAGTGAAAATCTACTATATATATAGTGAAATAGAATTATGATATGTATATAATGTGAATGGAAATTGTAATAAAAATACATTCTATATAGATGTTATTATATAAAAGAAACATGATCTCACCAAAAAAGGAATTGTGATTAAGAACAATAAGCACATGGTGTGCATAATGGATGCCACATTCTAATCATAAGAATATTCCGGCCATAATGAGTCATCATGTCTCCTTAGTTACTATTTCTTACGAAATAATGGATATAGCGGGGAATGCCGGAGTAATTCCTACATGCAATTGGTAACTTGGCACCTTACATATCCATGGATTTGGTATGACAAGGAGGGGCGGGTGTAATTCCTTCCATGTATTGGTATCTTAGCGCCACGCCATCTAAATCCTACTTTCCGGAGAAGTTACGAAGGAAGATATAGATGTCAACTTATACTTGATCATATACTTGCTCTCTATCACTCCAACTATATGGGAATAGCATAAGGAGGGGCAGTGTAATTCCTTCCATGCAAGGTATCCAAGCGCCTTATAGTTAATTTTCCGTTGGAGGTTAAGAGAAAAGGGATATGAACATTAGAATATGCATTATGATAACTTTACATCACTTATAGAATATGGTGTCAAAGATGATAATTAAATGATAAACATGAAATAACAATCATTTAACAAGTAAATGATGTTTCTACATTATCATTGACCTTATCTAATCTTATCATTAACATTTAATGATCTTTTATATTCCTTCGAGAATTCATTTTTGAATGCAGGTTCAGGTTGAAGTGTTCTCACTAAAAGGGGACATTACACTCATGTATCAGCTCCCGAAGAAAGTGCAAGTGGATCTCGATATGTTTGGTCCATTGATAATGGACTGGATTCTTCGAGATCTGAATAGCACTCTAGTTGTCACAATAGATGACTGATGGCTTCTGAAAAGTGATGCCAAGTTCAGTGAGGATATTATGAAGCCAAATAGCCTCAGTGGCCGCATTAACAACTCCACTATATTCAGCCTCAGTCGATGAAAGAGCAATGGCATGTTGCTTCTTGCTCTGCCAACAAATGGGACCAAAATCAAGGTGAAAACTATAGCCAAATGTGGACTTGCGATCATCAAGATCACTAGCCCAATCAAAGTCCGTGTATCCAATCAAATCTGAACTTGTGTCTACTGCATAGTGAATCTTGTATCTATGAGTGCCCTGTATGTAGTGCAGAATGCGTTTGGCAGCCTTCCAATGAAGCTCATGTGGCTCCATCATGAAGTGAGAAACCATGCCAACTGCAAATGAAATGTCTAGGCGAGTGTGAGTCAAGTAGATGAGGCTACCAACGAGTTGACGATACAAAGTGGCATCAACAAGTGGAATGGAATACTTCGCCTCAAGTTTGACTCCAAACAAAAAGGAAATCGATGCAGGTTTACAATCAACCATGTGAAAACGAGCTAGCAAATTAGGAGCATACTTGGGTTGTGCAAGAGAGATCCCAAAAGAGGTCCGAGTGATCTCAACCCCATGAAAGTAGTGCAAGAGACCCACGTCAGTCATGGCAAATCTATCATGTAAAGCAATCTTGACGCTCTCAAGGATGGATGAGATGCTCCGCTACCAACGAGTTGACGATACAAAGTGGCATCAACAAGTGGAATGGAACACTTTGCCTCAAGTTTGACTCCAAACAGAAAGGAAATCAGTGCAAGTTTACAATCAGCCATGTGAAAACGAGCTAGCAAATTAGGAGCATACTTGGGTTGTGCAAGAGAGATCCCAGAAGAAGTCCGAGTGATCTCGACCCCATGAAAGTAGTGCAAGAGACCGAAGTTAGTCATGGCAAATCTATCATGTAAAGCAATCTTGACGCTCTCAAGGATGGATGAGATGCTCCCTGTGACAATCAAATCATCAACATAGAGAACCAAGAAGAGAAGAGCATCCTCCTATCTCAAGATGTAGACATTTGAATCTGAGTGGCATCTGGAGAACCCAATTGAGAGAAGAAAGGAGTCCATCTTGGCATACCAAGTCCTCGTGGCCTACTTAAGTCCATAGAGAGACATCCTCAAGTGACAAACCAGTGAAGAATCCTTAACAAATCCTTGTGGTTGTTCGATGTAAATCTCCTCTTGTAGATCCCCGTGAAGAAATGCACTCTTCACATCCACCTGATGTACAGCCCAACCATGAGCTACAGCAATAGCAAGAATCAAACGAATGGAGTTCATCTTGGCGATAGGGGCAAGGGTTTCAATGCAGTCAACACCAGGAACCTGCAAGAAACCTTTGGCCACAAATTGTGCTTTGTACTTATCACCGAATCCATCTGCTACAAATTTGGTTCAATAGATTCACTTACACCGAACCAGTTTTCTTCCCTTAGGAAGTGGAACAAGCTCCCATGTGTTGTTTCGAATCAAAGAGTTATACTCTTCCTCCATTGTTGAATCCCACTCAGCAATACCTGATGCTTCACAAAAGGACTGTGGATCTAAAGCTATGGCAATGTAGGAATGCAGAATGTCCTGGTGTTGTGACCGAATCCTCCGAGTATCTGAAGGATCACCAACAAGAGTGCATACAGACTGAAGAGTCTATCAAGCACAGTGAGGCATAGAAGAAGGGGATGAAGGAGGAGAGTCCTCAACCTCTGAATCTAAACTCTACGAAGGGTGAGGTGGAGCCTCATGATCAACCCTACGAGTAGAAGCTAAAGAAAGATCCTTTGAGTCGCTATCATCTAAATCCACTGTGGAGGAAGGAAGATGTGAGGATGAGCTAGGAGAGCTTTCCTTAAAATGCACACTTCACTCAATGAAGAGCTCATGTGTCTCAAGACCCAAAGGTCGATATCCTTTGACACCATTTGGGTATCCAACAAAGATGCAAGGTTGACTTTGAGGTTCTAAGGCCCTACGCTTCTCTAAAGGAATGCATGCCCATGCAGGAGAGCCAAAAACTCTGAAATGTCGCACAATAGGTTTCCTACCGTACTAGGATTCAAATAGAGTGATGCCCTTCAATGCCTTATGTGGAACCTTGTTCTGAATGTGACTAGCACAATTGATAGCTTCTACCCAATATTCAAGTGCCAAAAAATGAGAATGGATCATGCAGCTAGCCATCTCTTTCAAGGATCTATTTTTCCTCTTTGTAACACCATTCTACTGAGGTGTGTAGGTAATTGAATGCTGAAGTTCAATCCTTTCAAAACTACAAAATTGTTCAAAGCAATGGTTCACATATTCTTTGCCATTGTCAATACGGAGAATCTTGATAGACCTTTCCAAATTATTTTCTACACAAGCCTTTAACTCCAGAAATCTGTCGAACACTTCACCTTTCTATCGAAGGAAGAAGACCCATGTGTATCTGAAATAGTCATCAATGAAGGTGAGCACATAGTGAGCCTTGTTGAAAGACAAGGATGAAAATGGACCCGCTAAGTCACTGTGAACTAGCTCAAGGACTTTTGAAGGCTTGGGCTTTGTCAAACTTGTCCTCCAGATGCTTTCCCAAGGCACAACCTGAACAAACACCATGTGAAAAATTGATCCGAGGAAGACCTGTGACCATGTCTTGTGTGCTAAGTTGCTACTAAAGGTAGCGGTAGTTGAGATGGCCAAACTGCTCATGTCATAGTTTCCTCAGAGAATCTGAATGGGTTAGCAAAGAAGTAGAATGAGTATCAAGTACAAAATGAGAGAAAGCATAGAGCCAAGACTGATGGTTGGGAGTGCATTATCTTCAAGATCCCTGATGGTGAGGGAATCTTGAATGAATTCAACCTTCCTACAATTCTGGGTGATTTGGTAGACGAAAAGAAGGTTGGCTGACAAGTGAGGCACACAAAGAACATCCTCAAATATACCAGTGCCAACATCAACTGATCCCTTCCCAATTACATCCACTAGAGAATCATCCTCAATGAGAATATGAGGCACGGAACAAGGCTCCAACAAAAAAAATTGTTCTCTATTAGACCCCATATGGTGCAAAGCACCTGAGTCTAGAATGCACTGTTGAGAAGAATCTGCAGAAGCAACAAGTGCAGTTGCTTTCCCTTAACTTGATTTTGAAGAAGTGGAGGATTGTCGAGCAAGAGAGGAGGGCAGATTAATGTTGTTCTTTTTCAAAAGATGTTTCAGCTCATCGATCTGCTTCCCATGACAAAAATGTTTCTCATGACCAACCTTCTTACAAATAGCTGCAAGTTGGTCTTTCCTTCTTCTGTGTGTTTCCCATGGATGAATAGGATTTAGAATCTGCTTTTGAGGCAAATGAGGATTGTCCTTGATCTTTTTGTGACTTCTTAGACTTTTTTTTATTTCTTGTCAAATTGCCCTAACTCTTTCGATCCCTTTGGCTGACTGGCCAACAAAGCCCAAGACTATGATGGCTTTAGGAGACCCATGGAAAGGAGCCTTCCCTATTCATGCATTAAAATCTCGGAAAAAGATGCGAATGATAGCATTGTGTATGCGACACCCATAGTCAACCTGTGAGTATAAAAGCTAGAAACAAAAGTTGCATATTCAGGACCAAGTTTGTTAAGAGTATTGAATACAAGCTAAATGTCCTTTTTCTCGATGCCACATCTTTACATTGTGCTCTAAGGTCATTAACCTATTTGATGTAGTCTTGGATGTTGTCAAAGCATTTTGGATCAAGGCTCATCAATTCAGTGTCAATCTAATAGCCTCATACTTCATTAGTTTACCACACAAAGATTTTAGGTTTTCCCAAGCATCATGAGAATTTGTACAAGATTCGATTTGAAACATATGATCAGGGGAAATGTAACTACGAAAACATCCAAATGCTTTTGTATGCTCAAGCATCCATTGTATCTTTTCCTTATCATCTTTAGGTTCATCTACCTCTTCTTCAACATATGGAGTAAACCCTTGTTAAATTAGGACGTTCCATGCATTTTGATGCCATGTTGATGTAATGTCCCCTTTTGGCGCATAGCCGATTTGTGCGCATTTAGCCAACTTCCAAGTCTTCTGGAGACTAATTGGTTAGTTGGGGAGAACTCCAACGTTCTTGGAGAAGCTTTGATCAGTCTTGCGGAGCAATTGATCTTGGCAGTGAGTTCAATTAGTCTTGAAGACCTTCATGACACTTTTAGAAGAGATTTCCGGCTTTCAGTGTGTTCTCCAAACTTCTTGGAGAGAGCATCTATTTTTAGTAAGTCACCTGGTTGGCTCCAATTATCATTCTTCATCATTAGTATCATTCCAGTATAGTCAAATTTTGATTCCGATATTGTTTCAATGGTTTTTGCAACTTGGGTGAGTTAATGAGTAATTATTTAATTATTTCAATAAGGTTGTTTAATTTTATGAAATAATTTTAAAAGCAACTTAGTGTAATAGCTCTTTGGAAAGGTCTTGAAAAGTATTACTTGATGCTCACATAAAGGGAATGCTAGGCAAGAGAGACATAAAGTGAGCAATTAAAAAGGTTATTTTTATGTAAGGAGGAAATTAAAAGAAAAGTGAAATTATTATTTTATTTCCTCGTCGCCTTAAAAGTGTCTTTAAAAGGAGAGTTGGGGCTCATTGTTGAGTTGTTGATGAATTTGATTTTGCTTCTGCAATTTGAGGGAGCATGTGTTCTCCATTTTCTTGAGGACGAAAACCCTCTTGGAAATACTGGTTTCGATGGTGAAAAATCCCTCGTAGCTGGTTGTAGTGGTTTCATCCAAGAGCCACACCTGTGCTGCAATGAAAGGATTTGATGTGCATTGAAGATTTTCATTAGGTTTGATTTTAATGTTTGGAGAGTATTCGTTGTGTTTTGGGGTTTATATGAAAATTCTGGATTGACTCCTTGATAATAAGGTTTTGCAGTGATTAGAAGAGTTGTTGGGCGTAAGTTTTGTGCTAAGCTTTAATTTTTAATGGACTGAAAATATTCCAAGTTGCAGGCCTCCTTCTTTGGGCATACTTGGGAGTTGTTTATGTTTTTTTGAAGATGTTTCCAGATGACTCCTTGCTGGTCGTACTGTTGTCATACAAGGCTGCACCTATAGATATGGGCGTGGGATTCCCAGGCTGAAGTGCCATTCTTTTTGGTGGCTTTCCAACTTGTTTTGAGGCGCCGTATATAGGAGTCTCATTCTATGATGAGTATGTGATGGACAAATTAGTTTGGAAGAAGTTTGAAGCATTGGAGCTAGGGTTTGAATGTATTTTTCAGAACATTACTCTGTTGTTACAATTTCAGACCTGCCTTTGACAGAGTTTTCAGTATGTTCAGTGGGTTTCAGTGAGATACAAGGCCTCTACATCAACTACAGTGTTTGAGCAGCGATGGGTATGATTCCTTGTGCTATTTGAATGATTTCTACATGATATTCAGTGTTATTTCAGTCTTATATTGGCTGTTATTTTATATCAAACCTGTGTATAAGTGTTTGACAGTGATTTTCAGTACTACTTCAATGTTTTTGTGGCTTCTTCATCCTCTACTACAGCTGTCCTTCGCTTGGGTATGATTGCTTCTTGATCTTACATGATTCACAATGATATTACCTCATGAAATGTGTTGCAACAGTGTTTCAGATTCAGAACAGCAATAAGTTATTTGCAGCTCATAATTATTGTCTTCTATTTCAATAGTTGCAATGATAAATAATTGTAAAACACTGGATGGTAGTACCGCCAGTGCATCTGCATAGTGTGCACATCATTCTGTAATCAACTGGACGGTTTATGGACGGTTTACCGCCAGTTAGTATAGCATATTGCATTTACAAACCCATTTTGGCATTGAACGCGCTTATCAACCATTTTGGTCTTGATACAAGCTTAGACATTCTGCCAGGGTTCATCCATACACACCGGTCCCGCTGAATAAGTGGTTGATAGGTCAGCTTCGCCACCTTGCATGTGTTTCTAGTCGGCTTGCATTCAATCAACTAGTTGTGTGATCCGAACACCATATGCTCTCACCTTGCCCACCACGAGATCTGGGTGAACAAAAAGTGTATCAGAGATTTCTTGTGCTTTGATTTCAGTTGAGATATTTTCAAAAAAACTAGGGTGGTCATTACAGTTGAGTAGTTGTATCGAGTTAGCAATGGAAACTTAAAATGACCCATTGTGAAGGAAAAGCAGAGCACAAGCAAATAGAGAAGATATGCACAATCTCAAAAACACACCAAGAGACCCCCCCGAAATCACTCAATCAAGAAACCCCCTCCCAACAAATATGATTTGGCACTTTATAGATCAGTGCGTTTACAATGTTGGAGTTGTTTTCCAGAGTTTTACAATATCCAAAAATGGACCAAATATTGAAAGTATAGTTTGAGTTCAAAATCGGAACTTCAAATTACCACCAACGTGTAGTTATCAAAAAATATTCACTTTAAAAAAATCACCTTAATTCGAGACCGCATGCAAAAGTTATAAGCCTTTGAAGTTCCAAAAATTGTGACTGTCTGTCAGATTTGATGAGAAAACTAATTTTCTAGAAAAATAAGACCACTTGAGTAAAAACTGATTACACCACTTGCGCGAAATTCGATCCTAAATCAAAACAAATTGTGCTCAAAAAGGAGGTTGAACACTCGAGTTATGGCCTTCTAGAGTTGAACTGCAAATTTCAAAATGCCAACGGAGAGGGGGGCAAAAAATTTCAACCCAATGATGACGTCACCACCAAAGTGGGCAAAATTGCCGCCAAATTTGGAGATGCCGCCAATCTTAGTTGTCTCTAGCTAAATGTAGAATCCTCGCCAAAATTAGAGAAGCTACTAACTTTTTTACCAAATTTAGTGAACTGCCAAAATAGAGAAATCCACCGAAAAGGCCGCCAAATTTGGCACTGGTGGTGGCGGTGGGATTCCCACGATTCCACAATAACCAAAACATTCTCCACAATTCCTTTTGGGATGACTACAGATTGGTCTGTCATCTATAGGATGGTGCTAGTGGGTCGTAAATCAACGAGGGGTAATGTTTTTAGGAGTTCTACTGACATAACATTTATAGCAGCTCCTAAATCAACCAGCACATTTGGGATTTGCTTATTGGCTATGGTAACTATGGTAATAGGACTACCCAAATCTCCATATTTTGGAGGATCTTTCCTCAAAGGAGATCAACTACCCTTCCTCCTATATGTATGGTATTCGGGGATTTCCTCTTCCTTCCACGAGTTCACACAATACGTTTAACAACCTAGTTTAATTCTGGAATCTCTTTGATGGCCTGTAGCAGGGGAATTTCAATATTCATCTATCTAAGTTCTTGGAACAGGTTTGATTCACTTAAAGGTAAAACTTTTGGGATTGACCTTAATCTTTCAAGAAATGGAACAAGTTCTATAGTTATTTCGGAATTAGGTTTTGGAATAGGTCTGGAAGTGGGAACAACTCCAGACTTTAATTTCGTAGATACTTTTGGATTTGTATTGGGTAAAGCTCCGAAGTTTAAGTCTGGAGAGGGTCCCAATCCTGATTCCAAAGAAACACTAAGTCTATCTACAAATGAGGGTGTCAGTTCAAAATGTTAATTCTCCTGTTCAGAAATTTCCATATTGGAAGATGTAGGAGGTTTTAGCGAAGTTTTTCCTATGTAATTGAACATTTTTACAATCAACTGAATTGATACTAGCAATATTGTCTTTTGTTGTATAAACAAGCACACTTAGTCTATTATTCTTGGGATTTGAGATTGGTTGAATTGATAGCGCATGTTGATTAACTCGTTCTGGTTGTGGAGGATTTTGCATGTTTGGAGGGGCAGGTAACAAAGCCTATTGTTGGTTTGGTAACACACAAACATTTATTTTCTTCTTAATCAAACTTCCACAAAAGAAAATTGGAAATTTGAATTTTCGGATTTGTTCCCCCCTCCAGTGCAAATCTGGATTCCTAAATTTGGTAATTATGGTGAGACAACTAACCCTCTATACTAAGTAAGAATAAGTGGGTTGAGGTGGCTTGGTGACCACTTGCAGAAGGATGTGGTGCCTCACGAATCTATCACCATCTGCCTTAGTGAGTGTTGTAGCCAACGGTTGCTTGACACCTCCAATGGTGAAATAGACTAGAAGAAGTAAGTAACCAATCAAGTAATCATGGAACTCCCCGTAAATAGTTAACAAGCTCGATGTTTGAAAGTAACTACCTCCCAAAGGTAAAGGGCCAAAAATCCTTGACTTGGATAAGGAAAAAGTTAGCAGGATATCCTCCTAACTCTTTGTACAAAGAGTGGTATCTCGTGGATCTCATGACAGACTTAGTACCTAAGATTAAGTGCCTCTCCATCCCCACCTCTTGAAGAGAGCAAAGAGCTATTCTATGGATATATTACAATTGGAGTACATAAGGAAAATTGAAGATCCAAGGGGCGAAATTGGAGGAAATTGTAAATTCCTAAGTAATTGTGAATTTCTTTATGGCATTTTTCGTAAGGTGATGAGTTACATTTGACCATAAAAATACATATTCATGTCATGTCCCCTTTTCAAAATTAGATTAATTGGGAGATTTGTAGCCTATTCTTTATTTCCCTTAGGCTAAGGGATAAAATTAGGGAAATAATTTAATAATAATATTTAAGTTGTCCTAATAATGTTATTCTTATAAGATTGTAAAAGGACAACTTATGTATTATTATTATTTTAATAAAATGGATTTTATATAATATCTTATTAAAAAGTGTTTTTGAACACTTTTGAATGGAATTTTAGGAGGGAAAAAGAAATTCAAATTATAAGGTGATTATAAAAGGAAGAGATTGGCACAAAAGAAAACATCCATTGTCTATTGAATTCAAACCCTTTTTCAGATCTTGAGCACTTGTGTTCATCTTCTCACCCGAGGACGAAAACCCTTTAGTGTGTGAGAATTTGGATGACAAAAACCCTCTTGGTTTCCATTTTGGATTGGAGGACGAAAACCCTCTTCTCCATTTGAGGTGATTCCATCTAGGGATCGCATTGGTGCTGAAAGATTGAAGTTTATTCTAGTTTCAGTTTGGCATTTGAAGATTTCCAATTGTGTTGAAGATTTCAAATCAAGTTCCAAACTTGTGTGAATTCCAGTGTTAAAATCATAATATTTCGAGGTATTTGTTGTTCATAGCAAATCTTAATCAATTTTTGGAAGTTTACCTAGCCATACACATTCTACAGCCTGTTGTAGAGTATAAGAGGGTGTCTTATTCCTAAAGGCTGCCGTACCTTAGCAAAGATCATCACATCTTGTCAACAGCTGTCGTAGCTATCATATCCACCCAATCACATCACTTCCTACATCCATCACAGTAGTTATTTTAAGACTATGAGCTCCCTCACTATCAAAAAGGTTGTCGTACCATTAGGAGGGTCACAGTACCATCTAGGTACCTGTTGTGCTCTCTTTTCACATTCCACTTTGGAGATTAGTGCAGCTTTTCCAATCGTTGTATTGTGAGTTGAACATGTACCTTAGATAATTAGTACTAAATATATGTTTCAGCTGCGTATTACCATTTCATTCAGTATTTATAGACTATCAATCTGCTGTTTGTAAGTAATCAGTTTACTGTGAGAATATTATCAGTGAAGTGTTAGGAGTTTTCAGTAACTAGTTTGATATTCTGCATGTTGCTGTTCTATATTTCATTATTGTCTTGAAATTGCAAGTCAGAAAATACCAAAAAAAATTGTAGGGTTTTATAAAAATATCAGAAAGGGTCATTACAATGCACACATAATTTAATCTGCTCCTATGTTGGTTGGGTGTGTGTGTGTGTGTGTGTGAAAGAGAGAGAGAGAGAGTCTAGCAAAATTTCATCTCTTTACCAAAGACTCTTAGATCTTATAATTTAACCTGCTCCTATGTTGTTGTTACTACATCTATCGGGTTCGAATACATAGCAATCTCCCTTGTTTAATCACATCTAATTAAACTTTGCAATTATTGAATTATTTTTCTTACACCTTGGCATTGATTAGTTATGCTGTGTGTTTGAATAACTATTAACCATATTTTCACACTAAATTTATACACCATCCAGATAACTTTTATTCAAGAATCTGGAACATGAAAATTTTGCTAAGCATGTCAAAACTAGAAGAAGAAAAAAACAATTTATTTGATTTGAGGAATGCTAATGACAAGTACAAAATCAAAATTGTTGTCATCAAACAAAGGAAGAAAATTGTAAACATGATCAGATAACAACACAATCGAATCTCATAAGATAGAGCAAAGTCTAGAAAACATACTAGCATAGAAGATCATTTGCTTGAGCATTTTCCGTTTCATGTTTTGTGGAAGTTGTTCATACCCTGTCCCTGCACTTGCATCAATTGAACTGCAAAGACAAGAGGTTCTTTAGATTATAATTGTGTCAATACTCGTAAGACTAACAAACAAATAATCTTGCACGATTTTCTCTATGGCAGCTTCAACTCCTACCAAAAATGAATAGTTAAATGTATAATGAGTAACTAGCAAAGTCAACAGGTTTAAAAGTCAGTTTAAATTTTTGATAGTGGTGAATAATCACAAATATAATGAAACTACACGAACCTAATCCATAGTTACCGAGGTATAACATTCATAACAAATTTATAAAAGTGAATAGATTGTGGATCCAACCAAGTTATACAAGCTGTCATGTCCCCATATCACTAATTCATAATTAAGTCGATTATATTATTCATTCAAATTAAAGATATGAATAACATTAGTAACCATATTGTAAGCCAAATATATTTTAAATAATATATTAAATGATAAATTAAATATTATATACAAACCTTATATATTTTAAATCAAGTTAATTATTTAAATAATTAACGATATATAAATATTATCATCTTAAATATTATTATAATATACTATTAAATATAAATACAAAATATATCATTATATATAAATAACGAATATAATTATATAAGTATTAATAATATAAATACAAGTATTATATTGTTATTAATATAATTACTAATATTACCCATCAAAAAAAATATAATTACTAATATTGAAAATAAATATTAAATATTATTATATAATAATAAATACAAAATATTATTATGAATACATGTAATATTATAATAATATATATTATATTATATAAATACAAATATAAATATTAATAATATAAATATAAATATTTAAATATTATAATAAATATAAAAGTAACCATATAAGACAAAAGTCTTATTAAAAGTAAGTCCTACGGTTAATATTAAGAGAGTGACTTGTTCTCATAAATAAGACAAAGCATCATGTGATTGTTTATAACTTATAAAGAAAGAACAATATTTAATAATGATTTAAGTGCAGCGAATGATATGAATATAAGACAAACAATGCAGGGAACAATTAGTAAGAGGGAACGATTAGTAAGGAGTAAGTTTAAAAGGCAGCGATGAGTAAGAAAGCAGCGATTAACATTAAAACATATGCAACGATTACTAATTATTAAGGTGCAGAGACTATGATAAAGAGGCAGTAATTAATATTAATATATGATTGAGACAATGCTCTCACATAAAAAGAGAACGTATCATTTAAAGGTGGTCATGAAGAGGTATGATTATTTAAGAGTTGTCTTACTTAACAAAGAGTTATATCCATTCATGAATCGTCTCCCTTCATAAGAAGATATGGTATAAGGGGAAGAACAAAATACACTTAGAATTCTATGAAGCAGTTTGAGGGGAATATAGAGCAGATATACAAGGATGAACATGCAGAGTAAAATACATATATATTCTGTTTTTTATCAAGAGG
Organism: Cunninghamia lanceolata; assembly: GCA_027924645.1. Lineage (NCBI taxonomy): Eukaryota > Viridiplantae > Streptophyta > Pinopsida > Cupressales > Cupressaceae > Cunninghamia > Cunninghamia lanceolata. The sequence goes on along the minus strand of BSBN01000822.1, from coordinate 14,679,157 downwards.
GAATGAAAATAATATTTCTGAGTTTTTATGATGTATATTTCTGAATATAAGAAGGGATTTATATACATACAGATTAAGGAATATTTTCTGAGTTGAATGAAGATTTAGAAAAAGAAAAGAAAGCAGCACTAAAAGGAATATCAAGGAGAAGAATAATCCAGGAGTTGGATATATATATCTCTGATACATTTAACAAGTGAACAGCAAAGCAAGGAAAAAGATAAATGATATCCACCAACAGATACATGAGTATGAATATGCAGATTTGGAAGGAGAGTGAAGTGTAGGAAGAATAACCTAGAAGGAAGGAATTAACTCCTTAAGGGTTCTGAAGAATACAAAGACAAGAATCATCTTCTTCGGTAAAATTAGTATTGTTCCTATAAGGGACATTACAAGTGGTATCAGAGCTATCAACCGGCCATCCTGTGAAAGAATTTAATGCAAGCTTACTCAGAGAGGTATCCTGCAAGAAACAGGTTGAAGAGGAATGTTTATAATTGTTCGAGTACAAGCAAACCATGTAAGACATGATAGGTAGGAAGAATGCCCTCCATCATACCTTCATTAAGCCATGATAGGTAGGAAGAATGCCCTCCATCATACACTCACTAAGACATGATAGGTAGGAGGAATGCCCTCCATCATGCTCTTATCTAATTATGTTAAAAGGATGATAGGTAGGAAGAATGCCCTCCATCATACCTTCATTAAGACATGATAGGTAGGAAGAATGCCCTCCATCATGCTCTTATCTAATTATGTTAAAAGGATGATAGGTAGGAAGAATGCCCTCCATCATGCTCTTATCAAATTATGCTAAAGGGATAATAGGTAGGAAGAATGCCCTCCATCATACCCTCATCAAGACATGATAGGTAGGAAGAGTGCCCTCCATCATGCTCTTGTCAAGATGTGATAGGTAGGGAGTATGCCCTCCATCACACTCTTGAACCTTGCAGGTAGACATAAGAGGTGATAGGTAGGAAGTGTGCCCTCCATCACGCTCTAATTTGCAAGTATTTCTATGGATTCTATCAAAGGATCGACTTGAGGTATGGATAACTATATGTTGAAATTAAATGTTATTTATGTTATATCATTAATTATGTTATGATGTATTGATTTCATTGCTAATTTATTGATCTTTAATATTACTAATGTCCCTTTCAAGAGTCATTTTTCGTGTGCAGGAGAAGAAATCAGTATATCCTACAAGGGGGCATTAGGGAAGTATAGAAAATAAAAAGTAATTTCATTAATCACAAGACCCATGAACCAAATTCATTTCTTCCAAGAATCTCTTTTGAATTCTTCTCTTGATTTAAGTAACATAAAACCAATACTAAGTTATATTAATGGCCCATAACCCACAAATTCCCAGGATCATTCTTGATAATCATCTATAACATTTACGTTTCATCAATCACATCGCTATTAAAATAAAAGCTTACCAAATCTTCTTTGATCATAAAATTTTCTGTCCATGACATCATATAATCAATTACTCCTCAAGAATACGACTCTTCTCAATTTTGAGATCAATAACGTATGACAAGTGTAAGACCGAATCTCGTAATCAAAGATCAAGATATCATCATTCATTGGAATTTTGGAATCTCAATACTCTCAAATTTCTTCAACATTGAAAATATTTTTATTATCTAAAAACCACATCTTCATCTATAATACTTGCATCACATCGTTGTTATTCAACATCGAACAAAACACTTTTGCCTTTCATTAGTCACAAAGTCTCTTTCATGGAATCACAAATACTTAGCTAAAGCATGCTCATTCTAAATACCACGATTTCGTCTCAACACATCGGAAGGAAGACATTAAAAGGTACAAGGTAATGAAAGACTCGTTGTGATTGCTTGAGGACAAGCAATCTTGAGTGGGGAGGGTTGTCATGTCCCCATATCGCTAATTCATAATTAAATCGATTATATTATTCATTCAAATTAAAGATATGAATAACATTAGTAACCATATTGTAAGCCAAATATATTTTAAATAATATATTAAATGATAAATTAAATATTATATACAAATCTTATATATTTTAAATCAAGTTAATTATTTAAATAATTAATGATATATAAATATTATCAACTTAAATATTATTATAATATACTATTAAATATAAATACAATATATATCATTATATATAAATAACGAATATAATTATATAAGTATTAATAATATAAATACAAGTATTATATTGTTATTAATATAATCACTAATATTGAAAATAAATATTAAATATTATTATATAATAATAAATACTAAATATTATTATGAATACATGTAATATTATAATAATATAATATATATTATATAAATACAAATATAAATATTTAAACATTATAATAAATATAGAAGTAACCATATAAGACAAAAGTCTTATTAAAAGTAAGTCCTACGGTTAATATTAAGAGAGTGACTTGTTCTCATAAATAAGGCAAAGCATCATGTGATTGTTTATAACTTATAAAGAAAGAACAATATTTAATAATGATTCAAGTGCAGCGAATGATATGAATATAAGACAAACAATGCAGGGAACAATTAGTAAGGAGTAAGTTTAAAAGGCAGCGATGAGTAAGAAAGCAGCGATTAACATTAAAACATATGCAACGATTACTAATTATTAAGGTGCAGCAACTATGATAAAGAGGCAGTAATTAATATTAATATATGAATGAGACAATGCTCTCACATAAAAAGAGAACGTATCATTTAAAGGTGGTCATGAAGAGGTATGATTATTTAAGAGTTGTCTTACTTAACAAAGAGTTATATCCATTCATGAATCAGCTCCCTTCATAAGAAGATATGGTATAAGGGGAAGAATAAAATACACTTAGAATTCTATGAAGCAGTTTGAGGGGAATATAGAGTAGATATACAAGGATGGACATGCAGAGTAAAATATATATATATATATATATTCTGTTTTTTTATCAAGAGGGAATGAAAATAATATTTCTGAGTTTTTATGATGTATATTTCTGAATATAAGAAGGGATTTATATACAGATTAAGGAATATTTTCTGAGTTGAATGAAGATTTAGAAAAAGAAAAGAAAGCAGCACTAAAAGGAATATCAAGGAGAAGAATAATCCAGGAGTTGGATATATATCTCTCTGATATATTGAACAAGTGAACAGCAAAGCAAGGAAAGAGATAAATGATATCCACCAACAGATACATGAGTATGAATATGCAGATTTGGAAGGAGAGTGAAGTGTAGGAAGAATAGCCTAGAAGGAAGGAATTTAATCCTTAAGGGTTCTAAAGAATACAAAGACAAGAATCATCTTCTTGGGTAAAATTAGTATTGTTCCTATAAGGGACTTATAACCCATCATTTAAGTTGTATGATAGCCCACTAAACAAGATAGTTAGTGTTCAGTTTCTGCACCAAACCATGTTATACAGGCCCAATTCATAATTATGACAAACTTAGATTACAAGAGCACATCCTTTTACAAACATAGACAATCAAAACTTACTTGCCACAACAACTCACCCATTAAGAGATGCATATTCTACTATGACATTATGCAAAATCCTTAAAATATTAATCATACTCCTCTGTTCCAACCTTTCATTTTATTATCACTTTTTACTTCTCAAAACAATACAACTAAACCAAAGACTTTTATGCTTATAAAGGAGAAAAGTCCATACCCTTACACTTTTCCCCACTTGTTTTATGCTACTTTACGTGGATGACTTTAATGCATGGTCCTAGCACTTAATATCATGTCCCTTTTTTTTAGAACTACAAATTAATAATATTGAGCCCATAGTTGAAAAACTCGGACTTCGCGATTACTCGGCAAACCCAAAATTTTAAAAAACTTGGGACTCAAGAAAAACTCGGCAAATTTATCAAACATTTAAAAATGCATATTTTTTTTAAAATATTCTTAAAAAACACACATTTCTGAATTTGTAGAATGCATTACTAATTTCCATCATATATAAATCAAAATTAAGAGTTTAATACATATCATAGACCAAAAAATGAGTTCAACCTTTGAATACATATGAAATTCCAGTTTCATTATTAGTATCAGTATCACTATAAATTATAAATCATAAATTTCTTCTACGACTAAAGCTCAAAAAAGTTTTCTTTCAATGTGGCAATGCTATGGAAGTGGATGGTATAGCTGTGGCATCCTCAACAGGAGCCTCATATATAGGATCATGGTGTACATGTAAGGAACCCGCCCCAAATCGCTCATCATCCTCGCCTTCTGACTCCTCATATGCTACCACATTCGCTTGCCATTCAACTGTATCCCTCTCCAAAGCAGCTATTTCATCATCAGTACACAATGGATCCACATCAACATCCTCAGCAATCCAATCTAGATATGGGTCAATGTTATCAAGGTCCAGCGCCTGATGTGTATCTTGCCCTTCTACCTTCTTCTCGTGTAATCAAAGGTTGTACCACACATAGACAAAGGTCATTCAAGCGCTTTTGAGTCAACCTGTTGCACTTTTTTATGTGAATGGCCTCAAAAACGCTCCAATTGCACTCACAACCAGATGCACTACAAGGCTAGGATAAAATCCGGATGGCAAGCTTTTGAAGATTAGGTGTTGAGGCACTATAATCTTCCCACCATAAATCTGCAAGGATAACATTTTTAACTTTGTAAGGATTCTAGTAAACTTAAAAATTAAAATTAAACATATGTTTTTTACATGGCTATAGAGTGGATCCTAGGAATGCAAAAAGTAGAAGAAAATAAAGGCCCCTCCGCCTCTTATAGCTATGTATCTCATCGAGTATGAGATCTCCAAGGTTATCATCAACGAACAACCTCTCAATACATGTGTTGAGGCCAAGCATAACCTCTACATCTGCTTTGAATGAAGAGGAGAAGAAAAACTTGGGGTTCAAATAGTAGCCAACAACATGAATATGTTGGTGGAGTTGTTGGTTCAACCTCCGATCAATAATGCGCCATATGGATTTATATTTTGTTTTATTCAACCCATACAAATGTTGAATTGCCTCTTTGGCCTTATCCATGGCCTCATATAGATACCACATGGGCTTGTGATCCCCATCCACCAATTGTAGAACCCTAACCAACAGCTTTGACACCTAAATCAATAGTGGATGAAAATAAAATTAGAGAATTATACTAAATTACAGATTACTAATTCAAGTTCAACAAATAAAAATATCAAAAATTTTGACAAAATCAACAAATTCTAACATTAGCAAATAAAAAAATAAGTAAAAATTAGAGTTTTAAAACTTACCTTGATGATCTCCACCATGACTTTGGCAATGCTATCGTCAAAAATTGTCTTCACAATCCTCTCTGCTTCGGGCTTCCTACAATAAGGACTCTCCAACCACCTTTCGCTCACAAACATGTGCTTAAGGTTGGGCAATGTTGCTACTATACTCTGCAAGGTGAGGAAATTAGTAGCAAAGCGTGTGACTCCCAATCGCACGAGCTCCTTGCCATCAATGTGATCTCTCATAAGATTTAGGACCATGTGTGGTTGTAGATGTATTTTGTGATATTTCTTGCCTATTCAACCACATTCTTTGCCCAACTTAGTTTACCAATGTCCTTAAGGAGGTCAATACAATGGGCAGCACAAGGGCTCCAAAACAATGTTGGATGCCTCGCCTCTAGAAGTCTACCGGCTGCCACATATGCAGTTGCATTGTCAGTTACTATTTGGATTACATTTTCCACTCCCACCTCCATCACCACCTCATCCAACATGTTGCACAAGGTCTCTACATTTTTTATTTCATTGGAGGCATCAACTGACTTTAAAAAGACTAGCTGCCCCGTTGAGGCCACTAAAAAATTAATGAGTGTCATGTTCCTGGCATATGTCCACCCGTCAAATAAAATAGTGCAGCCTTTCTTTTCCCAAACTTTCCTTTGCTCCTCTACTAGCAGATGTGTGTGTTGGATCTCATCCTGCAATAATGGGCCACTCAACTCATGACAACTTGAGAACTTGAACTCCTTACCTGCCACAGTCAATGCAGTGACCAAGTGCTCCCAATAAGCACTCGAAGCGACATTAAACGGAATATTGTTGTAGTACCAAAATCGTGCACATGCCAACTTCGCCTCACGATGCACCTCTTTATTCCATGCAGTACCTTCCAATGAAGGTTGCACACTAGGAGTGTTACGAGGAACAAAAAAAGCTACAAATACCACTACTTGATCCTCATATCTGTGGCCCAATGGAAGCCGAAGAAGAGCCCTCTATATCTCCTTCTAACCCTGTAGAATTAATAACTGGGTTTGGGGCTGCCATGCATTTTGATGTTCTCTTTTTAGTTGCTTTCTTTTGCTCATATGCCATAAGGAGGGCTCTTGCCTCCCTCTCAATCTCCAAACTAGCTTTTGTACAACCTGTAACATCTCAGCAAGGGATTTGTGCAAGGTGGTATTTGAGTCGATTTATGCCACCGGACATAGTCTTAGTGCAATGGATATAAATAACCTCTCCTTGATTTGGACATGGTGTCCCATGTTTCCAGCAAGGGTCCCTAGGTTTGCCACTAGTTGTTTTACTTCCACTTGCAGAAGCCGTATTCTATTTATAAAAATGAATGTGAAACCTGTTAAAAGAGAGACAACAGAAACATTAATTGTTATTTAGAAAATAACTAATGCTATTGGTATTTTTAAAAAATGATGTAAATATGAAATCTGAATTCTAACTCAATCAATGCAAATGAACTATAGGCCTCCTCGACCTAAAGGCGCTTATCCAAGAACTATAGGTTGGTTCCCCAGCGCGTAAAATAGCTTTCTTTAAGGTCGGTTGAGTGCCCGCATGAATGACCTAGGGAAGAGGTTTAGTCCTCAACCTTAGAGCATACGTATTAAAAGCCAGCCAGCTCCTCAAAAAGAGTCTATTATATACGTCGTATTAACACGGAATCTTTGGTCAAGCATACCCGGAAGGCCCCTCTTTTATATTATTGTAGAGGCATTCATATTAAAAAGAGGTTTAACGACGCCGGGAGAGGGAGATAGCTTTGAGAATAGGGCCCTATCCGAACTATGGGGCACTCAACCTATTGTTGAGATAGGGTCATGAATTTATGCGCTCGACCGGCCTATCCATCTATCTAGCAGCACAGGAGATTTGTTCGGATTGTCGGTGATCAATCGGTGACTTCGGAAGAAATATATATGGTTGTTGGAGCAATCGCCATGCGACGACAATTTGGATGCAATCGAATATACCGCACAAGCGATCCATAACGCTAAGTTGCTTCGTCAAAAACGAACGCTCGGGTTGCTCAACATGAGAGAGGGTGATGAGAATGTAGGGTCTCTGCGAGGCCCTTTTCTTGATCCTGGGGGAAGATTCCGTTGATTGATGTGTGGAACTGCTCCCTTCAAGATCTGTGTCGGAAGATGGAGTGGGTTCAAATTCTTCCGGTTCAATGATGGAAGGTTTGGGAAGTATCCTCCGTGCTGCTTGTTGCCTGTCTCCTTCTGGGTGAGGAGTATTTTGGTTGTTCGCGGTAGTATGGTTTGTAGACGTGATCTTCTTGGCTTTATTCTGTGCATGGGTAGTCTCTTGAGGATCAGTAGTTTTTGGCGGTTTGGTGGCTAAAAATGATAAATAACAAACTAAGAATGTTAAAAAAAATTAAAAAATGATGTCAAGACTCGATGATTTTTTTTTTCGTAATATTATTAAATTTTAATGCAAAATAAAACTCACGAATAACTATTTTCTGCTCACACAATGTCAAAAATTTAGAAAAAAAAACATTTCAAATACATAAATGGTTAAACCATACACTAATTAAAATATAGCATTTTTGTTAAAAATTAAACAAAACATTTATATACAAAATACTAATTTCAATGTATATGAAATAATAAAACACAAATAAACATCCTTAAACTAGATAAATCTTACACATAATTAAAAATTAAATGATAATTTCAGAACAAAAAAATTAAAAAACCTACCTTTATGCTTCGCGTTTGAGGGTGTATGCTGGGTGTTTGAAGGTGTAGGGTTTCAAAATGCTTGAGAATGAGTCAAAATGCCTTGTTCAATCGACCCCAACAACCAACAAAATCAAGAAACTTCAACTGGAATCGTGTTTTCTTTCCCACGGGCGCACGACTATTGGTTGTGGACAAATCGTGTTTTTTTAATGTTCAAATGACCTTTTTATAGCTCAAAATTGGGCGTTTTAATTTTTGTCAGCACCAGTTTAAGTTTTAATGGCAATTTATAGCCAGAAACTCGTGATTTATTCCAAGAAACTTGTCACGAGTTAAATGTAAAACCTGTCGATGAGTTATCAAGCGAGTTACTCGCCCTGAAATTTGCCTCGCGGTTACTTACGAGTCCAACGAGTAAACTGTGATTTTCTCACCTATGATTGAGCCCAATCACTTTGTATTATTATAGGTCCTATGTGATGTTTAAAAAAGTGTTTTTAGTACTTTATTCAAATGTAATTCAACAAGGAGACCTATGGATGCAATTTTAAAAGTATTTTTAACTACTTGAGGGAAAGTAAAATTAAATCTTTATTTTTTAATAATAATGGAGGGCCCGAAAAAGGCAAGTATAAAAGAAAGGACAAAGGCATCAAGCAAATCATCCAAATTGTGTCATTTCACTTTCTCTTCCAATTTGGAGTTTGGTGCATTCAAGGACGAAAACCCTTAGTGTGTAGGTGATTGGAGGATGAAAGCCCTTCGCTTTCCACTACAAGCTTGAGGATAAAAACCCTCTCTCATTGGAGATGATTTTACTCAAGAATCGCAATTGTGCTGAAGCAATTTGGATTTGCAAGCAAATTTTCATATCAGCAATATTGTTGAAGATCTTGAGGATTTAATATTATCTGTTGTTGAAGATTTCAGACTGTACCAGAGCATTGCCATATTTTATATTTCCAGATTAATCAAGTGTTGCTAGTTTTGAATCTCATTGTGTTGCATTTTCATATTATTGTTTGGTTCAGCATTGTGAATTTTAGATGTTATATTTTTTTCAGCGATCAGATTAATTAATTTGGAGGTTTCTATCATATAGATTTCAGTGTGTTGACACCCTTTTAGCAGCTGTACCTTTTTATTTCTGCCATACATTTTAATAAATCACTGCCTTGTGTGAAGTCTAGTGGATCGCATCATTTTATATCTGCCATTCCATCAAATTGCAATCATAAATCAACATTGGAAGGTTTTTTTTCAGCCTATAGGAGTTTTCAGACTGTCGTACAGGGGACAAATCTGGCATACAAGAACCGTACAGCCCATGTCTTCAGCCTGGAAGAAATCGCAGCATTAAAGGGATAGCTAGAATAAAAAATAGGGCACCGTACAAGACTAAAAGAATCTGCGAGTCTAAAGAGTGGGACCCATTGCTGCACTCCCTATTGCCCAGGTTTGAATGAGGTTATTTTTCCTAGCACAGCTGAGAAGGGAGTTGTTGATGTTTGTTTTTCGACAAGTCAACAATAGAGTAAAACACTAGAGTATCCCACTCTCTCTTGAATAAAGCTCTTCAAAGGCTGAACAATGTGATCCAGTGAAGTAACTCCAAGGTTCCTTTTTATGATTCATGATGGGTTAACTCAGTGATTACATGTGATCTTGCTGATAATCACAAAGGGACTTACGCAGACTTCATATTTCATTTAGCTTATTCCTCCTTCAGTGTGGATGACATATCAATGATAAAGAAAAGATAAAAGATAAAGGTTCGAAGAAAACTAATCTAAGGTCAATGAAGCAATGATGATGTGTGAACAGACAAACTCTTTGATAAACCTAACTCCACTTCGCCAAGGATGCCTACAACTACATGGAGTTGGTGCAATCTCCTAAGGTTTGCGAATGGTTTTCAAATCATGAAGGCTTATACAAGCACCCATTAAACGGCGCAGCTCAAACAAGCATTCACGTTCGAACTTAAACAAATGAGGCTCAGACTAGCTTTACACAACACTTCATGGGCGATGAATGTTAAAAGCATGAGCTAGGAGTTGATCAAATATTCAGTACAAAATACATAACATCAAAGAGCTTCTAATCTACTTCTAATCTATTTGAAACATCTCTCCACTTCATCAAAGTACAAGAAATCATGTCATTCCACAAGACAAGACTTAAACGCCAAGCGAACTCCAATGTCTTTGCATTACTCTTGAGAAATATTTACAACTTCAAGTCCTCTCAGGAAATTTCGAGAGTCTCTCCTACTCTACTCCTACTTGCCTACTGACTACCCTATTACAAATGAGGCAATAAGGCCTTTATATAGTAGTCCAGGTTTACAATGAATAGCTTAGATCAATTCATGTAGCCAAGGGTTGAGATCATGCCAACCCAACAGGTAGTTACAATAACTTGCTATTTTTAGCACAAAAGAGAGAGGCAATGACGGCACGTTTTCCAATGTGATAAGGATAAGACGAAATCATTGAAAACATCTCCACATAGGCGTCCCTTTGGCTTCTTTTATTAAATGATACATTGAATGTATTTAAATAATGTGGTTGATCATAATTGAATGATGTGTATTTGCCACATAGGTGCCACCTCAACATATCTTGTGGATTTCAACTGTTTATTCAATATGCTTCGTTCATTCTTCTTGTAAACTGGATGAGTATGATACATGCTGCTCATTTGTCTAACTTCATGATTCTTTCTTCTTCTAGGTAGGTAAGTTGATATGATGATCTTCTTTGATGATGCCCCTTCTTGAAGAGTAAGTAATTGAGTAGATGAGGATGATAGCATGAAGTAGAGTGTATGATGATCTTCATTCATGAAGAGTAGGAGATCTCTCTTGAACTTGAAGGTCGAATGGAACTTGAAGTTGAATGGATGAAGTATCTTTAAACATGATCATGCTTGATGAAGTACACTTGAATTTGATGTGATCTAACATGATGTTATTGATGTAGGAGACTTGAGGTGATCCCTTAAAGTGGTGTTCTCTTTGCAACTTGAAGGTGAATTAGGTACTTGCTCTTGATGATCTTGAGACACCCTTTAGATCAGCCACATGATGATGACTCCTTGAAGGTGACTCCAAGCTTCTCGCTCGAAAGTGACTCATTGAACAACTCCTTAGCTTGGCTAATGTTCCTACAAGACAAAGTAAACAATGTATTAATCACTTCATAAGATAGGAATAACTTTAAACATTCAAGTAAGTCTTTTCAAGTCTAGGCGCCTATATAATGTTAGAAAGGTACAAAGTGCGCCTACTACAATTTAATCCCACATTCATAAGTTTAAATGATTTCTAACAACTACAATAGTTTAAAGTGATTTCGCCTACTTCTAGGTATGAACTTGAGTGATTCTCTTCAAGGCGCTAGTTCAAGTCTTCATGGAGGTAAAAAGGCGCCTAGATAAAATAGCCTTACTTTTATCATTTCAAACTCAATTTGACAATTATGACTCTCTACTTTAACAAGGTGAGGTCCTTCATACTTGATCTTTGTCTTCACAAGGCTAGGCGTTGATTTGAAGTTTCACCCACACTATGATCTTAAGGCGCTAGAAATGATTTGGGAAGGCAAGATAGGGCGCCTAAGGTCACTTAGCTCATTTCTTAGTCTTCAAATGATTTCTTTTCATGTTTGGACTTCACCAAACCTTCATTCTCTCCTCCAGGCGCTTCTTAAGGTACATTTAACTCCTTGAAAGCTTATAGTGACTTTTTCATCTCCTTATATTCTTAGCCGCTAATGATGATATCTCTAGGAAATGGCGCCTAACACAAGAGATATGCCTTTAGCGCCTAGAAGACTTACTTCAAGTTAGGCGCCATTTGATGATTTCTCCACATCATGCACTCCTAGGCGCCATAAGATCATCTCTCCAACTCTCCGGATGTAGGGCACCCAAAGGTAATGATAATAACAAGAAAGTGCGCCTAAACTTATCTACTTCAACTCAAGGCGCAAGTTGATGATCATTTGAGTGTGAAATTGGCGCCCAACTCAAAATGTAGGTTTTGTGGACTTAGATCAATCCTTGAGTCTTAAGGAAGGAAATATCTCTTTAGGCGCCATCCACAATTGACTTGGACCTCTCCTCCCATCAAGGCGCACATATGAAACTCAACCTAAGGTGCACTTTTTGAGTGTCTGCAAGTGAGAAAACACGCCTAGCCTTTCGGAGCAAATTCACGCCTAGAAATAGTAGTCCCAGAGCATAAGGTATATTGAAAAATATATTTAAGCATAAGTTTAGAGATTGAATTTCTTATACTTTAAATATTTTTCAATATACCTTTCAAGATGTTTGAGATAGGTCTCGAATCCACCGGATTTAACATGTAGATTATAGAATTTGGAGGATCCACCAGATTTCAGACTTAGTCAATTTTCAGTGTTTCAGGATTTCAGGCTACCAGACTTAGTCAATTTTCAGGATCTCAAATATACATCATACTCTTTCTTCCTAAGGTGCAACTTGTAGTTAGCTTAAACATCTCTTCATGCTAAGGCGCCAAAATGAGGTAGTCTAATGCATGAAGGCGCCTAGACTTGAATTTGCTCATTGTTGACATCTGTAAGGCTTTTCAGCACTTGATTACATCCTTGTGAGACTACTTGAACTTTAGGCGCTATCTATCATTGATCTAAACTCCATCCTACATCAAGGCGCCAAAGTGGAGAGGAGCAACAAGGAATGGGTTCCTAAGCTTACCCACTTCAATTGAAGGCGCTATTTGATGATAATTTGAACATGAAAAGGCGCCAAGACTCATGAATCACTTCTTTGTCGACTTTTTGATGTTTAATGTCTCTTATATCATTTCCAATCAAGGCACCATTTCTTGGAGTAGTTGAAAGTTGATTTTCCTCTAGGCGCACATCTAAGTCCCCACCTAAGGCGTTGGTTTGGGTATCTGCAAGTGGGAAAATGCGCCCAAGGTCTTCAAGCAAATTCGCGGAAAAAAAATGTAAGTCGCCAAGGTAAGGTATATGAAATATATTTTTCAATATACCTTTCAGGATGTTTGAGATAGGTCTCAAATCCACCAGATTTAACATGCAGATTCTAGATTTTTGAGGATCCACCAAATTTCAGACTTAGCCAATTTTCAGGATCTTCAGGATCAGGATACCAGACTTAAGTCATTTTCAGGATCTCAAACATCAGGGTCAGGTCATCAAGGGGCTCTAAGACTCAAACACCACTGACTTCATCATGAAATAGCTCTAAAACATCATACAAGACTCAACAAAGCACTGGAGTTTTAAAAAAACAGGGGGTCCCCATTTGCCATGGGGCGATGTGTGATTTGGTCACAATAGGAGTCACCATGGACTTTGTACAAGTGTCATATCCTTGCTTACCATTCCAGCCGGGGCATATTGGGTTTTGTTGGTTTATTTGATGTCTACATTGAAATCTATGTTGCAGGGTTCGCCTACCCCAGTGTCGGATCCGGGTGCGATGCGCCTCGGGTGCGGGGTGCGGTGCGATTCCCCTACGAGTGCGGGCAGGGTGCGTGGAGAAGGGGGTGGGTGCATCCAGGACGCACCCGGGTTGTCTGGGTGCGAACCCAGGGTGCAAAAACAGCACCCGCGACGAACCCAAGGCGCACCTGGCATTAAAAACGCCCAAAATCATTTTTTTTTAATTGAAATATAAATCCTATATAAATTTCATACAACAAATAACAGGAATGAAGCCTGGTCATACAACAAATAACAGGAATGAGACTAAAACGGAATAGGTTTCCACGGTCTGTTATAAATAAATTATCAAATTTCTGGTATCCCTGTGTACAAGTTGAAGCTTTCACTCAATATCTGAGATGGATTTATTCATTGTTTTCAAGTGGCTTATCAATTTTTCTTGTTTGCTAACTAATGAAAGCTAAACTCATTCTATGCAATTGGCAACTGGAAACTACACAATATATTTTGGAAAGATTCTCTCACCTCAAATAGAATTATTGTTACAACTTACTTTCAATGGGGCACCCAAATATATTGAATTCTGTGATAATTGATAACCATTGAGAATACGAGAATTTGAGCAATTTATTTAGAGGGCAACCTTACTATTGTAGACATCCAAAATTGACCGAATCTTTCATTATTCCTAAAATCCATAATTATCCCTAATAATCCCTAAATATCCCATTAAATTCTTCATTTTAACATATCCTGTAAATAATAAATTAAAATTAATTTATTATTTACCTATGAGTTAATAACCTCCCAAAAATAATAAATTAAATAAACTTAATTTATTATTTTAATCTAAAACCCGTTACCATAACCCTAACCACCTTTTTACCTACCTTTTTCTCGTTCAACCAATCAAACCACTTTTGAAACCGTCCCCAAAACTTTATAAAAATCAAATGCATCCCTCATTTACCCCCCGACCATTTCTACATTTGGAGTTATGCAAATTATGCGAGCAACCACATTTTAATATTTTGGTAACATCTATTTTATGTGGATTTCAATAGTTTTTATCATTATCGTTTGTGTTGCACTGAATATAGGTTTTAGGGTTTTGCATTTAATATTTTCAAATCTTTCAATAAAATTTATATTTGGCTGCATACAATGGTGAACCTGACGTGAACCGCTTCTGATAATCCATTGGTTGGAGAAAACTGTGTGTTAGCTTTTTACAGGAATTCCGCATTGGAGGGCTGGAGTTTCCTCACACCGTATAAGGAACTTCCTGGATTTTTGGTTTTACAACATTCATCTATCAGTTACGCAGAAGGTCTATCGGCTATGCACTCTATCATTGACCCTAATTGTATGCTGGAACCTTTATTTGGAATGTTTGAATTGAATTAATAGTGTTACACAGTTCTTAATAACATGTTCGCTGTTAAAAGTAAACTTTCACTTCATTTTATTACTTATTGTTAATCGTCAGCATACAAGGTTTAATCTTTTGCATCAGCATGGATTGCTTATGGGTTTATCAATAGCATTAAATCGTGAATCCCTTGCATAGCTATTAAAAAGATCACATGTCTGTCTGTTCTTCAACATTTAGTGTCTATAAAAGTCTTTGGTTCGTTCTTTGTTACTCGGTCCATCAAATGGTTATTATAACTGTAATTTTCAGGTCTAAGCTATTAGTCTTGGTCTTCCTCATCTTGTTATCACTGTCCAAACTATTTTAGTTGTCTTTGACTTGCTATGTTCATCTCCCATTAAATACATTAAATGTCAGGGCACTTGCTATCATATCTTACCATTTTAAAGATGCCATGACACATAACAGGTTTGTTAAGGACCGTAGGTTTTATTGCTAATGCATAACTTTCTTCTAAAGGCATTTATCTTTCACTCTTAATTTTGTGTCTTGAACTCATGACTAGCCTGCGGCCTGAATTTTTTACCTTCAATATTTATCACCCACAATTATTGCTAACCATGACCATTTTGCCATCATTCACCACGGAGACTTTTGTTTAACTAATAGTATACTTTTAAGTTGCATTTTCCAAGTTCACCATTTTTGTGGGACCAAGATTTGGAATACCCAAATGAACTGGAAAGCTGCTTGACAGTTTTATGTTGATTTAAAATGATAACGCATTTAGCTTCAAAACTAGCATAGCCATTGTCTTTAAAGGCTCGATAATTAGTTGTATATGCTCAGGAAAATCATCTCACGCCCTAAAAGAATTCACGCCTGGAAATTTTTCTAAACTCAGTTAACTGTTCGATAGACTTTTATATGGAACATTATAGTCTCATTCTGCAAATAAATTCATTCACGCTATAAATATTTAACTTGTTGATTGTTGAGGTATTTATTATTCGCCATAAAAAAAAGATCACGCCAGAATTTCTAAACTTGTCGGCTGTTGCTATCGGTTTTAACTCATCCATTTATTCCTGTTTGGCATATTCCTTGAACATCATGTAGAATACAAACTTCATTTTGGATATTCTTTCTAAACTCATCTGTTCCTTCCTTAAACTTCCTATGAGTGCAGGTGCTAGTTTATTATTTTTGTCCACTTAAAATAAGATCAACAGGGCTATTGTTTGCTAATCAGTTCTAAAGATTTTCTTCTCTTCCACCAAGGCTCCATTTCAGCTACAGTCAAATCAGGCAAGATCAAGAAAATCAAAATTCGCGCTGAAATTGCAATCAGATCTTCAAAACGGCAGTGGCGTCGGAAAGCTGATTCAGAGAACTATATCGTGATACAATCCATTTTGTCAAATTCATATCTGATTTTCTGGTATAATTTTTTGAAATTCAATCATTTTCAAAAAACATCAAACATTTTCTTCTTGTTGTGCACTAATATTTTTGTCTAGGTTTTTGCAGGATTGTTTTGTCTTGGTCTAACATTTTCTTGCAGCTACACACCTGTCAAAGATAAATTTTTCAAACTACTAATCAGTTTTTTGCAGGATCGATTGTCAAAGAATCTAATCTTGAAACATTGTGTCTTCATTTTATACATTAGATCACATCATAAGCAAGGGTTAAAATTAACAAGTGTTTGCGATGTCTTGTGGCTTGCAATTTTGTCATTGAATGCGTATGCTCTTCTCTTGCGCCATTCGGCGATCTTGAGAATCAAAAGCATTCCTTTGACATTTTGTATAACCACCCACACATTTGGATTTGGAATTAAAATGAACCCCATGCGAGTGTGAGGCAAAGACGTTGTGTATGCTCTCTCCTTGCGTTTCATGCGATCTGGGAGATCAAAAACAACGTGCTTCCTTGCTTTTGTTATCCTTAGAGTGGGCCTGCTCTTGAGACACATCCGCAAGGAGAACTCATTTGCGACCCCAAGCGGGACTTTCGTCCGGCCCGCTATATAAATTGAGGATAAGGCGAAAGCCAAGTCTAACCGGTATTAGCGCTTACCGTACAATGCTAGCTCGAAAGGAGGTGTACCTGGTGTATATTAAAACTCCTAGTAGGGTTAGTCAAAGCCTTTAGTGGCTTGCTGGACACTCGTAAGGTGCCGGTCCCCCGGATATTCACTAGAACCCTTTTGTGTAGTGGCCAAAAACCCTCTACTTGTTGATACAGGAGGAAACTCTGATAGCCGTCCCATATTTTCGCGGCTTATGGCAAAGATAGTAAGGTACCTCAGGATCTGCGCGTCCTAGGACCTGGAACTTGGTGTGCCTGAGAAGTGAGTGCACTGTAAGGGGGAGCCCGTGCCCCAAGTTCCTGGAGCTATACACCATAAGTAGGCGCGGCTGGGTAAAACCAAGTGGGAACTCAACAAGTATTGTCCTTTCCTAGCCTAGGATCGTGCATGTTTGCAAGTGTTTGCCAAACATCAACGTGTCATCAAAAACAACCAATCAAATTGCTATGTGTCTTATATGATTGTGTGTGCCTGATCATCATCATCACTACAACTTGTCTCCTATATCATCAACTTGACTTTCAAAATTGAGAACCTATCATCCTTCTGTGTCACATCTCAAGTGGAACCTTGTCACTTTGAATCCTAAGGAGCTCTTTCAATTGATCCATCCATTTCCCACCTAATTCATTTCCCACCTAGTCCAATCCTTATTCGTCAACGTCAAAATGGTTGTGACCATCAACAAATCTAGGACAAATCAAAAACCAAAACTCATACTCCGCGGAGGCCCTCCTAGATATAATAATGATGAGAATATGGTAGATCATGATGCATATTTTGATACCCATGAACCATATATCTCCCCATTTTGGCCTCCACCAACATCACTATCATCTCCAGACTATGAGGAAATACAAGAGGTTCAACATATCTATGATGATCATTATCCACAAGAACATTCTTATCATCTTAACACAACCCAAGATTTTTCTTCCATGCCCTCAACCTCACAAAACTATAGTCCTACCCAAGTCTCAACCTCGACATCCATTAATCCTGAAGTCCTTCAGTTACAACAACAACTTGCTCAATCACAACAATTTGTCCAGTCGCTACTCCAATCAACACAACTATCACAATTATCTTCACAATTTCAACATCCTACCATGTCAACACCCCAACTCTATGAGTCATCTCCATTCACCTCATATGAATCTTTATCACAACCAATCTGCCACTCATATCAACCCAACACATCCATACCTCAAACCTCACAGGTCCAGATCCCTACCCATGCTTCATCTTCACACATACCAAGTCCCCTCATCTTATATCTTCAACAAAAAAGCCAAGAAAAACAAGCCCTCCTTCGACAACAACAAATCTTAGCCCAAAAACCACAACCTTCATTTAGCACATCATCCACCATACCTTTATCCATGCAACAACAACAAATTCCATCTAATTTCAATCCTAATCCATTGGTCCCCCAGCCTTCTCATTCATTAATCCCTTCATTACCTACAGTGCCATCATCCACACAACATCAACAAATTCAACCTAAATTCTATGAGTCACCCCCATCATCATGCCAACCTAGTCCCTCCACATCAAGCAATCTCATGAATATTCCTCAATATCCATCTCAAAATCCTCCACAACATGAGCATGAGTCCGCAAGTCTTTTTAATGATACTCTTGACAAGGGAGACACCACCTCAAGTTTGGAATCATACACCAATCCATTCACTAGTCCTCATTCATCCATCTTCATGGAACCTCCATCATATATTCCTTGCAACCCTCCAAATCCTACTCCATTAAGCCAATCCCGAACACCCTTAAAGTCTAAACCATCAATTCTTCCACCTAAACTCAATCCTATGATCCATCAACCAAAACCTGATCCTAATCCCACTCCTATCATGCCTAATCCCATTATCCCTCCAGTGCATTCTAATCCTACACCTTCCACCCTTATTATCCATCCATTATATTGTGCATCCACTCGTATACTAATGAAGGATGTGATCCATTGGCTACTAGCAAGGAATCAACCACCTCTTTCATGCCATCAAATTCCTATCATTGAAAATATCCAAGAACCTTTAAATGTCATGCCTATTTCTCCAATCCCCTCTTCTAGTCCACAAATTATCCAAGAACCTTCAAATGTTCTTGAAGATCCACCAGCCATAAGCCCAATTCACTCTCCTCCATACATTGAATCTATCCAAGAGACCTCCATTCCTATCCAAACTCAAGATTTATGGCAAGAGTCAAATCTAAAGCATGATCAACTTTGCTCCTTACCAAATCAAGATCAAAGCTCTTCCTTTCCACCTATTCATAACCTATATATTTTTTATGATCAAGATATTATCTATGATCAAGAGCTTCTCACTTCCTCCATTCACGGTCCCAATACTATCCATGTTCAAGAAACCTCCACCACTCATATCCATCATCCCACAATATCCACTTCCCTTGATGAGACACTTGGTCCCCACAAGCACATAGATAATCAAACAAATACATTGAATCTGCATGAGCATAATCAAGATCCTATTTCTCCTTCACTATCTCATATTGATTCTATTTCAACTCTGCCATCACATCCTATTAGTCTGGGTACTTTCATCCGTGAATGTTCTTTAATGGGAGAGAAGAAACCATTGTCTGCCACCTCATCCTCCTCATCCAATAAGGAACCCGTGTCTTGTATCCTCAAAAATAAGCATCCCATTGCACATTGTATGTTCCAAAACATGAATTATCAAGGTAAAGGCTTAGGCCTTCATGAGCAAGGTAGCCCGGAACCCATCCATGTCAAAGTCTCCCCAAAACCGTATGGTATTGGTTATACACCCCAAGGTAAGCAATATCAAGATGTTGGTACCACATTTCCGCCTCCTAATTCCAATCCATCTAAAGCCCAAACTAGGTGCACCTCATCATACCCATAAAACATATGTTTCCATTCCTCCTCCATCATCTTACAAACCCAAAAAGCATGTGACCATTCATCTTCCTCCATCCACTTTACCTCCACTTCTTCCAACTCCAAACATCCCTCCATCCACTTTACCTTCACTCCTTCCAACTCCTAATATTCCCATCCTCCAATCTCCTTATCACTTTAACCACAAATCCATTCATACATCCCGTTCCCATAAATCCCCTACAATTCCTAATCATGATCAACAAATGCACACATTGAATACACATGAAGCTATCCTAAACACCCCTATGGGATTCAAAAATCAAAATTTGGATGCCTCCACTCATAAAGGAAAAAATCCCAATAATCCTCATGCCATATGGCATCAATGCAAAGAATCAAAACAAAATCAAAATTCAAAAATGCTACCCAAGTCCACATCTCAAAAAGATAATTTCAAAACCAAAATGGTTTGGGTCCCCAAGCAAAAAGTACCTAGTTCAAATGGATCATCCACAAATCTAAAATCCCAAATATCCCGCTCCCTATCACAAAATCCTAAACTTCATAAGTCCATTTGGGTTCCTAAAGACCTAAATAGGCAAATCCCTAAGATAACATCTCCATTACTCCCAAATCCCCCTTCCAAGCTTCAAAATCCATTTCGGTGTGTGCAACCGTTGGTCTTGGTTCCCTTCCACTCCATAACATTCCCACATACATCCATCTCCCCATCTCCCATCTACTATCCTACTTATTTCTTCCATCATAATCCTATGGTCCATGCTTTTGCAGAAGACATATCTATCTCATTAACTCCATCCTCATCCACTATCCTTCCATCATTGTCCACCTCATACTCTCTTATCCCCTATCATTCCTTGCATGAACCTTTCATAATCCACATCAAAATCCATTGCCCTCTCATGCAATTCCCTACCAACATCTATGAGCATAACAACATTTGACATGGTCGGTGCGTTATCCATCTTGGGACATTTCTATGGGAACAAAATCTTGAGTCCCCCATCTATTCCATCCGACTATCTCCTACAAAAAAAAAAAAAAAAAATCAAAATAGTAAAGAGAAACCATTTCGTCCAATGGTGAAAACCTGGTAAACAGGCGCCTTGGATAAGTACCATGATGAAAACCTGGCAAACAGGCGTCATGCGTAGATGATTATCTATGTGCTCTACACCTGGGGGCATGTTGTCACATCTCTCATATCCTCTCTACCCATCACATATCCTATCCTTTCATTTTCCATCTTATCTTGACATTCTTATCCATCATATCTATCATACCTTCCTCGTTGCACCATCCATCTATATTCCCTTCCTCTTGATCTTGATAAGAGTAGGGGCATAATGTTGAAAATGTTTGTTGACACCTCTTGTCATACCCAAAATTCCATCCATACGTTTCTAAAAATATCCTCCATACATCCATCTACTACTAAGTCCATTCATCCCTTTCAACCATTATCCCTATCATATATCCTCATCAACATCACCCTACTACATCCTAAGGCATAATATAGAGAAGGGGGCAGGTTATTCCTATGTGACGTAATCCTTCGAGATCACATCCTCAGTTCCTTTCATCCATATTCAGTTCAATTCATCCATCTATCATATATTTCCCATTCATTGTCCTTCTATCCCTAATCCCATATTCCTACCTTTATCCTATTGCCGATTCTTTTATCCATCCATATTCCTACCTTTATCCTATTATCGATTCTTTTATCCATCCATGCTCCTACCTTTATCCTATCGCCCATCCTCTTACCCATTCATCCAATCCTTTTGTCTATCGCATTCACTATTGTTCATCCCCATTCATTATTGATCCTTGCCTTGTGGTTTGGTTTTCCCTTGTCATTGGTATCTATTCAAAGGCTATCTACACACAATCCCATGCCAAAAATCCAAAAAAATCATAACATTTGCAAAACAAAATCAAACTGTTCCAAAAATACAAAAAATTCAAATATCCAACAAAAATCAAATCAATTACATGCAAGTATCCTTCCATACCAATCAATGTCAATCAATCAGGTCAAATTATCCAATCACATCCACGGTCTTGTTCCTAGCCTTGTTGTGAACCTAATCAATCATCATCATCAATGGGATATATCATTCCCAATCCTAGTGTTGTTCTCGGGATATATCGTTCCCCTATCAACAACACAATCCTCGCGTTGTTCTCGGGATAAATCGTTCCCACATCAACAACGCTATCAACCCAATCCTCGCGTTGTTCTCGGGATAAATCGTTCCCACATCAACAACACTATCAATCAATCATCATCATTATCAGCATCAATCAATCTACTCGATCATTGGTTTTCAGCTTGATAGGGGCAATGCCTTGCTTGTTTTTGAATCATTTGTGCATGCTTGCTTGCTTGCTTGTGTGTGTTATCTTTTCATCTTGCATTTGAATCACATCCATATCATTCCAGCTAATATTCATATCTTGTGTGTGTTGGAATAGCTTTTTGCATTATCCTGTGCATCTAAGGTCACCACATACCTTTTTTGCATTAGGACTTCAATGCCCTA
Source organism: Cunninghamia lanceolata (assembly GCA_027924645.1). Taxonomy (NCBI): domain Eukaryota; kingdom Viridiplantae; phylum Streptophyta; class Pinopsida; order Cupressales; family Cupressaceae; genus Cunninghamia; species Cunninghamia lanceolata. The sequence goes on along the minus strand of BSBN01000822.1, from coordinate 14,656,773 downwards.
AGTTTACTTCCTCATACATTAGACAAGGTTGTATTATGCTGGGGCACAAGACACATCGTCACCCTGGTCTTTATACCTCGGTGCATAATGTCAGGTGCTATATCAAACATCAGGCTGCTCACTATTTAATCGGCATAACTCCTTCATCCTTCTCTCTATTTCCTTTCTCAAGAGCCTGTCCACCTCCTTTGTCCCTGCATATCCTCTTGAGGGGGCATTATCTGCCAATGCTTCATTTTTATATTCATTTTTATAAGCCCCATATAAACCCCAGCCTACCCAAGATCCAAATCTAAGCCTATGTTTTAATCTTCTTTGAAACAATATTGCATCGCAACATTGTCTCAAAGAGGGGCAAAATGTAGACATCCAAAATTGACCGAATCTTTCATTATTCCTAAAATCCATAATTATCCCTAATAATCCCTAAATATCCCATTAAAATGAGTTAATAACCTCCCAAAAATAATAAATTAAATAAACTTAATTTATTATTTTAATCTAAAACCCGTTACCATAACCCTAACCACCTTTTTACCTACCTTTTTCTCGTTCAACCGATCAAACCACTTTTAAAACCGTCCCCAAAACTTTATAAAAATCAAATGCATCCCTCATTTACCCCCCGACCATTTCTACATTTGGAGTTATGCAAATTATGCGAGCAACCACATTTTAATATTTTGGTAACATCTATTTTATGTGGATTTCAATAGTTTTTATCATTATCGTTTGTGTTGCACTAAATATAGGTTTTAGGGTTTTGCATTTAATATTTTCAAATCTTTCAATAAAATTTATATTTGGCTGCATACAACTATTATTATGTCTCAAACTTTAGTGGCTCATCAAATTTGGCCACAACAGTTTTACTTGTTGTTCATTGATTTTCTTTTGGCATTTTGGTTAGAAGTTGCAGTTTGTTTTCCACACCTTCTTTGAGGCCTGGTGATCGCACTAGTCTCAAGTAACTTGATAATTGTTTCATAAATTCATTAAGTGCAGTTCCTCATTATAAGATTCATATTTTGATTCAAATTTCATACATTATATGAATGTTTAAACTTGAATTGTGATGTAATTCTATTTTTACTGGCCTTAAGAATGATACAAAAATAAAATTATGGCAAATTTGACAGACATTATATAAATCCTATATAATGGCGAATTGTAGAAATGTAAGATTTAGAATAAGGATGTAATTCTATGTTTAAATTTCATACATTATATCAAATAGAATGATGATTGACATTTGTCATTTGACATTGAAACAATGAAAATTGATTGTTGAACATGATATTATTATTTTGAATCTTGTTATTGAACTTGAAGTTCGAGCTTTATGTTTTATGATATTCAAGTTGATGGTGGTTTTGTTGATTATATGATCCTATGTGGTGTTCTACACTTTATTCTTGCATTTCTACACTTAATTCTTGCTTCTATGCTTAATTTTTTTGCATATACATATATTTATATATATATATATATATATATATAAAAAAATAACACAAAAACGAACCCAACCCCCAAAAAAAATTTTGGCCGAACCCACACCAGAACCGGCAACTTAGGTTGAGACGCTCGCACAGGTATCAATCTTCCAGTTGGCTGCGGATGATTAAATTTGCATTTTAGTCCATATTTGCATGTACCTGTGTGCATGTAATATACAGAGTCTTTTTCTCCCAGATGTACAGGAAGGCCCCAAAAGTTCACTTTTGTTTGTCCCAACTCATCTCCCTCAGGGATGATGATATTTACACATTGCGCCAAACTTACAAGCTATGCTCTTCATGTATAGGAAGGCAAATGCTTGTCTACCTTTGATGGAATTAAAGGAAGAACAAGTACAGCACATGGTTACTGTTGATGATGTTTTCTTGACAACAACAACATTAGAATAAAACACCAAGTGTTGTATCCTCTCTTGAACAAAGCGTCTCGAATGCTAAACTAAGTGATCAAACAAGAACGCTCCAAGGTTCCTTGTACGTGATTTGCAACGAATAGCCTTGGTGGTGTGATGTGATTTGCTATGTCACAAAGGGACTTACGTAGAATTGTCATCTCTCCATTCAAATAAGTTACTCTTTCCTTGTGAAATGGAACTTCTTCTGATCAACTATGAAAAGAAAAGGCAAAAGGCAAGAGTTAAGAAGGCTAATCTAAAGACAATGACATGATGAACGATGCTATGATAGACAAATTTCCCTTAAAAAACCAAATTTCACTTCGCCATGACGAGCAACAACTACATGAAATAGGTGCAATCTCCAAGGGATAAACCAAGGATTTTCATATCGTTGACACACTCCAAAGTACCCACAGCTGGCGCGACTCGAAAGAGTATCAACAATCGAACTATTTGCAAGATGCGGTTCAGGCTAACTTTACATGATGACTTACCATCGACAAGCCATCAAAAGTATGAACCAACGAGAATTCATCAAATATCATTGTATATATCCATTACATCAATGAACTCTATCTACTTTATCATCTAAACTACTTGGAAACACATCTCCGTCATATTCAAGAACTTGAAACCTTGCTAACATTTCAAAACCACAAGATCACCATGCAAAAGAACAACAATGAGCTTGTATTACTTTTGAAGTGTGTCATTACAACAATCTCATGTCTCTCTTCATGACTTTGAAGAGCTCCCTCTCTACTCTACTCCTACTTGATCTCTACTTCTAATCTCTAATCTCCTATGTATTGTCCATATCCCCTTCCCCTTACAAATGAGAAGAATGAGCCTTTTATAGACTCCATAAATTACATGAAGGGCCAGGATTGATTTGACAATCAACGGCCAAGATCGAGACAACAAGGCAGTTTGTTACAAAATTTGCTATTTTTAGAACATGAAAGAGGCAATGAAGGCACGTTTCCCAATGTGATAAGCATCTTTGGAGCATCTCTATGGTGGGCCCTCTTACATGGTAGAATGCGATTGGCTTGATGATGTGTACGTGCCACCTCAACATCTTTGAATGAACTAGTGTGATTCACTTCATGTTCACTTTACTTAGAATATTTTCTTCTTGTTGTCTTGATGTAACTCATGGATCGCTTTGATGATCATGCTCATCTCTCATCTTGTGATGTTGTTGTGCTTGTGCAGGATCATGCCTCTGGACAGTTGCATGGGCTCATGGAGTAGACTAGTGCCTGATGAGAGTTCTTCTTGTAGTAGACTTGCATATGATGGGTGTACATGAAGTAGACAACTCTGGATGATGACTCCTCATGCGTGGCGTTGATGTCTACGAAGTCTTCAAAGTAAGATGAACTTGATGCAGAAGCTCTCCTCCATGTGGTGATGATGACAAACTTGAGCAACTTTCCTCCACCTTCCAAACTTCTCATGTATGAGCTCTCGCTATTCACCTCCTTGGATCCTCCATCACCTACAAGAAGAAACACATCAAATTAAGACTTGATATGAAGGATTTTCAATAACAAAATACATTCAACTTATGCATGTGGGATTAAAAAATGACATTTCAAAACATATCCTTTCGCATGAAATCCATGCCTAAGTGCCTAGGCGGGTTTAGAGGGACAGTATGGATTATTTGATGTGAATTCCATGTCAAGGTGTGAAATCTGCCCAGGCTGGGCGGGTTTAGGGGTGTCATCCAGACAGTGTCTTGTGAATGACATGACATTGTCCAGGTAAAGTGCTCAAGACCGCCTAGCATGGGCGGGTTTGGAGGGTGTGTGTGGACAAATTCATGTGGAAGGTAACATTGTCCATGTGAGGAGTCTAAAGCCGCCTAGAGGATGACCTTTGGATTTTTCAACTTAAAACAACTTTGCACTTGCTCATTTCACCTTTGACATGTTCATCTTCATTATTACATTGATTTATACTTGCAAATTTATGGTTTTCACCCCTAAGCGGCTTTAGGAGTGTTGTCTGGAGGATGTCATGTGGAAGGAGATGAAGTTATACAGACATAGAGCTCAAGGCCGCCTAGCATGGGCGGGTTTGGAGATGTAGTGTGGATTTTCAACATTTAATGACCATTCCTCTCCTCATGAAGTCCCTTCTCTTGAACTTGCCTAAGACTTAGCCATTTTGAGATGTTTATGAAGTGAGAAGGCAAACTTGGAGATGTTAGGTGATGATGTCCTTCTGCATTGGTGAAATCCGCCTAAGAAGGGCGGGATTGGAGGCATTGTCTGGAGGAATCCATGAGGTGATGAAGACATTGTCCATGTCTACATGCCAAATCCGCCTAGGTAGGGCGGGTTTGGACATGACCCTTGGATTTTCATACTTCAAACATTTCCTTCATGTCAATCTTGATAATCTCACCTTTTGAAAGCCATCTTCTTCATCTTTCATCAAGTAGACTTGTAAATCATGCCATCTAAACTCCTGAGCGGTCCTGGAGGCAGCATGTGGAGAGTTTCATGTGGCAGGAGAAAAAGTCCAAGACCCCCTCCTGAGGCCGCCCAGGTAGGGCGGGTTTGGACATGACCCTTGGATTCTTCATGAAAGTGCATCAAAAACCTCTCAAATGCCTTGAAATACATTCAAACTTACGAACTTTCATTAAATCTTCATGATCTCATTGTTTTTCAACTCAAAGCATTGCAAATTTGATAAGTTTTCTCCTTGAGCGGATTTAAGGTTGATGTTTGGAGAGTGTGTTGTGCAAGAGGTAAAGTTGTCCAAGCATAGAGGTCAAGGCCGCCCAGGAAGGGCGGGCTAGGAGGTGGTGAGTGGATTTTATCACTTAGGCACTTTCTAACTCAGTTTTGACAATTTCAAGACATCTTCACTTGCTTTCTTGATGGCTTAAACTCCTTGCATGAGATTTGTATATTAGATGAGTGGAGTTTGAAAGTGATGTTTGGAGCAGTTCATGTGAAGATCAAGAGAATCCAAGCTCTCATGTTTAGGCCGCCCAAGTAGGGCGGATTTGGAAGTGAGGCTTGGATTTTTACTTATTATCCTTCATGTATGTTCCAAACTTGCATGTGTTTGTTCAAAACTCAGTGTTATCCATTGCCTTCCTTGCAAATTTTCATGTCATTTCTCTTGGGCGGATTTGAGGTTAGTGCATGGAGGATGTCATGTGAAGACATGAGATTGTCCTAATGGAGGGTCTAAAGCCGCCTAGGAAGGGCGGGTTTCAAGGGTAGGCTTGGATTTTAGCACTTAGAAACTTTTCACTCATCTCAACCTGGTCATCTCATCTCCCAGGTGTTCATCTTCATCATTTCCATTGATTTTACTTGTAAATTGTATTATCTACATACCTAGGCGATTCTGGAGGTGTTGTCTGGAGAGTGCATTGTGTCAGGTGATACAGTCCACAAGGACCTCTTGAGGCCGCCCAAGTAGGGCGGGTTTAGAGGTGACCCTTGGATTTTTCCTCAAAAACTCACTCACTACCTTCAAACCTTCATGTTTTCCATTCAAACTTCATCATCTTTTATGTTTTGTGTCGAAACACTTGAAAATTTGCACAATCTCTCCTAGGGCGGGTTTGGAAGTACTGTCTGGAGTGTTTCATGTGTTAGGCAACATCATCCACAAAGGCCTCTTGAGGCCGCCCAGGCAAGGCGGCTTGAGGAGTGTGATGTGAATTTCATCTTGAAACTCATTTAATCCTTTGAAACTTTCATGTTTCTCTTAAAATTTCACCACCTTCTAGTGCTTTGTGCATGCAAAAACTTCAACACTTAGACATTTTCCTTGCAGGGCGGTTTTGAGAGCAGTGTGTGGAGAGATTGGTGTGGCAGGAGACATTGTCCATCACTCCCTCATGAGGCTGCCCAACATGGGCGGGTTGAGAAGTGATGCATGGAATTTACCTTCAAAAGCTCTTAAAAACTTGCAACCTCTCTCCTAGGGCGGATTTGGAGACTTAGTCTAGAGAAAGTGCGTGATCACAACCTTGAATCCAAGACCCCATGCCAAGGCCGCCCAGGTAGGGCGGGTTTAGAAGGTGTGCTTGGAATGCAAGTCTTGTCGCCATATTGGAAATGTCTTGAATGGAAGTATATTGAAAATATGTTTAAGTATAAGTCAGATATTGAATTTCTTATACTTTAAATATTTATCAATATACTTCCAGGATGTTTGAGATGGGTCTAGGATCCATAGGATTTAACATGCAAATTCTAGATTTTGGAGGATCCACCAGATTCAGACTTAGCCAATTTTTAGGATTTCAGGACATCAGGACATCAGGCTTAGTGATTTTTTATCATTCTTTCCAATTATTTCATCCTTGTTGTGAGGAGTTTAAGTAATGCTTGGTTTGGAGATGATGCATGGAATGTTGCTTGTGAACTACTTAACTTTCCTCCAACTTGCAAACCTTGCTTGAAATTCATCATTTCTCAGTGCCTTGTGCTTGAAAACCTTCTAAACTTAACCATTTTCTCCTAGGGCGGATTTGATGGTTCTGTTTGGACAAATGCATGTGCAGGAGGCTGAGTCCATGACCTCATGCCAAGGCCACCCAGTCTAGGCGGGTTTGGAGGTGAGGCATGGAAGTTTCATTAAAATCTTAGTTTTAGACTCCATCATCACTCCCTAACTTCCTTCAGTCAGCAAAAACTCGTGAAAACATCCTAACTTTCCCTGGGCGGGTTTGAAGGTGTTGTCTGGACAAGCTCTCCTGATGGTGAAGACACTGTCCAAGAGGACCTTGTGAGGCCGCCCAGTCTGGGCGGGTTTGGACAGTACCCTTGGATTTCTTGCCTTAGTCAAATTTTGGATTTCCCGAATGGAAGTATATTGAAAATATGTTTAAGTATAAGTCAGATATTGAGTTTCTTATACTTTAAATATTTATCAATATACTTCCAGGATGTTTGAGATAGGTCCTGGATCCATAGGATTTAGCATGCAGATTCTAGATTTCTGAGGATCCACCAGATTTCAGACTTAGTCATTTTTTCAGGATTTTCAGGATATCAGACGTAGTCATTTTCAGGGTCTCAGTGACATGCATCAGGATGAAGGCATATAGACCTCTTGGCAAGAAACTGTTGAGACTTGCATACACAACACTATCAAAATCATACAAGCTCAGAGGAAAACTAAACCTAGAGCAAAATGAAGCGAGAAAGCCAAAAAAAAGGGGGTCCCCATTTGCAATGGGGCGATGTGTGATTACATCACAACAGTTACAAGTGAGATTCAAGTCGAGGTTAAGACGAATGCCCCACAATCTATGACAAATGCTATTGCTATCACCAAATTGGCCGCAAACAAGCTCGCAACACAAAAAAAAGCTTTGGATTCTCCTCTCGATCATTCAGGTGAAGAAGATTGACATAAATAGAGGAAATACACCCACCATTATCCACAGGTTATGCCTGGAGGAGTTAGCTAAGACTAAGGCAACAAGAATTTGTTTCAACTATGATCAAAAATGGGAGAAAGGCCATAGATGTAGAGAACAATAGTTGTCTCTCATTGATTCTACTGATTCTACAAGGGTGCCCCGATGACACTAAGGAGTCTTCAGACGAGGATGCAAAGATAGCTTTACCAAACAATGAGTCAACACAGGAAGCTCGCATCTCTATTCATGCTCTAGCAAGATTCTCTTCCACCAAACCCTCAAAATCATTGGGTACATCAAATGCCAATGGGTTGTGGTCGTAATTAAAGGTGGCAACACTCATAACTTCATTAGCAAGAAACTTCCCAACCAACTCCATTGCTATGTCCATTCCCACAACAATTTGCAAAGTATGGTGTCTAGCGGGAATACCATGTCCTGTGGTGGCAAGTGTCATAATGTCAAACTCAATATGGGGGAATATCAAATGACCTCTAACATGTATGCTCTGGGTGGTGTTGATATGGTGTTGGGAGTGCAATGGCTGCAAGCATTAGGCCACTTACTTGTGACTATTCCAAACCTTGGATGAAATTTAATCAAGCTAAAGACTATACTTTGCAAGGTATTAAGGTTGGTGATGTTCAACTAGTTAGTTCTCACTAAATGGAGAAGTTGTTAAAGAAAGGGCATTCTGGCATTATTGCACAGTTCCACTCTATTGAAGCTCAAACTCCCTCACATTCTTCCCCTCATTCAAATTTGCAAGGGATATTAGGTCAGCATTGCCAGGTTTTTGAGGAACCTAAAGGGTTGCCTCCACCACAATCACATGACCATGCCATTCCCTTTCTACCCAATAGCCGACCTCCAAAGATTCGGCCCTATCGCTATCCCCTTTTGAACAAAAAAATGAAATTGAGAAGATGGTTAAGGAGCTCATGGAGGCAGGTGTCATCAGACCCAAACAAGTCCCCTTTTGTCCCTTGTGGTGATGGTTCCTAAGAAAGATGGCAGATGGCAGATGTGCCTTGAATTTTGAGAACTGAATAAATTGACCATCAAGGACAAGTTCCCTATTCTTGTAATCAATGATTTGTTGGATGAGCTCGTCAGGGCCAAATTATTTTCCAAGTTGGATCTTCACTTTGGATATCAACAAATTTGAGTCAAGGTGAAAGATATTCCCAAAATGGCTTTCAAGACACATGAAGGTCACTCTAAATTCTTGGTGATGCCCTTTGGCTTGACTAATGCTCCCTCTAACTTTCAGAGTCTAATGAATAAGGTGTTCAAAGGCTACCACCCCAAATTCATCTTGGTCTTTTTTGATGAAATTCTCATTTTCAATCACAATTGGACTGATATCTCTAGCATGTGAAGATTGTCCTCAAGATTTTAAAGAATCATTCCCTTTTCACCAAGTGCTCTAAGTGTGCCTTCAGGGTGCAATAGGTGGAGTATCTTTGCCACATTGTTTCTCAAGAGAGAGTGCAGGTGGATCTGAAAAAGATTGAGGCAATGCAAGAGCAGCCTAAACCAAATCCATCAATAGTCTATAGGGTTTCTTAGGCTTGTGATCATCACAAGTTTGTCCAAAATTATGGTAAAATTGCAAGACCTCTAACAGTATTGCTCAAAAAGAATTCCTTTGTGTGGAATGCAGAAGTAGAAATGGCCTTCCTTACCCTCAAAGCCGCTATGTGTTCCACCCCAGTTTTGGCCATGTTTGATTTTCACTAACCATTTGTCCTAGAGTGTGATGGGGGACAAGTATGTGTGCTGTTTTGATGCAAGAGGGTCAGCCACTTGCCTTCACCAGCAAGCAACTAATAGGGAAAATCCAGCTAAATCCACCTACGAAAAAAGAGATGATAGCTAATCTACTTGTTGTTCACCAATGGCATCCTTACCTAATTCTAAATCAAAACTGATCCTCATTGCCTGAAATATTTCTTGCAGCAAAGAGTGTCCTCCCATGAACAACAAAAATAGGTGACTAAAATGCTAAGTTATGATTATAAAATTATCTATAAGAAAGCAAACAAAATGTGTTGCCCGATGCATTTTTAGGTAAGTATGAAGAGGAAGGTTAATTATTTTCTCTCTCAGTTCTCATATCCACTTCGATGGAAACGGTTCGTATGGAATGGGAAGCTAGTACCAAAATTCAGCATATCATTCGACAGTTGGAACAAGATCCTCAGTCGGTGTCAAGAATTACATGGTTGGGACGATGTTGAAATACCACGACTGCATTTACTTATGTAATAACTTCTAGCACAAACCTCAATTACTCATGGAACTTCATTCATCCCCCACAGCAGGTCACTCCGATTTCTTTAAGAGGTATGAGTGTGTCAAATGGAATTTCTTTTGCAATGGACTTAAGCAGGATGTCAAAACTTTTGAGGCCAACTGTGATATATGTAAACACAACAAAGGGGAGACAATCAAACTGCTACAATCTCTACAACCTCTTCCTATTCTAGACATGGCTTGGGCGGATAATTCTATGGATTTCATTATAGGGCTTCCTAAGTCTAGTGGTATAACAAGTCATTTTGGTCATTGTTGATAATCTAACCAAGTATGCTTATTTTTGTGCCCTGCCCCACCCTTACACAAGAGTCATTGTGGAAAAATGCTCCTTGGACACAGTCTCCAAGCTTCATCGTATGCCCTGCTCCATTGTCAGGGATCATAATCCTGCCTTTATGAACAACTTCTGGCAGGAACTATTTAAGTTGCCAGTCACTCAACTCAACATGAGTTCAGCCTATCATCCTTAGACTGATGGCCAAACAAAGGTTGTAAATAAATGCTTCGAAACTCACATGATATGTTGTGTGTCTAAGCAACAAGGGCAATAGGCCTAGTGGTTGACACTAGAAGAATGGTGGTACAATACCACTTACCACAATGCATCAAAGATGACACAGTATGAGACTCTCTATGATCAGCCCCCACCTTTTTTGGGCTACTTATGTTCTAGGTACTTCCAAGATCCAAGCTGTTGATAGCTCCCTCTCCCAATGCAAGAAAGTTCTCGAGGTCCTTAAGAACAATTTGCAATAGGCATAGAACCGTATGAAGCAACAAGTGGATCAGCACTGGTTCGAACATATCTTAAAGTTGGGGATTCAGTCTTTCTACGACTACAACCTTACAAGCAATCCTTCTTGTGCAAGAAGGTTGGTCATAAGTTGGGTCCAAAATTTTATGGCCCTTATCAGGTGGTGCAACAAATAGGGGAGGTGACATATAAGCTCATACTTCCCTCGTTTTCAAAGATCCACCCAGTTTTTCATGTATCTTTCCTCAAGTGAGTTATTGGGCAAGCTACATGAGTTCCGACCGAACTTCCCACAGTGGATGAGTGATCCATGTTTTTAGAACCCAAGGCAATCTTAGACATGCGCGCAAAGCGACTTTGCCATTGTGCTATTGAGGAGTTGTTAGTCCAATGGAAAGGAATGCAACCTAAAAATGCCATGTGGGAGCCCACCGGCATTATATACAAGTTTCTGCATGTCAAGCTTTGAGGACAAAGCTATTCTAAAGGAGGGTGCAATGTTAGGAATCCTCATTCTGAGTATTAGTTAGTATTAGCTTGGGTGCATATGCTTTGTAAGTCCCCCCATATGCTGAATTAGAGTAAAAGTAGTTATCCCACATGCATGGGATAGTAGTAATTGTCTTTAGCTAGACTCTATATATTGGAATGACTCGGCAAGTGTAAAGCATCTTGAATATTGTAAATGGAGTTTATGCTATATTGCCCCCTCAAAGTGGTACCACAAACATAATATACAAGTATTCTCTTGCTCTTTTTTCTGCGTACATCTTTGTATTGTCATTATTTTCATTGCAAGTTCCTTGCACTGAGTAGAAGAAAAGAATTGTTAAAATTTTAAGGCCCAAGCACGAAAATCAAGATTATACATAGGCTAAGTTGCACCGACACTCACAAGAACCATCAACAATACGTAAGAGGCTGAACCATAGCTACAATGGGAATTGGTTTCTCAAGCATCTCAATTCCAATACCATTATTCTTTTGTCATGTCCCCATTTCCGGCTTGAGCACCAAGTGATGAATGGATTAGCCTACTCCTCATTCCCGGAGGCTAATTCCGAATGATAAGGGAATGAAATGGGTTTTGACTAACTCTGTGTGTCATTTTGCAGGTACAATCAAGGAGTTTCAAGTCATAATCCACTAAGTCAAGTTTAGGGCGCTCATTCCTACAGTTACACTTCAAAAATGCGCCTTGGATTTTGAAAGCAATAATCAAGAGGATGGAGTCATCTTTGGATATGTTGAACATCAATTGGGCGAATTGACTCATCAAACTTGAGTTTGGGATCATTGAAGAAGTCCAAGTGAGTTAGGCGCACTTCCTAGCTCTGATAACCCTCAAAGTGCGCCTAGTCCTCATAAGGTGCAAATCCAGGATAAAAACATGGGTGTTTGAGCTGGGATGGTTGATTGGATCAACAGGAGTGGATGAAGTGAGTAGTCCATGCAAAGAGGAGTCTTAATGCATCTAGGCGCCAATTTCTCCACCAAATTCCCTTCAAACAAGTGATGAACTCCTTCAAGATTGATCAAGTGAAGCCTCACCTTCAATAAGATCAAGTGGAAAGATGAAGTGATCAAGTAATGACATCTTGTTATCTAGGCGCACTTTTCCTTTAGCAACCTGTCAATGAGCGCCTAGCTATTTAGGTTACTTCTGGCACTCAATAATGGTTTTGAGATGGGGCGCTCAACATAGCTAAACTCCTTCAATAGGGCGCCTAGCTTAATGATGAAGTTTGGACAAGTATATGAGGTTTCCATGCCTAGGCGCAAACTCCATGATGCCTAGACCAAATGTGCGCCCAAGCAAGAACAGGAGATTCAATAGGTTGAATGAGTAGCACATTGATTGGTGAAGATACTTTCAACTTCAAGAAGCTTCATATCCTGCCAATCTGGGATGAAATTGGCCTAGAAGGCTCTAGGCACACATTCTGACTGAAGACCTCAGCTCTGGCGCCTAGTTACAGAGTGAGTTAAAAGATGAAGTTTGAACATGTGAAGTAAGGCGCTCACTCCAGGATGAGGTATTTTACCTTCCAAGACAACAAGACTTGAAGACTTGACAGAGAAAACAACCATGCATGCAAGGCGCACTTCCTGCCTGTTTCACCTCCAGAATGCGCCTAGCTAAGAAAGAGGTTTCAATCCATTCATAGTGAAAGGCGCTTGAGAGAAGATAATAATTTTGATCCAGTTGTGACTTGTATCAAAGCAAAATCATTCTCTTCCTAAGGCGCTATAGAAGACTCAAACAAGATGTAATACTTCAGATGAGGGCGCTAGATTTCAAGTGTTTGAAAGTGTGAATTATGCAGATGTGCGCCTAAGATAGTTGCTAGTCCCCAAGACCTGTTTTGAAACAAGGCGCTCCATCAGGAGATAGCGCCTAGGGTCCAAAAGATCTTTGCTAAAGTTCTAAGTTTGCATGGAGTCCTCAAATTCTTCAAGGCGCATATTCAGGCCTCTGCTACCTCAGTTGGGCGCCTAGGTCACATTGGGCGCCATTCCATGATCATACTACTCCAAATGGGCGCCTAGTCAGAAGATAAGGTAGTTGCATCTACCTGAGCTTTCATTGGTCAACAGGACGTCCTCGGGATCCGTGTCTAGGTCTTTGGGTAAGTTTGCCAACTCAGAATGAGTCATCAGACGGAATATTCCCTTAGATATGCTTCTTGGGAAACGTGCCTTGGTTCCTCTTGGTGCATTGAAAAACGTGCCTTCATTGCCTTTGGAAGGCCTATAAAAGGAGGAGCTCTCTCATTCATTTGGCATCTATGCATTTGACAAAATTCTCTCTGCAAAGCTCTTGAGCTTGTAATCTTGAGGCCTGCGAGTTTCAAGTGTTGGGGTGATGCTCCCTCAACAAGCAAGGTGATGCTCCCTTGTGATATTGTGAGATGTTGACGTTCAGTTGACATCATTGAGTCCAATTGAGTCGATCAAGTATAGGCGCCCATTGTAATCATCAAGGTTTCAAGGCCTTTCCTTTTGTAATTCCATGGGATAAGTTGTACTTCATGCTATTGAAAGCATTATCCATGTAATAAGACATTGCAAGTTGATTGAATCAAGTAACTAGACAAGTACCCAACTCTCATTCAAGTAGTTGTCTTTGATGTATATCTTTGTATTGTTGCGGTAGTTGATGAATTAATAGCAAGTAAAATTGTTTAAGTAAGGAAAAATTTTGGTAGAATTAGTTGGGTATCTTACATCTTTGTCTAATAGTTTAATTTACAAAATATAGGGTTTTGGAAGGATGTGAACTCATTGCCCATTGGGGGGGCCAAGAGCTTTCTTTCCTTGCCTATTGTAGGAAGAGATCTTTGTAAACCTGATGCTCAGCTGATGAAATCATTTATTCTTTTCACTTGTTATATCAAGAACAGAAATATGAATAATAACAATTTCTGTCATCTTTGTTTTCTTATTTTGATTATTTGGTGCACACTGGTATGATATTATTTCATTTCGACCTAGAAAACCAGAAAGAAAGCAGCCCAAATGGTATACTAGAATGAACTTAATCCATTTTAAGGAACCATCTCTATTGACACTTGTAATTTTCCATAGTAGAACCTGCTTTGTTCAATTGCTAAACACCTACGTTTTACAGAAGTGGATAGGAAAGTTTCACTAATTTGAAATCTAAATGCCCTTCCATCATCATCTCATTTTCACCAATCTCTCGCTTGCATTTAACACTCCGAATGGGTACTTGTCATCGTCCTATAATTGTCGTCCCTAATAAACGTGCTCCCAAACTAAGTCAAAAACAATAGTTTAAAAAGTCCATTGGGTTGTGATCTTGAGGTAGGGCAAACCAAATACTAATATAATAACATATGTTTAAAACACAACTTAACCTCCAGCGAAGCTAATGAGGCCAAGTGCAAGTTCTGGATTAATTTTGCCTAACTGATAATCTTCATTAATGGCATCTAAAACAAAGGTGGACACTTTGGAGGGTCTTTCAACAACCAAAAGTCAATTATTGTTTGTTGAAGGAGTGTTCATCGCAATTTAGTCCCATAAATTAAACATCAAGTCTAGAAGACTAATGAGACAACCTTATAACCAAGAAGTCTTTCATGTGGTTAACTACTATTAAAACAAAGCCACTATGCAATGTGTAATGTCCCTATTTTTGGGTTCTCTTGCTTTGCAGTTGGAGATGACTTTTTGGGTTTGTGTCAGCTTGATCAGAAGGGTAATTTGATGTTACCAATGAGCTTAATTGGTCTAGAGGACTCATATGCCACTTTCCGAGGTGATTTCTGGCTTCTGGTGTGCTCTCCAAGAATCTTGGAGAGGGCGTCTATTTATAGTAAGTCGCCTGGTTGGCTCCGTTTATTATTATTCTTCATCGGGATCACTCCAGTGCAGTTAGTTTTCGATTTTGATGCATTCCAGCAGTTTCCGCAAAATGAGTGTATTAATGGCTTTATTTTAATTATTTTACTAAGGTTGCTAAATATTATTTAAAATATTTAAAAAACACCTTAGTGTTATAGCTCATCAGAACCGGGATGAAATGTTTTAAATTATGGATGCATTAAACAGGGACCTTATGTGTCAAATTATCATCATTTTAATTAAAAGGTCCTTTTCGGAGCTAAAATGGAGTTTTAATTAAAAAGTGAATTTTAAAATAGAAGCTTCTGGAGAGTCTAAGGAAAAAAGCATAAAAAGGCATTGATGGGGCTCATTTGATATATGAAGATTATTCTATTTCTCTGATCAAAACCCTTGTGGTTCTGGAAATTGAACTTGGTTCATCTCAGCCTTCTTGAGGACAAAAACCCTCTTGGAGAAGACTAGCTACCGTAGTGAAAGATCTACTCTGGTAAAGGCATCCAAATATTTATTTCGTAGAACTATGGGATGGCGAATGGATTGCAAGCTTTTCGCTTAGACAACACCTACATTCATCGACCATGATTAAGAAACGAGTAAATGGATAAGGGAATATGGGTATATGAGTTAGGTAAATGGAAGTAAGACGGATGGCGGAAGGTGTGTGTGGCCAAATGCTTTTGGAATTTGCATAGTAACGAAGGTGGAATAGATACATATGTAATGGGTGAATAATGGAAAACAATGTATTTAGGCAGAACGGATGGGAATACCAACATCTTGACCTTGCTTTCTATGGAATGGCTAAGGTCATATGAATGGATATCAACATGGATGGACTTCAAATACCTTGTCCATAGAGGACTCAAACCTTTACCCTGATAATTCATTACTGGGAGTTTTGAGGTGAAAAACAACACTATATGGAGGATTCGGACATTAGACTTGAGTTCATCATTTGATGGAATGAGTGAAATGGATGGAGACCTTTATTATGTATAGGAGGCGATGAATTGAAATGGAATATGGAGCATATGGATTGTAATAACCTCCACATGTTGTTCTTTATCTTTTTTTTAATGATATATTTTTTAGTTTTTTCTATGATCTTTCAGAACTAGATAGAAGATGCAGAAGGGGGTTTTCGTTTTCTTGAAGTGTGTATGTCAGAATACAAGGAATATAGCATACAACTGAAAACCTAGAAAAACTATAACAGATATGAATTAAATAATGAAGACCCAGTTCATAGAATGGCATAAAATGAATAACCATCACATACCCATGTCAAAATAAGCATCTTCATATTTCTGTTGTTGACGGACCAGCAACATGACAATGGAGTTTTGCATTGAAAGTATCAGCAAATGCAAAGAAACAATCTACAACTATCGGCATAGACCCTTAGGTCAAAAACAACCACTAAGCAAGGAAGAACAGCCCCAATAAACTCCAAACGGCTGCTCCAAGAAGTAAGGCCAGCATATGAAGTGGTACGGCCTACACATGAAGAGGTACGGCGAGCAAAATGAAGTACGGCCAACAATGAAGAAATGGCAGTCCCAACCCTTCTCAAATCTGCAATACAATCCGTCACTAATACTCTTCCTCAGCTGCAACAAAACTGCAATAAGATATATTTTGTTATCTCCATCTCCGTCAATGGTGGTATCAAAATGAAGCTCAAATACAGCCACTGGGTATGGCTGCTCCAAAATCCCCTTGAGTGATCTTTCACACCTGCGGAAGATTGCTACCAATGGTGGTTTCCATCACTAAAAGCCCTGGCTGGAAGAAATCCCACAAACCCTCATTTGCAAAGCAAATAGAAGCATAAAATTTAATATCAAGAATGAATAACTTTTCCCACTCTTTGCCTTTTTATAACTCCACAAGTGGGTCGACCCATATGAGAGGGAAATGTTATTTTTAAATTTGCTTTTTATTCCTCAAAGGGGCACCCAAATCCCTTAGTGACTTATTTTTGCATTTTTCCTTATTTCTCCAAAGTCACCGACATTAATTAATTTAAGTCCAAATATAATAATGAAGTATAACTTACGGACTTTAATATGAAAGCCCAAACGGTCACAGAATCCCATGGGTTATAGACCGTTGGAAAGATCTCGGCGAAACGCTCCATCTCCAATAAAGAGTTTCCCAAAATAGCCAACTTCGCGACTTACTAAAAATAGTAAGTCCCAGCCAGAATGTCAGAAACCGACCAAACGAACTCCCAGAGTTCCCTAACCACTTTGGTTAGTCTACGGGAACCAAGTATAGACTAACTCACTAGAAAAAGGGGACATTACAGTCCGCCCTCCCCAAGATTGCTTGCCTCAAGCAATCTCAGATCTGGATGCAACAAGATTTGCTCACTCTCCCATGTAGCATCCTCTACCGGCAGGTTCTTCCACTTCACCAAATATCCCCTGATGACTCTTTTCCTCAATGTATGTTCCCTGGTGTCAATGATGGCCTCAGGTATCAAAACCAACTTCCCCTCTTCATCAAGAGGAGGCAACTCTGTAGAAGGTATCACATTGTGCCCTAGTGCCTTTTTGAGGCGTGACGCATGGAAGACATTATGAACTTTGCTCTCTGCCGGCAATTCTAACTCATAAGCCACTCTCCAACCCTCCTGGAGATCCTGAATGGACCATAATATCATGGCTTTAACTTCTCAGCACCACTCCTCTTAAGAGTAGATTGTCTGTATGGCTGCAACATAAGGTACACCATATCACCCACCTCAAAAGAACGCTCAACCCTGTGTTGGTCTCCATAATACTTCTGTTGATTCTGCGCCTTCTGAATGTTCTCTTTCAAAGACCTCACGATGTCCTGACTCTCCTGCAAGAGGTCTTTAGCCTTTGGTACTCTGCTGTCTCCAAACAATAGATCCAAGAAACTGGGAGCCTCGTACCCATAAAGTGTCGTAAATGGTGTCATCTGGATAGACATGTGGTAAGTGGTATTATAACAATACTCTCCCAAGTGAAGCCACTTGACCCACGCCTTCTGCTGCCCGACTATGTAATTCCTGAGGTATCCCTCCACCCACTTATTAACTATCTCTGTCTGTCCATCAGTCTGGGGGTGGTAACTCGTGCTGGGGGTGAGCTCGGTCCCTGTCAACCTGAAAAGCTCCTGCCAAAAATTGCTAAGGAACCTATTGTCCCTGTCGCTCACAATACTCCTAGGCAATCCGTGAAGTCGGAACACCTCTCTGAAGAATAAATCAGCAACCTGAGTTGATGTATAAGTGGCTGAAATGGCAAAGAAATGGGCAAACTTTGTCAACCTGTCAACCACCACAAAGATGCAGTCCCTGCCTTGGGCTTTCGGCAAGGAGTAAATGAAGTCCATCGATATACAATCCCACTTCCTCTCAGGAATGGGTAAGGGCTGCAATAATCCTCCTGGGTAGGAGTGTTCATGTTTGTTCTGTTGGCATACTGGACACTCCCGCACATACTTCTGTACTTTTAACTTGAGGCCTTTCCAAGTAAACCTCTCTCTAACCTGCCTGTAGGTCTTGTAGAATCTTGGATGCCCAGCCATAGGCAAGTCATGGAAAGCTCTCAAGATCTTCTGCTTCATAGCAGAAGCTGGCACCAAAAATATCCTCCCCTTGTAAATGATCAAGTCATTTACAATAGTGTATGTGTCATCACGGTTAGTGCCATCCATAATCCCAAAGGCCCACTTATCCTTTGCATATTCTACAGTGATCATATCTCTCCAGTCCTCTGCAATCTCTCCTAAGGCACACAAGTGTGGTCTCCTGGATAAAGTGTTAGCAACTATATTCTTCCCTTTGACAAAAACAATGTCGAAGTCATATGCCTGCAGCTTGCTGACCCACTTTTGCTACCGATCATTTAGGTCCTTTTGACTAAGGAAATGTTTCAAGCTATTGTGATCAAATTTAACAATGAATTTCCCTCCAACCAGATACTGCCTAAATTTAGCCAATGCATGCATGATGGCTAACATCTCCTTATCGTAGATACTATAGCTCCTCTCAGGGCCCCTCAACTTTCGGCTCTCAAAAGCAATAGGGTGTTTGTCCTACATCAACACCGCACCTATGCCTTCCCTAGAGGCATCACACTGAAGCTCAAACGGCTTCAAAAAATCAGGAATGGCCAAAACTGGACAAGTGCTCATCACCTCCTTAAACTTGTCGAAACACTACTGAGCACCATCTAACCAAACGAAAGCTCCCTTCCGTGTCAAATCTGAGTGGGGCTGCTTTCTAAGAAAATCCCTTTAGGAACCTGCGGTAGAATCCACAAAGGCTAAAGAACCCCTTGAGCTGAGAGAGATTCTTGGGTGGTGGCCAGTCAACTATAGCTCAAATCTTCTCCAGATCCACACGGACACCCTCTGCACTGATGATGTGTCCCAAATACAGCAACTCCGTCATGCCAAACTCGCATTTAGACATTTTTGCATATAGGGACTCCTGCTCAAGTATACCCAACACAATATCCAGATGTCTCAAATGATCCTCCCAAGTCCTGCTGAATATGAGTATGTCATCGAAAAATATGAGTACAAACTTCCGCAACTGTTCTCTGAAGACCTTATTCATACAAGACTAGAAAGTGGCAAGTGCATTGGTTAAGCCGAAAGGCATAACCAGAAACTCAAAGTGCCCATAGTGACACCTAAACGCTGTCTTTTCCACGTCCTCCTCACGTACCCGAATTTGATGGTACCCTGACCTCAAGTCTATCTTGGAGAAGAAACATGCATCATGCAACTCGTCAATAAGCTCATCAATCCTGGGGATGGGGTACCTGTTCTTAATAGTCTTTTTGTTCAGTTCCCTGTAATCAATACACATCCTGAGTGTGCCATCCTTCTTGACCAGAACAACAGATGAAGCAAAAGGACTCTTACTAGGCCTGATGTGACCCATCTTGAGAAGCTCTTGAATAGCCTTCTCAATCTCATCCTTGTATCTCTTAGGATGTCTGTAGGGAACGGTGATAACTGGTTTGGCCCCCTGTTCCATCTCTATAACATGCTCAAAACCCCTGTCTGGAGGTCTACCTGGAGGTATATCACTAAACACTTTGGAGTGCTTAGTTAGTACTGACTGAATCTCCACTGGATAATCCTGTTTTTGTTGTTTCGATGCCTCTGGCATCACAAGAATCTCAGCTGCCCACTGCACCTGGTCATGCCGCAGTATCCTCTCCATCCTCCGAATAGACACTGCTCTTAAACCCCCATCAGACATTCCCCTCAAAATATGTTTCTGACCATCTACTTCGAACTTCATCTCCATGGTCCTTAGGTTGAGGGAAAATTCACCTATTATGTGTAGCCACTTCATTCCTAGGACTACATCATGTCACCCATACCGACCACATAGTATTCGGCTTGGAACTCATAGTTATTTAACCTGATGGTTAAATTAGGGATCCTTCGTTTGCAAGTAATAACAAACCCGTATGCAACTCTGACTTTGAATCCCTCGAACTCTTCTGTTTTGAGTCCCCTTCGTGCCACAAGCCCCTCATCAATGAAGTTGTGGGTGGCACCTGTATCTAGCAAAGTGGTCACTCTCTGTCCCTCCAATACTCCCCGTATTTTGAAGGAACCCTCTTTCTGAATAGCAGAGATATGTGCTGTCGGAATGTCCTCATCATCCACGTCCTGTACAATCTGCACTATATTCTCTACATCACTGTCCTCCCTATCACTCTACTGCCCTGATTGCTTTGAAGCTGTCTCCTCAGCAGAACAATACTCCAATTGTTTTGCTTGCCCCTTCATTGGGCACCTGTGGTTAGGATCCCATGGTTCTTTGCATTTGAAGCATAGTCTCTTCCTCCTGTATTCATTCAATGCATCATCATCTAATCGAGGCCCTGGTTTGCTCTGTGGGAAGGTGTCTCGCTGCAGAACCGGCATTTTGTCTCTTCATGGAGGAAACGGTTTGGAGACAACTTGTTTCATAGGCACTGCAAACTCCATACTACGTGCCTTCTTGATAGTTTCCTGAAGTGAAGGTGGATCAAATGCCTTAACCCAACCCTTAAGTGGTTCCATTAGTCCTTCCATGAACAGGACTACAAGTCTCCTCTCCGATATGCTAGGAACCATCACACTGATTCTCTGGAAATCTGAAATATATCCCTCAAGTGACCCATACTGCTTCAACTGCGCCAACTCTCTGAACTGAAACTCTGGGTCCTTGGTATCGAACCTCTCGATGAGTTTGTTAGTGAACTCATCGTATGTGGTGATAAGGCTGTGGCCCAAGGTGACCAACCCATGGTACCACCACTCGTGTGCTAACCCATCTAAATGAATAGTGGCAAAGTTAAGTGCCTCATCCTCCGGCATCGGCTTAAGTGTCAGGTAGTTATCCAACTTCGGCATCGGCTTAAGTGTCAGGTAGTTATCCAACTTCTGCACCCAAGCTCTGGCTGAAATCTTGCCACTTCCGTCAAACCGGTCCATAGGGACTTTGCTCAATGCATGCTGGTAGTCCCGGTTAGCTTTGTTAGCTCTGTGATCTCCTCGACCCATCATAAATCCCCTTTGTCTCTTCTGATTCATATACTGGTCGAATGTCATCTCTCTGATGTTAGGAGCCAATGTCATGTACTCTGCTGCTGTATCTAAACATCATCCGTCATGGGAAGCTGAAACTCTGGTTCCTGCTGAACCACTGCCTCCTCTCTACGCGGAAAAGTCGGTTGTAAGGGTCTAGTAACCGATCCTGGGGTAAACCTGGTGTTATTAATACCACTCTGACCTGTGTGTCCACTACCCTATCCCGCATGTCCACCACCTTGTCTTGCATATCCATTGCCCTGTCCTGCATGTCTGTGGTGACCCTCCTTGGAGCCACTGATCTCACCTCCGAGTGTGGTATTGGTGTAAACTACTGGTATCCCTTGGCTAAACTTTCCAAGAAGCTGGGACATCATATCGAGCATAATATCGAACTTCCTCTCTGCTTTGGCACAAGGACTCTTAGGCTGGTCAGCTCCTCTGTCCCCCATACTACCTATTATGCTATCACTCCTACTGGAAGAATTCCTGTGCATACCCAATATACCTGAAACTGTTTCACCTTCCGAAACCTCTGGTGGATGCCAATGTGGAGTGGGTCTAGTGTAGACTCTTCTTTTGTCACTCATATAAACTGATCAACACAGGTTGGCAAGATGCACCAGCTCTGATACCACTATAATAACCTGCACCTGTTGTTCTTTTGATTTATCTTTTTTTTAATGATATATTTTTTAGTTTTTTCTGTGATCTTTCAGAACTAGATAGAAGATGCAGAAGGGGGTTTTCGTTTTCTTGAATTGTGTATGTCAGAATACAAAGAATATAGCATACAACTGAAAACCCAGAAAAACTATAACAGATATGAATTAAATAATGAAGACCCAGTTCATAGAATGGCATAAAATGAATAACCATCACATACCCATGTCAAAATAAGCATCTTCATATTTTTGTTGTTGACAGACCAGCAACATGACAATGGAGTTTTGCATTGAAAGTATCAGCAAATGCAAGGAAACAATCTACAACTATCAGCATAGACCCTTAGGTCAAAAACAACCACTAAGCAAGGAAGAACAGCCCCAATAAACTCCAAACGACTGCTCTAAGAAGTATGGCCAGTGTATGAAGTGGTACGGCCTACACATGAAGAGGTACGACGAGCAAAATGAAGTACGGCCAACAATGAAGAAATGGCAATCCCAACCCTTCTCAAATCTGCAATACAATCCGTCACTAATACTCTTCCTCAGCTGCAACAAAACTGCAATAAGATATATCTTGTTATCTCCATCTCCGTCAATGGTGGTATTTAAATGAAGCTCAAATACAGCCACTAGGTATGGCTGCTCCAAAATCCCCTTGGGTGATCTTTCACACCTGCGGAAGATTGCTACCAATGGTGGTTTCCGTCACCAAAAGCCCTGGCTGGAAGAAATCCCCCAAACCCTCATTTGCAGAGCAAATAGAAGCATAAAATTTAATATCAAGAATGAATAACTTTTCCCACTCTTTGCCTTTTTATAACTCCACAAGTGGGTCGACCCATATGAGAGGGAAATGTTATTTTTAAATTTGCTTTTTATTCCTCAAAAGGGCACCCAAATCCCTTAGTGACTTATTTTTGCATTTTTCCTTATTTCTCCAAAGTCACCGACATTAATTAATTTAAGTCCAAATATAATAATAAAGTATAACTTACGGAATTTAATATGAAAGCCCAAACGGTCACAGAATCCCATGAGTTATAGACCATTGGAAAAATCTCGGCGAAACGCTCCATCTCCAATAAAGAGTTTCCCAAAATAGCCAACTTCGCGACTTACTAAAAATATTAAGTCCTAGCCAGAATGTCAGAAACCGACCAAACGAACTCCCAGAGTTCCCTAACCACTTTGGTTAGTCTACGGGAACCAAGTATAGACTAACTCACTAGAAAAAGGGGACATTACACGAATAGATGCAATAGAATGGAATGAAGTGGAATCATGAACTATCTCACTTAATTCAAGCTCACCAAGACTCACTTAGAACTTCGGGACTATTAAGATGTGTAAATTTATGAGGCCTCTAAATACTTCAAGTCATGCTAAACAATGGATTCTTCTTCCCGGAGCAAGCAGTCACACTGTTCAACCCTAACCATGGAGTCCACAGTAAACTTCCAATTCATTACTCAAGTTTCTCAAAAGAAGATTGAAAGATATCAATAATTCAATAGAAAAAATATGTATAATCGCAAGATATCAGTGTCAAGACACAATTCATAATTCCTTTCCGAGTCAAGTACAGATCCTAACCTCGTAAAAGAGTTAGAGAAAATCATCCTTAGACTCAAAAAACTTTCATGAATATTTATCAAAGAAATGAACTTAAACATCTACCAGATTATGTTTCTTGAAGCTTCATCGCCTTTTCACAACTTGGGAACCCCGTAAAGCGAACGTACAGCTAAACAACCACTACTCTACGAAAAGTAAAATCTAAACTAGGGCAAGCAAGCGAGCATAACAAACTGAACTAAAGAAAAAAAAGAAAAGAAAACTATGTACAAAGAGCGGACAAGACTCAAAAGACCTAAGTATATACACGACCTGGCATGATTTCTCAGAATGAAAAGCAGCAATAAGGCCCATGTGATAGTTCGGATTTTGGCAAACTTATCCTTAAACTCAAAAATATATTCTCACAATACAATCATCGAATTTAGAAAAAAAATTTGCACAAAATCAACAGTTGTGGCAGCTCATTTGGACCGTGATTAATCCAAATACAGGTTGTTTTTCCCAAATTTCCATAGTCAAATTCATATTCTTCAAATTCATCATCAAGAAATTCGTAATCATCAAACTCAAAATCTTTCCAATTAATAGCAGGGAAAGATACAACCTCGTGTTCTTCGCCTTTGAATAGATATTGCTCATCTTTCATGCACGCATCGGGAGGTCGAAGCTGGTGATGGATCATCCCACTCGCGTCCACAACATGCCAATCAATATTATAATTAATAGTGGGCATATCAAAATGAAAAGGTGAAAACAATTGACTTTCGAAAGCATGGAACATTTCACCTGTTAGCTCGTTGTGGATTTTCAATAAAGGGCTTAGCACCAACTGGAATTGCTTCACATAGTTGACCTCTATCTCATCAACTTGTTCATCTTGAGACAACTTCGGATGGGACTCCTTTTGTATTTCATGGATGGAAATGTCTAGCACCCCTCCGAATTGCTGTTCATTTGATGGTTCTTCGATGATAGCTTGAAGTACTTCTTGTAATGCATCCAATTGATTATCTTCCAACAACTCCTTTTGTACTTCATGCAATTCATTCTCCAGGATCTCCTTATGTATCATGAATGAGTGTCTCCCAAGGAATTCTTCTTCTTCAACGAACTCGAGTCGCTTTCTTCTGTGATGGTGGAATCAACATCTTGTTCATCTGTTACCTTCATTTGAACTTCTTCTATTACCTTTTCAACTTCCTCTTCAGCAGGCTCTTTCTTTCTTGGAAGAAGGTATGCAAATATGCTCTCCGCTTGATCATCAATCTTACTCATGCTATCTTCATTGTTGAATAACATGAGAACGTCTTCTTTGGGTGGTGAATTGATTTCCTGAAGACATTTGCTCCACAAGTCGTCTAATCTCAATTGTACTTCAGACTCTTCCTCCAACTTTAATTGTTCCTTCACTTGATGAATAGCTTCCTTGCAAGACGAACCTGCGAGTTCTGAATGAGTGGTGTTATGAATCCTGCACCAACCACCTGGAATCAACATGTCTTCGGCAGGTAAGTCCTTCTCAATACTTAGTCTCTTCTTGATCATTTCCTTGAAACTTATGAAGAACTCTCTTTCATCAAATAAGGCGTTGGGAACCACCTTTGGAGAAACAATCGGCTCATCTACTTGTGAAAAAGAAATTTTGCCTTGCAATGCTAACTCCATCCTTGATAAGAATGTTAGGCAATATAGCTCCTCGTGTCCATTGGTGTTGTGAATTTTGCATCCTTTCCTTAATGCGAAGTCGCTCAAGCTCTTAGGATGAAGTTGTGCGTTTAAGTTCCACCAAAGTTGAAGAACATCATCTTGAGGATGATCCATCTTGAATTGCCTTGAAGATCCTGAGAAATCCATATCTATTTTTGAATTTTCTGATTTTTACTTTTTTTTTTGTACTTTTGATTTTCTACTTTTTCTGGATTTTCGACATGAGAGAGATCTTGAAATCTCGAATTCTTCCTTGAAAGCTCACTTGGTTCCACTTTCACAATTTAGAGTTCGTCCGCGTGCTTGAAGCAATGTAATTTCTTGTTCACCGCCCTCCTTCAGCAATTTTGTTGAGCGTTAGGACAAGAAGGGCATGCATAAAATGAATGATGACTGGAGCAATGTGTTGTTTCATGTTCGGCCCTCCTAGCGCCAATTCTGTTGATGATGTTTTCTTGACAACAACATTAGAATAAAACACCAAGTGCTCTATCCTCTCTTGAACAAAGCATCTCGAATGCTAAACTACGTGATCAAACAAGAACACTCCAAGGTTCCTTGTACGTGATTTGCAACGGATAGCCTCGGTGGTGTGATGTGATTTGCTGTGTCACAAAGGGACTTGTGTAGAATTGTCACCTCACTCCATTCAAACAAGTTACTTCCTCCTTATGAAATGGAACTTTTCAAATTGATTATAAGAAAATGAAAAAAGAGAAGGGGTTGAGAGGATTCTAATCTAAGAACAATAATATAATGCACATGCTACGATAGACAAATTCCTCGTGTAACCTTACTCCGCTTCACCATGAGAACCAACAATTACACGAAGCAGGTGCAATCTCCAAAGGTAACTCAATGATTTTCATACTGTAAACCTCCATCCAAACACCCACAACTGACACAGTTTGAATGAGCATTCACAATCGAACTTAAGCAAATGTAGTTCAGGCTAACTTTGCACGATGACTTGCCAACGACAAACCATCAAAAGTATGAACCAAGGAGGAGTTCATCAAATATCTTTAGCATATACATCACATCAATGAACTTTATCTACCCTACTATCTAAGCTTCTTGGAAACACATCTCCGTCATATTCAAGAACTTGAAACCATGCTAACATTTCAAAGCCACAAGATCACCATGCAAAACAACAACAATGAGCTTGTATTACTTTTGAAATGTGTGATTACAACAATCTCATGTCTCTCTTCATGACTTCGAAGAGCTCCCTCTCTACTCTACTCCTACTTGATCTTCTAATTCTAATAATGTCCCCCTTACAAATGAGAGTAGTGAGCCTTATATAGAGCTCAAGAATTACAATGGCCCATATTGATTTAGCAATCAACGGCCGAGATTGAGACAACAAGGCAGTTTGTTACAAAGTTTGCTATTTTTAGAACATGAAAGAGGCAATGAAGGCACGTTTCCCAATGTGATAAGCATCTTTATGGTGGGCCCTCTTGAATGAATGACATGGCAGAATTCAATTGGCTTGATGATGTGTAAGTGCCACCTCAGCATCTTCACACGAACTAGTCTGGTTCACCTCATGTTCACTTTACTTAGAATATTTTATTCTTGTTGTCTTTGATGTAACTCATGGATCGCTTTGATGATCATGCTCATCTCTCATCTTGTGATGTTGTTCTTGCAGGATCATGCCTCTGGACAGTTGCATTGACTCAAGGAGTGTTGAGGTGGAAGATGTCTTGTGCGTGACTTCTTGTAGTAGACTTGCATATGATGGATGTACATGAAGTAGACAACTCTGGATGAGACTCCTCATGCGTGGCGTCGATGTCTATTAAGTCTTCAAAGTAAGATGAACTTGATACAGGAGCTCTCCTCCATGTGGTGATGATGACATACTTGGGCAACTTTCCTCCACCTTCCAAACTTCTCATGTAGGAGCTCTTCGCCATTCACCTCCTTGGATCCTCCATCACCTACAAAAAGAAACACATTAAATTAAGACTTGATATGAAGGATTTTCAATAACAAATTACATTCATCTTATGCATGTGGGATTAAAAAATGACATTTCAAAACATATCCTTTCGTGTGAAATATATGCCTAAGTGCTTAGGCGGGTTTAGAGGGGCAGTATGGATTATTTGATGTGAATTCCATGTCAAGGTGTGAAAGCCGCCCAGGCTGGGCGGGTTTAGGGATGTCATCCGGAGAGTGTATTGTGAAGGACATGGAGTCCATGCAATGTGGTCAAGGCCGCCTAGGAAGGGCAGGCTAGGAGGTGGTGAGTGGATTTCATCACTTAGACTTCATTTGATGTTCTTTTGATGACTCTTTAGCATGACTTAGTGTTCTCTTCATGTTCTTCATGTAAATTACCTTCATTTGAGTGAAGTCAAGAAGTGATTTGAATGGTATTTGAGGTATTCTTCATGTGCAATGGTGGAGACCGCCTATGATGAGCAACCTTGAAGGTGATGTGTGGATTTGACTCTCAATACTTATGATTTTCAATGATTTTCACCTCCTTATTGAACTTGCATGTGTGTGGAAGCAGATGGGTGGAGTTGGTAGGCAAATGATGAGTGGCATGAGTGCTCAAACACTTGATTCCATGCTCACCTCCCTAGGCCACCCAAGTAGGGCGGTTTGGAGAATGCCATGTGGATTTTACTCAAAAATGCTCTTGCTTTGCTTCAACTTGCAATTCAACCTTGAAAATTTTCATTGTAATCACCTCTCTTGACATTTACTTGCAAGTTTTTATAACACTCATCTCCTTGGGTGGTTTGGAATGCTCTGTCTGGAGAGTTTTACGTGGATATGGATTGAATCCAAGACCTCCTCTCTAGGCCGCCCATGCTGGGCGGGTTTGGAGGTGTTGTCTGGAGGTTTTACATGATGTTGTCCAGATGAAGGGCTCAAGGCCGCCTAGCATGGGCGGAATTGGAGGAGGCGTAAGGATTTTCATAACTTAGTGATTTTTTAGCTTTGATTTTGACAACAATAAGACATCATAGTGATTTTTTAGCTTTGATTTTGACAACAATAAGACATCTCCACTTGCTTCCTTGATGGTTTAAACTCCTTGCATGAGATAGACAATCTTGAGAAGAAAGGCGGACTAGAAGGAAGTGCATGGAGTGTGTGATGTGATGATACATGCATGATGGTGAAAGGTGTGTGCAAGGCGGTTTTGAAGGTTATGCATGGAGAAGGTGTTGTGAAGAGGCGACATCATCCAGATGAAGGGCTCAAGGCCGCCTAGCATAGGCGGCTTGGAAGGTAGCGTGTGGATTTTAACCTCATTTGATATTCATTCCCTCCATTTGATAAGCCTTTTCTATCAACTCCAACACCTAGTGAAATCTTGAGATGCTTATGCAGTTGAAAGACACATCTTGGATGTTGGGTGATGATGTCCGCTTGTCATGGTGAAAACCGCCTAGGAAGGGCGGGCTTGAAGGTGACCTTTGGACTTTGCCTTAAAATACCTTCAAACTTATGAACTTTCATCAAATCTTCATGATCTCCTTGCACTTCAACTCAAAATATTGCAAAATTGATAGGTTTTCTCCTTGAGCGGGTTTGAAGGTAGTGTCTGGAGAGTGTCATGTGCAGGAGATGGAGTTGTCCAAGTATAGAGCTTAGGGCCGCCTAGCATGGGCGACTTGGAAGGTAGGGTGTGGATTCCTTCACTTAAGGTTCATTCCTCTCCTCATGAAGATGTCTCTCTCCTTCTTCCTTAAGACTTAGTCAATTTTCAAACTTCCTCTTTGAATGATCCCCTCAAGGATGTGAAGCATCATGATGAGTTAGAGAGTCAAGATAGGGTAGCTGCAATGCTTAAACATAAAAACTCCAAGCTGACCTCTCGAGGCCACTCAAGTAGGGCGGGTTTGAGAGTAGGTCTTGGATTTTGACACTTAGAAACTTCTCATTCCTTGAACTTGACTATCTCCTCTCCTGATGGTGTCATCTTGATCATACTTATCAAACAAACCTTGCAAATTGCATTGTTTTTCACCCTGGGCGGTTTGGAAGGTAATGTTTGGAGTGTTTGATGTAGGAGGTGATACAATCCACAAGGTCCTCTTGAGGCCGCCCAGGTAGGGCGGGTTTGGAGATAGCCCATGGAATTTTGCTTAAAATCACTTAACTTCCCTCCAACTTACAAACCTTACTAAAAAATCATCATATCTCCTTGCCTTGTGCATCAAAACCTTGAAAACTTAATCATTTTTTTCTTGGGCGGGTTGGAGGGTGTTGTCTGGACAAAGTGTCCTGAAAGTGATGACATTGTCCAGAAGGACTCTATGAGGCCGCCCATGCTGGGCGGGGTTGGAGATAGCCCATGGAATTTCACTCAAACTTGTTCTTTTTCGCCTCAAAATGAACTCCCACTCCTCCTAATTTGCAACTTTTCATACGGGTTTTCCTAGGCGGGTTTGAGGTCTTTGTCTGGAGAGACTCATGTGAACAACATGGAATCCATGCCCAGGTGAAATTTCCGCCCAGGCTGGGCGGGTTTAGAAGGTGTGCTTGGAATGCAAGTCTTGTCGCCATATTGGAAATGTCCTGAGTATTTCTTATACTTTAAATATTTTTCAATATACCTTCCAGGATGTTTGAGATGGTCTCAGATCCATAAGATTTAACATGCAGATTCTAGATTTTGGAGGATCCGCCAGATTTCAGACTTAGCCAATTTTTAGGATTTCAGGACATCAGGCTTAGTGATTTTTTATCATTCTTTCCAATTGATTCATCCTTGTTGGGAGGCGTTTAAGTAATGCTTGGTGTCATCTCCATCATTCTCATCAAGTAAACTTGCAAATTATGCCACCTACATCCCTGAGCAGTCCTAGGAGTGTTGTCTGGAGAGTGTCACTTGGTGGAGATGAGGACATCATCCATGACTTCATGCCAAAGCCGCCTAGGTAGGGCGGGTTGAGGAGTGACATTTGGAATGAACTTTGACTTCACTCAAACTCATAAACCTTGCTTACTAATCATCATATCTCAGTGCTTTGTGCATGAAAACCTCAATACTTAACCATTTTTCTTCGAGGGCGGATTTGTAAGTGTTGACTGGACAATGTCACCTAGAACAAGACAAAGTCCATGAGAGCACCTTGAGGCCGCCTACGCTAGGCGGGCTAGGAAGGAGTGCTTGGATAGTGTCATGTGAAGCCTTAAAATCACTCAAACTTATGAAATTTCTTTGAATTTTATCATCTCTGTCCTCAAAACCTTGTAAATTTGACAACTTTTCCCTTGGGCGGATTTGAGGGGTCTGTTTGGACAAATGCATGTGCAGAAGGCCGAGTCCACGACCTGATGCCAAGGCCGCTTAGTCTGGGCAGGTTTGGAGGTGAGGCATGGAAGTTTCATCAAAATCTTAGTTTTAGACTCCATCATCACTTCCTAACTCCCTTCAATCGGCAAAAAATTCGTGAAAATATCCTAACTTTCCCTAGGCGGGTTTGAGGGTGTTATCTGGACAAGCTCTCCTGATGGTGAAGACATTGTCCAAGAGGACCTTGTGAGGCTGCCCAAACTGGGCGGGTTTGGACATGGAGTGAGGAATTTCTTGCCTTAGTCAAATTTTGGATTTCCTAAATGGAAGTATATTGAAAATATGTTGAAGTATAAGTCAGATATTGAGTTTCTTATACTTTAAATATTTATCAATATACTTCCAGGATGTTTGAGATAGGTCCTGGATCCATAGGATTTAGCATGCAGATTCTAGATTTCTGAGGATCCAGTAGATTTCAGACTTAGTCATTTTTTCAGGATTTTCAGGATATCAGACTTAGTCATTTTCAGGGTCTCAGACATGCATCCAGATGAAAACATATAGACCTCTTGGCAAGAAACTGTTGAGACTTGGATGCACAACACTATCAAAATCCTACAAGCTCAGAGGAAAACTAAACCTAAAGCAAAACAAAGAAAGCAAGAAAAAAGAGGGGGTCCCCATTTGCAATGGGGCGATGTGTGATTACATCACAACAGGTTGTACCATTTGTGACAGATATTGGGTCGATTTTGGATGAATTTTAGTTGCTGCTCACTTGCCATTGGGTCACCATACATCTGCAGCAATTTTTGGTTATGGAACGAAGGGTTTAGAGGAGTTTAGTTGCTGATTGAAGCTGCAAAACAGTCCCAGCAGAGGCCATACAGTTTGAGCATGAACATGGGTATTGCAAAAAATTATTACTTCCTTCTTGTGGATTGCAATCACTCAGAACTTGGGCGATTGGAGCTTACTATTGAGCTGCTCATCTCTGTGAAGTCATACCTCTTCATTTCTTGGAGTTTGGAGCACTTTTCTGTGCATTGTGTTGATGATTGTTTTTCGACAGGTCAACAATAGAGTAAAACACTAGAGTATCCCACTCTCTTGAATAAAGCTCTTCAAAGGCTGAACTATGTGATCCAGTGAAGTAACTCCAAGGTTCCTTATTTATGATTCATGATGGGTTAACTCAGTAATTACATGTGATCTTACTAATAATCACAAAGGGACTTACATTAGAGTTCTCCATACTTCCTTAGCCTATTCCTCCTTTAGTGCGGATGATGTATATACAATGCTTCAATGATAAAGAAAAGCAAAAGATAAGGGTTCAGAAAGGCTAATCTAAGGTCAATGAAGCAATGATGATGCATGAATAGACAAACTCCTTGATAAACCTAACTCCACTTCGCCAAGAATGCCTACAACTACATGAAATTGGTGCAATCTCCTAAGGTACGCGAATGGTTTTCAAATCATGAAGGCTTATGCAAGCACCCATTAAACGGCACAGCTCAAACAAGCATCCACAATCGAACTTAAGCAAATGATGAGGCTCAGACTAGCTTTACACAACACTTCACCAGCGATGAATGTTAAAAGCATGAGCTAGGAGTTGATCAAATATTCAACACATACATACATCCCATCAAAGAGCTTCTAATCTATTTCTAATCTACTTGAAACATCTCTCCACTCTATCAAAGTACAAGAAACCATGTCACTTCACAAGACAACACTTAAACACCAAACAAGCTCCAATGTCTTTGCATTAATCTTGAGAAATATTTACAACTTCAAGTCCTCTTAGAGAATTTCGAGAGTCTCTTCCTACTCCACTCTTACTTGCCTAATGACTACCGAATTTACAAATGAGGCAACAAGGCTTTTATATAGAGTCCAAAATACAACGAATACTTAGGATCATTTCATGTAGCCAAGGGCTCAAATCATGCCACCTCAGCAGGTAGTTACAACAACTTGCTATTTTTAGTACATATGAGAGGCAATGAAGGCATGCTTTCCAAGAAGATAAGATAAGATGGAATCTTTTAGAGCATCTTCCACATAGGCGTCCTCTTGGCTTCTTTTTATTAAATGATACATTGAATGCAGTCATATGATGTGGTTGATTATGATTCGATGATAATGTGTACTTGCCACGTAGATGCCACCTCAGCAAACTTGTGGATTTCAACTGTTAATTCAATTTGTTCTGTGGGCATATTCCCAAATTGTATCATCTTGTGTTGTCCTTGATGTACTTGTTTTTGATGATGAACACTTGAGATGTACCTTGTTGATCTTGCCTTGTTCAATGTAAGTAGGATATGTATGATGCTTGTTACTCATTTGTCTAACTCTGTGATGTTTCTTCTTCTTGTAGGTAAGTTGATCTTCTTTGATGCTACTTCATGAAGGATAATGTATATGATGATGATTCTGCTCCCTTCATGTAAGAGTAGATGATGATGATGATACTTCATGAATCGGAGTAGGAGATCTCTCTTAGACTTGAAGATTCAGGAGGAACTTGAAGTTGAATGGATAAATGCCTTGGAATGTTTGATGATGAAGTATACTTGAACTTGATATGATCTAACATGATATCATTGATGTTTCCTCTGCAATTTGAAAGTGACTCAGGTGCTTGTCCTTCAGATGATTCCTTGGCTTCACCAACACTCCTCTCAATGATGCAACTTGATGATGATCTTGAAGTGATCTCCAAAGGTGGCTAGCATGATGACTCTTCCTTGAAGGTGACTCCTTACTCCTCGCTTGAAGGTGATTCTATGTGCTTCATTTCTAGCTCCATCGCTTCTCCTGGATCAACGTTCCTGCAACACAGAAAGAGAAACAACATATCAAACAATTGATAACACTACATATTATGACTCTTCCTTGAAGGTGACTCCTTACTTCTCGCTTGAAGGTGATTCTATGTGCTTCATTTCTAGCTCCATCGCTTCTCCTGGATCAATGTTCCTGCAACACAGAAAGAGAAACAACATATCAAACAATTGATAACACTACATATTATAGCATATAAGAAACGTGTTTAAGCACTCAACACCCTTCTAGGTCTAGGCGCAAATCTAGGTGAAAAGAGGAGCAAAATGCGCCTAAGCCAAGATAACTTCATAATTGTCATTTTAGATGATTTCAAACAATCAAAATAGCTTAAAATGATTTCTCCTTTCAAGGCGCTCATTTCAAAATGTGAATTGATGTGATTCTTCCCAGGGCGCCAATTCAGTTGGTATGAAGGTGCAAGGGCGCCTTGATCAATTTGGACTCTATTTGCCATTGTTAAGACTTTGAATAATTAAAACACATCTTAAAATGATCCTTTTCTCTCTAGGAGCTCATGATGATGTAGATTTATGATGTTTTCTCTAAGGCGCCAATGTGAGGTCTACAGAGAGGCAAAGTGCGCCTAAGCCAATTTAAGCTTTATACTTATCATTTTTCATGTTTTAAACAGTTGTGAATGTCTTAGGACTTCCCTCACCTAGGCGCCCGCTCAAAGATGCCTTTTTATGTATCTTCTTCCAAGGCGCCAGAATGGGTTTGTACTCATGGAAAGTGCGCCTAGACTTAAATGTCTTTATTCTTGCAATTTTGCAATTCTAAATGATGAGACATATCTTAGAATGACCTCTATCTTTCAAGCGCCCACTCCAAAAGGTCATCTCATGCAATTTCTCCCAAGGCGCTCATTGAGGTGTCCTCAGAGGCTAAAGTGTGCCTAACTCAATTGCCTTTATCCTTATCATTTTTGTGATCTCAACAATTAAAAATGGCCTAGAGTGATCCTCTCTCTCAAGGCACTCACCTATTGACATGAAATCAAGTTATTTTCCTTAGGCGCAATTTTAGGCTTGCATGGGTGAAAAGTGCGCCTTCACATGTCTTAGGTTGTTCTTTGGCACTTTGATGGTTTCAATCACTTGTTTAAACTTCTTAAGAAGCTCCTTACCACTAGGCGCAATTGGATGATCTTCCATATGCAAAAGTGCACCTTACATCCTTAGGTGATTCTTTCTAATTCTCAATAATTTCAATCAAATGCCAAGTGTCTAAGGAAGCTTTTGTCTTGAGATGATTAAACTTTGAGGTTCAAATCCCTTTCTCAATCAAGGCACAATCTGAGGGTTGTATAGATGAAACTTGACTTCAACTTGGGCGCTCATTTGAGTTGGAAGGAGCTAGCATTTGATGATGATCTCAAGTTTCTCTACCAAGGCGCATTTTGATGATTTTAGTACTTAGGCTTCAAGGTGCCAATACAAGGTTCTTTTGAAGGCAAAGGGCGCCTAAGGTTCAAGAGATGATAATCTAGTTCAGCTTGGAGGTTTCAACGCAACACAAAGGTATCTAGAGGATTCTCCACCTTAGACAACATTAAATTTCATATTCTCATGCCTCCTCATGGCTTAGGCGCCACATATCATTGGTTTAAACCTCTCTTTCATGCTAAGGCACCAAAATGAGGTAGTCTAATGCATGAAGGGCGCCTAGACTTGAATTTGCTCATTCTTGACATCTTTAAGGCTCTTCAACACTTGATTATACCCCTGTGAGACCACCTCATCCTTAGGCACTATCTATTATTGATTTAAACTTCATCCCACATCAAGGTGCCCAAAAATGGTGGCTACACATGCAGAATGCGCCTAGACTTGAGGGATGAATTGGCACCTAACTTAAGTTGTCTTATTTTTATCAAATTTTCAATGCCTAAAGTCTTTTGGCAACTTTTTCCATCAAGGCACCTTGATCTTCACTTCTCCTTGTTCAAGGCGCAATCTTGAGGTTGTGCAAGTGGAGAAATGCGCCCAAAGTCTGCAAGCAAATTTGCGCCCAAAACTAAAAGTCCCCGAGGTAAGGTATATTGAAAAATATATTTAAGTATAAGAAAATTTCTTATACTTTAAATATTTTTCAATATACCTTTCAAGATGTTTGAGATAGGTCTCGAATCCACCGGATTTAACATGCAGATTCTAGATTTTTGAGGATCCACCAAATTTCAGACTTAGCCAATTTTCAGGATTTTCAAGATCAGGATACCAGACTTAGTCATTTTCAGGATCTCAAACATCAGGATCAGGTGATCAGGGGACTATAGGACTCAAACACTACTAACTTCATCATAAAAAAGATCTAAGACATCATACAAAGCATCAGAGCTTAAAAAAAGGGGGGGTCCCCATTTGTAATGGGGCGATGTGTGATTTGGTCACAACACATTGCATAGCTGTAACTCCATCAGCATCTGTATGAAGTTGTAAAACTTGATCTGGGTATGTGACTGTAATTCATATTTTGGCCAAATGCAATCTGGGTCATTGTTATTTTGTTGATAGCTATTCTAGTTTTTCTGGGTTTTCCATATATGTTGCAATTTCTATGTCAATGTTGCAAAAACATGCAATGAAAACCTAAACACAAAAACACAACAACAAAAAATGCACAGAGCAAAACATATACCAGGGGTGTATGTTACACAATGGGCCTTGGCATTGGAGATAGAGGTAGAATGCCATGATGAGATTGATTAGTTAAAACTTCAAGTGAAGCAAAAACCACCTTCCATAATTGATCCATAAGGATTAGGATAATAAAATTTGAACAATAAGATGAATTCAGAAAACAGAGAGAGACTAGAACAAAATGAGAGAACTAAAAAACTTGTAGAAAGAAAAGGAATGTTTCCATGGTTTTTGTAATATCCCTTCCAGGATATTTGCTAAAATTATGAAACCTTCCAAATAGTGCCTTAATTTTCTGATTTGAATTTTCTTGTTCAAACCCTAGGACATGAACTCGGATTTCAAATCATGCAATGTGAATTACAAAACACCAATTGACAATGGAATAAGTAGACAAAGGCAGCTTTCAATATGAACTTCAACCATGGAATGCAAACTACAATGATAGTAACTCAGATCTTGCTGTCATAAATCAGTCTTTCAATACAAATCAGACTTCACTGTTTATGTAATCAGTCTTGTCTTGGCATTATTGAATTAATTCATGAAAGATGGCAGTCAAAGACAATGGGACTGCTGTTACAATATCAGACTTTCAATTCTCCCAATTACATGGGCAAATCATGGCTCTATGACAGCCTAGTTCAAGCATATCCTGCTGTTACAACTCTGAAGTATATGTGCAATGAAAACATTGTTGAGTACTAGTGACTCAGATTACAGGTTCAATGTTTCTTTGTTGGTTCAATGGTTTGGTTCAACCGGTTGGTTCAATGGTTCGTTGAACTGTTCATCGGTTCAATGGTTTGGTTCAACCGATTGGTTCAATGGTTCGGTTCATTGGCGTCGCGGAGTCATTGGTCGTCGGCGTGGGTCACTCCGATGGAAGAACATCGGAGTGAGTATTGATATCGGCGTAGCTGGAAGATGTATCCCCGATACTTCATGTTATACCGATGGAGGGCTAGCTATCGGCATGAGGTTTACTATCGGCAAGAGTTCGGTGTCTTATGCCGATCTCCAAGGTCTTACCGATGTGTGATGTCCATCGGCATGAGGGTGGTCATCGGCGGAGCCTGTGGTTGTGTCTCCGATCGCTTGGTGTTACCCCGATGGAGTGGTAAAGGTTGGTGAAGTCCATCGGCATGAGAATCACTATCGGTGAAGGATGTGGGTGTCACTCCGACAGCTATGTGTTACTCCGATGGAGTTGGACGTCGGTGAGAGGACATCTATCGGTCGAGCCTTGTGAAGTCTTCCCGATGGGAATGGTCTCACCGATGGTGGAGTCCCGGTTGATCGGCGTAAGGATCACTGTCAGCCCAGCTTTGAAATGTTACTCCGACTGCTTGTGGTCACTCCGATGGATGTCTTTGGCTTGGGCGTCGGCGTGAGAACAACTGTCGGTCCAGCGAAGAGAAGTTTTGCCGATGGTGTTGGTTACTCCGATGGGACTTAAGTTGGAGTCGGGCGTCGGCGTGAGGATCTCTATCGGGCAAGCCTAGGGATGTCGCTCCGATGTCAATTGTCACCCCGATGGAAGTTGGCGAGGGGTTGGCATCGGCAGGAGGAACCTTATCGGTGAAGAAGGAAGAAGTCACTCCGACGGTTCGTTAGCGGTTGACAAGCTAGGGTCATCGGCAGCAAAAGTGCCGACGGTAAACTTACCGTGTGTTCATGCATATATGCAGTTGATGTGTCAGTTGACGGATGTATGTGGGACTAAAGGTCCTCACGAATATGCAAACGGTTTTGGTAGTTTTGTAACAGTTGAAAAAGAGCGATGCCAGTTGGAACGAACTGTGAAGTGCTTGTGTCGATTAGATTGCTAAAAGTAATTGTGTAATCGAGTCAGAGGTGTGAGAGAATCTATGAGACGGTGAGTTCAATCTGATGGAGCTCTGGTCTTTCTCCTTCTGTGAAGTCTTTTGCTGTATGCTGTATCCAGCGTGTGAACAGCATGTGAAGGGACTGAGAAGAGAATGAAAACAGGTTTCAAATGAAAGTGTTCTGGCTGAGAAGGTTATACTGTCAGTTATTCTTTAGAAGGAACAAGATGTAAATCTTCATGAAAGGCTTATTGCCAGTTTTGTATTGTAACTGTTTTTTCTGTTGCTGAATAATACAATGGTGATCTGGGCTTTTGGAGTGTGGGGTTTTTTACCCGTAAGGGTTTTCCCCACGTAAATCTGTGTTTTTGTTCTGTCTTTCATGTTTAATGTCTCTGCTGTTGAAACTAGATATTGTTCGCTTGTGCTTTCCTCTAAGGGTCAATGTAGGAAATGTTCTATGTCTGTTTCCGCTTTAAAGGCATAGTTGTGCGTGTTTTTGAAGCATTTGGAAAGAATTTAAATTTGTCGAAGACACCACTTTTCTTAGAAATACGTTCTGAGATGCTGACTCATTTCCTTTACAAACATACCAAATGATAATACAACTTTGATTCCAAACCTGCTGTAGCAGTTCCCTATGATGGCAATCCACATGTGATGACAGATGGACCAGATTACAATACAGTGATGGTAGCAAGTCTGCTGTAGCAGATCAATGATGAAAAATGCAATATCAAGAGTCTTCTAACTGTAGATCACTCCAAATTCTGATATAAATCAGATTTTATGCCTGAAGACTTATACGGTAGTAAAGGAGACTCCACAAATTAAAAAAAAAACAGAACCAAAAATCTGAATCTTATGTGGCAGACTAAATGCAGAGTGTGGCAGACCTTGTCTCCCAAACAACTACTTTCATTTTGTATCTTTTAAATACTTGAACTTTTCCAGCCACACGTATCCTCTTCATTGAAGACTTTAGATAAATTGGAACTTGTAAGAAATAGGTCCAACGATCCACTCAAATCCTCAAATCTGAGTTATTTCCAAATATGATTTCCTTGCTAGAAAGGAGCGGCAGATGTACTCTACTTGGGCCCACCTTCCATTAGCAATCAAGCTTTATTTCTCAATTCGCAAAATTCTCCTTATATAGCTGACTGGGAATGTTTGTCAGATTTTGTCCCCTTTTAACATATGCAAAACAAAGTATAATCCCTCACCACAAATTATGCTGCGTTGATATTCCACTTATTATGCTGACTTTGGCAAAGACAAATGACTTCA
Organism: Cunninghamia lanceolata; assembly: GCA_027924645.1. Classification (NCBI taxonomy): domain Eukaryota; kingdom Viridiplantae; phylum Streptophyta; class Pinopsida; order Cupressales; family Cupressaceae; genus Cunninghamia; species Cunninghamia lanceolata. Next base: position 14,617,562 of record BSBN01000822.1, on the reverse strand, counting down.
ATATAAGCGGTGGCCTTGCCTCTTTTTCACCATGCTGCGATTATAATATCACCTCCTCGTCATCTATTAACATATGCACGGCTTAATGAGAATGCGATCCTTTTAAGCGGCTTCCATCTTTCAAAACCCACGGGTTTCCTTAGCCGGCTATCCTCATATGAGCGGACTAATCTTCATATAGCTGCGATTGGGATATATATCTTCAACAATCTTCAATAATGTCTTCAATACAAAAATCTTCAATGAGATACCAGCAAACTACCAAAAAGGTCTCCGACCCAATATCGAAAACCCAAATACAATGAAGCACAAATGTGAAATCTGGATGATTTCACCTCAACAATTCACCAAGGCGCCATCACCTCGGTTCAGGAAATGCAAGGGAACATCACCTTGTCAATCAACTGATTGCAAATTAGACAAAGACATAAAACATCAACACAAGCATACCAACTCAACTTACTTCCAGCTCTATTTAAAACCCTTACATCAATTAGGCCTGGCCTAATTTTATTAAATGAGCGTTTCTGTGTACATGGTCACACCTAAACATTTTTAAATGCTTTTACATGAACTTTTTAAATGTTTGTTTTTGTGTACACAATAACACTTTTTAACACTAACTTAAGTAACTTTAATAAAATATTAATTTTATAAAGCAATTAAAAAAATACTTTATAAAATTAATTTACAATTTGGACACTTTTAAGTTACTTGCAAAAAATGGGGACATGACAGTTTTGGGACAAATCCACACCTACGGAAATGATCCCTGACTGTTGAAAACTCAAAACTAAAACAGAACATCTTTTCCACTTCCAGATTCTAAAAGATTCTTCAAGGACCCAAGAGAATGCTCCAACAACTATAAATAGAGGTGGAGAGTACGTATTTTGGCGTGGGAGGATTGATTTGAGTGTTCTATTGAGGAGAATTAGAGAAAATCAGCTGTTCATAGTATGTAGAGGGTGAGAGAGTAGTAGACCAACAACTATTGTTGTACCCATTTGCTCTACTTGTTCCTTCACTAATTCCATCAAAGGTAGACAAGCATTTGCCACTACCAAAGCTGGTTTTTCCCTCCCGAGGTTTCCAACATAATTGAGACATTTGTGTCGATTCATTTAATTTCCAACATGTTTATTTCTAATCTTTCAATAATATTCATGCCTCTTTAATACTATCATTTGGTGGAGCAAGTAGAACAATAGTTTCAAATATGTGTGCTATTCTTTTATTTGAGAGTTTACAAATCAATAATGAACAAAAAAAGTGTAGATTAGTAGTTTCAAATATTTGTGGTTCTCAAATTCTTCAATTTTGAACAGATAATAATGAAACAAAAAAAATCATAATTTAAAAGTTAGTGACATGATGAAATTATGATCCCACACAAATCTTAGAGCATTTGGGTGGGGCATCTAATGGCTGAATCTAGAAAATATCGAAAATCTCATTTTTTGATAATTTCTACATCTTTGCAAATTGCATTTTCGAAGGCCTTCGGAGTATTTCTAGGCAGAAGTGTTTCAGAAGATATTGCATCTTCGTTTTTGGCATAGGTCTTCTAGAGATCTTTCCAACGCACCAAAGAAGTTTGCTTTTCACCTAGCGGGCTAAAAGTTAGGACCTCACCAAGTTGGGTTACCAAGTATAAATATCTTTTGTACATTTTATTTAATTTTGTAATTAGTATGTCCTTGTTTAGCTGTCCATTACAGCTTCCAATGAGCACTTAGGTGTAGTGACTCTTCGATTTCCAAGGGAAACCATAGTTTAGAAGTCTTACTAAGTTTTTTGTTCAAAACAATGTATATATTGGTTGCTTTTGTATAAACAAGACAAAGTAGTAAGCATGCATCTCTTCCATAGAGTCTGCCAACTTCTATGATCTCTCTATTCTGAATAAGAGCCATTTCATATTTCACTTGTCACATATTGTTTATTGCATAATTACAATACCACTAGTCCCTGACTGGGTATTGTCCACCGAATTCCTAAACTAATTTGGATCGAATTAAGACCTCATTTCTTTCATGCATGCTTGACTGCAATAAATCAATATACATAGCCAATATCAAATATGGCATTTGTATTTTCACCAACAATTAAAAACAAAAGTAATCATATGATGTGAAATAGGATAGGAGAACAGGAAAAAAATATAGCAATTGAATGCACATTCTCTACATAGAACTGCCACTGCTAGGAAAGGACAATCTTGTTAATAAGCGATCACAGACCTCTCTTCTGCTTGTGTAGATGCATTTTCTTCCTGAACAATAACAATGCAACAAAAACATAGATGATCAATAGTTAAAAGCCAAGTTCCAAGATCAAAGAAGCCTTTAAAAAAATATGCCTTTAGCTGCTTACACTGGTAATCTCAAAGCTAAAAGCTATACCAAATTGTGCTGAATCATACCGTTGCAGTTGCAGAAGCATTTTTATTGGCTTTATCTCTCACTTTTTGACGGGATGTCCTTTTTTTAACCTGTCAAAAATTTCTAATTATGAGATATTCCACTGACATGTTAAACAAAAAAAATGTTAACCACAGCTCACAAGAACAGAATGTATTAGTTTAATTCCACACATAACCATATATTTCATTTACAAAAAATGTATAACAAACACAGCTCTATACAAGTGAACCATATGGTAGTAAAGTACAATCATTTTGCATAATACATACTTCAAGGTTGTTATTGATCATCTAATTGTTCACATAAAAAGTTCTAGGCGCCAACAGACAAAGAACGTCTGTGATTGGACCTCTTCAACCCATGTTTCTGGCCACTCTTTGCGGACCACCATCAGAATGAATTACTCATGCAAAGCATATTCTGAAATGTTGATTCAATTTTTCTTTTCCAAACAATTAATATTCTAAAACAATTTTTAATAATCATTATGGATTATGGAAGCTTCAATTTCTCTAATAATTTATTCATTCAGTTGCTTATAGCCCAAAGCTCAAACAACCCTAAAACAAGATGGGGCTGATCTAAACCTAAACTTAAAGACACTGTACGTTAAAATATCTCAAAACCTTCAATAATCGATAAGGCGGTTGGAAATGGCAAGCATGCCGATTTTTTCTTCCTTGACTGATTGGATTGAGATAAAAACTCACCTACAGAAAAAGTTTCAGATTCATCTAGCAGAACTGAAGGAAAAACACTCGAGCAAAAAGGTATATAAAGATGAGAGCATACAGAGAAGGCAAAGGTTGAAATATCCTAGAGAACTGTGAATGTCTAGATTAACTTTGATGAGTTGCAAAACAAAATATTGGTACTGCAGAGCAAGTGAATTATGTACATATTGACCAGGCAATGCCATTTTTTCTTTTGCTGGGGATGTTGGTGAAGCAACAAACAAAATGGTTGTGTTTAATGCCCTTCTCCAAGGGCTTCACATATCCAAAAGAAGTTGGTATAGTTAATATATTATTGGGAAGAGACTCCTACATCATGACTAAAGCAGTTAGAAAAAATGAAGTTCAGAGTGGAAACTAAAAGAAATTTTGAAGGAGATGCTCTTCGACTCCTTTAAGACCATCAACACAAAACACGTGTATAGGGGAAAAAATAAAGCAACTAATAGGGCAACTAACCTAGGAAATGGGCTAAAAGACTGAATATGAATAGAGAGCAGAAATAGCATCAATGCCTCAGGATTTAAAGTCAAAAGTTATTGCACAAGTCTCTCTGTACAACAAGAATCTCAGCCAATGAAATCCTGAAGGTCCATCTCACAAATAATTACTCATGGGAGGTAGAAACATGTAATGTCCCCTTCCTAGACGACACATAGATGAGCAGTGGTTGGCCTATTACCTGGTTCCCGTAGGCCAGTAGAGTGGTTAGGGGACCTTTCCAGAGGCAGTGGAGCTCGGCAGGGAGCTTTACAGGCCATTCCAGACAGTTTGCGGCAGTCTCCTATTTTTTAGGAAGGGTCCCTATTTTTTAGAATTTGACTGGGAGTTGACCAGGAGGCATCAAGAGACCTCCGAGAGCATTTTTGGAGTTTTGGTCACAATTCCTATTTTTTAGGAGGTATCCCTATTTTCTAGGAGGGCACTGTCAATTAGCCTGCCACATGGCGACCTCATCGATATGGCACGTGCATCATCAGTTTTCAGTTCAGGATGGCCAGGTGATGGAAATGGAACAAATAATAAATATTAAAGTGCTGGCTTTAATATTTAATTTGAATAAAATAAAGTGATTAATAATGTCACTTTATAATAATAAAATATTAAAGGACCCCCTCCTAGTTGACATGAAGTTGTTTTTAAAAAGTGCGCCTTTTTAATAATGCATTTTGGACATGTTGTGACCTGTTGTACCCAATTAAAATTTTTACTTCATTAAGCCATTTTGAACAAGTCTAGAACAATTTTTGTCAAAAAGTCAAAAAAGCAAAATTTCTAAAAATAGAAATTTCTATTTTTATTAAAGTTTCTAAAAATAAACGTCAAATTAAGTTTTCTAGGTTTCTTGAGATATGGATGCTGGCAAAACTTTCTAAAAATAGAATCTCCGACTCAAGTGTCATGCTTGATTCTCATTGGTCGATTTTGCTTCACGATCAGCGTGGTCCAAACGGAATCTGCAAAAGGTCAAATTTTCTCTACTGGGTCATTTCTGTTTTTTCGGAAGGCGAAGCATGAGCTCTAAAGTCGTCAAGGGAGAAGTTCATCTGCCAGAGCTTGTTTTCAGGTTTTCAACGCTGTTCCAACGATGCAGAAACGACAAACAGTCGTCGACTCAACGAAGCACGTAAAACGGAGCAAGATGGATCCGAGGTGAGGTGAAAATCTGGAAATCACGAAATTTGGCTAAGTCTGAAGATTTCAAGCGCTCCAGGAGGCTTTGGCGCCCAGTCCCACCAGTGTTAGAAATTTTTCACATTTTTCGAGAAAATGCGAGAAGTGTGTCCGTCAGTCAGTTCCGGTGAGCGTAAAAGCAGTTATTTTGATCATCAGATCCTGAAAAATTGGAAAATTCGTCAAAGGTACCTAGGTTATCCAGTTCATTCGCCATCCAGTGGCAGTTGACTGACGAAATCGTCGAAATCAATATCAAGAAGCAGCTGTCGGCACGTGAAACGGAGCAAGTTGAAAACGAAGGTTGGAAATCAAGAAAATGATTAAGTCTTAAGAAACCAAGCGCCCCAGGAGGCTTGGGGCGCCCAACCTCTCCAGTGTTAGTTTTTTTCATGTTTTTCGAGAAACATCAAAAATGCCTTCTTCAGCTCGTTTCCAATTGGTCAAACTTGGTCAAACTCAGTCAAACGTTAGTAAAAGCTAGGATTTCATCACAGATATGTTCAGGCTGCTCAGATCACCCTCCGTTCTACCTCGACAGTCTTCCGGACGACTGAAAACAAAGATCAAACAGAGGTTGTTGGCACGGAAAACGAGAAATGGTATAAAATTTGAAATTTTTAGAAATTTTTCAAGGCAAGAAAACCAAGCGCCCCAAGTAGCTTGGGGCACCCAAACTCACCATACTTAGAATATTTTTTGAGTTTTTTCTGGAAAACGTAAACGGTTCAGAGCAGATCAGTTTGGCACGTTTCCCGAGGCAAACAGAGAGTACAGTCAGCTCAGTTTTCATCAAGCCTACCTATCTACCAGATCATCAGACTCAGTTTTGTCCCAGCAGACAGAAATCGACAGCCTAACAAGGGTCATAAGTCACCGGAACGCGCACGCAAATCGAAAAATTGAATAAGTTGTAGAATTCAAAAAAATGGCTAAGGCATGAGAAGTCAGGAGCCCCAGGAGGCTCGGGGCGCCCAGATTCTTCAATGTTAGAATTTTTCCTGATTTGACAATGTTTTTCGACAGTTGTTTCCATAACTTCGCCCGGTGGCCGATTCAAGAGGTTAGATTTGCAGTTGAAAGATGCCAGATCATCAGTCGGAGGCTAGGGATGGAATCTCAGTTGATAGATCTCCAAAATGTCAGAATCAGTCAGCCTTTTCAGTCAACGATGACATTTTGCCACCTAGTTGAAGTCAGAGATAGGCCATCCTTGAGTCAAAATGACAACATTAAAAGAAGATATTTTTCGTCATCTTACACATGAAGCCATAGACAGCTACAAAATAGGGATTCTTCCTATTCGAAGACATTCACTTGGATTTGTGCTTTAAAAGTTGCTTTCTTCATGGATGAGATCCAAGTTTTATTCTTTCACAAATAAAGCTGTTTTTTGGCCCTAAAGATCTATAAAGACAAGCATTTGGCTTCTTTATTTCATTATCTTTTGCAGGTTGCATCCAGAAGAAGGATTTTTATTTTTCTTTCAACGAAGATTCGAAAACCCAAACGAAGTGTTTTTTCAGCGTTCTTCATAGTTTCGGGTTGAGGAAGCAGGGAGACACGCTTTTTCAAGGTCCTTTTTTTAGGGGATTGTTTTTCAAAAATTGGACTGAAGTTTTTTCAGTTTTCGTCGAGATGGGTCCATCTAGTATTTCATCCTCTTGAAGATTGGGAGTTTTGCTTTTTTCGGGAATCTGTTTTTTTGCCGCTTTTTCGGAAAAGTCTCCGCTTTTTCAAAATCCGACAATCTGGGTTGCTTCAAAACAGAATTGCCTACAAAACCCATGTGCCATCTTTTTTGCTCGAAATCTGTTTTTTTCTAAAAATCAGCAAGTAATTTTCAGCCATTTGTCCAAGATTTTTCCGACATAGACGTGTTCACAGTCAATTTTCAAATCTTTCAATATGCAGTATTCTCCGACACAAATCAGGCCCAAGATGGCATTGGTTCATGATTACCTGAGAACTTGTGAAACAGACTTGTATAAAGTACTTCCAGTGATCAATTTACATTCCTTGGAGGATGCAGGAATAATGCTATTAGGAATCTAGGGCACTCCGGTTTGCTTGCAACAGCATCCTTTCCCATCACAGTGCAAAGTATCGAATTTCTAATTGCTTGCATAACACATTACAATTCAGTCACAAGAGAAATCCAATCAAGAGGTGGACGCGTGCTCTGTAGTCTGAGGCCGAACAACATTGAGAAGTGTTTTATAATACCAGTTTGGAGAGAAAACTTAACTGTTTCAATTGAAGAATGCAAGAGGGTTTGGAACAATGATAAAGAAAAATATCGGAAAAAGATTGGTCAGAGGTGGTTAAAAGAGAAGCAGAATGTCATGCCAAAGAATGTTGGACATGGAGAGTTCAAGGAGGAACATGCAATAATGATTACTCTGTTAAGTTAGATCACGGGTCAAGCAGATGCTAACAAGTTCCAGCCTTGGATGTTTTACATTATGCCCTAGATTGTTGATGGAACCGAATTCTATGACTGGTCGGCACTCATCAGTGATAGTCTCCACCAACAAATAATTTATTTTCCAAGGGTTCATGAATTCCACATGATGTCATACATTGTGTATTTGATGGCTTTTCAGGGTCAATTCAGAGGTTTGAATGTTGTTGGAACTCTGGGTATTCAGCATGTGTATCACTACTTCCCGCAGTTGGAAATCTCTCAAGCTGAACGACATTACAGGCGAGTAAATGATGCATTCCTAATGCATGCAGTGCGAGATATGGATAATGAGTTGCATATACGGTTTTCAGCAGATGCTAGAATAGCAATGGCAAAATGGGCTGATTGGTTTATCCAATTTCCCACTTTTTCCTACATCAGAGTATATGGCTTCTCAGGAGAGCCAGCCATGTTGCCGAGATATCCTAAAGATGAAATAGCATTTATGGAATTTTTGAGGTAAGCCTATGAAGTTCATACATTTTTGCGTAGCAGACGCAAGGCAGCTTTCAATTTTCCACTTGGGATGAGTATTTACAAATGCAGATCTAGAGCAGATGCCAAGGCAATCGGTAATGAATCATCCAGATATGGTCTCAAGTTTTTCGACAGGAGGTCTTCATATGATCCTCGTGGTGTTTTTGCATCACATCTTGGTCAAAATTGTATGCACAAGCATGCAGTTGAAGACTTCTAGGCTAATTGTGCTGATGAGTTTGAAGTGCGAGAACGCAGTTACAGCAGGTTTACTCTTCAGTAGATGTCTAATATCCTATCAGAAGATGTAGAGGGTTTGACAGAAAATAGTGAAGTTCTACTTCCCACGTATTTCAGAGACCAAGTTGAACAACAATCGTTGCCAACAGTTAATTGGTCAGTTAAACAGAACACTTCCATTGAAGAAAGAACGAGTCGAGTTGTTAAAAACAGTTTGATATTCTTGAAGAATAAGCGGAAGGATGATATTCCGGTAGTGTTGTGACCAAATCACACATCGCCCCATGGCAAATGGGGACCCCCTATTTTTTTTTAAAACTCCAGTGCTTTGCTGAGTCTTGTATGATGTCTTAGGTTGACTGCATGATGAAGTCAATGGTGTTTGAGTCCTACAGTTCCCTGAGGACCTGATCCTAATGTTTGAGATCCTGAAAAGACTAAGTCTGGTAGCCTGAAATCCTGAAACACTGAAAAATTGACTAAGTCTGAAATCTGGTGGATCCTCCAAATTCTATAATCTACATGTTAAATCCAGTGAATCTAAGACCTATCTCAAACATCCTAAAAGGTATATTGAAAATACTTAAATATATTTTTTCAATATACCTTATCCTCTGGGACTTCCAAATCTAGGCACGAATTTCCTCTAGGATCTAGAGTGCATTTTTCTACCTCTGCCAACCCAAATCAGTGCCTTAAGTTGAGATTCATATCTGCGCCTTGATGAGAGATGATGTTCAAATCAATTATAGATGGCGCCTAAAGAGATATCTCCTTCCTTAAGACCCAAGGATTCATCTAAGTCCACACAACCCACATTGTGAGTTAGGCGCCAATTGCACACTCAAATGTTCATCAACTTGCACCTTGACTAGAAGTGGATAAGTTTAGGCACACTTTCTTGGTTGTTTTAGCACCTAATGTTAAAATTTTTAAAACGCCTAAAACTAAGCTTGAATGTCAAAGGCGCTCATTATCCCCAGAATCACCTCAAGAAAGTGCCTAAGGGTCTTAAACATCTAGAATGTCAAGTTGAGGAGTGAATTAGTCATATCAAAGCTAGGCGCATTTCCTTGTTAAAACTCTCGTGTGGGCACCTAGGAGGAAGGTTGATCACTAAGGTAAGAAAGACACAGAGTAGTTTAAAGCATATCAAAACTGATTTTGGCGCCTATCTATACCTCCATTATCATTTTTGGCGTCCAGAAAGTAGTGTTGCATGAGAAGAATTAAGGCGCCAACTTTAGAGGGCCTTTATCCATGAATGCATGCTAATCATAAACTCCTAAGGCGCATTCTATGCCTCCTATTATCCATTTTGGCACCCTGAAGCAGATTTTTCACCCATTCTGGTGCCTTGTAGTTGATTGAGAAGTTCTGGCGCCTTAGAGTGTTATAAGGTAGTAGATGGTTAAAGCGCCCAAGGTGGAGTATTATAATGAGTTTGGGCGCCTAGGAAGAAAGCATCATTCAAAGACCCTTTTGGCGCCTTGGAGAGTTGAAGTATAGTGAAGTATAAAGCTAGGCACTCTTCTAACATTAAAATAACAACAATCAACGCCTAATAATCAAACAAGTGAGAAAGTGTGAACCTTGGCGCCTTGAAGTGGGGAGGCTTCTTGAGAGCTCAAACATGAGAGAAGATGAGCTCCTAAGCATGACAAGAAAGTCTAAATCCATATAAAGTTGACGCCTTAAGAAACCTAGTTCATAAGGTTGGTTTAGCATGATTGAATTCTCTATCTTGAGCTATGGCACCCTATTACACCCAAAATCATCATCAAGTGCGCCTCTTGAGAGATCAATATCACTAAGAGAAGATGGGCGCTTATTCCAATTCATTCCACCTTATAAGAGCGCCTAAGACTATAAAAAGTTGATGGAGTTATCTTGAGTTTCCTAAAGACTTTAGGCGCATTTCAATCACTGGAGGCTACAAGTTGGTGCCTAGGAATACAAAGTGGTAGAAGTCATCTAACTTACCTTAGTGAATGTGCTTTAAGTTATAAATACAAGTGTAAGACCAATTCAACCCCAAGCGTGTCTCCTTGCTCCCAACACCTCAATGAGCCCCTTGAGAGAAATTATATGAGGTGACCTTTTTGCATGGGCGCTTGAAAGATAGGAGTCATTCAAGACATGTTTCATCAATTAGAATTGCAAAATTGCAAGTATCAAGTCATCAAGTCTAGGCGCACTTTCCATTAGTTCAAACCCATTCTGGCGCCTAGGAAGAAATTGCATTCCAAGACAACCTCAGTAAGCGCTTAAGGGGTATAAGTTTTTGAAGCCTTCAACAAAGTGTTTGAAGTCATTAGAAATGCATAAAGACCTCAGGCGCTATCTCTTGTAGTTTTAGTCATTTCTGGCACCTAAGGAGAACCACTCAAAACCACAAAAGAAGAATCACTTTAAGCTATCACAATTGTTTGAAACCCTTTAAAGTGGCAAGTATGAAGCTATTGTGAGTTAGGCGCACTTTGCACTTCTACAACACTAGATAGGCGCCTAGATTGAAGTAAGGTTATTTATATGTTTAAAGCTATTTCTTTGTGTTATGAAGTGATTGATATGTTGTTTCTTGGTGTTGCAGAAACGTTGGTGGTGAAAGGAATCTTATGAGGAGCAAGCGCCTGAGTCACCTTCACCCAGAGAGTCACCTTCAAGGAAGCATCATCATGTGGCTAATCTAAAGAATAGGACAAGCACTTGAATCATCTTCAAGTTGCAGAATAAACACCACTCTAAAAGGTCATATCAGGTTCAACATTCATCATCAAGCATCATCATGTTCAAAGACATTCATCCTTCATAGCTTCAAGTTCCATTCAACCTTCAAGTCTAAGAGAGATCTCCTACTCCTACTCATGGATGAAGCAGTATCACCATCTACTCTTCATGAAGATGCATCGAAGAAGATCATCATCCTACCTGTAAGAGAAGAAACATCACAGAGTTAATCAAATGAAGCAACATCTATCATACATCCAATCTACAAGAAGATTGAACAAGGCAAGATCATTGAAGATACATTCCCAAACATATTGAATTAACAGTTGAAATCCACGAGATATGTTGAAGTGGCACCTATGTGGCGAGTACACATCATTTTAACTACATTTAATGTATCATTTAATAAAAGAAGCCAAAGGGACACCTATGTGGAAGATGTTTTAAATGATTTCATCTTATCCTTATCACATTGGGAAATGTGCCTTCATTGCCTCTCTCTTTGTACTAAAAATAGCAAGTTGTTGTAACTACCTTTGAGTTGGCATGATCTGGGCCCTTGGCTACTTGAAATAATCTTAGCCATTCGTTGTATTCTGGACACTATATAAAGGCCTTGTTGCCTCATTTGTAAATATAGAGATTAGATTTAGGCAATAGATTAGGAAAGTAGAGTAGAAGAGACTCTCGAAATTTCCTGAGAGGACTTGAAGTTGTTGTATATATTTCTCAAGATTAATGCAAAGGACATTGGAGTTCGCTTGGTGTTTAAGTGTTGTCTTGTGGAATCACATGGTTTCTTGTACTTTGATGAAATGGAAAGATGTTTCAAATAGATTAGAAGTAGATTAAAAGTTCTTTGATGTTATGTATGTTGTACTGGATATTTGATCAACTCCTAGCTCATGCTTTTAACATTCATCGCCGGTGAAGTGTTGTGTAAAGCTAGTCTGAGCCTTGTCATTTGCTTGAGTTCGATTGTGGATGCTTGTTTGAGCTGCGCCGTTCAATGGGTGCTTGTATAGGCTTTCATGATTTGAAAACCATTCGTTTACCTTAAGAGATTGCACCAACTCCATGTAGTTGTAGGCATCCTTGGCGAAGTGGAGTTAGGTTTGATTAAGGAGTTTGTCTGTCCAGTGCATCATCGTTATTTCATTGACCTTAGATTAGCTTCCTAAACCCTATCTTTTTTACTTTCTTTATCATAGAAGTCTTGTACATACATCATCCACACTAAAAGGAGATAAACTAAATGAAAGAAGAATCTAATGTAAGTCCTGTTGATGATTGTTTTTCAACAAGTCAACAATTAGAGTGAAATACAAAGTATCTGACTCCCTCTTGAGCAAAGCCTCTCGAATGCTGAACGAAGTGATCAAACAAGATGACTCCAAGGTTCCTTTCTTATGATTTTGTAAGAGATAGCTCAGTGACTAAGTATGATTTTGCTGTTAAACACAAAGGGACTTACGTAGACTTCTCTTCATTCACGTTTAGCTTGTTCCTCCTTTCAGTGTGGATGATGTATGTACAAGGTTTCAATGAAAAAGAAATAGAAAAAGATAAAGGTTTAGGAATCTAACCTAAGGTCAATGAAGCAATGATGACGATTGAATAGACTAACTCCTTGATTAACCTAACTTCACTTCGCCAAGGGTGCCTACAACTACATGAAGTTGGCGCAATCTCCTAAGGTTACGCGAATGGTTTTCAAATCATGAAGACTTATACAAGCACCCATCAAATGGCGCAGCTCAAACAAGCATCCACAATCGAACTTAAGCAAATAAGCTCAGACTAGCTTTACACAACACTTCATCAGCGATGAATGTTAAAAGCATGAGCTAGGAGTTGATCAAATATTCAGATACAACATACATTACAACAATGAGCTCTAATCTCCTTTACTTCTACTTGAAACATCTCTCCATTTCATTAAGTACAAGAAACCATGCAATTCCACAAGATAACACTTGAACACCAAATAAACTTCCAATGTTTTTTGCATTAACCTTGAGAAATATTTACAACAATTTCAAGTCCTCTCAGAGAATTTTGAGAGTCTCTTCTATTCTACTCCTAAAATCTACTCTCTAGTCTACTACTGATGATCTATTGAATTACAAATGAAGCAACAAGGCCTTTATATAGTGTTCAGAATACAATGAATGGCTTAAGATTAATTCAATAGCCAAGGGTCTAGATCGTGCCACCTCACAAGTAGTTACAACAATTTGCTATTTTTAGCACAAAAGAGGGAGGCAATGAAGGCACGTTTTCTAATGTGATAAGGTAAGGCGAAAGCATTTAAAATATTCCTCCACATAGGAATCCCTTTGACTTCTTTTATTAAATGATACATTGAATGCATTAAATAATGCGACTAATCAAAATTGAATGATGTGTACTCGCCACATAGATGCCAACTCAGCATACTTTGAAGATTGTATCATCCTTGTGTGATGTATTCAATGTGATTGCTTTTGATGATGAATACTTGATATGTATCTTGTATGTTTGGGATTACATCTTGTAGATCTTGCCTTGTTCATTCTTCTTGTAGACTGGATGTATGATACTTGTAGCTCATTTGATTGACTTTGTAATTCTTTCTTCTTCTTGTAGGTAAGTTGATGATGATAATCTCCTTTGATGATGCTCCTTCTTGAAGAATGAGTAGATGATGAAGCTAATGATGTTTCCTTGGACTTGAAGGTGAAAGGACTTGAAGTTGAATGGAACTTGAAATAGAATGAATGAATGTCCTTCAATCATGAGGCAACTTGAAGATGATGACCTTTGGAGTAGCCCCTTTGAAATGTAGATAATAACACCTTGATGTAGATGACCTCTCAAGGAGACTTTGAAGATTGTAAGAACTTGACTTGAAGCTTATATGGATGAAAGTCTTCGAACATGATTCCATTGATGAAGCGTCCTTGAACTTGATGTGATCTAACATGATGTCATTGATGTAGAAGACTTGAGATGTGATCCTTTAGAGTGGTGTTCCCTTTGCAACTTGAAGGTGAATTAGGTACTTGCTCTTGATGACTCCTTGACTTCACCAACACTCCTCTCAATGATGCAACTTGATGATCTTCAAAGGCGGCTAGCATAATGCTCCTTACTCCTCGCTTGAAGGTGATTCCTTGGATAACTCCTTAGTATTATTGATGATCCTACAAGACAAGGTAATCGATATATCAATGACTTCATAAGATAAAAACAACTTTAAACATGTAATAATCTTTTTTCAAGCCTAGGCGCAAATATAGGTGAAAAGAGGAGTAACAAAGCGCCTATCATCGTTTAGTCGCACATTCATTATTTTACTGATTTCAAACAATTACAACAGTTTAAAAAAAAAGTCAATCCCACTTGAGAGATTCACTCAAACATGTCTTTCAATGCAGTTTCTTCCTTAGGCGCCAATCTAAGTGACAGAGGTAGTCATAAGCGCCTACTTTCATTAGGCCTTATCCTTGTCATTTTGCAATTTTAAATGATGAGACATGTCTTGAATGCCTTCAATCTTTTCAGCGCCCACTTTTGAACATGGATTTGGATGATTTTCTTCAAGGCGCCCACTCAAAATGTAAGTCATCTGATGATTCCTTTAGACGCCAGAAGTTGTTTGCAGAGTGGTAAAAAGGCGCCTAACACTAATAAGGCTTCATACTTGTCATTTTCATGTTCTACACAGTAGTAAATCCTTGGAAGGTTGTGAGATGACTCCTCTCACCCAGGCGCTCATGTATGATAGATTTAATCTCATTTGACATCAAGGCGCTCACATTAGAATAGCTTAGAGTGTATCCTTTTCTAGGCACACATTTGGTATTATTTAGACAAGGATTGGCGCCTAGCTATGTTTGGATGTCTTCTTGACATTTTGAAGTCCTCAACCCATAAAACATGCCTCAGGAGGCTTCTTTCTCCCAAGCGCCTACTCCTAGATACTAATTCATGTGAGTTTTTCCTAAGGCGCTATTTTGGTTGGTAAAAGTGCAAGGCGCCTACAATCAAGTTGACTTGTTGATTGTTTCATTCCTTCAAAATGCTTACTTGTTGATGTCAACTCATGACTTCCTTCAAGGCGCCACCTGGAGGTCTACTGAGAGGCAAAGTGCGCCTAAGGTTCAAGATAGGCTTTATGCACCTTGTAATTGCCAAGGTATGAATTTGCGCCTAAGCTCATACAAATATTTGCTTCACTTCTTATGGATTCAAGTCATCAAACAAGCTTAAGGAAGTGTTCAAGACACCTCAAGTTTCCCTCAGTGATAGATTAAACATGCTCTTTGTTTAGGCGCACTATATGGTAGTTTTGAGTTGAATTTGGCACCTAGATGAAGTGAAGACTCCTTTCACCCACCTGGTACATTAACTCCTCTTGAAAGCGCCAAAACTAGACAATCTTGAAGGCAAAAGGCGCCAGAATGAGGCTTTATATACAAGCTCAAAGTTATGAAGTTCAGACAACCATTTTCCCTTAGGCGCTAATTGTTGATGCTCAAAGCGCTCAATTCTTCAAGGCGCCAAAAATGGAAAAAGGGAACAAAGAATGGGCGCCTAAACTAAATCATGTCAACTCAAGGCGCAATTTTAATGATCACCTGAACATGCAATGGACGCCTAAATCTAGATACCTCTTCCTTGTCAACTTTGCAGTGTTTCAAGCTTCCCGACATCCATTTCAATCAAGGCGCTTTGATTTGAAGCCTTCCTTGCCCAAGGCGCAATATTGAGGTTGTCTAAATGATGGAAGGCGCCCTAAATTCTAGGCGGAGTTTTGAGGTGAACCTGGAGCAATTTCGCGCCCAGAATTGACAGTGCCCGAGGTAAGGTATATTGAAAAATATATTTAAGTATAAGAAATTTCTTATACTTTAAATATTTTTCAATATACCTTTCAGGATGTTTGAGATAGGTCTCAGATCCACCAGATTTAACATGTAGATTCTAGATTTTTGAGGATCCACCAGATTTCAGACTTAGCCAATTTTCAGGATCTTCAGGATCAGGATACCAGACTTAGTCATTTTCAGGGTCTCAAACATCAGGATCAGGTCATCAAGGGGCTCTAAGACTCAAACACCACTGACTTCATCATGCAAAGGACATCATCCTGGACTTAGCAAAACACTGGAATTCAAAAAAAAAGGGGGGTCCCCATTTGCAATGGGGCGATGTGTGATTTGGTCACAACAAGTCCCTTTGTGATTATCAGCAAGATCACATGTAATCACCGAGTTAACCCATCATGAATAATAAATAAGGAACCTTGGAGTTACTTCACTGGATCACATAGTTCAGCCTTTGAAGAGCTTTATTCAAGAGAGTGGGATACTCTAGTGTTTTACTCTATTGTTGACTTGTCTAAAAACAAACCTCAACAGGTAGCAGAGTCGCCAGTTGTACAACCATCAGAACCTTCCACTTCCAAACCAAAGCGAAGGGTTAAAGCTATGAGTGTTCTTCCAGAAGGAACAAAAATGGCTAAGTTAAAGAGGAAAAAGGATGAGTCTCCAGCTCATGTCCAGCAGGAACAACCAGCAGTTGAATCAGAAGTTCCTGTTGAACCAACACCGCATGTTGAAGCGTTACCTTCAGATCATGTTTCTCCTCCTTCACCGAGAACTTCTATCCACATAGATTCAGAGCTAGATTCACCGGTTTGTAACTCTGATGCACACATTGGTTCATCAGGAGCTGATGAGTTTAGAACCGAGTTTCCAAAAGAGGATGGCTCATCCTGGCTTGAAAACATTCTGGGAAAGAAAAGGAGAAAGCCCTCATATCAGCTGGATTTAACATAGCTTAAAAGCGTCTACCAAGACACCCCAGACAAGAAGCTGAAGAAGCAGGGTCGCATTGAGAAGAATGCGGATGGAGAAATAATCCTTGAAACTGCAACACCGCCAGAAGATAGAAGTGCTGATGATATCGAGGTTGATGATTTCAAGGTTGTCAAAGCTAACCTTGGTAGGAGTACTCAGCATACAGATGTAAATCTCTTCGAGGTTGCAACGGATAATTTTAAGGAAAGGGTGTTGAAAGATGGAGAAGACAAAGCAGCTCTCAAAGCTGAAGTTAGGCAGCTGCGGCAGTACATTTCCAACCTTTTCCATGGCACGGCACAGGCTGATTTATTGCTTCCGCCGAATCTTGAATCACTAGCCGATCAACGACAGTTCAGTCAGTTGGTCCTCTATGGGAGGCACATGAATAATTGGGTGGAAGAATTTGTGACTAAAGGGAGAGTTGTACTTTCAAAGTTTTATCAATTAAAGTACAACGCTCATGATTTACGCCAAGGCATTCAGGGGTTGCAGCAGACCATGGCAGAAAATAGACCGGTGTTCGAGATCATTATCTCCAACTTGAAGATTGCACTTGATTCTGTTGATTCAGCTGATGATAAGAAGACAATTTCCACTTGGAAAGAGAAATATCTTTTCACAGTAAAAACTTATGACAGTATAATTTCAGAGTTGACAGAATGGAAAGAAAAGGTGGTCAATGTCTTCAAATTCGTGAGATATTTTGTTTCTCAGATCCCGTGTTCGTATGAAAAAGATGGTACCTTGTATGATCTCAGGGAAGTGCAAGCAAAGTTGCAGACTCTCGTCTGCAGCAATTTTAATGATGATATCAGTGCCAGGAAGATGGGTTGTTTTGCCGCAATGACAGTGAAGTTTGACAAAGTTGTGGGCGAAGTTCATGAATTTCTTCAGATGGTTGCCAACGGTGAAGAAATGTTAGAAAATCAGAATATCATTCTAGAGAGTATCAATGTTCCTAGCAAAGATGCAGTCACTCACTTTTTAAAAGATATTGTTTCCCAGAATATCAACGGATGACATCACCAAAAAAGCAAGAATGTTGATGAGGATGCATTTCAAAAGAAAGCAGCTTTAAAACAAATGCTTTTTGTTTTAAAGCATTTGCTTTCATCCTAAGCTCATCCATTCTATTTTTAAAAAGAAATCACTTTGTGTGAGTTGGAGTTTTCTTTGCTTTAAAGCAAATCGCTTTAAAGCGTTTGTTTATTGTAATCTTTGTCTTAGAATAGTAATAAAGCTTGCGAGTTGGCAAGTTAGAGTTAATCAAGGAGATTTTAGGGTTCCCTACTCCTTTGATTTTAGTATAAATAAGGGCAGCCTTGCCCATTGTAAAAGATCAACTTTTGTGATAACAAATTTGCTGTGCCTATTCTAGCTTGCAAACCTTGTTATTCCAAGTGTTTGTGCACTCTGTGTTCATTGTAAGGAAACAGTGTTGAAGATAACATTTTTGTTGTGCCTATTCTAGCTTGCATAATTGTTATTGAAAGTACTTGTTCACTTTCTGTAATCTGTTCTCCGGTGTTTGATCGCTTGCTGTATGCCTGCCTTTTGCTACAGTATTGTTGTCCTGGAGTTGTATCAACTTTGTGATATTGAATAGAAGTCTCATGCCTATTTTGCTCTGATATTCTATCTCAAATCATCAAGTTTCGTCGTCAGATGTGTGGCTTTTGTAATTTTTATTTCAATTTTCATCATTAAAGTACTATGAGTCTTCTGATGTAAATATGGGAGAAAATTGCTTAAGTTTTTATGTTAAAACAATCATTCCTTGTCCACTTTTAATTTCCTTTGCTCTAAATTTACTTAGGAGATTAAAAGCGTCATTAGTCTATGCCTAGTTGTAGTGGAAGTTTTAAAAAAGGAAAAAACCTCTTCTGCAGCGTTTAGAGTTTTATAACCTTGTGCTCGCAGCTGAGAATCAAAAAGAAGATAGGCGAAATTGGTTTAATTTATCTTTTCAGCGAACATCCCCAAAAAAGGAACTCTCCCTTCCAATAGGAGAGTAGTTTATCTGTGCATAGCTGTCTGTTTCCAACTCGCATTCCACAGGTGCGAATTGAAACGCCAACATGACCAAATCACACATCGCCCCATTGCAAATGGGGACCCCCCTTTTTTTGAGCTCCTGTGCTTTGCATTGAGTTTTGGATGATGTCTTAGATAGTTTCATGATGAAGTTAGTGATGTTTGAGTCTATAGCTTTGTGGTGGATACAATAGTCTCCTGATGTCTAATATCCTGATGTTCTAAGATCCTAAAAATGACTAAGTCTGATATCCTGAAAATCCTGAAAATTGGCTAAGTCTGAAATCTGGTGGATCCCTCAAAATCTAGAATCTACATGTTAAATCAGGTGGACCCGAGACCTATCTCAAACATCCTGAAAGGTATATTGAAAAATATTTAAAATATAAGAAATTCATTTCTTATACTTAAATATATTTTTCAATATACCTAACCCTGGAGACTTCCATTTCCTAGGCGGGAATTTGCTCCAAGAAGTTAGGCGCACTTTCCCTCCTATGCAAACCCAAATTAGCGCCTAAAGAAGGAAACGTCATATTGCGCCTAGAGGAGAACAAGCTTTGAGCCACTCCAAACTATGGCGCCTTGATTGAAATTGATGTCGGAAGGCCTTAAACATTGAAAATTTGACAAGGAAATGACCCTAAAGTCTAGGCGCCAATTCACTCATCTAGGATCTAGGCGCATTTTTGCATGTGTAATATCCATTTTTAGCGCATTGATGTAAAGTGAAGTCTAAATCAATGATAGATGGCGCCTAAGAGAGAATGACCTTCCTAGAAGTTCCTAAGATTAATCATGAGTTTAGGCGCAATTTCATGCTTTACCCATCACAAAGTGCGCCTAGGTAAGAGGTTGGAGACTATCATTAAGTTGGGCACACTTTTCCTCTTCTTCATACCAATTTTGGCGCCTAGAGAGAAATTAGGTTTGAATCAATAAACGTTGAAGCTATTGAAGTTGGACAGGTTTGTAAGAGTCTACACAAGTCATGAAGATCATGAAAATTGGAAGTTAACATCACATCAAAGATGATAGGCGCCAATCTATACCTTAAGCAACATGAAGATGCGCCTAGATCAAGGAGGGGGGGAAGACAACATTCAAAGACCCTCAAGTGGCGCCTTGGTAGAGAAAGACATGAGATCATCATAAGTCCTTAAGAACAAGCCAATGAGCCAAGGCGCCAATCCACATTCATTGAGACTCAAAGGTGCGCCTAAGGTTGGGACTAACACTAAATGGAGAAGGCGCATCTAGGCCTTTGAACTGGACATCCAAGAATGCGTCTTGGAGGATCTGATCTATTAAGATCTCCTTCAACCACTCAAGCTCAAGATTGGGCACCATTTCTTGCTGTTTTTGTCATTATTAGCGCCTAAGTGAAAAGAGTTTGAAATCTAACATATGAAGGATGATAGGATCTCTTGGAGGCTTAGAAGAGTGATTGAAGTCTTAGAAAGCCAAGAAACTGAATTGAAGTGTTCCAGGCGCACATTCATGTCTTTACCACCTAGTTTCAGCGCCTAGGATGAAGCATGCTTGAGGTTGCTAACATTGAAATCATCGAAATATTGACAAGGTCACAAAAACATGTGCAAGTTTGAGTTCATAATGAGCGCCCGGAATGGAAAATGAAGATGAAGTCAAGAAGGTCAAGCAACGAGTTAAATGCAGCAAGGCGCATATTCTCACCTATGTCATCTAAATTCAGCGCCTAACATGGATAAGACACTCAACCACACTAGGCGCCAATTCATCTTGTATCACCCTCAACATGCGCCTAGGAAACATATAAGTTTTTGGAACTTGAAAACATGTTTAAAGTCATTGAAAAACAGCTTATAAACAAGGCGCAATCTTATGCATTAATCACCCATTTTTGGCGCCTAGACTAGAGAGAGGTTTATTTAGATGTTTAAAGATGATTCTTTTATGTTATGAAGTGTTTATCAAGAGAATAATATTGTTTCTTGGTTGATATTGTAGGAGAGTGGACTAGGGAGTCATTCAAGGAGCCAAATGCTTGGAGTTATCTTCATACGAGGAGTAAAGTGAAGTTGGAAGGCAATCGCTGCAAAGGAGGCATCTTGTTGCTGCTCCAAAGGATCCCATCAAGTTCAACACTTCATCATCTACGTCATGAGGGACATTCATCCATTCAATTTCAAGTTCCTTCATCTTCAAGTCTTTGAGAAAAGTCTCCTACTCAATGAATCATCATCTTCACTACTCTTTACAAAGAAGCATCAAAGAAGATCAACATATATCCTGCAAGAGAAGAATCACAGAGACAAATCAGCAACATGTATCATACACATTCAACTTACTATGAACAAGGCAAGATCAACAATGATACATTCCCAAACATTCAAATTCAAGGCAATCACATTCGAAGACATCAATCAAGATGATGCAATTTGGGAATATGCTGAGGTGGCACCTACGTGGCAGATATTCAAGTTCAAGCCAATCACAATTTGCCACATCATTCAACAAGCAAGAAGATAAAGAGGACGTCCATGTGGAAGATGCTCTAAAGATTCTATTTTATCCTTATCTTCTTGGAAAACGTGCCTTCATTGCCTGTCTTATGTACTAAAAATAGCAAGTTGTTGTAACTAATTGCTGAGATGGCATGATCCTGGCCCTTGGCTATCTGAATTGATCGAGGCCATTCATTGTAATCCTAGAACTCTATATAAAGGCCTTGTTGCCTCATTTGTAAAATTAATAGTTAGAAGGCAGTAGAATAGTAGAGTAGAGTAGGAAGAGACTCTCGAAATTCTCTGAAAGTACTTGAAGATTGTTGTAAATATTTCTCAAGATTAATGCAAAGACATTGGAGTTCACTTGGTGTTAAGTGTTGTCTTGTGGAATAACATGGTTTCTTGTATCTTGATGAAATGAAGAGATGTTTCTACGTAGATTAGAAGTACATTAGTAGCTCATTGATGTAATGCATGTTTGTATTGGATATTTGATCAACTCCTAACTCATGCTTTTAACATTCATCGTTGGTGAAGTGTTGTGTAAAGCTAGTCTGAGCCTCATCTATCACTTAAGTTCGATTATGGATGCTTGTTTGAGTTGCGCCGTCTAATGGGTGTTTATATGAGCCTTCATGATTTGAAAACCATTCGTTGTCCTTAGGAGATTGCACCAACTTCATGTAGTTGTAGGCATCCTTGGCGAAGTGGAGTTAGGTTAATCAAGGAGTTTGTCTATTCATGCATCATTATTGCTTCATTGACCTTAGATTAGTTTCTCTGAACCCTCATCTTTTTTCCTTTTCTTTATTATTGAAGCATTGTACATATATCATCCACACTGAAAAGAGAGATAAGCTGAATGAAGTATGAACTCTGCATAAGTCCCTTTGTGATAATCATGTTAGCGTTTAATTTCGCACCTTTCGGTGAGAAAGAAAAACGAACAGCGTGTACAGTAGGACTGTTCTTCGAATTAGGAGGGGAAGCTCCCTCAACAAGAAAATTAAAAGGACGTTTACAAAATAACCTATCTTTTTTGTTTCTCAAGGCACGAGCACAAAGCAATGAAGCTCTTCTGCAAGGCTATAAGATTTTCTAAAGCTTTCCAAAAGAAAATAACTAATTTTATCTTTTAAAACAATTCTGATTTCTTCAAATAAATTCAAAGCATAAAGAAATCAGAAGAACTTGGAGGTTTTCAAAACAAAAGAACAAATACAACTCACAATAATTGCTCATGCACAAAGTCATGAACAATTTACATAACTCTTGACAACAGTATAGATCTCTGAAACCATGATTTGTATTCTCATTAATCAAAAAGCAAGAATCAATAACAGTGCTTGAACAATAAAATGCGAGCAAAAAACTAGTCTCAGCATTTACCATTCCAGAAATTAAGTGTGTAGAATACACTTATTTATACCTAAAAAACAAAGATGCAAGGAAATAAAAGGAAGAGTTAACTAACACTCTTCACTCTAGATCTAATGCTACATGGGAAGCATGCAAGTTTATTAGCAATTAAAACTAAAAGTATCTTGTCATGCAAATTTCAGTTAACTGAACTTGCATGTTATTACACAATGAGTTCCAACTCAAAGATATTTTACATGATTTCCAAAAGCAAAATCTAAAAATAAATTTAACTTCAATTAACAAAGACAATTCTCAAAATAGAAGCTGCTTTGGAAATCTCTCCTGCTGCCAAAAATAATTCCCTCCTGCAAAATGTGAAAAATAAGCTAAGTCTAAAAATTGAGATTTCTCTCAAATTCCTCAACCTTGGCTTCATCTGGCATGATCATGGACTCAAGGTGAACCGTCCTCATTTGCAGGTCTATGGCAGCAACCTGTGTGATTTTCTCAAACACTTCAAAGTCTTTCTCAGCCTTGGCGCATTTTGACGCAATATCAACCAGGAGGTACATTTTGTCAACATGAGGGTCTCCACAAAACTTTCCACGGATCAGCTGAATGAATTCCTCCTGTAAAACATGAATGAGGCAATTTACGCCTTCCTCACTGAAATACCTACATGGAATGTTTTGGACAAAATCAATGGCATATCTTTCAATGCCTAGGAGTTTTTCTTTCCATATAGCCAACTCCGAGGCTATATTCTTCGAGGTATAAACCAAGAAGGAATACTGGTGAGTCCAGGAGAAAATTGCAGCCTTCTGATCTGCCGTTATAGGCCTCAAACCAAGTGCATGCAACCTGACCATCAATCTATCATATACTAGCTCCATGTCCTTCATACACTCGATCATATTCTAGATTCCAAGGAGGACATCCTTAGAATTGGACACCACTTCTGATAACTTTGCTATAAAGTTAACATTCTTTACTATAAAATGCTCCACCCAATCTTTAGTGTGCTTACCATACACCACCAACTGACTCAACTATTTTTGTTCATCGATAGATTCCATCACTTGTGGCAAAAAGAGTGAAGGAGGAGAAGGTGAATGCAGAAGCTGTGAGACGTACTGACGTAGCTGCTGGACTTCTAATTTGAGGGCAGCCTTGTCCTCTCCATCCTTCAATACCCTATTTCTCATAGTATCTGTAGCAGCCTCTAAAATATTCGCTGTTGTCTGTCGTGTGTTATGACCAAAACAAGTCTTGACAATATGATAATCCTCAGGTTCAACTTCTTCAATTGCTTTGTCCTGAGGAATGGCTGTCTCTAAAACTAATTCTCCTTCACTTGTCTTTAGAATCCTCGACTGTTTCTTGGGCTTCTTTATAGACGGCTCCTTGAAAGTCTTGGCCAAGGCACTGAAATCCAGTTGGTATGATGGCCTTTTCTTTTTCTCACTGACTGTTGTATGAAGCCAAGCTGAAGTAGATTCTTGAAATGTTGGCTTTGGACGACTTTCTTTTTCAGCACCCAGATTTGGCGTGACTTCGGCCTCAGGAGGTGCAAAATGAATATCCATCTCCGAGTCAAAATCCAACACTATGTTGGGTTCGAACTCTAGGTCTACCTCCATCACGGTGTTCACTTCAATTCCTTGCACGACCTCAAGTTCTCCTGCATCGTTAACTCCAGATGAGTTAAGTGGTGTTGAACCAATAGGTATAGGAGATTGGTGAGGCTCAGGTATCCTCTGCGGTGCCGGCAAATTCCCTTCTGAAGAAGAAGTAGAAATAGAAGTGGTAGGCGAACTAGGCTCAGCTGGTGGCAAAGGGGTTGCCTCTGGTTGCTGCTGTGCTGGGGTTTGAGCCTTCCTCTTCGGGTTCACCCTCAAGGGTTCTTCCCTGATAATGTCGGTCACTTGGGCTTTCTCACTTACCACCTTGGATTTCAAGCGTGGAGTCAAATGAGTAGGAGAAAATGGCGGCTCTGCTGTAGATGCCTTGTCTTTGGGTGTGTTCGTCCTCTTACTCCTTTGACTGTTAAAGAACATCCAGCTTCTTTTCACCACTCCTTTGGTTCTTTCTGCAATGGAGGTGATCTCTTGAAGTGACCAATCCATTGGCGGCAATGGTTGTGAATCAATTCCCTCTTTGACAAATTTTGGGGAGAGAATTAAACCATCTTCGTGCAAGTCTTTGCCACTCTCGTCAAGGAAAACTAGAATCTGCTCCAAGGTGAAGCGACTGTAACTCCTTCGCCGAACCTCATACTCATCCTGACAATTAACCCAAAAATCCTCCATAGTAGGTACATGAGCAAATTTGCCGCTAAGTTTGGATTTCATCACTTGATTAGGGTCATATGTGCGTTTCTCCTTGAAGGTCTTTAGGCCGAATTTGGACATTTCTTCACCAATTACTTTTGCATCAGCTGCACTTTTGCACTTGAAAACACCCATTTGGATAGGAAAGGTCACTGCCGTCTTATGTCTACTGCGTAGAAAACTGTGTACTTCTATCTGACGTAGAAACTCCATGAAGACAACTTTATCGAATGGATATCTTGGGCGCATGTATGGACATGATGTAAACCCGTAGGCTCTGATATAGGAGAAGGTAGGGAATTGAATATACCAATCCGCCCATTCCGAGATTACTACTCTGGCTTCTCTTGATAATCTGACATGCATCTGATTTTCCAAGTCACGTAACGTGAACATCAGGAATGCATCATTGACTCGCCGAAAGTGCTTTTGAGACTCTGAAATCTCAAGCTGAGGATACAGCCTAACGATCCTGGTGTTTTGCAAAGAGCCCACAAAGTTCAACCCGGCAAAGTGATGTTGTTTGGCCACCATGAATAGCAAATAGGACACCATTCTGAACTCGTGAGTTTATGTGAAGTCTATGATTTGTCGATGAATGCAATCACTTATGAGAGTGGCCCACTCATAAGTGGTGCTTCCATTGGCAATGGTATTGATCACATAGAACATCCGTGTCCTAAAACTCCTTCCCTCAGCTTGGCCTGTAATCCGGTTGAGCATGGTGATCATGCTGGCGTACTCATCTTTGAATTGACCTCAGCCCACGTTCCTTGGGAGTGTATTCCTTCTTTCTTTTAGCCATTTGCAAGCTAACTTTTGATATTTATCAGTGGCGGTGGTCCAAACTCTGTCACTGTCTTCAAGGTCCAGGGTGAGTGATTCTTCATGCCGAGGGCCATCTCCATGTCATCAGGCTTCAAACTGGCAATCAATCTTCTATCCCTTGTCCTGACCTCCCTTGATTCAAGATCATAGCGTTGAATGCACGAGTACAAATTCAAGACTATGGGCAACGATAGGAAAGGATCCGGCTTGAATAAGCCCAAATTTCTTCAAATTTCTTGCAGCTGCATTCCCTAAGTTTATCAATGGTTCTAAATCAAAACCCTCAGGTGAGACTTGGCACAAGTCTATTTCTTTGACTTTGGAATATTCATGTTTGAGCAAAGATTTGGCCTCGATGGTGACTAACGAATATTGCATGATGACTTAAAGAAGCTTTCTCTGATGGCCTTTATGCACTGAAAATGGACAATCTGGTCTTCTATGTGTTTGCTGCCCAAGAAAAACAAATTTTCTTTTTGCTGTCCAAAATTTAATTTTTTGTGAAAAAATTAAAATTTTGCCTTTGGAAAAAGAAATTTTGGAGCCACACCCTCAAAGATTCAACAGATCTGAAATCATACCGGTCCAGGATGATGGAAAATGCCTTTTGCCGAGGTGGGTATGTGTCAGAAATGAGAAATTTTGGACAAATAAGCCTCAAAAATCAATTTTATCTTGGCTGTAGGTGGTGATTTTGCCCTCAAAAAACCATGACCAGCGGTGAAAATCCTTGAAAATTTGCCAAAAATGGCTTCCTGGGTTTGGACGTTGCCTTGGGAACATGAAAATGGACCCTGTGAAAGAAGAGAATGAAGAAAAAGAAGGAAAGAAGTGATCGAATTGCTCCCTTTATGCTTCGTAGATCAGGAAAAGCTTCAAAAAGCTTCAAAAACCCTCAACAATGGCCGCCAGTGCAAGAAAGAGACCCTCTGGTGGACAAATTTTCCTCTCAAAGGTGAAAGAAAGATGTAGGATGATGCAAGAGTAGATGATACTTGCCCTGTGTGTGAAGATCCAATCCTCAAAGCCTTCAAATTCGCCTTATGCAAGCTTTCATCCGTCTATTAATGGCCGCCATGTGAGAGGTTCAGCTCCATGTATCATCTTCTTGCCAAGCAAATGATGAAAACTATGCCAAATGCCTTCTCTATGGTGAACGCCCTCCGCCTAGGGTTTCATTCTCCAACTTTGACCTTGCTCTGCCTCTCCAACTTTGCACAAACAATGAATGAAATGAGAAAGGTGAAGAGGTATATTTATATGTTTAACCTTTCTCTCTCCTAGCGCCAATCTTCTCTCTCCTCAACGCCAATTTCCATACAACTAAGACTCCTCCAAAAAGGCGTGCAAATGATGTATTTTAGGCGCCTTTTGCATGAGGTTAGATAGGCGTCAGTTTTGGTGAACTTGAGCGCCATTCGCAAATGACAGAAAAGTGTGATTTGAAGGTTTGAAGCACCTTTAGGGAATGACTAAATAGGCGTGGTTAAAAGACAAATGAAGCGCTTTTTAGGAGTGTTGAAAAAGGCGTGAGTTTTGGGCCTTTTAGGCGCCTTTTTGGTGTGAGGGAAATGGCGTGCTTTTTACTCAATATGAGCGTCTTTTTGGTGTGAGGGAAAAGGTGTGGGTTTTGGCTATAATGCACGCCTTTTGGAAGGCAAGGAATGGCGTGGGTTTTGGCTAGAATGGGCGCCTTTTGAGGGTTGATTTTGAGTGTCTTGGTGGAAGTATATTTCAAAATATATTTAAGTATCCTATACTTAAAATATTTTGAAATATACTTCCAGGATGTTTGAGATAGGTCCCGGATCCATGGGATTTAACATGCAGATTCTAGATTTTTGAGGATCCACCAGATTTCAGACTTAGACAGATTTCAGGATCTCAGAACATCAGGTTTTAGGACACCAGACTTAGCCAATTTCAGGGCTCAAATTTATGATTCTTGACTTGAAAAACTTTGAAGTTGGCCTTGACTATTTTGATGGAGGCTGCCTGGATCACTGTTGTTTGCCTCTACCTCTGGAGCTTATTTTTGCTGTAACTTCATCTGATGACGAAATGTCTTGAAGTTTGGAAACCAAGCTCATATGATTTGAAACTATCATTGAAGCTCTTCCTCCATGGATGATACTCAAAAATGGTGCTCATTCAAGGCAAGAACGCCCAAAAATGCCTTAGAAAAATTTTCGAAATTTTCCAAAATTTTCAAATTGAATTTTGACTTGCCAGATGTATTTGCATTGCTTCCCTTGGTTCCTTTATGTCATTTTGGCTTCCAATTCACCACTTTAACCTCCTCTTTTTGACGTTCTTTCAATGCTCCGTGCCTGATTAGCTTATCAAAATCTCCTTCATTCGGGCATTGGATCAATATCTTTGTACCTACAGGGTTAGCGCAGTAATGACAAGGCTACACGGTGCTTAGGAGGTATGTTTGGGCACATATACGAAAAATTTCGTATGGGTACAACATTAGGCTCTGTCTGGTGACCATGGTGTATACTTGCAGCATAGGAGGACCTCTGAATCTCTGGGTTTATAGTGCAGACCAGTGTCTTATCAGTTGGGCAATAGAGTCAGTACATTTTCCTAATCACCTATAACAAGACTTTTTCCCTAAAATCACCTAGGACCGGACTTCTTAAAATCACCTAAGAGTGGAACTCTGGTCTACCTAATGAAACACGACAAATAAACGATACATAACTGGGAAAAACAATACTACATAACGAACACATAACGAAAAGGGGAAACACAATACAAAACAATTTGACACACAAAACGCTCTTTTTGAGAGAGGACAAGAAGAACAAAGACTGTTACACAAAACCATCAATAGGTTTAGAAAAATAAGAACCTCTTCTCTTGAGCTGGGAAATTTGTTTTGGCAACACAGTCTTTCTTCCTCTGCAACACCTTCTCGAAGAGCCATGATTCAGGTGGGTAGACACGATCAGGCCATAAGAAGTTCATGATGAATTGATTGATGCGCATGAGCTCTGTTGGATCATCTTCTTCCATAGTGAAAAATCTTTGCAACAGGTGAAGGTACAGAACCTCCTTTGAAGGTATGAAGCAAGATCTTGTGGGCAAAGTATGCTTGTGGGAATGGTAACCACCACATATAGGACTTGATGTTCTTCATCCATGTCTTCAACATATGCAACTTTAAATTTAGTCCATGAGTCATCCTTTGGAAAAGGTTGAAGCTGCTCATACAGAATGTCCATCACTGGTTCTTGGCTTACCGGATTCATAACTGTTATCATCCATTTATCTAATGATTCAGGTACTACATCATTCTCATCGATCATGTCTTCGTCTATCCAATCCTCTGAATCTGAATATGATAGATCATCAAGATTTGAACCTTCGAGCTCCTGATTATCATCAAAGTACACCTGCTGAAAAACATCTTCACCTGGTAGCTCACTTCGCCATCCATCATTTTGAGTCTCGTCAACTTCCATGGAGCAATTTCCTTCAAAGATTGTGTCCTTGAGAACATGAACGCAAACATCTGGTAGCATCTCATCTTCTTCTGACATGCATGCAAGATCAAGCATGGATTCTTCTAAGCTTTGCGTTTCTTCTTCTGTTGCTTGAATGATCTTACACACGGCATATCTCACAACACACTTGTCGAGAATTTCTGACTTCTCCATATGATTCTCTTCGGCGACCAATACTGAATATTCCATGAGCTCTTCGTCTACATGAGCCTCTTCATTTGCTGGTTCTTGTGTTGATTTTATCACATCGATGATGTCCTTTTCTAGCACAGGTTCATGAATAACCTCAGAAGATCTAGCATCATCTTCTTCACCGGTGTGTATGAAATTCTCTAGAGACAAAGATGAAGATGGACTACACTGCAAAAGAAAGCTTACAGTATCTTCAACTAAAGATTCACTCTCCAAGTGATGCAGAACTATCAAGATCCAATGATGAATCTTCCATATGATCTAATTTGATAAATGCCTCCAAAGATGAATCATCTTCAAAATGAAGATCTCGTTCTTGCTCCAATTGCAATGCTTCCTTGGTCTTTTCTCCATTGAGTGTATCTGACGCAGGCTCTTCAAACCATCCTTCGAATGATGACAAGAACAAACTGGATTCACCATCGCTCTCTGCAGCATATTTGGTCTCTTCTCTTTCGCAATTTTGCTCTTGAGAGATGTGGTGCACTTCTTCCTTCTCAGAGAAAATATGCAAGTTATGCATTTCTTCAGGCTCTTCCATCAACGATCCTTCTTCGTACTCGAAGAAATTATGCAAATTTTCAGCTTCATTTTCAGCCATCATCATGTAAGTGCCTGGACAGGTCTCTTGATATAGAATCTGGGCTTTTGGGTTTTGAGACTTCACCACTGTAAAACGAGACTTGGGCTCAGGTTCCAACTTGATCTTACCACCCTTTACGGGGATGGTTGCCGAGGACCAATCCAATGGATTTCTCCGCCTAAGTCTTTGCAAAAACTTCGACTTAGCAACATTCCGTAACTGGCTGGAATGTCTGCTACCAGGATAGTCATCATGATTCTCTTCTCTGGACAGGCTGATAAGGCAACTTGTGCATCCTTCAACTGTCCAACCAGCAGCACTGATTTTGATTCAAGTGAATAACACTTGCCTTGGGTTTTGGTGCATGAGAGTCCTAATGCATTCATCACCTGCAATGGCATGATGTTATCTGAAGCACCGGAGTCTATGATGCAATTGCTCAACTTGAAGCCGCCAATGTATAGAGATATGTAGAAAGGCTTCGGCTTCTCTCCTGCTGCTGCAGAAGATTTGAGAAGAGTAGGCTGGTAGGGGTCTCCTTCCTTACGAATTTGACAATTCTGTCCAGTTGATCGGGGTGATTTTGGAGGTATTCTAGTTGAGAAATTTGGACCTTCATCTTCATCATGGAATCAACAATATCAAAATTTGTCGTGGATGAATCCGAAGTGCTAACTTTGACGTCCTCTTGAGGTAACTTGGCCACTTCTCTAGACTTCTCCTTTGCTTTCAATTTTTCTTCTTCTTCCTTCTGAGCTTTCAGATGTTGTGCCCGAGTGAAGACTGGCATGGAGTAATGTTCAGCATTGACCGCAAGAGAATATTGTGAAATATTATCCTGGTCTTCTTCTTCAAATGTGGATTCATCTTGAATGTATCCCGTAGTAGAGTCGCCATCAAGGTCATCCATCTCGGGATGAACAACGCTTGAACTTGAGGGTCCAACATCAACAAAGCCCATGATTTGATTCATTCTTTGGCTTTCAGGACAAGTAGCTCCATTATGCTCATTAGTTTCATGGAAGGAGCAAAAATATGCTCTTGGTGGTGGAGCTTCAGCTACTGGCTTTGTTGGAATTGTTGGTAACCTTGGCCTATAATTGTTATTATAGTGCTGGAAATTATTTCTTCTATGTGGTGGCTGGTATTGCTGTGGAGGCGGTGCCTGCTGCGGCATTTGCCTCTTCATGATTGTGACATCATTTGCCACCTTTTGAAGTAGTGGATCTGCAGAATTCTGGATCAGAGGCCTGATGAAATCCTTCTTCATTTTACCTGAAGTGATCATATGATCCTCCAGTTCTATGGCGTGCTCTTGTGCATCTATCAATTCTTTCTCATGAGCTGATTTGAGAAGAAAAGAACTTTCAGACGGCAAAGCGTTGATGAAGCTACTCAACAGGATCTCAGGTGACGAATTCAAAGTAACTGACAGCCTTGTGACAAGACGATTAAATCTTGCGATGAATTCTCACTGGCTCGTGAGACTCCATCTTTGAATTTGATAGTTGGGCAAACAATAAGTGCCTATCCTCAGCAGGCTTGAATCTGGCCAAGAATTTCTCACTCATAGTATTCCAGTTCGTGATGCTACGTGCTTCAAGATCGTTGAACCAATCTGCTGCATTACCGGTCAAGGTCTCAACAAAGAGATGCAGTGCAACATCTTCATGAGCCACGCTCAAAACAGCACAAGCCGTATTGAATGCTGAAATATGTTCGTTGGGGTGTTGGCTTCCATCTCCATGAAATCTTGGAAAGTGCTTTCTCGACCCCTTCAGAAGATCATGATTTCCGATGAGTGCAAGGGGACCAATCGCATTTCCCCATGGCAAAGGAGGTGCATGCCTATTGTTGCCGTTGTTGCCGTTGTTACCATTATTGCCATTGTTACCATTGTTGCCAACTCCCGCATTGTTGTCACCCATGTCTTCTCCTGTCAGATCTGGTATATCAGGATTGGTAGAAGATGAGACTTCAACATCTGCAGTACCGAAAGTTGAAGCAAGTGGATCAGCAAGACTCCTATTCCGTCTCTGGTATACTTGATACGCCAGATTGCTTAATTCCACACAGGTGGGGGTAACACTGGTCTTCCTGCTGCAAGATCTGCCTTTCTTTCTTCTTCGTCAAGGATTGTGGCAGCAGCTCTCCAATGTGTAGGATTCTTTATTTCAACGAACACAAATCTCCTCAAGCTATCAACAATATCTTCTTGCTCCTGTTGAACCAGAGTCGTATGTGGCTGCAATAGGTCTCCAGATGGTCATATATGCAAAAAGACAAAGCGTTAGCTTCAAAGTAAAAATCTCGTGCCCCACAGTGGGCGCCAAAAACTGTTAGCGTTTAATTTCGCACCTTTCGGTGAGAAAGAAAAACGGACAGCGTGTACAGTAGGACTGTTCTTCAAATTAGAAGGGGAAGCTCCCTCAACAAGAAAATTAAAAAAACGTTTACAAAATAACCTATCTTTTTTGTTTCTCAAGGCACGAGCACAAGGCAATGAAGCTCTTCTGCAAGGCTATAAGATTTTCTAAAGCTTTCCAAAAGAAAATAACTAATTTTATCTTTTAAAACAATTCTGATTTCTTCAAGTAAATTCAGAGCATAAAGAAATCAGAAGAACAACTTGGAGGTTTTCAAAACAAAAGAACAAATACAACTCACAATAATTGCTCATGCACAAAGTCATGAACAATTTACATAACTCTTGACAACAGTATAGATCTCTGAAACCATGATTTGTATTCTTATTAATCAAAAAGCAAGAATCAATAACAGTGCTTGAACAATAAAATGCGAGCAAAAAACTAGTCTCAGCATTTACCATTCCAAAAATTAAATGTGTAGAATACACTTATTTATACCTAAAAAGCAAAGATGCAAGGATTTAGTGGATGCCTATATATCTGAATTTCAAAATCTTGCAGTCTTGGTTCTTAATGTTTTAGGGAGCAGATTGACTTTTCTTTTCATTGAAGGTTTAGAGGAGCCTCTTCGTGGTTGGGTGAAAGCCCTAGATCCACCTTCATTGCAAGATGCTATTAAGAGGGCTAGAGGTATGCAATTTTCAGCATCATCCAAGCACAAGTTTCAAAGCAAACCCTTCTCTTCCTCAAGAAAGGATCCCAAGAGGAATTTTCAGAAGGAATGGCCTAGAAGGACGAATCCAGACATAGAAGCCAAGAATGAACTGAGGAAGAAGTTGTGTTTCTCATGCAAGGAGCCTTGGGAGCCCGGTTGTAGATGCCTTGGAAAAGACAAAGCACATTAGATAGAGGTCACTTCCAACATTGATGATGATGGAGTCCAAGACACTAGTTCGGACAGTGAGAACGAGGAAAAGCAATTAGTGCTTGATGCTAAAGGTGACACAGTACATGGTACTATTGCTACATTGTCAAGAGCTCCTAAGTATCATCCTTTTAGAGTGAGAGGAGTCCTGAAGGGACAGCAGGTCACATGTTTGGTTGACAACAGGGCCACTCATAACTTCATTGATGAAGGTTTGGTGGTGAAGAGAGGATTGCAGGCAGAGGAGTTTTCAAATTTCAATGTGATGGTTGCGGATGGATTCAAGATGAGTTGCACTAAGAAGATTCTGCAATTGAGTATCTAGTTGGGCGACTATACGGTTACCGATGATTTCTATGTGGTTGAGATTGGTGAAACCGATGTTGTTCTAGCAATCTAGTGGTTACATTCACTTGGTAGGTACATTCAAGATTTTCAGAAAATGGAGTTGGAGTTTATGGTGGATGGGAGGAAGATAGTGTTGAGAGCATTGGCGAATGGAGCGCCAAGTGTAGTGACAGCAAAGAGGATGGAAACATTGTTTAGACATGGTGATGTTGCATGGGCAGCCCAATGTTTTGTGTCTTCTAAATCTTCTCCTGGCAATGACCAACAGTATCTTGTGTATATCCAATCAGTGCTAGATAAGAGAAACATGGTGTTTGGAGAGATTCCTCCTGGTAGACCTCTTGATCGTGGGTTTGACCATGTGATTGAGTTGGAGGAGGGCTCCAAGCCCGTCATCACCACTACTTACCGTCATCCTAGGAGGTTCAAGTAAGAAAGACAGAAAATGATTAAGGAGTTGTTGGATATGGGACACATTAGGTGTAGCTCCAGTCCCTTTGCATCTTCAGTGGTCTTGGTGAAGAAGGATGGCACAATGAGGATGTGCATTAATTACCATGCCTTGAATAAGAGGACCATCAAAAACAGGTACCCCATACCCAAGATCAATGAGTTATTGGATGAGTTACATCGAGCAGTATATTTTTCCAAGATTGATCTTCGTTCGAGGTACCATCAGAATAGAGTCCGTGATGAGGATATTCATAAGACTACATTCAGATGTCATTACGGGCACTATGAGTTCTTGATTATGCCCTTTGGTCTTACTAATGCTCCCGCGACTTTCCAATCCTACATGAATCATATTTTCAATAGGCAATTGCGGAAGTTTGTATTGGTATTCTTTGATGGTATCTTGATATACAGTAAGACATGGGAGGATCACCTCAGGCATATTGACGAGGTGTTGGGCATCATGGAGGCACAGTCCCTATTTGCTAAAGCTTCCAAATGTGAGTTTGGAATGATAGAGATTTTATATTTGGGACATGTGATTGGCACTGGTGGAGTGAAGGTACATCAGGAGAAGATACATGCTATTCTGGATTGGCCGCTGCCGAAAAAACATTTCAGATTTGAGGGGTTTCTTCGAGCTATGCAGTTACTACAGGAGGTTTGTAAAGGGGTTTTCACAGCTGGCAGCACCTCTTACAGATTTGAAGGGCGCATTCAGATGGTCGGATGAGACTCCAGCAACATTTGATAGACTCAAGGAGGTAATGAGCACTTGTGTAGTATTGGCTCTACCTGATTTCTCTCAACCGTTTCTGTTAGATTGTGATGCATCAAGTGAAGGGATAGACATCGTCCTCATGCAGAATAGACATCCCATAGCCTATGAGAGTAGGAAGTTGAGAGATGCGGAGCGGTTGTATTCCACCCATGATAAGAAGATGCTTATCATCATGCATGCGTTCGCAAAGTTCAGACAGTACTTGGTGGGTGGAAAATTTGTGGTAAGGACTGACCACAACAGATTGAAACACTTTCTAGAGCAAAAGGATTTGAATGAGAGGCAACAAAAGTGGGTAGGATTCAGGCATATGATTTTGATATTGAGTATGTTATAGGGAAGAAGAATGTTGTTGCTGATGCACTATCCTGGAGACCCACACTTTGCTCTATGACAGATTTCAGCTGATTGGAAAGGTCACCTTTTGGTTGAGTATTCCAAGAATACATTTGCATGCGAGCTCATGGATAGCAAGATTCAGAATGACAGGTATAAGGTGATTGATGATGTGATATACTATAAGGACAGGATCTATTTGGTACCTGAATCTAAAATGAAGGATAAGATTTTGAGGGTTGTTCATGACACTCCTTTAACAGGGCATCCAGGGTTCTTCAAGACCTACAGGCAGGTGCGAGAGAGATTCTCATGGAAGGGTCTCAAGGATGATGTCTTACGATATGTTCAAGGGTGTATGACTTGTCAGCAGAACAAGTCAGAGCATACTTTCCCAGCAAGTTTACTTCAACCATTGCCTATTCTAGAACATAAGTGGTAGAGTATCTCTATGGATTTCATTACAGGTCTTCTGAAGGTCCAAGGCAAAGATTGCATATTTGTGGTTGTTGATAGGTTGACTAAGTATGCGCATTTATTTGCTATTTCATCTGAGTATAAGGCACTTCAGATTGCAGAGTTATTCTTTAGAGAGATGTTTAGACTTCATGGACTTCCAAAGACCATTGTCAACGATCGGGATAGTAGATTTCTCAGTGTGTTTTGACAGGAGCTATTCAGATTGGCTAGTACAGAGTTGACCCCGAGCACTAGCTACTACCTGTTGTGTGGTTACACAACACGCCCCATTTTGACTTGGCAAAACAGGGACCCAACTTTTCTTTTGGCTTCTGTTGTCTGCTTTCTGGCGGTTTGGTAAAATCAGTCATGTTCATCATCATGTGGAGTCAAGATGAGGTAAGTCCCAATATGAGGTCAGTCTGTCAAAATTCGTATTTCATATATATGACCACATATTCTGAAAGAGCATTAAAATTCATGCAGGTTTGCCTTTTACATCAACCTGATATTCATCAGGATGTGAGAGTTATGAACAGTCAAAGTCTTGGTCAAACCTGATATTCGCAAGATGAGGGTCATATCTTATAAACTCAGTTGTGCTGTTTGAAGAACATCATCATCATATTTGAAACGTCCCCCCGATAATATCCTGCGGTTCAAATATCTGGACGTCAACTTTAAGTGATTGTAAGTCTTCCCCGTCGAACGATCTTTTGTATCGCGAGCATCATATTTTGAGTGTAACCCGATATTCGTTAATATCATCCTGATGCAAAATATCACCCTTGGCAAATATCCTGATGACGTCATCCCGATCTGATAAACGAAGAAACAAATATCAGGATGACATCATCATCACACTTAAAACTTTCGGCAAGATATTTTCCAAAACATGATCCGGTTCGCGAATATGATGATGACGTCATGCTCTAAGTTTAACAAAAGCCCCGGATATCCTGATGATCATCATCATCCTGATCTTTCGAGAGGGTTACCTTGGCCGCAAAGGGGTCATATTACATTCACCACCTGATCATCTTCCTTAGGTGACCCGATATTACATTTATCCCTTGATCTTAACGAAACATGACGGTGACGTCATCTTTTGCATTTTAATGAAGCCCGGATATGACGATGACGTCACCATCATATTCCATTCCTCAGCAGCAGGATCATATTTCATATCCTCCTATTTTCCTTCGACATGATGATGATGATGATGTCATTCTTTTCCCCAATATACAGAAGCGAAACATGACAGTGACGTCATCTGGACATTCGGAAGGGGGAGCATCATATTTCCAAAATATCATGCAGACGAAAGTTTTAAGTCTTGCTATCGGCCTTATCTTGAGTTATCATGCCGATAGAACATGTCTTCCCGATGGAGGGACATCATCATGATTTTTGGCGTCGGTATAAGTTTAACCGTCGGCCTAATGAAAAATTGTCATCCCGACCGGGTGTAGTCATGCCGATACATACATGATCATATTTGAATCCGATATACAAGGAAATGGGCGGGAAAATGAAACGATGGTTGACCCGAGTGTTTTTTAACGTTGTTTATGCATTTAGTGCATATTTTCCACAGGTATGAAGCCCGATTGCTTGTAGCTGCACGTTTTGAGGCATGTTTAATAAAACGTTTACTTCCTGTTGTTTATCCACATGATGATGAACTTAATGTTTGTCTGTTTATTTGCAGGAAGTCATGATGCTGTTAGAGCTGCTGCTAAAGCTAGTAATTACAAAGTTGCACATGGAGGCAACATGAACCAGAAGTGAGGAGGATATTGTCAAATATGCTGTTTGCCAGCTGGAGACCGAATCAAATCAAAGATGCTGGAATATTCTGTGCCAGCTGTACATTTGCCAACTGGCGAAGCATGTGCTTTTCATCTGGACCGTTGATTATTATGAGAGGATCCTGATCCTTGGATCATTGTAACTGTTTTCTGGCATTTGTTCTATATAAGAGCCAGATCCTGGGGGGATAAAAAAAAAAAGATAAACAGACGCATCTGGCGCATTAAAGCCGATTACTGTAGAATCAATTAGGAGATCGGATTACTGAGACTAATGAGGATAGAATTGTTGAAATGTCAAGGTTCTTTCTTTAGATCACTGTAAATGTACTTGTTCTTGAGCATACTGAATGGATATGAAGTTTCAGATTACATCCTGATTGTAAATTTTACGTAATCTTCCTGTTGGTTTCTGGATATGTACTGGTGAATGCTGTGTTCAACTAGAAGCGCTTTCATTTCATTACATGTTGTTATCAACTTTTCCTTTGAAGATTTGCACTAGATCATGCGGATTTGTGGAATGTCCTGGTGAAGTATGATTCTAGTTTCCTTCTTTTCATTGCATGTATGGGAGCTTGTATGTGGATCAGTGATCTAAGTCAAGTAGTTTTGGGAATCTTATTCTTTAACCCTTTTCCTTTTTTTAATTTCATAAATTCATCACCACAACTGCAAATCATGATAAATAACAAGCAGAACAGAGAAATATGCTGAAATCCCGTAGGTAACTGAAAATCATTAGCATATTTGAGTTAAATGCATGTAGTATTGAAAATATCATGCAAAGAATCATAAATAATGGTAGAAATCATGCAAATATCAGCCTGTAGGCACATTATTTGACTAAATTCACAGTGCAGAGGTAGAATTGTTGGAGATTTATGCAGAGCAGGCATATAGAGCAGGATATTTGAAGAAATAATGATGAACTTTGCAGAAACACATAAGGCCCCTGAATGGAAAACAGCAACACACATCAACCACTGAGTAACGTCAGTAGATTAAGACCTAATCAACGGAGACTTGGGATCATGAATTCTCTGAATTCATCGTATCTTTCAAGATGAGTAAAGGTTGTTGTGTAACTTTTATTCTATGTTTGCGAATGACTAACATCATGACCAACACTACCCTCAGACAGATGGGTAAACGGAGATTGTGTACAAATGGGTGGAAGGGTATCTACGCAATTATGTTGCGGGGCAGCAGAAGGCTTGGATCAGGTGGTTGTACTTAGGAGAGCATTGTTACAATACCACCTATCACATGTTGATAGACATGTCTCCTTTCAAAGCCTTGTATGTTTATGACGCTGTGTCTTTTGTAGACTTAGCATTTGATGATAGCAGAGCTCCCAGAGCTAGAGAGATGATACAGGATAGCCAGGATATCCTTAAGGCACTTAAGGGTAATCTACACCGTGCACAAAATCAGCAAAAGATGTATGTAGATAGGCACAGGGTGGAGAGGACATTTGAGGTTGGTGATCTAGTTTTCTTGCACCTACAGCCATACCGACAGTCTACATCGAAGAAGAGTGGTGCAGAAAAACTAAAATCTCGGTTCTATGGCCCCTACAAGATTGTGAGGAGAGTTGGAAAGGTTCCATATGAGTTGGAGTTGCCCGAGGGCAGCCGAATTCATAATGTATTTCATGTATCTTGCCTCAAAAGGGCAATTGGGCAGCATATTACATCTTCTCCAGAGCTTCCACCATTGGATGGGGAGGGGAAACTCATACTTGTTCCTGATACTATACTGGATGTTAGGGAGGGCAAGTTGAGGAATAGGATGATCAAGGAATATTTGGTTAGATGGAGAGACTTGCCCCTTAAGGATGTTACTTGGGAAGGTGAACAAATTTTGCAACATCCGGGTTTGCAATTGCTTGAGGGCAAGCAATTCCAGGAAAGGAGGACTATAATGTCCCTTTTTTCCGAGTGATCACCCAACAGAGTCAGCTAGCCTATTTTATTCCCATAAGCTAAGTTAGAAGCACAAGGGAATAATCTAATTAAATACTAAGTAATCATAAGTCAATTTTGGATTATTTATATTTAATTAATTAAGCTAGACCTATTGATACAATAAAATGACTTTGTTATAAAAGTGAGCCACTTGATAGAGAAAACAAAATAAAATAAAGTGAATTGCCAAAAGGATGTTTATTCGGTGGCTATAAAAGAAAGTAAAAAGCAAGTCATTTGCATCATTCATTTTCATCTCATTTCATTGGAGATTTTCTCTGGTGGCTGCAACTTAGGTTCAGCATATTCCAAGGATGAAAACCCTTAGGAATATTGGTGGATTCGACGAAAACCCAATTCCATCTTGGAAGTGGATTCACATGGAGTTCACATTTGCACTTCATTGGCAATTTGGAGAAGAAGATTGAGCTTCAAGGACATATCTATTTTTGCAGATTTGGAGAAGACAGCCTAGGGCCAAAATTGTGTGATTTGTGGCCAAAAACAATTTTGAAGATTGAAGATATATTCAGATTTTCATATCAGCTTGGGAGCACCACTTTTTGGAGGATTTTGAGCAAAGTTTCTTGCTAGGATTTAACCCTAGAGTGAGCGCCAACTTCAAGGAGGGCGATTTCATGTTTTGGAATTATTTGTGGATCAAACACTAGCCGCCGCCCTTCCATTGCATGCCACTTTCCATCTGCTAGGAGAGCCGCCTATCTTGGAGGGTTTGAGGAGGATACATGGTTCATTTTGGAGTTCATGGATGCATGATCAAGTGCCAAACCAAGTTCGCCCATCTAGGATCTGCAAACAAGGCACCATTTTCCATCATTTTTTGTATGTATGAGCCTTTATTTCTCAATGTAAAGGTCTGATTTGTAACACCAGAGATTTGGGCTATGTTTGGGCATGTTTGAGCCTATAAACTTGATGTAATTTCAATTCCAAATAATCTGATTTGTAGCAGCAGACATTTATATTCAGAAATCAGAATTATATGTCATTTGTTTTGCATTTGGATGGTCATATTCTGTGGTAGAATTCATGGTGGATGTTATCTTTACAAGGGTACATAATTGGCATGTTTATTTGAGCAATTGGCATACATTTGTTCGCTGTCCAAAACCATTTAAAATTCAGAAACAGAAAATCAGATTTCAGACCTAGGGTTTGGAAAAATAAAAATCAGAAATTTAGGGCAGATCTGATTAGGGATCTTACACTTTCGGAGAGCAAACAAGAGTTGTAAATAATAGACATTACAGCTTGGGATTATTGTTTAATTCCTAGGATGGAAATTTCAATTTGTTTTCAAGCATCAAATGCAGGCGATTCTTTCTAGCTCAAAGAAATATAAAAATATCAATTTTAGGTTAACTATGATGAAAAATATAAGGTCTTCTTCTTGCAAGAATCTTCTAGATTAGAGTCCATAGATTGTTTAAGTTATAATGTTTCAGAGTTTCCTATTAGCACAATATCAATCTTCTGTAAAATTCACTATGCAAAAACTTAGCTAACAGAGTTTTGAAATTTCTCTTATTGACGAATAGAGTAGTTGGAAATTCCATGAAAAATAGATAATATAAATAAACGATGAATGCAATGTCTGCGTTAACTTCTCGATAAAGCAGACATATCAATATTCTATCGTATAGTTTTAGGTTTTCCAGATTAAAACCTTAACATCTGTAAACATATAAATATTTTACCGTACAAGTTTAGGGTTTTAAGATTAAAACTGTAATATACGTAAGAAGAACACATTAATACAGCTTGAATGCACATTAACTCACCATTTTTAGGAAGTCTATAAGTTACTTCAAAATGGCTGCCAATCTGTGCAATGAAAGAATCGTGGTGCAGATAACATGCGTGGCAAGTGACTTGGGTTGCAAGTAGAGACTTTGCAGATAACGTTCTTGCCCGTTTGATAAAAATACAGATTTTTTAAAAGACGTGAATTTGCACGGAAATAAAAGTGTTCGGTTTAATAATGCTTCGGGCGCCAAAGAATTCCCTATATATATTATATTTTATATTTTATATAATATTATTGGTATAGTGATTATATTAACTGTTTTCATAATTAATAATCTCAATATAAATATATTAACTATTATAATTATTATAATGAATTTAATATTATATTTGATATAATATTAAAAATATATATTAAAATTATTAATAAATATTATTATATTTATTATAAATATTATATAATTTATAAATATGAATGAGATATTAAATAATATTAAATTGTAAAGAAAAAAAAAATTCGGATGGAGGCGATAAAGGCAGAGCAGGTGAAGGAGAAAGCCAGCGAGGGAGGCAAGGGCGAAGAAGATGAAGCACTAAAAATCTTGTTGCTGGAGGCATAAGCAAGGCAGGATGAACCTAGCAAGACCTGGATTGCGGTTGGTAATGTTAATCTACATATTTCGAATGATATCCCGGTTGTTAATGTCCCTGACGAGCTTCTGAACTACAAGGTGGAAAAACTAAAAAAGAATGCGGTAATTACAAAATTCATTAGAATTTGTCCTCCTAGGAAAAAAATCAAGGAATGGATCGATCGAAAATGGCTAGGGGTGAAAGTCAAAGTGTGTTTCCTTGCCCTAGGGTTTCTACATATCGTGTTTCAATCGAAGTTTAAGAGGGACAACATACTGAAGGGAGGGTCGTGGTTTATGGGGAACTCGGGGCTTTACATTAGGGCTTGGACGCCTGGATTTGATCCACATAAAGAATTGATTCAAAAAGCACATGTCTGGATTAGAATGTATAAGATGCCTCAGGAGCTTTGGACGGAGGAGATCTTTAGGCTTATTGGTAATGCATTGGGGACTTACATCTCTTACTCAGAAGCATCGCAGCAAGGTAAATTGGCTTCTTA
Organism: Cunninghamia lanceolata; assembly: GCA_027924645.1. Lineage (NCBI taxonomy): Eukaryota > Viridiplantae > Streptophyta > Pinopsida > Cupressales > Cupressaceae > Cunninghamia > Cunninghamia lanceolata. The sequence continues at coordinate 14,575,278 of BSBN01000822.1, read as the reverse complement.
TGCAAGAATTTGTGTATAATTAGATTTAAGTCAACCACTCAAGCATTCCATCAAGTTGTCCTCGGCAATTGGTTTGTGGCATCAAGAGTTAGACTACGAATGCCTTCTGATTAGATGCTTCAAGTGCTGGAAGATAGGGCACCTAGCAAGATCTTGCGAAAAATCTAAGTTGGAGAAAGACAAAGTCTCTGAAGAAGATAAAGGCAAACTCGTGTTGGGAGATCTTTCGAAGTCTCCCTTCAACCAGATCCAAGCCCCGGGAGATCAGGGAGATCCTACGAATAAAAATGTAGATAAGGAAATTCTGATGCCTCTAGCTAAGCCCTTTGAGGAAGACAATTCCATTAAGAACGGGGTTCTTATAGAGTCCAACAGTGCTCGGTCACAAGGACCTAATCTAGAGATAGAAAGCAAGTTGAATTCAGAGAACCGTGGTGGGGTAGAGATCTCAGACGAAGAAGTGGACTCAGAGGATAAGGAAAATGAGTGGAAAATCCAAACCAGAAGTGGGAAGAGAGGAAAACAAAATATTTTAATGGACACAGGCGGACCTTCTGTTAGAGGCAGGAAGACGGATGCTAGATAGGCAAAAAATGTTGCCTTGGTCAAGATTGGGAAGGGGAGTCGAGAAACAATGAATAAATTTGTGAAGAAAGGAGGCGAGCACTCCCTACCCCCCCCATAAGAAATGAAGATTATTAGTTGGAATGTCTGAGGTCTGAATGGCCCGGATAAGCACCATTTGGTCAAATGGCTGATAGAAAAAGAAGCTCCTGATGTGTGTATATTACAAGAAACTAAGCTGAGGAAGGAAGAAATGATCAATTTATTAAATAGAATCTAGAAATTGGTGGAAGGTTGTGTGATTGGAGCAGTTGGTACGGCGGACAGAATGGTGACTGCTTGGAATAAATCTAGGTTTGCAAAAACAGAGATCTCAGGAGATGATAATCAAATCGCGGTGGAGATAAGACATGTGCAGGTCGCAGAAAGATTTTTGATCACGAATGTCCATGGGCCAAACTCTGAAGGTGATAGGATTAAGTGTTGGAACCGTTTGGTTGACTTTAGGGCCTTGCATTTGGAGGAGAACTGGATAGTTGGAGGAGATTTCAATGCCATTTTAGCCCCGGAGGACAAAAAAGGAGGTAGGGTTACAGGAAGCTTGGGTTTAATTGGCTTTAGAAAGTTTTGTGAAGAACTTTCTCTGGTAGATATCCAGCCTAAAGAAGGGTCAAATAGAATAATTGGGGAAGACAATATCTTGTGTAGAATGGATAGATTCTTAATTAATTCAAAGTGGATCTTGAAGTTGGGTAGCTTCTTCTCAAAGGTGTGCAATTTTGGAGGCTCTGATCACTAGCCTATAAGGTTGGTTAGGTCGGTTGGTCAGAAGTCGAAAGGTATTCCTTTTAAGATGGAAGCTTTTTAGTACGAGCATCGTAGTTTTTGTGAAGCTTTGGAGGGGTGGTGGCAAAAGGAATTCAAAGGGAATAAGAGATTTATCATTCATAAAAAGCTCCTAGAGGTACATAAACAAGCCAAGGATTGGAATAGGAATGTGATGGGTAATCTTTTTGCTGCAAAAATCAAAGTGGAAGAGGACTTGGCCAATGCCAAACAAGATCTTGCAAACTCGGGATTCTTGCCACCGCCAAGGATAAGGAAAAAGATAAGTTGGATGAGCTGAACAAGATCCTACGCATGGAGGAATTGTTTTGGCTTCAAAAATCTAGGGTCAAGTGGCTGAAGGAAGGGGATAATAATACAAAGTTCTTCACATGTCCATTGTTGTCAGGAGGAATCACAATAAGATTCTAAAAATTGAGGTGCCAGGTGGTTCAACTATCGAAGACATAGAAGCAATTAGAGAAGAAGGAAGGAACTTCTTCCAAAGAATGTTAGGTGCTTCAGACGAAGTCAATCTTGAAGCTCAAACTCAATTTCTGGCGAACATTCCAACTCTGGTAAGTGAGGAAATGAACGAGAAGCTGATGGTGTTGTTCTCCAAGGAAGAAGTCAAATCAGTTGTCTTCTCTCTAGGAGTTATTAAGGCTCCTGGGCCTGATGGGTATCAAGTTGGGTTCTTCCAAAAGTTTTGGGATCTTGTGGAAGATGATGTCTGGCAAGCAACGGAAGAATGCAGATTAAGGAGATCAATGATGAGTGCTTGGAACATGATGCATATCACCCTTATCCCTAAGGTAAAGAGCCCTAAATACTTTGATGGGTACAGGCCCATTTCTCTTTGCAATTCAATTTACAAAATAGTTTCTAACGCGATGGCAACTAGGCTTAAACTATGTTTGGAAAGTTTTATCACCGAAGAACAAAGTGGCTTCTTGAAGGGAAGGCAGATCTTAGACGGTGTTGTTCTGGCTCATGAAATGGTTCACTCCATAAAAAGCAAAAAGAAGGAAGGTATGGTTATTAAATTGGATATGAATAAGGCGTATGACAGGGTGTCATGGGCCTTTTTGTTAGAAGTTATGAAGAAATTAGGGTTTGGAGAGGGCTGGTGTAGTTGGATTCTTAGTTGCGTGTCTTCAGTTTAATATGCAGTCTTGATCAATGGTAGAGCGATTGAATTTTTCTAGGCAAAGAGAGGGCTGAGACAGGGGGATCCCCTATCGCCTTTCCTCTTCTTGATTGTAGCGGAAGCTTTGCGTTATGCTTTGAGGAAAGTAAAGGATGAAGGCAAAATCAAGGGGTTACAGGTTTCAAGTGGATGTTCCAATCTCACTCATTTACAATTCATGGATGACACCTTACTCTTTGGCGAAGTCTTAGTCCAGGAAGCCTCTAGGATGAAGGTAATCCTTTCAGATTATGAGAAGGCAGCAGGTCAGAAGGTCAATCAAAATAAATCTTGTATCTTTTTTCTTAAAGAGAACTATCCAAATGCTTTAGAAATTCAAAGAATCTTAGGGTAAGAAGTTGGACTTCTCCCAAGTAATTATTTAGGCCTACCTTTGGTCAATAGTAGGGCATCTGAGGAAGAATGGAGAAAGGTAGTGGACAAGGGTCAAGGTAATCTTGCCTCTTGGAAAGGTAAATGGTTGACTATGGCAAGTAGAATCACCTTGATCAAGGCTTCCTTAGCGGCAGTTCCTATTTATACTATGTCAGTGTTTAAGATCCCTAGCAAGATAGTAAAACCTTGGAGAAAACACAGAGAATTTTCCTTTGGAGGGTCTTAGAAGATAAGTTCAAATATAATCTGGTTAATTGGGAAGAGGCTTGCAAGCCTAAGAATTCAGGTGGTTTAGGTTTTCAAAGCCTCAAGGATATGAATAGGGCCCTGGGAGAGAAACTGGGTTGGAGAGTATATGAGGAGAGGGATAGGTCATGGAGCAAAGTTATCCAAGCTAAATATCTTCAAAACCAAGTGGAGAATCTTTTTTATGAGGGTTTTGTCTTGCCTTGTGGGTCAAGTATTTGGAATTTCTTCAGAATCAGCTCTAAAATTCCTGTGCCTGACTTAGTTTGGCAAGTTGGGCTAGGGTCAAAGGTCAGGTTTTGGAGGGATCCACGGGTTGAGGGTAAACCTTTGATATCAAATCTAGAGTTTGTCAGCTTGGTTGCATTGGTTGAGCCTCATATGGGACTTTGGGCTAGAGATTATAAGAAAAAAGGTGGATGGAAGATGGGCTTGGAAGACTCCAGAAGGGCTGGAAGCGGATTTCCTGAGGATCTAGAAGGTTATTCTTACTCTCATTAGTAAGATTCCTTTCTTGGAGGAGGAGGATAAACGGAGGTGGCAGTTCAGTGGGGATGGTAAGGCAATAGTAAGGGAAGTATATAACAAATATTTATGTAGAGGACCCCAAGTGGATCCCTTGGTTGTAGCCCGAATCTGGTGCAAACAAGGGTTGCCGAAGGCTAGAGCCTTCCTCTGGATTGCATGGAAAAATAGAGCTCTTACTTGGGACAAACTTGTGAAGTTTGGAAAATCTGGCCCTTCTTGGTGCCCCCTATGCAATGAAGCTGGTGAGGATGGTAATCACCTTTTTCTCTCGTGCAGCTATGTTCAAGAGCTCTGGGGTAGGTTTCTTGGTTGATGGAAGCTTAGCTAGGCAACTCCTAAGGATGTGAAGACGTTGCTGGAGAGATGGGATCTCAAGATTAAAAGCAAAGGTCTTAGGATGTTATGGGATATTTTTTCAACTCTCGTGATATGGAATGTGTGGTTGGAGCGTAATAGAAGAGTCTTTAGTGATCAGGAACGAAGTGTTGATATAGTATGGGATCAACTTGAAAGTATCATAGGTGAGTTAGGTGAAATTTGGAAAGGTAAAGATTGGCAAGTAAGAGAAGAGGAAAGGGGTTGGGTGAACGAGTGGCCGAGGTTTAGATGGCTGGGCTCCCAGGGTACTCAGAGGCTCAAAGATCAAGGTGAACAGGCAGTTAGATGGACTCCCCCAACTGTTGGTTGGATTAAACTAAATTTTGATGGTGCGGCCTGAGTTAATCCTAGTGTGGCAAGTGGTGGAGGGATATTCAGAGATGAGAAAGGGCAGTTGCTGGGGTATTTCTCTTTGTCCTTAGGAGAGGACACCAATAATATAGGTAAAGCCAGTGCACTTCAGGAAGGGCTTAGGATTGCCTTAGATAAAGGATGGACCAATTTATGGATTGAAGGAGACTCGAAGTTGGTAATTGATCTTCTAGACAAAAAGGGTTTGAGAAACTGGAGATTAGAGCAGGTTGTGGTTGAGATCAGGAATTTGTTAAAGGGTTTCTCCAGCTTCAAAAAGTCTCATATAAAGAGGAAAGGCAATATGGCAGCAGATTGGGCTGCCAATCAAGGTATTGATGCAAAGGATAGCAACAAGGTTGGTGATGGTAAGCTCAAGATCTCTTACCCTTGTGATCTCCTTAGATTGATTCAATTTGATATTAAGGAACATCCGCCTAATAAGGGGCTAGCACGTTAGATAGCCAGGTGGTGACACATAAGCAGTGATTGGAGGGCTCGACAGAGGATTGAATTCCTTTGTCAGATTCTTGATTTCAGACCAGCTGGACAGTTCCTGGGAAGTTAAGTGCGAGAGGTGCTTGGTAAGATTTCTAAAAAAAAGATTCCAAAGATTTTGTATAGATTGAAGTGTGCACCGATGTAGAAGAATTAACAGTTCTCATCATTTCTCAACGAGGTGTGTGTAGGAAGACATCTAGATCTTCAGACTTTGCATTTCATGCCTTCTCGGGTCACATTATGTGGAGCATATATTGGGTTTCATTATGTGGAGCAAACAAGAGAGCAATATGTCTAGTGGTGCTTCAGGTAGTGGGGGGTCAATGGGAGCTGGTAAGGCCAAAGAGTCGGCCTCTCCTCCTCCTCTGTGGCAAAGGCAAATTCCTAGACGAGTGGCAAACAAGACTGTGGGTGGTGTGATGAAATGCAAGGCCAAACCTCGTAAGCAGAAGGCTAAGTTTTTGGAGAGGAGGCATTGGCCGATGTCATTTTTGCTATGGGTTCTAAGATAAAACATCCCTTTCTCTGGAAATGGGTTAGCAGGATTCTTTCCTTGGCCAAAGTGGTGGACGGGGAGGAAGGTGGAAAGATGAGAGAAGCAGTGGTGAATTTTCTTCTGGACCTTGGTACATCTTGTGGCAGATGGAATGTGGTTGGGGCGGCTAGGTCCCTCACCCTAGCCATGATGTCCTCCGTAGTAGCCTCTTCCATTTTATTTCATGAGGACATGGCAGAGATATCCTATGAGGCAGAGATAAACCACGAGGACCTAGTAGATCATATGCATGATCTCTTGCTAGGGCAAGTCCAGCTGAGGAAGATTATGGAGCAGCTTGCTGACAAGGTGGGAGTCGAAATTGAAGACAAAGAAAAGGCAAACTATAGATGCAACTGCTACCAGGATACTGCCTTTGTGGACCTTACAAGTCAAGAAGGAAGCTAGGAGGTTTTAGTATGTTTGTGTTAGTTTGTTAGTTGTTTTTTGATAGTTTGGGGATGGCCTTGTAATTTGCCTCCCTCTCGACATGTATAAACTCTCTATGTTTTAGTTTCTTTGACATACTCAGACTATGTGGGCTTGCCCAGAATTTGAAAGGGTCCCTAGTCCCCAACCAGGGTATTTACAACAAAAATAAATAAATATGAATGAGATAAATAATTAATAATTAATATATTATTAAGTAATTATTAATAATATATCAAATTAAAAACAAATAGTTGCAAAAGCATTAAATTTCTCCACTCACTTCTAACAGCAAAAAAAAATACAAAACCCTACTATTGTGACAAGAAGAGTAAAAAATCTTTTTTTAACTTATTAATACTTTTCAATAAGTGAAGGGCAGGGGCCTGGCTCAGTTGGCAAGAGTTTCTGGTGGTAGGCATGAGGTCATGAGGTCCAATCTCCCCCCTGCCCACTTGATATTGTACCCGGTTCAAAAATCCCCATTAATGGAAAAAATAAATATAAAAGTGAAATCATAATTTCATTGGTAATTATTTTTTAAAATAATTGTATGTTTAGTTTTTTTTTAAGATATAAATTGTAGGTAATTGATTTTAAAATATAATTAATAATTATGATTTTGATTTTGATCACAATAGAATGTTTTTGTCATTTTAGACCATATTTTACAACTTTAAAATTTATTAGGCCCTATAACTTGACTTGCTAAATTCATATTATAGGGTAATAAAATATAATTTTTTTATTTATAATATATATTATTTTATAATAATTTGTTATATAAATATAAATGATGTTTTCTTTTACAATGTTTATCTTAAACATTTTTAAAATTAATATAGAAATATATTAAATTAGAATATTTTCAAAGATAACTGTAAATGATGTTTTAGAATCTTCAATGAATTTTAAAAATCAATTTAGAAACAAATCTTTGCTTTGTTTTATTGTTTTTTATTTTTAAAAATTAATTTAAAAACAAATCTTTGCTTTGTTTATACTTGTTATTTATTATTATTTTTTTTATTTTTAAAAATTAATTTAGAAACAAATCTTTTGCTTTCTCTATATTGTTAATATGTTATTCATTGTTTATTATATATGGAATAAGTACAATTAACTTTGCAAATTACTTATAGAGATTAAGAAGAGTTGCAATTAAGAGTTGATTTACAATTGTAGGGATTAAAAAGAATTGTTGCTACTTCCTCCATTTGCATTCAATTCACCAAGGTCGCCTTTTTATCAACTCTTTGATGGTCTTACTTAGACCATGTTCCTATACAGCTATTAGTTTCTAGCTTTATGGCATGTTTTTGTCTTGGTTTGGTGAGATGGCCTGTTTCTAGCAATACATTGATTGTTCTTTATTTTACCGTGACAACATCAAATTTTAATGATCAGCTTTAAGAATCCTCTGTAGCCAAGGGAAGATTAATACAGTTCTAAATGTCAAGGTGAACCGCTTGAAACAATTGATCTCCATGAAGTTTCTCCAAAGGAAGAGATCTTGTTGTTTGTAGTTTTGTTTGTGAGTCTATTACTGTGTTGTTGCTTGGTGCTCTTTTTTGCATTCTTTAGACTATTTTTTTGTAACCTGCATTCTTTCAATATAAAAAAAATCACTCAACATTTTTTTGACAAGTTATAGTTTTCTTAAAAACCTCAATTGAAAGGAAGTTAAATGACCAAAGCGTAATAAATTTTTTATATGATAGGCAGGGGTGACCGTCAAATTCCAGGCCTACTAGGTACTAATAATATTGAAGAACCTTTTTTTTGGGGGGGGGAGTTAAAAATAAAACTTTATTCGAGGAAAAATAATTACAAATACACCGCAAGGAGTTCCAGATGACAATCGTCATCTAGACATACTCTAAAAAAAGGACCTAGTGTGGGCACTTGCAAAACCACCTCAAATTATAGTCATTCAAGCAAGCACCACAATTAAGAGTACAACCCTTCCTATCCAACCAACCAGTCCTAAACTTCTTGATCTTCATGGAGAATCTGGAGCAGCTATTGAACCTTATTCCAATCTAAGTGTCCCCAATCCACAACATGTCACATACCCATTTCCTCATAGGCCCACTTGGCCAGACAATCACCCACTTTGTTTCATTCCCTGGGAGCATGAACAAAGGAAATGGAATCAAAGCTTGAGGTAAGAGAAAGGATTTGCTTAGCAATCAACACCAACCTCCAGGAGGAATCCTAAAAAAAAATTATTAAGTAGAGAAACCAGGATCATAGAATATGATTCATAAACAACCTTTCTCCAACCCAACTTACAAGCTTTCTCCAAAGCCCTTAGCATTGCCCACGCCTCCATCTGATTATTGGAGTGCACACCCATATAAGTGGAGAAGATGAACTGAACAGATCCACTATTGTCTCAACCAACTCCCCCAATCCCAGTCGCATCTAGGTTGCCACAAGCAGAACCATCAGAATTAATCTTATAAAAACCTTTCAAGGGGGACTCCACTTACCTGATTTGTTCACCTTTCTAGAAGGTTGCAATCCATGTCCAAGATAAACATGTAAAGTCGCGAGGAGAGAAAGCTCTAGAAGATTTGCTATATAAGTATCTGAAGAAGAAAGAGGATCGTCAAGATTAAACTTGGCCTCAATAGTCTCCTTGAGCATACATTTAACCTTATGCCAAGCCTACAGGACCACACTTCGACACTCCTGGAATATACAACAATTTCATTCTAGCCAAATTTGCCAAATGACAAAGGAGGGACCAAAGTCCCAAGCTACCACAAGGAAAAAAGTAGAGGCCAGAGGGTGACCCATATGATCCCAAAACTCAAGCAAAGAAGTGGCTTGAGAAAAAATCTCTTCCATAACTTCCACCAAAGACCCCAAATTTCCACAGAGAAAGGGCACTGAAAGAAAAGATGATTGGTACTTTCCTCACTGCAACCACAAAGAAACAAATGGATGGACCATAAAAACCTCTTTTCCTAATATTTTCCCAAGTAAGGCATTTGTTCTGACTCAAAAGCCACAAGAATAGGTTACACTTAGGCCAGTTGAATTTGTTCCAAATTCGTCTCCACCTAGGAAATTCTCTAAGGTCCCTTTGTTGCTACTCTAATGAGGTGTAGCCCAGGGCCACAAAATAGACACCTTTAAAATCATGTCCCCAGACAAGCATATCACTGTCCTTTGAAGAACAACAAGACTGTAATATTGAAGAACTTTTAATTTAAAAGCATTAAATTAATTAAATACATTTATATCCATCTTTATTGAATATATAAATAATATTGTAGAAACTAATTAATGTCATTTATATTTCATTTACTATTTTTTATTTAATTTTTTATACACATAATAATACATTAAAACCAATTTTAAAGATAAATCTTCATTTTATATAAAACGTTTTAAATAATTGAAGAAAGGAAACACCTATTCATTTATAAAAATTATAAAAATCTTATATTATATATTTTTAATCGGTAAATTGTAGACTAGGGGTCTACTCCCTTTTATATTAAAATTAACCGAAATATTAACATAGTTTGAATGTCTAGCAAGAGAACCACCAACACAACTATAAAACAGGGCCAAAACAAAATCCCTAAAACCACCTATCTACACCTATTACAGTCATATGTCTATATACATTTCTTGCATATGTGAATAAAACTATAACTATATATCTATATAGACTAACCACCAACCCCGACAGTGCTCCACCTCACTCATTTGCATCTGCTGCATAGTATTGCTCCAAAATCTCTTGCATCCATTCATCTTCAACATCGAGCCCAGTTAACTTCTTGAGGAAGGATATACCTCTTGCCGCTTGAAGTCTGCGCCCCAATCTTAGCCTCTCCAGCTTCCATCATGAACGACCACCAGGTGACTGCATCTCTTGCATAGTTGACCCTATGAAATTCTCCTAGGAGTGGGATGTCGAGACCATAGCAAGTAATTCCCACAACATCCTTCCATCCCCCATGAAATTTGGCCTCCACATACGCCTCCATAAACATCTAAATCATTATTTTATCTTCATTCAAGTCCAACAACACCGCTAAAAACATTGATGCCAAGTCTGTATTCACCCTATACCTATTCATATTTACCATATATTCTTCCCCAAGAATCCATTCAATCGTGAATAACACAATGTTGCCCTTCAGCTTGAACATCTGCTTCATCCTTTTATCAAAGATATGCCATAGGAATGACATTTTCCTTTTGCTACAGACCAACTGAATTGGTGTGTCCATCATTGCCAGAGGGGAGTTCAAAGATAGTTTCCACCAAGACCTATGCATTACTACCCAAATCAAGTCTCTACCAAAGATAAAAACCTCTCACATGCCTTGCCAACTCCATCACTCCACGAGGACAAGACAAACTATCAGGTTGATGGGCTGGCTAAATCATTAGGCTTCACCTCCCATATCAATGCATGTGGTGAAATAATGGCCAAGTTGGCTAGCGCATCCGCGTCTCCGTTCCCCTCCCTATACACGTGGTTCACAACCACACTCCCAAAGCTATCTAACAAATGTAAGGCCTCCCTCAAAAGAATATTAAGTTTCCAATTTGAAATCTCCTCTTTCCTAATCGCATTGATAATGATTAAGGAATCACCCTCGACTTCCACCCTCGAAACTTTGAGTTGGTGACACAAGTTGAGACCCAAGATGAGAGCTTGAAGCTCAGCTTCATTACTAGATCCATGCACTAGCTTCTTAGATGCCTTGCCAATGATCTCCCCCTTCTAATTGTGAATCAAACAACTAGCTCAAGACTCTCTGGGATTGCCCTTCGAAGCTCCATCAAAGTTTAACTTAACACAACCCTTCATTGGCAGAGTCCACCTGGTCTCACTTCTTTTCTTGAGGGTGTCAACACCACCAACCCCATTATAAGGGTTATCTTATCTTATATTAATTTGAATAATTATATTGTATTATATTCATTTATAATTAGTTTATATATTGAGAAAACAAAAGCAAGTATATTTTTTAAAAAAATTACATAATTTCATAATTTTTTGGTATATTATTTATAAATTCTTGTTAGGGCTCAATGTGCAATACAATAGTACTCCTTGAGAGAAGATCTTATATTTTAAAAATATATCTAGAAAGTTCATAATTAAGAACAAAGGCAAAAAAAATCATTAATTAGGCTAACCCATTAGGTAAGATACGAAAAATCAAGTATGCAAAAGACAAAGGATGAAATAAATTTATTACAAAATTCAAGAGAACAATGAAGAGATCTTAGATGAGAAAGATTATGTGATGTTGGATTTGGATTCTAAGATGATCTAGAAAATTTATTGGAAGATCCCATGCAAAATGAAGGAAACTTTGTTGAGGAGATAGAATGTTAGGTGGAAAATGGAGGAGAGAATGATAATAAGGAAATTAACTAGGATCAAATAGTGAGAAAGAGGAGTTTGACCTAGGTGAAGAGACAAAAAATTAACACTTTAATTTTAGAGTTTTATTTATCATGTAACATTTGCTAGTAAATAGCCAAATTATGACAATTACCCATAATGAATTCCAATTACTTCTAACAACATAATCAAGCATGAACAACATATATAAGCTAAAATGGACACAAAAGTGTAATAAGGAATTTGTAGGGGATGAAAATTATGTTATTACAACTCCTTCCTTCTTTATTTTCCCTATTTGTTCCCCTGGAGAATTAGTTATTTCCACTATTGTTGGAGGGTCTAGACCCTTTCACTTTTTTCATCCCTTGGGACTTTCTCCTTCTTCTTACATACTTTCTTCTTTGCTTCTTTTTGTATTTTCTTATTCATAAATTCATTGTATGTCCCAAATATTTTTGTACTTGGGCCCTTGGGGAGGGCAAGTAGACTATTTGCTAGATAAGTATCTGAAGAACAAAGAGGATCCTCAAGATTAATCTTGGTCTCAATAGTCTCCTCGAGCATACATTTAACCTTATGCTAGACCATAGGATCACACTTCGACACTCCTGGAATATACAACGATTTCGTTCTAGCCAAATTTGTCAAATGACAAAGGAGGGACCAAACTCCCAAGCTGCCACAAGGAAAAAAGGAGAGGTTGGAGGGTGACCCATATGATCACAAAACTCAAGCAAAGAAGTGGCTTGAAAAAAAGTTCTCTTCCATAACTTCCACCAAAGACTCCAAATTTCCACAGAGAAAGGGCACTGAAAGAAAAGATGATTGGTACTTTCCTCACTACAACCACAAAGAAAACAAATGGATGGACCATAAAAACCTCGTTTCCTGATATTTTCCCAAGTACGGCATTTGTTCTAACTCAAAAGCCACAAGAACAGGTTACACTTAGGCCAGTTGAATTTGTTCCAAATTTGTCTCCATCGAGGAAATTCTCTAAGGTCCCTTTGTTGCTACTCTAATGAGGTGTAGCCCAGGGCCACATAATAGACACCTTTAGAAACATGTCCCTAGACAAGCATATCCCTGTGAAGAACAACAAAGTCATAATATTGAAAAACTTTTAATTTAAAAGAGTTAAAATAATTAAATACATTTATATCCATCTTTATTGAATATATAAACAATATTATAGAAACCAGTTAATGTCATTTATATTTCATTTACTATTATTTATTTATTTATTTATACACATAACAATACATTAAAATCAATTTTAAAGATAAATCTTCAATTTATATAAAACATTTTAAATAATCAAAGAAAGGAAACACCTATTCATTTTATAAAAATTATAAAAATCTTATATTATATTAATTTGAATAATTGTACTGTATTATATTCATTTATAATATTTTTAAAATATCATATTAATTTGAATAATGTTAAAAATCTTCTTTTATTATTATTAATTATTATATTTTTACAATTTAAAAAAATAAAAATTATTAAAAAATCTTTAAAATGATTTTAATAAAAAAACTAATTTATCTATCAAAAAATACCAATGCATACATATATAGAGAGAATAAACACATGTACATATTTTCTATAAAAAATACATAAATTCTTTAAATATTTTTTGGTATAAAATATACATATTTTAGTTTATATATTGAGAAAACAAAGGCAAATATTATTTTTTCAAAAAAATTACATAGTTTCATAATCTTTTGGTATGTTATTTATAAATTCTTGTTTGGGCTCAATGTGCAATACAATAGTACTCTTTGAGAGAAGGTCTTGTATTTTAAAAATATATCTAGAAAGTTCATAATTAAGAACAAAGGCAGGGAAAACATTATTAACTAGGCTAAACCATTAGGTAAGATACAAAAAATCAAGAATGCAAAAGACAAAGGATGAAATAAATTTATTGTAAAATTTGATAGAACAATGAAGAGATCTTAGATGAGAAAGATTATGTGATGTTGGATTTGGCTTCTGAGATGATCTAGAAAATTTATTGGAAGATCCCATGAAGAATGAAGGGAACTTTGTTAAGGAGATAGAATACTAGGTGGAAAATGTAGGAGAGAATGATAATGAGGAAATTAACTAGGATCAAATAGTGGGAAAAAGGAGTTTGACCTAGGTGAAGAGACAAAAAATTAACACTTTAATTTAAGAGTTTTATTTATCATGTAAATAGCCAAATTATGACAATTACCCATAATGAATTCCAATTACTTCTAACATTATAATCTAGCATGAACAACATATATAAGATAAAATGGACACAAAAGTGCAATAAGGAATTTGTAGGGGATGAAAATTATGTTATCACAACTCTGTCATGTCCTTACATTTACGATCGAATCAATAAAGATTAAATATATTAAAAGAATAAATTAAATATACAAATATAATTTAAATATAAATATAATATATTATTATTATTATATAACATAAGTATCACTATAAATATAAATATTAATTAAATATTATGATTATAAATATATATAATATAAATATTAAAAATAATAATTATTCTACAATAATATAAATATTGTTATCAAATATTATATATAAGATTGAAATATCAACATATGATATCGCTTATGTATTAAGAATAGAGATTATCAAAGGAACTACGAATTGGAAAGTTGAGGGATGAGTAAGCACTGATGTGGCAGATAAGACAAAAAGATATAAGACAAGGCAATTTTACCAGGCGTCGATCCTCCTATAATCGGCGATCTCCTAAATGATAACCATCTCCAAACTAATGATTACTTGCTTATTAATCGATGACATCAGCAAATAAACAAGGATGATTAAAGCCATGAATTCATAGAGTGCTCAACAGTTAATAATATGATGTGATTAGTAAAAGAGGTGTCTCTTCCTAAAGGGTGGACTCCTTGGGAGACGCAACCATTGACAATCCTCTTAATCGTATAAGAGAGATTGATGGAGGCAGCTCTAAGGCATCAAGCAACTCAAAAAATAATCAATCAATTAGCAACAAGTCTGAACATCCAGCAATCTAAAACAATCGATCAGTTCTGTAGTTACTAACAGAACAACAAGCATAAATCAATAAAGATCTACACAAAAGGAACCAACAAATGCTCTCTAGATTCCTTAGTGTCTTTCCCAAATATGGGGAGTTTGGTCTAGTTTTGGTTTAGAGAGGTAGTTTTTTTCTAATTTAGCTTTATGTTTTATTGGTTCTTCTCTACCTTCCTTTTTCTTGTTCTTTTGTTTTGATTTATAATCTTTAGGTCCTACCTTCCTTGGTTCTCTCTTACTTTTAATAGCTTCCTATTACCTCATAATCTTCCTCTCTCTACCCTTATCTCTAGGTATCTCAATTTCAAATAAATCTTCTCCTAAGATTTCTTTGCACACACTAGCAATTTCACTCTCAATTTCTCTTCTTACTCTTTCCTCTTCCTCCTTCTATAAGGTATCACTATGTATCTCCTTCTTAGATACTCTTCTTTGTTTATTTTGCATGGGGGTTGTTGGTGCCTGAATTTACTGGCAGTTTTTAAGCATTTTTCATGCAGGGACCTTCCCTAAAATCCAAAAATTTTTAAGTATTGGGGCCCCTCAGCATTCTTCAGCATCTACATCATAGTTCTTGAGGTGGTGGTCTTCATGTTTTCTCCATCGGAATGAGTTTGTATATGTCTTGGCGATCATGATTGGTACCAATGGTGTGTTTTCTTCTATCGCTGTGACATGGGCCATCAAATGGACGGAGGAGTGTTCGCCCGATGGTGTTAGTCTTACCGACGAGGGTTTTGAAGGTTATCGGAGTGGTCGGCGTCATCGACATAGGTTTGAGGTGTTGCTCTGATGGTGTAAGTCACACCGACAGAGGTGGGAAACTGATGTGTTATCGGCAGGTGTTGTTATGTCGGCAAAGGAGTTTCGTGCTAGGCCGACGGTGTTGGTCTGGCCGACTTGGATGTGAGATGTGCCATCGGCATGACATAGACTGTCGGGTGAACGGGCAGATGTTGGACCGACTGTGGGAGGTTTGGTCAATGAGGTGTCATCGGCATGTGTCTTGCCGAAGGTGGTGTGCCATCGGGAGGATTCATGGCATCGGCGAGGGAATTTCATGTTGCTCCGACGATGTGTGTCTGGCCGATGGGAGCGAGGAGTTTGGCCATTGGGTTGACTTCGTGCTTGGTCTCGCCGAGGGAAGTGCTATCGCCATGACTTTGGCTATCGGGCGAGCCAGCGTGGGGTTCACCGATGGAGTGGTGTCTGGCCGATGGTGTCATTGGCTTGGTGTTTGGTATCAGGTGGACTGTGTTTGGTTTTGTCGATGAGATGTTCATCGGCGTATGTGGAATGGCCATCAGCGAGATTATTGAGGTCGGTGGGAGCTTTCATTGGTGTGCCGATGGTCTATGTCTTGGCGACAAGGGATTATGAAGTGGTCTTCGGCATGACCTATGTTGTCGGCAGGAGAATTAGTTGTTGAGCCGATAGTGGAGGTTTCGCCGACGAGGGTGTTTTGGTGGCCATCAGGGAGAGTTGGTCTATCGACCAAGGAAGCTTTTGGGCTGGCCAATAGACTATGTCTGGTAGACAGAGGCTTACGGAGGTGTCGTCGGTGAGACGATTGAGGTCGGCCAAAGGATTTTTAGATGCTTCGATGGAGGGAGTCATGCCGACGGGGGTGCAGAGTGTAGTTCGTGGACATCGGCCAGACTATTGATGTCGGGATGAGTTTTTGTGGAGTTGGCCGATGGTTCTTCTCTGGTCGATATGGAAGTTGTAGGCTTTCGGGAGGTGTCGTCGGCGAGACTTGATAGATCAGCAGGGGGATCTGGGAGTTGGCCGATGGCCTGGGTTGGCCGATGGGCTTTGGGAGAAGGAGCGTGTGTCGAGCGCGGCAAAACACTCGACACTTAGTATGCATGTGACTATGTTTTTAAAGTGATGGAGGGCTCTCTACGCTGTGCATGTGGGATTATTTTCCTACATATTTTGAACCTACGGTGAAGTGCGTTTTGGCGGGAGGCTTCCGTTTGAAAGTTGCAATGGTTTTCTCGGTGGCCCCGGGTGGTTGAGCCATCAATGGCGACAGTGCAGGGGTATGGGCGACGGTACAAGCGATTAAGATGCCTGATCGTGGATGAAGACTTTCAGATGGCGATCCAAAGCTCGAGATCCCCCCTGTCTGTCACATTTAATCTGTGAAGGCCATTTTCAAATGGAAGGAATGTATCTGGCGAATTTTTGACTTCTAGCCATGTAATTAATTGCTGAATGTACACGGTTCTGTATATAATGGTCTGGCTGTGTTACTTTTGAGGGGTTGGAGGTTTTTTGGGCTTTTGGCTCTGACTCTGAACATAAGGTGTTCACATTTTGAAAGGCATTTTTTGCTACAGACTCGGTCCTTAGTCTGGTGTACTAATCTATCTTGGATTGTAAATGATGATTTTCTCTGTGATGACCTTCTATGCAGATTGATTTTAAATGAAAAACACCTGTGTGTGTATTGTTTCTGATTGTCTCCTGTATGTCATTTGTTTTCCTTTCAAACAAGGTTGTCAAGGACTTCCAAGTTTTTCAGTGTATGCATACTGTGTGTCTGATTTATTGCGTCTGCTCAAGGAGTGGTTAAATACGCTTTTGATCAGATACAAAGGGAAATAGATTGCATCATAGGATCTGTTAAGCATGATCATTAATGATACTCTTTCTTGGACATGTTGCTGTCAGGTAGTGGCATTCTTCTCAAGTCCTCTGGATGTGAATTTATGTTGTCATGGGGAGACATTTACAGTCTTAGATATGACTCTGCTACCCAGATAAGGCACTGGTTTGGGAATTTGTCTGTTCAATGGGTCTAGGAAAGTCCCATCACTCCAAACACCATTTCAATCCATTTCATCACTTCCCCCTATTAGTTGTAGGATTAGGATTAGGAACCTCTGCATGCTCTCATACCTAACCAGACATTATGTCCAAGAATGTGCCAACCTTGTGATTTGTTACACAAATCTTGGTCCATACATGAGAGTATTCTGCCTGTTGCCGTCAAGTTAAATCCTTCTGTCATTGAGCTAGTCAAGGTTATACCTTTATCAAATAGGGACACCCCCCTTGGTGCGGCAGAACCAGAAGTGAAGGGGAGGAGCTCACGCAACCTCCTGTATTTAGTTGGCTGAATCTGCATGTGCATTAGAACTGGCAAACCCTAATGCTGATTCAGAAGAAAAACCAACAGGGGTGATGATTGATTTGAGGCTCGCTCATCTCCTTGTAGTGTCTCTTCATCATAGGGGATGCATTCCTGGTAACTCTTCATTAGTTAATAGATTATCTTTATTAGCACCCAAGTTATTTTCTTTTTCATCATTAGGACTATTTTCTCTAAACATCTCTAATGTTTCTCTGGCAAATTCCAGATTATTTTATAGTTTCTTCCATTTTGTTGCTTTCTCTCATAGATATTAATTTTTTTCACTTCTTCCCTTCTTTGCATTCCATCATACCCACTCACTTCAGTATTCCATAGGTCTATTCTAAGATTTAGGACACTCCTTTTAGAGATTACGATGATCAACTCCTCAAACCCATTATTTATTATAACCCTTAGATGACATCAATTAGAATTTTCATCAGCAATTAGCCCTTGTATTAACCAAGTTATAGGCTAAGCCCGACTGCTTCTAAGTCTCTCCCTTTCCACCACATCTACAATGTCTTTCATCTAAGGTAACAAGCTATCCATAGTTGTGGTGCCTCATATTCTTTCAATTGCTCTATCATTTTGGTTAGACATTTTGTAATGTCCCCTTTCTGGTGGAAACACTTAAACCTAAATCTACATTCAAAGTGATTCTCAAGGAGACATTAGAAACATTATAGATTAATAATTTTCGATGATAAGATCAAATAAGATCAATGATAATGTATTCACATCATTCCAAGGATTATTTATTTCCTAATTGTTACTTGCTATTGATAACTATTCTATAATACGTTCCATAATTCAATCATGCATATTTTCCTTATTACTCTTCCTCATAGAACTAGGCTTTGCATGTATAGGGCGCGCTGAAACCATCTCTTGACCCAGCCTACGAGAAACTATGTCCTAGCCTACGGGCCTTAATACGGATGGAATTACTCCGCCTCTCCCCACAATACCTAACATTCCTTTAAGGATGAAGCGATAGAGAAATATAGAAGTAATAACCTAAGTTCATCTTCCCATATCATTTTCCTTCTATTCCTTAACCATGGATGGGGAAATTATATGTCTAGGGCGCGTTGAACCCTCTCCAATGCGATTGGGAATGGAATTACTTTGCCTCTCCATAGCATCCTTGTCTAGGGCGCGTTAAACCCTCTCCAAACCATCATGATGGAATTACCCCGCCTCTCCCTAACAAGACCACCTCTCCCAAGGTTATAGGAAATAGAAGTGATGAGATGGTTATGCCATCAGTTATCATATTTCACATATATATATATATATATATATATATATATATATAATCTCACAAATCTCATACTTAATAATCATTAATAAACACATTCACTAATTCTTACTGCAAATTGAAGTACCTTTATATGGTATCCTTATAATTGCTCATCATTGTTAGATCTTGTATTTATACTTTTAAGGCAATTCCCTTTGAACTTCATATTCACATGGATTCCATATACTTGTGTAAAAATAATGACGTGATTTATGTATATATAGATCTATTCTTAATTATGAATACATAGTTATTTATATGAATATATTTCATATATATATATACACATAATTCTTATAACTTCCTATATGCATTATGTACTTAAACAATCAATGTTAAAAGTAATAATACATACCTTATATACTGTACCTTTATTTATTTTGGTGCAGACCAAACTATGATAATTCTTTGATTTAATTCTCTGCTGATTACATCTGCTGATCTTACTTTATTTGTTCAAGGCCTTTTTAAATCAGAACTCCCCCCCTCTTTTTAACTTCCATCTCACTTTTCTCTTATACCAAATTATTCTCCCAAAAGAAACGATTTCTTTTTAGAGACACTCCTTTCCAAGATGAATGGACATCTCTTTTAGTTATTACCTCTAATTTAGTTTTCAAGTATATAATAATCGCTGCCCTGCTGCCTTTTCATAACAGCCTGTGCCTCCTCTTTATGAATCGCCCCCTTAGGAATATTTATTGTATTTTTAATAAACAAACAAACTATCTAAGTATTAATTTATTCTTATATAAGTGATCGCTGTTTTATTTCTTATTTCATACATATATTAGTCATTGCTGAAAGTCAGCGATCAATATGAAAATCGCTGATTAGGTCTGATTAATGAAAGGTCCATACTTTGGGATCACATATATTTATTATATATTATATTAAATATTAATATTTATATTTTATATTTATATTTATAATTATATAAATATCATAGTATTATATTTTAATAATAATTATAATAATATTTAAACCTTTAATATTTATGTGTATACTTATAGTTGTTTTGTAGTTATATTTATTGTTTATGAATACTATAAATATATTATATTTTAATTATATTAAAAGTATTTATATAATAATATTATTTATATAATAATATTATTTGTAAAATATATATATTAAATAATATTATATATGACTAAACATCATATTTTATGAAAACGACTTTATCGTCTTTATCATAGCGTTTAAATCTTTAATTTAAACAATGTCTTAATATGGGGACATGACACATTTCTTTGTGGTTCTTATTTGGCTTATGGATTGCTTTGATTATTTAATATTGGTGAGCATTGTGTCCATTAATAAACTTTCTATCTTAGTATTAGATAATTTACTAGTCATAGCCCTCTTGGCACGCTCTCTTGATGCTTCTCACACCTTTTCTAACCTTCTTTGATATCTCTCTTCTCTATCCTATTTGTGTAGAACTTCTTTCTTCATGTTTCTTCTTTTTTGAAAGGATCATCTTCTTGCTAACACCCATCTTGATCTTAGCAACATGTTCTCTTACCTTCTTGTTATTGCCATTTATCATTGATATTTTAGTTTATCCATTTCTAATCTTATTTTATTCATTCCCAAAAACCTTGACTAGATTTGACTTAGTAGTTGCATCCTTAAATAGGATCCCCATATTACATCATCACCCCTAAGTGCTTAACTACCTTGAAGGCTAGGACCTAGTATGCACTAATGTTCATCATTACAATTGCTTCCATTGTCATTTGTAATCACTTTTTCTTGTGGCCTCACCTAATGCAACTCCTACCCCAGGTTTAATCCTTTCCTTATCCACCAACAATCAAGGTCTTAACAATGGAACAAAATGTTGACAAGAAAACACAAATTGAGAGCATGAGTTTATTCTATATGAGAGTTGTATTTACCTTGGTGTGATGCATAAGGAGGACAAACATAACATATATAGTAAGATTACATAAAAAAACAAAATAAATTGCACATACATTCATTCACCATTCACACATATAGGATATAATTATTTCTCCATTATATTCATCATAATCTTAGTATATTTTGTATTACACTCTAAATTCATCATTACATTGTCTCAATGTATTAGGTATTCTTCTTCTATCACTTTCTTCCTTATTTCTCTAGTCTTCTCCTCTCTCTTTCTTATGTGTGGTATGTTTATAGTGCTATTGTAGCCTTCCTAAATACGGGGATGCGTCCCTAGGCTTGTTTATTCATGGTCGTGTCCTTTAAAATCCACCACAAAGCTGCTTCCCTACTCTTGTAGTGACTTTTGTTGTATTCTACTCTTGGAGAAAAACCATGTTTGATTCCATCCTTTGGTGCCCTTGTAGGTTTTCACCATTGGCCTCCATTAGGCCACCCTTATGGGTTTTCAACCTAATGGGAATAGATTAGATGCCCTTGTAGGTTTTCAATTGAACTATTAGAAATATAAAGTTAGGTATGAATCCTGCCAATAAGTAGAATCCCCAAAAAAAAAGGAATGACATGTACTCATTATCATATCCTACGCAGGCAACAAAGAGGAAACTACCTAAGTAAACTTAATTTAATATATGTAATATAAATATTACACCAACATTCTCACTTGGGCCATAGTTTTCATTTTCTCTACATGTATATTGGATTTAATGATGTTTTCTTCTAGTCTAATGTAGATCTTGTTTGGATTGATGATTCAAAATATAACCTTATTTTGATATCAACGTGTAAGGGTAAAAATGGGAATAATCAATTGAATAATAAAAACCCAAACATCAATGAAATATGAAGATAAAAGGAGATTTAAAGTAAAGAAATGAGATACTTACAACCTTTTACCTTTCGACTTCCATTGCTTGTCTTTTCTTTCTTGATCTCGTGGTGATGAAGATGGCCCTCAGGAAGCTTGCTTCCTTGCTTCGATTCCTCAAGATGACAAGGAGAAGTGGCTCTGATACTTGTTTGTGTTGAAGATGAGCTTCAACACAATATGAATGGATGATAGGTGAAGTGATGGTAGGGGTGCCAATGGCGCACTATAGTTCCTGCAGCATAAGTTTACTTGAATGATGGATGATGAAATGAAGAAGAAGAGGGTTGTATTTATAGAGTTGTGTAAGAGAAGATCAATGGTTGAGAAGAAATAAGAAGATCAATGGAGGAGAATGTTTGAGAGAACGTGCGCGAATAGAAGAAGGACACGTGTCATTCAAAAAGAAGATTTGTTGAGTTAACTACTTTTTTGATGAGGATGAGTTTTTATTTTTCTTAAATTAGAATATATTTTTCTAATTTAAGAGCTTTGTTGATAAAATAGATTTGCTTTAAATCAATTAACTTAGCTTTTGCTTTTGTATGACAAGAAGAATTCATTTTTAGAAGATATTGAAGATTTTTTAGAAGATAAGAAAGCATAATTAAATAAATAAATTTATTTAATTACTTGTAGATAATTTGGAGGAATAAATAAAATATTTAAATATATTTTATTTTTTTGGAGATTTAATTTAAATAAATTTGCATTTTATTTAAATTTAGAAGAATGGATGATTTAATTAAATAATTAAAATTATTTAATTATTTAGAAGAATAAAGTTGATGTAGATGAAATTAATTAAATAAATGGGAGAGAATTAATCAAATAAATAATTTTTTTTTAATTTATTGATAGAGGAATATGAAAATGAAATAAATATTTAAAATATTTATTTAAGTAGAGTCATGTTATTTTTAGGTGTATACATTTTGCCCCTCTTTGATGCAATGTGTTTTATCACGTTGTTTCAAAGAATAAGAATTTTCAACAGTGATACATGCCCGAGTTTGCCCCTGGTACAAGTTTAACAACAGGATGCCTCCTTGGGAGATTGGACGGGAAGACGGCAAAAAGTGTGAGACGAACAATCTCACGAAAAAGAAGGTGGAAGATAGGCTAGGATGAAGAAAAAATGGTTTGAAGAAAGAGCCGAATGATACGCGATGCAAGATAAAATGATAACACACACAAGCAAGTAAGCAAGTATGCACAAATGATATAAGAACAAACAAGGTATTGCCCCTGTCAAGTAGTAAACCAATGATATACTGATAACGATATACAACAGTATTGTCATGGCGGGGAACGATAGATCCCTAGAGC
Organism: Cunninghamia lanceolata; assembly: GCA_027924645.1. Lineage (NCBI taxonomy): Eukaryota > Viridiplantae > Streptophyta > Pinopsida > Cupressales > Cupressaceae > Cunninghamia > Cunninghamia lanceolata. The sequence continues at coordinate 14,552,289 of BSBN01000822.1, read as the reverse complement.
AACACGAAGGACAGTGTCTGGTTTCAGGAAATGAAGCATGTCGTGTAAGATGCGTGTATTGGCCTGATTTCTACAATGCTACATCCCGTATAAGACAAATGTTTGATTATAACTGATCGAGTTGGTTTACGACCAGACAAGGATCAAGACCACTGATTGTGATTTGATCATTTGACAATATTGACTTGACTTGATTGGTATGGATTTAAGGATAGACTTGCATTTTGATCACTGCTCGGATTGACCGGATTGGGAAGAATGGACCATAATGATAGATAGAAAGTTAATTGATAGAAGAATGACTCGACAGAAGAAATCACAAGCTTTTATTTGTAAACATTGATTCTCTGCATAGAATTTTATTGCATGGGATATGGATATGGATATGGATACAGATATGTGATGTAATTGGATATGTTATGGATGTGGATATGGATATGTGTCATCTTGATATTGCAAGTATTTTGAAGTGCTTATTTCATCATTGGGCTTTTTTATTATGTTGTAAGAAAGTACAAGCATCTAGGTATAATTGAACCGAGATGACCTGAGTATTACTTACATGGATTTTGATATAGCAAGTTAATACAAGCATCTAGTCAAAATTGAATCTAGATGACCTGAGTATTTCTTGCATTTCAACAGACAAGGATTGCCCCTTTTCATGCTTAGATCTCTGAAGTCCTCGATGATCTTTTGTTGATCATGTCATTAGATAAAAGTCATCACATTACTAAAGATTAAACCACAAATAGCAGACAAAGAAAATGATTATGCCCTCATCATAGCATCTCTAGCTTTTGGCATCCTCGAGCAGCATAAAAAGACATAATAATGAAAATCAAGACTCTCTAACTTAACCGTTCCACAAAACATTCTTGCATTAGATGTGCTTTCTTGCCATAGTATTGATAAAATCATTTTGATGTTTTTGGTCTTTGTTTGTTTTGCTTTGGATAGGTTAATGTTTTTGTCAAGATTTCTATTTGGAAGCGTGCTTTGTTGCATGTGCATATCTAGTGAAAGATATCACAATCCTTGAAACGGACCCTAAGGGGCTGACCTAGTGCCTCAGGGGCGCATTAGATAATGGCCTTGCCTACGTGACGATGCAAAGGCAACGTAGTTCAGGACTTGGACCATGGACCTAAGATATGGATCAGATGAGAGACTACATGGAACAGATATGGATCAGATATGGATCGGATGATACTGACGACAAAATGCTATGCTAGGCTGACACTATGGACAGTACTGGATAAGAATTTTGGATAGCCTTAATGCTAGATACTCATGACAAGGGAAACACCACGGATAGGTAGATGGATGGGCGATAAGGAATGAAATGCACATGGAAGAGGGCAAGGATGTGATCACCAAGGACTAAGTCGCATAGGAATAACATGTCCCATTGTAGGTAGAGTACTGAGGGTTTTTCATGACAATGCTTAAGACGAAGGAGGATGAGAGGATAATGAAGGATTTGCGTGGTTTGGAGGGATAAGGTATGTCAAGAGACATTCAAAAAACATTTGTCAACATTGTGCCCCCAATCTTTATCAAGATCAAAGAAATAGAAAAATGGAAGATCATGATGGATAGACTTGACAGTATAGGTATGCAATGAATAGAGGAATATGATAGGAAATGGTATGGAAGGAAACTGGTAGGAGAAAAATGATATGCTGATGAGACAAGGTGCCCCCAAGTGTAGGTGACGTAGGAGATCAACTTACACATGACGCCTATTTGCTAGGTTTTCATCATGGTACTTATCCAAGGCGCATGTTTGCCAAGTTTTCACCATTAGACGAAGGGATTTTTCTTTACTTTTTTTTTTTTAATATTTGGATGGAAGAAGGTGGATATGGAAGGACTTGAGCATCTAGTTCCTTAAAAGGTGATAGTCTCAATGGATGTAATTACATGGACCAAGTCAAGTGTTCTCATAGATGTTGGTAGGGGATTGCATGAAAGTGAGATATGGAGAGGGTAGATATTGGATAATGGAAGGTGCGATAGTGGATTATGATGCGAAATACAGAAGGACTTATGCAGAGATGGAAGGAAGGTTTATGCAAAAGCATGGACCATAGGATGCGGAAGATATGTAGGATAGTAGTGGAAGGGAGGGGAGATGGAGTTATACGGAAGTGTTGTGGAATGGAAGGGAACCATGACCAACGGTTGCACATACCGTGATAAACATTGAAGCTTATGATAGGCAGGTGGTGTGGGAAGCAATGGAGATTTTTGCTTGGTGGATGAGTGATTTAGGTATTTAGGGACCCACATAGACTTAGTATTTTTTTGATTTTTGCTTGTCATGTGGGATGGAAGGATTTGATACTTTTGGATGGAAGAGGAGAAAATGGGTGATTTGGATGCTTGAGAGGTGGATGCCTCATTTAACTTCATAACTCTTTGCTTAGGTACCCAAACCATTTTGCTTGTAGACTTTGCTTGTGCAGGTATGGGCCTGGGTATATGCAACTTTTGTGTCGCTTTAGAGGTAATTAGTTGTTGCTTGGGGACCCACACCTTTTTCAAGTTGGCATTGAGGTGTATGGGTGTATGCAACTTTTGATATGGATAATTCTTTGATTCTTGGCTTTTGTATCCCAGGTCATGAGGACGCTTAGGATTTTTGACTTGAGAGGTAGAGGCATCAAAATTTTTGTTGTTGAATTCTCTTGGGATGGTGGAAGTGGGGTAGGTGGAAGCTCTTTGTTTAGACAACATGTGCATTTGTTGGCCATGATTGGGATTGTTAGAGGATTTATAGATGGATGGATAAGGTGTTGGAAGAAGTGGTGGTAAAATGCATGGAGGGATATTAGGAGTTGGAAGTAGCGGAGGTAGATTGGATGGTGGAAGGTGTATGGTCACATGCTCTTGACAATTATAGGATGATGGAGGTGGAATGGCCACATATGTTTTAGGGATATGATAGGGTTTGTGATGGAAAGTGGACTTAGGAGGAGTGGAGGAAGTACCAACATCTTGAGATTATTCATCTTGGGGTATGTATCCAAGGCCATGTGAGGGTGGAGGAACTTTGACATGGATAGGTTCTAAAATACCTTGTTCATGAAGGCCTAAGCCTTTACCTTGATAGTTCATATTCTGGAGTATGCGATGGACAGTGGGATTATGTATAGGTAGAACACTAGACACGAGTTCCTTATTGGATGGAGAAGGTGAAGAGGTAGATAATGGTTGTTGTTCTCCTAAGGAAGAATATTCATGCATGAAGGTAGTGAGACCAAGGATATACAGTGGGGGATTTGTAGCTTGGTCAATAATGGATGGTGAAGGATCACTAGAATCTTGTTCATCATTATGTTCTTTAGGATCTAAGTTATTGGGTTGATTATTCATGTGCACTTGGGAGGCAAGTGTCTCATCAGAGGAAGCGAAAGTTGTTGGATCATGGATAGGATTAGATGGAAGATGGATAGAAGTAACGGAGGTTTCTTGCTCACGTATAGGTATGGGATCAAGTTGTTCATGAATAGCTTCTTCATAGGTATTATCTTGATCGTGGAAGAGATAAAGGTTATGCACGGTTTGAAATTGGAAGGGGGTGTTTTGATCTTGATTTAGAAAAATGGTGGATGTTTCCACATGCTCTAAGGTGTGCTCTTAACATAGCTCTTGGTCTTCTTCAATGGAAGCGAATAGCTCTTGGATAGCTTCTTGGTTAACAACATGGATGTTCGATGGACCTTGACTTTGGTTCATGGTAGGAGGTTCTTCGATAAGCTCAAGGGGTTGCAGATGACATGAAGGGGTTGTAGGATTTGACATGGCATTAGAAGAATTTTTGGTAATGTCAAGGACCGAAATTTGGGGACATGGTTGACTCTCTGCTAATAGTCCTTGGATCACATGAGTGGATTTGGCTTTCTCTATAGCTTTTCTTTTGCTGTATAAATTTGGAAAACATTTTTCCCAAAACTCATATGATTCTTTTTTGGTTGTCCATTTAGAGTTTGAGGAACTAGATGGCGATGTTGGTGTAGGACTGGTATGTTTTGGGATAGACGTCTTAGCAGGTGGCGAAGGAGGAATAGTAGACGGAGTGGTATACGAGTTCCAACTTGGCATGGTGCTTGCCTTGTCACGAGTATGGGAAAAGGATATACGATTTTGGGGCGAGGCTTAGCTGGTACTGGCACGTTCAGCTTGCAAGATTGCCATTTCTTGTTGTAAGACTTGGATTTGTTGAGCAATTGCTATACAATCTTGGGGCGAGGGACCTAAGTTTATTTGCAATTGTAGATATTGGAGTGTTTGAGCAATATATTCTAATTGGTTTGCCATCTCTATAGAAATTGACATAAGAGCGGAAAAGCTTATTGTGATAGATGCGCAGCTACAAATGTGTGGAAACAGAGGATAAAAGTGCAGCAGGTCAAAGCATATGCGTAGATCTGGCAAAGTTTGTTTTTGCAGAGTTTTTTGGCACGCTTTTCAAAAATTTCTATTTTTGGTTGAAAACTTGGTCTTTTTTGCTTTGATTTTCAAATATGGCAAAAGACACATCAAACACATAGAAGTTTTCATGATTTTTATCTTTTGTTATTTTTTTGTATTTTTGGACTTTTTGACACAAGAACGAGTACAACCTAGGCTGGATAGGATAGTATTTGTTGAATCCTCTAGCTGTGCATATTCAAAGCATGTAGCTCCAGGATCTAGCAGCACCAGCTCCCCTCCACGGCACTCACTTCTCACGCATACCAGATCCAAGTTTCCTTAGGTTTGTACCCCCACCGAACCATAGGATTGTCCCTGGTACCTCTACTAAGAATCACATGAATCGAGGCCGCTTCAAAGGCTCCGCCCTTTGTGTCAACAAATAGGGGTTTTTGGTATACTAAACAAGTGGCTAAGTAGTCAAGGCAACCATTTGAGTGTTTACACGTGCGGCGACACTACTCTCCGTTATGGAGTCTCCCAACCTCCAAGGGTTACGCCTTGGAGGGTTTTAGGGGAGGTTGGTCATCGATGTAACACAACAACACTCGTTGTAGGAAGCTTTCGCTTCAAGCACAGTTTATTTAAAGTGGATCAGTAGGGCTTGGCTTTAGCCTGTTTCCACTCAGGGTCATTCCCACTTGGACAGGCAGGCATCCAAGGGCAGGCCCCTCTAAAGGTTATATAGATGGAATAACAAGTCTGGCGTTCTGGTCACCCAGTGAAGGGGAGAGCATAAGCCTATTGTCATTTAACAAACACAGAGAACAGTGATTAATCCAAACCTAGTTAAAAGGAAAACAACTAAATGGGCTATATACTTGTGCACTCACGCATTTGTTAACTTTGAAGTGTTTAGAAGATAGCAATGTTCATTCCTGTTTGTGAGATAGCAATATTCTAAATTAGGAAAGAAAACAACAATGCAAAGATAGCAGTGGTTCAGTTACTATCCTCCTAGTTAAAGACTACGTGAGATTTTGCATGCATGCAATTTTTTTTTTACTTTTTCCCTTAATTAATCTAAAATGAACTAATTAATGCAACTAAATGATCTATCCAGCTCCTAATCTTGCAAGACAAACATTAGAATCAACCTGAAAAATCACTAGAAAATCTAAAAACCCTAATAAGAAATCAGATGCGCCGCTATGCAGTCTGTATGTGCAGAAATAGAGCATGCAAACGTCGTTTTATAGATGCACTAAGACAGATGTCAAAAGCGCAAGAAGATGAGACAGAAGTGTTGTTTCAACAAATGCACCGTGATACAATATGAAAGCGCTGTAAGGCAGGGTGTATGCGCCGAAGTTACGCAGGTGCCAGAATAGGAAGTAGAAGCGCATGAAGAGGGAATGTATGCGCTATAATAGTAAAAGCACTGGAACAGTGAGCAGATGCGCCAGCTTGGGAGGTATATGTGCCAGAAGACTGTATGCGCCGTGACATGAGGTAAATGCACCGACTCAGAGGATGTATGTGCCGGATGAACCTGTCAGAAGCCTGTACGACACCTGTATGGAACCTATCACTAAGAAACTCAGATTTTGATTAGATTAGGGGCAAGTGCCCAACGATGGGCGCCAAAAATTTAAAGGTAAAAATGGGAATAATCAATTGAATAATAAAAACCCAAACATCAATGAAATATGAAGATAAAAGGAGATTTAAAGTAAAGAAATGAGATACTTACAACCTTTTACCTTTCGACTTCCATCGCTCGCCTTTTCTTTCTTGATCTTGTGGTGATGAAGATGGCCCTCAGAAAGCTTGCTTCCTTGCTTCGATTCCTCAAGATGACAAGGAGAAGTGGCTTTGATACTTATTAGTGTTGAAGATGAGCTTCAACACAATATGAATGGATAATAGGTGAAGTGATGGTAGGGGTGCCAATGGCACGCTATAGTTCCTGTAGCATAAGTTTACTCGAATGATGGATGATGAAATGAAGAAGAAAAGGGTTGTATTTATAGAGTTGTGTGAGAGAAGATCAATGGTTGAGAAGAAATAAGAAGATCAACGGAGGAGAATGTTTGAGAGAATGTGCGCGAATAGAAGGACACGTGTCATTCAAAAAGAAGATTCGTTGAGTTAACTATTTTTTTGATGAGGATGAGTTTTTGTTTTTCTTAAATTAGAATATATTTTTCTAATTTAAGAGCTTTGTTGATAAAACAAATTTGCTTTAAATCAGTTAACTCAGCTGTTGCTTTTGTATGACAATAAGAATTTATTTTTAGAAGATATTGAAGATTTTTAAGAAGATAAGAAAGCATAATTAAATAAATAAATTTATTTAATTACTTGTAGATAATTTGGAGGAATAAATAAAGTATTTAAATATATTTTTTTTTTGGAGATTTAATTTAAATAAATTTGCATTTTATTTAAATTTAGAAGAATGGATGATTTAATTAAATAATTAAAATTATTTAATTATTTAGAAGAATAAAGTTGATGTAGATGAAATTAATTAAATAAATGTAATTTATTTAATTAAATGGGAGAGAATGAATCAAATAAATAAATAAATTTATTTATTTATTGATAGAGGAATATGAAGATGAAATCAATATTTAAAATATTTATTTAAGTAGAGTCATGTCATTTTTAGGTGTATACACAATGTAACTGACCTTATTAGGTCTTTTGGATGGGATATCGTAAGCACAACTTGGACATCTACTTTAATTTAGACGAGAGCTTTAGCCCTTAGTTTCACCAACAAAACAAAATTGTATACTAACAATTTTGAGATCAATGTTTGATGCACATAACAACATTTAGCTTACAATGTGGCTATCTTACCTAGAAAAAACATGGTCTATCTTTAGCTAATTGGTTAAAGTTTCACACATTTATTCAAGCACAAAATTCACATGACAAATAATTTTAATATATACAAGATTGAAGTTATCATAACTAATTACAACCTATTCTCTTTTCAATGCCATAAAAAACCTGAATATTTTCTTTATGTATTTTAGAATTCTCATTTAATGAATACTAAACATGTTAATGTACAGAATAATTTAGCTTCCATTAACTTTGGTAATTGCAATCTTAGTATCTCACATGCTTCAAAAAATCTCTGACACAACTCCACAAATCTCATGCACATCTTGTTATTGTAATGTTATTTGTAAACAAATTTGCTTGTACAACTGTTCCCATACAAAACACAGATAATAAAGACTCATATAAATCCTCATCAAATTGACAAAAATATCTCTAATAATTGGCACTTCCATCTAATAGCATTCATTGTCCATAGAAATGGTTGTTCAAAACTCTTCCATGTATTTTTTTTTAAAATGACACATGTGATGATAATTTGGAGAACAACAGTAAAAACCTATTAAGCAACCACAATACTCTAAATTTGTACTCAAACCAAAATCACCAATGAAACTAATAGAAAAATATAGAATTTGAAATAAACATGATTTATACCTTAAAAACTCAGGTTTCTCCTTCATGTCACATTGTGTCCTATCTTCTTAAGATCTTGATTTTGCTGATGGTAATTATGCTTTTAGAATGTACTTCCTTGTTTCAAGATGACTCTAAGATGAATGGACTTGTGGTGGATTTTATGCAAAGTAAATGATTCTACAATGCTCAACTATGATAATGATTTGTATGAAGCTAATGCAATGCAACAATGGAGATAGCTAAATGCTAATGATATACTAATTGAGATTGCTAATTGATAATGCTATGCAAATGAAATCCAAAGGCACACTTTTGATACTTGATATGATTTCTGCAGCATGAATGTATGATCTCTCTTGTGTTGTGTTAAAATGAGGATGAGAGGATTCCTTTTATAGGCAAAGGATGGCTTAGATCCAAGTGGCAAAAGATCAATGGTTGAGGAATTGGTCTTGTGACATGTAGGGTCAAGATTGAATTGGTTGGATGAGGGGAGATATAGAAGGAAGATGTTCCTACTACATTGACAAGATGGAGGGATATGTGGGACAAGGAGCTACATGGCGAGATGCTCGCAAAGACAATGAGAGAAAGATGGAAGGAGGAGTCTATGTTTGTTGGGATGTTGGAGGGAATATAGGGCTCATGAGACAATTGTCTCATAGTCAACTTTGACCATGATGATGTGGAGAAACCAACTTCTACAAAGTAGGGATGGTTGAGAGGAAATAGGACATGTGTTGAGGATAAATGTTTAATTAAATATTATTAATATTTAATTTATGGTGCAACATAGAAGCGAGGTGTCAAATGATGTGTATGGTGGTGTGGAGGAATGATGTGGATTTTAGGAATATGACTTTGTCTTAGAAGAATAATTAAATAATTAGGATTATTTAATTTAGAGATGAATTTAGAAGAAATAAGGTATTTAATTATTGGAAGAATAGGATAAATGTGAATCAAATAAATAAATTACTATATTTATTGATAAAGGAAATAAGAATAAAATAAATATTAAAATATTTATTTAATTTATCTCGAGCCATTTTCAGGTGTATGCATTTGCCCCTCTTTGAGATGGTGTTGTGTAGTAACAACATTTCAAAGAAGTTTAAAACATACTGTTTGATTGGTAGAAGAAAATTGATTTAGAAGAATATGGTTGGAAGAAAATGATTGGATTAGAGATGTTGATGCCCTGGCCACTCAAAAGTGAGGGTGACAAGGAAAGATAATGGTAAGTTAATGAAGGATGATGATGATGCAAAAACAAACAAGGTATTGCCCTTGTCAAGTTGTAAACCAATGATTAATTGATAATGATTGATAAGGATAGTGTTGTCATTGTGGGGAATGATATATCCCTAGATCAACATAAGGATGTGGGAATGATATATCCCATTGATGATGGATTGATGATTGATTGATTTACAACAAGATTAGGATCGATACCAAAGGATGTGATTGGATAATTTGGCTAGATTGATTAGCTAGATTGGTATGGAAAGGATGAGTTATATTAGAAATGAATGATGATGATGATGTAAAAATAGACAAGGTATTGCCCTTGTCAAGTTGTAAACCAATGATTAATTGATAATGATTGACAAGGATAGTGTTGTCATTGTGGGGAACGATATATTCTTAGATCAACACAAGGATGTGGGAATGATATATCCCATTGATGATGGATTGATGATTGATTAATTTACGACAAGATTGGGATTAAGACCAAAGGATGTGATTGGATAATTTGGCTAGATTGATTAGCTAGATTGGTATGGAAAGGATGAGGTATATCGATTAGATGAATGATGATGATGATGATGCCCCCTCGAGAGGACAGTTGAGTTCAAAGAAAACATGTGTGCTCTTGAAATGAAAGAATTAGAAAATGACTTGGATAAAAGAACAACTTGGAGGAATGAAAGAAAGGATTTGGATCTTAAGCCACTTGGAAAATGATAAATATGAAATGCTTATAAATGAAATGAAATGCAACTTTACTATGCACAAATGAGACCTAGTCATCTTGTATATATGTTTGAAGTGCTTTTTCATCTTTGAGCTTTTAAAATGTTGTAAGGGAATACAAGCATGTAGATGTAATTAAACTGAGATGACCTGAGTATCTCTTACATGGATTTTGATTTAGTAAGTTAATACAAGCATCTAGGTATAATTGAACCAAGATGACTTGAGTATTGCTTGCATGTATCAACAGACAAGGATTGTACTCTTTCATGCTTAGACCCATAATGTCCTCAATGATCTTTTGCTAATCATGTCATTAAACAAGTCTTCACATTACTAAAGATTAACCTGCAAACAACAAACAAATGAAATAATCATGCCCCATCATAGATCCTCTAGTCCTGGACATCCTTGAGTAGCATAGGAAACATGATAACAAAAATCAAGACATAAGACTTACACTTACAACAACCATTAAATCTTATTGCCATAGATGTGGTTTATTGTCATAACAGATATAATCATCCTAATAGTTTAGGCAAGTTGTTGTTTGTCTAGTATAGGTTAATGTATTACATTAAGATTCTATTTAAAAGCTTATTGTTATGTTGTTTGTTGTCTGAAGATAGTATCGCGATCCAGATTGTTATCCTCTAGATTGTGGCATTTAAGATTCCAATTCTACAACTAGGTCGAGGACTTTGCCCCCAGTCAAGTAAAGGACCTACTTATTATGGATGAAAAAATATGGATGAACTGATGGGGACTCAATGTGATGGGCCCTAAGGGACTGACCTAGTGCCTCGAGGGCTCATCGGTGATGGCCTTGCTTACGTGAAGTTACAAAGGCAACGCAGTTCAACCATTTATGGAACAGATTACTATAAGACAAGAGATATGGATGGAAGCTTCGATGTGACAGGCCCTAAGGGATTGACCTAGTGCCTCGGGGGCTCATTGATGATGGCCTTGCCTACGTGAAGTCGTAGAGGCAATGTAGTTCAACAATGCAGACTCTGTATGACCTAAGACTTAGGGGATGGGAAGCCTCGGGGGCTCATCAAAGATGGCCTTGCCTACATGAAAGCTCAGAGGTGACGTAGTTTGACCATGTAGACTGACACTGATGATGGATGAAGGACTGGATGGATAACTTTATTAGCAGATATGTGGATACACTTTATTTGGTAAGGTGGTAAAAGTGAGCGAGCAACAAGCCATGATAAGTACTTTTATGTGTATATGGATACAAAAGAAGAGATCATTGTGGATAAAAACTAAAATCCTAAAAGATGGAGGAGACTAGTTTATCACAAATAGTGTCTGTTTCCAGGTTTTCACCATTTGCTTTTCTTGTACCATTTTTTTTGGTTCCCTTGCATCGAGGCTTTTCTAAGTGTAAAACTTTTGAAGATGCATACTATTGATGGGATTATCCAACAACTCACCTTCTGATATTGCCAATTGATATGCTCCTGATCCATAAGCAACAATGATTACATAAGGACTGAGCCAATTTGGTTCAAACTTACCCTTCTTTTCTCTATCTTATTGATTTTTGGGGGTTTCCTTCAGAACTAGATCACCAACTTGAAAAACTCTGGGCTTCACTCTATGATTGTAGCTTCTTGACATACGTTGCTGATAGGCCTTCAGGTGATTAAAAGCATTTTGTCATCTTTCCTCCAACAACTCTAACTCTTGAAGCCTGGAAACTCGATACTCTTCATCAACTTTATTAAACCCTTTAATGATACTCGTAGAGAGGGTAACTCGACCTCAATAGGCAAGATTGCTTCTAAACCATAGACAAGGGCATAGGGTGTTGCACTTGTGAGTGTGCAGATACTGGTGCGGTAGGCCCATTAAGCGGGATTCAGCTACACATGCCAATCACGACTAGAATCATTAATTGTCTTCTTTAAGATTTTCAAAATTGTTTTATTAGACGCCTTTGCCTGACCATTTCCTTGGGGATAGTATGGTGTGGAAAAACGGTGTTGGATATGAAACTTGTCACAGAGCTCTTGGGCATCCTGATTTTTGAAAGGTCTTCCATTATCAGTAATAATGGATAGAGGAATTCCATAACGGCAAATGATATAGTTCAGGATAAATGTGGCAATTTGCTTGCCTGTGACATTGATTAAAGGTACGGCTTCAATCCACTTAGTGAAATACTTAGTGGCAGTTATTATGAATTTGTGGCCATTGGATGAAGGGGGTGAATCTTGCCCACAAAGTCAAGTCTCCATTAGCAAAAAGGCCATGGAGTAGTTAAGGGTTGTAGTTAGACTTATGCCGGTGCATGTATGAGATTTCCATGGATCTGACATTTCTTGCACTTTTTGACAAAATGATAAGAATCTATTTTCATACTTGGCTAGTAATATCCCATACGCATAAGTTTCTTTTCCAAGGTGGGACCACTAGAGTGCATTCTGCAAATACCTTCATGAACTTCCCTTAAGGCAGTTTGATATTCCTCGTGCTCTAGACACCTAAGGAGAGTACCATCAAGACCTTGTTGATAAAGGGTATTCGCAATTATAGTATAACGAGTAGCTTGACGGATAAAGGTTCTGTTGGTTTTTCTTCTGAATCAGCATTAGGGTTTGCCAGTTCTAATGCACAGGTAGATTCAGCCAACTGAATACAGGAGGTTGCGTGAGCTCCTCCCCTTCACTTCTGGTTCTGCCCCACCAAGGGGGGTTTCCCTACTTGATAAAAGTATAACCTTGACTAGCTCAATGATAGAAGGATTTAACTTGACAGCAACAGGCAGAATACTCTCATGTATGGACCAAGATCTGTATAATAGATCACAAGGTGGGCAACATTCTTGGACATATATGTCTGGTTAGGTATGAGAGCATGCAAGGATCCTAATCCTAATCCTACAACTAACAGATGGAAGGATGAGATGGTTTGAAATGGTGTTTGGAGTTATGGGACTTTCCTAGACCCATTGAACAGACAGATTCCCAAACCAGTGCCTTATCTGGGCAGCAGAGTCATATCTAAGACTGTAAATGTCTCCCCATGACAACATAAATTCATATCCAGAGGACCTAAGAATAATGCTACTGCCTAACAGCAACATGTCCAAGAAAGAGTATCACTAATGATCATACTTAACAGATCCTATGATGCAATCTATTTCCCTTTGTATCTGATCAAAAGCCTATTTAACTACTCCTTGAGCAGACGCAATAAATCAGACACACAGTATGCACATACTGAAAAACTTGGAAGCCCTTGACAACCTTGTTTGAAAGGAAAACAAATGACATACAAGAGACAATCAGAAACAATACACACACAGGTGTTTTTCATTTAAAATCAATCTGCATAGAAGGCCATCACAGAGAAAATCATCATTTACAAGCCAAGATAGATTAGTACACCAGACTAAGGACCGAGTCTGTAGCAAAAAATGCCTTTCAAAATGTGAACACCTTATGTTCAGAGTCAGAGCAGAGAGTCCAAAAACATCCAACCTTTTAAAATGTAACACAGCCAAAACCATTTATACAGAACCGTGTACATTCAGCAATTAATTACATGGCCAGAAGTCAAAAATTCGCCAGATACATTCCTCAGAAGGAATGGCGCTCAGAAAATGTTAATGCAGCAGACAAAAGGGGGGCCTCGAGCCACGTGCCACTATCTGGAAGTCTTCATGTCAAAAATCTGGTACCTGACTGTGCAACAACTCGCCCATGCCCCAGCACAATCGCCATTAAGGCTCTCAACCACCCGTTGTCGCCTGAAAAACTGTCGCTGCATTCAAAAAAGGAATTCCCGCCAAAACACCTCCTTCGCAGGTTCAAAAAATAATGCAAGGGGAAAAATCCCACATGCATGGTGTGGAGACAACCTCGACGCTTTAAAAGCATAGTCACATATATACCAAGTGTCGAGCGTTTTGCCGCGCTCGACACACGACCCTTCGCCCACAGCCCATTGCCATGACATACAATATCGGCCTACCCCACAAATCTCCTGTCGATCACAGCGGTCTCGCCGATGCCTATTTCACATTCCTTGTCTGTCGGTGAGACCAAAACCATCGGCGAGCAACAGAATACCTACGCCGATGTCAAAGGTTACGCCGATGGCCATTCAAAACATTGCCAAGTCGTTCCCTCGGCGAGACATTACCCATCGGAGCAACGAGAAACTCCCTGGCCGACCACACTGCTCACCCCGATACACTCATCCTCTGTTGGCGAGACCCTCAACCGTCGGCCAAGCAGAAACATCCTCTGCCGATGATACCATTCACACCGATGACCACTCCATGCTCCCCTGTCGGTGTGACCTACGCCGATGACACCCTCGTCGGCCAAACACTTTCCATCAGCGGACTCTCCAACGGCTAGCCCGACAGCCAAAGTCTTCCCGATGCTCACCTTCGCATCCCTCCATCGGTGAGACCTATGCCGATGACATCACATCGGCCAAGCCTCCCATCGTCGGCACAATTCAAAATACCTAGGCCGACAATACAACTCTCGCCGATGAACCATAGCTTCATCCCTCCGTCGGCCAAACACACGCCGATGATTCTTCATCGGCCAAGCTCCTCACATCGGCAGATCGAAACAATGCTAGCCCGATACACCAAATCTTGCCGATGAACACTTGACTTACCCCCATCGGCATGACCAACACCGTCAGTGGAAACACAATCTTCGCAGCCGATAGGCAAAAGTCTTGGCGATATACAAAGAACACACCATGCTATTGATATGATCGCCAAGACACAAGTAAACTTATGCCGATGGGCAAAACATGATGACCCCTTCCTCAAGAAAGATGATGTGGATGCTGCAAAACACTGAAGGGGTGCCAACACTTAAAATTTTTTGGATTTTAGGGAAGGTGCCTGCATGAAAAATTGCTAAATCAACTGATAGTCAATTCAGGCACCAACAGGTTCTTTGTTGTTTATTTGATAGGCCAGGTGGCAATGTGTTTTCTTTTAAGTATAAATGTTTCCATACAAAGGGGAATCAAATCACACTATTTGACATATAATCCATGTTTCAGGGTTAGACAATTGCTCCTAAGAACTCATCATGCGACCGAGTTTCTAGTATATCTAGGAGTGAGGCAATAGTTGCCATGGCATTTGCAACTTTATTATCCTATCTAGGTATTTGTTCAAAAAAAATCATGACAAAGTACTCTTTGAAGTCATCTACCACATGCTTGTAAGGTATTAATTTATCATCCTTAGTCCGATAATCATCATTTACTTGACTGATGACTAGTTGTGAATCTCCATAAACATGTAGCTCTTGAACAGTCCACTCTACGGCCACCTTGAGACCAATGACCAATGCTTCATATTCTACCACATTGTCGGTGCAAGGGAATAATATTCTATATGATTTTGGTATGGTATCTCCTTGTGGTGTAACCAACAAAATTCCTTCTCCCGATCCATGTTGTGTGTAAGATCCATCAAAATAAAGCTTTCATGTTTAAGTTGTTATATTGAAGATGGATTCATTTGGAAATTCAAAACTCAATGGATTTTCATCATTCAGTGGTACAGTTGCTAGCTGATCCGCAATTACTTGTCCTTTTATTGCCTTTCTATCCACATATTCAATGTCAAATTCGCTTAGGATCATGACCCACTTTGCCAATCTGCCTGTCAGAGCTGCCTTGCTAAGTAAATATTTCAACAAATCTATTTTGGCTACTAACTTGATTGAATGAGTTACCATATAATGTCTTAGCTTTTGAGATGCAAAGACTACAACAAGACATGCTTTCTCAAGAGGTGTATACTATAGCTCATAGCCTACTAAGGTCCAACTGATGTAATATATAGCTCGTTCTTTTCCTTCATAATCCTGTTGTGCCAGTAGAGCTCCTAGAGAGGTTGTTGTATCTGAAATATAAAGCAACAGTGGTTTGCCTTGGATTGGTGGCATCAATATTGGTAGATTCATCAAATATTCTTTCAAGAGTTGGAAATCTTGTTCACACATCTCATCCCATCTGAAAGGAACATTCTTGTGAAGTAGATGAGTGAAGTGGTGACTTTTGTCGGCTAACTATGAGATAAACTGACGGATAGACCGCAGCTTTTCTTGTAATGATCTCAATTAACTAATATTTTTAGGAGGTGGCAATTCTATTATAGCTTTCACTTTTGCAGGATCCACCTCAATTCCATTTGTTGAAACTATGTATCCTAAAAGCTTGTCGGATGTGACTCCAAACACACACTTCTTTGGATTCAAATGAACATTGAATTTCTCCAGTCATTGAAAGATGTTGTCTAATACATGCAGATGTTCTTCTTGTTTGAGTGATTTTCCTAGAATGTCATCCACATAATCTTCCATAATAGTGTGCATCATATCATAGAAAATGGTGGTCATTGCTCTCTAATAGGTAGCTCCTGCATTTTTCAACCCAGAGGGCATCACATTCCAGCAATATGTACTCCACAGACATGTAAAGGCAGTTTTGTGTTGGTCTTCTAGTGCTATTTTGATCTGATTATAACTAGAAAACCCATCCATTAGAGATAACATAGTATGTCATGCTGTCAAATCTACAATGATCTCTATATTGGGTAAAGGAAAATCATCCTTGGGGCATGCTTTATTCGAATCTCTACAATTTGTACAAAGTCTGATTCTCTTGTCTAGTTTAGAAATAGGAACAATGTTGGAGACCCATTCAGGATAATCAATTTATCTGATAAAACCTACATCCAACAATTTCTTCAACTCTTCTTTGACTAGAAGTGCTATATGCGGATGCATCTTTCTTAACTTTTGTTTCACTGGTTTAACTCCTAGAGCTACTGATAAATGATGCATGATAAGGTTTGGATCAAGGCCAGGCAGATCCACATAGGACCAAGCAAAATTAATTTGTCTATCTTTAAAGATTTTGATGAATTCTTCCTTTTCTTGCTTTGATAAAGATGTTGCTAGATGAATTATCTTTAGGCTATCTTCTATACCAATATTCATTGGTTCTACTGGTTCTATTAAGACTGAAGACCTCTCTTGATGAATAGGGTTGGGGAGATTGTCAAGCCTTTCATCCTCTGGTGACTCAGAGAGGTTTTCACCATTGGATACGTCCTTTATTATTTTTTTTCATAATCTAATACTGCTACAGAGTGGTTTTTACTATTAGATCCATTTTTTATTGTTATATTTTTACGACTAAAAGGCTTAGCACTCTCTCCAAAATAAGCCACGTTATTAAGTTCTATAGTGAATCATGCCTTATGATCTCCTGGAGGTAGATGATCCTTAAGACCCAGATAGTCGACAATAGCATCATCATTATGAAAGGTATCCAGTTCAGGGGCCTCTTGTTGTTCCCAATCTATAAGTTCAGGATGTACTAACAGAAGAGGATCATTTGGTTGGTCTAGATCAAGGGCAATAATAGTTAGGATGGAAAAGTTCTCTAGGTTTATGGTGGTATCTCCAAGGTCCAAATCAGTACTCTCCTTAGGATTATCTCATGTGGGATATCTGACCTTCCTCGTGGGACTCACTCTCGATATTCTGTGAATCTAACTCCAGTGGTCTAGACCTCAAACTTTTTCCCTCATAGTATGTATTGGTGGAGCTGTGTAATTGAACTACATCAACATGCTTATCTTCATAAGATAACTCTGAAAGACTTTCCCATTCCCATTCATTAGAATCTGTTTCATTTCCCTCTTGGAATTTATGAATTTGCTCCACTAGATTTATAGTAGCCTTTTCTATGACATCTCCTTTATAACCTAGTCCTTTAGTGTCTCAGGCCGATAATGAAGAAGGTTGTATGGGTTCAATAGTTCCTTCTTTTCTTAAGCCTATGGGATTGTGACCATCATATCCCATTTTTTACAAAATAGTGAAAACCGTGCCATATTGTTTAGTTGGTAATTGTGGTTTTTGTTCTTATGACTTGAATTCACTTTCTTCTTCCTTGTATAACCATTGGAGGATGTCTTTCTCTTCACTTTCTTCTGATAGATTGTCCCATTTGATAAAAGAACCTTTAATATCATGCTTTAATGACTGTTGTTTGGACATAGATGGTTTGCCATAGGATTTGGGTGAAAGGGGCAATTGTGTGATACAAAAGAATTGTTCAATGGAATACTCTCCAACACCTATGTCCTTGAGTTTGACTTTCATTTCAACAGATTTGGATGTAAAGGATAATGAGCCTATATCAACATGAGATGTAGACGATGAGTCCGTACGGTTAGTGGGTATAATGACTTCAGGTTTAGGTTTTATGGTATTACAATATTGAAAGGGATCAGGATCACCTTGGATTGTAATCTCTTGATCATTGTATGGAAATTTTATACATTGATGATAAGTAGATGGTACAGCTTTCATTGCATGAATCCAAGGGCATCCAAGGAGAATATTATAGGCTAAATCCATGTCAAGGACTTGATAAACCATAACTCTTTCAATTGGTCTGACTCTTATGGGTAAGAAATAGATCCTTTAGAGGATCTTTCCTCTTCATCATATCCTTTGATAGTGATTTTCTTCTTTGAGTCTACAACATTTTCAGAAAACCCCAATGCAAGGATTAATTTTAAGGTACACATATTTAAACCAACTCCTCCATCTATAAGGACTTGTTTGATTCTATGCTTGTGAATAAGTAATTCAATGTGGAGAGATGCATTATGTGGTTGGTTAATGGCCATATCATCCTTTTTGGTGAAAGATAGGAAATAAGGCATGGTGAGATGTCCCACCATGGCTTGAAACTACTCTTGGTCCAAATTTGTGGGTATGATAGTTTCTAATAGAGCCTTTTCTAAGATAGCTTTGTGAGATGGCAAAAGACGCAAAAGCTCTAATATGGATATGTGTGCGGGTGTATTTTTGAGTTGGTCTAAGACATTGTATTGATTTGATATGGAAGATGGCTTGGGTGGAACCCCTTGAAGAGTAATCTTTCCTCGACGGGTAGTAACATTACAATCAGGCTTGTTGTTAATGGTAATCACATTGACATGTGAGTCACATTCATATATATGATTAACGGTGTACTCATAAGATACTTTCATGTAATTAGCATTATTACCATCGTTATTACTTGTTTTTGAGGCACTTCCCTTCTCATAGTTAGGAAGTGGATTCTTAAATGCCACATGTTCTTCATTAGATGTATGACCATTAATCGATATATCTCCTCTGTCTATTAAGTCTTGAATTGTGTTTTTCAACCTTTGACAATCATTTGTTTTGTGACCTTTGCTTCTATGAAACTCACAATAATCCAAATCTTTCCACTATGAGGGTTTAAAATTGGGTTCATATTCTCTTGCTATAGGAAGTGTTATGAGATCATTTGCAATAAGTTTCCTTAAGGTAGATTTACTAGATTTTCCTAATGGTGTAAATATTTTGCGGGGAGGATTGAAGTTTGTGAGTCTAGGTTCATTATTGGTTGGTTTGTTTGAAGAAGCATTGTTTTGTGGACTTGATAAATTTAAGATAGGTTGTGTTGGTTTAACATGTTTGGTATGTACAACCCCATCATTCACAATGTTCTTATTCTTGGTCCAAAACCCTGATTTGTCAGTGTTGTTGTTTGAACTAGTAACATCCTTATAGATCTTAATTTATCCTTTGGCTATCAATGCTTTTTCTATGAGTAATCCCATCTCAATAACCTTACTAAAAGAAGTGGGACATTGGATTTGAAGTTGATATCTTAATTTTGTGTTTAAATTGTGGACAAACATTTCTATCATTTGTTTTTCGGGGATGTGATATGGACATTTGCTTGCAAGTTGTCTCCATCTTTGTAAGAAAGTAGCAAAGGATTCTCCACTCTTTTGTTTATTGTTGCAAAGATCTAACATTGATATATCGTGTTCAATGTTATAGGAGAAGTGAGTTACAAATTTGTCTACTAGTTCGTTAAATGTACGGATTCTAGGAGGTAGATGTGAGAACCATTCCATGGCTTGACCTCCTTAGCTACGTGGAAAGAGTCACATTAGATATGTATCATTGTGAGCAACTTCTAAACATGCAGCACTAAATTCCCTAATATGGTCACGAGGATCACCTTTTCGCCTATATTTGTCAAATTTGGGCACTTCAAAATTGGTAGGAAAAGGTATCATAACCAAACTTTTATCAAAAGGATAGGGAGATATGTAAATATTGTTTTGTTGAGGATCTGATTTGTAAATCTACAAATTGTTGTTGCAAAGCTTGGATTTGTTGAGTAAGTGCATCTAATGGATTTGTCCCATCCTTAGTTTCCTTGTTCTTAGGAACTTCAGTTTCATTTGTTTGAATTGTTTCTCTTAATTTGGCAATGTCAAAATCACGAGGTAACTTTGCTCCTTGTTGTGCGGGCATAAGGAAATATTTGTGTGGATCTGTTGCTATGACTTTGTCCATTAGTTTTTGAAACTTTGGGTCTTGTAGAGCACTAACAATTTCTTCTCAGGGGATTTCTTCTTCTTTGTCACTAGAAGAACCTTGGCTACCATTTAATGAATCCATTTCTTTTCGTCTTTTCTTTTGAGCTCTAGTCTCAACCATACAAAGTTTATATGAATGATGTTGAATGTAAGATGTGTAGATCTATAAGTGACGACTTTGATGAAGTGTAATTTGAGTGAAAGATGATATGACTAGATTAAAGTGTTGATGGTAAGATTTCTAAAGTGTTGTTTTCATCTTGTTTAAATAGTAATCTTGAGCTATGATAAATAGCTATCAAAAGGGTGATCCAAAGTAAGTTAAACAGGGATTATGGATATCACTATGATGGAGACTAACTTTGTCAAGATTTTTAGTCTAGCTCCTAGATAAAGGATGATAAATCCTAATAGAGTGAAACTAACTAAATTGTTTGTTGAAATGCTAAGATCTAAAAAGCACTCTGTGAAAATCTTATTTGTTGTTTTTGGAAGGCTATGTGTGAGTGGTAAGTGTGAATGTTTTAAAATGGATGCAACATATTTCTGTATGGTTTGCATGACTCCTGAAATGAAATCTATGATGAAAAGGGTATCCAAATCTATTTTGCTTGTTTGTTCAAGACCTTGGGAAATAGCCTCTGTTGTGTATGCGCAAGATCAAATGTGCAGGAATAGTGTGTATATGCATAGAAATAGAGGATATATGCATAGTTTCAAATGCACAGAAACAGTGATTACAAGTGCAAACATAGAGGGTATATTCATAGAAAGATCAGATGCACGTGAACAATGATTGTATGCACAGCTCTGTGTTAGTGACTGTGTTTGATCAATTTTAGTTTGTTTTTGGTTCGTTTTCCTAAGTAAACTATTGTTTTTGGGATGATTTATCTCTATTTTTGATAAGAAGACACAATAGACAGTAAAACACAATGGTTGTTTGCAATAATGAGTGTATGTTCAAGGCTCACAAAAAGCCCAAATTTTCGCGGGTATAACACAAATTTGAAGACAAATCAAGCACTTTTTATACCTAAGGACACGACTTCACTACAATACATCAGCCCACACTTGGAATCTCCATCAACTCAAATGTCATCACACCTAATATGGATGTTTACACTTTTTTGTCTTTGTGAGAGAGGACAGATAGGGACCTCCAGGACTGGAAGGATGACCCAATCACCCTTTCCCTAGAAAGCTACAAGTAGCTTATGCTAAGCTGGGGATTTATGTCTCATCTCAAGGGAGCCTTATGGTGAGTATCTTGGGGGTGAAGTACCCTTGCACTAAAAATTATCGCAATGTTCGGAGGTAGATAGAGTAGTCACTAACTATGAGGTTTCTAGTTGCTTTTTGGGGGACCAATGCCTTGCAAGCATCCGACAATCCACTAAAAGCTTTAACCAACTTTACTAGGAGTGTAATATACCTTACACAAATACAAAATTTCATTCACAAAAGTGTTAGTACGCCTCCTTTCAAATTGGCACCGTATGGCAAAGGCTAACGTTGGTTAGGATTTGGCTTTCACCTTGACCAATTTGTATAGTGGTCCAAAGGAAAAATCCACTTAGGGTCATCCCCTCTTAGATGAAATGCACTCCAAAAGGCATGCCCTTCTAAGAATAAAACCAAAAGATCTTATCCATAATACACATAGTGAAGAAAGGATACTTCTAGGGATTTTGTTGGGGATAAACAAAAAATAAAAAGAGATGAGTCTGGTTTTTGATCACCCAAGTTTTTCACAAGGGGAGAGCACACACCTATCACCTCACAAACACATAAAACACTTGTTCATTTAACCTCCTACATTAAACCAAGTTCAACAAAGCTAATCACGCAAGATGCAATACTAGTATGATCAAAGAAAAGAAAGAAATGTCAAATTAACCCCCTAGATTAAACTATATTTTGATTATAGTGAACATATGCAAAATAGATGAGTAAGATTACTTTCCCCTACTTAATCTAGATGCTACTAAACTACCAATGCAAGAATGAATGCAAAAATGATGTCCTAACAAAGGCAATAAACCTGCAAAACAACTGTTAGTAGTCTTAACATACAGTCTTGGACATTTGAAAACAGTTGCACCACGGATTAGTAATCCAAAAACATAAACCCAAAGTTCTAGATGTAAATGTACAAAAACAGAGAGCGAATGCGTAGAAAGATGGCTCATATGCACAGAAACAAAGGTTAAATGCACACAAAGACAATATTTTCTACTGTAGGAATTTTCTTTGGTACGGATGCACAAGACTGGAACACAAATGTGCAGGAACACTCTGTTACGACTATAAACACACAAAACTCAAATTTTTATGTTAAATTCGGGGCAAGGCCCCACGGTGGGCGCCAAAATGTGATGATAATTTGGAGAACAACAGTAAAAACCTATTAAGCTACCACAATACTCTAAATTTCTACTCAAACCAAAATCATCAATGAAACTAATAGAAAAATACAGAATTTGAAACAAACATGATTTATACCTTAAAAACTCAGATTTCTCCTTCATGTCCCATTGTGTCCTATCTTATTGAGATCTTGATTTTGCTAATGGTAATTATGCTCTCAAAATGTACTTCCTTGTTTCAAGACGACTCTAAGATGAATGGACTTGTGGTGGATTTTATGCAAAGTAAATGATTCTACAATGCTCAACTATGATAATGATTTGTATGAAGCTAATGCAATGCAACAATGGAGATAGCTAAATGCTAATGGAGATAGCTAAATGATAATGCTATGCAAATGGAAGCCAAAGGCACACATTTGATACTTGATATGATTTCTGCAATATGAATGTATGATCTCTCTTGTGTTGTGTTAAAATGAGCATGAGAGGCTTCCTTTTATAGGCAACGGATGGCTTAGATCCAAGTGGCAAAAGATCAATGGTTGAGGAATTGGTCTTGTGACATGTAGGGTCAAGATTGAATTGGTTGGATGAGGGGAGACATAGAAGGAGGATGTTCCTACTACATTGACAAGATGAAGGGATATGTAGGACAAGGAGCCACATGACGAGATGCTCACAAATACCATGAGAGAAAGATGGAAGAAGGAGTCTATGTTTGTTGGAATGTTGGAGGGAATATAGGGCTCACGAGACAAGTGTCTCAGAGTCAAATTTGACCATGATGATGTGGAGAAACCAACTTCTACAAAGTAGGAAAGGTTGAGAGGAAATAGGACATGTGTTGAGGATAAATGTTTAATTAAATATTACTAATATTTAATTTATGGTGCAACATAGAAGTGAGGTGTCAAATGATGTGTATGGTGATGTAGAGGAAAGCTATAGATTTTAGGAATATGACTTTGTCTTAGAAGAATAATTAAATATATAGGATTATTTAATTTAGAGACGACTTTAGAAAAAATAAGATATCTAATTAAATAAATTAATTTTTATTTAATTATTGGAAGAATAGGATAAATGTGAATCAAATAAATAAATTACTATATTTATTGATAGAGGAAATAAGAATAAAATAAATATTAAAATATTAATTTAATTTATCTCCAGGCATTTTTAGGTGTATACAACACATTACAAAACAAATTGTTAAAATATTTAGTAATTTTATATGTTTCCTATGGGGATATTTAACAAGTATGTCCAAGGTGAGGTTCCATTTCTTGACCATCTAAAACTTCCCAAGTGTTCCCTTTGTTTACCATGTGATGAGTCTTGGGCTATGACCAAACATTGTGAGAGAGCTACAAGGAGATGTTTCTCCTCTTCCTCTTCCTCTTTTCCCTGAACAACTTAACATTCTAGAGAATTAGTTTCTTGCTCTTTTCCTTGAACAACTTGACATTCTAGAGGATCAATTAACCAACATAACCATCCCAACTTGGAAAACTTCACTTCCCACCTAACCAACACCTTGGTCCACCTATACATTTGTTGTTACATTACCCTCAAACCACTCAAAACCAAACAAATCATCCGATCATATGTCTACTAGGACTACCACTTCTTTGCTTTTACATCAGCCCAACCTTACTAGTTGTAGTTATCTAACCATATTAGCAAAGCCATGCGTACCAAATTTCTATGCATACATACCTAGGCTTCTTGTTTTGGTTGCAACTCTAACAATACACATATATGAATTATATCAATGTTTTCCTTCACAAATTGGAACAATTATTATTTTTGGGTATATTTGTATGTATTGCAATACAATTTGTAATTTAAAAAATATTGTCCAAACTATGACGTCGTTGTAAAATGCTTTGGGCTTACTTAATACTTCAATAGGTTATAAGCTCTCATCTCCATAATTACTTCATTCAACAATTATATATAATACGTATACTATTATTTCTATATTTTTTTAAATATTTGGATTAATTGTTTGGTTTTCAACCAATCAATTCTATTTTCCTATAATTTTTGGGAAGTTGAATTCTATTCAATTTTTTTGCTTATGTATACTATTATTTCTATAGTTTCTTATATATTTGGATTGATTGTCATTCTTTCAACTAATCAATTATAATTTCTTGTAATTTTTAGGAAGTTAAATTTTATTTAATTGTATTGTTTGCAACAATTATTTGAAACCAACAAAATTTTCCTAACAAATTTACTCTTTCAAATAACAATTTAGATTTTTCAACATTTAACTATGAAACAGGCTTGATCTTGAAGAAACTCCATAAATATTTTTAGTCGGCATTTAATACATTTTAATATGTTTTTTTTTTGTTTTTCTTAACACGGTCACATTCCACTCCGTGTTGCCACTATAGTTACCTCTCGGCGTAACTAGCATAGATATCTTAAATACATCTATCTAAAAGACGCCAAGAGATATTGGTCTCGAGCCACCTATCTATTCTCAAAAACAATTTAAATATAGGCACCTCGAGAGTGATAGGTGTCTTTTAGATAAATGTATTTAAGATATCTATGCTAGTGAAATATAGGATCATGTAAACTACTACTCATGAAATATGAATTAATAAAATTAACTCAAAAACTAAAGAGTTAATTCTCATAAACAACATACTTATTAACTATATCATCTACTATCTATCCACATAAATGACACTTCTTAGTTCCTGCTGTAGGCAGGTTACTATTGCATATGTTGGATTCAATTTTCCAATTAATTCAACCAATCATGACAAAGAATTAATTTTTTTGCACAAAAGTTCTATAGTTTAATAATTAGTTTTTTTATTTAAAATTTTGGTAAATGCTATTTATCTATTTTCCTATTGGTTAATCCTGTGAATAGTCAGTGTGAAAAATAGTTCTTATTATTTAAAAATTTGTTATATCTTAAATTTACATCCATGATTCAGTGATTCATTTAAGTTTCTTAAATTTACATCCGTTCAAGCTCACACAATTAAGCACCTATTATCAGATCAAAATTAATTCTTTAGTTACTTCAAATTTAATATGTACCGCGTCGAGAGTCGGCGGCCTTTAATAGAGGTGGTAATTGGGAAGCCACAAAAACATAGCAACTGTCAAGTTTAGAAAAGCAAAAGCCACAACAGGATTGTGAGGGAAAAAATGGCCATGGCAATGGCTGCTATTATTTCTTCATTTTTCACTTGCACTTCACTTTCAAAAGAAAGTCGATGTAGCTTCTCTCCCCATCTCTTTCTTTCCCAATCTTCCCTTTGGTTCAACCAAAATCAGACAAGTAAGTTAACAAGAAATTGGATTGACTTCTAATCATTAGTGCATCTCTATATCTCTATTCTTGTTTTATCTCATTTAGTATTGCTGACATTTCTTTTCGTTGTGTATATAAAAGCTACCAATGCAAATGCAGTGATTGAAGATTGAAGCTTCACAAAGAGAAAAGACGAGAAGAGAAAATAGAATTGCTCACCACATTCGGATCAGGAAGAAGGTATGATGCCTCAAGCCAAAATCTAGTTTGGGGTTTTGTCATTATTATTAATACATGCTTGATAGATCCTGGGTGAGGTTATTGCACTATCTAGCATTGTGTAGTGCAAGTTCACATTCTTAAGATTGTTGTAAACATAGGTCAGGCTAGAATGCCTTCCTTAATTTTTAGATTACTGTAAACATGGGCCAGGGTGGAATGTGCCTCATAAATTTAAGAGTAACATGCGTCAGACCAAAGAAATAGTAATAGAAGATCACAATCTGCATTTATTAAGCAAGTATTGTCAAAACATTTTGAAGTTTTAAGAAACTTACCAAAAATGGCTGGATGTTTATAGCTGCCTACGTTTCAACCCATTTAAAAAAATTCTTAACAAACAGAAAATGCTTCCTGCAGTTGACTGCTAAGCCATCCCTTGTTGGTTTCGGTATCTCCTATAGTTTCTATGTGTTTCCTATTCAGTCTATCCCATTTCCTATATTTTGGTCCATGAAGTTCACGCTCCCAGAACCCCATTTTATGCTCTTTCCCATTTCTCATTTCTAGATATTTGTGTAAAATAGTCAAACTAAGAACCCACATTATAAAAGCAACGATGGATAAGTCATAAGAGTACATAGAGAAGGGACTAACCTCTATGTCACCAAAATCTAGTTGTTGTTTCCAGCAGAACAAGGTTTTATGGGCTTTGGATTCTTCAATTGTGTAGATGAGCTTCTCTTCCAGTGCAAAAGTCTTGGCACATAGAAAATGGCTTGTAGTATTGTACTATCCGTTCATATGAATTGGCTAATGTTTTCACAATGTTTGTCTTGTACGTAATTTGAACAAGTGTTTGTTGTACCTATGGTTGTATTGTAGGGTTTGTTACTAGTTCTTAGTTGTCTTCTCTAGGTTGCTGATAACCTCAGGGGTAATCATATGATGGTTTCTTTTCATTTCACTTAATTTGACTATTTTGAAATTTTCTCTTTATCTTTCAGCATTATGCATCATCTACTTGGATTTGTTTTTTCAGGAAGGTACAAAGAAAATAGGTGAAAGAATTGCCAAAGCTTGTCTTGAGAAAGGAATTACTAAGGTAGCATTTGATCGAGGAGGTTTTGTCTATCATGGACGCATTAAGGCCCTTGCTGATGCAACTTGGGAGGATGGTTTGGATTTATGAGTTAGAACAGGGCTTTGCTTTCTTAGGAATCATTCTGTTATAGATCTAGCAACAATATCTCCTCCAGGTCTGAAAGATGTCTGCATTTTACAGATTTCTATCTCATCAAGGGAAAATTTTAGGTAGCTACTTTATCTTTGAGATTGGTTTGTATAGCATCTAGTCGGGGTTAAATGGCTTTTGTGGCTTATTGTAACTGAGGGATGGATGCTTTATCCTATGCTCCTAAATGCTTGATGTTACTTATGTCTGCAACAAAATTTAATGCAACTCCTGTGTTACCTTTATCTACTTTTCAGTATTTACTGAAGGTCTTTTCCTGCAATTTTGTTTTTGTATTCTTTCAAATCAATTATGTCATATAATTTTTCTCTGGCTTCAAATCTCAAACTTGAAACATGAGATTTCTAATATGACATCTTAAATGGCGGCAACTATTGCAACTTGTTCATTACTGCTTGCATCCTGTAAACTCCCTTATCAAAGGGACTATAACATGATTCCCACCTACTATATCTACTTGGCACAAGCACTTTAGATTTTTTTGCAAAAATTTCAGGTGCTAAGTATAGAAAGCATATAGTTAAGTATAGAAAACATGACTCCCACCTACTATATCTACTTGGCACAATCCCACCACTGCCAATTTTGTAGAAAATGGCATACAATTCTAAGTGTTCCAAAATCATTGAAGGAAGCTGGTTAAATTTGAAGTTCATCTTATGAAATTAAAATAGCATCTATTATGTGTTCAAATACTATTATTGGAAAAAATGTTTAGATGGTTAAGATAGATAATTCACATGATACTCAACTGCATTGGAATCTTAAATTTACCAAGTCCCATCAGGCTGAGCTTAAATAAATGATTTCTAAAATTTATCTCAATTTTTTCAATCAGTTGCAGAGGAAACAAGTCACATAGTTTTGTATAAAATCTATATTACAAGGGTGAGTGTTTAAGTACTCACCAAATACATGACCAACTAAATCTTTGTATCTGATAAAGCATTGGCCATCTATAATATATAGATTTGCAAGCAACAAATTGGCATAGAGTGAGAAAGCACCTAAAACAACCATGCCAATAATTCCCCAGGCCAATCCTAGAGGCACTAGAATGAGGTTTCAATATCCCAAAATGTACACACAGTTGAAACTTGTAACTAACATCAGTTCCATTTTTTGCCACGAATCTGAAAACCATCACAACAACAAAAAAATTGAAAATTTGTCTACAAAACACACGACAAAAACCATATATGATAACAGCCATCCATGCATTTAATAGTCTATAAAAGGCAAGGCAACTTAGTGAAATGTGAGTAGAAATGAAATGGAAAAAATTATATACCATTGTCAATTTTGTGTGCAAAGTTGTGGGTAGAAAAGCTAGTTTCTTCCTGTTCTGTGGCCATAATGCCTGCAGTTGATTTTTTCATTAAATATTTTTGCTCTTTCATTCTCTTCCACAATTTAGAACAACCTTACTTGACACCTCAATGGATTCTTCTCCACCACTGAATAACTGTCACTTAAATAGAATCAATGCTTTATAGTGTTTACGCACTTGCATTTATAGAATTGGATTTTGCAAAAACTGTAGAGAGAAATGAATATTTTTTAAAGATGTGTCATCATATATACAACTACCACCACCACTAAGATCATGCAAAACCTGTGTTGCACAATCATTTAACCAACTTGTTGTAAAAGTTGCTCTCACCTGTAGCTTTTTATCTAATAGTTGTTTCTAGCTACCATTACATATCAGGCCTCGATGTTTATAGTTGTAGTAGAAATGCTTATAATTGAAGTATTATAAGTTGTTTTAACAATTTTATTTGAGAACTTATCAAATTGCCTTCCTTATAATTTGCTTGTTTGATGGACAATGACATGTACAACTTAAAAAGATTGAATATACTATGGCGTACACGCTAAAGTTGACATTAAAGATGGATTGTTTGCTTTTAAATTAACAAAACTTTGCTACATATCAAACAATAAAACATGGGCACCCTTGGCAGGCACTTAGCTTCATAATGCAAAGTGTAGTGTGTGAGTGCCTTGTTTAGAAAAGCATATACTAATGGGTTCAAATTATTTTATTATATCTCCAAAAAGTAAATGGTCAAAGTGTTCAAGAACCACCGATAGGACTCAAAAAGAGTGATGGCACAATGAATAAATATGGCGTGTGAGTGTACAAGTGTTTTTTTTCTACAAACTACTTTGATCTCAAGAGATTCAATTTAGTTTTAAATTTGCAATACTTTTTAACAATAGTAGAGGATACCCAATGTACTAGCACAAAGTGACACCTCCTCTCCATATAATTCAATTTTTTGAATATTATAATTATATATAAAAAATATTTTATTATATTAAACAATAATAAAAAAATTTTGATATATATTTTGATTATTATTTTTATATCTATTATTTTAAGTTAAAATCACTTTCAAGTAGAACACGATTTAATTTCTAAAAATTATATAAAATTTTAAAAATATTTTTAATATTTAACAATTGTATATTACATTTCATTATTTGTGAGAAAGTTATAACTACTAACTAGTTTTAATCTCCAAACGTGTCCACATTTTGTGCAAATGCAAGTGTTGTTTTGTATGTATTGTATTTACAATTTTGATGGAAAAGTATATAATAATAATAATAATAATAATAATAATAATAATATAATTTCTGATAGATACATAGCACCTACCCGCCTGCCATTTTTGATGGTGGGACCCAATTTGACAGTGTATGGCCGTATTTTAAATAATGCATTATATATATATATATATATAATTTGGTATTTCGCCCTAAAAATTATTGGTAGATGCAAAATTGTATCCACATTAAAAGTCAATTTATAAGAATGTGCTTGAAACCATTTTTGTAATCGATAACATTTTTAACGTTGTAATTTCTTTGTAATTCTTCACCAATAACATGGTGCTATTGTCACCATTCTTCTTTCAATTCATTTCTTTGTTGTGTAAATTTCAATAATAGCAAAACTTGCACTTAAATAATTTAGTTTAATCGAATCTTTCACAAGCTTCAGAAGGTCATTTCAATAGATGATATGTAGAGGAAGACTCAGGGGTAGACTATGCACGGAGCCATATTGTATAAACCTTATACTATTTTAGAGCTCCCTCTCCGCTTGATTACCTTAGCGGTTGCACATAGCACCAGGATCTCAGTCGTTTAGACATCTGGGGGTATAACAACTATATTGAAACATTTAAATACGTGTATTGATGGATTTGACAAAGTATGTGGTTTAGCTTGTTTACACACTAGCATGTATTTTGAGTGTTGTGCACTAATATGCTATGCAACATGTCTAAGTTTGTTTTCAATCATGATACATATTAATCGTAGATATAGGAATCATTTTAACATTTGTAAGTTGCTTTATTTTCGCTAAGAATTAAAATTATAGAATGTCTACACTTACATCCTTAAAGCTTTATGTTATTTTATTAAAAAGATGTAAAAATTACTAAAGTAAATAGGCTAATAAGACATTGTTGACAAGAATCAAAGAAGTCAACACCTAACCTTGATTCCCACAAAGGTCAAACATCTAGATAGACAACAAGATATAGAGGTGTTAGGTTACATACTTGGGGTTATTATGTTGTCAAAATTAGAGATCCTAAGTCCAAGGAAAGTCAATGGCTTGGGGCATTTGATAGAGTAGAAATTAATTGTTTATCCTTATGATATGATATCTACATCCATAAGAGGCATCAATGCCATAATGAATTTCTTCTACATAAATTCAAATCCATACAACTTCTAATCAAAGCAATATGCTCTCCGATCTAACTCGAAAATAGATGCAATTTTGGTTCAATCTATCATCTAATTATACATTGACATATTCAACAAATACAATCTAGAACAATGATGAATAGCTTGTAGGTCACAGCATCACAAATTTGCATTCCTCTTATGAAAGGTTGCTAAATATTGGCTTATAATACCCACAATTTGAAATTCAGTGACATGAACTCTCGAAGTAATTGATCAAGCACATTGTGAGATGCTAAAGAGATCAGTCTCATGTTTTCTGTTACCTTGCTGACTTTTCAACGGAGAAAGACCACACAAGTACTAGAAACTAGGTGACAAATAGACTAATGGATCTAGTATGAACTCATAAGAGCACAATAATGTCAGAACGAAATCATATGGACAAAATTGTTGACAAAATCATTTACCATCCAAATCCATTGATCAGATAAGTGAATCATATGAAGAAAATTGTTGACAAAATTGTTGACAGGGTGCAAGCCACAACTTAATATGCATTCTCCCTACATAATATTATTTTTTGATCCCCATATATTATTCTTCTACTCCCATATGACAATTTCTCATCCATAATTCAACTTCTATTTCCGTAGGAACCTCAATGCGTCTCTTGTTAAGAAATTGTTTTTATTTATTTCAATTAAAAAAATGCAACCATACTTCCCCACGCTTTCATGAATCTAAATGAAAATTTAGAGTCCGGGATCAAAGGCATGCCCACCACACCCCACTGAAATGTTAAAAAACAATAATGGACAGTTTTTCCTTCTCTGCTATTTCCCCACAACATACATGTACTGTACCCATCGATGTGTTAACACAATATATTCTGACAAAACCCTACTTAAACCTTGGAAAAAACCAGGTGTTTCTTATTACATAGCTCTGGGAAAAAACTCTCACACAAAAAATGTTCGTTACAGCATTTCTGCAGGCTGCAGTTAAGAAAGAGTCAGGCGGGCTTTTGTGGAAGAAGTTAAAATACACCTGCACCCGCAGAGCCAATTCCAAGAAGCGCCTTCGAAGAGTTCAACAGGTCAAATTAAATTAACCTTAACTGGCTTCATTTCTTCTATCTCCCACAATGGACTTTGCATTATAGATGTTCTTTTATATCTGATAGCGGGTTTGTCATTATAGTTGTTGTTGGCTTCAATCCTTGTGATTTCAGATAGTGGGTTTTCAATAGACTTGTTATTGGCTTCAATCCTTTTGATTTCAGACGGAGGGTTTTCAATATATTTGTTATTAGCTTTAATGCTTTGATTCTTTTGTATCTGATTATCGGTTTCACATTGTATCTGTTATTGTCTTCAATTTTGTTATCTCACACTTTGCATTGTGTTTATTATCAGCTTCTCAGATAGTGGGTGGGTTTTACATGATATTTGATATTGGCTTCAATTCTTGTAACTCTGACAATGGGTTTCGCATCATATTTGTTATCAGATTCAGTTATTTTATTCTAGACAGTATTATATTTGTTATTGGATTCAATTAATCTATCTTTGACATGGGGCTTGGGATCATAGTCCTGATTGACCTCAATTCTTTTAACTCTGACAATGGGTTTTGCATCATATTTGTTATCAGATTCAGTTATTTTATTTTAGACAGTACTATAAATTTATATTTGTTATTGGATTCGGTTATTCTATCTTTGACATTGATGCTTGTGATCATAGTCCTGATTGACCTCAATTCTTTTTATCTCTGGTAATAGGTTTACATTATATATGTTAGTGGCTTCAATGCTTATATTTTTTAATCTCTGATAATGGGTTTCTTATTACGTCCAATATTGGCTTCAATTTTTGCTCTCCAATAATTGGTTTCAAACTTTTCAATTCTTTTTATGTCCAGTAACTGGTTTTGCACTGGATTTGTTATTGGCTTCAATTCTTTTATCTCTGATAATAGGTTTCACATCATATTTGTATTCGTCTTGGGCAATGGGCTCATATTATAATAGTTATTGGTCTCAACTTATTTTATCTCAGACAGTGGGTATCACATTAAATTTGTTATTGGCTTTAATTCTTTTATCTCTAGCTAAGTTGCCAGTTTGAGTTCGAGTACAGTTTCAGTGTTGGGATATTGCAGTTCGCTGATTTTTGTACCCAGGATCAGTATGATTGGGTGCAGCTGTACAAAACATAAAAAATAAAAAATTATAGCCATAATATTAAAAACTTAGCGTAGTTAAGTAGTTAGTTTAGTTTTTTTTTCATTTGTCATTTGTCATTTTTAATTTTTTATTTAAAAAAATTGTTTTTTTGGGGGAGGCGTACCAGGTCTGACTCATGGTCCCGTGCTTTACCCAGGACATACCCAAGGGGTACTTGGGCTGAGACCCATAATTGGAATAGACCCAATATTGGTACATCCATAGAAGCAAATATCTTTATCAGGAATATCTTGGCAAACCAAAAGATAAAGATATTTTCAATTTCTTGAGATATTTTGGGAGAAAACTGGGAAAATATCGGGAACCCAAAAAAATGCAGAAAAATTCAAAAAAAGAAAAGAGAAATAACTGATGTTTTTTACATGTAAAGCAATCCTAATTGCATAGATAATGAGAGTAAGAGTAAATGAGAGTCCACACAATGAATATATATTTAAAAAAAAAGAGAATTTAATTATATACAGAATATACAAAAAGTTCAGTTACAAAGAGCAGAGATAATTAAAACATTCAACACCCAAAGTCAGTTGCAGCAGTTAAAGGGGCGTTGAGAGCAGCATGGAACCTAAAACTTCCTTCAGACAATTAGGCAACACAGAGAAGAGCAGCTCCAAAATGACAGTTCCAAATCAGCAAAGAGCGGCTCCAAAACAGCAGGGAACTAATTCCACTCCAAAGCCAAAATACTAGAGGAAGAGAACAGAAAGAGCCAAAGAAACATGATGCCAAAAGAGACCATTACACGTTAGGAAAATGCCATATCTGCTACTGTCCAGGATTGAGGGAGACACCTATATTTGCGATCTTGTCAGCCTCCTCATTATAGTTTCTGAAGATATACTGATAATCAATCTTGTTGAACAGTTTTGAGAGGAGCTTGATCATCTCGATTTCATAATGAAGACTAATTGATTGATATTGACCGATTTTAACAACATTGATAATCAATTGATAAGTAGTAGGTAATTTCCATAGTGTGTCAAATTATGATTTTTATATTAGGATTCAACTACGTAGTTTTTGAGTCAAACCCATCGACCCATATTTCATGAGTAGTGGTTCACATGAACCCATCTCTCATGAGAATGAATGGTTCACTTAGCACTCATTGCATCTAGGGGATGCTCACAGGGGTGAAGCATTGGAACTTCCTGGGAGGTCACCCATGAAATGTCCCGTACTATGAGCCGACTTGAAGATCTCTCTAAAACATAAAATCCTAAATTTCAATTAAGTTTGATCAAGGCCGACCTCTTGGTGTTAGCGCCTTACATTGAAGATCATTTATCTTTGCTGGCCGACCTTCCTTTGGTGCAGTTAATAAACTTATGTTTTGGGCTGATTTCCATATAGGCCGACCTTTTCATATGTTTAGTGTTCATCTTGGAAGGATTGCAGAATAAATCAAAACTAAATATAAATGCTTATGCTGGTCGACTTCACCTTGATTGGCACCAAGATTTGAGGTTAATATTTAATATAAGCAATTGTTTATGAGGCCGACCAATATTGCAGCACTCCTATAAAAGGACAAAACGTCTCATTCAAGAGATATGAATGAAGAGGTGTAAGTTGTAAAAGGGACGCCTCCTTTGGAGAGAGTTCGCATCCCTTTGAAGGGACATAGAGTGGTATAAAAGGAAGATGTGGAGCGCATTTGAAGAAGGGAGGAAATAGAAGGAGAATAAGATGAGTAAAAGCAGATCTACAGCAGAGTTAGATCAGAACTTGTGTAATGGAATAAAGGAATATTATTGAAACACAAGCAAGAAGGTAATATGAGAAATCAGTCCATTTGAGAGTAGATCCTTCTCGAGTGTAACAGCAGATCCATGAAGAATATAAGAGCAGATTGAAAAGATGTACATGCAGATTTGAAGAAGGGAGGAATATATATATTTTCAGCAGAGATAAATCTGCAAGAATAGATCAGCAGTGATGCCTATACATTCAATAATTGATAACAGAAGAGAATTAATTACTTCCGCCATTCTAACATGCTAAAACTCTATCATCCTCTCATTCTATTAATCTATTATTATATCATTCTAATATTTCAATTATTATATCATTCTTTCATTCTATTCTTCTATCATTATATCATCCTATTCTATCATTCTATCTTTCTATTATTCCATCATTCTAATTACTATATCATTCTTTCATTCTATCCTTCTACTCTTCTCTCATTCTACAATTCTATCATTCTATCATTCGATTATTCTATCCTTCTAGTATTCTATCATTCTATTATTGAATCAATCAATCGGATCATATTCAGAAATATATCTGCACTCAGCAGACAAGGGCAGAAGTCAGCATTGACTAATATATTTGCATCTTAGAATATAGCAGTCTTATATTTTATCAAGTATTGCGGTATGCACTATTATGATTATTGTGAATGATGATTTGTTTATTAATGTATAATCTCTTATGAATCTAGATATATTTATTGATGTAATTGTTGGTCAAACTAGATTCCTATTAGTCATTAAATTGCTCATTCCCAATAAGCAACCATGTGGAGGAGTAGGTAAATACAAGAAGGGGGAGCAGATACTAGATTTCCTTCTAAGTACACCACCCCATGCTGGATGCCGCGTGTTTGCCACTTCTGGGCCAAGGGGGTGAATGTCCGCCCTTGAGCTTAGATAGGAGAATCTACGGGCACCCCATTGTAGCTTTCCCTTCGATCTCTACATGGGTTGGTTGTTGAGATGGATTCAAGGAGTCTCAGTCATAAGAAGGATGGATAAGACAGCATGGATAGGGAAGGCAGATACAAGTTTATCCACTAAGTATGTCACCCCATGTTGGATGTCCACGTGTCTGCCACTTGGGGCCAAGAGGGATGGTATATCCATTCTTGGGCTTAGCATGGGGATAGCTTTGGGTGCCCTATAATGTTTCTCCTCCAAGTCCTATTTATGGCTAATCTTTCATCATGCACTATAGATATTGTGTAGTTTATATAGGTTTGAAATAGTTGTGTATTTTACATGGTTAAATAGATAAGACATTCATTATATACGTTTTGATCATATGAATTATATTTCCAATATTATCCAACATGATTGCAGGACCTAAATCAAGATTCATCTTGCTTAAAACATTTAATTAGTATGTTATAACCCTAACTACATTAAACTTATGATTCTAGGGCAAGATTTAGGGCAATCTCAAAAAGAGGACATTACAAGTGGTATCAGAGCTTTGATCTTGCCAGCCTAGGGATCAAAGATAGTTAATGCAATTAAACCAAAGAGCTCAACAAGCTTTGGA
Source organism: Cunninghamia lanceolata (assembly GCA_027924645.1). Lineage (NCBI taxonomy): Eukaryota > Viridiplantae > Streptophyta > Pinopsida > Cupressales > Cupressaceae > Cunninghamia > Cunninghamia lanceolata. The sequence goes on along the minus strand of BSBN01000822.1, from coordinate 14,515,560 downwards.
AAGAGAATGGGAATAGATCAAGTGTATATATATTGGCTATACAACAAGTGTTAACAACAAAGAAGGATATATTGTAATCCTTGAACCGAACTTGAAATCCATCAAGAGGTACACATATCAATCATACCAATTCCTAAGCAATACAATTGAAATAAAGCGGAGGTTAGTAAGTAGGTAATGATGGCCCTCTTAGGGTTCACGAGATGGTGAAGTGCCGATAGGCCCCTTCATCAAGTACGCCACCCCGAGTTAGTTTCTCATGGGCCGGGAGGCTTATGAGTGCTCTCGGGCTTGTTGAATAGAGGACTTCATGCATCTTATCAAGCATGTGACTCTGGTGTGCCACTCGTGGGCTGGGAGGCTATTAAGTGCTCCTGGGCTTGATCAAGGTATCTTATCAAGCACGCCACCCCGAAGTGGGCACTCATGGGCTGGGAGGCTACTAAGTGCTCCTGGGCTTGATCAAGGAGGATGGCCAGCCTCCAAGGTGGACCGGGAGATGTTAGGTGGACTAACCCCTTTCATGCTCTTGACAATACTGTTACTTACTAACACTCCGGGAAGATTCAATATGTGAATTGGCTTGGGGAATTGTGTTATGGATTGAACTAAAACTAGATTATGCTATGATGATTTGATCTCATTATTTATGTTATGAAGTATTCATCTCATTATTAATTATGCTATGATAGATGAATTTTATATGAATAATGCTATGAACTGAATATTATCTAATGTATATTTCAAAGATGGATATTGGTATGCTTGGAAATGATTCTTGTCAAGTTGCTTCTAGTAATGGTCGAAATGAAGATTAGGTGCCATATGACACAATGACTTTGGATGGTTCACATCTTTTATTGGGGAGGACATGGAATTTTTATAGAGGGTCAAACCAAAGCAAACCACAAAGATCATGTATATTGAAGGATGAGATAAAATATAGTACTGTTATATTGTCTCCACCTACTTTGGATTGTAAAGAGTCCTTAAAAGACACAAAGGAAGAATATTATCACCCTTTGCATCAAGGCATGAGACAATCAAGGAGTGTAGAGATGGTGATATAGCAATGTTGAATATCTAGGGTAAGGATAGAATAATGCCCCCGTAACTAGAGATGGAGTAGAACTTCTAAATCTGGTCTGTAGTCAGATTATAAAGGTGGAGGATGCTGCCAAAGCTATGCATAGATGTGAACCAGGAGGTTTAGAGCAATTTTAGGTCATGGGGGTATGATGGAGACCACTATTTGATGTATCATTGTAGTGAGGCAAAACTTGCACATTCTTGATATTTAGGGGGGGACCCAGCAATGCCAAATAGTGTAGTTATGATTTATATCACCTAGAGAATTATATATGTTGAGGAATTTAGGAACACTCTTTCTTCTCGTTTTCTCTTTTTTCATTCCAGGATTGAAAATGAAAGAAAAACATACCATGATACTCCATTAGCGGGTCATCAAGGCTACTATAAAAAAATAAAAGCAAGTAGATATAAAAAATATAAAATCATTTTAGAAAAGAACACTGCAATTAAGGTCATAGATGTGTGTCATGCTTCTAATTCCCATCTTAATATATGGAAAGCTCACTTTCCTGCTTGGACTCATAGGGATATCCATGTGCAAAGATTGGGCCAGCTTAATTGGTTCTTTAAAGATGTAGTTGCTACCCAAGAAGAAATTGATTTTCGGATTGATGCTTCCTTTCAAACTATACTAATGAAGATGCCTTATAGTTTCTTCTCTCTGAGAATGAGGGAAGATTTGTCTTAAATTACAGACCTTATCAGTTAACAACTCTTGGTTTTCTTGTTTTGAGATATTGGGGAATACAAGTATATGAACCGGAAGAATATTGGACAATACATTATCCTCATACTTTAGAGAAGGTTATCAACCATATGACCTTGAAGGACTATGTTGGCGGTTGGATGGAGACAAGTATATTAACAATAATTCTTCAAGGAGGTTGATTTGGGATCCTAATTACTTTAGGGGCGTCCAAGTTTGTGATCGCTTGAGGACAAGCAATCTTGGGCAGGTTGGATTGAAATGTCCCGTACTATGAGCCGACTTGAAGATCTCTCTAAAACATAAAAATCCTAAATTTTAATTAAGTTTGATCAAGGCCGACCTCTTGGTGTCAGCGCCTTACATTGAAGATCATTTATCTTTGTTGGCCGACCTTCCTTTGGTGCAGTTAATAAACTTATGTTTGGGTCGACTTCCATATAGGCCGACCTTTTCATATGTTTAGTGTTCACCTTTGAAGGATTGTAGAATAAATCAAAACTAAATATAAATGCTTATGCTGGTCGACTTCACCTTGATTGGCGCCAAGATTTGAGGTTAATATTTAATATAAGCAATTGTTTATGAGGCCGACCAATATTGCATCGCTCCTATAAAAAGGACAAAACGTCTCATTCAAGAGATATGAATGAAGAGGTGTAAGTTGTAAAAGGGACGCCTCCTTTGGATAAGGACAACTCCTTTGGAGAGAGTTTGCATCCCTTTGAAGGGACATAGAGTGGTATAAAAGGAAGATGTGGAGCACATTTGAAGAAGGGAGGAAATAGAAGGAGAATAAGATGAGTAAAAGCAGATCTACAGCAGACTTAGATCAAAACTTGTGTAATGGAATAAAGGAATATTATTGAAACACAAGCAAGAAGGTAATATGAGAAATCAGTCCATTTGAGAGTAGATCCTTCTTGAGTATAACAGCAGATCCGTGAAGAATATAAGAGCAGATTGAAAAGATGTACATGCAGATTTGAAGAAGGGAGGAATATATATATTTTTAGCAGAGATAAATCTGCAAGAATAGATCAGCAGTGATGCCTATATATGCAATAATTGATAACAACAGAGAATTAATTACTGCAGCCATCCTATCATGCTAAAACTCTATCATCCTCTTATTCTATTAATCTATTATTATATCATTCTAATATTTCGATTATTATATCATTCTTTCATTCTATTCTTCTATCATTATATCATTCTATTCTATCATTCTATCATTCTATTACTATATCATGCTTTCATTCTATCCTTCTACTCTTCTCTCATTCTAGAAATCTATCATTCTATCATTCGATTATTCTATCCTTCTATTATTCTATCATTCTATTATTGAATCAATCAATAAGATCATATTCAGAAATATATCTGCACTCAGCAGACAAGGGCAGAAGTCAGCATTGACTAATATATTTGCATCTTAGAATATAGCAGTCTTATATTTTAGCAAGTATTGTGGTATGCTGAAAGATCCCTTACCAAATCTGCCCTGATTTTTTTATTTTGATCCCTTGGCAATTTGTCAAACAGTTGTTGTGCAAACTAATGAATTCTGATTTCTTAACTGCTGTTTCGATTTTCTGAGTTTGTTATTTGATGTTTGTGTGGATATGAAATGGTTTTGATTGCAATATTCATATACCGAATGAAAAGAAATATAACCAACAAATAAACATTGCAATACCACACCAAAATAAGCTTTATTTCTCACTAAACATAAGTCTGATTACAAAAGCTTAGGTCTGATATAGACTTAATCAGACTGTAACAACACTATTAAACCCAATACATATGAAAGATTTGAATACCAAATATGGTAAACACATACCCGGAAGCCAACGCTTAAATTATGGAACATTTAGTTGCTAAAACCCTAATTCCCAGCTAGGGTTTGATTGAAAATGACTCCTGTTTTGAACGGCCAGCTGGTAAAGGTACTGAAATGAGGATTTATGCTGATAAGAAGACCCAATCTGCAATTATACCTTGATAATCCACTGCTGCAATCACTCCAACTGCAATGTCAACCTGTAATGAAGTCCAATGAAGCCCAAACGGAAACCTAGAGTAGATTTTCTTGTTTTATGAATTGGGTTGTCGTCAATTCACTATCTTCCAAGGGATTTCGTCCTCAGAAGATTTGCTTGCTGTTGAAACCTTCTTCCAGAGCTCAAACTTGCAAATAACTTTTGCGAAAAATGAGAATAGTATGCTAAAAAATGAGCCCAATACCTTGCTTTATAGCCTTTATAACCTTTTTTTCCATAAAAAACAATAAAATATTCCCACCAAGAGGCCACTCCCACTTTGAGGGTCTTTTCTCATGAAAAGGGAAGTGCCACTTTTTAAAAACAACATTGTGCTACTAGGATGGGGGCACTTTTCACTATTCCTCTTCTAATTTTTTTTTATTATTCACTTTCCACTATTCCTCTTCTAATTTTCTGTTACAATTCACTTTTCACTATTCCATTAAAGCAAACCTTAATATTTTCAATTCAACCCTTAGATTCATCAATTGACACCAACTGAAGGGTTCGTAAGACTCTCAACAAAGCTCCACTGCCCCTAGATAAGTCCCCTAACCACTCTGCTGACCTACGGGAACCCTGGTAATAGGCCAACCGCTGCTCATCTATGTGACATCTAGGAAGGGGACATTACAGTCCTCCCTTCTCGGGATTGCTTGCCCTCAAGCAATAACAAATCTGCATACTGAAATTTATTGCCCAATGACAAGAGTCTCCATCCAATCATAACCCAAGTGGTTACACATGTCAACAACACAATATAGATGAACAAATGACAAAAGATATCATCTCGAAAATGTGTCCATTCTACCAACATACCCGCTGCTCCACTCTGATGAAACCAATATCGTACCACAAGCCATGAAACAACCTCAATAAAATCCATGTGAAATAATGCACCAATCAAATCAATACCTGGATTCCATACAAAAATATAGAGCCTACTGTAAAAGATGAAGAAGAGATATCTCATCCTATCACTATGAAGAATCCATGCATTTAAGCAGATCAACAAGACTATGTAGTCATGGACTCTCACGTGCCAAACAACCCACACGAATGGTCGCCAAATCTCGCTGTCGTAACTCAGACGAGCAATGTAGGTGATATCAAAGATATCATCAAACCAATACAAACCTAAGGAATCCATCTAACATTCCATGTCCATCCCATGAACATGACTCCACACACTTCCAAGCAACTGAATAGCTGAAGTAGGCCAAGAGGAAACCAGAAGTGTCATATGAATCCAACTAGGGTAGTCCCTAACCCATGATGAATCCAAGAATATGAAGTCACCAATCAATAAATAAACTGCTGCCACATCATAAGGAGTTCGTGATAAACCCAAATGTGTAGTGTAGATGTCGTCATTACTCACCCAAGATAACTCTTGAGTGGTTGGTTCACTAAGAGTGTCATCAACAACATCATCATCACCATCATGAAAATGACCAACAACAACTGAGCTTTCTGAATTAGGCAACATTTGCTCATCATCATTTAAAGAATGGTGAATGTCACGAATGTGTTGTAGATGAAGCTTGACCTTTTGAGTCCTCATCTTGGCTTGTTTTGATCTCTCTAACCAACCATCAATCATCTCTTGGGACTATTTTATATCAGCTGCCCCAAAGTGTCTACAATCAGTCCTATAGAGAGTTGCATCAATTGAATTATCATGACCAATGCATGTAACTTTTGTACCAATCGACGTAGAATCAATATCACTTCCTTTCCCAACGGTTAGAAGCTGCAATATAATTAGGAAGTGAGGATATATCCTTGCTGTTCAAAGTCAGAAATTAGGACTGAATTCTTCATTCTTATCCGTGCCTTTGAAGTCATCAATGTTAGAGCAAACAAACATGCTCTTAATTGTCCCATCCTTTGTCTCATTCTTTAGTGTCTTAAGCACAATGTGTTTATCCCTGTGAGTAAACTCTAATATCATCTTGCTAGAGTCTTGGACAAATTTTCCATGAGATTTCAACCATTGAATACCTTACACCACTTCATTCTCCTTAATGTTGAAAACATCATCTACAAATTCAGAATTAGAGAAGTCCTGCTTCTCAGCATGTAGAGAGTAGTGTATGTTACAAGTTTCTTTGAACTGATTTATGGCTGTTGTTTTAAAGTAAACAAATTTAGTCCTCTTGGAAGAAGCAACATCAAAATAGCCATGCTTAACCAATGTATCATGTAAGCTATCATTTGGAAACTCATTGTCACCAATTACTCCATGAATAGGGGTTGCAAGTTCATGTAAATGAGAGAGTATCACGCTGCTGTCCCCAACCAGAAAATTAGAGTTGTTATCATACCATTTGGTAGTCCTTTTATCTCTCTCAAAGACCTTCATATTCCATGATGCATGCTCTTCATCAAATGCTGGTCCTACGTGAGTCTCTCCATGAAATGTCTTAATGCTGATCCTCTTCGCTACCATATCATGGTGTGGCATAGGGCTGTCATTATGCCTCAGAAAGTTAGACACGTCCTCATACTCAAGTGAGTTACCCTCCACCAATTCAATCATATCTTCTCCTATGAAAGGATGGTTATCAACAAGGGCTGATCCACAAGTTGAATCATGTGTACCATGTGTCATCAATGCTGTCCTAGGGCTGCCAATTGAATTATCATGCACATGTGTCCCTCTTATACGGGAGTCTTCATCATAGGTGTCTTTATTATGAATGATCAGGGAGTCATCATATTCTGAATTCCCTATGTCTTCCCCTTCAAGTGAAATCCTAATGATTGTGGCTGATTCACAAAGTGTTAGCTCAAATTTTCCTTCCATCTTCATTACTTGAATCCTTGAAGCATTTTCGAACAAAGACAAACCATGATCCTTATGATACAAATCAGGTGTACCAAAATTTTCAGACTTGTACCTCTGTTTTTACTTATCTAAAATTGTATCTCTGTCTTGCTTGACTGCTTCCATGCACTCTTCCTTTGGAAGGAACAAAGATCTCAGGTGTGCTTCCCTTTGCCTTCTTGCTTGCTCCAGCTGTTCACGTTTTGCCTTGACCTCTTGAAGGTGCTGTTTCGCTTGGGCAGCCACTGATTTTGCTTCTCTTGCTCTTTGTACCCAGTAGTTACACAAGACTTGTGTCTTCTTCACATCTGCCCAGGTCTGATGCACAAAATCAGAACTGTTATAGCCTGAATTCTTCCCAAACTTACCACCTTTAGTGCCCAAATTATGAGTGCCAACAGTAGAGGGTTCTTCCACCTTCTCACCATGTATGTTAGCTGCCATCTCAGGAATCTCATTCCATTGAGTGAAGTCAACATTAGGCTTGGACAAGGGGTCTCCATCAAGGTAGTGAGTGGAGTCTACTACTCCAATGTGTGACTGAACTTCAATAAGTGTTGCTTCTTCTCCTTCCCTAGGAGTAGCTTTGATGGATGGAATGTCCAACATATCTTGATCACTTCCCTTCTTATGAACCAAGTCCATCTCAAGGATACCTACCCCATTATTTGATTCCATGCCAATATGATGTAGAGGGAATGAAACAATATTATCTAATGAACTCATACCTTGATGAACGATAACCTCCGTGGTGGCATGTTCTTCGTCCATATGATCATGGTGAATGTGATTCTCCAATGAAGCTTCTTCATCACTAAATGTCACAAGGCTGCAAGGTACCTCATTGTATGATTCTTCAATCCTTTTCTCAACTTGTTCAACTCCTACACCATTTGCCTTGTCATCTTGTACCCAAAGAGTAGCTGCTATAAAGGACTGATTTTCTGAATTATGCAAGGAATTATTGGACATACTCAAAAGAAGACAATGATCAACAATCTCTCTATCTTTTTCTTTCACCAACTTGACAGCCATGTCTCTATCTTTAAGCAATTGCAAGTAGTCATCTTCCATCAATTTCAATGCTTCCTTGTAAGACTGCAAATGTGAATGAGAGATACCATGTCCCATTCCCTTTTGTCTTTCCTCTCTTTGGGCTGTCCAAATGAGGTCTTCTAGGTGTTTGTGAGTGCTATCTGTGTTTGACAATGCTTGAGCTATTTTATCTTCCTTCACCACTGAATAGTCTTGCAAATCTTCCCAAACCAAAGGCTTTTGTTCCAAATATCCTTGGTTGCCATAGTCTAATTTTTCATCATGTGTAGGTGATGTGACATTATGGGAATCAACTATCACACTAGAAGATGCCTTATGATCACCCAAAAAATCCATACCATTGCTATCTAAATCGCTAACAAGATCTATGTTAGCTTCTAATGTAGAAGCCTCTTGTGAAACCTCTTGCAAGGATGACGTAGACAAATCATTACCCAAGGCTGTCCTAATGTCTTCTTGAGTCAAATCAGCGTGTCTGTCAAATTCATAATATAAATTTTTGCATACCTCATTGGAACTTGAAGACACTAAATCATTCTCATGAAGAGTTGTATCACCCATATGTGAAGATTCTCTATCCATTCCGTGTATAAACAGTTCATAAGCTATAGTGTGATATTTCTTCCTTGCTTGCTCAGTTTTGTGACAAAGTTTGGGATGCATGTCCATATAGTCCTTGACAGGAAAATTCTCCTTAACCTGTTGAGGAAGAATGCTATACTCCTCAGATATGCTAAGCACTTCCGCTTCCTTGTCTTGTGGTGTTGGACCTTTGCTAGTAGAAAATGAAGATGATCCTTTAGAGAGTCCAAACTTTGAAAGTGATTCATCTAAACGCTGCAATTTACGTATGATCTTGTGTTGTGTTTGTTCAAATTCCTTCCATGCCTGTTTATTGCTGAACAACTTTGCCATGATGACTTTTTTTTTTGCTGCCCAAACTAAAAACCAAATCCAAACTGACTTGTGCCCAACTGATTTCACACCAATTGAATGCAATCATTACCCAACAGGTTGGCAGGATTATGGCTTTGATACCACTGAAAGATCCCTTACCAAATCTGCCCTGATTTTTTTATTTTGATCCCTTGGCAATTTGTCAAACAGTTGTTGTGCAAACTAATGAATTCTGATTTCTTAATTGCTGTTCTGATTTTCTGAGTTTGTTATTTGATGTTTGTGTGGATATGAAATGGTTTTGATTGCAATATTCATATACCGAATGAAAAGAAATATAACCAACAAATAAACATTGCAATACCACACCAAAATAAGCTTTATTTCTCACTAAACATAACTCTGATTACAAAAGCTCAGGTCTGATATAGACTTAATCAGACTATAACAATATTAAACCCAATACATATGAAAGATTTGAATACCCAATATGGTAAACACATACCTGGAAGCCAACGCTTAAATTATGGAACATTTAGTTGCTGAAACCCTAATTCCCAGCTAGGGTTTGACTGAAAATGACTCCTGTTTTGAACAGCCAGCTGGTAAAGGTACTGAAATGAGGATATATGCTGATAAGAAGACCCAATCTGCAATTATACCCTGATAATCCACTGCTGCAATCACTCCAACTGCAATATCAACCTGTAATGAAGTCCAATGAAGCCCAAACGGAAATCCAGAGTAGATTTCCCTGTTTTGTGAACTGGGTTGCCGTCCAATTCACTATCCTCCAAGGGATTTCGTCCTCAGAAGATCTGCTTGTTGTTGAAACCCTCTTCCAGAGCTCAAACCTGCAAATAACTTTTGTGAAAAATGAGAATAGTATGCTCAAAAATGAGCCCAATACCTTGCTTTATAGCCTTCATAACCTTTTTTTCCATAAAAACAATAAAATATTCCCACCAAGAGGCCCCTCCCACCTTGAGGGTCTTTTCTCATGAAAAGGGAAGTGCCACTTTTTAAAAACAACATTGTGCTACTAGGATGGGGGCACTTTTCACTATTCCTCTTCTAATTTTTTGTTACCATTCACTTTCCACTATTCTTTTTCTAATTTTCTGTTACTATTCACTTTTCACTATTCCATTAAAGCAAACCTTAATATTTTCAATTCAACCCTTAGATTCATCAATTGACACCAACTGAAGGGCTCGTAAGACTCTCAACAAAGCTTCACTGCCCCTAGATAAGTCCCCTAAACACTCTACTGACCTACGGGAACCCTGGTAATAGGCCAATTGCTGCTCATCTATGTGACGTCTAGGAAGGGGACATTACATATGCACTATTATGATTATTGTGAATGATGATTTGTTTATTAATGTATAATCTCTTATGAATCTAGATATGTTTATTGATGTAATTGTTGGTCAAACTAGATTCCTATTAGTCATTAAATTGCTCATTCCCAATAAGCAACCATGTGGAGGAGTAGGTAAATACAAGAAGGGGTAGCAGATACTAGATTTCCTTCTAAGTACGCCACCCCATGCTAGATGCCTGTGTGTTTGCCACTTGTCTGCCACTTGTGGGCCAAGGGGGTGAATGTCCACCCTTGGGCTTAGATAGGAGAATCTACGGGCACCCCTTTGTAGCTTTCCCTTCAATCTCTACATGGTTTGGTTGTTGAGATGGATTCAAGGAGTCTCAGTCATAAGAAGGATGGATAAGACAACATGGATAGGGAAGGCAGATACAAGTTTATCCACTAAGTACGCCACCCCATGTTGGATGCCCGCGTGTAATGTGCCGTATCTGTTTGTATTTTTTAAAATCTTAATTGTGTGATTTTTATTAGATTTTTGTGTGTTCTTTCAGATAGACAGAAGATGCAGAAGGGGGTTTTATGTTTTCCTGCAGATGTAGTGCCGGAGCACACAATATATAGCATAGAACCTAAACCCAGAAAATATACAATGAATCTGAAAAAACTAAAGACAACCTAGATAGTAAAATAGCCAAGAAACAATTACTATCACATACCCATGTGAAAATATGCAACTTGGTACGGCCGCCAGAAATGGACCAGCAAGTGGGTATGGCTGGAAATGCATCAAATCTCCATAGAATGTCACAAATAACTCATATAAAATATAAGAGAAACAACTGAAGCACTAAACACCTCCCAAAGACCATGAATGAGTAGTAGAAGCAAAGAGAAAAGCTTCCCTACAATACTCCAACTCCTCTTTATGCAGTACGGCCAAGCTTGGATAGTACGGCCAGCAATGGAAAGGTACAGCAACAAGGAACTACTTCAAACACTCTGATTTCTGCCTTCTATACCATCCATTATCAACTTCTAACAGCAATAGAAAAAGATCTTTCACTCAGCACAAGAAACAACCTCAAATGTCTCCATTTCAGCACATATGTGAATGCCGAATACATCCACCGTCAATGGCACCGTTGGGTGGTCTTTCACACCTGTGGGATACTGTCACTAATGGAGGTTTCCGTCTCCAATAGCCTGATGCAAATTCTCAAACTCCAGAAACCCTAGCAGAGCTCTCACAAGCAAATATCAAAACATAGCATAATCCCAAATGAGCTCCAAGTGACCCTTTTTATCTTCCTCCAAGATAGGCGTTGGGCATTTAGGAGGGAAAATAATATTTAATTTCACTTTATGCCTCCTAGGGATGAGCGCCCAAGGTCAAGACATAAGCCTTTGTCTTTATTTCATTAATTTCACTTTTTCGGCAAAATATAATAAAGTCCATATTAATATAAATTAATAAATCTTCGGACTTTAAAATAAGTATGAAGACGATGTCGGAAATCACTGATCTTTAGCTCGCCGGAAAGGTCTGGACGAAACGCATCTGATCCAACTTTGAAAATCCTGAACCGACACATTACCCGAACTTACTAAAAATAGTAAGTAACGGCCAAGAGCCCACTGAACCAACCACGAGGCTGCCAACTGGATCCACTAAATGCGAACCAAGACTCTGTCACTACCAAGGACCTCCAGAGCCAAACTAACCACAGTTCCCTAACCAAACTGTTAGCCCACGGGAACTCCATGATGGACTAACCATGTGTCTAGAAGGGGACATTACACCGCGTGTCTACCACTTGGGGCCAAGAGGGATGGTATATCCACTCTTGGGCTTAGCATGAGTATAGCTTCGGGCACCCTATCATGTTTCTCCTCCAAGTCCTATTATGGCTAATCTTCCATCATGCACTATAGATATTGTGTAGTTTATATAGGTTTGAAATAGTTGTGTATTTACATGGTTAAATAGATAAGACATTCATTATATATGTTTTGCTCATATGAATTATATTTCCAATATTATCCAACATGATTGCAGGACCTAAATCAAGACTCATCTTGCTTAAAACATTTAATTGGTACGTTATAACCCTAACTACATTAAACTTATGATTCTAGGGCAAGATTTAGGGCAATCTCAAAAAGGGGACATTACAACCCATCCTAGTACTACTTTGACTTGAACAATGTGAAAGTGATGAGGAGAACTTGACTTGCACAATGTTCCATAGGCTTCATCACTTTTGTTATACCACTTTGATTTTTTTGCAATAAGCGAAGGTTCACCTTTTGTACCCATAGTGATTTGGTATAATTTCAGTTGTCTCACGAAGATCTCCGTTTTGGATTTCCACTCATAATAGTTGTATGTTGTAAGAAGAGGAATTAAACTTTGATCCATGATGTAGAAAGCAAGTAGTGCAGAAAAGAGAAAACACTAGTTAGCTCCCCTTGTAACTCAAACAATCAACCCCCTTGAGCAAGGTGATCTAGACACTTTATATCTAGTGCAAATACAATTTCCACTAGCAAATATCACCAAGTGGACTTGATCTCAATGCTTTAAAGATATAAAGAAAAGGCTCAAAATTGAAAATATAGATTAGGAGCAAAATTAGAATGAATCAATAAACCCCCTACATAGAGCTTGAAAAATAATGCAATTTCAAAAAAATTGCACCCAAAAAGGAGGCCGTACGGAGCCCAAACGAGGCCCTAGAAGATCCCAAAATGGGAATTGTGCAACAACACCTATGAGAATCTTCAAATTTTAGAAAATTCAAATACCAAAATAAAAAATCTTCTGCACCACTACAAAGCACTTGAAAAATTAGTCCAGATAAAAAAAATTGCTTGAAAAAAGGAGCCAATATGACCTAGAATGGAGCCTTTGAAAAATTAGGTGTCAAAACCAAAATTCCAACCATTGGGTGGGGGTGGGGCAGGTTAGAGGGAAGGATGTGTTGACATCAACAAATGCCAAATAACAAAATATGCTCCCTAGATGGAATATTTCATTAGTAGTCCGAAACTGTAACTACTTTTTGGAAAATCGCTTTCCATACTTCAAAATCATTGGTTTTGAGCTGATTGATGGTGGAGCTAGTTTTGCGGGTGGGATGGCTATTTCTCAACAAAATATTTTGTGAATATTCTCTATAGTGTTGGAAGCCGGTGGTGAGTTGGGTGAAGGTTGATGGTGGTGTTGTTGGCAATGGTGCCTAGGCTAAATGGCTGTTGTTGCTAGTGGGGTGGCTTGTGAGGCCATGACCTGGATGGAGGGGGGCACTGGTAGCCTACCACATGGCTCCCTTACTGGGGTCCATACTTGTGACATGTCTGTGTAGGGTATGACTTGTACCTTGTTGTAGATTTGAATTTTTATAAATTCTGAAAAAATTAAAAAAACAAAATAATATTTTTTTACCCATATGATTATGATGCTTGCGTCAGTGCCTATGCAGGAGATTCTGCAAAATATTTTGCCTACGCAAAGAACATACTTTGTGATCTGTACAATGGGGTTGGAGGAGATTTTTCTTAGGGCTCCAGGTCAAGTGCTCCTATTTCGACGATTTGATAGTCGATCTATAGGTTTTTGAGTTTTTTGAGCGCGATGGCAGGGTTTGATTTGACCCAAAAAAGCTCCAAAGGATCAGGTATGTATTGGATCTTACATGCACCTACCAACTTCAAATTCTCTTGTAGATTTGGCTTCTAATGTCCAAATTGGATACAACAAAAGGCAAAACTGATTTTCACGAACACTCTGCACTCAATGGTGTGATCAGATTTGCTCCATCAAGCTCTCAAATGTACCTACAATACAAAGCCACAGAGAGGAACCCCCCAAAATTTGGTATTTCTATTAGTTTTTTCTGATTCTCTAGGTTATCATTTGATGCAAGAGAAGAGCAGACTCAATTTTTCAAGAAAATACAAGATCTGCAACCTAGATCCCCAAAGGGGCTAACAAGAAGGAATCCCATAAGCTCTGATACCATATAAGAGTTGGCTATAGAGATAGACACGTAGGATCAAGGGGCTTCAATGAAAGCACAAAGAGACCCAAAATGAGAGTGTGAGAAGTACATTTTCTAGGGTTTGAGATTGTTGTGATGTTCCAACATCTGTAGCTAGTACATCGTGACTCATAATCTAGAAAACAATTTTTGTTGTATTTGTGCATTGTTGATTGGCTTGTTTCATTGAGCATTTGATTGGGTATAGTATTACTGAAATTCGTAGAGGGAATTAGACAATTGTTTTGGACAAATGTGTTGGCATTTGTAGATTATGGGATCTACTTGGAGATTTTGTGCATCTAGTTGATGATAAGATGGTGACTTGTAAGCATTTGTTGTGAGTGTCTATAGATCTAAGTTCGCTATAGATTGGTAATTGAGAATTTGACTCTGTTGTTGATACTTGTTAGGTCACTAAATACTTTACATTGATGTAAACATGTTCACTTGTACAACTGATGGATTTTGCACTTGTTGATTTGACAATTGGATGATCTGTATTGGGATTGGATGTTCTTTTATTGACATGTGACTTTGGTTTTGTGCATATTCTAGATGTTATACTGGATAAATCTTAACATTTCATAAATTTCTATGGGTTTTGGGTTGTCCTAGTTGGTGATATCTAGAGATTACCCTTATCGAAATTGGATATTTAGACTTGAGATTGTGATTTGTAATTATGAATGAGAAGACACCAGTTACATACCATGTCAAGAGATGATTGAGAGATTACTAACATGTCAATTTGAGAGCTTGTAGGTTTTTCAAAGTATTGGGTTTGCATATTTACAGACATTACAGAAGTTTTCGATGACCATGCCCAAAGTTGGTTCATCAGATATTTTGAGTTTTGACACAGTTTTTCTGCCATTGGCAATTTTTATGAGTCAACATGATTTGCTAGATATAGGAATCATCGACTCTAGAGACCATGAGGAGGATAGTTCTTCATCAGTTTGAAATGATTAGAACTCAAGTATTTTTAGAGTGTAGTGAAGCAGATAGAGGTAGTTTGACCTCACAAGGTTTTGGTACTCATGACAAGCAACGTGAGATATCCACATTTGACAGGTTTTTTATATTCATGACAACATGATATATTGAAGATATTTGGATACTCATGGCAAGTGACAACATGAGATTCTAAATTTGAAGTTTTGAGAAATTTGGTTGACACAAGTCACCTTTGCATTGAACATTTTGAGATCGTTAGACATACGAGTAGAAAGTGTAGTACCATTGCCAACTTATTGAGTTGATTTTATAGAGAGATTTGCGGCCCACAAAGATTTAGACATGATTCCAACATCATTTTAGTTGCAGATAACAAGTTCAACGAACTCTGGATAATAGGGGCATATGTTATGAATTGATCCAAAGAATAATAAAATTATTATTGAAAAATATACTCTTGGAAGGTCAAAGGTCACACATGACTATTCATTTCTCTCATGAAGTTGTAAAGCTATGTACTATATATTTTTTTACATAAATGAAATCAATGATGGATGCTTGGTTGCTAGTTGCCTCTAGTTTTTTTATTCTTTCTCTTTCCAAGGTTCGTTGAGCTCTTTGGCTCAATTGCATAAACTACTTTTAGATCTGCAGGCTGGCAAGATCAATGCTCTGATACCAATTGTAATGTCCCTTTTTGGGATATTCCCAATTTTATGCCTTAAAACATCATTATTTACTTAAAATAATAATAGCTTTATCAAAGATCAAGAATTTATGATAATATTTAGATCAATAAATCACAGCACAATTCTCAAAATCAATCATATCATGAATTCTTTGGAAATGCTTACAATTCTGCTGAATTAGAGGTTTTCGTCCCTAACTCAACAGTGGCAATATCAAGGGTTTTCGTCCTTAACTTGCCAAGAGCATGAAAGGGTTTTTGTCCTTCCAACTCTTAGTCCACCTTGGAGGGTTTTCGTCCTCTTTGACCAAGATTTGGGTTTTCGTTCAAACTTGATAAGAGCAATAAGGGTTTTCGTCCTTATCCTCTCGTGAACTTGGAAGGGATTTTGTCCTCCCTATTTGCAAGACACTTCCTCAAATTCAAGACTGATTGCTTGATGAAGTTGCTAGATTATTTCTGATTGCTTATGCTGATTCATATTTCTTGATGGATTGACAAGTTAATGCTTGAATGAATTTGCTTCTTCCCATATATATCTATATATCTTATTGCTTCATGAGACACCACCCATCATATACCTTTTGGCTTTTGATAACTATAATTTTAATTTTGATTTAATCACTTTTTAAACCAAATCGCAGATGCTTTTGCTTAAGTGCTATTTTTAATTCCTTGGGCGGATTCCTTAATTCTTGCGACTGGGTTATATTTTAGTGGTGTGAAGTACCTTCTGCCTTGGGCGAACATCTTATAAATCTGAACATGTCACCCTAATTATTCTCTCATGTGATTTCCTTATGTTTAGTTTAATGTTTATTTAAATCTGACTTTGGCGGTTAGTAAAGCTAGGCGAATGAATATAAGGCGGGGGCATTACAAACTTCAAAAGAATGGACTGTGATATGTCATATTCATACTCATATTTGAGGATATACAACATTCAACATTTGGCCGCCAAAGACTCTCTTATTCCACGTACTGATTCATATGATGATGCTTAAACCTGGCAGTATTGACCAGTGGCACTGCTGTACATTTTACCCATGTCTAACTGTTGACAGATGATGTGTGACTCCTTAATGATGGTGGATTCCATGACCCATGGTTATATTCGTGTGAAAGAAGCAAATGATGACTAACAATAGAGAGTTCCGTAGTTAAATCTCCTTCAGTGCAATTTTCAATTGATTTGGAGTAGCGGCCAGACACATGATTTCCATTGTTAAACCCAACCAGAGCAATGCTTAACAATTAGTTTATCGTTACCCATTTCTTCACTTGATCACTGAAGGCTTCAAAACATGTGTCGGCTTTATTTTGAAAACGGGACATTACAGTCCCAAGTGATCTAGGGACAAACCAATCTTGAGAAAGATGAGTTTATAGATTATGTGTAGGAAAATAATAGATTAGTAAACCGACACACAATTGAATTATACAAGCAGAAGACTTTTAAGTTTAACAAATATGTGCTACATCTATTCATAATTAGAAATGAATAGGGTACAATGGATGTTACAAATAACAAGGCAAGGAATGCAGATTCCTATGACCAGAAAGGGGTAAACACATCAAATTGGTTTGCCTACACTATGCAGTTATCCATCATCATCCACTAATGTGAAGGAATGAATGATTATATGTACAATATTGTTACAAAACAAGGAAGGAAGATAAAATGATTCATGTTCCTAAACCACCCAACCTTCCAATTGCTTGTTGGTTTAGATTCCTAGCTGTTGGCATTCCATTTTGCAATTGAGAAGTTTGTCGAGTGTGCCATGTGTAATGGAGTGCTGACTGTGCCAAGTGTGTGCAAAGTTATACTAAGTCATATGCAGTAAGATGTGATGGAACAATGGCTTGTGTGGGCACATGTGCAATGATGTGCAATGACGCAACGTCCTGCATACAAAGCGTGTGTGTTGCTGATGCATAAGTTTGTCAAGGTGCACACAAGGTTCCCCAAAGCCTTGTGCAGCTGCACACTAATCAAAATAAGACTAGAATAAAGTCGAAATGAGAAAAAAATCGCACTTTGCAGTTTTTAAAGGAAAAAAATATGGATAACATCAGAAAAATTTAGGTCAAAATAGTGGTCACTGTTTTTTTGTTGAAAATATCACAATTTTTTCATGAAAATATCAGTTTGCAGTCCAAGATTCGATTTTTTGCGAGATATTGGGATATTTGTTCTATGGGTATGTCTTGGGTACAAGGTAAACACAGTAATGTAGATCTCTAGTAATGGATTTCACATTATATTTTTGATTGGCTTTAATGCTTGAGTTCTTTTATATCTAATAATGGGTTTCACATTGTATCTATTATAGGCTTCAGTTTTTTGATATCTGATATTAGGCTTCACATAAAATATTTGTTATTGGCTTCAATTATTTTATCTCTAGTGACGAATTTCACATTATATTTGTTTTTTTTGATAATTTACGGAGGGTTTCTATTGAGGTCCTCACCCGTCAGAAAAAACAAACAAAATACATAAAATTTGGTAGAAAGGGCAAACAGCCTACCAACATAATAAAACGGAGCCAAACGAAAGGCCTAAGGGCCAATGAGAGTGGCGACCACTAAATGACTAAACAAGCGAAGAAGCAAGGCCTAAGAGAACCATGGCCTAACAAACATCCATTCTAAGCTTCTTTTGAGAGTGCAACACCATCTTTGAAGAGATTGTCTTTCTTGCCACAGTAGTCCAACCCCCTTCTTTTTTTTCTTTCTCCACTGTGGAAGGGGAAATATAACCACCAACCTCAGGTCGAACTCCACCAAAGGGAGGAACCACAAAGACATTAGTGCTATTGGAGGAAGGGGAGAACTAGAGAAGGGCCAAAACTAAAGGTAGTACCCCAGCCAGACCTTGAGAAGCCAAATGATTAGGAGCAAAAACCAAAGTCGGCTTTGCTGCTATGCTGAAGGAAGCCACAATAGCTGGGACAGCTCTTGGAGGATCAAACAAAGAGGAGACTTTAGCAGGAGTTAAATCTTAAGATCCCACATCTGCCACAGTGAAGACAATAGTGGAGCTGAAGCAGGAACTGAAAGCAATGTTTCCACCACACTTAGAGAAGTCACAACAACAAGGGCTAAAGCAAGAAGTGAATCTAAAGGAGATTGAGGTTGACAGCTAGATGAGAGAGGAGCCTTGCAATCACAAAAAATCCTCAAGTGATGATACTTGGCCCCATGCCACCAAGTGGCAGGGTTAGGATTTTTAAGTTTAGCCTCAGAGCAGGGAGCCACCAGATGACCAAGTCCATAATAGGCATGACACATGAAGCCACCTTTTCATAGTCTAATTTTTGAACTTAAATACAAGCTCACACTTGAAGCTTCATTTATGCTGGCAAACTGTTGGACAAATCCATATCACCCAGAATTCGCGTGAGAGTGGGATGAGAAAGACAATCAGTTTCAGCAAACATTGAGATAAATGAACCCAGAGTGTTGCCAATAGCTTTCAAACTTGGATCAATCCAGAACTGCAAGGGAAGGTTGGGTAAATGAACCCAAATTAGAAGAACTGAAAACGATTCTGAGAGGGGATCAAAGTCTTGAAACTATGGCTTCGTCAGAAGCACTGACTTCCCCCAAAACCAAGCCGTTTTGTCCATGATGGATGCTCTGTCTTGTGGCAATCACAAATCATTATTAGAAACCTTGCGTGCAGGGGTAAATGTCAATCGAAGAAGTCAATAAGGGTTTCCAAGAGGATGAAATCCAATCATGAATATCAACCCAACTAGGCCAAAACTAATTGAACTTGCAAATTAAACCCTTCTCAATGAACTCGTTTTCTTCCTTCCGCACCTTCTCCCCTAAAATGAGCAAGGGGACCTCACCAAAACAAGGAATCAAGAGTGCCTTAGAAGCAAGTGAAATCTGGCCCAAGCCATCTGAAGACAGAGCAGATAGCCCCTTGAGACAAACCCAGAATCAGGGAGCAGAGCAGGCTGAGACTCCACTTTTCAACTGTTTGAAGCCAACATTGGGAGCAGTCGAAGAAGAAATAGGGCAAATGCCTTGTCCTTTGGATTAGCCCTTCCGCAGGAGCAAAGAAAAACTCAAGAGGCCAATAGCAGGGAGGACTAGGCCTAACTGGAGCCACCATGGCTTGCCCTCCAGCTGAAACAGCCATGAATGATGCTGCCTGAAGGCTATCTGATTGGGAGAAAACCTTCATATCATGCACAGGAACATCTCTACTAGCATGGAGACCATCAGCTGAGAAGGAAGCAGAAACAGCAGGAAGCGCCTTAGGGTTAGATGCAGCAGCAGAGGCAGGAGCCATTTACCACAAATCTGCTGCTAGATGTTCCCAAAGTGTAGAATTTTAGCCACATTATATTTGTTTTTAGCTTCAATGCTTAATTCTTTTATCTCGATAATGTGTTTCACATTTGGTATCGGCTTCAATTGTTTTTATCTCAGGCTGTGGGTTTCACATTATATTTGTCATTGGATTTAAATTTATTTTTAATCTCCAATAATGGGTTTCACACTATATTTGTTATTGGCTTGAATGCTTCAATTCTTTTATCTCTAATAATGGGTTTCACATTGTATCCATTATTGGATTTAGTTATTTGATCTCTGACAGTGGGTTTCACATTTTATTTGTTTTTGGCTTCAATTCTTTTTTCTCTAATAACAGATTTTGCAGTATATTTGTTATTGGCTTTAATGCTTAAGTTCTTTTCTATTTGATAATGTGTTTCACATTTTATGTGTTATCCGGCTTCTATTCTTTGATCTTTGACAGTGGGTTTCACATAATATTTGTTATTGGTTTCAATTATTTTATCACTTGTAATGGATTCCACATTGTATTTGGCATTGGCTTCAATTATTTTATCACTTGTAATGGATTCCACATTGTATTTGGTATTGGCTTCAATGCTTCAATTCTTCTATCTCTGATAATGTGTTTCACATTGTATCTGTTATTGGTGTTGGAACAATGCAAATAACTGAGAAGGGTGGGGGGGTGAATCAGTTATTTTATAACTTTTATCTTTCTTGCTTTATTTTCTTATCTTAACATTTAGTGTTCTATCAAAACATGGAAGCAAAGACAATCATAAGAACTGAAAAATGAAATCAACACATAACACAAGGATTTTTACGTGGAAACCCTGTTAAGGGAAAAACCACGGGGTGACTAACCCAAGATTGTATTCTCTGTTAAAAGAATAAGGAGTACAAATTTGGCATCGCCAATTAGGGCTCACTGCCCGAGCACACTGCCTACAAGAGACTCACTGTCTACAGAACTTACAAAAGATAATCAAGTGTTTGAACTGATGAGAAACATCTACAAATGCAAGAGTTCAGTTCCGATTAGGCACAATATATTGATCTGATGCACTTCATTCTTCCTCTGTTCAATGTTGTTATTCAGTCACATACCAGACTTGAATTGCTGTTCTCACACTTATCCCTGCTTTTCTTCGCACCTTATTTCTTCACATCTTCACCACACACTCTTACATGTTGGAATCCGTCTGGTATATATATCCGCATCAAGGGTTTCATCAACTTTCTAGTCGGCGACAAGAACACTCAGGATATTTGCAAGTTATTGATCTGTTGGCTGAATCCATGCTTGATTTGTGATGCGCATCAAAAGCTTAGGCATAGAAGTCATTAATCATGTTGGCCAACAATGTATAATCCCACAAATTGCTTGATCAAGACCTTTTACACATCCGGATTGAAGTCTGATACTCTGTCGGTCAGTTCTTCCTCTGTCTGCTTTACCTGATTGGAACCCAACACTCAGATGCTCATATCTTTTTCATGTTTTATCACCGGAGGCTAAATCTCTGAAATACAGTAGTCATGATACCCCTCTTGACTTGTTCAAGTCCGTAACTTACTGAGTTACACCATTTGAGAGATCCGGACCTGATTGTCGGACCTTGTTACATACTCTATTTTTGTTCACTGGACGAAAACAATCTTCAATCTGACTTCCGGTATAGACATACTATGTATTGCGGATGTGTGGGATAGACTTTGTTGCCATCAATGACAACACTTATGAAGCCACACAGTGTCTCTTGCCAACAATTGGCTTCTATTTTTTGATCTTTGACAGTGGGTTTCACACTATAATTGCCACTGGCTTCAATTATTTTACCACTTGTAGTTGTGATGGATTCCACATTATTTTTGTTATTGGCTTCAATGCTTCAATCTGTCTCTTGGAGAATGTGTTTCACATTTATCTGTTATTGGCTTCTACTCTTTGATCTTTGACAGTGGGTTCCACACTATAATTGTTATTGGCTTCAATTATTTTACCACTTGTAGTTGTAACGGATTCCACATTATATTTGTTATTGGATTCAATGCTTCAATTCTTTTATCTCTGATAAGGGTTTCCACATTATATGTTATTGGCTTCTATTCTTTTATCTCCAAAATTTGGTATCACATTATATTTATTACTGGCTTCTATCTTTTTCTCTCTGATAATAGATTTCACATTATATTTGATTTTAGCTTCAATGCTTCAATTCTTTTATCTCTGAAAATGGGTCTGATGTTATTGGATGCACTCATAAAATGATCTTTTTCTGCAAATCTCTGTATTTACAACATATTTGCAGCAATAATGTGGATCTTTCTCAGGAAAGTTGGATAGATGCAAACTTTTAGATAAAGATGTGTTTAGGACTTGAGCTAGAATCTGCATTAATCCAATGCCATCAGTGCTCATACCTAAATATTATTGAAATATTACTGGTTTTCTTTTCTATGCTGTGTTATTTTTGGTTGCTTTTTTCCTTCTAACTCCTTGAGACATAGGAGGAACAGATCTTGTGATGAATGATAAACAACTTATTATATAAAGCTTAAGGGATATACTGATATTCTATGAAACTTGCAGAATGAAAGTGTGTTGAGGGCATGTGCTGGACTACCACCTGAAGGAGTCACCCCGCCACCAGAATCTAAAAAGGAAATCATGGTTAATGAGTCTGTGTCAAAGAGATGAGCATGCTTAATAACCTGAATTGCTTTTGTATGCAATATGAGGGAATTACCTACCTTATTTGTTGGGCTTATGCATGCTTATCTTCTACCTACAACAATTCATAAGGGCATGCTTATAACCATTTTTTCTGATGAATTGATACTGTTGCAGATTTGTTGGATTGAATTCTTTGGTTCGAAGGATGGTTAGTTGTGCTAGTATTGTCTTTTAAAGATGAATTTACAATGGTCTTGACTTGATGTCTGGTTTATAAGAATCATAATTTAAAATTTACCATTGTATTTGTTTCTTGGCAACTGTTCCATTCGCAAGGAATTGAAGTTTAGAAATGCATTCTTAAGATGTTTTTATTCCATCCCATCATTTCATCCTCTCTGATCTCTTATCAAATGTGCAACTCTTGTAACTGGCATGTGCCTCTTTATGCAGCAGGCTATAATTGCGAGATTGAGGGTTGTTTTATCTCTCTAACTAGTCTAGAATTGTCAATTCTTTTAGCTTATTAATGACAGCCACTTTTCCAAATAATTTTGGAAATGTATGTAGTTTTTTTCTGGTAGTGTTTATTGCATATGTCCTTTATGGTTACTTTTCTTTTATTATTTCCTTGCTGCGCTTTGGCATAAGCTATACCATATTATTCTTCTCTGTTCCATGGTTAGATGTTAATTAGAGAATTCAGAGTTGTACTTTGTACATGTCAAATGAAATTTGCATCTTGCTAGAGCCTTTCTTCCAGACAAGGAATGGAACAGGAATTTCCAGACAAGGAATGGAACAAATTCCTGTTGTCACCTCTCTCTGTTTCTCTTTCTATTTTTTTTTGTTCTAGAACTTGTACCGTCAGTTTGGCTGATGAGATTAGTCAATTTAAAATTTGTATGGCATAGTTGGTAATGATTACATACCAAATAATATAGATGCCTTTGATGGGTGAAATCTTCCAAGAGAATAGTATTATGATTTGGTAAATTCCCCTTAAGGGGGGTGATGTTTGGCTTAGAAGCCACAACTACTGGGTAAATCTTCCATTGGACCTGTCTTGTCTGTTGGAGTACACCACACTCAGCAAGTTCAATGTCGTATTTTACTAGTGTTTCTCCAAGTTTCAGGAATGGGGGGGATGCAGGGATATGGTCTTGGGGATGACAAAATTCTTATTATATCCCTTTCTTAGTTTTTTCTTGGTTGTCTTGATTCTTTCTCTTTTGCTTTTTACTTTGTGTTTTAAGTTGTACTGAGTTTGTGCTAGGTGTCTACTCTTTTGGGTAGGTGTTTACTTTTTTGAATTATCCTACTTGGAATCCTTTGGTTCCCGCGCCGCCTCCTCCACTATTTAGCATCCTTGTTCTGCAAATTACCTTACTTTTCTCTTCTCTTGCTCTTTATTCCCCTGATGATGGATCATGGAGTATGATCCGAAACATTGAGGAAAAAACACCCACACAGTTAAATCCTGAAGCATTGATCTACATTTCATTATGGACTGTGGAAATCTAATGTCTATCATATGACAAAATTCTTCCCAAAATTTTGGAGACTGCGGGCAGCTATTAAAATAATATATAAAAACTAATATTTAAAAATTTAAAATACAAACAAATGAAACAATAAAAACAACTTTAAACAAAAACTATTTAATTTTTCAAGTATGAATGTAGTGGTGTGACTTGAGACATTAGCAATGTTCTTTACAAAGTGGCACAAAAAGATGGTATCTATATACTGCAATGAACCTTGTAGATGGCATTAAGAATATTATTGAAGTGTTCTCGTCATCAGAAGACTTGTTGGTATAGATGCATAGCTCTATAAGTCTCATAGAAGGTTCTAATTAGTGCTTGTCATTTGATTCCTTCAACAACATTTTGAACTCTAGCAGCTCCATAGCACCCTAGGGCCCACACAATTATATAAAACTTTATCCAACATACATTAACGTACCTTATGTAATGTCGAAAATTGTATACCCAGCAATTTTGACTAGGCATGTTACGCTTGTTTTATTGTCCATATCTGTAGCATGATCTAGGTTCCACGTAGTCCTCTTTCCTAGCCTATTTTCTTATCCAAGTGCCGATGTTTTGTTTTTGTGATTGTTTGCTTTGAATCTCGTGGTTCCCTGTGTTTGTTGTTTTATGATATTTTATTGTTTTCATGCATGTGGACATTAGTGTGATTGCGTGGACACCTGTGTGGTTGCACTAATGTCCCTTCAGATTAAAAAAAAATTAAAATAGATAGAAGTGTCATTTCTTTTAAATAAATTTCAAATTTCAATTAAACATTTTTAATCAAGTTTAATTAAATTCGTTTTTAAATGGCAATATATTCTCTCATTATCCTACGCATTCTACTCATAATAATAATAATCATTTCAATATTATCATGAGAAACAACAAATATGAATTGTTTGTAAACGACTACTTATTTCTTATTTCTAATGCCTCCTCTCCGGCTAAACAAAATTAGTTTTCAATCCATTTTTCTAACGTCTTTGTCCAGTTCTTTTACTCTAAAAGGGATGTTATAATTCATTCTAACACGAAAAACAACAGTTTCGTATTATTCTTTCCTATGCCTTATCTGACATTAAATCTCTTTCAGGTTTGTAACGCCACCTTCAGCATTCATTTGCTGATTTTTCTATTTTAGTGTGCTATCATTCCACTTTCAGCATTTGGTATTTCATCCTTGGCTGCAACTTTCTAACTGGCGTTTTTATCTTTCATTTGACGGATCTGTTTTAAAGTTTTTCTAGCATTTTTGGGTGCACCAAGATATAGATTTTATTCTTTCACATTCAGTTTTACAATAATACTTTTATTCCTTATTATTTAGTACTGAAAATAGTTATATGTTTCCATCGCTACAGGCAAGAAAAAGAGCCATTCAATCTTCAACGCATTCACTAATTCTGACACCGCAATATACTATTCCTCATACTGTAAGGCTGCCATTTTTACACTGCTGCAATATTCATGCTGAAATAACTTTTTCCATCCAGTTTTCTACGCCATAGCCTTTGATTCTAGATTCCATGCTATCTTATTTTCTTCGTGGTGCTTGTTGAGATATTTCTTTCCATTGTTGGCTACAAATAATATGATTTTCTTGAAAATAAAATTTTGCAGTAATAAACAAATCCACATGACCTCAAGAGCAGGCTTACACGAGGACGCGTCCCCGACTCTTCTAGCCACGTCCCCGTCCCTGGCGGCGTTTCTGGGACAGGGGGACGGCACGGGATGTCCCCTGTAAATCAGAAAACTGCAAAACATCTCCGAATGCGTTCCAGAAATCTGGGATGGCTAAATTTTTTTGGGGGATGTCCCTCGACTGTCCCTGGGATGGCCGGGGACGTTTCAGATGTCCCTCGACTGTCTCGGGGATAGCCAATGTCCCTAACGGTGAAATGCTAAAAAGACGCCCAGAAAAATTTAAAAAAGGCATACGCTACATTTTTTTAATATTTTAATAGGGACGCGGGGTCCACAAATCCTCCAACGCCCCTTTCAAACCCTAAAACATAGGTTAAAACTTAAAAGACTTAAAACATTTGACATTGTCACATTTCACATTTAGAATTTCGACCAAAAAATGGATCTGCGCTTGGATGGAAAGTGATGTAGGAGCATTCAGGGTGTAAGAGCAATCTTGCATCAACAAAAAAAAAAAAAAAGTTTCTTTTCAATAAGGACTAAATTTGGCAGGTTTACTATTTTTAGTAAGTTTGCATTTGTGCACGGTTGGATACAAAATCTTATACGGACCTCCAGAATGGTGAATTGAAGCTAATGGTGAAGAAATCACTTCAATATCATTTGTCATTTGTGAGATATTAAAATTTCAAATTCTAAAAATCTTATTGAAATATTCAAAGTCAAATTTGAGGCACTTACAGGTTCCGGATGGGCCCGAAATTTGGTGGGAAATCCAAGCAGTCTACTTTTAGGTATTATTTTTGCACAACTGTCTTTTCAAGAGCTTTTTAAAAAGGTATTATAATTGAAAATCCAATGGTCGGATCAAAAGTTATGGCCCCGCGAAGTTGACTTATTTTTGGAGGGAGATGCAAATTTTGAAATTACGCTGGTGGCCACCAAAAAGGGGCTATATATTACCATTTTTGGGAACCCTTGGGAGGGAGAGTTAAGGGGGAAGGTGTAGAGTCAAAAAAAGACTGAAAAATAGAAACCCTAGTTGATTTGGGGGTTACAGAACGCTGAAGATTCTAAAGTCTTGAGAGAGGGAGCTATAATATGTTGCACCCTGTAGGGGATTCATCCTTTGATTGTATTTGAGCTTCTGTAATGTAATGTTTTGCCTATATTAATAAAATATCATTCTATTTTCTGTGTGCAATTTCTGTTATTGTGTGTTTCATAATTTACTCCCTTCATCAAGTGGTATCAGAGTAAGGGTTCCTGAATGTGTAAACATATCGCCGACTGTGAGGTAGTTTGCACCAGGACCTGAGGTTGTGGGTTTGCTACAGAGATCAAGATGCCTCCATGAAGAAACTGTGGTGGGAGGAATGCTTTGACGAAAGAGGGTTTTAGAGCCTTGCAAAGACAAATTGATGCATTGCAAGAGGAGTTGCGAAGAGGGTTCGAGTCGAGGAGAGGGGAAAACGAAGATGAAGTTGAAGAAGTGCTATCTGAGGAAGAACAAGAAGCTGCGGGAGATCCTGCAGAAGTTAGGTTGTTGAGGGCCATTTCAAAGATCGGAAAGAGGCCCAGGATTGAAGTTTCTACCTATTCTGGAGATTTGAATATGGAACAACTTATTGATTGGATCAATGATATGGAGGAGTATTTCGAGTATGAAGATGTGGAAGACCCAGAATGGGTCAAGTTTGCAAAGACAAATTTGAAGGGCCATGCCAGTATTTGGTGGAAGGAGGTCTAGTTAGAGAGAAATAGAAGAGGAAAAACAAAGATTACCAGATGAGATCGGATGGTGGAGAAATTGAAGAAGCAGTTCGTTCCTGTGGACTATGAGATGGAGTTGCTGAAGAAGCTGCAAGGATTGAAGCAAGGTAACAAGTCTATTAAAGAGTATACAGAAGATTTTTATAAGATCACTATCAGGATAGGCCATGGAGAGGCCAACAAGGAGAAGGTAGTCCGTTACATTAATGGGTTGAGGTCAAGTATTCAAGAGGCGCCGAGCCTGGTCAAAATGACCACCATAGAAGATGCATACTAGTTTTCCCTGAAGGTAGAAGAGAAGCTGAATAAAAGCTTTGACAGCAAACAAAGGGGAAGAGGTCAAGGCAGAAGGACTGGTGGAAGACCCTATGGGGGCCAAAATGAAGATTCAAAGAAAAGTGAAGAAGCCGACACCAGTCGAAATAAAAAAGGAGATAATACTTACCACCCTCGGGACCAGAACAATGGTGAGTAAAGAGGAAGAGGAAGAGGCAGACTTGGGCAAGGACCTGGAAGAGGAAGTTTCAGAGGAACCTGTTTCCAATGTGGAGAAGGACATCGAGCATATGAGTGTCCACAACATCAAGGAAGGACAAATAGAAGACCTGAAGTTAATGCACGAGTACCACATGTCGATGAAGATGCGCAATCTGAGTGCTCTGAAGATGCTGAAAGGGGAGAAACCATAGTTGTCAAAAGAACTTTGTTGAATGAGGAGAAAGAACCCAATCATAGGAAGAGTTTATTCCGCACAAGATGCAAATGTGAAGGTAAGTGTTGTGATATTATTATTGATAGTGGAAGCACTGATAATCTTGTTTTAGAGGAGATGGTTGACAAGTTGAAATTGACAAGAAGAAAGCATCCGCATCTATATCCATATCGGATTGCATGGTCGCAGAAGGACCATAGAGCTTTGGTCAATGAGCAGTGTTTGGTGAAGTTCAAGATTGGGGACTACCATGATGAGGTGCTGTGTGATATCATACCAATAGATGCATGCCATATGCTGTTGGGGAGGCTGTGGCAGTATAATAGGAGCGCTGTCCATGATGGCCGTGCAAACACATTCCCTTACAAAGGATGGAGTTCGTCATAAGTTGAAGCCCTTGAAGGAGGTGGAAGAAAAGATATGTAGTATTGCCAGAATTTGCTTGGTAGATGGTAGGAAATTTTTGAAGGGTATGAAGCATGAGCATCATTGCTTTGTATTGATTCCCAAGATTAGTTAAGAGAAATGTGAAGATGTACCAGTAGAAGTCTCAGAAATATTGGAAGAATTTCAAAATATTGTTTCTGATAATGTATCAGAAGGTTTACCACAAGTGAGGAAGATAAGTCATCAAATGGATTTGATACCAGGACCCAGTTTGCCGAATAAGGCAACCCATAGAATGATTCCAGTAGAGAGTGAAGAGTTGAACAGACAAGTTCAGGAGTTGTTGAGAAGGGATTGATAAGAGAGAGCCTAAGTCCATGTGCGGTACCTATAGTACTAGCACCGAAGAAAGATGGAGAGTGGAGGATGTGTATAGATTCTCGAGCCATCAACAAGATCACAATCAAGTACAGATTTCCATTGCCCATAATGGATGACATAATGGATTGTTTGAGTGGAGCCAAGTACAGCTTTCCATTGCCCATAATGGATGACATAATGGATTGTTTGAGTGGAGCCAAGTACTTCACGAAGATTGATCTGAAGAGTGGGTATCACCAGATTCGAATCAGAGAAGAAGATGAATGTAAGACAACCTTCAAGACATAGGAGGGTTTGTATGAGTGGTTAGTCATGCCATTTGGGCTAACCAATGCACCGAGCACATTCATGCGGCTCATGAACGAGGTATTGAAAGAATTTTTGGGAAGTTTTGTTATTGTTTATTTAGATGATATTTTAATTTTCAGTAAGACTTGGGATGAGCATATGATGCATATCCTAAGAGTTTTTGAGAAGCTGAGGGAGAAGAAGTTGATCAAGCTGAAGAAATGTAGTTTTTCAAAGGAGTTGGTATACCTAGGATTTGTTGTCTCAGAGGAAGGTCTTAAGATGGACCCAGAGAAGGTGAGGGCTATCATTGAATGGCTTACGCCAAGGAGTGCTTCCGAGGTAAGATCTTTTCATGGTTTGACAAGTTTTTACAGAAAGCTTATCAGGAATTTTAGTAGCATTTGTGCACCCCTAACTGAGACAATGAGAGGGGATAGAAAAGAGTTTAGATGGACTAAAGGGGCAGACAAGAGCTTTGATACATTGAAGTAGAAAGTCATAGAACAACCTATTTTGGCACTTCTAGATTTCAATAAGGTATTTCAGGTAGATTGTGATGCTAGTGGTAGTGGTATAGGAGCTGTTCTAAGTCAAGAAGGTAAGCCCATTGCCTATTTTAGTGAGAAGCTTAATGATGCCAAGAAAAAGTATTCTGTTTATGATCAGGAGTTTTATGCAATAGTTCAGGCTTTGAAGAAATGGAGATATTATTTGTTGTCAAAAGAGTTTGTTTTATATACTGATCATCAGGTTTTGCAGTATCTTAATAGTCAAGGAAAGTTAAATCAAGGGCACTTAAAATGGGTTGAGTTTTTGCAGAGTTATACTTTTGTTTTGAAGCACAGGAGTGGGAAGTCCGATAGAGTTGCAGATGCCTTAAGCAGAAAGCAAAATTTGTTGATAGAAATGAAGATAGAGGTTGTTGGGTTCGATGAGCTCAAAAGTTTGTATCCTGAAGATTCAGAATTTGCAGAGGCTTGGAAAGCTTGTTTGGAACCTGTTACTTTGGACAGGACAAAATAGTTGGATTACATAATCCAAGATGGCATGTTGTTTAGAGGAAGCCAGTTGTGCATTCCGAGGAGTTCCATGAGAGAGAACCTGATTAAGGAGAAGTATAGTGGAGGATTAGCTGGACACTTTGGTCGAGATAAGACCATTGCTATTGTTGGTGAACATTACTACTGACCACAATTGCAACAGGATGTGAGGAAATTTGTGCAGAGTGTGTCAGATGGCAAAAGGAACAAGTCAGAATACAGGGCTATATCAGCTATTACCTATACCAGAGAAGCCATGGGATGATAGGATTTTGTTCTTGGTTTACCAAGAACACAGAGAGGACATGATTCCATTTTTGTGGTTGTGGACAGATTCTCAAAGATGGCCCATTTTATTCCTTGCAAGAAGACTAATGATGCTATTCATATTGCAGAGTTGTTTTTCAGGGAGGTGGTGAGATTACACGTCTACCAAAGAGCATAGTTTTAGATCGAGATACCAAGTTTGTTGGTTATTTCTGGAGGACATTGTGGAAGAAGTTGAAGATAGATTTGAAGTTCAGTTCTGCACACCATCCACAGATTGATGGATAGACAGAAGTGGTGAATAGGAGTTTGGGTAACCTGCTACGATGCTTAGTAGGAGATAATCCCAAGGGATGGGATTTGATTTTACTACAGGCATAATTTGCTTACAATAATTATGTCAATAGGAGCACAGGTAAATCTCCATTCTAGGTTGTGTATGGGAGTAGCCCAAAAACTGCCTCTGAATTGAGAAGGATGGATAAAGGGGAGAAGAGTAGTGCCGAAGCTGAAAATTTTGTTGAGCACATGAAGAATTTGTACGAAGAGGTAAGAAAGCATATCCATAAGATGAATTCTCAGTATAAGGCTAAGGCAGATTAGAAGAGGAGACATAAGGAGTTTTAGGAGGGTGATGAAGTCATGGTTCACTTGAGAAAAAAAGATTTCCAGCTGGTACATATAATAAGCTGAAGATGATGAAATTTGGACCATGTAGAATCTTGAAGAAGCATGATTTAGGAAATGCACTTGAGGTAGAGTTGCTTGATGACATCAATATTTCACCAGTTTTCAACATTTTAGATTGGACAGAGTATCATGATGATGGACTTGATAAAGGAACACAGTGGGACATCCTAGTATCTACTTCAAAGAAGGAGGAGATAGAGGCCATTCTGGATAGCCGTGTGGGTAAGAGTACAAAAAATAGACAGTATACATAATACTTGGTGAAATGGAAAGGAGGGCCTAATGAAGATTCATCATGGTTATTAGAGATTGACGTCAACCGTTTTGGTTTCCCTCTAACTCATGAGAAGTGACAAGGTCACTTTTTCAAATTATTCCGGGTGTCTGATGCAGGAGCATCCAAAGTGTAAGTAATCTTGCATTAACAAAAAAAAATGTTGTTTATTTTCAATTAGGGCTAAATTTGGCAGGGTTACTATTTTTAGTAAGTTTGCATTTGTGCACGGTTGGATACAAAATTTTACACGGACCTCCAGAATGGTGAATTGAAGCTAATGGTGAAGAAATCACTTAAATATCATTTGTCATTTGTGAGATATTAAAATTTTAAATTCCAAAAATCCTATTGAAATATTCAGAGTCAAATTTGAGGCACTTAGAGGCTCCGGATGGGCCCGAAATTTGGTGGGAAACCCAAGCAGTCTACCTTTAGGTATTGTTGGTGCACAACTGTCTTTTCGAGAGCTTTTCGAAAAAGCATTATAATTGAAAATCCAACGGTCAGATTGAAAGTTATGGCCCCGCGAAGTTGACCTATTTTTGGAGGGAGATGCAAATTTTGAAATTAAGGTGGTGGCCGTCAAAAAGGGCCTATATATGACCATTTTTGGGAACCCTTGGGAGGGAGAGTTAAGGGGGAAGGTGTAGAGTCAAGAAAATGCAGGAAAATAGAAACTCTAGTTGATTTAGGGGTTACAGAAGGTTGAAGATTCCAAAGTCTTGAGAGAAGGAGCTGTAATGTGTTGCAACCTGTAGGGGATTCATCCTCTAATTGTATTTGAGCTTCTGTAATGTAATGTTTTGCCCATATTAATAAAATATCATTCTATTTTTTGTGTGCAATTTCTGTTATTGTGTGTTTCATGATTTACTCCTTTCATCAGAAAGTGAAATGTTGGCATCTCAAATATAGATTGAAACCCTACGCCCTTGTTGCCATCGATACAAACAGAGGAATCAAGCTATTAGCTGAAGAAACTAGAAAGGTTCAACGTGCACTTGCAGGTATGGTATTGGTTATTTAATTTTTTTTGAGTTTTTTTATTTTGTTTTTTATTATTAGGGAGATTTAGATTTTTCATTTCTGAGTTATAATTAGTTGTAAAATTTTTTATTTCAGTTCTGAGTTTTTAGTTCACTCATTGCTCAGCCTCAAAGTCAACTGTGAAACATAAAAAATATCAAAATGAGCAAGAATGAGGAAAATATTAATGAAGCGAGCAGTGAAGAAGAAGTTGAAGTTGAAGTGATACATTCTGAAACCCAAAACACACCTGCAAGTTCTATTGGAAGTGGAACTCCAAAAGACTGTTTTAAATGCCCTTCATCCTCTCTTCAAAAATATGCAAAAGGACCCTTCAACCCCAAAAAAACCCTTGCTTCAATTTGCCACCAATTTGACCGGTAATAAGGCTAAAAATTTAGGGGGCAACATGCATTGGTTGTCATATTTGCAATACTGATTATCATGGGAGTTATAGTAGGGTTGAACATCATTTATTGGGTGAGACTGAGCATGGGGTTAGAGTTTGTAAAGATATACAATTGAAAGAACATGTTGAAATGCTAAAGTTGGTAGGGGATAGTGAGGAAAAACATGCAGCTACTACTACTAGGAGGAAGCGTTCATCTAGAACTTTACAATCTATTGATGAACATTCCAATCTATCAGTTGGACTTGGACAACATTGTGATAGAGGGAAGAAGAAGGCCACTTCTATCACAGGTGAAAAAAATATAGTGATAGGGATGATGAATGTGCAAAAGCGTGAGCAAACTGATGATTTAGTGGCAAAGTTTTTTATGCCTATGCCATCCCTTTTCATTTGGCAAGGTCTCCTTATTTCAAAAAACATGTTGAAAGATACAATAACAGTTGGATCCTCTTATGTTCCTCCTAGAGAACATAGATTGCGCAACTCCCTCTTTGATAAACAATATTCAAATGTGAACATAATAATAGAGGAGATGAGACAAACATGGATTATGACTGGTTGTTCCTTTGTGGTGGATGGGTGGATTGATATTCGACATTGGCCGATCATTAATATTATTGTTACATGTCTTGCTGGTTCATACTTTCTTAGAGCGATTGATTGATTTGGGAAACGTAAGGATGTTGATTTCCAGTTTGCCCTTTTGAAGGTCATAGAGGAGGTTGGGTTGTCTAATGTTGTGCAAGTTGTGACAGATTCAACTCGTGTTTGTAAGTTGGCTAGATTGATGGTTGAGAGTGCTTACAAACATATTTTTTGGACTCCATGTTGCATACATGCTTTGAATAATGCTTTGAAAGACATTGGCCAAATAGAATGGGTGAAGATAGCAGTGGCTGAATCTAGAGAAATACAAATGTTTGTATGCAATCATCAAACTTCACTTCCATTATTCCGTTCCTATTCATAGAAAGAATTCCTCAAACTAGTTGAGACTAGATATGCTAGCTATTTTATTTTACCGGAGAGGATGCTAGAGGTGCAAGATGCTCTACAATCCATGGTGGTTTGTCGAGAGTGGAAAAAGTGGGCTCCATCAAATACAAAAGAAGGAAAGAAGGTGAGAGACATGGTGCTTAATAAGACTTGGTGGTCCAATATCAGATAAGAAATTTTTACTTCATATGTTTGAGTTTCTAACTTTCTACTTTGCTTTTTCTTCAAATTATTAGTATTAGTATTACTTTGTTACTATATTACTAGTGTTAAATTCAAATTGTTAATGTCTTACAATTTTTAAATGTTGTTTGCATATATATATTTGCTCTATCATATCACCTGTTGTGGGGGTGATCAGGTATGCAGATACAAACTCTCCTCGCCTTGGAGAGATTTAAGAGACTTTTGATAACATGCTTGATCAAATGAAGGTAGCAATTCGTGACAAGGATCCTGAATTACAATTCTATGAGCAACATATCAGGCCTATTGTCATAAAGAGGCGGAACACAATGAACACCCCTCTTCATATGGCTGCCTATGCTCTTAATCGAACAATGGTATGCACCTAGACCTGGCCGAATGTTTCCTTCTGAGGATGATGAGGTAATGGAGAGGCTTACGATAGCCCTTCGTAAGATGTATGGCATTGAGGAGGCAACCATACTTCGAGAGCAGTGGCTTTAGTTTTCCGATCTTCTAGGTCCTATATTTAGCAAAACTAGAGGTTAGGATAGATAGGGCCACTATTACAGAAAAAAACCCCATTGGATGGTGGAGATTTCATGGGAAGGACACACCAGAGTTGAAGCAATTTGCTATTCGTTTACTTTCATAGATTGCTAGTTCCTCTATTGCAGAGAGGAATTGGTCCACCTATGGCTTCATCGACTCAATCAAGAGGAACATGCTTACCTTGAAACAAGCAAAAAAACTAGTTGCAGTTCATAGTGCCTTGAGACTATTGAGTATCGACAGACTCCAAGATTGGTAGACTACTAAGTATCAACAGACTCCAACAGCACATTGGGATGTTGATCCTGAAGATGTTAGGCAGATTAACGAGGAGGAGGTGCAACCAAGAATGGTTGGGCTTCCATTGGATGATCCACTTCTGGCAGAGAGTGATAGTGACACAGATAGTTCTTTTGATATTGATAGTTCGAATGAGGCATATATATTAGATTGTTAAACCCAAAGTCTCAAACTTCAAAATACAACAATCTAATATATATGGCTCATTCGGGCTATCAATATCAAAAGAACTATCTTTCTGTCATTTGTTTGTAGCGGGGCTGCCTTTCGTTTTAAGGGTTCAGGCCCTATCTTAATCCCATTTTGTTTCCTAGTTTCACGGCTTGTGAAACTCATTTTGTTCGCCTCTCTTGGCTTTTGTTCATGGGTTCAGGCCCTTCCCGATTACTTTTATCAAAACAATAGAATTAATGATAATCATGAGTTTGAAGATTCATGACAACAATATTAAAACAACATCCCCGTCCCCATCCCCGAAACATTGTGGAACATAGCTCAAGAGAGATAAATATGCAAACAAGTGCTTAAAATCCACCATGCAAAAGAATAGTGTAATGTCCCCTTTTTGCAAGTCAAAATTCTCCTCACCTTGCACACAATTTCAACTCACAAAAAGAGAACATTAGTAAATTTTTCATTTAAGGCCAACATATATAATTCATACATAGAACATTGCTTTATCATTTCTATGATTAATTGTCAGTTCATCATTGATTTCTATCAATACACATTGCTATGATCATTGCTATGTTTACTTTCAAATGCAAATCACTATTATTAATCTATGATCTTTTTCTATGCATATCACTACTATCAATCTTGTGATTGCTTTCAAGCCATTATCTATCATACATGCTATTCTTATGATCACTATTCATATGCTTTACATATCATTAACATCTCACATGTTACTCTCATGATCATCATTAATATGCCTTGCATATTCTTATCATGACATTTGACATGATCTATAATTTTCATTAATATACAGTGCAATCTATTTATTGATTCATATGTCATTTGTTAACAATTTATGGGAGATTAGGGGAGAGTTACCGTTATCCACTATGAGGCTCTAATGTCTCTATCCTTAGACTCAATATGGTATCCTTAATACCTTAGAGTCAAGGCCTCTATGAGACTCCTTGGTACTCTTATGATGCCTTACATCAAGGTAACCAAGGCCATTACATCACTATCCTTGCATTATGGGTACTTTATACCTCATGTGACAAGGCCTCTATGTGATAAACATCCTTTGTATCATGGGTACCTTATACCTCATGTGACAAAGGCCTTTAAATACCCATGTGGCCTCTTGGTACTTTCCCTTCTTATCCCTCATATGAGGTTAGCAAATCACATAGCCTTATACAAGATATATTATTTGAGTTATTGTATACTAGATATATTATAAATGATCATTCTATATGGCTGTCTATATTTCATTATTCATTATGACTATATCTTGTCATTATGAATAATGGAATGTACACATCTTATGACTGATCATAAACCAAAGCTATCATAATTGATACATTCATGAATACAAGCATATGACTGTCATAAATGTATTTTTTTGGAATGAATGACAAAGAACCATAAGTAAATCTATGTACCTGATCATGTCACCTCGATCAGAATTATTGAAAGATTATGAAAGATTAGAGGCTTGCTTGCTGTTGTAACTGGACTGCAGTCTTGAATATCTTCTTGAATGAATTAACGATAATGCCTAATTCTTGGACCGATGTTTGAAAGAATTAAAATAATCTGCTGCAGACGTCCGTACTTCTCAGATATTCAGATGTATATTTCTTGTGTGTTCGATGATTTTTGTAATTAATTTAATTTGTATCTTGGTTCTTATCGCAATATCACAATTAACTTTAGAATACCTATATACTCTTAGAAATCAGAAGATATATTATTTTCTTCTATACACCTAGCAAATATGTGTATATATATTTGATTTCTTGCCAGCACTTGAATTCTATTGTTATTTTATTATTAACATAACTATATAATATATTATTTATTCATTATCATTATAATATTACTATTATATATATATATATAATTTATTATTGTTATTATAATATCATTATTATTATAATAAATATAATTTTTAATAATGTTTAATCATGCCGATCTCTATCGGGACATCACATCCTTTATCTACTAAATATATATTTATTTTTACTTGAATCATTTCTCCCTTTTGTTGCTAATGTACATATCTCTATATATTAATTTATGACATCTTTCCTCCTTATGACTCAAATATATATATATATATATATATATATATATATATATATATATATATATATATATATATATATAATGCAGATCTAAATATATGTATTTATACGATACTCTTTTTATATTTTATTCTGATGATGTTTTCCTTCTATCTCACAACCTTTATTTATTTCCCTTTCAAGGGATGTGTTCGAAGAGGCACATATCTTATTATGCTTGGTGGTAAAAGACATACTACCCTCTTATAATTTTTATTACTTTATATTAATTCCCTTTTGTAGTAAAACTAGTTTTAACCATACGTAACTCCCTTATCATAAGAGGATAGGTTAAAAGATGTTTATTTATATGATATCATAATAAATGATATATGATTTATATTATATTATTTATATATATATTACAATATAATAATAATAATATTTGTATTTATATTATTAGATATATTTATAATATATTATTTATTAATGTGATCGCTGGGTTGAATAAATACATTTGTTATTAAGTATGGGAGCTCTTTTATCTTATTTTATTCACAAGCATATAATATGGTGGGATAATGTTTTTGTCTTATTAGACTTTTATCTTTATATGATTTTATTTTGAATTTGACCTTTTGTTTAACCATATTACTTTGCCTTATTCCAAATTACTTTACTTTCTAACTTTAATAGGTAAGATTCTTCGTAATATTTATTTTTATATATAATAATATATCTTATTAATTATTCACATAAATATTATATTAAAATATTTATATTTATAATACATCTAGTTAACTAAATATATATATTTCATATATTTTATAATATTTAAATTATATTAAATTAATAATATTATTTATTAAATAATACATATTAATAATATATTTTAAATAAATATATTATATATTTAGTTTATATAAGGCTAACTTATTATTTAAATAAACGATTCAATTATAAATCATTATAGGGACATGACAAATAGACAAACATACCATTAAGATGACACAACATATACCTTGGGAAAACTCTCCTTGAAGGAAAAACCCAGCCTCCAAAAACATCCATACTCAATGTATTATTTAATAATGATAACATTCCAATACACTTATAGAGTTTTCATGAATATTTCTGAATCATCAAGCTCCTCCAAGACACCTCTATGTGTCCAAGCATAATGGGTAACCATGCAATCACATATCTTAAGCCACACTTCACATACGTACTCTTCAGGAGAGCTCAATACAAATAACAACCAGCCTCAACCACTAAATATGTGTTTGTTTTTATACAATCAAACTCATATAAAACCATTAAGTGGTATTGACTAGGCTAAACTGTGTCTCAAAACTATAAGAGCACAAAACCATTGACCCCAAAATTAAATATTTCCTACAAATATTTAAATATTTGTCCTATGTCTCCCACACATAAAATATTTAACTAATGT
This sequence comes from Cunninghamia lanceolata, assembly GCA_027924645.1. Taxonomy (NCBI): domain Eukaryota; kingdom Viridiplantae; phylum Streptophyta; class Pinopsida; order Cupressales; family Cupressaceae; genus Cunninghamia; species Cunninghamia lanceolata. The sequence continues at coordinate 14,476,745 of BSBN01000822.1, read as the reverse complement.
TACAATATAATTTTATAAGTGGACCCAAATAAATATTTAATGTGGCTAAACACATCTTCAAAGATGTACTACAAATAAATATTTATTTTACATAATTAAAATAATTCATTCTTGTACAAGGTGTACAATATTTTTTTCTTAACATTCTCCCACTTCTTGTATACATTGCATAAGGGTCAACTGATGAAACACATCATCATAGCCAACAATGTAACCACATGAATTTTTAGAATGCTCTTGTGCTCCATCAAGACACTTGCAATAACATCTAAAGTGACCACCATTTCAAGCAAGAACTCCTCTCATCCTCCATCATGCCACCTATGGAAGAAACCACATGAATTTTTAGAATGCTCTTGTGCTCCATCAAGACACTTGCAATAACATCTAAAGTGACCACAATTTCAAGCAAGAACTCCTCTCATCCTCCATCATGCCACCTATGGAAGAAAATTTGAACAAGCCAAGGTTAAGATGCACCAATTCAAAGAACAGAAGTATCAAATCCAAGTGATAATAAAGGTTCCAAGTTGTTGCCAAGAAAAAAACTCACATGACTAGAAATAACATTCACAACAAATGCTAATACATTGAACCATCCATACTCCAAAGGTATCAAAAATATCTGTAGAACTCATGTCAACAACATATCCAACCTGTAAATCGTAATTATAAGCTTTCTTTTATAAAACCTGTCAATGAAAAACATACACATCTAGGAACTCCCATTGCATGGGTAATGCCAAATTTGAAAATAGATTAAGGCATACCAAGTCTACCAATCAACACTCATACCAAGATGTGGCTCTTAATCAAAACCATGTAGTACAAAGAACAATCACAATGATCCACACATGCAACAAAACCTGCTGCATACTCTTTCACAACGAGTCACCATAACTCTCCCAAGTTCACCACACCAAATCATGTGAACATGAACCTCTAGGAAGTAGCCATAGAACAAAGAGAGAAAACTTGCAAATCATATCACATAACATGTCTTTTTACCAACACCTCAAAGTGCCAAGTTATGCCAAATAAGATCTCTTTCACAACCCCAAGTGAAAAGCCTTAACAACACCCAACCGTTCAATCTCATAGATCAAACAAAATATATGTATCTCATATAACCAACATGGATGTAAGCCTCTCTAATCGAAGGAAGATGAAACCAAATCTTCATTCCCAAAACCAAGAATCAACCCAATAACATCTCCTAAAGTCCTTATAAATGTCACCATAAATCAAACTCATATGCATAAGGAGATAACCACGCCAAACACTCCTCAAATGAACCCTATAGAACTAACAACCATACCTCAAGATTCATCTCCATGTGGAGACAAAGCATAAAATAAAGTGCATCTGAAAATAAGATGGGCAATACCTATCAAATGATTATCCGTTGAGTAGACCAAGAGTGGGGAATGAGATTGCTCCTCTATGATACACCAAGCCACCACGACTCTCTCCAAGAACAATCTCCTCTTAGGGCCATCATGAACTCATGTCTATATTTCTAAGTGAAAGCTCCTTGGTCTTCCTGCTAAAACCTCCAAAGAGTAACAATCTCAAAAAATGTCTCTAAACCCAAGAGAACTCCAACCTCATCTCAGTCTCCAAATATCCATGAGCACATAAAATTTATCAACCCATGCTAAAATCCAAATGTAACACCTTACTATCATGAAGCTCTGAAACAAAAGATCAATGTGTTTAGGAGAAAAGAGTGATCTAGCCTACGAAGTTAAACTAGGTCAAATCTCTCTTCTACAAATATTAGGACACAAACTGAGCTTGGATTCTACCCAAGAGGGACAGCCAAACTATAGGGGTTTTGCCCTTTTGTTGTATATAGATGGATCAACTAAGTTCAACCAAGGTCAAGCAAGCAAGCTAAGACAAATGATCAAACCCTAGGAGATTAAGATCAGACTATAACTAATTACCGAAAGCAGATCACAACAAACAGAAAGTGCAGTAGAGATCAGAGGAAGATTTAGAACCTGGATCTTGTAACAAAAATGCCCAAGACTAGGGTGCTTGGGCACCCTAGGCCTTTTCTAGGGTTTAGCAAAATCTTAGATGTCACCAGACCTATACCTGTTTGCTCTGCCTTCTTGGAAATCAGCTCCCGAAACCTGTTTCTTCGATTTGCACACAAAAGGAAAATGTTGTGTTGTGTATAAGGGCTTCCCTCAGTCAAACCCCGTGTTGGTATTCCCACTTCCACTACAACGATGATTAGATCCAAGAGTGCGTGCCCTAGGAGGGCAGAGGCCAAATTTGTAATAATATGATGAATAATAAATGATAATGATGATGATAACCACAAGAGATATGACCTTAGTTGATGAGGATGACTCAAGATCCTACACTAACAAATGAGAGTGATGAAGAGGGATTCAAAATTCCTTCAATGCGTGCAAACAAACTTCAATAGCATCCACAAGTAGATAACACTCCAAGCATGAAGAACACTTTAGCATAAACACAATATGAGAGAAAAATTCACATTAATCCTCTAGCAAGCACCTCTGAGTGTAAAATGAACTACAACACTCATTTAAATATGTATTCTCGCTCACTTATGACATAAAACTTAATTAGGTCGACAAATACAAACTAAGGAAGTGTCCTAAGCTGACACTACAAAGTGGGGCTAAAGTTCCCAAGTGGGCCAGGGTGCTTGGGCGCTTTGGACCTTTAGCCCACAAACTTTGGTGAGTGCCAAATATAGTGGGCTTAGTCCAGTCTTAAGTTGATTCTGTCGGGTTTATTTATTGGGATCAAGATTTTCATCGTTTTAAGCTTAAAACGGTGTTAAAATAGGTCCTGATTAACAAAGGCAAAAAGATAGGTTCAACCAGGTGCTAAACTAAGTGTAAAATGCTAGTGTATACATTTTACTCTATAACATTTAGCCCCCAATTTAGTGTGGGTACGGACTTACATTTGAACTCTGTTGGTAAACAGATTTGTCACCGTGAAATAACCTTTGAAAATGACTCGTTGCCCTTAGAGCGGTGACTAAATTGTCCCAACAGTTGGAGTTGTTACTAGACTAACAACTTTCCTTTGCGTTTGAGAGGGGAAGCTCCCTCGTATGATAGGGGTATTTGTGGTTTTTGTGTACTTTTATCCTGAAAGTACAAAAAGGAAGAAAAAGAAAATAACAGGAGAAATAGGCATGCAGAAACCCTTGTGGTAGACGTACAAAAACCAACAGAAGTTTCACAATCTTATTGAAAAGTACGAGGGGGTTTCACCACAAAGCTAGAAACCACTTTCCTAAACTCTATGATGGATCCCATGACATATATGCAACAACGATGAAGAAAGATGGCAAATCTCAACATACGAGGAGATAATTTTATCTAAACACTTTCAACTCAGGATATCGAGACATGATTATGCTTCATCACCCCAATTGCATGCTTCAATGGATAACTTTGATTTACACAAATACATAGAAAGATCACCAATTTGACATACGAGAAACTAGTAATCATAACTTAAAAATACATCAAGACCATACGAACTGAAATGCAATTCTTCATTATCTTCGAAATTATACAATTTCAAAGGTAAACTATACAATGTGTAAGACCAAAAATGTTCCAAGAAGTTTCGTAAGTTCCCCCTGCAAAAGTTCTTTCTAAAGAGAGTCCCCCCCCCCGTATGATGCGAAGTCCAGTATATATATAGACTTTTCCGCATAACCACCTAATAACCAACTTGTAACTAACTTGTAACCACTTCAAGTAACTACTTTTCTAACTACCTCCAAAATATTTTTGAAAATAGAAGTACACTTTATTAGACTTTCCTCAAAGTTTCCAGAAATAAAGTCTACTTTCTAACTTTCGGTTACAATAAGCGACGTAAGTCACTTTTACAAAATGAGAAACAAAACTTGTAACTTTTGAGAGAAAGACCAAGTTATCGGTTTATCAAGGTAGGCATCGTGTCTTTTTCCAATCCTTGAATCATTTGTTCAATAGCAACATGGCCTTCGAGGGAATGCACTCCAACTGCATCTATTGAGCATCTTTCTCTTCCATGTAACTTTACATAGCGATTAGACATGTTTGAATGATTTAAGAACTTCATTTTGCTACCCATCCAACACCCATCAATAATTTTTTTTTCTTTGCTCTTCAGCTTCTTCATGTGAAATCGATTCACCGGTATACTGACCAAGGTACTCATGCTTTTGTACATTATTCTTGGCAAAAACTCCCCTTGTGACAAAGTCCTTGAATAATATGGTTGTAACTGAAAATATTTGGAACAATGCCCCTTCTCCCATTTCATGAAATATTATTAGAATTGCCTCCATTTGACATTTCTTATGGTGACCTTTTATCAAGACATGGTAAGTCAAAGCATCTAGCAAAACACTTCTTGAAAGTCAATACCTTCATACAAGTAATCAATCTCAATAGTGTTCTAAGTAGCCAAAAACATTGCCCTTTTCACTTTTTCACATCATTCTCAATCTCCCAAGGACTTTGGTTTCAATAATAATCACCACAAGAACACATTCCACTCTTTAAATGATGGAAGCAATTGTTGTCCCTCATAAATAGCTTTGTTCGCAGTACTTTACTACTTCTGAAACTTAAGTTGCTCCACAATAAATAACTCTTTTTGGAGGGCCCAAGTACCTATATGAGTTAGCCAAAACTCAACAATCATTTCCATTATAGTGAGTCTTAACGGTGATGGGTCTTCAATGAAGTGTGCTAACAAAAATACATATTGGGAAACCAACTTGGCATGTCATATGGTACTGATAATAATAACGGTGAAAAATCTAAGACCATCCCATGCTTGTAAGCCCAAAAGAATTAGCTTTTGAAAACTTTGTTTTGCTTTCCTTCTATAGCGAAAGTGTTGATTTTAGTGAACTCTCACAAAAAGTTTTAACCAATTTATCACTTCTTCTTCTCATTAGCCCTTAAAGCACAATGGTTGTATTTTTTTTTTAACCTCCACTTGCACCATCATAATTCCATGGCTATAGAATGATTTCACTCCTTGAAAAAAAAAAATATTTGGGTATATGTGTATGAGCATTCTACAACCACTATCAAACGGACAGAAGATTCGAGCTTGTGCTTGAGGACGAGCGTGCAAAACAATCCACGTGCCTTCCGTAAGCTTCCACATTTTGCATGCATATTTTCCAAGTTATTCGCAATAATATCTGACAAAAACCTTATTTCTGTTATGCATGGCCGTACTATACTGCGAATTTCTCGTTTGGTATGAACTGGGAGATGTCTTCTTGTGCGTGTTTCATAATTGCTGCATATCATGAGATGATGTCTCTTCGAAGGATTCTGTAAAACAGTTCATTAGCGTTGTCTATGCTTCCACATTTTGCATGCAGGTCAACAAAGGCACTTGCAACTGCAACATTCGACGAAAGAATAATTGATCGATGTCTATATCTTTACGCTGGTGCAGGCAAATGGTCACAGAACTTAGCTTTATAACTACCAATCTCTTTTGCTTTGAAAGACTCAAAAGTCTTGACAGCGGATATCCTGCAATCTTTACATTCTGTAAGACCACGTTTCTATGAAGTATTTTGTCAAATGGTCGCTGCACCTTTTGGATTTCCACTTGCCAATTACATTTAACCAAAAGTTTATAAAGCATTTCCAACAAATCCATTTTGTTTGCACCCGGTGCCATTGCATACTAGCCGACTAGGTTTTTCTTTGCAGTATTTTGTCAAACAGCTCATGTCCACATTTCTTTGAGCTAAAACGACTCGCATGCTTTATAAATATTTTGAAATCATGCTTTTCGCTGTGGAATCTGGCTTTGCACCCGTCGATTATATTTTCTTGAAAGTTTCCAAGCTCCTTTTCGACAAATCATTTTGTGCACATCCTGCCAATTGCATTTGCTAGAAAGTTTTGATGGCCCTTCACACATCTCAGGTAATCTGAAAGGTGCATTCTAAGGCTAATATACTCCTCACTCAAATTCAATAGCTCGATGCGAGCTAAAATTGGACAAACATGCAATCAGCCATTGAAAATCCTCCACCAGCCAAAAAGTATGTAGAGGCAAGTTGGTTTTCAGCGGCATCAAGAATCTTTATAAGCTGTTCTTTGGTATTGTTAATCAGGTCCTTGTCTTTCAGTTGCTCCTCTGTTACATAGGCACTTTGAAGCTTCAAATGGTAGTTGTCAGTAAGATCAGAAGATTCAGCCATTTGTGTTACTATAGCTCTCCTCTGGAACCTTGAAAAGAATAGGCGGTACTTTTGAGGAACATGGCGAAGAGTAAAAAAACTTTGGATTCCATGTGTCTATCCACTTCATCCACTCCTCCATTTTTTCGCGGTCCAATGCATCAGTCTCTGGGAGTTTTTTTTTAAGACTATCAATATACTGAATAATTGAAAGTGTATCTTTAATGACATGTTCACCATTTGTAAGTACAAGTATTTTTCCAGTTGGGTTCATGCGAAAAAAAACTTTGAATCTAGGTTCCTGGCCTTCAGATGATTCAATCTAGAAGACCAGTAATCTACATCTTTCTCCTCCAGAGTGAACTGCACCTTCTGACTATCCAATGAGTGAGGATGGTGATATAGCTGCATTTTTCAGATGTTAAAAACTTCTAATGTTTGTTAGAGAATTTCTGCAAATTTTGCTTCCAGAGAAGACAGGTCAATTTTGCTCCACAAGAATCAATAGTAGAAAATTGTCTGAATGGTTTTCCTCTTCACATTAAATGCCGCCAATAACAAGAGACTCCTTTGAGCATCTCTATAATATCTTTGTCCCATACACTCCCACAAATCTGCTAAATCATTTCCCACCTTTTATCCTTCAAGCACTTCATAAGATATCAAATCAATATAAAGCAGGCGCACACTACAAACTCCATGCCGAAGGCATAAATCCTCTGCTGATCCCAAGGAGCAAGTCAGAGTACCTGCTGAAGCCAGCCTTCTCAACAACAATAACTCAGAAATCTCTTATAATCAGTAGGGACTCCACATTTCGAGCATAAGATTATGGCCTCCCTCTCTCGCTAAACACGTTTTTCATGCTCGTCTATCTGAGCATTTCCAATGATAATATCTGACAAAGCTCTCAATATCTTCATGTTTCTAGATGGGTGCAGGCAGGTGGGGATGCTGGCAAAGGTTATCGTTCATTTTCTTTAAAGTTGTATATCCTGCAACCATTTCATGGCATGAGAAGACATCTTTTTGAGGCGCGTTCTATCAAACAGTTCATGTGCATTGGCTTTCTTCTACACTTCAAAGATATGTCTTAACAGAGCATTTCCAACTATTATATCAATCAAAACCCTCCTCTGCATATGCTTTGATGGATTTTTACAACTCGACGAATGCAGATTTGAAGATATTAATGCACAAAATTTCCATTAACTGGTTCATCCCATCTTCATCGGCATGTGATTATGATATTGAAGATAACTTTTAACATCTCCTGCATGCTTTGATGCCAGTAATAACTACCGCACCTTGGTTTAAAGCCCACATTGAAAATAATGGTCTCATTATGTAACTTTACATGTAGAACGTGTACACCTCTATTTGGCAGTTGTAACTGTTTTACTTTGCATTTGCATGCTTTTGATCAATACTTTTAATCTCATAAAACTTTAGCTTTGTTAAAGATGTCCATTTACTTCCCATGAGTATAGGCGCATTGTATGGAGAGTGGAAGACTTGCTTCGCCGGTCACATGCCAGATCACATGCAGAGTAAAGAGAATTGGGAATCCTTTCCCTGATTATAGGAGACTTTATTGCATGTGGAGGAGCAAAGTTATTTATGTTCATAAAAAGTGAACCTTCAACTTGAAAAATTACACCTTTTAATTAGCAAAAAGCTAAAATGCATGAACTTAGCCAAACTCAAAAGTTAACGCAAACTTGGCGAAAAATGAAATCTGACGCAAGGTTTGCGAAGAAAAAACCGACGCATAGTGGACTTTGTGAAAAACAAAAGTTGATGCGAGCTTAGTGTAAAATGAAAGTGGACGCGAAATATATTATTACTAAGCTGTAAATTTTGACTTGGCGTAATATTGCATGAACAAGACAAAGCATGACATCTCGTTAATGATTTATGACATGGTTGGCATGTATGACATCGACGAATTGTAACCGAAAAGATGACTTGACAGAAGGTTTGATACAAAAGTTTAAAATTTGGCAGTTTAGAAATGAGGCCAACAAACTCATACTAAAGGATGGACAAAACACACAAACATAGAAGCCCAAAGAATTCCGCCAAGTTGTGGACTAGAAGTAGCCCCCAAACATAAGATCCTAAGGTTACAAACACATAAGCAAGGAGATATCAAAGACACAAGACATTGCAACATTAATTCACATATACGTGGAATACTAAAGGCATATATAGGAATACATGTGGAAGACACGCAATACATGAAGGTAATAAACGCAAAACACAAAGCATACACATAAGTCACAAAGCATACACAAGACACAATGAATACACGTAAGTCACAATGAATACATAGATACCACATGGAAGACATGATGAAGACACGTGAAAACATAAGTTAAAACATAATACATAAAAGAAACAAACATAAGAATACACATAGAACAAACACACAAGGCACATGACTCTAACGCTAGCTTACTCTGTCGCTAGGGGTCATGTGGAAAAAAGTGCCACTGTGGATCACACACTAGTAAGGACCACCGAATTATTAGGTGACCACGACAAGTCACATGAAGCACATAGACTAGCCAACTACATTGCACTAGGTGGCTCATGGACCAAAGAGGAAGCATCACAGGCTAGTGAGGATCGTCGAATCACTAGGTGAGTTCCCTGCCAACAAGCAAATATGCAGCCAAAAGAGAGCATAGCATGATGCATGCCCCCACCTTAAAGTGATTGCTAACTCCTATCAGGGAACAACTGCTTAAAGGTACAATGAATCATAGAGAGGCACGAGAGCTTTCCGGATGCACATGCCCATAAGATGTGTTTCCAAAGAACTATATCGCACTAAGGGGTTGCCCCCACAAAAGGTAGACCGAGGCGATGCTACAAATATGATACACAATGGATTGCATAGTCATGGTATGACGCTGAGCATAGCAACAAGGTGCCACATAAATCAAAACATAGTAATAACACAAAGGGATCTACTTAACTGGCATCAGTACATGAATGGTTGTATATTGGGAGAAATATCAAGACCGTATATATATATATATATATATATATATATATATATATATATATATATATATATATATATATATGTTTGGAATTTTCATCATCCTCTAGCTAGTAGAACTACGAAGACAAAGGAAGAAGTATCACATGAAATCAAAAAATAAACATCCCTTGGGTCAACAAGGGAGAATGTCGAAACATTCTACGCCTTGTATCGTCCCCAAAGGACACAACAACAATACAAATTACGACATACAAAAGAATGATGATACAAATAGATAGAATGTCACAACGGATTTTGGTCCCTTTGTATTCTTGCACCTACAAAGGTGTCAAGGGTCATCAAAAGAGAGCTTAACAACATAACCATAACAACAATTAATATACAAATAAAGCACCAAGCAGCACATCACGAGGGAAACAATCACATGCACTGATAACATAAAATAAAAGGCACCTCACTTGCAAGTCAACCTAAAGAAAATCCTTCTCCTCCCAATCTTGCTCATAATCCGTTTGGAAAGGCAGACAAGATGCAAGAGGAACTATAACACGTGAGGTATAAGGAACAAGAGCCATACCTATATTATCTTCGTGTTCACTATCAGAATGTAGTACAATAAGTTCCGTAGTGGCTTGTGAAGCTTCATCTTTCTCTGTAGGAGACACAATAGTGATAGCTGTCTCTTTGGCATCCATCAGTGATAAATGCTTGTGAGGAGGGAGATTCTCCTCTCCTATAGCAAGGCGAGCCATAACACGATGACGCTTCTTTCTTTCTCTCACAATATTATTTCACTTAGCTTTATTCGTGATGTTTTTAAGGGGAACCGTAGTGTCTTCCAACATGGGTTCCTTTTCTTCCTTTGCTTCAGGAACATTACAAGAAATAGGAGGAACTACCAAAGGCTGGGAGACTACAAGGGAAGGGTTCCTTAATACGAGATGCTCTTCCTTCTCAACTTGTGAAACAAGTGAAAGTACATGTTAGGAATAGGATGCAAAAGATATCAATTAAATGCAGATAAAGATTAAATAGAGGAATGAAAAACACACAGAAATAAAAACAGCGAGAGACAATTTTAACGTGATTCACCCAAAATCGGGCTACATCCACCAACAAAGAGTCCAATATTATTATCCAGCAAATAGAACTGATTATAACCAACAATCTCTTACAACTCAATATTGCTGTAATATGCTACAATACAATATCAGCGGAAACCCTAACCCTTAGCTATTTTTTCAAGACTTATGTTAGTTACAAAAATAGGGTTTTATATGTCGGCCAATAGAAAAATAATTATCGATGCCTTTATAAAATAATAGGCAATTTTTGCTTCGGGGGCGTTTCCCTTAGACCCCCAACATGGGCTCTGCCCCTGGGCCTCCACCGGGGGGTCATCCCCCCGGGTCCCACAAGAGGGGCTCTGCCCCCCTTCCGATTCCCCCATTAATTAATTTGGGGGGAAAATACGCTGAGAAAAGTGGGGAAAATTTAACCTCCGAGTCTGATTAGGCTCTATATAACAACAATCTCCCACTTGGAGACTGATCAAACTCCACACCATATCATTTCCCACTTAGAAACTGATCATAACATCGTTGCCTCTGTAGCTTCCACTAGAAATAAGCACCCTAGACTCTACTGTTCTGATTCTATTGTTTTCAATCTTGAAGGCCAACCAAAGCTGAAGAGGAGCTCAACTTCTCCCTTGTCACTGCCTTCATAAACATATCTGTTGGATTGTCATCTATATGTATCTTTTCCATCCTTAACTGTCCATCCTCCAACACCAATCGGATGAAGTGACACCTCAGTTGTATGTGTTTGGTCTTTGAATGCAAGGTAGAATTCTTTGCAAGATGTATGGCACTTTGGCTCTCTATAAACAAATAATTGTTAGCCTGTTGTTTGCTCAATTCTTCCATGAAAGATTGCAACCATATCATCTCCTTGCTTACCTTTGTTGCAGCTACATACTCTGCCTCTGTGGTGGATAAAGCAACCACCTTTTGCAACCTTGAGATCCAACTCACTGCTGTCCCACCTACATTAAATACATAACCTGTAGTACTCCGCCTGATATCAATATCCCTTGCCAAATCTGAGTCTGCATAACCTGCTAAATTAGTATTAGAGCCCCCAAAACATAAATGTTTATTAGATGTACCTCTCAAATACCCGAGAACCCATTTTACCGCATTCCAATGCTCCAATCCAGGATTACTCATATACCTTCTTACAACTCCTACAACATGTGCAATATCCGGTCTTGTGCATACCATGCGCACATTAAACTTCCTACAACTGAAGCATATGGTACCTTGAAAATTTTGTCTTCCTCCTCTTGTGTCTTTGGACACATCTCCTTAGTCAATTTCAAATGACTAGGCAAAGCTGTGCTGATAACTTTTGCATTCTCCATATGGAATCTCTACAACATCTTTTCAACATAATCAACTTGAGATAGAGTCAATTTTCTGTTCTTCCTATCTCTACAAATTTTCATACCAAGGATTTGTTTTGTTGCCCCCAAATCATTCATAGCAAATGATTGTGCTAACTGTTGTTTTAAGTCATGTATGTAATCCATGTTAGACCCCGCTATAAGCATGTCATCAACATATAAACACAAAATAATGTAGCTGTCATTATCCAACCTCTGAAAATAAACACAATGGTTAGAATTACACCAGCTGTAGCCTTGTTCAACTATTAAACTATCAAATTTCAAGTACCATTGCCGAGGTGCTTGTTTCAAGCCATATAAACTCTTCTTCAATCTGCACACTAGTTTCTCCTTACTTTTGACCTCAAATCCTTGGGGCTATTCCATATATATCTCCTCCTCCAAATCACCATGGAGAAAGACAATTTTCACATCTAGTTGTTCCAAATGCAAATTTTCAGCAGCTACAATACTTAAAATAGTACGAATAGAAGTCATCTTAACAACCAGAGAAAAAATCTCATCAAAATCAATGCCCTTTTCTGTGAAAATCCTTTTACAACTAACCTGGCTTTAAATCTTTTCTTACCTCCATCTTCCTCTTTTAGCCTATAAACCTATTTGTTTGGTAAGATCTTTTTACCTACAGGCAACTTGTATAATTCCTAAGTTTGATTTTTAAGTAAGGAGTCCATTTCTTCTTCCATTGCATGCTCCCACTGAACCTTTTTATCCACCCGCATAGCTTCATTATACCCTTTTGGTTCACCAGCATCTGTTAACAAAATAGAATACAAAGAGAGAAAACCTGTAAAGAGGTCTACTTGTCCTTGTTGGCCGTCTAACATTCACTGGAGTTTGTGGTATTTCCTATTGCTATTGTAGAGCATGAGGAACCACTAGAACATCGCTATCTGGAGTATCATCCAGCACCACACAATCCTTTTCTTTCTTCTCATGCTGCTGCAACTGATCTTTGTACAACACCTTCTCATTGAATACATCCTTGCTTTTCACAATTTTCAAATTTTCAAAATCCTAAAGCCTATAACCAAATTCATCAATGCCATATCCAACGAAGATACACTTTTATGATTTTGCATCCAGCTTGGTTCTATTTTTAGAATCTACATGTGCAAATGCTTCACATCCAAAGGTTTTGAGAAAAAAATAACTCACCTTCTTACGTATCCATGCTTCCTCTAGAATACCATAGCCCAAAGGAACTGAAGGACCTCTATTAATTAAATATAAAGTAATATTGACAACCTCTGCCCACATGTTTAAAGGTAGCCCAACATGCAATCTCATGCTCCGTGCATGATCCATTATTGTCCTATTCATGGGTTCAACCACTCCATTCTCCTGTGGAGTTCCTAGAACCATTTTATGCCTACGAATTCCATTAAAGGAACAATAATCCTTAAATTCTTTGCTGCAATACTCACTACCATTATTAGATTTAAGACATTTTAATCTTTTACCTATCTCATTCTCAACCAAGCTTCTCCATTTCTTAAAGGTTTAAAATACATCAGATTTCTGCCTAAGGAAATAAATCCAAACCTTCCTAGTTGCATCATCTATGAATGTAACATAATAACGAGAGCCACTGAGAGAAGATACCTGAGCTGGTCCCCATACATATGTATGCACAAGCTCCAACTTTTTATCTTTTTTTTGCTTCCCATCCTTGTGAAAACTAACTCTCTTTTATTTGTCACACACACAACTTTCACAAAAATCCATATTAATGCATTTCAGACCTGGTAAAACTTTCTTAGAATGAAGTACCTTCATACCTTTTTCACTCATATGCCCAAGTCTGTCATGCCACAATGCTGTCTCGGAACCTGCAACAATTGTTTCAATTTCTGCCTGCGAACCTGCAACAACTGTTCCTGAACCTGTTTGATTTTTTTCTGCAACAACTAAAGTAGAAGGAACAATATGACTTGTACAAATATATAAGGTGCCTACTTTCACACCTTTTGCTACTATTAATGCACCTCTTGTAAACCTTCTAATTTTTATCACTAAAAGTGACTATGCAATCTTCATCCCCTAGCCGCCCTTCTGAAATTAAATTCCTACTCAGCCTTGGAACATGCGTTACCTCTTGTAGTAGCCAATGATTCCCATTCTACAACTTAATCCTAATTCTTCCCTTTCCAACAATTTGATAGGGTTCGTTATCTCCCAAATAAACCAGCCCAAAATCCCCTTGGACATAATCAAGAAAATAACTTCTATGGGGCGTAACATGAAATGAGGCCCCTAAATCTAAAACCCATGGATAATTAACATTATCTAGAGAAAGAATCAAAGAATCATCTTCAGATTTATTACTTACCACATTTGCCTCCTTATTGCCTTCTTGTTTGTCTCCTTTTTTATTCTTCTGAGACCAGCAATCTTTCTTCAGATGACCTGGTTTTCCACAATACCAGCGATCCTTCTGTACTCTAGATTGGGACCTCTTGTCCTTTGATTTTCCTCGTGACTTCCCATGACTTCTAGAACCTTTTCCTCTCTCCTTTGATCTGCCCCTACTTTTTGCATTCAAAACACTGCCTGATGTAGATCCACCTGAGCTTTTCCTATGAATTTCTTCACTCAGAATAACACCTACAACATCATCAAATTTCAATGTATTCGAACCAGAAACAGAGTTACTAACTGCCATTACCAAACTATTTCAGCTTTTAGGCAAAGAACATAATATCAAGAGAACTCTAACTTCTGCATCAAAATTTATATTTACAGAAGTCAATTGATTGGTAACTGTGTTAAACTCATTTAAATGATTAGTAACTGATCCACCTACCATTTTCATATTAAATAAATGCTTCATAAGAAATACCTTATTTGAAGCGGAAGGCTTTTCATATAACTTTGTCAATGTATGCATCAACTCATCCGTTGTCTTCGCTTTTGAAATATTGAATGCTACTAATCATGCCAGGCACAAACGAATGCTTTCTAGTGCCTTTCTGTCCAGAAGTTCCCAATCTTCATCAGTCATTGCTGTCGATTTCTTGGCTTTCCCTTGGAACGGCCTCCATAAATCCTTCTGATAGAGATAATCCTTTATTTGCATCTTCCATAATTGATAGTTCTGCCCATTGAATTTATCTACCTTCAATTTACCCTCATCTACCATTTCTCTCATTCAACCGTGAGACTTTCTTATAGAGGCTAACCGAACACAACCCACTCTGATCCCACTTGTTAGGAATAGGATGTAGAAGATATCAATTAAATGTAGATAAAGATTAAATAGATGAATGAAAAACATAGAAATAAAAACAACGAGAGACAATTTTAATGTGGTTCACCCAAACGTAGGCTACATCCACCGACAAAGAGTCTAATATTATTATCCAGCAAATAGAATTGATTACAACCAACAATCTGTTGCAACTCAATACCTCTACAATATGCTACAATATAATATCAACGAAAACTCTAACCCTTAGCCATTTTTATCAAGACTTATGTCGGTTACAAAAATAGGGCTTTATATGTCGGTAGATAGAAACTTAACTGTCGATGCCTTTATAAAATAATAGGCAATCCCCGCAAGAGGGGCTCTGTGCCCCTTCCAATTCCCTCGATAATTAATTTGCGGGGAAAATGCATTGACAAAAATGGGGAAAATTTGACTTTCGAGTCTAATTAGGCTCCATCTAACAACAGTACATGAGCATCCTCAAGCGGTTGAGAAATCTTAGGAAATAAAACCCACGCAACTGATTGCTTTCCACTAGTCTCCGTGGAGGTAGGTGGTACAAAAGTAACATTGCAATTGCGAGGAGGTTTGTTTTGTGCACTAAGGTTGCCTCGTCATCCTTGAAGGGATGGCAGAGGGGGAACCTTAGCATATCTACCAGATGCTCGAGGATGGGGAAGAACCTTTGATTCGAGCTTAGCTTCATTCGCTACTTGTGGTATAAGAGAAATTACAGTCGTAGCCTTAGAAGATCAAGGAGATTCAGGAACATCACTAGGGGAATATTACTAAGTGATAACTTTGGTATTTTCTTTGCTTTAAACTTTTGATATGCTAAGAAAAATATATCCTCTCTAGGTCTAGCAACTCCAACTAGTTGTGGCCAGAAGAAGTCAAGTGAAAAGTGTCCATTGCGAGCAACAAGGCGATACTAACTGTGATGTACAACATGCACCCGTCCCTCAAATGGAAACTTTAAGCACTTGTGAAACATTGAGGGGACCACCTTCATGGAGAAGAGCCATAGGTATCCCAACTACACATGAAATAGGTCTGATGTAGGAATGATAACAAAATAAACATCCAAAGCTCTTGGCCCAACCTTAACTTCAAAAGTTAAAGCACCAAGAGTTGGAAGGATAGATCCATTGTGTGCTTTAATAGCCATCTTTGATACATCATATATATCTTTATGTAAACCATGCATGTAGATAAACTCTTTAGTTACTACATTCACCATGAATATAGGGTCTATCATAGCACCTCGAATAGGTTTATCATTGATTCAAATAGTAATATTGTTATGTATTAAAAGGTGGGAAGATGGTATATAGTGTTAAAGTGTATCAAATAAAACCCTCCTTTCACAATAACATTGGAGGACAAGAACCGAGCCAAGTCACTATAGATGAATGAGGACTTAGCTATAGGTTTGTGTACTCAGGAATGATATGGAAAGATAGATTAGATTGAGAGATTTGTCAAACCCTAGATTGAATAAGCCTCAAACCCTAATTATAATGAAATCAGGTACAGAAAGACTTAATGCTACAAAAAATTGGACAGGAAGGCACTCAGGAAGGATCAGAAACATACTAGAAGTTGGATTTCTATAATTGAAAACTTTGCGGACTACGGGGCAGGTGCCCAAGTCTGATAGGGCAATATTTCTTCAGATCTAGAGTAGTGAGACGTGTCAGATTGTATTCAGCTCCTGAGTTCGGGGTCAAGCCTATCGAGAGGACTATGGGGCGGGTGGCCTAGTCTAGTAGGGAAGAATTCCTATAAGTTTCTTCCAGATCCTGAATTTTTATCCTCTGAATTGCTTCTTTGTACCTACACTTCTCCAAATCCCGCACCTATAACCTAAAATCACAAATAGAGGGGATTGGGGGTTGTGGTGTTTAGGAGCTTGCCTCAATCAAGCCCCGGAATGACATTCAAGTCTTCCAACACCGTTGTTAGATAGAGTGCGTGCCCAAGGAGGGTAGAGGCCAAATCCAATGATGAAATAGAATGATTGAAACACAAATATATGTCACCTTCGAGGTGAAGCCCTCACAGAGATGAAGGTCCTTCAAATAATGAGGAGATGGATTGATGAAGCCAAATCTGCAATAAACAAACACAATAACAACACAATTCTACTATGCAACATAATGAATGCCTTGAAATCCCTTAGGTCAATATCATAAGTTCGCATTATCCATCTAGGTGTAGAATGAAATCATAAACTCACTTATATATGCTTTCTCGCTAACATTTGTAATTTAAATTGAATAGGCCGACAGAGGGAAACCTTTTGAGAGGGTCCAATTCGACATGCAATTGTTTTAACCCTGAGAAATTAGGTCAGACTTATTTAGGTCATGTTTAAACATTTAGAATGGGCTCCTAGGTCCCATTTGACATGGGTTTCAGGGGAAATTGCTCCGGGATGAGTATTAAGCTTGCATAATTTAAATGAGGGTACTTAGGAGTTAAACTACGAGGTAAAAAGACATAGGGATACTTTTTACTCCATAACATTTAGCCCTCACTTTAATTTATATATGATCTTATGATTCCATACATGCATTAAAGTATGGTCGAAAACACATCAAACACACTAGACACATAGAGCTAAGGCATACCCAAAGGTTGGAGGACTATTTCTAGCCCCCAATCTCAGGTAAGCAGTAGAAAACACTGGAAGACATGTAAGACACAATGAAGACAATAAGAAGCATACAAAACATGGAGAATATAGTGGAAGCACACAATACACGAAGAATACATTAATTTAACAACTAAAATAAATCATAAACTAGGGGTGAAGGGAGCTCATCGCTACATGCCTTTAGACCACCAAAAACATGCAAAACAAAACTCAAAATGCTCATCACTATGTGCCTTTAGACCACACTAGGGGGAAGACACACCAGACAAAAACCCAAGTGTGGAGGCAGCTCATCGCTACATGCCTTTAGACCACACTCGGGGGAAGACACATTAGACACATAAGGAAAATACATGGAATGCATGAGCACCACATAATATGCCATTGACATACTATACGTCTTATACACAGCAAACATGAGTGATGGGAAGGGGCTTATTGCTAAGTCCCACCATCTAAAACATGCCAAACACACTTGACAGTTGAGCTATGCTACCATAACCACCAAAAATACACTTAAGGGTGGATGACTCAAGATCCAGCCCCACCTCTGTAGAGGACTTTGTATAAAAGGATGTGCACTAGCTCAAGCGATACACCATCCCGCCTTTCGTAGAAGGGATTTGTATAAAAGGATACGCACTAACTCAAGAGATATGTCATCCTGCCTTGCGATGAGGGCTTTTTACTTTTAAAAGGATGTGCACTAGCTCAAAAGATACACCATCCCACCTCACGATGATGGCTTTAAAACAGACTTTGTCAGTGTAAAAGTAATCAGACAGATACCATTATATATGTCCCCACCTTAAGGTGGTTGATCCTCCTTGCTAATATCAATCACATTAAGGTAGAGTGAAAACACGCAAGGGAACAAGAGCTTTTGTAAAGCCCATGCCCCCAATGGTGACATGTGCCACGATCGCCGAATGTTCCCACAAACACATTGATATTATTTTCTAAGATAATCAACAAGATAGAAACTTTGGTTAGAAAAATCTTACTCTAAGATAAAAACCAAATCAATTCATGAAAAATATGCATAAATCATATACTAGATCACATCAAAGACCAAGGCTACATTTGTGGGTTCAGCATAGAGTATAGCCGTTGGGCTAGATTGCATATATCTTGGAATCGAGTGTAACAACAAGGTGAGATACAAAACCATCCAAAGTGCACAGAGCAGATTGAGAGTATTGTCAAATGTTTGTTACAAGAGATAGCACAATATGATACATCACACAAAGTGATTCTACTAGTCAAGTGTCATATATATATATATATCAATCCCATCTTCATATATTGACTAGGTCCATTTTTTCTTTTCTTGCTAAATGGACGCACGATCCTTATTAGTATTTGTTTGTTTTCATCATCCACCGACTAGGTAGAATCATTGAAGAATGTAAACAATAAAAATGAGAGGAGAACCAAGTGCTTTAGGAACACCACGACAGAGGATTCCCCCAAGACATCTTCTGCAATGCTATGCCCCCAAGGTGCAACACACAACAATAAAATAGAGGAGAGAAGAATAGAATGTAAAAACACATAGAAGAATAGTCACAACAGAGGTGGTCTCCTGGTATCCTTGACCTTACAAGAGTATCAATGGTAATCCTAGGAGGCCTAAACAACACATAACACAACATAGAGGAACACAACATGACACACACACACATATTATCTAAGAGGAATTTAAACTTGCAAGCATCTTAGAGAGGCGCTCCATCAAGTGTGACAAATTGTGTGAGAAGTTCATACCTGATTGATGCTTATTTCCAGAATGGTCATGCAGTGCTTGTTTCTCAAGACCCTATATGTTGAAAATCTTATGTTGCTTATGAGGAGGGGAATCATTAATATTCCCGTTGATGATAGTCGCCTTGTTCTTTTCCGGTCCTTTGCTTTCTTGTTTTGATTTGCTTGATGAAGGAGTCTTTCAAGATCAAATAGGATGCTTTTCCTCATGACAACTTTTTATTGCTTAATGTTATCCTTTTGAAGTTACTCAATTTGCGTACCTGATGCATTCTGATTATCTCTTGATCGTTGAAGGGATAATGGCAGAGGAACCTCAACATATATACCTTTCCCTCGTAGATGAGGTGAGTCTTTAGTCTTTTCCTTATCCACTTTTATCATGCCAGTTATTTCATCATAGTCAAGGTAGTCATCGTTCTACTTGATTGTATTTTGTTCTACCATATAGTTGTCAGTATGTTTAGGAAAAGAATTAGTGTAGATTTGTAAATTTTGATTTAGAGGGGCAACCGACTTATTTCCATTGTCATTCACACCAGTTACCTGTATTATATTAGAATCGATGAGGTCTTGAATTTCATGTTTAAGACGCATACATCGTTTGGTATCATGTCCTTGTGAGCAGTGATAGTGACAGTAAGCATTGGCATCAAATGAAGGTCCTTGTATCTTGTTGCTATCAAATGGTTTAATAGGAGGAAGATTTAAAAGATTGTTGCTTAGTGCTTGATTCATAATTGATTGAAGAGAGTCGGATAATGGAGTAAATTGTCGATGTTGTCTGAATTGAAATGGTGCCTGTTTAGGATTATTGATAGCAGACACGTGTGATTGAAAATTATTCGAATGTTGTCTATTGATCTTGATGAAACTCTTGTTATTCCTCTTAAAATTGTTTTGAGATGTTCCAGCTGTGGATTGACCAACTTGAGACGATGAGTTTTGATTCTCATACTGACTAGATGAAAGATGGTAATCGCGAAGAGCTATGCATAAATGTTAAAAAGAGCTATACTTCATCAAGAGGATTTTATCATGGATGTTGGGTTTTAAATTCGTAATGAATACTTTCTAAAGATCTTCATATTTAATCAGATATTGTATTTGTGAGATGAGACCTTGATATCAACTGATGAACTCCATCAATTTCTCTTTCGAACCTTGTTTACAATGAACCAAATCAATCAAAGAGACAGTAGGTCCATTGTTTTCTTGAAAGTGTTGCAAGAGTTGATCAACTAGTTGTGAGAAGGAATTTATTGAATTAGGAGGTAGAGAGAAAAACCATTCCAAAGCAATATCTTTGAGAGATCGCAGGAAGAGTTTTGCTAGCAAGTCTTCTTTGAAGAAGAAATCACTACACATCATTGTGAATGGTGCCACATGAGTATTAGGATCACCCTTACCACCATATTTTTCAAAACGAGGAGTCTTGAATTTTTTAGGCATTGGAGTTCTTAGAATTGCATAGGATAAAGGACTACAAGCATGATATGTTGGTAAAGTAGGCTGAGAAGAAGAATTAGTCAAGTTTTTTACCTTTTGTTGTAAGGAGGTCATGCTTTGCAAGAGTTGGTTTAAAAGGGCATCATTAGGTGATGCAATTTGTGGGCGAGAAGAATTAGAGGTTGTAGTCATGAAATTTAGATGTGATTGGTTGTGAGTGGTAATGAAAGGTGGTTAAGAGTAATTGTAAGTGAGAGGTGGTTGAGAATAAGTGGAATGAAGAGGTGGTTGAGAATGGTTATTCATATAGGAAGACATCTTAGGTGCTAGGTTTTGATAATTAAATCCCATAGCCTTATAATTCTATGAATTAATGCCATTAGATATTCCCATGCTAGCGGTAGCATTACTACAAGCTTTTGCATTAGTAGTGAGAATTGATGATGTGAAAGTGGACATTCTGGTAGTCGGTATAGGTGCCATTACCTGTGTATGATTCAGTGATGACATGTTGTTCATGACATTCACGCAGTTCGCCGCTGATATAATGTTGTTACCATTATATGGGCTACCCACGGAGCATGTTAACACTGTCTGGTCCTTCTTTTAATAAATCTCTTAGATTATGAACAGCAGGGACAACTTCTTCCGCTAGCCTTTCTTTTTCCACAAATGCTTGAAATTCAACTAGTTCTCTATCAAGTTTGTTGATTTGTTCATCGGGTACATGTGTTATCACTTCATTTGATTCTTTAGAATCATGAAATGTTTGTTCTTCCATCATATTTAAATTGTTGTTGTTTGGATAAGATATTGTTTCACTTTGGGTGAAGTAGTGAGAGAGTGGATTTTCTGATGTTGGTACACTGTTGCTATCAGGAGCACTAGAACCCATCAATCTACGACTTCTTCTCAATAAGGTGTTTGTTTTAGGGCTATGGGTTACAACACTCATGCAAAATTTTATAACACACAATGCACTAGTGAAAGAAGCAATTAACGATATTACTAAGATATGTATGTTGAAATACACAATGTGTAATTGCAAAAGGTGAAAGTTTCAAAGCTAGGATGCAAAAGTATGAAATATTATCCAACACTACAATTCAAAATCAGATTTAATGAATGTTAAGGAGTAGCAAAATCTGAAAATGAAAGTTTGACTACAAACCCTAGTTTTTGCAAGGACTAGGTTAGATGAAAAATGCAACTTTTTAAGCAAAACCCTAACAAATGAAGCTTTTAAATGCAAGATTTGATATGAAGCAATGATTAATTAATATAATAAGGATAAAATCAAATGAAAATATAAAAAAAAAAATCTTTTTATGATATGCAACAGAAAATATGCAAAACTATGTCTTAATGCAAGCCTAAAATGCTTGTTTTTTCAATTTTTTTTTCAAATGTATTCTAAATTTTTCAATGCAAAACGATTAGTATGGTATGAATTAATGAAAGGACTGATTACAATACTGAACAAGATGCAAGTTCAGTAAAAACACGGGTTCACCAAAATGTTTGTATGAAAAGGTGGGAGGATGGTAGATAGTGTTAAAGTGTATCAAATCAAACCCTCCTTTCACAATAACATTCAAGGACAAAAATTGAGCCAAGTCACTACAGATGAATCAAGACTTAATTATAGGTTTGTGTACTCAGGAATGATATGGAAAGATAGATTAGATTGAGAGATTTGTCAAACTCGAGATGGAATAAGCCTCAAACCCTAATTATAGTGAAATCAGGTATAGAGAGATAGAATGCTACAGAAAGCCAGACAAGAAGGCACTCAGGAAGGATCAGAAACATACTAGAAGTTGGATTTTTGTAATTGAAAACTTTGCGAACTATGGGGCGGGAGCTCAAGTTTGATAGGGCAATATTTTTGTAGATTTGGAGTAGTGAGATGTGTTGGACTGTATTCAAATTTTGAGTTCAGGGTCAAGCCTGTTAGGAGGACTATGGGGCAGGTGCCCTAGTCTAATAGGGAGGAATTCCCACAAGTTTCTTCAAGATCTTGAATTGCTTCTTTGTACCTGCACGTCTCCAAATCTTGCACCTGTAACCTGCAATCACAAAGAGAGGGGTTTGGGGTTGTGGTGTTTAGGAGCTTGCCTCAGTCAAGCCCTGGAATGACATTTAAGTCTTCCAACATCATTGTTAGATAGAGTGTGTGCCCAAGGAGGGCGGAGGCCAAATCTAATGATGAAATAGAATGATCGAAACAAAAATAGATGTCACCTTAGATTCGAAGCCCTCGTGGAGATGAAGATCCTTCAAATCATGAGGAGATGGATTGATGAAACCAAATCTACAACAAATAAACACAATAAGAACATAATTCTACTCTACAACATAATGAATTCCTTGAAATCCCTTAGCTCAATATCATAAGTTCACATTATCCATCCAGGTGTAGAATGAAATCATAAAGTCACGTATATATGCTTTCTCGCTAACATTTGTAATTTAAATTGAATAGGTCGACAGAGGGAAAGCTTTTGAGAGGGCCCAAGCCAACATGCAATTGTTTTAACCCTGATAAATCAGGTTAGAATTGGGCACGAGAACCCAAGTCCCAAGGCCAATTTAGGTCATGTTTAAACATTTAGAATGAGCCCCTAAGTCCCATTTGACATGGGTTTCAGGGGAAATTGCTCCAGGATGAGTATTAAGCTTGCATAATGTAAATGAGGGGACCTAGGAGCTAAACTAGGAGATAAAAAGGTATAAAGATACTTTTTACTCCATAACAAATATAAAGAGGCCCATCAGGAGCTTCGATGGTAGCATCATGTGGAGTAAAAGATATAGCAGATTCCAAATCCACTCGCTCTTTGTGAGGGCGAGCATCCACCATGCAAAATCAACAACATTAGACTCATGATGAGGTAAAGTATCAGTGTATATTTAAAGATTTTGATTAGGAGATGCCACTGATTTATTCCCTTTGTCATTCACACTAGCAACTTGGATGACATTTGAGTTGATGAGGTCTTGAAATTCATGTTTAAGATAAATACATCTTTCAGTGTCATGACCAATGGAGCAATGAAATTGACAAAATGCCTTCGCATCAAAGGAATGATTGCATCTTACTTGGATCAAGGGTTCTAATGGGTGGAAGCTTGATAAGATTGTTTTGCAAAAGTTCTCATGATAGCATAAAGAGATTCTAATAATAGTGTGAAGTTTCTTGTTTTTGGTTTCAACTTGTAAGGGGTGGAGGTAGGAGATGACACCACCACCACATGTTTTCTTATGTTATTCGCTGAAATTTCATTTATCTTGATAAAGTTTTTGTTTTGTCTTTTGAAAGTGATTATGAGAGGCCTTGGATTGACCAACAAGAGCTGATGAGGGATTATGCTCATATGACTAACTGAAAGTTGATAATCACGAAGAGCCATGTAAAGATGAGTAAATGAATCATATTACATCAACAATATCATATCACGGATGTGAGGTTGTAAGTTTCCTAGAAAGATTCTTTGCACATCAGTATCCAGAATAGCATATTGGATTTGTGAGAAGAGGGCTTGATAACGACCCATAAAATTTGTTATTTTCTATTTCGTTCCTTGTTTGTGTTAGATTTCTACCTAAGCATGCAAGTGATTGAGAGAAAGCAAAATAGAAATCAGATATGAGCTAAATAAACTATATTCAACTCAAGAGAATGCAAAGCATTACAATAGAATGGGGTGCTCCTATGAGAGCACGAGGTGGGTATATATATGATATTCCACCTAAGAAACTCAATACACAACCAATGTGGGATAAAGTGAAAAAGTCCCTAAGTAAGCTTAACCTAGTGTGAGAAGAGCTAAGGTGGAGAACAAGCTAAGAAAGAGCTAGATAGCAAAGTAACCCTGTTCACACTAACACCCCCCCTTAAGTGCAACTTAGGGGGAAATGTGAAAAAATGCAAAGATGGGTCCTGGCAACAAGGCCTGATGAGGTACCCATGTACAAAGAAACCCCTCAAATAGAAAAGGAAGGAGAAAACCCAGTGGGAAAAAAACTCCCCCATGAGAGGAAAAGAAGAGAGCCCAAATAGCCCCCGCTTAATGTAGAGTCTCCTGCACTAATGGTAGATGCCCGACAATGAATACTGAAGATGATCCATGATCATCGAACAATGTTCCTCCCCTTAGGAAGAAATAAGACCAAGAATGTATGCAAGATTTCTTCCCATTCCTTATAGGAATATGAAGGAAGAAGGATAAATGTCTCTGAACTTTGCACATGATCCAAAGACAACAATGATGCTCTTGAAAACTACTCAAGTGTCTCCAATCCACTACCAAACTGTGACTGAATAGGAGGATGAAGAACAATCTCAGAAGATGATGTCTTCTCTGAAGACAAGGAAACCTTCTCCAAATGTTGCCCAATGATCTCTAAGCCAATGCCAAACTGTGACAAATACTGATATGGACTAGGTACCATAGAAGATTTAGGTACAGTAACCATGGATGTATGGTGCTCACCATTGGTAAGACAACTGGACCAATGAGAATCTGGTACTTCTGCAGAGGATGTCAACATGAATGATGACTGAGTCAGATGTGTGGACTCATGAGTATCTACAGAAACTGTCACTGTAGAAGCAAATGTAGGCAAAGAAGAAACAAGAGGGTCTGAATGTGCCCTCAAAACATCTGAAGAAGAATCAACTCCATCAAAGAGAAGATGAATGAAATCAATAGTGTCTCCCAAATCTGTAATGTGGGACTCCATAAACAAGGATGAGATGTCTGGTAGGAATATGTCCTAAAAACTGCTTCTGGAAGACTGATATGAGCCTGCTACATAGAATCACTGGAAGCCATGAAAGGAGCTACACTGGACTCAGATAGAGCAATAGGTAATGAAGGAGATGAGATCTCAATGCATGTCATAGGACTACATTGTTCATCCCCAAATGATATGTCCACACAAGATGGCTGAACATGTGAAATATCTGCTAATGCTGGATCACATGAAGTCTCTGAAGGAGGAGTATCAAGAAAAGTCTCTATGTCATTTGGACATTCAAGTGCTTTCCATTCATCAAGCTTCATAGTTGTTTTAAAATCATATGGTAGAAAAACATCAAGTGGTTTTAAACAATCTGCAACAAGATCCTCAGGAAATGGAGACTCATCCAAGTCACCATACATCTCCCAAAGTTTGGTCCAACGAGCACGAGGGGAAGAAACCCATGTTAATGTACTCATTGTGTCAAAGTTGACATTTGAACCAAGAAATGCTGCTATATAACCATTCTTTTAATGCCATATAATGCTTTTCTGAAATGATATTGGTTGAGGAACAAGTTCCTAGAGATAGGGCAGAAGATTAAGCCATCTAAAATGTTTCAGCATACCATCTCGCCAAGACTTATAGTTACCCCTTTTTAGTTCAATTACAGCTGCATGCTTTGTGATACCCACGATTACTTCTTAAATTTAGTCATACATAAGACCAATTAAGAGACTAAATCCAACAAAAGTTAGAACACCAAGAGAGCCCCCCAAGCAAAAATGATTTGGCACTTTATAAGTAGTGCGGTTACAATAACCACTAAGAGAACGCTAAGTGGACTTGACTTCAATGCTTTTACAAATCCTCACAAAATGAATATATACTGAAATTATAATTTTGGGACAAACCCAAATGAAATTAGAAGTACCACTGCGAAGTACATGAAAAAAAATGTACTTTCAAAAAAAGAATCACCTTGATTCGAGGCTGTATGCAAAAGTTATGCACTTTTGAAAGTCCCCAAAATGGGAACTACGCAGAGTCACGTGTGAGAATATGAGATTATTGAAAAATCTATACACTAAAATCAAAAAATGATTGTACCAACATGTAGAGCATGAAAAATTAGTCAAAATAAAAAAAAAAAGCTCGCAAATTCGAGGTCGGGAGCCCGAGTTACGGCCTTTGGAAGTTGAACTGCAATTTCCAAAATGCCAATGGAGAGGGGTTTTGTTGTAGCTTTTTGATGTCATTTTTACAAAATATATAAGCTGTACGCAAAAACTAACAGATACCCAGATGGTTTTTCGGTGCTGTGAACAAAACCCGTAAGGCATTTTTCTCTGTGATCTACAGAAAATGTGACTCTAATTGAAAAAAATATGTTTTGCACCAAAAAAATGGCATGCAAAGACTGAATTAGCTACCTAAGACAAACAAAGGCATGCTGCAACCTGCAAGATTGATCAGAATAAATAAAATGCAAGCTGATTGTTAGATTTTAGCTCAACGAGTCTTGAGGAAGCTATTAAAAAAACTTGCAACTGGCAAGTCAAAATATGAACCCCCCCAGAAACTAGAGTTTTCTCCACACTTTTTTGTTTCTCCAGATCATCCAAAGATGCAAGAGAAGAGCATACTCATGTGCTTCGAAACCCACAACTCACAAACTAGAGTTTTCTCCACACTTTTCTGTTTCTCCAGATCATCCGAAGATGCAAGAGAAGAGCATACTCATGTGCTTTGAAAAACAACTCTACACTCTCAGAATTCTAAAAAAAATGCTAACCCACAACTCACAACCGCTCTGATACCATGTTAGATTTCTACCCAAGCATGCAAGTGATTGAGAGAAAGCAAAATAGAAATCAGATATGAGATAAATAAACTGTATTCAACTCAAGAGAATGCAAAGCATTACAATAGAATGGGGTGCTCATATGAGAGCAAGAGGTGGGTATATATATGATATTCCACCTAAGAAACTCAATACACAACCAATGTGGGATAAACTGAAAAAGTCCCTAAGTAAGCTTAACCTAGTGTGAAAAGAGCTAAGGTGGAGATCAAGCTAAGAAAGAGCTAGATAGCAAAGTAACCCTGTTCACACTAACAATTTGCAATGAACCAAGTCTGTCAAAGAGACTTGAGATCCAATGTTCGCTTGAAAATGCTCAAGGAACTTGTTAACTAATTGTAAAAAAGAGGTCATAGAATTAGGAGGTAACAAGCAAAACTAATTCAAGGCTATGTCCTTGAGTGACCTAGGAATTTTTTTTTGCCAATGTTGCATCCTCAGAGAAGAAATCACTACACATGGTGGTAAAAGCCACCACATGCTTGTTAGGGTCTCCCTTCCCATTATATTTCTCAAAGTGGGGGGTCTCAAACTTCTTAGGCATAGGAGTTCTTAGGATGGAATAAGACAAAGGGCTATGGATATAATGTGTTGTCATACTAGGCTTAGGTGGGCTATGGAGGTCATATTTTGCAACAATTGGTTTATGACAGGATCGGAAGATGAATCAGGTAGAGATTGGAATGTACTAGGTGATGGTGTATGAGTAGCTTTTTGAAATGTGATAGGAGGTTTAGATGTAGGTGGAGTAACATTAGGAGTGGAATTTGTGTAGTTATATGGAACGGTACTATAATGGCGAACATGATTCCCAGTGGATAACTCAACACATGTGGTAGCATTATTACTCAACTGTGTAGTAGTAGTGCTCGAATAGTAAAAGAATAAGTAGGAATAGGGACTGTAGGTATGGGTGCCGACACTTGAGTCCCTATTTGATTAGAAGTGACATTTGTTATGATTTCAACACAACTAGATGCTGATAGAATGTTGTTATGCACTATATGCGCAACTCCAAATAATACTTCCAATCCTTCTTGACCTTTGAGCAAAAGACTTCATAGAATATCAACAATAGGGATGACCTCTTCAGCTATGTGTTCTGAGCTTACAAGTCACTGGAAATTAGCCAACTCCATGTCTAATTTCTGAACTTGAGCTTCAAGAACATGAGCCACAAGGTCATCAATATTGATGGATTCATGGAAGTTTGATGCTTCAGGAAGATGCAACGTATGGATATCAGGAACAATGTATGGACCTTCTTGTGTGATAAGACTAGGAATTTGGGGTTCTGATGTATTGGTATCATCGTCATGCATAGCATTCGAACCCATAATTCACCAACTTCTTCACACAAGGACATTAGAATCGGGGCACTGAGTCACAAAGATCATAAAGTGTCTACAAGATTTAGTAACACCCATGATGAACCAATAGAAGAAATGAATGATGAAACAAAAGAAAGATTTGAGTTTATGTTTAAGTGAAGCAATAATATACCCTTGATCAAATTCAATTATACTCAAATCCACTTAAATATCAAGAATGCTAATGCTTAAATCAAACCCGAATTTCAATGCTTTTTCCAAAATGCAACAATTCAAAATTGTTCCTATCTTCAATTTTCAATGCAAGATGACAATTGTAATGTTAAAAAATTAGATTTGGAATACAAATGACAAAAAAATCTGAAATTCAACTATCTTTCATAAATCCGAGAATGCAACATTAACTAGGTTTCACAAAAATGCAAGATTTTTCAACAATTTCTAGCAATACCAATGATTCAAATGCACAATGTAACGGTATGAAATGACTAACTACTGAAATTTCAATAAGATCTGATGAAAAATCAGAAAATAAGATTATGCTATAATGATCTATCTTTTCCAAATGCAAACAAAGTAACAACTATGCTTTTTTCAAATCTAGGATGCAATTTTTCTTTTTCAATTTTTGAATTCAAGGATACAAGAATGTTTTGAGTAACAATAATGAAAATGTACAAATTCAAATGCTCTAAACAAACTAATCAATGCAACAAGATTGAAAACAACTCACAAATCTCTAAACCCTAGGTTCAAAACTAGCAAGATTTTCTATGAATGCAAGGTTTTTTGAAACCCTAGTTTTGAAACTATGTGAAATTTAACTATGCAAAATGATTAATGAACTCACTCTCAATCATATCTAGAGTGAAAATCAACTCAGATATAAAAGAAGAAGGATGCAAAAGTTCAAGATACAACGGGTTCACCAAAATGTTTAGGAGAAAAGAGTGATCTAGCCTAAGGAGTTAAACTAGGTCAAAACCCTCTTCTACAAACATTAGGACACAAACCGAGCTTAGCTTCTACCTAAGAAGGAGAGCCATACTACAAGGGTTCTTCCCTTTTGTTATATATATATGGATCAACCAAGTTCAACTAAGGTCAAGCAAGTAAGCTAAGACAAATGATCAAACCTAGGAGATGAAGATCAGACTATAACTAACAACTAGAAGCAGATCACAACAAACATAAAGTGTAGCTGAGATTAGAGGAAGATTCAAAACCTAGATCTTATAGCATAAATGCCTAGGACTAGGGCTCTTGGGCACCCTAGGACTTTTCTAGGGTTTAACAGAATCTCATATGTCACTAGACCTATACCTGTATGCTCTGCCTTCTTCCCAGAAATTAGTTCCTGAAACTTGTTTCTCCAACCTGCACATAAAGAAAGAGGAAAAGGTTATGCTGTGTATAAGGGCTTGCCTCAATCAAACCTGTGTTGGTGTTCCCACCTCCACTACAATGATGATTAGATCCAAGAGTGCATACCCTAGGAGGGCAGAGGCCAAATCTATAATAATATGATGAATAATAAATGATAATGATGATGATAACCACAAGAGATATGACCTTAGTTGATGAAGATGACTTAAGATCCTAAACCAACAAATGAGAGTGATGAAGAGGGCTTCAAACTTCCTTCAAAGCCTGTAAACAAACTTCAATAGCAGCCACAAGTAGATAACACTCCAAGAATGAAGAACACTTTAGCATAGACACAATATGAGAGACAAATTCACATTAATCCTCTAGCAAGCACCTTTGGGTGTAAAATGAACTACAACACTCATTTAAATATGCATTCCCACTCACTTACGACAAATAAAACTTAATTAGGCTGACAAATAGAAACTAAGTGTCCTAAGCCGACACTACAAAGTGGGGCTAAAGTTCCCAAGTGGGCCAGAGTGCTTGGGCACCCTGGACCTTTAGCCCACAAACTTTGGGGAGTGCCAAATATAGTGGGCTTAGTCCAGTTCTAAGTTGATTATGTGGGGTTTATTTATCAGGATTGATATTTTCATCATTTTAAGCTTAAAAAGGTGTTAAAATAGGTCCTGATTAACAAAGGCAATAAGATAGGTCCAACCGGGTGCTAAACTAAGTGTAAAATACTAGTGTACACATTTTACTCTATAACACAATGTACTCAATACCAAGAGAACTAACCAAATCATTGTCAAAGCTCCAATTGTAAAATTAGGAATACATCATGACATTATGATCTAACATCTCCTAGAAGATCACATGATCCAATGAACATATTCTGCTCCCAAGAGCATCTGTATCATGCCAATCCTCTAATGCACAATCATGAGTCCACCATGGCACAACACCAAACCATCCTTTAAACCAAGGATCACCTATCAAAATCGACAAGTCATACACTGACACCTCACCAAAGACTCCAAGAGTCCTCCATGATAAACTAAGATGTCAACATCTCTAGTCACATGAAGGTAACCATCTATTGTCAATAGAGTGCAAGATGTCAAAGCACTCTCACTGCATACAAGAATCATGATCTAAGAGCCTTTCTGTGACACCTACAACCACTACAGAAGATCATCCATTACCAAGTGATGAATCCACATCACTGCCAAAGCTCCCACTGATTTGTGATACTGAGTTATTCATGACATTATGATAACCATCGCCTAAATAAATATCACCCATGGTTCACACACACTTAACTACAATACTAGTAGCTCTAGAGAATAAAGTAGAACTAATATCTCCAAGTGAAGAAGATAAACAACATGCTACAAGTCCCAATAACTAACTATCGAGGCACTCTAATCATCCATCCTCTCGTCCCAATGCAACATATTGATGCACAAATGATCACAGACAAGGCCAACTAACTGAATCTACATCAAAATTGAAAAGCTTGTAGATATAGACAGTCCACATCCAAGTCCTCCCATTGCAACCAATGGATGGACAACCCACAAAATTGCATAACTTGAAGATCCCAAACTATTGAAACATATAGACTCATCATCACTTTAGTAACCTGCAAAGTGAGATAACAAAGAAGATAACTTGTAGACCTCTCATGACTCAAATATAAGATCAACTCTAGATCAAATTTTGTACACAAATCCATAAATGAGTTACCATAGTCAAGGAACCAAACAAACATCCAAGAAATAACAACAATCTCTTAAAACTGAACCACACCATCACCTATAGTCATAAATGAATCAAATCATTACAATCCAAACTTGTCAACTGAATATATGACCATATCATGTCAATGCTCAAACGTACATGTGTTAGGAAAAAGGTGTTGCACACCTTGCACAAGAAAAAATATTTTAATTGTGTAAAATAAATATTTACTTGTGGCACATCTTTAGTGATGTGTTTAACTACATTATATATTTATTTGGGTCCACTTGTAAAGTTGTATTGTAACATTGGTTAGATATTTTGTGTGAAAGACATAAGACAAATATTTAATTATTGGAGTCAATGGTTTTGTGCTCTCATGGTTTTGAGATACATGATTTTGCCAATACCATAGCTGTATTTGTGTGAGCTTGATTCTATAAAAGTAAACACATGCGTAGTGGTTGAGGTTGGCTAGTCATTTCGGCTATCATTTGTGTTGAGCTCTTTCGAAGAGTGCATATGTGAAACATGACATGAGATGTGTGGTTGCATGGTTAGCCATTTTGTTTGGACACATGGAGGATGCATTGGAGGAGTTTGATGGTTCAAAAATATTCATGGAAACTCTATAAGTGTATTACAATGTTTGTTTTTGATCTTTGCATTATGGTTATTCTGTAAGCTTGCATGCATCATTTTCTCTCATAGAATTATGTAGGGAATGGTTTGATCAACCTAGTTAATTTTATAACAAGTGGTATTAGAGCTATAGTTATGGTTGAGGGGGTGTGAGCTCCCTAGTTTTGTTTAACCCTTGTTTGACTAGATCTAGTGCAAATTTGAAGCCATGGCAATGTTGGAAAGATTTGAGACATTTCAAGGTATAAGAGTTTTGTGTAGGTTGTGAAAATATAGATTTGAGGTTTTGGGGTTTGCATATTTGTCCTTATTTTTGTAGATCTAGGGTTTGAAAAAAATTTATAAACATGATTTTTCTAGGTGTTCATCATGAGGGTTTTGTGGAGGAAGTTGTAGAGATGACCTCTTGGGACAAAAGAATTTCACAATTAGATCCAGGAGGCTCGAGGCATGAAGATTGACATAAAATTTGATACATTTTTGCCACTAGGGCTTGATGTAAAAATTCCCCTTGGTATGCGACTGTATGGTTTGTGGATTCCATTAAAAAAATATAAATTAAAAACATAACAAAATACCTTGCACAAGTGTTTGAAAAATTTAAAAAATATATTTAGGGGAAGTATGGGGTCTGCAGAGCCTTATGATGAGTGCCAAGTTGCACCCATGGAATACATCTTTTTACCTCTCTTTTTCTCCTTCCTCGTTTCATCTTTCCTAATGTCTGCACCCAAATAAGCTAGCAAGATTGTTCTAGTTAATGATTAATTGAGATAGATTACTTAAGATCATAATTTCTGATTGAGTGACTAATGTGCATGGAATTGATGGAAAAATGCAAAAACTTCTCTATTTTTGAATCAACAAGTGTAGATGCCAGGAACAACAATTTTGTGCATCTCCGGAGATAGTCTTCAATGCTCTCCGGAGACAATACTAGAATACCACGACACCAGAAGTTTTGAAGGAAAGAGAAAGGCTCTCTAGAGTTGAACAAAGAAGGCCACAATGGTATCTCCAGATCTACAGACATCTCCAGAGCTACAGACATCTCCGGAGCTACAAACATATCTCCAGAGCTGCAGATAGGGATAGATATCTCCGCCACCTCCTGAGAGCAGGGCATATTTATAGCATAAGTTGCCGACCAAGCACTCTCAGCAGTGATCACAATACCCCTCATTTCACTCAAATCATCACCTGAGTGGTGAAGGGTCATCTTTAGTTAAACTGCTGGAGTTTTTATCCTTATAAGGTTTTTGCATGAGTTACGGATAGAACTGATTCAATACCCATATTTTTAGGGCCTCGCTGCCCAAATGTATTAAGACTCAAACTTAGAATTCTGAGTAGACTCCTGTTCCACTCAGTCTACTTTTATTGCATGATTATTTTCCATAAGTTAGACAGTTAGTGTAATAAAGAGATGGATGTCATCTCATAGAAGAACTGGTAGATAAGATAAGTGATATGTCATCACTCATTTTCATATATACATATAGAAATAATAGAAGAAATATACAATGATTAATTTATTCTGATTCTCAGTAATCTCAGTTCTGTGATATCAATATTTTTCATGAATGTAAAGCATATGGAATAGGAGTGAATTTAGTTGTGATCTTCT
The DNA here is from genome assembly GCA_027924645.1 of Cunninghamia lanceolata. Lineage (NCBI taxonomy): Eukaryota > Viridiplantae > Streptophyta > Pinopsida > Cupressales > Cupressaceae > Cunninghamia > Cunninghamia lanceolata. The sequence continues at coordinate 14,442,638 of BSBN01000822.1, read as the reverse complement.
TTTGTGCTAATTCCCTATTGTAGTCTTCAACCCCAAGGGTGTGGAGCAAGGGCCCACTCTCACTACCAAGGTAGGAGGCTAGTACCACTATTTTATTACTCTAGCTTTTTGATATGAAAAGTATTTACTGATTTTGATAGATAGATGCATGTTACTATTTTTAAGATTGCTTTGAGTAAATTCCTTGTTTAATTCTATTTTAGCATTCCTTAAATTCATTTAGTAAGTATTCAGATTAATCTTTTCAAATTAGTAGAAGCTATTAAGATTAGCTAGGAAAACTGGTAACTGTAGAATCCCTAGTTGCAGACAGCCGAGGACACAGCCCCTAGATTTTGACATCTGAAAATGGATTAAATGATGAGGTACAATGACACCTTGTCATTTTTGGCACCGTTGCCAGGGAAATCTTGTGTTAATTAGGGAAACTGAGTTAAAACAGTTTTTAGGATAGATCTGTATGGTTAGAGCTAGAGATTCGAAAGGAAGATATATAAAGTAGACACCCCAACAACAAGCCATAGGGGAAAGCAGTGGGGTGGCACAAGATCTTGTTGAAGAGAGAAACCTAGAGCCTACTTTGGAAGCTGTACCTCAGAACAATAATCCCTTAGATCCTCCAAATCTTCCACTTGCTGATTATATCCAGGAGTTACAACAAAAGTTTCAGGCAGATCCTTTAATAGAACCTAATTTCCTAGAACCTCAAGGAGAAAAACTAGTACTAAACATGGAAAATGATAATCATGAGGAAGAGGAAAATCATGCTCCAAGAACCTTCTCATATTCTATTGTTTTGGCTGCTGGAGACAATGCTCCTATGAAGAATATCTCATTAGCACACCTGCAAATTTTAGAAGACTTTCTTTTGAGGATCCAGATCAGTTTTTGTTTGAATTCAAAGTAGTCTGCCAAACTTATGATTATGGATTAGATAACCAGAAACTCAAGCTGTTCCCTTCAACCCTGAAAGATTCTGTGATGAGATGGTTTATGGGTTTGCCCCAGAATTCTATCCATTCTTGGGATCAGATGGAAACAGAGTTTTTTGGAAAAGTATCAAGATTACTGTAGATCCAGTAATAAAAATGAAGAATTGTTTAAAATTAGGTAGGGGGAGGAAGAGACCTTAGAGGACTATGTGGATAGGTTTAATTTTGCCTTGAGAAGGTATGGCCACCCAGTAGATCACTCCTTGGCTAGAATCCTGTTTGTAAAAGGATTGGATAAAGAATCAAAATAGGCACTAGATCTAATGGGAAAAGGGCATATCAACAAAATGGATATACCTGCTATAAAAGAACTCTGCAGGAACTATTCTAGAACCCAAGATGGAGTGAGGTCATCCAAAACTTCTAAAGGGAAAAATGAAATAGGACAGTTAATGGAAGAGATTGCAAATCTAAAAATAGACATTTTGGTCCAATTAAATACCACATTGGATGGGATTCAAGCAAAAACTAGAACAACTGATCAAAACAGAGCAACTGAACCACTCTCCATCTATTGTCCTAGGTGTAGAAACAAGCATCTGTTGAGAGAATGCCCTTTGGACAAATCAAAAATTTGCCAGATCTGTGATAGGGAACATCCTACCAGTCAATGTAGTCAACTTCTAGCCTTGAATAGCCTTGAAAAGATTGAGTAAGAAGAATACTGTAATAGAAGAGGAATTGAACTATGTGGGACAAAAACAAGCTGGGAATTTCCCTTATAATCAGTATCCAAACCAGCCCTCTTACAGGGGTCCTTCTAATTGGGGAAATAATCAGTGGAATCCAACTTGGCATGGGCCTCAAAATAATCCTCCTTGGGCATAGCAAGATTGGCCAAGTCAACATTGGCAAAACCAAAATTGGCAAAATCAGCCTTGGGGAAATCAACAGTGGCCACCACAGTTTGGATCACAAAACATGCAACCTCAATGGGGTTCTCAACAGGGATATAATCAACAATACTAGGGACAACCTAGATGTTTCCAACCTCAACAACAAGCCTTACTAATTGGACCCTCCAACACACAAGGTCAATCACAAAATGAACCAGTTAGCCAACCACCTTTACCAGCTTAGCCTATACCAAACCCACAGAATAAATAGGGAGCATCTATTTACATGACAGAGCAAGAAAATTTGGCTGGAATTAATGCTATATATTCAACTAATCTCCAGCTGCGTTCTGGGAAAGCATTCCCAAGACCATCTCCTCCAACTATAGTTGAAGTAACCAATGATGAGGAACCTAAAAATTCATCCACTCAACTCCAGGAGGAGATTAATAATGAAAAAGTGCTAGGGGAATCATCCTTGGACAACTCCAGAGTTGCTCCTAAAAGACCGACTCCGGAGAACATTCCTAAACACAATTCTGACAAGAGCTCTGGAGATGCTCCGGAGATGGAAAAAATAGCACCATACCCAGAATGGCTTAAACAGTATGTTCCCCAGAAAAAGATCTTACAAAAACAAATTCAAACCAACCTAGAATTGGAACTTTTACAAGAGATCAAGCAACTAAACATTGAAATTCCTCTCCTCTAGGCAATCAGAGATGTACCAGAACTAAATCAATTCATTAAATAGTATTGTATCAAAACGCAGGGTAGGAAGAAAAACTTTCCCTCCACAATACAGGTGGAAGGAAAAGTAGTAGATCTATTGATGGGAGAAATTCTCCTCCCAAAATATGGAGACCCTGGAAATCCTGTCATAACTATTTTCATCTCAGGGGTAGAAATTTCAAATGTTCTGGTTGACCTGGGAGCAACAATTAATGTGATGATAGTTCACACAATGAACAAATTAGCTCTATCAGGTATCCAATCCACAACTACAATTCTTCAACTTGCTGACCAGTTAGTAGTTGTTCCAAAAGGAGTAATCACTGATGTACCAGTTGTGATAGATTCATGGGAATTTCCAGTGGACTTCCTGATACTAGAACCTAGAAACCAGAGAAATGCTTATCCACTAATTTTAGGAAGACCATGGATGGCTACAACAGTAGCATCTATTAATTGTTGAAATGGAGATATGGTCATTTCTAATGGGATAGATTTGAAGAAAATATCTTTGTATCCTCCAGCTAAACCATCAATACATTATACAAGAAGAGTATGGGTGGATGAACCAGAGAATAATGACAACAGTGCCTTAGTAGCTATGGTAACCTTCAAGGAACATCTGGGAGAGTTAGAAGAAGAAATATACTATGATACAACAAAAGACATCACTCACATCCTAATCAATAAGGATGTGATGGAACTCGCCCAAGACTCTAAGAGAGAACTTCTTACTTCTTCTCATTGTACCCTCGCCAACATCATTCCTTGTGGGGAAACCTTTTACAGAGATTTAGCCACTTTCCACATGTTGCTTCCACATTCTTGTCCTCTCAATACCATGACTCCAATGTATGGATTAACTACATCTATGGATCAAATCACAAAACAGGTCATGATTTTACTAGGGAAAACACTTAATATCAATACTCAGCTAACAACAAATCAGGAAGAAAAACTTATCCAACTTCTGATTTCCCACTCAGCATCTTTTGCTTGGGAATACCAAGATATGAAAGGCATACCTCCTGAGATCTGTACCCATCATATATACACTAAGGATATTAAACCTGTCAGACAGCCCCAGAGAAGATTGAATCCTGCTTTAAAGGACATTGTCAAAACTGAAATAGAAAAATTACTTCAAGCAGAGTTTATATATCCAATCTTAGACAGTCAAGGGGTCTCACCCCTTGTCATAGTGCCTAAGAATAATGGGAAATGGAGGGTGTGTATTGATTATAGAGAACTAAACAAGGCCACAAATAGGACTACTTTCCCTTACCATTCATTGACCAAGTACTGGACAACCTTGCTAGGAGAAAGTACTTTTCTTTTCTAGATGGATTCAGTGGGTATAATCAAATTCAAGTAGCACCTGAAGACCAGGACAAAACCACCTTCACATGCTCTTGGGGAACTTTTGCTTACAAAGTTCTTCCCTTTGGACTATGCAATGCCCCAGCTACATTTCAGAGACTTGTTTTAGCTATTTTTGCTGAACTAGCTAATGAATGCATGGAGGTCTATATGGACGACTTTACTGTGTATGGGGATAATTTTGAAGAAGCTCTTACAAACCTTGAGAAAGTACTAAAATGCTGTGAGAAAAATCAATTATCCCTTAGCCATGGAAAGTGCTTCATGATGGTGGAGGAAGGAATTGTTTTGGGACACCACATTTCAGAAAAGGGGATTAAAGTGGATCAAAACAAGAGAGAAGTGATCACACAGTTGCCTTCACCTAAAAATCAGATAGATGTTAGAAGTTTTCTGGGTCATGTAGGCTACTATAGGAGATTCATAAAAAATTTCAGTAGAATAGCTGCCCCCTGTTTACCCTGCTTAACAAAGACACAAAATTTCTATGGACAAAAGAATGTCAATCAGCATTTGAAACCTTAAAAGAAAAGCTTACTGTCACATCAATTTTGAGAGGACCTAATTGGACTTTACCATTTCACATACAGACTGATGCTTCAAATGAGTCCATTGGAGCAGTTTTAAGACAAAAGGAGGAAGGGGAAAGTATGCATGCCATTTATTACATCAGCAAAAACCTTACCTCTGCAGAAAGAAATTACACCACAACTGAAAAAGAATTCTTGGTAGTCATCTATGCTATAAACAAATTCAGGAATTATATCACTGGATATAAGATATTTGTACACACTAATCATGTAGCCATCAAGTACCTAATGAATAAACTAGTAGTGGGTGCAAGGATCATTAGGTGGTTATTGCTATTGCAGGAATTTGATATTACCATAGTTGATAATCCAGGAAAGTTTAATTTGGTTGCTGATTTTTTGTCAAGATTGCATACAGGAGGAGAAAACCAACCAATGGAGGACAAGTTCCCAGATGAACATCTTTTTTCTATCTCCTCTACTGCACCTTGGTTTGCTGACATAGCTAATCTTTTAGCTACAGGCTTGTATCCATCCCATTTTACCTTAAAACAAAGAAAATGTTTGGTTAAAGAAAGTTTATCTTACAAATGGTTGAATGGTTTACTATTTAAATGTGGTCCTGATTTCATTCTACACAGGTGTCTAAAAGCTGATGAGATTTTTGATGTGTTGAGAGCATGTCATGATGAACCATCTGGTGGCCATTACTCTTTCCACTGGACAGTCCACAAGATCCTTGAAGCTGGTTACTATTGGCCCTCTCTCCATAAAGATACAAAGAAGTATGTTCAGCACTGTGACCAGTGCCAAAGGATGGGACAACCAACCTTTACCCAAGAGATGTTACTGCATCCTCAAGTCATGATAGAACCATTTGAACAGTGGGGTCTGGACTTTGTGGGACCAATTTCCCTACTATCATTAGGCAAGGAGTACATTCTAGTATGCACAAACTATGTTACAAAATGGGCGGAGGTTCAAGCATTACAATTTGCAAGAGAAGAAAAAGTTGCTGATTTCCTTTATAATAAGATTTTCTTAAGGTTTGGAGCCCCAAGATCAATAGTTTTAGACAGAGGACCTTAGTTTACTTCACAAGTAATCAAAGCATTCATAGATTTATATCAAGTCAAGCACAAAAAATCTTCACCTTACCATCCTCAAGTGAATGGACAAGTAGAAGTAACTAATAGGGAACTTGAAAATATTCTAACAAGGACAGTAGTAATGAATAGAAAAGATTGGGCTAGCAGATTCCTTGAAGCAGTTTGGGCTTACAATACCACTTGGAAGTCCACAACAAAGTTCTCACCATATGAATTGGTTTATGGGAAAAATCTTATTTTGTCTATAGAATTTGAACTCCAGACACTTAAAATTGTATTGGATATTGGTCTACCATTGTCTATAGCTCAACATAACAAAATTCTTCAGCTCAATGAGTTGGATGAAATTAGGATAGAGGCCATTCAACAAACATAACTAGTTTAGTATCAGAGAAAGCAATGGCATGACCAACACATCAAAAGGAGGACATTTCAACAAGGTGATTGGGTTCTTCTTTATGATTCTAAATTCAAAGAGTTCAAGGGGAAATTACAAACTCATTGGATGGGTCCTTATCAAATCAAGGAAGTTTTTAAAAATGGAACTATATTATTGGAACCTATTGATGGAAGCACAGACACATTCTTAGTAAATGGTCACCGAATTAGACTCTATAAAAGACCATCTACTAAAGAGGAGTTTCTTAATGATTTGTGTTTTGATATAGGGGATGCCTCCTCTGTCACAGTGTTGGATTGAAAAAAAAAAAAAAAGAGAAAAAAAAGGAAGGTTGAAAACCAGCAAATGGTTGCCTTCTAAAAAAAAGAAAAAAACAAGGAAGGTTGAAAACAAGCAAATGACTGCCTTCTAAAAAAAAAAAGAAAAAAAAAAAAAGAAAGATGGAAAACTAGTAAATGACTGTCTTTCTCGACCAAGGGAGTTGAAAACCAGCAAATGGCGGTTCCCTTCTTTAGGATAGTTGAAACAATCGAGCTACGGAGGTGATCAAGTGCCAACAGTTAGTCAAATGCACCTCTGACGCTTCCCAAACTAAATGCACCTCCGGTGCTTCGCAAACAAAGAGCACCTCGGGCGCTTCCCAAACTAGGAGCACCTTCAGCGCTCTGTCAATAAAGAAGTCAATTTCAATAATAAGGGAGGGGACCCACCTCTCCAGGCAATAAGTGGACACATCACATGATGAGGTCATCATGACTCATCCTCTACTTTATCACAAGAATAAATTAAATTAGCATGCATATCATTTGTAGGGGTATTCACAAAGACGATGCTGACATCACCGAAAGAACGTGGATTCTCAAACCACTCAGCGCAATGATTGCAGGTCGCGTGCCAGTGGAGTAGTGGGCGTCATCTTAAGCCACCAAAAGCTGCTCATATGCCGCGACGCGTGTAGTCTCATAAAATGACGCAGCATCTCTACCGTGTACATCATCCTCATCATTAAAAATGATCCAAGTAATTCTATCTTTAATTAATCATTAATAGCAACTATCTTGTCTTTCTATTTTTGGGTGCTGCCACTATGACACATCCTCCAGCCATCATTTCCTTTTCTAAATTCACGCATGCCGCCATCTATGCTGTACTGCCACCTTGCCTCTAGAGTGTCCTGTCATTCTGTCACATTTATGACTGCCTAGGTACTCTAACTAATCTACAAATCTTCCATAAGCCTAAGCTGAGAAACATAACAATCCTCATTCAAACCTCTGAAGTACCCTGAAGAACAGAGCAAATTGAACAGTCCTCCGGAGCCTACAGAGTTAAGAGGAAAGGATAAGCTGCAGATTGAGGAGGGTGAGGAATTAAGCACAGAAGGTGAAATCAATTTAGCAATGGGGGTAAAGAAGAAGTCAGAACCAGAGAATACTGTAGGTCTTTTGCAAGATGAAGCTGCAGCAAACATCCTAAGAACTGCAGGATGGCTAGACTTTCTAGACCAATTTGAAGGGTTTCAGGAAGATGTCGTGGATGAATTCCTTAGAAATCTAAGGGGCAATTAGATAGCTGTCAGAGGAGTCCGAATCAATTTCTCCTCAACCACTATCAGCCACATTTCTAGACTTCCTGAACAAGGTGAGAGGTTTTATCACTTGAAAACCTTATACATTGATTTAATTAAGAATTTCTCTATTCGAAGTGAACCTACAATTCAACTGCATTCAAATAAAAATGAAGTAAAAGGAATTCTTAGGTCCACCCTTCCAAACCCTTGGCAATCTGTTGCCACCTAGTTGATGAAATATTTTACTTGTGATGGTCAATTCTCTCTAGTTTTAGGACCAATCATGAAAATGGTGATTTTCCTAAGGCATGGGAATGCACACCCTGAGTTTAGCATAAACATTCCCAATTTCCTGTATTCTGCCATCAGGGCAATTGCAGAGAAATATCAGTAGAATAAGGGTCCCATGAAACATCATGGCCTCATTTTTCTAGTAGTCAAACACCACTTCTTGTCTCAGGCCAATGGGGAGGAATTATGGCAAAACTTTCTTGAACATAATTCCCAAGACAGAGGACTAGAGATGGCACAGCTAGGAGGTGAGAGTTCTCCTACTCACCAAGAAGAAGAAACTGAGCCTTCAACCTCCTCCATAGCTGTTCAAAGAGGAAAGAAGTCCTCACAGGAGGCAACTTCATCTACAGCCCCTGTTCCTGATAAAAAGAAGAAAGGCAAAGAAATTGTAGAGCCTACTCCTAAACAAACCCTATATATGACTCGATCAGTTAGGAGAAAGATGACCCTAACTGAGGAATCTTTTTGATGGGGAGCGCACAGCGGATTCCATAGACTGGGTTGTAATTCCTCACAATTGGCAAAAACTAACAAATGAACTGCCGAAACATTTCCACATGCTTTCTCAACATACATTCAAAACTTACGCTGATGCTAGTGTCTTCGGCGGGACTCTTGTCATCGGTGAACACTCATACATTTAGGCCGATGCGCCGACTGATATGAATCTTGGGCAGTGATTTCCTTTCAATGGCTCAAACCTCTCTTTGGCCAGACCATCCTTGTCGCTCTGAGCGAGGAATGTTTCATCGATGGCCTCTGTCTCACTGATACCAGCTCCAACTCCTCCAATCCAAACCCTAGCACATGGAGATGCTAGGTGATCTACTATGCACACTCCAATTTGGTCCTCTGCACCACCGAATAGGAAAATAAAATAGGAAACACAAACAAATATTTGTACAATGAAGCCATTCCACTGATTTCGACATAAATCTTATCAGTGGAATGCTTCATATCGACATATTGCAACAACAGAAAGCACAGAACGGAAAGGAAATCTATAGCTATGCAATTGGTAATTACAGAGAATGAAAAACAAATTGACAACACAGAAAATATTTTGATTTCTCCTTAACAAAATGCGCGATTACATTCAATCCTTCTCTTGCTTCGATCTGATTATAGTGATAATGATATCCACATTTGGTTCCATCCTCTGGGTTTACAAACTCGCCCTGAGGAGTACCAAACCCGATTCCAAGCGGCTAGGAGACCGATTCCAAGCGGCTGGGAGAAAAACTAACCATCTCCAAGTGGTTGGGAGTCCAACCATCTTACTACTAACAATTGGAAAAACTTGACCTATGTCCCTTGGGACTTACAAAATGAACCTAGATACAAACTGAAATTACATGCATTGGTCAAATAGACCTTATTACAACCCAAAACATGATTTTCTAAACAAAACATGATTCAAATGCCTCACGGAGGCCACCTTGTGTTAGGTGCTCCTGCACCATAAACCCCACCTAGAAAAGAACTCATGTCCCATGAGTTGAGTCCTTGTCTTGCACTACTTGTATCCTTTGATGCATCATGCCTTTCCCATGATCTTTGGACCGCAACTTGCATCCAGGGAACCAAAAACTCATGCCTAGCATTGTAGGCTCTACTCACACCTTGCCATGAGTGAGTGCTTGCAACCAAACTTGAATGTTGCAGGCCATAATTGCTTACTGTCATAACTGCCTAAACACCTGCATTCAAAATCTTGTTGGATGCTTTTTGTATTGCTGCTATGGTAGAATATGTTTGCCTTCCAACTCTTGTTGGCTCTAGAGGACAAACAATAGTCCCTACTATGATAGCATCCTCTTTGTCCAATCAACTTGTGGTTGCTTGCAGACCTACTTTGTGACCTTCATCTGATCCATTTCAGACATTACCATCTGATCTCCATCATTCAAAACTGAAACCACCTTCAAACTGTGATCTTTGGTAATCCCACTCCTTGAGGTATCCTCCACTTGCCGTGTCTCTTCTTCATTGATCTCCACAAACTCTTTCTTACCCACCAAAATAATTTTGGCTGCCTTCTTTGCTTCTGTATCCTCCTATAATGGTGTCATCACAAAGGTCTTTCCATCCTTCTTGATGGTGTATGTGTTAGCATATCCATCATACAATGCTTGCCTATCAAATTGCCACGGCCTACCTAAAAGTAAGTGACAACACTCCATGGGCAAAATGTCACATAAAATTCTCTCCTTATATTCTCCAATCTGAAAATCAACATATGCTTGTTCATCTACCAAAAGTGATTGACTATCACTTACCCAAGATGCTCTGTAAGGAGTTTGATGAGGAATCCTTTCAATGTTCAATTTATCTACCATTTCCCTAGACACCATATTATCTGTTGAACCATAATCTATGACTACCTTGCATATTTTACCTTTGCTTTTGCAATTGATCTTGAAAAGAGCTCTCCTCTGTGATGGTTCAGTCTTCACTAGTTCTTTGAGCAACGCCCTCTTGATCATCAGATTTTCTCCCACTTCTGATTTTAAATTCACTTCAGGAGATGTCACACTCCCTGCATCTTCTTGAGTCAATGTGGTTCTTCTCTCATTGCCATGAGAAGTTGAGGCCTTTCTTGACACTTATAAGCCAGGTGTCCTATCTGATTGTAGTTATAACATCTCATGTTGGAGAACTTGGATTCTCTACCTGATCCATTTGTCCCACCTCTTTCATTATGCCTTCTTCCTTGGTAGCCTCCTCTACTACTTGAGTCTCCAACTTTCTCTTCTTGGCTAGACTCACCACTAGGCCTCTGGTTAGGACTTCTGCCTCTAAAATTTCTGTCACCTCTTCCTCTACTCTGCTGCTCACCCTTCCTCTTCAGCTTCTCTTCATCTCTTAATGCTACTTGAAAGCATTTTTCCACGGTTTCAGGGGTAAATAGACTTATCTCATCTTGAATATTGATTCTTAGACCATTTAAATACCTTACTACCTTGGCTTTTTCATCCTCCATGTACCCATAGCGAAGAGTGTATTTGTGAAACTCCTCGGTGTAAGTAGCTACATCCATATCTTTTTGCTTAAGGTTCTGCATTTTCCTATAAATCTGCACCTCGTAGTCAGATGGAAGGAACTGGGACTTGATCTTCTCCAGTATTCGGCTACATGAAGATATCATACTTTTCCCATTCTTTACCTTTTCTCCTTGGGTATAATTCCACCATGTAGCACCTTTGAGTTTAGTTTTTGCAAACTTAACTTTCTTACTTTCAGGAACTTCTTTGTATTCGAAGTAGTTGTTGAGAGCCTTAATCCACTCCATGACTTCCTCTGCATTCATCTTTCCACTGAACATGGAGATATCTATCTGAGCCTCTGAAGAGTCCTTGCCAATAGCCTTAATGGCTTCCAGAAATTGCTTTTGTTCAGCCGGTATCTTTGCCTCTTCTTGTTCTTGTTCTTCTTCCTCTTTCTCTTCTTCTCCATCTGAATCTTCCTCTATCCTTTTTCCTATCTTCATTGCCTTCAATTTGGCCTGGAGTGCTTCCTTGACTCCAGTTTTGATCATCTCTTCCATCTCTTGAAATTTCTTGACCACTTCGGTGGTCATCCCCTTTGGAGGCATATTGCTAGCCTCTCCTTCGCTTTCTCTGTCTGACATAAACATTCACAGACAATGCCAACACTTCTGCAAATCCTCAATTAGACTACAACACAATGCTCAATCAGCTGTCCATCCTACACGCTACTTCACAGACCCATTCCTCTCATCCAACAACAGATCCTAGAGATGCACTACCACTCTCTCTCGCAGTGGCTTCACTCTGCACCTTCTTCCAGCCAAATCTCTATTGGTGAATGGTCTTGACAGACTTCAGCATCGTCTACCCACATACTACAGGAATCAGATTCATCTACCTTCAGAAAATCAAATACATAACTGCCTAGACCTTTCGTTAGCTCTGATACCAATATGATAGGGAGCGCATAGCGGATTCCACAGACTAGGTCCTAGTTCCTCACAATTGGAAAAAACTAACAAATGAACCACCAGAACATTTCCACATGCTTTCTCAACATACATTCGAAACTTACGTTGATGCTAGTGTCTTCGACGGGACTCTTGTCATCGGTGAACGCTCATACATTTAGGCCGATGCGCCGACCGATATGAATCTTGGGCCGTGATTTCCTTTCAATGGCTCGAACCTCTCTTCGGCCAGACCATCCTCATTGTTCTGAGTGAGGAATGTTTCGTTGATGGCCTCTGTCTCACCGATACCAGCTCTAACTCCTCCAATCCAAACCCTAGCACATGGAGATGCTAGGCGATGTACTGTGCACACTCCAATTTGGTCCTTTGAGACGCCAAACAGGAAAATAAAATAGGAAACACAAACATATATTTGTACAATGAAGCCATTCCATTGATTTCGACAGAAATTTTATCAGTGGAATGCTTCATATCGACATATTGCAACAACAGAAAGCACAGAACGGAAAGGAAATCTACAGCTATGCAATTGGTAATTACAGAGAATGAAAAACAAATTGACAACACAGAAAATAGTTTGATTTCTCCTTCACAAAATTCGTGATTACATTCAATCCTTCTCTTGCTTCGATTTGATTACAATGATAATGATATCCACATTTGGTTCCATCCTCTTGGTTTATAAACTCATCTTGAGGAGTACCAAACCCGATTCTAAGTGGCTGGGAGACTGATTCCAAGCGGCTGGGAGTCCAACCATCTTACTACTAACAATTTGACAAACATGACCTAAGTCCCTTGGGACTTACAAAATTAACCTAGATACAAACTGAAATTACATGCATTGGTCAAATAGACCTTATTACAACCCAAAACATGATTTTCTAAACAAAACATGATTCAAATGCCTCATGGAGGTCACCTTGTGTTAGGTGCTCCTGCACCACTTTCCCTAAGGAATTAACAGAGGAGAGGCCAAGACAGAGAGCAGAGAGATTCTGGGCTGAGGAACCATCTCATGATTCAGATGAGATCCCTTTGGTCAGGAAGAGGAAACAAAGAGAAGTTTCCCTAGCACCATCTGTTCATCTGGGGTCAAGCCCAATTTTAGAACCATCATGTGCTCTGGAGACGGAACATAGACAAACTCTTACTATTTCCTCAGATTCTGAGGGTGAGAGACCTGCTCCAGAGGCACCTGCCCCACCACTGCTACGGAGAAGCGAAAGAAAAAGATAGCTCTCACAGGATGAGAAAGATATTACCCTCCTAGCTGAGGTACTCCTGGGTTTTAGAACATATGAGGATAAGGCTGGGCCTTCATCAGTGCCAGCAGAAGCATAGGAACCCTAAGAGGACCCTTAGGATAGGTAGTCTGCAGAAAAAGATGAAACAAGGCAAATGGGTACAGTTGGCAGTACAGGGCAGATGGTCATGGAAAACCCTGATGATTAGCAAACAACAACATAAGCAGAAGCAGCAGCAAAAGCAGAAGAAGAGTCCGAAGTAGATACCTTCTCTCATCCCTCTGATCAAGAGGATGTTGAAATTTCAAAAGAACAAAAATTGTTAGAAGAAATTGAAAACCTAAAGAGACTACTCTGGGGGAAGAATCTAATTATTACTGACCTCAAGAAGGTTAGAATAGAGGTAGATATGGAGAAAAAACAAGTCATTGAAAATCTACAAACATAACTCCAAAGAAAAAACAAGATCATACAGGAGAAAGAAGCAGAATTAGAGGCCCAAAAAATTGAGAAAGAAGTAGAGTTGGAGGCATAGAAAATTGAGGCAGCCAAACTGTTGGAAGAAAAAGAGAGAGAAGTAGCACAGAGTGTTTCTGAGCTCACCATGGCTAGAGACAATAGCCTCACAATAATGGCAGCATTGATTGAGAAAATACATAGCCAGGATAGACAGTTAACTTGGGCCAACAACAAACTGGATGACCAGGAGGAATATATTCAAGAATTGGCTGGCCCAAGGGCAACCAATGAACAAGAAATCCAAATAGATGCATATGTGGGTCCAATCCCCATTGCCATTCCTAAAGCCCTGTTCCATTGGGAGAAGAAGTGTAGAGAATATGAAGCTTCCAAGCCTATGTTGCAATTACAAAGGGCAGTCACTGCCAAAACAAAAAGAATAGCAACTCTGGAAGGCAAAATCATTGAAATGGCCTCCCTTTCTTCAGAAATTCTATCCTGTAGGCCTCCAAGTGCCAGCTATTCTATGTTCTTACAAGAAAGAGTACTGCAGAGGAAATTCTCTTTAGTCCTGTCTGACCTGGTTGAGGATATAGAGACAGCAGAAGGATTCATGATAGCATATACAAGGAGTAATGATGAGGACAAGAATTTCCTATGTGAATTATACCTGCATGGGTTCTGTGTTAATGATATAACTTTCATTCTTAATCATTTTGTGGGGGAATGCCAATGCCAACTTAAAGCATTTATGTCCCTAATGAGGAATCATTAGATCTGGAATGAAAGGATGGAAGATCATCTCAAGAAAGATTTAAAAACAGATCTCTTCATCAGGAAGGAATGTCCCAATCCCAATGCTTTTAAGAATCAATTCAAGTCCCTTATCTATCATCTTGAGAATAAGAACAGAATTTTGCCATTATACCTAAAAAATTTGCAAGAGTGCTCCATCGATTTTGGTCTTTTCATGATCAGTTCAGCAAACCCAGTACTTGCCATAGCAAAGAAGAGATGGAATATTTTGACCCCAGAGCAGAAAATGAGAGAGGTGGTCACCCCTACAAACTTAAGATTATTTATGAGAAAAGCAAAGTTGATATCCAAACTGATGGATAACCATAAGAAGCAATGGATAGTTGGACGGTTTAGACCCCCTCTAATAATTGAACCACTCCCTGTCTGGGCTGAACAGATAGAAGATGAGAAATTGCAGGACTAGTTGAAGCAGGTTGATGAATACAGAGGCAATGGTAATATCAACCGCACAACTTGGACCACCTATGCATAGGATTATAGCTTGACTGACAAGCTACTTCACCAAAATAAATCTAGATTATGAGAAGCAGGAGGACCTGCCAAACCTTAGGTATGGGGGGATGATGAGTGCCAAGTTGCACCCATGGAATACATCTTTTTACCTCTCTTTTTCTCCTTCCTCGTTTCATCTTTCCTAATGTCTGCACCCAAATAAGCTAGCAAGATCGTTCTAGTTAATGATTAATTGAGATAGATTACTTAAGATCATAATTTCTAATTGAGTGACTAATGTGCATGGAACTGATAGAAAAATGCAGAAACTTCTCTCTTTTTGAATCAATAGGTGTAGATGCCAGGAATAGAAATTTTGTGCATCTCTGGAGATAGTCTTCAATGATCTCCAGAGACAATACCAGAATACCACAACACCAGAAGTTTTGAAGGAAAGAGAAAGCCTCTCCGGAGTTGAACAAAGAAGGCCACAATGGTATCTCCAGAGCTACAGACATCTCCAGAGCTACAGACATCTCCAGAGCTGTAGACAGGGATAGCTATCTCCGGCACCTCCTGAGAGCAGGGCATATTTCCAGCATAAGCTGCCGACCAGGCACTCTCAGCAGTGATCACAATACCCCTCATTTCACTCAAATCATCACCTGAGTGGTGAAGGGTCATCTTTAGTTAAACTGCTGGAGTTTTTATCTTTATAAAGTTTTTGCATGAGTTACGGATAGAACTGATTCAATACCCATATTTTCAGGGCCTCGCTGCCCAAATGTATTAAGACTCAAACTTAGAATTCTGAGTGGACTTCTGTTCCACTCAGTCTACTTTTATTGCATGATTATTTTCCATAAGTTAGACAACTAGTGTAATAAAGAGATGGATGTCACCTCATAGAAGAACTGGTAGATAAGATAAGTGATATGTCATCACTCATTTTCATATATACATATAGAAGCAACAGAAGAAATATACAATGATTGATTTATTCTGATTCTCAGTAATCTCAGTTCTATGATATCAATATTTTTCATGAATGCAAATCATATGGAATAGGATTGAATTTAGTTGTGATCTTCTTTTGTGCTGATTCCCTTCTGTAGCCTTCAGCCCTAAGGGTGTGGAGCAAGGGCCCATTCTCACCACCAAGGCAGGAGGCTAGTACCACTGTTTTATTACTTCAGCTTTTTGATATGAAAAGTATTTACTGATTTTGATAGATAGATACATGTTACTGTTTTTAAGATTGCTTTGAGTAAATTTCCTGTTTAATTCTATTTCAGCATTCCTTAAATTTATTTAGTAAGTAGACAGATTAATCTTTTCAAATTAGTAGAAGATGTTAAGATTAGCTAGGAAAACTGGTAACTGTAGAATCCCTAGTTGCAGACAGCCGAGGACACAACCCTTCGATTTTGACATCTGAAAACAAATTAAATGATGAGGTACAATGACACCTTATCACCTTATACCCCTCATAGTTGATGGCAGGTTGACAGTTGGAGGTGGCATATTTGTTTATACAAAATACAGTGTACAAATGTTCAATGGCATGTAGTTATGTAGGGCACACGAGGACAAATGTCAGAGGTTTGTTAGGCACCAGGTTGGTGGAGCCTTAAGCTCCTGGTCTTGACCCCAAGTCAGATGACCTAAAGGATTGTAGCCCTAATGGCCATAAAATAAATTAAAACATATTTAAATGCGTATCGGGTCCAATGCCAAAGAATTTGAAAATAAAACTAGATTATATAAACCCTTGAAACCCCCCACAAAGTTTATGTCATCAATGATGTAATTGTACAAACTATACGAATAGGGTCCCATTTGGCCCCTTTTAGACCTTAGAGGGTGATTTTATTTCACGGGGCATAACTTTCATTTATGATATCAAATTTTTAACTTCTTATAAGTGTCAGAAATCTCTTTGAGAACTATGCAGTGGTATAGGTTTGGCCATTAGATTTTTCTGTTTGTGTTAGAATTTGATGTTTGAAGCCAGAAAATGCTCTTAAATGCGTAATTAGTCATAACTTGAACATACATAATCATATTTTAGATTTGAAATAGTCGATGGAGAGAATTTACAACATACTACACATTAGATCAGATGGTTTTTCACTCAGATGAGTAGAGAGGATTGTACTCATTTGAGCACTTGTAGGAGCCAAAGATTTAGGGTGTGATTGTGTGAGCATCCAAATGAATTGGTAGGTAAAAACTTAGGAGAGTGCATGCTTTATGAGACTGATATGATGGTAAGACTGATATGATGGTACAACTGATTATCAAATTTGGTGCTTCTTGATATAGGTTTATAGGTGATTTCAGACTGTTGACTTCAATATCTTCTAGTTTGAGGACATGATTAATATGTGTGAGACTAGAAGTCTTAGTTCAGTGGGAGTTGAGTACATGTACAATGATGGTGATGATTATGGTGTTATGGATATTCATGTACTTTTGAGCATTGGCACGACATGGTCATGTATGCGGTTGACATGTTTGAGTTGTGATGATTTGATTGATTTGTGTTTATAGGTGGTAGTGTGGTTTAGTTTTAGGAGGTTGTTCGTATTTCTTGGATGCTTGTTTGATTCCTTGACTATGGTTATTCATTTGTGGACTTGTTTGGCAAATTAGATCTAGGGTTGATCTGGTGTTTGAGTCTTGAGGTCTATATGTTATCTTCTTTGTTATCTCACCTTGTAGGTTATTGATGTGATGATGAGTTTGCATATTTTATTAGTTTGAAATCTATGAGTTATGCCATTTGTGGGTAGGCACAACCCATTGATTGCATTGTGATGACTCAGATGTGGACTGTCTAATCCACAAGATCAGTTCACTAATGATGCAATTTTTTTTAGTTGGCCTTGTTTCTAGCCATTTGTGCATTGGGATGAGAGGATGGATGATTAGAGTGCCTGGAATATAGTTGGTTGTTGGGACTTGTAGCATGTTTATCTGTTTAATAGAAAAATTGCTTCTAAATAATTTACTCATAATAAGAAGAATCATCTATTGAATATTAGAACACTAGCCAATGAGGACATATATTTTGCCTCTATCCAATAAAGAAGGGTGAAATTGTCTGGGCTATGTCCCTTTGTTGCAATTGAGTGAAAAAATAGATATCTAAACTAAGTAGAAATGGGAAAATATAGAGATCTACATAATATTTCAAGAAATGAGATACAAAAATGAAAAACTACAATAATAGAGAACCTGACACCAGAGGATGAAACCCACTGCCTAGGACAACAATGTGTGGTGCAGACGTCTATGTGCTGCACTATAGTCTATATGGTGTAGGTACGGTACAAATTTCAATCCTCAAGCTTTGTGCCATCTTTTTTAGTGGTTCCTAGGGTCATTAGACTTCTTGATAAAACCTGCAAACACAGAGATAGAGAGAAAGGGGTTGGGCTATATAAGGGCTTACCTTAGTCAAACCCCGTTTCAATGTTTCCACCTCAATGACAATCAGATTGATAAATGGATAAAATAATGTATGCTTTGAATTCTAAGTGTATCTAGAATTGTGGCGAGCAGTGACAATAATAACAATGCTATAAAATAAATCCTACTTAGTGACTTAGAGTGGACTTGCATGGTGATCTCTACATGCAAGAGATAAGTAGGTAATGTAAATCAACCCACAAAGATAAGCATTAATCAAAATAGATTGCAACGATCAAAGCAGGAAAGTGAGAGTTACTCATAACTTTGTCACCTCACAGTAGGAGATGAAGGCTACTCAATAGGCAGCGGTTCCAATTGAACTCTTCTGAGTTCACCACACTTCGATGAAAATAATGTAGCATGAACGTGATAAAATAAATCACAATATCGCTGGTTCTAAAATCTTAGCAGAGTTTTGTCATGAAAGCAAATCAATATCAATTTCGGCAAAGCTTCACTGCGGAAAATAATCGATCATTTGCAATGACAAATATAATTGCTTAAATAGAAAATGCAAAGACAGAAAATCAAGGATAAGAGCCGTTTGGATGTGGATAAGCATTAAGGAAATCTCGGTGAATCGTGCAAATGATAAGACAACTTCCAAAAATGATTACAAGAATGACAGAGGCTTTTGGGACATCTGCACATGGCACTGATGTTCACGCTAAGCACTAGAGTCTTAACAGTTGTAATTCTTAAAAGGTCTAACCAACTTGGGACAATACCATGATTTTGGCACTTTTGTAGTTTTTTGTACATGATCAACAGAAAGCGTCAAAGCAGTCTGGAGACGTATCTCATGGGTGAAGGGTAAGGCCAAGGGTGGAAATGATCCTAAAACACACTAAGGTGTGGACACCAAAGCGAGTACCAAACATAACGTGAAATTTTGGGTGAGCACAATTTATGACATTACATTTACCCTCCACTTTAGCAGGCATATGACACTACGTGCATATGCATGCTAAAGTACAAAAATGCAATACTGAAAGTAAATAAGCATGAAAATGATATCCAAAATGATACTATAGAGGATGCAGTGTGTTGCCAAGTGAAGGAATGGAGCCCCCAACTAAGGAATTTGTAACACCGCAGTGTTAGGGATCACATCCTGCAAAACCACTTGTAAGAAAGCAAAATCATCCTATAGGGTAAAAAGGGTGCTTTAGTCAAAAAATTTCTAAGGGGAATTAGAAGAGAAAAATGATTTAGAGTGAAAAATGAGGGTAGATATGTGCCCCCATGTTTTTGCTTGCTAAAATGAATGTAGAAATAGGGTAGAAATCTATCGCTTCAATTTTTTGAAAAATTGGTGAAAATGCCTTGGATAGGGTCATTTTGTAAAATAACACCAAAGTGAGGATTATGATAGAATAGGTTATAGAACTAGGATTCTAACACAATGAATAGTATGAAGATCAAAGTTCGTAGGCCCAAATTATGAAGGTTTTCATGGAGAGTGCTTCAGAAAAAGGTGAAAAATCTAAAATTTTTACTATAAATAGTAAGAAGATTTTTATTTTTACTATTCATTTGTAAATTCAAATATGGTGAAATTCAAAGGATTCTGAACACCTTGGAGTGCAAACATGTCTCGCAGACGAGCTTACCAAGCACGCAGATTGGATGTCTTGAGGCTGCTCGTGGAGCAGGGTTTGTCACTTCGCGAGGTGTGTCAAAATTTTTATTACGAACTCATTAAATGCCTCATTTTATGTGTTGAGTATGTTAGTATGTATAGGACAACTAAGAGGGGGGTGAATTAGTTGTACATTAAAACATTAAACCCTCAATGCTATTCCAATATTCAAACCCTTGTTATGCAATAACAGAATGTAAATATATGAAACATTAATGCACACACATTCAAACACATAAGAATACTAGATTTATGTGAAAAATCCAAGAAGGGAAAAACCACGGTGAGGATTAACTCACATATATATGAATAGAAACACCGAATATAATTAGGGTCACTACCCAAAAGAAAGGCTCATTGCTAGAAGGACTTACTGTCTAGAAGAGAGAAGAATAGAAAAGGACTGTTACAGAGAGATTCACTATCTTAAAGCAACAAGAGAAATCCACCATTGCAAATTTATGCCATCTACAACCTTGAGCTCACTGCCTCTAGCAACTTCAAGCAAACTGGAATGTAGACACCTTCTGTTCACTACATCTGGGAGTCATAGGCATTTAAGCTTGCACACAACTCACTACCCTTGATTCACATTTGTATCATCTTCTCTACTTTACTCCACTAAACTTCATCTTGCATTTATACCATCCACAACCTAAAACAATCTCAATTAGGTCGGCCTTAATGAAATGTGTACACCTCAAATGTGCAACACCAAATAGGTTGGCACCAAACACTTCCATGGTGGAAAGAAGTGAAAGTGGACCATGCCAAGGGTTAACTAGGACTCAAATTTGTATCACCAAGCTGCTCATCACATCCACAATCCATGAAATATCTTCGCAAATAGTGTTGGTTGGGTCGGCCAAACCTGAACTAACACAAGTGATCACCTCCATGACTCTCCAAGTCCAAAAACATCATGCGGACCATAAAGAAACACTCCACACCATCCACACATCTTTCCAGAATGTTCAACATCATCAGAATCTTCAACAATACAGCCATAACCACCTGAAACAAAGAATGTCTTCATTCTGCACATTATGATACACTTTTACTAATCTCCAATACAATAATTGAGTTTGCAGAGCAATCCAATACTAGAAACTTTAGGAGAGGTACATACAAACAACTTAAGCATGTTCCCAGATTCATAAAACAAGAAACCTAATGCAGAGAAATGCAGAGCAATCTCATTTCTCCCATACAGTCTTCTACAAAGGTAAACACTCTGTCAAACACATCTTCCATTGCCGCACGATCCAGAACCTGAAACTCTGGATATAACACCTCTAAATACTTTTGATCAACACTTCCAAACCGCACAAGCATTTCTTCAACTATGAAGAAATGTAGAGCACAACACTGAACATACCTCTGTCACACTGCACACCTTTATATTCAAATTTTCTCAAAAGCACTTGGAAACCAAGTGAACCATCTACTGGAGGTTGACATCAATGACAACACCAACAAGTTTCCAACAGTCTCCCCCTTTGTCATTGATGGCAACACCAACTTTATGAAAAACCATCAAGACCTCAAGCAATCAATCAGCAACTCAGTAGTACTCCCCCTGACTAGAGCAACTCTTACTCTTCACACACTTTCCTATACTATGGTTTTTCAGCCACTCTAACTCTCTCCCCCTTTGACATCAATGGTAAAGGGAAATAACTACAACACCAACAAGTACCTGCTCCATCTCCACTGCTCTTACATTTTTGCACTCTCCCCCTTAGGGGCATAAAATAAGCTCCATCTAACTGCACCAACCAATAGTATCACTACCTACTCCCCCTAAGAGGTAGCCTTCAACATCAGTCCAAGACTAAGAATGTATCTTGAAATGCTTCCCAAACAGATGCACACACTTATGCATCTAATTAAAAGGAGGGGCAATGACCCCTAACTTCTGTTGGAGATACTCAAAAGTATCTTTAGTAAGAGCCTTTGTAAATATATCTACAACTTGATCCTTGGTAGGCACATACTCCAATTTTACCTCATTCTCTGCAGCCTTCTCTCTTAGAAAGTGATATTGGATTGAAATATGCTTTGTTCTTGAATGTATTATTGGATTCTTTGAAATGTTGATAGCACTTGTATTATCACATAAGATAGGAATAGGTTCATCATATGATACTTTGATGTCCTTCAATGTCTGCTTCATCCATAACACCTGTGTGTAGCAAGATACTACTGCAATGTACTATGCCTCTGTAGTAGATAATGACACTAAGTCCTACTTTTTACTTAACCATGAGACAATTCTACTTCCAAGAAAGAAAGCACCACCACTTGTACTTCTTCTATCATCTGTACATCCTACCCAATCTACATCTGTATATGTGCTCAAGGAGAAATCAATGTCCTTGAGATACCACAAGCCAAAATCTGGAGTGCCTTTCTAGTATCTGAATATCCTCTTTACTGCTGAAACATGTGACTCTCTGGGATTAGCTTGGAATCTAGCCACAAGACAAACAAAACACATGATATCTAGTCTAGTAGTAGTTAGGTATAACAGTCCACCAATCATTGATCTGTACTTGCTCTGATCAACCTTAGGAGATTCATCATCTTTTCTTAACTTACAACCAGTAGTCATGGGAGTACATACCAGTTTGGAGTCTTCCATTCCAAACTTCTTCAGCATTTCCTTAACAAACTTTGACTGTGAAATGAAAATACATTTTTTTGATTGACTAATTTGTAATCTAAGAAAGAAATTCATTTCCCCACACATTGATATTTCAAATTCTTTTTGCATATCTTTTGTAAATCTCTTGCACATACCTTCATTTCCCCCAAAGATTATATCATCAACATATACCTCCATAATTAGGATTTGATCTTCTTCAACTTTGATGTACAAATTACTGTTTGTAATGCCCTTTTTGAATCCTTGCTGTAGCAGGTACCTATCTAACCTTGCATACCAAGCTCTAGGATCCTGTTTGAGTCCATGCAATGCCTTCTTCAATTTCTAGACCATATTTGGATCATCTGACAACTAAAATCCTTCTAGTTGTTCAATATATACCTCTTCTTCCAATTCTTCATTCAAGAATGTAGATTTCACATCCATTTGATAAACTTTGAAGTCCTTATGAGTTGCAAAGGCCAAGAACATTCTAATGGCCTCCAATCTTGCCACTAGAGCAAATGTTTCCTCATAATCGATTCCTTCCACTTATGAGTGGCCTTTACACACAAGCCTAGCCTTATTTCTAACTACTCCATTCTCATTCAATTTGTTCTAGAAGACCCATTTAGTTCCTATCACATTTTTGTCTACAGGTCTTGGGACAACTTCCCAAGTCTAAGTCTTCTCAATCTGCATCAATTCTTCTTCCATAGCCTTGATCCAGTGCTCATCTTTGCATGCTTCAGTCACTATTTTAGGTTCTATTTTATACAATAAGCACAAATTTACCCTTTCATCTGCCATAGCAATATTTCTTCTTGTTAATACACATTTGTTCTTATCTCCAATGATCTAATCTTCAGAATGATTCTTCTGCACATACTTGGGGGTCTTAAGAATCCTTTCCAGAGCATCTTCTTCATAAACTTACTTCTCCTTTTCTTTTTCTTCTTCTCTTTCTTCTTCTCTACAAGGGATCTCATCAGATTCATATCCTTCTATCAGCATTGAGCTTTGATGTGGTTCCTCATCTATTTTGACATTTGCACTTTCAAATAGCTTCTTTAGCCTCTTGTTATAGCATCTGTAAGCCTTGCTCTTTGTAGAATAACGAAGGGTGATTCCTTCATTTGATCTTGTATCATACTTTCCCAAGTTTTCTTCATCTCTCCTAATGTAGCATTTGCTTCCAAACACTTTAAAATATTTTATAGTAGGAGTTCTTCCATACCATAGTTCATATAGTCTTTGAATTGTTGACCCTTGCTTGCACTCTATTTTGTATGTAGACTACAGTGTGAATAGCTTCTCTCCAATAGATATACAGTAGGTTTTCTTCTTTCAACATTGTCCTTGCTGCTTCTTGAACTGTCCCGTTCTTTCTTTCCACAACTCCGTTTTACTGAGGAGTCATAGGGGCTAACAAATGCCTCTTTATTCCATGATCTTCACAAAAGCAGTTAAACTCATTGGAGGTGAAGTCACCACCTCTATCAGACCTCAAACACTTGATTTTTAGATCAATTTAATTTTCAACCATAACCTTAAATGTTTTAAACTTGTCTAGAGCTTCTAATTTTTCTTTGAGAAAAGTTCCCCAAGTTATTCTAGAGTAATCATCAATCAACAACATGAAATACCTGTCACCTTGAAAAATTCCTACTCTTGTAGGTCCACATAGATTTGTATGCACCAACTCCAGAGTTTTGGTGGTAGAATACTCTTTGATCTTGAAATTCTTCTTTGTTTGCTTCCCAATATGACATTCCTTGCAAATTGCATTGATAGGCTTTGTAATTCTTGACAGATCCCTTACAACTTGAGTAGAGCTGATCCTCACTAGGCTATCAAAATTGATGTGACACATTCTTCTATGCCATAGCCAACATTCATTAACTTGAGTCATGAAACACCTATCATTAGCACCTTTGAGTTGATATACATTTCCTTTTGTCCTTTTTTTTGTAGCAACCAAAGTTCTGGAGTTTTCTTTTCTGATTTTACAACCACCATCCTAAATCACAAGGTTATATCCTCTACTAAACATTTTTCCTACACTTAGAAGATTATGCTGGAGACCCTTAACATAAAGAACATCCTCTATATTGTGCTTGCCATCAAAACTGATTGAACCTTTTTCACAGATCTTAGCAGATGCATCATCTCCAACTTAATAAAACCTCCATCAAACTTCTCAAGCTTAACAAACTTATTCTTGTTACCTATCATATGATTTGAATACCCACTATCAATTAACCAATATTTCTCCTCTTCACTTGCATGAAAAGCAGTTACCAAAGCTCCTTTGATGTTGTGCCCTATTTCCAGAGCAATTTCTTTTTTACATCTTTCAGGATCAGTGGAATTAGTTCCAACATTCAAAGCCATGAACAAGCATTCATCACTTTCATCATCTGGATAGTCAAACTCATCATTAGATATGCTAACATCTTCTTTAACATAATAACTCCTCTTAAATGATTTTCATTTGTTATCCTTGTATTTGTCATTAGAGATTTTGACTGGACATTTTGAAGCATAATGACCTATCTTTCCACAGTTAAAACATTTGAAGGGTAACTTACCTCTGTATTTTCCACAGCCCTTTTTCAATCTACTTACAAAATTTTCTTCTACTTCATCAAAATCATCTGGATCTGACATATCATTCTTTTTTGTCTTGCTAGCCTTAAATACAATTTCTTTTCTTAAATTATCTTGACGAAATTCTCTTATCTCAAAAGTAGTTAAAGTACCAAACATCTGATCCATAGAATAAGTATCCAAATTTTGAGTTTCTTCAATAGCAGAAACTTTGGCACTATAAGATTTTAGAAGAGTTCTCAGTACCTTCTTCACTACTTGAATTTCATTTAGCTTCCCACCTAGACCATTGATAGAATTGACAACCTCATCCACTCTCTACATGTAGCTTGCAATATTTTCATCCTCTAACATCCTTGGGGTTTTAAACTTGGCCTTCAAATTCTACATCTTTGCTTTCATGACCTTGTCATCTCCTTCATAAATACCTTCTAGCTTCTTCCAGATCTCATGAATAGTTTTTTAGCTCATTACCTTCACTAATTTATAATCAGAAAGACTATTGAGAAGAACACTCCTTGCCTTTCCATTGTTCTCATATTCTTTAATCTTATCTTCATCCTTTGGACCATTATTAGGTATAGTATATTTCTTCTCAACTAACTTCCATACACCATATCCTAATGAGACAAGAAAGCTTTCCATCTTGGTCTTCCAAAAAGCATAATTTGTTCGAGTAAACACTAGAACCTCAATACCTTTCCTATGCGCCATCCGGATCTACCCCAAGTGGTTAAGCTTCTTCAAGGAACTTGGCTCTGATATCTATTAGGATTAAGGTGCCATCAACCTTGTAAATCATATGTAATTAATTACTCCTAATATTATTTGCAAAACACTCATAAGGGATGAAAGGTTTCACCAGCAACGATCTTTTTTCAAATGTATGTTTATATCTGGTACACGACGCTCATTTGTCCATGACGGGGGCTCGCAGTGGGTTTCCACCCTGCGAGGGGTCTGAGGGGATCATCCCCCCGTGGGGGGTCTAGGGGCCGCGTGCCTCGCGTTGCCCCTAAAACCTCATTTTATTTATATTTTATCATTGTGAATCTAGATATTTATACTACATTTTTATTAGATTGGAGATGTGAGGCCGATTATTTTTCCTTCCTTATTTTGATCATTATGCATTTCAGTTGATGGCATTATCAGACTTTTAGAGACTATGGTTTTATTTTACAGACTTGATTATATCTCCTAATTTTGATATGACATTGATTAGACATATGGTGATTCGATTTGATCATATTTTGATGCTATTTTGTGATTCGACACACGAGGTATATTAGATGATGTTTTGTGATGTGATTTCTAGTCATTTATGTGATGATGATTATTTGACATGTGATAGAAAAATGTAGTTTAATTCAGAATTATGTTATAGATGATTATTGTTGTATTCAATGGCATGAATTTAATTCTAGTTGCTTCGGCTATGATTATTCATGATATGATTGACACTTGATCGAGATGTGCAGGATTTACATTCCCAAGCCATGGGAAATTGGAGGTAGAATTCACACGTATGTTATTCCCTGTGAAATTGATTTATTCCCAAGAGGGATGAGGATCACGTTTGAATTGAGTGTTGATTTAAGTGCTTGTTTATTGCTTTTATCATTTTGGCCTAGGACCCTTGGTTTAATTTAATTATATCATGTGTTGTATAATTTTTATTGATTTATACCACTTGGTATTATTTTTATTTTTGAGGCCATTTAAAGTAGATTTATGACCCCCTTGGTGAACATTAGTGTCCCAAAATTTACCCTAGGTGGTTACCCATGGGTCTAGGGTTAATTTTGACTAACTAAACCTTGGGTTAACTCACTTTTGGTCACTCTAAACTAAGGTTTAGTCAAAGTGACGAAATTTGAATTAGATAAGGCTGGGAGATGAGTCATGCCTTGGGAAAGACTCATCTCCCTTCCCAAAGTTTGGGAATTCCTTCCCTAGGAAGACTTGGGAGGTCTCCAAGACTCCCAAGTGTGTGGGATCTTCCTCCAAGACTCTCACACACGTGTGAGAGCATCTTGGAGGGAGATGGCTCTCTTAGAGAATAAGAGGATGCCATATGGCATCCCTTATCCTCATGAAGGATTGGAGGGGAATGCCACCTCACCACTTGTTCTCTCACATATGTGTGAGAGAACAAGTGGATAAGGTGAGGATGGAGATGGAATTGGAGGATGACACTTGTCACCCTCACACTTCCTCTCCCTTGCAAGTGGCATAGGAGGACGAAGGAGAAGGTGACAAGTGTCACCTTCTCATTCCTCAAGGCCAAAATTGATGGCCTATATTACCTCCTCTTGTTGAGGAGTGTGGGGTTCTGGCATTTTGGGAGTTTTCTTTCTATTTTAAGCAATTTTTGGGAAAGTTAGAGGGATTCTTGGAGATTGGAAGGTTTGGAGAGACTTGGAGCTCATCACCAAATGTGCTTCCATAATAGGGTTTTTGAAGGTAAACTCCATGACTATGTTTCTTTACCCTTGCATATTTTTATTATGATGTGTATTGTAGTTTTTGTTGTTTGTTGTTTCATTTTTGTGTGGGATGGGAGTTTTGTGAGAGCACCTCCATTTGGAGGTAAGGCTCAACTTGTTTGGAGTAGGGGAAAGGAACCTCCTTGAGGTCACTCCCATATTTGTGTTATTTATGGCCTTGAGGGCTTCTTACTTGTTGTGGAGATTATTTGAATGACAAGAGTGCCATGGAAGTTTATTTTGAGATATTTAAGGAGTTGTGGTTTTGGAGGTTTTGGATTGAGGCCATGAGACTTGGTATTTTGGTATCTTGGTGTGGCCTTTGAAGTAGAGGGGTCCATTCCCTACCCCCATCAAACTCATTTTCATGAGTTGTGTTATGTGTTTATCCTTGGGGTTGATTTTTGTGTTGTTGCTTTGATGCTTGTTGTGGTGTGTTTGCAACCATGTGAATCCCTACCTTCCTAACTTGGGGGTGACCCACTTGCAGGTCTACGGTAGGGAGGAGGGCATTTCGAAGTGGCTGGGTTTTCCTTCTTATTGTGTATTTATTGCAGGTGCTTAAAGGAAGAAATGGAGCTTGATGAGAAGTCCTTTTTTTGTGTTGCTTGGTCTTTTGTTGTTGGCTATTTGAGCCATGGCCTTTGTGGCCCTATTGTATTTATTTTGTCAAGATATTATACCCTTGGAGTTGGCTGTAAAAAGTGTTGAAATGTAAACATTCTTTTATTTTATTTATGAGTTGTTTATTTCCTACGTTGTGGAGTTGGGTATTTTGAGAGATGCATGTGAATTTAAATATATATTTTGCTGTCATTGTTCTTTTAAACAAAAAAAAAGAGAAAATATACATCAGTGGTTGTAAAAGTTTTATTGCATACAAAGAAAAGAAGATAGAAATTTAAGAGATTTATTTTCTGTTAAGTTGCTTGAAATGTTATGTTAATAAGTTGCTGTTCAAGAATATAGGTTATTGAATACTTAGTGGAAGTTGTAATATTTACCTTACAAGCTCTTTAAAAAAAAAACATATTTCTGTTTATATATGTTCAAAAAGAAATTTAATACTAGTTTATCTACTTATGATACATAAATGAAAATTTAGTATTCTATGTTAATGAGAAAGTTAGTATTCTGTTATTTAAACCAATGTCTTGAGAAAATAAGAGCATGGTATATACACACACACACATATACATATACTTGGTTGTTTTATTATTTTAAAAAATCTAATTGCTGTTCATTTCCTCTTTTATCATTTTACTGTGTATACACAAATATTAGATGGAGAAAGAAAAGAAACTAAAGTTTAATTATTTTCTGTATATATTAAAATACACACACACACACACACACATATAAATACACACACACACATATATATCCTTTAAAATGAATATTAAAAAGTAAATGAAGTAGAGATGAACAAATTTGTGGGCGGACTGCTGTTTGTTTTTTGTAAATGAAATTAAAACAAAAAAACACATTTGGGGACTGTGGGCGGTAGCACCCATAGCCCCCACGAGTTGTGTTTTGAAGAGAGGGGGTGTGGGGAGGAGGCGGTGCCTCCACCCACACCCGCGGGTGTGAGTGGAGGCACCACCTCCTCCCCACACCCCAAAACCTTAGCTTAACCCTCTGTGGCCCCTCTGTACCACGCCGCCCCCTTTGCAGCTTCCACACCCTCCCTCACCGCCATGACTCCCGCCGCCCCTCCTTTGCGGCCAACACCCCTTATGCCCCTCTCCACTGTGACTTCCCTTTGCCTTTGATGCTGTCGACCCCTACCAGTCTTTCAACCTTGAAGCATGAGATTTATTTTTAACACATACAGTCAGTATATATATAAAATATGGTATTAACTTTGCTGTGCATACCTCCATGAGAGGTAGCAGTAATCTCCATTCATGGCCTCCACCCCTTTTCAAACCCTAACCTGCATAAACAAGAGGCAAAACAAAACAAAAGAAAATAAAGGAGAAAAAAATTGTGATAGAGAAGTTAGGGCAACAATGAGGAAACAATAGAATATAATTAGGGCCTTTCTATTTTAGAAAACCAATTTTAAAAAGGAGTTAGGGCTTTTCATTTTGGAAACAATATTTTAATGAGGAGGGAGTGTGAGGAAAAATTGTTTTTCCTTATTTTTAAATTTTCTATTTTGCCCTTTTCTTTTATCTCTTGTGCTCATTTTATTTGTTTATAATTTAGATGGGGTTTTGCATTTTTATTTTTATTGCCTTGTGAATTAATTTTAATATGGAGGGATTAAATTTTGTTTAAATTGGAAAGAGTATTCCCTTTGTATTAAATTTATTTTAGTTGGGATATTTATTTTATTTTTCCCTAGCGTGATTTTATTATTTTATTTGTTATATCAATTTTACTATTATTTTAGGGGAATGAGTATTTTAATCTTTTCCCTTCTCTATTATTCTGAGTTCGTTAATAAATGTAATGCCGAAATTTATATTTATTAACGGACTCAAATTTGAAATCCAATTTGGCGTCATGTTATTGTTTTATTATTTTATTTCAAATTTTTAACCTTTTTATGCAAGGTCGATTTATTTGACCTTGATAGGGTATTTAGTTTGTTATTTTTGATTGTTTTAAATTTGTTCTTAAGTTTAAATTTTTATTCTTGAATTTTTGTTTAATTTCATATTGGTGGTTTATTTTAAAATTTTTAATGCGAATATTGAAAATACGTTATGCTGTCAAATTTTTCTTAGATTTCTAGGGTTTAATTTTTATGATATTTTTTTAACTTTTATTTCACCATTCCACTTTAATCATGCGTCTATCTTGCCATTATTTTCTTAATCATTATTTTGATTTCATTTTGACTTGAGTTAGGGTTAGGTTTCGAATCTGATGAAATCCCCTTCTCACCTAGGAAACTAGGGTTAGGATTAAAACCATTCTAACCCTAAAAGTGACACACTTTGTGTCGCATACCCCCTAGATGACTATCATCACGTAGGGGACTACATGGGACAATGTACCTCCCCAAATTTTGTTGACATGTTTATGCCTTATGCATATTACCACTGAGCATGCAGACGCGTGCGAGGGGGTTCCTAGGGATAGGTAGAAAAGTTTTTCGTAATTTGTGTCAAGACCACATGGCAAATGTGGACATGACATGTGTGTTGTGTGTCGTGACCGCATGGGAAATGTGGGCATGACAGGAGAGTAACATGTGGCGCTAGATTGAAGACTAAAGGAGAGAGGAAGTGTATGTATTGTAATCTCATATTTGAATATAATACAACTTGGAGCCTCTTTTCTTGGTGAAGATTTTTACCCAAAAGAATTTTCTCCACGTTACATACTGTGTTATGTGTTTAGTTCTTAGTGCATGTTATTTCTGTGTAATGGGTTTTAATTTCTGTTGCAATCTCCATTGATTCTACATTGTTTAGAGGATAATAAGGTTTGAATCAAATTTCTCTCATGTGGTTTGCACCTTTATTTATAATATTTGGTATTAGAGCCTGACCAGTTTTGATTCTTGGGTGGTAGTGTAAAGGTTTTTTAGCTGCAGTGGGAGATTTGGTTGTTGTTTGTTTGCAGATCTTGTGTAGATATCACGACTTCATCCACTATTGCTTTTACCTCTCGGTTAGACATCATGGCATGGGGTACGAATTATGGAAGCTAAAAATAGAGGATTTGCTAGAAGAAAGAAACCAGTGGTTGGCTATTACAAAAGAGAAGAAACCTGATGATGTTGCTCCTGATGAGTGGGAAAGACTAGATAAAAAGGTATGAGGTACAATCTAGCTGTGTCTTGCAGATTATGTTCTACTGAATGTTGCGAGTGAGAAGTCCGCACATAGCCTATGGAAGCGTCTGGGTGAGATCTACCAAGCCAAAAGTATGGTAAATAAACTTTATTTAAAGCATAAGTTATTTTCCATGAAAATGAAAGAGGGTGAAGCGGTTGCAGAGCATTTAAATTAATTTAATTTGTTATTGAGTCGACTAACATCTATAGATGTGGAGGTGAACGAGAAATTTAAATACATATTGCTTCTTTGTTCTTTGCCTAAGTCATGGGAGAATGCTATTTTGGCTATCACTGCTAACCTCACAGATCTGAAGTGGGATGCTCTTATTTCAGTTCTGCTGTCACATGAATTGAGGAAGAAAAATTTAGATAGTTCAGGGGATGCTCTCAGTGTCAGGGGAAGGTCAATGGAAAGAGGACCAAAAGGAGATTAGAAAGGGGCTAAGGACAAGTCCAAGGGCCGATCTAAGACTTCTAGGAAGAAGAACATAGTTAAGTGTTGGAACTGCCATAAAAGGGGACATGTGAATGAGTGTAGAAACCCAAAGAAACAGTGGGAGAGTGCTTTAGATAAGTCCTTGAATGTAGGTGAAGATGTTTTGCTTTCTATATTTAATGTTGTTTGTAATGATCACAGGTTGGTTGACTCAGGATGCTCGTTTCATATGACCCCACATAAGGAATGGTTTTCCACATAAGAAGAGTATGATAGAGCTGATATATACCTTGGGGACAACTCTACATATCTGATAGTTGGGAAGGGCAAGGTATTGTTGTGTTTCAGTGATGGGAGGATTAAAACCCTCCCTGGTGTTTTGCATGTTCCTAGATTAGCTAGAAATCTGATTTTAGTTTTGAAGTTGAATGATTTAGGAATGCATGTAACATTTGACAAGCATGGCTGCAGATTGGTGAGAGGGAGCTTGGTGGTAGCAAAGGGGAAGAGATTGAGAAACTTGTTTAAGCTTAAAGCCACTACAGTTTGTAATGCCTCTTATGTATCTCAGGCTAGTACTAAAAATACATGTATGTTGTGGCACCGTAGATTGGGCCACACTAGTAATATTGTTTTGAAAACTATCAAGAAGAAAAATTTGTTGGATGGTTTCTCCTATTCTGATGAGCACTTTGATTTCTGTGAGCATTGTGTGTTTGGTAAACAAAACATAAAATCATTTCCTTTAGGAAGCAATAGAGTAAAAGAGAAGTTACAAATTATTCATATAGATGTGTTTGGACCTGTGGATAATGATTCTATCAGAACATCTCGTTATTTTGTCACCTTCATTGATGATCTGTATTCAGATTTACATGGATTTATTTTAAGAAACATAACTATGAAGTTTTCACCAAGTTAAAGGATTTTAAAGTCTTAGTTGAAAACCAATCGGGATTGAAGATAAAATTATTAAGATCTGACAATGGAGGGGAATATTGCTCTAAGGAATTTGATGAGTTTTGCAAGCATGCAGGTATTATTAGAAAAAAGACAACTCTGTATACACCACAACAGAATGGTGTTGTAGAAAGGATGAATCAAACAATCATGGAAAGAGCTAGAAGTACGTTGAGTGATGCATAGTTGGATAAATGCTTTTGGGGAGAGGCTGTGTGTACTACTTGCTACTTGATTAACAGATCTCCTTGTAAGGCTTTTGATTCAACACCTTATGAAGTGTGGACAGGTAAGAAACCTTCTGTTTCACATTTAAGGGTTTTTGGCTATGAGGCTTTTGTTCATGTGCCTAAGGAAAAAGGATCTAAGTTGGATCCAAAAGATAAAAAATGTACATTCATTGGATATGGTGATAATGTGTGACAACCCTCCCCTTACCTTTCAGTGGTCCTTTGAGAAGTTGGTGAGGGAGTTTAAGAAGGAAGATATTATTTGGCTGTCGTAGATGTTGGAGTAGGTTAAGTCAAACACTTTGGGAAGATGTCCTTGAAATAGAAAAAAAGAGAAGTCAGATTTTTTTAACTCTTACCATGCCATATATGATAGGAGGGGAAGGATAAGTGGGTGCAGGAGTTTATTGTAGTCAGAAAATATCTGCAGGACAGATAGAAGAGGGCGTAGGAGTTAAGAGTGAAAATATCTGAGAATAAAAAAGGAGATCACTGGTAGAAGAAGACGCGTAGCCCAACAGTTGTGGGGCGGATTTGTAGAAGGGAGGTTAGTTTTGTTGTTGCAAATCATTTATGCTCTGATGTTGGGGTGCACTTGGGAGTTTCATACATTTCACAAGGTTGTATTCGGAGAAAGAAACAAGAGTTCACTGGGAGGAAAAAAATGGCTGGAATAGAGGTGAATGCAGTAGATTTTGAGCCTGAAGAAGATGACCTTATGGAGGATGATGCAACAATGGAGGAGGTGAATGCTGGTGCGACTGGGGAGGTAGTTCCTATGGTGCCAGCACCTAAACTAAGATCTGCGATAACTGGCACCACATCATAGGTGCAGCTAAGTGATGGGCATGGGCATGATCCCCCAAGAAGACAAAAGGAAGGGGTTTTAGAGAGGTAACAGATTTCGAATGCAATACCTAGTTTACAGCTAGAGACTCTGACTCTCAATTCTGATGGTGGTCCTAGCCCTCAATGATTAGACATAGATCGAGTCCTCTCAAACATAACATCATTTGCAAGAAGGAGCTGTACGATTAGAAGAGGAGGTCGATGTTTTAGGGAGTACGATATGAGGTATTTGTATCAGCTCTTTTTTTTTCCTTCCAGCACAAAAAACTAAAATATGTTAGCTATTTCTTTAAGCTCAGAAAAACTAAAACCCTGTTTCTACCTTCATAAAAACTAGAGTATGTTTGCTACCAGTTGGCACGTCAGAGACGACATGGGCAAAGGTTTTGGGATTTGGCTTTACACCACCAGATGTATATGCTTAAAAGTTTCTAAATCCATTTCAACAAATCCATTTTGTGTACGTCTTGCAATCGTTGTATTGCATGAGATCACATTTAATTGAGTCATTTTGTCAAACAGTTCACATGCCCTATATGCACATCCACTTTTTGCATACATGTATGCCAACGCACTTGCAGCTACAACTTCTTACTAAAATCCCCCTTCCGTTATAATTTGTTGGATGCCCATACCCTATTCCAAAGCCCCATTCTGGCACAGGTAGGGCGTATGTTGGAAGCAGTTGTGTTACTTGGCTTTACACCCGCTAATTGCATTTACTTGAAAGTTTCTAGAGCTAGTTTGACATATCCATTTTGGTATCTATCCTGGAATCATTGTAGTCTGGAGACCACATTTCTTGATACTTTCTGTCAAGAGTTTGCGCACCTTGTCTATATGAACACATTTTGCATATATGTCTACCATAGCACTTCCAGCCATAACTTTTATAAAATTCCTCTTCCATTATGCTTTGATGGATGTCGT
Source organism: Cunninghamia lanceolata (assembly GCA_027924645.1). Lineage (NCBI taxonomy): Eukaryota > Viridiplantae > Streptophyta > Pinopsida > Cupressales > Cupressaceae > Cunninghamia > Cunninghamia lanceolata. The sequence continues at coordinate 14,407,808 of BSBN01000822.1, read as the reverse complement.
TCCATCATTATTGAAGTTCTAACGCTGCATAGTATTATGGTGTAAGATTAATTTTAAGATTTGCTTCATTTAGCATCACCAATAATTTCCACAAGAAAACTATCCTTGTTTAAAATGATAGAATCGATTAGCATCTCCCACAACAATTGCCCTTGCAATAATCTTAGAAATAAGTTTGTTGCAGTGAGGCAATCGACAAATACTTGGAGGCCTTTAACAACTCTAATCATTGTCCATGGGGCATGTTTATCAAACCAAATGCAATTTCCAACTTTCACCCTGATGGCAGAGAAATAATTCTTTTTCCTTTTCTTCCACGACATTAAGTAAGTACAAGGGATAAGCGTACTTGTTTTTGTGACCAAATAAAGAGTGTTATCTCTAGTTTAGAGTAATTGAAACATTTGGTAATGGACAATAAGCATTTATATGCTCGTTTGATCATTGGGATATTAGTGTAAGAAATTCAATGTTCTGTCTTATGTATTTGGAAAGAATTTAAGGAAGTTTATTTTTTTACCCTTAAACCATTGATGAGGATGGGTTTTAAATCTAAGAGTTGAGCTTGTCGGTCATGGGTGTAGATGATAGGGTAGGGTTGGAAGCGGTTGTCAATGTGGCATTGAGCAAGAGTGCTCACTTGTTGGCCCATTGGAGGAGATACAATTTCTTGTGTTTTGTTAATGGTACGAGAATATGAGATGTGTACCTTTGTATGGTTGTTTCCTTATCGCTGCCCCTATCCCCTCACCCCTTATTGTTTGAGTAGTACCTTTTTGGCATGGTTATCACGTGCTTGATGTATTTTTGTGAACTATGTAACCTTGAGGTCTCCCTTGTGTGGTTAAGTTTCTGAGTCTTCTTTCCCCACTGTTTGTCTACTTGTGATTGGGCCTTGTGACTACCTCCAAGCACGGTGGGGTGGTCTCTTATGAGTCCACATGGTTGGGAGGCGTTGCGACCACCATTGGGGATCGACGAACACTTTATCGGAGCACCAGCTTGAAGATGTTCTCTTTCTTTCTATTACTTTATTAGTCATGTACCCATTCAATTATTGTATCTTTCATGGCTATGCCATTGTTCTTGTTTATTTCTTTATGTAAATTTGTACTATCTTGTGAGAGATGATGTAAATTAGAGTAATGAGAAGATATGTGATGTTACCTCTTATTTGACTTACGGATTTCGGTGTGGGTATCGAATCCGCTTGTATTATGGTGTTTATGGATTCATGTTTATATTTGGAAATGGGATTAGGAACATTTGAATTGGTGTTTAAAATGAATGTAGTTTTATAATATTTTCATCTAGAGGGTGAATTAGTCCCCTCCTTTCGGTTGTACTTTCAGCCATACTTGGCCATGATTGTTGTCAATATATTGAATCGGCAACCATATCTTGTGCATGTTATCTATTATGTCAAAACAAAACAAAAAAATTCTGGTTCTCTTTTGGCCCTTACCCTTCAGGGTTACAGGGCGGGATATTACATCTTGTATTAAAGCCCATGTTCACAAACTGGGAGCTCTGGTGTACTTGAGCCTTCTATGTTTCACTGTGTTTGGTGTGTGTGGTGTGAGCTTGTTATATTGTCTTTATAGTCTTGATTGCTTTCATGCCTTAGCATGGCATTAGTGGGTTAAGTTACAACCCAATTTTAGAAATCGTGGAGGAAATAGCCTCCTTGGCCTTACCTTACTCAGTGGGACTAGAGTGTTGAGTCCTATATGTTTGTTGGTTAAAGGTAACTTAGATTGCCTAAATACCATTGTTTGGACTACTCTTGTAAGCTTTGTGCTATAGATGTAAAGGATGATAGGATGTAGCTATTTGCAGGTGTGGACAAATTAGTTTGATTGTTCCATGCTCTCTTATAAGTGTTGGATGATTGCTGATTTTTCTTATCACCTCTTAATGTGCTTAAGTTGCTACCATTTATCACCCTTGATAACATATTGAAGTTATTGGAATACTAATGGTGCCTTAAACTATCCCTTAGTAGAATTTTCATGTTTACATATGATGAATATTGGATGGAATGTAATGTCTTGACTTGAGATGAAATCTATCTTTCTCTCCTCTTCTTAGTTGTCATTAGTTGACAAGATGTTAGATTGATGGCTTATGGATTTAATTAGTATGTTGAAGTTGCAATAATTAAAAGAATTAGTGAAGAATAACTTATGTTCATTATGGTTATGCGAATGAAAATGATTACATGTTTATTAGTGCCTCCTTATTTAATGAGTTACATGAGAACGGTAATTGTTGTGGATATATCTTGTTGATAAAATTTGATCTCTTCTATTGCATTGTGATTGTTAATGAGATCATATAGGCGAACACTTGTACTTTATTGTAAATTGAAAATACTTAATGTAGGGTAATAGGAATGTTGCATACCTTGCTTTGAGTGAACAATTGAATGCCATTGACACGACCCTTGTTACTTATGCTTATATGTATGGTTGTGAACACAAGGAATGGATTAGAGTTCCTTCAACAAAACTCATTTCATTATGTTATTAGCATTCGATTCTCTTGTGAACGAATGGTATTCCTGTGATTGGTGAGACGATGTCGCATTATGTGTCATTATGAGATGTATATCTTTATGTGATTATAGAAGTGACTATAATAATGATTGTGAAAAATGTTACTTATGGTTATGCATTGATGTAAAAGTGATAGTGATGATGCTATACATGTTCTTACACTATTGCGTTATGTTGAAAGCATTGCAAGTGAATCTATGATGTTATCGGTAAATGAGTTGCCCTTGTGAAAAGAGAAAATTGGTATGGATATTTGGGAATACTTGTTTTGGGTAAAGTTGTATATTTTGCATCAAGTTGCATAGTCATGTGTGGGCTATGGTTATGCCTGGTTAAGTGAAATTGTGATTGTATACCCTATTATGTGAGCATCCATTGATGTATTCCTGTTTAGTGTTGTGATTAATCAATGCTTGAGATGTGTGCCCATGAGATGGTGATACTACGTACCCATCCATGGAGGATATGTTTGGATTATGTGAATGAGAAAAAACCATACCATCTATGTGTTTCATAGTTGTCACCCTATTGACTGCCAACCTGAGGGTTATTGATAGGTCAATATGTGGAGGGTAGTAGCAGCAACAAAGTTCCTTGGGAGGGAATTGCACATTGTACGTATAATGGTAGCGCGAAATGACGCGATCGTTTCAACCTCCTGGGAAAGTACTCACTACTTCCCCTTATTAATGGACCAGATACTTGGTTCATATAGTGTTAGCCTAAATCCCCTTAGTTCTTGAGGATGATATTAGTTTATGGTATGAGCACCTGTTATAGCAATGATCTTACCATGATGTGATTATTTTAGATATGATGCCACCCCCCCATTGGTGTTCTGACATAGTGCTGGTGAGGATGCCGTGTCGCTGATGGTAGTGAACTAAGATCGAGGACACGATGCCATGTACCTAGATGCGTGAAGGCGTAGTATATATGTTGTGTTCCTACTTGTGCTGAGAGGAGTGGTTGCTCACACAGAGTAGAGGGTTCACTCAAGAGGGGCTCAATTCTGATCGGTTGGCATGTGAGTGGAATCTAGCCATGTGCACCTCTGGCTCAGTGTGTTACTGCATGTGTTTTCTCCATGGGTACATAGTGCAGGACCACCCCAAGAAGACTAGAGTCTTATGCATTTTCTATATTTAATGTAATAAGGTTTGTTTGACCAGACTTGTCATTGGTGTTTGTAATTCAGTTTCTGTTTGTAATTCCCTAGGACACTTATTAAGCTATCATGATAAGGTTGTTAGTTTGTTAAGAGTTTGTTAGTTGGTTATTTCTCCCAGCCGCTTGGAATTGTCTCCCAACCACTGGGAATCAAGTCTGTACTACTGTTGGCAAGTAGTTAAATAGCTTAGCTCAGATTGAGATTGGGATAGAGAGAGGAAGATAGATTGAGATTGTTATAGAGAGCAGTAAAGTCCTAAAACTGTGAAATCAGATATCTGTAACAATTTTTGTAAGCAATAAAAGAAGGATCCTGTTTGTGTTGTTTGCTGGTGTTCGATTTCCTTGTGTAGTCGATTTTTTGATTTGCAGCTGAGATGGGTTCTCTAATCCATTCCACCAGTTAATTACTTCATAATCGGTGGAATGGCTATATATATTAGATTAGGTTTTCTATTTTGTTTCTGTGCATTTTGTTTTCACAGGATCGAGTTTTGCAGCATGTTGAGATGAACCCTAGCATCCTCATGTGCTAGGTTGTTAAAGTTAGAAAAATCTATATGTTTGTAGAAGGTACATGTTGGCGCAGTCGCGAGGATTTTGGCTATGCAGATCAGTGTCACAGACAATTTGAATCCTTGTATTGAACCAATTTTAGAGGTTCAATGACCTTTCGGTCCAACGGAGTTAGTATGTAGTCCATCAGATTCCGCAGTTGGTTGGAACCGAGTGGAAAGTTTTTTTAGTTTGAACCTTTAAAGAAAGGTTCAACAGTTTGCCTGCATATTGGGTTCATTTGGCTCGATGAATGTTTGTAAGAAATTAAGTAAGGCTTCGAAGGAATCTTTGAATTGGTTAAGTGTTGGATTGAACCTTTGAACTGGTTCAACGGTTCAAAGGGTTCACGGTTCAACAGCTCCAAGGTTCAATGGTTCAATGAACAAGTGATAGGTTCAGTAATAGCGCCGGTTCAATAAAACGATGGGTTCAGTGGTTCGATAGTGTAGTTGAGAGTTGCCAATAGTAACTTTAAGCTAAGCGGCGGAACCGATAGTATTGGTTCAATGGTACAGTTGGTTCAGAGGTTCAACCAAAGGGAAATACTCATATCGACGTAATGGTAGGAAATACAAACTGTCTTCCGATAGTGACGGTCTCACCGATAGGCACAAAATCTAAGTCCCATCGGCTTAAGGATGGAGCTCGGCGTGACAGGGTTTAAGCTCGCTGATAGAAGTGGGTTTTGCCAATGGAAACACATACGCAGAAAATGTATGTTAGCGGCTGGTTAACTGCCGATTGCTAAATAGTTTTCCACAACCCATTGCCCGCTCTGCATCATAGTGGTATCAGAGCAAAGGATTGTAGCGATTGGGAAAAGGTGAAGACAAAATGTCTGATATAGAGGGAATATCAAAGTTTCCATCAAGGATGACCAATGCTGAATTGGCTGTCCTGGTAAAGAAGCAGATTGTAGAAAGCAAAGCAGTCAGAGCTCAGAATGAGGCTTTGAAGGATGAGCTAGATAAGTTAAGGGACAAAGTAGGAAAGGGAAGAAAAGATTCTGGTGAGGAAGATAGGGATGAAGAGGAGATCCCTAGGCAGGAAGAGATAGAGGTTCCTGCAGACCAGAGACCCTTACTAAATGCCCTCAAATCCATGGAGTGAAGGACCATGGACATGAAAATAGACCTGCCAGTATTTGTAGGCAAGATGGATCCTGATTCAGTGATGGAGTGGATAGACTCCTTGAATAATTTCTTTGAAACAAAGGAAATACCAAAACATCAAAGGGTAAAGATGGCCCAATCCAAGATGAAAGAGGCTGCACTAACTTGGTGGAATTTCATCCAAGATGACAGGGTGAAAGAAGGAAAGAACAGAGTTGCTACTTGGAAGAAGATGATGGCTTTAGTGAAGGAAGCCTATGTTCCATTAGATTACAACATCCAACTACATAAGAGGAGGCAAAATTTGAAGTAGAAGGAGTTAGATGTCAGTTCATACACTGAAGAGTTCAAGAAACTCTATGTCAAGACAAAGGTCAAGGAGAATGAGGAAGAGAGGGTAGCAAGGTATCTCAATGGGTTGAGATTTGCCATCCAAGAAGATTTAAATCTACATAGTCCAGATACAGTTCAGAAGTGCTACCAATTGGCACTTAAAGTGGAAGAGAAATTAAAAAGAAGACAAGAGCAGAATAGTAGAGGAAGAGGAAGACAACAAAGAGGGGGAAGAAGTCCTTTCAGAGGCAAAGGAAATGGATTTGGACACCAAGGTGAATCCAATCAAGAAAGCAGCAAAGGAGACAACAATCAAACTCAAGGAAGTTACAATCAAAAAGGAAATTTTAGAGGTAGAAGACCACCATTCAGAGGGAGATCTTAGGGCAGAGGATCTCTCAGATGTTACAATTGTAATCAAGAAGGCCACATAGCCAGCAGATGTCCAGAAAAAGTAACAACTTCAATGGGAGACAGGAGGACAAATCTGATCCAAGAATCTGATTGTCAAAGTATGACAAGCTCAAACACTTATCAAAGTGTGAATGCTCCTGATGGTTATGGGTATCCTGAAAAAGGAGAATCTTTGATGATTAGAAGAACAATGACCACCATGAAGGTGCCTGACAGAGAACCCCCACAAAGAAAGTCTCTTTTCAAAACCACTTGCAAGGCAGGAGGTAAGGTATGTAAAGTTCTGATTGATTCTGGATCTACTGAAAAATTTTGTGTCTGTTGAAATGGTAGAAAAGCTTAAGCTTAGGAGGCTGCCACATCCTTGCCCATACAAGATTTCATGGCTCACTCAAGGACAACAAACAGTTGTAGAAGAATAGGCTTGGGTAGAATTCCAAATTGGACCATACAAGGATAAATTTTGTTTGACATAGCTTAGATGGATGCTTTCCATCTCCTATTTGGAAGACCATGGCAATATGATTTGAGAGCACAACATGATGGAGTTAGAAATACTTATTCAATCACCAAGGATGGTAAGGTAATAGAATTACTACCATTGATGGATAAGGAGGTAGAATCAAAAGGAAAAGAAGTCAAGTTAATGCTGGTAGAAGGCAAATAGTTCATGACAGAAATAGTAGAAGAAGGAGCAGTTGCATATGCTCTAATCCCATGCCTAAAGGTCAATAAGGAACAACAACAAGAAGTCAAGAGAGAGAAGAGACAAAGATTTATAGGTCCAGTTGTTCAAGATCTATTGGACAAATACAAAGGCATCATCTCTGATGGAATGCCAAGGTCTCTACCACCTATAAGAGATATCAGCCATTGTATAGATCTAATCCCAAGATCTACACTGCCAAACAAAGCAGCATACAAGCTCACCCCATAATAGAATGCAGTGGTAGCAAGACAGATTGAGGAATTGTTGGACACAGGCCTAATTGGCAAGAGTTTAAGTCCATGTGCAGTACCAGCTGTACTAGCACCAAAGAAAGAAGGCACTTAGAGGCTTTGCACTGATTCAAGGGCTATTAACAAGATCACAATCAGGTATAGGTTCCCAATACCTAGGATAGAGGATTTGCTTGATTGTTTAGGAGGTGCCAAATATTTTACAAAAATAGATTTGAAAAGTGGCTATCATCAGATCAGGATTAGGCCAAGAGATGAATGGAAAACTACATTAAAGACCAATGAAGGGTTGTATGAGTGGAAGGTCATGCCTTTTGGTTTATCCAATGCTCCTAGTACATTTATGAGATTGATGAATGAGGTCTTGAGAGAATTTATAGGCAAATTTGTCATAGTATATCTTGATGACATTTTGATTTTCAGCAATACAAGGGAAGAACACCTCAAACATGTAGACCTGGTTCTCAAAAGGTTACATGAATAGTAGCTCATGATAAACTTAGAGAAGTGTTTGTTTATGCAGGAAGAGATTATCTACTTGGGTTTTGTCATCTCACAGGGAAAACTAAAAATGGATCAAGAAAAGGTAAGTGCCATATTGTCTTGGCCAACTCCCAGAACCATGAATGATGTCAGAAGTTTCCATGGGTTAGAAACCTTCTATAGGAAGTTCATCAGAGGGTTTAGTCATGTCTGTGCACTCATCCTTGACACCATAAAAGGATGACAAAAGTACAGATTTACTTGGACAAAGGAGGCAGATGATTCATTTGAAACATTGAAGAAGAAAGTGGCACAGAAGCCAGTCCTTCCACTTCCTAATTTTAACAAGATTTTTCAGGTCGAATGTGATGCAAGTCACATGGCAATTGGAGCAGTACTTAGTCAAGAAGGGAGGCCTATTGCATTTTTTAGTGAGAAATTAAATGATGCTAAGAAAAGATATTCATCCTATGATTTGGAGATGTATGCTCTAGTCCAGTCACTCAAAAAGTGGAGGTATTACTTGATGCCAAAAGAATTCATAGTGTTCACAGATAATTAGGCCCTTAGTTTCATAAATAGCTAAGAAAAGCTGAATCATAGACACATGAAGTGGGTGGAAACTTTGGAAGCTTTCACTTTCACACTCAAGCACAAGAAAGGGGTCAAGAATAAGGTAGCAGATGCTTTGAGCAGGAGGGCTCTCACCATAAATCAAATTCAATTGGAAAGTGTTGGGATTGATTCCTTAAAGACTATGTATGATGATGATGAAGACTTTGGAGAAATCTACAAAGTATGCACTTCTTTTGGAGACAAATATCATGTTGAATACTCTAAATTTTTGATACAAGGTGGATTACTTTTCAAAGGTGGACAGTTGTGCATTCCACGATGTTCTATGAGACTGAATATCATTAAGGAGAAGCATTATGGAGCCATGACAGGACATTTTGGTCTGGATAAGACTCTTGATCTGGTGAAGAGGCATTATTGGTGCAGGAGCACCCCTTCAACAGTCATTGGAGGGAGAAGACTAAATATATTTTGTCATTATGCATTCTGTTATTGTTAAATAAGGTCTATTTGACCAAAGCATCATTGTAATTTGCATACAGTTGACTGTGCAAATCCCTAGGATAAGGTTGTTAGTTTGTTATGTTAGGTAGTTGGATTTTATCTCCTAGCCGCTGGGAATCCAATCGGTACTACCATTTTGAGTAGTTCAAATACCCTATATTGGGTTCTTTTGTAGGGGATCTGATGTTGAACAGTTCTGTATCAGAGGATTGAAGAGTGGAACTGTGAATCAGATAGTTGTAATCACTTTCTGCAAGCTAAATAAGATACCATATTTTGTGTTATTTTCCTGTTTACATTCACTGTGAAATTATCTAGGAGACCAAATGGATTTTCAACCATTCCACCAGTAGATTGCTTCGTAATCGGTGGAATGGGTGTAATAGTAGATTAGGGTTTTGTTCTATTTGTGCAGTTTATTGCAGGGTTGTGTGTAGTTTGTTGTGAAGAACCCTAGCATTTTTGATGTGCTAGGTTGACATATATTGAATTGATGGGATCTCACAAATTTTGTTTGTTCAGGACGAAAACAGTTAGTCTTGATTGATTGGTAGGAGGAACTGCGAGTATTTTGCATTTAGATGCGAGGGATGCAGACTAAAATCCTATCGCTGATTAGATCGGGTGCCAAAACCATGTTAAACGCTTGGAGGTAGGAGAAGTCGTCGGTAGTCAACGACATCGGTGAGACGACGTGTGTCAGAGGGACATAACTCTCGAGTGCCGATGGAGTAAGTGTTGCTGATAGGCAACTTAACTGATCTGTAGGTGTCGGTGGGAGTTAGGCGATCGGGGGAGTGCAAGTCTGGTCGGCTGATGGGAGGTATCTCGCCGATGAGTAAGTTAACAACATAAATGCAAAGGTAAACGTATGGCAACAGGAGTTTGACTTATCCCATGCACGTTTCCGCCAGCGGCTCTGCATCACTTGTCATTGGTCTTTGTAATTTAGTTTCTATTTGTAATTCCCTAGGACACTTATCGAGCTGTCATGATAAGGTTGTTAGTTTGTTAAGAGTTTGTTAGTTGGTTATTTCTCCCAGCCGCTGGGAATCAAGTCTGTACTACTGTTGGCAAGTAGTTAAATAGCTCAACTCAGATTGAGATTGGGATAGAGAGAGGAAGATAGATTGAGATTGTTATAGAGAGCAGTAAAGTCCTAAAACTATGAAATCAGATATCTGTAACAATTTCTGTAAGCAATAAAAGAAGGATCTTGTTTGTGTTGTTTGCTGGTGTTTGATTTCCTTGTGTAGTCAATTTTCTGATTTGCAGCCGAGATGGGTTCTCTAATCCATTCCACCAGTTAAATACTTCGTAATCAATGGAATGACTGTATATATTAGATTAGGTTTTCTGTTTTGTTTCTATGTATTTTGTTTTCGCAGGATCAAGTTTTGCAGCATGCTGAGATGAACCCTAGCATCCTCATGTGCTAGGTTGTTAAAGTTAGAAAAATCTATATATTTGTAGAAGGTACATGTTGGCGCAGTCGCGAGGATTTTGGCTATGCAGATCAGCATCGCAGATAGTTTGAATCCCTGTGTTGAACCAATTTCAGAGGTTTAATGACCTTTCGGTCCAACGGAGCTAGCAGGTAGTCCATCAAATTCTGCAGTTGGTTGAAACCGGGCAGAAAGTTTTTTTAATTTGAACCTTTAAAGAAAGGTTCAACAGTTCACCTACATATCAGGTTCATTTGGCTCGATGAATGTTTGTAAGAAATTAAGTAAGGCTTTGAAGGAATCTTTGAACTGGTTAAGTGTTGGATTGAACCTTTGAACCAGTTCAACGGTTTAAAGGGTACACGGTTCAACAGCTCCAAGGTTCAACGGTTCAGCGAACAAGCGATAGGTTCAGTAATAGCGCCGGTTCAATAAAATGATGGGTTCAGTGGTTCGATAGTGTAGTTGAGAGTTGCCGATAGTAACTTTAAGCTAAGCGGCGGAACCGATAGTATTGGTTTAATGGTATGGTTGGTTTAGAGGTTCAACTGAAGGGAAATACTCATATCGACGTAACGGTAGGAAATACAAACCGTCTGCCAATAGCGACGGTCTCGCCGATAGGTGCAAAATCTAAGTCCCATCAGCCTAAGGATGGAGCTTGGCGTGATAGGGTTTAAGCTCGCCGATAGAAGTGGGTTTTGCCGATGGAAACACATACGTAGAAAATGTATGTTAGTGGTTGGTTAACTGCCGACTGCTAAACAGTTTTCCATGACCCGCTGCCCGCTCTGCATCAGTACACACTATGCGGGATGTTCCTATGAGTAGGACATTGCCATGCGGTATTCAACTTGCGTGCTTTCTCTGCATGACGTATACCATGCACGATCGTGCCGCATGAGGTATGTGACCTATGTGGCTGTCACATTACTTTTCCATGTGAGGGTTGTGTGAGTAGGTTGCACCCACATGAAGGACTGTTGAGACAATCACGCTTGTTTTCCTCCTTCCTCGTGTGGTGACTAGTGATAGTCACATAGTGTTGTGACGTGTATATTTCAAAGATTGCAAGTCTTCTTTCGGTTATTGGTGAATTTTACTTTGCTTGCGTGGACTAGCACTTTGGGTTATCTTGCTTGTATTGGTTTAGCCACGGATGATTTCTTGGCATGTAACTCTTGTGGTTACATTTGATTTATTGTTGAAACTATGCACATTTTTCTTACTTTATTGTTGGAATTGAGATTTACTCTTTCTTATTTATATTTTGGTGGCTAAACTCATTGACTTTTCTATATTGAATGCTGGTCTTGTGTTGTGATGTGATTCCTCATCGGGTATGGTGAGATCCACCCGTTTGAGTGTATACGAGGAAGTAGACGCAGGGAAACCCTTGAGGATGGGGGTATGTGTGAGCTGTTCTAATCTCTAATTCACTACCTTCCTATTGTTTGACTATCTCTTGGAGGCTAAAACCCTTACACAAACAAGAGATATGTCATTGTGGCTTGTATGGATGGCTCACTAGGTGGGTCAATGCCATCAAGACACATGGATTTGGACATTAGACATGGTTATCAGTTTTGGACTCATGGTTACTTTAGATATGGATGGTACTACGACATCCACGTGAACCCCTAATGTAGCCTTGTGATGTGATGAGTATGTATGTATATGTAGGTGGTACAATTGTTATATATGTAGTTGCATATTAAAATATAGTAGAGAACAAAATTTGCATCATTATGCCTTGAAAAGTGACAAACTATTGCATTATATGTAAAGAGATGTCATGCATGCTATGAAATTAGAGGTTGAGATTATGTATATGTGAGTATGTGTGCTCCATTTTATAGATAGTTGCATATAAAAGTTAGAGAATTGAAAATTTTATGTCTTGAAAGTGCATTTTGCTGCAAATTATGAGAAAATTGTGTGGTTTATGCTGGTATATATGTGCAAATTGATGGTTGTTGCTTTTCCTTGATGGATTTTGATATTATTATGATGTTTGCATGATTGGTTATCATGCTCGGTTACATGCTTACTGTTGCTTTGGCTATGATGTATGTTATATGCACATGTGCTTTGACGTGTGATCAGAGTGATGCAGGTATTGGGTATCAACTCTGCCTGGATTCACAGGCTTGAGCGTACTCTTATTATCCCCGATGGTGGTTACTGGAGATAGTCACAAGCCCTGTTCCCTACCCTAGCCACTGTACCCTGCTAGTGCAGTGTTTCCCCTATTGTTGTCTTATCATCCGGTTACCTAACGGTAATGTCTGGATTGCCCCTTATGGTTATGTGTAGTTTGCTAGTGCAACGATTGAGACTTTTCTCCTTGGTTTCTGTTGATTGTTTGATGTGGTTTCCTTGGCATCATTCTTTATTTTGATTGGAGAAAATTGTTTTTATGCTAATGCATATTTTGTAGGAATGAGTGCATTGCCTATTCCTTACCCATGTTCTGGGATTGATTGCATATAATTGTATCAAGTTTCTTGGTCTAGTGTGTGCTTTGGCTGCATTTTTAGTGTTTGCAGGCTTCCAAGAGTAAGCCTAGTCCTAGGGGGTAGGATGTGACAACCCTCCCCTTACCTTTTAGTGGTCCTTTGAGAAGTTGGTGAGGGAGTTTAAGAAGGAAGATATTATTTGGCTGCCGTAGATGTTGGAGTAGGTTGAGTCAAATGCCTTGGGAAGATGTCCTTGAAATAGAAAAAAAGAGAAGTCAGATTTCTTTAACTCTTACCATGCCATATATGATAGGAGGGGAAGGATAAGTGGGGGCAAGAGCTTATTGTGGTCAGAAAATATCTGTAGGGCGGATAGAAGAGGGCGTAGGAGTTAAGAGTGAAAATATCTGAGAATCAAAAAGTAGATCGCTGGTAGAAGAAGATGCATAGACTAATGGTTATGGGGTGGATTTTTAGAAGGGGGGTTAGTTTTGTTGTTATGAATCATTTATGCTCTGATGTTGGGGTGCACTTGGGAGTTTCATACATTTCACAAGGTTGTATTCTGAGAAAGCAACAAGAGTTCATTGGGAGGGAAAAAATGGCTGGAACAGAGGTGGATGCGGTGGATTTTGAGCCTGAAGAAGATGACCTTATGGAGGATGATGCAACAATGGAGGAGGTGAATGCTGGTGCGACTGGGGAGGCAGTTCCTATGGTGCCAACACCTAAACTAAGATCTACGATAATTGGCACCACATCACAGCTACGGCTGAGCGATGGGCATGGGCATGATCCCCCAAGAAGACAAAAGGAAGGGGTTTTAGAGAGGTAACAGATTTTGAATGCAATACCTGGTTTGCAGCTAGAGACTCTGACTCTCTCAATTCTGATGGCGGCCCTGGCCCTTAAAGATTAGACACAGATCAAGTCCTCTCAAACATAATATCATTTGCAAGAAGGACCTATGCGATTAGAAGAGGAGGTCGATGTTTTGGGGAGTGTGATTTGAGGTATTAGTATTAGCTCTTTTCTTTTTCCTTCCAGCATAAAAAACTAAAATATGTTAGCTATTTCTTTAAGCTCAGAAAAATTGAAACCCTGTTTCTACCTTCATAAAAACTAGAGTATGTTTGCTTCTAGTTGGCACGTCAGAGACGATGTGGGCAAAGGTTTTGGGATTTGGTTTTACACCACCAGATGTATATGCTTAAAAGTTTCTAAAGCCATTTCAACAAATCCATTTTGTGTACGTCCTGCAATTGTTGTATTGCATGAGATCACATTTAATTGAGTCATTTTTTCAAACAGTTCACATGCCCTGTATGCACGTCCACTTTTTGCATACATGTATGCTAGCACACTTGCAGCTACAACTTCTGACTAAAACCCCCCTTTCGTTATAATTTGTTGGATGTCCATACCCTGTTCCAAAGCCCCATTCTGGCACAGGCAGGGCGTATGTTGGCAGCGGTTGTGTTACTTGGCTTTACACCCACTAATTGCATTTACTCAAAAGTTTCTAGAGCCAGTTTGACATATCCATTTTGGTATCTATCCTAGAATCATTGTAGTTTGGAGACCAGATTTCTTGATACTTTCTGTCAACAGTTTGTGCACCTTGTCTATACACACACATTTTGCATATATGTCTACCATAGCACTTCCAGCCATAACTTTTATAAAATTCCTCTTCCATTATGCTTTGATGGATGTCTCTCCATCATTACTGAAGTTCTAACGCTACATAGTATTATGGTGTAAGCTTAATTTTAAGATTTGCTTCATTTAGCATCACCAATAACTTCCACAAGAAAACTATCCTTGTTTAAAATGATAGAATCGATTAGCATCTCCCACAACAATTTCCCTTGCAATAATCTTAGAAATAAGTTTGTTGCAGTGAGGCAATCGACACATACTTGAAGGCCTTTAACAACTCTAATCATTGTCCATGGGGCATGTTTATCAAACCAAATGCAATTTCCAACTTTCACCCTGATGGCAGAGAAATAATTCTTTTTCCTTTTCTTCCATGGCATTAAGTAAATGCAAGGGATAAGCATATTTGTTTTTGTGACCAAAGAAAGAGTGTTATCTCTAGTTTAGAGTAATTGAAACATTTGGTAATGGACAATAAGCATTTATATGCTTGTTTGATCATTAGGATAAGGTAACATATGGTAACTTGATTAGGGACCATACGACTTAATTGTATTTATGGGTTATGAAACATTTTTTTTTGGATTTTATGCATTGACCATTATGACCTTATTTGTTTAGATTTTGACTACGTCAAAATTGTCTTAAAGGATGATTGATATGACTAATTAGTGTAAGAAATTCAATGTTCTGTCTTATGCATATAGAAAGAATTTAAGGAAGTTTTTTTTTTTACCCTTAAACCATTGATGAGGATGGGTTTTAAATCTAAGAGTTGAGCTTGTTGGTCATGGGTGTAGATGATAGGGTAGGGTTGGAAGCGGTTGTCAATGTGGCATTGAGCAAGAGTGCTCACTTGTTGGCCCATTGGAGGAGATACAATTTCTTGTGTTTTGTTAATGGTACGAGAATATGAGATGTGTACCTTCATATGGTTGTTTCCTTATCACTACCCCTATCCCCTCACCCCTTATTTTCTAAGTAGTAACTTTTTGGCATGGTTATCATGTGCTTGATGTATTTTTGTGAACTATGTAACCTTGAGGTCTCCCTTGTGTGGTTGAGTTTTCGAGTCTTCTTTCCCCACTGTTTGTCTGCTTGTGATTGGGCCTTGTGACTACCTCCGAGCATGATGGGGTGGTCTCTTATGAGTCCACATGGTTGGGAAATGTTGCCACCACTATTGGGGATCAACGAACAGGTTATCAGAGCACCAGCTTGAAGATGTTCTCTTTCTTTCTGTTACTTTATCAATCATGTACCCATTCAGTTATTGTATCTTTCATGGCTACGCCATTGTTCTTGTTTATTCTTTTATGTAATTTTGTACTCTCTTGTGAGAGATGATGTAAATTAGAGTAATGAGAAGATATGTGATATTGCCTCTTATTTGACTTACAGATTCTGGTGTGGGTATCGGATCCGCTTGTACTATGGTGTTTATGGATTCATGTTTATATTTGGAAATGGGATTAGGAACATTTGAATTGGTGTTTAAAATGAATGTAGTTTTATAATATTTTCATCTAGAGTGTGAATTAGTCCCCTCCTTTGGGTTGTACTTTCGGCCATACTTGGGCCATGATTGTTGTCGACATATTGAATCAGCAACCATATCTTGTGCATGTTATCTATTATGTCAAAAAAATAAATTATTGGTTCTCTTTTGGCCCTTACCCTTCGGGGTTATGGGGTGGGATATTACATAATGTCAAAGGTTATAAGCTTTGGAATCCACCTACCTGTAAGATTATCTATTCTAGAGATGTTATTTTCAGGGAACTTAGAGCTATTTCTGAACCTGAGCAGCCAAAATAAAAAGAAGAAAAGGTAAAGAGAGTGCACTTTGATTTAGAGTAGCAAGATGCACCTCAGGAAGAACATAATGATGGATTGGGGGGTGAAAAAGAAGATTCAAGTAGTTCTGATGAAGATGAATATATTGTTATAGAAGAAGTTGGTGCAAATGATCATGCAGAAAAACAAGTTGAGACTCTTACTCCACCCTTGAGAAGATCCACAAGACAATGAAATCTAGTTGACAGGTATAGCCCACCAGATTTCTATTGTATATTTGCTTTATTGAGTACTGACGATGAGCCTAGATCCTACAGGGAAGCTATTCTTGTAGATGATAGTGAGTCTTGGCAATTAGCCATGAAGGAGGAGATGATGGCTTTAAACTTTTGTAACACCTGGGATCTTGTTCATTTGCCCAAAGGAAGAAAGGTCATAGGTTGTAAGTGGGTCTTCAAGAAGAAGTTTGGAGCAGATGGTTCATTAGAGAAGTACAAGGTTAGACTAGTAGCCAAGGGCTACTCCCAGAGGGAGGGAGTTGATTTTGGTGAAATTTCCTCTCCTGTTGCTAAATTTTCTTCTATTAGATTTCTTTTATCCATTGCTGCAGCTTATGATTGGGAGATTGAGCAAATGGATGTTAAGATTGCATTCTTGCATGGAGATCTTGAGGAAGAAATTTATATGCAATAGACTACAAGTTTTGAGGTAAAAGGAAAATAACATTGGGTTTGCAAGTTGAAGAGGTCTCTCTATGGTTTGAAATAGTCCCCTAGAATGTGGTATTAAAAGTTTGATTCATTTGTATTGAAATTGGGTTTTTTTAGGAGCAAGGAGGAGCATTGTGTATACATTCACTGTATTGATGATTTTATACTGATCATTGCATTGTATGTTTATGACATGCTATTTTTCAACAATACTAAGGGTATGATCGGTGAGCTTAAAGCCCAACTTTTAGGTGCATTTAATATGAAGGATCTTGGAGCTGCCTGGTATATTCTGGGTATGGAGATCAGGAGGGACAGACGTATCAAAAAGTTTTTCTTGTTGCAAAGTAAGTATGTGAATACCATTTTGCAGAGATTTAGTATGCAGGACTGTAACCTAGTTAGAGTTCCTTTACCCATTGGTACTAAGATTTTATTAGATA
This sequence comes from Cunninghamia lanceolata, assembly GCA_027924645.1. Classification (NCBI taxonomy): domain Eukaryota; kingdom Viridiplantae; phylum Streptophyta; class Pinopsida; order Cupressales; family Cupressaceae; genus Cunninghamia; species Cunninghamia lanceolata. Next base: position 14,390,624 of record BSBN01000822.1, on the reverse strand, counting down.
TGTGTCCAAAGAATGAGGATGATTTTGAGGATATGTCTAATGTGCCATATGCTAGTGCTATAGGGAGTTTGATGTATGTAATGGTTTGCACTAGGCCAAATATTGCCCAAGCAGTGGGAGTTTTGAGCAAGTTTATGTCTAACCTTTGTAGACAACATTGGAATTATGCAAAGAGGGTGCTTAAGTATCTTGTAGGTACTTCTGATTATTGTTTGGTTTATTCTGGTACTGATAGTGCTGATAAATCATTGGACATAAAGGATTTTGTTGATGTAGATTGGGCATGTGACTTGGATAGTCGAAGGTTCACTAGTGATGCATCACACAACATACACTCAATACAATTTTGCCATTAATCATGTGAAAGCCAAAGATTTGAAGATTGGAACATAAAAAAACTTCTATTCATCAACTCTGCTGCTACAATGAGAGAAAACACTCTTATATCCAAGAAAAACAAAAAAATAAAAAAATTACCTTTTTCGATAGATTTCGACAATTGTCAGATTTTTGCCATTTTAGGTAATTTTACAATCATATCTAGAAAATCCTATTTTTTCCCAAAAGCTTCCTAAAACTAAGGTAGGATGAAATGCCAACTAATATTCTAAATTTGAAACATGAGTTTCGAGTTATTAAAAAAAGCAACTTTTAAAAATCTAGAAAAAAACACTAAATTGCCATTTTGAGGGCCAAGATGAAAGTTTCAAGCCTGAAAAAAGTGTCAAGATCAGGTCCAACTGACTATGGTGGGTTGGGAAACCATTGGCCACCTCATAAAGCATCCATCTGTAAAATTTCGTAGAAAACCCACATCCGAGTTAAAAGTTATGACCTCCGGAAGTCCCTGCATCATTCTCCTCTGGTTGAAAAGAACACAGCTCCTGCAAGTGAGTGTATTCAAACTACTGCCATTTGACAGGATCTAACCTTTGCACTTCCAACTCTATAATCCACATGCTATCTGTTGGTGGCAATCCTTCCCACTGTACTAAATACTTGTAATGTCCTTGCCAAAATGTCCAGCCAACCAACTACTATGAAATTCTCTGATAATGTTTTCCCTCATAGAGCTAGTTGGTATGCATAGTTGTTTTCTTTTAAATAGATACCCATCTTGTATAAAATGTTCACCCCTAAAGTGATCCAAGTTACCAGCTACTAGTGCCTTCAATTGTTCCACAATCTCCCAAAAATCATCATCACACTCATACAAATTTTTGATGGCATCAAAACTAATCACCTCAGTTTCCATTGTGGTCAAAAGTGCAACACGCCTACTTAACACATCTGTAACCTAATTTGTTTTCTAGACTTATGCTTCAACACAAAATTGTAACCCTGCAAGAAAGAGACCCAATTGGCATGCCTAGTATTCAACTTTTTCTGTGTGTTCAAGTATCTCAGTGCAATATGATATGTAAACAATACAAACTCCTGGGGAACTAGATAATGTCTCCAATGCCTCAATGATTGAACAATTGCATAAAATTCCAAATCATAAGTAGAATAATTCTTTCTCACTTCATTCAGCTTTTCACTAAAGAAAGCTATAGGTTTTCCAGCTTGGCTAAGCACAACACCTATTCCCACATGGGAGGCATCACATTCTACTTCAAATACCTTATCAAAATTTAGCAATGTAAGTATAGGTGCTTCTGTTACCTTTTGCTGCAAGTACTTAAATCTCTCCTCAGCATCCTTGGTCCATACAAACTCCCTTCCTTTGGTGCAATCTGTTATAGGAGCCACAATACTACTCAAATTTCAAATGAACTTTTGATAGAAAGTGGCCAAGCCATGAAAACTTTTTACCTCTGTGATGTTGCTTGGACTAGGCCATTCTAGAATTGCCCTAACCTTTTCTGGATCCATTCTGACACCATCTTTAGAAATGACAAAGCCTAAAAAAACTAAATTGTCCTGCATGAACCTACACTTGTTCAAATTGGCATAGAGCTTCTCCTTCCTTAACACACCAAAGATGATCCTCAAGTGTTGTAGGTGCTCTTCCTTGGTGTTACTAAATACCAAAATATCATCAAAATAAACTACTACAAACTTACCAATGTAAGGTCGTAGTATAGTGTTCATCAATCTCATAAATGTGTTAGGTGCATTTGATAACCTGAATGGCATAACCATCCACTCATATAATCTGTCTCCAGTCTTAAAGGCTGTCTTCCACTCATCCCCTTCTAGGATTCGGATTTGGTGGTAGCCACTTCGTAGGCCAATCTTGCTGAAATATTTGGCCCCTGCAAGGACATCCATCATGTCCTCCATATGAGGTATAGGGAACTGATACTTGATGGTAATATTATTAATTACTCTGCTATCAGTGCACATCTTCCATGTTTCATCTTTTTTTGGGGTCAACAATGTAGGTACAACACATGGGCTCATGCTCTCTCTCACCACACCTTTACTTATGAGTTCTATTACTTGCTTATTCATCTCTACATGTTGTGTTGGATTCATCCTATAAGCTTCTTAGTTGGGTAGAGTTTCTCCTGGAATCAAATCAATATGATGCTGAATATCTCTCTTTGGCGGTAGACCATCAGGCAAAACATCACCAAATTCTTTCAATAGCTTTGCTACTTCTGGGGGAAATGACATGTCTTCCTCTTCACCTTTTTTCACTAATAATGCGTAGCAACACCTTGTCACCTTCATTTCTTTAACAAGATCTCTTTTAGACAACATGCTCTTACCTTTTCCTTCATCCTTGAGAGGCAATAAAATCACCTTAGAGCCATCTTTCCAAATGGTGTATGTGTTTTTCTCTCCATCATGCATAACTTTTCTATCATACTGCCATGGCCTTCCCAATAACACATGACAGACATCCATTGGGACAACATCACACCATATCTCATCTTGATAGATCTTCCCTCAACTAAACTTAATTAGGCATCATTTATCAATAGTGACTTCATTTCCCTTTTTAAACCATGCAATGCGGTACGGATGAGGATGTTTTTCACAATGTAAATTCAATTTTTCTACCATTTCTTTAGAAACCATATTTTCACAACTACCTCCATCAATAATAACTTGACATACCTTGCCACCTGAAGTGCATCTGGTTCTGAAGGTATTGGTTCAAAGCCATGAACCATTAGAGCTTTTGGCTTGTGTTTTCTCCTCTGGAATCACCATTGCTCTTCTCATCATGAGACTTTGTCTCACATCTGGTGGAACCTCTAGTTCTGTCCCTTCCACTTCATGTTGCGTTTGAATCAGGTTCACCCTAGGTTGTCCTCCTTGATTTCTTTCTTGCATGTTATAATGTGAGCATTCAAATGCCCTATGACCTTCTTCTCCACATCTGAAACAAGTGAAAGGCCTTCTCTGGTTTTCCCATCCTCTACCGCTACCATAACCTCAACCTCTTTGAAATCCCCTTCCTCGTTCTTGATTCGGAGGATCTTGTTGAGTGTCTACTTGTTTTTCCAATCCATGGTATGACTTTCCCCTGCCATAATTTGAACCTCCTCGAAATGGGTTTGATGTACCCCTTCTTTTGGTACTGTTTGTTTTGTTTTTCTTCAGCCTTTAGAGCCAATTGGTAAGCCTCTTCCATACCGTTGAGTCGATGCATGCTCAATTCATCTTGAATAGAAAATTTCAGGCCATTCACATATCTAGCACCCATCTGTTCATCAGTTTCTTGATCCTCTATACATATATACAACGTATAAAACTCATTTGTATAATCTTGCACAGAAGAGAGGTTCAACTTTAAATTTTGAAACCTACGAAAAAGGGTTTGCGCATAATCTATGGGCAAAAAGTTTTCTCTCAACTTCTTCTCCATTTTATTCCATGTCCTGATCTTATCCTTACCTTTCCTTGTTCATTCCTTTTGAAGATGATCTCACCAAATCATTGCATGACCCTTTAATTTGGTGCATGCGAATTTTACCTTCTTTTCCTCTGTCATGGATTTCCATTCAAAAAATTTTCTCATGTCATTCAACCAGTCTATCAACTCCTCTAGCTTAAGACTACCTGCATAATCTAAAACATCTACCTTGATTCCTTCATTTTTCCCTTCTAAGGCCCTAAGCATCCTCTCTTCAAAACTCATGCCTTCTAATTCTTCTTCTTCATGTTCTGTATCTTGATTTGCACCTCCTCGACCTATCTCTTCATCAGATTCATCTCCTCATCTACCTAGTCTTTGATTTTCCATACGTATTATAAGTTATGCTATTTGCCTTTGCAGATTTTTTTTTTCTATGCATCTAGGCAAGACCACCTCTTCGTCTTCCTCTCCCAGCCATCTTCCTGCTCTGATACCAGATAATGCAGCACACAACATACACTGAATACAATTTTGCCATTAATCATGTGAGAGCCAAAGATTTGAAGACTGGAACATAAACAAACTTCTAGTCATCAACTCTGCTACTACAATGAGAGAAAACTCTCTTATATCCAAGAGAAACAAAAAAATAAAAAAATTACCTTTTTTGGCAGATTTTAACAATTGTCAGATTTTTTCTATTTTAGGTAATTTTACAATCATATCTAGAAAATCCTATTTTTTCCCAAAAGCTTCCTCAAAGTAAGGTAGGACAAAATGCCTACTAATATTCTAAATTCAAAACATGAGTTTCGAGTTATTAAAAAAAGCAATTTTTTAAAAACTAGAAAAAAACACTAAATTGCCATTTTGAGGGCCAAGATGAAAGTTTAAGGCCCCAAAAAAGTGCCAAGATGAGGTCCAACCGACTATGGTCGGTTGGGAAACCACTGGCCACCTCATAAAGCATCCACCTGTAAAATTTCATAGAAAACCCACATCTGAGTCAAAAGTTATGAATTTCAGAAGTCCTTGCATCATTGTCCTCTGGTTGAAAAGAACGTAGCTCCTGCAAGTGAGTGTCTTCAAATTACTGTTATTTGACTGGATCTAACCTCTGCACTTCCCACTCTATAATCCACGCGCTATCTGTTGGTGGCAATCCTTCCCACTGTACTAAATACTTGTAATGTCCTTGCCAAAATGTCCAGCCAACCCACTACTATGAAATTCTTTGATAATGTTTTCCCTCATAGAGCCAGCTAGTATGCATAGTTGTTTTCCTTTAAATAGATACCCATCTTGCATAAAATATTCACCCCTAAGGTGATCCAAGTTACCATATACTGGTGCCTTCAATTGTTCCACAATCTCCCGAAATTCATCATCAGATTCATACAAATTTTTGATGGCATCAAAACCAATCACCTCAGTTTCCATTGTGGTCAAAAGTGCAACACACCTACTTAATGCATCTACAACCTGATTTTGTTTTCCAGACTTATGCTTCAACACAAAATTGTAACCATGCAAGAAAGAGACCCACTTGGCATGCCTACTATTCAACTTTTTCTATGTGTTCAAGTATCTCAGTGCAATATGATCTGTAAACAATACAAACTCTTGGGGAACTAGATAATGTCTCCAATGCCTCAATGCTTGAATAATTGCATAAAATTCCAAATCATAAGTAGAATAATTCTTTCTCACTTCATTCAACTTTTCACTAAGGAAAGCTATAGGTTTTCCAGCTTGGCTAAGCGCATCACCTATTCCCACATGGGAGGCATCACATTCTACTTCAAATACCTTATCAAAATTTGGAAATGCAAGTATAGGTGCTTCTGTTACCTTTTGCTTCAAGTACTTAAAGCTCTCCTCAGCATCCTTGGTCCATACAAACTCCCTTCCTTTGGTGCAATCTGTTATAGGAGCTACAATACTACTGAAATTTTGAATGAACATTCGATAGAAAGTGGCCAAGCCATGGAAACTTTTTACCTTTGTGATGCTGCTTGGACTAGGCCATTCTAGAATTGCCCTGACTTTTTCTGGATCCATTCTGACACCATCTTTAGAAATGACAAAGCCTAAAAAAACCAAACTGTCCTACATGAACCTACACTTGTTCAAATTGGCATAGAGCTTCTCCTTCCTTAACACACCAAAGATGATCCTCAAGTGTTGTAGGTGCTCTTCTTTGCTATTACTAAATACTAAAATATCATCAAAATAAACTACCACAAACTTACCAATGTAAGGTCGTAGTATAGTGTTTATCAATCTCATAAATGTGCTAGGTGCATTTGATAACCTGAATGGCATAACCATCCACTCATATAATCCGTATCTAGTCTTAAAGGCTGTCTTCCACTCATCCCCTTCTCGGATCCAGATTTGGTGGTAGCTACTTAGTAGGTCGATCTTGCTGAAATATTTGGCCCCTGCAAGGACATCCATCATGTCCTCCATACGAGGTATAGGGAACCGATACTTGATTGTAATCTTATTAATTGCTTTGCTATCAGTGCACATCCTCCATGTTCCGTCTATTTTTCAGGTCAACAATGTAGGTACAACACATGGGCTCATGCTCTCTCTCACCACACCTTTACTTATGAGTTCTGTTACTTGCTTATTCATCTCTGCATGTTGTGTTGGATTCATCCTATAAGCTGCTTGGTTGGGTAGAGTTGCTCTTGGAATCAAATCAATATGATGCTGAATATCTCTCTTTGGCGGTAGACCATCAGGCAAAACATCAACAAATTCTTTCAATAGCTTTGCTACTTCTGGGGCAACTGAAATGTCTTCCTCTTCACCTTTTTTCACTACTAATGCATAGCAACACCCTGTCACCTTCATTTCGTTAACAAGATCTCTTTTAGACAACATGGTCTCACCTTTTCCTTCATCCTTGAGAGGCAATAGAATCACCTTAGAGCCATCTTTCCAAAAGGTGTATGTGTTTTTCTCTCCATCATGCATAACTTTTCTATCATACTGCCATGGCCTTCCCAATAACACATGACAGGCATCCATTGGGATAACATCACACCATATCTCATTCTAATAGATCTTCCCTATGCTAAACTTAATTAGGCATCTTTTATCAATAATGACTTCATTTCCCTTTTTAAACTGTGCAATGCGGTACAGATGAGGATGATTTTCACAGTGTAAATTCAATTTTTCTACCATTTCTTTAGAAACCATATTTTCACAACTACCTCCATCAACAATAACTGGACATACCTTGCCACCCGAAGTGCATTTGGTTTTGAAGATATTGGTTCGAAGCCATGAACCATTAGAGATTTTGGCTTATGTTTTCTCCTTCTCTAGAATCACCATTGCTCTTCTCATCATGAGACTTTCTCCCACATCTGGTGGAACCTCTAGTTCCGTCCCTTCCACTTCATGCTGCGTTTGAATCAGGTTCACGCTAGGTTGTCCTCCTTGATTTCTTTCTTGCATGTTATAATTTAAGCATTCAAATGCCCTATGACCTTCTTCTCCACATCTAAAACAAGTGAAAGGCCTTCTTTGGTTTTCCCATCCTCTACCGCTACCATAACCTCTACCTCTTTGAAATCCCCTTCCTCGTTCTTGATTCAGAGGATCTTGTCGAGTGTCTACTTGTTTTTCCAATCCATGGGATGACTCCCCCCTGCCATAATTCAAACCTCCTCAAAATGGGGTTGATCTACCCCTTCTTCCTCCTCTACTCCTCTGATGGTACTGTTTGTTTTGTTTTTCTTTAGCCTTTAGAGTCAATTGGTAAGCCTCTTCCATACTGTTGAGTCGATGCATGCTCAATTCATCTTGAATAGAAAATTTTAGGCCATTCACATATCTAGAAGCCATCTGTTCATCAGTTTCTTAATGCTCTATATGTATAGACAATGTATAAAACTCATTTGTATAATCTTGCATAGAAGAGAGGTTCATCTTTAAATTTTGAAACCTACGAAAAAGGGTTTGCGCATAATCTATGGGCAAAATTTTTTCTCTCAACTTCTTCTCCATTTTATTCCATGTCCTTATCTTATCCTTGCCTTTCCTTGTTCCTTCCTTTTGAAGATGATCCCACCAAATCATTGTATGACCCTTTAATTTGGTGCATGCGAATTTTACCTTCTTTTCCTCTGTCATGGATTTCCATTCAAAAAATTTTCTCATGTCATTCAACCAGTCTATCAACTCCTCTAGTTTAAGACTACTTGCATAATCTGAAACATCTACCTTGATCCCTTCATTTTTCCCTTCTAAGGACCTAAGCATCCTCTCTTCAAAACTCATGCCTTCTAATTCTTCTTCTTCATGTTTTGTATCTTGATTTGCGCCTCCTCGACCTATCTCTTCATCAGATTTGTCTCCTCCTCTACCCAGTCTTTAGTTTTCCATCTGTGTTTTAAGTTATGCTATTTGCCTTTGTAGATTTTGCATTTGTCTATGCATCTGGGCAAGATCACCTCTTCCTCTTCCTCTCCCAGCCATCTTCCTACTCTAATACTAGATGATGTAGCACACAATTTACACTCAATACAATTTTGCCATTAATCATGTGAGAGCCAAAGATTTGAAGACTGGAACATAAAAAAACTTCTATTCATCAACTCTACTGCTACAATGAGAGAAAACTCTCTTATATCCAAGAAAAACAAAAAAATAAAAAAATTACCTTTTTTTGGCAAATTTCGACAATTGTCAGATTTTTGCCATTTTAGGTAATTTTACAATCATATCTAGAAAATCCTATTTTTTCCCAAAAGCTTCCTAAAACTAAGGTAGGACAAAATGCCAACTAATATTCTAAATTTGAAACATGAGTTTCGAGTTATTAAAAAAAGCAACTTTTAAAAAACTAGAAAAAAACACTTAATTGCCATTTTGAGGGCCAAGATGAAAGTTTAACGCCCCAAAAAAGTGCCAAGATGAGGTCCAACCGACTATGGTCGATTGGGAAACCACTGGCCACCTCATAAGGCATCCACCTATAATATTTCATAGAAAACCCACATCCGAGTCAAAAGTTATGACCTCCGGAAGTCCCTGCATCATTCTCCTCTGGTTGAAAAGAACACAGCTCTTATAAGTGAGTTTCTTCAAACTGCTGCCATTTGAATGGATCTAACCTCTGCACTTCCCACTCTGTAATCCACATGCTATCTGTTGGTGGCAATCCTTCCCACTGTACTAAATACTTGTTGTAATGTCCTTGCCAAAATGTCCAGCCAACCCACTACTATGAAATTCTCTGATAATGTTTTCCCTCATAGAGCCAACTGGTATGCATAGTTGTTTTTCTTTAAATAGATACCCATCTTGCATAAAATATTCACCCCTAAAGTGATAAATGTTACCAGATACTGGTGCCTTCAATTGTTCCACAATCTCCCAAAAATCATCATTAGACTCATACAAATTTTTGATGGCATCAAAACCAATCACCTCAGTTTCCATTGTGGTCAATAGTGCAACACGCCTACTTAACGCATCTACAACTTGATTTTGTTTTCCAAACTTATGCTTCAACACAAAATTTTAACCCTGTAAGAAAGAGACCCACTTGGCATGCCTACTATTCAACTTTTTCTGTGTGTTCAAGTATCTCAGTGCAATATGATCTGTAAACAATACAAACTCTTGGGGAACTAGATAATGTCTCAGCCTAACAGATCTTCCCTATGCTAAACTTAATTAGGCATCTTTTATCAACAGTGACTTCATTTCCCTTTTTAAACCATGCAATGCGGTACGGATGAGGATGTTTTTCACAGTGTAAATTTAATTTTTCTACCATTTCTTTAGAAACCATATTTTCACAACTACCTCCATCAACAATAACTTGACATACCTTGCCACCCGAAGTGCATCTGGGTCTGAAGATATTGGTTCGAAGCCATGAACCATCAGAGCTCTTGGCTTGTGTTTTCTCCTTCTCTGGAATCACCATTGCTTTTCTCATCATGAGAATTTCTCCCACATCTGGTGGAACCTTTAGTTCCTTCCCTTCCACTTCATGCTTCGTTTGAATCAAGTTCACCCTAGGTTGTCCTCCTTGATTTCTTTCTTGCATGTTATAATTTGAGCATTCAAATGCCCTATGACCTTCTTCTCCACATCTGAAACAAGTGAAAGGCCTTCTCTGTTTTCCCATCCTCTACTGCTACCATAACCTCTACCTCTTTGAAATCCCCTTCCTTGTTCTTGATTCAGAGGATCTTGTCGAGTGTCTACTTGTTTTTCCAATCCATGGGATGACTCTCCCCTGCTATAATTCAAACCTCCTCAAAATGGGGTTGATGTACCCCTTCTTCCTCCTCTATTCCTCTAATGGTACTGTCTGTTTTGTTTTTCTTTAGCCTTTAGAGCCAATTGGTAAGCCTCTTCCATACTGTTGAGTCGATGCATGCTCAATTCATCTTGAATAGAAAATTTTAGGCCATTCACATATCTAGCAGCCATCTGTTCATCAGTTTCTTGATTCTCTATACATATAGATAGCGTATAAAATTGAATTTTATAATCTTGCACAGAAGAGAGGTTTTGTTTTAAATTTTGAAACCTACGAAAAAGGGTTTGCGCATAATCTATGGGATTTTTTTTTCTCTCAAATTCTTCTCCATTTTATTCCATGTCCTAATCTTATCCTTGCCTTTCCTTGTTCGTTCCTTTTGAAGATGATTCCACCAAATCATTGCATGACCCTTTAATTTGGTGCATGCAAATTTTACCTTCTTTTCCTTTGTCATGGATTTCCATTAAATTTTTTTTCTCATGTCATTCAACTAGTCTATCAACTCCTCTGGTTTAAGACTACCTGTATAATCTGAAACATCTACCTTGATCCCTTCATTTTTCCCTTCTAAGGCCTTGAGCATCCTCTCTTCAAAACTCATGCCTTATAATTCTTCTTCTTCATGTTCTGTATCTTGATTTGCACCTCCTCGACCTATCTTTTCATCAGATCCATCTCCTCCTCTACCCAGTCTTTGGTTTTCCATCCGTGTTGTAAGTTCTACTATTTGCCTTTGTAGATTTTGCATTTCTCTATGCATCTGGGAAAGACCGTCTCTTCCTCTTCCTCTCCGAACCATCTTCCTACTCTGATACCAGATGATGCAGCACACAACATACACTCAATACAATTTTGCCATTAATCATGTGAGAGCTAAATATTTGAAGACTGGAACATAAAAAAACTTCTATTCATCAACTCTACTGCTACAATGAGAGAAAACTCTCTTATATCCAAGAAAAACAAAAAAATACAAAAATTACCTTTTTTGGCAGATTTTGACAATTGTCAGATTTTTGCCATTTTAGGTAATTTTACAATCATATCTAGAAAATGCTATTTTTTCCCAAAAGCTTCCTAAAACTAAGGTAGGACGAAATGCCAACTAATATTCTAAATTCTAAACATGAGTTTCTAGTTATTAAAAAAAGCAACTTTTAAAAAATAAGAAAAAAATACTAAATTGCCATTTTGAGGGCCAAGATGAAAGTTTCAAGCCCCAAAAAACTGCCAAGATGAAGTCCAACCGACTCTGGTGGGTTGGGAAACCACTGGCCACCTCATAAAGTATCCACCTATAAAATTTCATAGAAAACCCACATCTGAGTCAAAAGTTATGATCTCTGGAAGTCCCTGCATCATTCTCCTCTGGTTGAAAAGAATGCAGCTCTTGCAAGTGAGTGTCTTCAAACTGCTACCATTTGACTGAATCTAATCTCTGCACTTCCCACTCTATAATCCACGTGTTATTTGTTGGTGGCAATCCTTCCCACTGTACTAAATACTTGTTGTAATGTCCATGCCAAAATGTCTAGCCAACCCACTACTATGAAATTTTTTGATAATGTTTTCCCTCATAGAGCCAGCTGGTATGCATAGTTGTTTTCCTTTAAATAGATACCCATCTTGCATAAAATATTCACCCCTAAAGTGATCCAAGTTACTAGATACTGGTGCCTTCAATTGTTCCACAATCTCCCAAAAATCATCATCACACTCATACAGATTTTTGATGGCATCAAAACCAATAACCTCAGTTTCCATTGTGGTCAAAAGTGCAACATGCCTACTTAACGCATCTGCAACTTGATTTTGTTTTCTAGACTTATGATTCAACACAAAATTGTAACCCTGTAAGAAAGAGACCCACTTGGCATGCCTACTATTCAACTTTTTCTGTGTGTTCAAGTATCTCAGTGCAATATGATCTGTAAACAATACAAACTCCTGGGGAACTAGATAATGTCTCCAATGCCTCAATGCTTGAACAATTACATAAAATTCCAAATCATAAGTAGAATAATTATTTCTCACTTGATTCATCTTTTCACTAGAGAAAGCTATAGGTTTTCCAGCTTGGCTAAGCACATCACTTATTCCCACATGGGAGGCATCACATTCTACTTCAAATACCTTATGAAAATTTGGAAATGCAAGCATAGGTGCTTCTGTTACCTTTTGCTTCAAGTACTTAAAGCTCTCCTTAGCATCCTTGGTCCATACAAACTCCCTTCCTTTGGTGCAATCTGTTATAGGAGCCACAATACTACTGCAATTTCGAATGAACTTTCAATAGAAAGTGGCCAAGCCATGAAAACTTTTTACCTCTATGATGCTGCTTGGACTAGGCCATTCTAGAATTGCCCTGACCTTTTCTGGATCCATTCTGACACCATCTTTAGAAATGACAAAGCCTAAAAAAACTAAGCTGTCCTGCATGAACCTACACTTCTTCTAATTGGCATAGAGCTTCTCCTTCCTTAACACACCAAAGATGATCCTCAAGTGTTGTAGGTGCTCTTCTTTGCTGTTACTAAATACCAAAATATCATCAAAATAAACTACTACAAACTTACCAATGTAAGGTCGTACTATAGCGTTCATCAATCTCATAAATGTGCTAGGTGCATTTGATAACCCGAATGGCATAACCATCCACTCATATAATCCGTCGCCAGTCTTAAAGGCTATCTTCCACTCATCCCCTTCTCAGATCTAGATTTGGTGGTAGCCACTTCATAGGTCGATCTTGCTGAAATATTTGGCCCCTGCAAGGACATCCATCATGTCCTCCATACGAGGTATAGGGAACCGATACTTGATGGTAATCTTATTAATTGCTCTTCTATCAGTGCACATCCTCCATGTTACATCATTTTTTAGGGTCAACAATGTAGGTACAACACATGGGCTCATGCTCTCTCTCACCACACCTTTACTTATGAGTTCTGTTACTTGCTTATTCATCTCTGCATGTTGTGTTGGATTCATCCTATAAGCTGCTTGGTTGGTTAGAGTTGATCCTGGAATCAAATCAATATGATGCTGAATATCTCTCTTGGCGGTAGACCATCAGGCAATTCATTAGGCAAAACATCAACAAATTCTTTCAATAGCTTTGCTACTTCTGGGGGAACTGAAATGTCTTCCTCTTCACCTTTTTTCACTACCAATGCGTAGCAACACCCTGTCACCTTCATTTTTTTAACAAGATCTCTTTCAGACAACATGTTCTCACCTTTTCCTTCATCCTTGAGAGGCAATAAAATCACCTTAGAGCCATCTTTCCAAAAGTTGTATGTGTTTTTCTCTCCATCATGCATAACTTTTCTATCATACTGCCATGGCCTTCCCAATAACACATGACAGACATCCATTGGGATAACATCACACCATATCTCATCCCGATAGATCTTCCCTATGCTAAACTTAATTAGGCATCTTTTATCAATAGTGACTTCATTTCCCTTTTTAAACCATGCAATGCGGTATGGATGAGGATGTTTTTCACAGTGTAAATTTAATTTTTCTACCATTTCTTTAGAAACCATATTTTCACAACTACCTCCATCAACAATAACTTGACATACCTTGCCACCTAAAGTGCATCTGGTTTTGAAGATATTGGTTCGAAGCCATGAACCATCAGAGCTTTTGGCTTGTGTTTTCTCCTTCTCTGGAATCACCATTGCTCTTCTCATCATGAGAATTTCTCCGACATCTGGTGGAACCTCTAGTTTCGTCCCTTCCACTTCATGCTGCGTTTGAATCAGGTTCACCCTAGGTTGTTCTCCTTGATTTCTTTCTTGCATGTTATAATTTGAGCATTCAAATGGCCTATGACCTTCTTCTCCACATTTGAAACAAGTGAAAGGCCTTCTCTGGTTTTCCCATCCTCTACTGCTACCATAACTTCTACCTCTTTGAAATTCCCTTCCTCGTTCTTGATTTAGAGGATCTTGTCGAGTGTTTACTTATTTTTCCAATCCATGGGATGACTCTCCCCTGCCATAATTTGAACCTCCTCGAAATGGGGTTGATGTACCCCTTCTTCCTCCTCTATTCCTCTGATGGTACTGTATGTTTTGTTTTTCTTCAGCCTTTAGAGCCAATTGGTAAGCCTCTTCCATACTGTTGAGTCGATGCATGCTCAATTCATCTTGAATAGAAAATTTTAGGCCATTCATATATCTAGCAGCCATCTGTTCATCAGTTTGTTGATGCTCTATACGTATAGACAGTGTATAAAACTCATTTGTATAATCTTGCATAGAAGAGAGGTTCTGCTTTAAATTTTGAAACCTACAAAAAAGGGTTTGCGCATAATCTATGGGCAAATTTTTTTCTCTCAACCTCTTCTCCATTTTATTCCATGTCCTAATCTTATCCTTGCCTTTCTTTGTTCCTTGCTTTTGAAGATGATCCCACCAAATCATTGCATGACCCTTTAATTTGGTGCATGCAAAATTTACCTTCTTTTCCTCTGTCATGGATTTCCATTCAAAAATTTTTCTTATGTCATTCAACTAGTCTATCAACTCCTCTGGTTTAAGACTACCTGTATAATCTGAAACATCTACCTTGATCCCTTCATTTTTCCCTTCTAAGTCCCTGAGCATCCTCTCTTCAAAACTCATACCTTCTAATTCTTCTTCTTCTTCATGTTCTGTATCTTGATTTGCACTTCCTTGACCTATCTCTTCATTAGATTCGTTTCCTCCTCTTCCCAGTCTTTGTTTTTTCATCTATGTTGTAAGTTTTGCTATTTGCCTTTGCAAATTTTGCATTTCTCTATGCATCTGGCCAAGACCACCTCTTCCTCTTCCTCTCCCAGCCATCTTCCTGCTCTGATACCAGATGATGCAGCACACAACATACACTCAATACAATTTTGCCATTAATAGTGTGAGAGCCAAAGATTTGAAGACTGGAACATAAAAAAACTTCTATTCATCAACTTTGCTGCTACAATGAGAGAAAACTCTCTTATATCCAAGAAAAACAAAAAAATAAAAAAATTACCTTTTTTGTCAGATTTCGACAATTGTCAGATTTTTGCCATTTTAGGTAATTTTACAATCATATCTAGAAAATCCTATTTTTTCCAAAAGCTTCCTAAAACTAAGGTAGGATGAAATGCCAACTAATATTCTAAATTTGAAACATGAGTTTCGAGTTATTAAAAAAAGCAACTTTTAAAAAACTAGAAAAAAACACTAAATTGCCATTTTGAGGGCTAAGATGAAAGTTTCAATCCCCGAAAAAGTGCCAAGATGAGGTCCAACCGACTATGGTAGGTTGGGAAACCACTGGCCACCTCATAAAGTATCCACCTGTAAATTTTTTTAGAAAACCCACATCCGAGTCAAAAGTTATGACTTCTGGAAGTCCCTACATCAACTAGTGGCTATGTGTTTACTCTGTTTGGAAGAGCAATGAGTTGATGAGTAAGAGGCAGCCCATAGTTGCTTTGTCCACCATAGAAGAAGAGTATATGGCTGCTACTGATATCTCCAAGGAGGCAGTTTGGTTGAGGAGACTGTGTACAGGTTTTGGATTCGATTGCAGGATCATTTAGATTGGTTGTGATAACCAGAGTGCTATATGTTTGGCCAAGAATCCTACGTTGCAAATGGAAAAATTGAGCTAAAGAAGGTAGACACTTAGGAGAATGTTGCAGATGCTTTGACCAAGCAAATGAGTACAGAGAAATTTATTTGGTGCAAAGAGGCCATGGGCCTTGCTTCTAGTGCATGATTATTTTATGGTTTTCCTATGGGTATTTATAATGTATGATGTCAAGTGGGAGAATGTTAGGATTAAGGTGCCATCAACCTTGTAAATCCTATGTAATTAATTAATCCTAATATTGTTTTTAAAACACCCATGAGGGATGAAAGGTTTCACGAGCAACAATCTTGTTTCAGCCGTATGTTTATATCTGGTACACGATGCTCATTTATCCACGACGGGTGGTCACAGGGGGGTTTCCCCTACTAGGGGTCCATGGGGATCATCCCCCTAGTGGGGGGTGTGGGGGCCGTACGCCTCGCGTTGCCCTCGAAACCTCATTTTATTTATATTTTATCATTGTGAATCTAGACCATTCGTCATTAGGTCATAGGTCTGACAGTCGATATTTTGTAAGTTATCTTGCCCTAGAAGGCAACCCCTTTTATAAGGATATTTGTACTACATTTTTATCAGATTGGAGAGTAGCGGGCGTCACTAGATTGAAGACTGAAGGAGAGAAGAAGTGCATGGATTATAATCTCATATTTGAAGATAATACAATTTGGAGCCTCTTTTCTTGGTGGAGTTTTTTACTCGAAAGGGTTTTCTCCATGTTACATACTGTGTTATGTGTTTAGTTCTTAGTGCATGTTATTTTTGTGTAATAGGTTTTAGTTTCTCTTGCAATCTCCATTGATTCTACATTGTTTAGAGGATAATAAGGTTTGAATTAGATTTCTGTTGTGTAGTTTGCACCTTCATTTCTAACAATACCAACTGTTAGTATGCATAGGATAACTGAGAGGGGGGTGAATTGGTTGTACATTAAGACATTAAACCCTTAATGTTATTCCAATCTTTAAACCCTTGTTATGCATTAGCAGAATGCAAACATATGAAACATTAATGTAAACACATTTAAATACATAAGAACACTAGGTTTATGTGGAAAACCCAAGAAGGGAAAAACCACGGTGAGGATTAACTCACATATATATGAATAGAAATACCAAATATAGAAAGTCTCACTGCTAAGGGCTCACTACCTAGAAGAAAGGCTCATTGCCAGAAGGACTCACTATCCAGAAGAGAGAAGAATAGAAAATGATTGTTACAAAGAGATTCACTATCCCAAAGCAACAGGAGAAATCCACCACTGCAACTTTATGTCATCTGCAACCTTTGTCTCACTGCCTCCAACAACTTCAAGCAAAGGGAAATGTAGACACCTTCTACTGACCGCATCTGAGAGTTTCTTGGTGTTTTTTAATTCTCAATCCGATCTCACTAATAACCAATGATTTAGACATTTTTAATACTTAGTTATTATGGGGGGTTGGCCAACGAATAGGTGAAAGTTGAACTAACTTTCCCTCTACACTTCAGGCTCTACAAAACTTGGGAGGGTGATCCCTGATAGTATTTGAAATATCATGTGCCAATTATTACAAATACTGTGAATAATAGAAGTGTTCTATGCAGATTTGCTTGAGGATTATGAAAATAAGAAGATTTGGCTTAAATCATTCAAGCTTTTACATTCTCAAGACCATAGAACAAGATGAAACTTCATTTCGACAAACACTTACAACTGAATTTAAAGATTTAAAAGTATTTGGGTGCATGTTTAATCTTGGGGTTTGAAAACTAGACACAGAGGCAAGAGATCAATGCCTTAACCTAGGGTAACAGAGTCAATTAAATGCGGATGGAAATCAATAACAACATTCCATCTAAGCATCAAAGAGATTTATAACACTGCCTTACAATATTATACTCATCTCTATCAGAACTACATCTCATCTCTATCATTAAGTGCCTTGATCCCGTGGAAATAGGGTATGTAGGCAATCTGGGATACGAAGAAAGTACCCAGATTCAGGAACAAGCGATACCCCTCTTTTATCATTCTTCTAATCTTCATCAATCATCATCTTCATCCATCTCCTATTTCTTCTATCATCTATCTCCCCTATCATCAATAAACATCTAAAAGCCAATCTATCAAATTCATCCATTCAATCATTCAAATCAATTCCTTAATCCATTCTTCACATCAATCCATCTAAGCAATAAACTCAAATGCAAATCAATCCTTAATCCATACCAATCAAGTTAGTCAATCGTGTCAAATTATCCAATCACAATCAATGGTCTTGATCCTATCCTTGTTGTAAACCCAATCAATTAATCATCCATCCTTGTGTTGATCTAGGGATATACTGTTCCCCGCCATGACAACACTATCATTATCATCAATCAATCAATCAAACAACTAATCATTTGTTTACAGCTTGACAGGGGCAATACCTTGTTTGTTTTTGTATCATTTGTGCATGATTGCTTGCTTGCTTGTGTGTGTTATCTTTTTATCTATCATTTGTATCACATCTGTATCATTCTAGCTAATATTCATATCTTGTGTCACATCAACCTTTTGTGCATTAGGACTTTAATGCTCTAAGTTTTCTTCCTCATACATCCAGACAAGGTTGTATTACATTGGGGCACGAGACACATCATCACCGTGGTCCTTATACCCTGGTGCATAACATCTAGTGCTATATCAAACATCATGGTTGTTCACTTTCATTGCAGCATAATGCATCATCCTTTCTTCTATCCTTTCCCTAATCTTTTTCAACCAATCCATTTTATTTCGAGAGCCTACCCGTGTTTGTCCAACCTGCCTATCCTCTCGAGGGGGCATCCTCATCCTATCTTTCCATCATCATGCATTTTCTTCTATTCATACCATAGCTTTTTTGAAATGATGTTACTCGACACAAATTTCATCATCTCAAACATCATCTCAAAGAGGGGCAAGATGTAGACACCTAAAATTGTCCCATTTCATTCTTTATGCATTAAACTCATATTGCATTACAGTATCTAGACATCTTGTAGCATGCTCTACCCTAAGCACCCATATCATCACCTAATTAGTTAAATAAATCTTATTTATTTGACTAATTTCATTTATTCCCTTTCTATCCATAATCCTATCTTCTATAATTAAATAAATTTTATTTATTTAATTATTTATGTCCATTTATCCTCTCTAATTAAATAATTATTTTTTATTTTTTAATTAGTCATTTATCTATTTTTCTATAATTAAATAAATTTTTATTTATTTAATTATCTTTCCACATCATCTCTCATCATAAATCCAACATTGATTAAATAAATTAAATATTTATTTAATTAATTTGAAATCCTAAATTGCTTTCTTTCCAAAATTAAAACTCATGTGTATCTAATTAATTTATTTAATTAGATAATTTATCAATTGTCCTCCCATCTTTTTCGAAGATTTATTTCTTTTTTGAGGATTTAAAACTAAAAGCAAGTCTTTTTATTTTTTTGCTATCTTATCTTGATTTATTTCCTCTTTTATCAAAAAATCAAATCTTATCAATCTTCTTCCCTCCACATAAAAAATCAGCCCTTGTCTATAAATATGGCCTCTCATAAGCCATCTGAATGCACTGAGTTTGATATCCTTACTTTGCCAAAATATTCTTCCATCATCTATCTATTTTCTGCCAATCTTCTCCATCTATCTTCTTCTCATAAAATCTCCATCTCAACGTTATGCTGTGTATCTGAGCAATCAACATTGATCAATTCATTCATGCATCAATCTTTCAAGATATCTGAGGTATTTAGAGGGTTTGGACTAAGGTAATGCATTTATTTGTTTTATCTTTCATTTTTATCCAAATTTTTCAGTATACACTTATTAACAAATCATACTTGACTACCTAAATTCACTCACTTCAAATATAAATTTCCATTAAAGCATTTAACTCATTCTTTGAATACGAGCCTTAATTAGAAAGATACATCCATAAGATTTTCATGGAGATAAAATAAATAGTCCTTAACTTATTTATTCATAATTTTTGCAAACCATACATCAGGAGACAATTTGCTTCAGAGTTCTACTATTGTATTCAATCAAGATGCTAGTACTACTATCAAGTTCACAAAGACAAATAATACAGACTCAAAATCCTAGAACAAAACTAGACTTCTATTCCCTGTGTTTTCACTATAAAATTCTCCTAGAGATCAACCAACCACCTTTGTAAATGGCATTGAAATCCCTTTTATAATGCAAGGGAGCAACAAGCATCGAGCCATTTACATATGTCACTAATTCATTTGACAAGTGTTACATCAATTGGAATGCAAATATAACCATATTTAACTGGTAAGAGATGATTTTGTAACAAATTATCTCCTCCAATAGGCTGAGATAACTGGTTTCGTCCTTTATACTTCTTTACTTTTGGAACGGGAGCAAACAATGATACTAAAAGAAGGTAGTTTGCTAGATGCTCTTTTGGTTCCGCCACCTTTGATTTCCATATACTTGTCAATAAGACAAGAATCTTTTGCTTCGCCTCTCCATCACTGCATGCAAACATGGGAATCCCTTCCAGGACCGAATGAATAAGGAAACTAGAGTTCCCTTCATTTTCTCATGCTCTAGACACAAGAAGGTGACTCCTCAACTTTTGAGAGGAAGTCTTCAACCATTTCAACTCGTGAGACTTAAGGAAGCCATACACAGTGGGTGCTGGCAATGCCAAAATCCCATTCAAGGAGAAAAAAGTAGAAAATGTTTGTTTAAGTTGGATAAAGAACTAACCGTTCTTGTCAACTCAATTTTTTGCCCCCACTTCCACTTGTTCCATCTAAAAGGGCAACAATCCCTTAATTGTAGCTGAGCCTCTTTTAGAACCCATCGTGCAAAGGCAGGGGAAGAGGGAAAAACAGGTCCTTGTTTCTTCCAATCCCAATCTGGAAACTCACAGTAATAGGGAGTTAGTGGAGTCAATAGACTAGGAGTCAAATCCCTCACCTGGATGAAAGCACAGGGAAAGCAAGGTTTAACAAGAGCTTAATGCTTCCTTCTTTTCTCCTTGAATTTTTCCAGAACCACCTATACCTTAGAAGAAAACATCTCTAATTTCTTTACTCTGTAAGAACACAATACTAACCAGGAGAAAAGAGAGAAACCTCTAAAGGAAATGTGCGGTAAAGACAACATATTACATAGAACACTATCCATTTCATCTGCACAGATAGAAAGATAGACACAAATAACAACACAGATAGCTATTTATAGAGGAATTGCAAGGTTCCCACATTCTTGGTACTTTTATGATCAATTCGGTTCAACACATACTAGGGCATACTGGTCATAAATGGAAATCCTTTAATGATGTACCGATGTTGCCAAAAGTAGAAAATGGAGATGTACTTCATTACCACATTTATGTCACTTAACCCAAGGCACTTGCAAATGTCAACTCCACATGGTGGCTGCCAAACTTAGTTCCTCAATCTCAGGACTTTATTCATTTTGAAAAGCTAACCTCAGTAGATTCTATCATGACGTCTAACAGGACATCCCATCAAGTGTGCACATAAATCTCAAGGACTGATTCCGTACCCTGGCAATCTCTATTTGAACTCATTCCTTGTAAAAATGGTGGCGAGGAAATCCAAGTGTACTCTTGAAAGAGCCACCACTGCACAAGTTCATTGTTATGCTATTCTCTTTTGAAAATGTGCTATCAATAACAACACAGATCACCCAGATCAATGGTTTATATAAGTTCATTGGGATAAGAATCGCTGTCACTCATGAAGAAAATGCACGAATCAATAAGAAAGTACCACCTGGATTGCCACCTCAAATATATTGTTAAAAGTCCACAGATTCCACATGGCGGGCTTCCACACTTCAGCAAGTAGGAAAACAAACTGAAGATGAAAATCTGTGGGACGACAGAAAATGCCTATATGATCAGTGATAACTTTAAGAAATCCCCCTGAAAAAAGATATAAAATCCTGGAGAATCTTTCATCTTTTTGGAAAAAAATATGAATTTCTATTGGCAAATCTCTCCTATTTTCTGAAAAAAATAATTTTCTTGGCGAATTATTTTAAATCACTAGAAATTTGTAGAAAATCCTGGTGAATCTTGACGAAAAATATGCAAATGCATTGATTACCATGGTGAATCCTTCCTTTTAAAAAAAATTAAATTCCTATGGAAAAGTAAGTGCTGGAGGGTGGTAGTGATTGACTAGTTTAAGGTGTAGTGCTTGTGTCTATAATTCCTTAATATTTTAAATCGAACATTGAATATTTTAAATCGGTCCAAAATTATTTTTCACCACCCTCGATTTTATTTATAATCTAACGGTTTGGGTTCTATTTCATGGGCCAAAATGTACACGTGAAGCTCCAATTCCCATGGGGCTTGAAATTGCATTTAGGTCATTGATCTCAATGGAGATCAACGAGCTAAATGCAATTTCAGGGCCCATGGGCATTGGAGCTTTACGGGTACATTTTGGCCTGTAGAATTTAACCCTAGCCATTAGATTATAAATTGAGATCAATGGACCAAATATAATTTTGGGCTTGAAATAGGCATTGGAGCTCCATGGGTACATTTTAACCCATGGAATACAACCCCAGTCGTTAAATTATAAATAAAATCAATGGCGGTGATTAAAAATTGGTGATATGACCCTAAAATAACCAATAATTATATAATTTTATTGGCAAATTAATTTCATTTTCTACTATAACTTATAAAATTTAAGCGAATCTAATCTAATCACGTATCGGATATTGTGGTGAATCTTTGAGTTTAAAAGTTTAATAAAATAAATGTTTTGGTGATTAGGACTAAAATAAAATTTTGTAAAAATGTGGTGATTCACATTGCATTACATCTTGTACTATTAGCCAAATCTTGAATCCCCAATTCCAAATATTAGCCACTAAAAAAATACTGCATATGATGCCGCATGGCATAGAATGAACCTTCATTTAAAATACCCCTTTGTATTACAAGAAATGCACCAGAGATACAATCCACCTTAGTTACTAGTGGGCCCCACAATTAAACACGGTAGAATAGTGCGTCCAACTGACACATGGCATGTTTCACCATCTTCATACGCTGCAGAAATAAAACATACCTTTTTCTAATAGAAGACTGGCTAGGACATGTGGAGCGAGGGTGCAACACGGGGAGAGTCTTGCTTTAGTTTTCGTTAGGAGCTACACTGGGCCAACATGTGGAGTGATCCGCTACTAGCCGCAAGATGCAAAGCAAAAAGACACATGCCTTTAAAACTACATTCAATCTACTAGGTAAGAAGGGCCATGACTTCATTAAAGGGCTCGATAAAAGCTTAGGCATATGAGAAAAAATTAAGCATAGGCAATAAGCGGTGATCCAAAAGGAGGGGGTTGGTAAAAGGATGACACTCCTAGACATCAAGTTGCAACTTAAAGGATCTGCATGGGCAACATGTAGTCAACTCAGAATTAGAGGAAAAGGTATTTCGACGCTTTGCATAAGACTCTATGGTTTAGGGTTTTATACCTTAGGGACATGATTTTTCAATATTTTGAATGCTAAACCCTAATCAATGCCCTACATATTTTGATGCTTGGAACAAGGCCAAAGGCAAGAACCAGGAAAATTTATTAGAGTCCTATCAGAGTCATAGTCATTTAAGCTCGCACACAGCTCACTACCCTTGATTAACATTCACATCATATTCTCTACTTTTCTCCACTCAACTTCATCTTGCATTTATACCATCCACAACCTAAAACAATCTCAATTAGGTCAGCCTTAATGAAATGTGTGCACCTCAAATGTGCAACACCAAGATAGGTCGGTACCAAACACTTTTTCAATAGAAATAAGTGAAAGTGGACCATGCCAAGGGTTAACTAGGACTCAAATATGTATCACCAAGCTGCTCATCACATCCACAATCCATGAAGTACCTCTACAAATAGTGCTAGTTGGTTAGGTCGGCCAAACCTGAACTAACACAACAAGCGATCACCTCCATGCCTCTCCAAGTCCAAAAACATCATACGGACCACAAAGAAATACTCCACACCATCCACACATATTTCCAAAATGTTTAGCATCATCAGAATCTTCTACAATACAACCATAACCACCCGAAACAAAGAATGTCTTCATTCTGCACATCAGGATACACTTTTACTAATCTCCAATACAATAACTGAGTTTACGGAGCAATCAAACACTAGAAACTTCAGGGGAAGGTAGATACAAACAACTTAAGCATGTTCCTAGATCCACAAAACAAGAAATCTTAATGCAGAGAAATGCAGAGCAATCTCATTTCTCCTAAATAGTCTTGTACATAGGAAAACACTCTGTCAAACACATCTTCAACTACCGCATGATCCAGAACCTGAAAATCTAGATATTGATGGTGACAGGTTGTCATTGATGTCAAAAGTATGTTCAGTTGATGATGTAAAGCTACCATAGCTGTTGCAGGACATCAAGAGGAGATAGTTGTTTATTGTTTTGTCAGTTCACAGAGATGTGGAGTTGGTTTGGTATAGTGTAATGCTCAAGACAAGGTTGTTAAGTTGTGCTTTTGTCATCTTCATAAGTTGATATGTCTAATGCATAAGATCAAGTGTTTTGATATGTTTGGTGCTACTTCAAGTTCACAGATATATTTTATGTCAAATACAAGACTCATGGTTATGATAGTCTTGTTTGATCTGCTTGATTGCTTCATTCGTTGATGCTCACATATTATGGATAGGTGATATCAAAGGTTGAGAGGATCTTGATTGGATCTCAATTGAACAATGTTGAGGATAATCTTGTGCTTCAAATGTTGATTATACAAGAATTCAATGACTCATATTACAGAGAAGATACAATGTCTAAAATGCATCATAGTGAGGAATCATGTTTTCTATTTCGTATTAGAATGTGTATGAATCATGCTCATCATCAGGGGTTGTTTCATTTATTGGTGTTGCTATAAGAATCAGGTCCTCATAGTGTGTGGTTGGTGTTGGATTGAGTTGACTGCAGGTTGTCATCATCTTCAAGAATCTTCATCAGGAGGATAGATGTTGTGCATTGCATATGATAGTGGTATGAAGGGTTGATCATGACAAATGGCAGAGTATTTCAGAGATGTTATGTTGTTTTGATGATTCACATATATTTATGTGATCAAAGGTTTTGAATGGAGTTTAAAAATACTAAATCCTAACATGGCTACCTCTTTACTCTCTCTTATCCCAAACAAATAGCATTTTTTTATAAAAGGAGGTTGATCTATATTTGCAAGTAAAAGTCACTTGAGTGACTTTCTAAAAGGATTAAATGTTGTGAAGAAACCAGCCTCTTCTCTTCCATTTACCAAGTGGTTTCTTATCAATTAAATTGCAGCCAAAAATAAAAAATAAAAAAGCCTTAAAAGAATCTTTTTTATGCAAATTTAGAATGTCATAGAAAAAGCTAATAAGTCACATATGACTTAAAACTCGTTCCTTCTTATGTGCTACGAGTTTTCTTTAAGTGGCAGCCCGATATCATTAGTCCCTTTGTTTATATTAGAAACTTTATTGTTTCTAAATCCTATTTCTATAATAAACTTCAACTAAAGCCTTTTTACATGGAGTTTTTTAAGGAAAAAAGGCTAAAATGCAGATTTGTTTCCATTTTATGTGACAACGAAGACCAAGGACTTGTGAAGATAGAAAATGATTTTTGTTTTTTGATTTTCACAAATTGAAAATTGTTTTTTGAAGAAGATTTATTGTTTATGCAAGGGAAGATGAACAGAGCAGTTTGGATTTATGAGAAGCTTAAAAGTTTTTTTTTTGCAGGTGGATTTATATGAACAAAGTTTGAAGGAACAAATTTTTTATTTTGTGAGCAGAGAATTTTTATGTGAAAAAGGCATTTGATGAAGATATCAGTTTTTTTTTAAAGATAATATTTACAGAGGAGAGAATATGAAAAGATTTATTTGAAGAAATTGAAGAAATGAAGAAGAGATTTTATTTTCTCCTACAAATGGATTTTATTGAAGACAATTTTGTTTGGTTTGAAATGTCATGAAGGCAAAAATAATATTTTGAAGATCATTGAATATATGAAAGGTTTTATGCTCAAAGAATTTGAAAAGAAAATTTGAAGAGATCATTTTTCTCAGATTGAAAGAATTTGATGCAGAGATGGAAGATGAAGTTGCTCAGATATTTTATTTACAGGGCATTGACAGTGAAGACCAAGAGTTTGATATGAAGGATTTGAAAAGTTTTTTTTCAGATCTCAAGTTTTTGAAGAGACAAAGGATATTATCTTATCAATGCAATATAAAAGTTTTTTTTTTTTTACAAAATGGAAATTTAATATTATTGCTTAAAGTCTTTGCAGGTATTTTGAAAAGGGTCAGAGGAATATGAAGAGATTTTGGAACAAATTTTTTTTGTGAAGATATAATTTTTGATGCAGGGATATAAGTGCTCAGATTGAAAAGGTCGTATAAGAGAATGTGAATGGTCATCTATTATGAAAGGGGCTTAGAGGTGCTTTGATGAGTGAATTGAATTACAGAGCAACAAACTATTATGAAGACAACTTTTTGAAAATTCTTTTAAAAAGAAAACACAGCCGAATGTGTGTATGAGCTAATTTGCAGTGAAATATGTTTTCCTGATTAGGTGAATTAGATAATTCAAGGATAGAATATTAGAGGTCTTGAAAGATAGAAATGAAATATACAGATGATGAGAGATTGAATATGATGTTGTGCAGATTAATGATGAACTGACAGTATCAAATATAGATACATAGATTGACAAGATTATCAGAAAGACAATATGCAATTGCAATGCAAATCAGGTTGTATGTAATTGAACAGAGATATACAAATTCAGAAAAGAATGTTATGAAATGGTGCAAATCAGATTGTGTTGCAATCATTTATTGCACACCTTATTTTATGTTTTGATGATGGGGATTGGTTTGCCAGTGAGGCCTTGTTTTAGCCAATGAGGCTTGTAGGTCAGTGAGACCTATTTGTTTACCAGTGAGGTATATTAGTGTTGGAAGTGGGTGCTTCTGTTTGGTATTGGAGTTGGTGCTCTTAGATACAATTTGTATTGCCAGTGAGGCATGTTTTTTAGTTAAGCCAGTGAAGCAATTCTGGAGTGGTTTTTCTACCCTTGGAGGGTTTTCCACTCGTGCAATTCTTGTGTCTTGATCTTCTCTCTGTGGATATATGTTTTACTCATGAGTTTTTGTTTTTCATTCTCAGTTATGTGCACATGTATGTGAGAAATCAATGATAGCTCTCTCTCCTTGTACTCTACAAGTTAAAGTTTGTAAAAAGATTAGAAATTTCACACAACACTGATTCACCCCCCCTCTCAGTGTTGTCCTTGACTCCTACAGATATAACACCTTTGAACACCTTTGATCAACACTTCCAAACCGTACAAGCATATCTTGAACTATGAAGAAATGCGGAGCACAAAACTGAACATACCTTTGTCACACTGCACACCTTTTTATTGAAATTTTCTCAAAAGCACTTGGAAACCAAGTGAACCATCTGTTGGAGGTTGACATCAATGACAACACCAACAAGTTTCCAATAGAATAACTCACCCAAGCGCTAGCATCCCTAAGATGTGCTTATGTATTTAGGACATGCCAATGTCCAAAATAGGCGCTGGGGTCCGAAAGAGGCGCAAGTGTCTAGGCACTAAAGTTGAAACACTTAGCAAAACTTCATAATTTTGTGAATTCTTTGTTTGATTTGATGATGTAGTATTGATGTTGTTTTTGATGTGGTTATAGAACCCCCTGATGATGCGAGAGCATGCTGGCAAATGCATATACACATTACTGCGTAGCTGTGTGAGCACGTTGATAGTCGCAGAGGCTAATCATCTTCAAGACATCAGGATTTGGTGGGTTTATAATATGCCCATGATGAAATTTTATGATAGCATGCTGATGGCACTCATGGAGCAATGGGACACTGACACCTCTACCTTTCTCCTACTGACAAGAGAGATGATAGTGACCTTGGAGGATGTGTATCAGATCCTTCGGCTGCCAGTACAAGGTCACACTATGATGATCATTGAGCATAGGCTAGTTGCATATGTCCAAGAGGGACATACTTACTGCCTAGGTTGGATCATGCCTACGAATGTCTTAGGGCATATCCCTATTAGTTGGCTAGAGTAGGGAATGGTGGTGACACCATTGATCCGTCTCATTATGATCGCTACCATCACCCTGTGTATTACATCGGATGGGTGAGGCACTCACTTTCATGGTGGCCTTGTCCATACTATTGGAGAGATGGAGGAGCACATGAGTGTTTGCATGGGGATAGAGCATGCTCGACCACTTGTACCATGATCTACGGTGCTATGTGCACTATGAGACATAGAGCTTGATGAACTACACGCTTCTTCAGGTGTGGGCATTTGAGCACATTACGTGCACATAGCCTGTGGGATTCTTGATAGATATTATCTGATCAACAACATGGGCACACACCTATGCCTTGAGGAGGCCATAGCAATTTGGTGACTTTCTACATTAGAGAGTCACCTTTGATAGGTTACAGAGCAGAGACATTATATGGAGGCCCTATAGGGGCTTGAGATTTTGGATAGGGTAGCAGCGACATCTAGCATGGATGTAGAGGGATTGACTATTTGTTAGTCACCTTGATCATATTATAATTCCCTTCTACTATGATTGGGTCACAAGGTAGTTTGGGTAGGTGCAGGGTGTACCTTGAGTAGTGATGACATATGTGCGCTCACATCGCAACTTAGTGAGGCCTGGTGATGAGCCACGACCAACTATAGCAGATGTTACTTTGAGTGACTCTGATGATGAGATCTATGATACAACACCTATATCTATAGTTGATGACATGAGGCAACCCTAGCATACATAGCATAGTGGGCTACATCTCGGGTGGGTCCCATTTTTCCTCTAGACCACCCAGTAGGAGATCTGAGACCATGGGATGAGCAAGGTCTACATGAGGATACTTCTAGAGGTGAGGAGCCATAAGAGGAGGAGGAGGAGAGAGATGATGAGGAGAGAGAGGAGGAGAAGTCAACATCAATAGCAGGGAGGCACAGACGTAGGGAGGAGGGCAATGGTACTACAGAGGAGAGACCTAGGACCCGATCTCAAGTGTCACGACCACTTTCAATTGCGAGTGGCATACCTAGCCCATCTGAGAGAGGGGAGTCAAGCGGTGTAGGCACTATAGTGACCCCACCTATCCCAATAATGATGATAATAGTCCTACTGATTCTGACTAGTAGGATGGAGACCCTAGTGAGACTTTTATTTATGTTTTGTGATTTGAGTAGAACATTAGATGCTCGTATTTCTTTGATTTGATACATGATATGTGATGATATGTCTAACATAATTTCTGTTTAATTTTTATAGTTGGCACACAGGCTTGTCTTGACTTCATAGGTCAAGTCTCAGCGGAGATGGTACCCAATGTACAACTTGGACAACTGATGCGGGCTAGTTAAAGGCCACATTTGATTGTTGGGTGACATGTGGATATCTTTGATCTTGTTATGCGGCTTTGAGTTGCTTATGAGGAGGGTCTAGTGTAGCTGGGGTAGGTCACATTTGAGAGAAACCATGCTATATCAAGAGCAGATGGCATTGAGTAGGCGCGTGATGCTCTGTAGAGACAACTAGATCTCGCTGTAGTGGACTCGCAGGGAGCTCAGCCGGTGCCAACACCTTCTCATGATCAGTTTCGAGTGCAAACATTGATGATGGAGAACAAAAGGCCGCGAGATGAGGTGTATCAACTACAACATCATAAGGTGGACCTCAGGGTGGAGGCAGTGGAGCTAAGAGGAACCGTCAGGGGCCTATAGACACAAAGTGGGTTTAGGATTCACTCACGATCTGGGGCCTCACAACGAGAGCCATCTGTTACTCAACCACCACCAGGACCTGAGGGATCTAGTAGTCATGGCCCCGAGGCTTGACCGAGATATTGTACTCTATACCTTTTACACACACTACATTTTGACATAGTGGTGATTTTGTATATCATGTATCAAAACTTTTGATGTATATATGAGATTTTTTTGAGATTTTGATTGGTATTACTATTTTATGTGTGATTTAATTAAATGTTTTTGTGATTTAATTTAAACAACTAAATGCTACAAAGATCTAATTAAATGATGTGATTATAAATGTATGTGTTTAATTAAATGCAATTGTGATTTAAGTAAATGACCCAATATGATTGTTTAATAAATATATCAATGATCTAATTACGACATGTGATGATGAGATAGGAATGTTTAGCAAAATAAATGTTGTGATCTATTGAAACAACTTGGTTAAATTGTTTGATTAAATACTACAACACTCTATTGATATATGGAAATGTTTAATTAAATACGATTGTGATCTAATTAAACAATGTGATGATATTGTTAAATTAAATATGACAATGATCTAATTAAACATGGTACAATAATTTTGTGGATATCACATGACATTAACAATTACAAATGAAAGGCTACAAGGTTATTCAATTAAATGCTATACAAGATTTAACTAAACAATGGAGGAAAGATTAATTAATTGCATCCACAACTAACTATATCAACATGGTAAGAAAAGAGAAAACAATTTTCACTAATCAAGGAAAACTACTTGACAATTCAAGACATTAGATATGTGTCGAGAATGAAGCAACAAAGTATAAATATAGAAAAAGAAAAGTATTAAATACCAAACCATCTAACACAATGTGCTTTAAAAGAGCATTAACATACTATATAGAAAATAAATAATTAAATTGAAGGGAAAATACATGGAATTAAAAGTAAACTAAGCATAGTGTAACACCCCGCCAAGGAATGCAGAGGATAACACAACTAAGCTTACAAAAAGGACAAATAATTTAAAAAAAAAAATGAAAGAAATCTCAACAATCATATATTTATTCATAATATTTGAATTAAGCTTTATCCTTTAGGGTTCCATGACTGCATTACTAACAACTAATAACAAGATCTAACCGACATTATGAATAACTAACAACTATAGTTCATTCTAAATTTGATTGCATCAACTGAATAAACACATACATTTCCATATTATATCATCAAATAAGTAATCATGAAGATCATGTATAAAGGATTACAAGTACATATACAATTTCCTTTACAAGAGAGTACAACATTACATTGTTTACAATATCGCTATCCAGATTACATTGGAGTACATACATCAAGATAACAATACATGATTCAACTAATATACAAAACTAGAATTTGTCTCCTCAGCTAGACCAAGATCAGTAATCTAATATAAGAGGTTCATCCTTCTCACATACGAACAACAACATGGGAAACCAATGGAGATAAAAGCACAATCACCTGACCATGTGGAACCCTAAGGTCCACCCCCTGTGCTAGGAGATAACATAAGGTCCCACAACATAAAACAGTCAGAAAGATAGAAGACTAACATGTGCAAGGACTACACATGGCTCCAATACAACACGGGTCAATATGAACAACACAAGTAACTCAAACATTACTTCTAGAGGCAATCACACAATAAAAAGGGAAAACACACTTAGGAAATGCTAGGCTACAGTAGGGAAGAGTGTCATTGCATGGTCCTAACATGGGTTATCCTAGCAGTCTCTTACCAGATGTTGACCTCCATCCATGGGTTATCCTAGCCATCCAGAAACTGGCCCCCATCTATGGTTATCCTGCAGTCTCTCACTAGACACCGGCCCCATAGGGTGACACATGCGGAACCAACATTCCTTTTGTGAGGACAAGGAAGTTGATCTTGCCAACCACGGCCTTCTCATCCCATCCTTAGCCTGAACGAGCACTATAGGCATGGATGAAGCATCCAATTATCTTATTTAGTGTGGAAACTACCCAACCCTCTAAATTTATTATTAAGTTATCACTGGATTAAAAACTTCCAATGGGTTATCCTGGCAGCCACTTTGGGCACCGACCCCACATTGAAAGCCACTCCCCTATCTGCATCTAGAAGACCCTATCCATGAAGCAAGACAATTATCATCACAATGACAAGTAACACATACAATGCAAGGCATTTACCTTCTTGCATACAAAACATAATCATAGGGACCAATTCTTATATCCTTGTCCCAAAACATAAACCAAACATGAACTATCACATTCTCATTATGATGCATTTACAACACAAAATACGCATCATTTCACCTCACATAGAGCAAGGCATTATCCATCTTGCATAGTCAACATAATCACATGAATAGGTACACTGGGCAAGGCATAAACCATCTTGCACATATATCATACCAACATGAATAGAAGACAATATTTCAAGAATGCATTTCATTCAACTCACATGATGCACACAGAGCCAACCCCCACACAATCACACCCTCCTAAGCCTCTGGAATCAACTTCCCCAAATGACACAAATACTTGACACCACTTAAACACAATGGTCTCACATCACATGCACATCATCACCTAATAGACCAAACTAAGTTCCTTCATCAATAATTCAATTACAACACCAAAATTGCAACATATGACATAATGCACTAATTATGGGTCTTGAAGAATGTAACATTAATTCAATCATGATCAATCATTTAACAATTATAAAGTGAATCTTCCTCAACAATATAGAACTATCATATTCCAACCACTAGTAGTAGTTACTTAAATGATCATATGATATAAGTGTCCACGAGTAACAATATTTTAACTAATAATTCTAAAGACTTAATTTAATTTAATTTTATTAAAATGATTGCGAACAAACTGCAAATAACTCTAAGGCATACAAATTAAACACAACAATTATTTACACTATTTACACTGATGTAGATTTTATTAATAATCTAGACAATTTTGTAAATACTATTAAATATAACTGTATATGCAAGACTAAAAGCCTATAATATTAGAATGCTATAAATATCTTACACTAGTTAGAATCACAAGATACAAAACCTGAAGCTACAATGAAAGAATCTTGTTCTAAGGTTAGCTTGAGAGGAAAGGAATATAGAACAACAAAACATTGCTATAGATCTAACATCTTCATCAAATCTACCACACTTTTAACCACATGCATATGATAGGATCATAACACATTTAAATGATGGTTCAAACCAAGTAGAAGTATCATGGCTAAAGCAACTCAAGAGTGAACATTAATAGGGCACAAGTAAAAGAACATTTTTTTTCTAGGTTTTATCAAATTTTGTTCAACACACGAAACTAGTGAGAGGTAGACAATCACAAAATATTCATATCTCCAAAATGACAAACTGGGTAAGGCTTATTTTTGGATATGATTTAGATAACCAGGTCATGCACTATATATGAAAAATTTAGAGGAACCCAATTTGCAAAAATAAAGTTATGGTTAACGCAACAGATTGTAAAAATAGAGATGAAATGGGTGAGAGATAGACAATCACAAAATACTCATATCTCCAAAATAACAAACTGGGTAAGACTGATTTTTGGATATGATTTGGATAACTAGGTTGTGCACCATATATAATAAAATTAGAGGAACCTAGTTTGTAAAAATAAAGTTATGGCTATCGCAACAGATTGAAAAAAATAAAGATGAAATGAGTGAGAGATAGACAGTCACTTCAATCGACGATTCCCAGAAATGCAATGATACAGACATACACAATTAGATCTGATAACAAGGATTCTAACCTCTCAAGCAAATTACAATTGACAGGAAAAATCATAAATCAAATATTTGCTTCAACAGAAAACTGAGATAGAAATTAGAACCAAAGGAACCTGATTTCGCTTGCTTGCTTGGGCTGAAGATTCGATGCCAGGTTTAATTGCTACAGCCACAAACCAGTCTCTCCCATCTCCTCTCGCCCCCAAAAGTTCCCTCTGCTGAAGATTATTATGAGAGAGAAATCCCCCCAATATCTTCTAGAAGATTCCTCCCATTAAAGGCAATAAATTTTGCCTAAATCTCTTTTTATAATTTGCTTTTTTTTATCATTTACAACCAGACCAGACAATATATATATATATATATATTTATCTTATTTATTTCCTTTACAACTAGAGAAGAATTATTTTTATTCTTATTTATTTAGTATTTACTATAAATGAGTTTTATGACAACTCATAAATATTATCTATTTTTATTGCTACTTAACACAACATTTAATTATATTAATTTATTTATTTATGTTTAGCTAGCATTTACATTTATTATTATTTTTTAATTATTTATTTCCATAAACTCAAATTCTCATAAAGGCATTTATATATTTAACAAAAATGCTTTCATAACTAATAATATTATTTTAATGCAACAATTAACCAAAGCAACAATCAAACAATGCCAAATTAAATAACCCAAATGCCAAACAATACTTGACACTATGCATGATCGAAAAGCATGAACACAATGACAACAACTGACTATCATGCCCATATAGATAACACTGATTGGGTGGAAAATTGGATACTCATCCTTTTCAAGGATGATGGCTAACTAGGGGACCATATGTTATCTCCGCTCAACAGTTTCCATTGGGTTTAAGGCATGCTCAGACCTATCAATTCAGGTGGAGTCGATGCCTGGTACCTACAACCTGTAGCACACAACATGGTCTATGCACAAGTATAATAAATATCAAATGGTCACGAAGTGAAAGAGAATCGCAATGTGGCCGAATGCTCACGAATGAGTGGTATGACATTGTCTCTTTTCACACCACACAATAATTAGATCATCCTATAATACAAAATTAGTAGCATAAAAATCAATTCTAACTTATGACAATCATAGTAAGATCAACATCATAATCACCTGAATGTAAAACAATGTCAGAGCATATGGATTATCAGTGTCGCAACAAGGATTATCAATAAAACATGCTAACTGTCATATGAAACCACACATGAGGATAATCAGGAATGTCACCAATATGAATGTAGCATCTACCAACATCATATAATGTACAACATCAACTATTATGTTATCGTCAATAAGACCATTGAGGGAAATCCATAGTGAAGGAATTTCTAACTCCAAAGGCATGATTGCATAAACACCATACACAAGGTTGTATGGGGTGGTACCCATAACTGTACGAATACTCATGCGATAGGCCCATAATGCATATGAGAGTTCATAATGCCAATCTTTACCATGTTTTTTGATAGTTTTCTGAAGAATTTGTTCTATAGTCTTATTGATGCAAGAGCATCCACGTCCACAAGCAATCAACATCAACCAAAAAATATTTTAGGTTTTCAATTTCAGTTTCTGTTCAGTTTTATTTTCTTCTCTGTTGGTTTAGGGCAGTTTGCTTCAGGAAGATTTTCAGTCTCAATTTGGGCAAGTGAAGAGCATCATCATGTAGAAGAGCCAATTGGGTATCTCCAGTTCCAATTTGGTGAAATTTGGCTAAGTTATAGCCAATTAGAGAATTTCCCAGTTCACAAATTCTTAAGTTTGCCGATGACTCAATTCGTTGACGACTCAATTCGTTGATGCGACATTTATCCGATTTGACAGTTCAGCGATAGTTCACAAGGGAAAGTTCACACTAAAATTTGACTAAGGGGAGCTTTTGGTCGGTAAAGTTCCTAGTTCATGAACTATTTAGTTCGCTGATAGTTTAGTTTGTCGGTGGGCAATTTCTCTGACTAAGTTTAAAGGCTAGCTCACAACTCTACAAGTTTATTGAAAAGAAGCCTTCAGTTATTAAAGTTTGAAGCTTAATAACTTCATCAACAAAATCTCAGGTTTGCAAACCCTTAGGTTCACCGATACGACATTTCACCGATAAAAGGCTTTATAGAGTGGAGTTCATAGTTTATTGAATTCACCAATAGGCAATAAAGTAGAATTTAAAATATTCTAAGTTTGTGAGTCCTGATTCCAAAGTTTGTGGAGAGATGAAATCACCAATAGATGAAAAAGAGTTAAGTCTTCAGCTAGTTCATGGTTTTTGAAAATTGCCGATAAGTTGCTAAAAGGTTCAGGAAAGGTAACTTTTGCTGATAAAAGGGAGTTGATGGTTTAAAGCTTATTATCGGTAAACATTTTAGTTTGCGAAATAATAAATTTACTGATAGCAAGTGGAGGCAAACTTTTAAGTTCATGAAGAGCTTCATTTTCTGATAACCCCATTCTATTGGTGTGTCAGGGAATATTTAAGTTCATAGAGGACTCCAAAGTTTGTGGAAGTTCCATATTGCTGATAAAGACTTCCTTAGTTCCTGGAAGAGATATTTTGCTGATAGCTGTTATAGGGAGATTTAAAGTTTGAAAAGGCTCCACGTTGCTGATATATGGGACTTTATTAAGGGGTGTTTATTGTATTCATCAAACAATATTATCATTGATCTGTTTAGAATATGAAACATCAAAGACTGTTTCAACTTCCACTTAGGAAGAATAAATGGTGATTTCCATTCTTGTTTGGGGCAGATTCCTTAGGAGGGAAATTCCTCGAGGGGAAGGAACATAGGAGAGATTGTTGTGGATTAAGGGTTCTGCTCAGCACAGAAGGGTGTGGTTATTCCTTGCGGAATAGAGGTGGAATGATCATAGATTTGAGGTGATCTCTGTATTCATTGGGAGGTGATTTGGTGTTGTAAGCACATAATCGATTGGGTATTGCATTGTAAAGCCTAAGACAGAGGCCTAGAAGGCCAATAAGTTTGTAATTGTTGGTGTTGTGAATTTTAATAAAATAGTTTCAGATTTCTTTATGAGTTTATGTCTATGTTGTGTTGTTGAGTTGCGTGATTGGGTTCCCTGATAACCTTCCCTGGTCATGACTGCACCACTTATTGGAAGCTTCTGCTTGGCCATTCTACTGTGGATAATATGGTGTATAGAAGTGATGTTTGATATGAAATCTCTCTAAGAACTTCACTTCTTTGTTCTTACATGAGGAGCCATTACCAAAAACCAAAGTGGAAGGAAGCTTGAATCGAGAAATGATGTTATCAAGAAGGAAGTGACATATTACTTTAGCAGTTGTGAATAAAAGTGGAACAACTTTGACCCATTTCATAAAGTAATCTGTAGTTGTAATGATGAAATTGTGACCTTGAGATGGAGGAGAAATCCTTCTGGAATAAGATCTAAACCCTATACAAAAAATGGCCAAGGGGATACTTGGGCATAAAGTTCTTGGATAGGAGCTTGGATCAAATTGTTATACTATTGGCATTGAGGGAACTTTTTGACAAAAACAAAGGAATATTATTCCATGCTTTGCCAATAGTAACCCATGTGAAGAAATTTTTAAACCAAAGATCTTTCGCTGAAATGCCCCCAGCAAGTGCCTGAATGGGCCTTTTCGAGGGCACTGGAAATCTCTACTTTATTTAAACAATAGAGGAGGAGGCTGTTGTAACCTTGAATGTAGCAAACATTAGAAAGGATGATATACCTCACAACGAGATTATGAATATGAGATTGTGTATTTTTTGATGAAGCATTTGAGAAGGTACTATCACACAAATAGTTGAATATATGGGAGTACCATTCTTCCAAATTTATGTTGTAACAAAAGGAAACATTTGAAGAGCTGTCAGCTATAACTGGTGAAGAAAGAGTGTGAATAATGAATTGATAATCTATAGGAGAATCTTCAAGGGGTATAAAGGAGGAAACACTTGCCATTGCATCCACATGTCGATTGTCGTTTATTGGAATTGTATCAATAGTGAAAGAAGAGAAATGATTCAACAATGATAAAGTCAAGTCACAATACTGATATAACTTATCATGCTTCACTTGATAAGATTTAGTGACTTGCTTTATGATCAACTGTGAATCACCAATATGTGAAGAACATGGATATTGAGTGACAACGCAACATGCAAGCCTGCAATAAGGGCTTCATACTTAGCGATGTTGTTTATACAAAGAAAATTTAGATAGAAGGATAGGTGAATCAACTTACTAGACGAGGGTATTAGTATAACACCAGTGCTGGAGATGGTTCTGTTGGTGTGAACAAGGTTATTACCTATCCAGTTTAACCCTTGTTGTGTGAATAATTCATATTATTTAACTATTTATTAGTTAAATAATATTCACACACATGTTCACATGTTAAGTTGACTTAGGAAGCATTCTAGTTGTTTCTAGATGTTTCTAGTTTATCTAGTTATTGATAGTTGACATCTTACCCTATAGTTGTCACATGTCAAAGGATTAAGACACTTGTCACATGACTACAACATCTTGTGTTTCACCTTGGTCTTTATAACCAAGGCCTCTTTGTACATTATTGTATCCAGTATTGTTGTATCATGGAAATATAACATTCTTTTTGCTTGTCTCTCTTGTGTAGAAGGTTATTTGGTTTAGCAGGTTTGATCCCAGTGGTTGATTGCTCCAACAGGTTCGACACTTAGATCCGTTAAAGAATAAATCCCATGACTGATCAATATCCAAAGAAATGATTCTATCATTAGGGAAGGATTATTGATGTGGAATTGAGAAAAGAGAAGGAGCATCAACTAAGTGGTTGGCTAACACCTGACTTTTTATTTCCTTTTAGGAGACAAACTTAAGGTCAAACTTTGTTAACAACATAACCCATTTATCTAGGCACCTTGAGAGATCTATTTTTGATAACATATGCTTTAGAGGATCAAATTTAATGATGACATTCATTTCAACATGGAGAAGATAGTGTCTCAGCTTATGTGTTGCAAATATGAGAACAAGACATTATTTCTCTATTGAAGAATATCAAATCTCATAACCAACAAAGTTTGGCTGATATAATATACAACATGTTCTTTGCCATCATTATCATGTTGAGGAGTGTGAGAAGATGTAAAATTATTGAGAAGAAAAGGTTGTCTGAAAATAGTTGGTGTTAACATAGAAGGATTAGCCAAATAGTCCTTGAAATCTTCAAAGGCTTTCTGACAATCCTCATTCTAGTTAAAATGAACATTCTTTTTAAGAAGATGAGTGAAAGGGAGAGTCTGAACCGCCAATTGTGAAATGAACCGGTGGATAGCTTGAAGCTTTCCCTATAAATTGTGAATATGAGAGATGTTTCTTGGAGGTGGCATATTCACAATAACATCAATCTTCTTCATATCTACCTCAATACCACTATGCAAGACAATAAACCCCCAAAAATTACCACTATCGACACTGAAGACACATTTACGGGGGTTCAAGTGCATATTGTATAGGTGAATACGTTTGAAAATACATTAAAGGATTTTGACGTGATCTTGGCGTGAAATTGATTTGTCCAAAATGTCATCAACATAGTCTTCCAATATGTTGTGAATAAAATCGTGAAAGATGAGGGTCATAGCCCGTTGTTAAGTCGCACCAGTGTTCTTTAAACCCAAAGGCATGACCACCCAATAGAAATTACCCCAAGGTGATGTGAAAATAGTTTTGTACTGATCTTGGGGATTTATGATGATCTAGTTTTTTAGTGAACATATTTTCACTATTTATTCTATGTATGACTCACCCAAGTTATAATGAAAACTCCACTAACAATTGGACAATTTAATGAATTGCCCTTTGAATTGTTTCAGAAGGTACAACTTCCTTCTATTAGAATCTGAGAAATATATTACAAGCCATAATCAAATTGAAAAAGTTAGGAACAATAAACTATAAATACAAATGAAATGAAACAACATAATAGTGATATTGAGAGATTTGATGTAAATGCTTGAATGACGTAATAGCATCAAGAGAGATCTATAGCTCCAACATATGAAAATACAAGCAACATAGCATGTTTATATAAACTTAAGGAGAGGGAGGAGGTGGAAAGTCCAACCAATAAGGCATGACCACAAGTGGTGCATGTAACTACCATGGAAGATGATGAAACCTCAACATCCACTCACCTAAGTAAACATGCTTTATGAACCTAAGCAAGATTAATAAAAGATGTAGGATAAACCTTATAATAAGGAATAAAAAACCTACACTAACAACCCCCATTAAGCACAACTTAGGTGGGTGAAAAAGATGGGTCCAAACAAATCAAACCTGATGAGCTACCCATGTACAAAGAATTCCCCCCCAAAGAGAAAAAGCCCCCCCAAGACAAAGGAAAAGAAGTCCCCCACAAATGGAGAAAGAACACCCCCCTAAAGAGAGAGAAAAGAGGACTAAGAAGCCCCCCTTAAGTGGACACCTGTTGCACCCCCAACAAAGCTTGCAAATGAAGGAAATTTCTATTAGTGAAGGGTTTGGTGAAGACGTCTGCGTTCTACTCTGATGTCAGACAATACTAGAGATCAATGATCTACTCATGAATCAACTCCTAAATATAGTGCATGTGGATCTCAATGTGTTTGGTCCACTGATGATGGATTGAATTGTGAGAGATTTGTATCGCACTCTGGTTGTCACAAAGGATGATTGTTGGCTTCTGGAATGGAATACCAAGCTCAGTGAGAATGTGCTGAAGCCAAATAGCCTTAGTAGCAGTATTAACTAATCCTCGATACTCAACCTCTATAGACAAAAGAGCAATAGCAGACTGCTTCTTGCTTGACCAAGAAACCAAACTGAAACTAAGATATAAGCAATATCTTGAGGTAGAATTATGATTCTGAGAATTTCCCACCTAATTTGAATTTGTATAACCCACCAAGTCAATATCCACACCCATTGCATAGTGAATCCCATAACTATGAGTGCCTTGTACATAATGAAGAATCTGCTTAGCTGCCTTTCAATGTAGCTTATGTGTCTCCTACATGAACTTGGAGACTAGGCCCATTGCATATGATAGATCAAGCCTCGTGTGAGTCAAGTATATGAGATTCCCAACCAGTTGGTGATACAAGGTAGAATCTACCAATGATGAATAACAATGAGCCTCAAGTTTGACTCCTGACAGAAATGGAGCCGGTGCAGGCTTACAGTCAACTATACAAAATCTGGAGAGCATATCAAGTGCATACTTGGGATGAGAAAAAAAGATACCAGCCAAAGATTGTGCAATCTCAATGCCCAAGAAGTAGTAAAGAAGACCCAAGTCAGACATCAGAAACTGGTCATGAAGGATAGTTTTCACTGCCTTGATGGTGGATGAAGAACTCCCTGTAATCAACAAGTCATCAACATAGAGAACAATGAATGTGAGAGTATCATCCTATTGCAGAATATACACATTCAGATCAGAATGGCATCGAGTGAACCCAATTGATAGAAGGAAGGAGTCTATCTTGGCATACCAAGCCCGAGGGGCCTGTTTGAGGCCATAGAGAGACTTCCAAAGTCAGAAAACAAGTGAAGGATCCTAGATGAACCCTTGTGGATGCTCCATGTATATCTCCTCCTGAAGGTTACCATGAAGAAAAGCACTCTTCACATCCATCTGATGAACTTCCCAATGATGAGTTGCAGCAATGGAAAGGACAAGTCAGATTGAATTCATCTTGGCAACCGATGCAGAAGTCTTAGAGTAGTCAATCCTAGGAACCTAGGAGAATCCTTTTGCGATCAAGTGAGCCTTGTGCTTATCGACTGATCCATCTGCAGTAAATTTTGTCCAATAGATCCACTTGCATCAAACAAGTCTTCTTCCCTTAGGAAGTGGGACTAAATCCCAAGTGTGGTTCCTCTCCAAGGAACTAAACTCTTCCTACATAGCAAAATCCCACTCGAGGACACCAAAAGCTTTCCCTAAAGGACTGTGGATCACAAGCTGAAGAAAAGAAGAGATGAGGAGCCTACTCGAACTCTAACCATTTTCTTCTTGCTTTTGAAGGATCACCAACCTAATCATCTACTGACTCCAAAGTCTAATGAGCCCAAAGAGGCCCAATAGCTAGAGAACCTAGAGGAGAATCATTAGCCTTTGAATGATGAATCAAAGAGGAGGAAGAAACATCCTTAGTACCATCTTCACCATTTGAAGTAGAGGAAGAAGACTCCTCATGTGGATTAGGAGGATTAAGATCATCAAAAGAACTATCATCATGCCATCGTGTCTCCAAACTGATAGTGGATGGAGAAGTGATGGAAGAAGAGATTGAAACATCCTCCTCAAAATAAGTAATCCTCTCAATAAACAACTCATGTGTAGTGGGATCAAGAAGTTTGTAGCCTTTGGCACCATCTAGATACCCAAAAAATATGCAAGGATTGATTTGTAGATCCAAAGCCTTGCATTTCTCTACTGGAGTGTGGGCCCATGTAGGAGATGCAAACACTAAAAAAATGCTTCACTATGGGATTTCGACTGGTCCAAGGGTGAAAAGGAGTGATTCCCAATGATCCCCTTCATAGCTCAATGAGGAAGCTAATTCTAGATATAACATGCACAATTGATGGCCTCTGTCCAATACTGAGGTGCCATCGACCTGTAATGAATCATACAAGTAGCCATCTCTTCCAAGGACCTTTTTTTGCTCTGTGACACCATTCTACTATGGGCTGTATGGAACCGTGTGATGAAGATCAATGCCCTCTGAGGCACAAAACTACTCAAACTTCTGATTGACATACTCCCGCCATTGTCTCTATGCACAATTTTAATTACCTTTTGTTGGTTGTTTTTAATTCTCAACCTAATCTCAAAAGGGCAATCTAAAGAATAGCTATTTCTAATATTGGATTTGCCTTGAGGGATTGGCCAACGAACAGGAAATGGGGTTTTAATCCTTTTACATTGCACTTCAAGATCTATAGAACCTATGAGGGTGATCCTAACAGTATTTGATCTTGGATTTCTTACTATTTCTCTCAAAATACTATTCTCAAACAGATATGTTCTCTCTTAGACGCTTAAAGAATTAATGATATAGTAGAACAATGGGCTAGATTCTCAAGCTTTAACATAATTCTTTGTAGAAGAACATTTGGATAAACTATTTCCTATATCTTATGACTGAAATGGAAATTCATTTGATATTCAATAGTAATGATTAGGGAGCTTTATCAAATAATACTTCAAAAGGATCAGTGCCTAATTCTAAGGTTATAGAGTCAAAAACAGATATAAAATGAAGACCTATGATAATCAGTATTTTCTTAGCTCACTGTGAACAATACAATAATGCATTACACTATTATATCTATTTTGATGTCCCTAGAGGTTTAACTGAAATGTTTGCAAGATCTAAAGGACTAAAGAATTTCTTTGGTTATAAGTCTTGGCAAAAGTGTCATGTTGCCATGTTACAACATACTGTAACTGGTGGAACTGAAGGAAAACTTAATTTATTTAATGATGCTGAAATAAGCAAGTTCAGAAGCCAAGCTATAGCCAACCTTGACAATCCCTAGTATATGCATCTATCTTATGTTCGCATCGGTATAACAGGTCAGTATAGGCAAGGTCTGCCTATTATAATTTTCGTGATGCTCAAAGATGCAAGATTCTATTAGTTATCCCATGCATTGTTAGGATGTGCTTGCAATTCCATGACTGATGGATCACTTTATATTGACTGCTTGTCAGATTTCATAGTCAGTTTAAAGGATCAGAATCTGAGTGATGTTCTGACCTATCAGTTTAGGATAATGAACCTGTATATGAAAGAATAGTCGATTGATCATTCCTTAGTCTTCCTTGTCCATTATCGGCTCTATAATAGAGTAATGCCTCTCATGATGAACCCAAGATGAGCCCAAGGACTTGAAGGTCTTTCAACTGTGTGGAAATATACCAGTGAGCACACCCAACTGACAGCACCCAAAATTGTTAAACATAAGGACATCCAACTTCCTAAAGAATGGGCACTAGATCTTTGGGATAAAGATATTCAACCTCCACCACCGAAACCTCCTCAGGTTCATGGAGTCACTCTTGAAGAAATAGATGATCAGGCGGTGATCAGGTTCTCCTCGGGTTGAACTCCCTCCATGAGTCGTATACCCTCCATAAGGTCTAAATGGACTTTCAATTATAACAACCTTGGTCCATCTGTGAATCTGAAT
The DNA here is from genome assembly GCA_027924645.1 of Cunninghamia lanceolata. Classification (NCBI taxonomy): domain Eukaryota; kingdom Viridiplantae; phylum Streptophyta; class Pinopsida; order Cupressales; family Cupressaceae; genus Cunninghamia; species Cunninghamia lanceolata. Next base: position 14,346,898 of record BSBN01000822.1, on the reverse strand, counting down.
CCAAGACCCTCTGTTTCCAGATCTTAGAGTGTCAGATTGCAACCCTCTAAGGGTTTTGAAAATTTGTTTAAGTTACCTATTGCTGATAGATCCTCTAGTTCTTTAGGATCTAGTTCCACTCAAGTCCTATCTTGTCCTCATAACCAATATTCTGAGTTGGACAATGGACTTTTGAAATGTGAAAAATGCTCTTTTGTTTTTCATACACCAGTTGGTAATCTCAGAATGATTTCCAATAGGTCTGCATCTATCCCTGAATAGGAAATCAAAGAAACTACTGAAAAAACTACAAATACACCATCTGGAACTTGTACAATACCTGGTACAATCCCTCCTTTTAAGGATTTCATGATACATGATACATTAGGACACTATCAGGTAGATTTATGGCCATTACATGTCACCCCTATAGGTGAATTCCAAGGATCTAGCCAGAGTAAGTTGCTGAACTGGACAAATCTTTGTCTTAGAAAAAATATCCTTCTTCTCCATGATCGCAAAACCGGGGAAGAAATTCAAGCTCTCAGAACTGAAAAATAACTACTTGGTGTTCAAGAGAATCTTCATACTGTCATAGCCTCTCTTGAAAATCTTGAAAAGGATGTCCACATGCAACTTCAGGATGAAATCCATGAACTCAAACAGTCCTATGAGCAGTTCAAGTCACATGCCAAAGCGTGGTGGGTCACTCACAAAAAAGCATCTGAATAGTACAGAGAAATGATGCAAATAGTTAGAACTAAGAATAAGTTAGATTATGATGTTATAAGTTCTCAGTTGTCTAATTGTAGAATTCAGATAAAACACACTGAAGATAAAGTGGATATTGTTCAGCAGGAGATTCATCGTGTATCTAAAAATCATATGTTATTGAAAGATACTATAACTCAAGAGTCAACTGATATTCAAACAATTATTTTGACTCTTAAACAGTCTTAGTCTCAACAAGTAAAAACATTAAATTTTCCTTCAAATGCTAAAGGTTACTTATAGGCACAATATGGGTGTCCCAAACTCTCTACTGTAGTCAAGCAGCCTGTAATTGAAAAAGTCTATGATCCCTCCACTGGTAGTTATAGAGAAACCACTGATAAAGAAAGAGCCTCAAAAAAGTTTCAAATGGCTCGTGGTCAAGGTCATAATCCAAATAGATCTAGTCTAGTAGATCCCTTCAAAAACATCCAGTCCTATAAGGCAGATACTCCACCACTTGTCAACTTTGACAGTTTTGAAGATGTGGCCAATATGAGAGGTATTGATGCCATGCAGGCATGGATCACCAACTATATGTCCACTAATGCTAGAGTTGAAGAAGCCCATGTCATTAAGCAAGCTCTTAATTCCATGGCTGGAGTTGCACATAGTGTATGGGATAGACTTGAAGACACCTTTAGAGATAACCTGATAGCAAGAGGTATAGATCAGGTTTGTGCACAACTCACATGATTGTTTGTTGGGAGAACAAATACAAGGGAGAAACTTGCCTATAATAAGTTCATCAGGGGCAAGTGTAAAGATTTGAAATATTTTAAAGAATACTGCAATGAGCAGTATAAGAATTTCTATCAGTCTAGCCGTGAGCAAACCATGAGTTTATGTTCACAACTTTTCTTAAAAGTTTTGGTAATACTATAGGAGAATTCTATCATAAAAGAGTTCTCAAAAATTTGGTAATTGATGGAATTGAGATGAAGGAACTCACCTTCCCTCAATTGGTTCAATTCCTGACTGAGATAAATGAAGAGATTTGTCAGGAATCTCAGAATAAGAAAGCAATGAAAAAGGTGAAGCCTTTGTTGTCCTCATCAACTTGTTACCAAATCATGCCCTCTAATTAGTTTTCTAAAAAGGATAAATATTCTTCTAAGTGTTATTCTTGTGAAAAATCTGACAAATCCTCTTATAAAAAGAAGAAGAAATACAACAAGTATTCTAAAAAGAAAGGATACTTCAGGAAAAAGGATAAGAAAAGTTCAGGTTCAAAAAAGTGGGAACCCACATGCTATATTTGTAAGGGCAAGCATTATGCCAACAAATGCCCTGAAAGAAACAAGAAAAAGAACAAAGGTAAGGTTCGAGCTACAAGAGCCGTAGGCCTTGATGATAACGATGAATTTGAATTCATCAATGAATACCCCTCAGATTCTGAAGACATCATTCTTTCAAAATTAGAAGAAGATTCTGCAGAAGAAGAAAAGTATGAGTCTTCTCATGAGCATACACTAGCTCAACAAAAAGCTTCATCTGAATCCTCAGATGATTCTGAAAATTCATTTTTTTGTAGAATGCTAAGGCGAGATACTAGAGCTGAATTGGATAAGACGATTGAAGAAATTATCCAAGTTGAAGCTCGCCTTCAACAAATGGATTTTGGTCAAGAAACCTGGAAAAAGCTGTTGAGCAAACTGGAACAGCTTAATGCAAAGAAAATGTTTCTTCTAAAGGAGAACGAAAAGCCTTCCAATTCTTTTGACAGAAGAACACCTGTCCGCCACTATGATCAACCTGTAGTTTCCTCTCTGCCCTCACCAATAGCACAAAGAACTTCGGAGGAAGCACCTGCTGTAGGCAGTATGGCCAGAAGACTCTGGCGATGACAGAGAAAGATCTTTTTGCAAAAGGTCATTGAGAAAGCTCGAGTAGAAATAGCTGAAATTGATGATGAAGAAAATGTTCAGCTAATTGATGAAATGGAACACTCTCAAGAGCTTGATAAATATGTTAATAAGTTTAATTCTTCTAGTTCTTTTCAACTTCTTTAGATAGTTACTTCTAGAGAAGAACAACTTTATTGTGAAGAAAAGCCATATAGTCCATTTCAAGGCGAAGCTGTTGCTGAGCCTTTATTGGCTCTTCTGGGAAAAATAACACCTTACGTTCTAGGATCTCATCTAGATCCTTCTTTCACTCCAGATCCTCTACTAGAAGATGAAATCTAGCACTACCACCAATCAGAAGAAGGAAGTAGTAGCCACCATCAAGTAAAGACCTACCAAAGGAATAGGAAGACAACCACCTGTCCTGTGTAATCTTCACCATTTATTTTCTAGGAATAAAAATGTATCCTCTTGCATTTTTATGGGATACCGGAGCAAATGTCAACCTAGCAAGGTATAACTGTTTCCCTGTTGATGCCTGGATCGAAGGTTCTACTAATTTAATCTTTGGTAATGGTAAACATGAATCCAAGTTGATTTGTAAAGTACCTATTCAGTTAAGTAATGGATTCATTGATGAACTAACATTTGTCCACTATGAAGTGGATGATTATGATGGTGTAATTGGAAGCAGAGCAATGCAGCATTGGGAACTGATCACAATCGATTCCACCTTTATCACTTTCTAGGAACATTTCCAAGTTCCTAGACTTCATCAAGATTTGGCATTCATGACAAAGAAAGAAATGCCAAAGAAAAAGGAGATAACTACTATCTGGATTGCTAGGCAGGTAGCAGCAGCTGAAGAACCACTGCAAGCATTAAAAGCTAAGTTCACAGCTACTGTTCTTACAAAGGATCTTAAAAATCATAAGCGAGATTTGATCTGTAGTTTGCCGCTTAAATGAGATCCTTCAGGTAATGGAATTCATCATAAAGCTAAGGCTAACTATTTCTTTATGGGCCGCATAGAAACAAAAATGTGCTGCAAAGAAATAAATGAATAGTATGCCTTAGATTTGATTAAAAATTTAGATTCCCTTGTCTCTTGCCATGCCATGTATGTACCCAAATATGCTGAAGATGGTTCAGAGTTACCCGAAAAAAGATTGGTTGTGAATTATAAGCCATTAAATGAATGTTTTCTTGATAACCAATATCCTTTTCCCAACAAGGATCATATTTGGCAAACTATACAAGGCAGCCATATCTATTCTAAGTTTGATCTGACTAAAGGGTTTTGGCAGATTGGTCTTAAGACAGAAGATTTTTATAAGACAGCCTTTTCAGTACCACAAGGGCTCTATGAGTGGAAGGTTCTTCCATTCGGCATCAAGACTGCTCCTTCCATTTTTCAACAAAAAATGGATATTATTTTTCACCCTTATGCTAAGTTTATTTTGCCATACATTGATGACATTCTTGTCTTTAGTCAGGTTATGCAACAACATCTTCACCATCTACAACAGTTTCTTACCGTCTGTCAACAACATGGGTTAGCAGTCAATCCCTCCAAGTGCCACTTTACACAGGAACAGATTGTTTTTATCGGCATCAAGCTTCTTCTGGGGGGGAGAATGGAGGCCCAAACACATATTCTCAGCCACATGCAAAATCTTCAGGTAACCAATGTTAAGGAACTTCAGAGATTTTTGGGTCTAGTCAATTATATTGTTGGTTTTTACCATAAACTGGTTGAAGATAGGCTTGAGCTTAATGCCTTACTATGAAAGAATCCACCTCCATGGACCAAAGAACATAGGGCTATTATTGCTAGAATCAAATCTAAATGTGCTAATCTCCCACCTTTGAGATTACCAGGTGATGGTCCAAAAATCATTGAGACAGATGCCAGTGAAGGCACATGGGTAGGAATTCTGAAGGAGAAGACACTGCAAGGGCGTGAAGAAATTGTCAGATATATTTCTGGTAGCTTTAAGAACAATGAATTAAATTATCACAGCGCCCATAAGGAAATTCTTGCTGTTATAAATACTCTTAAAGCTTTTCAAACGTTCATAGGTGATAAACGATTTTTGATCCGTAGTGATTTACAGAATTTGAAGGGTTTCTTTAAAAAAGAATCCAAAGATAAAGTGATTAGAGGCAGATTACTCAGATGGCCACAATTTCTGAACACTTTTGAATTTGATATTGTTCATCTTCCTGGTGCCAAAAATTTGTTTACAGATTTTCTATCACGTGAAGGACATACTGCACCTAAGGTCGAACAAGATTTGTTTGCCACAATGCCAAAGGTTGACACAGGAAAAGTTTGTGTCATTAGAGTTCAAGAATAGAGATGGTATGAACCAAGTTGCCCCGAATGGAGCACAAATCCATTCGCCCGTAGAGATTGTCATAATTTTTAGATGGCCAATGATTTCTTGTTTGATAGGTTCAAGATGATAACTGCAAAAATGCACCTTACTCAAGAAGGTCTCTGGACAGAACGTCCATTCTTTGAATTCTCTGCAGAAGCTGAACCTATTGATCCAGAGGTAGGACATGTTCTCCAAAATTGGTGTGGGGATTTTGTTCTTCTAGTTAAATTTGTAAATCCATCTATCCAACGTCCTGAGCGGTGGCTTAATGAAGAAAAGGGCAAAGATCTAATTAGAGATTTACTTCAAGGACCTTATCCTCCAGCAACTACGTTGAATTCGCCAGAACCAGTTCCTATACAGGTTGCATCTTCAAACTCACATTTGACTCTGCCGAAGAAAACCCTATCAGTCGTCGCATGTGTCAATCCTATGGACCTCAAGGACACGAATCTCTATATGAATACTAGAATATTCCCAGTTGATTACGCATGCTCCATCGAGACCAAACTCCCATCTGGATTCATACCAAGACCTATCACATGTATATCACAAAATGCCGTGCAAGAGAACAAGGAATCTATGGTCCTTTCAAGCTAAAGATAATGAGCACCATTTGGAGAGAACTTGATCCAAGTGAACCACAATCACCTAATTCCTGGCTTGACCGACCAAGAGCTGCCGACTGCACTCCTCATGCTTCTTATATGACTTGTGCTAACTGTGAATATGACCCAAATGATGACCCTCGAATAGTAGGATATGGCAGTTTGGGTCCAGGCTCTAGTTAGTGGATGGGCTTGTCATCCACTGAAGGAATCTGTCCCTTTGTGTCAACAGACAGACGTGGTCCTCACCATGGTAAAAGGGGAAAAACATACGTGCCATACAGTATGCACGGGTTATCCTTCCCGTGATCAAAAAGATGCTTTGTAAAAGTAGATTGTTTAGAGGTCTTGTCTTGTTCCTCTTTATTCCTATTTACGGGTTATTGGGATCCACCAAAGGAATCTTATCCTCAACTGGATAACCCCTCAGATAAGGAGTTGCTACGTGTCAACTTCATATGGTCGAACTTGAAACCTGGACTTATGAGGAAAGGTAAAAGATCTGCCTTGTCTCCCTATAAAAGGCTAGCAAGGCTGCCTTAATTCTCATTCGAGTCTTGAGTGAGTGAGTCTCTCCAAGCAAGTCCTAGAAGTCTATTAGGAGTTTGAGTCTAATTTTCTTAGAAAGTGTTTTAGACCAGAGAAGTATGCTCTTTCTGCCTATGCAGAAATTAGAAACTCAGAAGTCTGAATAGCTTATAGCTTACAGTCAATAGTTTGTTTACATCGAGCATTGTTGTATGAGAATAATGTAATCTTGATAACATATTATGAAAATGAGAATTCTGCACTTTGTTATGTGTTATTCCATTTGCAGCTGTGTCAAAATGTGGCATCTGGACCAACTCTACTTAGGAATCCTTGTAAACATTTACAACCCTCAAATATTCCCTTAAAGCAATAATCTTACTACTTGAATAAATGCTATAAGATGAATACACATACACATGAAAGACTGTGATGATGAATAAACTGATCCTTAACCAAATTTTATTCATAATGTAGTAAAGCATACATGAGTAGGAGACTGTATAGTCTAAAACTTAATAATATACTTGTATTATGAACTAATACTAATGAACAAAAGATTCTACAAGTATATCAAACTTTGAACTGAAAATAACACCTAAACTAGGAAAACCTAACTCTATTTCTGTATACTGTGAGACAAAACTTCTCTAAAATCTTTGTTTGATCCTCCATACTTCAGACTTTGTCTAGAAAGTATGGACTAGAACCAACAACTTTAATAAGCCCCGAATTCCCTTTTATAAGATCAAGGGAGCAACAAGCTTTAGGATTAGATGATAGATGTCACATTTTCATTTGACAATCAGTTACAGTAGCAAGATAAATTTATCTGCTCTCAATCAAATAGGTGTGCCTTTTGTAACAACTTACTTTCACCAGCAGACATGAACAACTGATTTTGTCATGTATGCACATGACTTAGGTTGTGGAGGTAGGCCATGATGCTGGTGGGTGGTGGTTTGTTAGATGCCTTTGTAGCTCAGACACCCTTCACAACCATCTAATTGTTCAAATAACGAGCATCCTTTGCTCTGCCTCTCCAACCACATGTGAAAGAGTGAGAAATGTTGCAAGGGACAACGTTGAAAGGAAACCCCAGAAATTAGAGTCTTCCTCATTATGCCCAGTCTCAGGCATAGGCATGTCACTCCTCACTTCTGATTTGGAGGTTTCCAACTATCTCAATCAGACAAAAACTAGAAGTAGCCACACATAGATGAATTTGAATGTGCCATTATTCTAGCTAGGAAGGTAGTAGCTGATGCAGAGTAGCAATAGCCACAAACCTCTCCTCTATCTCCACTTGTTCCACCTAGGAGGACAACACTCCCATAGTTAGAGTTGTTGCTCTATTAGGACCATTAAACCTAGGGGAGGGGAAGAGAGAGAAATGATGCCTCTTTGCTTGAGATCCTAATATGGAAACTCACAGAAATAAGGAACTACTAGAGTTTAGAGACTAGGACCCAAAGCCCTCATCTAGATGAAAACAAGGAGAAAAGAAGGGATTATGCTGGTTTAATGGATACTGCTAAGCTTTCTACATTTTCCTTGCACTACATATTCCATAGAAAAATCTTCTAATTTCTTGATTCTGTGAGAATATATCATCAACCGTGAATGTAAAGAAGAGAATCCTATAGAACAGGGAAACGTGAAGAGCATACTAAACAGGTGAGTGTCTATATTGTCTAAATGGAAATAAAGTATATAAAATCATACTAGAGGCACCTATTTATAGAAAATTTACAGGAGCTCACACACTCTGATATGTCCTTGATCAATTAATTTTAGTCATTTCCATGGTATACTAGTTATAAATGGAAATCCTCTAATGATTAACCAATCCTGCCAGAAAAATGAAAAAAAGATAGCACTCTGCCATCACATTGATGTCACATAATTGAAAACATCAATTCCCGCAATGAAGCCACCAGATTAGTTTTCTTGGTTTCAGTATTTAATTCCACTTTAAGTCATTTTCCTATCAAAACTTTCCATAAAGAAAGTGAAAGATCCTTTCTAGCTTGAGCACAGATCCCCAAGAGTCGATTCTACATCATGCCAATCCTCCAGTATGTTTATCCCCTTGCAGTGACGACAATGAAGACTCAGTGCATGCTTGGGAAGCCATTTCAGCGCTGGTGTATCCTTTATTACATGTCACTACATCTTTTCCCTAATTTGAATGTGAGCCATCGATCAATTTGACAGATGATCCAAATCAATGGTACAAATGCAGTCAACAAGGAGAGAAAACCCCGTCACCTATGTAAAATAAGCTGGGACCAATGAGAGTATGCCACCTGGACCTCCACCTAAGCCACAAATTATGAGAAGAAAAGTTAAAAAGTGCCAGCAAAGTGGCCTTCCACACTTCCACAATGGTAGGATTTGGCGGGAGATGGAGATCCGCAGAATGGTAGGAACTATCAGGTTGTGCTGCGTGGCATGGAGCAAACCCCCTTAAAATAGCCCGTATACCATAAGAAAATCTCCACATAATATAACAACCTGATGTATACCATCTAATTGCTATGAAGGAGGACACGTGACACTCTCCTGCAATTCCCTTTCTACATTCATCCCATGGGCCCACTGTTGAGGATCAACAGAATGGCAGAAAACATAAGAACCCGCCACCTATCATTTAGGTACCCACCCTTTGAATCTCTTATGAGGCCCGATGGAAGAAACCTGCCATGTGGAGTCCTTCCACTATTTTGCAGTTCTTTTTATCTTTAATATTTTAATCTCCATGGAATAGCAAAAACGAATAAAAACATGCCATCTATCACCCAGTTAACAAATGCGATCTGACCCTTCGTATATTCTTAAAAACAACATTCATCTACTAGGGAAAAAGGGGGCCACAAAACTCATTAAGGGGTCAACTTTAAACCTTTAGGCACATTGATAAAATTTAAAATACGGGCAAAAGGCAGTGGCCGAAAGGCATGGGGCCAATAAACAACGAAGACTGATACATCAAATTCTTAACTTAAAGAGTTCCTTATGGGCTACAAGCGGTCAACTTCAAATTAGAACATAAAGCTATATCGACGCTTGTATAAAAGATCTAGGGTTCAGGGTTTTAGACCCTTAGGAAAATTTTTAGTGTTTTGAACATAAACCTTAGGCAAAAAGACTTTCAGCTAAAAGCACAAGACATGGCAAAAATGCAGGGACCTAAAAAATTTTATAGAGTTCCACTGGTGGCTCTAATTGGGGTTGTTTGTTCTACCAGAACAAAGTGAGATCATATAAAAACTCTGGAGAAGAAGACCACAGAACACATACAAGAACAAGCCAAAACACAACCTAATAACCGCATGGTAGCGTTAAGCTACCATAAAAAGAAAGAAGTAGGATCTGCCCCTATCAAATATCTTGTTTTCCAATGACTTCAACCCCACAAATCTGAAATTCTTACTAAAATCCATGTTATTGCCAATATGTAGATTTACATACCTCACAGAACTTTCAAGTTTATCATCTTCAGCATATCATGTATTTCTGTAATTAAATGATGACAAAAATGCATCTTCATTAAATATAGGGGTAACATATGGCTCCATCATATTAAACCAACTATAAAAGTCTACATGATTACCTTGTTGGTTACTCTCATGCTTATTAGATGAAAGTGAAAAATGAAAACACTCAAAATCAACTGAATGATTTATGCTAGTATTATTATTTTCATCTGTGGCACTTGTATCAAATGTAAAACATTCATACACAATGCCCCCTTGGATCTATTCAACACACTGTTTTGGTGTTGGGAGGTCACATCCTAGCTTTATGCTTGATAAATCATACTAATTAAAAGCATAGGACTGAAAAGTATTGACTAGATAATTATTTGAGTTTTATCTTTCATACAAAGACTGTTTACCCACAAGTATCTCTTGATCTGACACCGATCTATCCTTCTCCCATTCTGATAGCTGATTAATTTCATCATATGCTCCAATGTCTAATAATGGAAACTTAATTGTAGATACAACAAGATCCTTCTTCAAAAAGAAATTACCAACCTTGTAAGGTTGAGTAATTTCAGCACTATCCTTGTCTTTATCAAACTGAATGGGGCCATCTACAAATTCTTCATATCTTGCATCTTTAGGGTTCTCTGCAAAGATTGGATTATCTTTGCACCAATAAGGGTTACTATTCCTTACCTCTAGTAAATCCATAGGCTCATCATAAAGCGGATTATACCTTATAGTCATTTCTGCCATATATTCTTTTTCTTTATTGCTTTGATGGCTCATACCCTTAGCAAACTCAAAATTATCATAACCTTAAGAAAAGCACATGGATAAGTGACTATCATTTTCTATGTTATCGATAACAACTGACTCAACCTCATATTCATTTTCACAACAAGATGACCTATCAGAAAATGAAGTCCTACTGTCTGTTGGCAGGTATACCTCTTTACAAAAATTCACATCATTAGGAGACTCTCTATTTTCTTTCTAAGAATGAGAATCACTCTAATTATTTTTAAGACAACTAGATCTATCTAGTGCCGGAGCATGATCTGACCCTTCATTTATCATTAGCACATATTCCCCATATGTTTGAATGTTCTCTATTCCATGGGCTACTTTTCCTCTTTCTTAACTAAGGGGCTCAAAATAGGTAATGGTTTCATACAAGCTTTTTTTCCATTACATTTGGTATTCAAAATATCATAAGCAACATTCCCAACTCCATTACTTAAATGTTGAGCTTTGTCTTTTAGTCCATTTGTGGCAACCAAATCATTATTTTTTGAATGATCAAATGAAAATTCAACTGGATGATCTAGGTCTTTGCAATTCTGGCAGATGATAATATTATTGGATCCACATTACAACACAATTCATAGTTGTAAATTCATATTCTCTTACCCTCATATTCTTTAAATTATTTTCAATATCCATGGCCATAGAATATGCTTGTTTGATAGTAGTAGGATTCCTATCTCTTAAAAGATAGCTATCTTCTTCATTAAACACACCTAGATATATAACCAAACACATGGCATCATTTGGTCTAGTATTTTTAGGGATATCCCTTATCAATTTGGTAAATCTCAGATTAAAAGCTGGAACTGATTCATTTTCATCTTTTTTAGCATGAATAAGCTTATTAATCAATAGGCTAACATTAATCCTTTCTCCAAACTGTTCTATAAAATCCATTTTGAGGTCTTGCCATGAAGAAATGTAATGAGTGGGCAAATATATAAAGCAATCTTTGGCATCTTCTTTTAGGGACTGAACAAATAATTGCATGACCACATCTTCCGCATCTACTTCATAATCTCCCATTAAATCATAGAAATCTTGGAAATGCTTACTTGCTGATTTGGACTTATCATTACTGAACTTTGGTATTTGATCTTTGATTTTATGTGGGATGTGATTTGGAAAACCATAAATATTACTGAAATCAATAGCTTTATATCTCTCCATAACAAAGCTCCTTTTATAACATAGATGTGGCTGCATATTATGCATTGTTACACTTGAATCAGTATGTTTATGACACCACTTCCTTATGCCTATAGAAACCTTCTCTTGTCAACTTTGTAGTTTCTTATGGTAAATTTTAAATTTCTTTTACAAGATATAAAGGCTTTCCAATACATATCTACTAGCTTACTCTGCCCTAAATCTTGTACATGACCATTTTCACAAAAAAACATGCATACTTCACTTTCAAAAACACAGAGTGTAGTATGCAATGTTATCACTACCCTTTTTTTTCTTTTCCCTTGGTGCTTAACCTTTACTGAGTTAAGGGACAAGAATACTTTCCACAAACAATCCAAAAATTATCCGTCATAGAGACATGGACATGTAAAATACTTGGAAGTTTGTTACAACTACTGCAAATTCTCTTCCTGATTGGAAAACCAAGAGTAATAAAGTACTCTTTTCACTTTCATCAGGTTCTTCTTCATAGAGTTGCCACCTCCTTTCACAGAGGATTGAACTTCAAATAGCACAAAGTTCTTTAAAGCTTGTTTTTATTCTGGGTCTTTTCCAATAGCAGAGTCACACAGATTTTCTCCTACACAACCGGTTCTCCCTTTTGATCAACTGGTACAACAGTAAGCAGAGTCATGACCCTCTAAAGGGAATGATAATACTTTGTTCATATGCTAACTCTAACACCCATGACAGACCACTGGGACTAATTTTAGAACTTTATAGACAAAGTCCCCAGTAAATTCACCAATCTGTTGGTTGTTTTTAATTCCCAACCTGATCTCAAAAGGGTAATCTAAAGAATAGCCAGTTCTAATATTGGATTTGCCTTGAGGGATTGGCTAACGAATAGGAAATGGGGTTTCAATCCTTTTCCTCCGCACTTCAGGCTCTGCAAAACCTAGGAGGGTGATCCTAATAGTATTTGACCTTGGATTTCTTACTATTTCTCTCAAAATACTATTCTCAAATAGATATGTTCTCTCTTAGACACATAAAGAATTATTGATATAGTAGAACAATGGGCTAGATTCTCAAGCTTTAACATAATTCTTTATAGAAGAACATTTGGATAAATTAATGTCCACATCTTATGACTGAAATGGAAATTCATTTGATATTCAATAGGAATGATTAGGGAGCTACATCAAGTAATATTTCAAAAGGATCAGTGCCTAATTTTGAGGTTATAGAGTAAAAAATAGATATAAAATGAAGACCTATGATAATCAGTATTTTCTCAGCTCATTATGAATAATACAATAATGCATTACACTATTATACTTAATGAATCTCTAGACCAACTCTACTTAGGAATCCTTGTAAACATTTACAATACTTAATATTCCCTTAAAGCAATCATTTTACTACTTGAGTAAATGCTATAAGATGAATATACATACATAGGAAAGGCTATGATGTTGAATAGATTGATCCTTAACCAAATTTTATTCATAAATACAGTAAAGCATACATGAGTAGGAGACAATATAGTCTGAAACTTAATAATATACTTGTATTATAAACTGATATTGACGAACAAAAGATTCTGCAAGTATAGGAAACTTTGAGCTCAAAATAACACCTAAACTAGGAAAAACTAACTCTATTTCTGTATACTGTGAGATAAAACTTCTCTGAGATCTTTGTTTGATCCTCCATACTTCAGACTCTATCTAGAAAGTATGGACTAGAACCAACAACTTTAACAAGCCCTGAATTCCATTTTATAAGATCAAGGGAGCCACAAGCTTTAGGCTTAGATGACAAATGTCACATTTTCATTTGACAATTAGTTACAGTAGTGGGATAAATTTATCTACCCTCAATCAAATAGGTGTGCCTTTTGTAACAACTTACTTTCACAACAGACAGGAACAAGTGATTTTGTTGTGTATGCAATTCACTCAGGTCGTGGAGGTAGGCCATGATGCTAGTGGGTGGCAGTTTGTTAGATGCCTTTGTAGCTTAGACACTTCACAGCCATCTAATTGTTCAAATAAAGAGCATCCTATGCTCTGCCTTTCCAACCACACTCACAAGAGTGAGAAACATTACAAGGGACAATATCAAAAGGAAACCCTAGAAACTAGAGTCCCCCTCATTATGCCTAGTCCTAGGCATAGGCATGTGACTCCTCACTTCTAATTTAGAGGTTTCCAACTATCTCAATCAGATAGAAACAAGAGGAAGCCACACATAGCTGAATCTGATTGTGCCATTATTCCATGTACGAAGGTAGTAGCAACAACCATAAACCTCTCCTCTGTCTCCACTTGTTCCACCCGGGAGGACAACACTCCCATAGTTAGAGTTGTTGCTCTGTTAGGACCATTAAACGTGGTGGAGGGGAAGAGAAAGAAATGATGCCTCTCTTCCTAAGATCCTAATCTGGAAATTCACAGAAATACAGAACTACTGGAGTTTAGAGACTAGGACTCAAAGCCCTCATCCAGATGAAAACAAGGAGAGAAGAAGGGATTATGCTAGTTCAATGGATGCTACTAAGCTTCCTACATTTTCCTTGCACTACCTGATCCATAGAAAAATCTTCTAATTTCTTGATTTTGTGAGAACAGATCATCAACCATGAATATAAAGAAGAGAATCCTATAGAACAGGGTGACAAGAAGAGCATACTAAATAGGTGAGTGTCCATATTGTCTGCACGGAAATAAAGTATATAAAATCATACTGGAGGCACCTATTTATAGCAAATTTACAAGAGCTCACACACTCTAATATGTCCTTGATAAATTAATTTTAGTCATTTCCATGGTATACTGGTTATAAATGGAAATCCTCTAATGATTAACCAATCCTGCCAGAAAAAGGAAAAATGATAGCACTTTGCCAACACATTGATGTCACAACTGAAAACATCAATTCCCACAATGAAGCCACCATATTAGTTTTTTTGGTTTCAGTATTTAATTCCACTTTAAGCCATTTTCCTATCAAAACTTGCCATAAAGCAAGTGAAAGATCCTTTCCAGCCTGAGCACAAATCCCCAAGAGTCAATTCTACATCATGCTAATCCTCCAGTATGTTTATCCCCTTGCAATGATGGCGATGAAGACTCAGTGCATGCTTGGGAAGCCATTTTAGCACTGGTATATCCTTTATTATGTACCGCCACATCATTTGCCTAATTTGAATGTGAGTCATCAATCAATTTGATAGATGATCCAAATCAACGGTGAAAATGCAATCAACAAGGAGAGAAAACCCCGTCACCTATGTAAAATGAGCTAGGACCAATGAGAGTATGCCCCCTGGATTTCCACCTAAGCAACAACTTCCAAGAGAAAAGTAAAAAAATGCCAGCAAAGTGGCCTTTCGCGCTTTTACAATTGTAGGATTTGGCGGAAGATGGAGATCTGCGGAATGGTGAAAATTGTCAGATTGTGCTGTGTGGGACGGAGTGGACCCCCTGAAAACAACCTGTATACCATAAGAAAATCTCCACATAATATAACAACCTAGTGTTTACCATTTAATTGCTATGGAGAAGGACATGTGGCACTCTCCTGTAATTCTACATTCATCCCGTGGGCCCATTGCTGAGGATCAGTGGAATGGCAGAAAACATAAGAACTTGCCACCTATCATTCAGGGACCCACCCTTTGAATCTCTTATGAGGCCTAGTGAAAGAAACCCGCCACATGGCGTCCTTCCGCTATTCCGCAGTTCTTTTTATCTTCAATATTTTAATCTCCGTAGAACAATGGAAACCAATAAAAACATGCCATCTGTCACCTAGTTAACAAATGGGACTCGACCTTTTGTATACTCTTAAAAACAACATTCATCTACTAGGGAAAAAGGGGGCCATGAAACTCATTAAGGGGTCGACTTTAAACCTTTAGGCACATTGATAAAATTTAAAATATGGGAAAAAGGCGGTGGCCAAAAGGCATGGGGCTGGTAAACAACGAAGACTGATACATCAAATTCTTAACTTAAAGAGTTCCTTATAGGCTACAAGTGGTCAACTTCAAATTAGAACATAAAGCTATATTGATGCTTGTAAAAAAGCTCTAGGGTTCAGGGTTTTAGACCCTTAGGAAAAGTTTCAGTGTTTTGAACATAAACCTTAGGCAAAAAGACTTTTAGCTAAAGGCATAAGACATGGCAAAAATGCAGGGACCTAGAAAATTTTACAGAGTTCCACCACCTTAACAAAATCTTTGAAGTCTTGAAAAGTCTCAAAGACCTTAGACTTTTGTTTGAGAAAATATACCCATGTATATCTGGAAAGATCATCAATAAATGTCAAGATTTATCTAGCCTTACTTAAAGAAGGATGAGGCAATGGACCCATGAGGTCACTATATACTAACTCCAAGAGTTTTATATCTCTCCATGATTTGCCTTTATCAAAATTTTCTTCAGGATGCTTACCAAGAAAACATCCTTGGCAAAGTCCATCATAAAACTGAATAGAAGGCATCCCTGTAACCATGTCTTATTGATTGAGCTACTACAAGTAATGATAGTTCAAGTGGACAAAATGCTGATGCCACAAATAGATCACCTCATTTAAGTGATTAAGAAAAGTAAGTGAAGGAGAATCAGGAACAAAGTGAGAAAAGTGATACAATCTAGATTGATGATCATCCTTCCCCACAACAATAGTAGATCCGTTGTGCATCTCACTGATAACCACTATGTCTAGAGTGAACTCAACCCACTTTATAGAGCCAATGTGAGTGATTTGATAAACATATAAGATATTAGTTGATAATGAGGGTACCCAAAGAACATCATGGAATGTACCATCCCTCACATCAACGGACCCTCTCCCACACACCTCAATAAAAGTTTCATCACCCAACAAAATAGAAGGCATAGAACACGACTCCAAAGAAACAAGATTATCCTTAGATGAATCCATGTGGTATGAAGCACTTGAGTTAATGATCCAGGAATTAGGCTGTGAAGAAAAAATAATTAGGGCCTTGCTCTTTCCTTTCCCCTTACTTTTGTTTGTGTCCTTCGAAGATTTCTAAGATGAACATTGTTTGACATAATCGGGCACCTTGATGTTATTATTTTTTAGAAGATGAGTTAGGTGATCAATTTGCTTCTTAAGACACTTATGCTCATCATGACCAAGTTTCTTACAATAGGAACACTTAGTTTTCTCCTTCTTGGGCTTATCCCCTTTTGAAGAAGATGCATCATTAACTACTTTTGGAGAAGCTTGTTTCTGTTCTTGCTTCTTTTCTCCTTGGTTCTTTTGTTTCTTTTCTTGCTTACCAAACACTTTCTCATCTTTAGTGCCCTGATTTGCAGCCAAGGCATGGGATTTAGAGGGCTCAATTGTGCCCATTTGAACCAGTTTTTCTTCCTCCTTAGTGAGTTCATTAGCAAAGTCAACTAAAGAAACAAAAATTGAGTAGTTAGGACCAAGTTTGGAAAGAATGCTAATAATCGATTGACTGCCTTTCTTCTCTATCCCATACTACTTCAACTGTAATCTTAAGGCTTTTAGTTTTGTGAAGAAATTTTGAATTGTATCAAAATTACATAGATTTAACCCTATTAGCCCATTCTCTAGTAGATGTCCTCTTATTTCATCTTGTGTACCAAAGAGATTTTCCAAGGTGGTCCATACATCATTTGGTGTTGTTGTAGACTCAATATGAAAAAGCAAATCTAGAGATACAGACATACACAGGGTTCCAAAGGCTTCATCCAATTTGTTAAACCATTTAGGCTTATCTGCATCTATAATAGGTTCAATTTCAAGACCCATAGTTACTCTAAACAACCCTAGTTTCTTAAGATAGATTGTCATTTTTTACTTCCACTCATAGTAGTTGTAGGGTGTGAGTATAGGTACTATTAATTGATCCATTTTAGTGTAGAAAGGGATATTGTTGTTGTTGTTGTGTAGGAAAGAGAGGAAGATAAACTCAAAGAGAGCACACAAGATACCCCCTTTTTACTATTAGATAGAAAAGAGAGACTAGCTCAATAGATCAAACTAGTTCAAACCCTCTTCTATCCAACATTAGGACACAAGTTGAGCTTGGCTTCTACCCAAGAAGGAGAGCCAAACTGTAGGGGCCTTGTCCTTTTTTTGTATTAGAGGAGAATCAACCAAATCCAACCAATTAAGCTAGGGCAAAACATGTGTTGCATCAAAACATAAATTTTTTTGAAATCTAGATGCAACACAAAAACTATAAAATAAGATAAATGCAAATGTTACAAACAAATTTAAATGTGGTTGCTCAAAGTATTTGCATAACTCCTTTATAAATTTTTCCCGGGGCCCATAAATGAAAAATGAGGTTGATTTTATAATGTTTGGGCAAAAGCAGTTCGAGCGGTTGAACAACAAAAAAGTAGGAAAAAGGTAGTTGAAAGGGATTTCAAGATTTTTAATTTATTTTTGCAAATGGATTTAGGTTAGGTTTAATTTAAATAATAAATTAAATTTATTATTTAATTAATTAAACCTTAGGATTAGGGTGGATTAAATAATAAATTAAATTTATTAATTTTACTTTATTATGGGAGGGATTAAGGGATATTTAATTAATTAAAATTAATTAAATTTCCTAAATTAGGGAATTGATTGATAATCAGGGGATGATTTAGGGATGGATAGACCTATGCGATGGAATGCAATCTGTGGTCAATTTTTTGACATCTACATTTTGCCCCTCTTTGAGATGATGTTGCGAAGCAATGTCGTTTCAAAGAAGATTAAAACATAGTTTTTGGATTAAGATTTTTGGGTAGGCTGGGATGGGGCTCATAAAATGAAGGATTGATAGATGATGCTCCCTTCAAGAGGATATGTAGGGATGAAGGAGATGGATATGCTCTTGAAAAGGGAAACGAAGGGAAGGAGGTAGAGTTATGCGGATTAAACTTTGAGCAACCTGATGTTTGATATAGCACCTAATGTTATGAACCAAGGTAGAAAGACCACAGTGACGATGTGTCAAATGCAGAAAAGGTAGAAAGTCACTAGCAAACATATGCCTAAGCCACCATGATATGAAAGACCATGATGACAAAGTGGTAGGTATGTTGCAAGGACAGATACAGATGCAAGACAACAATGATATAACACACACAAACAAGACAAGCAAAGCATGTACAAATGATTCAAAAATAAACAAAGTGATTGCCCCTGTCAAGCTGAAAACTGATGATTGATTGGATTGATTGATTATAATAATGATTGATAGTGTCTGGTTTCAGGAAATGAAACATGTCGTATAAGACGCCTGGTCTGGTTTTGATGATGCAACATCCTATATAAGACAATTGATATGATTGATAATGTTTGGTTTTAGGAATGAGACACCTCATATAAGACACTTGGTTTGGTTTTGAGAGTGCAACATCTTGTATAAGACAATTGATATGATTGATTGATAGAGGTTGTTGATGTGGGAATGATTTATCCAAAGATCAATGTGAGGATTGTGTTGTTGATATGGGAACAATATCTCCCAAGAACAAAACTAGGATTGGGAACGATATATCCCATTGATGATGATGATGATGTGATTGATCGATCAGGATTACAACAAGGCTAGGAACAAGACCATCGATGCAATTGGATAATTTGACTTGATTGGTATGGACTAAGGATACTTGCATTTGGATCATTGTTGCTTGGAATGATTCAATGATTGATGTGATTGATTGAGTTGATGGATTGATTTGAATTGATGATTTGATTGATTTGATGGAATTGATTGATTTGGATTTTTATTGCTTGGGTGTTTGTTGGATATTTGATTTTTATGTATTTTCAAATGTTTTGATTTTTTTTAATTTTTGGTTTGTTTTGGATGCTTAGCATTGGATTGTGCTTGGATAGCCTTTGGATAGATACCAATGACAAGGGAAAAACCAAACCAAAAGGAAAGGATCATTAATGGATGGGATGGATAAAAGGATTGGATGGATGGATAAGAGGATGGGGGAGAGGATGAAAGTAGGATTAAAATATTGATAATGGGATAAATGCAGGATTGGATGGGTGGATAAAAAGGAGTATGGACAGATACAAGGATTGATGATAGAAGGATAATGGATAAGAAATATATGATAGATGGATGGAGGGAGTCTAGGATGTGATCTCCAAGGACTATGTCACATAGGAATTACATGCCCCCACTCTAGATATTATGCCTTAGGATTTGGCGAGGTGATGCTTATTAGGCTGCATGATGAAGATAATGCTCGGAAGGGATGAATGGACTTAATAGTAGATGGATGTATGGAGGATATTCTTAGAAATGGATGGATGAAATTTGGAGTATGACAAGAGGTGCCAAAACCATCTTTCAACATTTTGCCCCTACACTCATCAAGATCAAAATGAGGAAGAGAATATGGAAAGATGGATAGTGCAATAAGGAAGGTATGATAGATATGATGGGTAAGGATGACAAGATAGGATGGAAATGATAGAATATGAGATGGGCAAGATAGGATGAGATAGATGAGATAGCATGCCCCTAGGTGTAAAGCACATAGATAATCACCTACGCATGATGCTTGTTTTCTAGGTTTTCATCATGGTACGTATCCAAGGTGCCATAAAAATAGTTTTCACCATTGGACGAAATGATTTATCTTTACTATTTTGATTTTTTTGTTTTTGTTTTTGTTTTTATTTTATTTTTTCTATATTGATTGGATAACATTGATAACTAATACCCAAAAGGTCTTCATGTGTCCCTATTTGCTTGAGATGGTCAATGTAGATGTAACTGTCATAACATGCCAATAATGTCCTGCTCAAAGTAACTACTTTGTGAGGATTAAAGTGCTTGTGTACAATCTATTGATGTTTGTGTGACCTTTGTCGATAACTAAGTTCTCCTTGTCCAAATGATTACATTTTGATAGAGAACCATCATAGCCCTTATAATGCAGTGTTACTGCCACAACACAATGGATTTGGGAGTTGGATTTCTTAGGATTAAGACATGATTTTGGATATGTATGATGGATATTGGATGTGAGATTAGGTGATTGTGATATAGTTGATTTAGATAAATAATTTTGTGATATGGATGGGTTTGACAGATTTTTGACTCGCTAAACTTGCGTGGGTGGATTATAAAAATTGGATTTAGCATTATGATGTGTATATGTGGAATTAGGATGGCGATTAGGACCAACACACTTGTATAAATTATAAGGCGGTGGGCACATATTATATAAAAGGTATGTATTTTGTTTTTGATTACTTTGATAACTCATGGTATTTGGAAGATTTACTTTATTTGACATGCTTGGTCCATTTTGTTTTGGGACCCATATTGCTTTTATATGCTTTCCTTGATTTTTGACTTCATGTGCTTTGAACATTTGATTGAAGCTTTTACTTTGTATGCTCTATGATATTGTTGGTCCTGATCGAGGGATGGAATATGTTGAAGACAAGTGATGGTGGAATTAGAAATGGAAGGAATGTCAAGATTGTTGACAACAAATTTAGTACAAGGGCTACAACTTGTCCCTATCTTGATGCTCTCATTGGATGAGGTTTCCCTAGTGATCTTTGAAGTATCCCTAACATCATTGGATTTCTAAGATAACTTTGTGTTGCAAGTATGAGGTTAACCAGTGTTGTCATTGATGTCAACATACTCATATTGCATTGATGAGAAGGATTGGATGAGCTATGTGTTGAGGATATTGAGAAAATTAGTCTCAATCAGGAACAGTGAAGAACAGTGATAAGAAGAAGGCAAAAGTACTCAATGGGTTGTGAATCAGAGGATGCGGATTAAAGGGTTTTTAGATATGCATCTTGAGATGTTCTAGTTAAGATTTCAGAGGTCTGTATAAAGATCTGAGGAAGTTATGGCTGTTTGTGTGGAACCGGTTTCGGCAGGCATTCAG
The DNA here is from genome assembly GCA_027924645.1 of Cunninghamia lanceolata. NCBI lineage: Eukaryota > Viridiplantae > Streptophyta > Pinopsida > Cupressales > Cupressaceae > Cunninghamia > Cunninghamia lanceolata. The sequence continues at coordinate 14,325,399 of BSBN01000822.1, read as the reverse complement.
AGGTGACAGAGGGTCACAGAAAGGTCCGGTGAGATCCAGAATTGTATTATCTCACTCTGCAGATTGGAGAGAGTGTTTACGAGGTTAGTGTGAAGTGAAAAATAGATTAGTGAATGATTTGGAGGTCTGGAAGCACCTTTCTCATTATGACAGTGATGACAGACCGTGTTCTTGAAGTTTCGGATGAAGAAGAGAAGAATTCTGGTAAGATGATGAAGTGCGGATGTTATTGGTGATTCAGGGAAGGTTATGATGATCATTGGATCATGTTCAGTTCATGTTGGTGGTCCACATTGAAGTTAGAGTTTGGATTTAATGTATTGACCACTGGTTGTTGGTGTTCTTCCGGAGACAGGCCGACTGGATGTATTACACGCCTTGCGAATGATCTTGTAGATGATTGCCAACTTAGATGATTATTCCTAAGTCGATGCCTTGTATAAATAAGGGTTTGTGAATTTATTTTGAAGTGTGTCTTGTGGTGATGAGTGTGATATAGCGAAGAGAAGTGCGAAAGGCAGAGCAGGAGCTTATGGGCTTAAACGGAACTGATTCAGACATGGTAATGATGTCATTCTCCAGTTCAAGATTGTGATTCTTATCACTTTGTAGACAGTGTGTCTCTTTGTAGGCAGTGTGCCTCTTGTGAGTAGTGTGGTCGGGCAGTGAGCCCTAATTGGCATGTGCCATCTTTTTCTTATTCTTTTAACAGAGAATAATCCTTGGGTTAATCACCCCGTGGTTTTTCCCTTAACCGGGTTTTCCATGTCAAAATCTTGGTGTCTCATGTGTTGATGTTTATCTGCTCTGATGTTTATGCTTTATGCTTTCATGATTGATTAATTGCTATGTTAATGAATAACAAAGTGAATCTGAATGGTTGAGTTGGAAGAAAGATTAGATAACTGATTCACCCCCTCTCTTAGTTATCAACAATTGGTATTAGAGCCAAGTTCCTCTAAAAGGAGCTTAATTGCTTGAAGAGATCCAGGATGTCGTCATATAAGAAGGATAGTTTGAAGTTCGATGGAACTAACTTCACTCTCTGGAAAGGTCGCATGAAATGTCACTTGGAGTGTATTGGAAAAGCATACTTGGCCATGGTCTCAAAACCATATGTACCTCCACAGGGTGGTCCGACAACTCTGAATGAAATCACAGATGCTAAAAATAATTTGCGGACCAAAGAAGCTCTTCTAAGCGCATTGAATGATTCAGAGCTCTCAAGTGTCATTGACCTACCAACTGCATATGAGATCTGGGTTAAACTGGAACTTCTGCATGAAGGAGATGAGTTTGTTAAGAGTGCAAGGTTGCAAAGTCTCAAAGGAAAATTTGAAAGATTAAAGATGAGAGAATATGAAAATATCACTACTTTTATGCCAAGAGTAAATGAGCTGGTGTGTGGAATTAGGAATGCTGGTGGAGTTCTAGATGAAAATGAGATTGTTTGCAAAATTCTCAGATCCCTTCCTGCTGCCTACAAGATCAAGGTTGCTGCCATTGATGAATTCAGAGCCCATACAACTGTCACAAGAGAGCAATTGGCTGGCAAACTGGCTGCATTTGAAATGACCGAGTTTGGAGATGATCCCCCCAAGAGTGAATCTGCATTCAAAGCTAGTGCCTATGTGAAAGGTAAACAAAGATTTGATCTGGGAGAAAAATCTTCAAGGAAGCTGTCATGGTATGATCAAGCAAGGAAAGACATGGAAGAGGAAGAAGCAGAAACAACTCATCTTGAAGCCCTCATTGCAAAGAGATTGCCAAGAGGATCCGGTAAGTATGAAGGAAAGTTACCTTTTAAGTGCTTCAACTGCAATAAGATTGGTCATTTTGCTTCAAGATGTCCAGAAAGATCTGCAAGGTCAAACTCTAATAGACAAAGATTCCAAAAGAACTGTTATTATGTTCATGAAGAAGCTGATAATGAAGGAGTAACAAATGATGAATTAGAGATAGGAGACAAATTTGGAAATGAATGGGTGTTTATTGCCATCAAGGAAGAACCAATATCCTTTGATTCTGTCAATCATAAGGTTGTAGAAAGAGATTTGGCTGCCCAAGTTGAAGAAAAGGATGATTGGGTTATTGACAGTGGATGCTCTCACCATATGACAGGTGACAAGAACAAGTTCTTAGATTTGAAAAGGTATGAAGGAGGAATGGTGAAGTTTGGTGATAATTCTGCTGGTAGAATCAGAGGTAGGGGAACTATTTCTTTTGATGGAAAGAGCAAAATTGGTAATGTACTATATGTTGAAGGATTGAAGCACAATCTTCTCAGTGTTGGACAGTTAGTAGACAAAGGTTATGATCTCTGGTTCAAAAATGGAAGATACAGGATCTTTGAAAGCTCTGGAACTGAGATTGCATCCAGTACTCAAACAAAAGGTAATATCTTCCATCTGGTTGGTTCTAATAAAAGTTGTTTGTTTGTTCAAGTGGATCAGAGTTGGTTATGGCATAGAAGGATGTGTCATGTAAATTTTGATAACATCATCAAAATAAGCAATACTCAGGCTGTAAGAGATCTTCCAAAGTTGGTGAAACCTACAAATAGTTTGTGCAAAGAATGTCAGCTAGGTAAACAGAGCAGAATCTCTTTCAAAAGCAAGGATCAGTCCTCTACCAGATTATTGGAATTATTTCATACTGATCTATGTGGTCCGACAAGAATCAAAAGTATGCAAGGTGATAGATATTTCATGTTGCTGATTGATGACCATTCTCGGATGATGTGGGTTACCTTTCTAAAAGAGAAATTAGAAGCCTTTGAGAAGTTCAAAATCTTCAAAGCTATGGTAGAGAATCAAACCGAATTGAAATTGAAGTGTCTGAGGTCTGATAGAGGTGGTGAATTCACATCCGGTGAATTCATAGACTTCTATGAGAAGCATGGTATAAAAAGACAGTTATCTGCTCCTAGGACTCCACAACAAAATGGAGTAGTTGAGAGAAAGAACCGGACCATCCAGGAAGCATCCAGGACAATGATGATGGAAGTAAATGTTCCTCAGATGTTTTGGAGAGAAGCTGTCAGCACTGCAGTCTATACTCTCAATCAAGTTCAAATCAAAAGCAATACCAGTAAGACTCCTTATGAACTTTGGTTTGGTATAACTCCCACCGTGAGATATTTCAGAGTATTCGGTAGCAAGTGTTACATCAAAAGAGATGAAGATCTAGGTAAGTTTGATGCTAGAAGTGATGATGGAATTTTCTTGGGTTACTCCACTCAAAGCAAAGCATACCGGTGTTACAATAAGAGACTGAAAAAGATGATAGAAAGTACAAATGTGAAGGTTAATGAAGGTATTAAGAAGCCCTCAAGATTTTATGAGTATGATGAAGATGATCAGAATGATGTTTTGGTTCAAGGAGCTCCATCCTCTCCTGAAGGTTAGATTTAAACTGATCTGGTAAATTAGGAAGAAGAGATAAGTCTGGATGAGCTTGATCAAGAAGCAGAAGTGCAAGAAACTCCCAAAGTTCCAAGGTATGTAAGACTGAACCACTCTGAAGATCAAATCATAGGGGACAAAAGCAAAGGTGTGCAAACTAGAAGGAATGTTGCTCAAAATTTAGATGAATGTTGTCTGATTTCAAAGATTGAACCTAAGACAATAAATGAAGCATGCAATGATGAAAACTAGACAAAAGCAATGGAGGAAGAACTGATGCAAATTGAGAAAAATCACACTTGGGATCTTGTTTCCAGACCTAGTAACAAGAATGTGATTGGAACCAAATGGGTCTTCCGGAATAAACTAAATAAAGTTGGTGAAGTAATCAGAAACAAAGCCAGATTGGTCTACAAAGGCTACTCTAAAATAGAAGGAATTGATTTTGAAGAAACCTTTGCTCCGGTGGCAAGAATTGAAGCAGTCAGATTATTTCTTGCATTTGCTGCCTTCAAAGACTTCAAGGTATATCAGATGGATGTCAAGTCTGCCTTCCTAAATGGCGATTTGGAAGAAGAAGTATACATTGAACAACTAGATGTATTTCAATTATCTGATCAAGATGATATGGTCTGCAAGTTGAAGAAAGCACTGTATGGATTGAAGCAAGCCCCAAGAGCATGGTATGAAAGGTTGGATAAGCATCTTGTGCAGATTGGTTTCAACAAAGGTACTGCTGATAGTAATCTATATTTCCAAATAGATAATGAAAACATCTTGATTGTTGAAGTATTTGTTGATGATATCATTTTTAGAGGAAAAGATAGTATGTGTAAAACCTTTGCAAACCAAATGAAAAGTGAATTTGAAATGTCAATTCTAGGTGAAATTAATTTCTTCTTGGTTTTGCAAATTTCCCAGACAAAGAAAGGCATATTTATCTCTCAAACCAAATATGTGAAAGAATTGTTGAGGAAATTCGGAATGGAAGATTCAAAGCCAATGAACACTCCTATGGCAACTGGATGTAAGTTGAGCAAAGATGATGACTCTCCTAAAATAGATCAGACCAAGTACAGATCGATGATTGGAGGACTATTGTATCTCACTCAAACTAGACCAGATATTATGCAGGTTGTTCGTCTTGTGGCAAGATTCCAGGCTGATCCCAGAGAATCTCATGTCATGGCAATCAAAAGAATTTTTAGGTACTTGAAAGGAACAGTTGAGTATGGCCTATGGTATCCCAGAGATTAAGTCTTTTCTCTTCATGCATATACAGATGTAGATTGGGTAGGAGATGTGGATGATAGAAAGAGTACAAGTGGAGGAGCATTCTTTTTGGGAAAAAAGTTGGTTTCTTGGCTAAGCAAGAAACAAGAAGCAATATCACTGTCCACAACAGAAGCAGAATACATTGTAGCAGCAGGTAGTTGCACTCAAATTTTGTGGATGAAGCAAATGCTAAGAGACATTAAAGTAGAATATAAGGAGCCTATCACAATTTTCTGTGATAATTCAAGTGCAATAAATATTTCTAAGAATCCGGTGTTGCACTCTAAGACCAAGCACATATCTATCAAGTTTCACTTTCTGAGAGAACAAGTGAACAAGGATGAAGTCAGATTGGAGTATGTACCCTCCAAGGATCAGATTGCGGATATCTTTACTAAACCTCTTCCCAAGGACTCTTTTAAGTATCTCAGGGAGAAGTTAGGGGTCATGGCCCCTCCAGTGATGAACTAGGATGCATTGATGTGCATCAGTCTAGTAGATATCACAGTCATATCTTGTGATCTGGATTGATGATGGGGAGCTGCTACTAAGGGGGAGCAGCTGGTAAGACTCTGATGTGTTAGAATTGCAAGTATGAGCCCTTTGCCATTGATGTCAAAGGGGGAGAGAAGACATGTGAAAAATAAGTGGTTGATGATCAAAGGGGGAGCAGTAAAGGAAGAGAAGACATGTGAAGAAGTGTTGTTGATAGGGGGAGCTGTGACAGAAAAGAGAAATTCTTGTCTTGATGGTTTTTCACACCATATGTTGCCATCAATGACAAAGGGGGAGATTGTTGCAAGTATGAGGTTAACCAGTGTTGTCATTGATGTCAACATACTCATATTGCATTGATAAGAAGGATTGGATGAGCTATGTGCTGAGGATATTGAGAAAATTAGTCTCAATCAGGAACAGTGAAGAACAGTGATAAGAAGAAGGCAAAAGTACTCAATGGGTTGCGAATTAGAGGATGCGGATTAAAGGGTTTTTAGATATGCATCTTGAGATGTTCCAGTTAAGATTTTAGAGGTCCACATAAAGATCTGAGGAAGTTATGGCTGTTTGTGTGGAACCAGTTTTGGCAGGCGTTCAGAGGTGACAGAGGGTCACAGAAAGGTCCGGTGAGATCCGGAATTGTATTATCTCACTTTGCGGATTGGAGAGAGTGTTTACAAGGCCAGTGTGAAGTGAAAAATAGATTAGTGAATGATTTGGAGGTCCAAAAGCACCTTTCTCATTATGACAGTGATGACAGACTGTGTTCTTGAAGTTCCGGATGAAGAAGAGAAGAATTTCGGTAAGATGATGAAGTGCGGATGTTATTGGTGATTCAGGGAAGGTTATGATGATCGTTGGATCATGTTCAGTTCATGTTGGCGGTCCGCATTGAAGTTAGAGTTTGGATTTAATGTATTGACCACCGGTTGTTGGTGTTCTTCTGGAGACAGGCCGACCAGATGTATTACATGCCTTGTGAATGATCTTGTAGATGATTGCCGACTTAGATGATTGCTCCTAAGTTGATGCCTTGTATAAATAAGGGTTTGTGAAATCATTTTGAAGTGTGTCTTGTGGTGATGAGTGTGATATAGCGAAGAGAAGTGCGAAAGGCAGAGCAGGAGCTTATGGGCTTAAACGGAATTGATTCAGACATGGTAATGATGTCATTCTCCAGTTCAAGATTGTGATTCTTATCACTTTGTAGACAGTGTGTCTCTTTGTAGGTAGTGTGCCTCTTGTGAGCAGTGTGCTCGGGTAGTGAGCCCTAATTGGCATGTGCCATCTTTTTCTTATTCTTTTAACAGAGAATAATCCTTGGGTTAATCACCCCGTGGTTTTTCCCTTAACCGGGTTTTCCACTTCAAAATCTTGGTGTCTCATGTGTTGATGTTTATCTGCTTTGATGTATGCTTTATGCTTTCATGATTGATTAATTGCTATGTTAATGAATAACAAAATGAATCTGAATGGTTGAGTTGGAAGAAAGATTAGATAACTGATTCAGCCCCCTCTCAGTTATCAACACTTTGTACCAATTCTTCAACTATATCCAATGTGGATTGGGATAGGTTCTAGGATTCCTTGTTCAAAAAGGCCCAATCCTTTTTCATCATAATCCATGCTTTGACATATCTTATTCATGATAGGATACTTGTTGTTTTTAAAACATGATGCAAGCTCTTTAGTAGTTGGCTAAGAGTAGTCAGAATTTGCTATTATCTCTTCTGTGAGTAAATTTGTCTTAATAAAGATAGTAGATCCTATTTGATGGGATTCCTGTATTGGTTCATCATATATACTCTTTGTATCTTTCTCATTGTATACACTTGTAGCTTCATGAGCATTGTTTATTATTATCATTCCTTGATCATCTGAATGCTCAATGGTGTCCATTATGATTTGTGTTTCTTCATGCTTGATATGAATAGGATCTTGGCCACAACTACGCTCATTGGGATCCATTATGATATGATCCAATTGATTTGTTTGATTTTCTATGTTATCTTGGGGACTAAGTGTCTCATCATAGTAGTTGGATATTTGATAGGGTTAGTTGGATATGTGATAGGATTAGTTTGGCTTTGATGATCATAAATATCATAAAGTGCAAGGAGAGGATCAACTTGGCTTTTGGGATCATATCTAGGATCATGATCATATATGGGACTGGCTTGGCTAGTTTGTTCTTGGATAAGCAAGATAATTTGAGCTTGAGTATCTCGATTAACTTGATCTTGATTTGGATGAGGATATGTTTCATCTTCTTTTAGATGTGACTCTCAAGACATAAATATTGATTTTGGATAGGAATGGAGGTTTCTTGGATAGGTTCAATGTATGGTGGGGAATGAATTGGGCTTATGGTAGGTGGATCTTCAAGAGACTTGATAGTTTGTGGACTACAAGATTGGATTGGAGAAATAGGAACGACATTTCAAGGTTCTTGGATAGTTTCAAGGATAGGGATTTGATGGCATGAGGGTGGTGGTTGATTCCTTGCTAGTATCCTATTACGATCTCATTTTGGTGAATTAATAGTTTGACTAATGTTCGTGCTTACCTTGCAATTAACAATAATATAGTAACTAATATCAATCATTAATAGATTTAAAATTTGTCAATTAGTGCTATTTAATTTGAATCATTATTTCGAGTAAAGAATAATAACATTAGCATTATTAATTTTTAAATAAAATTTGATTTTTTTTTTTTTTTCCATTATTATTATCAATTAATTTGTTAAGGTGTTAACTTTTATGATTACTGGTGTAAATTCATGAAATAGTATTTTGGTTTCATATTCATATTTTGGTAAATGACTTGTGACAAAGAGATTGTAGATAGTCGAAAGATGAAATATAAATAATATTACTCAATTCTATTGGATTTGATTTAGTACATGTGTAAAAAAAATAGTAAGTTCATTTAGGTATTTGACAAATTTCGTGAGTTTCATATTGAGTTCTTAATAAAAATAATAAATAAATATTAATATGTCTATAAATTTGTTCTTTTTATTTTTTATTTATTTCATACAGTTTGATTTAATTTATTTCACATTTTTAAATTTAATCTATTTTGCATTTTAAAACCTATACACAAGTAGTGTTTTGAGAAGAGGCTTTACATTTCCCATCATCAAACAATATTATTATTGATAGAATGCATGTTCGTGCAAATGATGCCAGTACATTTATTATTACTTACCTAGGAGACCTCAATTTATTGAAATTTGCAATACGCCTTGGAATTAATGCATTTTTTATACTGGGGATTCTCGAACCCTCTACTAGTTTTGAACTAACATAATAATGTCAAAAATTTACTGAATCCAAGAAAGGGGACAAAGATAAATCTAGTATTAGATTTGCCTTGGTTGTCTAGGTAAGAGATTTTGTTAAAATGCACATTGACCCGTGTCATGAGAGGTGTCTTCAGGGGAGACATTTTAATGAAATAGTTGCAGAGATTTGATTTAGATGGCAGAAATCTGATTTTTCTCATAATTGACACATATCCACCACCACCAAAAGGAAGACATGATAAAAACAAGAAAAGAGATTTATTTTGCATATAGATTTTGTTTCTATGCATCTTGAAGGAAGACAAAGAATTTCAGAGAAAGACAAGAAAGCTAAGGAAGAAGAGACGAGAGGGTTGAAGAAGGAGGTTTGAAAGGAATCCCACCTAATGACTCCAGTTATGTAAATTTTGACTCTATTCTACTTCTGTTCAACTGCAAAATTTGCTTGCAAATATTGATCTGGAGTTGATATGGCCGGGAATGCTTTGCTGTGCACCTAGATTTGAAATAGTTTAGGAGGCCGCTGGCAAAGGCTGAACAAAGAAAATCTTTTTATTTTTTTTCTTACTTGATAATTGCATTTGCTTGAAAGTTTCTAAAGCCTTTTCAACAATCTCTCAGTGCTACCAATGCAAACACCTCTTTGTGGCATTCAATCAAAACAAAATATGTCATGAACAAAATCTATGCTTCTACATTTTGCAGACGTGTCAATCAGGGCACTCACAACTACAGTATATGACAAAAATTCCGCTATCCACCTTGATTGAAGATGTCCGTACCCTGTTCTTTATTTTGAAAGAGAGAAAAATGCCCATTTTGCATAGGCAACGCTGGCCATGGCTGTGAAATTCAATTTTATACTTGTCAAAATCATTGCTGAAATTTAAAAAAAAAATCCTTTCTCAACAAACCCATTTTGTGCATGTCCGACAATCATTGTCTGGAATGAAATGATGCCTCGCTGAGGCAGTTCACCAAGTACATCATGTAAATGTCTTTGCTGCCACGTATTGCATACACATCTCCTAGGGCACTTGCAGAGAGCCATCTAATTAAAAGAAAAGAGAACTTTAGTATTTCTTTGCAAATAGACTCATGTTCATTATTTATTTGTTTTGATTTCAAGATAAGTATGGAAAATAGGAATATAAAGTTTCTATGGTTAAAATGTAAAATCTTTATATATATATATATATATATATATATATATATATATATATATATATATATATATAGTTAGAACAAGAAATACAAGTTCAGTTATAAAAAAATCTCTCATGTGTTTTTTTAAATATGAAGGAATATTAGTTACTTTTATTATTATTTTTATGTAGCTTTTATATTAAATGATGACTTCATTTAACTTTTAAATTTAAAATGTAGAAGTTATTTAATTTTTTTTGAGTTATTATTCTTTGCATTTAGAGCATAGATTTTAGTTAAAATTCAAAAAAAACCATTGGTCCTATTATCTTCCATAGTCCTATTATCTTCCATAGTGAAACATAGATTTTATTTTAAATTTGATCACTTGACTTCTTAGATTTTATATTTAGAATATAGATTTCCTTTAATTTAAATCAGCTATGTATTTCTATAAGGAGACAGACTCACAAAGGATTATATATATACCTAGAGCTGAATTGCACTCTAATTTTTGCAAAAAGAGATTAATAGAATAAATTACCTTGTGTACAGTGTTTAGTGAAAAGTAAATTAGGGATCTATTTTGACAATTAAAAATGTTAGGAGATCTTGAGATGTAATTATCACTATTGCGTAAGTTTAAACAAAATTTTGAATAACATGAATTATGTAGAAATAGAAGAAAATACGTGGTTCTTTCCTCGTCTATAAATGATCTTTTCTTACCATTTATTTCATAAAAAGGTAACTTGCACTTCGTTGTAATTTTTCTATGTCAACAATTAAATTTCTCGTTACTATAATAATTCCTCTTTACTATTCCTTTGAAAATTAAATTGGTGAATGCTATGAGAGAGATATAGTTGTATGACAATCATTTTGAATGATAATCATGTCTAACCAAATCTGACAACTAGCCTAGGAAAACAAGAGAAAAATGTCGAGCTTGGATAAACCCTTAGGCCGGATAATTAGTTCAAGAACTATGTTTGAGAAATGAAACTACTAGCCTAACTAGGGCATGGTGACCACTACATATATACTTTGTTGGCGATAGGTACCGTCGTATGCTCTCACCTCGCCTATGCAGATCTTGGTGATTAGAAAACACGATTTATTGACCACACAAGTCTATTTGGGAGATGACTTAAAAATGGTTAGATAGGGCAACCAGTCCAACCAAGAAACCCTAGATGCCATATGCTCTCACCTCACCTTCGCGGATCTTGGTGATCAGAAAGTACTAGGGAATCTTGAATGGACAGTCCCCTAATTCTCAAATTGAATCATGCAAGTGAACTAAATTTCTTGAGCAAACACCTGATAGGGATTCCTCCACACTAGGACTAATTGACAAACACCTCTTGGGATGCTTGTGATAATGGACCAATTTTTGTCCTTGTTTCACCTGAGTGGATGGCAGTTGACGAAGAACTGTCTAGGGCTGGGAATAACCCTAGAAAGTGCTGGATACCTTCTCATAGTTGCATCAAACATAGTGCAAGATAGAACTACATATTCATAATTCCCATTGTCAGTTGCATCTAGAGGGGGTTTTGATCCTATGGACACAGGGTATGTAGGTAGTCTGGATGGCAAAGGATGCCCCCAGTACTCAGGTCCCCCCCAATATAGGGTACTTTTTTATAAACAACTACTTAAATTCAATTTCTAATCTAAGAAGATCAATTAGATAACTAAAGAAGTCTCTAATACTCAGGCGAATCCTTGGGAGGACTGACTTCATACCTGTTGTTACCAAAAACTAAGAGAAGGCACCAGGTCCTTAGAATATTTCTCTTATCAAATGAAATTACAGAAATTCCTTAGTGCAATATATGGGCCTATTGCATAATTTCCTGTAAGTGACTCAGGATCTAGATTAATCCTGATGAGTCTAAGTCTCTAGCCAAAGCATATTAATGATTTTTGTCCTTATTAGCTCATATGGTAGTTGTGTTTACCTATCCCTATTGGATTGGGTTTTGGTCCATTTGACCTATGTAGGCCTGTTTGGCTACTCTTTAATCTACCTCAGAATTGGGTAGAGATATACCAGTCTAGGCTTGATTGACCATCATTTGACCTACTTTGTATAGGGTAGCGATAGGGTTTGTTAGACCTGGTTCCGTATGAACCAATTGTTGGAAATAGTCTAGACAACTGAGAGGGGGAGGTGAATTTGTTGTCCCACAAATTTAACCTTTTCTAGTTTTAATCTTCTTTATCAACTTATAATCAGATCAATAATGTAAACATTAAAGCATGACTCAACAACACATGAGCATAAATAAACTTAACACACATAACACCAAGATTTTTATGTGGAAACTTGGTTAAAGGAAAACCACGGTGGGGGTTAACCCACAAGATTTGTACCCTATTAAAAGTACTTAGAAGAAAAGAGAAGGCACATGCCTTCGAGCTCATTGCCCAGAGCTCACTACTCAAGAGAGGTTGACTACCTATGAAATTTATGTTTTAATACAGAAAGAATTAATAGATAAATAGCATCTCCTTCATGCCTGGTTTAGTTTCATTGAGTGCTCACAAAACTTCTGCTCTGCCCCAAATACTTCTTTTCTAACTCTTCATCAAAACAATTGTTGTTCTTTTGCTTCTCCTTTGCTCTACTCTACCTTCGATCCTTTCTTCAGATTATATTATTATCGCAGAAGGATGATTTTCCACAACTCATCAACAAGTACTTATACGCTTCATCAACCTTGGAATGAACATCAAGGTTAGCACTACAAACATATGACTTAATGCGAATCACTAAGCTATTGGCCAAACATAATTGGGACTCAAATCTTCATTAATCAACACACCATGCTCCATAGAAATGCTCTTAGATCATCCGCAACATGATTGAATCATCCGGTCAGCCAAGATTGGGAAGAACAACAACACCAAGTAGGAAATCTTCATTGATAAGCTCAAACTTCAATGCAGACCTCCAACATAGAAGTCATACAATCTAGAGACTTCCACAAGCACATTAAATTTTAAAAAAACATCTGCATTCCTCCAAATCATTAGAATCACTTGCATCTTCCTCCGGAACCTCAAGAACACTGTCTGCCATGACTGTCACTTTAGAAAGATTGCTTGCGGACCTCCAAACCATGAACCACTTGAATGGATGATACATACTAACTTCCCAAACATGCCTCTAGATTTGTAGATCATCAATTAACATATTTGGAACAATCTGAACCTCTTTCTTGTCACTCCGTCTCTTCTGAACACTATAAAACTGGTTCTACTCAAATAGCCATAACTTCTTCAAATCTTCATGCAAACCCTTCAAAGCTTAACTGGAGCTTCTTCAGACAATCCTCTACTCAGCCATATGGTCCACACACATTGATCCTCATTATTTTTATTAGTATCCTCAACAATCTAGTCTTCTACACATGCAGCAAAATAGGATGCAGTTGACACTAATGGCAACAAGGATATGTTGACATCAATGACAACACCGCTTAGGCGCATATTTGCAACAATCTCCCACTTTTGTCATTGATGGCAACATATGATGTGAAAAACTGATTTGACCATCAAGACAAGACCTTCTCCCCCTTTCTCTTATCACTTCTATAATCACTGCCTTCATTTCTCCCCCTTTCATCAACAACTAGTTTTTCACATGAACTTCTCTCCCCCTTTGACATCAATGGAAAATGGCACATATTTGCAGTCTTTTCTTCTTATTTTTGTTTCAGACTAAACTCAAAAATTACATGTAGACTACTCCCCCTAAGTAGTGCCTCCTTGACATCAATCTGGATTACAAGATGTGATTGTGAATTCTAGCAGACTGATGCACTCTAGTGCATCTTAATTCTGATCAAGAGGGGTAATAACCCCCAACTTCTCTCTGAGATACTCAAAAGTATCCTTGGGAAGAGGCTTAGTGAAAATATCCGCAATCTGATCCTTTGAAGATACAAACTCCAACTTGACTTCATTCTCATTTACCTTCTCTCTTAAGAAATGAAACTTGATGGATTTGTGTGTTGGAATTAGTCTAGACAACTGAGAGGGGGGGTGAATCAGTTGTTACACAATTTAAAATTTTCTGCCTTTAATCTTCTTTTACAACTTACAATCAAATAAACATTAAAGCATGAATCAATAACACATGAGCATAATCATAAATAACACACTTGACACCATGATTTTTAGCATGGAAACCAGGTTAAGGGAAAAACCACGGTGGGGGTTAACCCAAAAAAATTAATACCCTGTTAAAAGTATTTTTACAAATGAGAATGCACATGCATTCGGGCTCACTACCAGAGCTCACTACTCAAATAGAGGCTCACTGCCTACAAATGATTACAAGAGAATAATAGAGATATTCAACTGACGAGAAGCATCTATTAATGCATGAATTCAGTTCTGATTAAGCACAAAACACTGATCTTACACATTTCATCTTCACTCTGCCCTGTTTACTGCCCTGCCTTCATTTGAATCTTAGATCTCTACTCTTTTCATCTTCACTTCATATTTGCAACACACACACCAAAATCATCCAAATCCATTGGCTATATATATCCTCATCCTGATCTTTAATTACTTTTTAGTCAGCTTCAAGAACACTTGAAACTTTATTGGATACTCTACTCTGTCAGCTAGATCCATGCATAACTTGAGACGCAGACCAAAACTTGTACTCACAAATCATTAGTTAGGTTGGCTACTATCACTGATCAACACAGCTTGTCCAAACAACAAATTCCATACATCTAAAACCAAGTTTAATTAGAATGTTGGCCTGTTCTTCTTCTGTCTGTTCTGTCAAACTGTTAACTCGATACTCAGATGCTAATAACTAATGACTCCTCCATCACCGAAGGACAAAATTCTAGATTTAGATTTTCCTGACAATGCTTATGACTCCTCAGATCCGTAGCAAACTCTGATCTACTCCCAAGGAGATCCGGACCAAGATACCGGACCCTATCACACACTCTGTTCTTGACTTCCCAGACTCAGATATATCTTCAATCTAATTTCTAGTCTGGGAAAATTATGTAATGTGGATGTGTAGAGAGACTTGGTTTCCATCAATGACAACACTTATCATGCCTAGCAGTGTCTCTTTCCAACAATCTCCCCCTTTGGCATTGATGGCAACACTTAGTGAAAAATGACTAAGTGTTGGAATAACTCCCCCTTTGCTTTTGCTCCATACTATTGTTCACACTGCTTTTCGGTGCTCCCCCTTTGCTGGATCCCTCATTTTTCACTGATCTTCACTCCCCCTTTGACATCAATGGAAAAGGGTGGGGTCCGTAAGCCAAAATTCTCCAAAAAATTTGTGTATATTGCCGAATATGTACAACTAATTGCTAAGTTTTATTCACATGAACTTGAGAATGTCTGCAAAACTATTTTTCATTTGCATAAGTTCAGAGGCCCAAGTTCCCTTCATTCCATCCAAAATTGAGATGTGTCCACTCAGTAAAAATGCATATGCTTCTTCCTTAGTCAGATCTGGAGGATTACTTGTCTGAAGTGCAGTCTGAGCTTCTGATAAGGCATTAAACATGGTTTCTAACTTGGGGGCAATCAATTCCCGGAGCTCACACATTCTCTTCATACTGTTACCTTTTTCTTTAACAAGCCTCTTTATCTCATCTGTCAAGCTAATTACTTGACACTCTTTACTTATAGGCAAAACTATTAGAGGATTAAAAATTTGAGAAAGATTTGACAATTTCTGTTCTTGCTCCTTTATCTTCTTCTCAATATCTTCACTAACTCTGGGCCATGATAGACATAATTTGTACATATCACTTCCATCATTTAGTGCGTTTTGAATACTCCTTATTCTAATGTTGAGTATCATCCTATCATTTCCTATTAGATTCTTTATTTCACTAAATTTCTTATCCAAAAATTCCTTCTAAACTTTTGCCTCCACAGATTTTTCAAAAGACTTAAAATGTGTACTTATAGCATCTACAAGATTCTTTAGGTGACTAAAGGGGGAATCCGATGGAATCTTTTAACAGGTTGGTAATAACTTCTCCAAGACTCTGGTTGCAAGGCCTAATAGTTCACTATCCTTCATGTGAGATTTTTCAGCTTCTCTCTGGCCTTGGCTTGAGTGAAGGATGCAATCTTCATCACTTGTACCAGAGAGAAAGCATCTAGATTGAATGGACCTTGGAGTAATTTAGGTTCATCAAACTCAAGCATCTCTTTATCCAGAAGACTTTTCACTGCATCTGCAATGTCTCTTGCAACAATTTCTAGACCACCCTTTTGTTCCTGAGATTTCTCAACATCTGTAGATGCATTAACATTTGCACCATCTTCTTCTGCTTTATCTTCATTACCCTTTTCTTTCTCCTTTTCTGCTTTACCTTTTTCTGTATTATCTGTAGAAGGAATCTTCTCCTTGTCTTCACCACTTGCAGTCTGATCAGGAGGGCTTTGTGTAGTAGCAACATCATCTTCTTTTCTGGATTGATCAGGTGGAGTAGGAATGTCTCCTACATCATCTACTTTATTTATCATCTCTGTCTTTCTAATTTATTTGTTCCTCTTCTGAAATAGAGGAGTAATCAACTTTGGTTTGTTGCTCACTAATGTTTACTCTTTTTCTTTATTCTTGAATGCAAAGTGTTTCAAATGATGAATGAAAAACCTTTTATGCCTCCACAAAACCTAATTGGTTATTGTAATAAATGTGTTGCCCTAACTTCATCCGGTTACACAATTTCTTAACAGTTCTTCATGAATTGCTTCTCAAATTTCCATATCAACATTTTTCCTTCCAGAGATTCTTCCAAAAGTTCTGAAACATTTCAAAATATCTTCTCTCATTGTGCCATATCCAAGCATCCACTTACTGACTGGGGGAATTTGATGTTTAATGTAGCTCCCCCTAAGCCAGGGCTCCTGATTTAATTACTGGAGGAATTGTCAGCACCAAATTCTGGTGCAGACCCATTACTATGGTTCATAATTGTTTTCTTGACTCTTGTCTTGCTCATTTCATTCTGGATCTCATTTTCATAAATTTTTCTTTTGCCTTTGTCTTGTCACTGCTCATCCAGTTTTCTGTTTATTAGACCCCTTCTTTCATTAATCCTACTTCTGCAAATTCTTGCAATATGACCAAATTTATTGCAATTAAAACACACAAAATTTCCTTGCTTATGAACTTGATTTCCTCTTGATCTGCACTGATTAGCCATGTGTCCAAACCCATTGCAAGCAAAATAGTAACTATTGAAAGAATTGCCAATTCCTCTATTGTTAGCATTATTCATTATCATACTTCTGCATTCATTTGATCTATGACCATACCTCTTACACTTGAAGCATTGACTAGAGAACGATGGACCATTTTGATTTACTCTGCTTCTACATTGAGTAGCTCTATAACCAAATTGATTGCAATTGAAACAATTTCTATTGAATGATGGATATCTTTGAGCATTAGGCTATCTTACCGGAGGTTTTCTAGTTCTGTTTCTCCCATTCCTTAGTTGAAGATTTCTTTGTCTGGATCCGGAGCTTTCCCCTTTCTCATATCCAAGATCATGCTTGTCATCAGCCTTTTTTCTGACCCTCAAGTATTGCTTCAAGTTTAGCTGAACTTATCTTGAACTTCTCCTTATATTCATTTGCAACTTCTAGATCATGTTTGAGAAAGACAAGTTGTCTTTCAAGATCTCTTTCATTGTCTTTGCTTTCTTGTAGATCAGACTTTAGATGGCTAGCTATACTGTATAATCTATAACATTCATCAATTCTTTCTTTTAGAGTATGATTCAAGTCTTCTTCAGTCTTCTTCCTTTGCTCAATTTCTTTGGTTAGCCTCATTGCCCCAGATTCCATCTCAATTTTTAGAACAACAACTTCTTTTGACAACTTCTCACATTCTCTTGTCTTTTCTTCCAAAGCTTCATTCATGCCATTTTCTTCAGTTAAACTAGATAATTGTAGAAGTAGCTCCTTTTTCCTTTCCATGGATTTTTTAAATTATTCTTTTAACATTTCAATTGTATCATCAGCATCTTTAAGTTCACCTCTCAGATTACTAATTTCTACTTTAAATTGAACAAGATCTTCTAGGGCCAACTAAAGTTGATCTTTGAGTGAACCCATTAAAACTCCTTCCAAGATCTTTCCTTAAGATGTTAGGCTTCTCAAAGGAACCTTGCTCAGATACCAATTGTTGGAATTAGTCCAGACAACTGAGAGGGGGGTTGAATCAGTTGTTACACAATTTAAACTTTTATGTGTTTAATCTTCTTTTACAACTTACAATCAAATAAATATTAAAGCATGAATCAATAACACACTTGACACCATGATTTTTAGCGTGGAAACTCGGTTAAGGGAAAAACCATGGTGGGGGTTAACCCACAAAAATTAATACCCTGCTAAAAGTATTTTTACAAATGAGAATGCACATGCATTTGGGCTCACTGCCCAGAGCTCACTACTCAAATAGAGGCTCACTGCCTACAAATGATTACAAGAGAATAACATAGCTATTCAACTAATGAGAAGCATCTACTAATGCATGAATTTAGTTTTAGTTAAGCACAAAACACTGATCTTACACATTTCATCTTCACTCTGCCCTGTTTACTGCTTTGCCTTCATCCGAATCTTAGATCTCTACTCTTTTCACCTTCGCTTCATATTCATAATACACACACCAAAATAATCCAAAACCATTAGCTATATATATCCTCATCCTGATCTTTAATTACTTTTCAGTCAGCTTCAAGAACACTTAAAAATTTATTGGATACTTTGCTCTATCAGCTAGATCCATGTATAACTTGAGATGCGGACCAAAACTTGCACTCACAAATCATTAGTTAGATTGGCTACTATCACTGATCAACACAACTTGTCCAACCAACAACTTCCATACATCTGGAACCAAGTTCAATTACAATGTCGGCCTATTCTTCTTCTATCTGTTTTGTCAAACTATTAACTCGATACTCAGATGCTAATAACTATTGACTCCTCCATCACTGAAGGACAAAATTATAGATTTAGATTTTACTGACAATGCTTATGACAGCCTCAGATCCACAGCAAACTCTGATCTAATCCCGAGGAGATTTGGACCAAGATATAGGACCCTGTCACACACTCTATTCTTGACTTCCCAGACTTAGACAGATCTTCAATATGATTTCTGGTCTAGGCAAATTATGTAATGTGGATGTGTAGAGAGACTTGGTTGCCATCAATGACAACACTTATCATGCCTAGCAGTGTCTCTTGCCAACAATATGCTTTGTCTTTGAATGCAACACTAGATTCTTTGAGATGATTATTGCACTTGAATTATCACAGAAGATTGTGACCAGCTCCTCAAACACAATTCTGATGTCCTTCAACATTTGCTTCATCCACAAAACTTGAGTGCAATTGTTTGCTGCTGCTATATACTCTACCTCTGCTATAGATAGGGATATTGCCTCCTGCTTTTTTCTCAGCCAGGAAACCAATCTACTTCCCAAGAAGAATGCACCACCACTAGTACTTTTCTTTCATCCACATCTCCTGCCCAATAAGCATCTGTATATGCATGAAGAGTAAAGTCATTGTCTTTTGGATACCACAAGCCATAATTAAGTGTTCCTTTGAGATATTTGAAGATTCTTTTGATTGCTACGACATGGGATTCTTTAGGATCAGCTTGGAATCTAGCAACAAGCCCTACTACATTCATGATATCAAGTTTGGTTTGAGTCAGATAGAGCAGTCCTCCAATCATTGATCTATACCTTTTCTGATTTGCCTTAGGGGAGTCATCATCTTTACTCAACTTACATCTGGTTACTATAGGCGTACGTACTGGCTTTGAATATTCCATTCCAAACTTCAACAATTCTTTCACATACTTAGACTAAGATATAAAGATACCTTTATTTGACTGAGTGAATTACAGACCTAAGAAGAAATTCATCTCACCAAACATGGACATCTCAAATTAACTTTGCATCTGATTAGAAAATGTTTTGGTCATGCTCTCATTTCCACCAAAAATGATATCATCAACAAATACCTCAACAATTAGAATATTCTCATGATCAATCTTGAAGTAAAGATTACTATCAGCAGTGCCTTTGTTATATCCTAGCTTTAGTAGATACTTATCTAATCTTGCATACCAGTCTCTTCGGGCTTGTTTGAGTCTATATAATTCTTTTCTCAATCTGCAAACCATGTCTTTCTGATTAGACAACTGAAATCCTTTCGGTTGCTCAATGTAGACTTCTTCTAACTCTCTGTTTAGGAATGCTGATTTGACATCCATCTGATAGACCTTGAAATCTTTATAAGTAGCAAATGCAAGAACTAACCTAATTGCTTCTATTCTTGCCACCAGAGCAAAAGTTTCCTCAAAATAAATTCTTTCTACTTGAGAATATCCTTTGCATACCAACCTTGCTTTGTTTCTTACAACTTCACCATCTTCATTTAGTTTGTTCTGGAAGACCCATTTAGATCCAATCACATTTTTGTCCTTAGGTCTAGAAACAAGATCCCAAGTGTTATTCTTTTCAATTTGCATTAATTCTTCTTCCATTGCCTTTACCCAGTTTTCATCTTCGTAGGGTTCACTTACTATTTTTGGTTCAATGTTTTAAATTAGACAAATCTCTTCTTAATCTTCAACAATTCTTCTCTTAGTTTGAACACCTTTATTTCTATCTCCTATGATTTGATCTTTAGGATGATTCATCCTTACATACCTAGGAGTTTTGGGATTTGCTTGAACTTCTGATTCTTGAGTTTTTTCCTCAACTTTTACACTAACCTCTTGACTTGGATTTTCATCTTGATCTGTGTTTGCACTTACCTTTCTTGACTTGTATTTTCATCTTGATCATCAGAATCATATTCATAAGATCTGGAAAGTCCTTCCTTGCTCTCATCAACTCTAATATTAGCACTTTCAACAATCTATTTCAACCTCTTGTTGAAGCACCGATATGCTTTGCTTTGAGTAGAGTAACCAAGAAAAAATCCTTCATTACTTCTTGCTTCAAACTTGCCTAGATCCTCATCTCTTTTAATATAACATTTACTACTAAAAACTCTGAAATATCTCATAGTAGGAGGATGACCAAACCAGAGTTCATAAGGAGTCTTACTAGAATTACCTTTGATTTGCACCCGTTAAGAGTGTAGACAACAGTACTCACAACTTCTCTCTAATAAACTTGTGGAACATTTGTTTCCATCATCATGGTCTTGGCAACTTCTTGAATGGTCTGGTTCTTTCTTTCTACAACTCCATTTTGCTGAGGAGTCCTAGGAGTAGATAACTGTCTTTTTATTCCATGCCTTTCACAGAATGTATCAAACTCACCGGAGGTAAACTCTCCACCTTTGTCGGATCTCAGACACTTTATCTTCACACCAATCTCATTTTCCACCATAACTTTGAACACTTTGAATTTGTCAAGATCTTCTAATTTTTCTTTTAAGAAAGTTACCCACATCATCCGGGAGTAATCATCAATCAACAACATAAAATATCTATATCCTTGCACACTCCTAATTCTAGCAGGACCACATAGATTAGTATGCACAAGTTCCAATCGCCCACTTGAAAATTGTTCTTTACTTTTGAATGATGTTTTGTTCTATTTACCCAACTGACATTCTCTATACATGCTATTAGATTTCACAAGTCTTGGAAGATCTCTCATAGCCTGAGTAGAACTTATCTTGACATTGTTATCAAAATTCACATGACACATTCTCCTATGCCACAACCAACTTTGATTTGTCTGAGCAATCAAACAACCTTTACCAGAACTACTTAATTGAAAGATGTTACCTCTAGTTTGTGTACCAGATGCAATTTTAGTTCTAGAGCTTTTCAAGATTCTGCATTTGCCATCCTTGAATCGAAGATCATAACCCTTGTCAACCAACTGTCTGACACTGAGAAGATTGTGCTTCGGTCCTTCCATATATAGAACATCATTGGTGTTATTCTTACCATCAAAAGAGATGAATCCTCTGCCACGAATTCTACCAGCTGAGTTATCTCCAAAATTTACAAGCCCACCTTCATATTTTTCAAGGCTTACAAACTTACTTTTATCACTAGTCATATGATGAGAACATCCGCTATCAATCACCCATTCATCCTTTTCAACAACCTAAGAAGCCAAGGCACTTTTCACATTTTCACAGCTAGTAGATTCAATAGACACCGGATCTTCTTCTTTGATAGCAATGAACACCCAATAATTTTCAGCGGAACCTCCATGATCAGATTCATCATATGTGACTCCTTCTTCTCTAGCTTTTTAGACGTAGTAACATTTCTTCTGACCTTTATATCTGTTAGGGTTTGGTTTTGAAAACCTTTCTAGACATCTTAAGGCAAAATGACCAATCTTATTACAAGCAAAACATTTGAGTGGCAACTTTCCTTCATACTTACTAGATCCTCTTGGCATTCTTTTGGCAATAAGACCTTCAAGATCTGTAGTCTCAATTTCATCATCTTCAAGATCCTTCCTTGCCTTCACAAATCTATTTGATCTTGCTGAAGAGTTTTCATCCAGATCATATCTTTGTTTTCCATATACACTGGCCTTAAATGCAGATTCAGACGTAAGAAGAGAATCACCAAACTCACTTAATTCAAAATCTAAAATTTTTCCAACCAACTGATCTCTTGTAACTTCTAAGACAGTCCTGATCTCCTCTATAGCAACAACCTTATGTTTGTATGAATTAGGTAAAGATCTAAGCACGTTTGCTACAATCTCTAATTCTTCCAAAGTTCCACCAGCACACCTGATACCACACACAAGTTCATTTATCTTTTACATGTAGATTGTGATGTTTTCATCTTCACTCATCCTCAGATTTTCAAATTTTTCTCTTAGACTTTGTAGCTTGGCACATTTGATAAATTCATCACCTTCATATAGATTCTCCAGCTTCTTCCAGATTTTATGATTAGTTTTTAGTCCAAAGACATTTGTCATTTCTGAATCAGTCAGGGCACTCAACAAGGCTTCTTTAGCTCGAAGGTTATTTTTAGCATCTTTGAGTTGATCTAGAGTTGAAGGACCTTTCTCTAGAGTTTTATACTCATCATTGGTTATCACCCAATAAGCATCACCCATGCATTGCAAATGGCACTCCATGCGACTCTTCTAAATAGAATAATTTGTTCCATCAAATCTGGGACTATCCTTCTTGTAGGTTGACATCCTGGATCTCCTCAAGTGGTCAAGCTTCTTTTAGAGAATCTGGCTCTGATACCAATTGTTGGAAATAGTCCAGACAACTGAAAGGGGGGGTGGTGAATCAGTTGTCCCACAAATTTAAGCTTTTCTGCTTTTAATCTTCTTTATCAACTTATAATCAAATCAATAATGTAAACATTAAAGCATGAATCAACAACACATGAGAAAAAATAAACTTAACACACATAACACCAAGATTTTTACGTGGAAACCTAATTAAGGGAAAACCATGGTGGGGGTTAACCCACAAGATTCGTACCTTGTTAAAAGTACTTAGAAGAAAAGAGAAGGCACATGCCTTCAGGCTCACTACCCAGAGCTCACTGCCTACAGAATTTATGTTTTAATACAGAAAGAATTAACTGATAAATAACATCTCCTTCATGCTTGGTTCAATTTCATTGAGTGCTCACAAAACTTCTGTTCTGCCCCAAATACTTCTTTTCTAACTCTTCATCAAAACAACTCTTATTCTTTGCTTCTCCTCTACTCTACTCTGCCTTTGATCCTTTCTTCAGATTATATTATTGTCACACAAGGATGATTTTCCACAACTCATCAACAAGTACTTATACGCTTCATCAACCTTGGAATAAACATCAAGGTTGGCACTACAAACATCTGACTTAATGCAAATCACTAAGCTATCGGCCAAACATAACTGGGACTCAAATCTTCATTAATCAACACACCATGCTCCATAGAAATGATCTTAGATCATTTGCAACACGCTTGAATCATCTGGTCAGCCAAGATTGGGAAGAACAACAACACCAAGAAGGAAATATTTATTGACAAGCTCAAACTTCAATGCAGACCTCCAACATAGCAGTCATACAATCCAGAGACTTCCACAAGCACATTGAATTCAATAAAAACATCCGCATTCCTCCACATCATCAGAATCACTTGCATCTTCCTCCGAAACCTCAAGAACACTATCTGCCATGACTGTTACTTTAGAAAGATTGCTTGTGGACCTCCAAACCACAAACCACTTGAATGGATGATACATACTAACTTCCCAAACATGCCTTCAGATCCATAGATCATCATTTGACATATCCAGAACAATCTAGACCTCTTTCTTGTCACTCTGTCTCTTTTGAACACTACAAAACTAGTTCTACTTAGATGGCCATAGCTTCTTCAAATCTTCATGCGAACCCTTCAAAGCTTAACTAGAGCTTCTTCAGACAATCCTCTACTTAGCCATATGGTCTGCATACATTGATCCTCATTAATTTTCTCAGTATCCTCAACAATCCAGTCTTCTACACAGGCAACAAAATAGGATACAGTTGACACCAATGGCAACAAGGATATGTTGACATCATTGAAAACACCGCTTAGGCATATATTTGCAACACCAATTTGCCCAAAGAACAGAAGAGCCCGTTTGGCTTTATCTCAATATATCATGATTTTGGACAACATAGCTCAAATTTGGCTACTTGATATTTTTGAGTACTAAGACTAAACTAAAAGTTTAGGAAATAAATGTTAAGTTCTAGGAAACTAGTTAGGACATTAACAAGAACCCTTGAGTGTAGACCAAACTTTAGATCACTTAAGAAAGATAAACATTTTTTTTCCCTAAGGTCCTTGAACTGGGTCCTTACATGTGGTATCAGAGCAAGGCTCAAACACTCGGCCTAGAGGTCTACTAACCTAAAAACAACAAGACTTGATATATAAGATGTTAGAATATAATGTGAGATATCTATTTCCGTTGAGAGCTAATGATTGTCTAGTTATTAGCAGATATGAAGAAGGCATCTCAAAGCAAGGGAAAAAGTAAAGTTGTTCAACCTCCCTCCCCAAAGGGTCAAATTTTGATATCTAACATTGAAACATTAGCATCAACCATTAATAGGTTGAAGCTTCAAAAAGGGAAAAAGAAAGTAGTGAAAAAAGAAACAAACTTACCACCCCAGAAGGCCTTGCCACACAAGAGGGCCAAACCTTCGGCAATTCATGATTTCCTCTTCAGCTGCAGGCGTAATGCCCCACCCCTTGATCAAGAAGCCCTTGCAGAATATTGAAGGGTGCACACTATGTTGACCCACCTTGTTCTGGAATCCAAGGAGGAGCTGGAAGAGGAAAAATAAATTTAAATCCTTGTAGAAAACAAACTGTGGTGTATAAACTTTTGTAAATACAAGCCAAATAAGGACTTGTACATGTAACCCTTGTGATTAAATAAAGATGCATCTATAATATTTGTGAATTGATTCAATTACTTTCTTCTGTGTACATAAATGATAGTAAATGGTAAAATACTTTTCTTGCTTTTAGAATCAAAATGGTGAAAACTCAAGATCTGCGGGGAAGGAAACCAACTAACTAGAAATTGGCTCAAAAACCACTTGAGAATCTTGATGCTGGTATTGAGGCAATCATTGGCCTATTGACTGAACAGAGAGATAAATTGGAAACCCTTGAGAAAACTATACAAGACTTAAAGGTTAGGCAAGGAACAATAGAAAGAATTATGGAATTGCAAGATAAACATCGAAATGGAGAAGTATCCATAACCCAAACAACTAATGAACTAGAGATTCACCAGTCTCGGCAAGAGACCATTGTCCTAGATATCTCACGAGATCTTAAGAAAATAGCTCCTCTTAAGTTTGACGGTAAACAGGTGGGAGATGCTACAGAAGGATGGCTCACATAAATGGAAAAATACTTTGAGCTAAGAAACTATTCAAAAAACATTAAGGTAGTCTGGGGAGCCTACCAATTGGTGGGAGAGGCTGTCAGTTGGTAGATTAACATAAAAGAGAAATACTGTTATTCAAAAGAAAACCTAACTTGGAGACAGTTTGTGGTTCACTTTCGTGAGAGATGGCTTCCCCAACTATTTTATGTTGAAAAGATGATAGAGTTCCTAAATCTCAAACAAGGAAATTTTACAGTCCAACAATACTGGGACAGGTTTGCAAAGTTGCTAAAATATGTTCCTATCTACCAAAGGGATGGAAGGTCTTAGGCAAGAAAATTTCTTCTGGGATTGAATACTGATATTGGGGTAGAAGTGGATATGTTTGCCCCTTAGAGCATGAATCAGGTCTTGGAGAAGGCCCTCAAATAGGAAAAGAAATTATAGGCATTGTCAGTGGCAAAGCAAAACTTCAAGGATAAGAAATTTTCCTTTAAAAGGAAAATTGGCAACAAGGATAATAGAGGAGCTCCACAAAACAAGAGGAGAGATTGGGACAGGATAGAATCTATTGGGAATCAAAATTAAAGGAAATACAATAATAATTCCAGAAGGAATGATTGGGATGCATCACCTCGGAATTCAAATGGACCCCCTGGTGGATGTTTTATGTGTGGAGGGAATCACTATGCAAGGGATTGTTCCAAGAGATATGGGTCCAATCAACCACAACAACCCTGCCAACATCAAATCCATGCTGCTATGAGAAATCAATAGACTCACCATCAAAATGTGCATATGGAAACAATAGGTATGCTTTTTGGTAAATCCATCACTATTTTGATAGATACTAGTTCCTTTGAGAATTTTATCTCCCCAGAGTTAGTAGGCAAGATGTCTTCGTAAACCAAGGATATGGAAACATCATGGACGGTTCAGTATGGTGATAAGCCTACCAGAAGGGTAAACAAGTACGTTAGAGGAGCCCTCATTAGATTTCCTGAAATGGACACTAGAGTCGGCCTATATGTTACAACCTTGGGAACCTATGACGTAATAATTGGGATAAACCAGTTGACAAGTCATAAGGCTAACATTGATTGCTATAATAAGGTAATGGAGTGTGTGGATGATAAGGGTTATAAAGTTAGAATCCAAGGGATCTATAGACCTATATCAATAGAGACCATATCTGGTATGCAACTGAAGAAGGCAAGATGGAAATGAGGAAACCAAATATTCTTAGTATCTTTAGAGGAGAAGGAAGAAGAAAAGGAAGCCCCTACATTTGAGAATAGCCTGTTTCTTTAGGATTACAAAGATGTGTTTCTTGAAGATTTACTAAGGTTACCTCCAAAAAGGGAATTTGATTTTTCAATTGACATACTTCCTAGAACCACACCTATATCCAAAGCCCCATATAGGATGAATACCACATAACTCCAAGAATTGAAAATATAGTTACAAGAATTGTTGGAGAAGGGGTTGATAAGGCCTAGTGTATCACTGTGGGGAGCACCAGTTATATTTGTCAAGAAGGATGGGACACTAAGGCTATGTATTGACTACAGGATGTTAAATAAAGCCACAATGAGAAATAGGTATCCTTTGCCTCGCATTGATGATCTATTTGACCAAATGAGGGGAGCCTCAGTATTCTCAAAAATTGACTTTCGCTCTGGCTAACATTAGTTAAGGATAAAAGAAAATGACATCCCAAAAACAACATTCAGGACTAGGTATGGTCACTATGAATTCACTGTAGTTCCATTCGGGTTGAAAAATGCTCCAGTTGCCTTTATGAACCTAATGAACAATGTTTTCCATGATTTTCTAGATAAATTTGTAATTGTGTTCCTAGATGACATCTTGATCTATTCAAAGGATGAATAGGAACACCTAACTCACTTGTAGGCAGTTCTACAAAGTTTAAGGAAGCATAAGTTGTTTGGGAAGTTATCCAAATGTTCCTTCTTTAAAAGGAAGGTTCACTACTTAGGGCATATCATTTCAGCTGAGGGTATAGCAGTGGATCTTGATAAGATAAAGGCCACCACCAAATGGCCTATACCTAAAAATGTAACCGAAGTGAGAAGTTTCATGGGGTTGGCAGGGTACTACAGGAGATTTGTGAATGACTTTTCAAGGATAGCCAATCCGATTACATCTCTGCAAAAGAAAAATAAAAGATTCATTTGGATTGAGCAATGTGATAAACCTTTTTAGGTGCTGAAAGATAGGTTAACCTCATCTCCAATTCTAAAGGTGCCTAACCCTAATGGTAACTTCACAGTAGTAATAGATGCATCCATAGAAGGATTAGTAGGAGTTATTTTCCAAGAAGAAGGAGTAGTGGCTTATGAATCCCAAAAATTGAAAATCCATGAAGTCAATTATACTCCTCACGACCTTAAACTTGCAGCCATAGTCCATGCTTTGCAAAAATGGAGACACTGCTTGTTGGGAAAACCTTTTGAGCTCAAAACAGACCATCAAGGACTAAAGTACATTTTAACTCAACCTCATTTGAATGCAAGAAAACGAAGGTGGCTAGAATTCCTAAGTGAGTATGATTTTGAGATCAAATATGTTAAGGGCAAGGAAAACAAGGTGACTGATGCTCTTAGTAGGAGAAGACGCATAATGGAAATATCCAACTTACACATAGACCTAAAACTACAAGTGCTCTTGGAGCAAAAACATGATCCATGGTACACTCAGGTTAATGCAGCTCTTGCTAAAACCTCTATGGAACCTAAGTATTTGGGCTATGCTTTTGATTGCAATGGGCTAATGAGGTACCAGGAAAGAATATACATTCCCGATAATGTGGAACTAAGGGGTATGATCCTAGTAGAGGCACATAATGCTCCATATTCAGGGCATCCGAGGGTGAATACGATGTATGCAGATCTCAAGAAGCTATATTTCTGGTCAGGAATGAAGAAGGATGTGGTAGACACCGTTCTAGATGTCTAGAATGTCAAAGGATTAAGGCAAAACATGTGTATCTGGCGGGACTTCTTTATCAACATGATGTACCTTGCTATAAATGACAAGTCATTGGTATGGATTTTGTCCAAGGACTACTAGTGACATCTCATAGACACAATTTTATTTTGGTTGTAGTGGATAAACTCACCAAGGTGGCATATTTCATACTGGGGAACCTAATAAATGATGCACCTGCGGTAGCAAGAAGATTCATAAAAGAAATTTTTAGATTGCATGGAACCCCTAAGAAAATCATCTCTAATAGAGATGCAAAGTTCACTTCTAGATTTTAGACCACACTAAAGGCTACCTTAGGAACACAGTTGAACTTCAACACAACCTATCATCCTGAGATGGATGGTCAAACAACAAGGACTAACCAAATTTTGGAAGATCTCCTCCTAATGTATTGCATGGATCGACAAACCAAATGGGAGGAATATCTACCTTTAGTTGAGTTTGCCTATAACAACTCATTCCAATCAGCTATAGGTATGGCACCCTTTGAAGCTCTCTAAGGGAGACCTTGCCGAACACCTTTGAGTTGGGATAAATTGGAGGATAGAATCCTAGTTGGTCCTAAAATGTTGAAAGATATGGATAACCAAGTGCAACTTATTTGATAGAGGTTGAAGGAAGCCACAGATCACCAGAAAAGTTATGCAGAAATGAATAAAACACTTAGGAGGTTCCAAATTGGTGAGAAGGTGTTCCTTAGAGTTCGACCTCAAAAGAGTTCCATATCTTTTGGAAGGAAGTCGAAGCTAGCACACCATTTTGTTGGGCCTTTTGAAGTACTTGAGGAAATCAACCCTATAGCCTATCACTTGGCCTTGCCTCCAACATTAAGTTAGATTCATGATGTGTTCCATGTGTCCTTGCTAAAAAGGTATATGCCTGATCCTAAGCATATTCTCAATTGGAATGCCCTGCAGGTGGAAGAAACTGGTACAATAACAATCGAGCCATGCAGAATCATCGAGAGGTACCAGTTCCAGCTCTGCAACAGAATGGTGGATAGTGTAAGGTCCAGTGGGATTAGTACTCATCTGAGAATGCTACATGGGAAGAATACAGTGGAAATGCAACAGCTTTATCCGCATCTATTTTGAAAGTTCTAGTTAACTTATAAACTCGACAAACTCCAAATTTTGCTTAAAGATAGTTATGTCTAGATGCTACTTTGTGGTTTCTTTATTTGTGATACACTGTTTGATATGTTTTATGAATCTTGATGGCTTTTGAATGTTATATTAATAAAAAGCTATGTTTAATATATATATATATATATATATATATACATATACATGGTTATGGTTCTATTTTATTGTTTATCTTGATATGCATTGGGACGATGCATAAACTAAGGGGAGGAGGATGTTACGACCTCATTTTGGTGAATTAATAGTTTGACTAATGTTCGTGCTTACCTTGCAATTAACAATAATATGGTAACTAATATCAATCATTAATAGATTTAAAATTTGTAAATTATTACTATTTAATTTGAATCATTATTTCAAGTAAAGAATAATAAAATTATCATTATTAATTTTTAAATAAAATTTGATTTTTTTCCCCATTATTATTATCAATTAATTTGTTAAGGTGTTAACTTTTATGATTACTGTAAATTCATGAAATAGTATTTTGGTTTCATATTCATATTTTGGTAAATAACATGTGACAAAGAGATTGTAGATAGTCAAGAGATGAAATATAAATAATATTACTCAATTCTATTGGATTTTATTTAGTACATGTGTAAAAAAAATAGTAAGTTCATTTCGGTATTTGACAAATTTCGTAAGTGTCCTATTGAGTTCTTAATTAAAATAATAAATAAATATTAATATGTCTATAAATTTGTTCTTTTTATTTTTCATTTATTTCATACAGTTTGATTTAATTTATTTCACATTTTCAAATTTAATCTATTTTGCATTTTAAAACCTATACATAAGTAGTTTTTTGAAAAGAGGCTTTACTTTTCCCATCATCAAACATTATTATTATTGATGGAAGGCATGTTCGTGCAAATGATGCCAATACATTTATTATTGTAGTCATGATATTTCCAGAGTCCATGATATCAGTATAAGTTTCTAGCAAAAACTGTGTATTGCTTTTTTGCATCGACGTTTCGGATCATACTCCATGATCCATCGTCAGGATGAGAAGAAGAGAATGAACATGAGATATCATTGCAGAGAAGGTTTAATAAAAAGGAGGAGAGAGGGGTTAGGCAAAAGTAGCTGCTTGACTAGAGAGAGAAACAATTAAAAATAAGGAGGACTAGAAATATAATAAATTAGAAAGAAGGGGGGAGAAGATAAAAAATAAAAATACAAGTAAAGAGAGAGGAAAGAGGAGTTAGAGAGGATGGGAGAAAAGATCAATAAAAGAATAAAAACCAATAAAATCCATAAAAGAAACAGAGACTAATAATGTCAGTAAATGCATTATAAGAAAGAAGATACCTAAACAATGACCTAAAAAGAACTAAGGGAGAGGAGATAAGGGGTGAAAAAAGAGGATAGATAAAGATGTGGAAATAGAAACAAAGACTTAAAATTAAAACTACTAAAAAGTGTAAAGAGAAGTCAAAAATAAAATAAAATAAAAGATGAAATAAAATAAAATAAACAAAATATGTTGAATATATAAGAAGAAGAAAAAGAAATAAATTAAGAAGAAATAAAATGAGAAGATATAGACAAAGTACATAGAAATAACAATAAAAGCTAAAAATGACAATCAAAGTAAGAGAAGAAAAAGTGAGGACAACAACCAAGATGAGAAAAAAGAGAAAGAATAAAAAGGCAATAAATTAAAAACGAGAACGAGAACAATAATTGGCAAAGTCCTAAAAAGACCCAAGGAAATAATCATGAGAATAAGGGAAAGAAGAAAGTCTAGATCTAACGGATAGATATGAAGAATATAGGAAATAAATAGAAAAGAAATTGGAAAAAATTACAAAAGAGGGGGGAGAGGTTAAAATAATAACAAAAAGGAAAAAATACAAAAAATAAATAAAAACAAGGCTATATATATAAATAAAGTATAAAGAGAAGAGATAAAATAGAAACAAATAGATTGACATAAAAACAAAGAAAAAAGGAAAGGGTAAAAAGATGAGTAAGCGAAGAAGGGAAGGGAGAAGAAAGAGATAAAGATAAGACTATAATTAAAAATGAGAAATAATGAGAGAGTGAAAATATAAGACAATAGAATAAATTAATGATAAATGAAAGAAATGATGAAAGAAAGTAAAGATAAATAACAACGAGAAACAAAAATTAAAGAGAGAGCAAAAGAGCCTAAAGAAGCGAAAATGGTACAAAGTATAAAGGCCTGAGAGAAAATAAAGTAAAAAAGGAAAGCATGAAAAGGAGTCAAGTGAAAAAGAAAGCTAACCTAAGAGAAGAAAGAACGAACAAAAAAGAGAGACCAAGGACCACTGGGGGATACAAAAGAGAAAGAGCAAGGTCACAACCGGGAAGGGGGAAGGACAAAAGAAAAGGGGGGGAGGGGGTAAGAGAGAAAAGTGAGGTGAGAAGATGCAAAGGGAGAGGATGAAAGGTAGGGGCAAGGGAGAAGAGTGGGGGGGAAGGGAGAGCTAAGAGGAAGTAGACAGAGGACAAGGGTGGCATGGAGAAAAGAAGGCCGAAAGGTCGGGTTGTGGAGAGGAGAGAAGAGAGGGAGAAGAAAGAGGGAAAGGAAAGAAGACGAGAAGAGAAGGGGGAATAGACTAGGAAAAACTAACTGAGAGGCAAGGAGGAGGTAGGATAAGGGGGGGGGGAACTTTTGAGGGAATTTAAAAGAGGATTCCATGTGTGGCTTAAGTTCCACCCATTGTCCCTATTAAGGTTGGAAGGGTTAGTTTTGATGAAGATGGCTTTTTTAAGTTTTCTCTTAACGAAGTTATCTTCTTTGGCAAGGATGAGGGTATCCTTAAGGCAAATATGGTGCTTGGTGCTTGAGGAGTGCTCAGCTAGGGCCGATTTTGTGACCCTTTCATGTTTGATATCTGCACTATGTGTTGATAACTGAGAGGGGGGGTGAATCAGTTATCCTAATTATTTATGCTTTTTTAACTTTATTAGTAA
This sequence comes from Cunninghamia lanceolata, assembly GCA_027924645.1. Classification (NCBI taxonomy): domain Eukaryota; kingdom Viridiplantae; phylum Streptophyta; class Pinopsida; order Cupressales; family Cupressaceae; genus Cunninghamia; species Cunninghamia lanceolata. Next base: position 14,292,709 of record BSBN01000822.1, on the reverse strand, counting down.
TCAATGTAACATTAATTTAAATGAGCAAACATAACCATGAAATGGAAATACACATGACACAATATTTTTGACATGGAAACCCTGTTAAGGGAGAAAACCACAGGGTGATTAACCCAAGATTGTATTCTCTGTTAGAAGAATGGAAATACAAAATGGCACTTGCCAATTAGGGCTCACTGCCCGAGCACACTGCTCACAAGAGGCACACTACCTACAAGAGACACACTGTCTATAGAAAGAGTGTTATACAATACTTGAACTGATTGGAAGCATCTACATATGCTGGAGTTCAGTTCCAGTTAGGCACAGTACACTGACCTGCTGCACTTCATCTTTCCTTTTCTCTTATGCTGCTTTCCTTTCACATATCGGACCTTCCTTACTGCTTTTGCTCTGCTCTGCTTTTATTCGCACATTATCAACAACCACGACACTTCTCATAACCAAATCCATCTTGTATATATATCCGCAAAAGTGATTTCATCACCTTTCTAGTCGGCACCCGGAATAGTCAATCTTTTCACAAACTCTGATCTGTCGGTTGAATCCTTGCACACCAAGTAATGCGGATCAAGCATACACTTGTAGAAATCATTAATCATGTCAGCCAAACATAATTCATGCCTTGATAATCTTTACCAACATTAGTAACACATCCAGAATAATGTCTGATGTTCTGTCAGTCAGTTCTTCCTCTGTCATACTGCCAATCAGGAACCCGATACTCAAGTATTCATATCTTTTTCCTCATCTATCACCAAAGGCTAAATCCTTGGAATCTATCACTCAAGGTAGTCCTCTTGACTTTCCCAAATCTGCACTTCACCAAGATACTTCCTCTAAGAGATTCGGACCTGTCTATCGGACCTTGCCACATGCTCTGTTCTTGTTTATCAGACCACAACATTCTTCACTCTAACTTTCGGTAGAGACATACCATGTCCTGCGGATGTGTGGGATGAACTTTGTTGCCATCAATGATAACAATCATGAATCCATATAGTGTCTCTTGCCAACAATCTCCCCCTTTGGCATTGATGGCAACACTTAGTGAAAAATGACTAAGTGTTTACACTATTCTCCCCCTTGGCTGATGCTCTATTTTTATATACATTTTCCATAGCTCTCCCTTAGTTGGATTCCTCATTTTTCACTGCTCCTCACTCCCCCTTTGACATCAATGGCAAAGGGTAGGATCCGCATACCAAAATTTTCAAAAATTTAACTATACTTAGCCGCATATACCATACTCACATAAACTGAAGAATGTCTACAAAAGATGTCTTCAATTGGGCGAGTTCTGCAGCCCAACTCTGCTTCATCCTGTCCAAAATTGAGATGTGACCACTCAACAGGTACACAAAAGCTTCTGCCCTCTTAAGATCTATCGGATCATTTGTCCGGGCGGTAGTCTGAGCATCACTTATGGCCTCATGCATGGCCTCTAACTTAGGGATAATGATCCTTCTAAGTTCACCCATCCAGCTAATTATGTTCTTCCTTTCCTTCTCAAAATTCTTTATTTCATTTGTGATTGCAATAGTCTGACACTCTTGATTTACTATGGAGGATGAGAGAGGATCAAAACTTTGAGACAAACATAGTAGTTTATCCTCTTGCTCTTTTATTTTCTTCTCAATCTCTACTGTTGCTTTGGACTAGGAAATACAAAATTTGTATACTTCTCCTCCATCTTTAAGAGCATTTTCTAAGCTCTTTATCCCAATATTCATATTTCTCCTATCATTAATGATCAACCCTTGTACCTCTGAGAATCTCTTATCCAAAAACTCCTTCCGGACCTTTTCTTCAGCTGACTTCTCTAGAGAATCAAAATGTGTACTAACACTGCTGACTAGAGTTTTGAGATTACCAGAAGAGGAGGCTGTGGGATCCTTTTAAAAAGATGGCATGATCTTTTCCAAAACTCCGGATGCTACCTCTATAAGCTCACATTCTTCCATGTGAGATTTCGGTAGTTTCTCTTTGGCCTTCGCATTTGCAAATGAAGCTATCTTCATTGTTTGCACTAGAGATAGAGAGTCAAAATTAAATGGTCCTTGTAGAAGCTCCAGTTCATCAATCTCTATTGTTTCTTTCTCCTGTAATATTTCTTCTCCTTTAGATCCGGAGACTGTAGGTGAAACCAAAGGAGAAATGTTAGTCTGTTCAGGGCCCACCTCTTCTATCATTTTCTCAGTAGATTCTTCTGCAACACTAGTGGTCGAGGGGTCAGCACCCAAGTCCTCTATAATAGGAAGATTAAATCTTTTGAAGGCCTTCCAGAGGATCTGTTCTGTGTCCTTGGCTACTTTGTCAGTCTCACCAAGCATCAGTTGATTCATCCTTGCTTTGCTTCTGAATTCATCCTTACAATCTTTGAATATCATATTCATTGTCTTGGGGTCGATTGAAGGATATAGCTGAATTGCTATCTGTTCCTGAATCTCAAGGTCTTTTGCCATGGCATTAGTCTTTCTCATTTCTAACTCCTTTTCTAGGCTCTTGGGAATAAGAGATATAATTTCAATAAAAGCCTTATTATATATGTTCAGATACTTAACTATAGCTTCCTGCAAGATCTTTTGGTCAGCCTCATTATAATCATCATAGAATTCGGTCATTGGTTGAAGGTTTCCATCCACAGTGACTGATTTGATTACACTTTCTAAAGACAGGGTGGGCTTTTCAACAAATTCCTCTGACATTTCTTCCTTGTCTTGACTTGTGGAAGGTTCACCAGATCCTTTCTTCTTCTGCCTTTTTATTTCCTTTATCCCCTCATTAGATTCAGTTTCCTCATCATCCTTTAGGCTAACATAGGACCTTGTTGCCTTTTTCTTTGTTCTCTTTTCTCCTTTTCCGGATGCTTGGACTTCTGGTTTTGAGCTTCTTGAGCTTTTGGCTGAGATAGGTGCTGATCTCTTTGATGATCTTGTCCAGGTGGAAGATTCTACCGGACCACTTTCCTTACTTCCCTTTGCTTTCTTCTCTTCCTCAGCCTTTTCTATCTTCTTCCTGTGGGCATCAAGTGCCTCCTTTGAGATGCCAAGGCCTTTGGCAATATTTTCTACTTCTTTTCTCACCTTCCTCTTGATCTCTGGTTCTCTGAGTTCCACATGAATTTTTACACTCAACTCCTCAAAGGTTCCAAACCTTTCTGCCTTTGGATCCTTTGGCTGACTTAGCATGTGTTGAACATGCAGCTCCATAATTTGTTCATCAACTTCATACCCCATGGGCATGATCCATACAGTTCTTGGTTCTACTGCCTCCATTGGGCACTGATCAGTCCCTACCATAAAACAAACTATGTCTTTGTATTTTTCAACAAGAGACTGGGGAATCCTTTCTCTTGCTTGCATCATGTTCTGAATATTCTTGAAATATCCCCACAGAGTTGTATTTTGTGCTTTGTTATCACCAAGTCCATGCAAATAATCTCTGATTTGGATAGCCACTGGTCTATCATTCTCCCACACCCAGCCAGTAGATCCGGGAAGCTCATTCATAAAGTAGAAGAATAAGCACAATATTAATCCACCATACTTGAATGAATTCTTTTTATCTTTCTTTATTTTCTGCAGATTCTCCAAGAGTTGGTTCAAGAGAAGCTGACAAAGATCATAGTTTGCATCCTTTCTTAGCATTTCATAAGTGGTGTAGATGGCAGTTCCAGGTATTGAATTTTCCCTGCTAGAATGATATATTTTATATCCAATGATCATGGAGGCATACTTGACATCCGAATCAGAGATGTCATCTACTGTCATTGCTCTTTTGTCAAACTTGGATCTGGTAGCCTCACTCACAGTTTGATTCTTCACAGATTTAAGAACAGGAATCCCACCAGATAGTGTAATTTGGTAACTGCTCTGATGGCATCTTTTGTGATTTTGAATGGTCCATTTAACCACATAAAGTTGTCATGTGTTCTGCTCAAAATATACCTGACCCATTCATCCTCAATAAAACAGGGGAAATGTATGTATTATGCAAGGTGCTTATTCCGGAGGCCCTTGTATTGGGGTTTGAGATCAAATGAATCATCTAATAGTTGTTTGTGATAGATATCTCTTAGTTTGAATCCCCCAAACTCTTCAACATTTGCGTGTATGTAAACCCTAATATCTTCGGTGTGCAAAACGCCATGCGGAACACTAGAAAATGCTCCTAGAAGATTTACCTCCAAGGATTTGTATGGATGTTTCTTAAATGTGGGGCGAGGTCTATCAGAAATCTTTACTATATTTGGAGTAGCCATCATCAAAGAATCTTACTGAAGGATATCAAGAACAAAGAATACCTTTTACGCAGTTTTAGGCACACGATGAAATCCAGATTGAGCTGTAAGAAGAATCGTTTTGATCTTTGGGAGAAGTAGTTGCAGAGCTCCTTTTCTCTCTTCTTCTTGAATGCAGAATGAACAAGTGATTAATGAGAAAACCCTTATATTGCTTCGTAAACCCTATTGTCAAGTTGTAATAAATGCTTGACCTAAGTTATTTCGGTTGGCCTTGTTCGGATGACTTGAAGAACCGGATCAGTCCTGATCTTTAAACAACATGCAGATCTTCTAAATCTTAACCATAGTTTGTTTGGATGTTTCCCTTATGAACCCTTCAATCCAAAACTCTTCTTGTGCCAGTTCCGGCACCAATTGACTGGCTGGGGGAACAACGTTTTCTGTGTGTCTCCCCCTGAGCCAGAGCTCACTTTTTAATTTTCAGAAGGAATATCAGCACCAGAGTCTGGTGCGGATCCAACCTCTACATTCTCTGTACTTTACCCAAATCTTGTTCATCTCACTTTTAACTTCATCTGCATTCACTTTTTGTTTCCCCTTATCTTGATTTTGATTATGATATACCGGACCTCTTTTGTCCTGATTCTTGCTTCTACAGAATTTTGCAATATGACCGGATCTATTGCAAATTTGGCAAACAACATTTCTTTGCATATTTGATTGATATCCTTTTGATCTGCATTGATTAGCCATATGACCTATTCTATTGCATGCAAAGCATCTACTATTGAATGATTTGTTCATTTGCATATTTCTGCATTCATGAGATTTGTGACTATACCTTTTGCAGTTAAAACATTGTCCGGAGAAGGATGAATTAGTCTAATTCATTCTCTTTCTGCACTGATTAGCTTTGTGACCAAAGTGATTGTAGTTGTGGCAGTATCCATTGAAGGATGGATATCTTTGAGCATTAGGCTGTCTTACCGGAGGTCTTTTAGGCCTGTTCCTTGGATTTTCTGATCCAAAATTCTTCTGACCGGTTCCGGAGCTTTCTCCTTTCTCATATCCCAAACCACACTTGTCATCTACCTTCTTTTGACTTCCAAGAAGAACTTCAAGTTGAGCAGAACTTATCTTGAATTTCTCTTTATACTCATTTGTTGTTTGAAGATCCCTTTTGAGAGAGACAATTTGATCCTCAAGTTTTTCTTCATTATCTTTAGCATCTTCAAGATCAGATTCAAGATGTCTGATAATTCTATCCATCTGGTGGCAATTTTCTGATTTCTCCTTGAGAGATTGTCTTAGATTATCTTCAATTTTTCTTTTCTCTTCAACTTCTTGGGTAAACTTCATGACTCCTGATTCTATTTCATGTCTTACCATAATGATTTCTTTTGATAACTTTTCACACAAGTCAGTTTTTCCCTTCAGCTCTTCATTTGCATTATTTGCTTCACCTTGTCTTGCCAATTGCTAAAGTAGCTCCTTTCTCTTTTTCATAGAGAGACTTAATTTGTCTTTTAGTTCTCTCATGAAATCATCAGCCTGTTTGAGTCTTTCCTTTAATTCATTGACTTCAGAGTTTGACTGTTCAAGATCATCAAGGGCAGTCTTGAGTTGCTCCCTTAAACCATATGCATCCATTTGAATTCCCAGATCTTCCTCAAGCTGTTAGGCTCTGTTAGGAGGAACTTAGCTCTGATACCAATTGTTGATAACTGAGAGGGGGGGTGAATCAGTTATCCTAATTATTTCTGCTTTCTTAACTTTATTAGTAATCAATGTAACATTAATTCAAATGAGCAAACATAACCATGAAATGGAAATACACATGACACAATATTTTTGACGTGGAAACCTTGTTAAGGGAGAAAACCATGGGGTGATTAACCCAAGATTGTATTCTCTGTTAGAAGAATGGAAATACAAAATGGCACGTGCCAATTAGGGCTCACTGCCCGAGCACACTACTCACAAGAGGCACACTGCCTACAAGAGACACACTGTCTACAGAAAGAGTGTTATACAATACTTGAACTGTTTGGAAGCATCTACATATGTTGGAGTTTAGTTCTGGTTAGGCTCAGTACACTGACCTGCTGCACTTCATCTTTCCTTTTCTCTTATGCTGCTTTCCTTTCACATACCGGACCTTCCTTACTAATTTTGCTCTGCTTTGCTTTTATTCGCACATTATCAACAACCATGACACTTCTCATAACCAAATCCATCTTGTATATATATCTACAAAAGTAATTTCATCACCTTTCTAGTCGGCACCCGGAATAGTCAATCTTTTCACAAACTCTGATCTGTCGGCTGAATCCTTGCACACCAAGTAATGTGGATCAAGCATATACTTGTAGAAATCATTAATCATGTTGGCCAAACATAATTCATGCCTTGATAATCTTTACCAACATTAGTAACACATCTGGAATAATGTCTGATGTTCTGTCAGTCAGTTCTTCCTCTGTCATACTGCCAATCAGGAACCCGATACTCAAGTATTCATATCTTTTTCCTCATCTATCACCGGAGGCTAAATCCTTGGAATCTATCACTCAAGGTAGTCCTCTTGACTTTTCCAAATCCACACTTCACCAAGATACTTCCTCTGAGAGATCCGGACATGTCTGTCGGACCTTGCCACATGCTCTATTCTTGTTTACCGGACCACAACATTCTTCACTCTGACTTCCAGTAGAGACATACCATGTCCTGCGGATGTGTGGGATGAACTTTGTTGCCATCAATGACAACAATTATGAATCCATATAGTGTCTCTTGCCAACACTATATTCTTTGATTCTGGTATAGATGGACCTACCTGTCTCTCCAATGTAAGGGGTCCCACAAGAGCAGTCAATTTTGTAGACGCCATAGTTTGAAAAAATGTCACAAGGGTCTTTGGTGGAAGGGATAAGTTTTTTAATGGTGGAAAGAGGTTTGAAGGTACAATTGATTCCTTTCTTGCGAAGGATTTTGGCAATCTTATTAGAGATGCCTTTAATGAAAGGGAGGGTGGTACTAAAAATAGTCTCAAAGTTATCCTTGCTAGGTTTAGAGTTAAGGTGAGTTTGGGCTTGTTTGAAGGCTCTTTTGATGCAATTGTTGTGATAACCATTGAGCTTGAAAACTTTGGAGAGGTGGGACAACTCTTGTTTTAAGTGGTCATTGTCACAGATGCGGAAAGCTCTAGTGGCCAAAGTTTTGAGGACACTAGATTTATGGGTAGGATGGTGGTGTGAGGAAGTAAGAAGATAGAGGTCTGTGTGAGTGGATTTCCAGAAAACCTGATGGCCAAGAGAACCATCAACTTTCCTAATGAGAAGGATGTCTAGGAAGGGGAGTTCATTGTTAGATTCCAGTTCTTTGGTGAACTGTATGCAAGGGGCAATGCTATTAAGGTGATTATGGAAAGTATCAAGTTGTTCAGGGCCATGTGGCCAACATATGTTGGTGTCATCCACATAGCGTTTCCACCAAGTAGGCTTAAGGGGGAAAGAGTTTAAGGCAAGCACTTCAAAATGCTCCATGTAAAGGTTGGCAATAATAGGGGAAAGAGGAGATCCCATGGCTACTCCATCGGATTGCTCGTACACCACATTTTGGAAGGTGAAGAAAGTGGATTTTAAGCAAAGTTCAACCAGTGGACCGATTTCTTCATTGGTCTTCTGTCTGACAAGCACAATGGAGTCTTGAAGAGGAACTTTGGTGAAGAGGGAAACAACGTCAAAGCTAACAAGAATGTCATCCTCATTAACCTTTTTGTCTTTGATAAAGTCAACAAAATCGGTCAAGTCTTTGATGAAGGAAGAAGATTGACCAATAAGGGGAGAAATTAACTTGGCTAGGTGGGCTGCTAGTTTATAAGTGGGGGAATAGGTTGTATCAACAATCGGTCTTAGAGGAAAGTTGGGTTTGTGAATTTTAGGAACCCCATAGATGCGAGGTGTAATTTCCTTGTTGGGCATGAGATGCTTTTTTGTATCGTCATCAAAAGAAGAGAGGGAAATGACATTTTTAATTAGTTTAAAGATTTTTGAGATAGGATTGCGGGAAAGGATTTTATAGCTGCCGCTATTGTTAAGGTGGTCTAGCATTTTGGAGACATATTCCTGTTTGTCTAAGATAACAATGGCATTCCCCTTATCTACTTTAACAATGATGACATCTTGTTTAGTAAGTCTCTTGAAAGTGAGAAATTCATCCTTGGGGACATTCCGCTTTGGGGGGTTTGGCGTGTTTGAGGGTGACTACACAGTCTTGTTTGACTTCATCTACCACGTGGTCAGGAAGAGAGTGGATAGCATACTTGATTTCAATGAGAAAATCAACTTTGGGGATGTGGTTTGGGGTGATAGCAAAACCGAGGCACCTTCTTAGAAACTTAAGGGCGAGGGGGTCAATGTTGAGGTTGGAAAGGTTGACGACAAGTTTGTGTTCCCAATGGTGGATGAGAGTCCGTGATTGAGGGATGGGGGGAAAGCGGATTGGACAGTTGGCATCCATAATTGAAGATGAGGTGATGGAAATATTATTGCGTGAGGGAGACATTGGGTAGGTAGGAAAAATTGCCCATTTAGGAAGATGAGGAGAGGAGTGCATGTCTGTGGCAAGGAGGTGGGATTGATTGGAGATGGGGTGTGGTAAAGATGAGAGGGGAGAACACACGGTGGGCTCGCTAGATGAGGTGGGATTAGAATGGATGCTAGAGGGTGTGTTTTTTCACGAGTTCAAAGCACCAAGATGAGCTAGCACGGAAGAGAAAAGGTCATGATTATCAAGAATAAGAAGAGCTGGTGTGGGTTGGTTGACAAGGTCTGTGTACGAGTGGGGAGGAGCGCTTGAGATGACCGCTTGTTCACTGATGGAGGGAGCGATAGGGTGAAGGCGAGAGGAATTCCGATTGGATATATGGGGAGAGACATTTAAATCTGCCATAGGTTCACATCTTGAGGGGGTGGCAGGTAGAGACGGTGGGGATATCGGAATAGAAGAAAGATATGAAGAATCTAAGCAATTAATGAATGAGCCGTTTGAAATGCAAGTTGCGGACTTACCCGGATCTGAGGAGGAAGAACGTTGGGGAACGCTGAGTTAGCCAGGAACTGCCACCAATGAGAGAAGACTGGAAGATCTTCTATGCTGAGAGCTAACAAGAGAGAGGTCATTTCGGAGAGTTGTAGTCACAAAATCAGCATCATGTGAAGATGGAAAGCAAGCTGCGGGATGAGCTTGAGCGACAGAGATGCCAGGAGTTGAGATAGGAGGGTCGATTGAAGTGGGCACTATATCATGTTGCACTTGTTGGGTATCAATCTTGAGTCTAGAAATGACAGGAACAGTCACCAAACAGAGAGAACTGCAGTCAGGAGAGCACCGTGAGTTGATAGGCGAGAGGTCGGGCTTGAGAGTGGTCAGAGCGAAGTCTGAGCTGGAAGTGGAGTGCAAGAAACCCAATGGATGAGAAAGCATGATGGAGGTGCTCGAATGTGAGACAGGAGGTCCGCTAATGGTTGGATTCAAATCTTTGAGACCCTGACGGGAGTCAACATGGGTTCTCTGGACATGAGCTATGACGTCTAAAACACCAACAAATGAAACCTGAGGACCGATTGAAACACCAGCAAATGAAACCTGAGGACCGTTTGATTTTATCTTCTCTTTGTGGTCTATGCCTTCTCAGTTCGCTTGAAGGTCTGAGATGCCAGAAATTGATATAAGAGGACTATTTGAAGATGACACCTGATCTCACTGAGCTTGATGGAGGTCAAGCTCCTCAACGAGTTGACCATGGGAAGACATGTTGGTCATGAAGAGATGATGTAGCTTGGTATAGAGGTTGGGAAATTTTCTTTTCTGCCTGATGGTACAATCTAATTTCAGACCTTCTGCTCTTGCTTGAGAAGAGATATCAAAGAGGATCCAAATGTTAGGTCGTAGGGAAGAGGACAGCTCTAAATGGAGAAAATAGAGCCGTGAGGAAAGGTGGTTGATAAGGGCTCTGGTTGATTTAATAATAGATCTGAGGAGAGACATGCTTGCTTTGTGAAAGATGTGCTCTGTATTCGGGCTAAACAAAGTGTGAGAGAACTGCACAAAGGAAGGGATAAGCTGGGAATCTCTGCATATTTTTAGGAAAAACAAATTTGCAATTTTCTTTAAGACCTTGATTCTCAACTTTTCAAAAAGCTTAGCTTTGAAACATATCTCCCTCCCATGAAGGGTACATATTGTAGTCATGATATTTTCACAGTCCATGATATCAGTATAAGTTTCTGGCAAAAACTATGTATTACTTTTTTTGCATTGACGTTTCAGATCACAATCCGTGATCCATCATCAGGATGAGAAGAAGAGAATGAACATGAGATATCATTGTAGAGATAGTTTAATAAAAAGGAGGAGAGAGCGGTTGGGCAAAAGTAGCTGTTTGACCAGAGAGAGAAACAATCAAAAATAAGGACTAGAAATATAATAAATTAGAAAGAAGGGGGGAGAAGATAAAAAGAAAAATACAAGTAAAGAGAGAGGAAAGAGGAGTTAGAGAGGATGGGAGAAAAGATCAATAAAAGAAAAAAAACCAATAAAATCCATAAAAGAAACAGAGACTAATAATATCAGTAAATGCATTATAAGAAAGAAGATACCTAAACAATGACCTAAAAAGAACTAAGGGAGAGGAGATAAGGGGTGAAAAAAGAGAGGATAGATAAAGATGTGGAAATAGAAACAAAGACTTAAAATTAAAACTACTAAAAAGTGTAAAGAGAAGTCAAAAATAAAATAAAATAAAAGATGAAATAAAATAAAATAAATGAAATATGTTGAATATATAAGAAGAAGAAAAAGAAATAAATTAAGAAGAAATAAAATGAGAAGATATAGACAAAGTACATAGAAATAACAATAAAAGCTAAAAATGACAATCAAAGTAAGAGAAGAAAAAGTGAGGACAACAACCAAGATGAGAAAAAAGAGAAAGAATAAAAAGGCAATAAATTAAAAACGAGAATGAGAACAATAATTGGCAAAGTCCTAAAAAGACCCAAGGAAATAATCATGAGAATAAGGGAAAGAAGAAATTCTAGATCTAAAGGATAGATACGAAGAATATAGGAAATAAATATAAAAGAAATTGGAAAAAATTACAAAAGAGGGGGGAGAGGTTAAAATAATAACAAAAAGGAAAAAATACAAAAAATAAATAAAAACAAGGCTATATATATAAATAAAGTAGAAAGAGAAGAGATAAAATAGAAATAAATACATTGACATAAAAACAAAGAAAAAAGGAAAGGGTAAAAAGACAAGGGAAGAAGGGAAGAGAGAAGAAAGAGATAAAGAGAAGACTATAATTAAAAATAAAAAATAATGAGAGAGAAAATATAAGACAATAGAATAAATTAATGATAAATAAAAAAAATGACGAAAGAAAGTAAAGATAAATAACAATGAGAAACAAAAATTAAAGAGAGAGCAAAAGAGCCTAAAGAAGTGAAAATGGTACAAAGTATAAAGGCCCGAGAGAAAATAAAGTAAAAAAGGAAAGCATGAAAAGGAGTCAAGTGAAAAAGAAAGCTAACCTAAGAGAAGAAAGAGGACAAAAAAGAAGAAAGAACAAACAAAAAAGAGAGACCAAGGACCACCGGGGGATACAAAAGAGAAAGAGCAAGGTCACAACCACGGAGGGGGAAGGACAAAAGAAAAGGGGGGAGGGGGTAAGAGAGAAAAGCAAGGTGAGAAGATACAAAGGGAGAGGATGAAAGGCAGGGGCAAGGGAGAAGAGTGGGGGGGAAGGGAGAGCTCAGAGGAAGTAGACAGAGGACAAGGGTGGCAGGGAGAAAAGAAGGCCGGAAGGTTGGGTTGTGGAGAGGAGAGAAGAGAGGGAGAAGAAAGAGGGAAAGGAAAGAAGACGAGAAGAGAAGGGGGAACAAACTAGGAAAAACTAACTGAGAGGCAAGGAGGTAGGATCAAGGGGGAGGGGGGAACTTTTGAGGGAATTTAAAAGAGGATTCCATGTGTGGCTTAAGTTCCACCCATCATCCCTATTAACTGATTTAATTCCTTATTAATTTTACTTGCCAAAGTTAAACATGACATCATATAGATAGGGATAGCTACTAGAACTGTTTTGACGAGAGTCAGTCTCCCTATCCACGAAAGCTACTTGCTCTTCCAAGACTCTAGTCTAGCCTTTATCCTTTCCAGAAGAGGATCGCAAGAATTACCAGGGAGGATTCCTTTAACCAACGGCAGCCCAAGATATTTACAAGGAAGAGAACCTTTCCCAAAGGACATAATCCTTAAGATTCTTTCTTCTCTGCCAGGGGGAGTATTAAAGAAAAAAACTTCAGATTTCACTTTGCTGACTTCCTGCCCAGACACTTTCGAGTATAAATCCAAGATCCTTTTAAACCTTAGCGCCTCCCCTTCTTGTGCAGCCTCGAAGAGAAGGGTATCATCTGCAAATTGTTGATGTGAGAACCTTGGCATATCTCCTGTGATTTGAATGCCTCTAATTTGTCCCTCCTGACATGCATTTGAAATGAGTCTTCCCAATGCATCAACCATGATAATGAAAAGAAAGGGAGAAATTGGATCTCCCTCCCTTAGTCCCCTTGAAATATTGAAAAAACCTACCGGGGAGCTGTTAAGAAGAATAGAAAACCTTGGGCTTGAAATCCATTCAAAAATCCAATTTAGCCACTCTTGCTGAAAGACAAATGCCTCTAAAATTTTAAACAGAAATTTACTTTGTCATATGCCTTACGGATGTCCAATTTAACCATCATTGAGGGGAATTTGTTTTTTTTAACCGAATGAATAGCCTCTTGGGCAATTATTACCCCATCCAGAATAGACCTTTCAGGAACGAAACCTGTTTGTTCCTCAGCTATGATATCAGGAAATATTCTTTTGACTTTGTTAGCTACTGCTTTAGCCAAAATTTTGTAGACCACATTACATAGGGAAATTGGTCTGAAGTCTTCAAAAGACTCTGGCTTATCTTTCTTGGGGATTAGTGCTGTAAAGGTGTTACTAATTTCTTTTAGAACCTCACCCTCCTTTCTTGCATCCTCATAAGCTACCGTGAGATCTTTACCAATAATACTCCAACATTTCTGAAAGAAAGTTGCTGGGAACCCATCAGGTCCAGGGGTCTTGTTCGGACCAAGTTGAAAGAGAGCTTCTCTGATTTCCTCTTCTAAGAACTTACTATTTAGCATCAGGGTTTGATCTTCAGTTAATAACTTCGGGATGAATCTTAAAAATTCTTGTTGGGCCTATAAATCTGAACCCTCTTCTTCATTCAAGAGATCCTAAAAATAATCAACCGCTGCTTGACCAATTTCATCTGGAATGTCCGTGACCCTACCCTCCTTTGTTTTAATAGCAGAAATTCTGTTGACCTCTCTACAGACCTTCGTTGAATTATGGAAAAAATTGGTATTAGAATCACCAGCCTTCAGCCACCCCTCCCAGGATTTCTGCCTCCAAAAGACTTCTTCTTTGGCCAAGATATCCTCTAGCTTACCCATCAATTATTTTTCTTTCAAATATGATTCATTGTCCATTCCTTCTTTTATAATTTTTCCTTTTAAAATTTGAATATCTGCCTCTATCTGTCTCTTAGTTTCAAAAATGTTCTTAAAATGATCCTTATTCCACTGTCTCAAATTTACTTTGATGAGTTTCATCTTGGTTACAATATTGAATAGGCCAACTCCCTCAGGATTGCAATTTTTCCACCAATCCTCTATTAGTTCCATAAAGGAGGGGTCCTTAAACCACATAATTTCAAATTTGAAGGGGAATCTTATTGGTCTCCTTTCACCCTGTATGTCTATACTTATTGGGAAACGATCAGACCCAGATTCTAGTAGAATCTTGCTATCCAAACTGAAGGGAAATTGACTCAAGTCCCCTTTAACAAAAAACCTATCTGATTTTTCTACGATATTGTAGAAACCAAGTCTTCTATTTCTTCCAAGTGTAGTTCCCATTACCCAGCTGAATTTCTATCAAATCATTCCGATCAACAAAATCTTCAAAATCCTTCTGAGATTGGAGTTTCCTTCCCACCCCTCCTAACTTGTCTTCAGCTCTCAAGATAGCATTAAAATCTCTTCCCAAGATGATAAAATCCCAAACCCTGTTGTTACACAAATGATCTAATTCTGCATATAATTCCTTTTTCAGAATTTGAGAATTGGGGCCATAAATATTTATCAGAAGAAAAATTAAGCTTGAAGCCAAACTTCTAACTTTACTAGCAATCAACCAATTACTAGAGGTTACTTCTATAAAGATAGACTGCGGTCTCCATAGCGTCATTAGTCCCCCCAAGGGACCTCTAGAGTTAACCTTAACCATCTTGCAATGCTTCAGGCTTTTGGCAAAGGATTGATTTTCACTTTCCTCTAGTTTAGTTTCCTGAATCATACAAATATCTGGTTGAATCAACTTCAGTTTGTGCCTTAAGAGGCACTTCTTGTTAGGGGCATTCATGCCTCTAACATTCCATGACAAAATCCTCATTGTTGTTTAGGAAGGTAACCACCCTTCCCTACTTTCAACAAATCGAGTAGTTTCAGCTGTCCACTTGCCTCTCCATCCCACTTCAATTTTTCTCTGTTTGGAATTCGACCTCTAGATTTGTGATCACCATAGTCTAGGGAAGTTTTGTCAGTTTGTCTTTGGCCAATCCCTAAGATCTCTGGTGAATTGGGAAATTATTTTCTTTAGAGGCCTTAAGAGCCAGAGAGTTAACTTCATCTTCTAGCCTGAAAACTTCCAACCCTTTTCCTATATGTGACAACCAATCCTCTGCCAATGCTTCTTCATCCAGTCTGATTGAACCCTCCTTTACGGCCCTGGCTAGTTGTACTAATTCATTACCTACTTCAAACAAAGAATCAAAATCTTCCATTCACATATTTGGTTTGATCGTCTCGATTGTTTCTGTGATTTTATTATTAATGTTTTGGGAAAGATTAACAAATTCTTCTACCCTAGTGAGATTTTGAAGTCCATCTTTTAAAGATTCTTCACTTAATCCCTAAGCCCTTTCAATTTCCTTCCCATGGTTAATCTCGACTTCCACCAGACCAGGGATCTGATCCAACGGGAGAGTATTTACCTTTTTCCCTTCACTTTCCAATTTCACCACTTCTGTTCCTACCTCTTCACCTTGAGTTTCAACATCCACCAGAGTATTCCTTTTATCTTTGACTTGGTCCTGCTCCCAGGACCTCCATCCTATCGTACTTACCCAATTTCCTAGGGGCTTAGATTCATAGATAAGAGGTTGGCTTAGGACACCCCAATCTGTAAAAATTTCAAGTTCTCTCCATCGCTGTTCAGGGAAAGGGCTTTCAATACAAATTATGATATGTGAACCTTCTTCTGTTGGATCCTTCCATTCTTCTGAATAGATATATCTGCCCAAGTAGTTCCCAATTTTTTCTAAAATCATCTGATTCCAAAATTCTAATGGCAGATTAGGCAATCTATACTAGTCCTGCCTTCAATCCAATTTATACTTCTTTGGGTCAAAGCCCATAAACCAATCATAGAAATAGAAACCGAATCCATTCAAAATCCAAATCCCTTCTAAAATTTCCATTTTAATCTTGACCGAGGGACATAAAACAAAGAAGAAACCATTCGCTAGGGCTTTCAAAGATAACTCCTTTCCCCATCTTTCCTGCAACCATTTTTTGAGGTCTTCTATATCTAGGTTGGGACCATACCATTTTCCAATAACTCCATATTTTTTCATAGGTTCAATGGAGGGATTTAGCAAATTAGGGCTTAACACCATAGTTTTTTTTGTTTCCATACCTGAATTCTGTTGATCATTTACCAATGCCTCCCTCTCCAAATATAGGGTTTCACCAATGATCATGCCCTTGTCTTCTGTTGTTTCTTAGTTGATTCCTCCATTGTGCTTGATTCTCCCATCTTTTCCAAGGATGCCTCGGAGGTATTTCTTTGTCATGAAACCGAGAGAACTGCTGCCTTCCATTCGATCTCCAAGGTTCTAGGGATGCTCTGTCCTGAACTTTACTCAACATAATTTCTTTTTCTGCTTCCTCAGCCCATGATCGGGTTAATCCAGTCCCCTTGCCTTCTGAGTTTCCTTCCTTCCCTTCGCCTCTTGCTTTTGCCTTCTTTTCGCTTAGGATAGGATCAACTTCCTGCTTGTCTTCGCACTTTTGGTCCATCCAAACTATACTATAATAATTCCTCTTTACTATTCCTTTGAAAATTAAATTGGTGAATTCTATGAGAGAGATATAGTTGTATGACAATCATTTTGAACGATAATCATGTCTAACCAAATCTGACAACTAGCCTAGGAAAACAAGAGAAAAATGTCAAGCTCAGATAAACCCTTAGGCTAGATAATTATTTCAAGAACTATGTTTGAGAAATGAAACTACTAGCCTAACTAGGGCGCGATGACCACTACAAATATACTTTGTTGGTGATAGGTACTGTCATATGCTCTCACCTTGCCTTCGTGGATCTTGGTGATTAGAAAACAAGATTTATTGACAACACAAGTCTATTTGGGAGATAATTTGAAAATGGTCAAATAGGGCAACCAGTCCAACCAAGAAACCCTAGATGTCGTATGCTCTCACCTTGCCTTCGCGGATCTTGGTGATCATAAAGCACTAGGGAATCTCGAATGGACTTAGTCCCCTAATTCTCAAATTGAGTCATGCAAGTGAACTAAATTTCTTGAGCATACACTTGATAGGGGTTCCTCCACACTAGGACTAATTGACAAACACCTCTTGGGGTGCTTGTGATAGTGGACCAATTTCCATCCTTGTTTCACCTGAGTGGATGGCAGTCGACGAAGAACTATTTGGGGCTGGGAATAACCCTAGAAAGGGTTGGACACCCACTCACAGTTGCATCAAACATAGTGCAAGACAAAACTACATATTCGTAATCCCCATTGTTAGTTGCATCTAGAGGGGGCCTTGATTCCGTGGATACAGGGTATGTAGGTAGTCTGGATGGCGAAGGATGCCCCCAGTACTCAGGTCCCCCGAATATAGGGTACTCTTTTATAAATAACTACATAAATTCAATTTCTAATCTAAGAAGATTAATTAGATAACTAAAGAAGTCTCTAGTACTCAGGTGAATCCTTAGGAGGATTGACTTCGTACCTACCGTTGCCAAAAACTAAGGGAAGGTATCAGGTCCTTAGAATATTTCTCTTATCGAATGAACTTACAGAAATTCCTTGGTGCAATATATGGGCCTATTGCATAATTTTCTGTAAGTGACTCAAGATCTGGATTGATCCTGATGAGTCTAAGTCTCTGGCTAGAGCATATTAATGATTCTTGTCCTTATTAGCCCGTATGGCAATTGTGTTTACCTATCCTGTATTGGATTGGGTTTTGGTTTGTTTGACCTTTGTATGCCCATTTGGTTACTCTTTAATCTACCCCAGAATTGGGTAGTGATAGGATCCATTAGACCCGGTTCCGTGTGAACCAACTTGCCCAAAGGAAAGAAGAGCCTATTTGGCTTTATCTCAGTATGTCCTAATTTTAGACAACATAGGACAAATTTGGCTACTTGATATTTCTGAGTACTCAGACTAAACTAGAAGTTCAGGAAACAAATGTTAAGATCTAGACAACTACTTAGGACATGAACGAGAATCCTTGAGTATAAACCAAACTTTAGATCACTTAAGAAAGATAAACAATTTTTTTTCCCTAAGGTCCCTGAACCAGGTCCTTACATATTCGATTGATCACATCCTTCATTAGTATATGGGTAGATGCACAATATAATGCATGAAGAATAATGGTAGAAGGTGTAGGCTTATGATTAAGATTAGGATTGCTTGTACTAGATGGGGATGAAATTGGATGAGTTGATTTGGATTTCTCCATAGCTTTTCTTTTGCTTTTAGATTTTGTAAAGAAGCTTTGAAGGAAATCGTTCGGATTTGGTATAGGCATTCTATTGGATGGTGATGGAGGGATGATAGGATTGGACTTAGGTGGAAGATTTTATGGCTTAGGCTTTAAGTGTTGGGGATTGACTTAATGGATGAGGCTTTTGATGTTTGGAAGGATTATATGATGGAGGTTCCATATGGATGGATGGATGATGGGGACTAGTAGATGGATTGGTGTATGATTCCAAACTTAAGGTGGTATTTTCTTTGTCAAGAGTATCATTAAGATGGATTAAAGATTCTTGATCTTGGTGTGAGGAGTGACTAGTACTAGCATGCTTATGTTGTAGAAGATTTGGAGATGGATATTGAGGAATATTCATGAGATTGGTTGATATGGAGGGACTAGGTTGAGGTGACTTGGATGGAGAGGATAAGTTGGATGGATCAATATATGAGGCAGATGGTTGAGTCTTGTCATTGATTGGACAATATTCAAAAGGATTTGGGTTGGCATGTAAATGGTAACCTCTTGGTCATTAAATGGAAATTTGATGCATTTGTTGTTAGTGGAAGGAATAACCCTCATGAAATGAATCCATGGGCATCCTAGGAGGATATTATATGGTAGATTGAGGTCTAGGATCGACAAGTGATTTCCACTAAGGTTGGACCTAATTGGATGGGTAATCAAATAGTACCTTCAGTTCTCCTTTCAATTTCATCATAAGTTTTAATAGTGATGGAATGGTATTTTTCAATATCTACAATGGAGTATCCCAATTGTTCCAATTGTTTAAAACACCTTAGAGTGCACAAGTTTATCCCTGAGTCACAATCTATTAGAACCCTTTTGACTAAACACCTTTTGAATATAACTTCTATGTGAAGGTGTTCATTATGGGATGAAGGTTTGTATGAAGTTGATAGTGATGTTGGTGGAAGAAAATATGGGGGATATATGGTTCATAAGTATCAAAATGCACATCATGATCTACAAAGTTATCATAATCATTAGGAGCAAATTTTGGCCCACCTCAAAGAATATATGGTTTTGGATTTGACCTAGATTTGTTGATGATCACAACCATTTTGACGAATAAGATTGGACTAGGTTCAAGGATGCAAATATGAGTAAGATGATAAATTAATTAGGTGGAAATGGATGGATTGGATGATTTGATCAATTAAAGAGCTTCTTAGGATTCACAATGACAGATGGTGACAAGAATGCACTTCAAGCACAAGAACACAATGGCTAGATGTCTGATAGGAAGTGGTAAGCGTAATGTGTATGTTTGATAGCTCCTTAAGACCAAATTTCCATAGGTCTCAACACATTAAATACACTTGAAAACAATGCTTAATCTACCTAAGCTCAATGGCCAATGGTAGCTTGTTCAAGCCCACAACTTGGAATCTCCTTTGACGCCAATGTAGGAACACCTAATGCGGGTGTATACACTTATCTTTGCAAGAGAGGATAGGTAGGGGCCTCTAGGACTGGAAGGCTAACCCAATCACCCTGTCCTTAGAAAGCCAACAAGTAGCTTATGCTAAGCCAAGGTTTTTTTGTCTCATCTCAAGGGAGGCATATGGTGAGTATCTTCAGAGAACATATCCTCTTGCATTGAACAAGACACCAACAACTTAGTCAATAGGGTAGGCTTCTAACTTAAGGTGTCTAGTAAGAATTTGGGGACTTGACACTTATTCATGTAACAGTGACTCACTTAAGAGCCTATTCCAGCCACTTACATCAATCCTTCAAGAGGAAAGAATTGGGTTAATGTATCTCACACACAAGTGTATGGATACTGGGGAACTGCTGGAATAAGTATACGTTGCCAAGAAGTCTATAAATTTTGCCTCAACCATTTATATAGCGGACCAAATTGAAAGCACTGCTTAGAGTCATCCCTTGGGGTGAGTACCTCTTTTCCCACCAAGGTAGGCTCTCCTAAAAAGAAAAAGAAGATAGAACAATTTCTCTTACACCCAAGATCCATTGAGAGGCAAGGGGAGAGGATAATTTTGTTCTACCTTGGGATCTACTAGAACAAAATGTGCAAATACACCAGGCACATCAAGCACTTAGATTTTTTTTAAAGTACCAATTGAAATGTTCCTATGTTAACATTCAAACACACAAAAGGGATCCTGCAAGAAAATGTATTATTAGTTTGCAAAATTTTATGTCTTTGATAGGTGTAAAGCTGCAAGACAAACGTTAGAACAAAATGAATGGTCCTGTAAAAACCCACACAAAAAATGTTAATGCACAACAAGAAGAAAATGTTTGATGTTTCAAAATGAAAGGCTGAATTTCAAATGATTATACCTATGAATCTAAGATGTTTCTAACAAAATGGTCTATTTCACTGTGTATTTTTTCGAATTACCTTTCCAACAAATGAAACTTCTCCAAAGTGATGCGGCTTTGAAGTAGCAGAAGTAGGAGAAGTAGCACTATCACAGGAAGTATTAAAATCATCTAGAAGCTTCTTTTTCAGTGGCGGCGAGGGTTTGCAGGTCCAGGGATGGTGAGGCTTTCCTTGAAATGATGAGGAAGTTCTCCAGACACCATCTGAGGCAGTTTTTGAGGCAGTTTTCTAGCTATTTTTCCTGTTCTCCAGAGGTTTTTTGTGGGACTGCGGGGAGTATTTTATTCCTCTCCTTTTTAGTGGAAAACTTTGAGGGTCTTGGGCCCATTGTCGCTTGGAAATTTGCAGAGCTTTGTCCCCACAGGAAATAGACAAGTTTCTGGCAGATAGAGGTAAGATATCCTATTTTGTTTCCCACTTTTGGTCTCCTCTAAGCTACTTTCATTTTGGTTTCTTTTGCAAAAGGAAAATCATTCGCAAACCCTTTTCAAACCAAAAAGTTCAAACCCTTTTCACATTGAAACAAAAAAAAATCATTTCAAATAGTAAAAGTAAACCATTTCCAAACTTCAAAATGATCAAATAAGTAGGGGGTACTTTTCCTTCATTCAAGCACAAAGTTAGATCACATTACAACTCTTTTAGGGGCCCACAGGGTTTGTTACTAGTCAAAACATAGGTTAACAACCATTTGAAAATCCTAGGGCCAGGGATTTTGGGCTCAGATGACCTCGGGGTGGTA
This sequence comes from Cunninghamia lanceolata, assembly GCA_027924645.1. Classification (NCBI taxonomy): domain Eukaryota; kingdom Viridiplantae; phylum Streptophyta; class Pinopsida; order Cupressales; family Cupressaceae; genus Cunninghamia; species Cunninghamia lanceolata. The sequence continues at coordinate 14,271,383 of BSBN01000822.1, read as the reverse complement.
GGTGGTCCTCAACCACGGGCCCCCAGCTCAACGGTTAGGGCTTGTATCTAGGAATAGAATATCCCTTGGAATCAGCTTCTCCAGCTGTCAAAAACACCTACTTGGGCAGAAATTAGCCTACAGGTGGACAATCAGGGATCTCTCTTGAAAGGAAATGTTCTGCGGGTGGATTGCTCTTAGGTAAACATAGTTAGAGCAGAAGAAAGGATGGTATACATAAACCCCAAGCAATACAAAGGGATCCTTAGACGTCAGATGACCCGAAGGACAAGGCAAATGCATAGGAAGAGGTTTACTATGATATTGCCAAAAGGGGATAACAATAACACAAATGTTTTTAGTGCATTGCCTTGGATAGAGGGAAAGCATATTGAACATTATAATTCCAAAGGGAAGGAGAAGTTGGTAGAAAATCCAAGTAGTACGGTGATAAAAACTGACAAAGTTGTGATTCATACAACAAAGGTTGCTGTAAGAGGTAAAAAATCTCTCTATAGCAAAGAAATTTACAGCCCTACTTCCACACCGCTGCTATGGTCGTCAGAGCTTTATGTGGTGGAACTCATGAACATGAGGGAGAGAATGGAAGTGCTGGAAGAAAAGGGGCTGCAGGGAGACAGTAGGCTGAGGGAAACAATAGAAGGTAGGGCCAAGCTGGAAAGGGAGGTTAAAGCCCTCCAAGTTCAAGTATGGAATCTGCAACTTAGTTTAGAAAGAGGCAGCAAGAATTGACCACTCTAAAACATGAATTAAACCAGTTGAAAGCAACAGAAAACAAGAAGCTAGAAATGGCAAACGGAGGCGACTCAACTCAAGTCAAGGAGATCTAATCAGTCATGGCTGATTTAGAGATTAAAGAGACTCAATTGAGAAACCAAATAGAAGAAGCTAAATCTTGGTCACAAGTCATAAGTGGACCATTAAAAGAACAGAAAGAACTCTTTGAGAAACAAATCAAGATTCACATTAAAGAAGAAAAAGACAAACAAGGCAAGGCAGTAAATTTCCTTATCAAAGGTTTAAAGGACTTTGGGGAAAAGGAAAGGACTGACATTCTTGCAAGAGATTTCCTTAAAGAAAAACTTAAATGGACAGGTTTTATTCAATAGGCAAACAGGATAGGAAAGAAACTGGAAGAAGGGAGAGATAGGCATGTTAGAGTTATCTTAAGAAGCATAGACAATAAGAATGTGATTCTAAAGAATAGGGGCTTCTCAAAGGCACTCGCATATTCTTAGATGATGATCTAACATTTGCACAATAGGAAGAGTGTAGGAAGGAGTGGGAGAAACTAAAAACAACAAGGGACAATGGAAAGTGGGCATGGCTGAAAAATGGGAAAGCCCAAATTAGCGAGAGGTTTCCAAACAAGAAATAGGGATTTGGGGCCCCACGAGAGTATCTTCAGATTGTAAGTTGGAATTGCAGAGGCTATCCATGGAGAAGAGGACTGGGGTTGGGGCCTGCCTTCAAGGGGAAAGACATGATTATCCTTACAGAGACTCATGAACATGATGGGTGCAAAGTGCCAAGTTTTGAAGGGTACAAAAAAATTTCTGTTTGGAATGAAGGAACTGAAATAGGTAAAGGGCACAGGGGAAACACTGTGCTAATCAAAGAATTGTGGGGAGGGATCGTGGAGCTTGAGAAAGAGGACCCAAATAGGTAGTACATATTGTTGAAAATAATTGATAATGAGACTACAATCAGATTGGTAGCCTGTTACTTTGCCCCAAAAGGGTCAAAGTTCTACAAAAAGAAAAATATTGACAATGAAGACCCATTTGCTACTCTTATGAAAGACATTTCTACTTTTAGCACCATGGCAGAAATTATTTTATTTGGGGATTTTAATGCTAGGATAGAAAACAACCAGTCTCTTCATTTGGACAGTGAGGAAAGAGGGGACTGCAATCCGTTATGGTTAGAGGAAAGTGAAGATTTGCTTTGGGAAAGAACCTCACAAGATGGTAATGGTAGTGTGAATCACTTTGGAGTGGAGCTTTTAGGGTTGTGTAGCCTTTTCGATATGGTTATTTGTAACAGTATGAGAAACTGGCCTAATTTCGGGGGTATCACTTGTAAAACTCACAATGGCCAAAGTGTGGTAGATTATGTTATATGTTCTTAGAAAGGTACTCACAGGTTGTTAGATTTCGTCATTAGGGACTTCAATGCTGATTTGAAATCTGATCATATGCCTCTTTTCGTTAAGTTTGGCTTTCAATCGGTCTTTCACAAAGGTGAGCAGGGATATAGCATACAAAATATTGTTCACCCACAAGGTAGAATCTTGGTGAACCAAGAAAATTAGGTGATCTTCTCTGCTGCTCTGAAACAACACTTGCAAATGAGTAAAAACAACATAGAGAGCAACGATACAAACAAGGAAACAGAGAATAAGGTCTACAACAGTAGGCTGATCCCTCTTATCCACAAGGCTTTATTAGTATGCAAGAGGTCTAGGCCGAAGAAGAAGATCTCTAATACCTTTCCGACCAATCCGTGGTTCGATGAAGAGTGCAAGGCGGCAAAAAGAGCCTTCAAATTGGGTGGGACTGATAAAGAAAGAAGAAAAAATTATGAAAGTTTGTTAAAATAAAATAAAAAAGTTATGTTGTTTCTAGAAGAAATGAGCTCATATCTTTGGGTAAAAACAACCCCAAAGGCTTTTGGAGGGAGTTACAAAAAGAAAGAAAGCATATCGAAAACAATATCATAGAGGAGCAATGGGTTGAATATGCGAGGCTTTTATATGAATGGGCACAAATGAAAGTCAACCCTCCTATAGTTAACACATCGACCAAGCTCCTCTTGGTGGAAGACATCGAGTAGGGTATTAAGAAGCTGGCAAGGGGCAAAATGAAAGATATAGATGGGCTGCAGGCTGAATTCTTAAAGTGGGGAGTTGAGCACTTGGCACCGCACATCAAAAATATTTTCAATGGCATCACAAAAGGGGGCTTTCCGATTTAGTGGACTACTAGTGTCATTATTCCTCTCTTCAAGAGTGGTGATATCAACAATCCATCCAACTATCATACTATCATGGTGAATCCTCTCCTTGGAAAGCTGTTTGGGAGCCTGATAGAGCGTAGGATCAACATTTGGGTGGAAAAAGAGGGAAAGAGAGCAAAAGGGCAGGCTAGTTTTAGACCAAGGTATTCTACCACTAATCATTGCATCACTCTTAGGCACTTGATCAAAAAAGTTTGGGACACCTAGGGAAGAGAGGCTTTTTGCTGTTTTGTTGATTTTAAAAAGGCTTTTGACACGATACCTAGATACAAATTGTAGAAGAGGATGGAAGAGCTTGGGATTCCTGATGAGTATAGGGCTGTTGTCCACAAGCTTTACGAATGGGTTAGAGCCAAAATTTGAACCAAAGAGGTTTGTCAGAGTGTTTTGGTAGTGACATCAGGGTCAACCAGGGATGCCCCCTCTCCCCCACATTATTTGGCCTTTATATTGACAAACTTGAAGAATGGTTAAACAACACAGTTGGGGAAGGTATTCAGTTAGCTAGTTTTGTGGTGAAGTTACTTTTGTATGCCGATGACCTTATTTTGGTTGCCAAGTCCACTTTCAGTTTGAGAGAACATCTGAAGGAATTAGAGCTTTTTTGTCAAGAGGTGGGGATGCAGGTGAACACTAGCAAGACCAAAGTCATGATTTTCTCTTTAAAAAGGAAGCAACAACATAATAACTTTATTTTTGAAGGAAACTCTTTGGAGATTGTTGATGAGTACAAGTACCTTGGTCTTGTTTTCAACAACAGGCTCAATTGGGACACTTGCAGAATGAAGAGGGTTCAAGGAGGTTGGAGAGCTTTCTACATGCTTTAGAATAGATGTAGGAAAGCGAAACTTTGGGATTGGAAAACTAAAAAGACTCTTTTTGGTTTGTTAGTCACTCCAGTTGTTCTATATGGCTGCGAGGTTTGGGGTAGTAATGTGTCAAATCACAAGTGGAGATAATTAGAGAGAATCCAAAAACATCTTATCACTTGTAGTCTTAAAGTCAAGGCTACTATTCCCTATGAGATTCTTTTGGCTGAGGCAGGCACCTACCCGTTGGAGGCTGTTGCGATTATTCGGCTCCTTTGCTACCTAAAGAAGGTGGAGAACATGGATAATCAGCATTGGCTTAAGCTGGTGGTGGAGGAAAGGTTAGATCATAGGAAAAAGACATGGATGAAGTAGAACAACAAGTGGATGAACAAATGGGATATTAATTTATAGGATTGTCCTAAAACCAAAGCTGAAATTAAATAGTTTGTGTTAGACAAATTTAGGACTGCCATGTGGACCAAGCAACTAGGTTGAAAAAAATTGCATTATGTTAAGGAGTTCAACACCACATGGGAACACGGGGAAAAGGCCTATTGTATGCTGCTCTTAAAGGTAAATCTAGACTTCTTATTGCTTAGTTGAGGACTGGTTCTCACCATCTAAGGTGCGAAACTGGTAGATGGACAGTCCCCAAGGATGTTTGGGAGGATAGGATTTGCATGTTTTGTAGCAAAAGGGTCGTCGAAACTAAATGGAACTTCGTCTTTGAGTGTGTTGCTTATGAAGATATCCACCTGCAGTATGGAAACTTCTTGAAGGGGGGAAGTTTAAATGTCCTATTTGAGGATGCAAAGCTTCTCGTGACTGCCAGTTTCTGTTGCAAGTATGAGGTGAGCCAGTGTTGTCATTGATGTCAACATACTCATATTGCATTGACAAGAAGGATTTGATGAGCTGTGTGCTGAGGCTATTGAGAAAATTAGCCTCAGTCAGGAACAGTGAAGAACAGTGATGAGAAGAAGGTAAATGTACTGTATAGGATGAGAACCGGAGGATGCGGATTAAAGGGTTAGTAGATATGAGTCTTGAGATGCTTCAGTTAAGATTTCAGAGGTCCGCATGAAGATCTGAAGGAGTTGTGGCTGTCGGTATAGAACCGGTTCCGGCAAGTATCCAGAGGTGACAGAGGATCACAAAAAGGTCCGGTGAGGTCCGGAATTGTATTATCCTAATCTGCGGATTGGACGGAGTGTTTGGGATGTCCTTGTGATGTGTCATCCTGATTTGTGTATGATTTGGAGGTCCGGAAGTACCTCTTGCATTATGACAGTGGCAACAGACTGTGTTCTTGAAGTTCTGGATGATGAAGACAAGAGATCCCAGTAAGTAGAGGAAGTGCGGATGTATCCGGACATTCAGACAGGCTTGTGAAGGTTCTTGGATCATGTTTAGGTTGTGTTGTTGGTCCGCATTGATGGTAGAGCCCGGAATTGAAGTTATTCTTCCGGATGAAGTTCTTGCTCTGTTTAGCCGACCGGATGAGTTGTTCATCCTGCGAATGTTCTTGTGATGGCCGACCGGATGTGTTATTCATCTTGCGGATACTCCTATGGTTGTTTGCCGACTTAGATGTTTGTTCCTAAGTCGATGTCTTGTATAAATAACGGTTTGTGAGTTCATTTCAAAGTGTGGTGTGTGGATGAGTGTGGCATAGCGAAGAAACGTGTGAAAGGCAGAGCAGAGATTTTTGGGCTTAATTGGAACTGATCCGGACATGGTAGAGATGTCATTCTCCAGTTCAAGACTGTGATTTTTATCACTTTGTAGATAGTGTGTCTCCTTGTAGGCAGTGGGCCTCTTTGTGAGCAGTGTGCTCGGGCAGTGAGCCCTTATTGGCATGTGCCATTCGTTTTTCTTTATTCTTCTAACAGAGAATAATTCTTGGGTTAATCACCCCGTGGTTTTTCCCTTAACCGGGTTTTCCACGTCAAAATCTTGATGTTCAATGTGTTGATGCTTATCTGCTCTTGTGTTTATGTATTATGCTTTTATGGATAATTATTTGATATGCTGCTAACTAACAACAAAGAATCAAGTGTTTGAAAAAAGAAGAAGTTGTATACAACTGATTCACCCCCCCCCCTCTCAGTTGTATGCCCTAGATCCAACAATTGGTATCAGAGCCAAGTTCCTCTGATAGGAGCTTAACCGCTTGAGGAGATCCAGGATGTCGTCATACAAGAAGGATAGTCCGAAGTTCGATGGAACCAACTTCACTCTCTGGAAAGGTCGCATGAAGTGTCACTTGGAATGTATGGGAAAAGCATACTTGGCTATGGTTTCAAAACCATATGTACCTCCACAAGGTGGTCCGACAACTCTGAATGAAATCACAGAAGCTGAAAACAATCTGCGGACCAAGGAAGCTCTTCTAAGCGCATTGAATGACTCAGATCTCTCGAATGTTATTGACCTACCAACTGCATATGAGATCCTGACTAAACTGGAACTTCTGTATGAAGGAGATGAGTTTGTCAAAAGTGCAAGGTTACAAAGCCTGAAAGGGAAATTTGAAAGATTGAAAATGAGAGATGATGAAAACATCACTACCTTCATGCCAAGAGTAAATGAGCTGGTATGTGGAATCAGAAATGCTGGTGGAACTTTAGATGAAAATGAGATTGTCTGCAAAATCCTAAGATCCCTTCCTGCTGCCTACAAAATCAAAGTTGCTGCCATTGATGAATTCAGAGCCCACACAACTGTCACAAGAGAACAACTGGCTGGCAAACTAGCTGCATTTGAAATGACCGAGTTTGGAGATGATCCTCCCAAGACTGAATCTGCTTTCAAAGCTAGTGCCTATGTGAAAGGCAAACAGAGATTTGATCTGGGTGAAAACTCATCAAGGAAAATGTCATGGTATGATCAAGCAAGAAGAGACATGGAAGAAGAAGAAGCAGAAACAGCTCAACTTGAAGCCCTCATTGCAAAGAGACTGCCAAGAGGATCCGGTAAGTATGAAGGAAAACTACCCTTTAAGTGTTTCAACTACAATAAGATTGGTCATTTTGCCTCAAGATGTCCGGAGAGATCTGCAAGATCTAATACTCACAGACAAAGGTTTCAAAAGAATTGCTATTATGTTCATGAAGAAGATGACAATGAAGGAGTAACAGATGATGAATCAGAACTAGGAAGCAAATCCGGAAATGAGTGGGTGTTTATAGCCATCAAGGAAGAAGATTCAATACTCTCTGAATCTGTCAATCACAAAGTTGTTGAAAAAGCCTTGGCTGCTCAAGTGGAAGAAAAGGATGATTGGGCTGTTGACAGTGGATGTTCTCACCATATGACTGGTGACAAGAATAAGTTCTTAGATTTGGAAAGATATGAAGGAGGAATGGTAAAGTTTGGTGACAATTCTGCTGGCAGAATCAGAGGTAGGGGAACTATTTCCTTTGATGGTAAGAGCAAAACAGGAAATGTACTGTATGTTGAAGGATTGAAGCACAATCTTCTCAGTGTTGGTCAGTTAGTGGACAAAGGCTATGATCTCCGGTTCAAGAATGGAAAATGCAGAATCTTTACAAGCTCCGGAACTGAAATTGCATCCGGTACTCAGACAAAAGGTAATATCTTTCATCTGGTTGGTTCAAATAAAAGTTGTTTGTTTGTCCAAATTGATCAGAGTTGGTTATGGCATAGAAGAATGTGTCATGTAAATTTTGATAACATCATCAAGATAAGCAATACTCAGGCTGTGAGAGATCTTCCAAAATTGATGAAACCTACAAATAGTGTGTGTAAAGAATGTCAGTTAGGTAAACAAAGCAGAGTCTCTTTCAAAAGCAAAGATCAGTCTTCTACCGGATTGTTGGAATTAGTACATATTGATCTATGTGGTCCAACAAGAATCAAGAGTCTGCAGGGTGATAGATATTTCATGTTGTTAATTGATGATCATTCCCGGATGATGTGGGTTACCTTTCTAAAAGAAAAATCAGAAGCTTTTGAGAAGTTCAAAATCTTCAAAGCTATGGTGGAGAATCAAACCGGATTGAAACTAAAGTGTCTAAGGTCTGATAGAGGTGGTGAATTTACATCTGGTGAATTCATTGACTTTTGTGAGAAACAGGGTATAAGGAGACAGTTGTCTGCTCCTAAGACTCCACAGCAGAATGGAGTAGTTGAGAGAAAGAACCGGACCATCCAGGAAGCTGCTAGGACAATGATGTTGAAAGCAAATGTTCCTCAAATGTTTTGGAAAGAAGCTATCAGCACCGCAGTCTACACTCTCAATTGAGTTCAAATCAGAAACAACACCGGTAAGACCCCCTATGAACTCTGGTTTGGCATCACTCCTACTGTGAAATATTTCAGAGTATTTGGTAGCAAGTGTTATAATAAAAGAGATGAAGATCTAGGAAAGTTTGATGCTAGAAGTGATGAAGGAATTTTCTTGGGTTACTCCACTCAAAGCAAAGCATACCGGTGTTACAATAAGAGATTGAGGAAGATGATAGAAAGCACCAATGTAAAGGTTGATGAAGGAATTGAGAAGCCTTCAAGATTTTATGAGTTTGATGAAGATGACCAAGACAGTGTTCAAGGACCTCAATCCTCTCCGGTGAGACAGAGTCAGCCTGATCCAGTAAATCAGGAAGAAGAGATAGGTCTGAATGAGCCTGATCAAGAAGCAGCAGTGCAGGATACTCCCAAAATTTCAAGGTATGTAAAACTGAACCACTCTGAAGATCAAATCATAGGTGACAGAAGCAAAGGTGTACAAACTAGAAGGAATGTTGCTCAAAATCAGAATGAATGTTGTCTGATTTCAAAGATTGAACCTAAAACAATAAATGAAGCCTGCAATGATGAAAACTGGACCAAAGCAATGGAAGATGAATTGATGCAAATTGAGAAAAATCATACTTGGGATCTTGTTCCCAGACCTAGAGACAGGAATGTAATTGGAACCAAGTGGGTCTTCCGGAACAAACTAAATGAAGCTGGTGAAGTAATCAGAAACAAAGCTAGATTGGTCTGCAAAGGCTACTCTCAAATAGAAGGAATTGACTTTGAAGAGACTTTTGCTCCGGTGGCAAGAATTGAAGCAGTCAGATTACTTCTTGCATTTGCTGCCTTCAAAGACTTCAAGGTATATCAGATGGATGTCAAGTCTGCCTTCCTAAATGGTGATCTGGAAGAAGAAGTTTACATTGAACAACCGGATGGTTTTCAATTGTCTGATAATGATGATATGGTCTGCAAGTTGAAGAAAGCTTTGTATGGATTGAAGCAAGCCCCAAGAGCATGGTATGAAAGGTTGGATAAGCATCTTATGCAGATTGGATTCAACAAAGGTACTGCTGACAATAACTTATATTTCAAAATTGATCATGAAAACATTTTGATTGTTGAAGTGTTTGTGGATGATATCATTTTTGGAGGAAGAGATAGTATGTGCAAAACTTTTGCAAATCAGATGAAAAGTGAGTTTGAAATGTCTATGCCTTGTGAAATGAATTTCTTCTTGGGTTTGCAAATTACTCAAACAAAAGAAGGGATCTTCATTTCTCAGACCAAATATGTGAAAGAATTGTTAAAGAAATTTGGTATGAAAGACTCAAAGCCTATGAACACTCCTATGGCAACCGGATGTAAGTTAAGCAAAGATGATGATTCTCCAAAGGCAGATCAGACAAAGTATAGATCAATGATTGGTGGATTGTTGTATCTCACTCAAACTAGACCAGATATAATGCAGGCTGTTGGTCTTGTGGCAAGATTCTAGGCTGATCCCAGAGAGTCTCATGTTATGGCAATCAAAAGAATTTTTAGGTACTTGAAAGGAACAGTTGAGTATGGTCTATGGTACCCTAGAGATCCGGACTTCTCTCTTCATGCTTACACAGATGCAGATTGGGCAGGAGATGTGGATGACCGGAAGAGCACTAGTGGTGGAGCATTCTTTTTGGGGAAGAGATTGGTTTCTTGGCTAAGCAAGAAACAAGATGCAATATCTCTGTCTACAACTGAAGCAGAATACATTGCAGCAGCAGGTAGTTGCACTCAAATCTTATGGATGAAGCAGATGTTAAGAGACATCAAAGTTGAATATGAGAAGCCTATCACAATTTTCTGTGATAATTCAAGTGCAATTAATATCTCCAAGAATCCGGTATTGCATTCTAAGACTAAGCACATATCTATTAAATTTCACTTTTTGAGAGAACAAGTAAACAAGGAAGAAGTCAGATTGGAGTATGTTCCCTCCAAGGATCAGATTGCAGATATCTTTACAAAACCTCTTCCCAAAGACTCTTTTGAATATCTCCGGGAGAAGTTAGGGGTCATGGCCCCTCCGGTGATGAACTAAGATGCACTGATGTGCATCAGTCCGGTGGCTATCACAGTCATATCTTGTGATCTGGACTAATGGGGAGCTGCAACTAAGGGGGAGCAGCTGGTATGATTCTGATGTATGAGAATTGCAAGTATGAGCCCTTTGCCATTGATGTCAAAGGGGGAGAGAAGACATGTGAAAAATAAGTGGTTGATGATCAAAGGGGGAGCAGTAAAGGAAGAGAAGACATATGAAAAGTTGAAGTTCTTGTCTTAATGGTTTTTCACATCATATGTTGCCATCAATGACAAAGGGGGAGATTGTTGCAAGTATGAGGTGAGCCAGTGTTGTCATTGATGTCAACATACTCATATTGCATTGACAAGAAGGATTTGATGAGCTGTGTGCTGAGGATATTGAGAAAATTAGCCTCAGTCAGGAACAGTGAAGAACAGTGATGAGAAGAAGGTAAATGTACTGTATAGGATGAGAACCGGAGGATGCGGATTAAAGGGTTAGTAGATATGAGTCTTGAGATGCTTCAGTTAAGATTTCAGAGGTCCGCATGAAGATCTGAAGGAGTTGTGGCTGTCGGTATAGAACCGGTTCTGGCAAGTATCCAGAGGTGACAGAGGATCACAAAAAGGTCCGGTGAGGTCCGGAATTGTATTATCCTAATCTGCGGATTGGACAGAGTGTTTGGGATGTCCTTGTGATGTGTCATCCTGATTTGTGTATGATTTGGAGGTCCGGAAGTACCTCTTGCATTATGACAGTGGCAACAGACTGTGTTCTTGAAGTTCCGGATGAGGAAGACAAGAGATCCCAGTAAGTAGAGGAAGTGCGGATGTATCCGGACATTCAGACAGGCTTGTGAAGGTTCTTGGATCATGTTTAGGTTGTGTTGTTGGTCCGCATTGATGGTAGAGCCCGGAATTGAAGTTATTCTTCCGGATGAAGTTCTTGCTCTGTTTAGCCGACCGGATGAGTTGTTCATCCTGCGAATGTTCTTGTGATGGCCGACCGGATGTGTTATTCATCTTGCGGATACTCCTATGGTTGTTTGCCGACTTAGATGTTTGTTCCTAAGTCGATGTCTTGTATAAATAACGGTTTGTGAGTTCATTTCAAAGTGTGGTGTGTGGATGAGTGTGGCATAGCGAAGAAACGTGTGAAAGGCAGAGCAGAGATTTTTGGGCTTAATTGGAACTGATCCAGACATGGTAGAGATGTCATTCTCCAGTTCAAGACTGTGATTTTTATCACTTTGTAGACAGTGTGTCTCCTTGTAGGCAGTGGGCCTCTTTGTGAGCAGTGTGCTCGGGCAGTGAGCCCTTATTGGCATGTGCCATTCATTTTTCTTTATTCTTCTAACAGAGAATAATTCTTGGGTTAATCACCCCGTGGTTTTTCCCTTAACTGGGTTTTCCACGTCAAAATCTTGATGTTCAATGTGTTGATGCTTATCTGCTCTTGTGTTTATGTATTATGCTTTCATGGATAATTATTTGATATGCTGCTAACTAACAACAAAGAATCAAGTGTTTGAAAAAAGAAGTTGTATACAACTGATTCACCCCCCCCTCTCAGTTGTATGCCCTAGATCCAACAGTTTCTTGGTCAAGTTACATAATAGAAGAGCTGACATTGAAAAGAATTTGAAAATGTCTTAGGGCTATGACTCATGGTCCCTTAGGCTATTTGTTTGGCCTCATGGATGTCATTAAAACTCTTCATTCATTCATTCAATGCCTACAAAATTGTAAAAATCTGATGAAAAATGCAAAAGTTATGCCAGTTTGATCAAGACAACCTCTGAGGGTAAAAAAATAGACACTTTGTCAATGATAGACATCAGATTTCCACAGTCCATAGTGCTTGAAGATCTGTATTTCAGGATTAAATTATGTGCGAGTTTTTTACCTCAACGTTTCGGATCACACTCCATGATCCTCTATTGCTTTTTCTCCTGATGATGGATCGTTTAATCCTGAAATACAGATCTTCAAGACACTCTGTCAATATCTCTGACAGTTTGGTTTCTATTTTGTCACATGTAATAGTTTCTTTCGGTGGTTATCTTTGAGGATTAACAAACCTTTAGCCTTTAGCAGTTTTATTGTTTGTAATACTTTGGTTGATTACCTTGTTTGGAATGTGGTACTGCTAAGTTAAAACTTTCTTCAAGTGCTAATACCACTAAACTAGAATTTAAACTTATACAAACATAGCTATTACAAAATTCAAACAATGATATACATTATAAAAGCTAATTAAAAAGTAAATTGGACAACTCAACCATGGATATGCATCTCAAATCTAGCCGTTGTAGGAAAGAAGTTATTATTCAATGAATGGAGATAATAACCAAAACACTAGGCTTCCTGCAATCATCAAAACAAAGGATGTCAATGACAAATCAGTGAATGAAAAACAACTAAAATTTCACAGATAAGAATAACCATTTATTGTTAGACTCAAAATTGAATGTTATACTAGACCATCACTGTATTATGTTGAAGTGCCACAGTTTAGTTAAACAACTATTTTATAACAAATGCTATCACATATCATAAAATTCCGACCTGCAGATTTGTTAAATTCTCTTTTAAATTGAGTTAAGGAGATTGTGATACAAACATAATGGAGTTTATTTCTCAAAATAGTTGCAAATACCATATGGGCATTGGCTGGAAAGGCTTGGTTTTGAAGCATAGTCATTTATATTGACACAAAAGACAACGTTAAAGATCAAATCTTGGTTTGGGTTCCTTTGCCCCAATTTCTGTCACTAGCGGTGATTGCACGATCGGTGTCGGTGACCTGATTGAAGATCAACCAGACCGTCAGTTCAAACCCCCAAAACAAAAATTTGAAAGAAAACTAGGAGATTGGAAAACCAAAATGCAAAAAGTATAACGTGGTCACAGTTAAAAATAAGTCACCGCTATGATAGATGTATTATGGTTAAAGTTTGTATGGTCTTTTATTGTGTAATAGCTAAAAGATGTTGAATCGATGGATTAAAATTGACTCGAATTTGCCGATAATCAAAATGAAACTACACTATCATCATCATTGTCAACTTTTACCCTGCCCACACATTGAAACAAAATATGATAGTTTATTGAAGCTTTCAGAAGGGAGTGGTTTTGTTCAAATGTAATTGTACTCACCTTAGTCGGTATGTAAGCAAAATGTGGGAGCATAGACACAGCTCGTGAACTTTAAAACAACAGGCAATGCGGTCTCATAGAAGGCATGTCTACTATATATACATAAAAACAAAGATGTTTAGAAGTGTCTAGAAACTATCAAGCAAAGGTCTAGAAACTAATGGATAAAGCCAAATTTCACAACTGTTGTGAGCATCCTCTCTGCCTGTGTCAAACTAGAAGCTTTAGAATAGCACCTGGACATCCATCAAAGTATGTTAAGAACATATTTTTATTAGATCTTGTGTTTGCAAAAATCCATGATAGATTTGTATGTAGAATATAGTAGCGTGAACAGATCATGCCAAAGGTTTGACAAAATATCTCAAGAAATGTCACCTATAGATGAAGCACGGGAAGGAATTTCTTACTATTCATGCTGGTGCATGCTCACATTGGAGGAAGTGGAAGAGAAAATGAAAAACTGGAGGAGGACAACTGATGAATTAGAGGCATTATTTACTGCACACAAACTTAGAAGCCAGTCACAAAAATCTAGCAACCGCCAAAGCAATACACATCATTTTTTTTGGTCACCTTCAAAGAAATCACTGTATAACTACACCAAATCCTGTAAGATCTCAAACCAAAATACTTGCAAACAAATCATCAGAGAGGGCTATTCAAGTCAGGTTCACCAATTTGCGAGCAATAAAAAATATATTTTTATTAAAAGGAATTTAAGCTATTAGAAACCCTAAAACTTTAAATTTAATGCCCCATTAAAGATTGCAACAAAAAGATCATAATGAACTATTGAAACCAAATGAAATAAATGTTACCAAACTAACTAATTGTGGTTGCTCAAATGTTTTTACATAACTCCACTATGAAATTTTCTAGGGGAGTAAATGAAAAATGAGGTTGATTTTATAAAGTTTGGGCAAAAGTGGTTCGAGCGGTTGAACGACAAAAAGTAGGTAAAAGGTAGTTAGGGTTATGATTTAAATAATAAATTAAATCTATTAATTTATTATTTTTGGGAGGGTAAAGAAAAATGAAAAAGATTTAATTAATTAAAATTAATTCAACCTTAGGATTAGGGTGGATTAAATATATTCATTTTAATTTATTATTTACGGAAGAGTAAAAGGAATAATTAATTAATTAATTAAAATTAATTAAATTTCTTGACTTAGGGAATTGATTGATAATTAGGGGATGATTTAGGGATGGATATGAATGTGATCTATGGTTAATTTTTTGACGTCTACAACATGAAACCCTAGTTGACAAGGATCAGAGCATAACAGACTATCGAAAGCAAAAACCTAGAAACTAAATAAACAATAGAGATTAGGGGACAATTCAGAACTTGGATCCAGGAGCATAAAAGTAAAGGACCACGGTGCTTGGGTGCCCTAGACCCTAATTAGGTTTTGTAGACTATGATAATTTTAGTGTCTTCACCTTTTTGAGTTCCTGTCTCCTATAGCTTGGTTTCTACAAATTCCTCTGGATCTGACTTGCACACACACAAGAAGGAAAATGGTTGGATGCTATTTAGGAGCCTGCCTAAGTCAAGCTTCATGAATGGTGTTTCCACCTCCACAATAGAAAAGATGATAGATAAAGAGCACTTGCCCTAGGAGGGTAGAGGCAAATCTGAAGTAGAAAGGAATGTTAGAACAAAGCATGAAGGAAATAAGTCACCATGAGCATGGAAACCCTAACATGCTTGATATGACATCACAACTTGGCTCAAGAAATTGGTGTATCCCAAAAAAGTAGAAAGATTTTCACAAGACCTGCAATAAGTTAGTTCCACAACAATAATCCACCATAGAGAGTTTTAGAGAATAGTAGAGAGCATGAGAGAGAAGAAGAGAGAGTGCAAGAGTGCCTAGATTGCTTAGATTTTCAAATGAATGACTTAACTTGCTTTTATATGCATTCCTGCTCACAAATGATGAATAGAACGAAATGAGGCTAACAAGACAAAACACTTAAGATGCCTTAAGTTGACATTCCCATAAAATAGGTTAGGGCTAAATGGGGGATGAGGGTGCTTGGGTACCCTTGTCTTTTAGCCCAAAAATCCCGGCATAAGTCACTTAAGGTGTTCTTAGGTCGGTATCATTTTTATTTTATCAGGTTTTATCACTGGGATCAAGAATTAATCATTTAATGCTCAAAAAGGTTTTGAAATAGGTCTTTCTTAACAAGTGTAAACATTTTAGGTCCAACCAGGTGCTAAACTAAGTGTAAAATGCTATTGTACATATTTTACGACATAACATTTAGCCTCCACTTTAGCGAGGGCATGAAATTACATTTGAAATCACACTAAAGGATGGAGAAGACACATTTCAAACACAACACACACAGAAACCATAGAATGTCGCCAAAATTGAGGGGTGATCAAGCCCCCAAGTTTAGGACTCTAGGAGACTATGATGATTGGCATACGTAAAAGACACATGACATAATTCACTCATATATGAAGCACTTAGAAGATGTGAGATAAGACATATGCAAAGCATACACTTAAGAAGTCACAATGCGTGCACGCAATACACAAGGTATACACGCTTGGCACAAAGTATACACATAAGGCATAAAGTATACATAGAATACACATGAAACACACACATGGAATATGTGCAAAACATTCAAGGAGAATACATAAGGAATACATAGAGAGAATATATGAAAGGTACGCATGAGGCATGAAGAATATATAGCGAATAAGAATATATGAGGAGAAGAATACATGCATCATACATTAATCATAAGAAACACATAGAGAAAGGCCTTGAGTCAGCATGCCAAAGGAGACTTCAATTTAAATGTTGTCTCAATCACCATGCATCTTTCCCCAAGAGGCACTAAAGAATAATGCTAAGGGGTTAGTTAGAAATGGAAAGCACAAGAGAAGTACAAACACATCATGCACATAGTCCACATTAATAAAAGTGTTTCCACTTAAGAGAATACACAAACCACCTCCTGCAAGAGGAATTACACAAAGCCTTGCAGAATAAGAAGGTGAAGTGACCTTACTACCAAACTCTAGTTGTTGGTCCAACCCTTCTCCCAAACATGCAAGGAGCTTCAACTTGGGAGAACAAGATAGACTCAAGATCTTTCTTCCAAGATTTCCATAATCCCTTCCAAGAGAGTATAGTAATAAAGATAATCAACAAGTGTTTAGATAGAATGATTAGAGTAAGGCTCATAACATGATATATGCCCCACTTTAAAGTGATTTCTAACTCCATTAGGGAGCAATTGCCTTTAAGGTAGAGTGAGGAAGAAATATAAGATAGGCACGAGAGCTTTCTAAAAGCACATGCCCAAATGATATGTGTTTTCAAAAGCTACATCGCAACAAGGGATTGCCCCTTGTTAAGGAAAATTTGGTTAAACAATGAATATGCAATAAACAACATCAAATACCCATAACTCAATAGAATAGTGAAACTAAGAAGATTAAATGAAATGAAGCAATGAATAAAACAATGCAAACCTTCCTTAGATCGAAACTTCTATTGTTTGCCTATTAAAACAGTCCTTGCTTGTATGAAGTAGGGCCCTCAGAGAGTGCACTCCTTTGCTGTGTTTAAGGATGTCGATAGTAAATGGATGTGGTGATAAATGTGCAATGAAGATGAGCTCCAAAACAAATGTGTGATCTCAAGCTAATGAATAGAAATGGAGGTGCCAAAGGCGTGCTGGTAAATTCCTACAGAGTAACAATACAAATAGCCTGGATACCTAGAATGGAAGAATGAGGTTTCTTTTATAGACTTGGGAGAATGGAGATCAACGGTTGAGAAGATATATGAAGATCAATGGTTGAGAACAGTTGAGGAATGTGCAACGAATAGGAAGAGGACAAGTGTCCAAGCTCCATCATGTAATAGGGGAGTTAACAAAATTGATTGAAGAGTTAATAGAATGGATTGAGGAATTGACTGAATTGATTGATCAGTTACCTGAATAGATTGAGGAGCTGACATAATTGATTGATTAGTTAACAGTTTTGATTGATGAGTTAACTAATTTTGATTAGAGAAGAAATAGGACATGTGGGTGAGGGACTATTAGCTAATTAAATATTTTAAATATTTAATTACATGTGCACCATGGTGAGGTGGAAAAGGTGAGGTGGATTTTAGGATAGAGGAATTTATGATTAATTAAATAATGTAGGATTATTTAATTATGTGAGACTTTAGAAGAATTTAGGGAATTTAATTAAATGAATTGATTTTATTTAATTTAGACTTTAGAAGAAATAATTAAATATTTTGATATTTAATTATTTAAGAGGAATGTGAATCAAATAAATAAATTTGTTTATTTATTTATTTGATAGAAGAATTAGAAGGGAATAAATATTAAGAATATTTATTTAGACTGAATCGTGTCATTTTTAGGCGTATACATTTTGCCCCTCTTTGATGCAATGCAGTTTACTGCGTTGTTTCAAAGAATAAAAAGTATGATGGTGATACATGCCCCAGTTTTTCCCCTGGTACAGGTTATAATGATAGGATGTCCCCTCGGGAGATTGGACGGGAAAAAGGCAGAAGGCATGAGATGGACAATCTCACAAAGATGAAGGGTTTAGGTTAGGTTGGAAGAAAACAAGACGCGTTTTAGAGACACGAGAAGAAAATCGGAAGAAAAATGGGTGTGGGAAGTAGTCACAGTCACTACCTAGCTAGATTTAGGGTTTGCATGCTATATATAGGAGTTGGGGCCACAAGATAATTCATTTGTACACTTGCCTTATCTGGATTTGTCTTAGAGAGCTTAGAGCAGCATGGCAGCCAGAGAGGCGGACATTCCATGCGAGGAGCACCAATTCGAGCGCGTTCGTCGATTTGGCCAGCCAACAGAGGCAGGATCCCCGGTATGTACTCTAAAAAATTTCTCCTAGGGTTGAGTTAGGGTGTCATAAATGCTAGGGGAAAACAAGCTTAAACAGATGTGTCGAAACGTAGATCGGCGCATATGCTGCGCAAAACAACACATGCATCATTTTGCAGCGCATATGTAGCATGTTGCGGCCATGCATGAAAGCTGCACATATGTAGACTTTGATGGCGCATATATAATTCTGTGGCGCATTTATAGCTTGTTGCAGCGCATGCGTGAAAGATGCACATATGTAGCATAGGGCGGCACATGTATGTTTTTTTGCTGTGCATTTGAAAAAAACGTGGTGCATGTGTCAAGAAACGACGCTTTCATGAAGAAACGACGCATTTACTACCTGTAGTGGCGCATATGTTTTAGATAGCAGATTACTTAGCAAAATTGATTCTATTGGCATTCTGTTTGACGTGTCAATCGATAAGCTATCTCTGAGATTGCAGGAATTTAGTCAAGAGATGTAGTTGTGCTGTTTTGATCAATTTGAAATGCTAAGTTAGTTGATATAGTTCGATAGATATGTTGAGTATGGTATTTGCAGCCATAGATTGACGCTTTGCTTTGCGTGCTTGTAGGAGGATATACGAGAGACAATGTAGTTGAGGGAGCAGTTCCCCATGCCACTGTTGCAGAGATACATGCTTATGGAGATTGATAGAGAGGCACTTGGTGCCATGGGACTCGATTATGTATGCTTCATGCCTAAGGTGCGGGCAAACCATGGCTTGCTGACCGCTGCAATAGAGAGGTTCCACAGCGAGGATGGGACTTTTCACTTCCCCACTGGTGAGATGACTGTGACTTTGGAGGATGTCTACAGGATACTGCATTTGCCGATTCAGGGTGAGCTTGTGGAGTACGATGCACAGAGAGAAGTAGGACTCACTGAGTGCAGGTGAGTATTCGATGACTCGGAGTGGATTGGACAAGTCATCCCTTGGAGGATATCTAGGACTACTATGACTACTTCCCTGGGATAGTGGCAGGATTGATCAGAGGCATGGTATGCCCTGACAGGAGATCGCATGGGTTCCCCATTGGATGGGGTAGGATCATGGAGAGGATGGTGACAGAGGGCACCGGATATGCATGGGGTGTCTATGTATTGGCTCACTTGCATCACGACATGCACTAGGTAGTATACCACCGGAGCACGAGTCTATCTACTGGGGTATCACTGCTATAGTTTTGGCTATGGGAGCACATAGCGATCACCAGGCTGATATGCGTGTTTGCTAGATAGAGAGGGGAGCCATACAGCTATGGCTATGTAGGGGTGATTTCCCAGCACAGGCTAGGGAAGCTGGAGTATTGGTGACACACCTTGGATGGAGTAGATGTGGTCATATGGAGACCATATCTAGATTGCAAGCCCTGGGAGGATGAGGCAGATGAGCTACCGTACTGCTTTCAGACGAGGTGGTTGATAGGACAGACCCGCCATATACTAGAGAGACAGATGATAGGCAGGGTACAGAGACAGTTCGATAGGAGGTAGGGCATGCCACAGGGGCAGGCTCAGTTTGCACGAACTCACGCGGAGAGGGTCAGAAGGGGGCCGATGGCATCATATGAGGAGGCCTTGGTAGAGTTCTGACAGACACCTTATGTCGCCTGGGACATGAGGACGGAGATAGCAGATGCAAGGATGACACAGGATTACGAGGACTAGATTACTGCACACCCTTTCTTGAGATATTTAGGGCTTGGGATGTTGGTGCCTCGCATCGATGAGGCAGACTCAGATGAGGAGGGCCAAGTTGGTCAGAGGAGGAGGAGGGGGAGAGGGAGAGGACGGGGTGGCAGCAGAGATGGGGGAGACGGTGGAGGAGGAGGGGGAGGAGATGGTCTGAGACTGAGACAGAGGAGGAGGGTAGGGGAGGGACCATCCCATGCCCAACGGGTAGTGTAGCCACAGGCTGCACAATAGGTACTACAGCAGTAGGCACCATAGGTACAGATGCCACCACCCCAGCAGGTGGTACAATAGCAGATGCCCCAGCCACAGGGGCAGGGATAGGCAGAGGCAGCACAAGGGCCAGTGCAGTCAGACACATACGAGAGGGCCATAGCCTCCCTGAGAGGATGAGTTAGGGACCTTCGGGCACAGCTCAGGAGGGTGGATGCCTGGCGGGAGACAGACACAAAGGTGATTGCAGGGTTGACCCGAGAGAGAGATATGGTAGATGCACGGGTATGAGTTATCTGTGTAGAGCAGGATACTGCAGTGGCAGCCCTGGTGATATATGCGGTGAGCACCTTCTTAGTTGGACAGGTGCACCAGGCACAGGCACAGCTTGCACAGGCACAGACACAGCTAGCACAGGTGTAGGGAGAGCTTGCTAGAGCACAGGCTCAAGCATAGTATTATCGAGGCTTGTATCACGGTGCCGTGCCAGTGAGTCAGAGTGCTTCGAGCTTTAGGAGCCAATCTGAAGCATCCCAGAGAGCAGGTCCATCAAGGTCAGGGGCCTCTGTGATGGGCCCACGGTAGCCAGGGGCTAGTAGAGGAGGAGGAGGAGACCCTACCGGGAGCAGTGGTTCCCCGCGGCAGGGATAGACTTGTATCAGACTTGTCTTTTTGAGACATGTATCACCATCCATTGGGATGTATTTTTGTATACGACTTTGATTTAGAGACAGATACTATGATATTGTACTTTTGGACTTATTTTATGATATGTATATGATGATGCAGCTATGTGACTTGCTCTATATGTGATGAGTTTATGATTCTTTTCTATTGTATGAAGTGATGCACATGCAAACTTAGATGTTTTATCTAATGCTATATGAGATGTTATCTGGATGCAGCTTTTGATATGATGGTATGTGATGTGTATATGATCTAATGCAGTTTATATGATTTATCTGATGTGTTTGTAATGTACGTGAATGCAAAATGATATCCTCTGACTATGCAATTTTATGTGATGCTCTTAGCTATGTTTTTTATTTTTTTCCTGTTGACACTATATGATGATGGTATATGGATGACCTAATGCACTCTATTTTGTATGCAACCGATTTAATCATGTAAATGACTATCTCATATGTGATGATATGCCACTATATGCTCAGTTTTTGTGATGTCCAAATGTACTGTATCGAAACAAAAATGACAGGATGATAGATAGGAGATTGATTGAGAAAGAATGACTTGATGGGAAGACTGACAAGCTTTTATTTTGTATTGTCACTCTACATTGTTTGGATCTTTTATTGCATGGGATATGGATGTGTGGATGTGTAAATGGATGTAAAATGGATGCTTTGCTTTTGACATCTTGACAGTGCAAGTATTTTGGAGTGCTTTATTTCATCATTGGGCGATTTTTTTGGTATTTTTCTGAAATGTTGTAAGTTAATACAAGCATCGAGGTATAATTGAACCGAGATGACTTGAGTATTTCTTGCGTATCAACAAACAAGGATTGCCCCTGTTCATGTTAGACCTTTGATGTCCTTGATGATCTTTTGCCGATCATGTCCTTAGACCAGGCTTCACATTACTAAAGTTTAATCCACAAACAACAGACAAAGAAAATAATCATGCCCCCATCATAGCATCTCTAGCTTTTGGCATCCTTGACTAGCATATAAAAGCATGATAGCATAAATCAAGACTTAATGTTTTAACCATGTTTCCAATTTATAAAACATTTTTACATTTAGATGTGTATATTTCTTGCCATAATTTGAGTAAAATCATTTAGAGGGCCTTGGGTATTTTCTTTGCTTTGGATAGGTTAAAATGCCTTGTGTCAAAAATTTTGCTTGAAGCGCAGGTTATGCTTGCACTTGCTTGTTTGGTGAGAAGATTTTACAATCCTTATTGGGGAGATGGACCCTAAGGGACTGACCTAGTGCCTCGGGGGCTCATTGCTAAATGGCCTTGCCTATGTGATGATGTAGAGGCAACGTAGTTCGGGGTAAACCCTAACAGACCTAAGACCTAGGCGAGAGAAAGTGGAGATGGACTCAGATGGATAGAAGGATTAGATATGGGATGGATGGGACAGTGGAAGCCTCAGGGGTGCATTGAAAATGGCCTTGCCTATGTGATAGCATAGAGGCAACGTAGTTCACGGACCTAGACCATGGATGAACTGACGAGAGACACTATGCTAGGCTCACATTTAAGGATACGGTATGGGACATAAACTTGGTTGACAAGGCCAACAAAGAGATAGAGTATCAAGCCACGATAGGTAACTGTCAGGATTTGATATGGGACAGATATGGATCAAAATGGGACATGAGTGAAGGAAGAATGGACATGAGGTGATTAGTTTCCCAAAGGTGGAGAAGGTGGTTTATCACAAGTAATGCCTGTTTACTAGGTTTTCACCACTTGCTTTTTATTTGCACGAAGAAGCCAGAAAGTAAACATGATGCCTGTTTGCCAGGTTTTCACCAAAGGACAATTTTTTGTATATTTTTCTAATTTTTTGATTTTTTTGTACTTTATGCCCCTCTTACAGTGGGGTTCTCCTAGGTATAGAACTGGGGAAGGTGCATGCTATTGATTGGGTCATCGAATAGCTCACCTTCTGATGTCACCAACTAATATGCACCTGATTCGTAAGCAGCTACAATTACATAAGGCCCAAGCCAGTTGGGTTTGAACTTGCCTTTCTTTTCTCTGTCTTGTTGCTTTTAAGAACGAGATCTCCAACTTTAAAGATTATTGGGTGAACTCTATGGTTATAGCTTCTTGACATCATTTGTTGATATGCTTTGAGATTATCAAAAGCTTTCTGTCGCCTCTCTTCCAGCAACTCTAATTCTTGCAACCTGGAGACTCTGTATTCTTCATCTGATATGAGACCTTTTAATGACACCCTGAGAGATGGTAGTTTGACCTCAATGGGGAGGATAGCTTCTAAGCCATAGACAAGGGCATAGGGTGTGGCACCTATGGGAGTGCGTATACTGGTTCTGTAGGCCCACAGAGCAAGATTGGGTTGGATATACCAATCATGGCCAGCATTGTTGACTGTCTTCTTGAGGAGTTTCAAGATGGTCTTGTTGGATGCTTCAGCTTGACCATTACCTTGGGGGTTGTATGGAGTGGAGAAATGGTGTTGGATCTTGAATCATTCACAGAGTTCTTGGACATCCTAGTTTTTGAATGGTCTTCCGTTATTTATGATAATGGATGAAGGAATTCTGTATCTGCAGATGAGGTAATTCAGGATAAATGAGGAGATTTGCTTACCTATGACAGTGGTGAGGGGAATGGCTTCAATCCACTTTGTAAAATACTCAGTGGCAGTTATGATGAATTTATGGCCATTGGATGAGGGTGGATGGATCTTTCCCACAAGGTCAAGTCCCCATTGGCAAAAGGGCCAAGGTGTTGTTAAAGGTCTCAACTCTTGAGTTGGTGCATGTATCAGGTTCCCATGTATTTGGTACTGCTTGCACTTCGTGACAAACTGATATGAATCCATTTCCATGTTCGGCCAGTAATAACCCAAGCGCATGAGTTTCTTGGCTAAGGAAGGACCGCTAGAGTGTGTTCCGCAGATCCCTTCGTGTACATCTTATAAAGCGGTTATGGATTCTTCTCATTCTAAACAACGAAGTAAAGTACCATCTAGGCCATGTCGGTATAGGGTATTGGCAATGATGGTGTAGCAAGAGGTTTGGCGTATAAAAGTTCGTCGTTGGTTAGAAGATAAGTCAGGTGGGGGGATGTTGTCCTTGAGGTAAGTGTAAATCTTACTGTACCAAGGTGAATCAGATCCAACTAGAAGGCATACGGAATGGGTCTAAGGAAGATCATAAGCTGGTTGTCGGATAGTTTCCACTAAGAACTTGTATCGTGACTCATTTTTAGGTATCTCGAGGAGAGAGGCAATGGTTGCCATGGCATCTGCTGCTTTGTTCTAGATCCTAGGTATCTATTCAAAAGAGATGATTACAAAGTGTTCTTTGAAGTCGTTAACCATCCGCTTGTATGGGACAAGCTTTTCATCTTTGGTTTGGTAATCATTGTTGACTTGATTGATTATAAGTTGAGAGTCACCGTAGACATGTAGCTCTTGGATTTTCCACTCAATTGCCATCTTGAGACCAATTACTAAGGCTTCATATTCTGCTATGTTATTGGTGCATCAGAATAACAAACGGTAAGACTTTGGAATTGTGTCGCCATGAGGATTCACAAACAAGATTCCTACCCTTGATCCATGATTTGTGTAGGACCCATCGAAGTAGAGTTTCCAAGAATATGTTGATATGTTGAATAGGGATTCATCTGGAAACTCAAATTGCATCGGTGTGGTGTCCTGTAATGGTGCATCCGCTAGTTGATCAGTAATGATCTGTCCCTTGATAGCTTTTCTGTCTACATACTCAATGTCATATTCGCTTAAGAGCATTACCTATTTAGCTAGGCGATCCGTGAGAGCTGCTTTGCTTAGTAGGTACTTCAGTGGATCTATTTTTGTAATGAGTTTAACTAGATGTGCAAGCATATAATGTCAGCGTTTTTGTGAAGCAAAAACTACCGCAAGACATGATCTTTTTATCTATGAGTAGTGCAATTCATAGCCCACTAATGTTCAGTTGATGTAGTAGACGGCTCTTTCTTTATTCTCATAATCTTGTTGTGCCAGGAGAGCCCCAAGAGCTATAGGTGTAGCAAATATGTAGAGTATCAGTGGTTTCCCTTGGATAGGAGGCATGAGAATGGGTGGATTCATAAGATATTCTTTCAGCTTGTTGAATGCCTCTTCGCACCTTTCATCCCGTTTGAATGGGATGTTCTTGTGCAGGAGATGACTGAATGGTTGGCACTTGTCTGCCAGCTGGGATATGAATCTGTGGATTGCTTGTAGCTTGCCATGTAGCGATCTTAGTTGAGTAAGAGTCTTAGGTGGTGGCATGTCCATAATAGCCTTGACTTTGGTGGGGTCCACCACTATTCCATTTGCTGACACGATGAAACCTAGGAGCTTGCCTGAAGTGACTCCGAACACACATTTCTTTGGGTTCAACTTGACTTTGAATTGGTCTAATCTCTAAAAGACTTTCTCTAACACATCCAGGTGTGATTCTCTTGTGAGCAACTTTGCTAGGATATCATCAACATAGTCCTCCATTGTTACATGCATCATATCATGGAATATAGTTGTCATAGCACATTGATATGTGGCTCCTATGTTTTTTAGCCCGAATGGCATTGCATTCCAACAAAAAATGCCCCATGGATAAGTAAAAGCTATCTTGTGTTGGTCTTCTGGTGCTATTCAGATCTGATTATATCCCGAGAATCTATCCATGAGAGATAACATGGTATTCCCTTCTATTAAGTCGACTATGATATCTATATTTGACAAAAGAAAATCATCCTTGTGGCAAGCTTTGTTTAGATCTCTAAAATCATTGCATAGTCTGACTCGGCCATCAGGTTTGGACATTGGTACAATGTTGGATATCCATTCTGGGTAGTCTATGGCTCTGATGAACCCTACATCCAGTAACTTCTTGAGTTCTTCTTTGACCAATAGCACTATGTGTGGATGCATCTTTCTAAGTTTCTGCTTCACTGGTTTTACTCCTGGATCTAATGGAAGATGATGTAGAATCAAGTTTGGGTCCAGACCTGGCATGTCTGCATATGACCAAGTGAAGCTGCCTCTCTTTTTCTTGAAGAATGGAACAAACTTGGTCTTTTCTGGTGGAGTGAGAGACTTAGAGAAGTGAATGATCTTAGGCTGTTCCTCTATACCAATATTAACAGGCTCTGTCGGTTCCACAACAATTTGGGACTTCTCCTGGTGGATGTTTGTGGGGAGAGTGTCAAGCCTTCCATCATCAGGTGCCACAGTTGGGTTTTCACCTTCAGATGTGTCCTTTCTTTTTACTGTTTTGGGATCTGACACTGCCGTAAAATGGTTTTCACCGTCAGATCTAGTTTTTACCTTGATATTTTTGCGACTGGAAGGCTTGGCACCCTCTCCAAAGTAAGCCACGATATTAAGTTCAATAGTGAAGCCAGCTTTATGATCTCCTTTGGGTAGGTGGTCCCTAAGTTTGATATAGTCAATGTAAGCATCATCGTTTTGGAACATATCTAGTTGGGGAGTTCCTCACAGATCCCAGTCAATAAGCTCAGGTTGTACAAGGCGGAGGGAGTTGGAGGATAGACCTGATTCATTGATAGTGTGAATGGATACGCTAGGAGTATAGGTAGGGGTGGTGTTCGGGATGGTACTTTCCTCCAAGTTGTTTATTGCGATAGAACTTGAACTTCCTCAAAAGCCATAATCTTAGAGATGGGAAAATCAGACTCTAGTGGTCTGTTCAGTAGCGTTTGTCCCTCATGATAGGGGCTAAAAGTTTGGATGGTATCGACCACTTTGTCGTCATAGGAATGCTCTGTTAGCTCATCCCACTCATATTCATTGGAATCTGTGTTGCTATCCTCTTGAAGTGTGTGGATCATTTCTACAAGACAAGCATTTTCTTTAGCTTTGCCCTTGCCTTTGTATCCTAGACCATTTGTATTTCTAGCCAATGAGGATGAAGAAGGTTGAATAGGTTCTATGATTCCTTCTTTTCTAAGGCCGATGGGGCCTTGTCCTTCGTAACCCATTCTGTGTAGGATAGTTTCACCTCGCCCATAGAGTTCTGTTGGGAGCCTAGGTGGTTCTTGTGATGTGCTCTCTTCTTCAGTATAAAGCCACCGTAGGATATCTCTTTCCTTTGTTTCATCAGATAAGGTCCCCATTTTACAAAGGGAGTTGTGGGAGCTATAGGAGGAGCAGATGGCTTTGGAAAATGTTTGGGTCGGCCAAAAGATCGAGGAGACAAAGGCATCTTGGCTAGATTGAGGCTATGCTCTATGGAGTATTCTCCCACTCTGCTTTCTTTTATGGTAATTTTCTGCTCTTTGGGCCTTGATGAGGAGGCTTCGGTGGTATGATCATGCTATGGGAAAGGGGATATAGATGCTCTGTTGTTTGGTATGATGTAATTAGGTTTGGCAAGGAAGGAGTTGCAATGCTGAAAGGGGTCAGGGTCGCCTTGGATGGTGACTTGTTTGCCGTTGTGCGGGAATTTTATGCATTGGTGATAGGTCGAGGGTACATATTTCATGGCATGAATCCATGGTCTCCCTAGAAGAATATTATAAGCAAGCTCCCTATCTAGGACTTGACATACAACATCTTTTATTGCCGGTCCTACTTGTATGGGTAGGACTACTGTTCCCTTTGTAGTTCTCTCTTCCTCATCATATGCTTTGATAGTAATTTTCTTCCTCAGATCATCTGCCTTTTCAGAGAACCCTAATGTAGGGACCAACTTTAACGTGCAAATATTTAAACCGGCTCCCCCATCAATGAGAACCCTCTTGATGCAGTGCTTGTGGATGAAGGCGACAATATGTAGAGGGGTGTTATGGGGTTGAGATACGGAGAGGTCATCTTGCTCAATAAATGAAATGGAGCTTGCGGAAGTCAGATTACCTACCATGGTCTGAAACTTCTCTTGGGCCAAGTTAGTGGGGACAGTGGTTTCCACTAAGGCTTTCTCGAGGATCTTCTTATGGGAAGGAGATAGACGCAGCAACTCCAAGATAGAAATGTGGGCTGGAGTTTTTTGTAATTGGTCTATGACATTATACTGATGGAAGTTGGATTGAGAAGGTGACAACCTTGGAGGGGCGGTATTGAGCGTGACTTTACCACTGCGGGTAATGATACTACAACCAGTTCTGTTAGGTCCTGATTGTTGGTTGGGCATGATGACATTGATTTGCGGGACATGCTCAGAAATGCAATTTATGGTATAGTCAAATGACACACTTGCATAGTTGGCATTACTATTCCCACTATTTTGATTTGGCTTGTTGCGATTGTTGTTGGCATTGTCATTGTTGTTATGGCCGTTGTTGTTATTGTTGTTGTATGGCTTGTTGTGATTTAGAAGTGGATCCTTGTAAGCCACATGTGTCTCATTGGAGGTATGCTGTTGGGTTCCTCCTTGATTTTGATCAAGCACATCTTGGATAACATTTTTGAGATGGATACAATTGTTGGTTGTATGCCCCCTTCCTCTATGATATTCACAATAGTCTGTGTCTTTCCAATAGGGAGGTTTGACTATAGGCTCATAATCACTTGTTGGCGGTAGAGAAATTTCATTATTAGTAAATAACTTTCTTAATGCAGATTCTTGGGACTCACCCAGCGGTGTGAACTTTCGCCTTGGATTTGTACTGAACCATGGTCTTGGTTCACGAGAGAAAGGTTTGTTGGGCGTAACATTGTTTGCTTCTCCTTTGAGAGTGAGTATGGGTTGTTGCTTGGGAGCTGCCACCTTGGCATCCACTACCCCATCGTTGACAACATTCTTATTCTTGGTCCAAAACTTTGATTTGTCCGTCATGTAGTTGGAGGTAGGCGTGTCCTTGTATAACTTGATTGCCCCTTTGGCGATCATAGCTTTTTCGATGAACAATCCCATTTCAATGACTTTTGAGAATGATGTAGGGCATTGTATTTGTATTTGATAGCTAAGATCGGTATTGAGGTTATGGACAAACATCTCCAATAGTTGCCTCTCAGGTATATCGTAAGAACAGTTACTTGCTAGTTGTCTCCATCATTGTAGGAAGGTGGCGAATGATTCACCACTCTTTTGTTTGGTGTTGCATAGATCTAGCATAGATACTTTGTGTTCGATATTGTAAGAGAAGTGCATGATAAATTTGTTGACTAGTTCATCAAAAGTTTTGATGCCCGGTGGAAGCCATGAGAACCACTCCATAGCTTGGCTGCTTAGAGACCTAGGGAATAGTCTCATTAAGTACGTCTCATTGTGAGCTACTTCCAAACATGTTGCGTTGAATTCCCTAATATGGTCTCTACGGTCCCCTTTCCCTTTGTACTTGTCAAACTTAGGAACTTCAAATCGATAGGGAAATGGTTTCATGATCAAACTTTTATCAAAGGGGTATGGTGCAATATCTTCCAAGGAGTAGTTTTTAGTGTTTGTACTCATCTTGAGATCTGACATTTGTTGCGTTAGGCTCTCGAGTTGTTTCCTCATTTCTTCCATAGGAGTATTTTGGTCCATGGTTCGCTTTCCTTTATCATTTGTGTTTGGGTCTATGGCATTCTTTCCCTTTTCGCGATCATTTTCCATGTTTTCTAGGATTGAGCTTATATCAAAATCTGCGGGGAGTTTAATTGCAAGACTAGCAAGATGATAGAAATACTTATGAGGGTCTGCATGGAGCACCTTCTCTACTAGGCGTTGGAATTTCTGATCTTGGATGCTTCCTTGATAATCTTCGTGAGAGATTTCTTTGTCACTATCATGAGGTGTGACGATGTGGTTGGATGAGCTAGCCATTTTAAGTTGCTTTTTGTATTGAGATCTAGTAAGAACCATGCAAGGTGACGTGGGATGAAGTGGACTGGGATTAGAAATTTTGGCGAGGTGCCGATGGAGACTGCTATGAATAGGATACCTAGGACAAGACTTGGATAAAGGACTTTCTTGTTCAATGATTTCAAGTAAGGCGGCGGATACAAGATGGTAGCCACTAGTAAGGGTACTCGATACCTGTCTTACTGTGTAGGGACTAGTCATGCAACAAACCACTAGCAAAGTTCTGTGACCTACTAGGTTTACTTGAATTCACAATGATACGAAAAAAAGGACCTACACTGATCTGATATGGGATACTCTGACTTTGGGACGAGAAAGACCTGATAGAAGGCGGATGGGATGATTGACGAAAGAGAGACTTTTTGGATGAAATGAATGAAAATTGACTGCAAGGTAGAACCTGATAGCTGATCTTGGAGCTAAGCTGAAATGGGTACTCAGAACTAGTAAAATTTTTCTCTCAAAAATTGTGCAAGTGCTCACTATCGTGTATGCGCTGAAACAGATGCGTAGCAGAATTTAACAAATGCGCAGCAAGTCAGGATATATGCGCTGTACTGGTAAAAGATGTATGAGCAACAATAGACAACAAAAGTGCAAGAAGTCTAAACAAGTGCGTCGCAGGTTGGCATAGATGCACAGGAATAGAAGACGGATGCGCTACTCTGGCTTTCTTCAGTGTTTTTGCAATTTTTGGAATTTTTTTTATGTTTTGGTACTTTGGTTGTAAAAAAAGGTCTTCTTGATTTGATTTTCTGAATTAATGGCAAGAAAACATAGCAAACACAAAGAATTTTTATGGTTTTTTTAACTTTTTTTTTTAGTGATTTTTCTGACTCTTTTTTGGACTAAAAGAAAAGTACACCCTAAGCTAGATAGGACAATATCTATTGAATCCTCTAGCTGTGCAAATTCAAAGCATGTAGCTTCAGGATCTGGTAGCACCGGCTCCCCTCCATGGCACTCACTTCTCACGTATACCAGATCCATGTTTCCTTAGGCTCGTACCCCCACCAAACCATAGGATTGTCCCTGCTACCTCTACTAAGAATCATATGAATTGAGGCCACTTCAAGGGCTTTGCCTTTTGCATCAACAAATAAGGGTTCTTGGTATACTACACAATTGGTTCATAGTCAAGGCAACCGTTCGAGTGGTTACACATGTGATGGCACTACTCTCTGTTATGGAGTCTCCCAGCCTCAAAGGGTTGCACCTTAGAGGGTTTTGGGGGAGGTTGGCCGTCGGTGTAACACAACAGCACTCGTTGCAGGAGGTTTTCACCTCAAGCACATTTATTTTAAGTGGATTGGTAGGGTTTGGCTTTAGCCTATTTCCACTCAGGGTCGTTCCCACTTGGACTAGTGTGCATCCAAGGGCAGGCCCCTCTAAAGGTTAAACAGATGGGATAACAAGTCTGGCACTCTGATCACCCAGTAAAGGGGAGAGCATAAGCCTGTTGTCATTCGATAAGTATGGAAGACACTGATTAATCCAACCTAGTTAAAAGTAGGAAAACTAAATGGGCTAATCTACTTGTGCACTCACGCTTTTGTTAACTTTGAAGTGGTTAAAAAGATAGCAATGTTCATTACCGTTTGTAAGATAGCAATGATCTAACTACAGAAGATAGCAATATGCAGATATAGCAATGGTTCAATTACTCTCTTCCTAGTTAAAGGCTATGTGGAATTTGTATGAGCATTCATTTTACTATCCTTTTTAGAAATTGAAGTGTGAGTTTAGTAAATGCAACTAGATGAATCTAAACTAGTAGCCTAACCTGCAAAAACAGATCAAGAGTATTCTCGTAAAGATGTCTACGTTAGCAAAGATCTTCTAAAAAACCCTAAAATCACTGCCTACTACAGAAGCGCCGCTTCGGTGACTAAATGCGTAGAAATAGTCAACAGAAGCGCAGTAACACATATGCATCGTAACAATGGTTAAAAGCGCAGTAAGAAAGAGCATATGCACAGAAAGAACATATGCGTGGTGACAAGAGATACATGCGCTAGAACAGGGGTTAAAATGCAGTAAGGTCACAGGCGCCAGAACAAAGGACAGAAGCACCGTAGAATTGTTCAGATGCGCCAGATTAGCTAATACGATGCTTGTACGGAACCTGTCTTCAAAAAAGCTCAGATTTTGATTAGATAAAGGGGCAAAGCCCCATAGTGGGCGCCAAAAATATTAAGGGAAATTTGGTTAAACAATGAATATGCAATAAACAACATCAAATACCCATAACTCAATAGAATAGTGAAACTAAGAAGATTAAATGAAATGAAGCAATGAATAAAATAATGCAAACCTTCCTTAGATCAAAACTTCTATTGTTTGACTATTAAAACCATCCTTGCTTGTATGAAGTAGGGCCCTTAGAGAGTTCACTCCTTTCCTATGTTCAAGGATGTCAATAGTAAATGGCTGTGGTCATAAACATGCAATGACGATGAGCTCCAAAGCAAATGTGTGATCTCAAGCTAATGAATAGAAATGGAGGTGCCAAAGGCGCGCTGGTAAATTCCTGTAGAGTAACAATACAAATAGCCTGGATACCTAGAATGGAAGAATGAGGCTTCTTTTATAGACTTGGGAGAATGAAGATCAACGGTTGAGAAGATATATGAAGATCAATGGTTGAGAACGGTTGAGGAATGTGCAACAAATAGGAAGAGGACAAGTGTCCAAGCTCCATCATGTAACATGGGAGTTAACAAAATTGATTGAAGAGTTAATAGAATGGATTGAGGAATTGACTAAATTGATTGATCAGTTACCTGAATAGATTGAGGAGCTGACATAATTGATTGATTAGTTAACAGTTTTGATTGATGAGTTAACTAATTTTGATTAGAGAAGAAATAGGACATGTGGGTAAGGGAATATTAGTTAATTAAATATTTAAAATATTTAATTACATGTGCACCATGGTGAGGTGGAAAGGTGAGGTGGATTTTAGGATAGAGGAATTTATGATTAATTAAATAATGTAGGATTATTTAATTATGTGAGACTTTAGAAGAATTTAGGGAATTTAATTAAATGAATTAATTTTATTTAATTTCGACTTTAGAGGAAATAATTAAATATTTTGATATTTAATTATTTAAGAGGAATGTGAATCGAATAAATACATTTGTTTATTTATCTATTTGATAGAAGAATTAGAAGGGAATAAATATTAAGAATATTTATTTAGACTGAATCGTGTCATTTTTAGGCGTATACACCCCTAGGATGAGAAAACCAAGGCAATGCTTACAAACATGATACACAATTGCTTGTGTAGTCATGGTATGATGTTGAGCATTGCAACAAGGTGCCACATAAATAAAACATCATAACTACAAAGATGATGGAGGAAGATCACATGTGTTAGTAATCATTTATGTCTAGGGTTTAAGCTTTGATGTTTGCAGGGTTTTTCATTCAAAACCTTAGGATTTTATGTGTCCATCGGCGAGAATAGTGCTATCAGCAGAAG
Source organism: Cunninghamia lanceolata (assembly GCA_027924645.1). Taxonomy (NCBI): domain Eukaryota; kingdom Viridiplantae; phylum Streptophyta; class Pinopsida; order Cupressales; family Cupressaceae; genus Cunninghamia; species Cunninghamia lanceolata. The sequence continues at coordinate 14,238,242 of BSBN01000822.1, read as the reverse complement.
AATTTTGGAATCCATCGATGTGTTTGGGCTATGCCGATGGAGATGTGCATCGGGGTGACTTCTTGCATCGACGAGGTTGGGAGGTCTTTTTCTGATGCCTTGTGTTTGGCTGATGGGTTGTGGTTTGAGGCTTTTTCATAGATGTTGCGGTCGGCGAAGGAGCTTTTTGTCGCTTTGATGGTTGATGTCTGGCCGACGAAGGTGTTCATCGGCGTAACATGGCATATCGACCAGGTAGGTGAGGGGTTCACCGACGCGAAGAGTCTTACCGATGGAGTATGGTTTGTATGTGCCATCGACACGACATGGTGTATCAGGCGGACCATGGAGAGTTAGGTCGACAGGGTTGTTCTTGCCGATGGAGCTGCCATCGGTGTGATCGATGCGATCGGCATGTCCGATGGCAGTCACCCCGATGGTTTTGGTTATGCTGATGAAGGTGGCTTTGTGAAGGCTTCATCGAGAGGACAATGTGTATCGGCGGGGGAAATCTTGGGTTGGCCGATGTGAGGGGTTTGGCCGATGGAGTGTGAAGAGAAGGCTTTACGCTGGTGCCGTCGGGAGCAAAATTGCTGACATTATATATGATCACAGCCATGCTTATAAAGTGCTAAAGGGGTCTCTGCGGGGTGCATGTGGGACAAATGGTTCCTACATAATTTGAAATATCAGGGAGATGTATTTTGGCGGGAAGGTTTCAAACGTATTGTTGCTACATTTCCCGATGGCCGTGGGTGGTTGAGGCCTTTAATGGCAGTTGTTACAGGGGTATGGGCGATGGCATGAATGGTCAAACCGCCTGTTTGAAGTTATGGATTCCCAGGTGACGGTGCAAGGCTCGAGACCTCCCCTGTCTCTTCCCCTACCTGCTGCATTCATTTTGATGAGCGCCATTTTTCTCATGTGTACTGTATCTGGCGAATTTTGAAATCTTCCATGTAATTAATGCTGAGGACCTTCCTTGCTGTATTTAGCAGGTTATGTTGCTCACTTTGACGTTGTTGAAAAACTAGACACATCTGGCATTGTAATAAGATATAACTAGTTTTGGTTGCTCTGTGCAGAAGATCTTGTGAGTTTATGAGTCTCATGTTTTATGTATTATGCATAGATTCATTGGTTTCATGTTGTTTTAGATGAATAATGCTATACTGCATGTGTTTTGTTATCTGTCTCCTGTATTGAATATACTTTTCTTTTGAATCTGGATATCTAAGGGGTGTCTTGGGTTCTAGGATATAGGTTACTATATCGAATGCTTGATCTCTTAACTTCTGCTCAAGGGGTAGATTAAAGTGTTTTCAGGTTAAGTGTTGAGGAGAATATATTGCAGTAAGGATATCATAAGTAGAGATAACTTAATACTCTATTTTGGGAGGTATCTGTAAGGTAGATATGACACAAATCCCCTTGAAATCCAATCTTGATATGTTTATGCTTAACATTTACATGTGTATGTCTACTGACTCCAAGCCCTGGATAGGCACCAATCTAGTTCTGTGTTGAGGTTATATACTAGGTCCAGGTTTGCATCCAAACATAAAATCAAATTCAAACTTCCAAAACAACCATTAGGACTGTAGAAGTAATTTAGGACCAAGATCCTCTGATTCACAACTGAACATAAGCCCAAAGCTAGCCCCTTTGCACTTATCCCACAGTTTTGGTCTTCACATAGGAGGATTTATCTGCTTTGTATCAACATCCCAAGCCAACCTACAAGCATATTCTCATGGGTGTTGAATAGGGAATACCCCCCTAGGTTTTGCAGAGCCTGAAGAAGAAGAGGAGATAAAATAGAGTCTATCTCCTACACTGTTGGCCCCTGGCCTAGAGATCCTGTTGATAACTGATGGCTACCTTGTAGGGAGATCTGGGAATGAGCATCTAGTCAGGGAAAAAACCAACAACATGAAAGTACACATAAATTGAATCATGAAAGGATTCTAAATCATCCGAGAAAAATAGTAAATTTGTATATCACAACATATAGAAGAATGAAGATACATATAGAGGAATGATACAATGCATTCTTACTCCTTGTACTTTTGTGCTAATAAGGGTGCCAAGGGAGAACTAATCAATCAACAATACATCACAATACAAGGATAACAATACATAAAAATATAACACAAATGAGAAGAAGGGACCACTCTTGTGAGTCAACCTATAACAAGTTATCCTCCCCCAATTTGATTATAAATTGGACGGAGGACAAGGTGCTTTAAGGACTACCTCAAGCATGGTGAAGAGTGCTAGAGCCATGCCTTGTTTGAAGTTGTTGAAATTTTTCACCCAAGACTTGGTATTCCTTAGTGGAATAACCAATTTCTTGATGATATGCACAATAATGAGGTGATGAATGATTATTGTGTTGAATATTTGTATGTTTTGGAGTAGGAAGATTAATTAAGCAGTCTTTGAGTAGACTTGGCAACATACACTCTTGTTGAGATAGAAGAGAAGATATAGGGGGAGTAGGAAGCAATCCTTTTTGTTGTGAACATGGTGGAGAGAACATAGGAGAAGGCTGAAAACCCAAACCTACTTTAGACAAGTGCGGTGTTGGTTCCATAGGTTCCTCAATTCCTTGTTCTTTACATCCTAACCCATTTCCACTGTATCCTTGTTTTGAAAGAATTTTGAATCCATGCCCATAACGCTTCTCCAAGTATGAAAGAAGAGGAGAGGTCATATTGCTATCTTTTTTGAAATGTGTTCAAGAAGAAGGATCATATGTTTGATCATGGTGAGGAGGGTCAACCTTTGTTTCAACTATCCCATGGGGGTTGAAATCTAAAGAGACCTTGTCACTACCAAGACATGTGTTAGAATTAGATGATACTTTATCACAAATGGCCATCATTTATGTAGAAGAAGTTGGATCTTCATCTATTATAAAGGTTCCATCATCATTAATCTTGATTTTAAACTTTGTAGGAGTATGAGATTGTGTTGAAGAAATTTCATTTACCTTTGAGGTATTTGGGTGTGAGGGTGATATTTTATATTCACCTACAAAGGAGGGTGTGAAATCTAACGAACCCCAATCATCACCAAAAAATGCATTTGAAGGACCGACACTATCTTGATCAACACTATTGTTAGTAGTGGAGGATAACAGTTTTTCTTATGTTAAAGAAGGGATCAAATCACTTAAAGGAATTTGATGTCTCACTTCCATTTGTAAAAAACTTTCTGAAACTGAATCAACTTTAATTTTATGTAGTTTGTTTTCAAAGATGAACTTTATTGAATGATGAAGGGTAGACAAGACTACCCCATGGTATAAATCCACAGTCTACTAATAAGAAGATTGTATGAAGGAGAATTAAGCATGACATGAATAAGGGTAGGCAATGTCATAGGTCCAACCTTAATATCTAGGGTGATTGTACCAAGTGATGTCCTACCAACATTATCAAAGCCACAAATGTTGAGTTTATCTAGTTGAATTAAATTTGTATCAACATTGAGTTTATCTAACAAGTCTATGCCACAAACATTAAGAACTGATCCACCATTAATCATAGTGCACCTTACCCTCATGTTACCAATCATGACAAATATCAAAAGAGGTTCATAATGGTTTTGAATTTCTATGGGAGGTAATTCATGTTGTTGAAATGATATATCTGATGTTGTCCCATGCATACAATTAATTAGAGATGCTACATAATTTGGGCTAACAGAAGGTGGAACAACTACCTTTTGTAAAGCCTCTTGGAGCATTTTGTGGTATGTAGGCGATGTTTGTATTAAATCTCATAGAGATATCTTAGCCAGTGTAGCATAGAGGTGCTTGACAAGATCATATTCCTTACCAATATGTGGAGGAAGACGTGGTTCTTGTGGTAGGATAGGTTGAGAAGGTGGAAGAGAAATAGGCACACTTGGTGCATGCTTACTTTTATTGTCAGTGTTATATGTGTGAGCAATCGTGTGATGCTGTGACACATTTTGAACACCTTGATTCCTTTGAGTAATTTATTTTTCATAATTGAGATAGTAACTAGGAGGTTGAGGTGGTGTTGGATCACCTTGAACCGTAATCACTGGTTTGAAGTGAGGAGGTGTACTAGGTGCCTCATGCACAATGATTTTAGGAACATTGTTACACTTATTCACTATCCCCTTAGTGGGTGGAATGAGTCTAATAATGATGATTGAATTGACATTATTTTCTTTTTGAGTAACTCAACATCCATCCCCAAGGGATTTAATGTGAGATACTACTCCTCATCCACTAATAATTCATCTATTGAAGGGAGAGCATTGGAATGAAGGGATGGTGAAGTGTTGTTAAGAAAATTTTTGATGATTGTATCCTTAGTGATGTCCAAGGGGCTTGAACATGCAACTAAAGGAGAAATATCTAGGTTCTTCACATCCTTAGTGATATCCAAGGTACTTGAACATTCAACCAAAGGAGGAAGATCAAGGGTCTTCACTTCTTTAGTGATATCCAAGGTACTTGAAAATTCAACCAGAGGAAGATCAAGGGTCTTCACTTCCTTAGTGATATCCAAAGTACTTGAACATTCAACCAAAGGAGGAAGATTAATAGGATGCCATAGAACTATCATGTGCTATGGTAGAAGTAGAAATAATATGTTCAACATTATATTTAAATGTAAAGTACGCATTCCAAAAACTATAATCACAAAATTAAAAAATAACTCATTCTCATTTTCTTAAATAAAAAGATAAATCTTCTCTACATTAATCAATAATGTCATATAATACATCTTACAATAACACATGCTATATCTAGGTGTTAGCACAATAAAATAATATACAATGCTACCTTTCTATCTTTCATGCCATAAAGTCATCTCAATCCAATAATAAAGTATAATATACAAGTAATGAATAATGAATCAAATCACTACCACTGGCCACCACTAACCCACATGGTCATCCACAAGTTGAGAGACAAGAACATGGCCCAAGTGCTTTTTCACCCAACCATGAAGCATTTACGCTTCGCCAAAATCCTTACTAACATGAAGGATACCTGACCCTGCACGATTTACCTAGCAACCTGTAAATAGTAGGAGGGACAAACTAGTGCAACCTGATGTCTAAATGCATATCTTTCTAATAGAATGTGCAATATCTCACAAATACGATGTGGCAAAGAAACATATTAATATAATTTTTCTAGACACACTCATTTCATCTATTTCAATGAAAACATGGCTTTGCCTAAAAATAGTTACTAATTCTTTACTTTTCTCAATCAACAAGAATACACTTTCAAGCAAATAATTCTAATAAAGAGCTTCATTTGTTTATTCAAGATACACATAAAAAGCTATAAAATTGGTTATATTCTTTAACCCATATTTCATAATTGTGAGGCCTACCTTTTCACTCCGTGACTATGTTCATTTTACATTACTGTTGGAGACCTATTTTAGACTTTTGGAGACTGTTGATCCCGATATGCAGGACTATTAGACTTTACGCTTTTATCTTTGATTTATTATGTTTAGCATGATTGTGATGAGACTAGATGTTGATTCGATTACTGACGATGAGTTGACATATGATTTGCATTATGATGTTATTTAGATACTAGTTATGTGAGTATGTGATGGATTTATTATGCAATGTTATCTTGAGATGGATTCTTGATATGCAAATGATGAATTTAATTATGATGTGATTTTATGATGTTTATATGATCATGAGATGATGTGAGTGTATGTTTTACTTTGCTTCGGCTATGATATACATGTTGTTTTAATATTTTGTTTAAGTGTGTAGGTGTTTCTAACCAAGCCACGGATAATCGGAGATGATTCCACACACTTTGTGATATCCCGTATAAAGCCGATCTAGTTCCAAGAGGAACCAAGATCAACTATGTATGCATGATGAAATTTTCGTAATATTGTTGTGTGGTGTTGTTTGGGTTAGGTCTACCCGTTTTATATTTGATTTTTATTTAGTGTTGTAAAGATGTAATGTTCATTTGAATTTTATTTTGAGTTTATATTTTTGAGACCCCTTTTTATGTGATTTTTCTCACCCTATGTTGCTCAAAATGAGTTAAAAGTGACCTTGGGTTGTACCCCTAGGGTCTAAGGGCCATTTGAGCTTGTATAACCTTAGGTAAACTCCCATTTGGTCACTTAAACTTCACCCTGAAGTAAAGTGACGAAAATAGAAGTGTGGGAAGGAGTGGAAGGTTGGGTCAAACACTCAACCTCTTCCATTCCTCTTTCCAAGGTTTGGGAGAGTCTTCAAGACCCCTAAATTGTGGAGGACTCAACTCCAAGCCTCTCCCACAATTGGTGAGGGTACCTTGGGGTTGTGTGGGTTTTCTTAGGAGGAGATGATTGGGGCACATGTGGTACCCACTCCTTCTTTGGCTCCACTTTTCTCTCCCACGTGTAAGAGAGAGCAAGTGGAGGGGGAAAGACTTGGTGGAATGGGTGGATGACATGTGTCACCACCCCATTCCAAGAGTCTTGCAAGTGGTTGTGTGGAGGAACAAGGAGGTGACATGTGTCATCTCCCCATTCCTCAAGGCTCATGAGGAGAGCCTATTTAATCCCTCTTGAAGAGAGGGAGGGGGTTGTTGAACTATTTTGAATTTTAATTTGATTTGGGGAGAGTCAGAGGAAAAATTGGGAGGCTTAATTTGGAGAAGGAGTTGGAGGAGCTTTTCTCAACTATCTTCTATTTGGGCTATTAAAGGTAGGATTCAAGGTTAATGCCTTTCCTTATGTAATTTCATTTCGTGTGTAATGCTATGCATGTGCTTCCATATTGTGTTTTTACATTGTTGTTGTGGGGAAAATTATATCGTGTTGTGAGAGCCTCTCCATTTGGAGAAAATGCTCAACATGTGTGGGGTGGGGGAGGAGTGAACCTCCTTGGGGCCACATCCTTGTTTCTTTTGTGGTATTTTAGCCTTGAGGGTAAAATGAGAAAATGTGTATTTGAATGGCTTGAGAGCCATGGGAAAACTATGTGGAAAAATGGCATTTTTGTGATGGCTTTAGGCCTTGAGAATTTAGTTTTGGAAGTTGTTTGGAGTGGCACTCTTGAGTTGAGTGATGTCCACTCCCCTACCCCATTAAACACATTTTGGTGAGTATTGTTTTGTGTAAGCCATGGGAGTTTCTTGTTTTTTTGTTTGAGTGATTATGTTGTGAAGTGGTGTGTGTTCCTTGTGTGAGGATGACCTCCAAGCTTGGGGGTGACTCATGAGTGAGTCTATGGTAGGGAGGAGAGCAGTTTGGTGGCTTGTTCCTCCTTCTATGTGTTTATTGCAGGTTACTTTTGATGCTATGGATTGTAGAAGAAAGAGACATCTTTTGTGGTTTAGTCTATTTTCATTTTTGCTCTTGAGTGAGCTTGACTATGATGGCCTATTTGTATTGGTGTTATTGAAAAGAGAGAGTTTTGTTCTCTCTTGAGTTAAAAAAAAAAGATGTAATCTTTTGGTTGTATTAGTTTTATGGAAATTGGAAATAAAAGAATAAACATGTTGCTATTTTAGTTATTGGAAAGATTTGTGAAAATGATATTTTCTTTTAGAAAAAGAAAAGTTAGTCCAGTGTTGTTTTTATTTAAAAAAAAATTATATATGATTAGTGTAATTGTCTTTACTTCAAAAAAAAAAAACCTATCGAGTTTACCATTTTATTATCAGAAAAATATACATGTTGTTGTGGGAATGTTGCATTGAAGATTATGTTAAACAAAAAAAGATATATATATATATATATATATATATATATATATATATATATATATATTAGTTTTATTTATATAAATATAGTTACTTTCACTTATGCTATTTTCTCATTATTTTGGTTGCTGGATAAACTGATTTATAGAGAAAATAGAGAATATAAATATATATATAATTATATATATGTATATGTGTGTGTGCGTTTATTATAAAGAGTTTTTTTGTTTTTGTTTTATTTTATTGTGAATAAACTGAAAATGGTTGTGTTTTTGAGAGAAACAATATATACCTATTACTGAGTATATATATATATATATATATATATATATCTGTTACTGTAATCAAAGAAAAAGAAATATGTTATTATCGACTGAGAACACCGTTTAGAACTACCCAACGAAATAGGGATTTCTGTGTATATTTTTTTTAAGGAAGAGATTTGATAGTTTGTAGGTGGGGGATTAAACCCCCCACTGTCACTGCCCTTGCTTTTGTTTGGAGTGTGGATGGGGTTTTGGCCCTCCCCACACTCCCGTTCCCCCTTTTCTTTCCCAAGCTCCCCTCGAGCCCACCTCCCACTTCAACAAAACACACCCTCTTCACCTCAAACGGCGGCGACGCCTAAAACACGTAGTCTGCCGACTCTTTTCTGTGCGGCCGTTCGGCCACTTAAATATGCATTTCTTATTTATTTTTATTGTTACATACACACTTTATATATATATATATATATATATATATATATATATATTTTGTGTATGCATCTAATGGTCATTTTTTTTTTTTTAAAAACCCCTCTGGTTAAACAAACTAGAATTTGTGTGTATATATATATATATATGTCTCAACAAAACAAACATGTATATACAAGATGTATATACCTCTTTGAGCTCCATACATGGTTGTCCCACTCCATCAAACCTGCAACAAAAAAAAAATCATAAGAGCAGAAAATGAGAAGAAGAAGAGAATGGAAGAATAGAGAAATGAGTTGGAGGCTAGGGTTTATTCTCTTTTCTCCATAAGGAAATTGTATTTTTATTTGGGAGGACTTTTTAGGGTTTGTGATTTTAAATTGGTTTTATTATTTGTTTTTCCCTCTCCTTTTTATTATGACATTGTGGTTATTTTATTTCTAATTGGGGATTTAGAAAAATTAGTAATGGGTGTTATAATTAAATTGGTTTAGTTAATGTTTCTCTAGTAGGGATATTTACTTTAGTGAGAATTTGATGTATTTAGTAATGGAAATTATTATTCTTTAAATGTTTTATCTAGCTCCCTTGGGATTATTTTAAATGTGCTAGGGGAAATTAAATTAGTCTAATTTAACTAATTAGTTTTGGGATTCTTAATTAATCTAATTAATTTTCTTCCAAGTTAACTATCGAAGTGTAATTAAATTTTAAATCAATGGGATTAATTTATTGCTTGCAAACTTTAATCAGTGAGGTTAATATTAGTTTAGATTTTAATTAGATTTGTTGATTTAATTTATTTAATCTAGTGCGAATTAATTGGTTAAAATAAATTAGTTGATCTTTTTCAAACTTAGCAAACCTAGTAAACATTTGACCAAAAAATATTTAATTAGAATAAACCCTATTCCCGCCCGTGAGACGTTATGCTGCTGGATTTTTTTGGAATCTAGGGTTAAGATAACTTAGCAAGTTTTAAACCTTGCGTAGTGTTAAATTATTATTTCCGCAAACTTGTTGGTTTTAAATTAAGCCATTAATTTATTTTTATGCTTTAGAATTAGGTTTTGATTTTGACTTGTGTCGAAATCCTTTCACTCACTTAGGTAAACTGGGGTTTAGATCTTTCGATCTTAACCCTAATAGCGACGCTTCTCATGTTGCATTGACCCCCTTAGTTAGCTTTCATCATGTAGGGGAATGTGCATGGGATTGCATTACCCCGCATTTGACTGACATGTTTACACCTTATGCGTATTGCCACTGAGCACGCTGACGCATGCGAGGGGGTTTCTAAGGATGCGTGGAAATTTTTTGATATTTCGTGTCATGACCACATGAAAAATGTGGACATGACATGTGTGTTGCGTGTCATGACGGCATGAGAAATGTGGGAATAACAATAATTAAATTGAGAGATCTAGGATTTTATATCCGCAAGTAGGTTTATAATTCCTCACAATTAAATTTAGAAGAAGATACATATTATTTAAAAACTTCATAATTGCCAATAAAACATCATAAAAGTGAAGGTATAAGCAGAAAGTCAGTTAAATATATCCTAAAGTTACTACAGGAACCCTGCTATCTGCTCTAGGAAAACAAGTTTAATCTGCTACAAAAATTGTTTACTGCTACAAAATTAAGAGTAAATTGCTATAGGAATGCAAGGTCTGCTACGATAGGAATAATTTTAATTATGCTATAGACATCACATAACTATGATAGTAAATAAATAATGGTGATAGGAATAACTGTGACAGGGATAAAGCTGGCCGACTAGATGTTTACACAGGTGGTTTTCATTAACAAGGGCCGATACAATGCAAGACATTTCTAGAGCATAGAAGCTGTTAAAGAGGTCAGATAGGCCGACTATAGTTTAAATAGGCCATTAGAGAATAAGGCAGGCCAATAAATTATACAGTTTGACCACAAAAGAAGGTAATTAAACCATCTAAGAGGCTGTTTCAGGCCATTTGAGAACCTTCAACGGTCGACAGAAAGCTCAGGCCGTTAGAGTTCAGGAGGCTAATACTAAATAGATCAAAAAGTTGTGATCATTATCAAAGGCCGACACCAATAATGAAACATGCCAAAAAGGAGTAAGATAAACATAGCCATACAGAAAGAACTTTAATACAGGTCAATCTAGAAATAATAATCTTTGATAAGAATAATTAAGAGGTCAATAAAATATCTCTAGGCCCTTTTAAAAAAAGAAAAAACAAAGGAAAATAAAATGGACACACAAACTAAATTAAATCAGTCCAAACAAAGATTATAATTGGTGATCATTCATCAGACATAGAGGAAGAAAGTCACAGGCAATTACTATGAACAAAATAGGTGGTAGGAAAGTCTTACGGTAGTTTTAAAGATGAGAAATAAGCAAGATAATTAGCATTGAAAGAACATGGCATCCATAAGAAAACATTCTATTGCGTTTGAAAACTGGTATAAAGTCATTCCACATAACCTATGATTTTAACATACATCATACTTTTAGAATAAATTTCAAGAACATACCCAGAAAAACCATGAATTCTTCCCTCCTATCACTGATAATATCCTTTCTCTCACTGTTATTCACAGTCCTTCTCTCTTTTTGTCGTTGATGGTATTTTCTTTGTCACTGCTCTATTGATGATCTTCTTCCTTCTGAATGCCTCTTTTAATGAATAACCCCTCTTCTAATATTGGCATTGTATTTTTAGATCGAGCTTCTTTATTATTTGAAAACTCCAGTTATCTTCTATTTTGCATGCACTTGGTGTCCCATACAACAGATTCTTGATTGAAAATTTTAAAACTCCTTATTACTGTCATTCAAATTTGCATGCCATAAGATTATTTTTAATATATTTATATTTTTGTTAATATATTCTTGAATTTATTTATTTATGTTTAATAAAACATATATATTTTAAGTCTATCAAAGATATTATTTTCAAGCAAGAGTATTTTATATATATTTAATAATTATATTATAAATAAACACTTTAAATATTTATTAATAAATCAAAGTAAAAACAACTTATACAATTCTAATAAATCTAAGTCGAAAAGAACATATACATACATGGCTAACCTAAGCAATTCAAATTAATATACAATAGCAACAAAATCACATATTTATCTAATCATCATACATTAATCACATCCATTAACCATATAAAATACTTAAACATGACTATGTAACCACATAACGATGCATAATAAATCCACTTAATGATGCAATATGACATGAAACTAAGTGAGTGTGTGCATGCATTGGGTTTATCCATCATGCCAACTCTTTTAGATGGCTAGGAAACTTCTGTTGATAATTGAGAGGGGGGGTGAATCAGTTATCTTAATTATTTGACTTTCTATTCTTCTTTAACAACTAGTGCACCATTGAAACAAATAAGCATCCATAACCATGAAAGCAGAAACACAATCAATACACATGACACAATTATTTTTACATGGAAAACCTTGTTAAGGGAAAAACCACACGGTGACTAACCCAAGATTGTATTCTCTGTTAAAAGAATAGAAGTACAAATTGACACTTGCCAATTAGGGCTCACTGCCTGACCACATTGCTCATAAGAGGCTCACTGCCTACAAGAGACTCACTATCTACAAGGTATAAAGAAAGTAACAAGATACTTGAACTGATGAGAAGCATCCACATATGCTGAGGTTCAGTTCATTTAGGCTCAATACATTGATCTACTGCACTTCATTCTTCCTCTTCTTTGGTGCTGCTGTCCTGTCACATACCGGACCTGTATTACTGCTTTCACACTGCTCTCTGCTTTTCTTCGCACAACACAACACAACACACACACCTTTATACCAAAATCAATCTGGTATATATATCTGCATCAATGATTTCAATCATCTTTCTAGTTGGCATCCGGAAGACTCAAGATATTTCCAAACTATGGTCTCGGCTGAATCCATGCTTACTAAGTGATGCGTATCAAAAAGATAGTTATAGAAGTCGTCAATCATGAATGATACATTAATAACTTTGATCACCATCAATATCTCATCTGGGTTAAGGTCTGATGCTCTGCCGGTTAGTTCTTCCTTAGTCTACTCTGCCAAATAGGAACCCAATACTTAGGTGTTCATATCTCTTCACTCTTTCATTACTGGAGGCTCAATCCCTAGAATCCATTAGTCAAGGTACTCCTCTTGACTTCCCTAAGTTGGCACTTTACTGATATACTTCCTCTGAGAGATCCGGACCTAATTGTCGGATCTTGCTGCATGCTCTATTCTTGCTCACCGGACCAAGATACTCTTCAATCTGACTTCCAATATAGACATACCATGTGCTGTGGATGTGTGGGATGGACTTTGTTGCCATCAATGACAACACTCATGAAGCAACACAGTGCCTCTTGCCAACAATCTACCCCTTTGGCATTGATGGCAACACTTAGTGAAAAATGACTAAGTGTCACACTACACTCCCCCTTGGCTAATGCTCTGTTCTAATGTACACTTTTCTAGAGCTCCCCCTTAGCTAGATTCCACATTTTTTACTGCTACTCACTCCCCCTTTGACATCAATGGCAAAGGGTAGAATCCGCACACCAAAAATCCCCAAAAATCCAACTATACTTAGCCACATAAGTATATATACATGTTATACTTACATATATTGAAGTATATCTGCAAATGTTGTCTTTAATTGGACAAATTTTGTTGCCCAACTCTGCTTCATCCTGTCCAAAATTGAGATGTGACCACTCAACAGGAATGCAAAAGCTTCTGCCCTCTTTAGATCTGTCGGATCACTGGTCCGGGCTATGGTCTGAGCGTTAGTTAGGGCCTCATGCATGGCCTCTAATTTAGGAATAATCATCCCTCTAAGTTCACCCATCCTACTTATTATGTTCTTCCTCTCCTTCTCAAGCTTCTTTATCTCATTTATGACTGTAATAGTCTGACATTCTTGGTTTATTATGGATATGGTGAGAGGATCAAAATTCTGAGAGAAGTTTGACAGTTTATCCTCTTGTTCTTTCACTTTCTTCTCAATATCCTTTGTCACTTTAGACCAGGATAAACAAAATTTATATACTTCTCCGCCATCTTTAAGAGCATTTTCTAAGATCTTTATCCCAATATCCATATTTCTCCTATCATTGGTTATAAATCCTTGTATCTCAGAGAATCTTTTTCCCAAAAACTCCTTCCAGACCTTTTCTTCAACTGACTTCTCTAAGGAATCAAAATGTGTATTAACAGAATTTACAAGAGATTTTAGATTACCGGATGAGGAGGCCGAGAGATCCTTCTGCAAGGATGGCATGATCTTCTCCAATACACCAGATGCAATTTCTATCAGCTCACAGTCTTTCATGTGAGACTTCAGAAGCTTTTCTTTTACCTTTGCTTGAGAAAAGGATGCTATCTTCATGGTTTGAACTGGGGAGAGAGAATCAAACTTGAATGGTCCTTGAAGTAGCTCTGGTTCATCAATCTCCATCATTTCTTTAGTCAAGAAATCTTTAACAGTTTTTGCAGTGTCTCTTGCTGGAGACTGAGTCTTCTTTCCTTTTGCAGCCTCAGCATTATCACTTGTGGTCTTCTCAGTTTGACCTTCTTCTCTTCCCTTCACTTCTTCTCCTTGATTGATGCTCTCTTCTTTTCTTTCTTTTCCTTCAATTTCAGAGTCTGGAGGGGGATCCGGAAGAGAGGTGTTTGCTTCTCCACGAACTTCCTCTTCCGGAATGGAGGAATCTAAGTCCTTATCTTTCTCTTTACTTGTCTCTTCTGCAACTAACTCAGTAGATTCTCCTTTGTCATCCATGGCAAAGGGTTCATCACCTAAGTCCTCTATATCAGGAATATTGAATCTTTTATAGGCATTCCAGAGGATCTCTTTAGTCTCTTTAGCCACCTGATCAGTCTCTCCGAGCATAAGCTTATTCATTCTGGCTTTGCTCCAGAACTCATCCTTGCAATCTTTGAAGATCATGTTTATTTGCTTTGGAGTGATGGAGGGATAGAGTTAGATAGCAATCTTCTCCCAGATTTATAGGTCTTTTACTTGGGCATTGTTCTTTCTTATTTCAAGTTCCTTCTTTAAGCTTTTGGGAATCAGAGATATAATTTCAATGAATGCCTTGTTGTAGATGTTTAGATACCTGAATGTGGCATCTTCCAATATCTTTTGATCATCTTCACCATATTCATCATTAAATTCAACCATTGGTTGCAGGTTCCCATCCACAGTAACTGATTTGATGATGTTATCAATGCAGAGAGTAGGTCGTTCAACAAATTCTTCTGTCTTTTCTTCCTTGCCTTGACTGGTAGAGGGTTCACCAAATGTTTTCTTCTTCTTCTTCATTTTCCTGACTTCCTCATCGGTTTCAGTTTCTTCATCATCCTTCTGACTTGTTTAGGATCTTGTTGCCTTTTTCTTTGTCCTCTTCTCTCCCTTTCTGGATGTCTGGGCTTCCAGTTTTGATGCCTTTTGGCTTTTAGAGGTGGCAGGTGCAGAGCTCTTGGAGGATCTGGTCTAGGAAGGGGCTTGCACCAGATCACTTTCTTTTTCTGTACCTTGTTTCTCTTTCTCTGCCTTTTCTAGTTTTTCTCTATTTGCATCAAGTGCTTCTTTTGAGATGCCATACCTTTTGGCAATATCCTCTACTTCTTTTCTCACTTTTCTTTTCATCTCCGGTTGTCTTAGCTCTACATTAATCTTTACACTCAACTCTTTAAAGGTTCCAAACCTTTCTGCCTTAAGGTCCTTGGGCTGACTCAGCAGGTTTTGAATATGCAGCTCTAGAATTTTCTCATCAACTTCATACCCCATTGGCATGATCCAGACTATCCTTGGCTCCACTGCCTCCATTAGGCATTGATCAGTTTCTACCATAAAGCATACTGTATCCTTATGCTTTTCAACTAGAGAATGGGGGATTCTCTCTCTGGCTTGCATCATACCCTGAAAGTTCTTGAAGTAGCCCCAGAGTGTTGTATTCTGTGCCTTGGCATCACCAATTCCATGCAAATAATCTCTCATTTGTATGGCTACTGGTCTGTTGTTTTTCCATATCCAACCACTAGATCTGGGAAGCTCATTCATAAAGTAAAAGAACAAGCATAGTATTAGTCCACCATACTTGAATGAGTTCTTTTTATCTTTCTTTATTTTCTACAAATTTTCTAACAATTGGTTTAGTAGAAGCTCACAAAGATCATAGTCAGTATTTTCTCTTAGCATCTCATAAGCAATGTAAATTACAGTTTCAGGTATTGAATTTTCTCTACTGGAGTGATATATCTTGTAACCAATTATCATGGAGGCAAACTTGATATCCGGATCAGTGATATCTTCTATTGTCATTGCTCTCTTGTCAAATTTTGATCCGGTAGCTTCACTCACAGTTTGGTTTTTGACCGATTTGAGAATAGGTAACCCTCTAGATGAGTGCAAACTGGTTACCGCCCTAATAGCATCTTTTTTGATCTTAAATGGTCTATTCAACTGTATGAATTTATCATGCACTCTGCTCAAAACATACCAGACCCACTCATCTTCTGCAAAACATGGGAAATGGATGCACTAACCAAAATGCTTGTTCCGGATAGCCTTGTACTAAGGTTTGAGTTCAAAAGAATCATCTATTAACTGCTTGTGATAGATATCCATTAGCTTAGATTTCCCAAGTTCCTCAATGTTTATATGAATATATGCCCTAACATCTTCTACATGTAAAACCTCATGCAGAATACTTGAAAATGTGCCTAGGGGATCAACTTCTAGGGATTTGTAGGGATGTTTCTTGAATTTAGGATGTGGCCTATCAGTGATCTTCACAACATTCAGAGTAGCCATCTTTCAAAAGATTCAGAGAGAGTTTTTCAAGAGCAGAAAACACCTTTTACGCTTCTAGGGTTCACGATATGATCCGGATCAGATTGCTGGAAGAATCAACTTCTACGGTTGATCTTTGATGGGTTTGAGACAATTTCGTTACAGAGCTCCTTTTCTCTTTTTCTCGAATGCAAATGTACAAATGATGAATAAAAGAACCCTTTTATTTCTGTGCAAACCCTAATTCCATTTTGTAATAAATGCACAACTTAGGTTATTCCGATTGCCTTGTTTTCCTTGTTTCTGAGAGAGATCTTTCTAGATCACTAAGATGCACTTAGAGTTATTCTTGGTGAATATTAGCAATCTATCTACCTTTCTCCAATCATTCCATTTATCCGCAGATCAAGATACCTTAATTTGAATCATACTGGATCTAATTGTGAAAATCCTGTTCTTACCAGATGACTGTTAAACTGGATCAATCTTGGTAGATTAACCCCTTCTAAATTTCTTGCGGATCTTCCATATCTTTACCAAGGCTTATTTAGATGTTTCTCTGAGAACCCTTTAGTCTGCAACTTTCCATGTGCCAATTTCAGGCACCAATTGACTGGCTGGGGGAACTTGTTTACTTTTGTTACTCCCCCTGAGCCAGAGCTCATCTATTTAGTTTCCAGAAAGAATATCTGCACTAGATTCTGGTGCGAATCCATCCTCAACATTTTCTGTACTCCTCTTCACCCAAATCTTGTTCATTTCCCTTTGAATTTCATCCGCATTTAATTTTCCTTTTCCTTTGTCTTGGTTTTGATTATGATGCACCGGACCCTTTTTGTCCTGATTCTTACTTCTGCAGAATTTGATAATATGACCGGATCTATTGCAATTGTAGCAAACAACATTTCTTTGTAGGTTTGACTGATATCCTCTTGATCTGCATTGATTAGCCATATGTCCCTTCTATTGCATGCAAAGCATCTACCATTGAATGAATTGTTCATTTGCATATTTCTACATTCTTGAGATTTGTGACCATACCTTTTACAATTAAAACACTATTCAGAGAAGGATGAATTAGTCTAATTCATTCTTCTTCTACATTGATTTGCTTTATGACCAAAGTTATTGCAATTGTGGCAGTATCCATTGAAGGATGGATATCTTTGAGCATTTGGTTGCCTTACCGATGGTCTTTGAGGCATGTTCCTTGAATTTCCTGATCCAGAGTTCTTCTGACTGGATCTGGAGTTTTCCCCTTTCTCATACCCCAAGCCTTGCTTGTCATCTACCCTCTTTTGGATTTCAAGAAGAATTTCAAGTTGAGCAGAGCTTCTCTTGAATTTCTCTTTGTATTCATTTGCTATTTGAAGATCCCTTTTAAGAGTGTCTATCTGATTCTCAAGTTGTTCTTCATTGTCTCTAGCTTCTTCAAGATTAGATTCCAGATGCCTAATTAGTCTATCCATTTTGTGGTAGTCTTTTGACTTCTCCTTGAGAGATTGTTTTAGATTATCTTCACTTTTTCTTTTCTCTTCAATTTCTTGGGTGAATTTCATAACTCCTGATTCCATTTCATGTCTTACCATAATGACTTCTTTAGATAACTTCTCACATAGCTTGGTTTTCTTATTCAGATCTTCATTAGTATCATTGGATTCACTTTAACTTGGTAATTGTTGAATTAGTTCCTTTCTTTTCTTCATTGAGATACTTAGCTTTTCTTTGAGTTCATTTATGAAATCATCAGCTTGTTGGGGTCTTTCCCTTAGGTTGTTGACTTCAGAGTGAGATTTCTCAAGATCATCTAGGGCAGACTGAAGTTGTTCCCTCATACCATACATATCCATTAAGATTCCAAGATCTTCCTCAAGATGTTAGGCTCTGTTAGGAGGAACTTAGCTCTGATACCAATTGTTGATAATTGAGAGGGGGGGGTGAATCAATTATCTTAATTATTTGACTTTCTTTTCTTCTTTAACAACTAGTGCACCATTAAAACAAATAAGCATCCATAACCATGAAAGTAGAAACACAATCAATACACATGACATAATGATTTTGACGTGGAAAACCCTGTTAAGGGAAAAACCATGGGGTGACTAACCCAAGATTGTATTCTTTGTTAAAAGAATAGAAGTACAAAATGGCACTTGCCAATTAGGGCTCACTGCTCGAGCACACTGCTCACAAGAGACTCACTGCCTACAAGAGACTCATTGTCTACAAGGTATAAAGAAAGTAACAAGATACTTGAACTGATGAGAAGCATCCACATATGCTGAGGTTCAGTTCGGTTAGGCTCAATACACTAATCTACTGCACTTCATTCTTCCTCTTCTTTGGTGTTGTTGTCCTGTCACATACCGGACCTGTATTACTGCTTTCACACTGCTCTCTACTTTTCTTCACACAAAAAAACACACCACACACACCTTTATACCGAAATCAATCTGATATATATATATACGTATCAATGATTTCAATCATCTTTCTAGTCAGCATCCGGAAGACTCAAGATATTTCCAAACTCTGGTCTGTCAACTGAATCCATGCTTATTAAGTGATGAGTATCAAAAAGATAGTTATAGAAGTCATCAATCATGTCGGCCAATCATGAATGATACCTTAATAACTTTGATCACCATCAATATCTCATCCAGATTAAGGTCTGATGCTGTGCCGGTCAGTTCTTCCTCAGTCTACTCTGCCAAACAGGAACCCAATACTTAGGTGTTCATATCTCTTCACTCTTTCATTACTAGAGGCTCAATCCATAGAATCTATCAGTCAAGGTACTCCTCTTGACTTCCGTAAGTCGGCACTTTACTGAGATACTTCCTCTGAGAGATCTGAACCTAATTGTTAGACCTTGCTGCATGCTCTGTTCTTGCTCACCGGACCAGGATACTCTTCAATCTGACTTCCGATATAGACATACCATGTCCTGTAGATGTGTGGGATGGACTTTGTTGCCATCAATGACAACACTCATGAAGCCACACAGTGCCTCTTACCAACACTTCTACCTCAACAATGTTCCCATCTTCGACATTTTTCCTACACTCAGTCACACTTAGGTTTTCGCCAATAGGTTAGTCCTTATAATCATAGTTGAAGCAAGACAAGATATACATCCATAATCATACATATACTAATCGATGATTAAATCAACTTTCAAATTTTATGCATTTTAAAATAATGACAATTTTACCTTTAGGCACACGAAATCACTCAATAGTAAAATAGTCATAGTTAAATGTCCAATAATCTAAATTATAAATAAAGTCTAAAAATGAGATGTGGCACTAGAAGAGAGACTAAGGAGCATGTCAATGATCTCATCCTCTTGCACCAAAATGTCTTCATTTTTGGGAGAGGGATCCAAAGAATAGGGTGAAGTAGGCAAATCTAATTCACCATCACATGCCTTAGAGATGATGTCAATGGTATCCTCATGAATTGTGGTAGAAGTAGAAGAAGATTTATCCTCATCATCTTTCTCATGATAATTGATGGAGATGATTTTAGTAAGATCTTCTAATATCAAAGGAAATATACCCATGAGAGTCATGAAACTAGAAAAATCAGATGTATGACAAAGGATATCATATATGGAACATATAGAATCATATATATCATACATGGATGCTATGTTATCTAAAATGTGAGGATGCATATTAATGAATTTAGAAAAAATGTCAAAATCTATGATATGTGCATGCAAAGATTCCAAAAAGGAATAAAAAGAAGAGGCCATAATGAAATGTCTTGTTTACAATTTGAGAATATGATATGAAACAAAAATGTACAATTCATTACTCAAGTGCATCCAATATCATAATAAGATTGCAATCAAAGACCTACAAGTGTAAGAGAAATAGGGTTTTCCAAAAATTGTGATATTCTTGGTAACCACAACAACTAAGTCTTGTAAATGTAGGATGTGTAGTATGTACAAAAGAAGCAATTAAATAATGTACCCACTTGAATGCAACAATGATTTTCAAAATGTTTCTTTGATAAAGATGCACTATACACAAGACTAGCCAGGGTTTACTATCAAATCCCTAGATTTTGAATACTTACTTCCTAAACCACAATTTTTCGATGCAAGAATTATTTTTTGAAGAAAAATGATATTTATGACATGCTACAGAAATGAAAAATTATATTTGAAATGTAAATGATAACAACAAAATCTAAAAAAGGATCCTAATGACAAACCCTAGGTTTTGAACTTGACTAGGTTTTCCAAAAAATGTAATTTTTTTGACAAAACCCTAGCAAATAAGAGTTTTAAATGTAGGCTGAAACACCATGAAATGATTTAAATACTATAATATCAATCAGATCTAATGAAAAATCAGAATTTTAATTCATGCTATGATGATCTACAACATATGCAATGAAAACAATGCAATAAATATGCCTTTTTGTAAGCATAAAATGCTTGATTTTTTCACTTTTTTCAACACAAATATGCAAGAATGTCCTAAAACAAAAATGATCATAAGGTAAAACACATTAAATCCATTTAATCAACCCAATAATGCAACAATATCTGAAACAACACACTAATCTATGAACCCTAGGTTGAAGATTAGCTAGATTTCTTAGCAATGCAAGGTTTTTTTCAAACCCTAACAATGAAAGCATGCAAAATTAAGCTATATAACTATGCAAAATGATGAATGAATTCTATATAATCAGATTTAGGGCAGAAAATAGCTCATATCTGAAGCAAGAAGGATGCCAAAGTGCAAGAAATGATGGGTTCACCAAAATGTTAGATAGAAAAGAGAGACTAGCTCAAGAGATCAAACTAGGTCAAACCCTCTTCTATCCAACATTGAGACACAAGCCGAGCTTGGATTCTAACCAAGAAAGAAATCCAAACTATAGGGGCCTTGTCCTTTTTTGTATTATAATAGAATCAACCAAATCTAACCAATCAAGTGAGGGAAAACATGAAACCCTAGTTGACAACGATCAGAGCATAACACATTGTCGGAAGCAAAAACCTAGAAACTAAATAAACAACAGAGATCACGTGATAATTCATAACTTATATATGAGAGAATAAATACCAAGGACTAGGGTTCTTGGGCACCCTAGACCTTGATTAGGGTTTGCAGACTATGATAATTTTAGTGTCTTCACCTTTTTGAGTTCCTATCTCTTGTAGCTTGGTTTCTTCAAATTCCTCTGGATCTGACCTGCACACACACAAGAAAGAAAATGGTTGGGTGCTATTTAGGAGCTTGCTTAAGTCAAGCTCCATGAATGGTGTTTCCACCTTGACAAAAGAAAAGATTGTAGATAAAGTGCGCGTGCCCTAGGAGGGTAGCTATAAATCTAAAGTAGAATGGAATGCTAGAACAAAGCATGAAGGAAAGAAGTCACCATGAGCATGGAAACCCTAGCATTCTTGATACGACACCACAAATTTACTCAAGAAGTTGGTGTAGGCCAAAGAAGTAGAAATATCTTCACAAGACCTGCCATAAATTAGTGCCACAACAATAATCCACCATAAAGAGATTTAGAGAAGAGTAGAGAGTGTGAGAGAGAAGAACAGAGAGTGCAAGAGTGCCTAGCTTTCTCAGATGTTCAAATAAGTGACTGAACTTGCTTTATATGCATTCCTGCTCACAAACAACAAATAGAACAAAATAAGGCTGACAAGAGGAAACATTTAAGATGCCTTAAGCTGACATTCCCATAAAAAAGGTTAGGGCTAAATGGAGGACCAAAGCGCTTCGGTGCCCTTGTCCTTTAGCACAAAAAGCCTGCCATAAGTCACTTAAGGTGTTCTTAGATCGGTCTCATTGTTATTTTGTCAGGTTTAATTATCGAGATCAAGAATTAATTGTTTAATGCTCAAGCAGGTGTTAAAATAGGTCCTGATTAACAAGTGTAAACATTTTAGGTCCACCTAGGTGCTATACTAAATGTAAAATGCTAGTGTACACATTTTACGACATAAAATTTACTAGATCAGATGTCACTCCCTAGAGATTACAAGTTTGGTACTTTATAGCACAATGCGATTATAATGTTTTTTCAAGATCACATAAGTCACAGAGGCCACGAATGACCAAAAATGACTTTTGATCCAAAAATGGTCCTATTACAAAATATTCAAAAAATAAGTATATGGCCATGTAATGCACTACAACACCTTTCCAACGCCTATTCGTTTGCAAAAAATAGAGGTCTAGGGCACAAGATATAGCCTCTTGAAGCACAATACAATTACCGGATTCAACCTGAAAAAATGGTGAAAATAAAACAATATAATTGATCAAAAACTCCTTGGTTGGCAAGAGCTCATCTCCATCTTTCCAACGCCTATTTTTTCTTGAAATTTTGACTGTGGCAAAAAGTTATGGTTGTTTCTGTAAGTCTACTCCTTTAGGGCATGTAGAAGAAAATTAAGCAAAAAAGAGTAGGGAGATGGATGGGGAATTGCTTTTAACCATTGGATAAAAGGTTGAGCCTGTTGAAGCACCCTTTAGACCACTAGACAAAAGGCTGAACCTTGTGGAGCACCCATTTGGACCACTAGACAAAAGGCCAAACTTTGCGGAGCACCTTTCGAATTGCTGGACAAAAGACTGACCTACAGAGCACCCTTTAGACTGTTGGACAAAGGGCCAACCTACGAAGCACCCTTTGGGCCACTGGACAAAAGGCCGCACCCTTCAGAGAACTGGACAAAAGGGTGAACCCTTAAAAGATCATAGAAATTTTTTTGAGCTCCAATTTCAGCATTTGAATAGGCATTATTAAGGTTTTTGAGCCTACCTAAAAATGCCCTAGAAAATAGTTGTATGCCAGATCTTTTCTTGAAACCCTCATTCGTAACTTCACTTCTTGATCTCTGATTTGGGCAAAATAAAAGCCAGATCTAACTTTCTTGAGCGTTCTGGACACAATGAGATAGATAAAAACACTGCCTGAATAGCCAGAAAGCTGCAACCAACTAGATTCAAAAGATACAAGTATATGAACCCCAAGGTTAAAAAACTTTCCATCAAACATTTTTGATTCTCTAGATCATCTGAAGATGCAAGAGAAGAGCATACTGCATTTTTTGGAATCCTACATGCAAAGCTTAGTAGCCCCCTAAAATCTTTCAAAATATGAATCTAATCTTCCAAAACATGCTCTAATACCATGTTAGAATCTGAGGACAAATTACAACCTAGAATTGAATTGAAAAAGTTAGAAATAATAAACTGTAAATGCAAATGAAATGAAATAGCTTAACAGTGATACCAAGAGATCTGATGTAAATGCTCAAATGGTACAATAGCATCAAGAGACCTATAGCTCCAACATATCAATATACAAGCAAGGTAGCATGATTATATAGATTTAAGAAGATGGAGGAGGTGGCAAGTCCAACCAATAAGGTGTGGCCACAAATGGTGCATGTAACTGCCATAAAAGAGGATGACACCTCGACACCCACTCACTGAAGTAAACATGCTTTATGAACCTAAGGAAGATTAATAAAAGGTGTAGGAAAAACCTTATAATAAGGAATAAAAAACCTACACTAACAATATGATGATTTTACAAATTTTCTATACGCTTTTAACTTGAAAGTAGAAATGATGTTTTCTACTAGTGTCAAATTGAAATAAATTCCACAATACCCAATGCACTGCAACTAACTTGGATATAACTGATAATAAAAAAATCAATATAATCTCCTCCAAACATAAGAATTGAAATAACTAATGAATAAATAATCAACTATTGAACTACCACCTTTGCATCAAATCCTAACAAAAGAAATAAGACACATCCAATGGCAATACAAGTATAATAGAGGTAGGTTATCAACACTTCATACAAAGAGATATAAATTTGACATATTTAACATGCCATGCATTCAACATAAGAAGAATTAACAACACATAGAGAGAAAACACCCAATATCCACCTTCTCTTGTATTAATGAGTAGGGCAGAGCCTAATACTGTGTTCTCCAAAAGAAATGTTAACAGATTGTATGAAAATACCCCTTTTCCTCACAAAATTTTAGAACCAATAAGTATCAAATAATCTAATCATGAAGTAATTTTACCAAAAGATCCCCAAAGTTCCTCCGATTGTCCCTTATATAGGTACCATATAGAAACTAAATGAAAGTTATAACTGTTTCTTGAAATAGAATATTAAAAATAAACCTTTACTCCATTTAAAATTCTATAATGGAAGTAAAGTTTAATTTAAGTCTTAACAACATGAAATTATTAAATAACAAGAAATAAATGATGAGTCATGACAACTCATTCTCCTTTGTTACCTTCATCAAGGCTTATCTGTTAATTTCCCTCTTGATCACTTAGACCAGACTTGGTTGCTTGGTCTTCAGGTGTCTGTAAGTGTTCATCTTGGCCTTGAAAGCTCTAAATCTATTTACAGTAGGTGCAACAGCTTTCCCATTCAGTATGGTTGTCATATTCAAATATATTCTCCACATAGCTAGGATATTGTTTAACTCCTCAAATTTCCTATGGAATTATGTTATCTTCTTCTTAAATGCCATAAGGTGAGAAGCAACATTGCATAGTCTTTCAACTGAATTCCCATCAACTGAGTCCTTGTCAATCAATTCTCTTGCCACTAGATATTTGAAACCTTGTTTGATGACACTGACATCTAGTAAATTTTCCTTATTTTCATCCAATATGTCCACTCCCAAAGCTATAGCACTAGCCCTTAAGTCCATCAAATAAGATTTATAACTTTTCAAAATCTTAATCAAATCTGTTAGACATTGTTTGACCATCAACAACTTCCAGTCAATAACATTTAATCACTTGGATGATTCATTTTCCACAGCTTTACCAATCACTTTTTCTAAGATTAAAATGCTTTAATCTATTTTGACCAATTCTTGTAGATCATTCTTGGCTACAATAAATAAACTTTGAACTATCTTCACCACCTTAACTTTAGATTGTACCTCCTTCTGCTTCAAGTATATCTTTTCATACAACAAAATAATTTCTCGTAGATACAACATTCCCTCTATAGTCAACTTTTCCACCCATGCTTTTGTTACCTTTCCCAGAGCCTAATACTTACCAATCTGATCAATCACATCTAGGAAAGTATCCCCTTTGGATCTTTCATGGGGGTATCCATTTTGGCATCTAGGGGTTGTGTATAAGTATCCACAATAGATTTAATATATGAGGTAATTATATCTACTTGTTCCTTCAATTGTTCTATCTCTTTCTCTTTTTCTTCCAATCTTTTAGCCAAAATATATATAGAGAGCCTGGCATTATGAATATCCCCTTCCATAGTAGGGGGTTAAGGTCAATTTTGATTATATTAAAATTATCAACAAAAATATCTTTTTCACTCTTATCCACTATGGGATCTGCAACCTCTACGAATTGATGATTGGTGACAGGGTCCACCATTAACCTTAACATTCTATTAACTTTCCTTGGTTGGTAATTAGACTACAACAACCTGGAAACTGAATCAAAACCAATATTTATCATGTGTACATGTCCTCTTTTTGTTTACAACATCCTTCAACCATGTAGGAGATGGTACTATAGGATGTGTATCCAATGGAGTATTAGGTATATAATTTGCCATAGAACTGTGTACATTTTCTTTTCGTGGTGGGCAAGAAGGCAGAGTCACACTAACACTATGACAAACAATCG
This sequence comes from Cunninghamia lanceolata, assembly GCA_027924645.1. Taxonomy (NCBI): domain Eukaryota; kingdom Viridiplantae; phylum Streptophyta; class Pinopsida; order Cupressales; family Cupressaceae; genus Cunninghamia; species Cunninghamia lanceolata. Next base: position 14,212,292 of record BSBN01000822.1, on the reverse strand, counting down.
GAAGGGTTTACACTAAACTCATAGGCACATCACCTTTCACAGGTGCAAAAGAGGTGTCCTGACTCCCTATTGGCTACCCTTTTGCATCAACCTTAGGAGGTATTTTGATATTTAACTTCTATCTAGGTTGTTCAATATCTCCTTCACATTGACTTTTCATTCCTCCACTTTTGTTGGTGTCTTCCCCATCACCACCATTCCCTCCTTGGTAAGTTGTCTTTCATCTAATGGAATGAACATTTGAAGCTAGCATTTGAGCGGTTGATGGGGTGGTAGAATGTTGTTCTTTCACTTCTTGACCTGTGGGTGTAGTAGCAGTATGACCAACCCTTTTCTGTATCCACCTCTTACTCTTTTCCATCACAAAAGAAGACCTAACAAATATATCCGTGATCTCTTTCTCTGACCACCTTAATCTTGGCAAAGGTTTATCTTTTTCACATAATACCCCTCATCTAAAATATCAGAAAAATCATCAACAATGTGTGGAAAATCCTGCCCCAAATTGAATGCCTTCATCTGATCTATTGTCAACCTCATCCAATCCCTCCTTCTCACTTCATGCTCATCAGTACAAGCTTCCCATTAATGTTCAAGGTGAGGTTGGCATTCATGTAGCAGGGGTGTATATAGATTACCTTTCACAAAGCCTTTACTATCAAAGTGGGGCCTTGAAACATATTAAAGAAAATTGAATTTGGACAGAATTCTATCCACATGCATTGCATATTCATGTTTATTACAAATATAGTGAGTTAACTTCAAGGGAAAAGTGTACCCTTTTTTCTTGTAATCAAGGTATTTTTTGCTGGCTTGTGACATCTATCTATAGATTTCAAAAAACATAATGTAATTTGTGACATACCTAGGGGGTTTATAAGGAGATCTCTCAAAGCCCCCCAATTCTTATATATGTGAATATATAAAATTGAATAAAGTAGCTTCCAAACTAAATAATGAGATTAGTTGCCTCTGTAGAATTTTTGAGGCCAGGGTTACCATATATTCTTCTCATATTGACCATTAAAAAAGCATCACTGACCCTCTTGTAGTCCTTATTACCAATCTCCTCTTGCAGTTGAGGATAGTCATCATACACGTGGGTAGCATCAGTGAAATGGGTGTAAATACTTAGACCAGACCATACCCTCTATGTGTTTTCTAAAATATAAAAAGGATAGGAACACATATGAAACCGGTTCTTCTATTGGTAATTCACCAGCTGATCATGCAAGTGATCGTTGATTATCTTGTCCTAGTCAATGTGTTGATCCTCGACACATATCACCAATATAAATTGACGCATCCACTCCACAAATTTATTGGATTCAACAATTCCCAACACTCTGTATAAGAGAGTGATAATATCAAAGATGTCATCTTTGAAGAGGGCTCTAACAAGATTCTTTGGGAGTTGAGACTGGCCTTTCTTCTCTTTCTTAAACTAGGTGGTACAAATACACTTCTTACACCATTTCTTCCCATCTATATAATAGCCCCACCCCGTCTCCATGGACATATCAACATACTCATCCCAAACAGGCAATTTGAAAGTATTACTAATAGACTCAACATCCAATGATACAACCACCTCACCATCCACTATCTAGACTTGGTGGGACTCTACGTGATAGTTTTCTATGCATACTAATACCAAGTCTAAACATTGTACTACAGGAGGGAAATCCCTAGTGTGAGCAAGCCTACTTGTGAAAGTCTGCTCAACTATGGGCTCTCTGGGGTCACTATTCATTCTATTCCAGAAATCCTTCATATCAATATGTCCAAGATCAGTGTCCTTTATCTCAACCAATTTGTTCTGAATTATAGTGGAGACATCAAACCCTTGATACTTATACTTCATTCTCATGAATTTTATCACCCACATTATTGAATAATTAGCCACCCTCAATAGTAGTCGATAATCCTTAGGAGGCAATGATTTTAGTGGCAGAAGTGGGTGTATCATATACGGAGTACTCATGAAATCTTGAGGGAGTGCAATATAATCCAGCAATTTTAAATAGATAGGGAAATAATTTGAATCACAAAGGGGATAAATTGGATATCACCTACCTTATATACTGTATCTGACTACGAGAGTGAGTTTGACAATCGACGAGAAGGTAGCTCCACTATTGGTGAAGTATTTGATGCTAAACAATATACACAATGCTTTTCAAAGCTCCATTTATACTTGATTATTAGGGTATCTATTTAGGGTGAAAAAGTAGGTTTTCTTAAACAAGGTTAAGTCCTATTTCTCCACTAAATAAACATTAGGAAGACAAGAACTGAGCTTGGGATTAAGCTACTAATTACTTGTACATTTCCTAATGCTAATTGGGTGTTTTTCCAAGGTTTTATCAAGTGTCCTTATTCACTAATCAAGTAAACCCTAATTACACATTATAACTAAAATTGACTAAATTCGGAGATGAAGCAGACAAAATAGATCATAGAAATGTAGAGAATAAGGTTCAGAGATCATGCACCCAGAAATTGAGGGCTAACTAGACTAGGGCGCCCGCTCATTAGTCCTGCAATTTTCCATCTATGAAAATCTTCTGCATCAACTGTCTGGTGATCTCCAATAGCTCCTAGATCTCAGAGAATCCCCCCAATTGGAGTAGGGCACCCACTCATTAGTCCTGAAAGTGTCGGGATCTAGAATTCTGAAATTCAGTGATAACTATTTTTGTGATATCCGTCTTCCTGTCGCTCCTTTCTATCGTATCCTGCAAAACACGATCGGCACCTACAAAAGGAGGAGAAAGATGTTGTGTCAATATAGGAGCTTGCCTCAGTCAAGTCCCATTTTTAGTATTCCTACCTCAACAATAGCTAGAGATAAAGATTTGTAGAAGTCTGTGCAAACCTAACAAAGTGTATGCAGAAATATCAAACCCTAAATGTCTCAATCAAGGGAAGATCAATAACTTTCTTCAATTCAATAAACACATACAACTTCACCTCAAGGAGATGAAAACAAATGAAGACTTGCATGAACAAGAAGGCAAATCAACAATGTCCACAAAGGATCTCCAAACTTGATGTTGGAGGCTTCAACCCTTCTCCTGATCATGCAAAAGGTGTACAAACCCTAGGAAGAGAAAGATAGTCTCAATATCTTGATTCCTAATCTCCATCCATTGTCTCCATGATAGCAAATCCAAATCAATTTCAAAAATCTTCAACAAGTCACTGATCTTTAATGGCAATTTTAGTAGAGTTTTGGCTTCAAGCTTGCATAAAGATTGTGTGTGATAAAATAATTTTCAAATGTCTTTTTATATCTAACCTTAGGAAATTCAAATTTCAAAATAACATCTCAATATCGCACAAAAATGAAAATTTGAAAACAGAGTCTTGAGATGCATGACAGAAGTTGACACCCTGCCAAGATTCAAAATCCTGAAAAATGGGGTAGGACTAGGGCACGGGTGCCCAAGTCCAGTCCCCCATTTTTTGACTAGATCTTCTTCTAGGGAGTTCGAGGGACCCATAATCCAAATTCGCTTTCTGGGTTCCATCAAAAGTTATCTCAAAAAATGATATTTTGCAACTAGACACTAGCCAATTAGGGTTTCGAGAAGGCCAAAAATAAAGAGGTTAAGAGGTCACCAAAGGCAAGGAGCTAAATTAAGGGAAATTGTACCATTCCATATAGGATGACAATTTCTGATGTAACATTTAGCCCCCATTTTAGTGGCCATATGACACAATGTGCATATGCAACTAAAGGAAAGTAAATGCATCAATCATGAAAAGGATACCCAAAAGGATACTATAGAGGATGCCAAAGTGTTGTCACCAAGAAGGAAGAAGCCCCCAAGTTCATAATCCTACAAGACCACAAAGTTAGGAACCACAACCTACAAAGGAACACTTGTCAGAAAGTCAAAATCAAATCAACTTGTAACCACCACCAATGTATCGGTACAAAAACATTAAAGAGGTTGAGTGATGAGACAAGATGAGGGAGGAAATCGAGGGGGATATATGCCCCCCCTTGTTTCTGCTTTCTTAGTCCAAAAAGGAGAAACAAGGAGATATCCACATGTGTCAATTTCAAGGGACACTTGATGAGAAATGTGTTGTGAGGGTTGTTTGAAGAAACAATGCCCAAACGCAACACATTAGGTAAGATAGAGAGCAAAACCAAGATTCCCACGCAACAAATAATGCGAGAATATGAGTTCAATAGCTCAAGAGTGAAATAAATCAATATTGCACCTAGTTAGGGATAGGAATTCTCATATGCTTACTTTATGTAAAGGGAGTTTTCACTTATCACTTACTCATTCTTGTTTCTTGTCATTGTGAAAAGTAGAGGAGAAAGAGAGAAGGAGAAGAGGAGGACAACCATGCCGAGTTGACGCTCCTATTAGCCCCCACGACTAGAGATACTCTGAGCTTGAGTGGCAGAGAGGCCTTTCGAGGCTGAGATAGGGTTCTAATCTTATGCTTCTATTGTCTTTCTATTTTATTTTAGATTATTTTTATCGTTTACCATGTCGAGGGGGTCGTAATAGATAGGGGTCCCTAGTAGGGGCACCCAAGTCCTCCTAGGGTGCTAGAGTCCCACTAGGGCACCCTAGTCACTCAGGGGTGCCAATGTCCCTTTGGGGCATGCAAGTCTTCCTGGGGCACCCAGGTCCACAAAGGGCATGGGCCCTAGGCACATGCACTCATTGATGTTTCAGATAATAGTTTGTTTATTTGATGATGAAAAACTGATACTATTGCTTTTTTTCAACCTGCAGGACATCCCAAAGATACGAGAGCACACAGGCGGTCACCTGATGGCACTACTTCGAGAGCGTACTAGTACTATGTCTACCACGAAGAGGGAGCACTTGTAGGTAGTGGGCTTATGGTGGGTGTTTGATATGCCCATGATCAGATTTCATTGCAACATGTTGATGGCTTTGATGGAGAGGTGGAATGCAGATACATCCACATTCTACTTACCTACAGGTAAGATGACTATCACACTAGAGGATGTGTATAGGATCCTACAACTACCTATTTGAGGAGAGATAGTGAGGGTCATGAGACATTACATAGCAGAGTATACTCGCGAGGGTCAGTTGTATTGTCTAGGTCACATAGTCTCATGGGTAGAGCAAGGACATATTTAGCTCTGACTTCTAGAGGGGATGCGATGACATCCCATTCGTTTGGAGGATCATGATAGTCACTGTCGCACGAGCTGTCGCATTAGATGGATGAGGCATCCACCTTCACGGGGGTCTTGTTCACACCATTAGAGCAATGGAGGAGCACCAGAATGTATATGCATGGGGCATAGTATGCTTGCACACCTCTATCATGACTTGGGATGGTATGTCCATTACGAGATGCACAACCTGATGATCTGTAGTTTACTATAGGTTTGGGCTTTTGAGCATATCAGATGCACATGACCAACAGGGTTTCCTATAGAGTCAGTGTTCACCCATCCACGCATTCATGCCTATCCACTAGTTAGATGTTGGAGACACGGTGATCTGTTATACTGGAGAGTTTGTTGATATGCGCCAGACAACTGAGAGGGGGGGTGAATCATTTGTCAAAGAACCTTAAACACTTTCTGCAATTTACACATTCATCACTTATCCACAATTATTATGATTTAACCATGAGTGCATGAAATCAGAAACTTAACCACAGATACAACATCAAACACAAGAGACACCAGATTTACATGGAAAACCCTAAGGTGGGGAAAAACCATGGAGGGGATTAACTCTCAATATATATTGCAATCTTGAAATAATTATGTTCAGGCTTGGTCACTCCACGGACCTAAACATACTAGCTTACTACCATGAAGAACAACTAGGTCTAGCAGGCTCACTGCCTCAACCCTAAACCTAGCAAGATTACAATAAGGGTTGTTAAACCCTATTGGTGGCTTATTGCCAGACTCACTACCATGATCAACACCTTTCTGTATTGTGAATAACAATTCCTCTACTCTACTCTTCCTCTTCTTTCCTTTGCCTCTTCTCTGCTCTACCTCTTCTCTGCTCTGCCTCTGGACCTTTCTTAATATATTTTCATTTTTCACTCAAGGACACTTTTTCCACGACTTAGCTACAAGTATTTATACACTACATCAACCTTGGAATGATCATCAAGGTCAGCATCACAATCATCAACAATTGGAACAATCTCCAAGGTCAGTATTACAAACATTTACAAAATAGGTCTTGACCTATTACAACTTTATGCAAGGGGAATGAAATGCAGATCATACCATGGCTTAGCTGGGACTCAAACATGATCTTCCACACAACAACACACTTCCACAATCTTCCAGAGATCTTTGCAATCACTGGGATCAACCAGGTCGGCCAAGACTGGTTACATGCTACATTATCTGGGAACAATCTTCACACACCATCTCAATTTCTTAACATGGACCAAATTCCAGATAGGAACATGATTAGGAGACATCCACAAGCACGCTATAATCATTAGGAGTGACCACATGAACCTTAACCACTTTATCCATAGGAATCTTCTCACCAGAACACAAGAACTTCACTATCTTCAAATGTCATAAAAGAAAGATAGCTTGCAGACCACCAAACCAAAAACCATTGCAACTATAGGTACTTATTATCATCCTAGATGTCCCTCTAGAGATGGAGAGAAAAATACTTATTGCAGAGGAATGTGGAGCCAAATACTATCTTCCTGTCTCAACTGAACTTACAGAAAAAGCAGGTTTCACTCTGGTGAATACAACTCACTCAGATCTTCATGCAAATGGGTCAAACCTAGAATGTAGCATCCTTAGACATATCTCTAACTTACTTCCAATCCACAGACCATGATCTTCAAGCAGAAATAAATGCAAAGCAGTTTACTAGACTGTTCTTTAGCATACAACTCATTGTCTATACTGCACTTCTCTATAACTCACTTGTTTCTTCCGGAGAGGCTAATTTTCTCAATATCCTCAACATACAAGTCTTCTAAATAAGTAATAGAATAAGATATAGTTGACACTAATGACAACAAGGATATGTTGACATCAATGACAACATTGATTAGCACATACTTGCAACAGAGTTATCTTTGATAGATTGTAGCCTAGCAATATTATCTGGAGACCATATTGCGATTGACCAGCAAAGACAATTAGAGAGGATGTAGAAGGATCAGCTGATGGCCGGTCACCTTGATCACATCATGGTTTGGTTTTATTTTGACAGGTGGCATGACAATTCAGACAGGTACATGATGTTCTTGTAGTTTGTTTGAGCTATGCATGCACCGTGTGCATCGTAGTTAGGGTGAACAATGCCCGATGACTAATAGTAGCAAATGTATCACTTAGTGATGATGATGGTCCCAAGGATGTAGCATCGGTATCATATGCAGATGAGGTTGGTTGTACCTGAGCATATCAAATCTAGTGGCATATGGCACGGCCTGCTCCTATCTTTCCTCTTGATCACCCTATAGGTGATGCTCAACCTTAGGTTGGTCACACTAGTGACATAGGGGTAGAAGATGATGTGAGTGACTTTGCAAAATACTATGATCTTGAGGAGGATGTGGAGGATGATGATGATGAGGAGGTTCCATCGCAGTACGTCTTCAAGGTGAGACCATGACAGGACCAGCAGGAGGCGAACATTGACGAGGAGACTGAGTTGAGACAACGATCTAGAGCTCATGGTCCAGTTCCTATAGGTGTTGAGAGGCCGAGTAAAGTGAGAGGGGGGAGACTAGTAGGCCTATGCCCCCAGCTACAGATTAGATTGCAGAGCTTGTGACACCTTCATCTATTTGAGATCCATTTTGATGAGATGGAGATCCAAGTTAGCCTTTTTTCATTAGTTTGATGTTCTTATGTTTATTGTTTATGATGCTTATGTGAGAGTCTAATATCTATCTTATTTCTTGTTTTGCAGTTGGGACTGACACTTGGAAAGACTTCGTGAGTCACATCATAGTGGACATAGTACCTATAGATGTAGCTAAGCAGCAGGTGCGGGCAGGGTATTCACCACAACCATCCGCTGGGTGACATACAGAGATATTTATGCCTTTCATCAGATACAAGATGACTATAGAGGCTATTGTAGAGTAGTCTGCGTGGGAGAAAGAGGAGTTACTTTAGAGAGATGAGTGTGCTGAGGCTGAGCTTTAGGTACAGCGGGATCACGTGGTAGTGGTACTCGTAGTTGAGAGATAGCTAGCCATCAGTGAGTTCTAACTGCTTGAGTTATGTCAAGGGAGAGTTGATAGAGACATGGCTAAGGCTAAGAGAGACCAGTACCATCGGATGTACCAGGAGGCACACAAGGAGGTGATAGGGTTAAGAGGTGAGATTAGGGGGTTACAATTGTGGAGTGTCTCTAGGAGTCATTCACGATCCGTAGCCACACATGGTCAGGCCTCGTCACGCACTCAACATGAGGGCCTGAAGGCATAGGTGACTGAGGTTTAGCTATATGATGTGTATATATTATGTACTATGACCCATTTTGTTATAAGGGATATTCGACTCAGATGTATATTTGAAACAAATGATGATATATATATGATGTTTATTTTTTTGTCTATGTGCAATGATTTTAATCTATCAAATGTGATTTTGTAAAATGCAACTAGTGATGAATGTTGAAAGCTAATATGGAAATGTAATTAATGCTAATGTGATATACTAACAATTCTTTGTAGAAGATATAGTAATAAACACAATGATTAAAAATTTCACATATAATCCAAAATTCTATGCTATGTTTAGTTAATACCAAAGTGATCTTAACAAAGAATGTATAACCAAGATACAATAATGATTAACCAAGAAAAGATGTAATGTTAAATGAATTAAGACAAAATAATAATATCTTGTCGAAATTGAAGCTAATCTATCTAATAAATTTTCTTTATAAAATAACATTTAACATCAAATCTAAGCATGGAATTTCTTGAGGTGTACTGCATTAATAGGTTCTTTAAGTGGCATACCTTGTTCATCAACTAGTCTATACACTCCTGATCCAAAGGCCTCAGTTACTATGTATGGTCCAAGCCAATTAGGGCTAAACTTACCTTTTTCTCTAGGTGCATTTATATTGCGTTGATTTTCATAAAGTACCAAATCCCCAATGTCGAATGAACGTTGTATAACATGATCATTATACAATTGTTGTATGCTTTTATAATGAGCCTTGAGGTGTTCAAGAGCATTTATTCATCTTTCATCAAGCATCTCAAGTTCTTGCAGTCTCTTCTCATGTTCTGTATCATCATCAATATTTGTCTCTTAGGGAAATTCTCAATGAAGGAATTTCTAGCTCCAAGGGCATTATCGCGTCTATGCCATATACAAGATTATACGGTGTATTACTAGTAGTTGTACGAATGCTTGTTCTATAGGCCCATAATGCATAAGATAACTGAATGTGCTAATCCTTTTGATGTTTCTTAATAGTCTTTCGTAAAATCTATCCAATAATTTTGTTTGAAGCTTTTGCTTGGCCATTTGATTGAGGATAATAAGACGTAGAGAAGCAATTTTGAATATGATATTTTTCAAGAAATTTCTTCACATCCTTGTTCTTAAATGGTGTACCATTGTCAAAAATGAGGGAGGAAGGTATTCCAAATCAAGAAATAATGTTATCTTGGATAAATTGACAAATTATGTTAGTAGTCATGGATCGTAAGGGGACAACTTTGACCCACTTTGTGAAGTAATCAGTGGTAGTAATGATGAATGTATGCCCTTGAGAGGAGGGTGGAGAGATTTTACTAATTATATCCAAGCTCCAAATAGAAAATGACCAAGGTGAAACTTGGGCATGAAGTTCTTGAGCAGGTGCTCGGATTAGGTGATTATGTTGTTGACATTGTGGGCATTTCTTGACATAAGCAAAGGAATCGTGTTCCATGTGTTGCCAATAATATCCCATTCGTAACAATTTTTGTACCAAGGATTTTCCCCAAAAATGCCCTCCATAGGCACCAGAGTGAGCTTCTTCTAAAGCTATCGAGATTTCTGAATTACTTAAACATCGGAGTAAAATTCTGTTGTAGCTTCATCTATATAACACATTGGACAAGATAATGTAATGTGTCACAATTTTGTGTAGACGGATTCAGGCATTCTTAGATGTTGAATTAGGAATGGTTCCATCATGCAAATAATTGAATATATGGGAGAACCACTCTTCAGTATATGTATTACCACAAAGTTCTGAATTCACAACTACAGGGTCTTCAATTGTCGGTGTTTTAAGATTATGGATAACAAAAGTAAATTCCTTAGGAGATTCATCAGGGGATGTAAGGGAAGCTGCACTTGCCATTGCATCCGCATGATGATTGTCTTTCCTAGGAATAGTATTTAATGTAAATGATGCAAATTGTTTTAAGAGAGATAGCGTAAACTCATGATACTGAGATAGTTTGTTGTGCTTAGTTTGATATGATCCAGTTATTTGTCATACAATTAGCTGTGAATCACCATATATTGTAATATTTTTTATATTAAGAGCTAAGGTGGCATGAAGTCCTACGATAAGAGCTTTTTATTCAGCACTGTTGTTTGTGCATGAGAATTCTAGGCGATAAGACATAGGAATCGACTTACCTGCAGGGGGTATTAATATAACACCGGCACCAGAGCTGATTTGACATCTTAATCCGTCAAAATATAATTCCCTTTTATCATCCTTAGTAATTGCTAAGATTTGGTCATCAGGAAATATGTCCTGATGTGTAGTAAAAGGTGAAGAAGCTTCAACTAACTGGTTAGCTAATGCTTGCCCTTTAATTGCTTTCTGAGAAATGAACTTAAGATCAAATTCAATTAACAACATAACCCATTTAGCAAGATGACTTGACAAATCTATTTTTGTGAAAAGATGTTTCAAAGGGTTGAATTTCACCATCACATGTATTTCAACATTTAAAAGATAATATCTACGCTTCTGTGTTGTAAACACTAAAGCTAAGCAATGCTTCTTGATAACAGTGTATCGCACCTCATAATCAAGCAAAGTTCAGCTGATATAATAGACATCACATTCTTTACCTTCAGTATTATGTTGCACTAACAAGGCTGCTAGGACATTATTAGATGTTGAGATATACAACAAAAAAGGTTTATCAGGGATAGTGGGTTGGAAGATGAGAATTAGCTAGATAAGCCTTTAAATCTTTGAAAGCTTTTTGACATTCAGAATTCCATTGAAATTTTGAATCCTTCTTTAGTAATTACGTAAAAGGGTGAGTCATATCTGCCAATTGTGAAATAAATCGGTAGATGGCCTGTATCTTCCCTTGCAGACTACGAAGTTGGGATGTGTTCTTAGGTGTTGGCTTATTAATAATTGTGTCAATCTTTTTTGTATCCACTTCAATACCATGATTTGAAACAATAAACCCTAGCAATTTCCCACTGTCTACACCAAAAACACACTTACAGGGATTTAACTGCATGTTGTATTTTCTTATTCGCTCAAAAATCTATTGAAGATTCATAGTGTGATCTTGGTGACGAATGGACTTCACCAAGATGTCATCGACACAGTCTTCTAAAATATTGTGCATGTCATCATGAAATATAAGGGTCACGACACGTTGGTAAGTAGCTCCTGCATTCTTAAGTCCAAACGGTATGACTACCGAACAAAATGTACCGCAAGGTGTTATAAAAGTTATTTTATATTGGTCTTGAGGATTAATTAAAATTTGATTGTATCCTGAAAAACCATCCATGAAAGAGAGTAACTCATGGCCAACTATTGAATCGATAATCATATCAATGTTAGGAAGTGGAAAACCATCTTTCAAAGATGCAAGATTCAAATCTCAGAAATCTCTACACATTCTTATACAACCATTGGGTTTAGTGACAATGACAATATTTGAGATCCAAGGTGAATAGTCAATAGGGTAGATAAAACTGGCTTGTAGAAGCTTTTCTATCTTAGCTTTGACAAGTAATGCGACCTTAGGATCCATCTTATGAATCTTTTGTTTAAATGGCTTATCATCTAGTTTCAAGATGATATTATGCATTACAATTTGAGGATCAATACCAGGCATATCTGAATAGTTCCAAGCAAATAGTTCAGAAAACTCATGCAATAACTTGGTCATTTCTTATTTTTCTTCTATATGTAAGCAATCACTAATAGGAATAACTTTTTTAGTGTTATCTTTCTCCATGATAACATCAACAGTCTTTCCATTAAGTAGAGTACTGTGGTCTAGGAGATTGGGTGATTGTGGTAGGTCTTCAGATTCTTCATCAAACTTTAGAGTGGCATTTATTGTGCTAGTAGTTTTTCCAAAATATGCAGTATTGTTCAAAGAATAAGGTAAGCCATGTTTATGATGGTAACAAGGAATATTGTCATAGGCATCCAAGAATTTCGTTATCGCTTCATCCTTTGAGAAGATATCCAAAGGAATCACTCCTGGATGACAACTAGTGTCAATCATCTCAGGAAATATCAAGTTAAGTGTTGATATTGTATTCACATTAAGAGTGGGATGTTTATGGGCTTTAGATTCTTTGAAAGGATTATAGCCAATGCCACTTGAGTAATGTCACAAAGAGGATTCTATAGGGACTTTGATTCCTTGTTGATTAATACCACATCCATTTCCTACATAATCACAGTTCTTATAAAGGATCTAAAATCCTCAACCATAAAGAGAAGCCATTCTTTAGAAGAAGGTGGAGCTTCATAAGTGTCATAGTCTATAGTGTAAGTAAAAGTATTATCTGAATTCATTACCAAAGAAGCTTTATGTTTTGCATTTAAATCATGAGATGATATCAATGCAATATTTGATGTTTTAGGGATGGGGTTATTAACTTTATATTCTCCCATGGAAGAGGATGTAAAATCTAATGAACCACAATCGTCACCCAGAAATACATTCGATTGTTTGGACTCTTGCACAACATTGTTTGAGGCAAGAGAAGTTGAAGAATCAACTTTCAAATTGTTTAAAATCTTATGACAAATGACTTGTTTGTGTGATTCAATTTGTAAATAGTTATTAGGTTCATGATCAACATATATTATGAGGCCAGGGTTACCATATATTCTTCTCACATTGAACATTAAAAAAGCATCACTGACCCTCTTGTAGTCCTTATTACCAATCTCCTCTTGCAGTTGAGGATAGTAATCATACACATGGGTAGCATCAGTGAAATGGGTGGAAATACTTAGACCAGGCCATACCCTCTATGTGTTTTCTAAAATATAAAAAAGATAGGAACACATATGAAACTGGTTCTTCTATTGGTAATTCACTAGCTGATCATGCAAGTGATCACTGATTATTTTAGCCCAGTCAATGTGTCAATCCTCAACACATATCACCAATATAAATTGACACATCCACTCCACAAATTTATTGGATTCAACACTTCCCACCACTCTGTGTAAGAGAGTGATAATATCAAAGATGTCATCTTTGAAGAGGGCTCTAACAAGATTCTTTGGGAGTTGAGACTGGCCTTTCTTCTCTTTCTTAAGCCAGGTGGTAGAAATACACTTCTTGCACCATTTCTTCCAATCTACATAATAGCCCCACCCTGTCTCCATGGACATATCAACATACTCATCCCAAACATACAATTCAAAAGTATTACTAATAGGCTCAGCATCCAATGGTACAACCACCTTAGCATCCATTGTCTTGACTTGGTGGGACTCTACGTGGTAGTTTTCTATGCATACTAATACCAAGTCTGAACATTGTACTACAGGAGGGAAACCCCTAGTGTGAGAAAGCCTACTTGTGAAAGTCTGCTCAACTATGGGCTCTCTAGGGTCATTGTTCGTTCTATTCTAGAAATTCTTCATATCGATATGTCCAAGATTAGTGTCCTTTATCTTGGCCAATTTGTTCCCAATTATAGTGGAGACATCAAACCCTTGATACTTATACTTCATTCTCATGAATTTTATCACCCACAAGATTGAATAATTAGCCACCCTCAATAATAGTCGATAATCCTTAGGAGGCAATAATTTTAGTGGCAGAAGTGGGTGTATCATATATGCAGTACTCATGAAATCTTGAGGGAGTGTAATATAATCCAGTAATTTTAAATAGATAGGGAAATAATTTGAATCACAAAGGGAATAAATTGGATATCACCTACCTTATATACTATATCTAACTATGAGAGTGTGTTCAACAATCAATGAGAAGGTAGCTCCACTGTCGGTGAGGTATCTGATGCTAAACAATATACAAAATGCTTTTCAAAACCTAGTTTATACTTGCTTATTAGGGTATCTGTTTAGGGTGAAAAAGTAGGTTTTCTTAAACAAGGTTAAGTCTTATTTCTCCACTAACTAAATATTGGGAAGACAAGAACCAAGCTTGGGATTAAGCTACTAATCACTTGTACATTCCCTAATGCTAATTAGGTATGATTAGGTGCTTTTCTAATGTTTTATCAAGTGTCCTTATTAACTAATCAAGTAAACCCTAATTATACCTTATAACAAAAATTGACTGAATTCAGAGATGAAGTAGACAAAATAGATCATAGAAATGCAGAGAATAAGGTTCAGAGATCATGCACCTAGAAACTGAGGGCTAACTAGACTAGGGCGCCCGCTCATTAGTCCTGTAATTTTCTATCTGTGAAAATCTTCCGCATCAGTTGTCTAGTGATCTCCAATAGCTCCTAGATCTCAGAGAATCCCCCCAGTTGGACTAGGGCGCCCACTCATTAGTCCCAAAATTATCAGGATCCAAAATTCTAAAATTCAGTGATGACTGTATTCGTGATATCTATCTTCCTGTCGCTCCATTCCACCATATCCTACAAAACACAATCTGTAGCTACAAAAGGAGGAGAAATGTGTTGTGGCTATATAGGATCTTGCCTTAGTCAAGCCCCATTTTTGGTATTCCTACCTCAACAATAGTTAGAGATAAATTTTTGCAGAAGTGTGTGCAAACCTAACAAAGTGTATGTAGAAATATCAAATCCTAGATGTCTTAATCAAGGGAAGATCAATAACTTGCTTCAATTCAATAAACACATACAACTTCACCTCAAGGATGTGAAAACAAATGAAGAATTGCACAAACCAGAAGGTGAATCAACAATGTCCGTGGAGGATCTCCAAACTTGATGTTGGAGGCTTCAACCCTTGTCCTGATCATGCAAAAGGTGTACAAACCCTAGCAAGAGAAAGATAGTCTCAGGATTTGATTCCTAATCTCCATCCATTGTCTCCATGATAGAAAATCCAAATCACTTTCAAAAAGCTTCAACAAGTCACTGATCTTCAATGACAATTTTAGCAGAGTTTTGGCTTCAAGCTTGCATAAAGATTGTGTGTGATAAAATGATTTTCAAATGTATTTTTATATCTAACCTTAGGAAATTCAAATTTCAAAATAACATCTTGATATCGCGCAAAAATCAAAATTTGAAAATGAAATCCTGAGATGCACGGCGGGAGCTGACACCCCACCAAGATTTAAAATCCTACAAAATGGGGCAGGACTAGGGCGCAAGCGCCCAAGTCTAATCCCCCATTTTCTGACTAGATTTGCTTCTAGGGGGTTCTAGGGACTCATAATCCAAATTCCCTTTCTGGGTTCCCTTAAAAGTTATCTCAGAAAATGAACATTTTGCAACTAGACACTAGCCAATCAGGGTTTCGGGAAGACCAAAAATAAAGAGGTTAAGAGGTCACCAAAGGAGAGGAGCTAAACTGAGGGAAATTATACCATTCCATATAGGAGGACAATTTTTGATGTAACAGTATCAATTCAACACATTAATGTAACCTTTGCAATTTATTCTTAAGGGTAGAGGACACCAAGCATTTTAAAATTTCACTTATCAATGAAGGATTTAGTTCATGAACTTGACTTCTTTCCTTTCTTATCCACAAGTCATGCCTTTATGAAAATTTACTTATTGGCAGGATGACAAATCAGAGAACCACTTCATTGGTGAACTTAAGGGTTCTGAACCCAATAGTTTACCGATATAAATTATAAGTGATCTTCTTATGTCTTTGATATTCATCAGCCGTTTCACCCATCGACAAACTTGAACTCACTTCCAAAGATAAGACTTCAACAAAGGAGTTTCTTTCATTGGCAGGGGGAAACTTGAAAAAACTTAGAACCCACAAGGTGATACTATCAGCCCATAGGGAGTTTAACAAACCAAAAACTGGGTGAGAGAGACAAGTAAGAAGGTAAGGCAAGTTCACCAAAGGGAAAAGATGCTAATAAGAGCAATAAAGGAAATTTGGTTTCTCTTATCCCTACATTGCTAGGTTCGTGAACTAGAAAACTCACCGACAAATTTCATGAAAGGACAAAGTTTCTAATGAAAGAACAAAGACCCTTTGGACTCGAGGAACAATTTGACAATGGGTAAGACACACCTAGTAAACAAGACCAAACCTAAGTTTATATCAGATAAGGATGCTGCTACTATTGAAAGACAATGACAAAAATTTGGGTAACATGGTTGTAACCATAGAAGCTATCCATGAAAGAGAGTAAGGCATGCCCATCGGTAGAATCTACTATCATGTCGATGCTCAAAAGAGGAAAATCATCCTTTAAGGATGCCTTGTTGAGATCATGAAAGTCAATGCAAATTCAAATACGGTTGTCAAGTTTAGCGATAGTAATGATATTCGACATCCAAGGTGAATAGTCAATTGGGCGGATAAAGCCAACATGTAAAAGCTTCTCTATCTTTTCTTTGACCATTAACATGACATTGGGATTTATCTTTTAGAACTTTTGCTTGACCGATTGGGCATCAGGATATAACATGATTTTGTGTGTTACAATCTGTGTGTCAATAACATGCATGTCCTCATATGAGCAGTCAAAGAGTTTAGGAAATTCACGTAAAAGAGAAGAGTTGTCTTGTTGTTCTTCAAGATCTAAACATTTTTCTATCTAAATGACTTTTTCCACATTAGCCTGATCCATTGAGACATCGACAATATCCCCATTAGCTTATGTAATAGGTCTATCCCACAAATGTTGAGACCTAATCCATTATCAATAAGTGTACATTTTACTCCATAATTATTGATGACAACAATGATTAAAAGACGATCATTTTGCTATTTATTAGGAGAAATTTACATAAAAAATGGGCCTCCTAAGGATGACATCATCAAAATATCGAGCCATCAAAAATCAACTAAAAGATGACATCAACCATTACAGTGACATCATTCAAAATAAAAATAAAATTATTTATTTTATAAAATTAAACTTTCTAAAATCCTATGAATTAACTCATGGTGGTTAATTTAATTCTACATATGCTATTCTATCTCAATTATCTTTCTAAATAATAAAGATTCTTTTTATTTTTTAGATTTACATTCTTAAGTCCTATTATAGAAATTATTATGTTTTCTAAAAATTATCTTTCAAAATAATAAAGATTCTTTTTATTTTTCGTTATTATGTTTTCTAAAAATATACTTTCATTATTTAGGAAAAAAATCTAAAAAGCATTTCAAAAGTATTTCAACAAATCTTTTCTTAAAAATCTCGTCTTCAAAATAACTCAATGCAAAATGAAAAATGAAAAATAAAAAACTAACAAATATTCATAATAAAAATATTATTGGAGAGAGAAAAATAAAAACACAAAAATTAAAAAATTAAAAATATTCATGATAAAAATTTATTGAATAAAAAAAGCTAATCATTTTTATTTATATTTTAGAGAAATATATATATATATATATATATATATACTACTATAAGAGTTTGTTTATATATATATATATATATATATATATATATATATATAACATGGCTATCTCCCCCCTGTTCCCCTGGGCTCCTCGGGGGTTGACTTCAAATCCTCGATCAAACCTCGGGAGGGTATATAAACGACTGAACCAAGCATCTTTCTGTTATTAGTCAGGGAAAGAGAGGAGTACTTCTAGGATCGAGGTCTCTTTACTGGCAGATCCACTCCCGAGCCACCAGCTAAGTCCGCCACATACCCTCCTCCCTGTAGTAGAAAACCCAACTCAATGATGAGCCACTGGAAAGTCTAATCTTGACATTGAATTCCTCCAGCGGTCCAGCCACTTTTGATTGATCGACTAGCATCTCTTTCACCCGACTCCCCAACCAACTGGGTCAGGGGTAATCATTTAGTCAACGGACCTCATCCTCCCACCTGGAACTATAGTTTCCGACTCGGCTTCTAGTATAGTTGGGAACGAGATTTTGCCTTTCCTAGTTAGGTGGTTCGTTGACCCGGATATCCATCCTTCACTTCTATGGCTGCGAGTGAACCTGCCTTTCTATATATGCCTTCTAGGGCACTTTCTATTCCCATATATATATAAACTACTATAAGAGTTTGTTTTAAAATTAGGAAATGTGGATTTTTAAATATAACTTTTAGATAAAAGACTTTTTAAATAAAAAATTAAAAAAAAAGAATAATCTAAAATTAAAAGTGAACTTGTGTTTTTTAATAAATTATAATAGAAATATATGTTACCACTTAAAAATAATAATAAACTTGAGTTTCTTAGGAATTATAATAGAAACATGTGTCCCCACTTAACTCATGTAGTTAAGTAATTTATATTTATTTATATTTAAATAATTTGTATCATATGAGATAATTTTTGCTTTTCTAGAGTTTCTTAGGAGGCCCATTTTTTATGTAAATTTCCCATAATGGAATTTCTATGGAAGGTAACTCATGCTGTTGAAAGATAAGGTTTGAAACAATCATATGCATACAATCCAACCAGGATGCTACATCATTTGGCCTAACAGAACGTGAAACCACAACCTTTTGTAAGGCTTCTTTGAGCATCCCATGGTATGTAGGCAACATTTGAACTAGTTCCCAGAGAGAGATCTTGGCAGGAGTAGCATGGAGCTACTCTAAGATTGTACTCTCTTTTAGTGTTCTGAGGAATGCAAGGAGCTGAAGGAAGAAGAGGTGCAGAAATTGGAAGTGAAGATGGAACAAAAGAAGATTGTTTATTCTATTTGTTAAGTCTAGTGTTGTATGTGTGAGTAACCACATGATAATGAGGTGGATGTGACACATTCGAAGGAATTGATTTCGCAACTTTGGTGAATAATAAGGAGGTTGCAATGGGTTTTGAGCACCTTGAATAGTGATTACTAGTTTTGACTATTATCATGTTTTAGAATGGAGATGAACAATAATTTTTGGTTTCGCAGGTTCTTGTTGGGAACCAGAAATATAAATCATGTTTATAAATTTTTTAAAGAAAGAAGTTTTAGGAATTGTAGTGGAAGATTTGACACAAATGAATTCATCAAGAGCTTCATATAACATATCAAAATCATCACTACTAAACAATTCATCATAAGTGCTAAAGGTTTGGAGAAAGAGGTCTAACATAGTTAAACACTTACCTATTTCCAAATTGAAAATGACAATAAGTTTTTGGAATTTGCTAAAAGAAAGACGTTAGGTTCACCAAAATGTTTAATACAAAAATTGCTTCTAACTAATTTACTCATAATCAGAAGAATCATCTATTCAACATTAGGACACTAGTCAATGAAGATGTATATTTCACCTCTATCCAATTAGGAAGGGCAAAATTATCAGGGCTATGTCCCTTTGTTGCAAACGAGTGAGAAAATAGATAACTAAACTAACTAGAAATGGGAAAATACAAAGATCTATAGAATATTTTAAGAAATGAGATGCAAAAATGAAAAACTACAATAATAGAGAACTTGGCACCAAAAGATGGAGTCCACTTCCCATGATGACAGTGCATGGTGCAGACATCTGCGTGTCATGTTGTAGTGTGTACAGTGCAAGTACGGTACAAATTCTTATCCTTGAGCTTCATGCCAACTTTTTTAGTGGTTCTTGGGGTCATTAGGATTCTTGATGAAACCTACAAACATAGAGACAGAGAGAAATAGGTTGGGTTGTATAGGGGCTTTCCTTAGTCAAACCCCATTTCAATGTTTCCACCTCAATGATAACGACATTGATAAATAGATAAAATAATGTGTGCTCTGAATTCTAAGTGTATCTAGAATTGTGGCAAGTAGTGACAATAATAATAATGCTATAAAATAAATCCTACTCAGTGACGTAGAGTGGACTTGCATAATGATCTCTATAGCAAGAGATAAGTAGGTAATGTAAATCAACCCACAAAGATAAGCATTATACTAAATAGATCGTAGTGATTGAAGTAGGAAAGCGAGAGTTAATCAAAACTTTGTCACCTTGCAGTAGGAGATGAAGGCTACTCAATAGGCAGTGGTTCCAATTGGAACTCTTCAGAGTTCACCACACTTTGATGAAAAGAATGTAGCATGAGCTTGATAAAATAAATCACAATGTTTCTGGTTCTCAAATCTTAGCAGAGTTTTATCATGAAAGCAAATCAATATCAATTTCTGTAGAGCTTCATTGCAAAAAAGAATTGATCCTTTGCAATGACATATATACTTGCTTAAATAGAAAATGTAAAGGAAAAAAATCAAGGATAAGAGTCATTTGGGCATGGATAAGTGTCAAGGAAGGCTCGGTGAATTGCGCAATCAAAAAGATAACTTCCAAAAATGATCACAAGACTGATAGAGTATTTTGAGACATATGCATGTGGTGCAAACATCTGCGCTAAGTGCTAGAGTCTTAATAATTCCAGTTCTTAAAAGGTCTAACCAACTTGGGACAAGACCAAGATTTTGGTACTTTTGTAGTTTTTACACATGATCAATAGAAAGGGTTAAAGAAATGTGGAGGTGTATCTCATGGGTCAAGGGTAAGGACAAGGCTGGAAATGATCTAAAAACACACTAAAGCATGGATGCCAAAGTGAGTACCAAACATAACCTGAAATTGTGAGTGAGCATAATTTACAATGTTACATTATCATGATGTCATGGATAACTAGTGTGAGATTTTAATAGTGATGGTTTGGTTGTTTATTTTCTTGGCTTGGAGATCTTGGTTCTACCTACTCTCTGGAGTTGCTAGTATTGCAATTGAGTGTGTGTAGACAATGGGTGATCTTCATTCAGGATATGGTTATCACGATGCCATGTGTAGCTCAATATCATGGTTCAGTGGGAGCTTTAGCAGTGATGTGGAGTCATTACATGGTGATGAATGAACTTCTTTAGTGGTTGTGGGTGTCATGGAGAGGCTCTTGGATCATGATTCTTGTATGTGGCGACTATTTTGACATTGTTCGATTTTTCCCAAACTGGATGCTTCCCAGTTATCCCTACAAGGTAGCCATCATTGATCAATAGGATTTCTGGGCCAGGGGCCAACAGTACATGAGATAGACTCTATAAATATCTCCTCTTCTTCTTTAGGCTCTACAGAACCAAGGGGGTATTCCCTATTCAACATCTGTAAACTATGCAAGTGAACTTATTAGGATGTTGATACAAAGCAGATAAATCCTCTCTTATGCAGACCAAAACTATAAAATAAATGCAAAGGGGCTAGCTTTGGGCCTATGCTCAGTTGTGTGACAGAGGATTTTGGTCCTAAAACTACTTCTAATGTCCTAATGGTTTGTATTTGAAGTTTGGATTTTGTATTTTTGTATTTGGATGCAAGACTGGGACCTTGGGTTGTAACTTCAATACAAGACTAGACTGGTGTCTATCCAAGGCTTGGAGTCAATAGACATACACATGTGAATGATTATCATAAACTTAAATCAATATCTGAGTTTCAAGGGGAGCATTTTTAGTGTCTACCTTATAGATACTTCCCAAGATTGAGTATTTAGTCATTCATACTTAATGATATCCCTGTTATAGCATACCTTCCCAATGGTTAACCTAAAATATTTAATTTATTCCTTGAACAAAGATAAGAGATTAAGCATTCAACATAGAAAATCCATGTTCCTGAATCTCAAACAACCCTTAGCTATTCAAATTCAAAAGAAAAGATGCCCACAACTTGGAGACAAATGACCAAACACATGCAATAGAGCATTTCTCATATAAAAAAATAGCATGAAATCAGCAAAATTATGCATAAAACATACAACATATAATTCATAAACTCACAAGACACCAAAACAGAGCCACTAGTATGGTTGTATCTTATTACTCCACCAAGATTTGTCCATTTTTTTTAACAACCTCTAAAAAATAAGTAACACAATTCTCTTATATAGAAAGGATGTGCACTCAGCATTCAATACAATGGTCAACTCAAAATTTGCCAGATATAATGCACCATCAAAATGGTGCCCCAAAATATTCAATGCGGTAGGCAGAAGAGGAAGAAAGAGCAGGAGAAAATGGGGAAATGTGCCACCGCTTGGAGATTTTCCTTACAAATTTAGTAGCTAGCTTGTCAATCAGACCATACCTCTGTAATTCCTTTGCCATTAATGGCCAACCTACCCGCAACCTCAAGAAACACAGCAGACTGCGTGCAACGCAAATTTTCTGCCTGAAACGCCACTGTAGATACATGGGAAAACCCTTGCCTTCGAACATTTGAACATAGCCGTCAATTTCTTTTCCTTTCGCTGAGATCTGCACCCTCAAAACATGTTGAAAAGTCAACAACCAATGAGATCGTGCCACGCAGGCGGCTTTTTAGCTCCTTTGAATTTTCGCAGCATGAACATACATTCTTTTACCTTTTCTGCCTTTTGAATCCTTGTATATGCAAATGCATATACATACAATTGACTTTGGACACATGGCAGCTGCTGATTCATTCTCCATCGTTGTGCATTGGTCTCCTCATTGGCCATCGAAATGACCCAAGAAGGGAATTCCGATACACCAAGTCTAGCCGACGGGCCAATACATGAACATTTGCATTTGTTGTTATACATATGAGATTGTATATGCATACAATCACCTGTATACAAAGGTGCAGACCTCAAATCTTTATAAAACATAATGCAATCACATTCGAGTCCGGCTTGTATCTTCCCTTTTGTATATCGGCCTTGTACATTGCATATATACAATACACAATATACAAACAATGCAGATTCTAGCTCATTTATCAATCGGATTGGAGAAACCTTTGAAATCCAGCTTATATCCTTTCCTTTTGTATATCAGCATACACAAGCACTTCATACATACAAGCCGCAGACCCCAAAATGATTAATCACTGCATTTGATTCTTTAGTCGGGTCTAGATTGTATGTTGCTTTATACATGACCCTCGTATATCACATATACAATGCAGAGTATACAAACCAAAACTACATACAAACATGCATGCAAACACTTCATCTTGGCATATACAAGCATCCTTTGTATATCGCCATTGTCTATGGCCCTTGTATGTGCCGACATACAATGCAAATATGCATACAACTGCGGGACATGCAACCATGTGAGCCCCATCACTGACTTTGACCGCAACCTGCTTGCATATTTCTTTGTATCTTGTCTTTGTATGTCTAAACATACAATGCAAATGTACAAGCAAAAAATGCATTCAATCGGACTTTGCCTCTATCAACCAGAATGTATATTCATTTCGGGTTCGAGCTATGCATCTCTTGCTTTGCATCTTGACTTCTTTGCACATTGCCTTGTATGTGCGCTTTGTATATCTGACATACATTCACCTTTGCATCTTTGCGATGTACATTCTGCCTTTGCATGTTGGCAATGTATGTTTCCTTTGTATGTGCCCGTTGTATGTCAAACATACATGCAAAATATACATTCAACCCTTTACATACAAGCATGGAATCTACAATGGAATATGCGATATACAACTGCAGAATATTCCAGGAATGTATCTAAAAAGCACATACAAACCCGATATGCAAAAGAAGCATACAACTATTTTTTCACCATTTTCAAGGGCCGATTGAAATTTCCTTTCGGGTCCAGCCTTGCACATATGTATTTGTACATTTGAACTTGCATGTTAGATACAACGGCCATATACAACTTGATACATGCAACAAATTTCACTGCCGCATAGAGGGTTTTTTGAATTAGCATTTTTCTTTCTTTCCTTTTAGTGCGACGAGAGGAAACGATAATGTAATGTAAAGGGGTCGGTTAACCTACGAGTGCTAAGGCATAAGTTACAACTTAAACGACCGGGAACCCGCTACAAGAAGTCAACGACAGAAAAGAAAATACAAAGCAGGAGGCTGAGAGGAAAATAAAACCTAAGGCATTAAGAATTTGAGGGAGTAAAAATATGAGCTTGCAGACTCGACCCAAAACCCTAACCCTAGGTGGGCACCACCATTGGCTCTGACTGGGGACGTGTAGGCGCAAGGCTGTAGCGAAAACCAGACCACTCTGGGACAGACCAGGCAAAACACAAAACACAAAATAGCATTGACTATACAAGGTGTATATAGATTATTTACACCTAATTTACAATGTGCACTCAAGATATTCATTCATGAGAAGTAAGGTTTTAGGAACTGACCGTGCACAGGCAATTCTAGTAGTTCACCATTTAGGGCCTGGAGAAAGTAGGAATCTTCTCCATGAGTATTGCTCATTTGATATGGGCCCATCCATAAGGGCTCAAATTTACCATGTTTTCCCTTATCCTGACTCTTTGCATTCCAAACCAGGACCACATCACTTATCTGAAACTTCCTTTTCATAGCCCTTTTATCAAACAAATATTTCACGCTCTGTTGTTTCTTGATATTTTTCTTTTGTGCTTCTCTTCTAATCTCATCTAATGCAACCAGTTGATTTATCTTTTCATTCATTGAGTCTTCAATCTCTTTATCATTTTCTTGTATGAATCTATAAACTGGTAGGAGATTATTCATAGGTAACTTAGCTGTTGCACCATATACTAGCTCAAAAGGTGACTTTCCAATTGCTTTCTTCACTGTTATCCAGTCAGCCCATAATGCCATCTTTAACTTTGAATCCCATGCCCTTTTGTTCTTGTCTACCATCCTTTTGATGATTTTCATAAGGCTTTTGTTACTTGACTCTGCCTGACCATTTCCCTGTGGATGATATGGTGATGCATATGACAAATTAATCCCATAGTTGTTGCAAAAATCAACAAACTCACCAGATCTGAAGCACATGGAATTATCTGTGACCACTTTGACTGGTACTCCAAATCTGATAATAATGTGTTCCAAAATAAAATCCATCACCACCTTTCTTATAGCTTTCTTAGTTGGAATGGCTTCAATCCATTTAGTAAAATAGTTAGTAGCAACCAAGATCCAACTATGTCCTCCACTTGATTTTTCTAAAATTTCCCCTATAAAATTAATTCCCCATTGCTGAAATGGAGCTTCCACAGTTACAGTTCTAAGGGGTAATGCACCATCATATTTAAGTTTTCCTGAGAACCTTTGACAGGGATCACATTTTCTTACCATCTTTTGTGCATTTGAGAAAAGGGTGGGCCACCAATAGCCTGCTCTAAGAATTTTGTGAGTTGTTGTCTTGGCAATGTAGTGTCCTCCACACACTCCTTTGTGCATGTCATTTAAAGTATTAGTAGCTTGATTTTCATCCACACACCTAAGTAGTACACCATCAGGATTCTTCCAATATAATTCTCCTTGAATAATTATGTATTTGATAGCATGTAGCTTTAAGGTCCTTTTTTGACTATCACTGGGATGGGAAGGACAATTCAAATTCTTCAAATAATACACAATATCCTTGTACCATTCAGATCTTGACATGTTGACAACTTTATCCTGAACTACATTTACCTGGCATGCTTCCAAATTTGACTATGTCATCATGTTAGCCAAACCCTGTCCCCTTACCAACTTTGTAATCTGTATCTCAATATTGAACTCTTGCAACTTGTTAATCCACCTGCATCTTCTTCTTGTCACTTCCTGCTGAGTAAAAATGTCCTTAACTGCTGCATGGGGCACATATGCAACTATTTGAGATCCTATTAAGTATGGCCTAAAGCTTTTGACTTCTCTAACCAATGCATATGCCTACTTTTCCATGATATCATACTTCAACTCAGCTGCCTGCAATGACATGCTAAAGAAAGCAATAGGTTGCTCAAAACCATCTTCATTTTTCTGCAATAAACATGCAGCAATAGTGTGAAAAGAGGCAAATGAGAACAACTGAAGTGGCTTAGAAAAATTAGGAGATCTCAATACAAGAGCCATCTTTATAGCTTCTTTGATGTTCTGAAATGATCTGGTTGCTTCACTTTCCCATGTGATAGTTTTACCCTTCTTTAACATTTTAGAAATATCCTTTGTAATCTCTGCAAAGTTGGGAATGAATCTTCTAACAAAGTTAATTTTCCCAAAGAAAGATTGAATGCCTTTCACCATTTTGGGAATTTGAATCCTGTCAATTGCAACAACCCTTTCAGGATCAATCCTAACTCCATCCTTGGAAACAATGTGTCCCAATAGTTTTCCTTCCACTACCCCAAAAGTACATTTCTTTAGGTTAAGTGAAATGCCATATTCCAATGCTCTAATAAAAATTTGCTCTAGATGCATGCAATGTTGCTCCTCCTTTTTTGAATAAGCAGTTAAATCATCCTGATATACAACCAAAATTGAGTCAATCAATCCTGCAAAAGAAACATCCATAGCCCTCTGAAATGTAGCACTTGCATTTGTTAGTCTAAATGGCATTCTTACATATACATAGGTCCCCCATGGAGTGGTGAAGGTAGTCTTGTATTGCTCAGATTCTTTTACCTTCACCTGATTATATCCTAAAAATCCGTCCATCATGGATAAAAGCTCACAACCAGTCACCTTTTGTAACATAGCCTCCATGTTAGGCAGTGGATAATTATCCTTTAAAGAGGATACATTCAATTTTCTGAAGTCCACACAAAGTCTTATATCACCATTTTTCTTTCTAACTGGGACAAGATTGGACACCCAAGTTGAGTGTCTGATAGGAACAGTTATTCCAGCCTCCCTAAGCTTTGCAAGCTCTTCCTGCATTTTTGGAGCCAGAGTTGGCTTAATAGGTCTTTATTTTTGTCTGAATGGCTTAGCTCCAAGCTTCAAATGTATCTCATGCTGGAATAAGTCTTCTCTATAAGCTTTTAGGTCCTCATATGACCATGCAAAGACATGCTTGTACCTTTTTAACAATGCAATCAACATACTTCTAATGTGTGGCTTGAGCTGTTTGCCAATATATACCCTTTTGGGGGCATGGCATGACCCCAATTTTATCTCCTCCAAGTCATTCTTGTTTGTAGGAGATGCCTTTGTAATAAACTGGTCTCTATTGTCAAATGCTCTTTCTAAAGCAACTAGCCCTCTGGGGATTTTTTTTTTTTAAGTTGAATCACTTCTTTCCCCAAAAGAGTTTCTTTTCCATTCACAACTTCTACAAAATTCTAAAAATTAATCTCCTGGTTCTCATATTCATCTATGCAGTGTAGGAACTTCAACAAATCTCTATCATCATCAAACACCTGCCAACTGCATATATTTTCTGGTACTGCAAGTCTAATTTTAACTTCAACATTTGTAACATCAGACAGAGTGATATCATCCAGCCTTGTGGCCACATTAGCTAAAAAGTCTGCCATGACATTCTTTGATCTTTCTATCCAATTTATTGAAAAAGCATCAAATAATTCAATTATGTCCCATACAGCATGCTTATACTATTTTAACCTCTTATTTTTCGAAGCATATTTATCTCTCACCTGGGAAACAATTAATTCTGAATCTCCAAACACTTTTAGCATCTTAATCCCATGCTTCAAAGCAACATTTAATCCTACTAGCAGAGCTTCATATTTTGCAATATTATTTGTGCAGGCAAACTTTAACAGGAAAGAGAAGTTCAGGAGCTTACCTACTGGAGACAAAAACACAACTCCAGCACCATAACCTTCCTTTGAACAAGCTCCATCAAAATACATAGTCTAGAGACCCTGTTGGTCAAGTTCTTGAATGTAAAAATCTCTCCCCTTGTTTCCTTGATCATCTGATACAATCCTAAAATTCTCACAGTCAGTATCCACAAAATAGATATGCTCCTCTGAATCTTGATCTTCAATTGTTTCTAGTGACCTCTCTTCTCTGATCAATTTAACATCTCTACCATTCATTGGGATCATGGCATATGATAAATCCAACTGCATACTTCCTCCAATCAATCCTGCCCATCTTCTTGACAACATCATACCATATTATGGTTTTATGTCAACCACTGTTATGTTCATTATGTAAGTCCTTTCTGGATATGCTGCTAGCATAAAATCCACATCCTTCATGATTCCAATAACTGGTACCTCCCTAGCATCCATTGCATAGCATTTTCCACATGCCTTATCTATTTTCAATCTATCTTGTTGCATGATAGCCAAAGGCATAATATTTGTTGATGCTCCTAAGTTAAGCATACAATTCTTGATTACTTTTCCATTGATAACAAGGGAGACATAAAATGGTTCAACCTGTGAAGGGCATTTTGTCATTGTCACCCCCAGATAGACCTCAGGAACCTCATCCTCATCAATACACAAGGCTTGTTTCTTACCCTGAGTCTCAACATTCTGCTCAGCCTGACAAGCCACTCCTGAAATTAAGGATAGTGCTTTATTCTTGAATTCTTCAACTTTCATCATCTCCATCAATGGGACAGAGACCTTTATCTGAGATAAAACTTGAGTTATGTCAAAGGGAGCATAATTTTGTATAACAGTTGTAGCTTGAGCCATGGTTTTACTCTTATCTTGAGCTAATCCAGCTTTAATTGTAATGGCCTTCTGACTGTCATCCATGACCTGAGAATTCTTATTTTGATCCTCATTTTGGGGAACCTCATTTTTTGGTCTTTGGGAATCATGATTTGTCTTTTGCTTAGAATTTTTCTTATTATTGTTCCATCACGTTTTATGTGGTTCAGCCCCTTTATGATTATGCACTAGTTGATTCACAAAGGTGTTTTCTAGTTGACGTGGATCGCCTACCTGAGCCTTACCTCTAAGGTTATAATTGCTCTTGACCTAAGCCACTGCTGCAGCTGTGAGAGCTCTAATCTCTTCATCAGAAGGCCTTCTCAAGTTATTCAGAAAGGTGTGTGAGTCTTGAGCATAAGCATAATTATCTTCATCATTCTCATCATAGGAAATCTACTAGCATACCTAAGTCCCATAACTCGTGCTTTCATCAGCATCATAAGAAGAACACTCCCTATTTGTGGACAACATATTGACACTATCATCCTCCATACAATGTGGCTCATTGCATTCATCACAGGCAATAGCATTATCATACAAAGATTGAGCAATCATACATTGCAATTGTGAGTGAGGCATTTGACAAATTATGCACCATGGGGTATCATCAACAATGTTAACAGCCTTCTTCAAAGGATCAGGAGTCTCCTTAACATTTTGATCTCTTTGATTAGTGTTGCTATTTGGGAGAATGGATTTACCATTATGCTAATTAGTGTTATATGGCATATCATGCAATGATGATCTCTTCTCTTGTCTTTGGTAAACCTGCCTTTCTGGACCTATCCCCTTTTCATTTTTAGCAAGTCTATAACTTAGGTCCTTAACAACAATTGTCAATTTATCCAATTTCTCTTTGGAAGTAGATGCATTACCTTGAGTACCTTGAGACTTATTCAGATTTTGCAGAATCTTTACATCATCCCTTCTATTTGTCTTACCAGATGCTTTCCTATTATTCTCAATGTTGGTTGCAATTCTAAAAGCTTCCTTGAGGCTAGTGGGACCCTTATCTCTTAACCCATAAGTTGTTTTAGCATCAAAAGCATTTATGTATAGTACCATGCACATTGGTTCATTAGGCCTCATGTGAAGTGGTAATTTGTTCAACACTTTAGTGAACCTAGCATTAAAATCTGCAACTTGCTCATTTGACCCCTTAGTAATACTAGTGAATTCGTTTACAAAAAAGATTGGATCAGTCTTATCACCATATTGTTCTTTAAAAATCCTTCTGAAGTCATCCCATGATGAGACACTCTGGTCAGGCAGACTTTCATACCACTCTCTAGCTTCATCAACTAAGGATTACATAAACAATTTCATAAAAACATCCTCATGTTCAACCTCAAAGTTGTCCATAACATTCTGAAAGGCCTTCAAATGGTCTTCCCCTGACACAACATTATTTCCTAAAAACTTTGGTATTTGAAACCTTACATGTATATCAATGAGGTTAGGGTAACCAAGAATACCATTAAAAACTAGCTGCCTGAATCTATCCAATTGCATAGGCTGTCTATCAAACTGATTAACATTTGCATTCCTATTAGCATTTTGATTTCTCACATTGTTCAATGGTATCATAACATTGTTTATATTTTGTCTCTGATCATTCTGTTGACACTGGACTTCATTTCCTTGTTGGTTTCTCAGCACATTTCCATTATCAAGGGTGGGAATTGAATCATGTTGAGCAATTTTCAGAGCTTGCACCTTTTGTCTCATATCATCTATGATCCTCAGAGCCTGCAAATATTCTAATTTAGCCCTCAGGTTCTTGATTTCTTCAACTAGTTCTTCATCTTTGGGCATAGAAGAGGATGGTCCCTTTCCATATTGGTCATCATCATCATCCCTTGGGGACTCAGTTTCTTCAAATCTGTCAGGAGGATCTAAGAAAGGGCATTCCTGAAACACCTCTGATCTCATTCTCAATCTATCACCTTGTTGTCTTTCATATACATATTGAATTTCAGCCTCTGTGTTTGAAAAATAAGGTGCCTGCTTCTCTGAAGACCTTGGATCATCTTGGGTATTATTATTGTTTCTAGGGCTAGGGGTACCTTCTTGACTGGCTTGAACGGTCCCTTTTTTTCTATACATCATTTTTCTAGGTAATTCTTCAAACAAAGGATTACGCAGGGCTCTTCTCTCTTGTATACAAATTTCACTTTACTGGTTGGGAGATTGTTCAGAGTCGCCACCTACAACTAAGAATTAATTTTTCAAATTAGAGTCCTTACACAAAGCATCCCTAGCGGAGTCGCCAAATCTGTTGGATTTTTCCCAAACTGGATGCTTCCTAGTTATCCCTACAAGGTAGCCATCATTGATCAACAGGATTTCTGGGCCAGGGGCCAACAGTACAGGAGATAGACTCTATAAATATCTCCTCTTCTTCTTTAGGCTCTACAGAACCAAGGGGGGTATTCCCTATTCAACATCTATAAACTATGCAAGTGAACTTATTAGCATGTTGATACAAAGTAGATAAATCCTCTCTTATGCAGACCAAAACTGTAAAATAAGTGCAAAGGTGTTAGCTTTGGGTCTATGCTCAGTTGTGTAATAGAGGATTTTGGTCCTAAAACTACTTCTAATGTCCTAATGGTTTGTATTTGAAGTTTGGATTTTGTATTTTTGTATTTGGATGCAAGACTGGGACCTTGGGTTGTAACTTCAATACAAGACCAGACTGGTGCCTATCCAGGGCTCGGAGTCAATAGACATACACATGTGAATGATTATCATAAACTTAAATCAATATTTGAGTTTCAAGGGGAGGATTTTTAGTGTCTGCCTTATAGATACTTCCCAAGATTGAATATTTAGTCATTCATACTTAATGATATCCATATTGCAGGATACCTTTCCCAATGGTTAACCTAAAATATTTAATTTGTTCCTTGAACAAAGATAAGAGATTAAGCATTCAACACAGAAAATCCATGTTCTTGAATCTCAAACAACCCTTAGCTATTCAGATTCAAAAGAAAAGATGCCCACAACTTGGAGACAAATGACCAAACACATGCAATAGAGCATTTCTCATATAAAAAAAAGCATGAAATCAGCAAAATTATGCATAAAACATACAACATATGATTCATAAACTCACAAGACACCAAAACAGAGCCACTAGCATGGTTGTATCTTATTACTCCACCAAGATTTGTCCAATTTTTTTAACAACCTCTAAAAAATGAGTAACACAATTCTCTTATATAGAAAGGATGTGTACTTAGCATTCAGTACAATGGTCAACTCAAAATTTGCCAGATACAATGCACCATCAAAATGGCACCCCAAAATATTCAATGCGGTAGGCAAAAGAGGAAGAAAGAGCAAGAGAAAATGGGGAAATGTGCCGCCGCTTGGAGATTTTCCTTACAATTTTGGTAGATGGCTTGTCAATCAGACCATACCTCTGCAATTCCTTTGCCATTAATGGCCAACCTACCCGTAGCCTCAAGAAATGCAGCAGACTGCGTGCAACGTAGATTTTCCCGCCTGAAACGCCACTGTAGATACATGGGAAAACCCTCACCTTCAAACATTTGAACATAGCCGTCAATTTATTTTCCTTCCACTGAGATCTGCGGCCTCAAAACATGCTGAAAAGTCAACAACCAATGATATCGCGCCATGCAGGTGGCTTTTTAGGTCCTTTGACTTTTCGCAGCATGAACATACATTCATTTACCTTTTCCGCCTTTTGAATCCTTGTATATGCAAATGCATATACATACAACTGACTTTGGACATGTGGCAGTTGCTGATTCGTTCTCCATCACTGTGCATTGGTCTCCTCATCGGCTATCAGAATGACCCAAGAAGGGATTGCTGATACACCAAGTCCAGCCGACAGGCCAATACAACAACATTTGGATTTGTGGTTATACATACGAGATTGTATATTCATACAATCACTTGCATACAAAGGCGCATACCTCAAATCTTTATAAAACACACTTCAATCACATTCGGGTCCGGCTTGTATCTTCCCTTTTGTATATCGGCCTTGTACATTGCATATATACAATATGCAATATACAAACAATGCGGATTCTAGCTCATTTATCAATCGGATTGGAAAAACCTTTGAAATCTGGCTTGCATCCTTTCCTTTTATATATCGGCATACACATGCACTTCATACATACAAGCCACGGACCCCAAAATGATTAATCACTGCATTTGATTCTTCAGTCAGGTCTGGATTGTATATTTCTTTATACATGACCCTTGTATATCGCATATACAATGCGGAGTATACAAACCAAAACTACATACAAACAAGCATGCAAACACTTCATCTTGGCATATACAAGTGGCCTTTGTATATCGCCATTGTATATGGCCCTTGTATGTGCCGACATACAATGCAAATATGCATACAACCGCGGGACATACAACCATGCGGGCCCCATCACTGACTTTGACCGCAACCTGCTTGCATATTTCTTTGTATCTTGTCTTTGTATGTCTAAACATACAATGCAAATGTACAAGCAAAAATACGTTCAGTCGAACTTTTTCCTCTATCAACTAGAATGTAAATTCATTTCGGGTCTGGACTTTGCATCTTGACTTCTTTGCACATTACCTTGTATGTGCACTTTGTATAGCTAACATACATTCACTTTTACATCTTTGCGATGTACATTCTACCTTTGCATGTTGGCAATGTATGTTTCCTTTGTATGTGCCCGTTGTATGTCAAACATACATGCAAAATATACATTCAAGCCTTTACATACAAGCATGGAATCCATGATGGAATATGTGATATACAACTACAGAATATTCCAGGAATGTATCTAAAAAGCACATACAAACCTGATATGCAAAAGAAGCATACAACTATTTTTTCACCATTTTCAAAGGCCGATTGAAAATTCCTTTCGGGTCCAGCCTTACACATATGCATTGGTACATTGAACTTGCATGTTAGATACAACGGCCATATACAACCCGATACATGCAATAAATTTCACTGCCGCATAGAGGGTTTTTTGACTTAGCATTTTTCTTTCTTTCCTTTTAGTGTGACGGGAGGAAACAGTAATGTAATGTAAAGGGGCAGGTCAACCTACGAGTGCTAAGGCATAAGTTACAACTTAAATGACTGGGAACCTGCTACAAGAAGTCAACGACAGAAAAGAAAATACAAAGCAGGAGGCCGAGAGGAAAATAAAACCTAAGGCATTAAGAATTTGAGGGAGTAAAAATATGAGCTTGCAGACTCGACTCAAAACCCTAACCCTAGGTGGGCACCACTAGACATCGTGAGTTTTACTATTAGAAGATGATTAGCTTCATGTGTTTGGAGATGTTGACATCTTGGTTTACCATGGAGGACTCTTAGAGTCTTTGGTTGAGGTATCAGTTTATGACTTATCAATTTTGATAGGTGATCCTTGGTTGAGAGGATGTTTGGTACTATGTCTTGGTTTACTCTAGATACCACTTGGAGTTTTGACATGATACAGGTGCTCTTAAGAGCATATATGTTCATTTGGGGCAAATAATCTTATTTTAAGGAAATGTTAGATCATGATGTCATGTTAGGTTCTTGATTCTGTAGTTGGATCTTTGATAATGGTTTGGTTAGTTCTCTTGGTATTGAGTATATTGATCTTTTACTTGGGAGCTTCATAATAGTGTGGTGTTGCATTTGGAGTTTAGCATGGATTGATTAGTTGTAGGTGCTCATGGATATTTGGATACTTGGGTGAGGCTAGATTTCTCTTGGGTTTAGAGACATTTGTTGAGATAGTTACTCTTTGGAGGTTTTGTTTTGTATGAAAAGGGGGGAGATGATGAATGTGGTTGATTTAGTTTAGATCCTCCCTTCTCACCAAACATTCAAGAACATATCAACCGAGTTGAATCTCTACTAAGCGAGAGCATCACCTAACAGGTTGGGTTGTCACTTGGAATGATGCAGAAGCTCAGATGTTATCAATCAATATGCCAATTTAATTCTTAAGTACTCTAAAAACCCTAAATATGTAAAACAGTAAGCAAATTGATGAATTAAAATAAATCCTTTCAAATTAAGATAGTAGGCAGAGGGTTATAACTGACCATTTTTCAAAGTTTGGGATGTGAAATAGTCAAGGACACCTCCACTAGTGCCCCTGTCCAAGGTACTATTTTTTGCACAGAATTTGGATCTCCTCCTGACATTGATATTCATTGCATCTTCTGTTTTTGTCCTAGAAAAGGTGGACACTGCCACTAGTGTCCTAGTTCAGTACCAAATGATCTTCGGGGTGTCGAAAGCTCTTCTTGTTTCTGTGTCTGCAACTTTGGAGGACATTGCCATTAGCACCTGTGTCCCAAAATGTTCACCTCTATCCTCTTCCTTTCAGATCCTAAATCCTTGTCTTCTGTAACCTCCTGTAACTCCACTCTGCAAAACTTGGTACCTGTAACTTGCAATCACAAAGGAGTGTGGTTGGGGGTTGTGGTGTTTAGAGGCTTTCCTTGGTCAAGCCCTACAGAGACATTCCAGTCTTTCGAACACTATTGTTAGATGAGAGTGCGTATCCTTGCGGGATAGTGGAAAAATCCAAATGATAAATGATAAAAAACATAGATGTCACCTTGAAGTGTAGATCTCACATAAATGAAGGATCTTCAATCACATGAGAGGATGAAGTCAAATCAAACACAATAATAATGCTCTTCTCTACAACAATGAATATCTTGAAATCACAAATATGCCTAAAGTTCAAAATCATCTTCTAGTTTACAAATGAAAACCTAAACATGCTTATATATGCAACTATAAACATTCCCGCTAAGAATTTCATAATTCAAACTTGAGATGTCGGCATAGGACCTAAATAATGGTCATAAAATTGACATTTAAATTTAGGGTAGACCCAAAATAGGGTAGGACTAGGGTGCTAGCACCCAAGTCCATCCTCCCATTTTTGTCCAGGGATCATCAAAATAGCACCCCTAGGTCATATTTGCCATACGACTTTAGGGTTTTCTCATCGGGATTCACAATTATCATGCAAGATGCTCTAAATGCATTCTAAGGACCCAGGAGCTAAACCTTAACAGGGAAAAGCCCTCAAGGGGACATTTTCTAACATAACAGGTTTCAACAGGAAGATTGAGGAGCCTCACCTA
Organism: Cunninghamia lanceolata; assembly: GCA_027924645.1. Taxonomy (NCBI): domain Eukaryota; kingdom Viridiplantae; phylum Streptophyta; class Pinopsida; order Cupressales; family Cupressaceae; genus Cunninghamia; species Cunninghamia lanceolata. The sequence continues at coordinate 14,176,426 of BSBN01000822.1, read as the reverse complement.
GATATGGATGTGAGTTCATGATGGACTTGAGAGGAAATTGTTCTTGAAGAGAGTCATTGTGGCTTGGTGTATCTTAGAGGAGCATCCTCATTCCCCAGTTGGGCGTACTCAGCGGATAATCATTTTAGATGTATCACCCATCCTATTTTTAGATGCATTATGTTTTATGCGTGTCTTCCCATGGATATGGATCTTAAGTTATGTTAGTTCTAGAGGGTTCATTTGAGAAGCATTTGGCATGGTTATCTCCTTGTGCATATGAGTTTGATTTATGATGTCATTTATGAGGATTTAAGAGATGTTTATTGGGCTTATTCCTAGATTTTCGAATGGTTATGAGTTTGATCTTCCTTAGTTAGAGAGGCTTACATCCATGTTGGCTACATGATACATATGTTTTGTTTGATCTATGTGATTGAACGATTGGGTGTTAAGGATTTTCAATTGGGGTTGTAAAGGAGATCATACTTGACACAACTTAACACTTGAGGTTTTCGTAGAAAGACATGATAGAAACACATGATATGAGATCATTCTAGATTCAATATTTAATTTTATATGAGTGTATGTAGATTTTGTGTCATTTATGGTTAAATATTTCTAATGTTGTTTCACATCCCTTTTCTTGATGAGATATCTAATAGATTTATGAATTCACAAATATTTTTAAATTTAATTTGATTTCAATTTGTTTGGTTTCAATTAGAAAGAAACCACTATAAATTATAATGAAGAAGTAAAAAAGTACAAGTGTGTTTATGTTGTAATTAGTGGTTATGCATGGCACTTGAAAAAATCTCATAATGAGGTTTATGGATTGATGTTATAGAGAAGAGAATAGCATTTGTATATGTAAAAATAAAATAATGATTTATATCAAATTGTAATTGCACATTTGTGGCATTACAAAATTGTGCATGATGAGATTTATAAATTAGTACTAATGAGATGATGGTTTGAAGGTGGTTAGGAGAGAGCTAAATAGGGCATTTAATGTGTTTGGAGTGACTATATGATTTAAAACAAGAGGAACTCAAAGGGATGAGGGGAATTTTAGAGAAACACAATGGAAGACATCATAGGTTTGAAAGGAATATTATAATTATATTCATAAAATGGTCAAATTAACTACTTTATTCACTTGTGAAAACCTAACAATGGTAGTAAAGTTAAATTATGTTTGGTAAGATAGGAATTGAATAATTTTTCACTAGTCACATATCTAACAAATGCTATTGAAGACTAAATTCCATATGCCACATCTAATGTTTGTTTACAATCCTTAATAACATATGCATTAAGAATCTTGAATTATTATACTTGATTCATGGAAAAATTTAATAATGAGAGATTCCTTTCATAATGTCCAAAGACTTATGAGTTGTGGCTAACAATTTTTGTTTAGTTGGTTTAAAAATGGAATGTTATCACAAGCATACATATTTGTATACAATGAAAGCAAGAAAAATATTTTTTTTGGAAATAATCTAGAATGATGAAGTTTAATTTTTCATCTCATGCAAATCATTTGACAACTTCATGATTATAAGAAAACATACATTTCTAAGTTGTTATAAGTGTTTATAAAGAGTGTATTTTTAATGTTTACAATAGAAGAAGGGAATTTGTTATGAACTTATAAAATCTAGATCACTTTGTAACTATCACTAATATTATCACACTTGAGGTCCCAAGGGACATCTAAAATAATAAATGAATATTTTTGTGTATGCAGTATAATAATAGGCAACATTTGAATGGAAGCAACTCCATTATCATTAAAAAATAAAAATAATTATAAAATAATCCCATAGATTACATTATAGAAATGGGCAATATGGTAGTGGTTATTTAAATCATGTGATATAAAATGATCCCATGGATTGGATCTTGCATCACAAGGGACAAAAATAATTACTTTTTCATGATGACATGAAGCACATTAACTAAGAACCTTGCTTGATAGGTTGGATTAAGGTCTTAGCGGTAGATTTTAGGACACTATAATATCTTCTCGCTATGGATCACCATTTTTATTTTGTGGCTATGCTCTATATAGAATGTTGAATTTATTCCCTCTTCATTATTTGTGAGTGATTTGGTCTAGATGCAATGGCCTTTGGAAGTAGCTTAGGGAAGAGGAAATGCTAGGATTTTAGTGTGGAGGTGTCAAAATAGAAGGGTAGGAGGTAAAAGGAGAGGGTGGAGAGCACCAAGATGGTGGAGAATTTCATCTCATGTCTAGAAAGGGAGATTACAAATCTTGATCTCTGCTCCTAGTTCCCTGTATCCAAGGAGATGGATGGGGCTTCATGTGTGGGCATTAAAGAAGCCCTAAACAAGTTGCTATTGGATCCCAGACTATCCTTGGGAAGGTCAAACATGTTTGATGTGCTCAGGTAATTAGTTGTGTGGCCATGTTCTCTTTTGTTATAGGTACTTATCTTCTCCATGATGACATTGATGTTGAAGGCACAAGAAAACTGAGAGGGGGGGTGAATCAGTTGTATCAAAAACTTTAAGCCCTCTAAACAAAATCACATCCATATTTAATTACTTTAAACTCTTAATCTATCATGAAGACTAAACATGAAATGTAGAAACAAAACTTAAACACGTCAACACCATACACACATGAACACCAGATTTTTACGTGGAAAACCTTAAAAGGGAAAAACCACAGTGAGTGTTAGCTCACAATATAAAGTAGTAACAATACCAAATTACAAAAGAGGGTCATTACCTTAGGGCTCACTACCCAAGAGGACTCATTGTCCAAAATGCTCACTACTAAAGGGTGGCTCACTATCAGGATGGGTGGCTCACTAGCATGAACTGATTTGATAGCATCTACAACATGCCTGAGTTCAGTTCCATTGAAGTGCAATACATCTCTCCTTTGCTACCTTTATAACACACACTTTATCTTCACATCTTCACACACTCTCACATCACTCATAGATTCATTACACATATTTATACCAATCATCAACCTTGGAACATTCATCAAGGTTATCAATACAATTTACAACCATTGGAACTATCTCTAAGGTCAGAATACATACATAATTCAAATTAGGTCTAGACTTAAACAAACTTATGAAGAAAATGAATGAAGGAAGAACACTTCAGAGTTTATCTCAAACCCAAACACATCCTTACATGCTTCCTCATGCTTCTACAATCCAAGAAACACATCCGCAAAGAATGTTAGCACCCAAGTTGGCCAAACTAGTGCAAACATCAAGAATACTTAGACACACACTTCCAAGAGCTTCATTATAGCTTGTGGATCAAGCACACACCTTCAATACATTCTGGAGACATTCATGAACAACATAGAATCACCAAGGAGCTAACAAATCTAACCACAACAGATCTCACTTGAAGACAACAAATATCACTTGAAGATAGATCACAGATTGCTCACAACAAACACTGTCAAACTCTGCTAATCAATAACTTACTTTTTGAAACACAAAATCACAAATCCTTTAGAATGAAGATAGCTAAGGACCTTATAAGGATATGGCCAAAACCTCAAGACCAAAAACCAAACTGTGGAGAAATGCGGAGCAAAATACTTTCTCCCTGTCACACTGCAAATGTTGCTAGGCACAGTCTTCAAACTGGTGAATAGAACTTTTGCTACATAGTGATCCGGACCACAAAATTCTAGATTTAGCATCTTAAAAGACTTATCTAAGACATATCTGGTGCAGGAGCACCTTGGCAAATTAATATTGCCCTGGACAAATCTTTGAGTTTGATTAAATTTGTATGCTTCCACATTGTAATGAGGTTTATCAAGTCATTTTTATGTGTTTAGGTCATTAGGAGTTTCAAAAATGCAAAATATTGCAAACCATGTAAAGGTTGTCAATGTAAAATTGGAAAAAAGATGCAAAGTTGGAAGGTGAAGAGTCATTTGGCTCTTGGTTTGTGCCAAATCAGTTATGAACTGAAGAGACATGTTTTAATGCTTTTAAAAGGCCTTGTAACCATGAAGAATTCAGGAACTTTAATTGCTGTTCCCACTTTTCTATGAAGATCCTTGTTTTTGGGCTCATTGGTGTAGTTGAACTTTGCCTAGTATGAAGTTGAGTTGATCCTTTCCTCTGCATCAATATCCAAATCTCATACTTTGATCTTCAACATAGAGGAAATGCAGAGTCAAAATGCAGACATTATTCTTAACATGACAACTCAATCAATCAACAAACAATAATATCAGAAGACATAGTTGATGCCAATGACAACACAAACATGTTGACATCAATGAAAACACCGGTTAGTACATACTTGCAACAATCTCCCTCTTTGTCATTGATGGCAACATATGATGTGAAAAACATGTTCCACCATTAAGACACAACTCTGCATTAGAACTCCCCCTTTCTTTTTGCACATCTGAACTCTTTCTCCCCCTAAGTTTTTCACATGATCTCTCTCCCCCTTTGACATCAATGGAAAAGGGAATCACATCTCTTCCACTAAACATACTTGCACACTACTTCTCTGATTAGTCTAAAATCATTCTTTATTCCCCCTAACTGCAACAATAATATTAAACCACTACCTAGTCCCCCTGAGAGGTAGCCTCCAACATTAGTCCAAAAGAAGAAATGTACTTTAAGGCACACTGGACTGATGCATCTCCTTATGCATCTAGTTTAAGGAAGGAGGGGAAACAACCCCTAACTTCTCGGAGATACTCAAATGTATCCTTTGGAAGAGCCTTAGTGAATATATCATCAATTTGATCTTTTGTAGGCACATACTCAAGCTTCAATTCATTCTCTATAACTTTTTCCCTCAAAAAGTGATACTTAATTGAAATATGCTTTGTCTTTGAATGCATCACTGGATTCTTTGAAATATTTATGGCACTTGTGTTATCACAAAGAATAGGGATTGGCTCATCATACTCAACTTTGATATCCTTCAAGGTTTGTTTCATCCACAACACCTGAGTACAACATGATGCTGCAACAATATATTATGCCTCTATAGTAGACAAGGAAACTGATTCTTGTTTCTTTCTATGCTAGGACACCACCCTATCTCCAATGAAGAATGCACCTCCACTTGTGCTTTTCTTGTCATCAACACATCCGGTCCAATCTGCATCTGTATAGGTACTTAAGGATACATCATTGTTCTTAAGATACCACAACCCATGATCTGGAGTGCCCTTTAAATACCTAAATATCCTCTTCTCTACCTTAACATGTGATTCTCTTGGATCTAATTGAAATCTAGCCACAAGATAGACTGCATGCACGATATTCGGTCTACTAAAGGTTAGATAAAGCAGTCCTCCAATCATTGATCTATACTTTCTTTGATCAGCTTTAGGAGATTCATCATTCTTTCTCAACTTGCAACCAGTAACCATAGGGGTACATACTAGTTTAGAGTCCTCCATTTCAAACTTTTTCAATAACTCTTTAACATACTTGGATTGAGAAATTAAAATGCCTTTACTAGTTTGAATGATTTGTAGTCCAAGGAAGTAGTTCATTTCACCACACATAGACATCTCAAACTCTTTCTACATCTCATCTACAAACTTCTTACACATACCTTCATTTCCACCAAATATAATGTCATCAACATAGACCTCAACAATCATAATTTGGTCTCCACTTATCTTGGTGTACAAATTACTATCTGTAGACCCCTTACTGAATCCCTGCTGTAATAGGTACTTATCCAATCTTGCATACCAAGATCTAGGAGCTTGCTTCAATCCATACAAAGCCTTCTTCAACTTGCATATCATATCTAGTTTTCCTGATAGATGGAACCCATCCAGTTGCTCTATATAGACCTATTATTCTAACTCACCATTCAGAAGGCAAACTTCACATCCATCTGGTATACCTTAAAATTTTTATGTGCTACAAATGTCAAAAATAGTCTGATAGCTTCCAGTTTTTCCACCGGAGCAAAGGTCTCTTCATAGTCTATTCCTTCCAGTTGTGAGTAGCCTTTACACATAGGTCTTGCCTTGTTTCTCACAACTTCTCCAACTTAATTCAATTTTATCCAGAATACCCACTTTGTTCCAATCACATTCTTGTCTGCAGGTCTAGGGACAAGTTCCCAAGTCTTGTTCTTCTCAATCTACATTAGTTCTTTTTCCATTTCTTTGACCCAATGTTCATCATTGCATGCTTCATTTACTATTTTAGGTTCCACCTTTGAGAGTAAACATGGATTTACTTGATCTTCTACAGCTTTGCTTCTTGTCAAAACACCTTTCCTTTTGTCACCAATAATCTAATCTTTAAAGTGATCTCTTTGCACATACTTGGGGGTTTTAGGAATTCTTTCCAGAGCTTCAACTTGAACTTCTTCATATTTCGAAGTAGCTTGCACTTCAGTCTAAACTTCCTTATCTTTGTCTTTTTCAACTTTCTCTATATCAATTGATCCATCTGACTCATATCCATCTAGCTCTGAGGTTTTCTAAGTATCTTCATCTACCTTCACATTTGCACTTTCAATGATCTTTCTCAATCTTTTGTTATAGCACTGGTAAGCCTTGCTATTAGTAGAGTACCTAAGGAACATGCCTTCATCACATCTAGCATCAAACTTTCCTAATTCTTCATCTCTTCTAATGTAACATTTTCTTCCAAAAACTTTGAAATATCTAACAATAGGAGTTCTTCCATACCACAGCTCATAAAGTGTCTTTGTTTCTTTTGCTCTGACTTGCACTCTATTCTGAATGTAGTCAGTAGTGTGTATTTCTTATTTCCAATATACTTCTAGTAGGTCTCCTTTCTTGATCATTGTTCTAGCAGCTTCTTGAATAGTTCTATTCTTCTTTTCAACCATTCCATTTTGTTGAGGAGTCTGAGGGGTAGACAAATGTCTCTTTATTCCATGTTCTTCAAAAAAATTATTAAACTCATTTGAAGTAAAATCAACACCTCTGTCAGATCTCAAACACTTGATTCTCAAATCCAACTCATGTTCAACCATAGATTTGAATACCTTAAACTTATCCAGGGCTTTTGTTTTTTCTCTAAGAAAGGTAACCCAAGTCATTCTTGAATAATCATCAATAAGAGCCATGATATACCTGTCACCTTGTAGACTTTTTGTTCTTATAGGGCCACATAAGTCCGTATGCACCAACTCCAGCAAATCGATAGAGGATTGTTCTTTTCTCTTGAAAGTAGTCTTTGTCATCTTCCCAAACAAACATTCTTTTCCCATAACATTGGCAAGCTTCACAATCTTAGGCATGTCTCTCACTGCTTGTACTGTGCTTATTCTCACCAAATTGTCAAAGTTAATGTGCCACATTCTCTTATGCCATAACCAGCTTTCATTTGTCTGAGCCAACAAACAACAATTATTAGTACCTTTCAAATGATAAACATTACCATGAGCCTTCTTACTAGCAACAATTAAAGTTCTGGAGCTTTTCCTTATCTCACACCCATTGTCCTTAAACACCAGATTATACCCTTTTTCACACATTTGTCCAACACTTAGAATATTATGCTTTAAGCCTTTGACATAAAGAACGTCATCTGTATTATGCTTGCCATCAAAAGTAATTAATCATTTTCCACAAATCTTGCCAGTTGCATCATCACCAAACCTAACTAGTCCTCCACCATACTTTTCAAACTTAACAAACTTATTCTTATCTCTTGTCATGTGATTTGAACATCTACTGCCAATGATCCAATGATCTTCCTTTTCAACATGAAATGCAGACAACTCTCCTAGACTTCCTTCCTTCACACAACTTGCAAGGTTAGAAGAAACATGTTCTTCTCTTACTATAATAAACAAGCATTCACTACCATTACCATCATCAGAATCAGGTTCATCATCAGTTATACCATTATCATCTCTAACATAGTAACTCTTTCTTACCATCTTACCTTTACTTTCATTATTTTTGATCTTCAAAGCTCTGTCAAGACATCTTGAAGCATAGTGACTAATTTTACTACAATTGAAACATTTGAAAGGTAACTTACCTTTGAACTTTCCTCTGCTGCCTCTTTTCATTCTACTTGCAAATTTTGCCTCAAGCTCTTCAAAATCTTCTTCATCTTATTCCATAGCATATTTATCTAATCTAGCAGTCTTTTCTCCCTTGGCCTTAAAGGCAGTCTCAGTTTTCACATGGCCATCAGTTGTACCAAATTCTCTGATCTCAAAAGTAGTCAGTTTACCAAGTAGTTGATCTTTTGAAAGCTTACCCATATCAAACAATTCTTCAATGGTAGATACCTTGTGACCATAAGATTTGGGAAGAGTTCTGAGTACCTTATCTACAACATCCATATCCTTTATCTTTCCACCAAGACCCTCGATGTTGTTGACAACTTCATCAATCTTCTGTATGTAACTTTTTATGTTCTCATCCTTAGACATTCACATGGTTTCATACATGGTCTTCAAATTCTGCAACTTAGCCTTCTTGACAGATTCATCATCTTCATAGATGTTTTTCAATTTGTCCCAGATTTAATTACCAGTTTCCAGATCCACAACTTTCACCATTTCAGTGTTGGACAAAGAATTTAATAGAGCATTTTTAGCTTTGTGATTAAGCTCATAAGCCTTAATCTCTTCATTAGATTGTGGACCACCTTTAGGTACTGTGTATTTATATTTAACCATATTCTAGACATTATAACCAATAGAAACAAGATAACTTTGCATTCGTACCTTCCACTAGGCATAGTCAGATCCATCAAACTAAGGAATGTCTTTCTTGTGTGTCATCCCAGATCTACGTTAAGCTGTTATGATTTCTTCCAAGGAACCTCGCTCTGATACCAATTGTTGAAGGAACAAGACAACTGAGAGAGGGGGGGTAAATCAATTGTATCAAAAACTTTAAACCCTCTAAAAAAAATCACATCCACATTTACTTACTTTAAACTCTTAATCTGTTATGAAGATTAAATATGAAATGCAAAAACAAAATGTAAACACATCAACACCATACACACATGAACACCAAATTTTTATGTGGACACTCCTAAAAGGGAAAAACCATGATGAATGTTAGCTCACAATATAATGGAGTAACAATACTGAATTACAAAAGAGGCTCACTGCCTTAGGGCTCATTGCCCAAGAGGACTCATTATCAAAAATGTTCATTGCAAAAAGGCTCATTGCCAAAGGGTATCTCACTGCCAAAGGGTGGCTCACTGCCAAGAGGTGGCTCACTGCCAAAATGGATGGCTTACTGCCATGAATTGATTTGATAGCATCTAGAACATGCCTGTTTTGGAAAGGAAAAGGGGGGAAGATGGTTGTTAGTTGTTTTTTTAATAGTTTATGTGTAATCCTCCTTTCCCAACAAACATTCCAAGGGCTTATCAACCGAGTTGAATCTCCACTAAGTGAGAGTAATCACCTATTAGGTTGGGTTGCCACTTGGGAAGCTGTGGACTCTTGGATATGTAAAATAATGTCTCTATCTAATGCTCAATTATACTTAGAAACCCTAATTATGCAAATTAATAAGCAAATTATCAAATTAAGGAAAATCCTTCCAAACTGAGATAAGGGACAGAGATATTTAACTTACTATTTTTCAAAGTTTAAAAGGTGGAGAAGTCAGGGACACGGGGATTCATGCCCAAGTCCAAGGTACCTGTTTCTTTGTGGGATCTTGATCTCCTTCCGACACTGATCAGCACTACAACTTCAATTTTTAGAAATTCCAATGCAGAGGACAAAAGGACTAGCACCCTAGTCCATGAAAAGCACTAGTTTCCTGCTTCTTTTCAGATCCTGAATTCTTGATGTTTGCCACTCCTTCCTGCAACTCCACTCCACGTGCCTCAACACTTGTAACCTACAATCATAAGGAGTGTGGGAGGGGGTTGTGGTCTGTATAGGCTTGCCTCGATCAATCCCTAAAGAGACATTCAAGTCTTCCGAACACCGTTGTCCAATGAGAGTGTGTATCCCGATGGGATAGAGGCAAAAATCCAAATGATAAATGATTGAAAACACAATAGATATCACCTTATAGTGAAGATCTCATGGAAGGAAGATGCTCTTCATGCCATGAGGAGATGGATGCCAAATTTGTAAATACAAACACAATAACAACAAAGTACTGCTCTACAACACAATGAATACCTTGAATCACTTTCACAAAATCACAATGCTCTTCTAATTTCCATCTAGTTTGCAAATGAAACCTAATCATGCATATATATGCAACTACAAAGATTCCTGCTAAGAATTTCGTAATTCAAACTTTAGATGTCAACATAGGACCCAAATAACAGTCACTAAACCAAAATTTGAAATTAGGGCAGACCTAAAATAGGGTTGGACTGGGGCATTAGCGCTCAAGTCCACCCTACCATTTTTGTTCAAGATTCACTAAAGTGCAGCCCCCATTAGGTCCTATTTTCACAAGACCCAAGGGTTTTCTCATCAAGAGTCAAAAATAACATGCAAGATGCTCTAAATGCAATTACAAACTCGAGAGCTAAACCTTAATAGAAAAAATCCCCCAAGGTTACTTTTTCCAACATAATAATGCCTGAGTTTAGTTCCATTGAAGCGCAATACATCTCTCCTTTGCTACCTTTACAACACACACACACACACACTTTATCTTCACATCTTTGCACACTTTCACATCACTCATGGATACATTACATATATTTATACCAATAATCAGTCTTGGAACATTCATCAAGGTTGGCAATACAATTTACAACCATTGGAACTATCTCCAAGGTCAGCATACATACATAATTCAAATTAGGTCTGGACCTAAACAAACTTGTGGTGAAAATGAATGAAGGAAGAACACTTCATGGCTTAGCTCAAACCAAAACACATCCTTACATGCTTCCTCATGCTTCTACAATCCAAGAAACACATCTGCAAAGAACGTTAGCACCCAAGTCAGCCAAACTGGTACAAACATCAAGAATACTTAGACTACACGCTTCCAAGAGATTCATTATAGCTTGTGGATAAAGCACACACCTTCAATACATTTTGGAGACATCCAAAAACAACATAGAATCAATTGGGAGATGACAAATCCAACCGCAATAGATTTCACTTAAAGACAACAAATATCACTTGAAGATAGATCACAGACTGCTCACAACAAACATTGTTGAACTCTGCTAATCAATAGCTTACTTTCCAGAACATCAAATCACAAATCCTTTAGCATGAAGATATCTAAGGACCTTATAAGGATATGGCCAAAACCACAAGACCAAAAACCAAACTTCAGAGAAATGCGGAGCAAAATACTTTCTCCTTGTCACACTGCAAATGTTGCCAGGCACAATCTTCAAACTGGTGAATAGAAATTTTGTTGCACAGCGATCCGAACCACCAAATTTTAGATTTAGCATCTTCAAACACTTCTCTAAGACATATCCAAATCTCATACTTCGGTCTTCAACATAGAGGAAATGTGGAGTAAAAACTCAGACAATGTTCTTAACATGACAACTCAATCAATCAACAAACAATATCAGAAGACACAGTTGACACCAATGACAACACCAATTAGCACATACTTGCAACAATTTAAGGTATCATGGACAAGTCTAAGATCTTATTTAACTATTATATTGAGCATTTCTATTGTTTGAAAATAAGAAAAACTAAGATGTAAAAATTCATGGCAGAAATAACAATGGCACGCAATGTCAAAATGTCATTAGAAAGTAAGTTTAATATTTCCATTTACTATGAGGAGGAGGATGACCTGGTTGAGGTCCCTCCACCCACAAAACTAGAAAAATATGTTAAGTGTAAAGCTTATCATGGGGCCTTAATTAGGCCTGCATAATTTTCTAGGCCACCTCCACAAGATTAGAAACATTAACATTGATTGTGTACATATTGGAGGAAGGGTTGTGATCATTTGCCCTTCCCTCTATATAGTGCAGTCACGGTAGGAGGGTTCACAGATTGAACTGTCTACATCATGCAGCAAGAGTAAACACAACGGAAATAACTCAAAGAAATGGAACAAATGCAGATTCAATCATTTAGTATATCAAAGAATTCAAATACAATCTAGCTGGCAACATGCGGGCTTAGAATTAGTTCTCACAAGCCTGATTACTTACATGCGCAAGATAAAGCTTTGAAGTCCTCTCTCGAAGGAGCCAACTATCTATTATCTAAATCATCAGAACTTAATTGTTTCTTTCCTAAGGATCTATTACATCATTGTATATCATTTTTGGACCAATATATTCTTTCGCGTCTGCCAAGGAAGATCATAAACTCCAATGAAGAGCTATAATGTGTTCATAGATAGGTTGGACTTAAATGCATATAACACTTCCTCAAATGAATGAGACAATGTGCGGACCCTTGGGGAAGGTTGGCCATGAACCACAGGACATTGAATGATGTGTCATTGAGATCCACAAGTCAAGGAATGATCCGCAAGCCTTCTCCTTTAGCTGATTATTAGGAATTGTTAGAATGCTCTGCTCTGAGAAAACAATCAACTTCAGATAGTGATATCTTTTCGGTAACTAATCCAAATGCTCTGAATTCTTGATATGATGTAGATGAATGAATGTAGATGCTAAGTCTAGATCCGTAAGATGTGAATTGCCAAAACTGAACCACAAGCTAAGACTTCTTCTGACTGAACTGCCTGAACTAAACTAGATAAAGAATTGAAATGCAAATGTTTTTGGTAGATGCAAGATTACTCTTGAACCAGGGATGCTCCTGCATCAGATATCCAGGGTTATTGAAAAAGTGAGTCCCTCACTTTGCTAGGGCTAGGGGAGAACCAAGATGGTCCACCTCAACCTAAGAAATCCATGATGAATCTTCTTCTGGTCTACCTTTCCATTTCACAAGATATTCTTTGTATTGTCTTCCTCTAGTGCTGCGTCCAACTCTGCTATCCAAAATGTCTTCAATCTGTTCCGGTGCTTGTGGTAACTGCTTCTTCAAGTCTTCTGCCATACTGTCACTGAACTTTGCTTCATGATACTGATAGAGGTCTATAATTTTGAAAATAGGTGAAATACCCAGTGTCTCTGGTAGCTCTACTTCATATGCATTTCCTGAATCAAATTTTCTGAGTATCCTATAAGGTCCAAACTTCTTCATCTTCAACTTGTTATATGTCCCAATTGGAAATCTTTCTTTTCTCAAGTACACCATCACTTCATCCCCAACTTCAAATTCCTTATGTCTTCTCTTCTCATTTGCCTTCTCTTTGTACTTACTGTTCATATTCTCCAATTGCTTCTTCACTTGATCATGCATTGTCTTCATATGGTTTGCAAATTCCTCTGCTTCTGTACTCCTCTTTTCCTTTGTACTGATATCTCTCAATTCTATAACTCCTCTAGGCTTCACTCCGGTAACAATCTCAAAAGTTGTTCTTCCAGTACTCCTATTTACTGAATTATTGTATGCAAACTTTGCTTGTGAAAGAATCAAATCCCAACTTCTGGCTTTCTCTCCTACCAAACATCTCAACAAATTTCCCAAACTCCTATTCACTACCTCTATATGTCCATCTGTCTATGGATGAAAAGTAAAACCAAACTTCAAATCTATCTTCATCTTCTTCCAAATTATCCTCCAAAAGTATCCAACAAACTTTGTGTCTCTGTCTGAAACTATACTCTTAGGCAATCCATGCAATCTCACAATCTCCTTGAAAAATAGGTCAACTACATGCACTGCATCAGTTGTCTTCCTACAAGGTATGAAATGAGCCATCTTTGAAAATCTATCCACCACTACAAATATTGAATCATGTCCTCTCTGTGTCTTAGGAAATCTTAACACAAAATCCATGCTTATGTCTTCCCAAGGTCTCTCTGGTACTGTCAAAGGTTTATACAATCTGGTGTTCTGACTACTCCCTTTTGCAACTTGACAGACTCTACAACTCTACACAAATCTTTGAACATCCTTATGTATCTGAGGCCAAAACTAATTTTCACTTACCAAAGCCACTATCTTGTCAATGCCAAAATGTCCTGCCAATCCACCACTGTGCTTCTCCTTGATAAAATTATCCCTCATTGAACTTCTAGGTATGCACAACTAACTTCCTTTGAACAACATATCTTCTTGAATGAAATAGTCCAACCACTTACTCCTATCTGTCACAATAGGTTCCCTATATGCTTTCCAAGGTTCTACAAAATCAATGTCTCCCTCATACATGTTCTTCAATTCATCAAAACCCAACACTTCAATTTGTCATCTCTGTCAACAAGTTTCTTCTTCTACTTAATGCATTAGCAACTTTGTTTGATTTTCCACTCCTATGCTTCAACACAAAAGTATAACTCTGCATGAACTCTAACATCTCATGTCTCTGATTCAACTTACCTTGACTATTTAAATATTGCAAAGATTGATGATCTGTATACAACACAAACTCCTTAGGCAACAAGTAATGTCTCCACTTCTTCAAGGCTTGAATTATGGCATAGAACTCTTGATCATAAATTGAATATCTTTTCCTTGCATCATTCAACTTCTCACTGAAATATGCTATAGGTCTACCTTCTTGACTTAACACTACTCCAATTGCATTTCCACTTGCATCACAATCAACTTGAAATACCTTATTGAAATCTGGTAATGCCAAAATAGGTTGCTCTATCACTTTCTGCTTCAACGACTCAAACGTTTATCTGCTCCTGATGTCCACTTAAAATATTTTCTATCACCTCTCATTATCTTTGTCATAGGGTTACAAACTGAACTAAAATTTCTGATGAACTTCCGATAGAAACTAGCCAATCCATGAAATGATCTAACCTCTCCAATGCTCTCCGGTGTAGGCCATTCAACAATTGCTCTCACTTTCTCAGGGTCCATCTTCAATCCTTCCGCAGAAATCACAAATTCCAAATATACTAACTCTTCCTTCATGAAACTATACTTCTTGATGTTTATCAACAATTTCTCTTCTCTCAGTCTCAGCAAAACTTGTCTAATATGCCACAAATGTTCCTCTTTTTGTCTTACTAAAAGTTAGAATAACATCCAAGTACATAATCACAAACTTACCCAAGAATTTCTTCAAGACTTCATTCATCAATCTCATGAAAGTACTTGGTGCAATTGTCAATCCAAAAGGCATCACTAACCACTCAGACAATCCTTCATTTGTCTTAAAAGCAGTCTTCCATTCATCACCTTCTCTGATTCTGATCTGATGGTATCCACTCTTCAAGTCTATTTTTGTGAAATATCTTGCTCCACTTAAACAATCCATAACATCATCCATCCTAGGTAAAGGAAATCTATACTTAATCATGATCTTGTTTATTGCTCTGGAATTAGTACACATTCTCCATTCCCCATCCTTCTTTAGTGCAAGTACTGTAGGTATTGCAGAAGGACTCAAGCTTCCTCTAATCAAACCTTTCCTCAATAATTCTTGTATCTGTTTATTCAATTCTTCATTCTCTGTTGGTGTCATCCGGTGTGCTACTTTGTTAGGCAAACTTGCTCCTAGTATAAGATCCATGTGATGACTGATACTCCTTATAGGTCGTAATCCTTCAGGTGCATTATCTGGTATGATGTCTTCATACTCTGTCAGCAACTCTCTTATCTCCTCTGGCTCAGTCTCTTTCTTCAATGCTTTAGGCTTCTTAGGAATCAAGGCATAACACATACTTCCCTGTTTCAAACCATCCAAAAATTTCCTTCCATCTACCAAATAGATTCTAGCATTCCCACATACTTCACTCTTAGGGTCATCCTCCAAAGGAATCAAAGTAATTCTCTTTCCATTTGATGTTATAGTATATGTATTCTTTCTCCCATCATGTATAGCTTTTCTATCATATTGCCAAGGTCTACCCAACAAGATATGACAAACATCCATAGGCATAATATCACACAAGACTTCATCATGATAAGATCCAATATGAAATTTCACCAAACATTGTTCACTCACTAGTACCTTATGATCATCCTGAATCCATGCCATCTGATAGGGCTTAGGGTGTTTCAATCTTTCCAACTTCAGCTTAGTCACCATCTCCTCTGAAACTAGGTTATCTGAACTACCACTATCAATCACAACTTTAGAACACTTACCTCCTGATTTGCATCTAGTTCTGAACAAGCTTTTCCTCTGTGATGGTTCCTCATTTGTTTCTGTTTGAAATAGTGCTCTCCTCATCACCAATGATTCTCCTTTCTCAAGTTTACCAACAGAATTGGGTGATTCAACAGGTTCTTCTTCAACATAGGCTTCTCTTCCACTATTTTCTGTCCTCTTGCTTGTACTACCTTGATTACATTCAAATGCTCTATGTCCTTCACTTCCACTTGAAACAAGTACCTCTGAATGTCTTCTTATCAAATCCTCTTCCTTGTCTTCTGTATCCTTCATTCCGGTATGCACTAGGGTTTCCTCTTTGGTAAAAATTTCTGTCATATCTCTGGTAAACATTTTTATCTCTGTCATCCTTCTTAAATGGGCTGTCAAACTTGTTCTGCTCTATAAATGGTTGATCATATCCAGAAAACATTCTTCCTCTCTAAAATTTACCTCCTCTGCCTCTATCTCTGATCATGTTGTTTATTAAGCTTTTCTTCAACTTTCAGGGCAAATTGATATGCTTCTTCCAAAGATGTCATCCTTACCAAGCTTAGTTCTTCTTGAATGTTCAATCTCAGTCCATTGATGTATCTAGCCACTTTCTCCTTGCTTGCTTCACTATGTCCTATCCTTATGATCATTTTATGAAATTCTTCAGTGTACTCCCACAGATTTCTCCTTTTGTCTTAAGTTTTGCAATCTTTTCAACAACTCCAACACATAGTCAATAGTTATAAACTGATTCTTAAACTTTGTCACCATCTGGTCCCACTTTGTAATCTTTTCTTTTCCTCTTCTATTTATTTCTAACTGAACTTCTTTCCACCATATAGCAACATGTCCTTTCAACTTGGTCTTTGCAAATTTCACCTTCTCCAGATTTTCAACTTCCTCATATTCAAATTATTCTTCCATATCATTTACCCAGTCAATCAAGTCTTCAAGATTCAAATTACACGTATAGTTCGGTACATCAACTCTAGGTCTTTTTCCAATCTTTGAAATAGCTTGCAACATCTTTACTTGATCTCATTTTTCTTCTTCTTCACCTTCTAGGGTTTCGCCAGTTTGTTCAACAGATTTAAATTCTTCCTCACACTTAATCGGTGATCAATTGCGCACAAGTAACCTACTTCAGATCGATGATCTACTTACAACAAGATCTTATGGAATCCCCTTCACCAATTTCGCTCAATTCGCTCCCAAAGATTCAAACTTTCACTCTGATACCACTTGGTATAGTCATGGTAGGAGGGTTCACAGAATGAACTGTTTGGATTGTGCAGCAAGAGTAAACACAATAGAAACAACTCCAAGAAATGAAACAAATGCAGATTTAGTCATTCAGTATATCAAAGAATTCAAATACAATCTAGTCGACAACATGTGGGCTTAGAATTAGGGCTCACAGGCCTGATTACATACATGCACAAGATAAAGCTTTGAAGTCCTCTTGTGAAGGAGCCAATTATCTATCATCTAAATCATCAGAACTTAATTTCTACTTTCCTAAGGATCTATTACATCATTATATATCATTTTTGGACCAATAGATTCTTCCGTGTCAGCCAAGGAAGGTCACAAACTCTAATTAAGAGCTGTAACGTGTTCAAAGATAGGTCAGACCTAAATGCATAGAACACTTCCTCAAATGAATAAGACAATGTGCAGACCCTTGGGGAAGGTTGGACATTAACCACAGGACATTGAATTATGTGTCATTGAGGTCCGCAAGTCAAGGAATGATCCACAAGCCTTCTCCTTCAACTGATTATCAGGAACCGTTAGAATGCTTTGCTATGATAAAACAGTCAACTTCATATAGCAATATCTTTCCGGTAACTGATCCAAATGCTCTGAATTCTTGATATGATGTAGATGAATGAATGTAGATGATAAGTCTAGATCCGTAAGATGTGAATTGCCAAAACCGGACCACAAGCTGAGACTGCTTTTGATTGAACTGCCTAAACTGAACTGGAAAAAGAACTGAAATGCAAATGTTTTTGGTTGATGCAAGATTACTCTTGAACCAGGGATGCTCTTGCATCACTATATATATGGTTTCTTTTTAGTAATCTAGGTTTTTTGTTGTGATAGGGTTGTATGCTTCTAATAGTTTCCATGTATTCAGACCTCAAGGGAATCCCCTCTAGGTTTTGTTAATCCTAAAGAAGAAGAGGATCTACCATATCCTATGCATTAGTCCAAAAATATCCTCTCCTTGGTGTATCACCCTCCCTACTTGTGATACTTTGTTCCTATTTTGTCTCAGTCTTGGTGGTGGTGTTTGAAGAGAGGGCTTGCATTTTTGTCACCAACATGGCCTATACAGCTTTGTTGGTGGGGTTATATCCCTAGTCAACTAAATATAGTTACCATTTAGGTGAGAGAAAGGTAACAACACTACCACAACTTGCATCATGATTCCTAATTAACTTAATATTTAAAATAGATAATTAATATGATAATGCACAACATATAATCATAACACAGAAAAACACATCTCAATATCCACATCACAAGGTACACATGATGTATTCATCAATATTAATTAATATTAATTGATCTTTGTTTTTATATAAATTTATATTAATTTTACATAAAATTATATTAGTTGATATAGAATCTTAGATCAATTTTATAACATTAATCTAAATTGATATCGGTTTTATATAAAATTAATATAACATTGACTTGAGATTACATATGAAACAAAAATAACTTAAATCCACAAATAGTGAAATCTATATAAATCTTTAGTAAACCCTAAAAAAAATTGGCTATTGTTTTCCATAAAAAAAAAGAAAAAAAAATTATCTGCATGAATTGAAAACAACTAGATGGCTATAGTTGACTAGTTTGCAAAATGTACACACATTCTCATTACTTTCCCTTTGTTCGACTACCAAAAAAGTTAGAGTGAAAATGATTTTTCCCATTTTTGGTAGTTATATAATTTTTAGGGGTTTAGTCATACCTAGTTTGGTTGAACAAACCTCATCCTATGTCCACCACATAATCACTACATGGTGTCACATTTCATGTTTAGCAAATACTTGTTCAGTCAAACTTACTAAAGAAATGCAACTTGCCTAAAAGGGTGGTATATGTTTGTGCTTTCTCCTTTAATATAATCCTTGACTAATCCTATTTGTCATAGTTTGGCTAACTGGATGAAGTAATTCTCTCATACAATATTTCTATAATGCATTTGTAATTCTTGTATAAAAACCCACTAGGTGACATTGAGAGTTTCTTCTTCTTCTGAGCACACAACCATATATACCAAATAAATTTCTCAAGATTTAGATATAAGGATGCCATTGTAACCTTTTGTCCATAAAGGACTTGATGGATATTAATAATTTTTTTCATTTGGTTAATCTAGGTGACTAGATCCTTTCCATCAAGTTTCCACATGTCCTCTTTTGGTAATAGTTTCTGAGGTCTAGACTTTGTGCTATCCATGGTTGAGGTTGCACAACATTTGGATTAGGACTAGGTTGTAATGATAATCCACCCTAATAGACCAATACATTGGTGATGGGTGGTGTACAAGGGTGAGAAGTTGGCTAGAAAATTGACAACTTATTAATAGAACCTATGAGACAACAATAGTGCATTGATGGTAGCCATTTTACCTTTCATTTCAGATTGTATGTTGTGCATCTCCTCTTCCAGACAATATACTTTGTCATCTAATGACTTGACATCATCATACTAGAAGTCCCACCTAATCCTAATTACAAATCCATAGACTATTTATTAGGATTTTTCCCCAATGTGTAGGAACTCTTCCCTTCACCTCTAGTTTACAACCTTGTCATGTTGAGGCTTGATAGGGTAGAATTTGATTTTCACTATTGACCAAACTTTGATTAGACAAGTTTAGAATGAGGTTGGCACCAAATCTAAAAATGCAAAGAACAAACCCTTAATTGATTTTTGTGAGCTTGCTGAAAATATAAAGAGAATAGAAGAGTTATAAAAATTATGGCCTGTAGAGAAAATTAATGAAAATCCCTAAACCCAATATAACTCACTCAATATTAAGCATAACAACTAAAAAAATGTGCAACCCTCTTGAATGACTTTCCAACTTTAGTAAAAACTTATCAAAAAATTCTCGACAATTTGTAAGATTTAAATGATTCTTCAAAATTAGTGTTTAATCCAAACTTTTGTCCAAACTGAATCTTTGATATCACTTGTAATGAAATTACTTGCACAAGAGAAGAATATAATAGGAAATAAGATGCGATTACTTGATAATAATAAGCCACTTTGAGGAGGCAACCTCTAAAAGTATTCAATAAAAATAGGATTTGTAATATGATAATTAAATTATACTAACCACTACCTCTTATATATACTCTACTTATGCCATGGAGATTACTTAGGTTGATTGTACTACCAATATGAATCTATAAAAATGGACATACGGCTTAATTAAAGATTATGCTAGCCACAATTTAGCCACACATATCCCAATGCATGTTATAGGTCAAGGGCATAACAATATATGTCTCTAAACTCAATGTAATTCTACACATGAAACACCTTGGGACAAATAATAGCTATAATGGCATTAGCTATTGGTACAAATCCTAATATTATGACACACATCTTATAGACCTTCTTTAGTTGATCTGGCAAGCCATCTTTATAATATGACATGAAATACAAAACAAGACATGTGGCTCTTGATATAATCTCATGATAATCAGATACATATGCATTATTGCATAGCTAATTTTGTCTACTCATCTAAGTGCATTATATGATGACTATGGCTAGAAAATTTGATTGTGGCTAGAAAGAAATGACTAAAAAGAACTACGAATTACAAAACACAAATAAACATATAACAAATGTTTTTGGTTGATGTAAGATTTTTTGGAGGCTTGGGATGCCTCTGCATGAAGTTTTAGTGCACGATCACATTGTGTAGACCCATATTGCATTACTGCATCATGCAAAGTATTTTGTATTACTTTTCATATAGTTAGAATTTTTTATCATTTCTTTTCTTCTCATTTTTTTAGAGATATTGTTTAGTAACTTGTAGTTTTTGCTTCTTTTTTATCATAGGACATAAGCTACTCATTGCATATCTTTTTGTTGTTTTATAGGTTTCATTGGAGCACATGCGACACAAAGAATTCAAGAATTATTTGTTTAACTTTCTATGGATTAGTATAATTTTATGAGTGTTTGTATGTTTACTTTTTATGTTGGACGAGAATGTCCATATACTTTGAAATACATGCTCATGTTTGATTCGAATGCACTTCAAAGTGGGGGAAAAATGTAATGGTGAAATTAGCATGCCCATGTCATTTCTCATTTATTTTTGTGCTCACCTTGGTAGAATGATTTAATGCAATAACATATCAATGAATGGCATACTCTTGTGCTTGGTTTGTCTCATGGCCCGATCCCTATCCACATTAGCAGGAACAACTATTTACACATATTCCCATACATTTTTCATTTACTCACCACTAAATTGTATCTTTATTCGTACTTACTTCTATACATTTGCTCCCTATGTCAAAACTATCATGTGAGCCTCGAGGTTCATTTCTGTGTGGCTTGAGATTGACCTGGTTCAACCCCAAGGCATGTGGGAATGAACCTAATTTTTTTTTTTTTCAAATGCAAAACTCAATTTTCCCACCGCTTCTACTAGCTGGTATGAGCCAAGTAGCACACTTTTATATGACACATTGCTATCTTGTGGTATTTAAATACATTCAATGTGTACTTAATTTCATTTGGAATACTTAAGAAAAATATGTGACTACAAGGAGAGAATCATTAGAGCACACTTTGATTTCTGAAGGGCAATAAATAATCAAATCTACATCATTATCATATAGGCCATTTGCATGTCTTTGTATGTTGTCTTCAATATCAATCATCACTATTAATGTGGCTCGCCAAAGAGGTTTGACTCAAGATAATTTGCTCATCTATCAAGTTGGTAAACTCTTAAATGGTGTTCTTAGACACCACCTTCATAGATCCAAATACTAGGAAGATGAAGGTGAACATGTTTTTCAGGTCCACATTCTATCAAGGTATTCCTAAATGGTGTAGATCAATCCTGTGCATTAGGTCAAGTTTGCATCACTCAAGATCAAACCCACATGACTCAAAATTAAATCCCAAAATTTTTTGAGATAGTATAAATTTTGAGATAATCATCAGACCAAAGATATTTATTTTTTAATAGTAGTGAACTAACTCTATACAATTTCAACATCATTCTTCTATCATTAATTCTAAAACTAAATACCCCTAATCCTCACATTATATATCTATTACAATTATCTATCTAATTTTATTTAATCTAACTTATTGATTGCATCTATTTATTTAAGCACAAACTAAAATGATAAAAGTTAATCTCATAATGTCACAAGGACTCTCGCAGATCAATAATTTTGACCAGGAAAATGATCTGTACAGAATTGTCAAAGTCGTGATTGATTTGTGTCTCCAATAAATTAGAAAACAGGATAAAGGTAAATATTCTAATGATAATAATGTCACGGATTTTGACCATATGAATTATACTTTATACAAGGAAAATGATAGTAACAGAAATTTCAAAAGTCATCTTCTAATCATCAATTTGGCGTTGCTTTCTAGAAGCTAAAGAGAAATGGGAAGGGACCCGGCTCTTTTATCTAACTGCCTGCCCATACAGTTGAAATGTACCGATAACTGTTTTTCTTAAAATATGTAGCAACTTTACACACCCATGTGCTACACTTCAGCTCGTTCTCTTCCCTCTTCACATAAGGCTGAAGTAAATTTTACTTCTTCAAAAGTTTATAAATGGCAAATTGACACAGATTTTTATTCATTAACCATTTTTATAGAGAAGGATTTTGAAGAAAGAACCCCACCCAAAAAAAAAAAAAAAAAAAATACTATACTCAAATCTTTAAATATTTTTAGGCTATTTGAGATCCTTTTCAGAAGGTTTATGGAAATCTAAGTCAAGATTTGATTGTTCTCATTATATGGACACATAAATTTTAAATTTTAATTAAGAATTATTTTATTGTATCTATGTTCTTTACATCAAAAGGTATAATCAGAAGGGAGGACATGCATCTCATCATAAATAGTTTAAAGAAGAAGTATTTAAAGTTGACAATTATTTTTTAAATATAAAGACTTCAATTTTTTTAAATATATATTAATAATAAAACTATTAAAAAATAACATATAAGTATATAATATTACACTTTTTCATTAAAAGTTATTTATTACAAAAAAAATTCAAACAAAAATAAAGTAACTAGTATAGATATCTTAAATACATCTATCTAAAAGAGAATTTCAATATAAATGGGCCTTGGACATCTTTTAATAGATGTATTTACTATATCTATGATAGTTTAATAATTTTATTAACTTATTAGTTTGATTATTTTATTAATAAATTTTATAATTTTATCAATTATATATATAAATTTTATAATTTTATTTTATTAATAAGTATACCAAAACATAGTCAACATATATTTTAAATAATTAAAGATTAAAGTAAATCAAAAAATAACTTTGAAGTAAATTAAAATATATGTGTATTTAGTAAATAAAATAATTCTAGAGTAAAATAAAATAACTCTTAAGTAAATAAAAGTAGCTTTTTCAAAATAAAGTGAACAATGTAGATAGAAATAATTCTTAAATAGCTTTAAATAAAATAAAATAACTTATTTTGAAGGTAAAAGGTAAGAGTTTTTGTTAACCATTAATAATATTTCTTCATGTTAAGGTTTGTGAAAGGGCCCTAACCTTTAAGTACACAACAAGAAAGATGAGTCAATGAAATCCATCCACAAGCTTAAAACAACAACAAGCACATAGAAAAAACTATGAAACTACAATGAACCAACGACAACCCGCCGAAGGACTAGAACACAAGAGACAAAGGGCACACATCCTTAGAACCAAAGAAGATCAAACAATTTAGGTGGTTTAAAATTAAAGTGTTTTAGGGGATATAGATTCCCCATGTTGGGATTGCTAAGATATGAAAGCAAAGACCAAGATAGGCTTCCACAAGCAATGAGAGCACAAAAGCCAAATTGATATTATCAAAAAATGAATCAAATATACAATGATTAACCTTGCGTATATAGGCAAGGATGAGGAGGTAGGAAGGTAGGACTGGATGATTGACTACCCCTCCAAATATGTAACACATGTTAGCTCATATGACAAGTGTGAGAGCATGTGTCAAGTATGCATGAGATAGGTGTCTCAAAAGGTGAGTACACGTGTCTCAACTACATAAAATGAGATAAAAAGCTAAAAAATCCCTAAGTGGAGGCTTAACAAGTGTGAATAGGACTCTACCAGATAGACTAGAAGAGCTAACTAGTTGGATAATATCCTTATTTACACTAACACCCCCCTTAAGTACAAATTAGGGAGTAATGATACAATGATGATGGGTCTCGATTACTAGGCCATGTTAGATACCTATGTACATACAAGTTTCTCATATAAATGGAGTAAAGGAGAAAACCCAGTGGGAAAAAACCCCTCCAAAAGAGAAAGTATGCATGAAAGAAATGTACAAGTGAAGAAGATAGAAGGGCTCAACAAGAAGATAAAAAGGACTCAACATGACCTCCCAAGGACTACTTATATCACAAAAGTACAAGAAATGTTCCCCCCATGGGAGAGAAAAAGAGAGACTAGAGAGCCCCCATAAGATGATAGATCCTATAGTGCTGACTGGTGCTTGAAGAAGAATGCAAAATGTGATCCCTGAATGTCGAACAACATTCCTTCCCTGTAGAAGAAATAGAGCTTCAAAAAGGTGCATGTGATCTTCCCATGTGAGAAGAACAATGGAAGTCTCTGAATGCTACACATGATCCGAATACTAAAATGAAATCTCTTGAAGTTGTTCAAAAACTTAATGTGGCAGCCCATTTGAGTGATACAACCAATCTGAATTAAGGCATACATCTACACATACTCAAGCCATACACAACTACCCTTTAATTAGACCCACAACAATACAATATCATCTATTGAATAGGGTCACAATACCATATACCATATCCCAAGTCTAGATGTAGCAATACAATTAGGTCTAATGGTGCAACTAAACTTGTCACACAAGGGTAGGCCTCACACAAAATTGTACCAAGAAGTAGATGAGAATAAAAAGGGACTAGAGGTTGAACTTGGTGTAACAAAGAAAGAAGATTTCCTTTAGCAAGGTGCTTCTAGATATTTGGAAGAAATAGCTAAATACAATGTTAACTGTGCATTAACCTTTGACAAAGTTTTAACAAAGGCTGATGAATATGATGTTGTGGCTTGGTTTAGAAGTGTTAAATGAAAATTTTTGATTTCAAAGAAAACAATTACAAAATTGAAGAAGCTCACCAAAGCATGTGATTACATTAAGTTTGATATCAAAGTAGATTATTTAGCCTTGAAGTAGATATTCTCGGAGATGATGTGACGTAGGAGCATCCAAGGGTGTAAGAACAATTTTGCATCACCCAAACAAATACTAAAATTATGTTGTTTTATTTTTAGTAAAAGGTTAAAAATAGTAACTTGATATTTTTAGAAAGTTTGCATTTGAGTACGTATGGACCTGAAAATTTCCTAGAGCTTCAGAATTGTAAATTTAGCCTATGGTAAAAAATTAGCTAAAGATCATTTGCAGATAGTGAGATATTAAAGTTTTAAGGTCCAAAAATCCTATAAAAATATTAAAATTAAATTTTGGACCTTTAAATGATCAAATGGTGCTCTGATCAATGTTTAGTCAATTCTTGACCTGGGAAACCACATAGATCTCTTCATGAGTTTTCCAACACATTGAAAACAATTTGTCAATTAGGTACCCAGATCAAAAGTTATGGCCTTCGGAAGTTGGGCCTCTTGTACTGGTAAATGTGAAAATGTGTTGGACACATAAAAGAGCTATAAGAGGGAGTTACACGTGTTGGTGTGTGTTTTGACACATCATGAGGCATCTTTGATTGGAGATAATTTGGGAACCACTTTTGGGTGGTTTTAGCTCATGGTTTTGTAATCATCGTTTGATGGTTTCATGTATTGTGTCTCCTATATATCAGGTGCTTGAGATGGAGGTTGGGTGTCAAAGTATTATAGATGTGGAGTTGCCTCTGGATCTCTAGTTGGTGATACTCTTCTGAAAAGCTTTCTTTACAAGTATGTTGTAATCTTGTTGAGATTTCTAAATAATATATTGAGTTCTTTTTGAGTGTGGTGTTTTTCTCTCAAAAGGATTTTCCCCACATAAATCACTATGTTTTTCCCAAGAGTTCATGTTCTCATTGATTGGAAGTTTATAATTTACTATTGTGAGTGTGTTGGGTGGAGTATGTCACCCTCATCATGATGAAATAAAATTGGAGGATATCCACACAATCAAAAATAATTTCAAAAACAGTCTCAAAAGAATTATTTAGCAAAGAAACTATTAATGTCAACACAATGAAGAAACTAGGGTCAATATCCTCCATCTTGGTTGGCTATTGCAACGATGTCTTAGATTTTAATGAGAGAATGAAAGTTTTGGATGATATTTTTACAACCTGGAAGCTATGATTTCTCAATACCACTATCCCTGGTGCCAAATTGATTATTCTAGTAGTCAAGAGATTTAAAAATTTTAAGGGTAAATCATCATTCGAGCAGTTATAGTCCCCCAAGTTGAGGCTCACAAAGAACAAAGTTGAAATCAATAACTGGGAGTATTATCTTTATTTTCATTGTTTTACTTTTTCAAAAGAGTTTCTAAATTAAGTTATTGTTATATGACTTAATTTTAAGTGACTTTATGTTTATAACTTAAGGTTATAGAAATAATGACCTTTTAATAAAAGTCATTAAGTTATATACTAAAAGTGATTTGAAGAAGCAATTACAAATGAAAGCCTATATATACAAGACTAATTGTAAAGAAAGGGACTTTTTGATTCACATACATTGTACAAGAGTAGAGAAAGTCTATATAGCTTTTCTTATGGAATTCAATAAAGAAGAACATTACTGGTCTATGAGCTTGGGTGTTAATATTTATTCTATAGGTTTTTCTTATGTTAAATTTACAACCATTCTTTAAATACTCCTTTTAATGTGGTGGATGCAATCAGTTACATTTTATATACTTGTTTATCTTATGCAATTTGTGTTATGATATTTCTTGGAAGTAAATGTAAATATTAGGAAAATAGCAGACCACTCTGAGGTGGCGACCTCCAATAATCAGAAAATAATATGTGAATTCAATATTAGATGCTATGATGATTTGGGAGAGTCTATATCTCTTTATTAATATGCATAACTATGTAGGGACACACCCCTTCATCCTAACTAAGTTATCTTAAGGAATAACTAAGACTAATAAATGAATCTAGTAAGGTTAAGCATGCCACAAGTACTTGACTTATTATAATTAGGAATATATCATAGTAGGATCATAACAATATAGGATATTGTTAATGGTAGTTTTCAGATCTATGAGTTTGAGAACCATAGATGAATGAATTTTTCTTGAGTTAGATTACATTCTTCTTATCCAAACTCTAGTTGAATGTTTTTATGGGAATAAATCTGTGTTTTTTCCTCTTTTCTAAAAATTATTCAATCTATTCTCTAAAAAACTTGGTTATTGGCTCCATGTTAGCCATATCTAGGGGTTTTCTCCTTTTGTTTTAGTTTTAGTTATTCTCCTTTCTTTTGTTCTCATTAAATCCTAAAATGTCTCATACGAGGGACCTACCCCTCTAACACAAAGGAAGATTGTTAATCTAATAGCAATCTCACCAATTGTTGTAAAATTTGCCACTACCCCTTGCACAAGTCAAGGCTAATTTTAGCAATAATTGTGGTGACAAATCTATTTACCAACAAATGCCACATTAATTTTATTCCTCTTTATCAAGCCTAGAACTATATACATCTATCTATCATATTTAATTTCCTAGATTAACATTTAATTCTAAATTAATCACACTCATTGTGATCATTTATTAATCTAGGTTGATTTATGCTTGTGTATGCATCTTTTTGGATTAGTTTAGATTAAACTTAGGGAAAGTTTATCTTCCTTTGCAAATATATAAAAGTTATACTATATTTAACTTTTTTATTTTTAATTTTTAATTTTAAAAAATTATATTTTATACATAGTTTATGTGGATTTTTATTTTAGTTTCTTGTATACACAATAATGAATAATTAATTGTAAACACAAATATTAATATTTAAATTTTTATTTTGATAGGATATTAATATTTATACATTAGTTATTAGTTTTAAAGATTGTATATATCTATTAATATATTGTTGGTAAATGTGATTCATAGGGGATCACACCCATTATATCAATATCAAAAGTAGGTTACATATAATCAAAGTGACCAAATATATATGATTGGTAAATTTGATTCATGGGGGATCACACCCATTATATTAATATCAAAAGTATATTACATATATTATGCATCCTTTTTGGATTTAAATGTGTATCTTTTTTCATCAACATTTCGGATCACACTTAGTGATCCATCATCAAGAAGAGGAATATTATCGAGCACTCATAATAATTTTATGGATTGTGGAAAACTCATGCCAAATATTACATATAATCGAAGTGACCAAAAATGAGATTCAACCAATCCCAAAGATTACAAAAGAGACAACTATCTTGAGAATGTCTAGAACATACCAACAACTCTCAAAACTACAAACCAACATAATAACTATAACAAAAAAGGATGGAGTATTTTCCTAGACATTCTATAGATTACTAAAAGGAATGGTACTTAGACTATATAAATTGTTTGATCTAAAAGATTACAAAAAATAATTATAGTTAAACTATAGAAATCATTTGATCCAAAATATTACACCACCAATTGATCATATTTACTAAGAAATGAATCATTCAAGGAGATATCACCATATTATGCATGGCTAGTTAAAACTAGCTTTGGACAATTCAACATGAAGTAACACTAAGGACAATACACAAGAACATAGTTAAGACTATACACTTAAAAACATGACTCAGTAGCTTGGGACGGTTGAGTTAGCTTTGGTGAGCACATGGACCCCTCTCCTTGCCACGAGGTGAACCTCCACGTCACTCTTGCTCTCATGGGAGTAGCTAGTCGAGAGGAGGTGAGACACAGGGGTAGTCTAGATCGCTTGAGAGGTGGACTACATGGAGAGTGGTCGGCCGGTCCTGGGGCCTTTCTTGTGTGTTGATTCTGATCTAATGTTCTATGACTATTGTGGTTAAATAAACTATATGACCCGAAGGGTCACTAGTCACTATTCTCTTGTTTGGATTTCAAAGATTCCAACGTTGTGTAGGTTGACGATTGTTCTCATTGATACTTCTATTGAGTTGGAGTTCTTCAAATTGTTGGGTGATAACTTGTGTTTGGAATATCCTCAACCTATGAATTTTTCTGAATTGTTTGTTGATCTTGTTGAGGTCTAGGGTGAATTTCCTCAATCTCATTGAGGATTGCCCTCAACCACTCACCTCTAAGTCAAGGGCACATTCTTGAGCCCAAACAGAGAGAGAGATAGTTGAAGTTAACCTTGATTTGACTTAGGGTTTGTTTGACCTAAGGTTTGACTTTGCGTTGATGTTGTTTTTGACCTTGTGTTGGAATCAAGGGTTTGACCAATATTGACCTTGTGTTGGAATCAAGGGTTTATAACCTTGTGATGCTAATGTTTTTGTGCTTTTCGATTTTTGGATGCAAGCAAGCCTATATGAGTGCAAAACAATATTTTTGTGCTTTTAAAGTGCTTTTTCTAATGTAGGAATTGAAATATGTATGCAATCTAGTATGTAGTTAAATAATGCAATCTGATCTATGTTTTTGTTTGGTTTTCTAGATTTTTGGAACAATTACTCTAGGAAAATGAAGTTGTTTTGAAATAAACTAATCTAGGAACTTTTGTAAGAAAACTAATCTAACAATGTAAATCTTATTTAACCTATCAAGGAAATGGCAACATGTATTTACTATTCCCAAGAGAAAATTTAGATTTTCTAATTACTACATAAAAAAAGCACTAAGGAACCTAGAATATGATATGCGTGAGCCTCCACTACCCTCATAAATCCTTGTGTCGGAAACCTCTTTGTCCTCTTGCAGCAGCGGGGATAGCCTCTTGGAAACAATAGGAAATGGGATGCAAAAAGAGCTTTTGAAAGCTTGAACGTGAGCTCAATGTGAGCTTGTGAGCATTGTGGCTTGCAATTTGTGCAACATATCGACACGATATTGCTATTTGTGTAGCGTATTGACACGATATGAAGCTTTTAGCAAAGCTTAGATGAAATAACAATAAAATAAAAAGGCTCAAATGTCCTATATGAGCATATTTATGCTCGTTGGAGAGAAAAAACCTACAAAATACTGGATGCATAAATGAAATTTCCTCCTCTAGAAATGCTTTGAAGCTTTGCAAGAATGAAGGATAATGACATGAAATCTTGGAAGCTTTGCAAAACTAAAGAAAGAAACTAAGAAAGAGGCTCAAAGGCCTATGAAGAAGCTTGAAAAAGCTTGTGAAGAAGGGAAGAGCATTCTCCAACTTGGAAAATAATGGAGAGATGAGGGGTATTTATAGCTTGGAAGAGGATATGAGAGGTGGGAGAGAATGGAGAGTTAACTCCCTTGATTGGAGAGTTAACTCAGAAGACCAAGGAGCCATCTAGGCTAATTAGGGAGTGATCAAGCCAATATAGCTTATCACTGAAGAAGAAATGGAGTTACAAGAATGCATGAGTTGACAAATTGAGATAGAAAGGAGCTAATCATGCATGCTTGGAGGCTTGGAATAGATAACTCTATGTTTAGACCAAAAACTCATGCAAACATGAAGAAAAATGGGTCAAAATAGAGCTTTTTTGAGTCAAAAACTCAAGTTCTTTCATGGCTAGAAAAGATGATAGGATTGCCCATGGGTCACCCCTTTCACTAGTCCACTGGTCACTTGGGTGTGACCCATGGGTGACCCATAGAGGGGAGGTCCTGGGCTGATAAACAGGGTTGTAGATTGTTAGTTAGGTGAAAAGGAGATGAATTATCTCTGAAAACTGGTCAAAAGAGGGTCAAAATCCAAATCTCCACTTGAAAAAATCTCCCAAGGGAGATCCTGAAATAATAGGGGGAGATTTGTATAGGTTGATCAAAACTAAAAACTAAAAGTTGGAGATGGCTTGGGAGGTCCTCTAGAGGGCTCCTAGGGGTGGGAATGGATGAAAAACACTAGGGAGAGGCCAAATCACAACAATTAGATTAATACAAGGCTTAGGAATGAAGTCGCAAGCATAGGAAATAAGAATTGACAAGTGTCAAAAAATTACAAAAGCGGGGAGAAGATTAGCATGACAAAGGGGAAACAACAAGAGGAGGAAGAAGCCAAATGCTACCAAGAGAATTGCTGTTGAGAGGGTATTATTTCACACTTACATGTACATGACAAGGATTGTGAGTCATGATCGGGGTCCTCGTGGAGATTGTGCCTGATTTTAGTGCTTATAGAGACTAGTTACTAACACTTGAACTTCCATTATCTTCATCTTGCTGAGCTATACAACCTCTTCTAGCTCCTCTTATGAATGCCAATCTAATGAAGAAAAATAGTTCATGAACAATCAACCTCAATTTTTCCAAGATAAATTCACAAATGTCTTTTTCACATACATCCAGTGCCATATTGAAATCAACAAGAGAACCCTAAATAAGCCCTCATGAGCTTCTTTAAGGATGCAATATGTAACACTAGACTCAGAAAACACACTTAAAGGAGGGTTAATATATTTTGAATGTACATTAAAAATATTTATAAAATATAAATTTAATGAGAAATAATTATTTTAAAGATAAATATTAACAAGTCAAAATCTTAAGTAATTGTTCAATAAGAATTCAATTTATTTTTCACTTATTTTTTATAATCATCTCTTTTTGTGACCTATGGATTATGGAAGTGTAGAGGTGAAATGTACATCACTCACATTGTTTCCTATTTGTTTTGGAATTTTTTGACCCTTTGTTCCTAGTGTAATAGTTGAGTGTTTAAACATAGTATTTCTATGTAGGAGCTAGTATTCAGTTTGAACTTGATTTGAACCTAAGTCCCACTCCCCAATGGATCTTGGTTCAAGACTATAGGTGTGGCTTCAAACCTTATTCAATATTGTAGGTGCGGCCTTGAACTTGGCTTAGGAATGTACATGTGGCCTTGATTCTAGGTTAGGAATACAAGTGTAACCTTGGACCTCTTTTTCCAAAATCAAATTTAATTAGGGTCCAAAGTTGATCTAATCCAATCTAGTTGTTACTCATTTACTCACACATGAAGTATTCACATTTGAATGTTAGGGTGTTATATAAAAGGACAAGATCCGTAGGTAATTTCGGATAATCTATCATCGATACATATTCAATAAATATATCATTTACAAAGACCATTGCAGCAACAATTGTAGTCATAATGACATACATGAGCATTTGCATTCTACTTGGTGTATCTTTGAACCTATCAAAATCTCTAAATTGATCAAGTAAACTTTCCTTCCCTAGCATAGTATGTTCCAATGATGATTTCAATTACCACCATTTTCAAATAGGAGAAAAAGAACTTGAAGCCTAGATGTACATAGTTCAATGCCACACAAAAAGTTGAAAGCCACAAAAGAGGTTCAAGTTTGCAAAAATTCAAATCAAGGTCGAAGGTGCAAGATTGAACCTAAACAAAGTTCTTGCGATTTTCTATTCTATTGGGGATCCACAGTCATAATTATTTGATAGTGTTAGGATTATGTTAGGTAGACTGGAGCAATACACAGTACCAATTATATGCAAATTTAATACATAGAATAAACAATGAAGAATAACACAAATGAACATAGAGATTTAACATGGTTCACCCAATGTGGGCTACATCCACAAAACAACCATCCAATATTGCATTATCTAGCAAAACAAATTGATTACAACCGGCAATCTTCGCAGCTCAATACCGTTGCTATGCTACATGAAATGCCTTACAATCTCATTCATGCCTCTTGGCTTTTCACCTTCTTCAAACGTTATTTACCAAGCCTCTTTGGCGGTTATAAAAAGTGGGTTTTTACATGTCAGGAAACTACGGCTGACAAAGTCACCAAAATTTACCTTAATGTGAGTACTTGCAGCCCTTGCAGCATGATCAATCACCATATAATAATAGATAGTACAAGTTTGATTTGGATTATTGAGTGTGCATTACAATAGAACATGCATAATCACATCTAAAACTAAGCAATGCTATCCTCTTTTGCATTTATAGCATTTATTTCAATACATCATTTAATCAATAGAGCATTTTGAAAGAGTATTGTACTAACATTTGTAGTTATAAGGACATACATAGGCATTTGCATTCTACATGGCATGTCTTTGAACTTGTCAAAATGATTGAATTGATTAAGAGGCATGATTAAGGTGCAAGGTGGGAAACTAGTTGACTCCCCTTCCCTAGCATAGCAAGTTCCAATATTGCTTTTCAGCACAACCATTCTTTAGATACATATAAGTGAACAAGAATATGAAGACTAGAAGTACACAATTCAAGGCCACACAAAAACTTTAAGGCTACAATTTTTTAGATTAGGGCTACAAGTGAGGAATTGAAGTTAAACATAGCATAAGTTGTTTTCTGGTTTGATGGAACTATAAAATTGCATGTCTACTAATAAAAATCTGATTTAAACCATTGAATACATACTTCAATAGAATATCCATCGTCATATACAAAACACTTATATCCTATTTATCATTTATTATTAGTATATTTTAATACTTATTTTAAACTCAACTCCTTATATTTAAATTGACACTGAATATTTTATTAGATTAATTAACCTAAATACCCATAGAAATTATTTTTAAAAACTAGTAAATTTAATAGAGTACAAAACATATGTTTGTTTTTTATTAAGGGTAAATGCTTTTGACCGGAGCTCTGAACTGGGAAGAGGGGTTTTGAAAGGGACCATCCTTTTACAAAGATCATACTAGAAGGGACATAGACGAACAACATCATGGAACAACAACACAAAACATATATTTGTTTTTGATTGAGGTAAACGCTTTTGACCGGAGTTATGAACTGGGAGGGACAAGCCCAATACAAGGGAACACCAAATTACAATGACCAAGTAAGAACAAGGAACACCAAGAAGCAAAACACAAAGACCAGCAGCAGCACCCCATGCAGAGGATGAACAAAGCTTACGATGTAACCGCCACTAAAGAACATGACCACTACAAATTAAAAAGTGTAAGATAATAATATTATAATGTGTCCATCAAACTCCTCTGGCTTATATGTCTTGCACAACGTAACATTACGAGTAATACTTTCCTCATGTGTCCTGGCATTTTATAAGGAAAAAGAACAAATACAGAATTTTCAAAGTCCTCTAATGATCAACCTGCTTTGAGTTTTATTTAAGAACACGCAAAGAAAAAGAAAAAGAGGACTTGGATTCTTCGAAAGATCTAAATGCTTGATAAAGATATATATATATATATATACATACAGTGCACATCACCAACTCCTTTTTATACAATATGTAACACTTTCTATGTATAATATCCATAAATCAGCTTCACATGCCCACAGGTTTGAAAACAACCATATGAAACAAGTATACGAAATGTATTACAGAAATCTCTACGTTACCTGTTCAGAGATTCACATAATCAAAATTCCACAAGTCTAGGTCAAACTCTGGTTCTTCAAAATCCACAGCATTTCCCATAAATGGCAAGCCCTCACAAATTCCCTCTGACACATTAGCAATGATATCATTAAACCATTCTGAATCATTATCCAAAGGGTTCATGCAATTTCCATGACTTGATACATCCACAACATGGTTGCCTTCATTAACCTCATTGCATTCGTTTTTTGATGTGGAGCTGCAGGCCTGAGTAATAACATTTGGTTTTGATGTCATAGAAGAGGATTTCATTGACACCTTATTTGAAGAGTGTATGTGGGTATCTTGATTTTGTTTTTTTTCCTTGTCTGGGAAGTTGAGTTTTGTGTTATGTCTTCCCACCTTTCTAGCTGCTGCATCATAAGCTCTTGCAGCCTCCTCTGGAGTGTTGAAAGTGCCAAGCCAGACTCTCATTCCTTTAATGGAGTCTCTAATTTCTGCAGCCCATTTACCCCATGGCCTTTTCCTTATTCCTCTGTATGGATGCTCTTTGATTCTCTCTTCACCCTTTACCTTCACCATGTTTCTTCAAGGGTGGATCTTACATAAACTCTGCAAAATATGCACAGAGACAATTTAATTGCACTATAATAAGTTGAGTACGGAGACAGTTTAATTAGCAAAATATGCACAAAAAGATCATATCATTTCCTCTTCGACTTCATCAAATGTGATCTAATAGTTGAGAGAGGTATATTATTCTATATAAGATAAACTAGGTTCAAAACCTGATCATAGAACCTCATCCAGCTCACTACTCCAAGATCTCAGTATAACCAAATTCTAGTTACTACAGTCCTTTTATAGCTTTAAAATACCCATTGAAGTGATTTTTGATCGAACCCCATCCAACTCACTACTTCAAGATCTCAGTATAACCAAATTCTAGTTATACAGCCATTTTATAGCTTTAAAAAAACCCATCCAATTGATTTTTGATCGACTTTTGCAATCACCCTCTATCATCATTCATCAGCACGTATGAATTCGTTCTCTATAATTCCTAGATCCATTTAAAGGATCGCCATCTGCAATCCTTTATTATAATGTAAGAATTCATGCTTTTCAATTTCTACATCCTAATAATGGATGTCTGAAACATCCATAGAAAAGTAAATACAGGTTTTTCTAGAAGCTTTATCCTACTAATATGCACAGTAGAATAAACCTAGAATTGTTGGAACAAGAGCAATCTTCGAGATTCTTCAATGCAATAGAAACATTTCATCAAAAGAAAAATCATGAGATTATCTTGATGCTCTCCTATCATCAAACTGTAAAGTTTCAAACATCTTTTAATCTTCAAACTCATATCATTTTCTCTTCGACTTCATCAAATGTGATCAGAGAGGCATATTAATCTATATAAAATAAACTAGGTTCAAAACCTGATCATAGAACCCCATCCAACTCACTACTCCAAGATCTCAGTATAACCAAATTCTAGTTACTACAGCCCTTCTATAGCTTTAGAAAACCCATAGAATTGATTTTTGATTGTAGAACCCCATCCAGCTCACTACTTCAAGATCTCAGTATAACCAAATTCTACTTATACAGCCATTTTATAGCTTTAAAAAACCCATCCAATTGATTTTTGATCGACTTTTGCAATCATCCTCTTTCATCATTCATCAGCACGTATGAATTTCTCCTCTATAATTCATAGATCCAAGTAAAGGATTGCCATCTGCAATCCTTTATCATAATGTAAGAATTCATGCTATTTAATTTCTACATCCTAATAATGGATTTCTGAATCATCCGTACAAAAGTAACTACAGGTCTTTCTAGAAGCTTTATCCTACTAATATGCACAGTGGAATAAACCTAGAATTGGTGGAACAAGAGCAATCTTTGAGATTCTTCAATGCAATAGAAACATTTCATCAAAAGCAAAACCATGAGAGCAACTTGATGCTCTCCTATCATCAAACTGCAAAGTTTTCAAACATCTTTTAATCTTCAAACTCTGCAAAACTTTTCCCGTGAAATTCAAACTCCAATAAATTATAACATACTTCATTAGAAGTCATAAATGATTCCCTAATTTATGTAGAAGTTAAAAATTTTGAAACATTTTTTTATCTTCAAACTCTGCAGAAGTTTTCCTATGAAGTTCAAGCCGCCATGGAAAGAATAAATCATACCCTTATCTGTGTAGCAGTTAACAAATCACACCTTTATCTCTGTA
Source organism: Cunninghamia lanceolata (assembly GCA_027924645.1). NCBI lineage: Eukaryota > Viridiplantae > Streptophyta > Pinopsida > Cupressales > Cupressaceae > Cunninghamia > Cunninghamia lanceolata. The sequence continues at coordinate 14,139,295 of BSBN01000822.1, read as the reverse complement.
GAAGCTAATAAATCGTACCTTAATCTTTGTAGAAGTTATATCCATTCAACAAACATGAAAGGCAAAACCTTGTGAAGCAATTCAAAAGCAAAAATTCTGCATAAACATCCCTGAAGTCGTTGTGCAAAAGACCAATTCATTGTCTGGTGAAAATTTCTAGAAAAGGTCTATTATTATAAAAGCTTCAAAGGGATTGGATTTGGTCTTAGTTCATTCCCTTTTCCCATATTTACGTAAAATACTATGATTCAAACGCGTGTATGCTCTGATTTGAAATGCATAACCAATATGCTTTGTCCAAACCAACAGAGATCAATTAATATATTACCTAAAGCTCTTTGTTACATGCATGAGTCCGTTCCATTAGGTATTATAATTGGTAAACATCTCAATTTGGGGCACGAATCTAGAGAAGCTGTGCTTTGAATAATAGGGTTTAAGTGGTCGCTATCTTATTGCATGTCACATGAAATGTGTAAGTTGATGGATGCTTTATGGAATCAAGGTTGTGTACATTGTTTCCAAAACCAACATTGCCATTTAAAGTCTTGTGAAAAAGATCTTGTGATATCTGTGGGGGAGAACTTTATTCTTATAATTATAGATCATTTTAAAAATAAATGAGTTCTCATCCAAGGGGCCCTTGGTGTAATGGTAATTGAGTATGTTAGAAAAAACAAAGTGATTAGAACTCGATTTTTCTTGGTTAGCACGTGACTTAATTTTTTTTACGCTTTGTAACAAAATAAGCAAAACCAGTCCCAATTTTTTGATCCAAATCATATAATTACATTATAAGAAATTACATTCATTCATCTTCTTGAAGTTACAATAAGGATGTATTGTAATTGGAAACTCGCCATAATTTAATTACATTGCTTGGAATCTCAACATAAGAAATTCCAATGTGATTAGTAGCACCTTTTTTATTCTAGTCTCCAAGTTCTCAAAGCACTCTTGTTGGGATGGAAGTAATGCGAGCCCAACCATCAATAGATCTCACTTTGGCCTATCTAGTTAGTAGAGGCTAAAATGACCGAGGAAGTAGCTCATGATTCATAATCCATTAGTTTTATTAGGATATCATACACATAGGGGGTTTCACACAATATTGTTTTAAGTTCATAACCATTAATATACTTCCTCAAGTTCATTATGTTTATTATCTTCCTTAACACTCCTAGGCTTTTATCAAGATTCAAACTACTGGCTACTTGGCACAACTGATCATAGTTAGTGTAATACGTCCTAACAACAATTGTCAACAACCTTGTCAAAATCCTAACATTACATTGCTAGGCTTGGCACTACACTTATTGACACTTAATACTAACCACACTGCCCTCCATCCTACAACTTCAACTCCCATTGGAAGGATCCTATAATTCATTCCCTAGGACTTTAGATCATCGGAACTCCAAATTCCATGAACACCTAAGAAAGGGCATGTAAATCATGATTCTATAATGTCTATGCTCTTTGTGGCTTTCTTACCCTATTCCTAATTGTGATGTAGAGAGTTTAAGGGTCTCACCAACCATGCCAAGTACCTTGGAGATGGGGCAGGTTATCTAAGATAATTGGTTCTCCCTAACTCTTCCCTATCTTCTTATTCTACCTAGGGATCTACAACAATTATCTACTAGCTTATTTTCCTAATAATGACTACTCGACCCTCTATACTAACTTATCTTACTACATGATTTGTACAACTTGTGTTGAACACACTAGGATACTGAGGGGGGGTGGTGAATCAGTATCTAAACAAACTTCAAATCCTCCAGAGCATATTAAGACTCAAGCATTACAGCATCAACATAAACATGAAAGATCAACATAATGCACATCAACACATAACACCAGATATATGTGGAAAACCCAAGAAGGGAAAAACCATGGTGAGGATTAACTCACAATAAATGAAGCTTAAAATTACAACTTTGTTTTAGGGCTACAACCCAAGGAAGCTTCTACTCCCTGAAGATTTTGTTTTAGGGTCACTCCTAAGAAAGCTACAACTCCTTGCTGACTTTGTTTTAGGGCAACAACCCAAGGAAGAAACTACTCCCTGAACTAAGAATGAACTCAGAAAAGATTACAGCATGACAATCCTTCTACTGTCTGAAAACTGACATTGAAGTTCACACCTTTGATGATTGCAATTCTGCCTCTTCTGATGATTGAATCAATTATGCACACTCTTCACTTCACTCTTATCACAAAAAATGTCTTCAAGATGAATCATGACAGCCTCTAAGACTTTGTCTCTTTCTCCTTCAGTCGCACATCACAATGCATATGATATTCATACTCTGCTCTTTTACACACTCATATATTCATCTTCATAATCATACCTCACCTAGATCAACTAGGTTTACAATATATACATGACATTACGTTGATTTCATTACAAGTCGGCCAATACAACAAGAATATTACATATTACAAGTCGGCCAGAGATCACTCAACATGAAACATGCATAGGGCAAGCCCTATCATGAACTACATGCTACTCTAGAAAGAAACACACACCTTGGAGATCCCAATACAAGCTTAGTCCAGTCCTAAACATCCTTCACAACATAATTCTTCAAGGAATAATATCCACACACTTCACAAATTTGAATTAGGTCACCCTTAAGCAAGAAAAGATGAAACATGTAGCACATCGGTCTTCACAATCTTGGCGGTAGTCATGAATGATTAAACATTACTTGTTCTTCTTCTAAATGAGTCAGCACGACCTATACAACATCTCCAACCCTTCCTTGAACTCCGCACAGTAGCAACATTATGGCACATACTTTCAACATTCTTTAGTTATCTAGACAGAGGCATAGCTGGGCAATATCATCATTCTGGACCACAACCAGTTCTAGAGAGAGTAGAAAAACACTTTGCAGAGCAACAGGAGACAACATAAGATCATAAGGACCATCTTACATAAATCTATGTACCATTTCATGCCACAAGTAGTTGGTGCACATCATTAGCATCTATCTTGAGATCAGCTAGGCATTTGAAACTATCTGTATCATAACTGTCAATTGAAAACTAAGCTTGCGGACCTCTAAAACACCTGAAACTCATGTGGATACACTCATACATTGCTGTGAACATATTCTTAAAACCACACAGCCATATCTATCATTGCAGAGGAATGCAGAGCATTCCAAACAGTATTCATCATCACTTGATTCTGCTAGAGCACAGACCGAAACTCTATCTTTCATAACTTTCACTGTGGAGGGACAAATGATCTAAAACTTTGGATTTAGCATCTTTACATCATACTGATCTTAACTTCTTAACCACATGACCATATCTGCAAATGTGGAGGAATGTGGAGCATTTTATTAGGAAGTCTTTCAGGTAATTCTCTATAGCAGATCCCTTCACCAACTTCCGGAGGCCAAAACCTTCAAATAACAACATATACATCCTTAGGAATAATAGAAAGGATCATACAACATGCCACATGCCATCAACAACATCTTTTCATCCTCAACATAGCTTAAGGTATCATCATTCATCTTAGTGCTTCTAATTCCCATCTTAATATTTCATCATTCATTTCAGTGCTTCTAATTCCCATCTTAATATTTCATGATTCATCTTTGTGCTTCTAATTCCCATCTTAATATTTTATCATTCATCATCTTTGCTGACCATAAGCATGCTCAAAACAACTTGACTTAATGTTGATCAGGGCATGACATCCAACCATGAACATCACTGCATCTCATTGCTTTGTGGACCGCAAGCATGCTCAAAACATCTTGACTTGACATTGATCATGGCATGACATCCAACCATGAACATTAGCAGCCCATTATAAACATCAAGAGCATCACTGAATATCGACAACCATGAATATCAGTATCATCACTACATCTCTGTTACTATACTAGTATATCATCATCACAAACTAAGTGCTGACCTTACTCGAAGTGTTGACATCAATGACAACACTTATTGCCAACAATCTCGCCCTTTGTCATTGATGGAAACACACTCCCCCTTAGATGTACATTTCTCTCTCCCCCACTTTGACATCAAGGACAAAGTGCAATTGCTTCTTCCCCTTAGAGCTCTCTCTCTCTCTTTCTCTCTCTCTCTCTCCCCCCTTCTTCAAGGCACCCTCTATCAGAAACCACAACTATCTGCTCCCCTGAGAGGTAGCCACCATTAGTCTAGGAAAAAGATATAGCATGAACTCCCCCTAGATAGATGCATCACTATGTATCTAGCAAGAAGAAGGAGGGGCAATTACCCTTAACCTCTACTGGAGATCTTCAAAAGTATCCTTTGCAAGAGCCTTTGTGAAAATATCTGCAATCTGACCCTTTGTTAGAACATATTCCAACTTTACTTCCTTATTTGCAACCTTCTCTCTCAAAAAGTGATACCTGATTCCTATATGCTTGGCTCTAGAACACATCACTTGTCATACCCACATTTCACATGCGTTCACAACACGCAAACACGCGTGTTCATGTCCACATGCGACATGTGGTCATGATTCGAACTGTCAAAATTTTTTCTTTACTACATGAAATCTTCCCCTTGCACGCATAAGCGTGCTCAGTTACGTATGTTTTAAGTTGTCTAAGTGATTGTTGCTACAGAATATTCCACACACATGTGCATGTTGATATCAATCACTATGTTTGAGACGGTTCATTTTGCTTCGTTTAGGATTCCCTTGGTAGGTGGTTGATCTTTGATTGGTTATCTCAATCTGTTAACTTCTGCCTCACATTCTTTGTTTATTCCTCTATCGATTTGTTTTAAAATGTTGCTTATTTCGCCGTTTACGTATTTCTTAATTTACTTTTTGTATTTGCATTTAAATTTTATTTACGTTAAATCATCTTCCATACCTTGGTAATTCATTAGTAAAAAGAATTACTACTCTTAAAAAAAATACAATTCTCTTATAAACGAATTTAATGTTATTTGTTATTAGGGCAAATTACAATAGCCCCATTAAAATTGTCCAATTATATATATATATATATATAATTTCCTTTTAAAACATGTTGTGGAAACTCCACTCATATATATATATATATATTTATATATATATAATTGTTTATTTGTTATGGTTAGTGGAAACTCCACTTAAATTTAATACCATTTTAATATGGAATTCCAACTCATGGGAAGGAGGGTTTAATAACCCTAAACCTCTTGTTGTGTTTGATTGTTTTGTTGTAGGGTATGGAGGCTACGACGGCGGCGGATCTGAGTTGGGCATAGGCCGAATGGAGTGAGGGAAGGCGGAGCACAGTGGACGGTGGAGGGGAGTGTTGGAGGAGTTGCAAGCCGTGGTGTGTGGGTGGTCGCGGGTGGCAGGCATGGGCGAAGGCAGCGGGGAAGTTTTGGTGGCCACGGAAGGCCCGTGGCTCGCGGGGGGGGTTTGTTTCACGGTGGGGGTGTGGGGAGGGGCGAAGCCCCACCCACACCAAAGTGGGGTGTGGGTGGGGCTCCATCCCTCCCCACACCCAAAGTAACATATATTTTGGTGGGGGTTTAACCCCCACCCTACAATATGCATAGTCGGTTGTATAACAGTGAACCCTCTTGTTATTTCCCCTTTGCAATTTTTGAAATTTAAGAATTAATTTTTATAATATATATATATATATATATATAGCTCATTTTCAAATTAAATATTAATAAATATATATATGTGTGCGTGTGTGTGTGTGTGTGTGTAGCTCATCTTCACATCTATATTTAATTTCATTAGTTAAACATATTTATATATAAATATATATTTCATAACAAAGTTTCTTAATAAATCCAATTCACACTCTTCTTTAATATTTCAATTTATAATTTATCAAATACTTGAATTGACCGGAAGAATAAATACAAATTCCAATTTACAATTGTAATTTAAAATTCATTTTTTTTTACAAGTACTTTCAATGCAATGTGAGGAAGAAATTTAGAACAATTACAGAATAATTAATAGATCTTGCTTTCCACAATTTCATTATAGCAGAATAGTAAAACGTTTGGATAAAATTCTAATGCACATCTAACTCCAAACTTAATCTTTTACTAAAAGACAATTTCACTTTTTATGAAAGTATCATTTTCACTAAACATTACGGTGGATATATCTTATCAATTTGCATACATCGACAACTAATTTTCACAACTTTCAACTGTATATTTCTACAAGATAATAGTCAAAACTACTCCATGGATAAAATAACTTTCACTTCTTTCTACTCACACCAATGATATAATGTGACAACCAAATAAAATTACAACCAACAACATAATAAAGGAGGGTTTCCTCTCCACTCCCAAAATAATGACTTTTACAACAATTTCGGAGAGAGATGATCTCTCCTCTAAAATTTTTACATGATGAAACTTTAAGAGACCAAGCTATCTTTTCAACAAGGGAAAAGAATAGTTTCTTCAACAAGGCAAAATCCCTTCAATCTTGTTAACATGCTCCAACAGTAACCTGCATAACAACAAGGGAGAAAACAACAACCAACTAGCTCTCCTCCCTACCATAGACCCATAAGAGGGTCACCCCTGAGTTAGGGAGACCATCCATATAGCCAGGGTAGAATAGACTAAAACACTTCACAACACTAATAACAACAAACAAAGCAAATAACACACACACTCCCATGGTTTACTCACAATACAAAGACTTAGCTGAGGTGAGTTTAGGGAGGGTAGGGAAGTAGACTCTCTCACTCAAGGTGTCATTCTTCAAACATATATCACAACTGATCACATGGCCTCAAGCCAATAAGTTAATCTTTCTCAAGGCCTCAAGCCATCCAAACAATCAAATTTCTAGGGATATCCAAATAGGCTCTCAAAGCCATAAAGCCCTCTTGGCTCAAAAGTACCAACATGCCCTCAAGACATTTCATATATCAAGAAAACAAGAAAGACACCCGAGGAGGTTCACAACTTCCCTTCCCTATGCGTGATGAACATTGCCTTCCAACTGGAAGGAGCTCTTTCAACACCCAACACAAAACCCCAAATAATAGAAAAACACATAGACAACATTTGTAATCCCTATTTATCAAACAAAAACAAAACATACATATCAAGCAAAGATCATACAAGTGAGTAGTTTTGTTCACCAACCTTCTCAAGCCCAATTATGGAAGAAATTTGATGAAGAGCTCCACTCTTAGCCTCCTCCAAATTCTCCTTCTTTCCATAATATTCCAACCCCCTTACTCTCCTCCTCCTTTCTCTTTTAAAACTAATTCCCTCTATTTTCCTTATTTCCCAAGTGGCATTAAACAACTAAACCCACAACTCATCCATTATCCTAGTGGACTTAAAACAATTAAGCCCACTCAAGAGGTTCCCCACTATAACCCTTTTACAACACATGGAGAAATAAATTACAATAAGTCAAATAAAAATAATAAGGAAGTGGATGACACACCACCCTTATTAAGGGGAACCCCACCAAAAGAGAGGCACAAAGAGACATGCCCTTCATTATTAGGGGATCATGGAGTTGTTCCATGACTTGGAAGTGGGCTTGAGTGTGGATTCCACTCATCCCATTGTTCCCATGCTCCCAAATTCGTCACTTAACTTCACTGTGAGGTTTAAGTGACCATATGGAGGTTAACCCAAGGTTATCCTAGTCAAAAAGGTCCCTAGACCCATGGGGTATAACCCAGAGTTGATTTTTACCTAGTTTGGACTCCCAGAGTCGAATAAAAACACAAGAAAAGGGTCTAAAAGAAATAAAGTTTAAACAAGATTCAAAATGTGTATGAGGAAAAATTGATTAAATCTAAACTAATAAAACCAAAAACCCAATAACATAAAGAAAACGAATTTAAATAAAAGCTATGACAAATAATCAATGAAATAAAGACTTTTACCGAAATCTGTATTGTTTCCTTTGGATTGAATGTGGATTGCTCAATGAAGTTGTGAAGCCATAGCTGCAACAAGCAAGTAGTGTGCTCAATGTGCTCAAAGATCAATGTCAAGAGATCGTGAGAGTGCTCAATCGACGCGTTTTGTATGCTCAAAGCTCTGTTAAGTATGCTTGAGAATACGATCGAAGAGAGAGGCTCAATGAAGGAAATGAGGGGGGTTTATATAGATTTCAAGGAAGATCGATCAATGGTCCAGATAATTCAGAAGAATCAACGGAGGAGATAAGTTGAGGAATGTGCAACGAATGAGAAGAAGACATGTGTCTTGCTTTCTTTTGCATGGGAGGAGTTATCAAGAATAGAAGAATAAGTTAACTGAAGAGATAAATCAATTAAAAGAATAAAACAATCAGTTAAGTGATTTAAAACAAGAAGGGATTTGCATGAGAAAAGAAGATATTTTGCTTTATTAAATATAGAAAGCTTGAGTTATTTTAGAGATAACTCAAATTTAGAAGAAAAAGCAATTTAAATAAATAATTGATTTATTTAAATTTAGAGAAGATATTTTGGAAGAAATAATTAAATAATTGGGATTATTTAATTTAGAAGATTTGAAAGCAAATTAAATAAATAAATTTATTTAATTATTGTGCATGATTTTGGAAGAACAATTTTGATTTAATTAAATAATTAAGAATTATTTAATTATTTGGATAAGATAGAATTTGTTGAATTAATTAAATAATGGGATATATTTAATTAATGTGGACTTGAATTTTGGAAAGAGGATAATGAACTAATTAAAATTATTTAATTATGGAAGAATATAGAGGAATTTGATTTAATTAATTAAATAAAGAGAATTTATTTAATTAATGTCGAATTTAAGAGATTTAGAAGAATTTGATGATAATTAAGCGGGAGAAGACCAGTGTTGACGCTCGACTAGAAGAGTGTGTGACCAGGTAGGAGGAAAAGTAGAAGAAGGGGTGGGAAAGAAAAACGAAGGGGGGGGACACTATAATTAGGTCCCATGGGGACCACAATCCTCATTTGCACCCTTGGAGATTCTAAATTTAGAGAGGAGAGAATTCAAACCTAGGTGGAGTGAGTTGAGTAGCCAGCGAGGAGAGATGCCGATTCCAGCGCACAGTCATCGAGTTGAGTTGGTGCAGACCTACAGGAGGCCAGCAAGAGCTCCGGCAGTGGTAAGTGATCGAAAACCCCCTTTGCATATATCATTTGAGGGTAGATTAGGGCTAGGTTTAGGTAGGGTTACCAAGTAAGCCAAAAGCGCTTTAGAAAATTGTAGCGCGTGTGGTAGTCGTTCAACACGCTTTTGGCGCGCTGTAGCGCGGCTGGTAGTCGCTTGTAGCGCGCTTGGTAAAATCAAGTCGCTTTTGGTTAGTTTGCTAGCGCTGCAGCGCATTTGGTAAATCCTGCAGCGTATTTGGTATAGAAGGACAGTGCACTTGGTAGGGCAGGTTAGCGCAATTGGTGGGTAGTGGGAAAAACTAAAGCGCCTCTGGTAAAACAGAACGACGTGTTTGGCATGTGGGTAAGGTGCGCTTGAAAAACAAGGCGCAGTTGGGAGAGAAAACAGAGCGCAGTTGGGTAGACAGTATAGTGCGTTTGGTAGGGAAGGATAGCGCTGTTGTATAAAATAAAGCGCTTTTGGTTGAGAAGCAAAAAAGTTAGGGTTTAAGGAGAATGGGGGGCTTAGAATAGGGATGCCTATCCTAGCTGACAAGAGGGGAAAGGGATGGTTGGGGGCTACAGAGCATAGCATAGGGGTATATAGGATTTTGAGGGATTGGTTATAGAAGAACTGACACGTGATTTGCTATGGATGCAGAGGATTTTGCCACCACTGATGTCGCGAGAGCGACATCATGCGATAGTGCACGAGGTTGTACAGCTGACCTGGGAGGAGGATGCATTCTTAGAGCATGCAGGACTATGGCACGTGGCTCATTTGACACACATTAGGGTGAATCTCGCCCTAGTGACAGCAGTGGTAGAGAGGTATCACAGCGAGACGTCGTCGTTTCACTTTCCGACGGGGGAGGCTACAGTGACACTGGAGGATGTATACCGCATCTTGAGGATTCAGATAGATGGGGAGATAGTGGACTTTGACCTGGCACAGGGCGAGGCAGGCTTGGAGGAGGTCTTCTGCATAGATGACCTGTGGATAGATGACGGGGAGATCTGATGGGCAGACGTCCCGAGACTCTGTGACAGGATCCGATGGATAGTTGCATCACTGATTGGCGGCTTTCTGTGTCCAGACATGAGATCTAGAGGACTATTAGTTGGCTGGGGGACTGTACTATCAAGGATGTTCACCCATGGCAAACAGTATGCGTGGGGACCCTGTGTGTTGGGACAGCTATATCATGACATGCAGCATTGTGTTTATAGGAGAGGCAGGAGCCTCTCAACAGGGGTGACTTTACTACAGGTATGGGCGTGGGAGTACATTCTAGTGATTTGACCCATGGCACAGCGCCACCAAGACAGAGGCGAGCCCTATGCATTCTTATATGACGGGGTGATGACACATCGGAGGATGGGGTCTGTTAGCTATTGGAGGCGTCAAATTGACGAGATGGACCTATTCATATGGAGGCCCTAGTTACTATGTGAGGAGTGGGCTGACAAGCATGAGCAGCTCATGTACTGTAGACAAGCTCACTATCTGTTTGGTAGACGGATAGATATGATAGAGAGATATCTTCCAGAGCGAGTTCTCAGGCAGTTTGGATTGCCGCAGGGACTACCCGTGGGGGAGTCCACACATGCCAGGACACAGAGGGAGGTTGGAGACTGGGATGCCAAGATCCCAGTGGTGACAGCATTGGCAGAGGTACGAGGACTTGTCCCCGTGAGATGGGATTGGGACTCTGGGCTGGCAGACCCAGGGACGCTGCCAGAGTATGATCAGTACTGGCAGACACATAGGCCGATGAGACTGACTACACCAGGTGTAGCAGGGGTAGTGGGGTACTAGTCCTTGGAGGGGAGGCTAGGATGAGACGGCAGGCCAGGGCAGCCAGGTAGCAGGCCGTGGGTTAGCAAGCAGGTGGAGAGGGTAGCGGCCAGCAGGCCAATGTGGAGATGGCAGAGGTAGTGGGCCCGGTCATAGAGATCGATTTGCAGAGAGCAGAGCGACTGCTGTAGGAGGAGATAGCCCGGAGGACTCGTTTAGAGCTTCGGATGGCACGACTGAGGAGAGACAGGGATGCAGCGTGGGCGGATGCAAGGCAAGCAGAGGCCATAGCTCAGGCTTAGACACAGGCAGCCTCAGCAGCACAGACAACCCTGGCACAGGTACAGGCACAGCTACAGGCACAAGTGCAGGCATACAGATAGCTACAGGCCCAGGTACAAGCACAGGCACAGGTATAGGTGCAGCCGCTAGCCACACTAGCAGCAGACGCCGAGGAGCTAGCACAGGCCAGGAGAGAGAGAGACGCAGAGGTGTAGCTGTGGTTGACAGCAGAGGCCACACTATTTAGAGTGAGGTGGGAGAGAGAGGAGGCACGCTGCGCACTGGGTGCAGACCAGAGGACTTTATACAGCGAGCTCGTCCGAGTGCAGGGTGAGCTAGTAATAGCCGGTAGAGAGGCAGAGTACTACAGGGGTCTGTATGTGGGTGCGGTGCCAGCAGCGCAGCAGGCACCGAGCTACAAAGTTAGGAGCAGGTCTGGGGCATCAGGATCTCGGAGGACAGGGCAGTCAGCATCCTTAGTTAGAGGGCCACTTTTACCGCCAGGGGGAGGAGGAGGACCATCAGGGGGACCTCCACCGAGCACAGGGGGAGGGCAGGGGCCACAGCAGGAGGGCAGCTCTACCCACTAGGGCACATACACTTGTATATTGTATCATATTGTATCATTTTGGACAGATGCCTGCGTGCATTCTGATGTATATTTTGCGGGCTCTTGATAGCCTTGATGTACTATAGTGATGTATATTTGGATGTATACACACCTTGTATTATTGATGTAGACATAGACATTTTGTATTGTGATGACCATTACATGATATATATGATGATCTATTCAGCTCACTATTGTTCATGCTTTTGTGCATGCATTCCTTGATGTCATGGATGTGGTGATATGTATGTATGATTATGGATTCATGTGATGACATATGTTGCCTATATGATGCTTATAGATGTATGATGATAGAGATATATGATGATATAGATGTGATGACTAGTGATATCTGACATGTGGGTTTTGCAGATATGCACCAGAGAGAAGAACAGGAGGAGATGGAGACAGGGACTATTGATTGATTACTGCAATGAAAGCGATATAAAGATTGGTGGGGATGGATGAAAGATGAGCTTGTTGCAATGGTTTCGCATTTGTATATAAAGAGCAATCCTTGTTTTGATATAGCACGTAGATAGTTCGCCACCAAGGTATAGAAGACCAAGGTGCAGTAATATCCGAGTGCGTGGACGTTGACTCTGCAAGCAAGCGATTTGAACTTAGATCCCCTTAGACATAATATAACCTTGTTGGAACATGCGAATAAGCCATAGTCTTGAACATAAAATAAATTTTAATACATGTAAATGCAAGAAGAATTATTAATATGTAAGATGCTAGGTCCTAACACACACAAGATAAATGGAATGCTAAGAAAGATACTAAAGATCATTCCTCAAACACGGCACACAGAAAGCAATGACCATGCCCCCAATCCGTACTGCATCACAACATACCAAGATTATAGATAAATCAAGGTAGCTTTGAATAGGTAATGGAAAAGGAACAAAAGATAAACCATAAACACAAATTGACTGACTTACAAAGTAGACATACAGCCAACATAATCTCTTGCCAAAGAGGTTGCTCAGGATAGATTGGATAGGAAAGATAACAGCTTTATTGTAGGAAATCTGTGTCCGTTAAAGGGTGCTATCTACCTAAAAAGACAATGTCTTGCTGCGGGAAATGCCGCATGTCATAGGAGACGTGTGTGTTGGTCTCAACAATGGAACACTTCGCAGAAGACAAGCTTGTGGATCTAGGGCTTGGTTAAGCGGTACTTAGCTGATGTTGGCAATCGGTATGTAGGACAGTAGATGACTCAGGAAGGAAGCCTCTTTGTTTCAGGTTTGTTAAGGACACTTGCTTTGAATGGATGCACTAGCTTGCTGCTTGAGTTAGTCAAGTCGAGGCGAAATGGATTGTGACAAACGGAAGACTAGAAGGATGAAGTGCAACTGGATTGAGATGGGCCGAGAATGATGGATCGTGTGTGCCTGAGTACTGGATACATCTTTTGTATTCCAGACTGCCTACATACCCTGTATCCACGGGATCAAGGCACACTTATGATGGAAGATGAACGTGATAAATATGTAGTTCTGGATAGAGTGATGAGATGGGTCAAGACGAAGAGGAGGGGATCTTATATACCTGAGTACTGGATACTTCCTTCGTATTCCAGATTGCCTACATACCCATATCCATGGGATCAAGGTACCTTAAGATGGAGAAGAGATGATATGTAGTTCTGGTTGGCGTGATGATGTAGAAAAAGAGTGTTTTGAGAAGATAACATCCTTATCGTAGGAGCGATGTGTCCGTTAAAGGGTGTTACCTGTGAACAATGAGCAAGAAATTAAAGTATGCGTTGCGAACCACGAACAAGGAACCCATCCTAGACCTAAGTTAAGGAAAGAGTTGCCCCCATTCCGGTAGAGGAAACTATATGGGTGACTACCGAAGAAGACACCGAAAGCTTTGACCTAGGACAAAACAGTGATAACTGTAGACCGAGACCAAGACATGGGGAGACGACAATGGACATTGAAAAATTTCCAAGCTATACTAGATAGGGAGATGGAAATGCAAACAAGGTCAATGGTTTTATTATGGATGGATGGGTGAAGCGTGTTGCAAACTGGACAAGGAGTGGACAGGACTCGATAGACGATGGATGCTGACTCTACACATAGCGCCTGTTTGCCAGGTTTTCACTATGGTACTTATCCAAGGCACCTGTTTGCCAGGTTTTCACTAGAGGACGGATTTTTTTTTTTTGGAATACTCTGAGGATCAGGCATAGAACTTCTTGAGATGGACATTGTTAAGTGGCTCATCTAGAGGAATGCCGTCAGGTGTAGCTAAAGTATAAGCTCCTGATCCATATGCTGCTGTCACAATAAAGGGACCTAACCAGTTAGGCTCAAACTTACCCTTCTTCTCTCGATCTGCTTGATTTCTCTAATTCTCTTTAAGTACAAGATCACCAACTTGAAACCGTCTTTCTTTGATCTTTTTGTTGTAATTACACCGGAGGTGGTTTTGATAGACATAGAGATGATTAAGTGCGGCAAGGCGCCTCTCATCCAGTAGTTCAAGCTCAGCGAATCTAGAAGTGCGATACTCGTCTCTACTGATCAGGTCCTGCATGGAAACTCTGAGGGATGGGATCTCGACCTCTATAGGTAGGATGGCTTCAGAGCCAAAGACCATGGCATAGGGTGTGGTACCAGTTGGTGTTCTGATACTAGTGCGGTAGGCCCATAGGGCAGGATTGAGTTGTAAGTGCCAATCACGACCAGCTTCATTGACTGTTTTCTTGAGGATCTTGAGAATGGTTTTATTGGAAGCCTCAGCTTGTCCGTTACTCTGCAGATAGTAGGGAGTTGAAAAGTGATGTTGGATATTGTATTATGTGCACAAGGCACGGACATCTTGGTTCTTGAATGGTCTCCCATTATCAGTGACAATGGTGATGGTGACAGGTTGTCATTGATGACAAAAAGGTGTTTGGTCCTCATGTCATATTTCAGGATGTCTTCAAGTGGGAGAGATTTAATGCAGAGACAATGTATTGGTTGTTTGAAATACGATGTGTCTTGTAGACGTAGAGAATGGTTTTATACTTCACAGGTTTGATCTTGCATAATCAGGAGTTGTTCATTCAATCAGGATAAGTGTGTTGTAATCATGTATCAAGATGTTTTCACAAGTTGTTCACTTATGGCAGGAATCAATCAAGAGTTGTTCATTCAATCAGGATAAGTGTGTTGATCATGTATCAGGATGTTTTCACAAGATGCCTGATGTCTTCACAAGATGCTTGTTCAAGCAAGGAAATTATCTTCATAATTGATATTACTTCAGTGGAGGTTATGTTGTTCATGAGAGTTCATCCTCATCATATGTTGGTCATGACAAGACATAGTATTGATCTTCAATTTGGTTGGCAAGTACATATCATGTTTGGTTATGCAGTGTAGAGGTACATACTTGTTAAAGGATCAGTGTTGTGAAGTTGACTTTTAATGAATTTGGTATTTTGAGTAATCAGTTATATTGGTATTCTCCAAAACAAAGTATTCAGTGATCTTCATGCTTTCAGGGCAAGGTTTATGCTTCTATGTTCAAGGGATATCATTCATTGTGTTAAGTGATGTCTATCATAGGACAAGAATTTTCTAGGAATCATTCATAATGTTAAAGGGTTATCAAGGTTGTTATTTTCTACATGAAGATTATAAATCCTAAACTTTCCCTCTATCATGTGCTTAACACATCATAGTTTATCCTAACCTACAAATCATTTATTTATGAACATTATATTATAATTTGTTGGTGACCGAAGATTGCAGGTCTCTACTTAAAGGTTGATCGGTTGAAGCTTGTTAATAACATATGTTCATGGCCCCATGGCCCCCGACGCCCTAGGAAAATTGGTGTTAAAAGTGACGGGGTCAAAAGCTTACATAATGGTGAAAGCGACAAAAGCAAAGACCCGATGTTTTTTTTTTAAGTTTAGAAAGTTGTTTTCAAAAAAGGCATTGAATGCGTTTTCATTAATAGGAACATCACTAACTTTTGGGCCCGATTTCTATCAAGAGGTGGCATCAAATTGTTTTAAGAACATAGTCTATATTTTAAGGAGATAGCCCGATTTAATGGAGGTTTTAAATTCTTTTGGAGTTTGAAAAGTTTTTTTAAGGGATTGAGAATAAGCCATAAATGGCTTTAGTTTTAAATTTAGAAGTTTTTTTTATATTCTATTTTATAGGCCTTTAAAATAAAAAAGGCATCTTTCTATAAAATCAAATAATATGAAGGAGATTTTTTCAAGGAATATTTTTGGAAGTTTTTTATATCAAATGAAGGATATCTTGAGACATTGGCCAGAATTGTTTTTTGAAAAAGATTTATTATGAAGAATATGAAAATTTTGTTTGTTGAAGATTGAAGAATACAAAGGTTTTTGTTTACAGATAATAAAATGGCAAGGAAATACAAAGAAGTTTTTTATATTGGATTTTTCTATCAGATGGAAGAGGATTTTTTTTTGGGATGATTTTCTTGTAAATTTTTTTTGGAGACTTTATTTCTTCATGTAGATGGACAAAGAAGATGCAGAGGAAGATGAAAACGGAATAACCCAGAGATGGAAGAATATCAGAGTTTTGGTTTTAAGATGAAAGTGTTTAGAGATTTTATTTTCTCCTACAGGGCACTGATTGAAATATCAGAGAAAATGAAAGGTCAAGTTTGTCATTTTTGCAGATGTCAAGGGTCAGAAAAATGTGTTGGGGTTTTAGTGAATAGATATCATTTTATGTAAATGATAGTTGCAAAGGAGGAGATTGATTATGAAGAGATTTTATTTTTCTCTTTCAAGGGAAAAAATTTATTGTTGAAGATATTCAATTTAACGAAGATGAAAGAACATTTTTATATTTCTTATAAATATTGGTTTTGCAGATGCACTGGGGTGTGTGTGGTGATGTGGATCAATATGGAGTGTTGAAGATATTTTACAGATCAATCATTTTATTGTATGTGAGATTATGTTTGTGCAGGAATGGATCAAACACAGCATGAGGACATCATGCAATAAACTTACAGATTGAATCATGAAGATAAACATTGAACCATGAAGATAAAGTGTAGGTGAATATGCATCAGGTGAATCAAATTTGCGGAGATAAGAGTGTTGTAAAGATTTGTAAAAGGAATTGTTTTGTATGGTCTTGATTTGAAAATCAAATAGGAGGTATAAGGGTGTATGATGAAACACAGGTTGCATAATGGTGCAAATCAGATTGAATAGCAATCAATTCTTGCACACAGAATTTTATGATTGAAAATTGTCTATGCCAGTGAGGCACAGTATGCCAGTGAGGCTTGTAGGTCAGTGAGACCTTAACATTTGTCAGTGAGACACATATTGTAGCCAGTGAGGCTTCTTTGTAGCCAGTGAGGCAGTTTAGAGTGGTTTTTCTACCCCTAGAGGGTTTTCCACTCATGCAATTCTTGTGTCATAATCTTCTCTCTGTGTGTATGATTTACTTATGAAGTTTTGTTCTCTTTCTGTATTCATAGTCATGTGCATATGTAACAAATCAATGCTATCTTTCTCTCCTTGTGCTCTAAAAGTTAAAGTGTGTAAAAAGATTTGAAAATTCACACAGCACTGATTCACCCCCCCTCTCAGTGTTGATTGTACTCCTACAAATGGCTTGGGGAATACCATACCGGCATATGAGGTAGTTTAGAATAAACTTGGCTATTTGCTTACCGGTGATATAGGTCATAGGAATGGCTTCCACCCACTTCCTGAAATACTCAGTGGCGGTAATAATAAACTTGTGGCCATTGGAGGAGGAAGGGTGGATTTGTCCTACGAGGTCGAGACCCCATTGAGAAAAAGGCCATGGAGTTGTCACAGGTTGTAACTCATGAGCTGGTGCGTGAATCAGATCTCCATGCTGCTGGCATTGTAGACATTTCTTAGCAAACAGTGCAGCATCTTGCTCTATTGTAGGCCAGTAATAACCTGTTTTGAGTATCTTTTTAGCAAGATTAGGACAGGTAGAATGTACGCCACAGACACCTTCGTGTATATCTCGTAAGGTAGCTTTAGCTTCTTCCGCATTAAGACATCGTAAGAGGATACCATCGAGACTCCAACAATATAGTGTATCACCCAGAATGATGTAACGAGAGGATCGACGGATAAAGGTTTTGCGTTGGGTGGATGATAGGTTAGGGGGAAAGGTTTTGTTCTTGAGGTATTCATAGATATCTTCGTACCATGGGGAATTGGGACCAACAAGTTCACAGATGATTTCAGTAACAGGAACATCAACAGCTGGTATCAACAATTGCTCGATCAAGAATTCACACTTCTGTGTATTTGCAGGCATGTCTATCAGTGACCCTACAGAAGCCATAGAATCTGCAGCTTTGTTATGCTCTCTTGGAATTTGCTCAAATGTGATGCTAGAAAAGTGTGGTTTGTAGGCATCCACTAGTTGCTTGTAGGGGACCAACTTTTCATCCTTTGTTTGGTATTCATCTGTGACTTGGCAAATGACTAGCTGTGAGTCTCCATATACTTGTAATTCTTTGATGTCCCATTGAACTACTGTATTGAGACCTATGAGGAGTGCTTCATACTCGGCTATGTTATCGGTGCAAGGGAATGCAAGCCTATATGACTTTGGAATGTAGTCATTCTGAGGTGTAACAAATAAGATGCCAGCTCCTGATCCATGCTGCGTGTAAGAACCATCAAAATATAGCTTCCACATTATGGATTTAGCAAGAGTGAAGAGATTTTCATCAGGAAAGTTTACTACCATAGGATGTGTATCTTTCATAGGTGCTTCTGCTAGTTGATCAGCGAGGGCTTGTCCTTTGATTGCTTTACGATCCGTGTACTCAATGTCGAACTCACTAAGGATCATGACCCACTTCGCTAGTCTGCCTTTGATCCCTGCTTTTGCTAGTAGATACTTCAAGGATCAATCTTGGCTATCAAATTTGTATGTTGGTTCAACATGTAATGCCGCAACTTTTGGGAGGTGAACACTACTGCTAAACAAGCCCTTTCCATTGGTGAATAATTGAGCTCATATCCCACCAAGGTTCTACTGATGTAATAAATGGCATGCTCTTTTCTTGTGTCATCATTTTGTGCTAGCAAGGCCCCTAAGGCCGAATTTGTAGTGGAGATATATAATATCAAAGGTTTGTCTGCGACTGGGGGAACCAACACAGGAGGTGTAGCTAGATACTCCTTAAGTTGATCAAATGCTGCCTGACACTTGTTGTCCCATTGAAATGAGACATCCTTTCGGAGTAAGTGTTGAAAGGGTTGACATTTGTCCACTAGCTGTGAGATAAAATGCCTAATGGATTGCAACCTTCCTTGGAGGCTCCTTAATGCTTTAAGGTTCTTCGGTGGAGGCATCTCCACTATAGCCTTTACTTTTGCTGGATCTACTTCGATGCCTCTATGAGATACAATGTATCCCAACAGCTTCCCTGATGTTACACCGAATACACACTTCTTTGGATTGAGTCTTACTTGGTATTTTTCAAGCCTGTCGAAGATCTGTCCTAGAACCTGTATGTGATCCACCCTAGAAGATTTAGCCAATATATCATCAACATAGTCTTCCATGATGTGATGAAATAGATCGTGGAAGATCACTGTCATTGCTCTTTGATAGGTTGCCCTTGCATTCTTCAGACCAAACAGCATGACACACCAACAATAATTCCCCAAGGACAAGTAAAGGTTGTTTTATGTTGATCTTCTTCAGCGATCCTTATCTAATTGTAACCCGAGAATCCATCCATGAGAGAAAGCATCTCGTGACCTGCTGTCAAGTCCACTATAATGTCAATGTTTGGTAGTGGAAAGTCGTCTTTAGGACATGCCTTATTGAGATCTCTGAAATCATTACACATGCGGATGCGCCCTTGGGTTTAGACACAGGTACAATGTTTGAGACCCAATCTGAATAGTCGATTGGTCGTATGAACTTTACGCCTAATAGCTTTTGTATTTCCACCTTCACCAAGAGAGCTATCTGTGGGTGCATCTTTCTCAACTTTTGCTTGACTGGTTTCACCTTGGGATCAACTGTGAGATAATGAACTACTAGCTTAGGGTCTAACCCTGGCATATCGGCATAGGTCCATGCAAAGTTGATAGTTTGTTGCAAGAAGAAGTTGTTAAGATTTCTGTGCTCTATTTCAGATAATGATGCCGCTAGGAATGTTGTCTTTGGATTTTGTTCTATGCCCAAATTGATCTCTGTAGAATCTTCCACTAGGAGAGCTGATTTCTCTTGATACTTAGATGGTAGGGGAAGGTCAAATCCTCCATCCTCAGGTGCCACAGTTGGGTTTTCACCTTTGGATACGTCCTTTATTTTTACTATTTTGTGATCAGGAGGTGCCATAGTGTGGTTTTCACCTAGAGATCTTTCTTTATTTGTACTTTTGCGACTGGAGGATTTGGCATTCTCACCAAAATAAGCCGTGGGCTCTAGTTCCATTACAAAACCTACTTTGTGATTGCTAAGAGGGATACCTTCTCGAAGTCCCATGAACTCAGCTAGAGCTTCGTCATTCTGAAATACATCTATAATGGGGGCCCCTTGTTGGTCCCAATCAATAAGTTCAGGGTAGAAAAGTGTGACATTCTGGGTGTTGGTAGTGGAGGTTAAGGATACGGAGGATAGTGTAAAAATGGAGGATTCTGCAAATAGGTTGGTCATGTGGAGGGAAGAGTCGTCGATGATATCCTCTGTAGATGTTGAATTGGTGGGAAAAGTGTCAGCTACCTCATCAAGGATATACTCGATGTCCAAGGCACGTGGTACCTTCTTACCAAATCCTAATGCTTTCTTGTCTAGCTTCTTTTTTACCACAATGGGCTCCATAGTTCCTTGATTCTGTTTCCCAAGGCCACCTTTGCCTTTATAGCCCATATTTTTCACTATCCTTAAGCCAAATTGCCATATTGCTTGACTGGTATTGTGACTGGTTCTTTCTCCTTGTAGAGCCAAGAAGAGATGTCCTCAATAGTTCCCTCTTCCAATAATTGTCCATGTTGGAATTGGGTTAGGAATGTTGGGGGAGGAATAGCTGCTTTTTTGGTTACTTTGGCAATGGGTGGTTGGCCGTAAGATTTTGGAGATAGAGGCATCCGCCCTACATAACAAGATTCTGAGATATCATAAGTGCCAAAGCCTATATCTTTGATGCGAGCTGTGATTTTGGGGAGGGGTGTAGATTCACTTGTAGAGGCTTGCGTGAGAGTTTCAGGATCAACATAAAGAGGGGATTCAAGGGCTTTGTCATTTTTAGGCACTTGGTTGCAATTCTTATAGCTTCCTTGCAAGACGGCAAAATTCAAAAGGATTAGGATCTTTTGGGATGGTGATCTCCGTACCATTGTATGGGAACTTTAGGGACTGATGGTACGTGGAGGGAACAGCTTTCATTGCATGGATCCATGGGCGGCCTAGAATAATGTTGTAAGGCAGCTCAATATCAAGAACTTGACACCTGGTTTCAAGCATGATAGGACCCAGTTGTATAGGCAAGTGAATAACACCTTCTGAACAGCGTTCTGCATCATCATACCCCTTGATTGTAATACTATGATCAATGTTGATGTGATCCTCAGAGTATCCCAATTGCTTTAGTAACTTTAAAGAACAGATATTGAGACTAGCACCACCATCTATGAGTATACATTTGATTTTGCGCTTATGGATGAGAACTTCAATATGAAGGGCATCGTTGTGACAAGGATCATGGGAGGGGAGGTCTTTCTCAGAGAAGACCACATTGTAGGGCGAAGCAATGTTACCTACCATAGCTTGGAAATCCGTGACCACTATGTTGTTAGGAATGGAAGACTCTTGGAGGGCTTTTTCTAGCACCACTCTATGTGCAGGTGATGACCGTAGAAGGTCCAAAATAGAGATCTATGCTGGTGTTCTCCCTAGATGTTCGATAAGATTATAATCAGACTGAACTGGAAGCCTAGGTGTAGGTGCACGGATGGTGACATGACCTCGACGAGTAGTAACAGCACAATCCGTAGATTTGCCTTTGATTGTGAGGGTAGACACTTGACTCTCTTCAAAATGACCTACAATGGAATCGAAGGACGTGGAAGCATGATTGATACCTTTACCTCTATCCTGAGGAGGAGGTGGACCATGATGAGGGAATGGTTCCTTGTACATATCTAGATCCTTGTTCATGTGTCGCGCTGGTGATTCATCCTCAAAAGTGATTTGATTATCGTTGATGAGGTTTTGGATGAGGTGCTTAAGTTTCATGCAAGAAGCGGTTCGATGCCCTTTGCTCCTATGGAACTCACAATACTCATTGTCTCTGTAACGTACAGTTTTGTAAATAGGTTCTCCATAAGGAGGAGCATCAGGTAAGGTGATGAGCCCTTTCTGTAAGGCTTGCTGTAAGACTGATTCGATGGGCACTCCCAAAGGAGTGAATTGACGTCACGGAGGGTAATCTTGTTGGGGCCGCTCTTGTTGTCGTTGCTGTTGGTTTGGATAAGGCTGCCTTTGTTGCTGCTGTTGTTGAGGTGGAGCTTGACTTGGTTTGGAGAGTTGCAGCGGTGTTTGCAATGTTTGGACATGCTTAGTATCGACCACCCCATCATTGACCACGTTTTTGTTCTTGTTCCAATATTTGGGTTTATCGTTCGATTGTTGATGAGGAGCGCTATCTTTCGTTTCCTTAAAGATTTTGACCACACCCTTAGCAATGAGGGCCTTCTCAATATTGATTCCCTTGTATGTGATTTCATCGAAGGTTGTAGCACTAAGAATTTGCAAATGAAAACCTAACTCTTGGTTGAGGTTCTGTACAAATATGCTAACAAGTTGTTTCTCCGGAATCTTGAAAGGGAATTTACTAGCCATTTGTCTCCATCGTTGAAGGAAAGAAATGAAAGTTTCACCATTTTTCTGTTTATTGTTGCATAGATCCATCATGGAAATCTCATGCTCTGCGTTGTAAGAAAAATGGGTGGCAAACTTCTCTGCTAGCTCGTTGAAAGACTTGATACCTGTGGGTAAGTGTGAGAACCATTCTATTGCTTGACCTCCAAGACTGCGAGGAAAGAGATGCATAAGATATGTGTCGTTGTGTGAGACCTCGAAGCAAGCAAGATAGAATTCCCTAAGATGGTCTTTTGGGTCACCTTTTCCTTTGTATTTATCGAACTTGGGAATAGTGAAGTTTTGAGGAAAAGGGATCATTGGTAATGACTGATCAAAAGGATAAGGACACACTTCCTCTAAAGAGAAGGTCTTTTTGGTGTGGCCAAATGTAAGATCAGATAGCTGTTGTTGCACCTCTGCAATCTTTAGCTCCATAGTCATGGGAGGGGTTGGTAACATCTCCTGTTGTCCAAAAAGTGGTTGATGTTGCCCATACGGAAGATTATAATGTGAGCCATGCACACTGGTGTTATAAAGGTCGTAAGATTGATTGGAAACATACGAGTTGTACGATTGGGTTGGAATTGGAGGTTTTGATTTGGCAGAGGTGGAGGTGGCGCTAGGTAAGAATGTTGGCTTTGGGATGGTTGAAGAAAAGAATTGGGTGGAGGAAAGCTAAAGTGCATTTGATTAGGTTGTGGTTGCGACACATAGCTTTGGGAAACCTGATGTTGGGAATGTTGAGAGTGGCTAGGCAATGTGTGAAAGAAGTTGAGCGAGGATGAACGTTGTGGAGGAGGGACATAGGTAGACGTGATTTGCGACGGTTGGGGTTGATTGAGGATGCGAGTAGAAGAATGTTGTGGTTGGGGTTGCTTAAGGACGAGAGTAGAAGAATGTTGTGGGTGAGGTTACATGACTCTAATTGGTTGAGAGACATGAAGGTGTGATGATATAGGGGGTGGCATTTGTTGAGACCCTTGGTGCATGGCTACATAATTGTTCCCCGGATTGTAGTTTGGTGGGAAACCTTCGCGTGATGGGGTAATCAAGATTCCACTTGCGATCGGTGTGGACACTTTAGGAGGTGGTTGCACATTTGCTCAAGCTAAGGTGGCTTGCTTAGCTAACTCTGCTTGACGTTGGAGAGTTTCTTGTTGGTTTTTATAGATCTCCATTGGAGTCAGAAGCGGTGATATGGGTCTCTCCTCTGTTGTATTTTGAAAAAGGGGATTCCAATACTGTGAGCCTTGTGTAGGTAAGGGCGTAGTCACCGTGGACATGGTTTGCACCGCTTGTATGGTATCTTGGTCATTGTTGTTCTCCTTGAGAGTGGATAAATCAAAATCTTGAGGTAACTTGGCACCTTGCTCTGCAAGCAAGCAAAAGAAGTGGTCTTGGTTCTCACTAAGGATTTTGTCAAAAGCTGCCACAACTCTAGGCTCTTGTATGATTTTATCTAGATCTTGCCCATCTACTTGAGAGGATTGACCTATTTCAAAGTATCGCTCTTCTTGAGAAGGGACTAAATCTACAGTATAACCTTGAGGGACAAAATCCAGAGGTAAGCCTGTGGTATATTGAGGTGCATTCATCAAAGGGATCCTATCCTCTTGAGGTGGGTTTTGCTCAATAGTATATCCTTGTGGCACAAAATCCGAAGGCAAGCCGGTGGTATATTGAGGTGTTCTTACCAAGGGGACCCTACCCTCTTGAAGATCACTTGGTTCATCAATGTGCGGCATGTTCGGAGAGCTGATTGGTCTTGCCGCGGGGGTACTAGGAGTAACCTTGGGAGTAATGTTGAGATGACCTGATTGTGGTGTGCGAGGGGGTGACTTGCGCTTCTTAGGGGCAACTTGCTTAGACTTCATAGTTTGCTGCAGCCTAGTGGTTACCATGGGATACACTAGGACAAAAGGTAATGCTGGGTTTTTGTGAATGCTTTTAAGAAAATGGACAAACTCTAATGCACAAAGTACTGGACCAAAGGCGCTATACTGTTTGACCAAAGGCGTGGGACTGTGCTACCAAAAGCGTGCTACTGTGGACCAGAGGTGATGGACTGAGATATCAATAGCGTGTTACTGCTATGCCAAAGGCGAGCTACAGTGACCAAAAGCGAGCTACTGTTATACCAAGGGCGTTGAAGTAGAGTTTTGCCAGAGGCAGGTTACTGCTGTACCAAAGGTGATCTACTGTACTACCAAAGGCGAGCTACTGTAATACCAGAGGCGCTGAAGTAGTGTCTGATGTTTTTCAAAGGCAAGAGAAAACACAGCAAGCAAGTGGTCAAAAAAACACAAGGACTGACACAACAGATAGTGTATGTTCAAGGCTCCAAACAAGCCCAATGTTTCCACAGGTCTAAGACAATTGCAATCAATAACAAGCACTTTTTATCCCTAGAGACAAGGTTTCATTGCAGTAGATCAGCTCACAGCTTAATACTCCGTCGATAAAAATATCATTCCATAAAGGTGTCGGATATTTAGTATCTTTGCGAGAGACGATAGGTAGGGATATCTCACCCTCCCCTTGGAAAGCTCAAGTAGGTCACAAGAGCTTTATGTCCAAGGGAATACTATCTCTTCTCAAGGGAGCCAATGGTGAGTATCTTAAGGGTTTAAATCAATTTCCCTTGCACTGATGATTACCGCAATGTTTGGAGGTAGGTCAGGTAGTCTCTATCTAAAATGGTTCTTAGTGACTTTGAGGGACCAATGCCTTATGAGCAATGCGACAAGCTACTAAAAGCTTTAACCAATCCTACTAAGAGTTTCAAATACTTCGTTCAATGTGAAAATTATTTCCACAAAGAGCTAGTACACCTCTTTTCAGTTTGGCACCACAAGGTAAGGCTGACATCGGTTAGGACTTGGCTTTCGCCTTATCCCTTTTATATAGTGGTTCAAAGGAAAACTCCGCTTAGGGTCGTCCCTTTTGGATGAAGTGCAATCCAAAAGCAGGCCCTTCTAAAGGAAGTACAGAAAAGTAAGAGCAAGCATGTCAAACAAAGGTTCAATTGTCCTGTTATAAGAAAAATAAGGTGCAACTAAACTAAGCACACACACGTTTGTAGTTGTAAATTGTCCCTTATGAAATGAAGTGTTTGGCATTCATGTCCATTGTCCTTTAGAAAATTAAGGTGTTTGTTCATACATGTCCATTGTCCCTTAAGAAAAGTAGTATGTTCCTAAGACTTAGATTGCAAGAAAAGATTTGTTCAATTATCCTTTTAAGCATGCAATGTGTTTCTAAGACTTAGTGAGATAAAACAAGAGGTTCTTCAACACTCGTCCTGCATGAACATGTTAAAACACCTATTTGCTCTGTGTGAGTAATAAGAAGCTGCAGCAAGTCAGTTAGTTCCACCAAAACCCACAAGTTAGCAAAAACAAATCAACTTTGACCAAAAGCGCTGCACAATCTTACCAGAAGTGACTTACTGTATTCCAAAAGCGCTGTAATGCAGACTAGAAGTGATGCAGAATATTACCAGAAGCGCTGCAAAATAACCATACGCGCTGCACTGTGTTTTCGAAGGCATTGTGATGAAGACCAGAAGTGCAATACAATAATACCAGGTGCGCTGACAAATAACGGGAAGCGTGGAGCTGTGTTACCAAAAGCGTGATACAATATGGCCAAACACACTGCGCTGTCTCAGATCACAAAAAGGTTAACTTTTGTCCAAATAACCAGATCTAAAATAAAATTCCATGATTGATTGACTGTTCTGAAAAGTAGTATCTGAGAGATCTGTGTCCTGAAATCCAGAAAACTCAGAAGCTGTAACAACACAGAAGATTAACCCAAAAATCAAAGACACTCCTAAATAAGTCAGCTTAGGATGTCCAAAAAGTAGGTTTGTCAAACAAATACAACAGCTTGTCAGACAAATTAATAATATAGATAGCGTGAAAATCCTGTAATACACTGAACAAAGTCAAAAACCTAATTTAGCCAAAAGCGCTGCACAATACTACCGGAAGCGCCATTCTGTTATTCCAAAAGTGCTGCTCTGCGCTGCCAGAAGCGCCGCAATGCCCCCAAGGGCCCTGAACTGTGCTTCCAATAGCACTCAAAGATCCTGCCAGAAGTGCTGTGCAGTGTCGTTTGCGCTGTGCCGTACTGTGACTTAAAAAAAAAATTTCTCAAAGAAACAAAGGGATTAGTGGGTCCCACCGGGCGTGCCAGAATGTGTATGAGGAAA
Source organism: Cunninghamia lanceolata (assembly GCA_027924645.1). Lineage (NCBI taxonomy): Eukaryota > Viridiplantae > Streptophyta > Pinopsida > Cupressales > Cupressaceae > Cunninghamia > Cunninghamia lanceolata. The sequence goes on along the minus strand of BSBN01000822.1, from coordinate 14,112,399 downwards.
AATTGATTAAATCTAAACTAATAAAACCAAAAACCCAATAACATAAAGAAAACGAATTAAATAAAAGCCATGACAAATAATCAATGAAATAAAGACTTTTACCAAAATCTGTATTGTTTCCTTTGGATTGAATGTGGATTGCTCAATGAAGTTGCGAAGCCATAGCTGCAACAAGCAAGTAGTGTGCTCAATGTGCTCAAAGATCAATGTCAAGAGATCGTGAGAGTGCTCAATCGACGCGTTTTGTATGCTCAAAGCTCTGTTAAGTATGCCTGAGAATACGATCGAAGAGAGGCTCAATAAAGGAGATGAGGGGGGTTTATATAGATTTTAAGGAAGATCGATCAACAGTCCAGATAATTCAGAAGAATCAATGGAGGAGATAAGTTGAGGAATGTGCAACGAATGAGAAGAAGACATGTGTCTTGCTTTCTTTTGCATGGGAGGAGTTATCAAGAATAGAAGAATAAGTTAACTGAAGAGATAAATCAATTAAAAGAATAAAACAATCAGTTAAGTGATTTAAAACAAGAAGAAGGGATTTGCATGAGAAAAGAAGATATTTTGCTTTATTAAATATAGAAAGCTTGAGTTATTTTAGAGATAACTCAAATTTAGAAGAAAAAGCAATTTAAATAAATAATTGATTTATTTAAATTTAGAGAAGATATTTTGGAAGAAATAATTAAATAATTGGGATTATTTAATTTAGAAGATTTGAAAGCAAATTAAATAAATAAATTTATTTAATTGTTGTGCATGATTTTGGAAGAACAATTTTGATTTAATTAAATAATTACGAATTATTTAATTGTTTGGATAAAATAGAATTTGTTGAATTAATTAAATAATGGGATATATTTAATCAATGTGGACTTAAATTTTGGAAAGAGGATAATGAACTAATTAAAATTATTTAATTATGGAAGAATATAGAGGAATTTGATTTAATTAATTAAATAAAGAGAATTTATTTAATTAATGTCGAATTTAGGAGATTTAGAAGAATTTGATGATAATTAATTAAATAATTAGATTATTTAATTAATGTGTGAAATGCAGGTGATGCGATAGGAATGCTGAAATGCAAACAGTGTGATGACATGGTCATTTTAGGGTGTCTACACAAAACAACATTTCTTACAACACTTATCACAATATAAGTAAATCAAAAGGTAGCCCTTATTCCCTTGACCTCATGCAACATTAACACATTACAAAATTACAACATTTCACCGACACGAGGTTGATCTTAGTTCCTCGTGGAACTAGATCGGCTCACAAGGGATACAACGTAGGGTATGGAATGATCTCCTGTATATGTGGTTTCGTTAGCAATACCTGCACACTCAAACTTGAAGTCAATAACACATAGAGATATCATAGCCGAAGCAATTTAAATACATGCATACCTAAACATTCTACCATATAACATCCTGAAATCACATTAAAGCTCCATTTCTAATATTAACCAGTCATCATTTTCTTAGAAGCAACATCTAATTACCATTCCACAATTATTTTCTTAAAATCAATTAGGTTTAATAAATAAGATTCAGGATCAATAGTCTCTCAACATAAAAATAATAACAATAGCACTGCAAATAGTCTCATGAACAGTAGTGTAAAAAGTAGGCCTTACATCACTGGATTCTTGAAATATTGATAGCACTTGTGTTACCACATAAAATAGGAATAGGCTCATCATACAATACCTTGATATCCTTTAGGGTTTGCTTCATCCACAACACTTGTGTACAACAAGATGCTACTACAATATACTCTGCCTCTGTAATTGATAAGGACACTGAATCTTGCTTCTTGCTTTGCCATGAAATCAATCTGCTTCCTAAAAAAAGCACCACCACTTGTACTTCTTCTATCATCAACACAACTAGCCCAATCAATATTAATGTAGGCATTCAGGTCAAAGTCATTACCTCTTGGATACCATAAGCCATAATCTAGAGTTCCCTTCAAGTATATGAATACTCTTTTCACTACCTTCTCATGTGTTTGCTTGGGATTAGCTTGATATCTGGCAACCACACATACTGCATGAATGATATCAGTTCTAGAAGTAGTCAAGTACAACAATCCTCCAATCATAAATCTATAGGAAGTCTGATCAACCTCCGGAGACTCATCATCCTTGCCCAAGTGACATCTAGTGACCATGGGAGTACTCACGGGTTTAGAGTCCTCCATACCAAATTTCTTCAACATCTCTTTGACATACTTAGCTTGTGAAATAAAGATACCATCATTTAGCTGAGAAATTTTAAGTCCAAGGAAGAAAGATATCTCACCAATCATAGACATCTCAAACTCTTTTTGCATCTCCTCTGCAAACCTCTTACACATATCATCATCCCCACCAAACATGATGTCATCAACATATATTGCAACTATCAATATCATATCTCCTTCTTCCTTGATGTAAAGATTGCTATCTGTAGTACCTTTCTTAAAGCCTTGTTGAAGTAAGTACTTATATAACCTAGCATACCAAGCTCTAGGTGCTTGCTTGAGACCATACAAAGCCTTTTTGAGTTTGTACACCATGTCTAGATCTTCTGATATCTGAAAATCATCTGGTTGCTCAATGTAAACCTCTTCCTCTAGATCACCATTCAAAAATGTTGACTTGACATCCATCTGATAAACCTTAAAGTTCTTGTGAGTTGCAAGAGAAAGAAACATTCTAATTGCCTCCATCCAGGCTACTGGAGTAAAAGTCTCCTTAAAATCAATGCCTTCAACTTGAGAATAGCCCTTACACACTAATCTTTCTTTGTTCCTCACAACTTCACCATCTTCATTTAGCTTGTTCTGGAACACCCACTTAGTTCCTATAACATTCTTATTTGCTGGTCTAGGAACCAATTCCCATGTTTGATTCTTCTCTCTGTGATTTAGTTCTTCTTCCATTTCCTTTATCCATCCATCATCTTTGGTAGCATTAACAAAGGTTTTGGGTTCTACCTTTGATAATAAACACAAGTTTGCTTGCCCATATGCTTTTGCAAAACCTCTCCTAGTCAACACACCTTTATTCTTGTCCCCAATGATTTGATCTATTGAATGGTTCTTCTGAACATACTTTGCTGGAATCTTGGGTATCTGCTTTGGTTTTGTTCCTTTTCTTCTTCAATGCATGGAAAAATACCAAATCCAGAGTCCTCTGGTTCTTGTGAGATCTGATACAAATCTTCATCTACTTTGACATTTGTGTGTTCAATCATCTTTGCCAATCTCTTGTTGTAGCATCTATAGGCTTTGCTTCTGGTTGAGTAACCAAGAAAGATCCCTTCATCACTTCTTGAATCAAACTTTCCTAGATCTTCTTCTTCTCATCTAATATAACATTTTCTGCCAAAGATTTTGAAATATCTGACAGAGGAGGTCTTCCATACCATAGCTCATAAGGGGTCTTAGTGTTATTGACCCTCAAATGTACTTTGTTGATCAGATAGTCATCAGTGTGAACTACTTCCTTCCAGTACATGTCAAACAGATCTGCATCCTTCAACATTGCCCTAGCCATTTCTTGCACAGTCCCATTCTTCCTTTCCACTATCCCATTTTGCTGAGGGGTCTTGGGAGCTGATAGATGTCTTCTAATGCCATGATTTTCACAAAACTTTTCAAATTCATTTGAAGTAAACTCACCTCCTCTATTAGACCTTAAGCAGTTGATCTTAGCATCCATTTCATTCCCAACTATAGCTTTGAAAATCTTGAACTTATCAAAGGCTTCTGATTTTTTCTCTTAAGAAAGTAACCCAAGTCATTCTAGAATAATCATCAATAAGCAACATAAAATACCTTTCACCTTGTTGACTCTTTATTCTTGTGGGGCCATAGAGGTTAGTATAAATCAGCTTCAATGGCATTGAGGAAGAATACATCTTTCTCTTGAAATTTATCTTTGTCTTCTTTCCCATTTGACATTCCTTGCATAGTGTGTTTGTAGGCTTGGTTATCTTGAGCATATCTCTCACCACATGAATAGAGATGATCTTTACCATATTATCAAAGTTAATGTGTGCCATTCTTTTGTGCCATAACCAACACTCACTGGATTGAGTCAATAAGCAAGTTATTCCATTTACTTCCTTCAGATGATAGATGTCACCATATGACTTGATGCCTTCTACAACTAGCTTTCTGGACCCTGCCTTCCTGATTTCACAACCTTTGACATGAAAGGTAAGATTGTATCCTTTACTGCACATTTGACTGACATTGATAAGATTGTGCTTTAGCCCTTTGACATAGAGGACATCCTTAGTCCTGTTCTTCCCATCAATAGTTATAGCACCCTTTCCAAAGATTTGTGTTGACTCATCACCACCAAACTTAACAACTCCACCATTTCACTTCTTAAGGTTGATAAACTTCTCCTTGTCACCAGTCATATGATTAGAGAAACCACTGCTAATTACCCAAGCTTTGGCTTCTTATTTTGCATGAAAGGTAATCCATACAACCATTGATCTATCATTGTTTAGGTCAGCTTGCAAGGTATCAGTCTTTACACATTTTTCAATATCATCCTTTTTGTCACCAACATTCAAAGCCATGAAAAGTGTTTCATCATGTGAATCATCATGATCCTCATCTTTTGAAGAACACCTGCTCTCTATGGAAAACAAGCTTATTTTGAACTTGTGTATCTTGTTACTACCCCTTGATTCTTTAAAAGGACATTTAGAAGCAAATTGACCAATCTTTCCACAATTAAAACATTTAAAGGGTAACTTACCTCTATATTTTCCTGTACCTTTCTTCAGTGTTCTTACAAAGTTTTCTTAGATACCTCATCCAAGTCATCATCTTGATCAATTGCTTCATCTTCCATCTTCTTACTTGCTTTTGTAACGTCAGAAAATGTCCCCTTGGGGGGTTTTCCCTCTTAAGGTTTAGCTCCCAGGTCTTTAATCTGCATTTAGGACATCTTGCATCATATTTTGGCATTCCAATGAGAAAACCCCTAAGTTTCATGATAAATGGGACCTAGGGGGATCCTTTGAGATAGACCCTGCCCACAATAGGTGGAGGACTTGGGTGCCCACACCCTAGTCCTGCCCTATTTTGGGTTAGGCCCAAATTTTAAGTGTGATGCAGAGTGGCACAAGGGAAGCAACACACAAAGGTTTACTCTATTGTCCTTTGCCCACTCACCCACTTCAAACAGCCTTCAACCAAGCAACCAAAGGCACATTCAAGGGTGTATGAAGGATTTGGTATCCTAGTGATGGCTCCACCTTCTAGGCTTCTCCAACACCTCAGGACAGATCAACAAACACCTTCTATGTAGTTGGTTTGGTCTCCAACTTCCCAAAACTCTTCAACCTATACCTTGACTAGTAAGGCTACTAGCCCTCCAAACTAGGTTTTCTCAACAAAACTTGAAAAAATCCCAAAGGTCTAGGCAAGAAAATGATGGTTTTAGATACACTCTATGGAACCCTATCAAACTCCCAAGTCTCCTCTTCCAACTCTACTCCAGCAATCCAGAACACTCATTTGGTCTTCTAGGCCTAATTGATCAATTTAGGCTAGGTTACAAAGCAAGTGCTCAAAATTGGGGTCATAAACCTGGGGTAGGAACTTGGATCTCTTCTATGACCTACAAACAACTCACAAACCAACTTTCATTCACCCACCTATCAGACTTTGTCATCTACATCAATAAATTGCACAATTCTGGCCAAATACATAGGAATACTTGACCTAGGGCATCAAATTAAAAATAGAAGACTGCATTTTCAAACAAAAATCTTTTGGAATCTTATAGTACATACCCCTAGCCTACATTTCACCAGTTTTTGTAAATTTTCAACAGTGGGAATGCATTCTAGCGCCGGATTTCTATGGCTGCCCTAGAAAACAGGGTTTCTGGACCTGTTTTGAAAGAAAAATCTATAACTTTTGATCCCGACCACTTCAAGACCTCAAACTAGTTGCATTAGAACCCAGATTCCAAGAGCTTTCAGAAAAAGTACATTTTCACCCCTAAAAAATCCGTACAGGCCATACACAACAAGAAAAATAGCGAAAAATAGTTAGTTTTCTTGATTTTTGTGCCCAAATTATGTACAAAAGCTTTCTCCTCTGTGCTGGAGCAATATTTCCTCCATATCAACCTATCCAAGTTAGTTTCTAACTTCCAAAAGGAGATTCAACATCCCAAACTAAGTTTTGAACCGGCCAATGTGTCATTGGCAACATTGGCAACTTGTTACACTATGGAGTCTTGGCATTTTCAAGAGGATGGCAATTAGGTTTGCTTGTCAAATGGAATCAAACTGCCATCACACTTCTTAGACCATGCTAAAACACTAAGACAACTCAAACAAACTCAAAAAGCCAATATTAGACCTTCTAGGCCTAAGTGGCACAACTAGGTCCAAGTGGACTAAGAAGGATATGAGGTTTATAAAGTTACCCCAGACCTCTTGACCACACAAGAATAGACCTTCCAACATGGCTGTGAAAAGCCTTATTACAAAACACATTAAACAAAAATCACAACCTTTCAAAAAAATGCAAACAAAGTGACTTTAGGAACCAAGGTGCTCCTAGGTGCCCTGCACCATACACCCACTGTCAAATAGAACTCAAGTCTCTTGAGTTGGAATGCTGTCAAATGTGAAACCTGCCTTCTCAATGTCTGCCCTACTCATCCAAGTGGCATCCTCCTGAGGTTTGTTTAGCCACTTCACCAAATAGTCATGATAGGTGTGCCTTCTAGTTTGTTTTGCAATCCTCTTGTCCAAAATGCTCTCAATCTGATTTGGAGATGAAGGAATGAGTTCCTGGAGTGTGTGATCAGTTTGACCTTCTTCAAAAATAGTCTGAGGATCAGATCCTTTATAGGGATAAAGGTCTGAAACATTAAAAATTGGAGACAAAGCAATGCCATCCAGAAGTCTGATTTTATAGGCATTGTCTCCACATTTCTTGAGCACTTCACAAGGCCCAATCTTCTTCATGAGTAGCTTAGTGTGTTTACCTACAGGGAGCCTCTCCTTCTTCAGATGAACCATTACTAAATCAACTTCCTTGAACTGCAAATCCCTTCTTTTTCTATCAGCAAATTGTTTATATTTCTGAGAAGTGGACAACAATTTTTGTTGTACTTGTTCATGGACATCTTTCATGACTTGAACAAAGTCTTCAGCCAAGGCACTGCTATTTTCCAGTCCTTTAACCTCCCTTAGTTCCAAAATACCCCTTGGGTGAGTGCCATAAACAATTTGGAAAGGAGACAGGCCGGTGCTTCTATTGACAGTGTCATTGTATGAGAACTCTGCCTGAGCCAAAATTGAATCCCAACTAGCACCCTGCTCCTTGGTTAGGCATCTTAGGAGGTTGCCAAGTGACCTATTAATCACCTCTATTTGTCCATCAGACTGAGGGTGATAGGCAGATGATAAGGACAAATTTGTACCTAGTCTCTTCCACAGTGTCCTCCAGAAGTGTCCAATGAAATTGGGGTCTTTGTCTGAGATTATGGACAAAGGTAAACTATGTAACCTGACTATTTCCTTGAAGAAAAGACCTGCTATGTGTGAGGCATCATGTGTGGTTCTACATGGGATGAAGTGAGCCATTTTTGAGAACCTATCTACAACCACAAAAATGTTGTCATGTCCATTCTTTGTCCTAGGCAAACCAAGTACAAAGTCCATACTTATGGAATCCCAAGGCTTTGAAGGAATAGGTAGAGGAGTGTATAAACTTGCATTTGATGTATGCCCCTTTGCTCTTTGGCAAATTTGACAAGTTTCAACAAACTTCCTTACATCGGTTGGCAATTTTGGCCAAAAATAGTACCTCCTAACCAATTCTAGGGTCTTATCAATACCAAAGTGACCTAACATGCTGCCATAATGCTTTTCCCTGATTATATTCTCTCTAACAGATCCTCTTGGGATACACAACATGCTACCCTTGAAAAGATATCCATCTTGCAATAAAAAATCAGAAAAATCAGTATTATACCTTCCTATCATGGCCATGCAAGATAGGTATGGCTCTTTGAAGTCTTCATCTACTGTATACTAATCTTTAATGGCATGAATACCTGTACTTTCCAACTGAATAGTTTGCACAACAAGATTTCTCCTGCTTAAGGCATCGGCTACCTTATTGGCCACTCCTTTCTTGTGTTTTATGGAGAAGGTGTATGCTTGGATGTACTCCATCCACTTGACATGTCTGTGATTCAACTTTTGCTGCCTGTTCAAGAAGCTTAATGCATGGTTGTCAGTAAAAACTATAAATTCCTTTGGCAATAAGTAGTGTCTCCATTTCCTTAATGACTGAACCATGGCATATAACTCTAGATCATAGGTGGAGTAGTTTTGTTTTGCCTCATTTAACTTCTCACTAAAGAATGCTACATGCCTTCCATCTTGACTTAAGACTCCTCCAACAGCCCTCTTACTTGCATCACACTCTACCACAAAGACCTTGTCAAAATTAGGTAGCACTAGGACTGGTTTTTTTGAAATTTTTTTCTTTAACAGTTCAAAGGCTTGAGTGGCCTCATTTGTCCATACAAACACACATTTCCTGCCCCCTTTTATGGTGTCAACAAGTGGAGCACAAATGCCACTAAACCCTCTAATGAACTTTCTATAAAAGCTGCATAAACCATGGAAACTCCTTACCTCCGAGGCTGTTGTAGGTGTTGGCCAATTAAGAATGGCTGCAACCTTACTTGGATCCATTTTTAGGCTGCCCTTGGAGATGACAAACCCCCAAAATATCAACTCTTCTTGTAGGAAGACACATTTGTCAAGATTGATTCTCAACTTCTCCTCTTGAAGCCTCTTGAGTACTTGATGGATATGCCTTATGTGGTCTTCCTTGCTGTCACTAAAAATCAGTATATCATCCAAATATACAACAATAAACTTGTTAAGGAAAGGTTTTAGCACTTCATTCATCAATCTCATGAAGGTGCTTGGTGCATTTGACAAGCCAAAAGGCATGACAACCCATTCAAATAGTCCTTCATTGGTTTTGAAGGCGGTTTTCCACTCATCCCCTTCCCTTATCCTGATTTGGTGATAACCACTTTTTAGATCTATCTTGGTAAAATACTTAGCCCTACCCAAGCAATCCATTAAATCTTCTATTCTAGGCATTGGATGTTGGTAGGTGGCGACTGATCAGGAAAGTACTGTACACTAGCCATGTATCCTCGCCGGGGTTCGGGGGCGGCAGCCCTCGAGAAACTACCGCCCCCGAGAAATTTTTTTTTAGGGCCGACTTAAAAAATCCTATTTTTTATGACCGACATAAGAAAACCCTAATTTTTGTAACCGACAAAAAGGCTTGATAAAAAGCGGCCAAGGGTTAGGGTTTAAGGATTGTATTGTAGTATTTGCAGCGGTATTGAGTTGTAGGGATTGCTGATTGTAATCGGTTTGATTTACTGGATAATAATATTGGACTCTCTGTTTGGTGGATGTAGCCCGAGTTTGGGTGAACCACGTTAAATCTTGTCTCTCGCTGTTATTAATTCTGTGTATTTCCATTTCTCTATTTAATCTTTATTTGCATTTAATTGATATCTTCTACCGACTAACCCTAACAAGTGGTATCAGAGCGGGTTGTGTTCGATTATCGTCTGCAGGAAAGTCTCACGGTTGAGTGGGAGCAATGGCGGACGAGGGTAAAATGAAGGTTGATAAATTCAATGGGCAAAACTATCAGTTATGGAAGATGCAGATGGAGGATTACCTCTATCAAAAGGATTTATGGAGGCCGTTGGAAGGAGTAGCCAAGAAATCGGCAACAATGTCTGATGAGGATTGGAATCTTCTTGACAGAAAGGCACTAGGAACCATTCGATTGTGCCTGGCACCGTCGGTGGCATTCAATATAACGGAAGCGAAGACAACAGATGGTCTGATGAAAGCTTTGGCTAAATTGTATGAAAAACCCTTAGCCTCAAATAAGGTATTTCTCATGAAGCAGTTGTTTAATTTGAAAATGGTTGAAGGTGGATCTGTGACAGGTCATTTAAATGAATTTAATACGATTGTCAGTCAATTGACTTCTGTAAATGTAAAATTTGATGAAGTTAGAGCTCTCTTGATATTATGTTCATTGCCTGAAAGCTGGGATAGTTTGGTAATGGCGGTTAGTAACTCTGTTTCTGGTTCAAATACCCTAAAATTTGATGATGTTGTTGGTGTTATTCTGAGTGAGGAAATTTGTAAGAAAAGCTCAGGTGGATCCAAATCAGGCAGTGTTTTGAACACAGAAAGCAGGGGTAGATCAAAGGAGAGAGGAAAAGGTTCCGGAGGTCATGGGAAGTCACGAGGAAAATCAAAGGACAAAAGATCCCAAACCAGAGGACAGAAGGATTGCTGGTACTGTGGAAAACCAGGTCATCTGAAGAAAGATTGCTGGTCTCGAAAAAATAAAGGAGACAAACAAGAAGGCAATAAGGAAGCAAATGTGGTAAGTAATAAATCTAAAGATGATACTTTGATTCTTTCCCTAGATAATGCTGATGATTCATGGGTTTTAGATTCAGGGGCCTCATTTCATGCTACGCCCCATAGAAGTTATTTCCTTGATTATGTCCAAGGGGATTTTGGGTTGGTTTATTTGGGAGATAATGAACCCTGTCAGATTGTTGGAAAGGGAAGAATCAAGATTAAGTTGCAGAATGGGAATCATTGGCTACTACAAGAGGTGAGGCATGTTCCAAGGCTCAGTAGGAATTTAATTTTAGCAGGGCAGCTAACTGAACAAGGTTGCACTGTTACATTTACTGATAAAAAGTGGAAGGTTTCAAAAGATGCCTTAGTAGTAGCAAAAGGTGTGAAAGTAGGCACCTTATATCTTTGTACAGGTCATACTGTTCCTTCTACTTTAGATGTTATAGAGGAAAAATAAACAGGTTCAGGAACAGTTGCTGCAGGTTTGCAGGAAGAGACTAGAAAAGTTGCTGCAGGTTCTGAAACAACACTGTGGCATAATAGACTTGGGCATATGAGTGAAAAAGGTATGAAGGTACTTCATTCTAAGAAAGTTTTACTAGGTCTGAAATGTATTAATATGGATTTCTGTGAAAGTTGTGTGTATGGAAAACAAAAGAGAGTCAGTTTTCTCAGAGATGGGAAGCAAAAGAAAAATGAAAAATTGGAGCTTGTGCATACAGATGTATGGGGACCAGCTCAGGTATCTTCTTTCGGTGGCTCTCGGTATTATGTTACATTCATAGATGATGCAACTAGGAAGGTTTGGATTTATTTCCTTAGATAGAAATCTGATGTATTTGAAACATTTAAGAAATGGAAAAGCTTGGTTGAAAATGAGACAGGTAAAAGATTAAAATGTCTCAGATCTGATAATGGCGATGAGTATTGTAGCAAAGAATTTGAAGATTATTATTCCTTTAACGGAATTCGTAGGCAGAAAACGGTTCCAGGGACTCCACAGGAAAATGGAGTGGCTGAACGCATGAATAGGACAATAATGGAGCATGCAAGGACCATGAGATTGCATGTTGGACTGCCTTTAAACATGTGGGCAGAGGCTGTCAACACTGCTGTATATTTAATTAACAGAGGTCCTTCAGTTCCTTTGGGCTGTGGTATTCCAGAGGAAGCATGGACTGGCAAGAAGGTGAGTTATTCTTTTCTAAAAACCTTTGGCTGTGAAGCATTTGCACATATAGATTCTGAAAATAGAACCAAGCTAGATGCGAAATCAAAAAAATGTACCTTCGTTGGATATGGCATTGATGAATTTGGTTATAGGCTTTGGGATTTTGAAAATCAGAAAATTGTGAGAAGCAGGGATGTTATATTCAATGAGAAGGTGTTGTACAAAGATCAGTTGCAGCAGCATGAGAAGAAAGAAAAGGATTATGTGGTGCTGGATGATACTCCAAATAGTGATGTTCCAGTGGCTCCTCATGCTCTGCAACAGCAACCAGAAATACCACAAACTCCAGTGAATGTTAGACGGTCAACAAGGATAAGTAGACCTCCTGAAAGGTTTTCTCCCTCTTTGTATTCTATTTTGTTAACAGATGCTGGTGAACCGGAAGGGTATGATGAAGCTATGCAGGTGAATACAAAAGTTCAGTGGGAGCTTGCCATGCAAGAAGAAATGGACTCCTTGCTGAAAAATCAGACTTGGGAATTATGTAAGTTACCTGTAGGTAAAAAGGCTTTACCAAACAAATGGGTTTACAGGCTGAAAGAGGAAGATGGAGGTAAGAAACGATTTAAGGCCAGGTTAGTTGTAAAAGGATTTGCACAGAAACAGGGCATTGATTTGATGAGATATTTTCTCCGGTTGTCAAGATGACTTCTATTCGTACTGTTTTAAGTATTGTGGCTGCTGAAGATTTGCATTTGGAATAGCTAGATGTGAAAATTGCCTTTCTCCATGGTGATTTGGAGGAGGAGATATACATGGCACAACCACAGGGATTTGAGGTCAAAGGTAAGGAGAAACAAGTGTGCAGATTGAAGAAAAGCTTGTATGGCCTGAAACAAGCACCTCGGCAATGGTATTTGAAATTTGATAGTTTTATGGCTGAGCAAGGCTACAGTAGGTGTAATTCTAACCATTGTGTTTATTTTAAGAGGTTGGATAATGACAGCTACATCATTTTATGTTTATATGTTGATGACATGCTTGTAGCTGGGTCTAACATGGATCACATCAGAGAGTTAAAACATCAGTTATCACAGTCATTTGATATGAAGGATTTGGGGGCAGCAAAACAAATCCTTGGTATGAAAATTTGCAGAGATAGGAAGAACAGAAAATTGACTCTATCTCAGGCTGCTTATGTTGAAAAGGTGTTGCAGAGATTCCATATGGAGAATGCAAACGCTGTCAGCACACCTTTGCCTAGTCATTTGAAATTGACTAAGGAGATGTGTCCAAAGACACAAGAGGAGAAAGAAAAAATGTCCAAGGTCCCATATGCTTCAGCTGTAGGAAGTTTAATGTATGCCATGGTATGCACGAGACCGGATATTGCACATGTTGTCGGAGTCGTTAGTAGGTATATGAGTCATCCCGGATTTGAGCATTGGAATGTGGTAAAATGGATTCTCAGATATTTGAGAGGTACATCTAATAAACACTTATGTTTTGGGGGCTCTAATACTGATTTAGCAGGTTATGTAGACTCAGATTTGGCAGGGGATATTGATACCAGGCGGAGTACTACAGGTTATGTCTTTACTATAGGAGGAACATCGGTGAGTTGGATTTCCAGGTTGCAAAAGGTGGTTGCTTTATCCACCACAGAGGCAGAATATGTAGCTGCAACAGAGGCAAGCAAGGAGATGATATGGCTGCAATCTTTCATGGAAGAATTGGGTACACCACAGGCTCACAGTTCTTTGTATACAGGCAGTCAGAGTGCCATACATCTTGCAAAGAATTCTGCCTTGCATTCAAAGACCAAACACATACAGTTGAGGTATCACTTTATTCGGTCGGTGTTGGATAATGGACAGTTAAGGCTGGAAAAGATACATACAGATGAAAATCCAGCGGATATGTTTACAAAGGCAGTGACAAGGGAGAAGCTGAGCTCTTCTTCAGCTTCGATTGGTCTTCTCGACTGAACACAATAAAAATTGAACAGTAGAGTCCAGGGTGCTTTATTTCCAGTGGGAGCTGCATGTGCAGCGGTGTCGTCTAGGATCAGTCTCCAAGTGGGAGATTGTTTTGGTGTGGAGCCTGATCAGTCTCCAAGTGGGAGATTGTTGGTAGGTGGCAACTGATCAGGAAAGTACTGTACACTAGCCATGTATCCTCGCCGGGATTTTTTTAGGGCCGACTTAAAAAATCCTATGGCCGACTTAAAAAATCCTATTTTTTATGACCGACATAAGAAAACCCTAATTTTTGTAACCGACAAAAAGGCTTGATAAAAAGCGGCCAAGGGTTAGGGTTTGAGGATTGTATTGTAGCATTTGCAGCAGTATTGAGTTGCAGGGCTTGCTGATTGTAATCGGTTTGATTTACTGGATAATAATATTGGACTCTCTGTTTGGTGGATGTAGCCCGAGTTTGGGTGAACCACGTTAAATCTTGTCTCTCGCTATTATTAATTCTGTGTATTTCCATTTCTTTGTTTAATCTTTATTTGCATTTATTTGATATCTTCTGCCGGCTAACCCTAACATTGGAAATCTATACCTGATAGTGATCTTGTTGATGGCCCTGGAATCAGTGCATAGTCTCCATGTTCCTTCCTTCTTGGGTGCAAGTACTGCAGGTACTGCACATGGACTAATAGTCCTCCTGATAAGTCCTCTATCCAACAAGTCTTGGATTTGTCTTGCCACTTCAGCATTTTGCTCTGGAGTCAACTTGTAGGCTGCTTGGTTTGGTAGAGTGGATCCTGAGATGAGATCAATGCAATGACTAATCTCCCTCTTTGGTGGAAGAGCATCCTTGCCTTCATCGGCTATCACATTATGGAACCTTTCCAATAATTCTTCCACTTCCTTTGGTCCAATCCTCCTAAGAGGTTGCTGCACTTTGACCTTCTTGAGATTCACATCCTTGGGCTTGATGACTACTGCAAAACATGGCACTTTCTCTTCCTTGAGGTTAGCCAAAAACTCTTTTTCACCTACCAACATAACTGAACTAGAAATGACTTTCTCTTTGCAATCATCAATCAAAGGAGTCATTGTAAACTTTTCACCATTCTTGGACAAATGAATCACATTGTTCTTACCATCATGTTGGGCACTTGTGTCATGTTGCCAAGGCCTTCCAAGAAGAAGGAGGTGGCATGCATCCATATCCACTATCTCACAAAGAACCTTATCATGATATTCACCTATCTTGAATTCAACCCAACATTGCTCTTTCACCACAATTTGTTGTTCCTTGGTTAGCCAAAAGACTCTATAGGGGTTAGGATGAGGCATTATTTCCAATCCTAACTTAGTCACCATTTCATTAGAAGCCAAATTTTCAGAAGAACCTGAATCAACTATTACCTTGCACACTTTTCCTTTCACCTTGCAAGTGGTTCTGAACAAGTTGTTTCTTTGGGGCTGCTCCTTGGTGGCTGGCATGATGAGTGACCTGTTGAACATGATGCATTCTCCACTCTCAGGTACTGCAGACTTGGAAGAGGCTGTTTGGTAACTTGTGGTGCTTTGACAGTCCTCTTCTTGAAGGAGTTGTACTCTTCTTTCTTTCTGATTTGCAGCAATGTTTCCCATCTTCTCCGGGCACCTAAAGGACTGATGTCCAATCTGATTGCAAGAGAAAAACCTTCTAGTAAACACATTGGGACCTCTGCCCCCACTTCTTCCTCTGCCATTACCTCTACCCCTAAACTAACCCTTATCAGCACTGTTTTTATCAGCCTGCCCTTGGCTGCCTTCTTGTGATCCGCCACCTTGGAATCTAGAGAAATTATCTCTGTTTTGAAATCTGCCCCTGCCCCTAAAATTTTGATTTCCTCTGCCTCTGCTGCTGCTACCAAAATCCCCTTTTCTTCTCTGCTTATCCTCAATCCTCAGTGCCATTTGAAAACACTTATGGACTGTCTCTAGGTTAAAGAGAGTTAATTCATCTTGAATGGAGAACTTGAGGCCATTAAGATACCTTGCAAGCTTCTGTTTTTCATTCTCAGGCATCTTGGCTTTCAATGTCATCTTGTGAAACTCCTCTGTGTAGGTGCTCACGTCCATGTCCTTCTGTCTCAAGTTGTGCAACTTCTTGTTCAAGTTGACTTCATAATCCTCAGGGACAAATTGCTTCTTGATTTCAAGTACCATCTTCCTCCATGTAGATATAGGATTCCTATCATCTTCTATCCTCTCATTTTGAATAAAATTCCACCAACTCAAGGCTGGCCCTTTCATTCTTGACTTGGCAATCCTCACTTTCTGATTTTCTGCCACTTCTTCACATTCAAAATAGTTCTCCATTGCCTCAATCCAATCAAGGCACTCCTCTGGATTCATCTTACCAGGAAACATAGGTAAGTCTGCCTTAGTGTGCTTCCTACTCAACTTTCCAGGTGCATCTAGGAATTGTCTCTCTGACATGCCTCCTTGTGGCTCTTCCATTGGCACTTCTTCTTCCTCATCTTGATCCTCTTCATCTAAATCTAAGATGACTTCTGACTTCTTCTTGTCTTTGTCTTTCTTCAACTTTTCTATCTCAGCCTCCATCCTTTTGTTCTTGGCTGCTTGCTCTCTCACTATTTTTGCCAATTTGGCATTTGTCACCTTTGAAGGAATTTCCTCCTCTTCTTCTCTATCTCCCATCTCTTTGATGGATCTGATACCACTTGATGCAGAGTGGCACAAGGGAAGCAACACACAAAGGTTTACTCTATTGTCCTTTGCCCACTCACCCACTTCAAACAGCCTTCAACCAAGCAACCAAAGGCACATTCAAGGGTGTATGAAGGATTTGGTATCCTAGTGATGGCTCCACCTTCTAGGCTTCTCCAACACCTCAGGACAGATCAACAAACACCTTCTATGTAGTTGGTTTGGTCTCCAACTTCCCAAAACTCTTCAACCTATACCTTGACTAGTAAGGCTACTAGCCCTCCAAACTAGGTTTTCTCAACAAAACTTGACAAAATCCCAAAGGTCTAGGCAAGAAAATGATGGTTTTAGATACATTCTATGGAACCCTATCAAACTCCCAAGTCTCCTGTTCCAACTCTACTCTAGCAATCCAGAACACTCATTTGGTCTTCTAGGCCTAATTGATCAATTTAGGCTAGGTTACAAAGCAAGTGCTCAAAATTGGGGTCATAAACCTGGGGCAGGAACTTGGATCTCTTCTATGACCTACAAACAACTCACAAACCAACTTTCATTCGCCCACCTATCAGACTTTGTCATCTACATCAATAAATTGCACAATTCTGGCCAAATACATAGGAATACTTGACCTAGGGCATCAAATTAAAAATAGAAGACTGCATTTTCAAACAAAAATCTTTTGGAATCTTATAGTACATACCCCTAGCCTGCATTTCACCAGTTTTTGCAAATTTTCAACGGTGGGAATGCATTCTAGGGCTGGATTTCTATGGCTGCCCTAGAAAACAGGGTTTCTGGACCTGTTTTGAAAGAAAAATCTATAACTTTTGATCCCGACCACTTTAGGACCTCAAACTAGTTGCATTGGAACCCTGATTCCAAGAGCTTTCAGAAAAAGTACATTTTAATCCCTAAAAAATCTGTATAGGCCGTACATAACAAGAAAAACAACAAAAAATAGTCAGTTTTCTTGATTTTTGTGCCCAAATTCCATACAAAAGCTTTCTCCTCTGTGCTGGAGCAATATTTCCTCCATATCAACCTATCCAAGTTGGTTTCTAACTTCCAAAAGGAGATTCAACCACCCAAACTAAGTTTTGAACCGGCCAATGTGTCATTGGCAACATTGGTAACTTGTTACACTATGGAGTTTTTGCATTTTCAAGAGGATGGCGATTAGGTTTGCTTGTCAAATGGAATCAAACTACCATCACACTTCTTAGACCATGCTAAAACACTAAGACAACTCAAACAAACTCAAAAGGCCAATATTAGACCTTCTAGGCCTAAGTGGCACAACTAGGTCCAAGTGGACTAAGAACGATAAGAGGTTTATAAAGTTACCCCAGACCTCTTGGCCACACAAGAATAGACCTTCCAACATGGCTATGAAAAGCCTTATTGCAAAACACATTAAACAAAAATCACAACCTTTCAAAAAAATGCAAACAAAGTGACTTTAGGAACCAAGGTGCTCCTAGGTGCCCTGCACCAAAGTGTCAGTTTATGACTGTTATTTGGTCCCTAGGCCGACACAGTAAGTTTGAATTAAGAAATTCTTGGCGGGAATGTTTTTAGTTGCATATATAAGCATGTTTAGGCATTCATTTTTAAACTAGAAGATGGACATTAGATGGTGATTGTGATCTTTATGCATTCTAAAGGTGATTCAAGGCATTCATTGTGTGTTAGAGCAATTCTTGTGTTGTTTATGTGTTTGTATTTACAGATTTGAGCATCCATCTCCTCATGGCATGAAGGGCTTCTTCCTTCCATGAGATTTTCACTACAAGGTTGTAAAGGGTAAAATTTGGATGATTGGTTTTTGGTAGTTTTGTATGTGTATCATCCTTTCACCCTTACATTCAAGGACCTAGAGTCGAGTTGCAATGTACTATCATACCCTAGGTCACTATTGAGATGTAGGGAAACTTGGATTTTATGGTTTGATTGTCAATTTCCTTCTCTTATGCTCAATTATACCTTAAAACCCTAATTATGCAAATATGATAGTAAATAGATGAGTAATGAAAAATACTTCTGCAGAAAGATGTAAAATATCAAATAACTGTGCACCTATTTTTAGGGTTCCAAGGTGGAAAAGTTAAGGACTAAAGAGCGGACACCCAAGTCTAGTGCCCTACTTTTTGTCGAGATCTAGAAATAAGGTCTGTAACCTGTATTTGATGTTTCAGAGATTTTCCCGTTGTAGAACTTTGAGGACTAATGAGTGGGTGCCCAAGTCTAGGTAGTTATTTCTTTCACTAATGTATAATTCTGACACTCTAATATGCCCTCCTGCAACTTCACTTTGTCTGCATCATCAACCTATAACCTACAACCATGAAAATTTTGGGAGGGGGTTGTGGTGTTTAGAGGCTTGCCTCAGTTGAGCCCCGGAGAGACATTCAAGTCTTCCGAACACCATTGTCAGATAGAAAGTGCGTGCCTAGGGAGGCAGAGGCAAAAACTAAATGATAAATGCTCAATAATCACAATAGATATCACCTTGTAGTGAAGGTCTCATGGGAGGAAGAAGCTCTTCATTCCATGAGGAGATGGATGCTCAAATCTACAAACACAAACACATAGACAACACAAATCTGCTCTTGCCACACAATGAAAGCCTTGAATCACTTCTAGAATGCCAATGCTCATCTAATGATCATCTAGTTTACAAATGAATGCCTAAACATACTTTTATATGCAACTACAAACATTCCCACCAATATTTTGTAAATTCAAACTTACCGTGTTGGCCTAGGGACCAAATAACAGTCATAAACTGACACTTCAAATTTGGGCCTGACCCAAAATAGGGCAGGACTAGGGCATGGGTGCCCAAGTCCTCCCCCCTATTTTGGGCAGGGTTAAGCTCAAGGGGTCCCCCTAGGCCCCATTGGTCATGATACCTAGGGTTCATTCCATTGGGATGTTGAATTATGATGTAATATGTCCTAAATGCAGCTAAGAGACCCACGAGCTAAACCTTATGAGGGAAAAGCCCCCAAGGGGACATTTTTTGACGTTACATTTAGCTCCCACTTTAATGTATGTATAAACGTGAGGCCAATACATGCATTAAAGTACAGTCAACAAACACAACAAACACAACAAACATGCCAAGCATGGATAAGATACGCCAGACACATTGAATACAATGATAGGCATGCAAAACACATAGAAGATAGTTACAGTCACACAAAACACGGAGAATACATTGAATGCATGAAAGACACATTAATGCATAGAAGACATGAATGATCTCTTTTCTTTTCTTTTTCTCATATATATGAAATGTAGATGCAAGTACAGGAAAGTAAACAAACCTCCCATAATACAAGATGCACTCATTCGCATAGGTCTTTAAACTATATATGGGGCAACACACACACAAGACACGCAAAACCTCCCAAAATGTAGGATGCACTCATTGAGCAGATCTTTATACTGCATATGGGGCAACAAACATGCCAAACAAAGCAAGCACGCCAAAACACACACTTTGAAGACATGAAGAAAACACGACAAACAAGCAATGGAGTGTACCTATTTCTAGGTTTAGCACCATCTCAGGCACATTACAGGCACACACTGACGATTGTGCTTCGCCACAACAATCACTAAAGACACACTTATGTAAGGAAATGAGAGCATCTCAGAACATATTTCTAAGAACAGTGGTGTCTTTGACAGATTTAAATTCTTTTCAATCGCTTCAAAAACACGCAC
Organism: Cunninghamia lanceolata; assembly: GCA_027924645.1. NCBI lineage: Eukaryota > Viridiplantae > Streptophyta > Pinopsida > Cupressales > Cupressaceae > Cunninghamia > Cunninghamia lanceolata. The sequence goes on along the minus strand of BSBN01000822.1, from coordinate 14,092,348 downwards.
AACTATGCCACAAAGTAGAAATAGACATAGAACATTTCCAACATTGACTTTTAGAGGAAATACAAGCAACACGATCTAATTTCAACAACAGAAATGTTAACATGAAAGATAGAACAAGAGACACAGATGTACGTGGCGAAAACCCTTATGGGTAAAAAACCCCACACTCCAAAGCATCGAACCAATGTATTAATCAGCAACAACAAACATGTTACAATACACTTGCAGGCTCAAGGCCTTAACACGAAGATTTACATCTTGCTCCTCTAGAAGAATAACTGATAGCATAACCCTGCACAACGTTCTCCTTAGTTCTAATCACAGCACTCAGGTTAGTCCTTCATACTATTATCATGCCACAAATAGCATACAGTATAGGACATCACAGAGAGAGATACTTCCCTCTTTTTTTCTATTCTTCTCCCTCTCGGCCTGAATACTCTTCACCAGAACTCTGTTCTCACTCCTATTTTCTAGTCACAACTCACATTATAGAAAAAGAACAATCAGTTACTATCTCAGACTATTACAACTTCCAAAAGGTCGACAGTTCATTTTTAACCATTCACAACCGTTCGTATTCATGAGGACTAAATAGTCCCACATGCATCAGTTGACAAACACAGTAGTAGTATATATCCATGAACACGCAGTAAGTCTATCGTTGGCACTTTTACCGCTGACGACCCCAGCCGGTCAATCATCAACGAACCATCGGAGTGACTAAGACCTTTGGTGCGACTTCATCCTTCTTCACTGACAAAGTTCCTTTTACCGATGCCAAACTCCATCGGACAGACCAAGATCATCGGAGTAAGAATTCCACCGAAGGCCAATAGCGTTAGTCCCGCTGATACCAAACCTCCATCGATGAAACATACTCCATCACTGGAAGACAAACAAGTTACGCCGAAGACCCCTGTTTTGCCGATAGCACATCGCAGGAACAAACCACCATCAGGGAGACACAAATGGTCAGAGTAACAAACTAAAGCAAAGCCGATGGCTACACTCTGTCGGATTAGGTTGAACCCTTGAACCAACACTAAACGTTGAACCAATGAACCATTGAACCAATGCCGTCGAACTGATGAACTAATGAACCATTGAATCAATCTGTGAGACTCCAGACCATCGGTAGAAAACATCGAAGTAGTGTCGATAGAGCCTGCCAGGCCGATAACAAAGGGCAATCAACCAAGAACAAGAGATCATTGAGACAAAAAGCAGCACAAACTGATGCCTATAATCTGAGTCACAAGTACTCAACATTCTCCCACTTGACGAAGGAATTATAGGAAACCATCAATGCTCCAAGTCACAGAACCAAAGCTGATACTGCCTCCACTCCACTGTACTCACAAGCTACATATAAGCTCCAACATAACCAACTTCAAAGCTTCCAGAACATAGCCATGAAACCATCCTCTATAAATAAGATAGAACATCAGCTAGAACAACAATTAAAAATTGACTGCACCCATCCAACTAAACAAAAACCCACGTGACTGGAAAATAGCACACACATCAAGTGCTAACTCATCCAATCACACATACCTCAAAGGTATAGAAGAACATAGCAAACTCATGCCAGCATATATTCACCCAAATTGTAGGTACAAGCTCCATGTGTCAACCAGTCAAAGATGACCAAACACAACCAAGAACTCCCACTACATGAGTAATACTAAATCTAAAAACTAACAAGGCATACCAAGTATACCAATGGCATTACATAGAGAGTGTACTCATCATGTAGCATTGCAAGAACATCCACCATGATATGCAAAATCTATAAATCAATAACCTATACATCTCACCACCAGTCTAGAAATCTCTCAAGTTCTTCACACCCAACAATGAAAGAGATAACAGAACCTTCATGCTATCACCCAAGAACATAAGTGAAAGCACATGACCACAAACTAGTGATCACTTCAGCTTCGAACAAAACCTCAAATCAATGTAATGTGAAACACACCATTAGAAAAATAACTGAGACCAAGAGAAACACTACACATCATAAACCTATAGAAAATCCTCCTACAAACACCTCTAAGTGCCAACTGTGTCAAGTACGATCTCCTTCTTAAAACCCCAAAGAGAACACCATAACAACACCCAAAGTTGTTCAATCTCATAGAGATCAACCAAGAAATCAACATGGATGTAAGCTTCCCAATCCAAAGAAGATCAAACTAATCCATTTCCCATTTCAGGAAATCAGTCCATAAACCATCTCCTAACTGTTCTCACCAATCAATGATATCATAAAGTCAAATGCACAAGGAGGTAACTATGTTGTCCATCTCTCACTATGAATCCTCTTGAATCATCTAATAGAAGCTCAAGATCCATATCTATGAAAGAAAGCATAAAACACCTGAGAGAAACAATGGGCAATACCTCTCAAGTAATAAACTGTCGAGTAAACCAAGAGTGGGGAATGAGAATGTTCTTCCAAGATATCCAAGTGCCAATGACTTTCTCCAAGAACAATCTCCTCTAGATCTTTTGTTGAACTCACATTCAACCAAGGTAAAGACTCCTTGAACTTCCTACTGCAAACTCTGATTAAGCACAACATATATAGTCTCACCTTATCCTCCATGTATCCATGAGTACCTACGAACAACCACCTCATGCTAAACTCCAATTGCATCACTACACCACTATGAAGTAATCAAGCAAATAATAAATGTACCCAAACATAGAGAAGTTACCATACCACTATCAAAGCTCCACAAAGCTATAAAGGGAACTTATCAAGACATCATGATCTTATCATATCCCTTAGGAGATTCCATGCTTCAGGTGAACTTAACCAAAGTCTCAAGAGCAACATATCATGCCAAAACTCAAATGCTTAAACAAGAGTATATCATGACATGAACCAAACAAATTCTGACCTGTCAAGAACCAATCAACACCTCAACCAAAGACTAAGTGAGTCCTTCATGGCTCCAAGATGTTACCCATCCTCAAGTAGTGCCCTTGCAAATGCGAAAGAACCCTTCTGCAGCAACAGGATCTAAGAGCTCCTCCTAGTAACATCTGCAACACTAAAGAAGATCATCCATCACTAAGTGATGAATTTGTAGTCATTGCTAAAGCTCCCACTGAACTGTGGCAACCGAGATTTCCAAGCAACATGACCAAACATCTTCTCATCTAAAAATCTTCCAGGTCCACATATTAATATAATAAAAAACAAATGGCACCAAGATCTCCAAACCAAGGAAATACAACATCACTGTCAAAAGCTTACACTGAACTGTATATCCAAGCTATACATGACATCATGATACACATGCTACATATTACTGACTATTCAGGTACTTTACACTATCCACCCTTTTATCCCAATGCAATCACACCAATGCACAAGTGACCACAGACAAGGCCAGCTAACAAGTCTGCATAAACACTGAATGATCTTGTGAATATAGACAGTCCACATCTGAGTCATCTCACTGTAGCTTAATAGGTGGCCAGCCCACAAAACTACATAACTCGTAGATCTAATCAATGCATCACACAAACTTACTATCATACTGAAAACTGTAAAACTGAGATTTCAAGAGGTAAATAACCATGTAGACAACATGACAAAAACACCAGATTACTTACAATCCGATTTGCCAAACTAGTCCACAACCTGAGCACCATAGTCAAGGAATCCATAAAAGCATCACCACAGAAATACTGAGTGACTTATCATGTACCAACACTCCCACAAGACTGCAACTATCTCATCTAGCAACACCCCAAAAAAATAGGGTCTAGAAAATAGCTTAACTGCAGCTTCAACAAAATCACAAGTTTTTTTCTTTGTCCGTGTAAAACCTGCAAAATCACTGTGTTATACAAAACACCCATGCACATCCATATCCACTTCACATCTAGATGACTCAAAAGTCTACAACATAAACTCCATAATAGTTAAACCAGAATAATGGATCATCATCAATATGCATAACCATAGATTTTAAGGAAAAACTATAAAACCCCTCAAATCCAAAAACCATGAATCTGAGTCATGCAAGTACAAAATATCCATTTAAGGAAACAACAGTTCAAGAGCTTCAGGCCCACTTGTAGACCAATTCCTCAACCACCAACATGCACATGCATCTGAGAGAATCAGGCTATTACAGAAGCTCCCAGATCTTCCAATGATCAACTCCATAGCCTTTATGCAACTAGGGCAACAAAAACAATGCTTTCCAATACTAGGAACAAATATCCAGCATAAGCACACTTCTCCATGGCTGAGCAGCAACACAAACTTCTTCATATCACAAGGAAGCCTCTCACACAAACACCCAATATGAAAGTTATTGCAGAGACACAACCACAGAGCATAATCCACCCCATGCAATAGGATTAGACACTGTTAACTAAGAGCCTCAGGCCACATCATGACTAGCTCCAGTCTCTTCATCTTCACCATCCTTCAAGCACTGCTGAAATAGGAAAACAAGATCAACTTCAGACTTCACTCAAAACAAGGATCAAACATCAAACAATTCCTTCAGATTTCCTCAAGCCTGTCACACTAAGAAATCATCATAGAAGGAATACCCAGACCTTATACACTAGGAACTCTTACATGCAAACACATGCAGCACACAAACGTACATATGTGAGCAACAACACAGATCCCAGAAGAAGGCTTTGATACCACTTGTAAGGAAATGAGAGCATCTCAGAACGTATTTCTAAGAATAGTGGTGTCTTCGACAGATTTAAATTCTTTTCAATCGCTTCAAAAACACGCACAACTATGCCACAAAGCGGAAATAGATAGAACATTTCCAACATTGACCCTTAGAGGAAATACAAGCAGAAAGATCTAATTTCAACAATAGAAATGTTAACATGAAAGACAGAACAAGAGACACAGATATATGTGGGGAAAATCCTTATGGGTAAAAAAACCCCACACTCCAAAGCATCGAACCAATGTATTAATCAGCAACAACAAACATGTTACAATACACTTGCAGGCTCAAGGCCTTAACATGAAGATTTACATCTTGCTCCTCTGGAAGAATAACTGATAGCATAACCTTGCACAAAGTTCTCCTCAGTTCTAATCACATCTCACATTACAGAAAAAGAACAATCAGTTACTATCTCAGACTGTTACAACTTCCAAAAGGTTGACAGTTCATTTTTAACCATTCAGAACCATTTGTATTCATGAGGACTAAATAGTCCCACATGCATCAGTTGACAAACATAGCAGTAGTATATATCCATGAACACGCGGTAAGTCTATTGTCGGCACTTTTGCCACCGACGACCCTAGCCGGTCAATCATCAACGAACCATCGGAGTGACTAAGACCTTCGGTGTGACTTCATCCTTCTTCACCGACAAAGTTCCTTTTGCCGATGCCGAACTCCATCGGATAGACCAAGCTCATCAGAGTAAGAATTCCACCTAAGGCCGATAGCGTTAGTCCCACCGATACCAAACCTCCATCGGTGAAACATACTCCATCGCTGGAACACAAACAAGTTACGTTGAAGACCCCCATTTCGCCGATAGCACATCGCAGGAACAAACCACCATTGGGGAGACACAAACGGTCAGAGTAACAAACTAAAGCAAAGCCGATGGCTACACTCTACCTGATCAGGTTGAACCCTTGAACTAACACTAAACATTGAACTAATGCCGTCAAACCGATGAACCAATGAACCATTGAATCGATCTGTGAGACTCCAGACCATCGGTAGAAAACATCGAAGCAGCGCCGATAGAGCCTGTAAGGCCGATAACAAAGGGCAATCAACCAAGAATAAGAGATCACTGAGACAAAGAGCAGCACAAGCTAATGCCTGTAATTTGAGTCACAACTACTCAACAACTTAAGGGTTGAGTTAGTCACAGACTGCTCCCCGCCTCCATAAAGGACTTTTGAAAATGACAGGATGATGCAATCTACGCATGAGAAGTACACCATCCCGCCTCCATAGATGGCTTAATATAAAAAGGATATGCACATGATATCTTGCCTCTACAGAGGGCTTATATGATTGATTTGATTGATTACAAATGAACTTAGGATGTAGGATGCACTCATTGTGCAGGTCTTTAAACTACACCTAAGGACAAACACATTGCTAATGTGTACAACAGATAGCTTACCTTATATATGCCCCCACCTTAAGGTGGTTAATATCATGCATCGATATCAAGCACATTAAGGTAGGAAGAAAACACACAAGGGAATATAGACTTTAGCAAAGCCCATGCCCCCCAGAGGTGACATATAATTTACGATCACCAAATGTTCCCACAAACACATCCCTGCAAGAAACATGTTAGTGTCCATAATCATGATAAACGACAACATCGATGCATATGAGATCTGAGGTATGCAAGATTCAAGATAGATAAAGTGCACTGAGTAGTAGTATTGTTATGATTTGTATATGAGATAGAACACCATAGAAATCACTATGTGGAAAGCATGAGTGCTTCCACTAGCCAAGCGTCGGATAAGATATACAACCCCATCGTCATATTAGGAACTAAGTCCAATTTTTGATTTCTTGTGAAAGGGACACTAGGTCTGCATCAATATAAATATTTTTCGTCATTTGCTTGCTAGATGGAAACACTAGAGGAAGGGAAACAATAAACAAGAGAGGAAAAAAAGTGTCTTAGGGACAGTCACGTAGGAGGGTGCCCCAGTGTTACCAACCGCAATGCTATGTCCACAAGACACAACACACAACAATGAAATCAGAGAGAGGCAATGTGGAAGAATGATGATACAAATAGAAGGTCACAATAGAGGTGGTCTCCTAGTATCCTGAACCTTACAAGAGAATCAGGGGTCATCCCAAGAGGCCTAAACAACACATAACACATCACAGGGGAAGCACATCATGAGAGAGATAAAGGGTTAGAGATACTTACCTAGTAGCACCATCATTAAGAACATACATATCTAGGATTTTTATCATGTTTTGGTCTTGTATTAACATTAAGTTTAGGATGACAAGAGGCTTTGATGGTTTTCAAAGAGTGGTATCCTATACCAGCCGTGTAGTTAATTCCCGCAACTTGTAAAGGTACTCTAATTCCTTGTTGGTTTACACCGCAACCATTGCCTACATAGTCATTATTTTTGTACAAGATTTAAAATCCATGACCATATAGAGAGTCCATTTCTTTAGAAGAAGGTGAAGCCTCATAGGTATCATAATTTGTAGTATAAGTGAGAGTATTGTTTTTATTTTCTACCAAGGGGACTTTCAGTTTCTTAGGTGCTTCCAAAGATTGTTTAGGTGAGATCGATGCTACTTGTAATGTGTCAAGGCTATTGATTTTATATTCCTCGATACTGCAAGGATTAAAATCTAATAAACCCCAATCATCACCAACAAGTGCATTCGATGGTTGAGAGTCTTGCACAACATTAGTCATTAATGGATCAGCTCACAAATTGTTTAAGCTCATATTGTTATAAACTAGTTTTTGCTTTTCAATGTGTAAGCGGTTCTCTGGTTTAGGATTGGCTTGAATAGTATGAAGTTTACATTTGAATATAAATTTGATTGAACGATGCAAGGTGGAAGGAACTACCCCCAATGCATGAATCCAAGGTCTACCAAGAATCATGTTGTAAGATAGAGAACAAGGCATGACATGAATTAGGGTAGGCACAAGTACAGATCCTACTTGCATAGGTAGAGTTATAGTGTCCATGGATTGTCATTCAACATTATCAAAGCCACGAATGCTAATGCCATTTGGTTGGATTTGTGATGTGTCAATCTTGATTTTGTGTAGTAGGTCAATGCTACAAACATTAAGATCTGATCCATTGTTAATCATAACTCATTTTACCAACGTTTTATTTATTATGATAGAGATTATAAGTGGATCATATTGGTTTTGAACTTCAATTGATGTTAATTCATGTGGTTTAAAGATAATATCCATTTTTGTTGCATGCATACTATCCAATACGACTGCTACATCATTAGGCTTAGTAGTAGGTGGGACAATCACCTTTTGCAAAGCTTCTTGGAGCATTCCATGATATGTAGGCAATGTTTATATTAAATCCCAAAGAGAGATCTTAGCTAGAGTAGCACGAAGTTGTTTGAAAAGATCATACTCTTGACCACTTTTATGAGTAAGACGAGGTAGTGGAGGGAGCATAGGTTGAGAACATGGAAGAGAGACAGGCACATGCGTGCTTGCTTACTTTGCTTGTTATTACGGGTGTTGTACGTGTGAGAAATCACATTGTGGTGTGGTTGTTGTAACACATTTTGAACACCTTGAACCATAATCACCGGCTTTAAGCAAGAGGGTGCACTAGGTGCCCCTTGGACAATCATCTTAGGGATAGTGCTACAAAATCTATTAATAAATATTGAATTAACATTGTTTCCCTCTTGATTACGCCCAACATCCATCCCTAAAGGATTTAATGTGAGAGACCTTTTCTAATCCACTAATACTACATCTTGGCTAGGGAGAGCATTGGGATGAGAGGAAGGTACATCATCATCATCATACTTTGTGGTGGAAAAAGGCTTTTCACTCTCATCTTTCTCGTGAGTGTTCCTAGAGATGAATTTGGTTAAATCTTCTAATATCAAAGGATGTTCACTCATGAGGATTAGGAATTTGTCAAAATCAAGATCTTTGATAAATGCATGCAAAGATACCATAGAAAAATGACATGAAGGTACCATTGTATTGTTTTCAATGTAAAATTAGATTTTAAAAGATTTTCAAATTTTATGCAAAAGTCAAGTGCAAAAATGACTAAAAATGCTTTATTTTTTGTACTTTTTTAATGGAAATAAGTGAAAGCAAAGGTGTTGTAAGAATTTTAATTAGGGGTAGAAAATAATATGTTTGATATCAGTCCAATACAACAAAAGATCCTTCACAATACACTCTTGATGCAAATCTAAGATGATGCCAAGTCAAAATATAGTGAAAATGCACTAAAATATGCGATCTTTTCACCAAATCTTAATGCAAAAGAGCATGACAAAGGGTGTTGTGAGGAAAATTATGATGGATAGAAAATTATATTAGTAATGATAGCCACTTAATGCCAAAATATTTGTCACAACACGCTTTTAGTGCCACTCAAGGTCAACCCCTAGTGAAAATGTAGCAAAAATAGGCTATTTTTCAAGGTTTTTCAATTCCAAGACCTAGAAAAAGGGGCATTGTAATGAATTTTAGGAGGTGTAGAAAATAAAAGAAATGATATCAATTATCTCAATCCATAAAATTTTTTACAACACGCTTGGAGTGCAAACTAGGCCAAACCCTAAGGCAAAAATAGAAAAAATGTGAAGTTTTTCACCAAATTTTCAATACAAGAGCTAAATAAAAAGGTGTTGTGAAGTTTTTTAGGAGGGGCAGAAAATAATTACCCTAATAACAATAAATTATTGAAAAAATACTCTTCACAACACGCCTATGGCGCAAATTTAGAGAGTCAACAAGGCCAAATCTCATGAAAATCAATGTTTTTGAAGCCCTAGGTTTGAGCTTGACACAAAATGATGTATGAATGTTTTGAAAGATGATTTATGATTAAAATGAAATATACTCAGATCTGAAAATGATTTTCAATCTCTAACATGCAAAATGCTAATGCAAATCTAGTGAAAAATCAATGAAAATGCTAGTTTTTGTTGACTTTTTCTAAGCAAAAATGCAAATTTTTAAAAATCTAAATGCAAATTTGTTCCAACATGCAAGACTACATCCAAATGTACATTTGAATGAGTCTCTAAAATTGGTAGAAAAATCTGAAACAAGATTTTACCTACAAACCCTAGATTTTGAAATTACTAGGTTATATGCAAAATTTACAATTTTCAACAAAACCCTAGCAATTTTATGATAAAAATGCACTGAAAACTAATGAATTTTTGTAATTTTATATAATTTAAATAAGATCTAAATGAAAAAATTAAAAATTTGATGAAATTCAAATTAATTCATGCAACATCCAAACCCTAGCATGCAATTTTTTCCAAATTTTCCAAATTTTAAATTTTTTTGTAAGTTTTCTAATGCAATAAGATGAATGATACTATGGATGAATGAAATCAATAACAATATGAAGCACAACACTCAAAAAGGTGCAAATAAGTCCAATAACATGGGTTCACCAAAATGTAAACGGTAAAATTTTGATGATTAGTTTTTGGTAGTTTTGTATGTGTATCCTCCTTTCACCCTTATATTCAAGGACCTAAAGTCAAGTTGCAATGTACTATCATACCCTAGGTCACTATTGAGATGTAGGGAAACTTGGATTTTATGATTTGATTGTCAATTTCCTTCTCTTATGCTCAATTATACCTTAAAACCCTAATTATGCAAATATGACAGTAAACAGATGAATAACGGAAAATGCTTCTACAGAAAGATGTAAAATATCAAATAATTGTGCACATATTTTTAGGGTTCCGAGGTGGAAAAGTTGGGGACTAAAGAGCGGGTGCCCAAGTCCAGTGCCATGATTTTTGTCAAGATCTGGAAATAAGGTTTGCAACTTGTATCTGTTGTTTCAGAGATTTTCCTGTTGTGGAACTTTGAGGACTAATGAGCGGGTGCCCAAGTCCAGGTGGCTATTTCTTTCACTAATCTGTAATTCTGACACTCCAATATGCTCTCTTGCAACTTCACTTTGTCTGCATCATCAACCTATAACCTGCAATCATGAAAACTTTGGGATGGGGTTGTGGTGTTTAGAGGCTTACCTCAGTCAAGCCCCAGAGAGACATTGAAGTCTTCTGAACACCATTGTCAGATAGAGAGTGCGTGCCTAAGGAGGTAGAGGTAAAAACTAAATGATAAATGCTCAATAATCACAATAGATATCACCTTGTAGTGAAGGTCTCATGAGAGCAAGAAACTCTTCATTCCATGAGGAGATGGATGCTCAAATCTACAAACACAAACACATAGACAACACAAATCTGCTCTTGCCACACAATGAAAGGCTTGAATCACTTCTAGAATGCCAATGCTCATCATCTAGTTTACAAATGAATGCCTAAACATGCTTTTATATGCAACTACAAACATTCCCACCAAGATTTTGTAAATTCAAACTTACCTTGTCAGCCTAGTGACCAAATAACAGTCATAAATTGACACTTCAAATTTGGGCCTGACCCAAAATAGGGTAGGACTAGGGTGCAGGCGCCCAAGTTGTCCCCCCTATTTTGGGCAGGGTTAAGCTCAAGGGGTCCGCCTAGGCCCCATTTGTCATGATACCTAGGGTTCATTCCATCAGGATGTTGAATTATGATGTAATATGTCCTAAATGCAGCTAAGAGACCTAAGAGCTAAACTTTATGAGGGAAAAGCCCCCAAGGGGACATTTTTTGATGTTACAAAGGTGATATCATTTGTGTTTATAAGCATTTATCATTTGGTTTTTGCCTCTGTCCCACAAGGCCACATACTCTCTATCTGACAACGGTGTTTGGAAGACTTGAATATCTCTCCGGGGCTTGACTGAGGCAAGCCTCTAAACACCACAACCCCCTCCGCATTTTCCCATGATTATAGGTTACAGGTTGAAGAAACAGGAAAATTGGAGTTGCAGGAGAGTGTTGCAGAGTGTCAGAATTGCAGATCAGAGCTAAAAATAGGGACTTGGACTTGGGTGCATGCTCATTAGTCTGTCGGATCCCACAACAGAAGAATCTCTGAGATAGAAGGAACAGGTTGCAGACAAAGTCCCCAGACCCTGACAAAAATTAGGGCACTGGACTAGGGCACCCGTTCATTAGTCCATGACTGTTTCACTTCACGAACTTCAAAAACTGGTACACATTTGTCTATTATTTTACATCTTTTTGTAGCATCATTTTCAGTAATTTGTCCATTTGCTTCCATATTTGCATAATTAGGGTTTTGAGCATAATTGGGCATAAACAAGTAATAAAATCACACAAATCTAATTTTCCCTACATTTTGAGTGATTAAGGACCTGATGGTAGATTCCTACTCAACCCAAGGTCCTTGAATGCTTTAGGGTGAAAGGAGGATACACACAAACAAATAAAAAAACCAACTATCCAAATTTTACCCTAAATAACTTTGAATGTTGCTTCCTTCTTTGGAGCACCTTTGTCAAATTCTCTCATTTCAAAGGTTGTGAGAGAGCCAAACAATTGATCCATTGTATATTTTTTCAAATCTTGAGTTTTCTCAATGGCAGACACCTTATTATTGTAAGAGTTAGGGAGAGTTCTCAAAACCTTCTTCACAATCTCATCTTCTTTCACTTCCTATAAATGTCAACCAAGATCTACAAATAAGAATCAATATAAACATCTACAAAGCATGAGCACAAAAAGCCAAATTTTATATTCAAGAGATAATGAAAAAGTACAAAGAGCCTTACATATATAGGCAAGGAGAATGAGGTGAGAAGGAGAGAACTAACTACAACTAACCCTCTATGAGATCAACACGTGTGCATATGTGGAGGGTGATGGACAAATGTCTCCAACCTCCCATAAGGTGAGGGGAGAATATCTCCAACCTCTAATGAGGTGAAGTGTAAAAATGACTAACCTCATGTGAGCACATGTGGTGAGACAAAAAAGTGACTAACCTCAAAAGTGAACTTAACCTTTAATGTCAAGGTTAAGTTAGACTTAGCCACTAAGTGTGACTTAAGCCTAGGTGTAGGTTAGGATAAACCCAACACTCTAACACCCCCCCTTAAGTTATACTTAGGGAGTAGCAAAACAAAGACGATGATGGGTCCCAGCTACTAGGCCATGTTAGGTACCCATGAACAAATTTCTCATAAGAGGAGAAAAAAGAGAAAACCTAGTGGGAACAAAACTCCTCTCCAAAAGACAAATGATGCAAGAAATAAACGTACAAGTGAAAGAAGAAGAAAGATAGAAGGAGGACTCATGACCCCCCAAGAACTACTTCTATCACAAAAGTACATGAAATATTCCCCCCATAGGAGAGAAAGAGAGAGACTAGAGAGCCCCCATAAGATGATGGATCCTGCAGTGCTGAGTGATGCTCGATGAATAATGCTAAAAGTGATCCTGAAATGCCGAACAACATGTCTTCCTTGTGGAAGAAGGAAAATTGTAGAAAGATTTATAATATCTTCCCAAGTGAGAAGAACATAAGTCTCTGAATGCTACACATAATTCGAAGACTACAATGAAATCTCTCGAAGCTGTAGAGAAACCAGTGGTGGAATCAAAACAAAATCAGGAGATGGGGGAACAACATCCTCCAAGGTGATAATAACACGACTATCATCAAAAGTGTCTACCAAATCTCAAAAATTAGACTCACTAAACAAGTTTGATATGCCTGCCAAGTAGTCATCCCAATCAACTGCATTAGTAACACATATGTGTCGATCTTGCTATCCTGAATCACAAGAAACCAAAGATGATGGAACAATCAAAGTTGAAGAAGTAGGAAATGAAGGATAGAAAATATTAGTAGGTGTGGGAACCAATGAGGAGGATAGAACTCCAAGGTGCAAGTAACCAAACTGAGTCTCCTTCTAAAGGCTGAAGGTATCAGTGTCATCTATACTTAAACCATCATCAAAGTTGGCAGAGCCAAAGCAAGAAAAATAATACACTCTAGAACCATGATTAGCATGTCTTGTAGCAATGATGTCTCTACTCTGCAAATCTCTGATAATCACTGAAGTAGATGTGAAGTTAATTGTTTTCCTTGTGCCACTATGTGTGATCTGGTAAATGGAAAGGAGATTGGTGGACAAAGAGGGAACATAAAGTACATCATTAAATGTCCCTTTACCAATATCAATGGATCCTTTTCTATAAGTAGTCATATATGTGTTAATCCCCATAAGAATTGGAGGGAATGAACATGGCTCATAGGTAGAAAACAACTCCTTTGAGATAACCATATGGTGTGATGCCCCTGAATCAAGAAGCCACTTATGTGATGTAGGATTTGCTGAAGCAAGAAGTGCCATACCCTTGTTCTTTGCTTTATCCAAATCTGTGGATGATGTAGATGCAAAATTAGAAGAACCACTTGTCTTGAGTTTGGACAGTTCAAGTTGAGTTTGTTGAAGAAGTTTATTTAACTCATCTTTTTCTTTTTGAAAGCATTTGCTTTCTTCATGACCAAGTTTATGACAGTAAGCACACATGGGCCTTTCCTTAAAACTTTTCCCTTTTGAGGAGGGAGATGAAATAGATGGTGATTCAGATTTTGTGCTTTTAGCTTGATCCTTATGTTGTTTCTTTGACTTAGTTGGTGATTCAGTTGCAACAAGAGCTTGTGACTTTGAAGTCTTCATTGTACCCATTTGAATTAGTTTGTCTTGCTCCTTTGTAAGAGAAACAACAAAATTTGAAAGTGAGGGCATAGTGAAGCGTGTACCAAGAGCATCCTTTGTTGCATGAAAAGTTGAAACAAACACAACATACATAGGACCTAACTTTGACAAGACACTTAGAACCAATTGTTCATCTTGTTTTTCAATTCCACATTGTTTGAGTTGAAACCTTAGCAAATGCAGTTTAGTGAAGAAATCTTGAATTGTGTTAAAGTCTTGTGGATTAAGACTTATTAGTTCATTTTCCAGTTGATGTCCTCTCATTACATCTTGTTTCCCCAAAAAAGATTCTAATGTTGTCCATATAGAATTAGGTGTTGTGGCTAAAGCAATGTGAAAGAGAAGGTTAGAAGAAAGAGACATACACAATGTACCATAGGCTTCATCATTCCAATTAAACCACTTACATTTTTCTGCAACACCTGTTGGTTCAGGTTCCAATCCCATAGTGACCCGATGCAATCCTAGTTTCTTGAGTTTTATCTCCATTGATTGCTCCCATTCATAGTAGTTAAATGGAGTTAGGATTAGGTCCATTTTGTGAAAAAAGAACAATACACAAGACAACCCCTTGATTAGTTTTAGATCCCCCTTGTTTTGGCACTTTATAGTTTGAGTGCATGAGCAAAATGTGAAAATTGGGTCAGTTTGGCACTTTATATGAGTGCATTTGAACCCACTTGACTTTACAAAGTAATTTTGACGCTTTTAAAAAAGTCGCCAATTTGTAATTTTCTTTTACAATATGCACTTTCAATTAAATGCTCTAAAATACTATTTGCCAAAATGTTACAAATAAATTATTACAAAGAGGCAATAAACTAAATAAGCCCTATTTGAGAGATTTTCCAAGGAGCATGGTGGTCTCCCTTTTGCATTCAAAGTGAAATCTAGCAATTTCCCTTTATCTCTAGTGAAAAAAATGAACCTTGGCGAAGACAAAAGAAGCTAGCAACTATTATTTAAATAGACCTTACATAAAACAAAATGTGGACAGAAATGTTAGCGTTGAAATTGGTATGGAGTCCGTGGTGTCAAATCAACAACAAACAAAAGCAATATTTGCAGAGGGGTCTGTAGAGTGGTTAAAGAAGCCACGACCTCAATGGGAATGCAGACCTGCAATAAAAATGCCGACTAGAGACTCCTTTGTGTGCGGCAACATTCAATGTAGAGGCAACCATTCAAAGGCAGAAGCCTTTCGAATTGCCTAGGGTTAGCTTATCAATCTGAAACAGCAGGTGCCATAAAACTAGCGTTTGACACACGATCTGTGTGAATAAACAACAAAACAGTGACCTTCTAGTGAATGGCGAGCAACTTCTGATAATGGTGGCTTTGATGAATGGGTCTACGAACAAGCTTGGGTGGCGTTGTTAATAGTGATCTCAGCCTGTGAAGACTCTGCAATGAACAATGACCTCTTGTGATGGTAATCCGTAACCTCTATAGATTCAAAGAAAATGGGACTCCAATCTTCAAATATATTCACACCCACAACAAGCACGATCTTGATGAAGAACTGCCAGGTGACCAGACAGAGGTGAGAGGCCAAACAATGACCAAATCTTCAAATGTCTTCAAATGTTGATGAATAAATGTCGTTCAAGTCACAAAGACTGAAAATGAAATCTTGACAAGGCTACATGCTGAAACTGCTTAAAATTGAGAAGGATTTTATTTGCACTACTCTGATACCATGTAAATGTCAGCCAAGATCTGCAAACACGAATCAATATAAACTTCTATAAAGCATGAGCACAAAAAAGCCAAATTTGATATTCAAGAGATAATGAAAAAGTACAAAGAGCCTTGCATATATAGGCAAGGAGAATGAGGTGAGAATGAGAGAACCAACTACGACTAACCCTCTATGAGATCAACACATGTGTGCATATGTGGAGGGTGATGGACAAATGATTCCAACTTCCCATAAGGTGAGGAGAGAATATCTCCAACCTCTAATGAGGTGAAGTGTCAAAATGACTAACCTCATGTGAGCATACGTGGTGAGACAAAAAAGTGAACTTAACTTTTAATGTCAAGGTTAAGTTAGACTTAGCCACTAAGTGTGACTTAAGCCTAAGTGTGGGTTAGGATAGACCCAACACTCTAACACTTCCCCATCAAGACCTCTGATGCCATTGACTATTTCATCCACCCGTATCATGTAACTAGCAATGTCTTCATCTTCTGTCATCCCCAGGGTTTCAAATTTGGTCTTGAATATTTGTGTCTTAGCTTGCTTCACTTTACTATCTCCATAAATGCTTACAAGTTTATTCTAGACATCATGAGTAGATGTACAACCCATTACCTTTACAAGTTCTGAATTAGCATTCTTTTCCTTGGCATTGTTATCATACAACTTAATCTCATCTACATCTGTAGGATCATTAGTAGGAACAATGTAACCCTTATTGATTCATTGCCAGATGCCATACCCTAGAGAAGATAGATAGTTTTCCATTCTCAGCTTCCAAAAGGAATAATTTGTTCCATCAAACATAGGTACTTTGAGAGCTCCATTATTAGCCATCCTGGACCTTCCTCAAGTAATTAAGCTTCTTCTGAGTAACTTGGCTCTGATACCAATTGTTGAACACACCAAGATACTGAGAGGGGGGTGAATCAGTATCTAAACAAACTTCAAATCCTCCAAAGCATATTAAGACTTAAGCATTACAACATCAACATGAACATGAAAGATCAACACAATGCACATTAACACATAACACCAGATATACGTGGAAAACCCAAGGGAGAAACCACGATGAGGATTAACTCACAATATATGAAGCTGAAAATTACAACTTTGTTTTAGGGCTACAACCCAAGGAAGCTACTATTCCCTGCTGACTTTGTTTTAGGGCTACAACCCAAGGAAACTACTACTCCTTGAAGATTTTATTTTAGGGTCACTCCTAAGGAAGCTACAACTCCTTGCTGACTTTGTTGTAGGGAAACAACCCAAGGAAGCAACTCTTCTTGAACTGAGAATGAACTCATAAAAATTACATGACAATCCTTCTACTGTCTGAAAATTGACATTGAAGCTCACATATTTGATGATTGAAATTCTACCTCTTCTGATGATTAGATCAATTAGGCACACTCCTCACTTCCCTCCTATCACAAAAATGTCTTCAAGATGAATTAGGACAGCCTCTAACACTTTTGCTCTTTCTCCTTCATTCGCACATCACAATGCATATGATATTCATATTCTGCTCTTTTACACACTCACATATATCATACCTCACCTAGATCAACTAGGTTTACAATATATACATGAAATTACATTGATTTCATTACAAGTCGGCCAATACAATAAGAATATTACATATTACAATTTAGCCAGAGATCACACATGATGAAACATGCATAGGGCAAGCCCTGTCATGAACTACACGCTACTCCAGAAAGAAACACACACCTTGCGGATCCCAATACAATCTTAGTCTAGTCCTAAACATCCTTCAAAAAATCATTGTTCAAGGAATAACATCTACATGCTTCACAAATTTGAATTAGGTTGCCCTTAAGCAAGAAAAGATGAAACATGTAGCACATCGGTCTTCACAATCTTGGCAGTACTCATGAATGATTAAACATTACTTGTTCTTCTTCCAGATGAGTTGGCAAAACCCATACAACATCTCCAACCCTTCCTTTAACTTTGTACAACAATAACATTACGGTACATACCTTCAACATTCTTCAGTCAGCCAGACAGAGGCATAGCTTGGCAATATCATCATTCTGGACAACAACCAATTCTAGAGAGAGTAGTAAAACACTTTACGGAGCAACATGAGACAACATACGATCATAAGGACCATCTTACATAAATCTATGTGCCATTTCATGCCACAACAAGTTGGTGCACATCATCAACATTTGTCCTGAGATCAACTAGGCATCCGTAACTATTTGTATCACAACTATCAATTGAAAACTAAGTTTACAAACCTCTAAAACACCTAAAACTCATGTGGATGCACTCATACATTGCTGTGAACATATCCTCAAAACCACATAGCCATATCTATCATTGCAGAGGAATGCGGACCATCCCAAATAGTCTTCATCATCACTTGATTCTGCCAGAGCATAGACCAGAACTCTGTCCTTCATAAATTTCACCATGGAGGGACAATTGATCTAAAACTTGGGATTTAGCATCTTTAAATCATACTTATCTTAACTTCTGAACCACATGACCATATCTACAAATGCGAAGGAATGTGGAGCACTTTACCATGCAGTCTTTCAAGCAATTCTCTATAGCAGATCCCTTCAACAACTTCTAGAGGCCAAAACCTTCAAAAAACAACATATACATCCTTAGGAACAATAGAAAGGATCATACAACATGCCACATGCCATCAACAACATCTTTTCATCCTCAACATAACTTAATGTATCATCATTCATCTTAGTGCTTCTAATTCTCATATTAATATTTCATCATTCATTTCAATGCTTCTAATTCCCATCTTAATATTTCATCATTCATCTTTGTGCTTCTAATTCCCATCTTAATATTTCATCATTCATCACCTTTGTTGACCATAAACATGTTTAAAACAACTTGACTTAACACTGACCAGGGCATGACATCCAACCATGAACATCATGAACATCACAGCATCTCATTGGTTGTGGACTGCAAGCATGCTCAAAACATCTTGACTTGACACTGATCATGGCATGACATCCAACCATGAACATCAGCAACCCACTATAAACATCAGGAGCATCACTGAATACATCAATCATGAACATTAGTATCATCACTGCATCTCTATTACTATACTGGTATATCATCATCACAAACTGAGTGCTAACCTTACTCTAAGTGTTGACATTAATGACAACACATATTGCCAACAACTTGCACTTCTACAAAAATTTAGCTCAACATCAACACCTTCCATGCCACAATATTATCTTATGTACACATTTTACACCAAGATGCATCACATAAGCATGAAGGTTTCTAGAAAAATGGCTCCATGCACATCCTCAGAAGTATAGATTTTTATAGCTTTACACAACAACGCATAGAACAATCACAGATACACACTCTTCAATTGCACCACATAACTTCAATATTATATATTTGACAAAAAATTTCCATCTCCTACACTGACATCTCCACATTGTGTGTGACCTACACTTGGGCAACACATGCATCTACATAGATACATTTAGTTGGGTTCCATACATGTTCAACACTTGGCTGCACCTACTCCACATGATCAATCTAGCCAACTAACACCATATGGGTTTAACACATGCTTCTATAAATCTTTCTCCCTATCTCTATGTGTGCTACTTCATAATCTTATTGTTACACATAAGGTTGTCCTGTAAGTATCAAACCAAAATTAGATCATTGGTATTAGTGTATAAAGGCTTTATCTCAAGCCAACTATTGTTAGACACATCTATATAGGTTTAGCTCATCTCAATGCTCTCCTTTTCCTCATGCCATTACCTATAAGAATAAAACACAAAGAAAAATAATATCAAAGGAGATAAAGTTTATCACTAACCTCTTTGGATGAAAGTTGTTCTTCATCAACCGCTTTGGATGAGTGGAATTACTTGCAGGAGGTGACTCAAATTTATCTCCAATTATGATAGCCATTGACACATGCTCTAGAATCCTAGGGTTTGAGTTTCAAAATCACCATCACATGACATCTTGGTGGCATTATTTTTACTACTAAACCTCAGCTTCCTTTCCTAAGAGGTTTGACTTTTCCTAGTGAGAGCATTGAATGCACATGCAAGGAGAGATCTTAGTGCTAGTGAATAATGCACTATGCATTAACAGGTTAGTAGTCATTGGCATCACCCTACACAGGAGAAAACTTTAGAAGTCTTAGGCTCACTAGCTAGGTACTGGCACACATAGTAGTCCAATTTACATACTTTTCAATTGCAAGCTAGACTATGGTTAGGAAAGTATACTCATCAAGACCACATGCACCCACTACCAAGCCTGGATTAGCTACTCATAAGATTGAATTACAACAATGCTAAGGTTAGAAAAATAAGCATGCCACTATCTCTGCACCTTTTGATTGCACATTCTCTTTCATCTCTTGCACAGTGAAATTGACAACATTTGTGATATGCAAAGTGAGAGAAATGAAATCCTCAATAGGTGACCAACATAAACTACAACATCCACAAAATCTATCTAGGAACATTTAGTTGTTTTCTAGGCACATCTTTACTAAAGGCTAGCCTCTATAGCTCCACAATTGTAGTAGGTAATACCCATGCACACATTGGAAGCATACATCTCTCATCAAGATAAAAATTGCATGAAACCTCCAAAGCTTCATTCTAATGGTTGAGCTTTCAATTTAACTACACTCATAATATTAAAATACTTCATAGTAGCACTCAATTCAATCTTGTACAACACAACTTCAACATTTTGTGCTAATGAGCCACTTCATCATCTAGTAAAAATAATTTGGATCATAGGTATTGAAACTATGCACTTCTATGTACTTCATCTTCTACATACAAAGACCAAATTCTCTTGACAAGGATGCACAAGTTTAATGACACCCTCTCCTTTTAGCATTATAGTATAGGGACAAGTTCCCGTTGGCATCTATAAGCATGCATAATAAGGACCACAATTTATGTTGGCAAGAGACACTATATGGATTCATGGTTGTTGTCATTGATGGCAACAAAGGTCATCCCACATATCCGCAAGTCATGGTGTGTCTCTACCGGAAGTCTGAATGAAGATTGTTGTGGTCCGGTAAACAAGAACAGAGCATGTGGCAAGGTCCGATAGATTGGTCCGGATCTCTCAGAGGAAGTGTCTTGGTGTAGTGCGGATTTGGGGAAGTCAAGAGGACTACCTTGAGTAGTATATTCCAAGGATTTAGCCTCCGGTGATGGACAAGGAAAAAGATATGAATAGTTGAGTACCGGATTCCTGAGTGACAGTGAGAACAGAGGAAGAACTGACTGACAGAGCATCAGACTATTTTTCGGATGTGTTACTGTTGATGGTAAAGGTTGTGAAGGCATGAATCATGTTTGGCCGACATGATTAATGACATCTACAAGTATATGCTTGATCCGCATTACTTGATATGCAAGGATTCAGCCGACAGAATAGAGTTTGTGAGAAGATAGACTATTCCGGGTGCTGACCAGAAAGATAATGAAATCACTAGTGCAGATATAAATAGAGGATGGATTTTGTTGTAAGAAGCGCAGTGGAGTTATGTGGTATGCGAATAAGTGTAGAGCAGAGTAGAAGTAATAAGAAAGATCCGGTATGTGAAAGGAAAGTAGAATAAAGAGCAGAGGAAAGATGAAGTGTAGCAGATCAGTATACTGAGCCTAACCGGAACTGAACTCCAGCATATGTAGATGCTTCCAATCAGTTCAAGTATTGTATAACATTCTTTTGTAGACAATCTGTCTCCTTGTAGGCAGTGTGCCTCTTTGTGAGCAGTGTGCTCGGGCAGTGAGCCCTAATTGTCAAGTGCCATTTTGTAATTCCTTATTCTTCTAACAGAGAATAATCTTTGGGTTAATCACCCCGTGGTTTTCTCCCTTAACCGGGTTTCCACGTCAAAAATACTGTGTCATGTGTTTCTCATTTCATGGTAATGTTTGTTTGTTTGATTCAATGTTGCTTTGATTAATAAGAAAGTTCAAAAGAAGAAATAATTAGGATAACTGATTCACCACCCCCTTAGTTATCAACAATTGGTATCAGAGCCAAGTTCCTCCTAATAGAGCCTAATAGCTTGAGGAAGATCTGGGAGTTCAAATGGATGCATATGGTTTAAGGGAGCAACTCAAGACTGCCCTTGAGGATCTTGAACAGTCAAACTCTGAAGTCAATGAATTAAAGGAAAGACTCAAACAGGCTGATGAATTCTTGAGAGAACTAAAGGACAAATTAAGTCTCTCTATGAAAAAGAGAAAGGAGTTGCTCCAACAATTGGCAAGACAAAGTGAAGAAAGTAATACAAATGAAGAATTGACTGAGAAAACTAAGTTATGTGAAAAGTTATCAAAAGAAGTCATTATGGTAAGACATGAAATGGAATCAGGAGTTATAAAGTTTACTCAAGAGATTGAAGAGAAAAGAAAAGCTGAAGACAATCTAAGACAATCTCTTAAAGAGAAATCAGAAGATTGCCTCCAGATGGATAGGATTATTAGACATCTTGAATCTGATCTTGAAGATGCCAAAGATAATGAAGAAAAACTTGAGGATCAAATTGTCTCTCTCAAAAGAGATCTCCAAACAGCAAATGAATATAAAGAGAAATTCAAGATAAGTTTTCCTCAACTTGAAGTTCTTCTTGGAAGTCAAAAGAGGGCAGATGACAAGTATGGTTTAGGATATGAGAAAGGAGAAAGCTCCGGATCCGGTCAAAAGAATTTTGGATCAGAAAATCCAAGGAATAGGCCTAGAAGACCTCCGGTAAGACAGCCCAATGCTCAAAGATATCCATCTTTCAATGGATACTGCCATAGTTGCAATCACTTTGGTCATAAAGCTAATCAGTGCAGAAAGAGAATGAATCAGACTAATTCATTCTTCTCTAGACAGTGCTTTAACTGCAAAAGGTATGGACACAAGTCTCATGAATGCAGAAATATGCAAATAAACAAATCATTCAATGGTAGATGATTTGCATGCAATAGAGTAGGTCATATGG
The DNA here is from genome assembly GCA_027924645.1 of Cunninghamia lanceolata. NCBI lineage: Eukaryota > Viridiplantae > Streptophyta > Pinopsida > Cupressales > Cupressaceae > Cunninghamia > Cunninghamia lanceolata. The sequence goes on along the minus strand of BSBN01000822.1, from coordinate 14,069,239 downwards.
CTAATCAATGCAGATCAAGAGGTTATCAGTCAAATATGCAAGGAAATATTATTTGCCAAATCTGTAATAGGTCCGGTCATAATGCAAAAGTCTATAGAAGCAAGAATCAGGACAAAAGAGGTCCGGTGTATAATCAGAATCAAGACAAGGGTAAACAAAAGATGAATGCGGATGAAGTTAGGAATTAGATGAACAAGATTTGGGTGAAGAAAAGTTCAGAGAATGTAGAGGTTGGATCCGCACCAGACTCTGGTGCTGATATTTCTTCCAAAAATTAAAAAGTGAGCTCAGGCTCAGGGGGAGACTCAAAGAAAATCCTGTTCCCCCAGCCAATCAAGTGGTGCCGGATGTGGCATAAGATGCAGAGTAAAGGGTTTAAATATATAAGTTTTGAGATGATCCAGATAAGATTTCAGAGGTCCGCATGAAGATGTGAAGAAGTTGTGATCGATCAAGTAAGACCTGTTCCAGGAGATGCTCCGGAATGACAGAGGATTACAAAAAGGTCCGGAGAGATCCGGAAGTGCATTGTCTTATTCTACGGATTGGACAAAATGTTTGGGATGTCCTTGTGATGTGTCATCTTGATTTGTTCATAGTTGGAAGATCCGCATGATGTTCATAGATCAGGACTGATCCGGTACTCCAAGTTATCTGAATAAGGCAAACCGGAATAATGTAGGTCGAGCATTTATTGCCATCAGATATTAGGGTTTTTGGAGCAATATAAGGGATTTCTCATAAATCACTTGCTCATTCTGCACTCAAGAAGAAGTGAAAAGTGGAGCTCTACAACAAGATTCATCAAACTCACCAAAGATCTCCTGCAGAATTCATTACATACAGAAATCAATCCAACCACTCCGTGTAACTGAAGGCGCATAAGGTATTTTCCGTTTTCAATATCTCACTGCAAATCTTTAAAAAAAAAAATATGGCTACTCTGAATATAGTCAAGATCTCTGATATACCTCGCCCCACATTCAAGAAACATACAAATCTTTAGAGGCAGATCCACTAGGAGCCTTCTCTAGTGTTCCGCATGGTGTATTGCATACGGAGGACATTAGGGTTTACATTCATGCAAATTTTGAAGACTTTGGAGAATCAAAATTGATGGATATCTATCACAAACAGTTGATAGATGACTCCTTTGAGATTAAACCTCAGTACAAAGCCATCCGGGATAAACACTTTGCACAGTGCATCCATTTCCCCTGTTTTGAAGAAGATGAATGGGTTCGGTATGTACTAAGTAGAGTGCATGACAACTTCCTATGGTTGAACAAGCCCTTTAAGATCACCAAAGATGCAATTAGGGCTGTAACCGGTCTGCACTCATCCGGTGGATTACCTGTTCTCAAGTCTGTCAAAAATCAAACAGTTAGTGATGCAACCAGATCTAAGTTTGACAAGAGAGCTATGACAGTTGAAGACATCACTGAACTGGATGTCAAATTTGCATCTATGATAATTGGTTACAAGATCTATCACTCCAGTAGGGAAAATTCAGTACCGGGAACTGCAATTTACACAGCTTATCAAATGCTAAAGGAGAATGCAGACTATGACTTGTGTGAGCTTCTTATAAACCAACTTTTTGAAAATCTGTAGAAGATCAAGAAGGACAAGAAAAACTCCTTCAAGTATGGCAATTTGATTCTTTGTCTCTTCTTTTATTACATGAATGAGCTTCCCGGATCCATTGGATGGATATGGCAGAATGACAGACCAGTTGCCATCCAAATCAGAGATTATTTGCATGGACTTGGGGATGCCAAAGCAAAAAAAATAGCTCTATGGGGATATTTCAAGAACTTCCAGAGCATGATGCATGCAAGAGAAAGAATACCCCAATCTCTTGTTGAAAAGTACAAAGACACAGTATGCTTTATGGTAGAAACAGATCAGTGTCTAATGGAGGCAGTAGAACCAAGAACTGTGTGGATCATGCCCATGGGGTATGAAGTGGATGAACAGATAGTGGAGCTGCATGTTCAACACATGCTTAGTCAGCCTAAAGATCCAAAGGCAGAAAGGTTCAGAACATTTGAGGAACTAAGTATAAAAATCCATGTTGAACTCAGAGAACTGGAGATCAAGAGGAAGGTGAGAAAAGAAGTAGAGCATATTGCTCAAGGCCTAGGCATCCCAAAGGAGGCACTTGATGTCAACCGAGAAAAGAGGCGAAAGGTTGAAGAAGAGAAGAAAGAGACAGAAAAGAAAAGCAAGAAAAGTACTCCGGTGGAAACCTCAACCCGGACCAGATCATCAAAGGGATCTACACCTATCACAACCAAAGGCTCAAAAATGTCAAAACCGGAAGGTCAGACATCCGGTAAAGGAGAGAAAAGATCTAAAATAAAAGCCACAAGGGCTTACACAAGTCAGAAAGATGAAGAGGAAACGGAATCAGATGAGGGGGTAAAAGAAATAAAGAAACAGAAGAAGAAAGGATCCGGTAAACCCTCCACAGGCCAAGACAAGGAAGAAATGGCAGAGGTATTTGTTGAAAAGCCCACCCTGTCTCTAGAGAGTGTAATCAAGTCAGTCACGGTGGATGGAAACCTTCAACCAATGACTAAATTCTATGATGACTACAATGAGGCTGACCAAAAGATTCTGCAGGAAGCCACAATCAAGTATCTGAACATATACAATAAGGCTTTCATTGAGATCATATCTCTAATTCCTAAAAGCCTAGAAAAGGAATTAGAAATAAGAAAGAATAATGCTCAGGCAAAAGATCTTGAGATCCGGGAGCAGATAGCTATTCAGCTATATCCTCAAATTGATCCCAAGATAATGAACATAATATTCAAAGACTGCAAAGATGAGTTTAGGACTAAAGCAAGAATGAATCAACTCATGCTTGGTGAGACTGACAAGGTGGCCATAGAGACAGAAGAGATCCTCCGAAAGGCCTTCAAAAGGTTTAATCTTCCTGTTGTAGAGGACTTAGGTGCAGAAACAGCTGCGGACTTGGAATCATCTGCTCTGGAAGAAGTGGCCCTTGAACAGACTAACATCTCTCCTCCGGCTTCCCCTACAGTCTCCGGATCCCAAGAAGAAGAGAAATTATAGGAGAAAGAAGCAGTAGTAAAAGAAAAAGAGGTTGACAGCACCAAGGATGCAGAGAAAGAGAAGATTCCAACAGAGAAAACCACAACTGAAAGTGGTAAGAATGTGGAAGGAGAAAAGATTCCAAAGGACAAAACTGTAGAAGAAAAGAAACATCTGTCTCCGGCAAGAGACACTGCACAAACTGTTCAAAAATTTTTGAGCCAAGAAACAATAGAGATTGATGAACTGGAGCTTCTAAAAGGTCCATTCAACTTTGACTCCCTCTCTCCGGTACAGACAATGAAGATAGCTTCATTTGCAAATGCTAAGGCAAATGAAAAACTCCTAAAGTCTCATATGGAAAACTGTGAGTTGATAGAGGCTGCTTCCAGAGTGCTTGAAAAGATTATGCCATCAGTCCAGATAGATCTGACAGCCTCCTCTTCTGGTAATCTCAAAACCTTAGTCAGCAGTGTTGGTACACATTTTTATTCTCTAGAAAAATCAGCTGAAGAAAAGGTCCAGAAGGAATTTTTGGATAAAAGATTTTCAGAAGTACTAGGATTAATCTCTAATGATAGGAGAAATATGAGTATTGGAATAAAGAGCTTAGAAAATGCTCTTAAGGATGGCGGTGACATTTACAAATTTTGTATCTCCTGGTCAAAGGCAACAGTAGAAATTGATAAGAAAATAAAAGAGGAATAGGACAAACTACAAAGTTTGTCTCAAAGTTTTGATCCTCTCTCTTCCTCCATAGTAAATCAAGAATGTCAAACTATTGCAATCACAAATGCAATAAAGAACTTTGAAAAGGAAAGGAAGAATATAACTAACCAGATGGGAGAACTTAGAAGGATTATAATCCCTAAGTTAGAAACTATGCATGAGGCCATCAGTGATGCTCAGACTACCGCCCAAACAAATGATCTGACAGATCTCAAGAGGGCAGAAGCTTTTGCATTTTTGTTGAGTGGTCACATTTCAATTTTGGATAGAATGAAGCAAAGTTGGGCTACAGAACTGGTCCAATTGAAGACATCCTTTGCAGACATTTTTCAGTTTATGTGAGTATGTAATATGCGGCTAAGTATAGTAAATTTTTGAAAATTTTGGTGTACGGACCCTACCCTTTGCCATTGATGTCAAAGGGGGAGTGAGGAACAGTGAAAAATGAGGAATCCAACTAAGGAGGAGTTCCAAAAATTGTATATAAAGATAGAGCATCAGCCAAGGGGGAGCATAGTGTAAACACTTAGTCATTTTTCACTAAGTGTTGCCATCAATGCCAAAGGGGGAGATTGTTGGCAAGAGACACTATATGGATTCATGGTTGTTGTCATTGATGGCAACAAAGGTCATCCCACATATCCGCAAGTCATGGTGTGTCTCTACCGGAAGTCTGAATGAAGATTGTTGTGGTCCGGTAAACAAGAACAGAGCATGTGGCAAGGTCTGACAGATTGGTCTGGATCTCTCAAAGGAAGTGTCTTGGTGCAATGCGGATTTGGGGAAGTCAAGAGGACTACCTTGAGTAGTATATTCCAAGGATTTAGCCTCTGGTGATGGACAAGGAAAAAGATATGAATAGTTGAGTACCGGATTCCTGAGTGACAGTGAGAATAGAGGAAGAACTGACTGACAGAGCATTAGACTATTTTCTGGATGTGTTACTGTTGATGGTAAAGGTTGTGAAGGCATGAATCATGTTTGGCCGACATGATTAATGACATCTACAAGTATATGCTTGATCCGCATTACTTGATATGCAAGGATTCAGCCGACAGAACATAGTTTGTGAGAAGATAGACTATTCCGGGTGCCGACTAGAAAGATAATGAAATCACTAGTGTGGATATAAATAGAGGATGGATTTTGTTGTGAGAAGCATAGTGGAGTTATGTGGTATGCGAATAAGTGTAGAGCAGAGTAGAAGTAATAAGAAAGATCTGGTATGTGAAAGGAAAGCAAAATAAAGAGCAGAGGAAAGATGAAGTGCAGCAGATCAGTATACTAAGCCTAACTAGAACTGAACTCCAGCATATGTAGATGCTTCCAATCAGTTCAAGTATTGTATAACATTCTTTTGTAGACAGTGTGTCTCCTTGTAGGCAGTGTGCTTCTTTATGAGCAGTGTGCTCGGGTAGTGAGCCCTAATTGGCAAGTGCCATTTTGTAATTCCTTATTCTTCTAACAGAGAATAATCTTTGGGTTAATCACCCCGTGGTTTTCTCCCTTAACCGGGTTTCCACGTCAAAAATATTGTGTCATGTGTTTCTCATTTCATGGTAATGTTTGTTTGTTTGATTCAATGCTGCTTTGATTAATAAGAAAGTTCAAAAGAAGAAATAATTAGGATAACTGATTCACCTCCCCCCCTCTCAGTTATCAACAATTTAGACTGCAACAACATCATCACACTTCAAACCTTAATTGGTTCTTGGGCATAAGTATGCTAACTTTGAATCTTCATTGATTCCTAGGCTTTGTAAAATCTTTCTAGATTTGTTGGGATTAAGGTGTCATTAACCTTGTAAATCCCTGAGTTATTTATTCCTATTATTGTTTGTAATTTACCCATAAGGGATGAAGTGGTTTCATCGACAACGGTAAAAATTTATTTACTGCATTCGATAATTACAGAGTTACCGATAGGTAGTTACTGAGTTACATTTATTGTTGGCATCATGGTAAAAGGTAATTGGGAGAATCTACGTGCCACCTTTTGGAATGTTCTATTTTTTGTATTTATGACATATGTCATAAGTTGTAAGAGCATCTATGACAACTATAAGTTGTCATAAGATTCTATGACGATTATGATAGCATCTATGACAATCTAAGAGCTATTTTTGATCCCAGGTGCCCATGCATGCAACATGCAATATGATAGGTGTAAGAGGTGTGTAATAGAGAATTGATTGCTTGAATGCATGCAAGATTCCAAGGAAGGCATTGAGAATCTCAACTTTGCCGCCATATTTTGGTTGCTCATCTATTTATTGATGCCTTGTAATGTTGTTCAACATGTTAGAGTTAGACTTGTTTACAGGTTCTACCAGAATGCTACCAGAGTGAAGACTGAAGGAGAGATTGGTGTAGTTGATGTATTGTATTCTCTTTTTGAAGACTAATACAAACTTGGGCCTCTTTCCTATGTGGAGTTTTTTTACCTGAAAGGGTTTTCTCCACATACATACTGTGTTGTGTGTTCAATTTTCAAATTTGTTGCTTCTGTGTTGCATAGTTTTGATTCTGTTGAATTCTCCATTGGGTTTAACACATGTTATGTTCAAATATATTATTGAAATCAGATTTCTACTTGCATTTGTTTACCTTCATTTCTAACATTTGGTATCAGAGCCTAGCCAGTTCTAAGTCTTGGGTGGTAGTGTGAAGGTTTTTTGAGCTATAATGGGAGTTTTGTTTTGATTTGTTTTATAGATTTTTGAAAGGAAGCTAGGTGTGTGGAAATCACTTCCTACACTAATCTAATGAGGAGAGATAAGTGCAAATTTGTTTCAATCTTTATAGTTACAATAATGTTAACCTAATAATAGAGATATTGTAGCAAACACATACACAAGAATGTAAGACAGAAGAAGAGAGAGACAAGATATACGTGGGGAAAACCCTTACGAGTGAAAAACCCCACACTCCAAAACATAGCTTAAATGTATTCTGTAAACAATAAAGGTTACAATACAGTCACAGAGCCAATGCTCTTACAGGAGTCTTCAACACTCATATTTGGAAATAATCTGGTAGCATAACAGTACCTGTCAATCACATAATACATCTCCTCTCCAAAGCACCTATTTATATAGAAAATACGAGGCAAAAATGGCTCTACATTGGGATGGGCATCCAACATGGCCTCATGGCCCAAAACCCATGCTTATAGACACTTGTCCAACACTATAAGATGTTCCTAACACTTGTCAAGTCACCCCATCCCAAAGAGGTTGCCTATTCCCAAGTTGGGCAATGACAGATGCTCTTACGACTCTTACAACTGTCATAGAATTCGTCATAGTTGTCATAACTTACAGCTGTAAGAGAATATGTCATAAACATGCTATAAATAGCATATTCTCTTACAACATGTTATAACCCTCCTTGGGCCACCCAAAGATGCCTTTTTCAAAGATGCTTCTCGACACATGTCTTCACCTATCATAGAATCTTCCATTTACGACTCTTACGTGTCATAGGAATCTGTCATGACCGTTTCAGTCAATATTCCCTTACACACTATACAAGATGCTGACACATTGCAAAATATTCCTACCACTAAGTGGGATGCCTATCTCCTCATGTGAGGACAAATTTACATGTGGTCATGTTTCATGTAGGATGACACATCACCGTGCCAACTCCCACAATATGACAACATAGGATTTGCATCCTAATTACACAATAGGCAATAAATAAATAAATACAATGAAATAATACAAGGAATTACCAAGGTTGAGACACCTTAATTCTCAACATTCTCCCACTACCTTGTAAGAGCCAATGGAAATAACAGGATTTGACTACTATAGGCCGAAAGGCCAATAGACTCCGAACACCATCTGAACTTCTCTTTGCCCACTGGTTTCATCAATGCATCTGCAACATTCTTCAAAGTGTCTACCTTCTCCAAATTCACCTTCCCATCCTCTACCATGTATCGCACGAAGTGAAACTGTACATCAATGTGCTTTGTTCTAGCATGGAAAGTTGGATTCTTTGCTAGGCAAATCGCACTTTGACTGTCACAACAAATCATAATCTATCCTACATCAACACCAATATCTGAACACAATCTCTTAAGCCAAATGGCTTCCTTACAAGCATGAATTGCTACCATATACTCAGCTTCTGTCATGGACAAAGCAACCACAGGTTGTTTCTTACTCATCCAACTAATTGCACCACCAAACATTGTGAACACATATGCACTAGTGGATCTCCTGCAATCAATGTCACCCGCCCAATTAGAATCCACAAATCCATGAATACAAACTGAATGCAGAGGTCCTATAGCATTACCATGATAGCATATGGAATACTCAAAAATACCCCTCAAATATCTAAACACTCACTTAACTGCATCCCAATGTACCTGTCCAGGATTAGCCATAAATCGACTAAGGACTCCCACTGCTTGGGAAATGTCTGGTCTTGTACAGACCATAGCATACATCAAACTACCAATAGTACTAGCATAAGATACTTTGCTCATGTCCTCCACCTCACTAGTAGATTTTGGACAATCATTAACATACAACTTTGTCCCTAAAGAAACAGAAACACACAATGGTCTACAATCTGCCATACTGAACCTATCCAACACGGTCTTCACATACTTGCTCTGGCTTAACCAAAGTTTTTTGTTTGCTCTGTCTCTTCTGATTTCCATTCCTAGAATGTACCTAGCTGCCCCTAGATTTTTCATCTCAAACAATGCTGACAATTGAGACTTCAAATCAGAAATCATATTCTTACCATTCCCAATTAACATCATATCATCAACATACAATGCAATAATGAGAATGCGATCATTGTCAAATTTGTAATACACACAATGATCTAATTTCAATCTTGGAAATCCAACCGACAACACAAAGGCATCAAACTTCAAGTACCACATCCTAGGAGACTTCTTCAAACTATACAAAGACTTTTTCAACTTGCAAACCAAATTTTCTTTACCTTTCTCTATGTAATGCTCTAGCTGTGACATGTAAATCTCTTCCTCCAAATCACCATGAAGGAATGCTGTCTTCACATCCATCTACTCCACCTCTAAGTCATAAGCTGCTGCAAGAGATAACATGAATAGAATAGATGTCAGCTTTACAATGGGAGAGAAAATTTCACCATAATCAATTCCCTCCACTTGTGAATACCCCTTCGCAACCAGTTTGGCCTTGTACTTTTCAACACTACTATCTGCACCAAATTTCTTCTTGAACACCCATTTGCATCCAATAGGTTTTCATCCATCAAGCAAAGGCACCAAGTCCCATGTTTTATTCTTTTCCAAAGAAGCCATCTCATCTTCCATGGCCTCCTTCCAGGAACCTGCATCTTTCATGCCCATAGCCTCTACAATAGTGCTAGGCTCATCAGTGTTAGTAAGCAAGGTAAAAGTAGAACTAGAATCAAGTAATGAATAACCAAACCTATTAGGTTGCTTCCTTGTTTGTGTAGACCTCCTCAATGGCTGAGGTTGAGGTTCTATTTATTTTGAACTTTCAAAGCTGCTAGAGCTCTCCTCATCATCAGGTCTCACAGGGTCTGTCAGTTCAGTCTTCTCAGGGGTAGAAGGAAACTGAACCACATCTTCTTTCTTTTCTGTTTGTTCTGGCTGTAGAACAACAAAAGAAGGTGTTAGCTCTCTGAAGATAACACTTCTGCTATACAACACTTTTTCAACCACATGATCCCAAAGCTTATATCCTTTCACACCGACACCATAGCCAATGAAAATACACTTAACATCCTTGTTCTCCAATTTAGATCATTTCTCCCTAGGCACATGTGCATATGCCTCACAACCAAAAACATGAAGATGTCTAACTAAAGGCTTCTTACCAAACCACACCTCCATAGGTGTTTTACCAACAAGAGCTAATGTAGGAGAGTTGTTTACCAGGTAGCAAGTAGTGGCTACAGCTTCAGCCCAAAACTTTTGTTCGAGGCTTGCTCCACTAAGCATACTCCTAGCCTTCTCCATTAGTGTCCTGTTCATCCTCTCTGCAACTCCATTTTGCTGCGGGGTGTATGGAGTTGTCTTATATCTTTCAATCCCTTGCTCTTTACAGAACTTATCTAACTCTGCCGAACAATACTCACCACCGTTGTCAGTTCTCAAACACTTGATCTTTTTACTAGTCTAATTTTTAGCAAAGGCTTTAAACTCTTTAAACCGACTAAAGACTTTAGTCTTTCTTTTGATAAAATAAACCCATGTCCTTCTATTGTAATCATCTAAGAAAAATACAAAATATACAAATTTGGAGATCGAAGGAACATTAACAGGACCAAACACATCAAAATGAATAAGATCCAATACACTAGAAGTCTTGTGAGAACTAGAGTAAAATTGAACACAGTTTTGCTTTCCATAGACACAATGTTCACAAAAGTCAAACTTGAGATTACAATCATTTAACCCCTCAACGAGGTTTTTTATTTTTCAGGGTTCTAAGACCCTTCTCGCCGATGTGGCCATATCTCAAATACCATAACATAGTCTTTTCAGCATGAAGTTTAACTTCCAAAGCATGTGCACTACCATCAGAATGTGTTACAATAGATTTCTTCATTGCTTGTTCAGATGGTGGGGATGAAGTGACTGCAACTCTTTTCTTCAAGTTAGAAGAATTATTGCACTGTGAAGTGCATGCCTTGAGTTGAAACAGAGTACCTCTCCGAGTACCCTTCACAAGCACCATAGATCCTCTAGTCATCTTGCATCCATCCTTCGAAAAGACAACCTGCACATCTACATCATTCAACATACTTACATAAAGCAGGTTCCATGCTAGGCCTAGGATGTGCATAACCCCAGTGATCCCCTTCACTCATCCATCAGGGAATTAGATTGAGACTCTTCCATGACCAATAATCTTTAGATGAGAATCATCACCCAGGTACACTCTTCCACCATCAAATTCTTCATACTTCGTGAACCAGTCTCGATGAGAGGTCATGTGGAATGATGCACTAGAATCTATCAACCACACATCATCAGATGCATGGGTGGCCAGGGCTATGATGAAGGCACCACCATCATCTTGTGATTTGTCAGAATTTGAATCTGGGACATTCTTCTTCTTCTTTTTCTTTTCTTCCTTGCATTCCTTTCAAAAATGCCTAGTTTTTCCACAATTCCAATAGAGAGCCTTGGACTTTCCAGGAGATTTGGATCTCCCATGGGATTTGGATCTGCCCTTCTCAGCTTTCTTGTCCTTCTTTTTCCCTTTCTCCTTGGGTCTTCCATGAACCACAAGAGCCTCTTTGGCTGCCTTAGAAGACTTTCTCTGTATCTCTTCAGATAACAGTGAAGATACCACTTCATCCATTGTGAATTTGGATGTGGTGCTTCCAATAGCCATCACAAGATGATCCCATGAGTCTGACAAAGATCAAAGCAAGGTCATACAATGATCCTCCTCCTCCATCTTCACAGCAACTGATGTCAATTGACCAATTAACATGTTGAAGGCATTTAGGTGATCTGCAATAGATCCTCCATCCTCCATCCTTAGAGAATACATCTTCTTTCTCAGAAAAAGTTTGTTCACCAGGGATTTGGCCTGATAAACATCACCCAACTTCTTCCAAAGGTCTTTTGTGCTCTTCTCCTCATGGACATTTAATAGGACAAAATTAGCTAGACTAAGTCTTATGAGACCCTCAGCCTTCTGGTCTTTGAGATCCCAATCAGCTTGTGCCATTGTAGCTAGTTTTACACCGGATACGATTTCCCATAGGTCACGATCAACAAGCATGTCTTCCATCTTAAGTTTCCATAACTCAAAATTAGTGCCATTGAATTTCTCCACCTCTAATCTTTCGAATGTGGCTGCCATCTCTTTCTTGCAACAAGATTACAGAATGCTCTGCACAAAGCTCCCACTCAATCTAAGATTAGCTGAAAAAACCCCTACCCAACAACTAGGACCAAAGGTGATCAAGCTCTGATACCAACTAAAAGGAAGCTAGGTGTGCGGAAATCGCTTCCTACACTAATCTAATGAGGAGAGATGAGTGCAAATTCATTTTAATCTTTACAGTTACAACAATGTTAACCCAATAACAAAGATATTGCAACAAACACATACATAAGAATGTAAGATAGAAGAAGAGAGAGACAAGATATATGTGGGGAAAACCCTTATGGGTGAAAACCCCCACACTCCAAAACACAACTCAAATGTATTCGGTAAACAATGAAGGTTACAATATAGTTACAGAGCCAATGCTCTTGTAGGAGTCTTTGACACTCGTATCTAGAGACAATCAAGCAACATAACAGTACCTATCAATCACATAATACATCTCCTCTCTAAAGCACCTATTTATATAGAAAATACAAGGCAAAAATGACTCTACATTGGGATGGGCGTCCAACATAGCCTCATGGCCCAAAACCAACACCTATGGACACTTGTCTAACACTGTAAGATGTTCCTAACATTTGTCAAGTCACCCCATCCCAAAGAGGTCACCTATTCCCAAGTTGGGCAATGACAGATGCTCTTACGACTCTTACAACTATCATAGAATCTGTCATAGCTATCATAACTTACAGCTGTAAGAGAATCTGTCATAAACATGCTATAAATAGCATATTGTTATACAACATATCATAACCCTCCTTGGGGTGCCCAAAGATGCCTTTTTCAAAGATGCTTCTCGACACATGTCTTCACCTATCATAGAATCTTCCATTTACAACTCTTATGCATCATAGGTTTGTCATAGGAATCTATCATGACTATTTCGGTTAATATTCCCTTACACACTATACAAGATGACAACACATGGCAAAATATTCCTACCACTAAGTGGGATGCCTATCTCCTCATGTGAGGACAAATTTACATGTGTTCGTATTTCATGTAGGATGACACATCACCGTGCCAACTCCCACAAGATGACAACATAGGATTTGCATCCTAATTACACAATAGGCAATAAATAAATAAATACAATGAAATAATACAAGGAATTACCAAGGTTGAGACACCTTAATTCCCAACAATTTTGTGTTGAAATCATGGCTGCAACAAACATCCATTTGGACATAGACAAGTTCAATGGTATGAGCTACGAGTTGTGGAAGATGAAAATAGAGGATTTTCTAGAAGAAAAAAATCAATGGTTTGCAGTAACTAAGGAGAAGAAACCCGATGATGTTTCTCAAGATGAGTGGGATAGACTAGATAAAAATGCACGAGGTACAATCCGACTATGTCTTGCAGATTCTGTTCTATTGAATGTTGCAAGTGAGAAGTCTACATTTGATTAGTGGAAGCGTCTGGGTGAGATTTATCAATCCAAAAGTCTAGTAAATAAACTCCACTTGAAGCAGAAGTTATTTTCTTTGGAAATGAAGGAAGGTGATTCTATTGTCGAGCATTTAATTTAATTTTGAGCCAATTAGCTTCTGTAGATGCTTCGGTTGAGGAAGAAGATAAGTGCATTATGTTTCTTTTTTCTTTACCCAAGTCTTGGGAGAATGTCATTTTGGCTATCATTGCTAACCTCATAGATCCGAAGTTGGATGCTCTTGTTGCAACTCTATTGTCACATGAATTGAGGAAGAAGAGTTCAAATAGTTCAGGGGATGCTCTCAATGTCAGGGGAAGGTCTAAGGAAAGAGGACTAAAAGGAGACCAAAATAGGTTTAAAGACAAGTCTAAGGGCTGTTCTAAGACTACTAGGAAGAAGAACAAAGTTAAGTGTTGGAATTGAGGAAAAAGAGGGCATGCGAAGAAGGAATGTAGAAACCCAAAGAAATAGTGGGATTCAACTACAAAAAGTCCTTGAATGTAGGTGATGAGGTTTTACTTTCAGCATGTAATATTGTTCCTCATGATCGTTGGTTGGTTGACTTAGGATGCTCGTATCACATGACTCCACACAAAGAATGGTTTTCTACATACGAGGAATATGATTGAGGTAATGTCTACCTTGGTGACAACTCTTCGTATTTGATTGTTGGTAGAGGAAAGATTGGTGAGAGGAATCTTGGTGATAGAAAGGGGAACAAGGATGGGAACACTCTTTAAACTTGATGCCATTACTATTAGTAACTCCACCAATGTTACTAAAGCTACTGAAAATACATGTATGTTGTGGCACCACAGATTGGGCCACACAAGTGAAAATGTTTTAATAACTAAATTATGAATAAAACGTTGTTGGATGGTTTTTCTTATTCTAATGAGCACTTTGATATCTGTGAGCATTGTGTGTTTGGGAAACAAAACAAAGCATCTTTTCCTTTAAGAAGTAATAGAGAAAAAGAGAAGTTAGAAATTATTCACTCAGATGTGTTTAGTCATGTAGATAATGATTCTATTAGAAAATCTCATTATTTTGTTATCTTCATTGATGATGTATACATATATACATGGATTTATTTTATGAAGAACAAATCTAAGGTTCTCATTAAGTTTTTAAAGGAATTTAAAGTCTTAGTAGAAAACCAATTAGGACTTAAGATAAAAATATTAAGATTTAGCAATGAAGGTGAATATTGCTCTAAGGAATTTGATGAGTTCTGTAAGAATGTAGGTATCAAAAGACAAAAGACAACTCCTTAAACACTACAACATAATGGTGTTGCAGAAAGGATGAACCAAACGATTATGGAAAGAGCCAAAAGTATGTTGAGTGATTCAGAATTAGATAAATGCTTTTGGGCAGAAGCTGTGTGTACTTCTTGTTACTTGATTAATAGATCTCCTTGTAAGGCTCTTGATTCGACACCTTATGAAGTGTGGATAGGTAAGAAACCTCATGTTTCACATTTAAGGGTTTTTGGATGTGAGGCTTTTGTTCATGTGCCTAAAGAAAAGCAATCTACGTTGGATCCAAAAGCACATAAATGCATCATTGGATATGGTGAGAATGTAAAAGTTTATAAGCTTTGGGATCCTCTAACTCAAAAAGTTGTCTTTTCTAGAGATGTTATTTTTAAGGAACTTAGATCTATTTCAGATCTTGTATAGCTGGAAGAAAAAGAAAAGAAGAGGGTAGTGCATTTTGATTCACAACAAGAAAATGCACATCTAGAAGAACAAAATGATGGATTAGGGGATGGAGAAGAAGAAGAAGATTCAAGTGAAAGTTTTGAAGAAGAAGACTATGTTGTTACATAAGAAGTTGAGCATCCAGAAGAACATGAGGGAGAATCTCTTACTCCACTCTTGAGAAGATTCAAAAGATAATGGAATCTAGTTGACTAGTATAGCCCACTAGATTTTTGTTGTTTACTCTCTTTATTGAGTATTGACGATGAACCTAGATCCTTCAGGGAAGCTATTCATGTAGATGATAGTGAGTCTTGGCAGCTAGCCATGTAGGAGGAGATGATGGCTTTAGATTCGTGTAACACCTAGGATCTTGTTCATTTGCCCAAAGGGAGAAAGGCCATTGGTTGTAAGTGGGTCTTCAAGAAGAAGTTTGGAGTAGATGGTTCATTACAGAAGTACACGGCTAGACTAGTAGCCAAGGGATAGTCCCAGAGAGGAGTTGATTTCGGTGAAATTTTCTCTCCTGTTGCTAAGTTATCTTCTATGAGATTTCTCTTATCTATTGCTGCTGCTTTTGATTGGGAAATAGAGCAAATGGATGTTAAAACTAATTTTTTGCATGGGGATCTTGAGGAGGATATTTATATGCAACAACCTATAGGTTTTGAGTTAAAAGGAAAGGAACATTGGGTATGCAAGTTAAAATGATCTCTAACATATAAAACCCTCATGTTTTTATTATGAAGATATACAATGATAATAGAATGCTCTGAGTTTTTTTGAAAGTCAATAAGTTTTCTGAGTACATTTTTCATGCAAGCTGTGAATGGATTTGTGTTGATTACTGTCTGATATGATTTGAAGTTAGTAAAATATTCCAGAGAGCTGGCCACTCATTTAGATAGGTGATAGATAAGTTTTTTTTTTATGTTATGTGAAAGTGTTTTTGTAATAATTTTTAATGTTATAAAATTGTTTTTTGTCATGTAGAAGATGTGGTAGTGAGTTTGTGATAACCTACAGGATTTATGTCGTAATTATTGTTCAAGTAAAGTTTAAGAATTGTCCATTATCCAAATTCTATAAGTGTTGTTAAAACATTCTAGAGTTTTGAAGCTTCTTCATACTATTTAGTGGTCAAAAAGTTCTGGAGTTCTTCTATGGTTTAAATTTCTGTAGTTTCATAAACTTCCCATTTTTAGTATATTCTAGTTCTTGTTTTCTTCTGCAAGTTTTCACACTTTCATAAAATAGATTTACAATTTTTCTCTAGTATAGGATGTTGATGGCTTCTAGTTAATTTTGTAATGCTTTCCTTAAAATAAATTTCCAAGATTTCTAGGCTTTAGGATTTTTTTCTAAGATTCATAAAAAAAATTTAAAAAATTGTCGCCAAAGTGAGATATTTGAACCTCCTATTGCATATAGCCTTGGACACAGCTCGATCAATAAATTGATATACTTTCAATTAAAGTACAAGTTTAAATGATACCTTGTCACTTTTTGGTACCGTTTCCAAGGATCCTCCATAGTGTGTCATTAGGAGAACAGATAGGTAAATCTCATTTAGTAGCCCCAAAAATATTGTCAACTCTTTTTTATGCATGATCAGGAAATGGGGTCCACACGAAAGATTCATAGAAAAAAACCCCCAACTAGTTGTTCCAACCACTGACCCAAGGGAGATAGAAGCCTTAGTCAAAAAACTTTTTCAATACAAACTGGTCAATGAGGACCAACCTGAGACTTCTCAAAATACCTTGGATAATTAGCCATTACAACAACAGCTTAGAGAGGAACAGATTCCTTTAGATACAATGTCTAACAATAATAATGACCCTTTCAATAACCAAAATGGAAGGAAGGCAACAAATAACCATGATGACAACCAAAATGGATGGAGAGCATCTTTAACATTCACTTACCCCATTTATCTCAACCCAGAAGAAGAGGCACCAATGAAAAATATTTCACCTTCTATCTTGCCTACCTTTAGAGGATTAGCTTCTAAAGATCCAGACTAGTTTCTTTTTGAATTCAAAGCCCTTTGTCAGATGTATGATTACCAAACTGATAACCAAAGGCTAAAATTGTTTCCTTCTACCCTACAAGACTCTACTATGAGATGGTTCATGGGTCTGTCCTCAAGATCTATCACCTCTTGGGATGACACAGAAACTATCTTTTTAGACAAATATCAAAATTACTCAAGGGTTAGAGATAGAAAGGAAGAATTGTTTAGGCTCAAACAAAAGGAAGACGAAAGTTTAGAAGACTTTCTAGACATGTTCATTTTTGTAGTTAAACATTGTGGTGAAGAATTAATGAACTAGGAGATCCTTAGAGCTATATTCCTCAAAGGCCTTGATGAGGATGCTCGAAGAAGTCTGAACTTAATGGGAAAAGGTGATGTGGCTAAATTAGACATCGCAAAAATCTTTGAATTATGCATAAAATTTTCTTGAACTCGTGGGGGAATTAGGAAGTCTAGCTTGATGAGAGGACCAAATGAAATTGATCAACTGAGAGAGGAAATTGCAAACCTAAAAACTGATATTCTTATTCAATTAAACACCACCTTGGATGGAATACAAGCTAAGACGTGTAATCCTGAAACTTTATCCATCTATTGTCCCAGATGTAGGTATAAACATCTGTTAAGGGAGTGTCCACTAGATAAAAGTGACAAAACTTGTCATATTTGTGAAAAGAACCACCCCACTAACTAATGTGAAATAATTAATGTGATTAAAAATTCCAAAAAGAAAAATGCACGAGTGGAGGAAGAAGTCAACTAAATGGGACAAAGACTGGGAGGGAACTTCTCCTATGGCCAAAATTCAAATCCATCCTAGTGAACTCTAACTAATTGGAATAATAATTAGTGGGCGACACCTTGGCTGCAAGCACCACCTAACTATGGACCTTATCCATGAGGACACCTAGAATGGATTAATCAACCATGGATGAACCCTCAATGGATGAATCAATCACAACAATGGTATCCTTAGAACCTTGCACCTCAGTGGAATCAACCCTTTAATCAATTCTATCTATAGACACTCAAAAATGACCATTGCATTATTTAGCCTGCATACATCAATTCTTCTAAATCACCCTTAGTCAACATTAATTAAATAACTTAATTATTTAATTGATTTCATCAATTTCTTCTACTTCATTTTAATCCAATATTAATTAAACGATTCTTACTTATTTAATTAATTTCATCATATCACCACTTTATTCTTCTATTTTCCCATTAATTAAATAAATCAATTATTTAATTAATTCAACACTTTAATTCCTCCTCTCCACAACAATTAAATAATTTTAATTATTTAATTGGCTAATTATTCTTCCAAATTAAATAAATTACTCTAATTTATTTAATGTTGACTTTTCTAATCACCATGCATCACAAATTAAATAAATTTATTTATTTAATTTCTAATTATCTTCTCAATCTTCCAAAAATATCTTTTTCTTCCATGCACACAAATTAAATAATTTATTATTTAATTTTATTCATAGCATGTTAAAAAGAAAATTAGAAGTTGAGTTCACTTGGCTTTAAATCTTTGTTTGTCTCAATTAATTCATAAAAAGAAAAAAAACATTCTATTTTTATGAAAATCAATCCTATCTTTAGTCAAGAAAGCAATTAACTCAATAAATCAGCTTTTTGCATGTACACTTGTCGTGTGCATGTTCCTTCATGTCTTCTCAATTCATCTCATTCATCAATTTTATCAAATTTCCTCCACCATTGATTGATCTTTGATGAGAGCTATAAATATGCCCATTCACCTCTTCAAAAACCCTTCATGATTTTTGAGCATTGGCGTCCATATCTTCTAGTGCTTTGAGACTTCGTTGAAGCATATCGCATCCATTTGAGCTATCATCTATCCACTTGCAATCATGGTTATGCTACGTTTAGAGGAATCAACATATCAATACACTAAGGAATAAATATCATAGTGTGGTAGCTTGCATTGTTGTTTGCTTTGGATTTCATTATTAAGTATTGCGATTATTTCTTGAGTTATGTAGACAATGAAATAGGGTCTCTTTTGTTCTTTTTTGTATTTTGATTTCTAGCATATACATTCTGGCACACCCGGTGGGACCCACTCCCCAAATTTAACATATATTTTCTTGAGAAATTGGATTTTTTTAAGCTATAGGTACGGAGTTGCACTTTCAATCTGTAGAGTTGCGCTTTTGGTCAATACAGTTGTGCTTTTGGCTGACAGTGTTGCGCTTTCAGTCGACAGTGTTGCACTTCTGGTCTACAGTGTGGCGCCTTTGGTTTATGCTATTTATCTTGAGTTTTCTAACTTTACAGGGTTTTTAGGCATCTAATTTACCTTTTTTTGCATGCAAGCTGATGTATTTGTAGGCATTCATCCTCATTTGTTTCACAAGCTGATGTATTTGTGGACATATTTTATTGCCTTTTAACCTAATTGATCATTCATCTCATTGTTTGCTTTCTGATTTTGCACAGGGCTAACATATACACACATCCAATCAACCTCCTAGCCCATCTAAAGAATACTCATTCACTTTTGGACAACATGATTTAGCTTTTGACTATCTTTATTCTCTATTTTTGTAGGACCAGACAGAGTTGCACTTTCGATCGACAGAGTTGTGCTTACAACAAATAGAGTTGCACTTTTGGTTAGTAGAGCTGCGCTTTTGGTCAACAGAACTGCACTTCTGGTAGACATCTCTGTGCTTTTGGTTAATTTCATTACGCTTTTGGTCAGCAGAGTGTACACTTTTGGTTAGTTTTCTTGCCCTTCTAGCACATAGAAGTACACTTTTGGTCACTGTACTTACACTTTTGGTTTTGATAGTCTTGATTATTGTTTTTCATCTAACAAGTGGATTTCTTGGAAACTAATATCATTTGTGTAGCCTCTTATCGCTTGTCAAAGAAGTAAAAAGTGAAATTACTAATGAGTTTGGTGCAGGACGCTTGACAAAGATTCAATTTTTTTCACTATTCTAGTAGCACACTTCATTTTCTTAAGGGAATTTACAACTTGTTTTCCATGTCATGAATGTCTATGTATGTATGCTCTCTCCTTGCACCCAAAGGTGATCTTGGACATTATAAATACTATATTATCCACTTTATCACTTTATTTTCTTTATTCCCTGGGACCCGAGAGTCATATGTGTGATCTTCTCTCGCGTCACAAGATGATCTTGAGAATCAAAAGTACTCAGTATCCTCTATAGAAGGCCTATTAAGGGATTTCATCACCTTTAAGATGACCTTAACCATGTGTTCTGGTGCAGGATATAAATGTTATGAGAATCAAAAGACTCATTTCAAAGGAAGGACCCCTTGCTTAGCAAAAACCTCAAGATCCTCAATCCACCGAGACTTGGTTTGGTTGGCGCTCAGTCAGAAGTTGGGACACCCCCGTTCACAGACTTGAACCCCACCATACATCACATATATTTAGGGGCTCCCTAGACACATTTTTAACCTAGATAAGACCTTTGGTCATCATATCCTTCGATGCATTGCAGTTGCATGGAGGAGAAGAGCTCATGCTATTACCTTCATTGTTTGAGGTAGAATACACTTTGGGAAAGACTTTGTCTCCAAAGTAAAGGGTGTAAGGTGGTACATGACCTTGCATTCCTTACCTATCCAAGCAGTGATAAATGGTATCAAGGGGATGGAAAATACCATTATCTAATAGTGGGGTTTGAAATTGCACCTGAGTGAGTTCGTAGGATATGACACTCCTACTTGAATAATTTATAGGCTTGTGCAAGAGTGTTTGGTATGTTTTCTTTGTGATCTACCTATATTTTCCATTTGTTATCCATGGAGGTTCATAGCCTTGTGCACCCATTTTTGATAGTCTATAGCCATTGTGTCTTATTGTTTGATTCTCTTGCCAAAGAACTCAAAACCATCTTACAAACAAACAAACAGTCTCACAATTTTTTCTTTTGAGAAATAGAGTTTCACTTCTAAGTAGTTTTATTGTGCTTCTGGCACACATAGTTGCACTTTTGGTCAACAGAATTATGCTTTTGATAGACAGAGTTGCGCCTTTGGTTCTATCTTTTACTCACTATTATTTGTAAATTTGCACTTTTGAGCTATCGTGGTGTCACTTATGGTCTATAGAATTATGCTTCTGGTCCACAGAATTACACTTCTAGTTGACAGAGTTGCACTTTTGGTCTATCCTTCTACCACTTTTGTATTATCTTGCTACCGATTTTGGTAGACAATCTTGCACATCTAGTTTTACATACTTTACAATTAGACATTCACCCAGAATCATAGACCTTTCACATTCAATTGATTTTGTCATCAGACCTGAGACCATTCAGACCATTCACCATCAACCCTTCAGTCATCCGGCAATCTTCACCAATTTTCATAGCATCATTTAGACTTTAGATCTTTTATCCCCTTGAGACTATAGGATATTATCACAATAATCAAACACATATCTTTGATATCATCTAGCCTTAACATCAATTTGATTATCAACCAAAATCTAGATGACATCTACTAGCTTACCTCTGATTTGAGAAGTTGTCTCTCTTAGATTAGTAGATACGTTAGAATCTATCAAATACTAAAATATCTAGCTTAGGATAGTGGCTCCTCTTGAGTTGGTGAACCTCATTACCCCATATTGTCTCTCCTTGAGTTCATTAGTCTATCTCTTGGAGGATAATCTTAGTCTAAATCATATAAACATTGATCTAGATTTATCTTATCCCAAAACATTCAAACAACAATCATCTTAGAGTCTTAACTTTGTCACAAAAGTCTAACAAAACTCCATCCATCCATTGATCCTCATCATTCACAAAGGTCTAAAAATCATCTGCCTCTTACTAGGTCTCAATTTAAGAAAGCTATGGAAACGAATCAAAGCAATCCTCAACATGACCTCAACACAACCATTGATGCAACACAATTCACCATGGGTATGAAACCTCATGTCTTCCTCCTGAGTGCATACACACTAGGTCCTTCCTCATCTAATGACTTTGGACAACAATCACATGAAGTGTCAGAAGACCACACCAAAGAGTTACAAAACCCTAATGTCCTAGACACTATAGATAGTCTCTTAGCATCATACCCTAATAGATTCTTTCTTCTACTTGCTAAGCAAAGAGCTAAGTTGCCTAGTGATTTTGACACATCAACTATTAAGGAGAAAGACCCCATCAATATCGCCATTGCTGCTATGGGAGGATTGCATCCTACTTCTATTCAAACCATATCTACCATAGCATCTACCATCCCAACTACACCTACACATAACATTCCTCTATCACCATTTGCCAACCAATTTGTCAATCCACTTTACCAACCCCCCACATCACTTGGTCCTACTTCTAGTATTCATACATCTATTCCTCTAGTCATACCATCCATGTCATCTATGACAACCTAATAAAGTCATCACCTCACATACACCTCAAACATCTAATGCACCAACATACCTAACATCACAACCCCAAACTTCTAATACCTACACAATACCCAATAACCCGCAACACATCTATTCATACATATCACACACAAACCCCCCTAAAACACAACAACCATCATCTAATTATTAGGGTATTTCTCAAAATCAACATCCCATATCTAAAATTGATCTTAAATTCTCACATCTCCAAAAACAAATTTTAGATCTTACCTTAGGACATACCAAGAAAACATTCTCTTTAGAAGAGGTTTGTCCTTATCCTTTTGATAGGTCACTCCCTATGATACCTTTTCCCCCTAATTTTGAAATTCCAAAATTTGACAAGTACAAAGGAAAAGGTGATCCTAAAGTGTTACACATATGGTTCCAATGGCTGTATTGTTTGTCATTGATGTCATCACTATCACAAGGTTGTCATTGATGTCAACACTATTATGAATGTGTAATAGTGTTCATAGTTGGATGTAATTATCCTAAAGACGATATATAGAGGTACATTGAGAAAGGAAGTAGATGCATGTCATGCTCTTGAAGAAGATACATTGAGATAAGAATTAGAAGTTCATATCATGCCTTGTTCATTGCAGAATTGAGTATGGAGTTATATTTAGATGGGAATCAGAAGCATCAAGAAGACACATTAATATGGGAATTAGAAGCACTAAGATATGGTACTGATGGGCTAAGATATGTTGTATGCTCTCTTCTACTATCCCTAATAATGCATGTGTTAATGCAAAGAAGATTTAGTCTTTGGAAGTTGGTTATAGTCTTTGTTTCAAAATGACCACCTTTGAAGATAGTCTGGGAAATTGCTCAACATTTCCATTAGTTTAGTTTTGGGATTTTGTAGATTGGAATATAGATTAATGTAATGATACATCTTGCATATTCCAAGTTTTATGATGTATGGACTACCGGAAGTATGTTTTGCAAAAGATAGAGTGAAGATAGTGTTGGTTCTGTTAAGACAATCACTACATCAAAGCAAGATGCTCTAAATTCCTCCACATTTGCAGATTTAGCTATGCAGTTCTAAAGGTATCTTAAGATTCTAGTGAAGATGATAATTCTAGAGAGCTAGATCATTTACCCTTCCGTTGTGAAAGTTGTGCATGATAGAGTACCGACATATGTTCTGGTAGAGTAAGTTAGTGCTGAAGGTTTGTTAGAATGCTCTATATTCCTCTGCAAATGAATGATTTCCCTTGTGGTTTTGAGGACATGTTTCTAGATGTGTATTATATGCTTCTTTTCAGTTTCAAGGTTCTTGGTGGTCCACAGCTCAATTTTTCAAATGGCAGCATGTTGCAGTGTGTTTCAGATGATAAAGTGTTCTCAGAGTTAATGATTGAAGTTGTGAAACACAATTCTTTGATATGTGGTGGAAAAGGAGTGTTTGGAGATGTTTTATGAGTCATGTGGACTCATCTTGAAAAGTTTCACAAAGATATTTCTTGTTTCCAATACCGCATAAGGTTTTCAAGTTGATGTGGCGTTATACTTCAAGTCTTCATGTGTTTTCCTTAAAGTTGTCCTATTTACAAATGAACAGAGTGTGCAAATGTAATTCCTTGGTGTTTGAACCTGTGAAGGATGTTTTGGACCTAGTTAAGCAAGTGTTGGGATCCGCAAGGCTTGGATCTTTTGTTGGTGTAACGTGTGGTTTCACTTAGGACCTATTTTCTACATATTTTATATTGTGTGTTGTCTGGCTGACTTGTAAATGTATTGTTCATGTTGTATCTAGCCGACAAGTAATATAATCAATGTAATATCATGTATAAATAGTGAATCAAACTGAGTGAGGTGAAGTATGATTGCAAGTTGATTGAAAAGGTTCACAACCAGATAAAAAGTTAAATAAATGCATTATTAATGTGTGACTGAAGGAGAAAAAGCATAAGTTGTTGATGCTGTCCAGATTCATCTTGAAGACATATTTGTGACAGTAATCAAGTATAGAGTGTGCCTGATTGATCATGTCTTTAGAAGAAAGTGTGAAGAGGCAGAAGTGCAATCATCAAAAGTGTGAGTTTTAATGTCAATTTTTAGATAGTAGAAAGACTATCATACTGCAATCTTTTGTAAGTGTGTTCTCATTTTAGGGAGTAGTAGCTTCTTTGGGAGTGACCCTAAAACAAAGTCATCAGGGAGTAGAAGCTTCCTTGGAAGTGAACCTAAATCAAAGTTACTTAAGGAGTAGCAGCTTCCTTGGGTTAAAGCCCGTAAAAGAAAGTTATTATTTGAGCTTCATATATTGTGAGTTAATCCTCACTGTAGTTTTTCCCTTCTAGGGTTTTCCATGTATATCTAGTGTTATGTGTTGATGTGCATTGTGTTATTCTTTCATGTTGATAATGTGATGCTTAAGGTTTAATATCCTTTGGATAAGTTGAAGTTGTTGAAATTTAAAATCATTAGAATATTGATTCACCCCCCCTCTCAGTATTCTTGTGTGTCTAACAATTGGTATCAGAGCCAAGTTCCTCTGAGGGAAGATTAACCGCTTGAGGAAGGTCTGAGATGGCACAAAGTGGATCCAGTAAGATACCTAGGTTTGATGGAACAAATTATGCTTTTTGAAAGCTAAGGATGGAAGCCTACATCAATTATCTAGGGTGTGGAGTTTGAGATTCTGTCAAGAAAGGTCACACTGTTCTTGCTACTATTCCTACAAATGTAGAGGAAATCAAGAAGTATGATAATAATGCCAAGGAAATGTTTGCTATCATGAGTGGATTAACTGATTCAGAACTTCCAAAGGTGATGAGTTGCAGTTTTGCTCAAGAAGTTTGGGATAAACTTGAAACTATTTATGAAGGAGATAAGAAAGTAAAGCAAGCTAAGATGCAAATATTCAAAAGTAGATTTGAAAACCTAAAGATGGAAGAGGATGAAAAAATTATTGGATTTATGCTTTGGGTGAATGAAGTGGTCAATGGTATCACAGCCCTTGGTCTTACAAAAAAGAGGATGAAATTGTGAATAAGGTTATGAGATCTCTTCCCAAATCTTACAGTCATAAAGTACCTGCTAGTGAGGAGACTGCAGACTTAGATACATACACTTTAGACCAACTGTTTGGTACCCTTACTACTTTTGAAATGAGAGAGTTTGACAGTGATGCTCTGAATAAAGAATCTTCTTTCAAAGTCAGTAAAAAGACAAAGGATGAAACTGCTGATGAAGATGAAAGCCTTGATGATGTTGAAGCAAATTTTGTAAGAACACTAAAGAAAGGCTCTAGAAAATATAAAGGTAAGTTACCTTTCAAATGTTTCAATTGTGGAAAGGTGGGTCACTTTGCTTCTAAATGTACTCTTAAAGAAGTTTGGAGAAGTAATAGAAGAGATAAATTCAAAAGGACTCTATTTTCCATAGAGGACAATTATTCTTCAAAAGATGAGGATGATGATGATTCAAATGATGAAACACTTTTCATGGCCTTGAGTGTTGGTGACAAAAAAGGATGATGTTGGAAAATGTGGAATAAATGACACCTTGCAAATAGTCCAAAATAATAAAAGATTAATGGTTGTACGGACTGCCTTCCATGCAAAAGAAGAAACCAAAGCTTGGGTTATTGACAATGGTTGTTCATATCATATGATTGGTGACAAAGAGAAGTTTATCAGCCTTGAGAAGTGGGATGGTGGAGCTGTCAAGTTTGGAGGTGATGAGTCAGCTCAAATCTATGGAAAATGTATCATAACTATTGATGGAAAGAATAGGACTGAGGATGTCCTCTATGTCAAAGGATTACAACACAATCTTCTCAATGTCATTCATATGTGTAGCAAAGGTTACAATCTTACTTTTCATGCCAATGGTTGTGAAATTAGGAAGGCAAGATCCCAAAAGCTAGTTGTAGAAGGTATCAAGACAGGTGGTGATATTTATCACTTGAAAGAGGTAAATGGAAGAACATGTCTATTGGCTCAATCTAGTGAGTGTTGGTTGTGGCACAAAATAATGGGACACAACAATTTTGATAATATGGTAAGAATCAACTCTACTCATGCAGTGAGAGATATGCCTAAGATAATCAAGCTTGCAAACACTGTATGCAAGGAATGTCAAATGGGAAAGCATACAAAGACAAGTTTTAAAATCAAGTAGTATTCTTCTTCAAAGCCGTTGGAGCTGATTCACACAGACCTATATGGACCTACAAGAGTAAAGAGTCAACAAGGTGAAAGATATTTTATGTTGCTCATTGATGATTATTCTAGAATGACTTGGGTTACCTTCTTAATAGAAAAATCTGATGCCCTTGATAAGTTTAAAGTTTTCAAAGCCTTGGCTGAAAATGAAATGGATACTAAAATCAAATGTTTAAGGTCAGATAGAGGAGGTGAGTTTACTTCAAATGAATTTGAAAAGTTTTGTGAGGATCATGGTATTAGGAGGCATTTGTCTACTCCTAGAATCCCTTAGCAAAATGAGGTAGTGGAAAGGAAGAATAGGACTGTGCAAGAAATGTCTAGGGCAATGTTGAAATGCAGATCTACTTGATATATACTAGAAGGAAGTAGTGCACACTGCTGTCTATCTAGCTAATAGAGTGCAATTAAGGGTCAACAGCGCTAAGACCCCTTATGAGTTATGGTATGGAAGAACTCCCACTGTCAGTGTTATGTCAGAAAATGTCTCCCTAGACTTTTATCTCCTAGGTTTAGCTCCTGGGTCCCTTGTTTTACATCTTGCATGTTCATTCCAACTCCTGAAAGAAAATGGCTTGAAACCCATGTCACATGGGGCATGAAGGACATTCTAGCACTTAGCCCTATCTTGAAAAAGGACTTGTGGACATGGGCGCTAGCGCCCTTGTCCTGCCCTATTTTAGGCAAGTCCCAAATTTGAATGTCAGTTTTGTGACCGTTAATTAGGTCTCATGTCAACATCTTAAGTTTGAATTATGAAATTCTTAGTGTGAATGTGTTTAGTTGCATATATAAGCATGTTTATGGTTTCATTTGTAAACTAGAAGATGATTGTGAACTTTTGGTGAACTTATGATTTTAGAGTATTCAAGATATTCATTATTGTAGAGTAGAGCATTGTTATTATGTTTGTAATTGCAAATTTAGCTTCATCTTCTCATGTGATTAAAGGATTTTCATCTACATGTGAGATACACCTCTAAGGTGATATCTATTTGTCTTTGAATCATTTATCAATTTGTTTTTCCTCTATCCCGCAGGGATACACACTCTCTATCTGACAACGGTGTTTGGAAGACTTGAATGTCTCTCCAAGGCTTGACTGATGAAAGCCTCTAAACACCACAACCCCCAACCACTCTCCTTGTGATTTTAGGTTACAGGTGTCACATCTTGACAAAGTGGAGTTGCAGGGAATAGTAACACAGTGTGCAAATTCTGGATCTCTGAGGAAAAGCAGTGCTCGGACTTGGGTGCCAATGCCAATGTCCTCTGAGGTTGAAAACATAGAAATCATTTTGATAGTGACAATCAACATCTAAAGAGGTTCCAACATCATATAGAACACCCTACCTTGGACTCGGGCACTAGTGCCAGTGTCCTCTACATCTCCCTGGATGAAAACAAAAATACAGTGATCATCAGTGTCAGAAGGAGATCAGGATTCCATGAAGAAAACACCACCTTGGACAGGGGCACCAATGCTAGTGTCCTTGAGTATTCTACATCTCAAACTTCAAAAAATGGTTAGAAACTAATCTCTGCCTACTACCTTAGTCTGCAAGCACTTGTTGTAATTCATCATTTTACTTATTATTTTGCATAATTAGGGTTTTAAGGGTATTTGAGCATTAAATTGATACATTAATTGACAATCTCTGAATTTCCACATCATTCCAAGTGACAGCCTAACCTGTAGGTGAATCCTCTTGCAAAAGTGTGATTCAACTCAGTTGATATTTCCTTGAATGTTTTTAGTGAAAGGAGGATTTAACCCTTTTATTCATTGTCCCCCTTTTTCCTATTAAACAATTAGGTACTTTGGGATCTTTGGCAACAAATGCTATATTAGAAGAGATGAAGAAGACCTAGGAAAGTTTGATTCAAGAAGTGATGAAGGAATCTTTCTTGGTTACTCAACCAGAAGCAAGGCCTATAGATGCTACAACAAAAGGTTGGGAAAGATGATTGAAAGCACAA
This sequence comes from Cunninghamia lanceolata, assembly GCA_027924645.1. Lineage (NCBI taxonomy): Eukaryota > Viridiplantae > Streptophyta > Pinopsida > Cupressales > Cupressaceae > Cunninghamia > Cunninghamia lanceolata. The sequence goes on along the minus strand of BSBN01000822.1, from coordinate 14,040,769 downwards.
ATGTCAAAGTAGATGAAGACTTGTATCAGATCTCACAAGATTCAAAAGAAACTAGATCTAATATCTTTCCTTGTATAGAAGATGAAGAAGAAGAAGTGAAAGAAGAAGAGGAACAAGAACCAGAGAAGATCCTAAGACCCCATCAAAGTATGTTCAGAAGAATCACTCAGCAGAGCAGATCATTGGAGACAAGAATGAAGGTGTGCAAATAAGGAGAAGGTTTGCCAAGACACAAGTAAGTAAACTTGTGTTTTTATAAAAAGTAGAACCTAAGACCTTTGATGAATCTGGTAAGGATGATGGATGGATAAAAGCCATGGAAGAAGAATTGGATCAGATTGAGAAGAATCAAACATGAGAATTGGTTCCCAAACCATCAAACAAGAATATTATAGGAACAAAGTGGGTGTTTCAGAACAAACTGAATGAAGAAGATGAAGTTGTAAGGAACAAAGCAAGACTAGTATGCAAAGGATACACTCAAGTAGAAGGCATTGCTTTTGAGGAAACTTTTTCTCCAATAGCAAGGATGGAGGCAATCAAAATGTTCCTTGCTCTTGCTATTCATAAGAAATTCAAAGTATATCAAATGGATGTCAAGTCGAGATTTCTGAATGGTGACCTGGAAGAAGAAGTATATATTGAACAACCAGATAGTTTCCAAATATCAAAAGATCCAACATGGTATGCAGACTCAAAAAGGCTTTGTATGGTCTCAAACAAGCACCTAGGGCTTGGTATGCAAGATTAGACAAGTACTTACTTCAGCAGGGATTTAAGAAAGGTACTATAGATAGTAATCTTTATATAAAGGAAGAAGGAGACATGATTTTGATAGTTGCAGTATATGTTGATGACATCATCTTTGGTGGAGATGATGATATGTGTAAAAGGTTTGCAGAGGGGATGCAAAAAGAATTTGAGATGGTGAAATATCTTTCTTCCTTGGAATTCAAGTTTCCCAGCTGGATGGTGGTATCTTTATCTCTCAAGCTAAGTATGTCAAATAATTGCTAAAGAAGTTTGGTATGGAGGATTCAAAACTAGTGAGTACTCCTATGGTCACTAGATGTCACTTGAGAAAAGTTGATGAGTCTCTAGAGGTGGATCAGACTGTCTATAGGTCTATCATTGGAGCATTGTTGTATTTGACTACTTCTAGACCTGACATTATGCATGAACTATGTGTAGTTGCCAAATATCAAACCAATCCTAAGCAAACACATGAGAAAGAAGTGAAAAGGATATTCAGATACTTGAAAGGAACTCTAGAATATAGTCTATGTTATCCAAAAGGAAATGACTTTGATTTGAGTGCATACACTGATACTGACTGGGCTGGATGTGTTGATGATAGAAGAAGTACAAGTGGTGGATCTTTCTTTCTAGGAAGCATATTGGTTTCATGGCAGAGCAAGAAACAAGATTCAGTGTCCTTATCAACTGCACAACCAGAGTATATTGCAGTAGCCTTCTGTTGTACACAAGTGTTGTGGATGAAGCAAACTCTGAAGGATATCAAGGTATTGTATGATGAGCCTATTCCTATTTTGTGTGACAATACAAGTGCTATCAATATTTCCAAGAATCTAGTGATGTATTCTAGAACCAAGCATATAGCAATCATTTAACACTTTTTGAGAGAGAAGGTTGCTGATAAGGAAGTGAAGTTGGAATATATTCCAACAAAGGATCAAATTGCATAAATCTTTACAAAGGCTCTTGCAAAGGACACCTTTAAGGATCTCTGGTAGAAGTTAGGGGTAATTTCCTCTCCTTCTTGCTAAAGATGCATAGTGGTGCATCTGTCGAGGGAGACTTAATGTTATATCCTTGTTTCCTACACTGATGATGGTTACGTCTCAGGGGGAGCAAGTAGTGGTTGCTGATGATAGGGGGAATTTGTTGCAAGAAGAAGTTATTAACTAAAGAAAATTGTACAAATGTATGGTTGCTGATGAAGCTGATGATAGTGACCCTTTATCCTTGATGTTAAAGGGGGAGAAATGTGCAAGTATGTGTTTCCATCAATGCCAAAGGGGGAGATTGTTACACATATGGTTCCAATGGTTGTATTTTTTGTCATTGATATCAACACTGTTATGAATGTGTAATAGTGTTCATAGTTGGATGTAATGCTCCTGAAGAAGATATATAGAGATACATTGAGATAGGAATTAGATGCATGTCATGCTCTTGAAGAAGATACATTGAGATGAGAATTAGAAGTTCATATCATGCCTTGTTCATTGCAGAATTGAGTATGAAGTTATATTCAGATGGGAATTAAAAGCATCAAGAAGACACATTAATATGGGAATTAGAAGCACTAAGATATGGTATTGATGGACTAAGATATGTTGCATGATCTCTTCTATTGTCCCTAAGAATGCATGTGTTAATGTAAAGAAGATTTACTCTCTAGAAGTTGGTGATAGTCTCTATTTTAGAATGACCACCTTTAAAGAATGTCTGGAAAATTTCTCAACATTTCCATCAGTTTGGTTTTGGGCCTTTGCAGATTGGAATATAGCTTAATGTAATGATAAATTTTTCATATTCCAAGTTTTATAATGTATGGACTACTGGAAGTATGTTTTGCAAAAGATAGAGTGAAAATAGTGTTGGTTCTATGAAGAAAGTCACTACATGGAAGTAGGATGCTCCACATTCCTCTGCATTTATAGATTTGGCTATGTAGTTCTAAAGGTATGTTAAAATTCCAATGAAGATGATAATTCCAGAGATTTAGATCATTTACCCTTACATTGTGAAAGTTGTGCATGATAGAGTGCCGGCATATGTTCTGGAAGAGTAAGTCAGTGTTGAAGATTTGTTGGAATGCTTCACATTCCTCCACCAATGAATGATTGCCCTTGTAGTTTTGAGGACATGTTTCTAGATGTGTATTATATGCTTCTTTTCAGTTTCAAGGTTCTTGGTGGTCTGTAACTCAGTTTTTCAAATGACAACATGTTGCAGTGTGTTTTGGATGATAGAGTGTTCTTAGAGTTAATGATTGAACCTATGCGACACAATTATTTGATGTGTGGTGGAAAAGGGGTGTTTGGGGATGTTTTATGAGTCATTTGGACTCATCTAGAAAAGTTTCACGAAGATATTTCTTGTTTCTAGTACCACACAAGGTTTTTCAAGTTGATGTGGCTGTTATACTTCAAGTCTTCATGTGTTTTCCTTAAAGCTGTCCTATTTACAAATGAGTGGAGTGTGCAGATGTAATTCCTTGGTGTTTGAAGCTATGAATATTGTTTTGGACCTATTTAAGAAAGTTTTGGGATCCACAAGGCTTGGATCTTCTATTGGTGTAATGTGTGGTTTCACTTAGGACCTATTTTCTACACGTTTCATATTGTGTGTTGTCCAGCCGACTTGTAAATGTAATATTCATTTTGTATCTAGCTGACAAGGAATGTAATCAATGTAATATCATGTATAAATAGTGAATCAAAGTGAGTGAGGTGAAGTATGATTGCAAGTTGATTGAAAAGGCTCTCAAGTAGATAAAAAGAAAAATAAATGCATTATTGATGTGCGATTGAAGGAGAAAGAGTAGAAGTTGTTGATGCTATCTGGATTCATCTTGAAGACATATTTGTGATAGTAATCAATTATAGAGTGTGTCTGACTGATCAGATCTTCAGAAGAAAGTGTGAAGAGGTCGAAGTACAGTCATCAAAAGTGTGAGTTTCAATGTTAGTTTTCAAACAATAGAAAGACTGTCATACTATAATATTTTGTAAGTGTGTTCTCATTTCAAGGAGTAGTAGCTTCCTTGGGAGTGACCCTAAAACAAAGTCACTAGGGAGTAGAAGCTTCCTTGGGAGTGACCCTAAATCAAAGTTACTTAGGGAGTAGCAGCTTCCTTAGGTTAAAGCCCCTAAAATAAAGTTATTATTTGAGCTTCATATATTGTGAGCTAATCCTCACCGTGGTTTTTCCTTTATAGGGTTTTCCACGTATATCTAGTGTTATGTGTTGATGTGCATTATGTTATTCTTTCATGTTGATATTGTGATGCTTAAGGTTTAATTTTCTTCGGATAAGTTGAAGTTGTTGAAATTAAACATCATTAGAATATTGATTCATCCCCCTCTCAATATTCTTGTGTGTCTAACATGAAGAACATCTTAGGGAATTCTATATTACTTTTTTAGAGGTTGTCCATAGTGATACATATCTCTTATGTCTCTTCCCTCATAGTCTTGAAGGGAAAGCTATATAATGGTTTTCTCATTTACCTCTTGGTATCAATATCTTTAATGAATTGGCTAAAAAGTTTGTAACTGACTTTTCATTCAACATCAAACATGAGATTTCCATGACTAACCTATGCAAAAATAAACAGAGAAATGGGGAAACCTTTATATCCTTCTTATAATGATGGAGAAATATGGCTAGTAAATTTCCATGGCCTATTCTTGAAAAGCAATTGGTGAGCATATTTGTTCAAAAATCTAAATCCTGAATTAGGATTTCACCTACAAGTCCAATGTGCAAATTCTTTTGATGAGATTATCTCTAAGGGAACAAACATAGAAAAGGCCCTAATCACAAAAGGACTAGTCAAAATCTTCAAGGAAAATAAATACAATCCTCAACAATTAAATGAAAAACCTCATTTCTGATCCAAAAACAAAAATGTTGTCAATGATGGTGTTGTGGATACTAAACACATTCAAAATATCCAAGCACTTGTCAATCTTCAATCAACTAAAAATGTCTCATCTACTCCCAGGGAGCAACCTAGACAAAACTCAACACCTAGACACAAATTTACTCCACTGGGAGAACCTATTGAGTCCATCTTACGAAGACTAGTCCAAACTAGTCTCATCATGCTACTAGAAGGACATCAATATGATGAACCTATATTCAAACCCTCTTGGTATAAAGATAATGAATATTGTGAATACCATAGAGTAAAAGGACACAAAAATCATGGATGCATGAAATTGAAAAACCTTATCCAAAATCTTATTGATAGAGGAGAAGTAACAATCGACGATCCTCCTAAAAAACTTCAAACAATGATCTTAACATCTACAAGGATCCATTCATGCCCCATGGTAAAGGAAATTTTGTAGACAAAGGTAAGAATGCCAACCATGCTTTAGGTTCCTATGTGTTTAAGGTGAAAATGTGGAAGTGAGATAGAAGACTTCAAGTCCCACACTTTCTTGCACTAAAATATTAGGGAAGCAAGGGACAAGTTTAGGGATAAACTATTGGTTTCCAATGTTCCCTTATCCTGTTAATTGTGTCTATGAGACTGTTTGAATAAGGTTTTGTAAGCTAGTTTCTCTCTCTAACCATGAAACCTACACATGCAATATCTGTCTTCCTATCGCTCCTTTCTTTCGGATCTCGACAATTGCAACCTACACATGCAAAAGGAGGAGAAAGAGCTTGCCTCAGTCAAGCCCCATTTTTGGTATTCCCACCTCAACAATAGCCCAAGATAAAGATCTGCAGATGTGTGTGTTCATCTAACAAATGTGCATGCATAAACGTAAAACCCTAGATGACTCAAGCTTCAAGGAAAGATCAACAATTTGCTTCACTCAATAAACAAACACAACTTCACCTTAAGTAGATGAAAATAATGAAGACTTGCATGAACAAGAAGGCGAATCAGCAATGTCTACAGAGGATCTCTGAGCTTGATGTTGGAGGCTTTAACCCTTCTCCCGATCATGCAAAAGGTATACAAACCCTAGGAAGAACAAGATAGTCTCAAGATCTTGATTCCTAATCTCCATCCATTGTCTCCATGATAGCGAATTCAAATAACTTCAAAGAGCTTCAACAAATCACTGATCTTCAATGGCAATTTTGGCATAAAGTTTACATATAGATTGTGTATCATAAAATGATTTTCAAATGTCTTTAAATAACTAACCTTAGGAATTTCAAATTTTGAAATAAGATGTCGACTTCATGAAAAAATGAAAATTTGAAAATGAAATCCTAGAATGCACGGTGGGGGCTGACATCCCTCCAAATTTCAAGACCCCAGGAAATAGGGCAAGACAAGGGCACCAGCTCCCAAGTCCAAGCCTTGATTTCCCAAACAGGACTGCCTCAAGGAGGTTAGGGGATCCCAAATCCAAGTTTACTTTTCACTTTCAGTCTTTAGTTACTCAAAAATATGACATTCTTCTAGTTAGACATAGGTCAATTAGGGTTTAGGAAGGTTTGAAATAAACTAGGTTGAAAGGTCACCAAAGGAGAGGAGCTAAACTATGGGAAATTGTACCATTCCATACAAGAGGACAATTTATGACATAATATTTATCCCCCACTTTAGTGGCCATATGACACTACGTGCATATGCAACTAAAGGAAAGTAAATACATCAATTATGAAAAGGATACCCAAAAGGATACTGTAGAGGATGCCGAAGTGTTGTCACAAAAGAGGAAGAAGCCCCCAAGCCTATAATCCTACAAGACCACAAAGTCAGGAACCACAACCTGCAAAGGAACACTTGTCATAAAGTCAAAATCAAATCAACCTACAAGCACCACCAATAAGTTAGTCCATAAACACTAAGGGGTTGATTGATGAGACATGATGAGGGAGGAAATCAAGGGATATATATTCCCCTCCTTGTTTCTGCTTGGTTAGTCTAAAAAGGAGAAACAAGGAGATATCTACACACATCGATTTCAAGGAAAACTTGATGAGAAATGCATTATGAGGGTTTTTTGAAGAAACAATGGAAAAACACAACACATTAGGTAAGATAGAGAGTAGAACCAAGTTTCCTTTGCAACAAATGACACAAAAATTTGAGTTTGTGATGTAGAGGCATCCAAACTATAACATTCGCATATAGCATGAATGTCTGCAGACCAACCTCATCATCATCATCTTCGCCATCATCATCATATTCCCTAAAACTACCAACATCATCATATTTCGGCTTTACTCTGTCAGCATCATGTTCCTTAAAACCAACAGCATCATCATATTGCGGACACTCGCAATCATCCTCCTGCCGACTACTATTCACCTCCTCCGCTTTCCTCCTAACATCATCATCATGATGTTCAGCGGGCGCACACATCCTCCGGTTGCACTGTTCATCGGGCGCCGGACTCCATCGTCATCATCATGACCTTCGACACTACCTTCGTCAGCAGGATATTCAACATCCGGTTGCTCCAAATATCCTGATGACGATCACCTTCAGCAGCTTACCTTCGACGCTCCGCTACCCGACGATACAAGCAACAGCATCATGATATACATTATCCGGTTCTCTTCGAAACCTCCTGATGATGATGTTAACACAACTTCCTGCTACGGACTTCCGCCGATACCTTAGCACCTTACGACAGTAGGATGAACTCGCACAAGGGGATATCTCAATATCCTGATGACGATAACGTCATATCCTGATGACGATGACGTCACCCAATATCCTGATGACCTTCTCAATACTTAGTCAAAAATCCGAACTTTCTCTCCCGCATCTACTCGCGACATGCGGATGTTTGGCACTCCTGATATGATGATCCTGATGCCGATGCACTCCTCGGCTCCTCCTGCTGATGATCACCCCGACGAACTCACACTTCATGCAATCGACAACATCATGTCGATCTCCTCCCCTTATCCGGATGATGATGTCTAACCCGACTGCAGGATATTTGCAGAAATATCCTGATGATGCCGTCTTCACGAACTTCTGCACTTAGCAAAATCTCTCTTCGCCGATCCACCAGGGATGACCCGATCCAACTCAGGGTGATCTTCCCACTCAAACTTCTCAACTTGACCTAGCACATGAGGATGCTAGGGTCTTCAACATCTCTTGACCGCGATCCTGCACACCTGCATGCAAACAAACAAACTACCTACTAACCTACTGTACATTGCCATTCCACCGATCAGATGAGTCAACCGGTGGAATGGATCAGTATATCCATGAAAACCTCTCAAACCAGCAATCGATTACAGGAAGGAGATCAAACAGAAAACGAAACAGGATCTTTATTGACTCAAAGATGCAATACAATATGATGTTCCTCACACAGAACACTCAACTCCTCTGCTGGATGCAACACTACACTGCCGATCGATGATCTCTACAATCAACCGATCTCATGCTTATAAAGATTTCCCTATGAGTACTACTGACCCAACTCCAAGCGGCTGGGAACTCTCCAGGCGGCTGGGAGATCCCACCGAACATACATCATGACAGCTGTTATAACTAACTAGCTAAAAATAGCAAAAGCCTGGTCAGCATGATCTTATCCTGATCAGCATGACCTTATTACATGCATTTGGTCTAACAGACCTTCTTGGAAACACAAACAAGACCTAAACTACTAACTGCCTCATCCAGACCAGCTGTCAGGTAGGTGCTCCTGCACCATACTCCCCAACAGAAAAGAACTCATGTCCCATGAGTTTAGCATGTGGAAGTCCTCCACCGTTACACTTTGCTTTGTCAGTCGTCTGACCTGCTCCAGCTTTATCTGCTGCTGTCTCTTGGCTGCTCCAAGACTTCTAAATTGTAACTTGCTTTCTGGCAAGTAAATCATCATGCCTGTTGATGTAGGCCTTCTTCTCACATACCCTGTGTTTGTCAGGTTGCCTAACCAGAACCTCTGGCTGAACTACCTCTTGAACTTCTGAAGTGTTCAAGTCTATCTTCCTTTCAACTCTTATAGGACAAACAATAGTCCCAACTATGACAACATCCTTGTCATTCTTCTGAACTGGTGGCTGTTTGCACCCCTGTTTCTGAACCTGCTGCTGACCTCTGTCAGTCACAACTGAAACTTTCTTCAGCTTGTTGTCTGTAACAACTCCTTTTTCTGCAGTGTCCTGAACTGCCTTCATGCCTGCTCCTCTAGGCATCTGCACATACTCCTTCTTTCCCATTAAAATGATTTGAGCTGCCTTCTGTACTGCAGCTTTTGCCTGCAATGGCATCAACTTGATAATCTTCCCATCCTTCTTGATGGTGTAGGTATTAGCATACCCATCATACAGTACCCTTCTGTCAAATTGCCATGGTCTACCCAACAGTAGGTGACAACATTCCATAGGCAATATATCACACAAAATTCTATCCTGATATGGTCCAATCTGGAAATCCACATATGCCTGTTCAGAGACAAAAAGTGATTGCCTATCACTCACCCAAGATGTCTTGTAAGGGTGTGGATGTGGAATCCTTTCCAGCTTCAGTTTATCCACCATTTCCTGAGATACCACTATGATGTAGAGGCATCCAGACTATAACATTCGCATATAGCATGAATGTCTGCAGACCAACCTCATCATCATCATCTTCGCCATCATCATCATATTCCCTAAAACTACCAACATCATCATATTTCGGCTTTACTCTGTCAGCATCATGTTCCTTAAAACCAACAGCATCATCATATTGCGGACACTCGCAATCATCCTCCTGCCGACTACTATTCACCTCCTCCGCTTTCCTCCTAACATCATCATCATGATGTTCAGCGGGCGCACACATCCTCCGGTTGCACTGTTCATCGGGCGCCGGACTCCATCGTCATCATCATGACCTTCGACACTACCTTCGTCAGCAGGATATTCAACATCTGGTTGCTCCAAATATCCTGATGACGATCACCTTCAGCAGCTTACCTACCTGACAGCTGGTCTGGATGAGGCAGTTAGTAGTTTAGGTCTTGTTTGTGTTTCCAAGAAGGTCTGTTAGACCAAATGCATGTAATAAGGTCATGCTAATCAGGATAAGATCATGCTGACCAGGCTTTTGCTATTTTTAGCTAGTTAGTTATAACAGCTGTCATGATGTATGTTCGGTGGGATCTCCCAGCCGCCTGGAGAGTTCCCAGCCGCTTAGAGTTGGGTCAGTAGTACTCATAGGGAAATCTTTATAAGCATGAGATCGGTTGATTGTAGAGATCATCGATCGGCAGTGTAGTGTTGCATCCAGCAGAGGAGTTGAGTGTTCTGTGTGAGGAACATCATATTGTATTGCATCTTTGAGTCAATAAAGATCCTGTTTCGTTTTCTGTTTGATCTCCTTCCTATAATCGATTGCTAGTTTGAGAGGTTTTCATGGATATACTGATCCATTCCACCGGTTGACTCATCTGATCGGTGGAATGGCAATGTACAGTAGGTTAGTAGGTAGTTTGTTTGTTTGCATGCAGGTGTGCAGGATTGCGGTCAAGAGATGTTGAAGACCCTAGCATCCTCATGTGCTAGGTCAAGTTGAGAAGTTTGAGTGGGAAGATCACCCTGAGTTGGATCGGGTCATCCCTGGTGGATCGGCGAAGAGAGATTTCGCTAAGTGCAGAAGTTCGTGAAGACGGCATCATCAGGATATTTCTGCAAATATCCTGCAGTCGGGTTAGACATCATCATCCGGATAAGGGGAGGAGATCGGCATGATGTTGTCGATTGCATGAAGTGTGAGTTCGTCGGGGTGATCATCAGCAGGAGGAGCCGAGGAGTGCATCGGCATCAGGATCATCATATCGGGAGTGCCAAACATCCGCATGTCGCGAGTAGATGCGGGAGAGAAAGTTCGAATTTTTGACTAAGTATTGAGAAGGTCATCAGGATATTGGGTGACGTCATCGTCATCAGGATATGACGTTATCGTCATCAGGATATTGAGATATCCCCTTGTGCGAGTTCATCCTGCTGTTGTAAGGTGCTAAGGTATCGGCGGAAGTCCGTAGCAGGAAGTTGTGTTAACATCATCATCAGGAGGTTTCGAAGAGAACCGGATAATGTATATCATGATGCTGTTGCTTGTATCGTCGGGTAGCGGAGCGTCGAAGGTAAGCTGCTGAAGGTGATCGTCATCAGGATATTTGGAGCAACCGGATGTTGAATATCCTGCTGACGAAGGTAGTGTCGAAGGTCATGATGATGACGATGGAGTCCGGCGCCCGATGAACAGTGCAACCGGAGGATGTGTGCGCCCGCTGAACATCATGATGATGATGTTAGGAGGAAAGCGGAGGAGGTGAATAGTAGTCGGCAGGAGGATGATTGCGAGTGTCCGCAATATGATGATGCTGTTGGTTTTAAGGAACATGATGCTGACAGAGTAAAGCCGAAATATGATGATGTTGGTAGTTTTAGGGAATATGATGATGATGGCGAAGATGATGATGAGGTTGGTCTGCAGACATTCATGCTATATGCAAATGTTATAGTCTGGATGCCTCTGCATCAGTTTGACAGCTCATGATAGAGGCTTAAGAGTAAAACTATTCAATTTTGCACCTAGATAATGATAGAAATTCTCATCCACTTACTGATGCAGTCACGGTTAGGAGGGTCCACAAAGTGAACTATCCAGGCCGTACAGCTAGAGTAAACACAATAGAAACAACTCAAACATATAAAGCAAATGTAGATTTAGTCATTCAATATATCATAGAATTCAAATACAAATTGGCCGGCAACATGTAGGCTTACAATTAGGGCTCACAGGCCTGATTTCATAGTTACAAAATATGCACAAGATATGGCTTCAAATGAAGCTCCTTTGCGAGAAATTCAAACTATCAACTATGAACTAATGATCAACTACTTTCCTAGGCATCTATTACATGAATTTATATCATCTTCGAAACATAAGATTCCTTCGCATTGGCCAAGGAAGATCACAAACTCTAATGAAGAGCTATAATGTGTGTACACAGATAGGTCAGACCTAATCATGTAGAACTCCTCCACAAATGAATAGAATGGTGTACAGATCTCAGGGAAGGTCGGCCACAATCCAAACAACATTGAATGACATGTCATTTAGCTCCACAAGTCATGAAATGCTCTGCAAGTATTCTCCTTTAGTTAATTGTCTAAGACTATCAGAATGCTCTGTTATGATAAAATAGTCAATCTTCTGAGAGTGATATATTACCGGTACCTAATCCAATTGATCTGAGATTTGAATATGATGTGCATGAATGTGTCTAGATGCTAAGTTTAGCTCCACAAGATCTGGAATGCAACTACGATAGAATGCAGACCAAAATACTGAGACTGCTACTAACTGAACTGACTGAACTGAACTGAAAAATGAAAAGAAACAAACTGAAATGCAAACGTTTTTGATTGATGCAATATTTCTCTTGAACTAGGGATGCTCCTACATCAGACATCTAGGGTTATTGAAAAAGTGAGTCCCTCACTTTGCTAGGGCTGGAGGAAAACCAAGACAGTCCACCTTAGCCTGAGAAATCCAAGATGATTCTTCTTCCGGTTTGCCTTTCCACTTCATAAGATATTGTTTGTACTATCTTCCTCTGGTGCTGCAACCAACTTTGCTATTTAAGATGTCCTCAATCTGCTCCGATGCTTATTATGGTAACTTCTTATTCAAGTCTTCTTCCATTCTATCACTGAAATCTGTTTCATGATACTGATATAGGTCTGCAATGTTGAAAATAGGTGATATACCCCATGTCTCCTGTAGCTCTACTTCATATGCATTGCTTGAATCAAACTTTCTAAATATCCTACATGGTCCAAACTTCTTCATCTTCAACTTGTTATATGTCCCAACTAAAAATCTTTCTTTTCTCAAGTACACAATCACTTCATCTCCCATTACAAATTCTTTGCATCTTCTCTTACCATCTGCTTTCTCCTTATACTTAGTATTCATCTCTTCCAAATGCTTCTTCACTTGATTATGCACTATCTCCATGTGTCCTGCAAATTCTTCTACTTTTGCACTCCTTTTCTCCTCCTTACTAATATCTCTCAACTCTGCATCTCCTCTAGGGTTAGTTCTTGTCACAATCTCAAATGGTGTTCTTTTGGTACTCCTATTCACTAAATTATTGTATGCAAACTCTGCTTGTGATAGAATCAAATCCCAATTTCCTACCTTTTCTCCAACCAAACATCTCAACAGGTTCCCTAAACTCCTATTTATTACCTCTATCTATCCATTTGTCTGTGGATAAAATGCTGAACCAAACTTCAAGTCTGTCTTCATCTTCTTCCAAAGTGTCTTCCAAAAGTATCCAAGAAATCTTGTGTCTCTGTCTGAAATTATACTCTTAGGTAATCCATGCAATCTCACAATCTCCTTGAAAAATAGGTTAGCTACATGCACTGCATCAGTTATCTTCTTAAAAGGCATGAAATGTGTCATCTTTGAAAATCTGTATACTACTACAAATATTGAATCATGTCCCCTCTGTGTCTTCAACAATCCCATTATGAAATCCATACTTATATCTTCCCAAGGTCTTTCCGGCACAGTCAGAGATTTATACAATCCAATATTCTAACTACTCCCTTTTGCAACTTGACAAACTCTACAACTCTGCACAAATTTCCTAACAGCCTTATATATCTGGTAATTCTAACTTATCAAAGCCACTATCTTATCAATACCAAAATGTCTTGCCAATCCACCACTATGTTTCTCTTTGGTCAAATTGTCTCTCATTCAACTCTTAGGTATGCATAACTATTTTCCTCTAAATAACATATCTTCTTGAATGAAATAGTCCAGCCACTTACTCCTATCTGTCACAATAGGTTCCTTACATGCTTTCTAAGGTTCTACAAAATCAAGATCTTCATCATACATGTTCTTCAATTCTTCAAATCCTAACACTTCAACTCTCATCTCTGTCAGCAAGTTCCTTCTTCTACTTAGGTCATCTGCAACTTTGTTTGATTTTCCACTCCTATGCTTCAACAAAAAAGTGTAACTCTGCATGAACTCTACCCATCTCATATATCTCTGATTCAACTTTCATTAACTGTTCAAATATTGCAAAGCTTGATGATCTATATACAACACAAACTCCTTAGGCAACAAGTAATGTCTCCACTTCTTCAAGGATTGAATTATGGCATAGAACTCTTGATCATAAACTAAATATCTTCTCCTTGCATCATTCAACTTCTCACTAAAATATGCTACAGGTTTACCTTCTTGACTTAACACTTCTCCTATTACATTCCCACTTGCATCACAATCTACTTGAAATACCTTATTAAAATTTGGTAATGCTAAAATAGGTTGCTCTGTCACTTTCTTCTTCAATAATTCAAAACTTTTGTCTACTCTTGATGTCCACTTAAAGTCTTTTTTGTTACCTCTCATTGTCTCTATCATAGGGTTACATACTGAACTGAAACTTCTGATGAACTTCCGGTAGAAACTAGCCAATCCATGAAATGATCTGACTTCTCTAATGCTCTCCGATGTAGGCCACTCAACAATTGCTCTCACTTTCTTAGGGTCCATCTGTTGGCAAGAGACACTATGTGGCTTCATTATTGTTGTCATTGATGGCAACAAATTTTATCCCACACATTCGCAGCACATAGTATGTCTATACCGGAAGTCGGATTGAAGAGTGTTTTGGTCTGGTGAACAAGAACAGAGCATGTAGCAAGGTCTAACAATTAGGTCCAGATCTCTCAGAGGATGTACCTCAGCAAAGTACATACTTGGGGAAGTCAAGAGGAGTACCATGACTACTACATACCAGAGATTGAGCCTCCGGTGATGAAAGAGTGAAAATATATGAGCATCTAAGTGTTGGGTTCCTGACAGGCAGAGTAGACTAAGGAAGAACTGACTGATAGAGCATCAGACTTTAATCTGGATAAGAAATTGATGATGGTCAAGATATTTGAGAGATCATACATGGTTGGCCGACATGAATGATGACTTCTATGTCTATGTCTTTGATACGCATCACATATTAAGCATGGATTCTGCCGACAAATCAATGTCTTGGAAATATCTTGAGTATTCCGATTGCTGACTAGAAAGATGTTGAAATCCTTGGTGCGGATATGTATACCAGATAGATTTCAGTATGAAGAATGGTGTGTGTGGAAATAGTGTGTGAGATAAAGCAGAGAGCAGAGTGGAAGCAGCAATACAAGTCCGGTATGTGACAGAACAGTAGCACTAAAGCAGAGGAAGAATGAAGTGTAGTAGATCAGTTTATTAAGCCTAATTAGAACTGAACCTTAGCATATGTGGATGCATCTCATCAGTTCAAACACTTGGTTACCTTCCATAAACATTGTAGACAGTGAGTCTCTTGTAGGCAGTGTACCTCTTGTGAGTAGTGTGCTCAGGCAGTGAGCCCTAATTGGCAAGTGCCATTTTGTACTACTTATTCTTTTAACAGAGAATACAATCTTGGGTTAGTCACCTCGTGGTTTTTCCCTTAACAAGGTTTTCCACGTAAAAATCCTTGTGTTATGTGTGTTGATTTTATTTCTGCTCTCATGATTATGTATGCTCTTATGTTTTGATGTTGCACTAATAGTAAAGAAGAAAAGAAAGTTAAGATATTTAAGATAATTGATTCACCCCCCCTCTCAGTTATCTTCCTTGTTTCCAACAATTGGTATCAGAGCTAAGTTCCTCTAAATAGAGCCTAACAGCTTGAGGAAGATCTGGGAATCCCAATGGATATGTATGGTATGAAGGAACAACTTCAGTCTTCCCTAGATGATCTTGAGCAATCTCACTCTGAAGTCAATAACTTGAGAGAAAGACTCAAACAAGCTGATGATTTCATAAATGAGCTAAAAGAAAAACTGAGTATCTTTGTGAAAAAGAGAAAGGAACTACTTCAACAATTAGTAAGTCAAAGTGAAGCTAATGATACTAATGAAGATCTGAATGAGAAAAAAACAAGCTATGTGAGAAGCTATCAAAAGAGGTCATTATGGTTAGACATGAAATGGAATCAGGGGTTATGAGATTAACCCAAGAAATTGAAGAGAAAAGGAAAATTGAAGATAATCTAAAACAAACTCTCAAGGAGAAGTCAGACGACTGCCACAAAATGGATAGAATAATCAGGCATCTGGAATATGATCTTGAAGAAGCCAGAGATAATGAAGAACAACTTGAGAATCAGATAGACACTCTTAAAAGGGATCTTCAAACAACAAATGAATAGAAAGAGAAATTCAAGATAAGCTCTACTCAACTTGAAGTTCTTCTTGAAAGCCAAAAGAGGGTAGATGACAAGCATGGCTTGGGATATGAGAAAGGTGAAAGCTCTAGATCCAGTCAGAAGAACTCTGGATCAAGAAATCCAAGGAACATGCCTATAAGACCTCTGGTAAGGCAACCAAATGCTCAAAGATATCCATCCTTCAATGGATACTACTACAATTGCAACAATTTTGGTCATAAAGCAACTCAGTGCAGAAGAAGAATGAATCAGACTAATTCATCCTTCTCCGGACAGTGTTTCAACTGTAAAAGGTATGGTCATAAATCTCATGAATGCAGAAATATGCAAATAAATAATTCATTCAATGGTAGATGCTTTGCATGCAATAGAATTGGACATATGGCTAATTAATGCAGATCTAGAGGTTATCAATCACATATACAAAGAAATGTTGTTTGCTACAATTGCAGTAGAACTGGTCATATTGCCAAATTCTACAGAAGTAAGAATCAGGATAAAAAGGGTTTGGTGCATCATAATCAAAATCAAGACAAAGGAAAAGGAAAAGTGAATGCGGATGAAGTTCAAAGGGAGATGAACAAGATTTGGGTAAAGAGAAGTACAAAAAATGTTGGGGATGGATCTGCACTAGAATTTGGTGCTGATATTCCTTCCAGAAACTAAACAGATGAGCTTTAGCTTAGGGGGAGTCACAAAGGAAAATAAAGTCCCCCAGCCAGTCAATTGGTGCCTAAATTTGGCACATGGAATATTGCGGATTAAAGGGCTCTTAGAGAAATGTCCAAATAACCCTAAGTAAAAATATGAAAGATCCACAAGGAGTTTTGAAGAATTTGATCAGTCAAGATTGATCCAGTTTGATAGCCATTCAGTAAAGCAGGATCTTCATAGATAGATTTGGTATGATTCAAAAGTTAAATATCTTGATCTGCTGACTCATGGCATGATTGGAGGAAAGAAGATACATTATTGATTATCATTGAAAATGATTCTAAGTGCATCTTAGTGGATCAGAAAGATCTCTCTCAGAATAAGGTAATCAGATCACTTGCACATTTGCATTCGAAAAGAAGAAAGGAAGAGCTCTACATCAAGATTGTTACAACCCTCTCAAAGATCAACCGACAATCTTTTCCGGTGCATATTGTGAACCCTAGAAGTGTGAAAAGGTATTTCAATTTTGGAACATCTCTCTTTAAGTCTTTTGCAAAGATGGCTACTCCTATGGTTGTTAAGATCACTGATAGGCCGCGCCCAAAGTTCAAGAAACACCCCTACAAATCCCTAGAAGTTGATCCCTTAGGCACCTTTTCTAGCATTCTGCATGGGGTTCTACATGTAGAAGATGTTAGGGTATACATCCATGCAAATATTGAGGAATTTGAAGAATCAAAGCTGATGGATATCTATCATAAACAACTAATAGATGAAACCTTTGAACTCAAACCTCAATACAAGGCCATCTGGGATAAGCATTTTGGACATTGCATCCACTTTCCCTATTTTGCAAAAGATGAATGGGTCCGGTATGTTCTTAGTAGAATACATGACAACTTCATGTGGTTGTTTAAGCCCTTCAAGATAACAAAGGATGCAATTAGGGCAGTAACTAGTTTGCACTCATCTGGTGGGTTGAAATCGGTCAAGAACCAAACAGTAAGTGAGGCTACCGGATCAAAGTTTGACAAAAGAGCAATGACAAAAGAAGATATCATAGATCCAGCTATCAAATTTGCCTCCATGATAATTGGCTACAAAATATATCATTCCAGTAAGGACAACTCTGTATCTGGAACTATAATTTATACTGCATATCAGATGCTAAGGGAAAATGCAGACTATGATCTATGCGAGCTTCTCCTGAGCCAACTGTTAGAAAAATTGCAAAAGATCAAGAAGGACAAGAAGAACTCATTCAAGTATGATGATTTAATATTGTGCTTATTATTTTACTATATGAATGAGCTACTCGGATCAAGTGGTTGGGTATGGAAAAATGACAGACCGGTTGCCATACAAATCAGAGATTATATGTATGGGCTTGGTGATGCCAAGGCTCAAAGTATAGCACTCTAGGGATACTTCAAAAACTTCCAAAGTATGATGCACGCCAGAGAAAGAATTCCCCAATCTATAGTTGAAAAATACAAGGATACAATGTGTTTCATGGTAGACACTGATCAATGCCTAATGGAGGCAGTGGAGCCCAGAATAGTCTGGATTATGCCAATGGGCTATGAGGTAGATGAGAAAATCCTGGAGCTGCATGTCCAACACCTGTTGAGTCAGCCTAAGGACCCTAAGGCAAAAAGGTTTGGAACCTTTCAAGAATTGAGTGTAAAAATACATGTTGAACTAAGACAACCAGAGATGAAAAGAAAAGTGAGAAGGAAAGTAGAGGAAGTTACCAAAAGATATGGCATTTCAAAAGAGGCAATTGATGCAAACCAAGAAAAATTAGAAAGAGCTGAGAAGGAGAAACAAGAAGTAGAAAAAGGAAGTGTTCTAGTACAAGCCTCCTCCCAGACCAAATCCTCCAAGAGCTCTACACCTGCCACCTCTAAGAGCTCAAAATCCTCAAAACTGGAAGACAAGACATCCAGAAAGGGATAGAAGAGAATGAAGACAAAGGCCACAAGGTCTTACATAAGCCAAAAGGATGATGAAGAAAAAAAATCTGATGAAGAAGTAAAGAAAATGAGGAAGAAGAAGAAAACATCAGGGGAATCCTCTACTGGTACAAACAAAGAAGAAGAGGCAGAAGAATTTGTTGAAAGGCCTACTCTCTCCATTGATGATGTCATCAAGGCAGTCACTGTGGATGGGAATCTGCAACCAATGAAAGAATTTTATGATGAGTATAGTGACACAGAAAAAAGGATCTTGGAAGAAGCTACAGTTAAGTACCTAAACATTTATAATAAAGCATTCATTGAAATCATCTCTCTAATTCCCAAAAGTTTAGAGAAGGTACTTGAACTCAAAAAAGACAATGCCAAGGAAAAGGATTTGGAGATCCAGGAACAGATTGCAATTCAGCTCTATCCTTCCATTACTCCAAAATAAATGACCATGATCTTCAAGGACTGCAAGGATGAGTACTGGAGAAAAGCAAGAATGAACAAACTTATGCTTGGAGAGACTGATCAGGTGGCAAAAGAGACTGAAGACATCCTCTGAAATGCATTTAAAAGATTCAATCTTCCTATTATAGAGGACATAGATGATGAACCTTCTACCATGGATGATGAAGGACTAAGTACATCAAAAGAAGAATCTATTGAGAAAAATGTAGAAGAACCAAAGGAGATAGGTGAGGAGAGGACTAAGGACTTGGATTCCTCTATTCCAGAAGAGGAAGTCCATGAAGAAGTAAACATCTCTCTTCCGGATCCCCCTGCTGACTCTGGAACTGAAGGAGAAGGAAGAAAAGAGGAGAAATTGATTCAAGTAGAGGAGGAAAAGGGAAGAGAAGAAGAACACATAGACAAGATCTCTGATGATAGTTCTGAGGCTACAAAAGGAAAGAAGACTCTGTCTCTGGCAAGAGACACTACAGAAGCAGTGAAAAATTTCCTAACCAAAGAGATGATGGAAATAGATGAACCATAACTATTTCAAGGACCACTTAATTTTGACTCCCTCTCTCTAGTCCAGACAATGAAGGTAGCATCTTTTGCTCAAGCTAAAGCAAAAGAAAAGATTCTGAAGTCTCACATGGAAGACTGTGAGCTGATGTGTTGGAGAAGATCATGCCATCCTTCCAAAAGGATCTTTTGGCCTCTTCATCCAGTAACTTGAAATCTCTTTTTAATTTTGTTAGCACACATTTTGATTCTTTGGAGAAATCGGCAGAAGAGAAAGTCCAGAAAGAGTTTTTGGGAAAGAGATTCTCTGAAGTACAAGGACTCATAGCAAATGATAGGAGAAATCTAGATATTGGGATAAAGAGCCTAGACAATGCTCTTAAAGATGGCGGAGAATTATACAAATTTTGTCTATCTTGGTCCACAATGACAGACGACATTCCAAAGAAGGTGGAAGAACAAGAGGGTAAACTGTCAAGTTTATCTCAGAATTTTGATCCTCTCACCTCATCCATAATGAATCAAGAGTGCTAGGCTATTGCCACTATAAATGAAATAAAGAGTCTTGAAAAGGAAAAGAAGAATAGAATAAGTAGGATGAGTGAGCGAAGAGGGATAATTATCCCTACGTTAGAGGCAATGCATGAGGCCTTAACTGATGCTCAGACCAGTGATCCAGTAGACTTAAAGAGGGTAGAAGCTTTTGCATTTTTGTTGAGTGGTCACATCTCAATTTTGGATAGGATGAAGCAGAGTTGGGCAACAAAATTTGTCCAGTTGAAGACCACTTTTGCAGATATACTTAAGTATATGTAAGTATAGCACACACACACACGCACACACACACACACACACATATATATGCGGCTATGTATAGGTTGGTTTTTGCAAATTTTGGTGTATGGATTGCACCCTTTGCCATTGATGTCAAAGGGGGAGTAAGGAGTAGTGAAAAATGTGGAATCTAGCAAAGGGGGAGCTCCAGTAAAAATGTACATAGGACAGAGCATCAGCCAAGGGGGAGTTTGCTACGACACTTAGTCATTTTTTCACTAAGTGTTGCCATCAATGCCAAAGGGGGAGATTATTGGCAAGAGACACTATGTGGCTTCATTATTATTGTCATTGATGGCAACAAAGTTTATCCCACACATCCGCAGCACATAGTATGTCTATACCGGAAGTCAGATTGAAGAGTGTTTTGGTCCGGTGAACAAGAACAGAGCATGTGGCAAGGTCTGACAATCAGGTCTAGATCTCTCAGAGGATGTACCTTAGCAAAGTGCGGACTTGGAGAAGTCAAGAGGAGTACCATGACTACTACATACTAGAGATTGAGCCTTCAGTGATGAAAGAGTGAAAAGATATGAGCATCTAAGTGTTGGGTTCCTAACAGGTAGAGTAGACTAAGGAAGAACTGACTGGCAAAGCATCAGACTTTAATTGGGATAAGAAATTGATGATGGTCAAGCTATTTGAGAGATCATACATGGTTTGCCAACATGAATGATGACTTCTATGTCTATGTCTTTGATACGCACCACATAGTAAGCATGGATTCTGCCGACAGATTAGTGTCTTGGAAATATCTTGAGTATTCCGGTTGCTAACTAGAAAGATGTTAAAATCCTTGGTGCGGATATATATAACAGATGGATTTAGTATAAAGAAGGACGTGTGTGGAAATAGTGTGTGAGATAAAGTAGAGAGCAAAGTGGAAGCAGCAATACAAGTCTGATATGTGACAGAACAACAACACTAAAGTAGAGGAAGAATTAAGTGCAGTAGATCAGTATATTAAGCCTAACCGGAACTGAACCTCAGCATATGTAGATGCCTCTCATCAGTTCAAACACTTGGTTACCTTCCATAAACATTGTAGATAGTGAGTCTCTTGTAGGCAGTGTGCCTCTTGTGAGTAGTGTGCTCGGGCAGTGAGCCCTAATTGGCAAGTGCCTTATTCTTTTAACAGAGAATACAAACTTGGGTTAGTCACCCCGTGGTTTTTCCCTTAACAGGGTTTTCCACGTAAAAATCCTTGTGTTATGTGTGTTGATTTTATTTATGCTCTCATGATTATGTATGCTCTTATGTTTTGATGCTGCACTAATAGTAAAGAAGAGAAGAAAGTTAAGATATTTAAGATAATTGATTCACCCCCCCTCTTAGTTATCTACCATGTTTCCAACATCATTTTTAATCCTTCTGCAGAAATCACAAATCCCAAGTATACCAATTCTTCCTTCATGAAACTACACTTCTTGATGTTTATCAACAATTTCTCTTCTCTCAGTCTCTGCAATACTTGTCTCAAGTGCCACAAATGTTCTTCCTTTGTCTTACTAAAAATCAGAATATCATCCAAATATACAATAACAAACTTACCCAGGAATTTCTTCAAAAATTCATTCATCAACCTCATGAAAGTACTTGGTGCATTTGTCAATCCAAAAGGCATCACTAACCATTCATACAATCCTTCATTTGTCTTAAAAGCAATCTTCCATTCATCTCCCTCTTTGATTCTAATTTGATGGTATCCACTCTTCAAGTCTATCTTTGTGAAATATTTTGCTCCACTCAAACAATCCATGATATCATCCATCCTAGGTAAAGGAAATCTATACTTAATTGTGATTTTGTTTGTTGCTCGAGTCTATACACATTCTCCATTCTCCATCTTTCTTCAGTGGTAACACTGCAGGTACTGCACAAGGACTCAAACTTTCTTTGATCAAACCTTTCCTCAACAACTCATGTATCTATCTATTCAATTCTTCATTCTCTGCCGGTGTCATTCTGTGTGCTTCTTTGTTAGGCAAACTAGCTTGAGGTATGAGATCCATGTGATGACTGATACTTCTGATTGGTGGTAGTCCTTCTGGTACATTGTCTAATATGATGTCTTCATACTTTATCAACAACTCAATTATCTCCTCCAATTGTGATTCTTCAGTCTCATTCTTCTATTGGGATAAGGTGCCATTAACCTTGTAAATCTCATTATTGTATTATTCTATTTATTATTTGTAATTACCCATAAGAGATGTACAAGTTTCACTGACAGTGGTAAAAATTATTTACTTTCCACAATAATTATGGAGTTACTACACAGTAAGTCCTGGAGTTACCTGTGGTAGTTACGGGATGTCATTTACTATGGTAAATGGTAATTGGTCAAAGTGGGGTGTACATGTGGAGGAATAATCTATTTTTAGTGTTATGACGCACGTCATAGATGCTATAAGAGGGTGTAAGAGATTCTATGACAATTGTAAGTTATCATAACAATCTATGACACTAATAATAGCATATGACGCATCATAAGATGCTGTAAGTGGCTATTTTTGGCCCCAAGGCTTTTAAGCTTGCATGGCACATTTTTCCAAGTGTAGGATACATGTATGACAGTATTTATGACCCCATAAGAGCCTATTCTTGGCTATAGACGCCCAAGGTTGTATTGTTGACTCTTGACAAGTGTTATGGGCTTGTAAGAAGTCATTTAATGACTTGAGGTTGTGTAAATTCTATATAAACCATACCATAGTAGATGAGATACATATAACAGTTTACAGGTACCTAGGTTCTACCGGAGTGAAGGTTGGAGGACAGAGGAAGTGAATGTATTGGTAATCTCCTTTTGTGAAGATAATACAACTTGGCCTCTTTTCTTGGTGGAGTTTTTTATCCAAAAGGGTTTTCTCCATGTTAAACACTTGTGTTATGTGCTTCATTCTACTTCTAGTATATTTATGTATTGTAGGTTTATGTTTTGTTACACTCTCCATTAATAACACATAGTTAAAGATTGCTGAAATTTATTCGAATCAGATTTCCATTGAAGTAGTGTTGCTTTCATTTCTAACATCTTCAATGTTTCAAGCTTCTTAGGGATCAAAGCATAACACATATTTTCATGTCTTAAACCATCCAGATATTTCCTTCCATCTACCAAACAGATTCTAGCATTCCCACATACTTCAATCTTAGGATCATCTTCCAAAGGAATCAAGGTAATTCTCTTTCCATTTGATGTTATAGTATATGTATTCTTTCTCCCATCATGTATAGATTTTCTATCACACTGCCATGGTCTATCCAACAAAATATGACATACATCGATAGGCATAATATCACACAATACTTCATCATGATAAGATCCAATGTGAACTTTCACTAGACATTGTTCACTCACCAATAGCTTATGATCATCTTGAATCCATGCTATCTGATAGGGCTTAGGGTGTTTCAATCTTTCCAACTTTAGCTTAGTTACCATCTCCTCTAAAACTAGGTTATCAAACTACCACTATCAATTACAACTTTACAATATTTACCTCCTGATTTGCATCTGGTTCTAAACAAACTTTTCCTCTGTGGTGGTTCCTCATTTGTCTTTGCTTGAAATAGTGTTCTCCTCATGACAAGTGATTCTCCTTTCTCAAGTTTACCAATTGAACTAGGTGATCCAACGGGTTCTTCTTCCACATAGGCTGCTCTTCCACTGTTCTTTGTCCTCTTGCTTGTACTCCCTTGATTACATTCAAATGCTCTATGTCCTTCACCTCCACACTTGAAACAGGTTCCTCTAAATGTTCTCCTATCCGGTCCTCTTCATTCTCTTATGTGTCACAAATGAAGGATTGTATGAGTGGTTAGTAATGCCTTTTGGATTAACAAATGCACTGAGTACTTTCATGAGGTTGATGAATGAAGTCTTGAAAAATTTCTTAGGTAAGTTTGTTATTGTATATTTAGATGATATTCTGATTTTCAGTAAGACAAAAGAAGAACATTTGTGGCACCTGAGACAAGTATTGCAGAGACTAAGAGAAGAGGAATTGTTGATAAACATCAAGAAGTGTAGTTTCATAAAGGAAGAGTTGGTATACTTGGGATTTGTAATTTTTGCAGAAGGATTGAAGATGGACCCTAAGAAAGTAAGAGCAATTGTTGAATGGCCTACACCGGAGAGCATTGGAGAAGTCAGATCGTTTCATGGATTAGCTAGTTTCTATTGGAAGTTCATCAAAAAATTTAGTTCAGTATGTAACCCTATGACAGAGATAATGAGAGGTGACATAAAAGACTTTAAGTGGACATCGGGAGTAGATAGAAGTTTTGAATTATTGAAGTAGAAAGTGATAGAGCAACCTATTTTGGCATTACCAAATTTTAATAAGGTATTTTAGGTAGATTGTGATGCAAGTGAAAATACAATAGGAGCAGTGTTAAGTCAAAGAAGGTAGACCTATAACATATTTCAGTGAGAAGTTGAATGATGCAAGGAGAAGATATTCAGTTTATGATCAAGAGTTCTATGCCATAATTCAAGCCTTGAAAAAGTGGAGACATTACTTATTGCCTAAGGAGTTTGTGTTGTATATAGATCACCAACCTTTGCAATATTTGAACACTCAAGGAAAGTTGAATTAGAGACATATGAGATGCGTAGAGTTCATGTAGAGTTACACTTTTGTGTTGAAGCATAGGAGTGGAAAATCAAACAAAGTTGCATATGCATTAAGTAGGAGAAGGAACTTGCTGACATAGATGGAAGTTGAAGTGTTAGGATTTGAAGAATTGAAGAACATGTATGAGGAAGATCTTGGTTTTGCAGAACCTTGGAAAGCATGTAAGGAACTTGTTGTGATAGATAGGAGTAAGTAGTTGGACTATTTGATTCAGGAAGATATGTTGTTCAGAGGAAATCAGTTATGCATACCTAGGAGTTCAATGAGAGACAATTTGATCAAAGAGAAGCATAGTGGTGGATTGGCAAGACATTTTGGCATTTATAAGATAGTGGCTTTGGTAAGTGAAAATTACTTTTGGCCTCAGATACATAAGGATGTTAGAAAATTTGTGCAGAATTGTAGAGTTTGTCAAGTTACAAAAGGAAGTAGTCAAAATAATAGATTGTATAAACCATTGACAGTACCAGAGAGACATTGGGAAGACATAAGCATGGATTTCTTAATAGGATTTATGAAGACACAGAGAGGACATGATTCAATATTTGTAGTGGTGGAAAGATTTTCAAAGATGGCACATTTCACACCTTGTAAGAAGATAACTAATGCAGTGCATGTGACTGACCTATTTTTCAAGGAGATTGTGAGATTGCATGGATTACCTAAGAGAATAATTTAAGACAGAGATACAAGATTTCTTGGATACTTTTGGAAGACACTTTGGAAGAAGATGAAGATGGATTTGAAGTTCAGTTCAACATTTCATCCATAGACTAATGGATAGACAGAGGTAGTAAACAAGAGTTTGGGAAACTTGTTGAAATGTTTGGTTGGAGAGAAGGCAGGAAATTGGGATTTGATTCTTTCACAAGCAGAGTTTACATATAGTAATTTAGTGAATAGGAGTACTAAAAGAACACCCTTTGAGATTGTGATAGGAACTAACCCTAGAGGAGTAGCAGAATTCAAAGATATTAGTATGGAAGATAAGAGAAGTTTAGAAGTAGAAGAATTTGCAAGACACATGGAGATAGTACATAATCAGGTGAAGAAGAATTTGGAGGAGATGAATAGTAAGTATAAAAAACAATCAAATGAAAAGAGGAGACACAAAGAATTTGCAGTTGGAGATGAAGTGATGGTATATTTAAGAAAAGAAAGATTTCTAATTGGGACATATAACAAATTAAAGATGAAGAAGTTTGGACCATGTAGGATACTCAGCAAGTTTGATTCATGAAATGCATATGAAGTAGAGCTACCAGAGACATTGAGTATATCACCTATTTTCAACATTGCAGACCTATATCAGTATCACGAAATAGAGTTCAATGACATAATCGAAGAAGACCTGAATAAGCAATTACCACAAGAAGCACCAGAATAGATTGAGGACATCTTGGAGAGCAGAGTTGGATGTAGCACTAGAGGAAGATAATACAAAGAATATCTTGTGAAGTGGAAAGGCAAATTGGAAGAAGATTCATCATGGATTTCTCAAACTGAGGTAGACTGTCTTGGTTTTCCTCTAACTCGAGAAAAATGAGGGACTCACTTTTTCAATAACCCTGGATGTCTGATGCAGGAGTAACCTTGGTACAAGAGCAATCTTGCATCAACCAAAAACATTTGCATTTCAGTTTGTTTCTTTTCATTTTCTAGTTCAGTCAGTAGCAGTTTCTATATTTTGGTCCGCATTCTACCGTAGTTACATTTTAGATCTTACAGAGTTGGACTTAGCATCTAGACCCATTCATGCACAACATATCCAAATCTCAGATCATTTGGATCAGGTATCGATAAGATATCGCTATCAGAAGATCGTCTATTTTCTCAGAACGGAGCATCCTAATAGTCTTAGACAATCAACTAAAGGAGAAGACTAGCAGAGCATTTCATGACTTGCGGAGCTAAATGACACATCATTCAATGTTGTAGGGTTTGTGTTTGACCTTCCTTGAGATTTGTACATCATTCCATTCATTTGTTGAGGAGTCCTACATGATTAGGTCTGACCTATCCATGTACACACATTATAGCTCTTCATTGGAGCTTGTGATCTTCCTTGGCCGATGTGGAGGAATCTTTTATTTCAGAGATGATATAAATTTATGTAATAGGTGCCTAGGAAAATAATGATTGATAGTTCATAGTTGATAATTTAAAATTCTCATGAAGGAGCTTCAAAGCTATATTTTGTGCATATTCTGCAACTATGAAATCAGGTCTATGAGCCCTAATTGTAAGCCCGCATGTTAGCGGCCAATTTGTATTTAAATTCTATGATATACTGAATGACTAAATCTGCATTTACTTTATATCTTTAAGTTGTTTCTATTGTGTTTACTCTAGCTAGATGGCCTAGACAGTTCACTTTGTGGAACCTCCTAACCATGACTGCACCATCTTTCTTTCATGCTTATTGTGGTGGCATCAAGGTAGTTGTAGGTATACAAGTGTCTCATTATTTTCTTTGGTTGTTTTTCCTCTAATGCATCGATTCTACAAAGGGATTGTAGGTTGGGGATAGTAGGAAGGGTGGGAAATATAAAGGAAACATGAAAATTCAAGAGAATCCCTAAAACCATAGAAATGTTGGGTCTCTAGTGAGGATATGGTACCAAATTTTATGTCATTCATCGACAAGAAGATCAAGGACCCAGACCTCTACCAGTGGGTGATTAGGATATAAGAATTGGTGAAGGACATGGATGGGGGTCCAAGTGTGGGGATTCACTTTACCATGGAAAATATTCTACTCGAACCTAGGTACACAAGAGGGAGATGGAGTGTTTTCAATGTGACCTAGTCTTTGTCACATGGGCTTCCATTCTTTCGAATGTATCTAGTTCTTATTTTCTTTATAATGATATTGAGGATGTTGTTCACTAGGTGGAGGTCTATTTCAGTTGCATTTTGAGCATTTAAATGCTTCCAAGAAGAAAAAATAGTGTATATAGATGGTGGTGGAGGAATTGGAATAAGGTATTAAGGTGGCACTTTTAGTGGAGGCTATTCTATGATTTTTAGATTGCTATCATAGTGTGGGTTTGGAAGATGTCAAGGTGGTGGCTTCGCCAAGTAAGATTATGTCATGTGATAAATGTAATTTCACATCTCGAGGTGGTCTAGGGCTTGCATAATTTGTCTTGATCCCCTTTCATAATTTGATACTATTTTTTGATGTGATAAACTCTTAGTGTATATCTGTAGTATAGGGTTTGGGTTTGGTGGCTCTTTGGGTCTCTTTTACTTTTGGTTGTTTGGGTTCTTTTCAGACCTTATGGAATAGGCTTTTGTCTAGTATATTTATAGTACTATTACAGTTAATATGATTGGAAGTTATGATATATGGTGTGTGTTGGTTCGAGACCCCACCAAATCACTACTCTATTGGACTTGGGGCTCTGTGCCTTTAGCTTTTGGGAAAATTTCCCACTTTTTAAGATTGATTCTTGGATCCTAAACTAGGTATATTATAAAAAAGAATTAAAAGTAAGTTTTTAAATTAATATATTTAAAATTTAAAAAATATTCAAGATAATCTTATATTTTAAGAGTTAAGAACATTTTAAAAAGAGAAAACCATTTATATTTTATCTTTGAAAAATATTCTAAAAATTAATAGATATTTTTATAAGAAATATTATAACTTAAAAATATATTTTTCTCTTTATAAAATAATATATACTACCACCACCTCTGATTAAACTAGAAAACAATTCTCATTAAACTAGAAAACAAAAGAAACATGGAAACTAAGAAAAACAAACCCTAAGTTTTTTTTTAAAGGTAAAAATAAGAGCTAAACTATGGGTGTTTGAATTAATATCATGATCAATGAGGGGAGGCATGCATTTGTAGTCATCTAGTTGTGATTAATCCATAGTTAAGTTGTGAAGAGATTTAGCTGTACCAATAGCTATAATATAAAATTCTACAATCCACAATAAAAGAAGGAAAATAGAGGAAAAAATTATTTCTCTTCACTATTTACTAATTTTTATCATGGAGTCGTAGAATTTTTTATTTTTATTTGTATTGGTATTGGTATGTGTAAGAAAAAGAAGTCTGATATAATATAATAATAGTAGTGCATACAAAACTTGAAATAATAATAAAATAAAAAAGAAAGTTTAATAGGTGCATTTAAAATAATTTTACAATTTACATAAATACTTTGAAATCATAGATGAAAATAGAAAACCCATACATATAAAATCTTATTGAAAAACAAATCTCTAAATATAAAAGGATATTTCTCTCTTTAAACCAAAAATATATTGAAATATTCTTACATGCCAAATATCTTACAACTTTTGTTCTAACATTTAGAGTTTTTTTTAAAGCTTATTAAAAAATAAATCTCTAAATATAAAAGGCTCAATCATAAATCATCTTAGAGTATATGATAGTCAAAGTTAGGTATTGAATTTCATTTTTTAATACTACTAAATACACCAAAACAAAATGCTAAACCTGTAATATTTATATCTAAAATTACTAATACACAATCAAGATAGATGCATATTTCATTAAGGAGAACCATTTGTTAGGTGACATACAATTACGTAGAATTCCTTTTAAAACCTTTATATTATCCTCGTTGCTTACCCTCAAAGAGGGAAACATGTTGAACTAAATTCAAGCCTTTTTGTGAACACTCTATGATGCTAAAGATATATTTGTCAAGATTCTTTATACATTAAAAATACATAAAAATGTGATTCACTCTATAATTGTAAATTTACACAATATAATAAAACAAAGCTAGAATTGTAAAACAATGAATAATAATTACTTTTAAATCTTATAGACAAAGAAAAAACATTAAATTTACTATTAAAATTAAATTAAAATTAAGTTTCACCCTTTAATGGGTAGGAATGGTGGTGGGAGGCATTAGGGTTATGATGTTATTTGCATGTGTGTATTGAATGCTTTATGCCCAAGCTCTTCTTTCATTCATGATTATTATGGTGGCAGGGAGGCAATTGTGGGTATACAAGTGTCTCATTATTTTCTTTGGTTGTTTGTTCCTCTAATGCATGGATTCTACGAAGGGATTGTAGGTTGGGGACTAGTAGGAAGGGTGATAAATATAAAGGAAACATGAAAATTGAAGAGAATCCCTAAAACAATAGAAAATTTGGGTCTCTAGTGAGGATATGGTATCGAATTTTATGGCATTCATTGACCAGGAGATCAAGGACCCAAACCTTTGCCAGTGGGTAATTAGGATATAGGAATTGGTGGACATAGATGGGGCTCCAAGTGTGAGGATTCACTCTACCATGGCAAATCTTCTACTTGACCCTGAGTACATGAGAGGGAGATGGAGTGCTTTCAATGTGACCTAGTCTTTGTTCCATGCTTTCAAATGTAGCTAGTTCTTATTTTCTTCATGATGATATTGAGGATGTTGTTCACTAGGTGGAGGTCTATTTCAGTTGCATTTTGAGAATTTACATGCTTCCAAGAAGCAAAAACAATGTATATAGTGGGTGGTGGAGGAATTGGAATAAGGTATGAAGGTGGCACTTCTAGTGGAGGCTATTATGTGATTTTTAGATTGTTATGATAGTGTGGGTTTGGAAGACGTCACAGTGGTGGCTCCTCTAGGTAAGATTATGTCATGTGATAAATGTAATTTCACATATTAGGTGGTCTAGGGCTTGCATAATTTGCCTCAACCCTCTTTTAGACTTTGATACTATTCTTTGATGTGATAAACTCTTAGTGTATATCTATAGTATAGGGTTTGGGTTTCGTGGCTCTTTTGGTCTCTTTTAGTTTTGGTTGTTTAGGTAGTTTTCAGGCCCTATGGAATAGGCTTTTGTCTAGTATATTTATAGTACTATTATAGTTAATATGATTTGAAATTATGGTAAATGGCGTGTGTTGGTTTGACACCCCACCAAATCACAACTCTATTAGACTTGGGGCTCTGTGCCTTTAGCTTTTGGGAAATTCTCCCACCTTTTTAGATTGGTTCTTGGATCCTAAACTAGGTATATTGTAAAAAACATTAAAAGTAATTTTTTTAATGAATATATTTAAAATTTAAAAAATATTCAAGGTAATCTTATATTTTAAGAGTGAAAAACATTTTAAAAAGATAAAACCATTTATATTTTATCTTTGAAAAATATTTAAATTAATAAATATTTTTATAAGCAATATTATAACTTAAAAATATTATAAAGCAAAAAATACATAGTTTAATCCAAAAGCATTTCATCTGTATTCTATGGACTATGGAAAACTCATACCTACTCTTAAAAATATATTTTTCTCTTTATAAAATAATAAATACTACCACCCATCTCTCATTAAACTAGAAAAATAATTTGTTGCATATGTGTTGTCATTGATGTCAACAGGTGGTGATGTGAAATGCATACTATTGCATGTGATGACAAAGAAGTAGGTCAAAGGAGAGATGAGAGCAATATCATCTGTACACAATTGTACCAGCAGATCATAGGATCAGTGATGGTGTAAGATAAGGAATAAGTTAAGGGATTAGTTGTTGGCAAGAGACACTATATGGATTCATGGTTGTTGTCATTGATGGCAACAAAGGTCATCCCACATATCCGCAAGTCATGGTGTGTCTCTACCGGAAGTCAGAATGAAGACTGTTGTGGTCTGGTGAACAAGAATAGAGCATGTGGCAAGGTCTGACAGATTGGTCCAAATCTCTCAGAGGAAGTGTCTTGGTGCAGTGCAGATTTAGGGAAGTCAAAAGGACTACCTTGAGTAGTATATTCCAAGGATTTAGCCTCCGGTGATGGACAAGAAAGAAGATATGAATAGTTGAGTACCTGATTCCTGAAAGACAGTGAGAACAGAGGAAGAACTGACTGACAGAGTATCAGACTATTTTCTGGATGTGTTACTGTTGATGGTAAAGGTTGTGAAGGCATGAATCATGTTTGGCCGACATGATTAATGATATCTACAAGTATATGCTTGATCCGCATTACTTGATATGCAAGGATTCAGCTGACAAAACAAAGTTTGTGAGAAGATAGACTATTCCGGGTGCCGACTAGAAAGATAATGAAATCACTAGTGCGGATATAAATAGAGGATGGATTTTGTTGTGAGAAGTGTAGTTAAGTTATGGGGTATGCGAATAAGTGCAGAGCAGAGCAGAAGTAATAGGAAAAATCCGATATGTGAAAGAAAAGCAGAAAAAGAGCAGAGGAAAGATGAAGTGCAGCAGATCAGTATACTGAGCCTAACCGGAACTGAACTCCAGCATATGTAGATGCTTCCAATCAATTCAAGTATTGTATAAACATTCTTTTCTAGACAGCATGTCTCCTTGTAGGCAGTGTGCCTCTTTGTGAGTAGTGTGCTCGGGCAGTGAGCCCTAATTGGCAAGTGCCATTTTGTAATTCCTTATTCTTCTAACAGAGAATAATCTTTGGGTTAATCACCTCGTGGTTTTCTCCCTTAACCGGGTTTCCACGTCAAAAATACTGTGTCATGTGTTTCTCATTTCATGGTAATGTTTGTTTGTTTGATTCAATGCTGCTTTGATTAATAAGAAAGTTCAAAAGAAGAAATAATTAGGATAACTGATTCACCCCCCCTCTCAGTTATCAACAATTGGTATCAGAGCTAATTTCCTTCGAATAGAGCCTAACAGCTTGAGGAAGATCTGGGAGTTCAAATGGATGCATATCGTTTAAGGGAGCAACTCAAGACTACCCTTGAGGATCTTGAATAGTCAAACTCTGAAGTCAATGAATTAAAGGAAAGACTCAAACAGGTTGATGAATTCATGAGAGAACTAAAAGACAAATTAAGTCTCTCTATGAAAAAGAGAAAGGAGCTGCTCCAACAATTGGCAAGACAAAGTGAAGAAAGCAATACAAATGAAGAATTGACTGAGAAAACCAAGTTATGTGAAAAGTTATCAAAAGAAGTCATTATGTTAAGACATGAAATGGAATCAGGAACTATAAAGTTTACTCAAGAGATTGAAGAAAAAAGAAAAGTTGAAGACAATCTAAGACAATCTCTTAAAGAGAAATCAGAAGAATGCCACCAGATGGACAGGATTATCACACATCTTGAATCTGATCTTGAAGATGCCAAAGATAATGAAGAAAAACTTGAGGATCAAATTGTCTCTCTCAAAAGAGATCTTCAAACAGCATATGAATATAAAGAAAAATTCAAGATAAGTTCTGCCCAACTTGAAGTACTTCTTGGAAGTCAAAAGAAGACAGATGACAAGTATGGTTTGGGATATGAGAAAGGAGAAAGCTCCAGATCCGGTCAAAAGAATTTTGGATCAGAAAATCTAAGGAATAGGCCTAGAAGACCTCCGGTAAGACAGCCCAATGCTCAAAGATATCCATCCTTCAATGGATACTACCACAGCTGCAATCACTTTGGTCACAAAGCTAATCAGTGCATAAATAGAATGAATCAGACTAATTCATCCTTCTCTGGACAATGCTTTAACTGCAAAAGGTATGGACACAAGTTTCATGAATGTAGAAATATGCAAATAAACAAATCATTCAATGGTAGATGCTTTGCATGTAATAGAATAGGTCATATGGCTAATCAATGTAGATCAAGAGGCTATCAGTCAAATATGCAAAGAACTATTATTTGTCAAATCTGTAACAGGTCTGGTCATAATGCAAAAGTTTGCAGAAGCAAGAATCAAGACAAAAAAGGTCCGGTGTATAATCAAAATCAAGACAAGGGTAAACAAAAGATGAATGCGGATGAAGTTAGGAATCAGATGAACAAGATTTGGGTAAAGAAAAGTTTAGAGAATGTAGAGGTTGGATCCGCACCAAACTCTGGTGCTGATATTCCTTCCAGAAACTAAAAAGTCAGCTCTGGCTCAGGGGGAGACTCATAGAAAATCCTGTTCCCCCAGCCAATCAAGTGGTGCCAGATGTGGCACAAGATGCGGAGTAAAGGGTTTGAAGATATGAATCTTGAGATGATCCAAATAAGATTTCAGAGGTCCACATGGAGATGTAAAGAAGTTGTGATCGATCAAATAAGACCTGTTCCGGGAGATGCTCCGGAATGACAGAGGATTACAAAAAGGATCCGGAGATATCCAGAAATGCATTGTCTTATTCTGCAGATTGGATAGAGTGTTTGGGATGTCCTTGTGATGTGTCATCTTGATTTATTCATGGTTGGAAGATCCGCATGATGTTCATAGATCAGGACTGATCCGGTATTCCAAGTTATCCGAATAAGGCAAACCGGAACAATGTAGGTCAAGCATTTATTGCAAACAGATATTAGGGTTTGTGAAACAATATAATGGATTTCTCAATAATCACTTGATCATTCCACACCCAAGAAGAAGTGAAAAGCGGAGCTCTGCAACAAAATTCATCAAGTTCACCGAAGATCACTTGCAGAAGTTACTACATACAAAAATCAATCCAACCACTCCGTAAAACTGAAGGTGCATAAGGTATTTTACGTTTTCAATATCTCACTACAAATCTTTGAAAAATGGCTACTTTGAATATAGTTAAGATCTCTGATAGACCTCGCCCCACATTCAAGAAACATCCATACAAATCTTTGGAAGTAGATCCACTAGGAGCCTTCTCCAGTGTTCTGCATGGTGTATTGCATATGGAGGACATTAGGGTTTACATTCATGCAAATTTTGAAGACTTTGGAGAATCAAAACTGATGGATATCTATCACAAACAGTTGATAGATGACTCCTTTGAGATTAAACCTTAGTTCAAAGCCATCCGGGACAAACACTTTGCACAGTGTATCCATTTCCCCTGTTTTGAAGAAGATGAATGGGTCCGGTATGTACTAAGTAGAGTGCATGACAACTTCCTATGGTTGAACAAGCCCTTCAAGATCACCAAAGATGCAATTAGGGCTGTAACCAGTCTATACTCATCCGGTGGATTACCTGTTCTCAAGTCTGTCAAAAATTAGACAGTTAGTGATGCAACCAGATCTAAGTTTGACAAGAGAGCTATGACAGTTGAAGACATCACTGAACTGGATGTCAAATTTGCATATATGATAATTAGTTACAAAATCTATCACTCCATTAGGGAAAATTCAGTACCGAGAACTGCAATCTACATAGCTTATCAAATGTTAAAGGAGAATGCAGACTATGACTTGTGTGAGCTTCTTGTAAACCAACTTTTTGAAAATCTACAGAAGATCAAGAAGGACAAGAAAAACTCCTTCAAGTATGGCAATTTGATCCTTTGTCTCTTCTTTTATTACATGAATGAGCTTCTCGGATCCAGTGGATGGATATGGCAGAATGACAGACCAGTTGCCATCCAAATCAGAGATTATTTGCATGGACTTGGGGATGCTAAAGCAAGAAAAATAGCTCTATGGGGATATTTCAAGAACTTCCAGAGCATGATGCATGCAAGAGAAAGAATACCCCAATCCCTTGTTGAAAAGTACAAAGACACAGTATGCTTTATGGTAGAAACAGATCAGTGTCTAATGGAGGTAGTAGAACCAAGAACTGTGTGGATCATGCCCATGGGGTATGAAGTGGATGAACAGATAGTGGAGCTGCATGTTCAACACATGCTAAGTCAGCCTAAAGATCCAAAGGCAGAAAAGTTCAGAACATTTGAGGAACTAATTATAAAAATTCATGTTGAACTCAGAGAACCGGAGATCAAGAGGAAAGTTAGAAAAGAAGTAGAACACATAGCACAAGGCCTTGGAATCTCCATGGAAGCACTTGATGCTCACCGGAAGAAGAAGGAAGGGGATGAGAAAGAGAAGAAGAGTGCAGAAAAGAAAAGAGAAGAAAGTGTTTCGGTTGAAACTTCCACCTGGACCAGATCATCAAAAAGATCTGCACCTCCCACAACCAAAAGCTCAAAATCGGAAGTCCAGGCATCCGGTAAAAGATCTAAGACAAAAGCCACAAGGGCTTACGAAAGCCAAAAGGATGAAGAGGAAACTGAGTCAGATGAGGGAGTAAAAGAAATAAAGAAGCAGAAGAAGAAAGGATCCGGTAAACCCTCCACAGGCCAAGACAAGGAAGAAATGACAGAGGAATTTGTTGAAAAGCCCACCCTGTCTCTAGATAGTGTAGTCAAATCAGTCACTGTGGATGGAAACCTTCAACCAGTGGCTGAATTCTATGATGACTACAATGAGGCAGATCAAAAGATCCTACAGGAAGCTACAATCAGGTACCTGAACATTTACAATAAAGCTTTTATTGAGATTATCTCTGAAATTCCTAAGAGTCTAGAGAAGGAATTAGAAATAAGAAAGAACAATGCCATGACAAAAGACCTTGAGATCAGGGAACAGATAGCTATTCAGCTATATCCTTCAATTGATCACAAAACAATGAACATGGTATTCAAAGACTACAAGGATGACTTCAGAAGCAAAGTAAGGATGAATCGGCTTATGCTTGGTGAGACCAACAAGGTAGCCAAGGACACTGAAGAGATCCTTCGGAATACATTCAAAAGGTTCAACATTCCTATTGTAGAGGACTTAGGTGCAAAAATAGCTGTGGACTTGGAATCATCTGCTCCGGAAGAAGTGGCCCTTGAACAGAGTAACATCTCTCCTCCGGTTTCCCCTACAGTCTCCGGATCCCAAGAGAAATTACAGGAGAAAGAACCAACAGTAAAAGAAAAAGAGGTTGATAGCACCAATGATGCTGAGAAAGAGAAGATTCCAACAGAGAAAACCACAACTGAAAGTGGTAAGAATGTGGAAGGAGAAAAGACTCCAAAGGACAAAACTGCAGAAGAAAAGAAACATCTTTCTCTGGCAAGAGACACTGCACAAACTGTTCAAAAATTTTTGAGCCAAGAAACAATAGAGATTGATGAACCAGAGCTTCTAAAAAGGCCCATTCAACTTTGACTCTCTCTCTCCGGTACAGACGATGAAGATAGCTTCATTTGCAAATGCTAAGGCAAATGAAAAACTCCTAAAGTCTCATATGGAAGACTGTGAGTTGATAGAGGTTGCTTCCAGAGTGCTTGAAAAGATTATGCCATCAGTCTAGATAGATCTGATAGCCTCCTCTTCCGGTAATCTCAAAACCTTAGTCAGCAGTGTTGATACACATTTTGATTCTCTAGAAAAATTAGCTCAAGAAAAGGTTTGGAAGGAATTTTTGGATAAGAGATTTTCAGAAGTACTAGGATTAATCTCTAATGATAGGAGAAATATGAGTATTGGAATAAAGAGCTTAGAAAATGCTCTTAAGGATGGCGGTGACATCTACAAATTTTGTATCTCCTGGTCAAAGGCAACAATAGAAATTGATAAGAAAATAAAAGAGGAACAGGACAAACTACAAAGTTTATCTCAAAGTTTTGATCCTCTCTCTTCCTCCATAGTGAATCAAGAATGTCAAACTATTGCAATCACAAATGCAATAAAGAACTTTGAGAAGGAAAGGAAGAATATAACTAACCGGATGGGAGAACTTAGAAGGATTATAATCCCTAAGTTAGAAACTATGCATGAGGCCATTAGTGATGCTCAGAATACCGCCCAAACAAATGATCCGACAGATCTCAAGAGGGCAGAAGCTTTTGCATTTTTGTTAAGTGGTCACATTTCAATTTTGGATAGAATGAAGCAAAGTTGGGCTACAGAACTGGTCCAATTGAAGACATCCTTTGCAGACATTCTTCAGTTTATGTGAGTATGTAAATATACGGCTATGTATAGTAAATCTTTGAAAATTTTGGTGTGCGGACCCCACCCTTTGCCATTGATGTCAAAGGGGGAGTGAGGAGCAGTGAAAAATGAGGAATCCAACTAAGGGGGAGTTCCAGAAATTGTATATAAAGATAGAGCATCAGCCAAGGGGGAGCATAGTGTAAACACTTAGTCATTTTTCACTAAGTGTTGCCATCAATGCCAAAGGGGGAGATTGTTGGCAAGAGACACTATATGGATTCATGGTTGTTGTCATTGATGGTAACAAAGGTCATCCCACATATCCGCAAGTCATGGTGTGTCTCTACTGGAAGTCAGAATGAAGACTGTTGTGGTCCGGTGAACAAGAACAGAGCATGTGGCAAGGTCCGACAGATTGGTCCGGATCTCTCAGAGGAAGTGTCTTGGTGCAGTACGGATTTAGGGAAGTCAAAAGGACTACCTTAAGTAGTATATTCCAAGGATTTAGCCTCCGGTGATGGACAAGAAAGAAGATATGAATAGTTGAGTACCAGATTCCTGAAAGACAGTGAGAACAGAGGAAGAACTGATTGACAGAGTATCAGACTATTTTCTGGATGTGTTACTGTTGATGGTAAAGGTTGTGAAGGCATGAATCATGTTTGGCTCACATGATTAATGATATCTACAAGTATATGCTTGATCCGCATTACTTGATATGCAAGGATTCAGCCAACAGAACAAAGTTTGTGAGAAGATAGACTATTCTGGGTGCCGACTAGAAAGATAATGAAATCATTAGTGCGGATATAAATAGAGGATGGATTTTGTTGTGAGAAGTGTAGTTAAGTTATGGGGTATGCGAATAAGTGCAGAGTAGAGCAGAAGTAATAGGAAAAATTCGGTATGTGAAAGAAAAGCAGAAAAAGAGCAGAGGAAAGATGAAGTGCAGCAGATCAGTATACTGAGCCTAACCGGAACTGAACTCCAGCATATGTAGATGCTTCCAATCAGTTCAAGTATTGTATAAACATTCTTTTGTAGATAGTGTGTCTCCTTGTAGGCAGTGTGCCTCTTTGTGAGTAGTGTGCTCGGGCAGTGAGCCCTAATTGGCAAGTGCCATTTTGTAATTCCTTATTCTTCTAACAGAGAATAATCTTTGGGTTAATCACCCCGTAGTTTTCTCCCTTAACCGGGTTTCCACATCAAAAATATTGTGTCATGTGTTTCTCATTTCATGGTAATGTTTGTTTGTTTGATTCAATGCTGCTTTGATTAATAAGAAAGTTCAAAAGAAGAAATAATTAGGATAACTGATTCACCCCCTCTCAGTTATCAACATTAGTATCATCTTTACATAGTCATACCTTATCTTCTGAAGTTCATGTTATCAATATCTTTGATGAGTTATGCTGATAATGAATATCATGGAAGTTATGCTAGTGGAATCTTGTTGTATTTGGATGATATGAATTCATGTGATTTGGTGCTGGATAAAGAAAGTTTGAAGAAATTTGGTTAAGTAAAGTTCAAGTTCATAAAAGGTGTCACATGCTTAGAAGGATGTACCACATATCTCCACATTTGAAGATTTGGTCTTGCGGTTTGGAAGTTAGATAGAGACAGGTGTGAATAATGTATATTCCAAAATTTAGAGCATGAAAGTTACCACAAAGTGTTTTAGAGTTAGTAAAACAAATGCAATGTTGAAATAGAGTAGTTCTAGAAACAAAAGTTCAAGAGATTGCTCCTCACTTCTTCGTAGATGAAGATATGACATTATGGTTTGGAGGACAGGTAGATATGAGTAAAAGGTATGCATGTTTCAAGTTTCAAGTAATGATATGTACCACAAAATTTTCTCTAGAGTCAGCTGTGTGAAGACAAGTCTTGTTGCTAGTTAAGGTAAGTAAAGGGAGATAGTTGAAGCCACCGCACTTCACCGCACATTGGTATTTAGCTTAGCTGATGAAAAGACAAGCTCACTTGTTCATTTGGATTGCCTAGTTCAAGTTTAAAAGGTCTTTGTTTACTGCAAGTATGATCTTCAATGTTTTACTTCAAGTCTGTGTAAGTAGAGTATGTTAAGGATACCGACATTAGTGTTGTAGTGTTTGTGCCAACATTAAATAGTTTGGAATGATGAAATGAGTGCTTGAGAATATTTTTCAATCCATATAATGTTCATGACATGATCTTTGTGATGTAAATTTGTCCTCTCTGGTACTGCTCTAGGTCTATAACTAATTGCAAGGAAGGTTAAGTGTTTATTGGGCTGACTAGGTGTATGCTGATGATTATGCCATGTGTTTAGAAGTGTGTACCAGCATGGAAGAGTGTTCTAAGGTAAGATAGGTCATGATTATCTCTTGGATTGAACAACATTGGATTTCTACTTACCATAGTTGATTTGGGAGCCAACTAGTTGTGGCCATTGCACATTTCATGTTACACGTTTCATCTTGGCTGACAAAGGAGAAAGTTTTTTAAGCCTGCGGAGAATATAAATGTAAGATCAAGGTTGATGAAGGTAGTATAAGATGTGTATTGTGTCATAGCATTGATAATGTGTGAATAAAATTACCATAGAAGTAGTTTTGATGATGAAATGTGGAAAGGATCAATTTATGTAATGTAATGTTGTTGTGGAGGTAATTGAGAGAGTTGTGATGACAAAGAAGAGTATCTAAAGGTATTTTTGATGTTACATAGCTCGGTATTGTTATTGTGCAGAGATGAGATAGTTATACAGGGTTTGGAAAGGTCTACAAAAGTTTGAAGTAATCTATTTTTGTGAAAGAATCATCTGAGTCAGATAAGTATTTTGTTGCAGAGGTTGAACCCTCTATTCTAAAAGTTGTAAGTGTTGTAGCACTTCAAGGAGTTGCAGCTTCTTTTGGATTGTAGCCCATTAAATTTTAATGTAATCTTGTTTTTATTTATGAGGCTAGATTTGGATAGTAGATCCAAACAACTTGCTTACCATGGTTTTTCCCTTCTAGGATTTTTCACAAAAATATGGTGTTATGGTTGTGTGCTTATGTGTTCTTCTATTTCTCATGGGTTAAATGCTTGTATCTGATTAGTTGTTGTTTGAAGTAAAGAATTTGATTAAGTACCAATTTACCCCCCCTCTCACTACTTCTATGTGTTCAACAATTGGTATCAGAGCTAAGTTCCTTGTTGCAGTCTAACAGCTAAGGTAGATCTTGGAGTGGAACACATGGGAACTAAAGTACTATTTAATGATAAGAATCCTCTGGAAGATGATAAAGATATGACAACCTTTAATGAAAAAGATTGTGAAGTTGATTTTGAAGGAGAACTCATTTTTACCCTAGAAGATCTGGCTGTTGCAAGGAAAGAAAATGAAGAATATAAGGCCAAGCTTAAAGAATCAAAAGAAGCAATTGTCAAAATGAAAGCTCAAATTATTGAATGCTTCAAACTTAAAGAAGAATTTGTCTTTTTGAGGAAAGAATTGGAGAAAGCAAAGGACCAGATAGACAAGGATCTAAAACTTAAGAAAAGCACCAATATCCTTGATGAGATAATCAGTAGTCAAAGACCTCTAAAAAATAAGGGTGGCATTGGATTTGAGAAAGGTTAGAGCTCAAAAATAGATATACCTAAAGGCATGTTTGAAATGAAAAAGGAAGAGGCCTACACTGAAGATTCTAAGAAGACGAAAGATAAGGAGCAGGATTTGGATGATGACTTCATAAAGGTTAGCTAAAGAAAGGTTTAAAGAGATCTCCTCCTAGACATGTTGCTAATCCTAGGTTCTCTCAATCCTTTTTATGGTTACTATTATTCTTGCAATAAATTTGGTCATAAGTCTATTGATTGTAGAACTAAGGCAAGAAGAGATGATTACATGAGGAAGAATTCATTTGTGCCTCCGAAACATGATGCTGTGATCTCTCATTCCTTTTATGGATATTGCTATGCATGCAATAAGTTTGGTCATATGGCTATTGATTGTAGAACCAAAGTAAGGAGAAGTGGTTATATGGGTGTAAACTCATACAATGTCATTTGCTACAAGTGCAAAAACTTTGGGCATACTGCAAGATTCTTCAAAAGTGGTTCTATGAAACCATTTGTTTAGGAAAAGAAGATAGAGGAAATTGTGACTTAGCAAAAGAAGGAAATGGCAAAGATATGGAGAAATAAATCAAAACAAGATAATGAGAAGAAGGAAGAATTTGTGCTTCTGCCTAGTGCAGAAAACATCATTGTTGATTAAGAAAAGGCATAGGGTTAGGGGGAGATAGCCATTGCATATCTATTCTTTCCCCTTGAATAATTGTGGCTTCTACAAGTGGAAGCTAGACATACAAATGAGTTGGCATGAAATTGGCAGATGAGGTTGTTGTTAAGGCAAGATAGTTTCATTCTCCCAAAATTTTAGAACAAAATCACAAGATGCAGTGGATCACAGAATGGATTTGGGTCTCTGTGGATTTACAGAGCACTATGGTAGTAGTTTTACCTAACCAGATAAAGGTACATTAATTGTGAAAAGTTAGGGCAAATGTAAGATA
This sequence comes from Cunninghamia lanceolata, assembly GCA_027924645.1. Taxonomy (NCBI): domain Eukaryota; kingdom Viridiplantae; phylum Streptophyta; class Pinopsida; order Cupressales; family Cupressaceae; genus Cunninghamia; species Cunninghamia lanceolata. The sequence goes on along the minus strand of BSBN01000822.1, from coordinate 13,998,506 downwards.
CTTATTCTTCATTTGCACGATCTACCCTCATTCTAAACCAAAGCATTTGCATCCAGAGATGAGAAGAGAAGAAGACATTTAGTGTTTTTGGTGAATTTGAGAGGAAAAGAGTTGAAGGTGAAACCCTAGTAATAGAGCACAAAGGTATTTCTCAAAACTATTATTTCATTGAACCCTAGTTCCTGAATTTAGAGAAAATTGAAATGGTGACTCCTCAATTGGTGGATGTTACTAAGAAATTGAGGTTGAAGTATAAGAAATATCCTTACAAAGCCACATAGGTTGATAAAGAAGGGGTGTTTTCCAATGTTCCAGCATATGTTGTGTACACAAAAGATGTGAGGTTTTATATTCACTCCAAGTTGGATGAGCTTAATGATGTAAAGTTTGAGGAGCTTAGAGATCAACTACTTGATGATGATGTCAACTACAAACTAGAATATGCTAATGTGAGTGCCAAACAACTGGATATATGGAAGGATTACCCTAACTTTTGTGATGAACATGAATGGGTTAGATACATCTTGAGCAGGATTCATGATGAATTTATGTATCTTGATAAGCCCTATTAGATCACTAAGGATGCAATTAGGGATGTTACTGGGTTGAGTTCAACTGAACCTGTACCAGTGATGAAATCCATAAAAAATGAGGTCACTGAATTGATAGGTGCTAAATTTGATAAGAGGACCTTGATTGTAAATGACATAACAGATCCAGGGGTTCAGTATTGTAATGTTGGAAAAGAGGGTTTGTTGATTTGATTGATAGTTTAATTAGATCCTCCTTTCACTACACACATTCAAGGACATTTAACCGAGTTGAATCACAACTTCTGCAAGAAGGCTCAACTACAGGTTGGTTGTCATTTGGAATGATAGAGAAATTTGAAATTGATTTATTAATGTATTGATTTTAGTCTGATTTAGCCTAAAACCCTAATTATACAAAATTGTAAACAAACAGATGAAACCTAATAAATCCTTCTATAGAAATAGACTAAATACGAATAAGATACATACCAAATTTTGAGTTCCAAAATATGGAAAAGTCAAGGGCTAAAGAGCAGGCGCCCAAGCCCAAGGTACTACTTTTTATGAGGGCTTCAAAATCTTTTCTAACACTGACTACAACTACTTCAGAGATTCTCTGTGACACAAAACTGAGGGGAAAAAGAGCAAGCACCCAAGCCCTTCCTAAGCTATTTCCCACTTTTTTCTTCAGATCTTGATTTCTTATGCTCTAAAACAGTCCTCTGTAACTCCACTCTTCAAGATCTGACACCTGTCACTTGCAATCACAAGAAGAGGGGTTGGGGGTTGTGGTGTTTAGGAGCTTACCTCGGTTAAGCCCCGGAATGACATTCAAGCCTTCCAACACTGTTGTTAGATAGAGAGTGCATGTCCTTGTAGTACAGAGGCAAAAACAAATTGATAAATTATTGATTGAATAACAAATAGATATCACCTCAGAGCTGTAGCTCTCAAGTAGATGAAGATCTTTCACAACATAAGAAGATGAAGCCAAATCTACAATAACAAACACAATAACAACACAAGTCTTCTCTGTAACACAATGAATGCTTTGAATGCTCTAAAATCATAAGTTCACCAAAATCTCATAATCATCTTCTAGTTTACAAATGAAGTCCTAAACATGCTTATATATGCATTCCCACTTTAATTTTGTAATTCAAATTTAAGATGTTGGCAACAGACACCTTGTAACAGTCTCCAATCGACATTCAAATTTGGGATCCTACCAAAATAGGGCAGGACAAGGGCATGGGTGTCCTTGTCCTGGGACCTATTTTTGGGTCAGGATTAAGCTCTTCAATGACTCCTATGTTCCATTTATCATGGGTTTTAGGGCATTTTGTTCCGGGATTCATTTCTAACATGCATGATGAAAATTAAGGGACCTGGGAGCTAAACTTAGGAGGTAAAAGCCCTAGGGGGACATTTTATGACATAACAGGTATGCTGCAATGGGCATTGCATATAAAGTCTACTTCACAAATAGAGAGGGATCTGCCACTAGTACACCAATTCACACTGCTTACCAGATGGTAAAGGAAGGCAAAGACTTTGACCTCTGTGAGGTCATGAGAGAGCAATTACTGGAGAACTTGAATAGGAAAAAGGAAACAAGATACAATTTTAGGTATGGTACACTTATCATTTGCCTTGCATTTTATTTCTTGAATAAATTGCCTAGTTTTAAGGGAAAAGTCTAGCAACAACATATTCTTGTTGCTTCTCAAATCAAAATCCATTTGAGAGGCTTTGGAGATGCAAGGAATTATAATACAATAAAGACACAACTACTGAGAGATTTGGTACCTATGATGAAATAATATATACGAAGAATAAAAGAAGTGTGGAGGAGCAGTTTGAGAAAAAAATAAAGAAGAATTTCATAAGAAATGGGGTATTCCATCAAAATCTACACCAGAAGCCCTTGCAGAGGATCCTCAACCAGATCCTGTTAATCTACCAGTAGCCCAATGGCTAAGAAGGACCAGTAGGTCCACATCTTCTACTACAAATGCTTCGTAGCCCTTTGGATCAGCACAAACAGTGTCCACTGGAAGAAGAGTAACTTCTGAAACATTGGCATAGATGAAGACTACAGAGAAGAAGCATGCCAGACCAAAACAACCTACTAAAAGAAAGAAGACTCAAGTAGAGGAGGTAGAAGAGGAAGAAGAAGGAGAGGAAGGCACCTCTCAACAAAAGAAGAAAGAAAATAAATCTAAGAAAATACCTCTGGTGGAGCCTCAACATGAGCATCTACAGTTAGATGGAATCTTCAATGCAATTGTGCATCATGGTATACTGAAGGAAACAATAGAATTACATCCAGATGTACCACCTATAGATCAGAGCACTATTGAGAAGCCAATAGTAATGTATGTAATCAAGTATAATGTGGCTTTGAGTGATATAATTGAAAAGGTTCTAGAGAGCCTAGCCCAAGCTTTGAGGCATAGAAGAGAAAGAGCCATTGAAATGGATGAAGAACTAAGACAACAAGCTCTTGATAAGGCTAGATCTATTGCATATGGGTTGTCATTGATGTCAATAGTGGTATGGAGTGCTACAACATGAAAATGTATAAAGGATGTCAAAGGGAGATTGCAGTAGTATAGTGATCAGAAGCATTGTGAAGCAGATCAAGAAAGAAGACAAAAGGAGATGGATCAATATCATCTGTACATAGTCATACATTATCTACTGAAGTTCATGTGTAAGTTCATATCTTAGTTATGTTGTGAAAATAATTGTGTTTGAAATGATTAATGAATAGAATTGTTTATGTTGTATGATGATGTTATGAACTCAAAATGATTTCCACCAGGAAAAGAAAGATGTGAAAGTTTGAAGGAAATTTGCCTAAGTAAAGTTCTAGGCAGTTAGGGGGTCATAGGCATAGATAAATGTACCTCATATCTCCATTGTTGAAGATACTGCCCTGCGGATTGGAAGATAAGTAGAAACAGGCATAAACAATGTATATTCCAAGTTGCAGAGCATGAAAGTCACTACAAAATATTTTTGAGTCAGAAGACTGGAGGCAACTATGAAAAAAAGTAAGTACAATCATGGGGAGATAGGAACATGCTCTACATTTCTCCCAAGATGAAGATATAATGATGTGGTTTAAAGGATAGGTAGATATGTGTAGCAAGTATGCATGGTTAAAATCTCAAGTGATAATATGTAACACAGATGGTTCTCCGAAGTCAGATGTATGAAGATATGTCCTGATCAAAGAAAGTAATTAGAAGGAGATAGTTGAAGGCACTAGAGTTTACCGCACTTTGATAGTTGGCCTTGCTAATTGAATGATGAACTCTTATGGGTAGATGGCATGCTCTGTTCATGTTTCAAACAATTAAGTTCACTACAAGAATGGTTTCCATTGCTTTATCCTAAGACTCTGTAAGTAGAATTTGTTAAGGACACCGGCATCAAAAATCAAGTGATTGCGCTAGCATGAAACATCCTGAGATGATAAGACAAGTATACATAAATGGTTTTCAAGTCACATTGTAATGTCAAAAAATGTCCACTTGGGGGCTTTTCCCCCATAAGGTTTAGCTCCCGAGTCTTTTGCATGCATTTAGGACATCTTAGTTCATAATTTGGCATCCTGATGGAATGAGCCCTAGGTAACATGACAAATGAGACCTAGGAGGACTCCTTGAGCTGTACCTTGCCCAAAAGAGGGGGGAGGACTTGGGCGCCCGCACCCTAGTCCTACTCTATTTTGGGGCAGCCCCAATTTTTGGGTGTCAGTTTATGACTGTTATTTGGGTCCTTTACCGACATGGTAAGTTTGAATTACAAAAATCTTGGCAAGAGTGTTTGTAGTTGTATATAAAAGCATGTTTAGGCATTCATTTAGAAACTAGATGGAAATTGTGATGTTTAAGTGTTCTCAAGGTGATTCAAGGCTTTCATTATGTTGCAAGAGCAGACTTGTGTGGTTTGTGTGTTTGCATTTGTAGATTTGAGCATCCATTTCATCATGGAATGAAGAGCATCTTCCTCCCATGATATCTTCACTACAAGGTGACATTATATTGTGTTTTCATTATCAATTCCTTTGGTTTTTACCTCTGCCTCACAAGGGCATGCACTCTCTATCTGACAACGGTGTTCAGAGACTTAAGTGTCCTCCAGGGCTTGACTGAGGAAAACCTTTAAACACCACAACCCCCTCCCAAAGTCTTGTGATTATAGGTTACAGGTGTCACACTTGGGAAAAGTAAAGTTACAGGAAGGATTAACAGACATCAAGGATTTAGGATCTGAAGAGAAGCAGGGCACCAGAGCATTTCTAGGACTTGGGCACTCGCACTAGTGTCCTCCGCAGATAAATTTTTGGAAACAGAAGTTACAAGGCTAATCAGTGTCAGAAGGAGGTCTGGATCCCGCGAAGAAACTAGTACCTTGGACTTGGGCACCCGCACCTTAGTTCCTGACTATTCTACCTTGGAACCCTGAAAATAGGTACTCTATGATTTACTATTTTACTCTCGTCTGGAAGAGATTTTTCCGTTATTCGTCAGTTTGTTGCCATATTTGCATATTAGGGTTTTAATAGTCAATTGAGCATAAGAGAAGAGAAATTGGTAATTAAATTCCCTAATCTAAGTTTCCCTACATCTCACAGCAATCTAGGGTATGATAGTGAATTGCCACTTGACCCTAGATCCTTGAATGTAAAGTGGAAAGGCGGATTCAAACATCAAAACACTAAAACATTAACAAATCCAATTTTCCACTAAAAATTTTGGTGAACCCATGTTTTTGGACTTAAATTACAACTTCCTGAGTGTGCATCTTCAGATTTGGATTTCATTCATTCATTCATATAATCATTCATTTTATTGCATTGAGAAATTTTTTTTAAAAATGAAAAATTTGAAAAATTAGAAAAAATGCATTGTTTGGCTTACTAAATTGCATCAGTTCTTTCTAAATTTTCCTAATTCATGATTTTTGCATTATATCTGATATAAACTATAGAAAAATACAAAAAATCATAATTTTGCATTGCATTTTCATCATTAATTTGCTAGGCTTTTGTAGAAATTTTGACAATTTTCATATAACCTAGTAATTCCAAAATCTAGGGTTAGTAGGAAAAATTTTCTTTCATATTTTTCTACTGATTTTAGAGGCTCATTCAAATTTCCATTTGGCTATAGTCTTGCATTTTAGTGTAAATTTGCATTTAGATTTAAAATATTTGCATTTTTGCATAAAACATTTCAACAAAAGATAGCAATTTTCATGTATTCTCATTAGATTTGAATTGGCATTTTGCATATTAAGGCTTGGAATTAATTTTCATATTTGAGAGTAATTCATTTCCATCATAAATTAGACTTCAAAACATTCACATGGCATTTTGTCCCAAGATCTCAAACCTAGGGCTTCAAAAACAACGATTTTCACTAAATTTGGCCTTATCGACTCTATAAACTTGCACCATAGGCATGTTGTGAAGAATATTTTTGCATTAATTGGCTATTATCAGGGTAATAATTTTCTTCCCCTCATAAAAATCATCACAACCCCCTTTTAACGGGCTCTTGTATTGAAAATTCGGTGAAAACCTACATATTTTGACTATTTTTTCCCTAGGGTTTGACCTAGTTTCACTCCAAGCATGTTGTGATCAATTTAATGGATTGAGATGACTGATATCATTGATATTATTTTCTGCACCTCCTGAGATTCATTACAACACCTCCTTTGCTAGGTCTTGGAATTGAAAAACCGTGAAAAATAGCCTATTTTTGCTATATTTTCACTAGGGTTTTACCTTAAGTGGCACTAAAAGTGTGTTGTGTTGGGTATTTTGACACTAAGTGACTGTTATTAATGATATTATTTTTTTTCCATCATCATTTTCCTTACAACACCCTTTGTTATGCTCTTTATGTATTGAGTTTTGGTGAAAAAAGTGTCTATCTTGACATATTTTCACTACATTTTGACTCGGCATTATCTTGGATTGGCATCAAGAGTGTGTTGAGAGTGATCATATTGCTATTTTGGACTGATATCAGACATATAGTTTTCTTCCCTTGATCAAAATCCTTACAACATCCTTTCTTTCATTCATTTGCATTGAAAATAGTACAAAAAACCAAACATTTTGGCCTTTAATCATATCCTTCTCTTAGGATTTGTTCTCTTAGTTTGTGTGTTGTGTGTTGTATGCTTTTGCATAAGATTTATGACACACTCTCCTAAAACCAGCATCCCTTTAAGAAGAAGTAAAAGGTTAATGGGATCTAGTGCTCTTGAAGAAGTTGGTACTTTGGACACCTTCTTTACAAAGGGAGAAACTCAAATTGTGCGAGATATTATACATCCTCCAACCTCAATGGAAGAACAAAATTTTCATGATGTTGATAATACTATTGAGGCAACATGATATGTATCTGATGAGAAAATAGAAAAATTGGATAAAGAGTTAGCTGAATTTCAATCATTCATGGAAAATGAGAGAATAGCTGAAGAAGTTGTCCCTACAATTCATAATATAAGAGAATTGATAAAAGAGGGACAAGATGGTGTTAATTCAATTCATGGTCTAGCACATATTGTACAAACCAATATCATGCCAGTGATCGAATGTGTACAAGCGATAAATAACACTTTATCACCATCTCATACTTAAGTATCTATATCTATACCTACTATAGGAATATTGACTTTTACACCAACGATCTTAACAACTAATGCAAATGCTTGTAGTAATGCTACCACTAGTATTGGAGTATCTAACAACACTAATTACAAAGCTATGGGATTTAATTATCAGAATTTGGTTTCTAAGGGGACCTCCTCTATGCATAATTGTTCTCAACCACCCATCTATTCCACTCATTTCCAACCACCTATTACCTACTCACAACCATCTTCCACCTATCACTATGTCCAACCACCGTTAACATATTCTTAGCCTCCACCTATCATATCTCAAGCTCATTCACCTTCTCACTTTGGTTCCAATTCCTTGCAATAAACTACATCTCCTAATGATGCCATCCTAAACCAACTTTTATAGGGCACGACTGCTTTACAACAAAAGGTAACAAAGTTGACAAATTCTTCGTAGCCTAGTCTACCAACATATCATGCCCGTAATCCCCTTTCCTATGAAATCCTGAGAACTCCTATACCTGAGAGGTTTGAGACTCCCCGCTTTGAAAAATATGGTGGAAAAGGTGATCCTAATATTCATGTGGCAGCATTTACAGCTATGTGTAGTGATTTTTATTTTGAAGAGGATTTGTTAGCAAAACTTTTCCCATGATCTCTCAAAGATACTACTTTAGAATGGTTTTTCTCATTGCCTCCAAATTCAATACACTCCTTTTCGTAGTTGATTGATCAATTTTTACAACATTTTCAAGAAAATATCAGACCCCAAGTCACCCTTATTAAATTGGTTCAATGTAAACAAGGTCCCAAAGAAAAGTTGACTGAATTCATTAGTCAGTATCAAGGAATTTATGCACAGATTTAGTATCAGATGAAAGATGAGGATGTTCAAAAGATATTCATTACAAATCTACAACCTAACATTCATGATAAAATTCTCTTGATGAAATATAACTCCTTTCAACATTTATGCACTGCTCTTTGTGATTATCAACTTTCGTCTAGTCAGTATAAAATTCAAAACTCATCGGCTTAAGATGGTCAATCCATGGGTGGATCATTACAAAGAAATTTTAAGAGGAACAATAATAGGAGTTTCATCAAGATCAATGGACCAAATACGAATGTGTCTGCTATAAATAATCCAAAGAATGCATCATATCAACCAAGAAAGTTTACTCCGATATCTGAGTCCTACTATTCTATCATGAACCAAGCTGTGAGTAACAACATTCTGAAGTTTCCCCCGATCAAGCCTATTGATCCTAGTTAACAAGGACCTTACTTTGATGGTAACACCTTTTGTCATTATCATCAGACACAAGGACATGACATTAAATGATGTATGCATCTTAAACATGAGATGCAAGACCTTATTGATTCAAATGTCATCCAGGTATTGGGTGTGAATGATAATGGAAATAAGTTGGTTGCTCTGCCAAATCAAAACTTACAAATCTTCACTAATCCTTTCCCTAAACATACTGAAAACAATATGGTGGAACAGGGTTTAATGGAAGTAGACGAGGATGATTACTTAGACTATGATAGTATCATCGAAATGATTGAAGTGGATAAGAAATAAGTGGATAATCCACCTCGTCCATGGAGAAATGTAATTTATGCTGAGGTTCCTCCTCCGTTATCCTTATACAAATCAGGAGATAATCAAAATGCATCAGAAAAGCAAGAACAACAACTGATATAGACGAGTAAGACGGTACAGGATGATTCCCATTACCATTCTAGAAAGATTCAACAATGAAAACTCGCTAAAAATTAGAAAAGAGCAAGACAACAATCAACATTCAGAAATAATAGTGGTTCTCCCCCTCATAAGCAACAAAAAGTCTCATTTCAACAAGAATTTGAGAAACAAGCATCATATGATAACAAACAAAACTTTCATAAGAACCACTCAATCTTTGCATTAAACATGATCGGTTACCTCTCCAAGAGGTTTGAAAGTTCCAAGATATAACATGAAGACCATACAGGTAAGTATCTCTAACCTGTTATCTCTCTCATGATGTGTTATGTGTTGATTAGGCGTCCTAGAATGACCCTTGATTCTCTTGTAAGGTCCAAGATACTAGGAGACTGCCTCTGTTGTGACCTTCTTCTATTTTGTATCATCATTCTTCCAAATTGCCTCTCTCTGATTTCATTGTTGTGTGTTGTGTCGTACGGACATAGCATCGCAGTTGGTGACATTAGGGGTACCCTCCTACGTGAATGTCCCTAAGACACTTGTTTCTCCTCTCTTATTTATTGTTTCCCTTCCTCTAGTGTTTCCACCTAGCTGGCGGATGATGACAAATATTTATACTGATGCAGACCTAGTGTCCCTTTCGAGAGCAATCAAAAATTGGACTTAGTTCCTAATATGATGATGGGGTTGTATATCTTATCTGATGCTTGGCTAGTGGAAGCACTCGTGCTTTCCGCGTAGTGAATTTCATGATGTTTTTATTGCATTTACAAACCTTAACAATACTACTACTCTATGCACCTTTGTTTGTCTTTGAATCTAGCCTTAGTGGTACTCGATTAGGAGAGCTTCATGATATAGCCCTATGGTTATCCTTGAACTCTGGATTCTTTGTATAACCTTAGCTCTTTGTGTGGTTAATCATATACATTGATATTGATGTTTATCATGATCTTGTAGACACTAACATGTGTCTTGCAAGGATGTGTTTGTGGGAACATTTGGCAATCGTAAAGTACATGTCACCTCCGGGGGGCATGGGCTTTGTGAAAGTTAGTGTTCCCTTGTGTGTTTTATTACTACCTTAACATGCTTGATATCGATAATTGATATCAACCACCTTAAGGTGGGGGCATATATAAGGTAAGTTGTTTGTTATAGGTGTTAGCAATGTGTTTGTCCTCAGGTGCAAAGACTTGCGTGATGAGTGCATCATGCACCCTAAGTTTGTTTGCAATCAATCAATCAATCATGTAAGCCCTCTACGGAGGTGGGATATCACGTATATCCTTTTTATCTTAAGCCCTCTGCAGAGGCAGGGATATTGTATTTCTTGGAGAAGATTGCATCATCCTGTCATTTTCAAAAGTTCTCTGTGGAGGCGGGGAGCAGTTCTATGACTAACTCAGCCCTTAAGCGTGTCTTTGGCGATTGTTGTGGCGAAGCCCAATCGTCGATGTGTGCTTTTAATGTGCCTGAGATGGTGTTGGACCTAGAAATAGGTACACTCCATCGCTTCCCTACCATGTTTTCTCCGTGTCTTCAAGTGTGTGTGTTTGGCATGCTTTCTTTGTTTGGCATGTTTGTTGCCCCATATGCAGAATGAAGATTAGCACCTGAGGGTAGTGCTTCCTGCATTTTGGGAGGTTTTGTGTGTCTTGCGTGTGTGTTGCCCTATATATACAGAGACCCATGCCTTAGGGTAGTGCATCCTGTATTATAGGAGGTTTGTTTACTTTCTAGTACTTGCATTTGCATTTCATATATATGAGAAAAAGAAAAGAAAAGATGTTAGGCCTATCTTCCATGCATTAATGTGTCTTCTATGCATTGACTATCTTCTCTGTGTTCTACGTGACTATAAATGTCTTCTCCATGTTTTGCGCGCCTGTTACTATTTTCTATGTGATTGGCGTGTCTACTCCGTGTTTGTTATGTTTGTAACCTTACTTTAATGCATGTATTGGCCTTGCATTTATACATACATTAAAGTGGGGGCTAAATGTAACGTCAAAGAATGTCCCCTTGGGGGCTTTTCCCCCATAAGGTTTAGCTCTCGGGTCTTTTGCATGCATTTAGGACATCTTAGTTCATAATTTGTTATCCCGATGGAATGAGCCCTAGGTAACATGACAAATGGGACCTAGGAGGACCCCTTGAGCTGTACCCTACCCAAAATAGGGGGGAGGACTTGGGCACCCGCACCCTAGTCCTGCCCTATTTTGGGGTAGCCCCAATTTTTGGGTGTTGGTTTATGATAGTATTTTGGGTCCTTTGTCAACACAGTAAGTTTGAATTACGAAAATTTGGGTGAGAGTGTTTGTAGTTGCATATAAAAGCATGTTTAGGCATTCATTTAGAAACTAGATGGCAATTGTGATGTTCAAATGTTCTCAAGGTGATTCAAGGCTTTCATTATGTTGTAAGAGCAGACTTGTGTGGTTTGTGTGTTTGTATTTGCAAATTTGAGCATCCATTTCATCATGGAATGAAGAGCATCTTCCTCCCATGATATCTTCACTACAAGGTGACATTATATTGTGTTTTCATTATCAATTCCTTTGGTTTTTGCCTCTACCTCACAAGGGCATGCACTCTCTATCTGACAATGGTGTTCAAAGACTTAAGTATCCTTCGGGGCTTGACTGAGGCAAGCCTCTAAACACCACAACCCCCTCCCAAAGTCTTGTGATCGTAGGTTACAGGTGTTGCATTTGGGAAAAGTGAAGTTGCAGGAAGGATTGGCAAACATCAAGGATTCAAGATCCGAAGAGAAGCAGGACACCAGAGCATTTCTAGGACTTGGGCGCTCACACTAGTGTCCTCCACAGATAAATTTCTGATAACAGAAGTTACAAGGTTGATTAGTGTCGGAAGGAGGTCTGGATCCCACGAAGAAACTAGTACCTTGGACTTGGGTGCCCGCACTTTAGTCCCTGACTATTCTGCCTCAGAACCTCAAAAATAGGTACTCTGTGATTTGCTATTTTACTCTCGTTTGCAAGAGCTTTTTCTGTTATTCATCAGTTTGTTGTTGTATTTTCATAATTAGGGTTCTAATGGTCAATTGAGAATAAGAGAAGAGAAATTGGTAATTAAATTCCCTAATCGAAGTTTCCCTCATCTCACAGCGATCTAGGGTATGATAGTGAATTGCCACTCGACCCTAGATCCTTGAATGTAAAGTGGAAAGGTGGATTCAAACATCAAAACACTAGAACATTAACAAATCCAATTTTCCACTAAACACACATAATATTCAGTAAATGGTCTGCATGGTGTAACTTTATCTCCTCCGGTACCATTTTGGGTCTAGAGCCAAATGCAAGGAAGGATGAATGTTTGCGGAGCTAACTTAGTGTATAATGATGACCTTGCTGTGTATGTGGAGTATGCATCAATGTGAAATAATGTCACAAGTTAAGATAGGACCTGATTATGCTTTATTTTTGGACCGTACTTGATTTCTACTTACCGCATGTGTTATGGAGCCGACTATTATGGCCACTACATGTTTCATGTTATTTGTTTTATTTTGGATGACCAAGGAGAAAGACACTGATGATTGCGGATTCCATATAAATGTAAGATCAAATGTGTCAAGAAAGGTATGAGTAAGTATTGTGTGATAGTGTTAATATTGTGTGAATAAACTTACCACAAAAACAAATCTTATGATGAAATGTGGAAAAGATCAGTTTATGTAATGTGATATTGTTGCAGAGGTATTTGTTGGTAATGTGATGATGGAGAAGAGTTTTCAAAAGTTTTTTTGTTGTGGCAGAGTTTGATATTGTGATTGTGAAGAATTGAGTGTTGTGCAGAGGCTGAAGTGATCAACAGTTAGTATTGTAAGAAGAACATTTGAATCAGATAAGTTTGTTGTATAAAGACTATAAGTGTTATGACCATTTAGGGAGTTGCATCTTCCTTTGGGTTGTAGCCTATAAATAATATTATAATCTTTTTTTATTTATGAGGTTAGATTTGGACAGTAGATCAAAACAACTTGCTCACCGTGGTTTTTCCCTTCTAGGGCTTTCCACATAAATTTGGTGTCATGGATGTGTGCTTCTGTGTTCTTGTGCTTTTCATGTTTTAAAATGCTTTGGTTTGGTTGAATGCTATTGGAAGAAAAGAATTTGAATAAGTACTGATTCACCCCCCCTCTCAGTACTTCTGTGTGTTCAATAGGATCTTTTGTTTCTCAAGAAGAAAAAGATAAAATTTCTCAAATGCAAGCTTAGGAGTTAAGGACAAAGCATAGGGTAGACACCCTCATGAGCATGGAGAAAGATGATAGAGACAAAATTAAAAAAGAAACTAAAGAGGTGACAAGGAAAATTCTTGAAGGAGTGAAAGTAACTGAGAATGTGGAGCAACCACAAGTTTCTCCACCACACAATGTTGTATCTCCTTTGCATAACACAAAATATCAAGTTCAACAAGAGGAGAAAGTAGAACAAGCTGCACAAGATGAAGAGCAAGTTGTACAAGATGAAGGAAATGCATCTTCTGATCATAATGTTGTGTAAGATAGTCCTCCTCTGGAGAATACAGGGCAACAGGGTAACCCTGATTAGCAAGAGAAGCAGAAAAATGTTGATACAAGGGAGAGTTCAGATAAAGCAAAAGATACATCTTCCTCCTCCTCTCTGGTAGACTCAATCAAGGAGTTTTTGGCTCAACAAATGCAAATCCAACTAGTGGTTACTCCACAACTTTTACAGTTTCTAGTGTTTGATGGATAAGTTAAGTTTTCTAGCATATCTCCCCTCCACAAGTTACAATTAGGAGACATATTGAAATCCACAACATGACAAGAGATTCTATAGCAACAAGTGGAAGGAGTTGAATTACTAGAAGAGGCAACTAAGATAATTCAAGAGGAATTTCTTGAGGCTAAAAGAGATCCATCTCTGCTGCCTACTCAACAAATGAAACTATTGTTGGAATCCTACAAGGCACATTCATCTTGAGAAGTAGGCTGAGCAGAAGATAACCAAGTAGGTGAATAATAAAAGATTGGCTGATGCATTTGACAGATGTGCTAAAGCACATAATAATTTGCAAGAAAATATGAAAAGCATTTAGAAATGTTAGGAGGATGCTAAAGTGTTGTATCAATTTTGTTTGAATTGGCTAGCAACAACAAAGAAGATAATGGATCAAATTGACTCTATTAAGTCACAATTAACTCAAGTGGCTGAAGTGTATGACCCAGTGAAAGAAAAAGATGGTGTTACAAGAGTACAAATAAAAAATCTCCATTCCTGGTTGGAGTAGCTTCTAGATCAAAGGGAGAAAAAAAAAGTGAGATTGGTCAGCTAAAGGAAGTGGTGAGTCTAAGGCTAGCAGTCTTGACTGGAATTTTGTCAGAGGCAGAAAATGTTGAACAAAAAGTAAAGGTTACAGCTACTTTAGAATTCAGCTTGAGAGCCAAAAAGTAAAGTTTATTCAGCTTGAGAGCCAATTCCATATTCTATCTTTTGTGAAGAAGAACTGGAATACAACTCTTGCCTAGTTGAAGGTAATTTATAAGAATGTTTTTCCTTCTATGTAAAAAGAAGATTTGATGAAGGTAAGATAAATTTTGATGACTATATAGATATGAGGAGAATAAGATAACTAGTGCTATTTTGATAAGAGCAAGGAACTCTACACATATTATCTATCTATATCATAAGGAAGTTGAAGAACAATTTTGCTACATCAGTTTTTGGAGTAACGGAGGCTACTTCTCAGGGGGAATGGACTGATAAAGAATAATAAGGTTTGTACAGACAGGGGGAGCCTATATGTTTTTTCCAGCATAGAAGAAGACCACTAGCCCTTTGCCCTTGATGTCAAAGGGGGAGAGATTGCATATCAGGCTGTGTTTCCATCAATGACAAAGGGGGAGATTGTTGCATATGTGTTGTCATTGATGTCAACAAGTGGTGATGCATAAGGCATACTGTTGCATGTGATGACAAAGAAGCAAGTCAAAGGAGAGATGAGAGCAATATCATCTGCACATAGTTGTACCAGTAGATTAGAGGAGCAATGATGGTGTAAGATAAGGAATAAATTAAGGGATTAGTATCATTTGTACACAGTCATACCTTATCTTCTGAAGTTCATGTGTAAGTTTATGTTATCATTATCTTTGATGAGTTATGTTGATACTGAATATCATGGAAGTTATGCTTATTGAATCTTGTTGTATTTGGATGATATGAAGTCATGTGATTTGGCGCTGGATAAAGAAAGTTTGAAGATATTTGGTTAAGTAAAGTTCAAGTTTAGGAAAGGTGTCACATGCTCAGAAGGATGTACCACATATCTCCACATTTGAAGATTTGGGCTTGCGGTTTAGAAGTTAGACGGAGACAGGTGTGAAGAATGTATATTCCAAATTTCAGAGCATGAAAGTTACCACAAAGTGTTTTTGAGTTAGTAGAGTGAAGGCAGTGTTGAAATAGAGTAGTTCTAGTCACAAAAGTTTAGGAGATTGCTCCATACTTCTCTGCAGATGAAGATATGGCATTGCAATTTGGAGGACAGGTAGATATGAGTAAAAGGTATGCATGTTTCTAGTTTCAAGTAATAATATGTACCACAAAAGTTTCTCTGGAGTCAGCCATGTGAAGACAAGTCTTGTTGCTAGTTAAGGTAAGTAGAGGGATATAGTTGAAGCCACCACACTTCACTGCACATTGGTATTTGGCTTAGCTGATGAAAAGACAAGCTCACTTGGTTAGTTGGATTGCCTAGTTCAAGTTTAAAAGGTCTTTGTTTACTGCAAGTATGATCTTCAATATTTTACTTCAAGTCTGTGTAAGTAGAGTATGTTAAGGATACCGACATTAGTGTTCTAGTGTTTGTGCCGGCATGAAATAGCTTGGAATGATGGAATGAGTGCTTGAGAATATTTGGCAACCCATATAATTTTTGTGACATGATCTGCGTGATGTAATTTTGTCCTCTCCGTTACCACTCTAGGTATGGAACTAATTGCAAGGAAGGTTAAGTGTTTGTTGGGCTGACTGGGTATATGTTGATGATTATGTTGTGTGTTTGGAAGTGTGCACCAACATGGAAGAGTGTTCTAAGGTAAGATAGGTCCTGATTATCTCTTGGATTAAACAACATTAGATTTCTACGTACCGTAGTTGATTGGGAGCTGACTAGTTGTGGCCATTGCATATTTCATGTTACATAGTTCATCTTGGCCAACAAAGGAGAAAGTTTTTGAAGCTTGTAGAGGATATAAATGTAAGATCAAAGTTGATGAAGGTAGTATGTGATGTGTATTGTGTGGTAGCATTGATAATGTGTGAATAAAATTACTACAGAAGCAGTTTTGATGATGAAATGTGGAAATGATCAGTTTATGTAATGTGATGTTGCTGCAAAGGTAATTGAAAGAGTTGTGATGATAGAGAAGAGTATTTGAAGGTATTTTGATGTTGCAAAACTCAGTATTGTGATTGTGCAGGGATGCGATAGTTGTACAGAGTTTGTAAAGGTCTGCAGAAGGTTGAAGTAATCTATTTTTGTGAAAGAATCATCTGAGTCAGATAAGTATTTTGTTGCAGAGGTTGAATCCTCTTTTGTAAAAGTTGTAAGTGTTGTAGCACTTCAAGGAGTTGCAACTTCCTTTGGGTTGTAGCCCATAAATGTTAATGTAATCCTATTTTTATTTGTGAGGCTGGATTTGGACAGTAGATCCAAGCAGTTGGCTTACCATGGTTTTTCCCTTCTAGGGTTTTCCATGTAAATCTGGTGTTATGGTTGTGTGCTTATGTGTTCTTCTATTTCTCATGGGTTAAATGCTTGTATCTGATTAGTTGAACTATTTGAAGTAAAGAATTTGATTAAGTATTGATTCATCCCTCCCCTCTCAGTACTTTTGTGTGTTCAACACAATTCTCATTAAACTAGAAAACAAAATAAACATGAAAACTAAGAAAAACAAACCCTTAAGTTAAAAAAAAAGGCAAAAGTAAGAATTAAACTATGGGTGTTTGAATTAATATCATGATATGTCACGTCTCGTTTTTATGAACAATATGATTATTCTAGTTTAGTGAACATTTATTGAGATTGACTTTACCTTACGTAATTTTGCATATGTGGAGGTAATTATTATGAGTTATATTGATAAAAATTGGAAATTGTTTTAAATATTGAATATTGATGTAAATGCAATGATTTGCTTTAGCTATGTTTTGGAGACACTAACCTATTGACGTTGGGTTGAGTGCAAATGGATGCAGGTACTCATCAAAGACGAGAGCATGGCTGAGGTAGAGATGTTCTAGCCACTTGGCAAGAACTAATGGATGGATTACCCTGATGCAATCACACACATCACGTAGTTGCATATGCATTATTGAATGGCTTTGATTGCTTTAATGCGTAATTTTTAATCGTTTTGAAATGCATGATGTGATTACTTTAACTTAAAATCTTTTCAAAATATATTCAAATGATGTATTGTGTGTTATTTAAATAAATAATAAAATATTGTTTATAAGATGTTTGGAAGACAATATAGTCCTTAAAAATAAAAAGATATTATATATTAAATTATATAGATAAATATGCAATCTTATATTGCATTTCTCTTTTGATTATTTAATTAGTTTTGTTTTAATAACAATAGTTAAATAATATTAAAAATAGTAATATTATATTTAGAATTTTGATAAAAGAATTAAAAAGGGTTTCCTGTCACCCATGAGATAGTAAGTTGCAAAGATATTATTTTATTGTTTTAAATAGCATTTTATTTTCTCTAATTCTTTCGGTCGAATGTTCATGCAAACTAAAAAATGAGACTGGAGTTCTAAACCTAATCTGGGACCGCCAAAAATAAGAAAGAAAAACTTTGTTAAATGAGAATATCTCTCAGCAGAGGGAGACCCACAAACTCTAGGCAGAAGGGCAAATTTGTAGAGACAGAGCTTTTCTTTGGTAGCAGAGATTAAGAGGTTTAAAGCTACGACATGAGGTTATGTTTGGGGCGACAGTAGCTACAGAAAACACATTCTCTACAAACGTTTATCTCCATGTTTTCTCTTATTTTTCCTTGCATTGAAAATACATTGTTTTGATTGTAAAAATGGTAGCTTTTAGCTGATTGGCAGGCATTTTCCTTTCTCCTTATGATCATCCCACCTTGCTAAATCCCTGTCGCTAGCATTCCTCTTCTATCGCCAGTGTTTCAGACTTAAACATGGACATTTATTTTACATTCTTCTACATTTCTGAACTGTCGTGTTTTCCTTATTACTTGTTGGGCAACTTAATTTTCTTCCTACCACGGCTTCTATCTCTCGATCGACTTGCTCACTTGGATTGTTATCTCCATTTTTGGCTGCATTCTTTACTTCAGGCCATTGTTTACATTTCTGGCAGCCTAGTTTTATGCTGGTCATCCCATAGTTTTCATTGGTCGTTGACCCTTATTCTGGTCGCCGTCCATTTATGGCCATTTGGTTGCCTCTTGGACGATCTGGTATAGATCGATCCCTGTAGTACTTGCTACCACCTGAATCTTTACCTTGGTTGAACGCGGTTTTCTTTTTCCTTGACATATGACGCACCTTTCTGTTTGACTGCTTTAAACTTGGTGATTATCTCTGTACTGCACCTGAGTATGGCATTGTTTCCAGATCTTAATAAGTAAATTGATTGAAAGCTATATTAAACCTCCCGTTCACTATAAGAAACTCCCTGTCAGATTTATATTGTTGACTGTATTTTCCTTCTTTTATGATGGCTGAAGCAGTTCTATGAAAAATTGACCTTACCATAAGTGAAATGCATGTTCTTAAAATAAAAAAGAAAGCTATTATTATCTCCATAGACATTCCCTAGTTACTGCTGTGTAAAACACTATTTTCAAACCATTATCTTGTATGACAACAAACTGTTACAAACTCTATGTATTATTTGTCTTTTATTTCTGTCACAGCTCCTGTCACTAAAATGACAGGAGGGTTAATGATTAGTAAATACAAACCTATTGATTAAAACCAAGTAGATCCTGCTGCAAGCATTTGATAGTAAGATTAAATAGAGACTGTAGACTTCTAAATTATTTTTCCTACGAATGCTGATGATGAAAACCAAGTTTATTACATTCATGATCAGAAACTGATTAAAACTATAATCTATGCTCACTTCTTTATTCTTGCAACAACTCCTGTCGTAGTTGCGACAAGAGGACTGTTTTAATTGTTTATTTATATTGAAACTTCTTGGCATTAATTGCTGAAAGCAATAAAGATGAATGTTATTAAGAAATATGCTTGTAATATGGACTTGAGATTTATGTCATTTTAAACAAACTTAGGGACTGATTTTAATGTTTTTAAAACCTCGTCACATAAATGACAATAAGGTAAATTAATATTTTAGAATGATTATTCTTGAAGACTTAATGATTGAAATACTAGATAGAAAACTATATCAATTGATAAACTTATGATTGCCATTGTATGTTCAAAAGATCGATTCTTGCTTGAAAGTGTATGTAATTTTTCTTTATTTGATGATTTGGGAAAAGAGAATTGGATTGATTGAAAACTTGTACTTTCGATTCTTTACTTTATTTTCTTGTTTTTTGGGGAAAGAAGTCTAGTTTTTATCTAGGAATGTTATTGGGTTACTTTTGGGATAGCGATGCCAAATGTGGATTATCAGAGATGGCTTTTCCTCTTTTCAGGAATTGACCAATTTACTTAAATGATTAGATCTAATTGGAATCACATTGAAATAGATGTTTATTGTCTAGCAAACTTATTTATTGATATCTCTATCACATCCTATTGTGAGACAATTTGCTTTTCATTACTTAGAATTGCACATTCATACATCAGGGTTGTATCGGGTGTTCCCTCCTGCAGTTGTTACCTGGTAGCTAGACATTTCGTGTAGGGCCGGGTTTCCTTCATTTCAGGAAGGGATCCAGGGAAGTGTAAATACTTCATGGTTGGGTGGAAAAGCACCTGAGCCATGTTCTCGTCTCTCGGTTTGCAGGTGGTGGACCACTTGGTTCGTGCGGCTGGAGAGTGTATTGATTTATTCATTATTGTTGTAATTGTTTATTGTACCTATATTGGATGTATTATGACATGATTGTCAAAGGATTTATGTATATTATTTATAGTGCTTGTTACCAGGATTAAGCACGTGATTATGTAAGATTTAAATTTTTGAGATTTTGATTATGTAAGATTTAATGACATTGAGATTTAAATTTTTGAGATTTTCTTTTATTTGAGATATTGTGATTAAGCGGATTAATTACATGTTTTATCTTTGAAAGTTGTATCTAAGCGGATTATTTACTTCTTTTTATTTTGGTTATTGCGATGTTGTATTTAAGTGGATTATTTTACATGATTTGTAAGGCTTTACATGATAAGTGAGGGGAGACATGCATTTGTAGTCATCTAGTTGTGATTAATCCATAGTTAAGTGGTGAAAAGATTTAGTTGTAAGGAAAAGAGGAAAAAAATATTTCTCTTCACTATTTACTAATTTTTACATAGTTGTAGAATTTTTTATTTTTATTTGTATTGTTATTGGTATGTGTAAGAAAAAGAAGTCTAATATAATATAATAAAAGTAGTGCATACAAAATTTGAAATAATAATAAAATGAAAAAGAAAGTTTAATAGGTACATTTAAAATAGTTTTACAATTTACATAAATACTTGAAAATCATAGATGAAAATAGAAAACCCATACATATACCAAAAGAATTTGTTGGCCACTTTCCACTTAACAAACTATAAATCATATAAATCATAAAAAGATATACAACATATTCTAATAACAACATATATAAGATTAATTAAGCTCCTATAACATCACTTATGGGCTTTATTGTAATGCTCAATAAAGCTCCTATTAGCAATCGCCATAAATTTTATTACCATCGATACTGAAATTAGGATGAAAATCACTAGTCAAATTTATAAAAACGATATTCATATGAAAAAGTATGAACCTTAATTAAGGTACATGACTTATACCAAAAGGTGCAGTCTATACACATATTTATGAAATCATTTTAATTGCAAGAAATGTGAAGTATTGAAATTTTGTATAGCTCTCTTTCATCCTAACCTAATTTAGTGATTGAATATCCTTGCACAATCATATGGAGCAACTGAAGTGCCCTAAGTGTGAAGCAGATGTAACTCCCTCTGGTGAATGTGAATGTATGGAAGCTTTGTCGATTGAATTTAGTGACTATTTTAGAGTATACAGAGATGAACTCAAAGAAGTCATGAAATTGTGCATTGGAACAGGTGTTCCCAACCCATCAGAGCTGCTCCAACAAAATGTGCCTGCAAATGTTCTTAAAAATAGAGCTCGTGAAGCCTACAGCAAAGACCTGCACAGAAGGATTTCGCATATGGAGTTTTTTACTGATGGTGTTGCTATCTCTGTTACTTGTTTGTTTGTGGGCCGATATCTTTCCCAATTCTCAAATTCCATTACAAACAACAACAATTCTAGTTCTGAACACAATAGAAACAGAAGAAAGGTGCCTGCAGAAGAACTGTCCACTGCAAATTCTAGAGAATATTATACTCTTCCAGTGAGAGTAATGTTTTGGGGGCTTGAATCCATGAATAATACAGTGATTCAAATAGTAGGAGACAACTTGACTTGGGAAAAAATATGGCAAGATGTTGAATCTAATACAGCAGCTATAGTATTTCGTATTTATGATATTCAAGATGATGGGGATGATGATTTTTGGGTTTATCACATTGATGAGGATTACAGTGCAGTTCAAATCAGGGGCAATCCTCCAGCAGCTAAAACTGCAGTAAGGAAATTAAAAACAAAAGTTATAGTTAAGGGTAGAGAATACTTGTGTTCTATATGTCAGGAGAAAATGTTGCGAGGTGAAACAATGAAGAAAATGCCATGCAAACATGAATACCATGAGCAGTGTATTGATAAGTGGTTGGCTTCCTCAAACTTCTGTCCACTTTGCAAATATGAATTGCCTACTGATGATCCTGATTATGAGCAGAGAAAAGAGCAGAGAAAGAAGCAGAGAACTATATAAGAATATTTCTTCTAATTTTGGAATAAATATTTGCTTGTATTAGTGTGATAAAATTAATTTGTTTCACAGAATTTAATAGGACCCACAATAAAAATTTAAAAAGAAAAAAATTATATAGCCTTCCTTCTTAGCCTTAGGGACTATGTGCATTGTCATTAGCTTTGGGTTCTTTTTAGAGACAAAAAGGTAATGTGGATGAATGAGTCTAACCATGTACAATAATATTAATTCAAAAGAGCAGTTATTAACTATTCTTCCAAAATTATTCTTCTATCTTAAATGGTGTGAAGTTAAATTCACTTCTTATTTCCAATACCAACCATTAACTATTGTTTAAGATTTAATCGCATGTAAATGTGAAATTGTAGCTTCATTAATTGAAAATAAGGGAATGGAAACTGTGATAGAAAATATGGTAATGGAAACCTTAACAGGGTAAATTGTTTTGCAGATGTTTCGACTTTTTGGAGAAGATGATTATGCATCCAGGGCGACACTTAAGAGGCAGAGAGGGCTGCTAAGAAACCCTGCCATCTAGAATAGAGGAAATTCAGTGGCAGGAGAGTAAACCCTGAAGCAAGTGGAAGAGCTTAAAGAGTTGGTGCACTAGTTGGAAATGGCATTTTTATCAAAATCATTGGCACTCTATTTAAATATTATCTATTTTAATAGTAAAACAATCAATAGTAATTTTACACCTTATTCAAAATAGAAAGTGGTAAATATTGGTGCCTTGATCATACTGAGATTCCTAATAAATGTAATATACTGTTATATTTAAAATTTGTCTTAACATATATCATTTTTATAAATCAAATATTTTTAATTTTAAATTGTTTAATTTTATAGCCAACGTTATCTTTTTACAACCAGTAAAAATATAAATAATTTTATATTTATCATATTTAGATATTATTGAATTAATAATCTTCAGATGCATCCATGGCTTTTAGATTGAATTCTGCTGTCATCTAAATCCATGCAAACTATTTGAAATTTATGACACCAATTGGTTAAAAATCCAACTAAGTAAACATTTATTGTTTATAATTAATAAGTTAGTATTTTAATGTATTTAGAAATATTTTTTAAGAGTAGAGGAAATACAGTGGAAGTTGAGTAGAATCCTGAATGCAACTAAATGTCTTTTTCTAGATGCAGTTTATCTATTTTTTTGTATTTTTTGATTTAATATTACAATAATTTAATCTTAGCAAAGATACGATTTAATCTAAGAATGTGGAAATCTTTCTCCTAGACTAGAAAAATAATTAAATCAAGAAGAAACGATGGCATCAATGCCAGACAAAAAGTCTTTAGAGGTCTAGCGATCTAGTAACCTTCTCCATAATACTTAGGTACTCCACTTGATGACGGGAAAAGGGTAAGGATGTGAGGATATTCAAAAAGGAAAGAAGAAATGAAGCTCAACGACATTTATGGCTTAAAAAGAAAAGAGGCTTAAGGCTTGTCCGAGAAGCTTAGATGAACTAAAGCCTTTATGAGATATCTATCCAATTACTAACAACACTCTTCTGATAACAAAATAAGCTTTAGATCCTAAGAAGAGTCTTAGATCTTTTCGCAGGGTTCCTATGTTCCAACTCATTCCCTAGGTCTATAGAGAACATGACACTGAATACTCCACATGCTTGAATAAAAGATTTGTATTATACCCTTTAGAACCCTGACAGCTTAAAATTTTGTGCAAGGTTTAAGAACCACATGACCATCTCTTATTGTGTGTTTGATCACAACATTTTCACTATTAAACGCACCCTTTCTTGACAGATCTTGCAATAAGGAACCTAGGGTTGAGGTATTTGAAATGACTACTTACAACTTGAGAGGAACACAGTAACATAAACCTCAAGCATTTTAGGATCTCTAAGATAGTTGAGAATGTTCAACTTGATTTTTTAGTAGGATTCAATACCTTCTTGACAGACCTACAAGATTCTACCCTTATGTTTTACATGTTTTGCATCTTCATATGGTAATGGAGATTCTTAAAAATCTAAAACCTAAATTGACCCCTGATATCACTCTCACACAACTGTGTCTATCTCTTCACTATTTATGCACTAATACTTGTGTCTTTGTCTCCTCTGTTTATGTATTTATCACTTTCTCTACATTGTATATCTTCACATAAGTATCATGTCATCTACTACTTATCAACCTCTGTAGAACTAAAATACTTTTAATTGTACTCTAAAACTTGACATTGGTCATTAGATTTAGACAAACTCTTGTGCTTTTGATATACTTCCTCTACATTGACAGACTTGTTCTCATGATGCACACTACCCCTCTATTTCTAGATATAGATTTCTATTTTACCAAACCTATATCTATCCCCTAATGCTATCTCACTCTATATGATGGGTGCACAGTTTTGATTTTTTCTAGCATGACCTTTGATAGAGCTCTATCACAACAGTGTAGGTTTTACGAGGCATTTGGTTGACAGGAGTCTTGTTGAAATGCACAAGACAATTGAGAGGGGGGTTGAATCAGTTGTAACCAAAACTTAACTTCTTTCTAAGCATCAACACATTAATCACTTAATCACTATTATTATGATTTAACCATGAAAGCATGAAATCAAAACCTTAAACACATCCGCACATTCAACACATGAGACACCATATTTTTTACGTGGAAAACCCAATGAGGGAAAAACCATGGTGAGGATTAACTCACAATATAAATGATATATCAAAATTACAAGGCTCACTACCCAAAATGCTCACTGCAAAAAGAAGGGGTTCACTGCCAAAGGAAGAGGCTCACTGCCAAAGGGGCTCACTACCTGAAGTAGAAGAAGGGGTAAGTGTAAGAATATGGGGGGCCAAAAAGGGGTCTTAAGTGGCCACTTTTTTTTTTTTTTTTGAAATCAGGAAATGATGGCCTTGGATGAGAAATTAAGCATAGTTACGCTCAAAATTTGAAGATGCAACCAAAACAATGTTCGTAGTGCTCCAAGTCTACTTTCTAAACTACTAATGTTTTTTGAAAATGGTATAGATTAAGGGGTTCCAAAGAGGGAGCCACAAAAATTGGTGTTGTTTCTGCCAAAAAAATATAACATAGCATGTTTTGTGGCTCCCTCAAAAGGTTAACTTTTTTTTGGTATTTTTAAAATCACTTCGGTGAGAAATTAGCTAATAGCATGTAGTTTATGCCCGATTTTTATGATAATTTTTTGATGAATATTTGTTTTTTTACTAATTTTCAAAGTGGACACATCCTAAAAAATAGAATTTTGGCTGTGCTACCCCTATAAATTTTGAAAACTAATTGAAAATCAATTTTATTTTTTAATATGTGTAGAATGGAGTCTAGTTTCTAAAAATGTAATTTTTTTAAAAATTTCAATGAACATTTAATTTACAATGAAAAAAAGACCAAACACTGGTTTTTGCCCAAAAACAGACACACAAACAAAAGAAATTAAAGATGAAAGGCTTAACATTGTCAAAATGTGAAAAAAAATACATCATTAAATAGCTAAGAGAAAGCCTAACATTACCCAGGTGTTTGATTTGTTCGACCTTGAAACACGTACAAATCTGAGGGTTAGCACAAACAAAATAATGTGAAATCCTATAGAATTTGCAAAAACACATCTGTAGACATTGGGAAGGCACTCCAAGCCTTTGGGTTGGAAATCCAAAGCAAATCCCAAGCCTAAGGCTTGGGATTCCCAAAGAAAAATATAATGCGAGCGCGTTATAACAGGGTCACGCTATAATGCCCTCGCGTTATGTTTTGTTTTGCATTTTTTTCTTTTTTACAAAAGTTTGCCAGATATTTGTTATGTTTGACATAACGCGAGCGCATTATAACACACTCACATTATAACGTGCTCGTGTTATCTCTCCCTTGGAATGTTTTATGTTTAAGGTTATTAAGCATGTATGTGTGTATTCTTGTATGTATGTATGTATGTATGTATTGATGCATGTATGTATGCCTATATGTATGTATGTATACTTATATGTATGTATGTATCTATGTATATATGTATGCCTATATGTATGTATGTATGTATAGTGTCGAGGGTAGAGGAGGGTAGAGATGTGGGTGAGGCAGATAGGGGAGGAGAGGGGTGGATAAAGGTTGAGGGTTTAAGGGTCAAGGGTTTAGGGTTTAAGGGTCAAGGGTTTAGGGTTTAAGGATTAAGGGTTTAAGGTCAAGAGGGATTAGGGTTTAGGGTTGAGGGATTGAGGTTTAAGGTTGAGGGTTGAGGGTTGAGGGTTTAGGGATAGGATTTAGAGTTTAGGGATAATGGATTAGGGTTTAGGACCTTTAGGGATTATGGTTTAGGGTTGAGGCTTTAGGGATAGCGTTTAGTGTTGAGGGATTAGGGTTGAGGGATTAGGGTTAAGGTAGAGTGTTGAGGGTAGAGGGATTAGGGATATGGTTTAGGGTTGAAGGATTAGGGTTTATGGTTAAGGGCTTAGGGATAAGGGATTAGGGTTTAAGGTATAGTGTCGAGGGTTGAGGGTTTAGGAATAGGGATAGTGTTTAGGGTTTAGGGTTGATGGATGTAAGGGTTTAGGGTTTAGGGATAAGGAATTAGGGTTGAGGGTTGAGGGATTAAGGTTTAGAGTTGAGGGATTAAGGTTTAACGTTGAGGGTTTAGGGTTTAGGGATAGGGTTTAGAGTTTATGGATAAGGGATTAGGGTTTATGACCTTGAGGGATTAGGGTTTAGGGTTGAGGCTTTAGGGATAGCATTTAGGGTTGAGGGATTAGGGTTAAGGTAGACTATTGAGGGTAGAGGGATTAGGGATAGGGTTTAGGGTTGAAGGTTTATGGTTTAGGGATAAGAGATTAGGGTTTAAGGTACAGTGTCGAGGCTTGAGGGTTTACGAATAGGGTTTAGGAGTTAAGGTTTAAGGGTTGAGGGTTGAGACTTTAGAGATAAGAGAGAGACCTAGAAGGCTAAGGGTTGAGAGATAGGAGAGAGATGGGGTGAGGCAGATAGGGGAGGAAATGGGTGGATAAGAGCTAAGGCTTTAAAGCTTTAGGGTTGAGGGATTAGGGTTTAAGGTATAGTGTTGAGGGTTGAGGGTTTAGGGATAGGGTTTAGGATTTAAGGTTTAAGTGTTGAGGGTTGAGGATTTAGGGATAGGGTTTATGGTTTAGGGGTAAGGGATTAGGGTTTAGGGTTGAGGGATTAGGGTACCATAAATTATAATTAGGCATTAGGGTTTATGGTTTAGGGATTAGGGATTAGGGTTTAGGGTTTAGGGATTAGGGTTTAGGGTTTAGGGATGTACAATTAGGGGATACCATAAATAAACTAGAATTTAGGCTGGAGATTGGAGATTTTGTTGTGTTCAAGTACATATCCAAGTCATATTTTAAGGTTAACATATTTCAAAGAATAGGGTGTGTGAAAAATATCAATGCTCTTCAGCTTATGAATACCAACATTGATACAGATAAAAGATGTCCTTCTTCTAACAGAGTATGTCCAAGTCTGTTTAAGGTAAAATTTGGATTGTTTAGTTTAGTGTTTAAATCCTCCTTTCACCTAACACATTCAAAGACCTTTGGATCAAGCGACAGAGCACTATCATGTCCTTGGTCACTTACAAATGTAGGGAAACTTGGATTAGGGTGTTTAATTATCAATTTTCCTTCTCCTATGTTCAATTAACCATTAAAACCCTAATTTTGTAAATATGATAGTAATCGGATGAATTACAGAAAAAACTCTTGCAGAGGGAAGTAAAATGACAAATCACAGAGTACCTATTTTTGGGGTTTTGAGGTGGAAAAGTTAGGGACACAGGAGTGGGCACCCAAGTCCAAGGCCTATATTTTTGTTCTCGGAGATTTTCCTGTCATGGAACTTGGAGGACTAGTGAGTGGACGCCCAAGTCCAGGGGGTAGATTGTCCTTCTGCTATGCAATTCCAACACTCCAAGACGTCTTCCCACAACTTCACTTTGTCTAGCTCCTCAGCCTATAACCTACAACCATGAAACTTTGGGAGGGGGTTGTGGTGTTTAGAGGCTTGTCTCTGTCAAGCCCTAGAGGACACTTAAGTCTCCGAACACTGTTTTCAAATAGAGAGTGCGTGCCTAGGGAGGCAGAGGCAAAAACCAAATGAAATAATGATCACAAACACAATATAATGTCACCTTGTAGTGAAGATCTCATGGGAGGAAGATGCTCTTCATTCCATGATGAAATGGATGCTTAAATCTATAAACACAAACACATAAACCACACAAATCTGCTCTTGCAACACATTGAAAGCCTTGAATCACAAGTTGATAGCTAGTTGAAATCTAATTGCAATCTAGTTTCTAAATGAATGCCTAAACATGATTTTATATGCAACTACAAACACTCCTGCCAAGATTTTCGTAATTCAAACTTACTGTGTCAGCATAGGACCCAAATAACGGTAACAAGTCGACACCCAAAAATTAGGACTGCCCTAAAATAGGCATGACTAGGGCGTAGGCGCCCAAGTCCTCCCCCTCTATTTTGGGCAGGGTTAAGCTCAAGGGGTCCTCTTAGGTCCCATTTGTCATGTTACCTAGGGCTCATTCCATTAGGATGCTAAATTATGATGTAAAATGTCCTATATGCACACTACAGACCCAGGAGCTAAACCTTATGAGGGAAAAGCCCCCAAGGGGCATTTTCTAACATTACATTTAGCCCCCACTTTAATGTATGTATAAACACAAGGCCAATACATGCATTAAAGTAAGGTCACAAACATAACAAACACACCAAGCATGGAGAAGACACACCAATCACATAGAAGACAGTAACAGGCACACAAAACCCTGAGAAGACAGTTACAGTCACGTAGAACACATAGAAGATAGTAAATGTATAGAAGACACATTAATGCATGGAAGACAGGCATGATTTCTTTTCTTTTCTTTTCTTATATATATGAAATGTAGATGCAAGTACTGGAAAGTAAACAAACCTCCCATAATGCAGGAAGCACTCATCATGCTGGTCTTTAGACTGCATATATGGAGCAACACACACACAAGACATGCAAAACCTCCCAAAATGCAGGAAGCACTCATCGAGCTAGTCTTTAGATTGCATATGGGGCAATAGACACGCCAAACAAAATAAGCATGCCAAACACACACACTTGAATACATGGAGAAAACACAACAGACAAGCGATGGAGTGTGCCTATTTCTAGGTTCAACACCATCTTAGGCACATTACAGGCACACACCAATGATTGGGATTTTTCACAACAATTGTCAAAGGCATGCTTGAGGGTTGAGTTAGTCACAGAACAACTCCTCGCCTCCATAGAGGACTTTTGAAAATGACAAGATGATACAATCTACTCTGAGAAATACACCATCCTCGCCTCTGCAGAGGGCTTAAAATAAAAAGGATATATGCGATATCTCGCCTCTGCAGAGGGCTTAAAATAAAAAGGATATATGCGATATCTCACCTCTGCAAAGGGCTTACATGATTGATTGATTGCAAACAAACTCAGGATGCAGGAAGCACTCATCGAGCTAGTCTTTAAACTGCATCTAAGGACAATCACATAGCTAACATCTATAATAGACAGCTTACCTTATATATGCCCCCACCTTAAGGTAGTTGATATTAGGTATCAATATCAAGCACGTTAAGGTAGGAAGAAAACACACAAGGGAACACCGACTTTCACAAAGCCCATGCCCCCCGAAGGTGACATGAACTTCACGATCGCCAAATGTTCCCACAAACACATCCCTGCAAGAAACATGTTAGTGTCTACAAAATCAAGATAAACAACAACAATGCATATGATTAACCACAAAGAGCCAAGGTTATACTATGAATTCGAAGTTCGAGGATAACTGTGGGGCTATATCACAAAGCTCTCCGAATTAAGCACCACCAAGGCCAGATTCAAAGACAAACAAATATGCATAGAGCATCAGTATTGTTAAATTTTGTAAATGCGATAGAAACATCATCAAAGTCACTATACGGAAAGTACGAGTGCTTCCACTAGCCAAGCGTCAGATAAAATATACAACCCCATCATCATATTAGGAACTAAGTCTATTTTTTTTATTGCTCTTGAAAGGGACACTAGGTCCGCATCAGTATAAATGTTTTTCGTCATCTGCTCGCTAGATAGAAACACTAGAGGAAGGGAAACAATAAATAAGAGAGGAGAAACAAGTGTCTTAGGGATAGTCACATAGGAGGTTGCCCCCAGTGTAACCAACCACAACGCTATGTCCGTAAGACACTACACACAACGATGAAATCAGAGCAAGAGACAATATAGAAGAATGATGATACAAATAGAAGGTCACAATAGAGGCAGTCTCCTAGTATCTCGGACCTTACGAGAGAATCAGGGGTCATCCCAGGAGGCCTAAACAACACATAACACATCATGGGGGAAGTACATCACGAGAGAGATAAAGGGTTAGAGATACTTACCTGTAGGGTCTTCATATTAGATCTTGGACCTTGGGAACCTCTTGGAGAGGTACTCGATCATGTTTAATGAAAAAGTTGAGTGGTTCTTATGAAAATCTTGTTTAGTATTATATGATGCTTGTTTTGTAACACTTTGTGTAATTATAACTTTTTGTTGCTTATGAGGAGGAGAACTATTGTTTTCTCTAACTACTGACAGTTGTCTAACTCTTTTCCAATTTTTATTGAGTTTTCGTTGTTGAATCTTTCTAGCATGGTAATGGGAATCGTCCTGTACCATCTTACTTGTTTGTATCGGTTGTTGTTCTTGCTTTTTTGATGCATTTTGATTATCTCTTGATCCATATAAGGATAATGGAGGAGAAACCTCGGCATAAATTCCATTTCATCGTGGATGAGGTGGATTATCCAGTTGTTTCTTATCTACTTCAATCATTCCCATGATGCTATCATAGTCCAAGTAATCATCCTCATCTACTTCCACTAAGCCCTGTTCCACCATATTGTTTTCAGTATGTTTAGGGAAAGGATTAGTGAAGATTTGTAAGTTTTGATTTGGTGGAGCAACCGACTTGTTTCCATTATCATTCACACCCGATACCTATATAGCATTTGAATCAATAAGGTCTTGTGTCTCATGTTTAAGATGCATAAATCATTCAGTGTCATGTCCTTGCGTTCGATGGTAATGACAAAAGGCATTAGCATCGAAGTAAGGTCCTTGTTTATTAGGATCAATAGGCTTGATCAAGGGAAGCTTTAGGATGTTATTACTCACATCTTGATTCATGATGGAATGATAGGATTTAGATATCAGAGTAAACTTTCTTGGTTAGTATGATGCTTTCTTCAGATTATTGATAGCTAAAACATTCTATATTCGATCCATTAACCTTGATGAAGCTCTTGTTATTATTGTTCTTCTTAAATTTGTTTTGTGATGATCCACTTGTGGATTGACCAATTTAAGTCAATGAGTTTTGGTTTTCATACTGGCTAGATGAAAGTTGATAATCATGAAGGGCGGTGCATAAATGTTGAAAGGAGTTATACTTCATCAAGAGGATCTTATCATGAATATTAGGTTGTAGATTTGTAATAAATATCTTCTTAACATCCTCATCTTTCATCTGATACTGAATCTGTGCAGAAAGCCCTTGATACTGACTAATGAATTCAGTCAACTTCTCTTTCAGACCTTGTTTGCATTGAACCAAGTCAATAAGAGTGACTTGGGGTCCGATATTTGCTTGAAAATGTTGTAAACATTGATCAGTAAACTACGAAAAGGAGTGTATTGAATTCGAAGGAAAAGAGAAAAACCATTCTAAAGCAGTATCTTTGAGAGATTGCGGGAAAAGTTTTGCCAACAATTCCTCTTCAAAATAAAAATCACTACACATAGCTGTAAATTCTGCCACATGAATATTAGGATCACCTTTTCTACCATATTTTTCAAAGTGGGGAGTCTCAAACCTCTTAGGCAGAGGAGTTCTCAAGATTGCATAGGAAAGGGGATTACGAGCATGATATGTTGGTAGACTAGGGTGTGAAGAATTTGTCAAGTTTGTTACCTTTTGTTGTAAAGCAGTCATGCCCTGTAAAAGTTGGTTTAGGATGTCATCATTTGGAGATGCGGTTTGTTGTGAGGAATTGGAACCAAAGTGCGGAGGTGATTGAGCTTGAGATATGATAGGTAGAGGCTGGGAATAGGTCAATGGTAGTTGGACATACTGATAGGTGGAAGATGGTTGTGAGTAGGTGATAGGTGGCTGGAAATGAGTGGAATAAATAGGTGGTTGAGAACAATTGTGCATAGAAGAGGTCCCCTTAGAAATCAAATTATGATAATCAAATCCCATAGCTTTATAATTAGTGCCATTAGATGCTCCAATACCAGTGGTAGCATTACTACAAGGGTTTGCATTAGTTATTAAGATCGTTGATGTAAAGGTAGATATTCCCGTACTTGGTATAGGTGCTGATACTTGAGTATGAGATGGTGATAAACTATTATTTATCACTTGTACACATTCAATCACTGGCATAATGTTGGTTTGTACAATATGTGCTAGACCACAAATTGCATTTACACCATCTTGTCCCTCTTTTATCAATTCTCTAATATTATGAATTGTAGGGACAACCTATTCAACTATTCTCTCATTTTCCATAAATGATTGAAATTTAGCTAGCTCTTTATCCAAATTTTCTATTTTCACATCAGATACATAACCTGTTGCCTCAATAGTATAATTAACATCATGAAAAGTTTGCTCTTCCATTGTACTTGTAATGGGTGTAATATCTTGTAATATTTGAATCTCTCCTTTTGTGAAGGTGTTCAATGTGCCAACTTCTTCAAGAGCACTAGATCCCATGTGTGTTATGCTTCTTATTAAAGGAATATTTCTCTTAGGGCAGTGGGTTATTAGATTCACGCAGCAATATGCTCAAATTTTAGGCGCGAGGTATGCTGTAAATGCTTGATTTTTTGTACTTTTTTAATGCAAATGAATGAAACAAAGGGTGTTGTAAGGGTTTTGATAAGGGGAAACACATTATATGTCTGAAATAAGTCCAAAATAGAAATAAGATCCTTCACAACACACTCTTGATGCTAATCTAAGATGATGATAGATCAAAATATAGTGAAAGTAAGTCAAAATATGCAATCTTGTCACCAAATCTTGATTCAAAAGAGCATGACAAAGGGTGTTGTGAGAAAAATGATGATGGAAAGAAAAATATTTTAGTGATAATAGCCACTTAATGTCAAAATATCTATCACAACACGCTTTTAGTGCCACTTAAGCTCACACCCTAGTGAAAATATAGCAAAACTAAGCTATTTTTCACGGTTTTACAACTCCAAGTCCTAGAAAAAGGGGTGTTGTAATGAATTTTAGGAGGTAAAAATAATAAAATCAATGATATCAGTCACTTCAATCCATAAAATTTGTCACAACACACTTGGAGTGCAAACTAGGCCAAACCCTAGGGAAAAAATAGCAAAAATGTGTAGTTTTTCACCAAATTTTCAATACAAGAGCCTGTTAAAAAGGTGTTGTGAAGATTTTTAGGAGGGGAAGCAGATAATTACCCTAATAAAAATCAATTAATGAAAAAATAACCTTCACAACATGCCTATTGTGCAAGTTTAGAGAGTCGATAGGGCCAAATCTAGTGAAAATCAATGTTTTTCAAGCCCGAGGTTTGAGATCTTGACACAAAATGCTATATGAATGTTTTGAAGCCTGATTTATGATGAAAATTAAATAATCTCAGATCCAAAAATGATTTCCAAGATTGAACATGCAAAATGCCAATGAAAATCTAATGAAAATACATGAAAATTGCTTGTTTTTTGTTGAATTTTTCTATGCAAAAATGTAAATATTTAAAATATAAATTCAAATTTACCCTAAAATGAAAGACTAAAGCCAAATGAAATTTTTAATGAGTCTCTAAAATCAGTATAAAAATCTGAAAGAAGATTTTGCCTACTAACCCTAGATTTTGGAATTACTAGGTTATATGAAAATTGTCAAAATTTCTAAAAAGCCCTAGCAATTAAATGATGAAAATGCAATGCAAATTATTGTATTTTTATAATTTTCTGTAGTTTATATCAGATCTGATGCAAAGATCATGAATTAGGTAAATTTAGAAAGAATTGATGCAAATTAGTAAGCATAACAATGCAATTTTTTTCAAATTTTTCAAATTTTTTGTAATTTTCTCAGTGCAATAAGATGAATGTCTATATGAATGAATGAAATCTATCCAAATATGAAGACAAAAAATCAACAAGTTGCAATTAAGTCCAAAAACACAGGTTCACCAAAATGTTTAAGGTAAAATTTGGATTGTTTAGTTTAGTGTTTAAATCCTCCTTTCACCTAACACATTCAAGGACCTTCGAATCGAGTGGAAGAGCGCTATCAGGTCCTTGGTCACTTACAAATGTAGGGAACCTTGGATTAGGGTGTTTAATTATCAATTTTCCTTCTCCTATGTTCAATTAACCATTAAAACCCTAATTTTGCAAATACGACAGTAAACAGATGAATTACAAAAAAAGCTCTTGCAAAGGGAAGTAAAATGACAAATCACAGAGTACCTATTTTTGAGGTTCTGAGGTGGAAAAGTTGGGGACACAGGAGTAGGCACCCAAGTCCAAGGCCTATATTTTTGTCTGGATTTGAGAACTTAGTCTGTAACTCTTTCCTGCTATTTCAGAGATTTTCTCGTCACAGAACTTGGAGGACTAATGAGCGGGCGCCCAAGTCCAGGGGCAGATTTTCCTTCTGCTCTGCAATTCTGACACTCCAAGATGTCTTCCTATAACTTCACTTTTTCCAGATCCTAAACCTGTAACCTACAACCATGAAACTTTGGGAGGGGGTTGTGGTGTTTAGAGGCTTGCCTCAGTCAAGCCCCGGAGGACACTTAAGTCTTCGAACACCGTTGTCAGATAGAGAGTGCATGCCTAGGGAGGCAGAGGCAAAAACCAAATGAAATAATGATCACCAACATAATATAATGTCACCTTGTAGTGAAGATCTCATGGGAGGAAGATGCTCTTCATTCCATGATGAAATGGATGCTCAAATCTGCAAACACAAACACATAAACCACACAAATATGCTCTTGCAACACAATGAAAGCCTTGAATGACAAGTTGATAGCTAGTTGAAATCTAATTGCAATCTAGTTTCTAAATGAATGCCTAAACATGCTTTTATATGCAACTACAAACACTCTTGCCAAGATTTCAATAATTCAAACTTACCGTGTCGGTATAGGACCCAAATAACGGTCACAAGCCGACACCCAAAGATTGGGACTGCCCCAAAATAGGGCAGGACTAGGGTGTAGGTACCCAAGTCCTCCCCCCTATTTTGGGTAGGATTAAGCTCAAGGGGTCCTCCTATGTCCCATTTGTCATGTTGCCTAGGGCTCATTCCATCAGGATGCCAAATTATGATGTAAAATGTCCTAAATGCACACTACAAACCCAAGAGCTAAACCTTATGAGGGAAAAGCCCCCAAGGGGACATTTTCTGATGTTACAAAGTCAACCAATGGGTAGCAAGTTGCTGAATGAATTAGTTTAATGGGTGTGCCTCCTTCTTCAAAGTTATGCTTGAAGACTTTACACAAAAACTGGTAAATCTATACATTATTTTTCTTTCTTTTATTTC
The DNA here is from genome assembly GCA_027924645.1 of Cunninghamia lanceolata. Classification (NCBI taxonomy): domain Eukaryota; kingdom Viridiplantae; phylum Streptophyta; class Pinopsida; order Cupressales; family Cupressaceae; genus Cunninghamia; species Cunninghamia lanceolata. Next base: position 13,962,852 of record BSBN01000822.1, on the reverse strand, counting down.
CTGTACACTATTAAGAACTTGTAAAATCTAATTATGTAATGTGTTTATGGTAGCACATTCCTCCTACATTTGTTTCACATTTTATAGACAACACATACGAACATATGGTGTTGCAAGGACCATGTGGGCAGGAGTGGGATGTACAATTAGGGGGTACCATAAATAAACCAGAATTTAGGCAGGGTTGGGAAAATTTTGTGAATCATCATGGGCTGGAGATTGGAGATTTTGTTGTGTTCAAGTACATATCCAAGTCATATTTTAAGGTTAAGATATTTCAAAGAATAGGGTGTGTGAAAAATATCAATGCTCTTCATCTTATGAACACCAACATTGATACAGATAAAAGATGCCATTCTTCTAACAGAGTATACAGTTCAAGTCAACCAATGGGTAACAAGTTGCTAAATGAATTGGTTTCTGATGGGGAAAACAACAATGATGTTGAAGCAATGCAAGAAAATCAAAATTGTAAGTCTAATTTAATTTATTTCAACTTTCAAAGTAGGTATTTGAATTGTAGCTTTACCAGGAGGATTGTTATAACAAAAAAATATTTTTGTTGCAGGCCATTCTTGGAAGAACCCTGGACATTATGGACCCTCTCATCTAGAAAAGCACATGACAGTGAACTCTACCCCTTATTTCAAATCAGATAAACCTTTTTATTCAATGAAAATGAAGTCACGGAATGTAAACCGACCAATAGTGTCTAGGGTTGAGGGTTTAGGAATAGGGATAGCATTTAGGGTTTAGGGATGAGGGATTAGGGTTGAGGGTTGAGGGTTGAGGGATTAGGGTTTAAGATATAGTGTCTAGCACCGAGGGTTTAGGGATAGGTTTTAGGGTTTAAGTTTTAAGGGTTAAGGGATAGGGTTTAGGGTTTAGGGATAAGGGATTAGGGTTTAAGGTATAGTGTCGAGGGTTGAGGGTTTAGGAATAGGGATAGAATTTAGGGTTGAGGGTTGAGGGATTAGGGTTGAGGGTTGAGGGTTGAGGGATTAGGGTTTACGGTATAGTGTTGAGGGTTGACAGTTTAGGGATAGGGTTTAGGTTTTAGGGTTGAGGGATTAGGGTTTAGGGTTGAGTAATTAGGGTTTAGGGTTGACAAATTAGGGTTTAATGTTGAGAGTTGAGGGTTGAGGGTTTAGGGATAGGGTTGATGGCCAAGGGATTAGGGTTAAAGTAGAGTGTCAAGGGTAGAGGGATTAGGGATAGGGTTTAGGGTTGAAGGTTTAAGGATTGAGGGTTGAGGCTTTAGGGATGAGGTTTAAGGGATTAGGGTTTAAGATATAGTGTCAAGCATCGAGGGTTTAGGGATAGGTTTTAGGGTTTAAGTTTTAACGGTTAAGGGTTAAGGGATAGGGTTTAGGGTTTAGGGATAAGGGATTAGGGTTAAGGTATAGTGTTGAGGGTTGAGGGTTTAGGAATAGGGATAGTGTTTAGGGTTTAGGGATAAGGGATTAGGGTTGAGGGTTGAAAGATTAGGGTTGAGGGTTGAGGGTTTAGGGCTTAGGGCTTAGGGTTTAAGGTATAGTGTCGAGAGTTTAGGGTTTAGGGTTTAGGGTTGAGGGATTAGGGTTTAAGGTATAGTTTTGAGGGTTTAGGGTTGCGGGATTAGGGTTTAGGGTTGACAGACTAGAGTTTAATGTTGAGAGTTGAGGGTTGAGGGTTTATGGATAGGGTTGATGGTTAAGGGATTAGGGTTAAAGTAGAGTGTCGAGGGTAGAGGGATTAGGGATAGGGTTTAGGGTTGAAAGTTTAAGGATTGAGGGTTGAGGCTTTAGGGATGAGGGTTAAGGGATTAGGGTTTAAGATATAGTGTCGAGCGTCGAGGGTTTAGGGATAGGTTTTAGGGTTTAAGTTTTAAGGGTTAAGGGTTGAGGGATAGGGTTTAGGGTTTAGGGATAAAGGATTAGGGTTTAAGGTATAGTGTCGAGGGTTGAGGGTTGAGGGATTAGGGTTGAGGGTTTAGGGTTTAAGGTATAGTGTTGAGGGTTTAGGGTTGAGGGTTGACAGATTAGGGTTTGACATTGATGGTTGAGGGTTGAGGGATTAGGGTTTAGGGTTGACAGATTAGGGTTTGACATTAAGGATTGAGGGTTGAGGGTTTAGGGATACGGTTGAGGTTCGAGGGATAAGGGTTAAAGTAGAGTGTCTAGGTAGAGGCATCAGGGATAGGGTTTAGGGTTGAAGGTTTAAGGATTGAGGGTTGAGGCTTTAGGGCTAAGGGTTAAGGGATTAGGTTTTAAGATATAGTGTCATGGGTCAAGGTTTTAGGGTTTAAGGTTTAAGGGTTAAGGGTTGAGAGATAGGGTTTAGGGTTTAGGGATAAGGGATTAGGGTTTAAGGTATAGTGTCAAGGGTTGAGGGTTTAGGAATAGGGATAGCATTTATGGTTTAGGGATGAGGGATTAGGGTTGAGCGTTGAGGGATTAGGGTTGAGGGTCGAGGGATTAGGGTTAAGGTAGAGTGTCAAGGGTTTAGTGATAGGGTGTAGGGTTTAGGCTTGAGGGATTAGGGTTTAGGGTTGAGGGAATAGGGTTTAAGGTAAAGTGTTGAGGGTTTAGGGATAGGGTTTAGGATTTAAGGTTTAAGGGTTGAGGGTTGAGGGTTAAGTGAGACCTAGATGGATAAGGATGGATGGAGAGGTAGACAAGGAGCGACTGAGAGACATAGAGAGGTGAGACGTAGAGAGGTGAGGGGGAGAGATAAGTGATATATAGAGAGGTGAGAGATAGAACATGAGCTAATGGAACTAGAGGTGAGAGATATTGCAAAGGTGCTATCAAAGGTGAGATAGGCACAAATATTTATGGATCAATCTATAGCAGGACAAAATGCGAGTGCGTTATAACATGCTTGCATTTTGGCTTGCTGTACAAATGGTAAAAAGGCTTGGATCCCCATGATCCAAGCCTACATACTCTATTTTCATGTTGTTTATGCACGTGATCTGACAAAAAAAGTGTTTCCATGTTGTTGGGAAGTTCACATGCACATTTTGCACATTCTACCACCTTTGCATGAACTTTCCACGACCTTTTTCTACTTTGCCAACTTAAGAATGAGGAAATAACATAGTTTTCACATCAAATTTGATATATATCAATTCAAGTTTCAATTTTTGTAGTGTTGCAATGTTAATTGTGAGTGAATTGTAGGAATTTAACATTATAGATTGGTTAATAGTATTGTTGTTACTAATTCTATTTGAGTGTTATTCAATTTAACGTTGAAAAGGAAGCAAGTGGTGAAAAACTCAAATTGTTGAGGAGTTTGATGCAAGAAGAAAAAAACACTACATAATTGGGTACTCTCTCCATTCAAATCTCTATTTTTTAGGTATGTCAAGACAAACAACCTTGACCCTTTGACATCAATGACAAACAATCTACAAATTGTAATATGGAATTAGAGTCAAATTGGTAAATGTGATGACATGATACATATTAACATGGTGAGATGCAAAGTATACATTTATAATATTAACCACATTCTCAAAGGGATTGTTGATGACTTATGGAAGCCCATAGCCCCAATGTTATGTTGCATACTCAAATTAGGTAAGACTCAATGTACTCACATAACCTCGCCTTATATGCAAGAGGAATTACATTTAATAACCACAATGGTCATCAGGTGCTCATAAGCATATGATTTTGACTATCTTATTCAAGACAACAAACATACTCTTTGCATCCCAATATGGTATAATAACAAGAAATTAAGAAATATTTTCAATTGAGAAACTCATAAAGAATATGGATCAACATACTCATTTGAATATTTTCAATTGAGCAATCATAAAGAATATGGCTCAACATACTCATTTGAATATTTTCAATTGAGCAACTCATAAAGAATATAAATATTTTCTATTCAACATGATGATTCATTTTATTTTAAATACAACTTTTATATTTTAGTTCCAGAATGAGGTTTAGGTGATACTTTAATAACAATAGTTGGCTTATTGGATCAACAAACATCCTATGTAATACAATTGGACTTCAAATATTTGAAGTAACCATCTACAAATATCCATTGAAAAGTGGATTTATAATGCAAATATGGACGCCATCAATAAAAAATATTTGTATTAACCAAATATCCATATAGGTATACATCAATATCTATAGACACTAAAAATTGTCCATGTCTTGTCTACACCTAGTCGACATGACCTTGTAATGTTTTGCCCTAGGTCCTAGGTCATCCCACTCACAATTCCAACTTAATCACATTCCAATTAACTAAATAAATCCCATTTGTTTAGTTAATAATACCCCTTCACATGTCTCACATGATTCAAATTAAAAATTTGAATTAATTCCCTCACCCCTCACCTCATTTAAACACATGTCACATGTCTCATCTTCCACTTAATATGCCTTCACATGCCAAATTAATTCAAATAAAATATTTGAATTAAGTCCCCTTTATCCTCCATCGCACACTTGTCACATGACTACAACCTCTTGGAGTGGGAAAACCCTAACCAATCTTGACCATCCATAGCATTCAAACCCTAATCAATCTCATCCATTCATTCGATTTTGCCTTTTCTATAAAGGAAAACCTACAAAAATCATTTTCATATACATCAAGTTGCAAGTACTGTTATGCTACCAAAATCTTAAGCAACCAACATCCCTCCACAATCAACCCTTCAAAATCTGCATGCCTATGCATGATTAAGAAGAGCCATGGAGGTCAATCAACACTAGTTTGAAGATTCAGTTTGCATTTCATTTATTATTTGCATTTTCATTCTAGTTTGTTCTTCATGGTGCTTGATAGGTTTTAGTTAGTTTGTTGTTTTCAAAACTAAATCTGATTTTTCCCTATCTACATTTGGTGAACCTAACGTGAACATGCAAAAATCAAACATTTTTGGTTGAGTTCTTGTAATCAACTTTTGCAGGAAGCCTCCTAGCTCAATTCTAACTATGAAATTGAGTCCAAAATATGCGAAAACCCTAGAAACAATATAAAATTTGTCGATTTTCATCACTGGAAAAAATTTGAATTTTTTTCAGTTTTACCCCTATCAGAGGGTTGTACCGTATGGATCTGCATGACCTCTGCGTAGGGGGGTGGTTGACAAATTTGGTTTCCATTGTTTTCTTTTGGGATACTTGACTCTATGTTTTAGCCTTGCAGGAAGGGATTTGCTTTGCATTGTTTAAATTTTGGATGGTGTTTGAATGCTTACTCGGCCTCTGTTATAAAACCCTAACTGCATCCTGTCACTACCACTTTTATGGTGGTTGCATGCTTGGTGCCTTCTTGTTCTCCTATCACTTCAAACCCTAAAATCCCCTACAGTTTATTTATTGTCACCTATCCTAAATCCCTACCACCACCAGTGGCAGTGACCAATCTCGTTGCCGACTCTTCTTATACATTTGTTGCCTCCACCTTTCAACCTCTTCCTGTCGCTCGCAGAAAACCTGTCGCCATTGATCTATCTAGTTGTCGCCACCAGTGGTGATGACTCGCACCATCACTACCCTACATACTCCTCTCTACCATTCATCCTTAACATCGTCGCCTCCAAGTCCTTGTTTTGGCCCTGCGATCAAGCCTTTAGCAATTGCAGTTAAGAAAATAGCCTAGTTGGTTAGATCATAGCCGCTTTGGGTCTCAACTTAGTCATTCAAGGGTTCACTATTAGCAATGGCTTAGACCCTATCCATTAGCCATGGGTCCTATCAGGCTTTTAAGCCCCTGTTGAATGTAGACTGTAGTCATTTTAGTGACCATTGAGTGGGTTGTGAGCCCCTCTTCATCTCTTTTACTTTTTATTTTTAACCTCTACCATCCCCTGGTCACATGGGTGACCAGGGGCTTGATTAGACTGTAAATGCCAATTCAAATATACCACCAGTTTCTCTTTTAACCATGCATGTGAGCGGAAAACTCGTTAACTGCTAGTGGTTTCATTAACAGTCAAGCTGTCCTCTTGTGCTTCCCACATGCCCTAATAGGGCCTTTTTTTCAAATTTGAATAACATTCGCATACGGAGGCAAAATTTTGCAAAAAAGTACTCGTCGAAAAGAGGATTCAGAGAAATTTGCAGCTGTGATGATTTTATCAGCTGAAAGTGTCATTTTGATGCCTTTTTTCACAGTCAAAGTCAAAGTTCATTACAAACTTCAAATGCTTATAACTTTTGCATTTTTGATCAAATTTTTGCAATTTTTTAAAAAAAATTGCATAGAATTTTGTCTAGAATCTGTTGATGCCATTTATTTTTCTTTCACTATTCATCTATAGTATATTTTTATCAGAATCCTTATTTTTGCATAATGGTCCTCTTGGCTAGTTTCCTTGCTTCTTTCTTGCTTTGGTGGCTTGCAGGTAATCATACGGGGTTGGAACAACGTTTGTAACAGCATACACAGGAGCTTGGACAATGAGATAATAAGGTGCATACATTCTAATCTTTCATTCCTCATAATCTTTCTTGTCTCACATTTCAATTTGGGATCCTAAAACAAACATTTGTCCTCATCACACATCAAATTTGGGCTAAAATGAACCAGTGTCTTCCTATACATTTGGATTTTGGGCTTAAAATGAACATGTACTTGAACTGTTTGCCACACATTTAAATTTCTAAGGTTAAAGAACCCCATGTGAGTGTGACCAAGTAAATGTGTATGCTCTCTCCTCCCGTCCTAGTACAAACTTGGAGATCAAAAACATTTACTTGTGTTGCTTTTGTTAAACCTTAGAGGGCTTGCCTCCTGATTTGTGAGAGGGAACGACCCAAGCGGTAATTTCATTTTGGTCTGCTATACAAATAATGTGATTGTGACGAAAGTCATCAATCACCCGGTGCCACTATTCTATATTGATGAATGTCTCCCTCAGTACCCTTGTGGTGCGTGGAAACCTATAGAGCGTAACCTCTGCAGATTGGGAGGTCTCCTAAATGGAGAAAATAGCTACAAGTATAGACACTAGTATATCCTGAAACATTAACTAGAACCCATTTGTGCTAGTGGCCAAAAACCCTCTTTATCCTCATTCCAACCTAGGGTTGTGCTTGTTTACAAGTGTTTTCAAAACTTAATCAAAAGACACCAAAACAAAACCCACCAATGTGATTGCTAAGTCTCTATTATGATTGATGTGTGTGCTTGCCTAGTGATTGCCCTAAATATTCAATTCCACATATCCATTCCAAGTCACCACATTTATATCCCAATCACATTCTAAGTCACATTTCCTAATCACATTCTCTTTGCCATTTCATACTATGCCAATCCTTGTCACTCATATAACCCACTTCTTAGTCATCCCACTTAACCTATCCTAATCACATCCTAATTACATTACCACCATTCTACATCATCCTCTTCCTAATCGAATTAGCATCATTCCAAGTCAAACCATGTCTTAATCATCATCCTTGTCACCCCGCATATCCTTATCACTATCCTAATCATTATCTCAATCCATCCAAATCACCTAACAACATCATTACACTTTATCATCCTCATTCCAAGTCACTTCCTTTTCACCTTATTTCATCATAGTCGTTATCCTTGTCCTTCCTTGAACATCCTAATCATCCCATTCCTCATCATTCAACCACATCACTAATCCCATTATCCTTACACATCATCCCAATCCACTATATCCTAATCATATCCAAGTCATCCTAATCCAATCCTAATCATATTCTTGCCATTCTACATTATCCAATCAACATAATTCTAATCATTACAAATCATCTAATCATATCCAAACAACTTCAACCCTAAACATTCCTCATTATTCCTAATCATATCTACATCATTCAACCTTCATCATCCTAATCACTCATTCCAAATCATCTCCACATCATTGTCTATTCATGTCAAGTTAAATTTGATCCTAATCATTCCTAATCATTATCCTAATCATCATTACACATCATCCAATCAATTCTATCCTAATCATTCCTTGTCACCTTCTCATTATCCAATCAACATTATCCTAATCATCTTCATTCTAGTAAAATCAATTTCAATCCTTATTGTTCTACATCATATCCCAATCATCATAGTCATCATCCTGATCAATTCAAGTCATCAATCTTGTCATTCCACAACATCCCTAATCATTCTATCTAAATCATTAGCCTAATCATCATTTCACATTAATCTCATTCTAATCATTCCTAATCATAGTCCAATCATATCTTCATCATTCGACCTTCATTCTAATCGTCATCCTAATCACTCATTCCAAATCATTCCATATCAACCTAGTCCTAATCAACACTTGTCAAAATGGCCCTAATCATAATCAAGCCCAATCCTAATCCAAACCCCAAAATCATGGTCCAACGCGGCTACCCTTCTAATTCATACAATGAGACAAAGCCAAAGCCCAAAATCATCATTCAAGGAGGCTCCCTCCCTAGTCCTACTCATGAGACAAATCCAAGACCTAAACTTGTACTTCAAGGGGCCCCTCCAAGTTCTAATGATCATAAGAGCCTTGTAAATAATGTATCATACCTTGAAGAACATGATGACATGCCAAGACTTAGACACATGTGTGACACCATGCCAAAATTTGAGAACAAAGTCCTAATACCCCAACTCCAAGCCATCATTCAAAAACTTCACCAAGTACCCAAACCCTTCGACCAACAAACCACACAAAGACTCCAAGATCTCGTCCAAAAATTCCAACACATCCAATCCCCTCAAATCCAATGCCTCCTAGCCCAAGCTAATCAATTCATTGCCACTTGTCAAATTCAACCTAGACAACAACAACCTCACCAAATTCCATCTCAATCCTATGTGTCAACCCCTTCCACTTCATACCAATCTAATTCATCCATATTCCAAGTCAATACCACATCAACCAACCCAACTTCTTTCCAAGCCAATGCCACATCATCTAATCCATCCACTTCATATCAAATCAATGCCACATCAACCTATCAAGTCACTTCATAACAAACACATGTGAGTCTAAGTCACCCTTTGTAACAAGGTCAAACACCTTTGGATCCTAATGCCACCTTTGACAAGGGGAACACCAATCTAGGTCATGTACCCTATAAGTATATCATACCTGCTGTTGATTAGGATTGCACCTGTGATGCAAAGTTGTGAAACTCAACAATCCTTCAAAACATGGGATCAAACTCAGGCTGTGGGTGACCTATGTTGAGTTTGAACCTCCAGATTATGGGCTGGTTCCCTTAAAATATTCAATTGGATCTATGACTTTGATGTGGAAAAGGGTAAAAAGGATCTTTCTAAAAGAAAATAAAACTGTAAAAGTATGGTGATGCACCTAATAATGATAAAAACTTGGCAATCTAACTCACAATAGATCTCATAAAATCTATCCACACAAACCACTTTCAGAAAATTGATCACAAAAATGTTTCTAAGGAAGGCTAGAAAATATTTCTGTTTGAAGTAAAAGGGGTTTTTCACAACATAAAAGAAAGGTTTTCCAATTTGCACAACCTAAGACCTACGATTTTCAATGCTATCTAACACAAATAAATACTAATGAGACAATTATTTTAAAGGTTTTGATGTTAAACACAATAAAATCTCATCAAATCACTCATACAAGTTGCATTAATGGAAGGTAGATACTTGATCAAACTGAAAAATAAAGGAAATAACTGCATAGAACAAAGTATAGAACCTGTAACCTGCTTTAATCTCTATAAATATGCAAATAGGTGAGTTACAAAACCTCTTTCTGTCTCAAAGTGCAAAGAGCAAAAAGGCAAGAACTAGAAAAATAAGTTACAAAACAAACTCTGTCTCTCAATGTGTAAAAGAGAAAAGAATGCAAGAACTAGAAAAATGAGTTACAAAACAAACTCTGTCTCTCAATGTGTAAAAGAGAAAAGAATGCAAGAACTAGAAAAACCAAAGTTTTTCTTTACAATATATAGTTTGCTCTCTCCAAGAGGCATGAAAAAATAATTGCAGTTAATTGCCTCTAAAAATAAGCTCTACAATTTGATCCACGAGCAAACAATGAAATCCCTAAAAATAAGGGTCAAAACTGCCTCAAAATGAGCAAAAATAGCTCCAATCTTCTAGTCTCCACGTGTTTGATCCAAGAATTGATCAATTTTCTCTATTTTGACCTCCAAGCCGTGTAAAAAGACCTCAAAAGACCTCAGTTAACTTAACTCCTCCATCTTGCATGATTTTGCATGAGTAGATCATGTGGAAAATTAATAAAGTAATCATTTGCATGATTTACTATATTATGAGTTTCAATTTGTCTAATTTCTCCAATTTTACAACTTGTAACAAAATAATAGAGTAATTTATAAAATATTACTTTATTAATTTGTTTACATGATATATAGTTGTAAAATTATAAAAAATAAAAAAAATGGAAGAAAAGAATATACCTTATCTCTCCTTTTACGTTTACCTAATTTGTACATTTTTGCATGATTTTGATGCCAAAATTAGGTTTTCATACATGAAAGAAAAATTACCCCCTTATGCCTCCATGCAAGAAAATACGTAATTTTACATGCAAAATAATATGATGAATTATCAATAGGAATGATAATTACATCATTATCACCTTATAACTCCATGCAAGAAAAAAGCTCCTAGTTGCATAACACATGCACTTAAGGCATAAGAATATTCCCTTATCACTCCATTTACATTGCAAAATAAAATATATGTAGTTTGCATTATACATGCATCACCTTTGTCTTCATTATATATCCATTACATTATTGAACTTACCTGCATTTGCCTTATTCACCTTGTATTATATCTGATATTTAATCTTGCCTTTATACATGCATTATCCATATAACCTGCCACCTTTCATACACCTTGTCTTCATGTGATCTGCCACTTCTGACTTTTTGATGCATTCAAAAATGCATAAGGCATAAAAGAAGTAGACCTCCATGAACAATGGTAAGTTAAGGATTAAGCCTCACCTTCTAATGATTTCAATCTTTTGAATTAGCAAAAATCAACTACAAAAAGAAAATGATTCACCTGGTCCACGACTCTTTTGTGGCATAATCATTAGGCACAACAAGACCAAAGTCTTGACCTCAACATGGATTAGGTAATAATTTTTATTGCTAAGTCAGAACATGAGGAAAAGATACCAAAAGGCCATCGAACAAAAGCACCTCACAAACTCTAAAAGATCATTTCATTTCTATCTTTCTTTTGCTTCTTGCTTTGTAACCTCAACTCAGCCGCTACTAGGGCTTGGATGTAAACAAACTTCTTTCTTTGGTTTCCTTTGCTATCAACAATCGATTCTTCATGATTTCCATGACATTTTGATGCAGGGAGAAAAGGTGAGCATGTTTTTTTTGGGGGTTTTACTGAGTAAAATTTTATCATTTCTATTCTTTCTTTCTTTCTCTGGCAGTTGACTATGGTGGCTGTAGGTTGAGCTTCTTTTAAAAGCTTCTTAACAAGCTTTTGTCTTTCTATGTGTTCCTCATTGGCAACTGTAATTTCATATTCTAAGAAGCTCAAACAAAAAGAGGCCGTGGCCTGTGCTTTCTTTAAACAAGACAAAGGTGAGTTTCTTGTTTTCCATTGTATCTCATTTTCTTTTATCCCATGCCTACAAAATGACAAGGGTTTCAAAGATAAAAATGAAGCGTGTCTTCTGTATCTTTAAAGAAATGACTTTCCTCCATCATGGCCATGGCTATAAAACTCCTCTTCTCTCAGCTCCATTGTAGACACAAAATTTTATAAGGGTTTAAAAAAAAATGTAACAAGGGTTTGATATTTTTTGCATAAAAAGACTTCTCCTCACGACCATACTCCTCTGTATCTTCCCCTTTTGACTGCAACAAGAAAATGAAACAAGGGTTTCAAGATTTTTGATGGGTTTTTTGTCATGTCTTTAGAAAAGAAGCAGATCTCTCAAGGACCTACATATCTTGCATTGTATATTGATTCTTTGCACATCTTTCCTATCTCTGCAGATATAAAAACATGAGGGTTTCAAAATGCAAGTGAGGGTTTTAAGATTTGTAGAGGTTTTGCATTTCTTTGAAAGGGAACTAGACCTTTCTATCATGGTTGTATCTGTATCTTCTTTTGAAACTTCCTTTCCCTCTGCAAACCTGTTGTTTACATTTTGTGAAAATAGAAACAAAAGAATAACCCATTGTTATTTATTTTTCTTTCCTTCTGTCATTTTGGCACATACAAGAGGCAGTATCTTTAAAACTAAAACCTCTTATTATTCTTTCATCTGTGTCTTCATAATATTTTATAATAGCATCAGGATGCTATAACTATAAATGTCTTTTATTCTATAGCATGACTATATTCTTTAAGTTGCTCTATTTTTCCATTACACAGTAAGGCAAGATTGCACATAGATGCACTAGTCGACTTTAGAAAATTTTTTATTCATATTCCTTTGAAATAATAAAAGGTGAAACATTGAAATATTCTCCTCTTTTATGCACAGAACACTTGTGAGGCTTTGGCTTTGTCTTGACTCTGCTCTGACATTGTTGTTCCACATATCAATATCAAATATGATATAGTTGTTCTATTTGATGGCTTTCAGCTCCTTTGGTCATGACTTCCTGTAGATGATGTTGAAACTTCATTTACTTTCCTCACTTATGCTCAGTAGCATATGTTTTATGTGTGATAGGTAAAAATTAGGTTAGTAAAATCAAGCATATAATTGAAAACCTAATCCTACCACCATCAAAGAATCAAATCCAAGTGAAATCAAAAGTATGCAATTCAAGAACAAAATCACCTAGATTGTATGATTCCTTGTTTATGATGTGGATTCCTTCTCAACAATGAACAATTGTGAAGATAAAAGCTGCCATGATGGATGGATGATAGTGATAATATGCTAGATGGATGCTAAAATGCTCAATATGCTCAATATGATAATGTAGACGTTCCATGAAAAATGATGGATTAGATTAGTATGGAATGAGAGGGTTTTTATATAGACTTCAACCAAAATCAGTCAACGGTGGAGTTTTGGTGGCTATGTGAATGGCTAAGATTAAATGATAATCATAGATGAATGTGTAGATGACAAGTGGAGGGAAGATAAGGCTTATGTGTGACCGTGTACATAAAAAGTACTACATGTGAAAGATATTAAACAAAAGATGTAGTACCACACATGTTTTTTAAATGAAAGAGGCACACATGTCGGCTCATGAAGATAAATGATAAGAGAAATTAATTAAATAAATAAAATTTATTTAATTAATTGGAAAGTGGGCTTATGAAGGGATTTTAATTAAATAAATAAGATTTATTTAATTAAAATAGATAGAAATAGAGATAAATTAAATAATTAAAGATTATTTAATTATAGATCAGAGGAAATAGAAGAAATAGATAATGAATTAATTAAATAAATATAAATTTATTTAATTAATAGAAGAAATAAGTGATAGGGAAATTGCTCGAGTGTGTTAGACAAATGCAGATGATAGCTAATGCAATATTTTGATGCTAATGATAATTAGGTCAATTTTGGGTGTCTACATTTTGCCCCTGTTTGATACAATGTTCATTAGAGCATTGTGTCAAAGAAGATACGATGATTCACTTGATAAACAAGGTGATGCCCCAGTATAACTAGCAGGTGATGCCCCTTCGAGAGGTAAGCCAGGCTAACTAGGAAGTGTTGGGTTGGCTCGCAATAGGATGAAAGGCTACAGACAAGGTTGACACAAAGAAAACAAGGGTTGGGAGGGATAAATGGGGATGGTTCAGAAGAAAAATAGGCTTTGGTATAGAAGAATTAGGGTATGGAAAGGGGCTGTAAGTAGGGTCCTCAAGGGAAAATAGGCTCATTTGTGCTCATTTGTGTGCAATAGCTATAGAGATCTAGAGCTCCCTAGAGTTTTGGTCCGTCGAGTGTTTGAGAGCTATCAGGATGGTGATTCCATGCAGTGATCATTGGGCCGAGTGAGTGAGGACACATGGGCGACCGGCGGGAGCAAGCACACTGGTATGTACTGAAACATTTGCTAAATGCATGATTTTCTTAGGTTAAAATTGTAATAAATGCACACACTTCACCAAAAGCGACTAGGTTTTAGGATAGGTAGTTTAGGTTGCTTGTGTAGGAAAAGGGGTTGCTTAGGGTAAAATAGGTTGCTTATAGGCTCGAAGTGACCACTTATAGCAAAATGAGGTCACTTCTGGTCGGCTAAGGCAAATGGCTAGGTGAAAGGTGCATAATGTCAATGCAGGTCGCATGTAGGCAAAAAGTGACTGCATATAGATATAGAGCTCGCTTGTGAGCGACAATGAGTTGCATATGGCAAATGAATCATTGATAAGTGAAAAGTTATCACATAGAGGAATGGAGGTCACTTCCAGCTAGCAGTAGCTCACATATGGTAAAGATATCGCGTATGAGCAAATACTATGCATTTACAGTAAAATAGCTCGCTTATGGTCAAAAGGCTAGCACACATAGAAAGGTGATTCGCTTTTAGCAAAAAATAAGCAACTGCTAGGAGTGAAAATCCAAATTGTGAATGCAAGAAACTGACAAGGTGGACTGAATGATGCAAGAGGTACTACCACTGTTATTGTCTCGGGAGCCACATCCTAGGGACTTGCGATTAGTCAGGGTATTAAATGCAGAGGAGTGGCTGTTTTTGGATATTATCAGTTTAGAGCATGTGTCAAGATTAGAGCTAGTGCAGGCACATTGAGGACTAATGACATCGATGGTTGAGTGATGGAGGAGCGAGCATAGTTCATTCTTGTTGCCGACAGGAGAGGTGATGATTACACTAGAGGATGTGTTCCACATTCTGCGTGTTCCTATTGATGGAGACAGAGTAGATTATGATCCTGGTGCAGGAGCACCCAATCCACAGTGGCCTTCATGAGGCATTTAACTATTTTGTGTTCATGTTTGTTGTTTCCAATAAGGTCCTAGTAGACCATTCAATGTAATAAGGTATGTTTGACCAATACATGTTAATTTAGGTTGTACCTAGGTTCAATTGTAAGTCCCAAGGACACTTGGCAAATCTGTAAGCACAAGGTTGTTAGACAGTTAGAGGTTGTTAGGTGGTTGTGATCTCCGAACCACTTGGATTAGTCTCCCAGCCACTTGGAGTCAATTCAGTACTATGGAGGGTAAGTAGATAAATACCCCAAGATTAGATCAATTTTGATATGATAGATAGTTGTAATCAGTTGTAGTTGAGTTCAGATCTGATCAGAGTGTTTGCAATTGTAAATAGAGCATCTGTGCATGGGCATGTTCTGAAAGGCATAATAAAATTCTGTGTTATACATCTTTCTCGCATTTGAATTCATTTTGTAATCAATTTTCTGTTCTGAGGCCGAGATGGGTTCTTAACCCATTCCACCGGTTAGATTTCTTCGAAATCGGTGGAATGACTGTACATATCGATTTATGTTTTTGTTTTGTTTTTCTGTTTGTTTGATTTCATGCTTGCAGGATCGTGTACGGGATGCATTAATAGATCCTAGCATTGTCACGTGCTAGATTGGCAGGGTGCAAAGATCTGTATGATTGTAGGAGAAATAGATTTGTGTAATCGCAGGGTTTACAATGGATCAAATCGATGAAATTCTACATTGTTCCATCATACATACAATTTGTGTGTATATCGCAATTGTATGTCGGATATACATTCTATGTATATATCGTAGTTGTATGTTCGGGTGTATCTCGCAAATGTTTATCGTGGTTGTATGTGGCGGATGTACATTGTAAATGTATAAGTGTATCGACATACAAAGGAGAGAGAAAGTTGAAGCTTCCGATCGGTATACAAGGAAGTCAACGGTTTGGTCAAACCCATCAAATGCATATCTAAATTGCATGTTGTGTATGTACATTGCAAATGTACATCAGGTTTATATACAAAGGAGGTCAATGGTCAAATGTACATTTGGCGAAGCATGTTGTATGTTGAGAACATACATTGGGTTAAGGCATTGGTCGAATGCATGTTCTGAATGCATATTCGGGTTGTATGTGTCGAATGTATATTGAGCATATACATTACGCAGATACACTGTATCAGATGCAAGAGGTGATCGGCAGCAATGGTGAAGGAAACCAATGATCACAGGTCAACTGAAGTATATACAAGTTGTTTTATATCGGTGTATCAGCCAGATACTAGGAGGGTCCACCGACAGTTAGTGTTTCACTGAAGTCAATGCATATTGCGAATGTATATGCATATTCTAAATGTACATTGGGTAATGTATCTTGCGGCAGATACAAGTGTTGAAGACATGCATCGGGGAGATCATTTGTAAGGTGGTCGATGCGAATGGTCTTGCCGATAGGTGAGTAATGTGAAGATATACATCGGTGAATGTATGTTAGGGTATTTTGGCTCCTCATCATATTGGTATCAGAGCTTAGCAAAAGGTCTCGGCTATTGTGTGTTTGATTCTGTCATTGAGAAGGCAAAAGTAGAGGATTGAGAGGTTAGCAAGATGCCTCTGCAAGGTGCTAGTACTGCCAGAGAGTTGCAGGAGATGAAGGAAAAACATGCTAAAGAGATGAGGAATATGAAAGAGCTTGCAGAAGCACTTCAAGCTAGGCTTGCAACCTTGGAGATGAACAAAAAGAGAGAAGTGGAAGATAGTGAATCAGAAAAAGAAGATGATGGTGAAGAATTTGAATGGTGCAGGAGTACCCCTACAAGACAGGATATAGGTTCATTGTCCGCATGTCAGGACATCAGTCTATTTTTAGCATGTTTGATTTCATAATGTAATAAGGTCCATTGGACCAATGCATATGTATTAGATCAGCCTAGGAGAGTGTGTAGGCAGTTAGAGTTCGTGATCAGGTAGTATGAGTTGTCCTCTCCCAGCTGCTTGGAAGCTCCCAGCTGCTGGGAATTGAGTTGGTAGTACTCGTAGGATATTGCTATAAATAACTCAGATCAGTTAGGGTTAGATATCATATCATATCAGAGGTAGTAGTTATGTTATGTTGTACTGGTGATTGAGTGAGATCCAGAGATCAGTTCAGACATTGCGAAACATTGTTGTAGGAACAGGACGTTTGTGTTTCATCTAAATAAGATCTCATCAATTGCATTATCTGGTTTATTAGCTGTTTATGTTTTGATTTCCGTTCTGATTACAAGTTGATGGATTCTTTCAACCCTTCCACCGGTTGATTCTGTGAATCGGTGGAATGGTCATGTATGATAGTTTAGTTTGCATTTTAGTTTTCTGTTTATGCATTTCATTGTGTGGGAGATCGATTGGTAGCATGCTGTGAATCAACCTAGCATCCTCATGTGCTAGGGTTAGGAAGATAAACTGTTAAGTTTTGATCTGAAGGTGATCCGGCCTGATCATCATGTTTTATTTGTGAAATTGTGCGGTTCTGTGAGTTTGCATGCAGCTGACGGATATATAGGGATCTGCATGTGCTTTTCCAGACGGAGTGAATCGCATTGACATCTGTGAGTATATCGCTATCTGGATCGGGTTATGAAGCTGACAAAGTTTGCATGTTTCAAGTACATCAGGATGATATAGGTTGGATATATACTCAGTGTGTATATCATCGTCAGGATCATCTTTCGTGTGTACCCATCATCCGCATATCGCTATCGTATGCGGGAGGAAAAATCATTTTTTGGCTAAGGACCGGAAAGGTCAGCATCAGGATATTAAGAGATCACCCGGATATTCATTATCATGTTGCGGAGGATATAAGTGTCTTATATCCTGTTGACATCATCATCAGGTGCATTGACATCATCATCAGGTGCATTGACATCATCATCAGGTGCATGTGACGTCATCGTCATCAGGATATTGCGAATATCACCCTATGCAAGTTTATCCTACTGTCGCTAAGTGTTTTGGCATCGGCATAAGTCATCGGCATAAAGTTTGGGTAACATCATCAGGATGTTTCAATATGACCGGATAAGTCATATCATGATGCTGTTGGTTGAGTAGTCGGATATCGGGGTGATGTAAGCATCGAAGGAAAGGTGCTTGAAGTTGTCGTCATCAGGATATATGAGAGGAACCGGATATTTCATATCCTGCTGACGAAGGGTGATGATGATGCTAAACATCATGATGCTGCCGATAGAGTTTGGCGCTAAGTGAATAGTGATCATCAGGAGGATAATTGTGTTCGTCGAGTATCATGATGATGCTGACAAGCGAAAGGCGAAAGGTGATAAGGAAGTGAACAGTAGTTAGCAGGAGGATATTTCATGCCCCTTCAAAATATGATGATGCTGTCTGTGTTAGCAAGAAATATGATGATGATGATAAGTCGATAGGATTTTAACATGCTGGTTGTGTTAATGACTCCTCCTTCCCATTTGTAAGCTTCTGTTGCGTTTACCTCTGCATCATAGTGGTATCAGAGCAAAGGAAGGATCTTCTAGAAAAGATAAGGATATAGCAGGATGTCAGGTGACGAAGGAACATCTGAGATGCCGGCAAGGATGACCAACGTTGAGTTGGCAGTTCTGGTGAAGAAACAGATTGCAGAGAGCAAGGCCGTGAAGGCTCAGAATCAGGAATTGAAGGATGAGTTAGCGAAGTTGAGGAGCAGAGTAGGTTCTGGTAGAGAAGAAGATAGGGAAGAAGAAGAGATCCCTAGTTGGAGCGAGGAGGTCGTTCCTGCAGACCAGAGACCACTGTTGAACGCCCTCAAGGCCATGGAGAGGAGAACCATGGATGTGAAACTGGATTTGCTAGTGTTTACAGGAAAGATGGAACCTGATTCAGTGATGGAGTGGATAGACTCCTTGAACAATTTCTTTGAAACAGAGGAGATACCAGAACAACAGAGGGTGAAAATAGCCCAGTCAAAAATGAAAGAAGCTGCCTTGACATGGTGGAATTTCGTCCAAGATGATAGAGTACAGGAAGGAAAGCGTAGAGTCGCTACATGGAAGAAGATGATGGCATTAGTACAGGAAGCTTATGTCCCATTGGATTACAATATCCAATTACACAAGAGGAAGCAAAACCTGAAGCAGAAGGAGCTAGATGTCAGCTCATATACAGAAGAATTCATGAAACTTTGTATGAAAACAAAGGCAAAGGAAAGTGAAGAAGAGAAGGTAGCCAGATACCTTAATGGATTGAGGTTCAACATTCAGGAAGATTTAAGTCTGCATAATCCAGATACAGTTCAGAAATGCTTTCAGTTGGCATTGAAAGTGGAAGAGAAGTTAAAGAGAAAACAAGAACAACACAATAGAGGAAGAGGAAGACAACAAAGGGGTGGAAGAGGTCCTTTTAGAGGTAGAGGACATGGACATGGATATCAAGGAGAATCCAGTCATGACAATAGTAAGGGAAACAATAGTCAGAACCAGGGGGAAAATTATAGTCAGCAAGGAAACTTCAGAGGTAGAAGACCTTTCAGAGGAAGATCCCAGGGCAGAGGATCCATCAGATGTTATAGCTGTAACAAAGAAGGCCATATAGCTAGCAGATGTCCAGAAAAGGCCACAAGCTCAACAGGAGAAAGAAGAACAAATCTGATCCAAGAACCTGATAATCAAAGTATGACAGGCTCTAATGCTTTTCAGAGTGTGAATGCTCCTGATAATTGTGGATACCCAGAAAGTGGAGAGTCCCTAATGATGAGAAGAACAGTGACTATAATGAAGGTACCTGACAAAGAATCCCCTCAAAGAAAGTCTCTTTTCAGGACCATTTGCAAAGCAGGAGGTAAGGCATGTAAAGTTTTGATTGATTCTGGTTCTACTGAAAATTTTGTGTCTGAAGAAATGGTGACAAAGCTTAAGCTTAGGAGATTGCCTCACCCATCCCCATATAAAGTCTCATGGCTTACCAAAGGTCAGCAGACAACTGTAGAAGAGCAGGCTTGGGTAGAATTTCAGATTGGAGCATATAAGGATAAGTTGTTGTTTGATATTACCACGATGGATGCTTGCAATCTTTTATTTGGTAGACCATGGCAGTATGATTTGAAGGCACAACATGATGGTGTTAGAAACATCTATACAATCAATAAAGATGGTACGGATATAAAGTTACTACCATTGACAGAGAAGGAGGAGAAATCTAAAGGAAAAGAGGTGAAGGTAATGCTGATGGAAGGTAAATAGTTCATGAAAGAAGTAGCAGCAGAAGGTGCAGTTGCATATGCCCTAATCCCATGTATGAGGGTGAATAAAGAACAGCAGCAAGAAGTCAAGGAAGAGAAGAAGCAAAGGTTCATAGACCCAGCTATCCAAGAGCTATTGGATAAGTACAAAGGTATCATCTCAGAGGGAATGCCAAGATCCCTACCACCTGTCAGAGATATTAGTCACTGCATAGACTTAATTCCAGGGTCAACACTTCCAAACAAAGCAGCCTATAAGCTAACTTCAGAACAGAATGCAGAAGTAGCCAGACAAATTGAAGAATTATTGGATTCAGGTCTGATTGGGAAAAGTTTAAGTCCATGTGCAGTACTAGCTGTACTAGCACCAAAGAAGGAAGGTACTTGGAGCCTTTGCACAGATTCCAGAGCTATTAACAAGATCACAATCAGGTATAGGTTTCCAATCCCTAGGATAGAGGATTTACTTGACTGTTTGGGAGGTGCTAAGTATTTTACAAAAATAGATTTGAAGAGTGGATATCATCAAATCAGGATTAGGCTAGGAGATGAATGGAAAACAACATTCAAAACTAATGAAGGGTTATATGAGTGGAAGGTTATGCCTTTTGGTTTATCTAATGCACCTAGTACTTTTATGAGGTTGATGAATGAGGTTTTGAAAGAGTTCATTGGTAAGTTTGTCATAGTATATCTAGATGACATTCTAATTTTTAGCAACACAAAAGAAGAACATCTTAGACACATAGATTTGGTTCTTAAGAGGTTACATGAAGAGCAGCTGATGATAAATTTAGACAAGTGTTTGTTCATGCAAGAGGAGATCACATATTTGGGTTTTGTCATTTCACAAGGAAAGTTACAAATGGATAAGGAGAAGGTAAGTGCCATATTGTCTTGGCCAACCCTAAAGACTATGAATGATGTCAGAAGTTTCCATGGGTTAGCAACCTTCTACAGGAAGTTTATAAGAGGGTTTAGTCATATTTGTGCACCCATGCTTGATACCATCAAAGGAGGACAGAAGTGCAGATTTGTTTGGACTCAAAGAGCAGATGATTCTTTTGAAACATTGAAGAAGAAGGTGGCACAGCAGCCAGTCCTTGCACTTCTAGACTTTAACAAAATCTTTCAGGTAGAATGTGATGCCAGTCACATGGCCATTGGAGCAGTACTCAGCCAAGAAGGTAGACCTATTGCATTTTTCAGTGAGAAGCTCAATGATGCTAAAAAGAGGTATTCCTCATATGATTTGGAAATGTATGCTTTAGTCCAGTCACTCAAGAAATGGAGGCATTACTTGATGCCAAAGGAATTCATAGTATTCACAGATAACCAGGCTCTGAGTTTCATAAACAGCCAGGAAAAGCTGAACCACAGACACATGAAATGGGTAGAAACCTTACAAGCGTTTACTTTTACATTGAAGCATAAGAAAGGAGTCAAGAATAAAGTTGCAGATGCTTTGAGCAGGAGAGTTCTAACAGTCAACCAGATTCAGTTAGAAAGTGTTGGCATTGATTCACTAAAGACCATGTATGAGTTTGATGAAGATTTTGGGGAGATATATCATGTATGTACTTCTTTTGGAGAGAAATATCATGTTGAATTCTCTGAATTTTTGATTCAGGATGGATTGTTGTTCAAAGGTGGACAGTTATGTATTCCAAGGTGTTCTATGAGGTTAAACATCATTAAGGAGAAACATTGTGGAGCTATGGCAGGTCATTTTGGTCTAGATAAGACTCTTGATCTTGTCCGAAGACATTACTTTTGGCCTAAGTTACAATCAGATGTCAGAAAGTTTGTAGAGACATGTGTGATATGTCAGAAAGCTAAAGGCAGGTCGACTAATGCAGGTTTATATCAGCCCTTACCCATTCCTTCCAGACCATGGGAAAGCATAAGTATGGATTTTGTCTTGGGTTTACCAAGGACAAGGAAAGGGTTTGACAATGTTTTTGTTGTAGTGGATAGATTCAGCAAAATGGCACATTTCTTGCCATGCAAAACCACTGCTGATGCTTCATACATTGCAGATTTATTTTTCAGGGAGATTGTCAGAATCCATGGATTGCCATTGAGTATAGTGTCAGATAGGGATGTGAAGTTTATTGGTCACTTCTGGAGAACTCTTTGGAAGAAACTTGGAACAAATTTGTCTTTTTCCTCTGCATATCATCCTCAAACGGATGGACAGACTGAAGTAGTGAACCGTTCCTTAGGAAATTTGCTTAGATGTTTGACAAAACAACATGGAGAAAAGTGGGATAATATTCTATCTCAAGCTGAATTTTCCTATAATGATACTGTCAATAGGAGCACAGGGAAATCACCTTTTCAGATAGTTTATGGTATGCATCCAAGAGGAATTTTGGAATTGAGAGATCTACCTACAGTAGACCCTATTAGTGCAGAAGGAGAAGCTTTTGCAGAAGCCATCAAAGAGGTTCATGATCAAGTCAAGACCCAACTGTAGCAAACCACCTTGAAGTATAAGGAATATGCTGATAAAAAGAAGAAGGATGTACAGTTTGATGTTGGAGATTTGGTATGGGTTCATTTGAAGAAGGACAAACTTCCTAAGGGAAAATATACTAAACTTATGCAGAGAAAAGTTGGACCATGTCAGATCTTGCACAAGCATGGACAGAATGCTTATGAGATACAACTCCCCCCTGATCTTGGTTTGTCCCCTATATTCAATGTATGTGATTTAACTCCATACAAGTCTTATCCAGATGCAGATCAGGAACTCCTACAGGATACAGTCGATGATGACATTCCCAAGCATGATCCTCCACAGTTGCAGAAGGTTTTGGACACCAGAGTGGTCAAACAGACTCGGAACAAACAGTACTTGGAGTATCTAGTCTCTTGGAAGGGAAAACCTAATTCTGAAGCAGTATGGATGACTGAAGAGTAGATCCAGAAACATGGTGCAGATCTTCATACTCTCATCTCAAGTGGACTTGAGATTTCTTCTTCTGGGGAGTATGGTGCAGGAGCACCCCTACAAGACAGGATATAGGTTCATTGTCCGCATGTCAGGACATCAGTCTATTTTTAGCATGTTTGATTTCATAATGTAATAAGGTCCATTGGACCAATGCATATGTATTAGATCAGCCTAGGAGAGTGTGCAGGCAGTTAGAGTTCGTGATCAGGTAGTATGAGCTGTCCTCTCCCAGCCGCTTGGAAGCTCCCAGCCGCTGGGAATAGAGTTGGTAGTACTCGTAGGATATTGCTATAAATAACTCAGATCAGTTAGGGTTAGATATCATATCATATCAGAGGTAGTAGTTATGTTATGTTGTACTGGTGATTGAGTGAGATCCAGAGATCAGTTCAGACATTGCGAAACATTGTTGTAGGAACAGGATGTTTGTGTTTCATCTAAATAAGATCTCATCAATTGCATTATCTGGTTTATCAGCTGTTTATGTTTTGATTTCTGTTCTGATTACAAGTTGATGGGTTCTTTCAACCCTTCCACCGGTTGATTCTGTGAATCGGTGGAATGGTCATGTATGATAGTTTAGTTTGCATTTTAGTTTTCTGTTTATGCATTTCATTATGTGGGAGATCGATTGGTAGCATGCTGTGAATCAACCTAGCATCCTCATGTGCTAGGGTTAGGAAGATAAACTGTTAAGTTTTGATCTGAAGGTGATCCGGCCCGATCATCATGTTTTATTTGTGAAATTGTGCGGTTCTGTGAGTTTGCATGCCGCTGACGGATATACAGGGATCTGCATGTGCTTTTCCAGACGGAGTGAATCACATCGACATCTGTGAGTATATCGCTATCCGGATCGGGTTATGAAGCTGACAAAGTTTGCATGTTTCAAGTGCATCAGGATGATATAGGTTGGATATATACTCAGTGTGTATATCATCGTCAGGATCATCTTTCGTGTGTACCCATCATCCGCATATCGCTATCGTATGCAGGAGGAAAAATCATTTTTTGGCTAAGGACCGGAAAGGTCAGCATCAGGATATTAAGAGATCACCCGGATATTCATTATCATGTTGCGGAGGATATAAGTGTCTTATATCCTGTTGACATCATCATCAGGTGCATTGACATCATCATCAGGTGCATGTGACGTCATCGTCATCAGGATATTGCGAATATCACCCTATGCAAGTTTATCCTGCTGTCGCTAAGTGTTTTGGCATCGGCGTAAGTCATCGGCATAAAGTTTGGGTAACATCATCAGGATATTTCAATATGACCGGATAAGTCATATCATGATGCTGTTGGTTGAGCAGTCGGATATCGGGGTGACGTAAGCATCGAAGGAAAGGTGCTTGAAGTTGTCGTCATCAGGATATATGAGAGGAACCGGATATTTCATATCCTGCTGACGAAGGGTGATGATGATGCTAAACATCATGATGCTGCCGATAGAGTTTGGCGCTAAGTGAATAGTGATCATCAGGAGGATAATTGTGTTCGTCGAGTATCATGATGATGCTGACAAGCGAAAGGCGAAAGGTGATAAGGAAGTGAACAGTAGTTAGCAGGAGGATATTTCATGCCCCTTCGAAATATGATGATGCTGTCTGTGTTAGCAAGAAATATGATGATGATGATAAGCCGATAGGATTTTAACATGCTGGTTGTGTTAATGACTCCTCCTTCCCATTTGTAAGCTTCTGTTGCGTTTACCTCTGCATCATTGAAGATGTAGATGAAGATCTGAATCCTGAAGATGAGAGATTTGCAAAATTGTTAAGGGCAGTTTAGAATGACAAACCTAAGGTAAAGTTTGATGTTCCAAGGTACATTGGAAGTTTAAATGAAGAAGAGTTACTTGATTGGATTGCTGCATTAGATAATCATTTTGAATGTGAGGAGGTTCCTGAGGAGCAGAAAGTAAAGATTGCAAAGACCAAATTGGGAGGTCATGCCTTGGTATGGTGGGATTACATACAATCAGAGAGGAGAAAGCAAGGTAAGTCAAATATTTCTTCATGGGATAAGATGGTAGCAAGAATCAAAGGTAAATTTTTACCCAAGGATTATGAAGTTCAAATGTTTAAGAAGCTTCAATTTTTAAGACAAAAGGAAATGGATATGAAGGCATATACTGAGTAATTTTATAAATTGAGTATGAGATCTGGTCATCATGAGAATGATATTGAAAAGGTTGCTAGATACTTGGCTGGTTTGAGATTGAACATACAGGATGAATTAGTTTTGGCTAATCCTAGGAATGTAGAAGACTATTAATCCTAGGAATGTAGAAGACTATTATCAAATGGCAATCAGGATTGAGGAGAAGATGAAAAGAAGATAGGATAATTCCATGAGAGGAAGGGATAGCAATACAAGGGGGAGAGGATTAGCTCCTACAACAAGACAAGTCAATGAGAATCAAGAAGAGACTGGTAAAGGACAAGAGCAGTCTGATTTCAGAGGTGGATGGAAAGGCACAAGAGGTAGATTTGGAGGTGGAAGAAGTTCTAATACATTTTTAGGAAAGTGCTACACTTGTGGTGAGTTTGGTCATCCATCCTTCAAGTGTCCTGAAAAGTTTGGTGCTACTTCAAGTGGTAATGAAAGAAGAAGTGACAAGAGAGTTCAAATTGTGCAAGAGAATGAGGGGAGTATGACATCTCCTGAAGTAAATTTGGAATCAGAAATGGGAGAAAGTTTAATGATCAGAAGGACATTGTTGCAAACATCTAAGCAGATAGATTTGAGCCAAAGGAGGAACTTGTTCAAGACTGCATGCAAATGTAGAGGTAAGGTATGTAAGGTAGTAATAGATTCTGGTTCAATAGATAACATGGTATCTCAGGAAATGGTGGATAAATTGAACATAGAAAGGATTCCTCATCAAAATCCTTATAAAGCATCTTGGGTCAGTGATAGTCAATCACTTTTGGTATATGAACAAGCATATGTTGATTTTCAGATTGGAGAATACTAGGATAGGGTTTTGTGTGACATATTGCCCATGGAATGTTGTCACCTACTTTTAGGTAGGCCATGGCAATTTGATAGGAGAGCATTGTATGATGGATATGCTAACACCTACACCTTCATGAAGGATGAGAGAACTTCTGTGATGACACCATTGCAAGAGGATGCTGAAGCATAGAAGGTAGCCAAGGTTATTTTGGTGGGTAAGAAAGAGTTTGTGCAGATCAATGAAGCAAACACAAAGAAAGTTGAGGATACCTTAAGGAATGGGGTTGCTAAAGATCAAAGTTTGAAGGCAATTTTAGTTCTTGGTGATGGACATCAGATGGATCAACAGAAGGTCAAGGAGCAGGGTTACAAGTAGCCACAGGTTGATTGGAAAGACAAGGATGTTATCATAGTAGGGACAATTGTTTGTCCTCTAGAACCAACAAGAGTTGAAAGGCAAACATTTTCTTCCATAACAATAGTACAAGAAGCATTAATCAAGGTTTCCCATGTAGGTGTTCAGATAAAGATGATAGTAAGAAAGAATGGCAAGCAAAGGATAGGTCTGGAGTCTTTGATTCCATGGAAGCAGGTTGCAGTCCAGATATCATGGGGAAGCCATGAGACAACAAAGAGTAAAGGTGGAATAAACCCAAGCATTAACTCATGGGGCATGAGTTCTTTTCACGACGGGGTGTATGGTGCAGGAGCACCCAATCCACAGTGGCCTCCATGAGGCATTTAACCATTTTATGTTCATGTTTGTTGTTTCCAATAAGGTCCTAGTAGACCATTCAATGTAATAAGGTTTGTTTGACCAATGCATATTAATTTAGGTTGTATCTAGGTTTAATTTTAAGTCCCAAGGACACTTGGCAAATCTGTAAGCACAAGGTTGTTAGACAGTTAGAGGTTGTTAGGCAGTTGTGATCTCCTAGCCGCTTGGAGTCAATTCAGTACTACGGAGGCTAAGTAGATAAATACCCCAAGATCAGATCAATTGTGATATGATAGATAGTTGTAATCAGTTGTATTTGAGTTTAGATCTGATCAGAGTAGTTGTAGTTGTAAATAGAGCATCTGTGCATGTGCATGTTCTGAAAGGCATAATAAAATTCTATGTTATACATCTTTCTGGCATTCAAATTCATTTTGTAATCGATTTTCTATTCTGAGGCCGAGATGGGTTCTTAACCCATTCCACCAGTTAGATTTCTTTGAAATCAGTGGAATGGATATACATATCGATTTATGTTTTCATTTTGTTTTTCTGTTTGTTCAATTTCATGCTTGCAGGATCGTGTATGGGATGCATTGACAGATCCTAGCATTGTCATGTGCTAGATTGGCAGGGTGCAAAGATCTGTATGATTGTAGGAGAAACAAATCTGTGTAATCGCAGGGTTTACAGCAGATCAAATCGGCAAAATTCTGTGTTGTTCCATCAGACATACAATTTGTGTGTATATCGTAATTGTATGTCAGATATACATTCTATGTATATATTGCAGTTATATGTTCATGTGTATCTCGTAAATGTTTATCGTGGTTGTATGTGGCAGATGTACATTGTAAATGTACAAGTGTATCGGCATACAAAGGAGAAAGAAAGTTGAAGCTTCCGATCGGCATACAAGGAAGTCAACGATTTAGTCAAACCCATCAAATGCATATCTGAATTGGATGTCATGAATGTACATTGCAAATGTACATCAGGTTTATATACAAAGGAGGTCAACGGTCAAATGTACATTTGGCAAAGCATGTTGTATGTTGAGAACATACATTGGGTTAAGGCGTTGGTCGAATGCATGTTATGAATGCATGTTCCGAATGCATATTTGGGTTGTATGTTTCAAATGTATATTGAGCATATACATTGTGCAGATACATTGTATCAGATGCAAGAGGCAACCGGCAGCAGCAGTGAAGGAAACCGACGATCACAGGTCAACTGAAGTATATACAAGTTGTTTTCTATCGGTGTATCAGCCGGATGCTAGGAGCGTCCGCCGATAGTCAGTGTTTCACTGAAGTCAATGCATATTGTGAATGTATATGCATATTCTGAATGTACATGAGGTAATGTATCTTGTGGCAGATACAAGTGTTGAAGACGTGCATTGGGGAGATCGTTTGTAAGGTGGCCGATGTAAATGATCTTGCCGATAGGCGAGTAATGTGAAGATATACATCGGTGAATGTATGTTAGGGTATTTTGGCTCCTCATCAGATCCTGACATGGGTCTAGCTACATTTAGGTGATTGTTCGAGACTCCAGACATTGGGGCTAAGGACTCAGAGATTCCGATGGCTAAGATGGAGGAGCTCTGCAATAGGGTACAGTGAGTAGTGGTGGTGATCATTAGATGGCTAGTGGGAGATAAATAGGCTAGAGGTTTTCTAGTTGGATGGGGGACAATGATGAAGGGGATGTTTTCATATGGTACCAGATATGCATGGGCTAAGTGTGTACTGGGAAAGATATATCATTATTTACATGACTACGCATATATGTTTGGAGCTAGTATGTCAGCTAGAGTCACAATGTTGCACGTATGTGCTTATGAGCACATTCTAGTGACGAGGCCAGATGGATGGGTGGCTAGAGTAGCAGGAGAACCATATGCGAGGATGTACAGATGAGCTCTTACCTATCAACAACGATGAGGGATAGTCTATTAGAGGCAGGCTTTGGATGAGGTGGATAGATTTGTATGGAGACCATGGCTTGGATGCGAGAGATGGGATGAGGAGGATGCAAATCTTGTCTATGCGAGGTAGGCTAGATATATTTTTGGTCGCGGGATATATATTATAGAGTGCTATTTGCCTGAGAGGGTTTTGAGACAGTTCGGGGTTCCACAGGTAGCACCAGTAGGGGATGTCATTTTTGGGAGGATGTGGCAGGAGGTTTTTGATTGGGGGCTAGAGATAGTGGTTGACACAACTTTAGCAGAGAGAGATGGATTACAGCCAGTATTATGGTAGTGTAGGCAGGGTCCTGCAGATCTAGGGAATTTACCAGATTATGATGCACACTGGGTTACAGCTAGGTTGACTTAGTTGATGAGGCCTGGGGAGATAGGAGAGATTGGGATGGAGAGGCTAGTTAGGAGGAGGGCATGAGCTCTAGTAGCACAGGCAGCTCTGGGTATATAGATATAGTGATAGGTGCCACCACAGGTTCTTGCACAACCATAGGTACAGGGGCTAGGAGGTGATGATGTGGGGATACATCAACTTAGACAGAGGATCAGAGAGGGGTAGAGATGGAGGCAAAGGGCTCAATTCAAGTTGAGGAGAGTGGAGATAGACAAACATCAGGCGGTGATAAGGTTGTGGCATGCTAGAGCTCAGGCTCAGGCTTATTAGGTATAGCTGTAGGCCAGGGTACAGACATGAGATGGACAAGATGATGGGACATTGGTGAGAGTTACTGGGGAGAGAGATGCAACAGTGCGGTAGGTACAGGCAGTGATGACTGAGAGGGATACTATGGTACATCAGGTTTAGGCTATGACTGCGAAGAGGGATGTAGCCATGCAACAGGTGCAGGCTATCACAGTGGAGAGAGATGCTCTAAGGATGGAGAGAGATAGGGCAGTGGCTGCCTTGGGGACAAATGGAGCTACTATGTATCTAGCCACTTAGTTGACATAGACACAGGGAGAGCTGAGGAGAGCACAGGGTGAGGCTAAGTATTATAGAGGCTTATATTATGGAGTAGTGCCTATAGAGTAGAGACAGACAAGCTTCAGAAGTAGATCAGGGGCTTCTATTTCACAGAGGACAGGAGGATCATGGTCTATAGCTTCAGTGATGGGGCCTCCTAGAGATGGCAAGCCAAGTGCAAGACCCAGTGGTGGCGGATAGGGTGAGGGAGCTACCAGTAGTCACTAGGGCTACCTTATTTTGTTGTATTGTATTGTATCATGATGAGGCCTATGAGCTGATTGTACATACAGTTTTGATGGCTCATGGATAGCCCATGTTGTATTTCTAGACACTTGTATATTGACACTCATGATATATATATGATGGCTTTAGTTCTATGTGTTGTAATGATTATGGATGCATTTTATGTTATGATGTTATGCATTTTGTATTTTCACGATCTATATGGATGTTTATGCAAATGATATGAATATGCAAATGGTAATAATGGAAATGTCTTATGCTAATGGTAATGATGGAAATGAACATGCACATAATGGTAATGGATTATAATGAGGTTTATGATAATGCTATGAACCTATATATGCCTAACACACTTGTTTTGCAGGGTGAAGACAAGGGAAAAGATGAAAGTGGAAAAGGTGATGAAGGGAAGATGATTGATCTTGGTTGAGGACTATATAAGATGATGATGGAATGGAGAAATGATATGACAACTTTTAAACTAATTTCTCAAAAGTAAAGAAATGCAATCCTTATGTTTGATCTAGCATATGGATGTTATGCACCAGGGTATAGAAGACCAAGGTGTTGAGGTATCCAATGCATAACTAGCATACTACAATCTTCTCTAAATGCATGAGGTCAAGATGTTGAACCAACATACACAAGATATGAATAGGAGCTAGTGTTTCAAGATGGACTTTGATGCTACAAGCAAAGGTTTGAGCTTATCTCCACTACACATAATGACACCTTGTTGGTTATATGTATAGAGCTAGTTCTTAACATAGAATAGTATCAATGCATAAGAGACTATTTAGCTTGTCAGATGCAAAAGATATTGATATGTAAGATGCTAATACCAACATGGACAAGATATCAATACACATAGGAAGAGAATAGGATCATCCCACAGACATAGCATACGAAAGCAATATGACCATGCCCCATTCCTTACTTCATCGTAACGTACCAAGATATAGATAGATCAAGGAAATCTTGATTAGGCATAAGAAAGGGACAAAAGATAAAATAAAAGATATTGTCATCATGTTCTCTTGCCAAATTTAAGTGATCTTGAATGGATTAAGCTAGCGCCTTGTTGAGAGGAAAGCTACATCCTGTTGAAGGCTAAAGATGTTGATAAAAATGCTATAGCAAATGTTGGCTTAAGGAATGTAGACAAATAGCTTATGGCTTATCCTTGATTAATTAAAGTGCTTGAGCTTTTGCTAATATGCATAGTCTGCGTCTTGCTTGAACTGGTCAAAGAGAAGAAGATGGAAGATGAAATAAGATGAAGATGGGGTGGATCGTCTGTGCTTGTGTACTGGATACTTCCTTCATATTCCAGACTGCCTACATACCCTGTATCCACAAGATTAAAGCACATTTACGATGATGATGAGACATGATGAATATGTAGTTCTGGGTTTGTTGATGATATTAGTGATGAAAGATAGAAGAAAGTGAGATAAAAGATCAGAGGATGATTAGAAGAAAGATGAAAGATGGAAGATGGAAAATGGGCTATCATTTATGCCTGAATCAGAGTGCTTCCTTTGCATCTCAGATTGCCTACATACCCTATATCCACAAGATCAAGGCTTTGAATGATAGAGATGAGATGTAGTTCTTTCTTATTGTGTTGATGGTTGATGTCAACGGATCAACTTTATTGCTTGGATTTTTGGGATGTTTTGATTTTTTTGTGTTTTTGGAATATTTGATTTTTTTTGGATTTTTTGTGTTTTATTTTGTTTTAGTTGTTTTGGTGATTGTTGTACTTTGATGTTGGTTTTGGAT
This sequence comes from Cunninghamia lanceolata, assembly GCA_027924645.1. Lineage (NCBI taxonomy): Eukaryota > Viridiplantae > Streptophyta > Pinopsida > Cupressales > Cupressaceae > Cunninghamia > Cunninghamia lanceolata. Next base: position 13,931,092 of record BSBN01000822.1, on the reverse strand, counting down.
GTTGGCTATGTTTTGGTTGAAATGCTATGAGCTAGAGCTATAGGTATCCACTTCCAAATAAGGCATAACAAGTGCCCCCAGTGTGGGACGAAGATTGTTGGGAAGATGCTGCTATGAATGTGATCATCTGGATAGTGTGCTAAGGTGCCAAATGATATCTTAACCCCAACAAAGTCCAAACTATGAAAGCTATCATGGTAGAGGTAAAGGCGGAAAGGATTTTATTAAGGATGGATAAGGGATAATGGTTTATATAGGACAATAGTGGATTATGATATGGATTATGATATGGATTATGATAGTAGATGGATGTCATGGAAAGCTGTGATCAAACAAACTAAGTGAATGATGGAGGCTAGTCTCTACACATAGCGCATGTTTGCTAGGTTTTCACTATGGTACTTATCCAAGGCGCATGTTTACCAAGTTTTCACTAGAGGATGAATTATTTATCTTGTACTATATATTTTTTTTGGTCATCCAAAGCAACACAAAGTGGTTTTCACTATTGGATGGTTTTTTTTTTTAACGGGGATATGCTGAGACTCATGGATAGAACTTCTTGAGATGAATGTTATTGATTGGTTCATCCAATGGAATGCCTTCAAGTGTGGAGAGAGTGTATGCTCCTGATCCATAGACTGATGTGATGACAAAAGGACCAAGCCAATTAGGTTCAAACTTGCCCTGTTTCTCACGGTGTTGCTGATTCCTTTGATTTTCTTTAAGGACAAGATCTCCAACTTGAAATCTTCATTCTCTGATCTTCTTGTTGTAGCCACGGTGTAACCAATTTTGATAGACTTGGAGATGATTGAGTGCTGTAAGATGCCATTCATTTAATAGCTCAAGATCATGGAGTCTGGATACTCTATATTCTTCATCTAAGATAGTATGCTAAAGAGATACTCGCAGTGAGGGATCTCAACCTCAATACATAAGATACCTTCAATACCATACACAAGAGCGTAAGGTGTAGCACCAGTGGGAGTTATGATACTTGTTCTATAAGCCTATAATGTAGGATTAAGTTGTAGATGCCAATCACAACTAGCTTCATTTACTGTCTTTTTAAGGATCTTGATGATTGTTTTGTTAGAAGCCTCAGCTTGGCCATTACTTTGAGGATAGTAAGGTGTAGAGAATCTATGTTGGATATGCAACTTGTTGCAAAGATCTCTAACCTCTTGGTTCTTGAAAGGACGACCATTATCAGTGACAATGGCTTGAGGAACTCCATATTGGGAAATGATATAGTGTAAGATGAACTTAGATATTTGCTTGCCAGTAATATAAGTCATTGATGAAGTAGGATGGATTTTACCTATGAGATCAAGTCCCCACTGCGAGAAGGGCCAAGGAGTAGTGATAGGCTAAAGCTCATGTATTGGTGCATGTATTAGATCCCCATGTTTGTGATATTGTAGACATCTCTTTGCAAATTGCTGTGCATCTTTCTCCATAGTTGGCCAATAGTATCCAACTCGTAGAAGTTTCTTAACAAGACTAGGGCCAGTGGAATGTGTTCCATAAACACCTTCATGTATTTCACATAAGGTAACCTTGGCTTCCTTAGGATCAAGACATCTAAGAAGGATACCATCAAGACTTCGGCAATATAGGGTGTCTCCTAGGATAGTGTAGCGAGAGGCTCGATGGATAAAGGTTTTTTGTTGGGTGTTAGATAGTTGAAATGGAAAGGTTTGATTGTGGAGATACTCATATATATCCTCATACCTAGGCAAATTGGGACCAACAATCTCACATATAAGCTTAGACTGTTGTACTTCAAATGCTGGAATCAGAAGCTGTTCAACTAGAAACTCACACTTATGTGTATTGGATGGCATTTCTAGAAGAGATCCAATCATAGCCATGGCATCTGCTACTTTGTTTTGTATCCTTGGGATCTGTTCAAAGGTGATACTATCAAAGTACTTCTTGAAATCATCAACCATTACCTTGTATGGAAGAAACTTCTCATCTTTTGTTTGATACTCATATAAGACATGTTTGATAACCAATTGAGAATCACCAAAAACCTGTAACTGTTTAATAGCCCATTGTACTGCCATGCATAATCTTGCGATTAAAGCTTCATATTCTGCTATGTTGTTGGTACATGGAAATGTAATTCTGTATGACTTCAAGAAACAATCTCCTTAAGGGGTGATAAACAATATCCCTGCTCCTGATCCATGTTGTGTGTAAGATCCAACAAAATATAGTTGCCACAATGTTGGTGAAGTTAGATTGAACAATTCTTCATCAGGGAACTCTGGATGTATTGGATGAATATTTGTGACAGGTATTGTGGCTAACTGATCAGCGATAATGTGTCCTTTTATGGCCTTACAATCCACATATGTCAAATTCACTTAAGATCGTAACCTATTTTGCTAATCTTCCCGTAAGGATTGCTTTGGAGAGAAGATATTTGAGTGGATCAATGTTAGATATGAGCTTTGTTGTTTCGTTTAACATATAATGTCGCAACTTTTGGGAAGCAAACACCAATATTAAACATGCTTTTTCCATAGGTGAATAGTTAAGTTCATATCCCACAAGAGTTCTGCTGATATAGTAAATGGCTAGTTCTTTTCCTGAATCATCATGCTGAGCTAGGAGGGCACCCAATGCTGCTGTAGTTGAAGATATGTAGAGTAGTAGTGGTCGATCTAGTACATGAGGTACTAACATAGGAGGTGTTGCCAGATATTCTTTTATTTTGTCAAAGGCCTGTTGACATTTTTCATCCCACTTAAAAGGTTCACCCTTGTGAAGGAGATGTTGAAAAGGATGACACTTGTTTGCCAGTTGTGAGATAAACCTGCCAATGGATTATAACCTTCCTTGTAGACTACGAAGCTTCTTAAATTTGATGGTGGAGGCATTTCCATGATAGCTTTTACTTTGTCAGGGTCCACTTCTATCCCCCATCAAGACACAATGTATTCCAATAATTTACCAGATGTTACACTAAATACACATTTCTTTGGGTTCAATCTGACTTGATACTTCTGATGGTGTCAGATTGTCATTGATGTCAAAAAGGTCTTGCAGGATCTTGGGTTGATCTTGTAAACATCTGAAGGTCACTAATCAGGAGGTTATACTTCAAAATATAAGGACTTGCTTCATATTTGTGTTCAAAAGATCTTGGGTTGATGTTGTTGCTCATGTTATGGATGTCAGATTTGTGGAGTTAGTTTGAAAATACATGATCATATGGATTGGTATGATTAGTTTGGTAAAGAAAAGAATGTTTCTTTAAGGATATCAATTGTGTTTGTGCAAAGTCTTCTTGAATAGATCCTCAAGATTGAGTTACATCAGGATGTCAGTGATGTGTTGAGGATTGTCATGTGCTTCAGATGTTGATCATATATGAGTTCAAATGGTTTACATGTATGTTCATATTCAAGCAATGTTGACACAGGTTGATCATGTTCTTGCCTTATTTGTTGTTGAGCAATGTTGACACAGGTTGATCATGTTCTTGCCTTACTTGTTAAATCAGGTTGTTTATCGTTGGTGTTACAATGTATGTTTCAATTGATCTTGGTTTGACAAAGTTCAAATGCTTCAGTAATACAAGAGCAATGCAGACCAGGTATTTATAAGAAGGTTTGATACAATATGGTATAATGATACAAGGTGATTTCAAATGATGTCTTCAGTCAAAATTCATGTCTTGACATTGATGCTAATGTGGCTTGAGGTTGATTGGTTTGATATTGAAAGACTTATCTTTGTGAGGTCATTTGGTGAAGTTTACTTCTCTGCAATAGTGTATTTTTAACTAAGTGAAATCACAATGAGGGTATTGTCAAAGTGTTTGTTGAAGTATTGAAGTGCTTCAAAGAATATTAAAAATCCTAAATTAGTGCATTTCTTGCTTTGTAACATTTTTATGTTATATTTACTCATTGACTTGTTGAGCAGGTAAAAGCCACTTAAGTGGCAATGTTAAGGGTATAAGTGACATTGGGCAACCGGCCCTTTCCTCTTGTAAAACCTTTTGCATCAGTCTTCAATGCATGCAACGGGAGGTAAAATCGGTAGTAATGTTTAATTGCATGAAGTGTTCACATTAAGGAAGACCGGCCTCCTTTCTCCTAGCAATACCAGTGGTGAATGTAGTTGTTAAAACATTGCATATTTGAATAAGATAGTCAATGGAGCCCGAGTGGGAAATCAAGTCAAAGTTTTTTTAACTATGTGGGACAGGAATTGTTCATAGAAAAAGCATCAAATGTTTAAAACAAAGATCTTCAAAAGGAAAGCATGTTTTATAGAATGCATCGAATTTTATGGAGCCCGATTCTTTCAAGTCTATTTGTATTGAATGTGCTTTATTCAAAAAGGTACAAGCCCGTTAAAAGACTTTGGATTTAAAAAGAAGACCATGATTTATGATCTAAGGGAGCTTGATTTTCTAAGGCATCATAATACAATTTGAAGCTATGATCGAATATGCTTGGAGCCCGTGAATTAAGCCATTTATGGCTTTATTTAGAAACTTTATTTGTTTTTTATCTCCTATTTTATTGGAGGCTCTTAATGTCATTCCTATTCTAGAATAGAATGAAGATTATATGCCATTTTTGCAAGAAGCCTTTTTGATTTTTTTTTGGGGTAGATTATTAAAAGGTTCATTCTTTTTTTCAAGGCAAGAGAAGACAAGAAGGCAAAATTTTATTAATACAGATGTTTTTGTTTGAGAAAAATGATTGATTATTTTTGCAGAGATGTGTTTTGGAATATGGAAGGTTTGGAGATTGTTGAAGAATATTTTATGAAGAAGAATATGAAGAGAACTTGAATGGGGTTTTGAAGATTTAATTTTTTATCTAGTTTTTGTTTGGAGATGGTTTTTGTAGAGATGAAGAAGTTGAAGAGTTTACAGATAAAGATAATGAAAATAAAAAATAAAGAAGAAATATTTTTCATTAGATGGAAGAGGAAGATGAAGGATTTTAAAGATGATTTATTTTTGCAGGTTCCAGATTGAGGAGAGAATGTGTGTGCAGATCAATGATGAAATTTTTGTTAATACAGAAAAATGTATAAAATATGGAAAACCAATTTGTAATTGATGAGAGATGTTTCCCTGATCAGATGAATTAGATGATTAAAGGATAAAATATCAGAGGATTGGAATGATGGAATGTATGTTGCAGATGAGTTGATTTGAATGGTGCAAATCAGATTGAGCAGCAATCACTTCTTGCACATGAGATTTTTGTTTTTGATTGATTGAGAAATGCCAGTGAGGCACAACAGTATGCCAGTGAGGCTTGTAGGTCAGTAAGACCATTTGTCAGTGAGACACTTACATCAGCCAGTGAGGCTTGTAAAGATATTTTCAAGGTTAAGCCAGTGAGGCAGTTTTGGAGTGGTTTTTCTACCCCAGGAGGGTTTTCCACTCGTGCAAATTTGTGTTATGTCTCATATTGCTTTTATCTATATGTGTGTATGTTAATACTTTTCTCAAGAGGTTTTGTTCTCTTTCCTTATTCTCAGTCATGTCCTTATGTGTTTGACAAATCAATGATATCTTTCTCTCTGTGTGTCTTGAAAGTTAAAGTTTGCAAAAAGGTTTGAAAATTTACACAACACTGATTCACCCCCCTCTCAGTGTTGTCCTGGACTCCTACAACTTCTCTAATCGATCAAAGATCTGTGCTAGTACCTGTAGATGCTGTTCTCTTGTCTTGGATTTTCCTAGAATATCATCAACATAATCTTCCATGATAGCATGGAAAAGGTCATGGAAAATAACTATCATGGCTCATTGATAAGTAGCTCCAGCATTCTTGAGACCAAAAGGCATTACAACCCAACAATATGTACCCCATGGACAAATGAATGTTGTTTTGTCTTGATCTTCCTCTATTATTCTAATTTGGTTATATCTTGAGAATCTGTCAATCAAGGATAGCATTTCATGTCCAGCTATGAGATCTACAATGTTGTCTATGCTTGGTAGTAGAAAGTCATCTTTAGGGCATGCTTTATTGAGATCTCTGAAATCTGTACAACAACGAACTTGTCCATCAGGTTTTGCTACACGTACCAAGTTTGAAACCCATTCTGGATAATCAATAGGCTTTATGAACTTTGCTTCTAATAGCTTCTAAATCTCTGCCTTGACCAAAAGAGCTATTTGTGGATGCATTTTGTGTAGTTTTTGTTTAACAGGTTTTGCATTAGGAGATACTACTAAATGATGTACCACAAGTGATGGATCTAGACCCGGCATGTCAGCATAAGTCCATGCAAAATTGATAGCTCATTTTATGAAGAATGCTGTGAAATTTCTTCTTTCCTACTCTGATAGTGATGCTGCCAAATATGTGATCTTCGGATTCTACTCTGTGCCCAAGTTCATGTCTTGAGATTTTTCAACTAGCACTGTTGATTTTTCATGATAATCAGTGGTGATAGGAAGATCAAATACCCCATCCCTGGGTGCCTCAAAGAGGTTTTCACCCTCAGATGTCCTTTATTTTTACTTTTTCATGGTCAAGAGGTGCTTTTCAGTTTTCACCTAGTGACCTATCTTTTTTTATTTTATTTATTTCACTTTTGTGACTGAAGGATTTCATGCTTCCGCCAAAATATGTTAGTTTAGGGAGATCCATCATGAAACCTGCTTTATGATCACCCAATGGAATGCCTTGTCATAATCCCATGAATTCAGGAATAGCTTCGTCATTGTCAAATGTGTCCAATATAGGTGCCCCATGTTGGTCCCAATCGATAAGGTCAGGATATATGAGTGAAAGGGTAACAGACGAATGGTTTTGGCCAGAGGAAGTGGTAGAGATCATGAAGATGGAGGTTTCTTGAAAAAAGTCGGTGATATGAAGGGAGGAGTCATCGATGGTATTCGAATTAGAAGTCTCTCCTACCGAAGAAAGTCTGGCTTCCACATCAGAAATGGAAGGCAGTACCTCCAGCTGAAAGCCAAGGCCTTGCTTATTAAACTTCTTAGACACAACAATGGGTTCAATAGGTCCTTGTTCCTATGATCCCAATCTGCCATGTCCTTTGTAGCCCATGTTCTTAATGATGTAGAACCCATTGTTATATCTCTCCACTTCAAGTTGTACTTGGTCATTCTCATCATAGAATATCCAAGAGTTAATGTCATTAATGTCTTCATCATCAAGGAATCCACCTTTGATGAATACTGTTGGTGGAGCTTTTATAACAGTTGCGGATGAAGATGGCTTGGATGTAGAAGGTTTGCCATGAGATTTGGGAGACAAGGGAAGAGTTCCAACACAACAAGATTCTTGCAATGTGTACTCACCCGGACCATGTTCAGTGTACTTGATATGAAGATTTGGAGTGGCTTTGCTAGATGATGGCTTGATTAGGGCGGATGGGTCTACATAAGATGAAGATGGATATGCTTCGGTGTTGATAGGAATGTGATTAGGGCTTTGATATTTAGCTTGAAAAGCACGACAAAACTCAAATGGATTAGGATCAGCATGGATAGTAACTTCAACACCATTATGTGGAAATTTGAAACATTGATGGCATGTAGAAGGAACTGCTTTGAGGGCATGGATCCATGGATAACCAAGGATGATGTTATAAGGAAGCTCAATATTAAGGACTTGAAAATAGGTGTCAGTAGTGACAGGACCAACTTGAATAGGTAAGTGAATAATTCCTTTAGTATCTCTCTTGGCCTCATCATATGCTTTGATAGTAATGACCTTGGAAGTGTCAACATCTTTCTCAGAATATCCCAATTGTTTTATTAGTTTTAAGGAATATATATTAAGACTAGCTCCACCATCCACTAAGATTCGTTTGATATGGCATTGGTTTACAAATACTTCTATGTGGATGGCTTCATTATGTGATGGGTTGATGGATGGTCAAAGATCTTTGTCAGAGAAAGTTAGATGGCAAGGGGCTATAATGTTAGCTACCATAGATTGGAATTGTGTAGTATCAATATCATTAGGCACCGAGGATTCTTGCAATGCTTTATCAAGGATAGCCTTGTGGGTAGGGGATATGCGAAGCAATTCAAGGATAGAGATATGTGCGGGTGTTTTGCCAAGGTGATCAAGGATATTATAGCTAGAGGATGGTCGAGAAGGATTGACAGGTGTTCCTTGAATGGTAAAGCGACCTCTTCTAGTAGTTACAGCGCAATCAGATACTTTGCCTTGGATAGTAATGGTAGAAATGCGGGCTTGGTCAATGCAGCCAATCATGGATGACTCATAATTGTAATGGATGGCATTCCCAACATGAGGGTTACTTGGTTTGTCATGAGATGGAAGTGGATTCTTGAAAGCATCTAGATCATAGTTCGATGATGGTTGTTGTGTAGGTTGTGATGTTGGAGGTGTGATTTTAATTAAACCTTGATTGATGCAATCTTGAATGACATGCTTTAAGTGCATACAACTATTTGTTTTATGTCCCTTGACTATATGGTATTTGCAATGTTCATTCTCTTTATACCAAGGAGCTTTGAAGACTAGTTCACCATTGGGTGGTGCATCTAGTAATGTGATATCTCTCGCTTGGACAAGTTTTCGAAAGACTACCTCCATAGGTTCTGCTAAAGGAGTAAATTATCGTCGAGGTGTTGGATTTGTTCATGGACAGTTTCATTGAAAAGGTTGATTTGCTATAGATGTGGCTTGGATGTTAATAGGAGCTTTCACTGTTTGTATGTTCTTTGCATCCACAATACCATCGTTAACAACATTCTTGTTCTTGTTCCAAAAGCAGGATTTATCATTGGAATTTTGTGGATTGTCTTTGTTATCTCTAAAAATCTTGATAGTACACTTACCAATTAAAGTGTGTTCAATTGTGGTTCCTTTGGAAACAAGTTCGTCAAAAGTGCTAGCACTTTGCAATTATAGTTGGAATGAAAGCTTGGGATGAAGATTTTGGATGAAGATATCAAGCTATTGTTTCTCAGGTATTTCCCATGATAGTTTTCTAGCCATATTATGCCATCATTGAGTAAATGAGGAGAAAGCTTCACCATTGCGTTGTTTGTTGTTGACAAGGTCATTCATGTTCACTTCATGTTCAATGTTAAAAGCGAAATGTGATCAAAATTTGTTTGCTAGTTTCGAAATAGTCTTAATTCCCGGAGGTAAATGAGAGAACCATTCAAGAGCTTGTCTTGCTAAGCATCGGGGGAATAGTCTCAAAAGATATGTATCGTCTTGAGCAAGATCGAGACATGCAATGAAAAATGCTCTAAGATGGTCCTCTGGATTTCCTTTCCCTTTGTATTTGTCAAATTGTAGAATTTCAAAGTGTGGTAGAAAAGGTGTCATATGAAGTGACTTGTCAAATGGATAAGCGCATATGTCTCCTAAGGAAAATGTCTTCTTGCTTTGTCCTACCACCTTGTTAATCATTTGTTCAACATCCGCTTGAGAAAGGTGCTATTGTTGCAAAGGAGGTTGATGGTTCAGAGGTGAAGTGTAATGTGGTGTATATTGTGGTTGTTGTTGTGGGATGTATGAGGACATGACCGTTTGTTGAGTTTACATGCTCACAGTATATGTCAAAGGATTAGTATGTGACACATATGTGTTTGAGGATTGCTGTCCTTGAGACACAAGTGGTGGTTGGGTATATTGCGATGAAATAGTGCCAAGGGTTTGCATCACATGGGAAGTAGAAGATGGATTGACGTTGGTTAATGGTTGTGAATTCAGAGTTGGATTTGTAATATGGTAAGTGATGGAAGGATTGGTGGATGCAGAAGAAGGATGGACATTTGGGTTTGTGTCTTGGACAACATGAGGATTGGTATATGTCATGTGTTGGGTGACGATGGGTAATCCTTGGGTTGCATAAGACAGATTGATGGTTTGTGAAGGATTATATGAGGGTGATGATAGTGATGTAAGTTGATCAACATAAGAGACATCGGCGCTAGGATTAGCTTGCGATATAATAGGCGGGTCACTCATGTCAATGAGACTAACATTAGGATTATATGGTGTGTTGGATGGATCTGTGGAAAGCATGAAGACCATATTAGTAGTGATAGGAATATGAGTGTGGGATGTGGTTTCCACATGTGATGCAATAGGAGTAGCGGATTGCAATGGCTGCGAGACTTGTACGGTTTGTGGTGTTTGGATAACTTGTGAAACTTATGGAGTTTGCGATATTGGGATGGTTTGTGATGTTTGAGGAATTTGCATTTGTACAACATGCACAGCTTGTGTTACTTGAGATCAAGATACAGTAATGGTAGGAGAAGGCATATGTTGTGGAACATGGAAAGGTGGAATGCTCAAATTTTGTGAAAGAAAAGGGAGTGCATTGGTTGGAGTTATCAAAGGTTCTAGAGTGTACTCCAAGCATGGTGCATTAGATGGAGTAGCAATAGGCAATGAAAGAGATGGGTTGGAAGGTGGATTTTGTAGCATGGACATGGTATGAGATGGTGTGGCTATAGTGGATGGTCCCTTTGCAACAACAACGGGAGTGTTTGGATCATGTTCTCGAATAGAGGATATGTCAAAGTCACTTGGTAATTTAGCTCCCATACGTGCTAATTGCAAGAAGTAGCAATTAGGATTAGATAAAACAAGATTCTCAACTTGATCCCATACGTCTGTGTCTCTAAATTCTGATAAGTCATCTTGGGATTGCTCTTCATAAGTCTTTGAATATGTTTGAGGTTGCACTTTTGAAAATGATGGTCCAACGGTGTATCCTTTAGGCACAAACATGTGAGAAGGCATGCCATTTGTGAATTGAGTTGCATCTCTAAGGGGCATTGATCGGGATTATTGCATTTTGGCTTCCATCTTAGCTAGCAATTTTGCATCCATTTCAGCTCTATATTGGCTCCTAGTTTGAGGTATGATGATTGATGTTGAAAGTTGGACTTTAGCTTGTCAAGATTGAGACCCAAAAGGTGATGGTTTGCTGATTGTTTGGTGTTGGTTTGTTTTACTAGTTTGCTGGTTGCTTAGTTGTTTGCTGGTTGTTGTTGATTGTTGTTGGGTTGCTTGGTTGTTTGCTAGTTGTTGTTGATTGTTGTTGGGTTGCTCGGTTGTTTGTTTGTTGGTTGATAAACTTTCCTAGAGGATAGCTCACACACTCAAGGGAAAAGTTGGTTGCTAATGTTGTTTGTTGGTTTTTCTAGGGCTAAGTAAAGCTAAAAGGACAATGTTTGGTTGTTGGTTTTGCTGGTTGGTTGTTGTTTTGGGGTCTCAAAAGGATGAAAGCTCAAAAAAGTCCAATGGATTGATATGCTCAAGATAGAAGACAATGCTCAGGTGACTGTGGATGCTCAGAAGACTATCTAAAAGTTGATTATAGAGCTAAAAATGTCTAAAAGTGCTACTAATTGGGCTAGATGGATACTAATTGCTGATATTTGACCAGAAGCGACTAGTAATAGCTCAAAAGTGACTCAGATGAGGCCAAAAGTGATGGATAATAGATTAAAAGTGTTTTGGTTTTGCTTCAGATGACAGACTGAAGTGTTGACCAGAGGCGACTAGTTTTACCAGATGCAATCAGTTATAGGTCAAAAGCAATTTACTACTATTTAAAAGTGACGTGATTTTGCTAGAAGCGAGCAACTGTTGATTAAAAGTGATTTAGTTTTTGCAAAAGGCAAACAATTTCTGTTTAAAAGTGATCTGGATGTCTGAAGGTGAGCAGTTAAGGTTCAAAGGTGATCTGTGTCTGACATAGAATATGTTTGAATGATGTTTTTGACAAGAAAATAGTGATTGCAATCACTCACACTCACAACATACACAAGCTTGTACAACCTAGGATAGGAAAGGACTATATTTGTTGAGTCCCCTTATCGTGCCTATTCAAAGAAAATAGCTTTAGGATCTTGGTAGCATCAGCTCCTCTCCATGGCACTCACTTCTCATGCATACCAAGATCTAGGTTTCCCAAGGCTTGTCCCCCCACCAAACCTTAGGATTGTCCTTGCTATCTCTAGTAAGAACCACGAGAATTGGGGCGGCTTCAAAGGTCTCACCTTTTGCGTCAACAAATAGAAGGTTTTTGGCTACTACATAAGGTTGCTAGCAAGGGCATCCATTCAGGTGGCTATATGTGCGGCAGCACTACTCTCCATTATGGAGTCTCCTAGCCTTCAAGGGTTACACCTTGGAGGGTTTTGGGGGAGGTTGGCTATCGGTATAACACAACACCAATTGTTTGTGGCTTTCGACACAAACACTTTTCTTATATAGTGGTTCAAAAGGACTTGGCTTTAGCCCGTTACCGCTTGGGTCATACCCCTTCTCACACTGAGAAGGCAAGCCCTCTAGAGATAATAACAAGTTCTCATGCACCCAAGATCCATTTGATAGGCAAGGGGAGAGGATACTTTTGTTATTAAATTTAGGTTACAAACATGCACAACAAGCAATCCAAAAAAGATAAATCAAGCACGGAGAAAATAATGATTCTTTTTAAACACCAAGCCCAAATGTTCCTAAATTAGTGATAAAATGTAATGTCTTGGACTGATCAGAGCTGCAACAGATATGTTAGTAGTTTCACAACCTCCTTTTCTTGGACAATTGATACGATGTTGCACAAATAACTAATTAGTATCCAAGAAAACCAAATTGTAAATAATAAAACTCAAAGCGACACAGTTACCAGAGGTGATCAACTATTAATCAAAAGTGATCTGTATTCAACTGAAGGTGAAATGTTACTGATCAGAAGCGACACAGACTGACCCAGATGCGAGCAACTAAGACTCAGAGGTGATGCAAAAAATCAAAGTGTGAATTGTTAAGGCTTGTAAGCGACCCAAATATACTAAATGTGTAAAAATCCCTACAAAAAGTGAGATGTAAATAGAAAACCCTAATTTACAGAAAGTGATCTAGACAGCTAGAAGCGATTAGTTTCAGCTTAAAAGTGATGCAAGTTATGATAGACGCGATCACTATTTGCTCAAAAGTGACACAAAAAAGACTGGAAGTGACCACTGTTGAGTTGAAAGCAATCCAGAAAGTGCTGAAAGCGGTAGATTTCAGCTTAAAAGTGATGCGGATGTTCTAAAAGTGACTGGTTTTCACTTAGAAGCGACTGAAACTTGTCGTAAGCGCTCAAAAAATCTGATCTTCGCAAAAAACAATTTCAAACAACAAAGTTAATCAAGGATGTGAGTCCCACCGGGCATGCCAAAATGTGATAGGTAAAAATTAGGTTAATAAAATCAAGCATATAATTGAATACCTAACCCTACCACCATCAAAGAATCAAATCCAAGTGAAATCAAAAGTATGTAATTCAAGAACAAAATCACCTAGATTGTATGATTCCTTGTTTATGATGTGGATTGCTTCTCAACAATGAACAATTATGAAGATAAAAGCTGCCATGATGGATGGATGATAGCGATAATATGCTAGATGGATGCTAAAATGCTTAATATGCTCAAGATGATAATGTAGACACTCTATGAAAAATGATGGATTAGATGTAATATGGAATGAGATGGTGTTTAAATAGACTTCAACCAAAATCAATCAACGGTGGAGATTCAGTGGCTATGTGAATGGCTAAGATTAAATGATAATCATAGATGAATGTGTAGATCACAAGTGGAGGGAAGATAAGGCTTATGTGTGACCGTGTACATTAAAAGTACTACATGTGAAAGATATTAAATAAAAGATGTAGTACCACACATATTTTTTAAATGAAAGAGGCACACATGTTGGCTCATGAAGATAAATGATAAGAGAAATTAATTAAATAAATAAAATTTATTTAATTAATTGGAAAGTGGGCTTATGAAGGGATTTTAATTAAATAAATAAGATTTATTTAATTAAAATAGATAGAAATAGAGATAAATTAAATAATTAAAGATTATTTAATTATAGATTAGAGGAAATAGAAGAAATAGATAATGAATTAATTAAATAAATATAAATTTAATTAATTAATAGAAGAAATAAGTGATAGGAAAATTGCTCAAGTGTGTTAGACAAATGCGGATGATAGATAATGCAATATTTTGATACTAATGATAATTAGGTCAATTTTGGGTGTCTACATTATGCATGACTATGTCATTATGATGTATATGAGCACGATCATGTTGTGATGAACTTATTATCAATCAACACCTTCCTTATGACATTGTCCTGTACATTTCATAGCACCTATCATGGTATAAACATAAATGATATAGTTATCATTTGTTAGTCACCTTATCTTGGATGGCTCTTTTATGCTAATACACAGTTCTGAACACATATGTTTGGTATCATTCTTCTTCTGGTTATAATTCTTTTGATGAGGTGTAATGCCTTAATATTGATCCACTATAGTTTCTTGTCCTTTATGATGAGTACCTTCTTCCATTGGTTCTTATGACTGTTACATCATAGTTTGTCTGATGATGGCTGTTGTGACTTCTTTATAAGACTGTTTTGAATATTTGATGGCTGTTGCTATTTCTGGTGTTTGCATTCCTCTTGATGACTATACTTAGTGGCTTATAAATGGTCTTTAATGCTCACTGTACCCTCTTGTAACCATGTTAGCTGCTTTGAACATGATGTGACTATTCCTTGTGACTGAGTTGATAGCATGATGAACTCTTACAATTGCTCTAATTGTACTTTATGCTTTCTATAACATCTAAGGTTGATCTTTCATGATGTTTCATCTACCTAGATGACTGCCATATCTATGGCATAAATCTTGACAGCAAAAGATACCTTAATCATAACAGAAATAAAGAAGAATACCTTCTTATGACTGCATCTATGTACTCTTGAAATGGGTAGTTTATAGGAGCAACTGCTCCTCTTCACTTTTATCATGATGACTTCACTCTTTTTCCAAGTTGATTGTTCTGATGCATAATATCTTCTTGAATAACATATCTTGTCTTTTACAATTTGATATCCTTTTCAAATGAATAAAAATAAAACATGCTGGGCTCTACTCTTGTGGGAGCCACATTTTCTCCACATGTTTTAATGTCTTCAAATCAACAACATTACTTTTCCTATACCTGCATAGTGAACAAACAAGTTAGCATAAAAACATACCTCTTGAAGTTGACTGATCTTTCTCATGATGATCTAATTTATTGCACGTCTGATTTGATTCATTCACATAAGATGCGTAATAGCTACAATTGATATGTCTATTGATAAAAACATGTGATAATTTTAAATATCTAGAGCTTCTAATAGGGCTTTTCCCCAAATTTTTGCAGGTTTACTATTATGATCTGGAGCTAAAGACAAGGACATGAAGACCAGCTATCAACTGATGACATCAACCTTCTGATAAAAGGCAATGATGGATATTTAATATTCTCATATGTTCTTTCTCTTTCCTTTTATCCTTAGATGTATAGCTTGCATATGTCTTCATTGCTCAGTTTAGTCACTCCTACGTGTGGGACACATTTAAACATTTCTTTAAATATAATCAGTTACTTTACCTTATGCAATTGATTTATGTATGTTTCTTTTTTAATCAAGTGCATAGGATAGAATAACTGAAACTGATATGAAACACATGTTCAAAATATAATATGAAATGATAGTTTTATAAATACCTTTCTTTCACACTGCAATATGATCACTTGGGTAATTCAATTTTCTCATAACTAAAAGATAAAACTAGTTAGATCTATTATGTCATTCATTGACTGTCTAATATCTTGCCATTATATATTCACTTGTCAGGATGGTTTGACAGTCCTGATTGGACTATCAGATTATCTTGTCAACCGATCCTTGTTTTCTCTTGTCAAGACATCATACATTCACTGATTGCATTTAACTTTAAAAGTTTTCTTTTACTCCTTTTGAAACAACTACAAATCAGGTCTAACTAAATTAGGTGTGAACATAATTTAGTAACATTTCTGGTGACCTCTCAGGGGTGTTTGCCTGCTAAACAATTTAGAACCAGTAGCCTTGCAATTCCATTAGGCATATGAGTCTTTTTCTACCTGAAACTTTGAAAAATCTCTTGCAACTCAAACTGATAGAAAACTACAGTAGCAAAACAAAACTAAAACTGAAACTATTTTGGCCTGTTTAAGACATGGTAGCAAAATGTGCATGTACACTTCTTGGAAAACAAAATACTAAACTGAAATTCTACTCTACCCTACACTAACCAGCCATTGAAGCTAGTCAAACAAATCCATTAACTAGCTTTGTGAAATAACTTCCCTTTCTGGTTAAGAAAGGATGTTCTGCAAGCTAATTTGCCACTAACATGATATGATTCATAAGGACATACCTTATAGAATGCTACAAAACTCTCTAAAGGATGAAAACAAACTCACTGACCATTTGAATATGATCATGTGTACTTTTGTTATGAGGTGAACAGATGATTTCATTCTACTGTTATGAGGCTAAAGTCTCCTTGAGAATAATACCAATCTGTACCTCCTTATTTAGCTCTTTGACAACTAAATCCCTAATGGGACACCCTCTTGCAATGATGAACATTTTGCTCATACTCCTGGTCTCCTTATTGAGATCTGATGTCCTGTTTTCACTTGCAATTTCAACTTGATTTGAAAAAGTTAGTTGATAGAATTGGAATGAAGGAAAACTTGTCTCTTTGGCCTAAATAGGTTGATCACATACTGCTGATTCATATGGCATCAGATTATTATCAATGTTAGAACAAAAATCCTCTATGATACTTGAAAACATGCTCTCATCTAACTGATAATCTTGCACTGAATCTTGATGAATTTCATCACTTTGCTGTGCAAAACTAGACATTGATGTTAGTTTAACCAAGCATTGTTTATCTTTCAAAAGCTCCACTTGCACACCTTCCTTGCTGTCTCCAAACTGTTTATCCTTATATTGTTCAAATGAAAAAGGCAAAAATTTAGAAACCTAATTTACTTTGTTATATTCATCATTTATTGACTTAGGCTTTTGATTGCTACAAGAATCCAACAGATTGGCAAGCTCCCTACAAGTTGAACAGTCAGGGTCTTGACAATTAGATATGGAGTTAGCCTGAAAAGATTGAGTATCTTCAATTAGTTCACTTGGCTACTCTTGCAACAAATCAGATGTATTATTTTCATGGCGAATGTCTTTTGATTTAGTTTCATGTTCAATCAAGTGGTCAATCCTATGTTCGAGCAAAACAAGATTGTTAGTCTCCAAAATGGGACTGTCCTTTTTCTCTTCTAGTTGAAATGACATCTCAACCTCATTCTTATCCTTATGGACCAACAGTACATCATGTTCTACAATAAGATTTGGCATTTTATAAACAGGACACTTGGTCCAAGAAGGTTGCCATGTATGTTCAGAAGCTTGATGACTTGGTTCAAGAACTTGATGTGACTAATACTAAGAATTAATAGATTGATTTTGAATGCAAACAGGTTCTTGAGAAAAATCAAGACTTCTAAAACTTGGAATTTGACACCTACTAACCTCATTTTGAACATGCTAATCTGGAGTGAATGCAACTGTCTAGATCTCTTGCTTCTGTACTTATGGAAGAAAAAACTTCATCTATGCTTCTTTGGCTACTATCTCCCTCCTAAGCTTCTTCAAAATGTATCTTTTGTGACTCCAACTCCTGCTCATGAAGATAGACTTGATAATCCATCTCTTTCTGTTGCTGCTCATACCCTTGCTACTTCTTGATTTCTTTTATCTGTTTATTGATCTCTAGCAATGTGTTATTGAGATCAAGCAACATACTCTTTATGCTTGCAATCTCCTCCTTTGCATACTCTTGAAGCTGATTTGGTTCATGTATAGGTTGCCAACAAGGCTAAACTGGGGTGGGTGGGAGGCAAACATACTGTGCATGCTGGTTTCCTTGTAAATCAAAGGAATTTGGGTTAAAACTAGTAGCATGGCTGATCTGATATGGTTGATAAGATGGAGGATTAATAGTATTTTCATGATATGATATATGATATGACATGTTTCCATGAAGGATAGACATGATTAATTCATTCAAAAAGCTAGAAAATCTGATCTATCAAACTGGAAAGTTAGAGTCGCCAGGTATTTGAAATAAAAACCTTTGAAAGGCTACAATAACTGTTGAACATACCAAAACAACAACAATAATAAGTCCTTTTTGAACTAAAAATTAGTTCAAAGTCCCACCGGGCGTGCCAAAAATTGTTGTTGATTAGGATTGCACCCGTGATGCAAAGTTGTGAAACTCAGCAATCCTTCGAAACATGGGATCAAACTTAGGCTGTGGGTGACCTATGTTGAGTTTGAACCTCCAGATTATGGGCTGGTTCCCTTAAAATATTCAATTGGATCTATGACTTTGATGTGGAAAAGGGTAAAAAGGATCTTTCTAAAAGCAAATAAAACTGTAAAAGTATGGTGATGCACCTAATAATGATGAAAACTTGGCAATCTAACTCAAAATAGATCTCAAAAAATCTATCCACACAAACCACTTTCAGCAAATTGATCACAAAAATGTTTCTAAGGAAGGCTGGAAAATATTTCTGTTTGAAGGAAAAGGGGTTTTTCACAACATAAAAGAAAGGTTTTCCAATTTGGACAACCTAAGACTTGTGATTTTCAATACTATCTAACAAAAATAAGTACTAATGAGACAATGATTTTAAAGGTTTTGATGTTAAACACAATAAAATCTCATCAAATCACTCATACAAGTTGCATTAATGGAAGGTAGATACTTGATCAAACTAAAAAATAAAGGAAATAATTGCGTAGAACAAAGTATAGAACTTGTAACCTGCTATAATCTCTATAAATTTGCAAATAGGTGAGTTACAAAACCTCTTTCTCTCTCAAAGTACAAAGAGCAAAAATTCAAGAACTGGAAAAATGAGTTACAAAAAAAACTTTGTCTCTCAATGTGTAAAAGAGAAAAGAATGCAAGAACTAGAAAAATGAGTTACAAAACAAATTCTGTCTCTCAATGTGTAAAAGAGAAAAGAATGCAAGAACTAGAAAAACCTAAGTTTTTCTTGACAATATATAGTTTGCTCTCTCCAAGAGGCATGAAAAAATAATTGTAGTTAACTGCCTCTAAAAATAAGCTCTCTAATTTGATCCACGAGCAAACAATGAAATCCCTAAAAATAAGGGTCAAAACTGCCTCAAAATGAGCAAAAATAGCTCCAATTTGCTAGTCTCCATGTGTTTGATCCAAGAGTTGACCAATTTTCTCTATTTTGACCTCCAAGCCATGCAAAAAGATCTCAAAAGACCTCAGTTAACTTAACTCCTCCATCTTGCATGATTTTGCATGAGTAGATCATGTGGAAAATTAATAAAGTAATCATTTGCATGATTTTCTCTATTATGAGTTTCAATTTGTCTAGTTTCTCCAATTTTACAACTTGTAACAAAATAATAGAGTAATTTATAAAATATTACTTTATTAATTTGTTTACATGATATATAGTTGTAAAATTATAAAAAATAAAAAAAATGGAAGAAAAGACTATACCTTATCTCTCCTTTTACGTTTGCCTAATTTGCACATTTTTGAATGATTTTGGTGCCAAAATTAGGTTTTCATACATGAAAGAAAAATTACCCCCTTATTCCTCCATGCAAGAAAATAGGTAATTTTACATGCAAAATAATATGATGAATTATCAATAGGAATGATAATTACATCATTATCACCTTATAACTCCATGCAAGAAAAAAGCTCCTAGTTTCATAACACATGCACTTAAGGGATAAGAATATTTCCTTATCATGTTGGAATTAACCCAAACAACTAAGAGGGGGGGTGAATCAGTTGTCTCCAAATTTTTCTTTTAAACTTCTTTCTCTATTGTCAATTTGATTAATGATGTAAACATTAAAGCATATGATATTAACACAGAAGCAAAAACATAATCAACACATTTGACACCAAGTTTTTTGACGTGGAAACCCAGTTAAGGGAAAAACCATGGTGGGGGTTAACCCACAAATATTAATACCCTGTTAAAAGTATTTTTATAAATGGGAATGCACATGCATTCAGGCTCACTACCCAGAGCTCACTACTCAAATGGAGGCTCACTACCTATAGAAATATTACAAGAGAATGACAGAGATTTGAACTGATTAATAACATCTACCCATGCAAGAATTTTAGTTTCGATTAAGTACAAAATCTGATCTTACACATTTCATCTTTGCTCTACTCTTCTTACTATTCTTCCTTCATTCACATTTTGGATTTCTACTCTTCTCACATACGTCTTATTCTCATACACCACACACACTCAATCATCCAATTTCATCACCTATATATATCCGCAATATGATTTACAGTCATTCTATCAGTCAGCTTCAACAACACTTAGAACTTTTATGAATGCTCTGCTCTATCGTCTAGATGTATGCATAACTTAAGGTGCAGACCAAAACTTGCTCTTGAAAATCATCACTCATGTCGGTTACTATCACTGATCATTACCATTTGTCCAACAAACAACTTCCATACATCTAGAATCAAGACCTTTTGCAAGGTCGGCCTATTCTTCTCTTGTCTGCTTTGACAAACTGGAACCCGGTACTTAAAGGCTAATATCTTTTGAATCCTTCATCACTAGAGGACAAAAATCTAGATTTAGATTGTCTTGACAATGCATATAACTCCCCTAGATCAGTAGCTAATCATGACTTTCCACCAGAGAGATCTGGACCAAAATACCAGACCCTATTACTGCTCTGTTCCTAACTACCTAGACTTAGACAAATTCTGAATCTGACTTCCGGTATGAACAAATTGTGTTATGCAGATGATTGGGATGATCTTAGTTGCCATCAATGACAACACCTATCAATGCAAAGCAGTGTCTCTTGCCAACAATCTCCCCCTTTGGTATTGATGGCAACACTTAGTGAAAAATGACTAAGTGTCTAGTGCAACTCCCCCTTTGTCTATACACTCATGTACTTCACTTATTCCGGTTCTCCCCCTTTGCTAAATACCTCATTTTTCACTCCCCCTTTGACATCAATGGCAAAGGGTGGGGTCTGCAAGCCAAAACTCTCCAAAAATTTTGTATTTACTGCCACATATGTATAATTAATCATTAAGTCTTATTTACATGAACTTGAGAATGTCTGCAAAGCTGGGTTTTATTTGCACAAGTTTAGAGGCCCAAGTACTCTTCATTCCATCCAAAATAGAGATGTGCCCACTCAACAAGAATGCATATGCTTCTGCCTTTGCCAGATCTAGAGGATCACTTGGTTGACATGCATTCCGGGCTTTGGATAGGGCATTATGCATGGATTCCAACT
The DNA here is from genome assembly GCA_027924645.1 of Cunninghamia lanceolata. Lineage (NCBI taxonomy): Eukaryota > Viridiplantae > Streptophyta > Pinopsida > Cupressales > Cupressaceae > Cunninghamia > Cunninghamia lanceolata. The sequence continues at coordinate 13,909,802 of BSBN01000822.1, read as the reverse complement.
TGGGGGCAATCAATCCCCAGAGTTCACACATCCTCTTCATAGTATTGCCTTTCTCTTTTTCAAGTCCCTTTATTTCATCTGTCAAGCTAATAACCTGACATTCCTGGCTTATAGGAGAGGCAATTAGAGGATCAAAATTTTGAGATAGAACTGATATTTTATGTTCTTGTTCCTTTATCTTCTTCTCAATATCCTCATTGACTTTAGACCATGATAGGCAAAACTTATATATATCTCCTCCATCACTTAGGGCATTCTGAATACTCTTTATGCTAATGCCTAGTATCAACCTATCACTCCTTATCATGTTCTTAACTTGACTGAATTTCTTATTTAGGAACTCTTTCTAAACTTTTGCCTCCGCAGACTTTTCAAAAGACTCAAAATGTGAGTTTACTGAACTTACAATATTTTTTAGATGTCTAAAGGGGGAATTATTTTGATTCTTTTGATAGGTTGGCATTAATTTCTCCAAAATTCTAGTTGCAAGCCCCAGTAGCTCATTGTCCTCCATGTGGGACTTTAACATATTTTCTCTAGACTTTACTTGGGTGAATGATGCTATTTTCATCAATTGAATTGGAGAGAGATCATCTGGATTGGCTAGGCCTTGGAGTAGCTCAGGCTCATCAAGTTCAATCATTTCTTTTTCAAGAAGACTTTTTACTACATCTACAGTGTCTCTTGCAACCATTTCAGAACCATCCTTTTGTTCTCCTAATTTCTCAGTATCTACTTTAGGTGCTTCAACATTTGCACCATCTTCTTTTGCCTTGTCCTTTCCTTTTTCTTCCTCTTTCTCTATTTTATTCTTCTTTGTGTTTTCTCTAGAGGGACTCTTTCCTATTTGTTTACCACTTGCTGCTTGATCCAGAGGGCTCTGTGTGGTAGCAATATCCTCTTCTTTTCCAGAGGGATCAGGTGGAGGAGTTACCCCTGCATCAACTATTCTCTCTACCATTTCTATGTCCTCTTGAATGAATTGTTCCTCTTTCTGAACTTCTCCAATATTTAGATTTGATGAATCAAGTCCATCATTGGTCTCCTCATTGATTAATTCGAGAGGATCTAGAGTAGTACTTTGATCGTTAATTCTCTTGGTAGTTTCTTCTTCAAGAACTTCTTGTTCCAGAGTAGGAGGATTGTCTTCTTCAACTTATTTTTCTGAAACAATATAGTATTTATCTTTGTCTAAATCCTTTCTCAGAATTTCTTGTGTTTCCTTTGCAATTTTCTCAGTCTCACCAAGCATTAGCTTGTTCATCTGGACTTTTCTTCTGAATTTTTCTTTGACTTCTTTGAGAATTTTATCTACTTCTTTATTGGTCGTTACAGGACATAGTGTGGAGAGGACATACTCTCTAAGTTCTAGATCTTTAGCCTTAGCTACTTCTTTTCTCATTTCCAGTACTCTCCTTAAACTTTTAGGAAGTTCTTGTAAAATTTCCAACAGGGCTCTATTGAATTTATTCAAATATATGATAATGGCATCTTCCAAAATTTTCTTATTTGCTTGATCAAAATTATCATAGTAAACTTTGATAGGCTTTAAATTTCTATGAACAATGATTGTTTTTACAATTTCATCAATAGTCATAGTGACCTTACCAGTGACTAGCTTTTTACTATCCTTATTGCTTCCAGAAGGTTGATCTTTAGAAGTCTTTGAAGTTCTAGCTTTCTTGGATCTTATTTCTTTCACTTCTTCATCTGTCTCTGTCTCTTCATCATCTTTTGTGCTCTTGTGGGTTCTTGTGGCCTTGGTTTTCTTTCTTTTCCCTCCATCATCGGATGGAGTGGCTTTGGGCTTCTTAGTGGAAGTGGATTTGAGTTGCTCAGCAAGAGTTGCAGAACTCCTTGTCTTCCTTGAGGAGCTTGGTGGGATTTCCAGAGTGACTACCGACTCACTTTCTGCTTTTTCTTCTGTAATCTGCTTAGTGTTTTTCTTCACCTTTTCAATTATTTCTCTATTCTAATTTACTGCCTCCTTGGTTAGGCCAATGCTCTTAGCATACCTTTCAACTTGTCTCTACACTTTCCTCTTGGTCTTAGGCTATCTGAGCTCCACATGCAATTTTAGACTTAGTTCCTTGTAGGTTCCAAACCTTTCCATAGAGGTATCTTTAGGTGTGCTCAAAAGATGCTGAGCATACATATCCAAAACCCTTCCATCCACCTCATAACCCATAGGCATTATCCAGACTGTCCTTGGTTCTACATCTTCCATCAAGCACTGATCTATGCCAACCATGAAACATATGTCATTTTTATACTTTTCCACATTTGTTTTAGGGATTCTTTCCCTTACTTGCATTAAACTCTGGAAGTTTTTGAAGTAGCCCCAAATGGCAGTCTTTTGGGCTTGGGAGTCACCAAGACTGAGAAGGTCATCTCTTATTTTCCATGCTACAGATCTGTCAGTTGTCCAATGCACACCTTGAATTCCAGGTACTTCATTCATAAAATAGAAGAACAAGCATATAATCAAGGAACCATATTTGAAGGAATTTTTCTTATCTTTCATTATCTTGCTCAAATTCTCTATCAACTAATTTTGTAGTAGTTCACAAAGATCATAATCAACATTTTCTTTTAAAATTTGATAGGCTGCATATATTGCACTTCTAGAGATAGAGTTTTCTCTGCTGGAGTGGTAAATTTTGTACCCAATCACCATGGAGGTGAATTTGACATCTGGTTCTATAATATCATTGATGGTCATTGCTCTTCTATCAAACTTGGCACCGGTAGCATTAGTCACTGTCTGGTTTTTCACAGTTTTTAGCATGGGCAGCCCACTGGTTGAATTTAATCCAGTTACAATCTTGATAACATCCTTTGTAATCTTGAATGGTTTCAATATCCATATGAACTCAACATGTATTTAGCTTAAGATATATCAAACCCATTCATTTTCATCAAATATCAGAAACCTAATGACTTGCAGAAATGTTTGCTTTCTAGGGCTTTGTATTCTGGTTTCAATTTGTGGCTATCATCTGTTAAGTAGTTGTTAAGAAAATCCAAGAGCTTTAGGTTTCCAAATTCATCCATGTTACAGTGGATGTATGCCCTAATATCCTCAACATGCAGTACACCATGTGGAAACTCAGAGAATGCACCCAACGGTTCAACTTCAACTGATTTATGTGGATGCTTCTTAAATATTGGTCAAGGCCTTTCAGTTACATCAACAACTAGAGGTGTAGCCATTTGCAAAAATTGAGAACTCAAGAGATTTCGCAGAAAATAGAAAATACCTTGTTACGCAGATTAGGGTTTTTGCTTGGAAATCCTTTTCTCGCTTCCAAATCTTGAGAATTCTCAGCTCTAAGCTCGTCAGCTTCTTTCTTTTTGTTTTCTCCTGATGCAAAGTGTTTCAAATGAGGAATGAATGACCTTTTTAAGCTTCATATCACCCAATTTGCCTTTGTAATAAATGATCTACCCTAGCACATCCGGTTGCTCTATTTTTGAATAGTCTTTCATGTATCACTCTGCAATTTGCCATAATCACTTCCTTTCTTCTGGAAATCCTTCCAAATGTTCTGAGTCAATTCAAGGTACCTTTTCTCATTGTGCCAGAACTAGGCACTCAAATACTGGCTTGGGGAATATGATTTACAATGCTGCTCCCCTTGAGCCAAGGCTCCCAAATCAATTCCTAGAGGAATTTTCAACACTGAATTCCAGTGTGGTTATCCATTACTGTCATTCATAATTGTTTTCTTGACCCATATCTTGTTTGTTTCATTCTGAGTCTCATTCACATCTATTTTTTCTCTGCCTTTGTCTTGTTTCTGCTCATCTGGTTTTCTATTTACTAAACCTCTTCTTCCATTTGTCCTAGTTCTATAGAATCTTGCAATATGACCAGATTTATTGCAGTTAAAGCACACTTGATTTCCTCTTGATATGCACTGATTAGCCATGTGTTCAAATCCATTGCAAGCAAAGTAGTAGCCATTGAAAGAATTGCCATTTGAGTTATTCATTATCATACTTCTACATTCATTGGATTTATGACCATACCTCTTGCATTTGAAGCATTGACCGGAGAAGGATGGACCATTTTGATTTGCCCTACTTCTACACTGAATAGCTCTATGACCAAATTTATTGCAATTGAAACAATTTCCATTAAATGATGGATATCTTTGAGCATTAGGTTGTCTTACCAGAGGTTTTCTAGTTCTGTTTCTCCCATTCCTAGGTTGAAAATTTCTCTATCCAGATCCAGAGCTTTCACCTTTCTCATATCCAAGACCATGCTTGTCATCATCCTTTTTCTGTCCTTCGAGCAGTGCTTCTAGTTTTGCTGAGGTTATCTTGAACTTCTCTTTATATTCATTTGCAACTTCTAGGTCATGTCTAAGAATGACAATTTTCCTTTCAAGTTCTCTTTCATTGTCTCTACTTTCTATTGAAAACAAGGCAGATAACTGAGAGGGGGGGTGAATCAATTATCTTAAAAATTTTCTTACTTTCACTTTCTTAACATTCAGTGCTATATCAAAACATGGAAGCATAAGAAACTATAAGAACTAAAATGAAATTAACACACATAACACAAGGATTTTTACGTGGAAACCCTGTTAAGGAAAAACCACAGGGTGACTAACCCAAGATTGTATTCTCTGTTAAAAGTATAGAAGAGTACAAAATGGCACTTGCCAGTTAGGGCTCACTGCCTGAGCACACTACTCACAAGAGGCTCACTGCCTACTAGAAACTTACAGATAATACCAATGTGTTTGAATTGATGAATAACATCTACATATGCAAAAATGTAGTTCCAGTTAGGCTCAGTATACTGATCTAGCACATTTCATTCTTCTTCTGCTTAGTATCACTTTTCTGTCACATTCTGAGCTTGGATTACTATCTTCTCACTTTTCTCTGCTTTTCTTCACACTTCTACCAAATATCCATCACTATTACACCTTCACAAGCTTGAATCCATTGAGTATATATATCCGCATCAAGGATTTCCAACCACTTTCTAGTTGGCAACAAACACACTTAGGATATTTGCAAGTTACTATTCTGTCAGTTGAATCCATACTTGATTGATGATGCACACCAAAAATTTAGGTATAGAAGTCATTAATTGTGTCGGCCAACAATGTATAATGCCACAAATTGCTTTATCAACACATTTTACACATCCGGATTGAAGTCTGATACTCTATCGGTCAGTGCTTCCTCTGTCTGCTCTACCTGACTGGGACCCAACACTTAGATGCTCATAATTTTTTCATGCTTTATCACCAGAGGCTAAATCTCTAGAATACAATAGTCATGATACCCCTTTTGACTTGTCTGAGTCCGCAACTTACTGAGTTACACCATCTGAGAGATCCGGACTTGATTGTCAAACCATGTTACATACTCTATTCTTGTCCACTGGACCAAAACAATCTTCAATCTGACTTCCGGTAAAGGCATATTATGTATTGTGGATGTATGGGATAGACTTTGTTGCCATCAATGACAACACTTATGAAGCCACACATTGTCTCTTGCCAACACTTTCTTGTAGATCAGATTCTAGATGTCCAGCTATTCTATCCAATTTGCAATATTCTTTAGTTCTTTCTCTTAGTTTTTGATTTAGATCTTCTTCAATTTTCTTCCATCTTCACTTTCTTTGGTTTGCCTCATTATTCTAGATTCCATTTCAATTTTTAGAATAGCAACTTCTTTTGACAACTTCTCACATTCCTTTATCTTTTCTTCCAAAGCTTCATTCATGCCATTTTCTTCAGGTAAACTAGATAGCTGCAGAAGTAGCTCCTTTCTCTTTTGTAGAGATTTCTTTAATTTATCTTTTAACATTTCAATGGTATTATCAGCATCTTTGAGTTCACCTCTCAGATTGCTAATTTCTTCCAAGGCTATTTGAAGTTGATCTTTGATTGAACCCATTTGAAACTTCTTCCAAGGAAGAAGATCTTTTCCTCAAGCTTGTTAGGCTTTTCAAAGGAACCTTGCTCTGATACCAATTGTTGGAATTAACCCATACAACTAAGGGGGGGTGAATCAGTTGTCTCCACATTTTTCTTTTAAACTTCTTTCTCTATTGTCAATTTGATTAATGATGTAAACATTAAAGCATATGATATTAACACAGAAGCAAAAACATAATCAACAAATTTGACACCAAGATTTTTGATGTGGAAACCTGGTTAAGGGAGAAACCATGGTGGGGGTTAACCCACAAATATTAATACCCTGTTAAAAGTATTTTTATAAATGGGAATGCACATGCATTTGGGCTCACTGCCCAGAGCTCACTACTCAAATGGACACTCACTGCCTATGGAAATATTACAAGAGAATGACAAAGATTTGAACTGATTAATAGCATCTACCCATGCAAGAATTTTAGTTTCAGTTAAGTACAAAAACTGATCTTACACATTTCATCTCTGCTCTACTCTTCTTACTATTCTTCCTTCATTCACATTTTGGATTTTTGCTCTTCTCACATACGCCTTATTCGCATACACCACACACCCTGAATCACCCAATTTCATCGTCTATATATATCCGCAATATGATCTACAATCATTCTATCAGTCAACTTCAACAACACTTAGAACTTCTATGAATGCTCTGCTCTATCGGCTAGATCTATGCATAACTTAAGGTGTAGACCAACACTTGCTATTGAAAATTATCACTCATGTCAGCTACTATCACTGATTATCACCATTTGTCCAACAAACAACTTCCATACATCTGGAATCAAGACCTTCTACAAGGTTAGCCTGTTCTTCTTCTATCTGCTCTGGCAAACTAGAACCTGATACTCAGAGGCAAATATCTTTTGAATCCTTCATCACCGGAGGACAAAAATCTAGATTTAGACTATCTTGACAATGCATATGACTCCCCTAGATCTGCAGCTAATCATGACTTTCCACCGGAGAGATCTGAACCAAAATACCAGACCCTGTTACTGCTCTATTCCTAACTGCCTAAACTTAGACAAATTCTAAATCTGACTTCCAATATGAACAAATTGTGTTATGTGGATGATGGGGATGATCTTAGTTGCCATCAATGACAACACCTATTAATGCAAAGCAGTGTCTCTTGCCAACATATCACTCCATTTACATTGCAAAAGAAAATATATGTAGTTTGCATTATACATGCATCACCTTTGTCTTCATACTATATCCATTGCATTATTGACCTTACCTACATTTTCCTTATTCACCTTGTATTATATCTCATATTTGATCTTTCCTTTCTACATGCATTGTCCATATAACCTGCCACCTTTCATACACCTTGTCTTCATGTGATCTGCCACTTCTAACTTTTTGATGCATTCAAAAATGCATAAGACATAAAAGAAGTCGACCTCCATGAACAATGGTAAGTTAAGGCACTAAGCCTCACCTTCTAATTGTTGGGAATTAAGGTGTCTCAACCTTTGCAAATTCCTAATGTTGTATTTATTCATCCCACATTGAGTTGGCATAGTCAGCACCTTGTGTATATGCAGTAGGATAAATTTTGGTGACTTTGGCAGCTGCGGTTTCCCCCTTGAATAATTAACGGGGGTTTGGGAGCAGCGCCTCCAAGATAGGGTCAAGGGGCGTAGCCCCTTGCAGGGTCCAGGGGTAGTGCCCTCGTGGGGGCTTGGGGGCAACACCCCCGAAACCTCAAACAATTTTTAATTAATGACAAATGTCGGTGAGTATCTTTGCACGAGAGAAAGGCATCTTTAGGTGGTCAAGGGAGGTTATGACATGTAAGAGGAATATGATATTTTTAGTCAGTATATGACAGATTCTATGACAGCTGTAAGGTGCATAAGAGCATCTGTCGTAACCTATCTTGGGACCAGGTGCCCACTTCAGGATGGAATGTTGGACAAGTTTCCTTAGGCATGGGTGTTGGGGCATGAGTCCAAGATGGACGCCCATCTCTAGAAGGTTCCATATTTGCCTTGTAAACTCTATATAAATAGATGCTTCGATGGGAGATAGATAACTTTGGTACAAGTACTATTATGTTGCCGGAATATCTCCAGATTTGACATTCGAAGACTCTTGAAAGAGCATTGGCTCTAAAACTGTACTGTAATATGTTATTGTTTACTGTAATACATTTGAACTGTGTTTTGGAGTGTGGGGTTTTTCACCCATAAGGGTTTTCCCCACGTATATTTTGTCTCTCTCTTTTCTGTCTACTTTCTGTGTGTATGTGTATTACTGCTATAGCTCATGTTAATGGTTTAACATTGCTGTAATAGTTAGGATAAAGTTGAATTTGCATAGCCCTCTCCTGAATAGATTAGTGTAGGAAGTGATTTCCACACACCTAGCTTCCTTTCACTAATGATTTCAATCTTTTGACTTAGCAAAAATCAATTGCAAAAAGAAAATGATTCACCTGGCCCATGACTCTTCTATGGCATAATCATTAGGTACAACAAGAACAAAGTCTTGACCTTGACATGGATTAGGTAATAATTTGAATTGCTAAGTCAGAATATGAAGAAAAGATACCAAAAGGCCATCGAACAAAAGCACCTCACAAACCCTAAAAGATCATTTCATTTCTATCTTTCTCTTGCATCTTGCTCTACAACCTCAACTCGGCTGCTGCTAGGGCTTAGATGTAAACAAGCTTCTTTCTCTGGTTTCCTTTCCTATCATCAGTCAATTCTTTGTGATTTCCATGGCATTTTGATGTAGGGAGAAAAGGTGAGCATGTTTTTTTTTTGGGTTTTACTGAGTAAAATTTTATCATTTCTATTCTTTCTTTCTTCCTCTGGCCGTCGACTATGGTGGCTGTAGATTGAGCTTCTTTTAAAAGCTTCTTAACAAGCTTTTGTCTTTCTCTATGTTCCTCATTGGTAACTATAATTTCATAGTCTGAGAAGCTCAAACAAAAAGAGGCCGTGGCCTGTGCTTTCTTTAAACAAGACAAAGGTGAGTTTCTTGTCTTCCATTGTATCTCATTTTCTTTTATCCTATGCCTGCAAAATGACAAGGGTTTCAAAGATAAAAATGAAGTGTGTCTTCTATATCTTTAAAGAAATGACTTTCCTCCTTCGTGTCCATGGCTGTAAAAATCCTTCTCTTCTCTCGGCTCCATTGTAGACACAATTTTATAAGGGTTTCAAAAAACATGTAACAAGGGTTTGATATTTTTTGCATAAAAAGACTCCTCCTCACGACCATACTCCTCTGTATCTTCCCCTTTTGACTGCAAAAAGAAAATGAAACAAGGGTTTCAAGATTTTTGATAGGTTTTTTGTCATTTCTTTAGAAAAGAAGTAGATCTCTCAATGACCTACATATCTTGCACTATATATTGTTTCTTTGTACATCTTTCCTATCTCTGCAAATATAAAAACATGAGGGTTTCAAAATACAAGTGAGGGTTTTAAGATTTGTATAGGTTTTGCATTTCTTTGAAAGGGAACTGGGCCTTTCTGTCATGGCTATATCTATATCTTCTTTTGAAACTTCCTTTCCCTCTGCGAACTTGTTGTTTACATTTTGTGAAAATAGAAGCAAAAGAATAACCCATCTTTGTTTATTTTTCTTTCCTTTTGTCATTTTGGCATATACAAGAGGCAGTATCTTTAAAATTGAAACCTCTTATTATTCTTTCATCTATGTCTTCATACTATTTTATAATAGCATCAAGATGATATAATTGTAAATGTCTTTCATTCTATAGCATGACTATATTCTTTAAGTTGCTCTATTTTTCCATTACACGGTAAGGCAATATTGCACATAGATGCACTAGTCGACTTTAGAAATTTTTTTATTTATATTCCTCTGAAATAATAAAAGGTGAAACATTGAAATAATTTCCTCTTTTATGCACATAACACTTGTGAGGCTTTGGCTTTGTCTTGACTCTACTCTGACATTGTTGTTCCACATATCAATATCAAATATGACATAGTTGTTCTATTTGACGGCTTTTGGTTCCTTTGGTCATGACTTCCTATAGATAATGATGCTGAGACTTCATTTACTTTCCTCACTTATGCTCAGTAGCATATGTTTTATGCATGACTATGTCATTATGATGTATATGAGCATGACCATGTTGTGATGAACTTATTATCTATAGACACTGACAAATGTTCTCATGTCAAAAATGTGACAGAACAAATTTCCCCTTCAAATTCCATTATTCAACTAATTCAATCTCGTCCATTCTAGTCATTTGTCCATATTTCTTATGTAATTAAATAATTAATTCTAATTGATTATTTAATTATTCATACCCTAATGTCCCCTTCACTTGATTCATTCAAATAAATCAATCAGTCTAGGTCTTTCCAAAAGGTGGTTTGACAAAAGAGTGAAGGTTAAGACATTTAAGATATTTGATTTGGTTCTATGTTGGGACAAAGCCCATGAAAAGAAAGGAAACCATGGTAAATTTGATAAATTATGGTTAGGTCCACTACAGGTTTCAGAAATCATAGGAGATAATACATTTAGGCTCAAAACTTGACTGGTGAAGATGTACCATTACCTGTTAATGGTCAACATCTTAAACACTATTTTCAAGGCTAGAATGTGAGTTTAATCCTATTGTGTACCATATTGTAAATATTATATAGTCATGTTGTCTTGTTTGTTTTGTGTTTTCATTTTGTTTTGTTGGTTTTTGTTTTCCTTTTTATTTTGTTGTTTTGTTGGTTTGATGTGTTTCTTTTTGCTAGGGTCTTTATTTTGATTCAGGGTATGTAGGAGCAGACTGGCAACCCTTGAAAAGAGTAAAATTTGGAAAACTCAGGTAAATCAATTAAAATTTATGCATAACTTGTGAAATTTCATAGATGTGAGTTGTTTATTTTGTTAAGGATTTTATTCAATTTCTATAGCATGAAGCATTCAAAGAGTCATATAACTACAAACTTTAAGGATTCTTTGAATTAGTGTGGGAGGTGGTAGATGTTTGCATTGAGTGAAAAATCTAAAGGCTTGTATTTGCTACCACTATAATTACTAACCTAATGCAATAGATTCCATTACTGTGCAAATGATAAGCTAAAATAGATATACAAATATAGATATAAAGATCAATAAAATAGAAAATTTATTCTCTTAAGGTCATCTAGATAACTCTACTAGGGCTATGGACACTTGCTGGCAGTGGGGCTCTATCTAGGGGCATTATAGGTGTTAGTGGAAATATTGTCAACCGTATTAAACTACTAATAATCCAATAATCTCAATGAAATATGATGCAAATCAAATAAACAAAGACATTTTACCTTGAAGACTAATTTACCTTGAATGCTTCCATTGTTTGCCTATCTTGTATTGATCTTGTTGATGAATAGAGCTCTTAAAAGCACACTTCCTCACTATTTGAAGATGACAATACTTGAATGGTTGTATGTTGGATAAAATGTAATGAAGATTACCTACAATGCAACTATTGTGAGGATGAGGGATGGATGATTGAAGCCACGGTTGTATGGATCTGAAGATAATGGATATAAAATGGAATGAACAATATGGATGCTTTTCCAAAGGCACATTGGAATTTCTACAGAGTAACTTTGCTATAGCTTGTGTGTTGTTGAAATGAGGGAATGAGCTTCCTTTTATAGGCCAAGGAGGGGGCAAATCCATGTGTCAAGATCTCAGGGGTGGAGACTTAGTCTTGAGAAGTGTATGGTGAGGATTGAGTTGGTTGAGATGAGGGAGAGAAAGAGGGAAGATGTTCCTCTCACCTTGACATGGTGGAGAGAAAGGTATGACATGAGTCCACATGTCACAAGGCCCACAATGACCAAAGAGAGAAGGTCAAACAAGGAGATCATGTTTGTAGAGAGGTTGGAAAGATTCTAGGACTATGGAACAAGTGTCACAAAGTGTGCCTTTGACCATGATGACATGGAGAGACCATGCCCTTTGGAATAGGGATGGTTGGAGGAATAATAGGCCCATGTGGGTCAGGGAAAAATAGACTAATTAAATATTAAAATATTTAATTGCATGTGCAAGATGACGAGGTGGACGTGTGAGGTGGACTAGATGATGTGGAATAGAGGAATTTTGACTTTGGAATAGGATGATTTGTGATTAAATAATTTGATTATTATTTAATTGAGGAATGACTTTAGAAGAATAGGTTTAATTGACTTAATTAAATAAATTAACATTTATTTAATAATTGGACTATTGATGACAAACGTGAATCAAATAGATAAATTGATGAATTTATTCATTGATAGAGGAATGGGAATTAAATAAATAGTAATTATTTATTTAATTTGTCTTTGCCATTTTTAGGTGTATACATTTTGCCCCTCTTTGAGACAATGTGTTTTAACACATTTCAAAGAATAATTTTTTTTTGTGATTTTGATACATGCCCCAGTTTGCCCCTGGTATAGGTTTATGACACTAGGATGCCTCCTCAGGAGATTGGACAGGAATAAATTGATGACAAGATGACGGACAATCTCATGATGAGATAGGTTGAATGACAAGATGACTGGATAGATGGGTGAAGAAATTGGTTGACCTAGAAGAAAAATTAGGTGAAAAAACATACCCCAGCATGGACAAGGTCGAACACCTCCCATTACGGTTTCATGCACTATATATAGGAGTGTGTGGTCACATTCCTAGTCATTTACACACTTGTCTTTGAGAGAGCTTTTACGAGATCAGAGCCTTTTGAGCATAGAGTAGCCAGCGAAGATGCAGTAGTTTCCTATTGAGCTTCATCGATTCAAACGGATCTGACAGTTCAACCGTCCAACAGACTATGGGCTGCTGGTAAGTACCCCTTCATTTCTAGGTTAGTGTTGGTCATGATGTTAGTCATTCGCAAACATAGAATAAAAGTTACACAACAACCTTTACTGATCTTGAAAGATACGATGAATTCAAAGAATTCATGATCCCAAGTCTCCGTTGATTAGGTCTTAATCTACTGACGTTACTCAGTGGTTGATGTGTGTTGCTGTTTTCCATTCAGGGGTCTTACGTGTTTCTGCACTGTTCATCATCATCATCTTCAAATATCCTGCTCTGGATGTTCGCTCTGCATAAGTCTTCAACAATTCTACCTCTGCACTGTAAATTTAGTCAAATAATGTGCCTACAGGCTGATATTTGCATGATTTCTACCATTATTTATGATTCCTTGCATGATATTTTCAATACTTTATGCATTTAACTCAAATATGCTAAGGATTTTCAGTTACCTACGGGATTTCAGCATATTTCATTGTTTCTGCTTGTTATTTATCATGATTTGCAGTTATGGTGATGGATTAATGAAATTAAAAGAAGAAAAAGGGTAAAGAATGAGATTCCCAAAACTACTGGACTTAGATCACTGATTCACATACAAGCTCCCATACTTGCAATGAAAAGAAGGAAAACTAGAAATCATACTTCACCAGGACATTCCACAAATCCGCATGATCTAGTGCAAATCTTCAAAGGAACAGTTGACAACAACATGTAATGAAATGAAAGCGCTTCCAGTTGAACACAGCATTCACCAGTACATATCCAGAAATCAACAGAAAGATTACGTAAAATTTACAATCAGGATGTAATCTGGAACTTCATATTCATTCAGTATGCTCAAGAACAGGTACATTTACAGTGATCTGAAGAAAGAACCTTGACATTTCAACAATTCTATCCTCATTAGTCTCAGTAATCTGATCTCCTAATTGATCCTACAGTAATTGACTTTTTGCGCCAGATGCGTCTGTGTATTCTAATGTATATCCTTTCTTAAATGACAAGCTCTGGCTCTTATAGAGAACAATTGCCAAAAAAACGGTTACAACGATCCAAGGATCAGGATCCTCTCATAACAAACAACGGTCCGGATGAAAAGCACATGCTTCGTCAGTTGGCAAATGCACAGCTGGCACAGAATATTCCAGCATCTTCAACTTGATTCGGCCTCCAGCTGGCGAACAGCATATTTGACAATATCCTCTTCATTTCTGGCTCATGTTGCCTCCATGCGCAACTTTGTAATGCTCAGCCTCAGCAGCATCATCATGATTTCCTGCAAGTAAACAGACAAACATTAAGTTCATCATCATGTGGATAAACAACAGGAAGTAAACATTTTATTAAACATACCTCCCAACGCAGCTACAGGCAATCAGGCTTTACCTGTGGAAAATATGCACTAAATGCATAAACAACATAAAAACCACCAGGTCAACCCTCGTTGACCAAAATCAGGCATTCGGGCTTTCAAATTTCTATCGCTTCATGTTTTTGCCCATTTTCTTGTATATCGGGTTCAAATATGATCAGGTATGTCAAAATATACAAGGAAATAACTGCCCCTAACAAATTACTTCATACCTGGCTTTGCATGCTCTGTTTGAATGTTTCGGGTCATCATCATCATGTTCGCATCAGTGCGACCACATATGATCAGGTTGACAATATTGGACTTGGCCAACGACCACAGTTATACCTACACCACAAATCATGATGATGACCAACTCCTATGCCTTCTATCCAGCCACAGGATATTGCGAACTATGATGCTCCTCCCCTCCGAATGCTCTGATAAAAAAACACATCAGGATGTTTTGTTTCTTTGCATATTCGGGGAAGAAAGACATCATTGTCATCATCATGATGAAGACAAACAGGAGGATTTAGAATATGATCCTGCCGCTGAGGAAAATCATGATGACGTCATCGTCATCATCAGGCCTCATTAAAATGCAAAGGGATGACGTCACCGTCATGTTTCGTTAAGATCAGGAGGTAAGTGGAATATCGGGTTCCCTCTAAGGAAGATGATCAGGTCATGAAAGCAGCATGACCCCTTTTTCGGCTAAGGCGATCCTCGGAAGATCAGGATGATGATGATCTTCAGCATCATATCCGCACTGGGTGATTACAAAAAATATGATCCTGCTGAAAGTCCGGAGGACGTCATCAGGATATCCGCGGCCTTTGTTAATCTTCAAACATGACGTCATCGCCATCATCATATTGGCGAAGTGGATCACGCCTTGGAAAATATCCTGCCGAAGGAAAAAGGTGATGGTGACGTCATCGTCATCATCATATTTGCAAAAGGTTATACTTGTCGGCAGGATGATATTACGAACTGTCGGGAGAGACGAACAAGATCATGATGATCTTGTTCAACATGACTTAGGAAAGGAAAATCACCCTCCGCTTCAAAAGATAAGGTGATCATCATGATCACGCAAAAGGAGATCAGGATGATATTAGGAAATGTGATCCTGTCATGAAAGATCATGATGATGATGATCACGCATAAGGACTTTGACGTGCGCGCGCAAATTATGCAGATGGCGGGTTCCTTAAGCAAGGTGATAATATCCATCAGCATGATATTATCACATCGGGTGATTTTAAATATCATGATGCTCGCAATGTTGGAATATCATGATGCTGATGATGTTTCCAGGGTCGCTTGACGGGAAAAGCTCACCATGACTTAAGATTGACGTCCGGATGTTTCGGGACTGCATGATTTTTATCAGGTGATAGAGTAAGATCATGATGATGACCTTTGGCGATACAAAAGACCGCCCGACGGGAAAAGATTATTACGACTTAAACTTGACGTCCGGATGTTTTGACCTCAGGATATTATCGGGGGGCTTTTCAAATATCATGATGATGATGTTCATACAGCAATTATCAGGTTTGACCAAAACTTTGACTGCTCATAACTCCCTCATATGGATGAATTTTCAAGTGATGTAAAAGGCAAACCTGCATGGAATTTCAAGCTCTTTCTAACCATGAAGTCATAGAAACAAAATACGAACTTTGACAAACTAACCTCATGATGACGACCTACCTCATCCTGACCTTCATGATGATGATGCACCTGACCTATTTTTACCAAACCGCCAGAAACAGACAACACAAACCAGGACAAAAGTTGGGTCCCTATTTTGCCAAGTCAAAATGGGGCGTGTTGTGTAACCACACAACAACTTGCCACCAAAGAAAACAACAAAATTCAAATAATTCAAGTGATGTGATCACATTTATCTATAGTGTTCTAATTCTGTCTAAGTAAAATCATCATGATCTTTGAATGATAAAATTTCATTATGGTGATAAAGCTAACAAAGGATCAGGTGTGTGCAGATGATTAATTATCCTCATCTTGAAAGTAAGTTGAAAACATAAGTAACTGGTGTTAAACTACATAGTTGGAGATCATCCCTCATAGCCAACCTAGATAGAGCCTTGCTGCCAGCAGGCGTCTATAGCCCCGGCAAGGTTATCTATACAATCTCCCTAAGTAGGGCTCCACTGCCAGCAGGCGTCCATAGCCCCGGTAGAGTTACTTAGATGGCCTAATTTTATTTCGTTTCTGATTTTCCTTTAAAAATTTAAATTTGATATCATCATGTCAGCTCATTTGTACAAGGTGTAGTCACTTGCAGCTTTAGGTTGGAGATTGTATTGGTAGCAAGGGAGTCCCTTTAGATTTTTCACTTAACACCTATACTCATATCTTCAACAAACCCAAGGCTGTTAGGTGTTTGATTGTGTTTGATTCACTTTGGACAAGAAAAAGTACCCTGATGAAAAGACATCATAAACCTGATCATGAGTATTTATCAGACTGAATTACAACCTATATTTAAACGTGATCTCATCACTTGAATCCTAACAATTTAACTATTTTCTTAAGGTGATGAAGTGCATCATCCTGACTTACCAGAACAAGGTCCCAACCAACAAAACAACAACAACAACAAGCAAACTGCACAAACAACTATACAAATATACAATATGATACAAGAGACACTATACAAATATACAATATGATACACGAGACTGTCATGAAGTCACTCAGGCCTGGAAATAATGTTTGAGGAATTGTCCATTGACTGGCAACGGGACATCCTCACCTGTCAGGTTCTTAAGCCTATAAGTGCTGTCTCCTAAAATTTCAGAAATCTGAAAGGGACCTATCCATAGTCTATCAAACTTACCATGATCACCTTTCCTTTCATGGGCTTTATCCCACATCAGGACTAAATCTGATATCCTGAACGCTTTAATTCTGGCTCTCTTGTCAAACCAGCGTTTGACAACAGCCTGATGTTTTGCAAATTGGTCAATTGCTTGACTTCGTTTTTCCTCCAGATGCATCAATTGAAGCAACCTGACTTCCTGTTTATTATCTATGCCTAGATAGTCTTGGGCAAACTGCAGAGTAAGAATTTTCAAGTTTACAGGGAGGATAGGATCTACCCCATATACTATCTGGAAGGGTGAGTTTCCTAATGCAATTTTCATTCTAGTTCTGTCTACCCATAAGGCATATTTCAGAAATGAGTTCCATTCCCTGGGATTTTTCTCTATCAATTTTCTTATGATACTCAGTAAATTCTTATTGGTGGATTCTGCTAATCCATTTCCCTAGGGATAGTAATTGGATGAGAACTTAAGTATAATCCCATGATCAAAAGCCCAACTTGACAATTTAGTGGAAATGAAGGCAGAACCATTATCACTTACCAATGCATAGGGAATTCCATACCTGGTGACAATGTTGCTTTCCAGAAATTTAATGACATCATCAGCAGTACAAGTTTTGCTGCTGATAGCCTCAGTCCATCTGGTACAATAATCAGTAATTGTTAGGACATACCTCTGGCCTGATGAAGACGGAGGATTGATTGGTCCTATGAAATCCATGCCCCACTGTGCAAATGGGCACTCTTCCATCACTGGCTGCAGTGGTTGTGCAGCATATTTTCCTCTGTTGGCAGCAACCTGGCAAACATGACAACATTTAACATGATCAGCTGTGTCTTTAAAAATTGTAGTCCAGTAATATCCTGCTCTGAGGATTGCATGTGTGGTGGCCAACGCTGATCCGTGGGCAGTTCCAAACTTGTCATGTAACTCTGTCAAGACTTTATTGGCTTCTGGTTTCTCTAAGCATCTCAGGTATATCCCTTCATAATTCTTCTTGGACAGGGCTCCTCCCTTCATCATATACTTCTGGGATCTTATCTTTAAGGCTCTTCTTTGTGAAGCCTGCATCCTCGAAGGACATCTTCCAGTGATCAGGATGTGCCTGATGTCTGAATACCATTCTTTATTGTCTTTCTCATCGATTACATACTGCTGACTGATGATGTTTGGATCAGTTTCAGATATCATCTGGCTCAGAGCCTGTCCTCTTACTAGCTTCATGGGTGTGATCTCCATGTCATATTCTTGTAGTACCGTAATCCATTTGGCCCTTTTTTCACCAGGTTCACTCTGCATCAGCAGCATCTTTACTGCTGCATCTGGTACCACAGCAATCACTTTGCTTCTCAGTATATAATGTCTGAACTTTTTTACTGCTCTGACTAATGCAAGTGCCTGTCTTTCAACATCTACATATCTCAACTCAGCATCCCTGAAAGGACAGCTCATGAAGGCAATTGGTTTCTCTTCTTTATCTTCATTTCTTTGAGTTAACACTGTTGCAGAAGTATGTTCTGAAGCAAATGAGTAGATGTAGAAATCATTTGTATAATCTGGACTAATGAGGACAGGAGCATCTGAAATGGCCTTCTTTATATCTTCAAAAGCAGTTCTGGCTTCTGGTGTCCAGTCAATTTGTGCATCTTTTTTCAACATGGCATTCAGTGGTCTGACAATCTCAGCAAAGCCAGTGATGAACTTCCTTACAAAATTTATCTTACCAAAATAAGATTTAAGCTCCTTTTTGCTTCCTGGAAGTGATAATTTCATAATAGATTCCACCCTGTCAGGATCAATGATAATCCCATCCTCTGTGATCAGGTGGCCTAGTAACTTTCCTGTTGTGACCCCGAATATGCACTTCTTGGGATTCAAAGATATTCCATATTCTTCACACTTCTTCAGTACACTTCTGAGGTCAGCAACATGATCTCCTCTTTCCTTGGAGAATACTGTCAGGTCATCCATGTAGATGACTATACATTTTCCTACTAAGCCTCTGAAGGCTATGTCCATTGCTCGCTGGAATGTAGCTCCAGCATTTATCAGTCCAAATGGCATACGTCTATATGCAAATATCCCCCACTTTGTGGTGAAGGCAGTTTTTAATCTGTCAATTTTATCAACCATCACTTGGTTGTATCCTGAAAAACCATCCAAGAAGGACATCATCTTGGCTCCATTTACCATCTGCAGAACTTCATCCAAAGAGGGCAAAGGATAATTATCCTTTTCTGATGCTCTGTTCAGGTTCCTGAAATCCACACACAATCTGATGTCTCCATTCTTCTTCCTGACTGGTACCAGATTTGCCACCCAAGTGGAGTGCCTTACAGGAAATATTATCCGGGCATTTAACAATTTCTTGACCTCTTCAAGGATGATGGGCTCAAGCAGAGCATTGACTGGCCTCTGCTTCTGTCTGAAAGGCTTTGCATCTGGCTTGAGAGGTATAGTATGAGTTATGACAGAAGTGTCATACGTCTTCAGCTCGTCATAAGTCCATGCAATTACATGTATATAATCCTTAAGGGCCTGAGTTATTCCTTCTAACTCTTCAGGTGTACAAACCTTACCCAACAAGACATTTCTCTTGTCATCAGCTTGTCCAATATTCACCTGTGAATATTGACCTCCATCTGCCTTAGGCAGATCCTTATGTTTGAGCATATTATCCAGATCAAAGGCTCTTTCTAATTCAATCATACCTTTGGGAATTGTGTTGCTAGGCAACTCTAATATCTCATCTTCTTCCCAGACATGATCTTCCATACTATTTTCATCTATGATCTGAGCTTCAAATACATCTCTGTTTGATATGAAGTCCAGGATGTGCTGATCATCATCAAACACTTGGAGATTAGTCACATTGTCAGGTACCGAAGGTACTGACACCAATTCTACTGAAAATCTCTTCAGACCAGATATAGACAGCGGTTCCAGCGTACTGGCGGCCTGAGCAAGTGCATCTGCCCTTTGGTTCTGTTCTCTTGGCACGTGAACGATGTTGAAGGCATCAAAGTCTTCAATCAGGTCCCACACACGATGTCTGTAATTTGACAGCTTTCTGTAGTTACAAGAGTAAATTCCTCTTACTTGTCTCACAACCAGTTCTGAATCTCCAAAGACATGCAGGATCTTCACCTTCTTCTTATGGGCAAACAACAGTCCATGAATCAGAGCTTCATACTCTGTGACATTATTAGTGCAGGGGAACTGTAATCTGTAAGCTGCTAAATAGGATTTTCCTGATGGATCAATAAGGTCAATTCCTACCCCAGAACCCTGCTTAGATTTGGATCCATCAAACCTCAGGATCCAAGGCTTATCTCCGGCAGGACATTTGCTTGAGCTTTCTTTTTTCTTTGCAGCTCTGGCTGCTGCTCCGCCTGATATCCACTTTAACTTAGGGGCGTCATCTTCAAGTTTCTTCTTTCCTTTATCTGATGAGCCTGATGGCTTTTCTGTTTTCTCTTCCATCCTAGCAGGAGGATGATGTTCAGCACATACAGCTGCATGCTTCTTCAAAATGTGTAAGCACAGTGAGCAAGTGGTTTCTGAGTGAGGCGCCTCATGCAGCCTACACCAACTTTTAATTAAAACCTCCTGGGGAGATCTACACTGTTGTGTCATTTTTTTTATTTCTTTGACCAAAAATTCTTCGAACTTCGTCAGGTCACTGCCTTTATCCTCATCAGACAACTCGTAATCTGGTTCCATGAAGCAATCACTACCAGGAGTGATCTTTTCCTTTCTCGCATCATTCGTCTGATTAGACACCAGGATCTCTTCTATTTTTCGGATATGATCCTCATCAGGATCCGTCGACTCTTCTGTTCCTGCAGAAGACAAATAAAAATTAGTATCATCATCATCATCAGATGTAGCACTCACCTCGGAATATGATGATGATGCTTCACTATACATCTGCTCCAGTATGATCATGTCTAAGCATGGTTCACAAGTCTTTTCTGAGTGTGCTTCGCCATGCAATCTGCACCATCCGTCAATCAAAATATCATTAGCAGGTATATTTAATAATTGACAACGTTTTATCTGAGTAGATAAATGCATCTGAAAATCCCTGAAGCGATCTATTTCATTCTCATTATCAGGATCATTATTAAGTTCTACAACTGGCATATTCTCATGATAATCATCATCATGATGATGATGAACATCAAGCATCAGGACCTCTTCTATTTGGACAGTTTGCGGCCTAATGTGATAAACTCCAGGTTCTACGTTTACATACATGATCTCATTTGTTCTGTTATATTCAGTGATCATATGTTTCATCCTAGGCTCAGCATCAATCCTGATCTGATTAGGTATACCTTTCCATGGCAACCACATGTGACTAAAGTCGGTGGACATGTATCCGTTAAGCGTTTTAGACCAGTCCCGGCTAAGCAACATCCCGTATGTATCAGGTATGTCAACTACCTGAATGTCAATGTAATACTGGATCCTAGGATCAGACGCTAGCTGCATGTGAATGTGAGTGAGTTCTCCTACGACACTTACTTCTGTCTTGTCCAGTTGAGTGACCTTTAAGGATTTAGCAGGATGCAGTCCTAATGCGTTGCATATTGACAAAGGCATAACATTAGTTGAGGCTCCTGAATCAACTAAACAATTGTGCAAATTCTTACTGAACATTCTTATGGTGAGGAGAAACGGAGGTGATTCAGTTTTATCTCTGTACAAGGTCATGTGAGAGGTTTCAGCAGCTTGGACTGTGGCTGACACTTTGGGCTTGACAGTGTTATCTTTAGCAGTATGGTCTCTGCTATTGGATTGACTCGAAAGGTGATTATCCTCTTTAGAAGCAGGATCATCCAGCGACTTCATGAATGCCCTTTTGATGGCAGGAGTTTTCAGTAACTCAGATAGGGACAGGCTGATCTTGATTTTCTTCATTTCATCAGCCAAATAGCTAACTAACCTGTCAGACTCATGAGGTGCATTTGCGACTTTTGTTACTGTGTTTTGAGGAGACAAGTATTGAGCATTCACCTTAGGGAACCCAGGGTTATTGCTAGCCTTCGGATCAGGAGGTGTGTTGAAGTTGTTTGGAGGTAGAGATGATGTTAATGGACCGGCAGGTCTGTTGGCATTACTCCTCAGATTATAATTGTGCTTACCAGGGTATTGCTGCTGGTATGCATGTACTTCCTCATGCTCTCTTGTAGGTTCGTTTTCATCCTCAAAAGGGAAGACATAGTTTGCTTCAAAGGTTAAGGCAGATTCTTCACAGGTCTGATTATAATCCTGATGAGGCTGATTAGTGTAGGTTTCCAGCACAAAAGCTGAGTCATATCCACAAGGAACTATTTCATTTCCTTCTGCCTGAGGTGGATTTCCAGAAGTATTAGACACTTCAGTCTGAAAGATGCTGGCAGCAATCCTAAATTGTGGACAATCTAATTCTGCATGTGCATTGGTATTGTGAATCCTGCACCAATTGGTAAGGGCTGCTTCAGCAAGATTGACTCTAGTAGTCTGTTTGGCTTCACCAGGAGGCTGATTGTCTAGGGGTGATGGTAATGAACCATTATTTGGCCTGGAGTTCCACACTCTGGGCTGCCTAGGAGGATTATTGTTATTTGTAGCACTACTGTTGAAGTTATTGTTGTATCCTCTGTCAGGGTAATTTGGTCTGTCATTGGAATAACTCTTATTCTGACCTGACTGTGAATAAAACCCTTGGTTTCTCAATTGTGTTACTTCTGTGGTGAGCTTTCTCAACTGAGCAGCAATTTCTTTGATTTCCTCTTTCTCCTCTTGAGCTTTGGCCACTACATTTTCAGTTTGAGGCTGGAAAAAGGAAGATCCATGGTTATTATGAGATAGATCTGTACCCTGAGGTGTCTGAGTATGTGCAGGATATTGTGGCAATTGGCCATTTCCATTAGGAGGAGGCATGATACTCAATGGAGGTACTTGCAAAGGTGCAGGCATGATTGCTGGGGGCATCACTGCTCCATTTGGATATTGTGCAGGATATTGCGAAGGATAAGCTGCAGGATACTGTACTGGATATTGTGATTGTACGCCAGGCAAAGTAGGGAATGCTATATTTGGAGTAGGAGCAGGTATCAGCTGCTGATTTACCTTGATAGCTTCTTGAAAAGCTCCTGTCAATGTGGTGATCTCAGGATGTGTTCTCCTGATGAACATGGCGGTTAATGGATCCAGGGCTGAATAATAAATACTCCTAGCAGCATCATCAGCCACCACATATGGGGTAACTAGCTTGGACAACATTTTCTGGAACCTAGCATTGAAATTTGCAATAGGTTCATGCTCAAATCTCTTAATTGTGGCAAACAGGTGGTAATTCATGGATGGATCAATAGGGACCTTGAATCTGTCAAGAAAGGCCTTCTCTAAGACAGCCCACGAATCGACAGAAGATTGACCAAGACTGATGAACCAATTATAAGCCTCTTCCCCTAAGGAAAAAGGGAATAATCTGCACACCACGTCCTGATGTTCTATTCTGGCTCTGCAGCAAGCTTCTTTAAACGTCCTGATATGATCATCCGCATCCTGATAAGGATGGTATTTTGGACAAAGTTTGTCCGGATACTTTGGTAACTCATGATATGCAGTAAAGGTCAATGGTGATTCTGCTACAAAGAACGACATTGCAACCTGAGGGGGCTGAACTGGTGGTGCAGTTGGCTGAGGTTGGACTAAAGGTATACCCTGAGGTTGAACAGGAGGTGTCACGGGTATACCGGAAGGTATTTGCAAACCAACAGGAGTTACAGGAGGAGGTCCTGGTGAAGTTCTGGACGCTCTAGACTCTGGAGTATGGTGAACGTCTACAGTCTTAGGTCTAAAACCTCTGACAGGCAATTCTTCGAAAATTTCACTATGTCTAGACCTGGTATTTATCCTGTGAGCCAGGATTTCTTGATTTGGAGGCCAATTAGCTGAAACTTTGCAAATATTGGCTGGATTCCACCGGACGAGGTGATATTTGCGGTCAACTTGCAAATCAGACTGAATATTTGCGCAATATTTGCGAAGACACTGCAAATAGACAGGATATTGGGATATTTCGACCGGTAACACCAGATCTCACGTGTCTAAGGCTCAAATTGACAAAGCTTGAACAAATTTATGCATCTTTGGCCAATATTTAGTGAATTTAAAGAAATCTACTGTAAAGCTTGCAATATTTATGTGAGATTTGGAAACCTTTACACAGAATGTGCAAATACAAACTTGTCGCAGCAAATATTTACGCAATATGATGAAATTCACAAATGATCTGAAGTTACCTTACTCTGAGCGTCATCAAACCTGAAAGTACTGATGATGAAAGTGATCTTCTGGACTGGCCCTCCTTCTAGCGCCAATTTATGTTGGTCATGATGTTAGTCATTCGCAAACATAGAATAAAAGTTACACAACAACCTTTACTCATCTTGAAAGATACGATGAATTCAAAGAATTCATGATCCCAAGTCTCTGTTGATTAGGTCTTAATCTACTGACGTTACTCAGTGGTTGATGTGTGTTGCTGTTTTCCATTCAGGGGTCTTACGTGTTTCTGCACTGTTCATCATCATCATCTTCAAATATCCTGCTCTGGATGTTCGCTCTGCATAAGTCTTCAACAATTCTACCTCTGCACTGTAAATTTAGTCAAATAATGTGCCTACAGGCTGATATTTGCATGATTTCTACCATTATTTATGATTCCTTGCATGATATTTTCAATACTTTATGCATTTAACTCAAATATGCTAAGGATTTTCAGTTACCTACGGGATTTCAACATATTTCATTGTTTCTGCTTGTTATTTATCATGATTTGCAGTTATGGTGATGGATTAATGAAATTAAAAGAAGAAAAAGGGTGAAAGAATGAGATTCCCAAAACTACTGGACTTAGATCACTGATTCACATACAAGCTCCCATACTTGCAATGAAAAGAAGGAAAACTAGAAATCATACTTCACCAGGACATTCCACAAATCCGCATGATCTAGTGCAAATCTTCAAAGGAACAGTTGACAACAACATGTAATGAAATGAAAGCACTTCCAGTTGAACACAGCATTCACCAGTACATATCCAGAAATCAACAGAAAGATTACGTAAAATTTACAATCAGGATGTAATCTGGAACTTCATATTCATTCAGTATGCTCAAGAACAGGTACATTTACAGTGATCTGAAGAAAGAACCTTGACATTTCAACAATTCTATCCTCATTAGTCTCAGTAATCCGATCTCCTAATTGATCCTACAGTAATTGACTTTTTGTGCCAGATGCGTCTGTGTATTCTAATGTATATCCTTTCTTAAATGACAAGCTCTGGCTCTTATAGAGAACAATTGCCAAAAAAACGGTTACAATGATCCAAGGATCAGGATCCTCTCATAACAAACAACGGTCCGGATGAAAAGCACATGCTTCGTCAGTTGGCAAATGCACAGCTGGCACAGAATATTCCAGCATCTTCAACTTGATTCGGCCTCCAGCTGGCGAACAGCATATTTGACAATATCCTCTTCATTTCTGGCTCATGTTGCCTCCATGCGCAACTTTGTAATGCTCAGCCTCAGCAGCATCATCATGATTTCCTGCAAGTAAATAGACAAACATTAAGTTCATCATCATGTGGATAAACAACAGGAAGTAAACATTTTATTAAACATACCTCCCAACGCAGCTACAGGCAATCAGGCTTTACCTGTGGAAAATATGCACTAAATGCATAAACAGCATAAAAACCACCAGGTCAACCCTCGTTGACCAAAATCAGGCATTCGGGCTTTCAAATTTCTATCGCTTCATGTTTTTGCCCATTTTCTTGTATATCGGGTTCAAATATGATCAGGTATGTCAAAATATACAAGGAAATAACTGCCCCTAACAAATTACTTCATACCTGGCTTTGCATGCTCTGTTTGAATGTTTCGGGTCATCATCATCATGTTCGCATCAGTGCGACCACATATGATCAGGTTGACAATATTGGACTTGGCCAACGACCATAGTTATACCTACACCACAAATCATGATGATGACCAACTCCTATGCCTTCTATCCAGCCGCAGGATATTGCGAACTATGATGCTCCTCCCCTCCGAATGCTCTGATAAAAAAAACACATCAGGATGTTTTGTTTCTTTGCATATTCGGGGAAGAAAGACATCATCGTCATCATCATGATGAAGACAAACAGGAGGATTTGGAATATGATCCTGCCGCTGAGGAAAATCATGATGACGTCATCGTCATCATCAGGCCTCGTTAAAATGCAAAGGGATGACGTCACCGTCATGTTTCGTTAAGATCAGGAGGTAAGTGGAATATCGGGTTCCCTCTAAGGAAGATGATCAGGTCATGAAAGCAGCATGACCCCTTTTTCGGCTAAGGCGATCCTCGGAAGATCAGGATGATGATGATCTTCAGCATCATATCCGCACTGGGTGATTACAAAAAATATGATCCTGCTGAAAGTCCAGAGGACGTCATCAGGATATCCGCGGCCTTCGTTAATCTTCAAACATGACGTCATCGCCATCATCATATTGGCGAAGTGGATCACGCCTTGGAAAATATCCTGCCGAAGGAAAAAGGTGATGGTGACGTCATCGTCATCATCATATTTGCAAAAGGTTATACTTGTCGGCAGGATGATATTACGAACTGTCGGGAGAGACGAACAAGATCATGATGATCTTGTTCAACATGACTTAGGAAAGGAAAATCACCCTCCGCTTCAAAAGATAAGGTGATCATCATGATCACGCAAAAGGAGATCAGGATGATATTAGGAAATGTGATCCTGTCATGAAAGATCATGATGATGATGATCACGCATAAGGACTTTGACGTGCGCGCGCAAATTATGCAGATGGCGGGTTCCTTAAGCAAGGTGATAATATCCATCAGCATGATATTATCACATCGGGTGATTTTAAATATCATGATGCTCGCAATGTTGGAATATCATGATGCTGATGATGTTTCCAGGGTCGCTTGACGGGAAAAGCTCACCATGACTTAAGATTGACGTCCGGATGTTTCGGGACTGCATGATTTTTATCAGGTGATAGAGTAAGATCATGATGATGACCTTTGGCGATACAAAAGACCGCCCGACGGGAAAAGATTATTACGACTTAAACTTGACGTCCGGATGTTTCGACCTCAGGATATTATCGGGGGGCTTTTCAAATATCATGATGATGATGTTCATACAGCAATTATCAGGTTTGACCAAAACTTTGACTGCTCATAACTCCCTCATATGGATGAATTTTCAAGTGATGTAAAAGGCAAACCTGCATGGAATTTCAAGCTCTTTCTAACCATGAAGTCATAGAAACAAAATACAAACTTTGACAAACTAACCTCATGATGACGACCTACCTCATCCTGACCTTCATGATGATGATGCACTGACCTATTTTTACCAAACCGCCAGAAACAGACAACACAAACCAGGACAAAAGTTGGGTCCCTGTTTTGCCAAGTCAAAATGGGGCGTGTTGTGTAACCACACAACAGTTAGGTGCATTTATGATTGCATTAATTGTAGGTCAAATTTTTAAGTTTTGAATGTGCTGAAAGCCAAAACCATGCATATTATGAATGATACTATGCATATGATGCGTTTCCATGTATATGACATCAAAATCAACACATGTGCGTAATTTTCACATTTGAAGTGTATGTTTGTGTAAACAAATTCCTATTGTGCAAAGGAAGAGGGATGACATGCATTCAAAATTCTACTGTGCCATTGATATTTTGCTGTGCAAGCATGATATTGCTGCACAAATAAAGAACAACCCAGCGCATTTAAATTAAATAGCGCATTCAATATGTTTCTGTGCATGTGATCTAAGTTTGCACTTATGAGATAATTTTGCGCATATGACAGGCATAATTGTGCATATAAGTTGGGTTGATCAAATCACTTAGAAATTTGATGATGTTGACTGTGCGATGGATGTTGGTCAACTAATAGGTCATCTCTGAGATTGATAGAATCTCTGGAGAGATGATAGGATTACTTTCCTATTGAAATAACTAAGTGTTTGATGTTGGATAAATAGACTTGCAGTTTAGTCAATTTTGATTGATTAACATGCACTTGTGTGGTTACAGGAGGAATTAGATGATGTCCTCATGTTGAGGGAGTAGTTTCCAATTACACAAATGTTGAGGCCTTATCTTACGAAGACTGATCTACTTGTTATTGGATCAGCTAGATTATTGTTTGTGCTCTTCATGCCCGAGATTAGGGCCAATCTCGGCATGCTGACTGCTCTAGTTGAGAGATTTCACAGTGAGGATGGGACCTTTCACCTTCCCACTGGGGAGATTACAGTGAACCTAGAGGATGCTCACAGGATTCTACATATTCCTATTGATGGAGAGATCGTTGAGTATGAGCTATGGACTGGGGCAAGATTAGATGAGTTCAGACGGGTTTTTGATGATGATGAGATTGGGGGTACGGAGATCAGATGGGTTGACATTGTGTCCTACTATGAGCCTCTTCCTTCAGTTGTAGCTGGGTTGATTGAAGGTATCGTGTGTGTGCCCCGCCGGATGGTCGCGTGGTTTTGCAGTTGGATGGGGACGGGTACTAGAGCACATCACTACAAAGGGTGTAGACACCCAAAATTGACCTAATTATCATTAGCATTCAAATATTGCATTATCTACCATCTACATTTTTCTAACACACTTGAGCAATTTCCCTAATCACTTATTTCTTCTATTAATTAAATAAATTTATATTTATTTAATTAATTCATTAGCTATTTCTTCTATTTTCTTTAATCTTTAATTAAATAATCTTTAATTATTTAATTATCTTATTTCTATGTATTTTAATTAAATAAATTGTATTTATTTAATTAATTTCTTCTTATCATTTATCTCAATGAGCCGACATGTGTGCCTCTTTCATTTAAAAAGATAAGTGGTACTACAACTTTTATTTACTATCTTTCACATGTAGTACTTTTTATGTACATGATCACATATAAGCATTATCTTCCTTCCACTTGTCATCTACACATTCACCTATGATCATCATTTAATCTTAGCCATTCACATAGCCACCAAATCTACACCGTTGATTGATTTTAGTTGAGGTCTATATAAGCATCCTCTCATTCCATACTACATCTATCCAGCATTCATATAGCATCTACATTATCATCTTGAGCATATTAAGCATTTTAGCATCCATCTAGCTTATTATCATTATCATCTATAGACACTAAAAATTGTCTAGTCTTGTTTACACATGACCTTGTATGTCTTTGCCCTAGGTCCTAGTTACACACATTGTTGACATGAACTCATATATGTCCCCTAGGTCCTAGTTCATCCTAGTTCATCTAATTTCATCCCACTTAATCCCATTTATCCCTAGATCCTAGTTCATCCCATCTTAATCATCTTCCTAATTGATTAAATAAACCTACTTTATTTAATTAATCCCACTTGATCACATTCCAATTAACTAAATAAATCCCATTTGTTTAGTTAATAATCCCCCTTCACATGTCTCACATAATTCAAATTAAAAATTTAAATTATTCCCTCACCTCTCATCACATTGCGACACATGTCACATGTCTCCATCTTCCACTTAATATGCCTTCACATGTCAATCTAATTCAAATTTGAATTAGATTCCCCTTTATTCTCCATTGCACACTTGTCATGTGACTACAATCCCTCTTTGAGTGGGAAACCCTAATCCAACCCTAGTCAATCTTGACCATCCATATCTTTCAACATAACTTTCAATCACAACCATCCATTCAAATTTGCCTTTTTCTATAAAGGTAGCCTCTCTTGAGCCATTTGAATCGAATCTTCTTCTAGTATCCACATGCTATCAAAATTTCTTCCCAATCTCTCATCCATCTATCTTGCATTCATCCAATCATTCATCTATCCATCCCTATCTCACTGTTATGCTGCAGAATCAAGCAACCAACATTCATCTATTTGGGTAAAGCTAGAGTGTTTTGGGTGTAGCACTCTCCACCTTATCGATGGATTGTGGATCAATGTGAAGGTATTGCATTTTTTGTTTTGCATTTTTCTTGTGTTTTCCTTCATATTAGATTTCCATGATCTCATCATCCATCAATCATGGAAACTTTTATCTTCATAATTGTTCATTGTTGAGAAGCAATCCACATCATAAATAAGGAATCATACAATCTAGGTGATGTTGGTCTTGAATTGCATGCTTTTGATTTCACTTGGATTCGATTCTTTGATCATGGTAGGATTAGGTTTTCAATTATATGCTTGATCTTATTAACCTAATTTTTACCTATCACATTTGGGTATGCCCGGTGGGACTCACATCCTTAATTAACTTTGCTGTTTGAAGTTGTTTTTTGTGAATATTAGATTTTCTAAGTGCTTATGGCAAGTTTATTTATTTATTTATTTGTTTTGTTGTGAGGGCATGCGCATGTCTACTTTTCTGGTTACATGTGTGCTCTTTGCCTTTGATCAGTGGCTGATTTCTGTTGGGGGGCATTTGTTGCATTTGGGGTGGGGTTTTTGCTTCTCCTTTTCTCTGTTTTAGCTCTTGTTGCTATTATTTGACAGAGGGTGTGGCGTTGGGTGGAAGGGGGTTTGGTGAAGGGTGTGGGGAGGTTTGGAAGTGGTGTTAAGGCAGCGTGTAGGGATTGGTGTTGGGTGTGGTGGAATGGTAGGGGCTTCAAAAAGTTTGGTTTTTGCTAGTGTGCAGCCATCTCAGGGTTTGCCTAAGGATTCCTCTTTTGTGGGTGAGAGCTCTAAGCTCAAGAAAGTGAATGGTTGTTTGCCACGGAGTCTTGATCGTCCGATCCTGGTTATCTCTCCTAAATCAATGCAAGATGACATATCTGATTGGAGTCAACATGTTTTGATTTGTAAGTTCCTGGGTATTCATATCCCTCTCTCAGTCTTGGAGTCCTAGATTCACCGGTCCTGGTAGGTTGAGGCTGATTTTGATATTTTGGTGGCTGTGAATGGCTATTTCATGGTTGATTTTTCTTGCATTTCAGATTGAAATCACATTTTTGAGGGAGGGCCGTATTTTTACAATCATGTTGGCCTATTCATGAAGCCCTGGCATGGAGGGTTTAATGCGGCAGAGGATTTTGTTGGATCTAGGGCATACAACTGAGAGGGGGGGTGAATCAGTTGTATAAAACTTCTTGCTCTTTCAAACACTTGATTCTTTGTTGTTAGTTAGTAGCATATCAATTAATCATTCATGGAAGCATAATACATAAACACAAGAGCAGATAAGCATCAACACATTGAACACCAAGATTTTGACGTGGAAAACCCGGTTAAGGGAAAAACCACGGGGTGATTAACCCAAGAATTATTCTCTGTTAGAAGAATAAAGAAAAATGAATGGCACATGCCAATTAGGGCTCACTGCCCGAGCACACTGCTCACAAAGAGGCCCACTGCCTACAAGGAGACACACTGTCTACAAAGTGATAAAAATCACAGTCTTGAACTGGAGAATGACATCTCTACCATGTCCGGATCAGTTCCAATTAAGCCCAAAAACCTCTGTTCTGCCTTTCGCACTTCTCTTCGCTATGCCACACTCATCCACACCCCACACCCCGAAATGAACTCACAGACCATTATTTATACAAGACATCGACTTAGGATCAAACATCTAAGTCGGCAAACAATCATAAGAGTATCCGCAAGATGAATAACACATCCGGTCGGCCACCACAAGAACATTCGCAGGATGAACAACTCATCTGGTCGGCTAAACAGAGCAAGAACTTCATCCGAAAGAATAACTTCAATTCCGGGCTCTACTATCAATGCGGATCAACAACACAACCTCAACACGATCCAGAAAGCTTAACAAGCCTGCCTGAATGTCCGGATACATCCGCACTTCCTTTACTTGCTAGAATCTCTTGTCTTCCTCATCCGGAACTTCAAGAACACAGTCTGTCGCCACTGTCATAATGCAAGAGGTACTTCCGGACCTCCAAATCATACACAACTCGAGATGGCACATCACAAGGACATCCCAAATACTCTTTCCAATCCGTAGATTAGGATTGTACAATTCCGGACCTCACCGGACCTTTCTGTGATCCTCTGTCACCTCTAAGCACTTGCCAGAACCGGTTCCACACAGACAGCCATAACATCTTCAGGTCTTCATGCGGACCTCTGAAAACTTGACTGAAGCATCTCAAGACTCATATCTGCAAACCCTTTAATCCGCATCCTCCGGTTCTCAACCTATCCAATATATTTGCCTTCTTCTCATCACTGTTCTTCACTGTTCCTGACTGAGGGTAATTTTCTCAATATCCTCAACACACAGCTCATCCAATCCTTCTTGTCGATGTAATATGAGTATGTTGACATCAATGACAACACTTGTTCACCTCATACTTGCAACAATCTCCCCCTTTGTCATTGATGGCAACATGTGATGTGAAAAACCATCAAGACAAGAACTTCTCCTTTCTGTCACAGCTCCCCCTATCAACAACAACTTTTTATATGTCTTCTCTCCCCCTTTGATCATTAACCACTTGTTTTTCACATGTCTTCTCTCCCCCTTTGACATCAATGGCAAAGGGCTCATACTTGCAATTCTAATACATTAGAATCATACCAGCTGCTCCCCCTTAGTAGCAGCTCCCCATCATCAATCCGGATCACAAGATATGACTGTGATATCCACCGGACTGATGCACATCAGTGCATCTTAGTTTATCACCGGAGGGGCCATGACCCCTAACTTCTCCCGGAGATATTCAAAAGAGTCCTTGGGAAGAGGTTTTGTAAAGATATCTGCAATCTGATCCTTGGAGGGAACATACTCCAATCTGACTTCTTCCTTGTTTACTTGTTCTCTCAAAAAGTGAAATTTGATAGATATGTGCTTAGTCTTAGAGTGCAATACCGGATTCTTAGAAATATTAATTGCACTTGAATTATCACAGAAAATTGTGATAGGCTCCTCATATTCAACTTTGATGTCTCTTAGCATCTGCTTCATCCATAAGATTTGAGTGCAACTACCTGCTGCTGCAATGTATTCTGCTTCAGTTGTAGACAGAGATATTGCATCTTGTTTCTTGCTTAGCCAAGAAATCAATCTCTTCCCCAAAAAGAATGCTCCACCATAGTGCTCTTCCGGTCATCCACATCTCCTGCCCAATCTGCATCTGTGTAAGCATGAAGAGAGAAATCCGGATCTCTAGGGTACCATAGACCATACTCAACTGTTCCTTTCAAGTACCTAAAAATTCTTTTGATTGCCATAACATGAGATTCCCTAGGATCAGCCTGGAATCTTGCCACAAGACCAACAGCCTGCATTATATCTGGTCTAGTTTGAGTGAGATACAACAATCCACCAATCATTGATCTATATTTTGTCTGATTTGCCTTTGGAGAGTCATCATCTTTGCTTAACTTACATCCGGTTGCCATAGGAGTGTTCATAGGTTTTGAGTCTTCCATACCAAATTTTCTTAACAATTCTTTCACATATTTGGTCTGAGAAATGAAGATCCCTTCTTTTGTTTGAGTAATTTGTAGACCCAAGAAGAAATTCATTTCACCAAGCATAGACATTTCAAACTCACTTTTCATCTGATTTGCAAAAGTTTTGCACATACTATCTCTTCCTCCAAAAATGATATCATCCACAAACACTTCAACAATCAATATGTTTTCATGATCAATTTTGAAATATAAGTTACTGTCACCAGTACCTTTGTTGAATCCAATCTGTACAAGATGCTTATCCAACCTTTCATACCATGCTCTTGGGGCTTGCTTCAATCCATACAAAGCTTTCTTCAACTTGCAGACCATATCATCATTATCAGACAATTGAAATCCATCCGGTTGTTCAATGTAGACTTCTTCTTCCAGATCACCATTTAGGAAGGCAGACTTGACATCCATCTGATATACCTTGAAGTCTTTGAAGGCATCAAATGCAAGAAGTAATCTGACTGCTTCAATTCTTGCCACCAGAGCAAAAGTCTCTTCAAAGTCAATTCCTTCTATTTGAGAGTAGCCTTTGCAGACCAATCTAGCTTTGTTTCTGATTACTTCACCAGCTTCATTTAGTTTGTTCCGGAAGACCCACTTGGTTCCAATTACATTCCTGTCTCTAGGTCTGGGAACAAGATCCCAAGTATGATTTTTCTCAATTTGCATCAATTCATCTTTCATTGCTTTGGTCCAGTTTTCATCATTGCAGGCTTCATTTATTGTTTTAGGTTCAATCTTTGAAATCAGACAACATTCATCCTGATTTTGAGCAACATTCCTTCTAGTTTGTACACCTTTGCTTTTGTCACCTATGATCTGATCTTCAGAGTGGTTCAGTCTTACATACCTTGGAATTTTGGGAGTATCCTGCACTGCTGCTTCTTGATCAGGTTCATTCAAACCTATCTCTTCTTCCTGATTTACGGGATCAGGCTGACTCTGTATCACCGGAGAGGATTGAGGTCCTTGAACACTGTCTTGGTCATCTTCATCAAACTCATAAAATCTTGAAGGCTTCTCAATTCCTTCATCGACTTTCACATTGGTGCTTTCTATCATCTTCCTCAATCTCTTATTGTAACATCGGTATGCTTTGCTTTGAGTGGAGTAACCCAAGAAAATTCCTTCATCACTTCTAGCATCAAACTTTCCTAGATCTTCATCTCTTTTAATATAACACTTGCTACCAAATACTCTGAAATATTTCACAGTGGGAGTGATGCCAAACTAGAGTTCATAAGGGGTCTTACCGGTGTTGTTTCTGATTTGAACTTGATTGAGAGTGTAGACTGCAGTGCTGATAGCTTCCTTCCAAAACATTTGAGGAACATTTGCTTCCAACATCATTGTCCTGGCAGCTTCCTGAATGGTCCGGTTCTTTCTCTCAACCACTCCATTCTGCTGTGGAGTCCTAGGAGCAGACAACTATCTCCTTATACCCTGCTTCTCACAAAAATCAATGAATTCACCAGATGTAAATTCACCACCTCTATCAGACCTTAGACACTTTAGTTTCTGTGAGGGTAAAATAGTGCATCAATCAAATGAATAACAGATGACCCAAACATCAACAGAATAGAGAAACAAAGAAGATTCAAGTAAACAAAGCAATGAACAAACACAGCAAACCTCTTCCGTTTCGAAACTTCTGTTGTTCGCCTATCACGAATCGTCCTTTCGCAGATGAGATGAGCCCTCAGAGAGTGCAATCTTTTAAAAGCTGTTGGAGGAAGTCAATGGTGAACGGCTGTAGTGTGATATGCAATGAAGGTGAGCTCCAATGCAACAATGGTGATCTCAAGCTTGTGGATGACAAATGGGTGCCAAAGGCGCGCTGGTGATATTTCTGCAGAGTAACGATGTCAAAAGCCTGGATGACTAGAATGGAGGGATGAAGCTTCATTTATAGACTTGGAAGAATGGGAATCAACGGTTGAGAGGAGATGTGAAGATCGACGGCTGAGAATGGTTGAGGAATGTGCAACCAGTAGAAATATGACAAGTGTCCCAGCTCCATTATGAAAGAGGGGATGTGACAAAATTGATTGGAGAGTTAACTCCATTGACTGAACAGTTAACAGACTTGATTGATCAGTTAGAAGAGTGGATTATGGGATTGACTGAATTGATTGACCAGTGAACTGGATTGATTGAGGAGTCAACAGAATAGATTGACCAGTGAACTCAAATGACCAAGCAGTTAACAGATTTGATTGATTAGTTAACTAACTTCTGATTTGAGAAGAAATAGGCCATGTGGGTGAGAGAAAAATAGGTAATTAAATATTAAATATATTTAATTACATGTGCAACTTGATGATGTGGACAAGGTGAGGTGGAAAAGGTGAGGTGTAAAGGTGATGTGGATTTTTGAATTTAGAACTTAGGATAGAGGAATTTAGATTAATTAAATAATTTATGATTATTTAATTGTGTAGGACATTTAGAAGAATTTTAATTAAATAAATAGAATTTATTTAATTATGGAACAGTGAATCGATTAAATAAATTTAGAATATTTATTTAATTAATAGAAGAATGGAATAAATATTTAGAATATTTATTTAGGATGATTCGTGTCATTTTTAGACGTATACATTTTGCCCCTCTTTGATGCAATGCAGTTTACAGCGTTGCTTCAAAGAAGTTGATAGTCTGATGATGATACATGCCCCAGTTTGCCCCTGGTGTAGGTTAAATGACGATAGGATGCCCCCTCGGGAGATTGGACGGGAAAAACGGCGAAAGTTTTGGAGACGGACGATCTCACGACGAGGAAGGGGTTAGGATAGGTTGGAGGAAAAGGGACGCGGTCAGGGATGCGGGAAGAAAACGGGAGGAAAAACGGACACGGGAAGTAGTCACAGTCATCACCTAGCCAGAATTAGGGTTTTGGAGGCTATAAATAGGAGCTGGGTCCACAAGAATAGTCATTTGCACACTTGGTTGATCTGGATTGGAGAAGGAGAGCTCAGAGCAAACCTAGAGCAGCATGGCGGCCAGAGCAGCAGACATTCCACGCGAGGAGCATCGATTCGAGCGAGTCTGACGATTCGGGCGGCCAGCAGAGGCAGGACCCCCGGTATGTGCTTCGAAAAAATTCTCCTAGGGTCGAGTTTAGGTGTCATAAATGCTCGTAGAAAATAGGTGAAATGAATGCGCCGAAACGTAGAACGGCGCATATGCCCCGCGAAGCTGCGCTTTTGTGATTTCGCGGCGCATATGCCTGTTTCGGCG
This sequence comes from Cunninghamia lanceolata, assembly GCA_027924645.1. Classification (NCBI taxonomy): domain Eukaryota; kingdom Viridiplantae; phylum Streptophyta; class Pinopsida; order Cupressales; family Cupressaceae; genus Cunninghamia; species Cunninghamia lanceolata. The sequence continues at coordinate 13,872,999 of BSBN01000822.1, read as the reverse complement.
GCGCATGCGTGAAAGCTGCGCATGTGTTCACTCTGGCGGCACTTTCGTAATTAAGCGGCGCTTTTGTATTTGCGCCGCGCATGCGTGAAATGTAGCAGCGCATTTGCTAAAACTGCGCATATGTGACTTCCTGCGGTGCATACATGATTTAGCGGCGCATACGTGGCTTTATGCGGCGCATGCGTCAGAACGGCGCATATGTGCCCTGTTGCGGCGCATATGCATTTTTGCGGCGCATATGTTGATTGTTGCGGCGCATATACCAGAAATGGCGCATTTACGACCTGCAGTGGCGCTTTTGTTTGGGATGGCAAATTACTTAGCCAAACTGACTCGATTAGCGTCCTGTTTGACGCAGGAATCGATGAGCTATCTCCGAGATTGCAGGAATCTAGTCAAGAGATGTAGTGTGCTGTTTTGATCAATTTGAAATGTTAAGTTTAGTTGATATAGTCCAATAGATATGTTGAGTATGGTATATGCGGTTTGAGACTGACGCCTTGCTTTGCGTGCTTGCAGGAGGAGATACGAGAGACATTGCAGTCGAGGGAGACGTTCCCTATGCCTCTACTGCAGAGACATATGTTGACGGAGGCTGAAAGAGTGGCGCTTGGTGCCATGGGCCTAGATTACGTTTGCTTCATGCCCGAGGTGCGGGCGAACCGAGGACTGCTGACAGCTGCCGTGGAGAGATTCCACAGCGAGGACGGGACCTTCCACTTCCCTACTGGAGAGATGACTGTGACGTTGGAGGACGTCTATAGGATACTGCACTTGCCCGTGGTAGGCGAGTTGGTGGAGTACGACGCACAGCGGGACGCGGGACTCGCCGAGTGTCAACGAGTATTCGACGATCCCGAGCTGGTGGGACAGGTCATCCCTTGGCAGGATATCTATGACTGCTACGACTACTTCCCTGGGATCGTGGCTGGACTGATTGCGGGCGTTGTATGCCCTGACAGGAGATCGCACGGGTTCCCCATTGGATGGGGCAGGATTATGGAGCGGATGGTGACTGAGGGCACTCGATACGCGTGGGGACCTTGCGTGCTAGCTCACTTATACCACGACATGCATCAGGTGGTGTACCACCGCAGCACGAGTCTATCGGCTGGGGTGCTGCTGCTACAGTTTTGGCTATGGGAGCACATAGCGGTGACCAGGCCGATATGTGTCTTTGCTAGGCAGAGGGGAGAGCCGTACAGCTATGGCTACGCAGGAGTGATTTCCCAGCACAGGCTGGGGAAGCTGGAGTATTGGAGGCATACGTTGGATGGGATAGATGTGGTCGTCTGGCGACCATATCTGGACTGCGAGCCTTGGGACGATGAGGGAGATGAGCTGCCTTTCTGCTTCCAGACCAGGTGGTTGATTGGCCGGACACGGCATATCTTGGAGAGGCAGACGGTGGGCCGAGTACTGAGACAGTTCGGCAGGAGACAGGGCATGCCGCAGGGACAGGCCATGTTTGCACGGACACATGCAGAGAGGGTCCGATGGGGGCCGATGGCTTCTTACGAGGAGGCTCTGGCAGAGTTCCAGCAGTTGCCTTATGTGGTCTGGGATATGAGGCGAGAGATTGCAGATGCTGGGGTTACACAGGAGTACGAGGACTGGATTACTGCACATCCATTTCTGAGATATTCAGGACCTGGTATGCTGGTGCCTCGCATTGACGAGGCGGACTCAGAGGAGGAGGGAGAGGCTGGCCCAGGGCGGAGGGCCGCTAGAGGAGGACGAGGACGTGGTGGCCGAGCTGCAGAGAGGCCGAGGCAGCGGAGGAGGATAGACCGGGCTGGGCAGGCAGTGCCAGGACAGGGGGAGGGACAGCAGCAAGCACAGATGCCACCACCCCAGCAGGTACCACAGCAGCAGGTGCCCCAGCAGCAGGGGCTAGGACAGGCAGAGGCAGCACAGGGGTCGATGCAGGGTGAGGCCCATGAGAGGACCATAGCCAGCCTGAGAGGACAGGTGCGGGAGCTGCAGGCACAGCTGAGGAGAGTGGAGAGGATGCGAGATACAGATGCAGCAGTGATCGCTGGTTTGACTCGCGAGCGAGACATGGCAGATGCCCGGGTACGTCTGATCCGAGTAGAGAGGGACACAACAGTAGCTGCCATGGGCACAGATGCAGCGAGTACATTTTTGGTTGGGCAGGTGCAGCAGGCACAGGCACAGGTAGGCCAGTTGCAGATGCAGTTGGCACAGGCACAGACAGACTTAGCCAGAGCGCAGCAGCAGGCACAGTACTACCGAGGCTTGTACCATGGTGCCGTGTCATCTAGCCAGAGGGCAGGGAGTTTCAGGACTCAGTCTGGGGTGGCTCACAGAGCAGGCCCATCCCAGTCAGGGGCATCGGTCATGGGACCTCAGCAGTCAGGAGCTGGCAGTGGTGGCCCACAGCCGCAGGGGTAGTCAGAGACCAGATTTTGTACATTTTTGGGGACATGTATCACCGTCTATTTAGACGTACCTTTGTATATGACACTTTGATTTTGAGAGAGATGGTGATATTGTATATTTGGACATCTTTGTATATGATAGTATGGGTGATGATGCAGCTTTGTGTATCTATTGCATGTGTTTATGAGATGATTATTTCTATTGCATGATGTGGTTCTATTGCATAGTTAGATGGTTTATATGGTGCTATATGAGAAATACTTTGATATGCTGCTATATGATGTCTATATGATTTAATGTGACAAATGAATGCAAAGTTAATATGATGTTCTTGTGATGATGCAAATGTATGCATATGAAACATGATTTCTATGTTATGATGCTGTATATGTGGTGTGTAAATGAGCTAATGCAGATGTGTGTATGGAACACTATTTCTATGTTATGATGCCGTATAGATATGTGAGATGCTACTGGATATTTATATGATGTAATGTTTTGAATGTATGCATTTGTAACATGAGTACTATGGGGTGATGTAACTATATATGTGATGCACTTAGCTATGTTGTTTGATTTTCTGGGCTTTTAAGATTAAGATGTGATGCAAATGTATTGGTGACCTAATGCATTGGATGATGTATTCTACTAACCTAATCATGTGCATGACTATTTTCTACGAATGATATGATATGCTCCTATATGCCTTGTTTTTGTGATGTCCAAATGTATGCTATCGACAGAAGAATGACATGATGGACAGAGGGATGGTTGCGAAAGAATGACGTAGGAAATTTTCTTGATATCGTTACTCTGCATAGTTTGAATAATGAGGATTGTATGGATGGGTGTATGGATATAGGACGGATGCTTTGCTTTGAGATTGCTTTATTTCATCATTGGGCATTTTGTTTTTTGGTATTTTTCTGAAATGTTGTAAGTGAATACAAGCATCGAGGTATAATTGAACTGAGATGACCTGAGTATCGCTTACATGGATTTGTGATTTAGCAAGTTAAGACAAGCATCTAGTCAAAATTGAATCTAGATGACCTGAGTACCTCTTGCGTTTCAACAAGCAAGGATTGCCCCCGTTCATGTTAGACCTTTGATGTCCTCGGTGATCTTTTGCCGATCACGTCCTAAGACAAGGCTTCACATTACTAAAGTTTAATCCCCAAATAGCAAACAAAGAAAGTAATCATGCCCCCATCATAGCATCTCTAGCTTTTGGCATCCTTGAGTTGCATAGGAAGGTATGATAGCAAAAATCAAGACTCTGTAACTTAACCCTAGTTTCCAATCTACAAAAGCATATGTGCGTTGATACGTGTTTATTTCTTGCCTTAATTTTCATAAAATCATTTAGAAGACCTTGGGTATTTGCTTTGCATTGGATGGGTTAAGATGGTCATAGTCAAGGTTTCTGCTTGAAGCGCGGGTGTTTGCTCGCATTTGCTTGCTTGGTGAGAAGATTGCACTATCCTTATTGAGAAGACGGACCCTAAGGGACTGACCTAGTGCCTCGGGGGCTCATTGCTAAATGGCCTTGCCTACGTGACGACGCAGAGGCAACGTAGTTCAGGGTAAACCCTAATGGACCATGGATGGACTAGAAGAAAGACGACAAGAATGAAGACAAGAGGGGAGACAAATGGGACCTTGGGAGAGATGGAAGCCTCGGGGGCGCATTAGAATAATGGCCTTGCCTACGTGACGGCGCAGAGGCAACGTAGTTCACGCATTCGGATCACAGACATTGACGAGATACACTACGCTAGGCTCACTTCGAGGAGACGATACGGGACAAAACCTTGGTTGACAAGGCCACAAGCTGAGTATCAAGCCATGATAGGTAACTGTCAAGTGTTTACTGTGGGATGGATATGGGGTGGAATGGGGAAAACAGAGGGAGAATGGGCTCAAGGTAATTGGATGCCCAAAGATGGAGAATGCGGTTTGTCACAAGTAACGCCTGTTTACCAGGTTTTCATCACTTGCTTTTATTTGCACGAGAAGCTAGAAAGTAACATGACGCCTGATTGCCAGGTTTTCCCCATGATACCTATCCAAGGCGCCTGTTTGCCAGGTTTTCACCAAAGGACGATTTATTATTTTATTTTATTTTTTTTTTTAGTTTTTTATTTTTATTTATTTTTATTTTTATTTTTTTATGATTTTTTGACTTTATTGTGCCCCCTTGCATTGGGGTTCTCTTAGGTATAGAACCTGCGAAGGTGCATGCTGTTGATGGGATCATCAAACAACTCACCTTCTGATGTGGCCAACTGATATGCCCCCGATCCGTAAGCTGATACAATTACATAGGGTCCAAGCCAGTTAGGCTCGAACTTACCTTTCTTTTCTCTGTCCTGCTGGTTGCGAGGGTTCTCTTTTAGGACGAGGTCCCCAACCTTGAAGCATCTCGGTCTAACCTTGTGGTTGTAGCTTCTTGACATCATCTGTTGATAGGCTTTGAGATGGTCAAAAGCTTTCTGGCGTCGTTCCTCTAGCAGTTCTAGCTCTTGCAGTCTGGTGACTCTGTACTCTTCGTCTGAGATGAGACCTTTCAACGACACCCGAAGGGAGGGGAGTTCGACCTCAATAGGAAGGATGGCTTCGAAACCATAGACGAGGGCGTAGGGTGTAGCACCTGTGGGAGTGCGTATGCTGGTTCGATAGGCCCACAGAGCGGGATTGAGCTGGACGTGCCAATCGCGACCGGCTTCATTGACAGTCTTCTTTAGGAGTTTCAGAATGGTTTTGTTTGATGCCTCAGCTTGGCCGTTACCTTGGGGGTAATATGGGGTGGAGAAGCGATGTTGGATCTTGAACCGTTCACAAAGTTCCTGGACATCTTGATTTTTGAAAGGTCTCCCGTTATCCGTTATGATGGATGAAGGGATGCCGTATCGGCAGATAATGTAATTCAAAATGAAAGAGGAAATTTGCTTTCCTGTGACGGTTGATAAGGGAACGGCTTCAATCCACTTTGTGAAGTATTCAGTAGCGGTTATGATGAATTTATGGCCGTTGGAAGAAGGCGGATGGATCTTTCCTACGAGGTCTAGTCCCCACTGGCAAAAGGGCCAGGGTGTCGTTAGAGGTCTCAACTCCTGAGTAGGTGCATGAATCAGGTTCCCATGTATCTGGCACTGTCTGCACTTTTTGACGAACTGATATGAATCCATTTCCATATTGGGCCAGTAATAACCCAAACGCATGAGTTTCTTAGCTAAGGAGGGACCGCTGGAGTGTGTTCCGCAGATCCCTTCGTGCACGTCTCGCAAGGCAGTAATAGATTCTTCCTGTTCTAGACAACGGAGTAAAGTACCATCCAGACCACGTCGGTAAAGGGTATTGGCGATAATGGTGTAACGGGAGGCTTGTCGGATGAAGGTTCGTTTTTGGTTGGAAGAGAGGTCCAAAGGAAGGATATTGTCCTTGAGGTAAGTGTAGGTCTTACCGTACCAAGGTGAATCAGATCCCACTAAGTGGCAGATGGAATGGGTTTCAAGGAGATCATAAGCCGGCTGTCGAATTGTTTCTACTAGGAACTCATACCGTGACTCCTGTTCAGGTATCTCAAGAAGAGAGGCTATGGTCGCCATTGCGTCGGCTGCTTTGTTCTCTATCCTGGGTATTTGCTCAAACGAGATGGTCCCAAAGTGTTCTTTGAGATCGTCGACCATTCGCTTGTATGGGATGAGCTTCTCATCTTTGGTCTGATACTCGTCGTTGACCTGGTTTATGACTAGCTGAGAATCACCATAGACATGTAGTGCTTGAATTTTCCACTCAGTGGCCATCTTGAGACCAATTACCAAAGCCTCATACTCTGCTATGTTGTTAGTGCATGGAAATAACAACCTGTAGGACTTTGGAATTGTGTCGCCTTGGGCAGTGATGAACAAGATACCTGCCCCCAATCCATGGTTGGTGTAAGACCCGTCGAAGTAGAGTTTCCAAGGAGATGTGGACAGAGTGAATAGAGATTCATCGGGGAACTCAAATTGCATTGGTGAAGTGTCCTGTAATGGTGCCTCAGCTAGTTGGTCTGCGATGATTTGCCCCTTGATGGCTTTTCTATCCACATACTCTATATCATATTCGCTAAGAAGCATAACCCATTTGGCTAGTCGTCCTGTGAGAGCTGCCTTGCTGAGAAGATATTTTAGTGGGTCGATCTTGGCAATGAGTTTGACAGGATGTGCCAACATGTAGTGTCAGAGTTTTTGTGAGGCAAAAACCACCGCAAGGCATGAACGTTCCACCTGTGAGTACTGTAGCTCGTAGCCCACTAAGGTTTGACTGATATAGTACACAGCTCTTTCCTTGTTCTCATAGTCTTGCTGCGCTAGGAGAGCCCCAAGAGCAGTAGGTGTAGCGGATATGTAGAGGATCAAAGGTTTTCCTTGGATCGGAGGCATGAGTATAGGAGGATTCGTGAGGTACTCCTTGAGCTTGTGGAATGCCTCTTCGCACTGCTCATCCCATTTAAATGGAACGTTCTTATGTAGAAGGTGGCTGAAAGGATGGCACTTGTCGGCCAACTGTGAGATGAACCTGCGGATGGCCTGTAGCTTGCCCTGTAAGGATCTCAACTGTGTTAGAGTTTTGGGCGGAGGCATGTCCATGATTGCCTTGACCTTGGCCGGGTCTAGCTCTATGCCGTTTGCTGACACGATGAAGCCTAGCAGTTTGCCTGATGTGACCCCAAACACACATTTCTTCGGGTTCAACTTTACTTGGAATTGGTCCAGCCGTTGGAAGACTTTCTCTAATGTGTCCAGGTGTGAGTCCCTGGTGAGTGATTTTGCCAAGATGTCGTCAACATAATCTTCCATGGTCACATGCATCATGTCGTGGAATATAGTTGTCATTGCCCGCTGGTATGTAGCACCTGCATTTTTCAGCCCAAATGACATGACATTCCAGCAAAAAGTACCCCATGGACAAGTGAAAGCGGTTTTGTGCTGATCCTCTGGTGCTATTTTGATCTGGTTGTACCCTGAGAATCCATCCATAAGTGACAACATTGTATGTCCCGCCGTGAGGTCGACTATGATATCGATGTTAGGCAAGGGAAAGTCATCCTTGCGGCATGCTTTGTTTAAGTCTCTAAAATCGTTGCATAGTCGAACCCTGCCGTCTGGTTTAGACACTGGTACGATGTTTGATATCCATTCGGGGTAATCAATGGCCCTGATGAACCCCACGTCTAACAATTTCTTGAGTTCTTCCTTGACCAGGAGGGCAATATGGGGATGCATTTTTCTCAGTTTTTGCTTTACAGTTTTCACCCCTGGATCCAATGGCAAGTGATGTAGAATCAGGTTTGGGTCCAAACCTGGCATGTCGGCATATGACCAAGCAAAACTGCCTCTCTTCTTTTTAAAGAATGGTACAAACCTGGTTTTCTCAGGTGGTGTGAGAGATTTTGCAAAGTGGATTATCTTAGGCTGCTCTTCAGATCCAATGTTCACTGGCTCTGTTGGTTCTACCACGATCTGCGACCTTTCTTGATACATGTCACTTGGGAGGGTGTCAAGCAATCCATCGTCAGGTGCCACGGTTGGGTTTTCACCTTCAGATACGTCCTTTCTTTTGACTATTTTACGATCTGACACTGCCGCATGGCGGTTTTCACCGTCAGATTCCCTTTTGATCTTTACATTTTTGCGACTAGAAGGCTTGGCACCCTCCCCAAAGTATGCTATAGTATTGAGTTCGATAGTGAAACCGGCTTTATGATCTCCTTTTGGTAAATGATCTCGAAGTCCCATATAGTCAATGTAGGCATCATCGTTCTGGAACACATCTAATTGAGGGGTCCCTTTCAGGTCCCAGTCAATAAGCTCAGGGTGTAAGAGGGGAAGGGAGTCGGATGAAAGACCTGATTCGTTGATAGTGTGGATGGAAATACTAGGAGCACAGGTGGGGGTAGTGTTCTGGGTGGTACTTTCTTCCAGGTTGTTTATCGCAATGGAATCGGTACTTTCCTCGAAAGCCATAACTTCGGGGAGGGGCAAATCAGACTCCAGCGGTCTGTCCCGTTGCGTTTGTCTCTCATGATATGGGCTAAGGGTTTGGATGGTATCAATCTCCTTATCATCGTAGGAGTGTTCTGTCAGCTCGTCCCATTCATACTGATTGGAATCATCTGAATCTGCATCACTATCCCCTTGTAGTGTTTGAATTGTCTCCACTAGGCAGGCATTTTCTTTGGCTTTACCTTTACCTTTGTAGCCTAGGCCAGTCATGTTTCTAGCCGAAGAGGAGGAAGAGGGTTGTATAGGTTCGATGATCCCCTCTTTTCTGAGGCCGATGGGGCCTTGTCCTTCATATCCCATCCTATGCAAGATGGTTTCACCTCGCCCATAGAGTTCTGTAGGGAGTTTGGGTGGATCTTGGGATGTGTTTTCTTCTTCGGCATAGAGCCATTGTAAGAGATCTCGCTCCTCTGATTCATCGGATAAGGTCCCCCATTTTACAAAGGGGTTTGCGGGAGTTGTAGGAGGAGTAGAGGGCTTTGGAAAATGCCTGGGTTGATGTTTGGGCTGGCCAAAGGAGCGAGGAGACAAGGGCATTTTTGCAAGGTTGAGGCTATGCTCGATCTGGTATTCCCCCACGCCATTTTCTTTTATGGTGATTTTCATTGGTTTGGGCTGTGAAGAGGAAGCTTCAGCAGTATGGTCTTGTGGCGGAGTGGGGGAGATATGGGCTCGGTTGTTGGGAATGACACATTCCGGTTTGGCTTGGAATGAGTTGCAATGCTGGTAGGGATCGGGGTCGCCGTGTATGGTGACCTGCTTGCCATCGTGTGGGAACTTTATGCATTGATGGTAGGTGGAGGGAACAGCTTTCATGGCATGGATCCATGGTCTCCCTAGTAGAATATTGTAAGCAAGCTCCCGATCAAGGACTTGGCACACCACATCTTTAATAACTGGTCCCACTTGAATGGGTAGGACAACCGTGCCCTTCGTGGTGCGCTCCTCCTCGTCATAGGCCTTTATGGTAATCTTTCTCCGTGGATCCACTGCCTGTTCAGAGAACCCCAATGCAAGGACTAGCTTCAAAGTGCAAATATTCAAACCGGCACCCCCATCAATGAGAACCCTCTTGATGCGGTGCCTGTGTACGAATGCGATAATGTGCAGAGGAGTGTTGTGGGGTTGAGACATGGAAAGGTCATCTTGTTCTGTGAATGATATGGAAGGGGAGGATGTCAAATTACCCACCATGGTTTGAAACTTTTCCTGGGCTAGGTTAGTGGGGACAGTAGTCTCCACTAAGGCTTTCTCAAGGATCTCCTTATGAGAAGGAGATAGACGCAGGAGCTCCAATATAGAAATATGAGCCGGAGTCTTTTGCAATTGGTCGATGACATTATATGGGCGGGGGTTGGACGGAGATGGCGACGACCTTGGAGGAATGGTGTTGATCGTGACTCTACCACTGCGGGTAATGATACTACAACCAGTTCCGTTAGGTTCTAGTTGTTGGTTGGGGGATATGACGTTGACTTGTGGAACATGCTCAGAAATGCAGTTAATGGTGTACTCAAAGGGAACGCTTGCATAGTTAGCATTACTCGACCCACTGTTCTGGTTTGGCCTGTTATGATTGTTGTCATTATTGTTATGACCATTGGAGTTGTTGCCATTGTGACCATTGTTGTGGTTGTAACCATTGTTGTGGTGGCCGCCGTTGTGATTGTTGTTATATGGCCAGTTGTGGTTTAGGAGAGGATCTCGGTAGGCCACATGAGATTCATTGGAGGTATGCTGTTGTGTTCCTCCCTGATTTTGGTCCAGTATATCTTGTATGACGTTCTTAAGACGGATGCAATTATTGGTTGTGTGCCCCCTTCCTCGATGATATTCACAATAGTCTGTGTCCTTCCAATAGGGAGGTTTGACTATAGGCTCATAGTCACTTGTTGGCGGTAGAGAAATTTCATTGTTAGCCAACAACTTCCGGAGAGCAGACTCTTGAGACTCTCCTAACGGCGTGAATTTTCTCCTTGGGTTCGAATTGAACCAAGGTTTAGATTCCCGAGGGGGTGGCTTGTTGAGCACACCGTTATTTGCTTCTTCCTTAAGAGTGAATATGGGTTGTTGTTTAGGGGCTGCTGCCTTGGCATCCACTACTCCATCGTTGACCACATTCTTGTTCTTGGTCCAAAACTTTGACTTGTCAGTTGTGTAATTGGAAGGAGGTGTGTCCTTGTAGAGCTTGAGAGTTCCTTTAGCGATCATAGCTTTCTCAATGAATAGCCCCATTTCGATGACTTTGGTGAATGATGTAGGGCATTGTATCTGAATCTGATAGCTAAGATCGGGATTCAAATTGTGGACAAACATTTCCAATAGTTGTTTCTCAGGCATGTCGTAAGAACACTTGCTAGCTAGCTGTCGCCATCGTTGTAAGAAGGTGGCGAAAGACTCACCACCTTTTTGTTTGGTGTTGCATAGGTCTAGCATAGATACTTTGTGTTCTATGTTGTAAGAGAAGTGCGTTATGAATTTATTGACAAGTTCATCAAAAGTTTTGATTCCAGGTGGAAGACGCGAGAACCACTCCATAGCCTGACCCCCTAAAGATCTTGGGAATAGTCTCATTAAGTAGGTCTCGTTGTGAGCTACTTCTAAACATGCTGCAGTGAATTCCCTGATATGATCTCTAGGATCCCCCTTCCCTTTGTATTTATCAAATTTCGGGATTCCGAACTGAAAGGGGAAAGGTTTCATGACCACACTTCTGTCAAAGGGGTACGGTGCTATATCTTCCAAGGAGTAGTTCTTGGAACTGGTGCCGATCTTAAGGTTGGAGATTTCTCGCTGGAGACTCTCAATTTGTTGTCTCACATCCGCTATAGGAGTATTTTGATCTATGTGTTGTTTTCCGCTCGTATTGGCCTGGGGGACCGTGTCATTTGTGTCCCTCTCATGTTCATTGTCTGCATTTTCCATGATGGAGCTAATGTCAAAGTCTGCGGGGAGTTTGAGTCCGAGACTAGCAAGGTGATGGAAATATTTGGTGGGATCTTCAAGGAGTACTCGCTCCACTAGGCGTTGGAACTTGCTATCTTGCATGTGTGCCACTAATTCTTCGCGAGAAAATTCTTCATCATCATCGTGTGGTGGGGCGATGTGATCGGAAGGGTCGGCCATTTCAGTTAGCTTGTTGTACTGGGATCGAGTAAGAACCATGCAAGGTGGGGTGGGACGGAATGGACAAGGATTAGAAATTTTGGCAAGATGCTGACTAAGACTGTAATGAATGGGATATCTAGGACAAGACTTGGACAAAGGGTTCTCTCGCTCAATGACTTCAGGTAAGACGGTTGACACAAGACTCCAGCCACTAGCAAGGGTAGTCGATACCAGTCTCACTGTGTAGGGCTGAGTCATCCAACAAGACTACTAGCAAAAGGTACTGTGACCTACTAGGCTTACGTGAACTCACTAAAGAAGGACCTATGTCGAATCGGTATGGGACAGAATGACGATGGGGTAAGAGTGACCAGGACAGAAGGTGATGGGGACGACCGTCGAAAGAGAGAGAAACAGGTGAAATGCGTGAAAGTTGACTGCAAGGTTGATTCTGACCTCAGAAAATGGAACTAGGCTGAAATGGGTACTCCGAACAGCTGACGAAAATTTCTCAAAAATAGAGCAGATGCTCACTGTCACACATGCGCAGAAACAGATGCGCAGCAAGAATAGGTAAATGCGCAGCAGGTCGTAGTATAAGCGCCGCTCTGGTGAGGTATGTATGCGCGGTAACAGTATGCAAATGCGCAGCAGAAAAGTATATGCGCAGCAGGTCGGCGTATATGCACAGCAAGTCACTGTAAAAGCGCAGCAGAACAGAGTATATGCGCAGCAGAAAGTACAAAAGCGCCGTAAGTCGGTACAAAAGCGCAGCAAGTCTCTGTATATGCGCCGCAGAAATAGATATATGCGCAGTTTTGGTATTTTGGGGCAAATTTTTGGGATTTTTCTCTGTTTTTGGGTATTTTTTGGCTGGAATAAGTCTTCCTGATATGATTTTATGGATTAATTTAGCAAGAAAACACAGCAAGCACAAAAAATGTTTTGTAGTTTTTCATTGTTTTTGTAGTTTTTCGACTCTATTTTGGACAAAAGCAAGTACAAAATCCTAGGCGAGAAATGGATTATAAGGGATTTGGGCCACTAAAACAAGAGGTTTGTAATTCGGGCAACCGTTCAAGTGGTTACACGTGCGGCGGCGCTACTCTCCGTTATGGAGTCTCCCAGCCTCACAGGGTTGCGCCTGAGAGGGTTTTGGGGGAGGTTGGCCGTCGGTGTAACATAACAGCACTCGTTGCAGGAGGTTTTCACCTCAAGCACAATTTATTTTAAGTGGCTCGGTAGGGCTTGGCGTTAGCCTGTTACCACTCAGGGTCGTTCCCGCTTGGACAAGCGTGCATCCAAGGGCAGGCCCCTCCTAAAGGTTAGACAAGTAGAATGACAAGTCTGGCATTCTGATCACCCAGAAGAGGGGAGAGCATAAGCCTATTGTCATTCGCAAACACAGAATACACTGATTTAATCCACCCTAATTAAAAAGATAAAAACTAAATGGGCTAAGCTAGTCAAACAAAACTTTGAAGTGATTTTGACAATATTGCAGTGGTTCAATTTTAAGTCCCAGAAAACAGTTGTGAGTTCAATTTTAAATCCACGTTGTGCGAGATTGTTAACTTTGAAATTCAGGTCTCACGATATAGCAATGGTTCATTTTAACTTCAGAATGCAGTTGTGAGTTCAATTTTTAAGTCCACGTTGCACGGGATTGTTAACTTTGAAATTCAGGTCTCACGATATAGCAATGGTTCATTTTAACTTCAGAATGCAGTTGTGAGTTCAATTTTAAGTCTTAGATAGCAATAACTTGGAAGTTTGTTTGCAATGCAAGCATGAAATAAACCAGTTACCTCCTCCCTAATTAAGACTAGATGAAGATTTGTAATGAACAGCCATTTTACTCTTTCCCAAAAAAAATGGAAGGTGAGCTAGTTAGATGCAACTACATGTAACTGAACCCGAGCCTAACCTGCAAAACCGCTCCAGCAAACACCTGCAAAAGGGTTAGCGTTAGCAAAATACCCTAGAAAAGTACCAAAACCTGAGCCAGTTACAAATGCGCAGCTTCAGTGATCAGATGCGCAGAAGTAATCAACAGAAGCGCAACATTAACGAATGCGCCGTAAAAATGAACATATGCGCCGTTAAAATGAACAGATGCGCAGTTTTAACGTATGCGTAGTAACAGTCGTCATAAGCGCTGTAACAGACAACGGATGCGCCGTTTTGACGTATGCGCAACAATATTATATGAAAGCGCAGCAAAAATCAACGAATGCGCAGTTTAAACAAAAGCGCAGCAACAGTCCATAAAAGCGCCGTTACAGTCAACAAATGCGCAGTTTTACAAAAGCGCCGTAACAGTCTTCAAAAGCGCCGTAAAAATGAACAGATGCGCCGAAAGAACCTGTGCGTGACTCTGCGGGGTCTGTACGGAACCTGCTTTCAAAAAAAGCTCAAAAACGGTAAAATAAAGGGGCAACGGCCCCACGGTGGGCGCCAAAAATGTGAGGGTAAAATAGTGCATCAATCAAATGAATAACAGATGACCCAAACATCAACAGAATAGAGAAACAAAGAAGATTCAAGTAAACAAAGCAATGAACAAACACAGCAAACCTCTTCCGTTTCGAAACTTCTGTTGTTCGCCTATCACGAATCGTCCTTTCGCAGATGAGATGAGCCCTCAGAGAGTGCAATCTTTTAAAAGCTGTTGGAGGAAGTCAATGGTGAACGGCTGTAGTGTGATATGCAATGAAGGTGAGCTCCAATGCAACAATGGTGATCTCAAGCTTGTGGATGACAAATGGGTGCCAAAGGCGCGCTGGTGATATTTCTGCAGAGTAACGATGTCAAAAGCCTGGATGACTAGAATGGAGGGATGAAGCTTCATTTATAGACTTGGAAGAATGGGAATCAACGGTTGAGAGGAGATGTGAAGATCGACGGCTGAGAATGGTTGAGGAATGTGCAACCAGTAGAAATATGACAAGTGTCCCAGCTCCATCATGAAAGAGGGGATGTGACAAAATTGATTGGAGAGTTAACTCCATTGACTGAACAGTTAACAGACTTGATTGATCAGTTAGAAGAGTGGATTATGGGATTGACTGAATTGATTGACCAGTGAACTGGATTGATTGAGGAGTCAACAGAATAGATTGACCAGTGAACTCAAATGACCAAGCAGTTAACAGATTTGATTGATTAGTTAACTAACTTCTGATTTGAGAAGAAATAGGCCATGTGGGTGAGAGAAAAATAGGTAATTAAATATTAAATATATTTAATTACATGTGCAACTTGATGATGTGGACAAGGTGAGGTGGAAAAGGTGAGGTGTAAAGGTGATGTGGATTTTTGAATTTAGAACTTAGGATAGAGGAATTTAGATTAATTAAATAATTTATGATTATTTAATTGTGTAGGACATTTAGAAGAATTTTAATTAAATAAATAGAATTTATTTAATTATGGAACAGTGAATCGATTAAATAAATTTAGAATATTTATTTAATTAATAGAAGAATGGAATAAATATTTAGAATATTTATTTAGGATGATTCGTGTCATTTTTAGACGTATACAGTTTCAATCCGGTTTGATTCTCTACCATAGCTTTGAAGATCTTGAACTTCTCAAATGCTTCTGATTTTTCTTTTAGAAAGGTAACCCACATCATCCGGGAATGATCATCAATTAACAACATGAAATATCTATCACCTTGCAGACTCTTGATTCTTATCGGACCACAGAGATCAGTATGTACTAATTCCAACAGTCCGGTAGAAGACTGATCTTTGCTTTTGAAAGAGACTCTGCTTTGTTTACCTAGCTGACATTCTTTGCACAAACTATTTGTAGGTTTCATCAATTTTAGAAGATCTCTTACGGCCTGAGTATTGCTTATCTTGATGATGTTATCAAAATTTACATGGCACATTCTTCTATGCCATAACCAACTCTGATCAATTTGAGCAAACAAACAACTTTTATTTGAACCAACCAGATGAAAGATATTACCTTTTGACTGAGTACCAGATGCAATCTCAGTTCCGGAGTTTGTAAAGATTCTGCATTTTCCATTTTTGAACCGGAGATCATAGCCTTTGTCCACCAACTGACCAACACTAAGAAGATTGTGCTTCAATCCTTCAACATACAGTACATTACCTGTTTTGCTCTTTCCATCGAAGGAAATAGTTCCCCTGCCTCTGATTCTGCCAGCAGAATTGTCACCAAACTTTACCATTCCTCCTTCATACCTTTCCAAATTCAAGAACTTATTCTTGTCACCAGTCATATGGTGAGAACATCCACTGTCAATAACCCAATCATCCTTTTCTTCCACCTGAGCAGCCAAAGCTTTTTCAACAACTTTGTGATTGACAGATTCAGAGAGTATTGAATCTTCTTCCTTGATGGCAATAAACACCCACTCATTTCCGGATTTGCTTCCTAGTTCTGATTCATCATCTGTTACTCCTTTATTGTCATCTTCTTCATGAACATAATAGCAATTCTTTTGAAACCTTTGTCTGTTAGTATTAGACCTTGCAGATCTTTCCGGACATCTTGAAGCAAAATGACCAATCTTATTGCAGTTGAAACACTTAAAGGGTAGTTTTCCTTCATACTTACCAGATCCTCTTGGCAGTCTCTTTGCAATGAGGGCTTCAAGTTGAGCTGTTTCTGCTTCTTCTTCTTCCATGTCTCTTCTTGCTTGATCATACCATGACATTTTCCTTGATGAGTTTTCTCCCGGATCAAATCTCTGTTTGCCTTTCACATAGGCACTGGCTTTGAAAACAGATTCAGTCTTGGGAGGATCATCTCCAAACTCGGTCATTTCAAATGCAGCTAGTTTGCCAGCCAGTTGTTCTCTTGTGACAGTTGTGTGGGCTCTGAATTCATCAATGGCAGCAACCTTGATTTTGTAGGCAGCAGGAAGAGATCTTAGGATTTTGCAGACAATCTCATTTTCATCTAAAGTTCCACCAGCATTTCTGATTCCACATACCAGCTCATTCACTCTTGGCATAAAGGTAGTGATGTTTTCATCATCTCTCATTTTTAATCTTTCAAATTTCCCTTTCAGACTTTGCAACCTTGCACTTTTGACAAACTCATCTCCTTCATACAGAAGTTCCAGTTTAGTCAGGATCTCATATGCAGTTGGTAGGTCAATAACATTCGAGAGATCTGAGTCATTCAATGCACTTAGAAGAGCTTCCTTGGTTCGCAGATTGTTTTCAGCTTCTGTGATTTCATTCAGAGTTGTCGGACCACCTTGTGGAGGTACATATGGTTTTGAAACCATAGCCAAATATGCTTTTCCCATACATTCCAAGTGACACTTCATGCGACCTTTCCAGAGAGTGAAGTTGGTTCCATCGAACTTCGGACTATCCTTCTTGTATGACGACATCCTGGATCTCCTCAAGCGGTTAAGCTCCTATCAGAGGAACTTAGCTCTGATACCAATTGTTGGATCTAGGGCATACAACTGAGAGGGGGGGGGTGAATCAGTTGTATAAAACTTCTTGCTCTTTCAAACACTTGATTCTTTGTTGTTAGTTAGTAGCATATCAATTAATCATTCATGGAAGCATAATACATAAACACAAGAGCAGATAAGCATCAACACATTGAACACCAAGATTTTGACGTGGAAAACCCGGTTAAGGGAAAAACCACGGGGTGATTAACCCAAGAATTATTCTCTGTTAGAAGAATAAAGAAAAATGAATGGCACATGCCAATTAGGGCTCACTACCCGAGCACACTGCTCACAAAGAGGCCCACTGCCTACAAGGAGACACACTGTCTACAAAGTGATAAAAATCACAGTCTTGAACTGGAGAATGACATCTCTACCATGTCCGGATCAGTTCCAATTAAGCCCAAAAACCTCTGTTCTGCCTTTCGCACTTCTCTTCGCTATGCCACACTCATCCACACCCCACACCCCGAAATGAACTCACAGACCGTTATTTATACAAGACATCGACTTAGGATCAAACATCTAAGTTGGCAAACAATAATAAGAGTATCCACAAGATGAATAACACATCCGGTCGGCCACCACAAGAACATTTGCAGGATGAACAACTCATCCGGTCGGCTAAACAGAGCAAGAACTTCATCCGGAAGAATAACTTCAATTTCGGGCTCTACTATCAATGCGGATCAACAACACAACCTCAACACGATCCAGAAAGCTTAACAAGCCTGCCTGAATGTCCGGATACATCCGCACTTCCTTTACTTGCTGGAATCTCTTGTCTTCCTCATTTGGAACTTCAAGAACACAGTCTGTCGCCACTGTCATAATGCAAGAGGTACTTCTGGACCTCCAAATCATACACAACTCGAGATGGCACATCACAAGGACATCCCAAATACTCTTTCCAATCCGCAGATTAGGATTGTACAATTCCGGACCTCACCGGACCTTTCTGTGATCCTCTGTCACCTCTAAGCACTTGCCGGAACCGGTTCCACACAGACAGCCATAACTTCTTCAGGTCTTCATGCGGACCTCTGAAAACTTGATTGAAGCATCTCAAGACTCATATCTGCAAACCCTTTAATCCGCATCCTCCGGTTCTCAACCTATCCAATATATTTGCCTTCTTCTCATCACTGTTCTTCACTGTTCCTGACTAAGGGTAATTTTCTCAATATCCTC
The DNA here is from genome assembly GCA_027924645.1 of Cunninghamia lanceolata. NCBI lineage: Eukaryota > Viridiplantae > Streptophyta > Pinopsida > Cupressales > Cupressaceae > Cunninghamia > Cunninghamia lanceolata. The sequence continues at coordinate 13,854,786 of BSBN01000822.1, read as the reverse complement.
AACACACAGCTCATCCAATCCTTCTTGTCGATGTAATATGAGTATGTTGACATCAATGACAACACTTGTTCACCTCATACTTGCAACAGATTTGCCTTCACAGGTTCCTATGTGGGTCCGTCTGCCATGGCTACCACTGGAGTTTTGGAGGGAGGATATTCTACTCCAGATTGTGGTGTTGCTGGGGAAGTTAGATGCCATTGCCCAGAATACTTTGGATAATTTTTTTTTTCCTTTGCTCATATTTGTGTTGAAATTGACTTAAATAATCCATTGCTAGATTTTTTGGAAATTTGTCTTGGCTCTGCTTCATGGGTTCAACAACTAGACTATGAGTCCCTTCCTTTTCGATGTTGCTTTTGTGATGAGTATGGACACCTTCAGCGCCAATGTCCTCGGGCACCCAAAGCTGCAGGGGTTTCTTCTCCTCCTTCATCAGGGCCTTCGGTGGAGAAGGGGGATAAAGGCAAGTTGCCTGTGGCTGAGGGGGGACCGATAAGGATGGCTTCATTCCTGTTAAGCTGAGGGCTAAAGGAAGGGGATAGAAGTGGGCCTATAAAGATAGACAGAGTGATCAGGGTTTCAATCATTTTGAGGTCTTGGATAATCATGCCTTGGAAGAGGGGATGCCTATTGAGTTTCCTTTTGGGGCCAATGGTATGGATACAGGGCTGGAGTAGACAATTGTTGTTAAGGATATTTCTCCGGCTTTGGAGCAGGGGAATTCTGGGCTTCTTGGTGCCTCTGCAAATCCGTAGGATGACATTGTATTAGTAGAATTAGCTAAGGAGGTGTTGCCAGCTAGTAAGGCATGAGGATTATCTCATGTTCTGGGGGTGCTGCAATGCCCTCTTAAGAAGGGTCATCTTGATAATTCCTCTAAAGCTGGTCGTAAAAAGGATGTGGATAAGATTAAATCCACTAGGGATTTGTTGGTGGAATCTGGGTCGGTTAAGACCATTGATGCCCTCTTCTCTCCACCTTCCTCATGATTATTCTTTCATGGAATGGAATGGGGTTGAATAGCACCCCCCATCAAAAGGCTATTCAAGATTTGATTGTGGTTCATTCTATGGATATCTTTTGTGTTCAAGAGACTAAGCTTCGGGTGGACTTCATGCTTCAGTATGCTCCCCGTATTTGGTCTTTTGGTCAATGTTAGTGTATTGGTTCTAGGGGAAACTATGGAGGTCTAGCTCTTTTCTGGGATCCACGAAAGGTTGTTCCTCACTGGTGGATTTCTAGCCACTCCTCTATTTCTGTGGTGGCTTCAGTTTTGGAATCTGGTGAGACTATTTTGGTTAGTAATGTTTATGCTCTAATTGACTTCCATGGTAAAATCTAGCTTTGGGCACATATCAGGATTGTTCAGTCTTATGCTCCTTTTCTTCCTTGGATCTTAGCTAGTGATTTCAATTCTGTGTTGTGTTTGGAGGAGAAAAGAGGGGGGTTGCCTAGGCTTGGTCCTGCTTCAGATCTTTTTTGGACAAATGTGGATTCTCTTGCTCTTGTTGATGTTAAACCCTCTAATGGAATTTTCACTTGGAATAATAGGAGTGGGCTAGAAGTGATATCTAAGCGGCTGGATAGATTTCTTGTTTCTAGTTTTTGGATGGGCAGTAGCATGGTCACTTGTTCTGAGATTCTTGATTGGTGTGGCTCTAATCATTGGCTAATTAAGTTTTCTACTTCTTCTTTTCCTACTCCAAAGAATCCTCCTTTCAAATTTTAGATTATGTGGCTTCGAGATCCATCCTTGTATGACCTTGTTGCCCAGTGGTGGCAGGATGGGGCCCCTGCGTATGGTACAACTATGTATTGTCTTGTTAAGAAGCTGCAACATATCAAGTATCATCTTAAGCGATGGAATAGGTCATGTTTTGGCAATCTTCAGGCCAAGAAAAGAGAAGCGTAGGCTCATCTTGCTATTATTACTCGTCAAATTTGTGATTTGGGATTTTCAGAGGCTCTGGGACAGGCTGAGTCCCAGGCTCTGAAATTGGTGGAAGAGTGGGAGCTCCAAGTGGAGATTTTCTGGAAACAAAAGGCAAGGATTGACTGGCTTCAAGAGGGTGACATGAATACAACTTTCTTCCATCATTCTATGCAAGCTCGTCATAATAAGTGTTATATCTCTTCTCTTGTTAACTCTGAGGGTCTTTCAATTTCCTCGCAATAGGCTTTGTCTAGAGAGGCTTGTCAGTTTTACTCTACTCTGTTTACTGAAGACTCACCTCCTACTGAGGATGATGAGAATATGGTCCTTGCTTGCATTCCTTCTTTGATTTCTAATGATTTGAATGTTTCTCTTACTCATCTGATTTCCCTGTTTGAAGTGGAGGAGGTTGTATTTGGGATGAACAAGGGGAAAGCTCCTGGCCCTGATGGTTTTCTAGTTGAATTTTTCTAGGAGTTTTGGGATATTGTGAAGCTGGATTTGTTGGAGGTTGTCTGGGAGTCTCTTCATAGTAAGCAGATGCTATGAGCCCTGAATGTTACTTTTCTGTTCACATTCCTAAAAAGGAAGGTGCTAATAGGCTTGAATTCTTTAGACCTATTGCGTTCTATAATGTGGTGTATAAGATTATTACGAAATTGATTGCTGAGAGGGTTAAACCTTGACTACCCATTGTCATTTTTGAAGAGCAAGGAGGCTTTGTGGTGGGTCAGCAAATCCTGGATGGGGTGGTGGTAGCCTCTGAGGTCATACATTCCATGGTGACCTCTTCAGAGTGGTCTATGTTCATCAAGTTGGATATGGCCAAAGCTTATGACAGAGTTAAATGGAGTTTTCTTCAGAAGATTATGTTGGCCTTTGTTTTTTCTTCAGATTGGGTAAGTTGGACTTTGAGTTGTGTGACTTTCTCCTCTTTTTCAATTATTGTGAATGGTGAACCTTCAGAGCCTTTTGGTACTACTAGGGGCCTTTGTCAGGGGGATCTGCTCTCTCCTTAACTGTTTATTATTATGGTAGAGGGGTTGAGTCAGTTTTTTAAATTTTGGGTTTCTCAAGGCCTAATTCATGGTTGGCAGTGGGGCTTGGGTCTGCCAATGATTTCTCATCTCCAGTTTGTGGATGATACTTCTCTTATGGGGTTGGCTCATATTTGAGAAGCTGAATCCTTTAGGCAAGCTTTGGATAACTACCTTGCTGCTTCAGGTCAGAAAGTCAATGAGAAAAATTCTTCTATTTTCTTTTTTAATACACCTCAAGCTATCCAAAGGCAGATTGCTGCTATTTTGTGGTTTCAAATCAGGTCTCTTCCCTTTGTCTATTTGGGTATTCCTCTTGCTATTGGACGTCAGCCTAGGTCCTTGTGGCAGATGTTGCTTGACAAGCTGAGGCAGAAGGTAACTCATTGGACTCATCGGTGGTTGTCTACAGCTGCTAGAGTGACTCTCCTCAAGTCAGTTATCTAGGCCCTTCCTATCTACAGATGCTTTGTTCAAGTGGTCCCTATGTATTTCCTTAGGGAATTTGATGCCCTCTCACATCAATTTCTTTAGAGTGGTAACTTGCTATCTACTAAGTGGAGCCTTGTTAAGTGGGATTCTGTGTGTAGACCAAAGCAAGAGGGAGGTTTTGGTTTATGCTCTACTATTTTGAACGAGCAAGTTCTTGTTGCTAAGATTTACTGGCATTGGTGTACTAATCAGAATCAGTTATGGGCCCGTCTTCTCAACCATAAATATCTTAGGGGTGTTGCTTCTTTTGAGGTTCCTCACTATCGTCTAGAGGGGAGTGGTTCTATGATTTGGAATACTTTGAAAGTTGGGGCTCAGTTGATTAAGTGTGCCTTTTTTGGATTTGTCATTCGGGGTCACAGGCTCTTTTTTGGTTAGATTCTTGGGATGGTCATCCACCTATTCTCTCTTCTCTTCCTCACCTCCAGTTACTTTTTGACGTTTTTATTGTAGCTGGCTGGGATACCGTTGAGCATTATAAGTTTTTACAACACTGTGGATTAGCTATAAGCTTTTGTTGGAAGCTTCCTTCTGAGTGGCCACCTGGAGGGTCTGAGGAAGATAGGCGTGAGCTTGCTCAGCTTCTGGCTTCCTATGCTTGTAATTCTTTGAGGGGACCTAATGTCTTGGCTTGGGATGGTTCTGATTTGTCTGGGAAGTACTATGTGTCTACTGGTTATAAGCAGCTTGGTAGGTAGTTGTTTGGGGATAATGAGGTCCCTTGGTGGAAGCATGTTTGGCACAAGTTGTCGTGGCCCAAGTGCACTTTCTTCATGTGGTTAGTTGCTCAAAACTAGTGTCTCACTTGGGATAATTTGTGTAAGCGTGGTTTCCAAGGCCCTTCTATGTGTGTTTTGTGTCATAACTATGAGGAGAGTTTCTCTCATCTCTTCTTCCAATGTTCCTATGCTAGGGAGATTTATAATTTTTGGTGGAGGGTGTGGAATAAGCCCTGTTGGCATGTTTCCTTGCTGGCTAATTTTGTGGATCGGTGGGGCAGGCCTCTTGTTTCTACTTCCTTTCTTTAGGCAGCTTGGGCTATTGGACCATCCTTTATTATTTGGAACCTTTGGTTGGAAAGAAATTGACAAATTTTTCAGGAGGAGAGGTTGGTGGCCCCTCGCTTGTGGTGGAAAATTTTGCATTCTTTGGGAGAAACTGTTGCGGCTAAGTGTGATCTTACAACACCAGTGGATCCTTGTGATGTTGGTTGTTGTAATCATCTTCATCTTCCGCCTCAGCAACATCAGCTCATGCGCAACATAAGTAGACATCCTACCCCGAAGGTGAATAGGGAGGGGAGATGGTCTCCTCCTCCTCAGGGTGTCTTAAAAATCAACATGGATGGCTCTTCTTGAGGTAACCCTGGTCATGCTGGAATTGGTGGTGTTGGTTGGGATAGCTCTAGAGGTGTTCAGTTTATCTTTTCTATTTAGAAGGGTCTTCATACTAATAATCTAATGGAGGCTTAGGCTATTTTAACGGCTATGGGGCGTGGAAGTCAATTGGGTTGGCAAAGGATCATATGTGAGTCTGATTCCCAGGTTGTGGTGAACTTGTTGAATAGGCGGCATTTAGATGATGTCAACTGACATTTGGCTTTGATTGTTGCTCAGATTCTTAACCTCTGTGCTTCTTTGGAGTTTGTTACTTTTACTCATATTCCTAGAGAATGGAATGGTGTTGCTGATTGTTTGGCTAAATGAGCTTCTGAGCATATTCATGATTGGAATATGATGGACCGAGGTCGTTTACTTCCGGATCTATCTCAATAGTTGGATCACTTGGTGGAGCTTGATAGGGCTATGTAATTCCCTTGCTTTGTACTTCTTGATTTAATAAATTTTTACCCCTCCTTTATGTTAAAAAAAAATTAAATCCCATTTCCCACCTCACCACTTACCTCAATGTAAAATTCTACTTTGTCCTCTAGTGTAGAGGAACCCTAATCATCCTCCACCCTTGATTTGGCTCCCAAGTCAACTTTCAATCCTATCCATTCATTCAAATCAGGTGTTCTATAAAACATCTCATTTGGCTCCATTTTCACCTCTTAGAAGACATATTTTCATGCTTTCTAATCTGTTGTAACTCTTCAACATCTTGCCATTCTCATGAGCTTCGCAAGATTATGCAAAAAATTGCAAATCTAACAACAACAATGGAAGATTTAGGAGGACAATGGAGATAAGACAAACACTAGCTTAGATTTTAGTTGTTTTTAATTCTTGTTTGACTGTTATCTAGGTTATATTGCACTCCATTGGGAGCTAGGGTTAGCTGTGTTTTCATTTCTACATGATTATCTAGCTTTTCCCCCATCTTCATTTGGTGAACCCGACGTGAACAAATTAGTTTTTGTCAACTTTTGAAAGGAAAAAAATTGCAGGTGACCTCCAGAGCTCAAACATACCTCATCGTTGAGTCTTGGAGGCACATTCCACAAAAAATAACATAAAATTTGATAGGGTTTGGTCCCTGCAAAATTTTTGATTTTTTTTAATTTTTTTTAGTACGACAGACCATACCATACAAATCCATATAGTACAGACACACCGTACCTTTCTGCATAGTGTTTTCCAATCTATGGTTGCAGGATATTTTCTTGTTTTAATCGTGGGTCTTGGCATCATTTTGGGTTTCTGGTTGTAGTTTTAGCATTTTGAGTCAATAACATTTGTTGCAAGTTAAAATCTTATGGTTGTAGGTTTTTTCTATCATTTGGGGCATTTTAAATTTTGTTGCAGGCCCTGCAGACCACCATTTTAAACCATTCACTGCTTGCATTTCTCCTGTCATAGCCTCTTGTGACATGGTCACCACCACTGGCATACAAAATGGAGGCCACGGGATTGTCGCCCTCCAACTGTGGTTTGCTAACCACTACCCACCTCCGTGACCATTGCATAAACCCTAAACTATCACCACTATGTATACCTCTGCCGACCATCTGCTAGACCCCTGCTATCGCTACCTATTCTCCCATTACCTCTGCTGAACGATAGGTTGCACCCATTCTAACCCCCTAAAACCTCCATATCCTTCACCGATCACTATTAAAGACCCAGTCGATATAAAAACCCTAACTCTTGCCACTACCAAACCTCAGGTTGCCTCTTAACACCACTACTACTACATTGAACCCTAACCACCATTTAACCACCGTCATCCTTTTGTTTGGGGTCGCCACTTCTAGGGGCGACCAGTATAAGTCGCCACCACTCCATGACTAGATCTTCCGCCAATGCCCTAACCTCCACTACGAATCCCGTCGACCGTCGCTTCTGCCAGATGGCTGTTGATGCTCCTCCACCACCCATTTCCCTTTGGCAATGCCTTGCTAGCACCATCACCACCTTCTTCGATGGTAGCTTCCACTCGCTGGATTTGCAACCTCCAGCCTTTGCCATTCGGTGTTAGGGTTTGAGCATGGCAAGAAGTGCTGAGATGTTTAGGTTTTAGGGCTTAATGTTGGTTTTCTCTTTGATTCCATCGGGGGAAGGGGCATAAAATATTTGCCCCTCTCTTTTTTATTTTTGCATTGACTCAAGCCCTGGTCACATGGGTGACCAAGGGCCTTAAGGGGTCAAACCACCAGACTTAATCTTTTGATTTAACCAGCACATGTGACCATAAGGGGTCTAAACTGCCAGCATCAAAATTAACTGCCAGCTAAACTATTAGCCTTGACTGTGAGTACTACCTGTAGTGCATGTAACCACATTATTTCTAGCTACTAGAGGTTAACGCAAATAGTTAAACCTTAACCCATTTGCCTTCACATACCAAAATAGCTTGTTTTTTTCAAATTTTCACAACTTTCACATACAGTGAGGAAATCGCACAAAATTGGTGGCATTGGAAAGGTAACTCTGAGAACTTCATAGCATTGCAGGTTTGATCAGGTAAAAATGTTGTTTTATCCATCAATGTTTTGGTCAAAGTCAAACTCACTTTCAAACTTTGACTGCTCATAACTTTAGCAGAATTTATCATATTTCAGTGAATTTTTTTTCAAACTGCTCAGAATTTCCTAAATTTTCTAATTCTGTAATTTATTTTTCTATAACTAATCAATATTTTTAGATATTTTGCAGATTTCCATTTTTGACCATTTTGATTTGTGGCTCACAAAATGATGCATCTACTCGTTATGTCATGTTATTTTTGCATTATTATGGGGATTTTTTCTGCTACTAATGTCTGATTTACAACATGTGGCATTTGTGGGCTGAAGACTATAAACTGAAACTACTAACACATTTGATGCAAGGATTCAATTTCTTTCATATGCATGTGTGTTGGTTATCATAGGCACATTTAGATTTGGTGCACTAAAATGAACATAATCTTGTTGTTTTCACACATATCTTGAGGCTTAAAATGAACTACTGCTTGCTTTGTTTAGTGATTGTGGTGGTGTTTGGAGGTGTTTATGCTCTTCCCTCACATGTCATGTGATCTTTGGAATCAAAAGCATCTCTCTACACTTTCACAATCACACCACACATCTATTTTCTAAGGTCAATGAACATGTGTAAGTGTGAGCAAGTTCACGTGTATGCTCTCCCCTTGTGACTTAGTGCGAGACTAGGGATCAAAAAAATGTTAGCTTGTCTCACTTTTGTTAAGCCTTAGAGTGGGCCTTCTCTTGAGACACATCTGAAAGGAGAACTCACTTGCAACCCTAAGTGGGACTTTCATCTAGCCCGCTATATAAGTTGAGGATAAGGCGAAAGCCAAGTCTAATCGGTATGAGCACTCACCATACAGTGCTAGCTCGAAAGGAGGCATACCTTAGTGTATATTAAACTCTTAGTAGGGTTAGTTAGAGCCTTAAGTGGCTTGCTGGATGCTCATGGGGTGTCGGTCCCCTGAATATTCACTAGAACCCTTTTGTATAGTGGCCAAAAACCCTCTATTTGTTGATGCAGAAGGGTAACCTTTGAAGTCGCTCTGATTCTTGCGATTCTTATCCAAGATAGCAAGGACAATCCTAAGGTTTGGTGGGGGGATGAGCCTTGGGAAACCCAGAACTTGGTATGCGTAAGAAGTGAGTGCCATGGAGGGGAGCCGGTGCTACCAAGATCCTAGAGCTATTTGCTTTGAATAAGCACAGCTAGGGGATTCAACAAATATAGTCCTTGCCTGGCCATAGGGTTGTGCTTGTCTTCTAAAGTGTTTTTAAAAACTTGTCACAAAAATGTCAAATAGCCAAAAAATTGATTACCTAAGTGTCTTCTTTGATTGATGTGTATACTTGCCTAATCATCACCCTCGACATTCTTTCCACATCGTACCCAAATCATCCATTCATCCTATTTATCATCCTAGTCATATCCTACTCACACATCCTATTCATCAATCCTAATCATTACACATCACAACCCTAACCATTTCCAACTCATCCTAATCACATCCCATTCATCACATCCTAGTCATTCCACCTCATAGTCATTGTTATCCTCATCCAATCACACCACATCTTATACATCATGTCTTCATGATTAAACCATATCCTAATCACATCCTATTCATTAATCCTAATAATTACACATCGACATATTCATCCCTAATCCTATTATCCTTACACATTGGTGGTGTTCACCTAGGGTTAGGGTTTTGACTTCCAATTTGTGGGTTCCTGTGTGTTTTCCTTCTAACCCTTAGTGCCTTGGTTTAAATTGTTCCCCGGCCCGCATGCACTGTTTAATTGTTTTTCCTGTCGCATTTGAGAAAATTGTTAAATTCTGTGTATGCAAAGGTGAAATGTGTGTTGGCAAACTTGTGAAATCTCCCTTCGGTCCCTCGAAATTGATAAAAAATGGGTCAGATGCCCTTCTGAATGCATATCGGGTCACTGTTTCCAGTTTCTAAATGTTTCTATCAGTAGCCAAGAGGGTCTCATATTGCCAATGCCACGGGTCTGCCAAGTGCCGAGCCCTAGTTTATTGCCGTGCTTTTATTTTTGAATGTAGATTCAACGCAGATGGTGCCACATTGCAGAGGCTGTTTCTCTTTTGTTTCTAAGTTACTTGCTGCGGATGGCACCATGTGTCAGCTTCCGACAGAGTTTCGCCAAAGTTTCAATGAAGTTTCTTTTAAGTTTCTATGTGTGTGCAGGAGGCACCACGTGGAGGCACCTAAGTCAACCTAAAGGTTTCACAGTTTTTGCGAAGTTTCAAAGACTCTTTTGTTTCTAAAGGCCCACAGAGCGTGCCACGTGTCACTCTCTGCTGAGGTTTCAAAAAGGTTTCTGAGCAGGGGCGGAGCATGCCATGTGTCTTTTGTAGCTGCTGCGGAAGCCGACAAGTGTCGGCCTCCGCGTTATTTCTATTTGTTTCTTGGTTTGGCGAGGCTGGAGGTGGGACCCGGTTTGAGTATCAAATGGAGCACGAAAAGTGCCAAGTGTCTGCTTCTGAGTTAGTTTCTGAATTGCTTCCTAATGTTTCTTCAGTGTTGCGGAGCCTGACATGTGTCAGCCCCCGCGTGAGTTTCAGAAAGGGTCTCTAATGTTTTTGGAGCGTTGCAGACGATGCCAAGTGTCGACATCTGTGTGAGTCCCAACTATGTCTCTGATTGTTTCTCGAGAGGGGCGTGGAAAGCACTAAGTGTTGATTCCCACGGAAGCTTCAACAAGTCCCTTCTATGTTCCTAAGGAGTCTCTCAAGTGTCGCGGGTGATGACAAATGTCATCATCCACATAAGTTTCAAGGCAACCCCTTAAAGTTTCTAAGTGTTTCAAGTGCAGCACGAGGGGTGCTGCAGAGCTTTCCACGTGGTGGCTTCCGCATAAGGTTCCAGCGATAGACTCTCGGTGGGAATAGATAAAGGAAACAGGGAGAAAAAGGACCCAGCGATAGAAACTTAAGGTGCCTACGTGGCACGATTTGGTTGGTGGCGACTTTTTGACACTTTTGGGGCTGTTGATAATGGCGATGAGTTTTGGATTGACGGCCATGTTTAAGGCTTGCAGCGGCAGGTTTTTTCTTTGTATCTATGACCGTTTTTGGCGGGAAAACTCTATGGCTTGCTGCGGCTACGTTTCCAGAGGCTGCGGGTAGGTGAAGCAGTAATGGCAGTTGTTGCAGGAATGTGGACGGATCTACGGTGTGACTGAAGATATCAGTCCCAGGTGGTCGCACATGACTCGAGGCCCCTTCCTGTCTTCTCCTCCACTGACTGCATTTATGTTTGAGCGCCATTTCTCAATGCATTGCATCTGGTGGGATTTTTGGCCTCCCATGTAATTAATTTGTTGGGTACATTTTCTTTCTTTTTAAGCAGACTCTGGACCCATTTTTAAGGTTGTTGAAAAACTAGACATTTTGGCTCTGTAATGAAATACATCTGGTTTTGGTTGCTCTGTGCAGTGGATTTTGTGAGTTTATGAGTCTCATGCCTTATGTTTTGTGCATAAATTCATTGGTTTCATGCTGATTTAGATGAGTAATGCTATATTGCACATGTTTTGTTGTCTGTCTCCTGTATTGAATATGCTTTCCTTTTGAATCTGGATATCTAAGGGGTGTCTTGGGTTCTAGGATATAGGTTTACTATATTGAATGCTTGATCTCCTAACTTCTGTTCAAGGGATAGATTAAACTATTTTCAGGTTAAGTATTGAGGAAAGTATATTGCAGTAAGGATATCATAAGTAGAGATGTATAAACACTCTGTTCTGGGATGTATTTGTAAGGCAAATATGATGAAATCCCCTTGAATCTAGTCTTGTTATGTTTGTGGTGAACATTTGCATGTGTATGTCTACTGACTCCAAGCCCTGGATAGGCACCAATCTAGCTCTGTGTTGAGGTTATACACCAGGTCCAGCTTTGCATCCAAACATACAAAATCAAAATCAAACTCAAAAACAACCATTAGGATAGTAGAATTAGTTTTAGGATCCCAAATCCTCTGTCTACAACTGAATATAGGCCCAAAGCTAGCCCCTTTGCACTTATCTCACAGTTTTGGTCTGCATAAGAGAGGATTTATTTGCTTTATGTCAACATCCTAGCTAATACAAAGATGCATTTCATAGATGTTGAGTAGGGAATACCCCCCTTGGTTCTACAGAGCCTAAAGAAGAAGAGGAGATATAAATAGAGTCTATCTCCTATACTGTTGGCCCCTGGCCCAGAGATCTTGTTGATCATTGATGGCTACCTTGTAGGGAAATCTAGGAGTAAGCATCTAGTCCAGGAAAAAACCAACAAAAATTGGTGACTCTACTGGGGATCTTTGAGAAAGAACCCTGATTTTTAAAAGAAAATAGTTCCTAGTAATAGGCGGCGACTCCGAACCAATCTCCCAACTGGTAAAGTAAAAATTTGTATGGAAGGGAGAAGATCCTAGCATAATACTCTATTTGAAGAGTTACCCATAAAAATGATGTATAGAAAAAAGGGGACTATTCGAGCCAGTCAAGATGGTTCTCCTAGCCCCAAGAAAAATGATTTTATTCAGGATAATCCAGGATCCTCAGAGAAGACAGTACCTTATTTTTCAAACACAGAGGCTGAAATCTAGAATGTGTATGAAAGGCAGCAAGGTAATGGTTTGAGAATAAGGTCAGAGGTATTTCAAGAATGTCCTTTTCATGATTCTCCTGACATATTTGAAGAGGCTGAATCCCTAAGGGATGATGATAATGATGATCAGAATATGATAAAACCATCCTCTTCTATGCCCAGAGAGGAAAAACTAGCTGATGAAATTAAGAGCTTAAGGGCTGAGTTAGAATATCTACAAGCAGTAAAATCAGAGATGATATGAGACAAAAAGTGTAGGCTTTGAGAGTTGCTCAAAATGATTCAATTCCTACCCTCCAAAATGCAAATATGCAGAGAAATCAACAAAGAAATGAGGTACAGTATCATCAGAATAATGATCAAAGACAAAATGTAGACAATAACACTAGAGCTCCATTAAATAATGTGAGAAATCAAAATGTAAATAGAAATGCAAATACTAATCAGTTTGAGAGGCACCCAATGTAGTTGGATAGATTCAGACAACTTGTTTTTGATGGCATTCCTAGTTATCCAAACCCTGTTGACAAACATGTGAGGCTGCAAGTGCCTAAATTTTTAGGAAACAATACTGTCTCAGGAGAGGATCATTTAAAAGCTTTCCAAAATGTCATGGATAACTTTGAGGTTGAGCATGAGGATGTTTTCATGAAATCATTTATGCAATCCTTAGTTGATGAAGCCAAGGAATGGTATAAAAGTCTACTTGACAGAAGCATTTCATCATGGGATGATTTCAAAAGGATGTTTAAGGAGCAATATGGTGACAAAACTGACCCTAGCTTTTTTGTAAATGAGTTCACTAGTATCACCAAAGGATCAAATGAACAGGTTGCTGATTTCAATGCTAGATTCATGAAGGTGTTGAACAAATTGCCACATCACATGAGGCCAAATGAACCTATGTGCATAGTGTTGTATATTAATGCTTTTGATGCCAAAACAACATATGGGTTAAGAGATAAGGGTCCTGCTACTCTCAGGGATGCTTTCAAGATAGCAATAAATATTGAGAATAACAGGAAGGCATCTGGTAAAACAAACAGAAGGGATGATGTGAAAATTCTGCAGAATCCAAACAAACCTCAAAACACTCAAGGTGGTACATCTACCCCTGAAGATAAAATAGACAAATTGGCAAATGTTGTTAAGGATCTAAGCTATAGGCTGGCTAGGAGTGAAAAGGGAGTAGGTCCTGATAGGCAAGCTTGCCAAAGACAGGAAAAGAGACCATCATTGCATGATATGCCATATAATACCAATTGGCATAATGGTAAACCTGTATTGCCACATAACAACACAAATCAAAGAGCTCAACATACCAAGGAAACTCCTGATCCTTTGAAGAAGGCTGTTAATATTGTTAATGATACTCCATGGTGTATAATATGCCAGATGCCTCATTCACAGTCACAATGTATGATTGCTTAGTCTCTATATAACAATGCCATGGCCTGTGATGAGTGCAATGAGCCTCATTGTATGGAAGATGATAATGTCAACATGTTGTCTACAAATAGAGAATACCCTTTTCATGATGCTGATGCAAATGCAAATGATGAAACTCAGGGCTGCCAGCAGTTCCCATATGATGAAGATGATGAAGACAACTATGCCTATGCTCAGGATTCACACAGTTTTCTGAATAACTTAAGGAGGCATTCTGATGAAGAAATTAGGGCCTTCACAGCTGCAGCAGTTGCTCAAGTCAAAAGCAACTACAACCTAAGAGGTAAAGCCCAAGCAAGTAACTCACACCAACCAGAGGATAATTTTACAAATCAGCTAGTACACAGTCATAAAGGAACTGAGACACAAAAGAAGCAATGGAACAATAATAGGCAAAATTTTAAGCAAAAAATAGGCTATGATCCCCAAGGACCAGAAAATAGAGTTCCCCAGGTTGAGGATCAAAGTAAGAATTTTCAGAACAAGGATGACAGTCAGAGAGCCATAAAAACTAAAGCTGGATCATCTCAGGATAGAGGTAAAACTGTGGATCAGGCTCCAACTGTTATTCAAAATTATGCTCCATTTGACATCACTCAGGTCTTGTCTCAAATAAAAGTCTCTGTTCCACTAATGGAGTTGATGAAAGTTGAAGAATTCAGAAATAAGACTATATCCTTGATTTCAGGAGTACCATGTCAAGCCAAGCAGAATATTGAGACTCGGGATAAGAAACATAGACTCGGGATAAGAAACAAGCTATGTGCATTGAAGAGGATGAAATTCCTGAGGTATATCTAGGGATGACCATGACAAAATGCCCTTCACAAGTGGAGCCATTTTATGTATCCTTGGTTATAAATGGAAAAGTAATTAGAAATTGTATGCTTGATTCTAGAGCATCTACAAATATCATGCCTTTAGCCATTATGCAACAAGCTGGATTAAAAATAGACAAGGCATGTGGGAAATGCTATGCAATGGATGCTAGGGAGGTACCTATCATTGGAATCATAAAGGATGTGGATTTCAGACTGGCAGCATATCCTGAAAAGATCTATAAAATGAACATAACAGTGGTTGATATCAAGCCACAATATGGCATGTTGCTGTCAAGAAGATGGGCAGCACTGATTGGTGGAAGTATGCAATTGGATTTGTCATATGCCATGATCCCAATGAGTGGCAAGGATGTCAAACTGATCAGAGAAGAAAGATCATCAGAGACAGTGGAGGATCAAGAATCAGAGGAGCATATATATTTTGTAGACACTGACTGTGAAAATTTCAAAGTTGTCTCAGATGATAAGATAAAAGAGAAAATATTTGCATTCAAGAATTGGACCAACAAGGTCTTTGGACCATGTATTTTGATGGATCTTGTTCAAAAGAAGGCTCTGGTGTTGGAATTATTTTTCTGTCTCCAACTGGTAAGCTTCTCCAATTCTCTTTCTTGTTGAAGTTTGCATGTACAAATAATATTGCAGAGTATGAGGCTCTGTTATTAGGGTTAAATGTTGCTTTGAAGCATGGAATTAAGATGCTCAAAGTGTTTGGTGATTCAAAGCTTATTGTGTCCCAAATTAGAGATAAGTATGCATCAAAAAATAAAAGGTTGAAACAATACAAGCATGCTGTTTGGGATACGATTGAATTGTTTGATGCTTTTTCAATAAATTGGATAAAAAGATCAAAAAATGTCAGAGCAGATTTTCTAGCCAATGTAGCCATAAGGCCAGATGATATAACTTTGTCAGATGTTACAAATGTTGAAATCAAGTTTAGGCCTGCAGTGCCAGATAATGTATGCAGGTGGCAAGTGTTTGATGATGATAAGGATTTACTGAGATTTCTGCATTGTATTGATGAATATGAGAACCAAGAAATGGATTTTCAGAACTTTGTGGAAGTTGTAGATGGAAAAGAAACCCTTTTAGGGAAAGAACTAATTCAACTCAAGACAAACAAAATCCCTAGAGGGCTGGTAGCTTTAGAGAGAGCTTTTGACAATAGGGACCAATTTGTTACAAAAGCATCTCCAACAAACAAGAATGACTTGGAGGAGATAAACTTGGGAACATCTCATGCTCCCAAAAAGGTATACATTGGCAAATAGCTCAAACCACACATCAGGAGCATGCTGATTGCATTGCTGAAAAGGTATAAGCATGTTTTTGCTTGGTCATATGAGGACTTGAAAGCCTATAGAGAGGATTTATTTCAACATGAAATCCCTTTGAAGCCTGGAGCTAAACCATTTAGACAAAAACAGAGGCCTATTAACCCAACCTTAGCTCCAAAAATGCAAGAAGAACTTATAAAACTTAGGGAGACTAGAATAATCATGCCTATCAGACATTCAACTTGGGTGTCTAACCTTGTCCCAGTCAGAAAAAAGAATGGTGATATAAGGTTGTGTGTGGACTTTAGAAACCTAAATGTATCTTCTTTGAAGGATAACTATCCATTGCCAAACATGGAGGCCATGTTGCAAAGAGTGACTGGTTGTGAACTTTTATCTATGATGGATGGTTTTTCAGGGTACAATCAAGTGAAAGTAAAAGAATCAGAACAGTTTAAGACTACTTTCACTACTCCATGGGGAACCTATGTATATGTAAGGATGCCATTTGGACTAACAAATGCAAGTGCTACATTTCAAAGAGCAATGGATGTTGCTTTTGCAGGGTTGATTGATTCAATCTTGGTTGTTTATCAGGATGATTTGACTGCCTTTTCAAAGAAAGAAGAGCAACATTGTATGCACTTGGAGTAGATTTTCATTAGAGCACTAGAGTATGGCATTTCTCTCAACCCAAAGAAATGTGCTTTTGGGGTTGTGGAAGGAAAATTGCTTGGACACATTGTTTCCAAGGATGGAGTTAGGATTGATCCTGAAAGGGTGGCTGCAATTGACAAAATTCAGATCCCTAAAATAATAAAAGATGTGCAATCCTTCTTTGGACAAAAAACTTTGTTAGGAGATTCATTCCTAACTTTGCAGAGACCACAAAATAAATTTCCAAGATGTTGAAGAAAGGTTCAACTATTAATTGGGAGAGTGAAACAATTGAGTCATTTCAGAACATCAAGGAAGCAATCAAGATGGCTCCTATGCTGAAATCTCCTAATTTTTCCAAGCCATTTCAGTTATTCTCATTTGCTTCTTTCCATACTATTGCTGCATGCTTATTGCAAAAAAATGAGGAAGGGTTTGAACAACCTATTGCTTTCTTCAGTAGGTCATTGCAGGCTGCTGAATTAGAGTATGACATTATGGAGAAATAGGCATATGCACTGGTTAGAGCAGTCAAGAGCTTTAGGCCTTATTTGGTAGGCTCACAAGTAGTTGCATATGTACCTCATGTAGTGATAAAAGATATCTTCACTCAGCAGGAGGTAACTAGAAGGAGATGCAAATGGATAAATAAGTTGCAGGAGTTCAACATAGAGATACAGATCACAAAATTGGTAAGAGGACAAGGGTTAGCAAAGCTAATGACACAGTCAAATCTAGAGGCATGCCAAGTCAATGTAGTCCAGAATGAGAATGTCAATGTATCAAAATCTGAATGGTATAAGGACATCATATATTACTTGCAAAATCTGAATTGTCCTTCCCATTTCAGTGACAGTCAAAAGAGGACCTTAAAACTACATGCAATCAGATATGTTATTGTTCAAGGTGAGCTGTACTGGAAAAGCGCTGATGGTGTGTTGCTGAGATGTGTAGATGAAGTTGAAGCTAACAATGTTTTGAATGACATGCACAATGGAGTATGTGGTGGACACTATGTTGCCCATACAACAGCCCACAAAATTCTTAGGGCAGGATATTGGTGGCCCACTGTCTTTTTAGATGCACAAAGGCTGGTAAGGAAATGTGACCCTTGCCAAAGATTCTTAGGAAAGTTAAGATATGAAGGAGCATTGCCCCTTAGAACTGTAACTGTGGATGCTCCATTTCAGCAATGGGAAACTGATTTTATAGGGGAAATTTCAGAGAAATCTAGTGGAGGACATAGTTGGATTCTGGTTGCCACTGATTACTTCACTAAATGGATTGAGGCTATCCCTACTAAAAAGGCTACAAGTAAGGAGGTGATGGATTTTATCTTGGAGAATATTATTATCAGGTTTGGGGTACTAGTCAAGTTAATCATAGATAATGCAATGTGCTTTAGATCAGGTGAATTTGTTGATTTTTGCAATAAATATGGAACTGACTTGTCTCACACATCACCATACCACCCACAAGGAAATGGTCAAGTAGAGTCAAGCAACAAAAGCCTAATGAAAATCATCAAGAGGATAATAGATAAAAATAAGAAATCCTGGGATTCAAAACTAAAGTTGGCATTATGGGCTGATAGGGTGACAGTGAAAAAAGCCACTGGAAGGTCACCTTATGAATTGGTGTATGGTGCAACAGCTAAGTTGCCTGTGAACAATTTCCTGCTAGTTTACAAGTTCATACAAGAGAATGATGGGGAGGTTAATGATTCAATGACTGAAAGGATCAATCAGCTAGTTGCACTAGATGAGATGAGAAGGGAAGCACAGAAGACAAACATCAAGAGACAGTAAAAGGTGAAATATCTGTTTGATAAGAGAGCTACAGAAAGAAAGTTTTAGAAAGATGATTTGGTCCTTGTATTGAATGCAAGAAACTAGGATAAGGGAAAGCATGGTAAATTTGAGCCCTTATGGATGGGCCGATACCAGGTTTGCAATACTCATGGGGAGGATTCTTATATCCTCCAGGCCCTAGATGGTGAGATGCTAGAATTGCCTGTGCATGGTTAATTCCTCAAATTTTATTTTGCATAAGTGGTTTTCCTCTATGCACATTTGTAAAAATATGTATATATTGTAAATATCTTGTATAGTTGGTGCTTTTTTGTGTTTTGTTTGGTCTACCCGGAGGTCTGGTTCTCGCTGCAATCTTGCGTCTGCACGTCCCCAATCGGAGCCACTGGTGGTGTTCACCTGGGGTTAGGGTTTTGACTTCCAATTTGTGAGTTCCTGTGTGTTTTCCTTTTGACCCTTAGTGCCTTGGTTTAAATTGTTCCCCGGCCGGCATGCACTATTTAATTGTTTTTCCTGTTGCATTTGAGAAAATTGTTAAATTCTATGTATGCAAAGGTGAAATGTGTGTTGGCAAACTTGTGAAATCTCCCTTCGGTCCCTCAAAATTGATAAAAAATGGGTCAGATGCATTTCTAAATGCATATCGGGTCACTATTTCTAGTTTCTAAATGTTTCTATCAGTAGCCGAGAGGGTCTCATATTGCCAATGCCGCGGGTCTGCCAAGTGTCGAGCCCCAGTTTATTGCTGCGCTTTTATTTTTGAATGTAGCTTCAACACGGATGGTGCCACGTTGCAGGGGCTATTTCTCTTTTGTTTCTAAGTTACTTGCTGCGGATGGTGCCATGTGTCAGCTTCCGACAGAGTTCCGCCAAAGTTTCAATGAAGTTTCTTTTAAGTTTCTATGTGTGCGCGGGAGGCACCACGTGGAGGCACCTGAGTGACCCTAAAGGTTTCATAGTTTCTGCGAAGTTTCAAAGACTCTTAATGTTTCTAAAGGCCCGCGGAGCGTGCCACGTGTCACTCTTCGCCGAGGTTTCAAAAAGGTTTCTAAGTAGGGGCAGAAGATGCCGCGTGTCCCTTGTTGTGACTGCGGAGGCTGACAAGTGTCGGCGTCCATGTTATATTTCATTTGTTTCAGGGCTAAAGTGAAGATCGTGGTGGGTCCCAGTAAAAATAGTTGCTACTGTGGATGTTGCCAAGTGGCAGCCTCCGCTTGAAGTTTTAAAGGCCCCTTTATGAAGTTTCAAATGTGTCAGAAAGTGCCACGTGTCACTTGCGGAAGCATAGTTTCTAAAGGTTTCTAGGCAGGGGCGGAGCGTGCCACGTGTCTTTTGTAGCTGCTGCGGAAGCTGACAAGTGTCAGCCTCCACGTTGTTTCTATTTGTTTCTTGGTTTGGCGAGGCTGGAGGTGGGACCCAGTTTGAGTATCAAGTGGAGCACGGAAAGCGCCAAGTGTCTGCTTCTGTGTTAGTTTCTGAATTGCTTCCTAATGTTTCTTCAGTGTTGTGGAGCCTGACATGTGTCAGCCCCCATGTGAGTTTCAGAAAGGGTCTCTAATGTTTCTGGAGCATTGCGGATGATGCCAAGTGTCAGCATCCGTGTGAGTCCCAACTGTGTCTCTAATTGTTTCTCGAGAGGGGCACGGAAAGCGCCAAGTGTCAATTCCCGCGGAAGCTTCAACAAGTCCCTTCTATGTTCCTAAGGAGTGTCTCAAGTGTCGCGGGTGATGACAAATGTCATCATCCGCATAAGTTTCAAGGTGACCCCTTAAAGTTTCTAAGTGTTTCAAGTGCAGCACGGGGGGTGCCGCGGAGCTTGCCACGTGGTGGCTTCCACGTAAGGTTCTAGCAATAGACTCTCGACGGGAATAGATAAAGGAAATAGGGAGGAAAAGGACCCAACGATAGAAACTTAAGGTACCTACGTGGCACGATCTGGTTGGTGGTGACTTTTTGACACTTTTGGGGCCGTTGATAACGGCAATGAGTTTTGGATCGACGGCCATGTTTAAAGCTTGCAGTGGCAGGTTTTTTCTTTGTATTTGCGACTATTTTTGGCGGGAAAACTCTGTGGCTTGCTGCGACTGCATTTCCAGAGGCTGCGGGTAGGTGAAGCAGTAATGGCGGTTGTTGCAGGAATGTGGATGAATCTATAGTGTGACTAAAGATATCAGTCCCAGGCGGTGGCACATGACTTGAGGCCCCTTCCTATCTTCTCCTCCACCGACTGCATTTATGTTTGAGTGCCATTTCTCAATGCGTTGCATCTGGCGGGATTTTGGCCTCCCATGTAATTAATTTGTTGGGTACATTTTCTTGCTTTTTAAGCAGACTCTGGACCCATTTTTAAGGTTGTTGAAAAATTGGACATTTTGGCTCTGTAATGAAATACATCTGGTTTTGGTTGCTCTGTGCAGTGGATTTTGTGAGTTTAT
Organism: Cunninghamia lanceolata; assembly: GCA_027924645.1. Classification (NCBI taxonomy): domain Eukaryota; kingdom Viridiplantae; phylum Streptophyta; class Pinopsida; order Cupressales; family Cupressaceae; genus Cunninghamia; species Cunninghamia lanceolata. The sequence continues at coordinate 13,834,313 of BSBN01000822.1, read as the reverse complement.
GAGTCTCATGCCTTATGTTTTGTGCATAAATTCATTGGTTTCATGTTGATTTAGATGAGTAATGCTATATTGCATGTGTTTTGTTGTTTGTCTCCTGTATTGAATATGCTTTCCTTTTGAATCTGGATATCTAAGGGGTGTCTTGGGTTCTAGGATATAGGTTTACTATATTGAATGCTTGATCTCCTAACTTCTGTTCAAGGGATAGATTAAACTGTTTTTAGGTTAAGTATTGAGGAAAGTATATTGCAGTAAGGATATCATAAGTAGAGATGTATAAACACTATGTTCTGGGATGTATTTGTAAGGCAAATATGATGAAATCCCCTTGAATCCAGTCTTGTTATGTTTGTGCTAAACATTTGCATGTGTATGTCTACTGGCTCCAAGCCCTAGATAGGCACCAATCTAGCTCTGTGTTGAGGTTATACACCAGGTCCAGCTTTGCATCCAAACACAAAATCAAAATCAAACTCCAAAACAACCATTAGGACAGTAGAATTAGTTTTAGGATCCCAAATCCTCTGTCTACAACTGAATATAGGCCCAAAGCTAGCCCCTTTGCACTTATCTCACAGTTTTGGTCTGCATAAGAGAGGATTTATCTGCTTTATGTGAACATCCTAGCTAATACAAAGATGCATTTCATAGATGTTGAGTAGGGAATACCCCCCTTGGTTCTGCAGAGCCTAAAGAAGAAGAGGAGATATAAATAGAGTCTATCTCCTATACTGTTGGCCCGTGGCCCAGAGATTCTGTTGATCATTGATGGCTACCTTGTAGGGAAATCTAGGAGTAAGCATCAAGTCCAGGAAAAAACCAACACACATCATCCTCTCATATCCAAATAACATCGATCCTAATCATTCGTAATCACATTCTTGTCATAGCTTCTTCATACACCTCATTATAATCCTATTCTACCTTACCATTCCTAATCATGCCATCTCATCCCAACTCATCCTAAACACCTTTTTCATCCAATTAACATCATACTAATCATCCCTAATCATTCCATATCATACCATAATCATACTCAAGTCATCATAATTCAAACCTTAATCATCCCTTGTCACCTTCTTCATAATCAAATCCAAATCAAATTCTAATCATCACATTTCCTCATCCCCACCTTCTTCCAATCAATTTCATATTATCATCCCACAACATATCCTAATCATCCTAGTTATCACCCTAATCAATCCAAATCACCTAATATTGTCATTCCACATCATTTGTCTGCATCTTAATCCATCCAAGTCATCTTTCCTAATCATTCCACATTATCCCAATCATAACCTACTTATCACTTTCTAATCATTCCACCACATCCCAATAATAGCCTACTTATCACTTTCTAATCATTCCACCTCATCCCAATTATAGCCTAATCATCATAATCATGTCCAATTAATCATGCATAACCATTACACATTGTCATCCTCCTCCAATCATCATCATCTTAATCATCCTAGTCAAAACCAACATCATCTTCCTCATAATCCAATCCACTTCATCCCAATCCATCCAAGTCATCATTCCTAATCCTTTCACATAACCCTAATCCATTCTATTCATCATTCCTAATCCTTTCACATATCCCAAACATATCCAATTCATCATCATCATTCTCCTAATCATATCCTAGCCATCCCAATCACATCTGAATCACATCCTAACCATTCATTCATTACACAATCCATTTCATCTTTCATCATTTCTAATCACAATACACCACAACCATAGGGAAGCCTTTGAGTATCTACTCTCCTTATCGGATCCGACTACAACTGTGTCAAAGCCACCCATTACATATCCAATTCCATCAATTTACGATCACATTTCATTGCAACATTTCATTAGCATTCATCCCTTGTCATCTATAGAGGACCCTAAACATTAGTCTTCCTAAGGTTGAAACATAGGGAGAAACTGTCGAAGCTTGACTATATTGCGAGCACAAATCTGTGGACCAAGAGACCTTGACATCTTTCTTTACATCAATCACAAATTGGGCTTAATACTCCAAGGCTAGTTTAAGTCCATCCTTACAAGTGAATTCTGAAACTCATGGGTTCACTTTAATCAATCATTTCAATCCATACCTCTAGGTCTCAATAAAACCAATTTGTGCTTTGAAAGGTCATTAGTGGATAGAGTACCCTCTTGGAGCTACACTTTTTGAAGACTAATATCATCAGCCTCTATCATAGTCTGGGCCTCATCACCTTTCATCGACATCCCATAGTATCCCACAATTCCCACAATTCATAAGTCTTGTATGGTAAAGACACGGTTGCAAAATGAAGAGACAAGGGAGTAGATTCTCCTAGTCACCCCTCATACACACTGTGAATGGGAAAATGAGATAAATCAATTAAGATAATATAACCCAATCAACAATGAAATGTGCAAGCAAAGGAGATATAAAGAACTAACAAGTGATACTTACAACCTTTAATTGTCGGCTTCCATTGGTCGCCTATTCTTTCTTGATCTTGAATGATGAAAATGGGCCCTCAGTGAGCTTGCTTCCTTACTTCGATTCCTCAAGATGACAAGTAGAAATGGCTAGAATGATTCCTGCATTATGATGAGAAGAAGAAGAGATTTGAGAAGAAGAAGAAGATTCCCTAGATAGGTAGGGATTTGGGCATAGTAAGGATGCCAAAAGAAGTCCCTCTAATTGCTTAGAAGAGAGTTCTATTTATAGATTTTCTGAAAATAGAATGGAGGGTGAGGATCAATTGATGAGATCAATGGCCCTCATTAATTGTGAATCTTTAATTGATAATGGATGAATTAAAAATTCAAAGTAGAGGATAGTGGATGAATTAAAAATTCAGAGTGGAGGATAGTGAGTTATGACAATTGAATTAAGAATCCTTGGTGGAGGATAATGAGTTATGACAATTGAATTAAGAATTCAAAGTGGAGGATAATGGGGAACAATTGAATTGAAAATTCAATTGGTGGAGGATAATGGGGAACAATTGAATTGAAAATTCAATTTTTAGATTTTGGAGGATATTAGCTAATTAAATATTAAGAATATTTAATTATATGTGCAACATGGTGAGGTGTAAGGGATGAGGTGGAAAGATGAGGTGGATTGATGAGGTGGATTGATGAAGTGGATTTTGTGAGGTGGATTTAGGATTTGAGACATTAGAAGAATTTAGGGATTTTAATTAAATGAACCTATCAAATAAACTTTGAATATTTATTTAATTGACAGAAGAAAATAAGAATTAAGATAAATATTAGAATATTTACTTAATTCAATCTGAGCCAATTTTAGGTGTCCACATTTTGCCCCTCTTTGAAGCAATGTGTTTTATCACGTTGTTTCAAAGAATAAGAATAGTCTGATAATGATATATGCCCTAGTTTGCCCCTGGTATAGGTTATGATGATAGGATGCCCCCTTGAGAGATTGGACGGGGAGAAGGCGGCAGGCGTGAGATGGACAATCTCACGATAAGATATGTTGACAGGAAATGAAATGGTTGAATGCAGAAGAAAGGGATGAATGATATGGAATGCAAGATAAAAATGATAACACACACAAGCAAGTAAGCAAGTATGCACAAATGACACAAGCACAAACAAGGTATTGCCCCTGTCAAGCGGTAAACCAATGATATGGATTGATGATGTCTGGTTTCAGGAATGATATGTCATATAAGACACATGTGTTGGTCTGGTTTTGACACTATAACATCCTGTCTAAGACATTTGATATGATGGTGTTGTCATGGCGGGGAACAATATATCCCTAGACCAACATGGCAGGCATGTTGTCATGGTGGGGAATGATGGATCCCTAGAGCAATATGAAGGATAGTGTCTAGTTTCAGGAAGTGAAGCATGTCATGTAAGACGCGTGTGTTGGTCTGATTTCAACAATGCAACATCTTGTATAAGACAATTGATTGATTGAGTTGGTTTATGACTGGACAAGGATCAAGACCACTGATTGTGATTGGATCATTTGACAAGATTGATTTGACTTGATTGGCATGGATTAATGATAGACTTGAAATTGGATACGGTATGGATATGAGATGTGGTTGGAGACGGTATGGATATGAGATGTGATTGGATATGGTATGGATATAGATGTGGATATTTGTCACCTTGATATAGCAAGTATTTTGAAGCGCTTTCATCATTGGGCTTTATTATGTTGTAAGAAAATACAAGCATCTAGGTATAATTAGACCGAGATGACCTAAGTATTACTTACATGGATTTTTCAACAGACAAAGATTGCCCCTTTTCATGTTTAGATCTCGGAGTCCTCGATGATCTTTTACTGATCATGTCGTTAGACAGAAATCGTCACATTACTAAAGTTTAATCCACAAGCAGCAAACAAAGAAAATAATCATGCCCCCATCATAGCATCTCTAGCTTTTGGCATCCTCGAGTAGTATAGAAAGGCATGATAGCCTAAATCAAGACTTTGTAAGTTAATCTAACCAAGCACAAAACATTCTAGCATTTAGATGTGTTTGTTTCTTGCCATAATTGATATGAGATTTAGCTTGAGTGTTTCAGTATGGTGCTTTGTTTAGCCTTGGACAGGTTGATGTTTTGTGTCATGACTTTTGTTGTTTTGGGAAGTGTACTTTGTTGCTCTTGTTTGTCTGGTGAGAAGATTGCACAATCCTTATTGGTGAGACGGACCCTAAGGGACTGACCTAGTGCCTCAGGGGCTCATTGCTAAATGGCCTTGCCTACGTGACGGCGCAGAGGCAGCGTAGTTCGGGGTAAACCCTAACAGAAAGTGTTTGAGAAGATAACAACCTTATCATAGGAGCGATGTGTCCGTTAAAGGGGGTTATCTGTGGAAAAGGAGAAAAGATTGAAGCGTCGTGATGATAATTATTGTTGGGATTTTGTGGATATTTTGATATTTTGATTTTTGTGATGTTTTTCGATGTTTTGATTTTGCAATGTTTTTGGATTTTTTTGATTTTGCGATGTTTTTAGATTTTTTGATGTTTGGATGTTTTTTTGGATTTTTTTGATTTTGTGATGTTTTTGGATTTTTTGATTTGTGGAAAGGGTATGATTTATTATCATGGTGCCATTGGATTTTGTTTGGATATCCTTTGCGCTAGATACCAATAACAAGGGAACACCAAGTCTAGAGATGAAGGTGATGGGGTTGGATAGGGGAAAACAAGGATGTGATCTCCAAGGACTATGTCGCATAAGTATAACATGCCCCATTGCAAGTAGAGTACATAGGATTTTTCATGGCAATGCTAATGACGAGAGGAGGATGAGCGGATAATGAATGATTGGCATGGTTTGGAGGGGTAAGGTATGTCAACAGTCATTCAAAACAATTGTCAACATTGTGCCCCCAATCTTTATCAAGACCAAAGAATAGAGGAGGGAAGTTTGGATGGATGGACAGGACAGGATAGGTATGTAATGGATAGAGGATAGGATAGGAAATGATATGAAAGGAAATTGGTAGGACAGGATAGGATGGAAAATGATATAATGGGATAGATAGTTTGGAAATGTATAGGTTGGATGAGACAATGTGCCCCCAAGTGTAAGTGACATAGAAGATCAACCTACACATGATGCCTGTTTGCCAAGTTTTCATCATGGTACTTATCCAAGGCCCCTGTTTACTAGGTTTTCACCATTGGATGAAGGGATTTTTCTGTACTTTTTTCTTCTTTTTTTTTTTTCCTTTTTTTTTGAATATTTAGATTAGAGAAGGTGGATATGGAAAGACTTAAGTATATAGTTCCGTGAAAGGGGATAGTCCTGCTAGATATATACTGTCGAATGGACCATGTCCCATGTGCTCATAGATGTTGGTAGGGGATCGTATGAAAGTGATATGGCATAGGTAGATAATGGATTATGATGCAGAACATGGAGGGAAGGCTTATGCAAAAGCATGGACCATAGGCATAGGATTAGGAAGATGTGTAGGATAGTAGTGGAAGGGAGGGGAGATGGAGTTATGTGGAGGTGTTGTGAAGTGGAAAGGAACCATGACCAACGGCTGCATACACCATGATAAACATTGAAGCTTTTGATGAGATGGTGGTGTAGGAAGCAATGGAGATGTTTGCTTAGGAGATGGTTGATGAAGTGATTTAGGAACCCACATAGATTTAGTATTTTTAGTGCTTTTGTTTTGCTTGTGGGATTTTTGAAGGAAATGGAAGTTTTGGATGGAAGTAGGCTTTTGGATGGATATAGGTGGTTGGGATTCTTGAGATGCGGATGAGGATGCCTCATTTGACTTACTAGCTATTTTCTTAGGAACCCAAACCATTTTGCTTTTGGGCTTTACTTGTGGAGGTATGAGCTTGGATAGCTTTGTAGATGTACTTTGCTGAGAGGATGGATGATTTAGAGACTTTTCACATTGATACCCTAAGGCATGAGGGTCCTTAGGAGGTTTAGTTGGATTTTTGGCTTTATAGGCATAAAAAATTTTGCATTTGAATCCCATGGGATAGATGGAATGAGTGGAATGATTGGAAGCTTTATGCTTAAAAGATGTGTGCTTTTTTTGGCCATGATTAGGGATGTAAGGATACTTATGAATGATAGGTATGCAAGGTGTTGGAACCCATGGTGGCAAGGTGGATGGAGGGATATTTGGAGTTGGTAAAAGTGGAGGCAAAGTGGAGGTTGGAAGATGTATGGTCACATGCTTTTGACAATTATAGGATGATGGAGGTGGAATGGCGACATATGTTTTGGGGATATGATAGGGTTTGTGATGGAAAGTGGTAGACTTAGGAGGAGTGGAGGAAGTGCCAACATCTTGAGTTTGTGCACCTTGGGGTATGTATCCAAGGCCATATGAAGGTGGAGGAATGTTGACATGGATAGGTTCCAAAATACCTTGTTCATGAAGGCCTAAGCCTTTACCTTGATAGTTCATATTCTGGAGTATACAGTGGACAGCGGGATTATGTGTAGGTGGAACACTAGACACAAGTTCTTTATTGGATGAAGAAGGCGAGATAGTGGAGAATGGTTGCTGGTGTTCTAAGAAAGAACATTCATGCATGAAGGTAGTAAGACCAAGGATATATGGTGGATTTGAAGTGGAGGCGATGGTGGATGTGGAAGGAGAATCATTAGGATCATGATTAGCACTATGTTCACTAAGATCCAAGTTATTTGTGTGATCTTTTATGCTTACTTGGGGGACAAGTGTCTCATCATGACAAGTGGATGTTGTGGGATCATGGCTAGAGGAAGAGATCTCTTTGCTTTGAAGGAAGACCATGAAACGGGGTGAATGCTGAAGTAGGTCAACAAGACTTTCATTGGATAAAGCATGTAGGTCTTGGGTGTCTTGTTCATGGATAGTTATAGGGGTATGAATAGGATCAAGTGGCTCATGGATAGATTCATCATTATGGCTATCATCTTGATCATGGAAAAGATACATAATATGGGTAGGTTGAATTTGGATAGCGTGCTCGTGAATGGTTGTTGGGGGATGGATAGGATCAAGTGGCTCATGGATAGCTTCTTCATCATAGATAGTATCTTGATCATAAAGAAGGTAAATGTTATGGATGGGCTGCATAAAAGTGATTTGATCTTGAGTTGGACTAGGGTGTAATGTTTCCACATGCTTAGGATTAAACCTTTGACATACCTTTTGGGTTGCTGGAATGGAAGTGGAAGGCGTTTGGATGGGCTCATGGTCAACAACATGAGGGGGTGACGGACCTGGACTCTGGTGCATGGTAGAAGGCTCGTTGAGAAGCTCAAGGGGTTGTAGATGACCTGAAGAGGTTGTAGGATATGACCTGTTTGGAGACTCTTTGGGAAGGTCATGAATTGGTGTTTGACATGGAGGTAGTTTATTCCTAGCTAGTAGCCAATGGATCACATCCTTCGTAGTTGAATGGGTAGTTGAGTGAGGTAATGGATGCGTGGATTTTGCTTTCTTTCTAGCTTTTCTTTTGTTGTATAAATCTAGCAAATATGTTTCCCAAAACTCCTCTGATTCTTTTTTGGTGTGCCATTTAAAATTTAAGAAACTAGATGTCGGTGTGTGAGGAGATGATTTGCGCTGCGTAGGGACAACTTGTTTGGACTTCATAGTTTTCTGGAGCCTAGTTAGTACCATGGAATACACTAGGACAAAAGGACTACTAAGATTTGGATTTGTTTTAGGTAATAGAAAACATAGCAAACAAAGTCGGCAAAGACGGACTGACACAACAAATAGTGTATGTTCGAGGCTCACAAACAAGCCCAATGTTTCCATAGGTATGAGACAATTTGCAAACAACTATCAAGCACTTTTTATTCCTAGAGACAAGGTTTCATTGCAGTAGATCAGCTCACAGCTTAATACTCCGTCGATAAAAATATCATTCTATATAGGTGTTAGATGTTTCACAAGAGCTTTATGGCCAAGGGAATATTATCTCTTCTCAACGGAGCCAATGGTGAGTGTCTTAAGGGCTTAAATCGATTCCCCTTGCACTGATGATTACCGCAATGTTTGGAGGTAGGTCAGGTAGTCTCTATCTAGAATGGTTCTTAGTAACTTTGAGAGACCAACGCCTTACGAGCAATGTGACAAGCTACTAAAAGCTTTAACCAATCCTACTAAGAGTATCAAACACTTCACTCAATGTGAAAATCATTTCCACAAGGAGCTAGTACACCTCTTTTCAATTTGGCATCACAAGGTAAGGCTGACGTTGGTTAGGACTTGGCTTTCACCTTATCCCTCTTATATAGTGGTTCAAAGGAAAACTCTGCTTAGGGTCATCCCTTTTGGATGAAGCGCAATCCAAAAGCAGGCCCTTCTAAAGGATGTACAAAAATGAAAGAGCAAGCACGTCAAACAAAGGTTCAATTGTTCTGTTATAAGAAAAATAAGGTGCAACTAAACTAGGCACACACACGTTTGTAGTTGTCAATTGTCCCTTATGAAATTGAAGTGTTTTCACATACATGTCCATTGTCCCTTAGAAAATTGAGGTGTTTTCACATACATGTCCATTGTCCCTTAAGAAAAGCAGTGTGTTCCTAAGACTTAGATTGCCGAAATGATTTGTTCAATTATCCCTTAAGAAGGCAATATGTTTCTAAGACTTAGTGCAATAATCAAGATTTCTTCAACGCTCGTCCTGCATAAACATGTGAGAAAACCTATTTGCTCGGTGTGAGTGATAAGAAGCTGCAACAAGTCAGTTAGTTAGACGGCAAGAAAAAGGCTTGAAAAAGGTACAATCCCCTGAAAAGTTCTTCACAATTGTGAAGTTCGCTGCGTCAGCTTTCCGGAAAGTCCTTGTTTGTGTGATTTCGATGTCGTATGTGAAAGTTGTGAAAATTTGAAAAAAACGCCTATGTTACTATGTGGAAAAAAAAGACTCCCCCTTTTGTTTATGTTTGAATTTTTTATTTTTGATATTTTTTTTGTTTTTGTTTTTTTAAAATTATTATGTTTTTATGTTGAGTTTTTGATTTTTGATTTTTTATTTTTATTTTTGGTTTAAAAAAATTATTGGTTTCGTTTGATTGTTTACTTTGAATTTTTTTTGTTGTAAAAAAAAAAAATAATAATTATTATTTTTTGTTTTTTTTTAAATTTTTGTGATTTTTTGTGTTTTGATTGTGTAAAAATTTGTTTGTAAAATTGTTTTGTTTGTTTTTGATTGGTTTTTTTATTTTTTGGCTGTGTGATTAAATGAGCAAAATAAATAAAAAATAAAAAAAACTTTATTTTGTATTTATATATGTATTGTTTTTTCTTTTTTTTTAAGTTGTGTTTTATTTGATTTTCTTTTTTTTTGTATTGTTGTTTATTTTTTATGTTTACTTTTGTAAAAAAAATTGTTTGTGATTTTTTTGTTTTTGTTTTTTTTTTTAAAGTGGTGTGTGCAGAGTGGTGGTTGCGCAGGGCGGAGGTGGCTGGTGCGGTGCGGCAAGGGCGGAGCTGGGGTGGTGGAAGGGGAGAGGTGGGCGGCAGGGAGCGGCGGAGCTGTGGGTGCCGGGCGAAGTTGAGGTGGAGGCGGCCTAGCGGCGGGAGTGGAGCCAAGGTAGAGGTCGGGTGTGGGTCGGGTGGTGGTGGTCGCAGAGTGGCGGGAGGCGGCGGAGCACGGGAGGGCCGAGGGGGAGAAGTTTACAGGGTGGGGGGAGCGTTAGTAGGGGAGGTGGGGCCGAGGGATGAGCGGTGCGCGGGAGAGCTGGGCGGCAGGGAGCAGGCGGGTAGCGGGCAGGCGAGAGAGGGGAGGGCGCTAGGGGGCGGGGGGTATGCACAGGGGGAACGGGAAGGGGGGGCCGCAAGAGGGGAGGGCGCTAGGGGGCAGGGGGTATGCACAGGGGGGATGGGAAGGTGGGGGCCGCGAGAGGTGGGTAGGGTTCATAGGGTGGGGGGAGCGAGGGATGGGTGGTAGGTTTTAGGGGGTCGGGGGTTTGGGGGAGGGGGGGAGGTGGGGGGTCAGTTTTTTGTTTTGTTTATTTTTTTTAAATTTTTTTTTTTGGATTATTATTTTTTTATTGTGTTTTAATTTTTTTTTTAATTAAAATGTAAACATAAAATTACAAATAAACCTAAGGAAAAAAGGTTTTCTTTTTTTAATTTTTTTTTGGGATTATTATTATTTTTTATATTGTTTTTCGTAAAAAAAAGAAAAAATACTTGAAAAAGGAAAAAAAAATTCAAAAAATTTCCAATGACAAGAACTAGGGAAATGAGAGGGGATTTCTCACCTCTGAAGCCTCCTGGACTCAATGGTGAGCTCGATTTGTGTGTAGGAGGCTGCTTGTGAGCGTTGATTCCTGAATGTGCTTTGAAACACCTGTATCTGCAACAAAAATCGAGGCAAACACTCACAAACAAGATGGGGTTAGATCACCAGGCGTGCCAAAATGTGAATGGGAAAATGAGATAAATCAATTAAGATAATATAACCCAATCAACAATGAAATGTGCAAGCAAAGGAGATATAAAGAACTAACAAGTGATACTTACAACCTTTACTTGTCAGCTTCCATTGGTCGCCTATTTTTTCTTGATCTCGAATGATGAAAATGGGCCCTCAGTGAGCTTGCTTCCTTGCTTCAATTCCTCAAGATGACAAGTAGAAATGGCTAGAATGATTCCCACATTACGATGAGAAGAAGAAGAGATTTGAGAAGAAGAAGAAGATTCCCTAGATAGGTAGGGATTTGGGCATAGTAAGGATGCCAGAAGAAGTCCCTCTATTTGCTTAGAGAAGAGTTCTATTTATAGATTTTCTGAAAATAGAATGGAGGGTGAGGATCAACTGATGAGATCAATGGCCCTCATTAACTCTAAATTTTTAATTCATCCATTATGAATTAAAGATTCACAATTAATGAGGGCCATTGATCTCATCAGTTGATCCTCACCCTCCATTCTATTTTCAAAAAATCTATAAATATAACTCTTCTCTAAGCAAATAGAGGGACTTCTTCTGGCATCCTTACTATGCCCAAATCCCTACCTATCTAGGGAATCTTCTTCTTCTTCTCAAATCTCTTCTTCTTCTCATCGTAATGCAGGAATCATTCTAGCCATTTCTACTTGTCATCTTGAGGAATCGAAGCAAGGAAGCAAGCTCACTGAGGGCCCATTTTCATCATTCAAGATCAAAAAAGAATAGGCAACCAATGGAAGCCGACAAGTAAAGGTTGTAAATATCACTTGTTAGTTCTTTATATCTCTTTTGCTTGCACATTTCATTGTTGATTGGGTTATATTATCTTAATTGATTTATCTCATTTTCCCATTCAAGATCAAGAAAGCATAGGTGACCAATGGAAGCCGACAAGTAAAGGTTGTAAGTATCACTTGTTAGTTCTTTATATCTCCTTTGCTTGCACATTTCATTGTTGATTGTGTTATATTATCTTAATTGATTTATCTCATTTTCCCACCGGGCGTGCCAAAATGTGAATGGGAAAATGAGATAAATCAATTAAGATAATATAACCCAATCAACAATGAAATGTGCAAGCAAAGGAGATATAAAGAACTAACAAGTGATACTTGCAACCTTTACTTGTCAGCTTCCATTGGTTGCCTATTCTTTCTTGATCTTGAATGATGAAAATGGGCCCTCAGTGAGCTTGCTTCCTTGCTTCGATTCCTCAAGATGACAAGTAGAAATGGCTAGAATGATTCCTGCATTACGATGAGAAGAAGAAGAGATTTGAGAAGAAGAAGAAGATTCCCTAGATAGGTAGGGATTTGGGCATAGTAAAGATGCCAGAAGAAGTCCCTCTAATTGCTTAGAAGAGAGTTCTATTTATAGATTTTCTAAAAATAGAATGGAGGGTGAGGATCAACTGATGAGATCAATGGCCCTCATTAATTGTGAATCTTTAATTCATAATGGATGAATTAAAAACTCAAAGTAGAGGATAGTGGATGAATTAAAAATTTAGAGTGGAGGATAGTGAGTTATGACAATTGAATTAAGAATCATTCGTGGAGGATAATGAGTTATGACAATTGAATTAAGAATTCAAAGTGGAGGATAATGGGGAACAATTGAATTGAAAATTCAATTGGTGGAGGATAATGGGGAACAATTGAATTGAAAATTCAATTTTTAGATTTTAGAGGATATTAGCTAATTAAATATTAAGAATATTTAATTATATGTGCAACATGGTGAGGTGTAAGGGATGAGGTGGAAAGATGAGGTGGATTGATGAGGTGGATTGATGAAGTGGATTTTGTGAGGTGGATTTAGGATTTGAGACATTAGAAGAATTTAGGGATTTTAATTAAATGAACCAATCAAATAAACTTTGAATATTTATTTAATTGACAGAAGAAAATAAGAATTAAGATAAATATCAGAATATTTACTTGATTCAATCGAAGCCAATTTTAGGTGTCTACACACACATCATTCCAAACACATCAACATTCATTCCAACACATCATCTGATCAACATCACCCTAATCTAATCGTATCTTAATCACTTCCAAGTCATCATGATCACAACCCTAACCATAACCTAATCATCCCTAATCACCCAGTCAACCTCATCCTCCATCTCATTCACCCCAATCATTCCATCTCATCGTTCATCCTAGTCAAGTACAACATGATCTTAATACCACAAGATGACATAAAATGATATGAAGACATGCATCATTCCATGACAATCCTAGAGAACAAGGTTCTGGCACCCCAAGCCCATTTGCAAGATTATCCAAGTCCACCTTGGTAACAAGACAAAGAGCCTTTAAATTCTCATGCCACCTTTGACAAGGGAAACCTAAGTCTACCTCATCCATCCTATGAGTACATTCTACCACCTCACTCCTAATCTGAGTCCACATCATCTACCCTCACCATCCATACACTATATTGTCCTTCCACCCCTCCACCTATAAAGGGATGTGACCCAAGGACTACAAGTAAAGAATCAAACATTGCCATGTCATCCAACACATATGCTTAAACATATAAAAGAGTCCTAAAACATCATGCCAAGTCCTTCAAACCAACCATGTCATCCATAACCCATTGAACCTATCGAAGAGTCATCCACTTCCATTCTGAGTCAAGAGATATGTCAAGGGTCTAATTCAAAGCATGTGGACCCATTAGCTCCTAATTCTAATCAAGATCAAACCCCTTCCATACGACCTATCCATAACATACTTGACCCCATTCTCACGATCCCCTCTATGATCAAGAAGACCATGATGATCCTCTTAGCCAACTTTATGCATTCCATGGTCAAGAGCTTGCCACCTCACCCATCCATGATGCACCACTACCACTTGTCATGATGAGACATGTGCCTCCCAAGAACACAATAGTATAGAAGATCAAACCAATAAATTGGATCATAGTGAACACAATGATAATCAAGCTCCTAATGATCCTTCCACCTCCACCACCAACTCCATTTCAAATCCACCATCATATCCCCTTGGCTTATCTACTTTCATTCATGAATGTTCATCCTTAGGACAACAACAACCATTGTCTTCCACTTCACCGTCTCCATCAAATAATCAGCTCATGTCTAGTGTCCAAACTACACATAGCCCTATTGTCCGTCACATGCTCCAAAACATGAATTATCAAGGCAAAGGTTTAGGCCTTCACGAACAAGGTATTATGGAGTCAATTCATGTCAATGTTCCTCCATGCTCATATGGCCTTAGATCACACCTCAAGGTCAACAATCTAATGATGTTGGTACTTCCTCCATGCTTCTTAAGTCCACCTCATCCCATCACACATCCTATCATATACCTAAGACATATGTTGCCATTCCACCTCCATCATCCTACAAATGTCAAAATCATGTGACCATACACCTTCCACCATCCAATTCACCTCCATTACTTCCAACTCCACATATCCCTCCATCCACTTTGCCACCATTACTTCTAACACCTAACATCCCTATCATCCATAAATCACCTCAATATCCTAATCATGACCAACAAATGCACACATCATGTAAACATAAAGCTTACACTCATTCCACCCACCAAATGGGATTCAAAAACAAACATTTATATGCCTCATGTAAAAAGATAAAAACCCTAAGGGTCCTAATGCCTTAGGAAATAAATCCAAAAATTCAAAGCAATTAAAAAATCCATCTAAACCCATACCTCCAAAAGCATAGTCTAAAAGAAAAATGGTTTGGGTCCTTAGACAAAAAAGCAAGACAAATGAGGCATCCACCTCTCAAAAATCCCAACCATCCTCTTCCATCCATTCCATTCCAAAATATCAAATTCCTCCATCCCACATGAAGAACAAAATTCATAAAAATACTAAGTCTATGTGGGTCCTCAAATGCTTACATCACCCACCTCCTAAGCGAACATCACCATTGCTTCCTACACCTCCATCCAATCACAAGCTTCCATATTTAACATGGTGTGTGCAACCATTGGTCATGATTCCTTTTCACTCCTTCATCACCCCATCATTCAACCATTACCCTACATATCTGCCTTATCACCTTCCTATGGTCCATGCTTTTGCATAAACATTTCAACCATCTTCCTTGCACAAGTCCTACATAATCCACATCACAATCCACTTTCATTCCCTACATAATCCACATCATAATCCACTATTGTTCCCTCAATAATTAACTATCTACCTACTCCATCTCACTTTCACACAATCCCTTACCAACATTGATGAGTACATTTGACATGGTACATGCGATGGCATTCCTTTCCAATGGGACTATTACCATCTATGGCACTTGACACTTGAGTCCCTCTCGTCCATATTCCCCTTTTCTATCAAAAAATTTAAAAACTCAAAAAATAAAAATAATCAAAAAACAAAAAAGTAAAGAGAAATTCTTTCGTCCAATGGTGAAAACCTAGTAAACAAGTGCCTTGGATAAGTACCATGATGAAAACTTGGAAAATAGGCGTCATGTGTAGCTCGATCATCTATGCCACTTACACTTGGGGGCACATTGTCTCATCCTTCTCTCATTTTTCATCCTATCATACCGTTTCCATATCCTATCTTACAATACTTAGTCAATGCACCCATCTACCTATACCTGTCATATTGTATCCATTCATCCACCCTTCTTCCTTTTGATCTTGATGACAATTGGGGGTAAAATGTTGACAAATGTTTTGGGTATCTCTTGACATACCTTATCCCTCCAAACCAAACAAATCCTTTATTATCCTATCATCATCCTATCGTCATAAGCCTTATCATGTCAAATCCTAAGCATACTACCCATAATGGGGCATGTTATTCCTATGCGACATAGTCCTTGGAGATCACATCCTTGCCCTCTTACACGTGTGTTCCTCCCATCCGTGTGTGTTCCTCCCATCCGCTATCAAAATTGAAATATTCCAAAATCCAAAAAATCAAAATATTTCAAAAACACAAAAAAATGACAACATTCAAAAACACAAAAAATCACAACATTTCAAAAATCCAAAAAAATCAAAACATCTCCAAAATCCAAAAAAATCAATACATGTCAAAAACCCAAAAAAATCAAAACATCTTCAAAACACAAAAAAATCACAACATCCAAAAACACAAAAAAATCACAACATTCCAAAAACACAAAAAAAAAATTGAAACATATGAAACTCCAAAAAAAATCAAATATTCCTAAAAATCCAAAAAAATCCAAAACATGCAAAACACAAAAAATCAAAATATTTTCAAAAATCCAAAAAAATTGCAACATTCCAAAAATACCCAAAAAATCAAATATTTCCAAAAACACAAAAAAATCAAAACATTTCCAAAAATACAAAAAAAATCACAACATCCCAAAAACACAAAAAAAATCAAATATTTCCAAAATTCCAAAAAATCAAAACATCTCAAAAATCTAAAAACATCCAAATATTTTCAAAAACAACAAACAGATCAAATATGTACAAAAATCCAAGCACTAAAACTAATTCAATTCATCACATCATTCCAACCAAATCAATTCTTTAAACAATTCTTCACATCATTCGATTCCTCAACTAAATCAACTCATCATTCCTTAATCAATCCATTTCAACTCATCACATCATTCCAACCAAATCAATTCTTCACAACATTCAATTCCTCAACCAAATCACTCAATCAAATCTCTCGATCGATCCATTCAAACATCCATTCAATCACATCATCATATCATTCAAATCAGTTCTTCCAATCATCCATGATCTGCATGGTCAAACTATGTTGCCTCTAAGATTTCATGTAGGCAAGGCCATCTTTGATGCACCCCCAAGGCATTAGGTCAGTCCCTTAGGGCCTGTTGAGTCAACCATCATAATAAGTCGTCCCTTCACGAGATGGACACTTTGATCAGACCAAAACAATCAATCTTTCAAACAAATGCGCACTCAAAACCAATCCCAATGTTGGTAGGTGGCGACTGATCAAGAAAGTACTATACACTAGCCATGTATCCTCGCTGGGGTTCGAGGCTGGGCCGACTTTAAAAATCCTAGGGCCGACTTAAAAAAATCCTATTTTTTATGACTGACATAAGAAAACCCTAATTTTTGTAACCGACAAAAAGGCTTGATAAAAGGTGGCCAAGGGTTAGGGTTTGGGCATTGTATTGTAGCATTTGCAGTGGTATTGAGTTGCAGGGATTGCTGGTTGTAATCGGTTTGATTTACTGAATAATAATATTGGACTCTCTGTTTGGTGGATGTAGCCTGAGTTTGGGTGAACCACATTAAATCTTGTCTCTCGCTGTTATTAATTTTGTGTATTTCCATTTCTCTGTTTAATCTTTATTTGCATTTAATTGATATCTTCTGCCGGCTAACCCTAACAAGTGGTATCAGAGCGGGTTGTGTTCGATTATCATCTGCAGGAAAGTCTCACGGTTGAGTGGGAGCAATGGCGGACAAGGGAAGATTGAAGGTCGATAAATTCAATGGGTAGAACTATCAGTTATGGAAGATGCAGATGGAGGATTACCTCTATCAAAAGGATTTATGGATGCCATTGGAAGGAGTAGCCAAGAAACCAGCAACAATGTCTGATGAGGATTGGAATCTTCTTGACAGAAAGACACTGGGAACCATTTGGTTGTGCCTGGCACCGTCGGTGGCATTCAATATAACGGAAGTGAAGACAACAGATGGTCTGATGAAAGCTTTGGCTAAATTGTATGAAAAACCCTCAGCCTCAAATAAGGTATTTCTTATGAAGTGTTTGTTTAATCTGAAAATGGTTGAAGGTGGATCTGTGACAGATCATTTGAATGAATTTAATATGATTGTCAGTCAATTGACTTCTATAAATGTAAAATTTGATGAAGAAGTTAGAGCTCTCTTGATATTATGGTCATTGCCTGAAAGCTGGGATAGTTTGGTAATGGCAGTTAGTAACTCTGTTTCTGGTTCAAATACCCTGAAATTTGATGATGTTGTTGGTGTTATTCTGAGTGAGGAAATTTGTAAGAAAAGCTCAAGTGGATCCAAATCAGGTAGTGTTTTGAATGCAGAAAGCAGGGGCAGATCAAAGGAGAGAGGAAAAGGTTCTGGAGGTCATGGGAAGTCACGAGGAAATCAAAGGACAAAAGATCCCAAACCAGAGGACAGAAGGATTGCTGGTACTGTCGAAAACCAGGTCATCTGAAGAAAGATTGCTGGTCTCAGAAAAATAAAGAAGGAGACAAACAAGAAGGCAATAAGGAAGAAAATGTGGTAAGTAATAAATCTGAAGATGATGCTTTGATTCTTTCCCTAGATAATGTTGATGATTCATGGGTTTTAGATTCAGGGGCCTCATTTCATGCTACACCCCATAGAAGTTATTTTCTTGATTATGTCCAAGGGGATTTTGGGCAGGTTTATTTGAGAGATAACGAACCCTGTCAGATTGTTGGAAAAGGAAGAATCAAGATTAAGTTACAGAATGGGAATCATTGGCTACTACAAGAGGTAAGGCATGTTCCAAGGCTCAGTAGGAATTTAATTTCAACAGGGTAGCTAACTGAACAAGGTTGCACTATTATATTTACTGATAAAAATTGGAAGGCTTCAAAAGGTGCCTTAGTAGTAGCAAAAGGTGTGAAAGTAGGCACCTTATATATTTGTACAGGTCATACTGTTCCTTCTACTTTAGATGTTATAGAGGAAAAACAAACAGGTTCAGGAACAGTTGCTGCAGGTTTGCAGGAAGAGACTGGAAAAGTTGCTGCCGGTTCTGAAACAACACTGTGGCATAACAGACTTGGGCATATGAGTGAAAAAGGTATGAAGGTACTTCATTCTAAGAAAGTTTTACCAGGTCTGAAATGTATTAATATAGATTTCTGTGAAAGTTGTGTGTATGGAAAATAAAAGAGAGTCAGTTTTCTCAGAGATGGGAAGCAAAAGAAACATGAAAAATTGGAGCTTGTGCATACAGATGTATGGGGACCAGCTCAGGTATCTTCTTTCGGTGGCTCTCGGTATTATGTTACATTCATAGATGATGCAACTAGGAAGGTATGGATTTATTTCCTTCGACAGAAATCTGATGTATTTGAAACATTTAAAAAATGGAGAAGCTTGGTTGAGAATGAGACAGGTAAAAGATTAAAATGTCTCAGATCTGATAATGGCGGTGAGTATTGCAGCAAAGAATTTGAAGATTATTGTTCCTTTAATGGAATTCGTAGGCAGAAAATGGTTCCAAGGACTCCACAGGAAAATGGAGTGGTTGAATGCATGAATAGGACAATAATGGAGCGTGCAAGGACCATGAGATTGCATACTGGGCTGCCTTTAAACATGTGGGTAGAGGCTGTCAACACTGCTATATATTTAATTAATAGAGGTCCTTCAGTTCCTTTGGGCTATGGTATTCCAGAGGAAGCATGGATAGGTAAGAAGGTGAGTTATTCTTTTCTAAAAACCTTCAGCTGTGAAGCATTTGCACATATAGATTCTGAAAATAGAACCAAGCTGGATGCGAAATCAAAAAAATGTACCTTCATTGGATATGGCATTGATGAATTTGGTTATAGGCTTTGGGATTTTGAAAATCAGAAAATCGTGAGAAGTAGGGATGTTATATTCAATGAGAAGGTGTTGTACAAAGATCAATTGCAGCAACATGAGAAGAAAGAAAAGGATTATGTGGTGCTGGATGATACTCCAAATAGTGATGTTCCAGTGGCTCCTCATGTTCCGCAACAGCAACCAGAAATACCACAAACTCCAGTGAATGTTAGACGGTCAACAAGGATAAGTAGACCTCCTGAAAGGTTTTCTCCCTCTTTGTATTCTATTTTGTTAACAGATGCTGGTGAACCAGAAGGGTATGATGAAGCTATGCAGGTGAATACACAAGTTCAGTGGGAGCTTGCCATGAAAGAAGAAATGGACTCCTTGCTGAAAAATCAGACTTGGGAATTATGTAAGTTACCTGCAGGTAAAAAGGCTTTACCAAACAAATGGGTTTACAGGTTGAAAGAGGAAGATGGAGGTAAGAAAAGATTTAAGGCCAGGTTAGTTGTAAAAGGATTTGCACAGAAACAGGGCATTGATTTTGATGAGATCTTTTCTCTGGTTGTCAAGATGACTTCTATTCATACTGTTTTAAGTATTGTGGCTGCTGAAGATTTGCATTTGGAACAACTAGATGTGAAAACTGCCTTTCTCCATGGTGATTTAGAGGAGGAGATATACATGGCACAACCATAGGGATTTGAGGTAAGGAGAAACAAGTGTGCAGATTGAAGAAGAGTTTGTATGGCCTGAAATAAGCACCTTGACAATGGTATTTGAAATTTGATAGTTTTATGGCTGAGCAAGGCTACAACAGGTGTAATTCTGACCATTGTGTTTATTTTAAGAGGTTAGATAATGACAGCTACATTATTTTATGTTTATATGTTGATGACATGCTTGTAGCTGGGTCTAACATGGATCACATCAGAGAGTTAAAACATCAGTTAGCACAGTCATTTGATATGAAGGATTTGGGGCAACAAAACAAATCCTTGGTATGAAAATTTGTAGAGATAGGAAGAACAGAAAATTGACTCTATCTCAAGCTGCTTATGTTGAAAAGGTGTCGCAGAGATTCCATATGGAGAATGCAAAAGCTGTCAGCACACCTTTGCCTAGTCATTTGAAATTGACTAAGGAGATGTGTCCAAAGACACAAGAGGAGGAAGAAAAAATGTCCAAGGTTCCATATGCTTCAGCTGTAGGAAGTTTAATATATGCCATGGTATGCACGAGACCAGATATTGTACATGCTGTCGGAGTCGTTAGCAGGTATATGAGTCATCTCGGATTTGAGCATTGGAATGCGGTTAAATGGATTCTCAGATATTTGAGAGGTACATCTAATAAACACTTATGTTTTGGGGGCTCTAATACTAATTTAGCAGGTTATGTAGACTCAAATTTGGCAGGGGATATTGATACCAGGCAGAGTACTATAGGTTATGTCTTTACTGTAGGTGGAACATCGGTGAGTTGGATTTCTAGGTTGCAAAAGGTGGTTGCTTTATCCACCACAGATGTCGAATATGTAGCTGCAACAAAGGCAAGCAAGGAGATGATATGGCTGCAATCTTTCATGGAAGAATTGGGTAAACAACAGGCTAACAGTTCTTTGTATACAGACAGTCAGAGTGCCATACATCTTGCAAAGAATTTTGCCTTGCATTCAAAGACCAAACACATATAGTTGAGGTATCACTTCATTCGGTCGGTGTTGGATAATGGATAGTTAAGGCTGGAAAAGATACATACAGATGAAAATCCAGCAGATATGTTTAAAAAGGAAGTGACAAGGGAGAAGCTGAGCTCCTCTTCAGCTTCGGTTGGTCTTCTAGACTGAAAACAACAAAAATAGAATAGTAGAGTCCAGGGTGCTTATTTCTAGTAGGAGCTGCATGCGCAGCGGTGTCATCCAGGATCAGTCTCCAAGTGGGAGATTGTGTTGGTGTGGAGCCTGATCAGTCTCCAAGTGGGAGATTGTTAGTAGGTGGCGACTAATCAGGAAAGTACTATACACTAGCCATGTATCCTCGCCGGGGTTCGGGGCTGGGCCGACTTAAAAAATCCTAGGGCCGACTTAAAAAAATCCTATTTTTTATGACCGACATAAGAAAACCCTAATTTTTGTAACTGACAAAAAGGCTTGATAAAAGGCAGCCAAGGGTTAGGGTTTGGGCATTGTATTGTAGCATTTGCAGTGGTATTGAGTTGCAGGGATTGCTGGTTGTAATCGGTTTGATTTACTGGATAATAATATTGGACTCTCTGTTTGGTGGATGTAGCTCAAGTTTGGGTGAACCACGTTAAATCTTATCTCTCACTGTTATTAATTCTGTGTATTTCCATTTCTCTATTTAATCTTTATTTGCATTTAACTGATATCTTCTGCCGGCTAACCCTAACACCCAAAATCAACAAAGACAAGCTATTCAGTCAGCTAAATCAATCAATTGCCATCAAACTATCCTTATCAACCATCACATTCCTACATGGAATGGGGCATCGTCGAAACCAAGATTCCATTCCTTATACGACATGCATCATTTCTGAAATCAATCATCAATCAAACCCCGGTGTTGCTCGCATGGCTAACAACACTAGTGTCAACTAATCAATCACTTGCCTTAGACAGGTAGGGGCATTGTCGAAACCAGACCAGGCATCTTATACGGCATGCTCCTTTCTTGAAACCAGGCCTTCTTCATCCAATCCATCATCAATCAAACCCTAGTGTTGCTCGCATGGCCAACAACGCTAGTGTCAATCATTCATCAATCACTTGCCTTATACAAGATGTTGCATTGTTGAAACCAGACTAGGCGTTTGATACGACATGTTTCTAACCTGAAACCAGGCTTTCTTCATCCATCATCAATCAATCAAGCACATATCCCTTGGCAAAAGTTCCAACTGGCTATTGGTCTAGTTTGTATTACCTTTTGCTGGATTGTGTTTTGCAATCTTGTTCTTATGCTTCTCAAGGCAGTCCCTAAGTGATGAAGAGAAATGAGGATAGGGCAAGACATTTTTCTTTGATTGTTGTTTGTGGTTTGTCTTGGCAAAATGACTAGGGCAACTTGGTGTCTTGCGTGTGATTGGGATTCCATTGGGTGTGACTCAAAGACATCCTATGCATTGGAAAGAATAATTACTTCCTTGCATCAGGACTTGCACACCTTACAGTTATCTCATCGCATGTTTTGACAAGGTATCACAGTTACTTAGTCTGAGTCAGACATTCCTTGTCTGTCATGTGCCTATTTCACAAGGGACTACACTTTCCACCTTGGCCTTTGTCATGCCATGGTGATTGTTATCCTTTGACATAATAAGTTCTATGATGATAAGAAGAAAAATTGCAAGTGAGAAGCTCAAAAATCTATCAAAGCAAGATATCATTCCCATTCTTCTGGCCAATCTTTCATTCCTCCACCTTTATTGCAACATATCCTTCATTTCATCTATCCATTCCTCTATTTTTCTTCCTTCACCAATCCCTTTCATTTTGAGAGCCTACCCGTGTTTGTCCAACCCACCTATCCTCTCAAGGGAGCATCATTGTCCTATCTTTCCATCATCATCCTTTTCCTCTATCCATTTCCTTGACTTCTTTGAAATGATGTTACTTAGTCGCAACATCATCTCAAAGAGGGGCAAAATGTAGACACTGAAAAATGTCCTCATGTCAAAAATGTGATAGAACAAATTTCCCCTTCAAATTCCACTATTCAACTAATTCAATCTCACCCATTCTAGTCATTTGTCCATATTTCTTCTATAATTAAATAATTAATTCTAATTGATTATTTAATTATTCATACCCTAATGTCCCCTTCACTTGATTTATTCAAATAAATAAATCAATCCCCTTATCTAAATCCCCTTTCACATAAATTAAATAAATTGGGCAAATTTATTAAATTTAAATCCCATTTCCCACCTCACCATTTACCTCAATTTAAAATTCTAGTTTGTCCTCTAGTGTAGAGGAACCCTAATCATCCTCCACCCTTTATTTGGCTTCCAAGTCAACTTTCAATCCTATCCATTCATTCAAATGGGGTGTTTTATAAAACACCTCATTTGGCTCCATTTTCACCTCTTAGAAGACATATTTTCATGCTTTCTAATCCACTGTAACTCTCCAACATCTTGCCATTCTCATGAGCTTCTCAAGATTATGCAAAAAACTACAAATCTGAGAACAACAATGGAAGATTTAGGAGGACAATGGAGATAGGACAAACACTAGCTTAGATTTTAGTTGTTTTTCATTCTTGTTTGACTGTTATCTAGGTTAGATTACACTCCATTGGAAGCTAGGGTTGGCTGTGTTTTCATTTCTACATGATTATCTAGCTTTTCCCTATCTTCATTATCAATCAACACCTTCCTTATGACATTGTCCTGAACATTTCGTAGCACCTATCATGGCATAAACATAAATGTTACAATTATCATTTGTCAATCACCTTATCTTGGATGGCTCTTTTTTGCTAATACTTAGTTCTGAACACATATGTTTGGTATCATTCTTCTTCTGGTTATAATTCTTTTGATGACGTGTAATGCCTTAATATTGATACACTATAGCTGCTTGTCCTTTATGATGAGTACCTTCTTCTTCCACTGGCTCTTATGACTATTACATCATAGTTTGTCTAATGATGGCTGTTGTGACTTCTTTATAAGTCTGTTTTGAATATTTGATGGTTGTTGCTATTTCTAGTGTTTGTATTACTCTTGATGACTATACTTAGTGGCTTATAAATGGTCTTTCATGCTCTCTATACCCTCTTGTAACCATGTTAGCTGCTCTAAACATGATGTGATTGTTCCCTGTGACTCAATTGATAGCATGATAAACTCTTACAATTGCTCTAATTGCACTTTATGCTTTCTATATCATCTAAGGTTGATCTTTCATGATGTTTCATCTACCTAGATGACTGTCATATCTATGGCATAAATCTTGACAGCAAAAGATACCTTAATCATAACAGAAATAAAGAAGAATACCTTCTTATGATTGCACCTTTGTACTCTTGAAATGGGCATAGTTTATAGGAGCAACTACTCCTCTTCACTTTTATCATGACGAGTTCACTCTTTTTGCAAGTTGATTGTTCTAATGCATAATATCTTCTTGAATAATGTATAATGTCTTTTACAATCTGATATCCTTTTCAAATGAATAAAAAGAAAACATGTTGGGCTCTACCCTTGTGGAAGCCACATTTTCTCCACATGTTTTAATGTCTTTAGATCAGCAACATTACTTTTCCTATACCTGCATAGTGGAAACAAGTTAGCATAAAAACATACCTCTTGAAGTTGGCTGATCTTTCTCATGATGATCTGATTTATTGCACATGTCTGATTTGATTCATTCACATAAGATGCATAATATCTGTAATTGATATGTCTGTTGATAAAAACATGTGATAATTTTAAATATCTGGAGCTTCTAACAGGGCTTTTCCCCAATTTTTTGTAGGTTTACTGTTATGATCTGGAGCTGAAGACAAGGACATGAAGACCAGCTATCAACTGATGACATCAACCTTCTAATAAAAGGCAATGATGGATATTTGATATTCTCATATGTTTTTTCTCTTTCCTTTTATCCTCAAATGTATAGCTTATATATGCCTTCATTGCTCAGTTTAGTCACTCCCACGGCTTGTGTGGGACACATTTAAACATTTATTTAAATATGATTAGTTACTTTACCTTATGCAATTGATTTATGTATTTTTCTTTTTGTATCAAATGCATAGGATAGAATAACTGAAACTGATATGAAACACATGTTCAAAATATGATATGAAATGATATTTTTATAAATACCTTTCTTTCACACTGAAATGTGATCACTTGGGTAATTCAATTGTCTCATAACTAAAAGATAAAACCAGTTAGATATATTCTGTCATTCATTGATTGTCTGATATCTTGCCATTAGATATTCACTTGTTAGGATGGTTTGACAATCTTGATTGGACTATCAGATTATCCTATCAACTGATCCTTGTTTTGTCTTGTCAAGACATCATACATTCATTGATTGCATTTAACTTAAAAAATTTTCTTTTACTCTTTTTGAAACAACTGTAAATCAGGTCTAACTAAATTAGGTGTGAACATAATTTAGTAACAATACCACTATCCAATCAAAAGCCTATACAAAATCCATCATGTCCTAGTCCAAATCCAATGGTCCCTACACCTTCCAACCCATCAAACCCTTCATTACCCTTACCATCCTCTAACCCACTTGCCAATACACCAACTCTATGTCCCAACTTCAAACATTACAAAAGTAAACCTAAGGAGTTACCTAAATCCACCCATCCATTACATCATTCATCCACCCCTACACTTACAAAGGATGTGAACCAAGGGCTAGTAGAAAGGAGTCAAACATGTCACCAAAGTCTTATTCATGAACTTACTAAAGAACCCTCAAATGCCATACCTAGTCCTTCAAATGCCTCATGTGGTCCACCCACCATTGAGCCAATCAAAGAGTCTCCTTCCATGAATCCATGTCAAGACCCATTGTCCTCTCATGTTATTGTCCAAGAACCTATCCAAAGGTCATCAACTTCCATTCAAGCAACCCACGAGGTATGTCAAGAGAACAATCCTAAGCATGAAGAAACATCTAACCCTCACTCTAGTCAAGATCAAATTATTTTCCTTCAACCTATCCATAACATGTACCTTTTCCATGATCAAGACATTATGCATGACAAAGAAAATATCCATGAGAATCTTGATCCTATTCATACCTCCACAACCATTCATGAACAAGACACCCAAGACTTACATGCTCCATCTCATGAAAGTCTTGTTGACCTACTTGCACACTCACCCCATTTCATGGCCTTCCTACAAAGTGAATAAACTCCACCAATCCATGATCCAACCACTTTCAAGTTTCCCATGATGAGACATGTGCCTACCAAGAATGCATAAACATAGAAGATCAAACAAATAGCATGGATCTACATGAGAAAAATCAAGGTCTTAGTGATCCTTCTTCATCCATCATTGATCCCATGTCAAATCCACCATCATATCCCCTTGGCTTATCCACTTTCATTCATGAATGTTCCTCCTTAGGAACACACCAACCATTATCCACTCTACCTTCTTCATCCAATATGGAACTTGTGTCTAGTTCCCAAACTACACCTATTCCCATAGTCCATCGCATGCTCCAAAACATGAACTACCAAGGTAAAGGCTTAAGCCTTCACGAACAAGGTATTTTGGAGCCTATACATGTCAAAGTCCCACCTCCACGCTCATATGGCCTTGGCTACACACCACAAGGTCAACACTCTAATGATGTTGGTACTTCATCCACTCATCCTGAGTCCACCACTTTCTATCACACATCACATCATATTCCCAAAACATATGTTGTCATTCCTCCTCCCTTATCCTATAGAAGTCAAAAGCATGTGACCATACACCTTCCCCCATCCAATCTACCTCCATTACTTCCAACTCATAATTTCCCTCCATCCACTTTGCTACCATTGCTTCCAACACCTAACATACCTATCATCCATAATTCACCTCAATATCCTAATCATGACCAATAAATGCACACATCATGTAAACATACAACTTCCACTCATTCCACCCACCACATGGGATTCAAAAACAAACATTTGGATGCCTCCTTCCATAAAGTCAAATATCCTAAGGGTCCTAATACCTTAGGACATTAATCCAAAGTTTCAAAGCAAGGTACATTCAAATATCCATCCAAACCCATACCTACAAAAGCAAAGTCAAAAACTAAAAAGGTTTGGGTCCCTAAGAAAAAAGAAATCAAGTCAAATGAGGCATCCACCTCTCAAATCCCAACCATCCACTTTCATTCCAAAATCCCATTCCATAAACAAATCCCACATGAAAAGAAAAAAACATAAAAATTCTAAGTCCATGTGGGTCCCCAAATGCTTACATCAACCATCTCCTAAGAAAACTTTGCCATTGCTTCCTACACCACCATCCACTCAAAAGCTTCCATGTTTAACATGGTGTGTGCAACTGTTGGTCATGATTCCTTTTCACACCTCCATCACCCCATCATTCAATGATTAGCCTACATATCTACCTTATCACCTCCCTATGGTTCATGCTTTGGCATAAGTCATTCATCCATCCTTACATAAATCACACATAATCCACATCATAATCCACTTTCATTCCCTACATAATCCATATCATAATCCATTATCGACCCTACATAGTCCACATCATAATCCACGTTCATTCCCTACATAATCCACATCATAATCCACTTTCGTTCCCTACATAATCCACATCATAATCCACTATCTACCTTACCCGTCTCACTTTCATGCCATCACTTACCAACATCGATGAGCATAATGACATTTGACATGGTCAATGCAACATACCTTTGGGACTATCGCCTTCATGGCACTAGACACCTAAGTCCTTCTCATCCATATACCCCTATCTAATTCAAAAAATCAAAAAAGTTGATCTTCTCTGCCATTTACACTTGGGGGCACATTGTCTCATCTTCCTATCATTTTCCAACTTACCATCCTTATTCATACACCTACATGCTTATCATATTGTATCCATTCCATCCCCCCTTCCCCTTTTGATCTTGATAAATATTGGGGGCAAAATGTTGACAAATGTTTCGGATGTCTCTTGACATACCTCATCCCTTTCAAACCAATCCTATCATCACCCTATCGTCATAAGCTTTGTCATGTCAAATCCTAAGCATACCACCAATAATGGGGCATGTTATTTCTATGCGACATAGCCTTTGGAGATCACATCCTTGCTCTCTTATGCATACATCCATTCATTCCACTTCGCCCACCCTTTATCCATTCATCCAATCACATCATTCACCCTTGCACCTATACTTGGTTTCCCCTTGTCATTGGTATCTAGCATAAAGGCTATTCACATTGCAATCCAATGCCACCTCAAAACATTTCAAAAATCCAAAAACACAAAAAAATCAAAACAAGCCAAAAACACAAAAAAATCAAGATATTCCCCAAACTCCAAAAAAATCAAAACATTCCAAAAATACAAAAAAATCAAATATTTTCAAAAATACAAAAAAATCAAATATTCTTCAAAAACACCAAAAAATCAAAACATGTCAAAAATCCAAAAACAGTCAAATAGTCTCAAAATCCCAAAAAACATCAAAATATCATCAAAAATAGAAAAAAATCAAATATTCAACAAAAAATATAAGCAATAAAGTCACTTCTCCAATTCAATCAAACCATCAAATCATCTCCAAATCTTATCACAACACAACATCGTCTTCATTCGAATCATTTCCTAGTCATCTAATCTCAACACCAAACGTAATCATCTTCATTCCGATCAAATCAATTTCATCTCAATCAAATTACACCACAACTGTAGGGAAACCTTGGAGTATCTACTCTCCCTATCAAATTCGATTACAGCTGTGTCAAAGCATACTCAATTTCACCCACTACATAATCAATTTCATTCCACTACATATTCAATTTCATTTAGCCTTTGACATCAATAGAGGACCCTAAACATTAGTCTTCCTAAGGTTGAAACATAGGGAGAAACTATCAAAGCTTGACTGTATCACAAGTACAAATCTGTGGACCAAGAGACATTGACATCTTTTTTGCATCAATCACAACTTGGGCTTAATACTCCATGGCTAGTTTAAGTCCATCCTTCGAAGTGAATTCTAAAATTCATGGGTTCACTTTCATTAATCATTTCTTCCACTTGGGCTTAATATTGCAAGGCTAGTTTAAGTCCATCCTTCCAAGTGAATTCTGAAACTCATGGGTTCACTTTCATCAATCATTTCTCCCACACCTCAAGGTCTCGACAAATCTAATTTGTACTTTGAAAGGTCATTAGTAGATGAGAGTACCCTCTTGGAGCTAGACTATTTGAAGACTAATTCATTATCCTCTATCATAGTCTAGGCCTCATCACCATGCATTGACACCTCCATGGCATCCCACAAGTCTTGTAGAGACACGGTTGCAAAATGAAGAGACAAGGGAGTAGATCCTCCTAGTCATCCCTATAGCAAACACATCAGTATGACATCCTACACATTCCTTCCATCACATCAATCAAATCAATCATTCCATCAATAAAATCAATTCAATTCCATCTAATCAATTCATATATCACTTCACTCAATCAATTCTTCCAATTCACCATTCAAATCAATTCATCATTCAAGTCAATCCAAATCTAATCATTTTTTCAATAAAATTCATTCTTCCAAACCAATTCATTTAATCAATCACATTCTTCCTAATCAAATCCAATCATCACATCATTTTTGCAACCAAATCAATTCTTCTATCACATCATCATCAAATCATTCCAATCCAACAAATCAAATGCAAGTTATTATCAATCCATCCCAATCAAGTAATCAATCAATCACCAATCAAAACCTGGTGTTGCTCGTATGACCAACAACACTAGTGTCCATCAATCAATCATTTCTTAGACAAGATGTTGCATTGTCGAAACCAGACCAGGCATCTTATACGACATGTTTCATTCCTGAAACCAGACATCATCATCATTATTAATCATCAATCAATTAATCAATGGTTTATATCTTGATAGGGGCAATACCTTTCTTATTTTTGAATCATTTGTGCATGCTTTCTTTCTTTCTTGTGTGTGTTATCATTTTCAACTTGCATTTGTTTCACATTCGAATCCAACCCATCTAATCTTCATATCTTGTATCTAGACAAGGTTGTATTATGTTGGGGCACGAGACACACTGTCACCTTGGTCTTTATACCTTTGTGCATAATGTCTAGTGCTATATCAAACACTATGGTTGCTCACCTTCATTGCAGCATAACGCATCCTTCCCTTTCTTCTATCCATTCCCTCACCTTTCTTCCTTTGACCAATCCTTTTCATTTCAAGAGCCTACTCGTGCTTATCCAACCTGCCTATCCTCTCAAGGGGGCATCATCATCCCATTTCCTTAGCTTCTTTGAAATGATGTTACTCGACATAAATCACATCACCTCGAACATCATCTTAAAGAGGGGCAAAATGTAGACACTAAAATTTGTCCATGTCTTGTCTACACCTAGTCGACATGACCTTGTAATGTTTTGCCCTAGGTCCTAGGTCATCCCACTCACAATTCTAACTTAATCACATTTGAATTAACTAAATAAATCCCATTTGTTTAGTTAATAATACCCCTTCACATGTCTCACATAAATCAAATTAAAAATTTGAATTAATTCCCTCACCCCTCACCTCATTCAAACACATGTCACATGTCTCATCTTCCACTTAATATGCCTTCACATGTAAAATTAATTCAAATAAAATATTTGAATTAAGTCCCCTTTATCCTACATCGCACACTTGTCGCATGACTACAACCTCTTGGAGTAGGAAAACCCTAACCAATCTTAACCGTCCATAGCATTCAAACCCTAATCAATCTCATCCATTCATTTGATTTTGCCTTTTCTCTAAAGGAAACCCTACACATGTCATTTTCATATACATCAAGTTAAAAGTATTGTTATGCTACCAAAATCTTGAGCAACCAACATCCCTCCATAATCAACCCTTCGAAATTTGCATTCCTATGCACGATTGAGAAGAGCCATGGAGGTCAATCAACATTAGTTTGAAGATTTGGTTTGCATTTCATTTATTGTTTGCATTTTCATTCTAGTTTGTTCTTCATGGTGCTTTATAGGGTTTAGTTAGTTTGCTATTTTCAAAACTAAATTTGATTTTTCCCTATCTATAATATCTATCGATATAAGTATAACATATATACAAAATAGCCATATAGGCTTACAAGAATGCCATATAGGCATACAATGTCTCGTATATGCAATACAAAATATATGTCCACAAATTCCATATAGGCATACAACAAAGGACCCTAATAAGCATTCATTCCCCTCTGTTCAGTGAAGGGAATAGATCACGAACAGCCTTTGATCTTCGAGAGGATGGAGACGTGTATGAGAATGGTCTACTATGAACTCAAGGGCTACTCCTATTTAGTTCTTCGTGGATCTGTAGTTGTTACAATAAAAAGAATAGACATTAATATATATAAATTACATGTTATAAAAAATAAAACATTTAACAAAATAATCAATTACCGCTACCATATAATCTGTCTCCTCATTTGCCTTAGTCGCAAGATTAGGCTGTGGTGATGTCATGTCCTATAGAAACCATCCAGATAGAAATTAAACTTCAAATCAATAATCATTTGATTTTTCAAAAATAAACAACTATAATAATGAATGTAATTTAAAATTTACTAATCTGCCTCATAACCCTGTCAAAGGCATGGAGCTATGAATCACAGTGGACACACCATGCTCCATTGCCATATGAACTTTGGGAGGTGTCTCCACAACTTGCATCATCTAAAAATAAAACAACATTATTCAATTACGAAACTAGAATAGTGATGCAAGTCATGGCTCCTAACATACACACACGTTCACCTAAACATGAAAGTACACACAATAAAGCACACTATGATATTCATTGTCACCAATGCATCACTATGATACAACTAAACACATAATACACATAATCACAGTGAAGATTTTTCTCTCTTGATGATATACTATAGCTCTTTCTTATGCTTCCTCAAGTCTCCATTGTTGTTGTGCTCTTTTGGTACATGTTTATGTCAGTTCTTGGAGGATTTTGTGCTCTCTTGCATCTCAAAGAATATAGTAGTATTAAATGAAGGGTACTCATTAGACTTAGGTGGGTTATATGTAGGATCAGATGTAGGGATGGAAGAAATTGAGCCAATAGGATTGACATAAGTTTGTAGGGGAAAGGGTTAGTTTGAATATTTTAGTTAGGGGTGACTTGTTGCCCCCATAATTAATACCTAAAACCTAGATGATGTTTGAGTCAATCATATGCTATATAAGATGTCATAGGCTAAT
The DNA here is from genome assembly GCA_027924645.1 of Cunninghamia lanceolata. Classification (NCBI taxonomy): domain Eukaryota; kingdom Viridiplantae; phylum Streptophyta; class Pinopsida; order Cupressales; family Cupressaceae; genus Cunninghamia; species Cunninghamia lanceolata. The sequence continues at coordinate 13,801,799 of BSBN01000822.1, read as the reverse complement.
GCTCCTCTCTGGTGTCATGTCCTGGGGTCTAATTGGTTGTAACTGGATGAGATTATTAGAGAGAATTTGTCAAAGAATAGTGTGGAGGGGATCAACAAGCTTTGGTAGACATGTATGGAAAATGTGGTAGCATAGACAAGGCAGTGAGCTATTTAAAAAGATGCCTCAAAGAAAAGTGGTCTCATGGTGATGTCCTTATCTATGCATCTGCTTCTCATGGCATTCCATGAGAGCACATTTCTTTGAGGCATTTTTTCAAATTTAACTATATTGTAATTGAAAATTTGTCATCTATCAACATCTAGCTATTAGTTATGCAATGTCTAATAATGATTTGAGTTTGAAAGATGTGCAATGCAATGTAATCAATGATATGAATATAAAATACAAAAATCTAGTAAGTATAATTCATTAGTTAAACTGTTTATTTTATTACCTCAGTGAAGCTTTGAACTACACCACCACTGGCAGGTGTTGCTGTCAAATCTCTAAGATTAACCTATTCAACATCCAAAATTAGATATTAGAATACTATTCATATAACAATGATATTCACATGTAATATTTATAATTGTTTACTAGTTACATACCCCGACAGTAGATGTCATAGTGTAAAATGTGGGTGGAGTACTGCTGAGAACTGCATCAATGCTATGACCCTAAAATTTCATCAAAATCATCAAACTCAATTAGTTAATCTTGCATTTCAAAAATGAAATTTAATAAATTAAATTCAATGAACTTTCTAACATTTACTTGAGTATCAAGGCCAAAAGTCTCACTCAGGAGGGTATCTGTCCTGACTATCCATGGGGTCACAACCACAGGCTGACCCACAAGTCTGATAAGTATGGGGTGGAACCCTACTGCTTGCACTCTCTCCTGACCCACACTGTGATGCAGGACTAGCATGCTCTATGATGCTCTGGGTCAAGGCACTAATGGACTAAAGTGTGTCAACCTCAACACTCTCCTTCACAATGGAAGTGATAAACACATGCTCATGGGTTAGTCTGTTGAATACTTGTCTCGCTGGCCACTATAGGTCAACATGTGCCCCTGGTGTATCTTGTGCTGACCCCCCACCTCTACCTTGAAACTCCTACATATCAAAATAGTTTGACACTTTATTTTTGACAAACTCACAGTTGAGTTTCCTCAAAAAGTATTGCAGGACCTCATTATTGTTGCATGGAGGATGGTCAAAAACCATCCACCACCTCTGCCCAAAATTGTCCCTTGTCACTTGGTTGTTGCACCAATGGATAGGGAACCTCTTGCATGTAATGGGTGGAGGTTGATTTGTTCGTGGGTTTGTGAAAATGGAAACCAAGTCCAATTTTGTAATTTGTAACTTTTTTACTTCTTCATACGATAGCTTGTCTGCATAATACTCTCTAAATTCTCTCCTCTTTTCTGACCAACTAGATATTTTCTTGCTAATTGAATCTATATTTGATAACATAGATTCAAGAGATTGAGCAAGCGTGGATCTATGCAAGGTTGAAGTTGAAGGATCTTTCAACCTTGCAATTATGTCTTCAATTTCTTTTTTATTGTTTTCAATTTGCTACATTAGATTTTCTTGAGTTCCAAGGGCATGTCGAGGAATGGATGGAGGAGTTTGTTGTTCGGGTTGTTCTTCAGTGGGTATTTCCTATTCAGGTGATTCATGATTTTGTGGATTTTTAGGAAAAGGAGGAGGAGGAGGAGGTGCATTAACATTTCTTGTCAGTTAAAGAAATTTACATAAAAAATTAACTTAAACCTACCTATTTAGAAACAAATTCACACAAAAAAATAAATAAAACTCACTCCTTTGGCCTCCTTGACATCGTGGCGAGATTTTGGTGTTGAGTCAGTGAGATTTTGGTGTTGAATTTGGTCCTCAAAAATGTGAACGTGCTCCTTAGGGTTTGTAGGCTGCGGGTGCAGAGAAAACAAAAGGAATGAATGAGCAAAAATGCTCTTTTTTTATATAGTTAAACATAATGCACTCGAGTTATAATGCGAGCGCGTTATGGCTTGGTTTTGCCAAGCCTTAGGCTTGTCATCACCAAACCATAATGCTAGCATGTTATAATGTGCTCTCATTATGGCTTAAATTTTTTTGAAAAAAAGTTGGCCACTTTTTGGCCCCCCAACTTTTTGCACCAGCCCAAAGATAGAAGAAGATAGTTACAATGAGAACGGATCTCATAGCAACCAGGGATCCACCACAAACTCAACTGAATCTATCACAACCTCTCTACACCAAAAATATATCCTTAACTACTCATTATCATACCGTTCAGATCACACCTACAACAAATGATGCTTCTCATGCAGCCATTTTGTCTATCTCAATAACTTCACTAAATTTCCTGATGATCTAACTCATTTTGTTGGAAAGAGACACTACTATGAAGAAGACTGTAATGTTGTCATTGATGGAAATAAGGCAAAGAGGGTACATCAGTATGACAAGAAGACATCATACCAGAAGACCAACTTGGATTGGCAACAAAGCACAAAAGTATTCAAGTTTGGAAGGCCAAAATAACTATGGATAGTGTTCAGAGTAAGGGATAGAAAGTGAATCAATATGCCTCCGTAGATGAAGACCGGAAAATGCAGTTTAGGTATGTTGACTCATAGCCACTTGATGATGAGATATTCTAGTGTTCAAGTCATGAATTCCTCTAGAAGTCATTTGAAGAAAATATCTAAGTCTGGATGAACATAAGTAAGATAGGGACAGTGTACAGTGCAAAGTAAAATGATCCACATTTCTCTGCAAGTGCATATTTTGTTATACAGTTTTGAGGTGTTGTAAACACTTGTATGAAGTGTCTAAATCTAGAGTTGTAAGATCTGAAGTGCATCAGAAAGATAGTTGCAAGATGCTGAGTATCGCTACAATGTTTGACATAGTTTGATTGTGACAGAGTCTGAGTTCTGTGGTCTACTTTGCGGTTCTGAAGGTATGATTGGTGATGTCTAAGGAGTCTTTGATATGATATTGAGCAAGCCCTATGGTTTGCAATAAAAGATGTAGTCTAACAGTTGGACTGAACCAGTAGTAATATGAGTTTGAGGCTGACATGATAGTTCAATTTATGTGCAATAAGTTCTATTGATTAGAACTCTATCCTAAGTGGGTTAGCATTCAACTAGCTGCCACTACACCAAAAGCTCGAATTATTAGTGAGGGCACCACTAGAGAAGCTAGCCAAAGACCGTGCGGGCCCGAGAAGGGAGGAATTGAGGGTTGCACACCTAAGCACCAACATACCCCCACCAGTCGGTACCTGCCCCTTGGGTAGGCACGGACTGCTAGGCGCACAAATAGGTGCATGAGGGTAGTGTCCATTAGTGGGAATCAAACTCCTCCCCAACAGAGTCACCAATTTGTTAGCATTCAACCGGCTGCCACTACACCAAAAGCTCAAACTGTTAGTGAGGGTGCCACCAGAGAAGCTAGCCAGAGACCGTGCGGGCCCGAGAAGGGAGGAATTGAGGGTCGCACACATAAGCATCAACATTCTGCCACCAGTCCATACCTGCCCCTTGGGCAGGCACGAACTGTTAGGCACACAAGCGGGTGCATGAGGGCAGTGGCCGTCAATGGGAATCAAACTCCTCCCTAGTAGAGTCACCAATTTTTTAGCATTCAACTGGCTGCCACTACACCAAAAGCTCGAACTGTCAGTGAGGGTGCCATCAGAGAAGCTAGCCAGAGACCGTGCGGGCCCAAGAAGGGAGGAATTGAGGGTCACACACCTAAGCACCAACAAAAGGATCAGAAAGTAAATAGTGAATCACAATGTTTAATTTTCTCTAATCTTGTTTACATATACCAAATGGGTCCAAGTACAAGTACACTTTCTTGCTTAAAACTGGTGATTACAGTTCAAGGTGATCTACAACCACACCACAATGTGATTGCTCACACATACAACACCCAAAATTGTTGGAAATAGTCTAGACAACTAAGAGGGGGGGTGAATTAGTTGTGCCTAAACTTTAACCGTTTATGAACCTTTTAAATCTTCTTTGTAATCAGATTAATGATGAAAACATTTAACCATAAATCAACATATAAACAAAAACAACATGAACACACAACACTAGAATTTTGATGTGGAAAACCTGGTTAAGGGAAAAACCATGGTGGGGGATAACCCACAAAAATGCGTACCCTATTAAAAGTACTTAAGAAAATAGAAGGCACATGCCTTTAGGCACACTGCTCAGAGCTCACTGCTCAAGAAGAGGCTCACTGCCTATAAGAAATTATGATTTATACAGAAATAATGAACTGAGAAATAGCATCTACATTTATGCCTAAATCAGTCCCTTTGAAGGCTCAAGACTTCTACTCTTATCTTTAAATTCTTATTCATAGATTCTTCACTCTACACTCCCTTCGCTCCTCTTCTTCTTAGCTTTGCTTTTGATCCTTTCTTCAGATTTAATTCATTGTTTCAACAAATCTTCAACAAGTATTTATATGCTTTATCAACCTTGGATCATCACAATATCGGCCAAACACAAATGAGACTTGAATCTTCTTCTATAACCATGCCACACTTCATAAAAATGCTCTTAAATCATTTGCAACATGCTAGGAACATCTGGTCGGCCAAGACTGGGAAGAACATAAACCTTAAAGAAGAAATCTTCAATCAACAAGCTCAAACTTTAGTGTGGACCTCCAACATAGTAGCCACATGATCCAGATACCTCCACAAGCATATTGAAGTCACCAATAACATTCATTCTAAACCAAATTAACAGAATCATTTGTATCTTCCTCTGGAACCTTAAGAACACTATCTGCCATGACTGTCAAACTAGAAGGATAGCTTGCGGACCTCCAAACCATAAACCACTGGAGTTGATGATACACACTAACTTCCCAAACATGCCCTTAGATCCACAAATCACAATTTTATATTACCGGAGCAATCCGGACCTCTTTCCTATCACATTGTCTTTCTTGAGTATTGCAGGAACTGGTTCAACTCAGATGGCCATAACTCCTTCAAATCTTCATGTGGACTTCTCAAATCTTAACTAGAGGAACCTCTGACAATCCTCTACACAGCTATATGGTCTGTAAGAATTGATTGTTAATAATTTTCTCAATATTCTCAACAATTTGGTCTTCTATACAGATAGCAACAATTGACACTAATGGCAACAAGAATATGTTGACATCAATGACAATCATCACTTATGGACATATTTGCAACAATCTCCCCCTTTGTCATTGATGGCAACATATGATGTGAAAAATTGAATTTAACCATCAAGACAAGAAATTCTCCACCTTTCCCTTCTCACTTTTGCAACTAATTTCTTTACTGCTCCCCCTTACATCAATAACTAGTTTTTCACATTACTTCTCTCCCCCTTTGACATCAATGGCAAAGGGCACATATTTGCATACTGACTACTCCCTCTTTGAGTAGTACCTCCTTAACATCAATCCAGATCACAAGATATGAATGTGAATTCCACCGGACTGATGCACTTTAGTGCATCTTAGTTCTAATCAAGAGGGGCAATAACCCCTAAGGTCTCTCTGAGATACTCAAAAGTATCCTTGGGAAGAGGCTTAGTGAAGATATCTGCAATCTGATCCTTGGAAGACACAAACTCCAACTTGACTTCATTCTCATTAACTTTCTCTCTCAAGAAATGAAACTTGATAGATATGTGCTTTGTCTTTGAGTGCAATACCAAATTCTTGGAAATGCTTGTAGCACTTTAGTTATCACAGAAAATTGTGACTGGCTCCTCAAACACAATTCTGATGTCCTTCAACATTTGTTTCATCCACAAAACCTTAGTACAATTATTTGCTGCTCTATATACTCTGCCTCTACAATAGACAGAGATATTGCCTCTTTCTTTTTGCTTATCCAAGAGACCAATCTTCTCCACAAGAAGAAAGCACCACCACTAGTACTTTTTCTGTCATCCACATCTCCTGCCCAATCAGCATTTGTATATGCATGAAGAGTGAAATCATTGTCCTTTGGATACCATAGTCCATAATGAATTGTCCCCTTGAGATATCTAAAAATTCTTTTGACTGCCACAACATGGGATTCTTTTGGATCAGCTTGAAATCTGGCAACAAGTCCAACAACATTCATGATGTCAGGTCTGGTCTGAGTCAGATAGAGTAATCCTCCAATCATTGATCTATACCTTTTCTAATTTGCCTTTGGGGAGTCATCATCTTTTCTTAGCTTGCATCCGGTTACCATAAGAGTACCTATTGTCTTTGAATATTCCATTCCAAACTTCTTCAACAATTCTTTCACATACTTGGATTGAGAAATGAAGATACCTTTATTTGACTGAATAATTTACAGACCTAGGAAGAAGTTCATCTCACCAAACATTGACATCTCAAACTCACTTTTCATGTGATCAGCCAATGCTTTGCACATACATTCATTTCCACCAAAAATGATATCATCAACAAAGACCTCAACAATTAGAATGCCCTCATGATTTATCTTGAAGTATAAATTACTATTAGTAGTACATTTGCTAAATCCTAGCTTAAGCAAATGCTTATCCAATCTAGCATACCAAGCTCTTGGAGCTTGCTTGAGTCCATACAAGGCTTTTCTTAGTCTACAAACCATACCTTCGTGATCAGACAACTAAAATCCTTCCGGTTGTTCAATGTAGACTTCTTCCTCCAAATCTCCATTTAGAAATGCTGATTTGACATCCATCTAATAAACTTTAAAATATTTGAAAGCAGCAAAGGCAAGAAATAATCTGACTACCTCAATCCTTGCCACTGGAGCAAAAGTTTCTTCAAAATCAATTCCTTCCATTTGAGAATAACCTTTACATACTAGCCTTGCCTTGTTTCTTACAACCTCACCATCTTCATTCAGTTTGTTCCGAAAGACCCATTTGGTTCCAATCACACTTTTGTCCTCAGGTCTGGGAACAAGATCCCAAGTGCGATTCTTTTCAATTTGCATTAATTCTTCTTCCATTGCCTTAGCCTAGTTTTCATCATTGTAAGCTTCACTTACTAATTTAGGTTCAATCTTTGAAATCAAACAAATCCCTTCTTGATCTTCACAACACTTCTCCTAGTTTGAACACTTCTATTTTTATCTCCTATGATTTGATCTTCAGGATGATTCATTCTTACATACTTGGGGGTTTTGGGAATTGCTTGAACTTTTGTTTCTTGAACTGGTTCCTCATCTTCTGCACAAATCTCTTGAGTTACTGGAGTTACCAGATCAATCTGGATCTGAGTCTAGATTTGATCTTGCCTTTCTTGACTTTGACTTTCATCTTGATCATCTGAATCATATCTGTAATACTTGGAATAACCTTCTTTACTTTCATCAACTTTAACATTAGCACTTTCAACAATATTTTTCAACCTCTTGTTGAAGCACTGGTAAGCCTTACTTTGAGTAGAGTATCCCAAGAATATTCCTTCATCACTTCTTGCATCAAATTTGCCTAAATCCTCATCTCTTTTGATATAGCATTTACTACAAAAAACTCTGAAATATCTTACAGTAGGAGGATGACCAAACCATAGTTCATAAGGAGTTTTACTAGAATTTCCTTTGATCTGCACCCAGCTAAGAGTGTAGACAATAGTACTCATAGCTTCCCTCCAATAAACTTGAGGAACATTTGTTTCCACCATCATGGTCCTGGAAGCTTCTTGAATGGTCTGGTTCTTCCTTTCCACAACTCCATTTTGCTGAGGAGTCCTAGGAGTAGATAATTATCTTTTTATCCCATGCTTTTCACCAAAAGCATCAAACTCACCAGAAGTGAATTCTCCACCTCTGTCAGATCTCAAACATTTCAATTTCCCACCAATCTCATTTTCAACCATCATCTTGAACACATTAAACTTATCAAGAGATTCTGATTTTTCTTTTAGGAAGGTTACCCACATCATCCGGGAGTAATCATCAATCAGCAACATGAAATATTTGTCTCCTTGCACACTCCTAATTCTGGCAGGACCACAAAGGTTAGTATGTACCAGTTCCAATGTCTCACTTGAACCTTGTTCCTTACTTTTGATTGAAATTTTGTTCTATTTACCCAATTGACATTCTCTACACATACTATTAGGTTTCACAAGTCTTGGAATATCTCTTACAGCTTGAGTGGAACTTATTTTGATAATGTTATCAAAATTTACATGACACATCCTCCTATACCATAACTAACTTTGATCTGTTTGAGAAATCAAACAACTTTTGCCTAAACTATTTAAGTGGAAGATGTTACCTTTAGTTTGAGTACCAGATGCAATTTTAGTTCCAGATCTTTCCAAGATTCTGCATTTTCCATCCTTGAAATGAAGATCATAACCCTTGTCAACCAACTATCCAACACTGAGAAGATTATGCTTCTATCCTTCCACATACAGAACATTATTGGTCCTATTCTTACCATCAAAAGAGATGGATCCTCTACCATGGATTCTACCAGCTGAGTTGTCTCTAAATTTCACAAGTCCTCCTTCATAATTTTCAAAGCTAAAAAACTTACTCTTGTCTCCAGTCATATGATGAGAACATCCACTATCAATCACCCATTCATCCTTTTCAACAACTTGAGCAGCTAAGGCACTTTCTACATTTGCACAGCTAGCAGATTTGGTAGACATTGAATCTTCTTCTTTAATAGCAATGAACACCCAATCACCTTCTCCATGATCAGGTTCATCATCTGTGACTCCTTCTTCTCCATCTTCTTGGACATAGTAACAATTCTTCTAACCCTTATACCTATTAGGGTTTAGTTTTGAAAACCTCTCCAGACATCTTGAGGCAAAATGACCAATCTTATTACAAGCAAAACATTTGAGTGGCAACTTTCATTCATACTTACCAGATCCTCTTGGCATCCGTTTCACAATGAGAGCTTCAAGATCTGTAGTTTCTAATTCAATATCTTCAAGATCCTTTCTTGTCTTCATAAGTTTGTTTGATCTTGCAGAAGAGCTTTCACCTAGATCATATCTTTGCTTTCCATACACACTAGCCTTGAATGTAGATTCAGACTTAGGAAGAGAATATCCAAACTCACTCATTTCAAATGCAGAAAGCTTACCAACTAACTGATCCCTTGTGATTGTTCTTACTATTTGGATTTCTTCAATGGCTGCAGCCTTGTGTTTGTAAGCTATAGGTAAGGATCTAAGCACCTTGGCAATAATTTTTGATTCATCCAATACTTCACATGCATTTCTGATACATGTCACAAGTTCATTTACTTTCTGCATGTAGGAAGTAATGTTTTCATCTTCACTCATTACCAATCTTTCATATTTACCCTTCAAGATTTGTATCTTGGCACATTTAACATATTTGTCACCTTCATACAGATTTTCCAGTTTACTCTAGATTTCATGAGCAATTTGCAAATCCAGGACATTTGCCAATTCGGTATCAAACAGGGCACTTAACAATGCTTCTTTGGCTCGAGTGTTGCATTCAGCATCTTTGAGTTCATATATGTTTGAAGGTCCATTCTTTGGAATCTTATACACATTCTTGGTAATTGTCCAAAAGCCATCACCCATACATTCTAGATGACACTGCATGCGTACCTTCCAAAGGGAGTAATTTGTTCCATCAAATCTTAGACTTTCCTTCTTGTAGATTGACATCTTGGATCTCCTCAAGCATTCAGGCTTCTTTTAGAGGAACTTGGCTCTGATACCAATTGTTGGAAATAGTCTAGACAACTAAGAGGGGGAGTGAATCAGTTGTCCCTAAACTTTAACCTTTTATGAACCTTTTAAATCTTCTTTGTAATCAGATTAATGATGAAAACATTTAACCATAAATCAACATATGAGTAGAAATGACATGAACACACAACACTAGAATTTTGACGTGGAAAACCTGGTTAAGGGAAAAACCACGGTGGGGGTTAACCCACAAAAATGCATACCCTATTAAAACTACTTAAGAAAATAGAAGGCACATGCCTTCGGGTGCACTGCCCAGAGCTCACTGCTCAAGAAGAGGTTCACTGCCTATAAGAAATTATGATTGATACAAAAATAATGAACTGAGAAATAGCATCTACATTCATTCCTAAATCAGTCCCTTTGAAGGATCAAGACTTCTGCTCTTATCTTTAAATTCTTATTTACATATTTTTCACTCTACACTCCCTTCGCTCCTCTTCTTCTCTGCTCTGCTTTTGATCCTTTCTTCGGATTTAATTCATTGTATACAAGGATGCTTTTCAACAACTCTTCAACAAGTATTTATATGCTTCGTCAACCTTGGAATGATCAACAAGGTTGGCTAAACTTGACGCAGATCATCACACTATTGGCCAAACACAACTGAGACTTGAATCTTCTTCTATAACCATGCCACGCTTCATAAAAATGCTCTTAGATCATCCACAACATGCTAGGAACATCCAGTTGGCCAAGATTGGGAAGAACATCAACCTTAAAGAAGAAATCTTCAATCAACAAGGTCAAACTTCAGTGCGGACCTCCAACATAGTAGCCACATGATCCAGAGACCTCCACAAGCACATTGAAGTCACCAAAAATATTCATTCTAAACCAAATTACTAGAATCATTTGTATCTTACTCTGGAACCTTAAGAACACTATCTGCCATGACTGCCAAAGTAGAAGGATAGCTTGCGAACCTCCAAATTACAAACCACTGGAGTTGATGATACACACTAACTTCCCAAACATGCCCTCAGATCTATAGACCAAATTTTATATTACTAGAGAAATCTGGACCTCTTTCCTGTCACTCTATCTTTCTTGAGTATTACAAGAACTGGTTCAACTCAGATGGCCATAACTCCTTTAAATCTTCATGTGGACTTCTCAAATCTTAACTGGAGCAACCTCTGACAATCCTCTACACAGCTATATGGTCTACAAGAATTGATTGTTAATAATTTTATCAATATCCTCAACAATCCAGTCTTCTATACAGACAACAACAGTTGACACTAATGGCAACAAGAATATGTTGACATTAATGACAATCATCACTTAGGCACATATTTGCAACAATAATAACAAACAAAGTAAGCAAGCACCGTATGTACCTATCTCTCTTCCATGATCTCAACCTATGCTCCCCCCACCACCTCATCTTACTCATAAAAGTGGTCAAGAATATGAACTTGTCGAGTAGCTTCATGCTACTCCAACTAAGATCTCTCTTTGGGATTTGATACAAACATCACCTACATACCATGGAATTATCCAAGAATCTTTACAAAAGGTGATTATTCTTCTTGTTGTTAAGTCGAATGATGTAGCAGATCTATTAGATTGTATGCATGCGACAAAAATAGATATTCTCTTTCAACCACATGAATTACCGTCAATTAAAGTTCAAAACCAATATGATCCACTTATAATCTTTGTCACAATAAATAAAACATTGGTAAAACAAGTTATGATTAACAATGGATCAGCTCTTAACGTTTGTAGCATTGATCGACTACACAAATCAAGGTTGACACATCACAAATCAAACTGGATAAACTTAGCATTCGTGGCTTTGATAATCATTGTAGTCAATCATTAGGTACTATAACCTTACCTGTATAGGTGGGTCCTATGATTGTACCTACCTTGATTCATGTTATGCCTGGTTCTTTATCTTACAACATGATTCTTGGTAGACCTTGGATTCATGCATTGGGGGTAGTCCCTTCCACCGTGCATCGTTCAATCAAATTTATATTCAAAGATAAACTTCATACTATTCATGCCAATCTTGAACCAGATAGTTGTTTACCTATTGAAAGGCAAAAACTAGTTTACAATCATATGAGCTTACACAATTTACAAGTTGATCCATCAAGGCAGCTTGCCATAGATAATGTTGTGCAAGACTCTAAACCATCGAATGCACTTTTGGTGATGATTGGGGTTCATTAGACTTTACTTCTTCCTTTAATGGGGAATATAAAATTAATAACTCTGACACATCCAAAGTTGCGTCGATCTCATCTAAACAATCTTTAGAAACACCTAAAGTCTCCTTGGTAGGAAATAAAGACAAAACTTTTACTTACACTACAAATTATGACACCTACGAGGCTTTGCCTTCTTCTAAAGAAATGGACTCTCTATATGGTCATGGATTTCAAATTTTGTACAAAAATAATGACTATATAGGTAATGGTTGCAGTGTAAATCAACAAGGAATCAGAGTACCTTTACAAGTTACTGGAATTAATTACACAACCGGTATAGGATGTCGCTCTTTGAAACCCACCAAAACCTCTCATCATCCTTGTTAGTGCCCGAATCGGCAGAGGGTTTGCCAGCTCCAATGCATAGGCAGATTCGGCCAACAGATACGGGAGGTTGCGTGAGTTACCTCCCCTTCACTTCTGGTTCTTCCGCACCAAGGGGGGGATCCCTATAGCTAAAGATTTATCTTTGACTAACCCAATGACAGAAAGATTTAGCTTTACAACAAGAGGCAGAATACTCTCATGTTTAGACCAAAATATGCATGATACATCACAAGTTTGGCAACATTCTTGGACATAACTAACTAGTTGAGGTATGAGAGTATGCAGGGGTCCTAATCCTACTCCTACAATTAACAGGTTGGAAATATGAAATGGTTTGAATTAATATTTTGGATGCAAGACAAGGGGTTTTGGATCATAACTACTAATCCAGAAGCAGACCAGTGCCTATCTCAGGGCAAGGAGTCAACTAGACGTATTCAAGAGAGTGGCTTGCAACTAGCATTCAAGTTTCAAGGGGTTAGGACTGGTATTTGCCTTACAAACACCACCCAAGGATAAGTATTTAATTGTCTCTACTTATAAATATCCCAATTGACATACAATCTTCTCCATACTTAACCTAAAACACTTTAATCCACTCCTTGAATGGAAGTTAGAAGATCAAGCATGCAATACAGGAAATCTGTATCATAGAATCTGAGAAACCCTTAGCAACCAGATTCAAAAGAAGAGAATGCATACAACACATGGAGACAGACAGACAAAGACATGCAATAATGCATTTTTCATATAAAATGACAAGAAACTGAACATATGTGCAAGGTGCACTCAGATGCGACTCATAAACTCCAAAATGAGATCAAACAGAAACAAAATGCCCTATTTTTTGCTATTCACACAAAAAATGCCCAAGTCTTCAACCTCTCAAATGAGTAACATAGTTTGCATTTTATAACAAGACTATGTACCCAAAAATGATTACATTGGCATTTCAAAATTTTCTGCCAGATACAATGCACCAAGAATGGCGCCCAAAATTTTGAATGCAATAGGAGAAACAGAGGAAGAGAGTAGGTAGAATGGGGATCTACACCGCCACCTGAAGATTTTCCTCATGAAGAAAGTAGCTGGACTGTCTATTTGACCCATACCTCTGCACTTTAGCCATTAATGGAAAACCAACCCACGGCCTCTTGGAAACGTAGCAGCTATGTGCTGAGAAATTTTCTCGCTTGGAATGTGACTGTGGATGCATAGGAAAATCCTTTGCTAAAGTTTTAAAACATGGCCGTTGATCATCTCCCCACCGCTGAGATCCGCGGCCTCAAATCGCTTGAAAAGTTGTTGATCAATAGAATCATGCCACGTAGGCACTTTACCTCATTTGACTTTTCCCATCGCAACATTCATTTTGCCTTTTCCGCCCTTGTATATACATATTCAAATGAATATACAACTACCCGCTTTCCTACCTTTCAGGTCTTTTGTATATGCCTATGCATATACATACAACCGTTTCATATACAAGGTGGACCCCAAATCTGATTAGAACAAATTGAAAATCTACACGAGTCTGGCTTGTATCTCCATTTTGCATCTATCACTTTGTATGTTTGCATATACAAACACAATATACATAAAAGGCAGATTTCACTGCATTTATTAATCGGACTTGAAAACCTTTGAAATCTAGCTTGTATCCCTTTCTTTGCATATTAACCCTTTGTATATTGACATATATACATTGCACAATATACATGCAAGCCGTGGATGCCAGCGCTGAATTAGCCAAATCAAATTTTTGAATCGGGTCTGGCTTGCATCTTTGGAATGCATGCTCCGCTTGTATGTGCGATCGATGGGTCGCACTGTTTGTATCTTTTCCCTTTGCATGTTTCAATTGTATGCTACCAATGTATATCCTCTTTGCATGTTTTCCTTTGTATCTAGCCATTGTATGTTTGAACATACAACACAAAATATACATGCAACCCGATATACAAGCAGGGAATATTCTTGGAATCTGTGATAGATTCCTCAATGTATATGTACCCTTTTTGAAGCCTGATATGCATTGCAAAATGCATATAACTAATTTTTTCACCATTTTTGAAAGCCGATTGAGAACTCTGACCCACCAATGCACATTTGACCTGCATGTATATACAAACAGACTTGTATCTACAAAGTGACATGCATACAATAGAATTTTTGCACTTTTCAATTGCAAAGGCCCAAAGACTTAGAATTTTTTTGATTTTTTGGGAAGGTTCCTGCATATTTAAATGCTTGAAACCTGAATGTTTATGTAGGCACTAACAATCCCAAACTTAATGTTAATACAATATCAACAAGACCAAAACAATATGAGAGATATTCTAGATATGTATGCTCTTAACACTGGGATGAAATAGGTAAGTATTTTTAACCCCTTACCTCTCATGTTGTGTTTCCCCTGTGATGTGTTATATGTTGTTTAGGCCTCCTAGGATGACCCTTGATTCTCTTGTAAGGTCAAGGATATTGGGAGACCGCCTCTATTGTGACCTTCTATTTGTATCATCATTCTTCTACATTGCTTCTCCTCTTTTTTCATTGTTGTGTGTTGTGTCTTATAGACATAACATTGCGGTTGGTGACTTGGGGGTACCCTCCTACATGACTGTCCCCAAGGCACTTGTTTCTCCTCTCTTGATTTATTGTTTCCCTTCCCCTAGTGTTTCTATCTAGCAGGCAGATGATGACAAATATTTTTTACTGATGTGGACCTAGGGTCCCTTTAGCAAAAAATAAAAAATTGGACTTAGTTCCTACATGACAATGTGGTTGATATATATTATCTGATGCTTGGCTAGTAGAATTACTGGATACACTTTGTCATGTGATCTCGATGTTGTCTTATCGCACTTACAAACCATAATAATATTGTTGCTCTGTGCACTTTGTTTGTCTTTGAATCTTGCCTTGGGTACACTCAGTTTTGAGATTTTTGTGGTATAGCCCCACGGTTATACCCAATCTCTAAATTCATAGTATAACCTAGGATCTTTGTGTGATTGATCATATGCATTGTTGTTTATCATGATTATTGGGACACTAACACTTTTTTTTGCAGGGATGCGTTTGTGGGAACATTTGGTGATCGTAAAGTATATGTCACCTTCGGGGGGCATGGGCTTTGTGAGAGCTCATGTTCCCTTGTGTGTTTTCTTCCTACCTTAATGTGCTTGATATCAATACCTGCTATCAACCACCTTAAGGTGGGGGCATATATAAGGTAAGCTGTCTATTCTAGATGTTAGCAATGTGCTTGTTCTCAGGTGCAGTCTTAAAGATTGGTGGCGATGAGTCCCTCCTACACTCTGAGATTTGTTTGAAATCAACTTGCAATCATTTAATCCCTCTGTAGAGGTGGGAATATCGCATCCCTTTTCAATCTTAAGCCCTCATCATGAGGTAGGGATGGTATATTTCTCATGGAGAGTGCACATCCTCTCATTTTCAAAAGTCCTCATAGGCGGGGAGTCGTTCTGTGACTAACTCAACCCTTAAGCATGTCTTAGGTAATTTTTATGGCAAAGCCCAATCGTTGGTGTGTGCGTGTAATTTGCTTGAGATAGTGATGAGCCTAGAAATATGAACACTCCATCTCTTGTCTATTGTGTTCTCTCCGTGTCTTCCAAGTGTGTGTGTATTGCATGTTTATTCCCAAGCATAGTCTTAAAGACCGGTGGTGATGATTCCCTCCTATGCTTTGGGATTTTTATGGTGTGCTTGATTTGTATGACATGTATTGCGTGTGTGTTGCCCCATATACAGTTTTAAAGACTGGTGGCGATGAGTCCCTCTTGTATTATGGGTGGTGTGTTTACTTTCCTTGTACTTGCATCTGCATTTCATATATATGAAATGAAAAGAGAAAAAGAAAATCATTATTGTCTTCTCTACATTCATTGTATTCACTGTGTTTTGCATGTCTTTAATGTTGTATTCTTCATGTTTTGTGTGACTATAACTATCTTCTCTATGTTTGCATGCCTCTTACTATCTTCTCTGTGATTGGTGTGTCTTCTCCGTGCTTGGCATGTTTGCTGTGTTTGTTGACAGTACTTTAATGCATGTATTGGCCTTGTGTTTATACATACATCAAAGTGGGGGCTAAATGTTACATCGAAAAATGTCCCCTTGGGGGCTTTTCCCTCTTAAGGTTTAGCTCCTGGGTCTTTAGAATGCATTTAGAGCATCTTTCATGTTAATTTGACTTCCCGATGAGAAAACCTTGAAGTTTCATGGCAATTTGGACTTAGGGGTTGCACTTAACAATAATCTTGTCTGAAATAGGGGGGAGGACTTGGGCACCCATGCCCTAGTCTTGCCTTATTTTAGGTCAAGCCCAATTTCAAAGTGTTAGTTTGTGACTGTTATTTAGGTCCTATGTCGACACAGTAAGTTTCAAGTAGGAAATTCTTAGTGGGAATGTTTGTAGTTGCATATATAAGCATGTTTAGGCATTCATTTGTAAACTAGATGGAATTTTGGATTCATGAGCTTATGTGAAAGTGATTCAAGGCATTCATTGTGTGTTGCATAGCAGAATTTGTGTTGTTCTTGTGTTTGTATTTGCAGATTTGGATCCATCTCCTCATGGCATGAAGAGCATATTGCTTCCATGAGATCTTCACTACAAGGTGATATCAATTGTATCTTCAATCATTTATCATTTGGATTTTTCCTCTATCCTGTAGGGATATGTACTCTTTATCTGATAACGGTGTTTGAAAGACTTGAATGTCTCTCCTGGGCTTGACTGAGGCAAGCCTCTAAACACCACAACCCCTAACCCATTTTTCTATGATTGCAGGTTTGTCATGTCCCCTTTCCAAAAATAACATTTTCTATTTTTAGTAAGTCTCTCCTATCCAAAAATTGTAAGTCACTTTACATGGCAGCTTGGAGGGAAATTAATTATTTAATATTATGTTTGTTCCAATGCATTTTCAAATATTAAAGGACAAATAAATATTAAATAAAATGTATTTAGAGCTCAAATATTCCCTTTGGGAATTTGGATTTGAGAGGGAATATTTTATGGAGATTTGGGGCAAATTTGTGAAGAGATTTGCTAAAAATAGGGACTGCACCTTTGACAAGTGGACGGTGGGCATTGTTTGAAGCATCCAAGTGGAATATGGGAGTTGGAACTCCCAAGATTTAGGCATGGGAGATCTTGGATGCCCAAGATGGCCTCTCACATCATAAAATAATGTAACATTTCATTTTGGGAGGCTAATGACATTTTGTCACTCTTTCTTGTAGAGCAAATGCTTGTACAGCTTCAGTGGACAGGGAAACCATTGAAGACAAAGCTTGTGGCAAGTGGACATGAGTTTCTAGAAACCTGAGGGTAGTGTTCTTGGGTTGATACAGTAATCTTATCTCAGGGATTGCATTTGTGTAGACAAGATTCAATAGTACTGTGTTCTTGTGTTGTAGGAATTTGTAGTGATTTCATAGTGTGTTTAGGAGTTGTTTGTGTTACTGTTCGCATTTGCTGTTGTATGGGGCTTGGTTTGCTATGTGTGCTACTACAATACATTATCTACAATGTCATTCTATAGCCATATCAGTTCTGGGTGTGAATCTAAGAGTTTGGAGGCTTTGTAGTGAGTTATTTTATGTATATTTCAACATTTTGCTTAATGGGTTGTGGCTGAAATTAAAGATTTGTTGTGATAGTTTGCTTCTAGGTAAATATTATGTATCAGACCTGCACATATGTGTTTCCATCAAAAAATAATAATAAAATTGGTTTGGAGTTGTGTTGCAATATTTTGGATGGTTTATTTGTTAGAATCAAGGCAGACAATTGAGAGGGGCGGGTGAATCAGTTGTCTCAAAACTTCATCTTATTAATTACTTAAATCCTTCTTATAAATTAGCAGCATAATCATAAATTAATCATGGAAACATAATGCAATCATTCAAGAGTAAAAACACATTAACACATATGACACCAAGATTTTGACGTGGAAAACCTGGTTAAGGGAAAAACCATGGGGTGACTAACCCAAGATTGTATTCTCTGTTAGAAGAATAAAAGGAACAAAATGGCACATGCCAATTAGGGCTCACTACCTGAGCACACTACTCACAAGAGGCCTACTACCTATAGGAGACACACTGTCTATAGAATAATAAATATTACATACTTGAACTGAAGAATAGCATCTTCACCATGCTTGAGTCAGTTCCATTTAAGCCTAATACTTCTGCTCTGCTTTTCACACTTCTCCTCTCTACCACACTCTCATCACCGCCAAGTTGCAATTGAAATGACTTCACAACTTCTTATTTATACAAGACATTTGACTTTGGGATAATCATCCAAGTCGGCATACATTATAGAGCAAATACAACTTGACTAATTATAAAAGACTTCATGTGGATCAACACACTGTTGGCTACATAGATCTGAGACTTCAATCTTCTTTTAGGAACACGTCATGCTTCAAAGAACATCTTCAAGATCATCCAAAAGATGTGTAACTTATTCGGTCGGCCAGACTTAGGAAGAACAACATCATCCGGAAGTAATTCTTCAATTACGAGCTCAATCTTCAATGCGGACCACCAACATGAATTGGACACAATCCAAAGACCTCCACAAGCTTGTCTGAATCACCAAGAACATCCACACTACTTCTGCTTACTGAAATCTTTCTCTCCTTCCTCCAGAACCTCAAGAACATAGTCTGTCATTACTGTTATATTGGAATAGATGCTTGCGGACCTCCAGACCACGAACCAATTGAGTTGTCAATTCAAATTGACTTCTTAAACACTCCACCAAATCTGTAGAACAAGATATTGCATTTCTGGATCTCACCGAACCTTTCTGTGTCACTTTGTCACCTTTGAACATCTGCCATAACTGGTTTTACTTAAGTGGCCATAACTTCTTCAGATCTTCATGCGGACCTCTCAAAACTTTACTAGGTCATCTTAGGACACATATCTACAAACCCTTTGATGCACATCCTCTGACCTTCATCTTAGCTAGGACCTTTACCTCACTGTCTTCACTATTCTTCTTTATTCCTCATAGGACTAATTTTCTCAATATCCTTAGCATATAACTAATCCAATCCTTGACATCAATGCAACAGGAGTATGTTGACATCAATGACAACACCGGTTAGGCCCATACTTGCAACAATCTCCCCCTTTGTCATTGATGGAAATATATGATGTGAAAAACTGTTTTAACCATCAAGACAAGAACTTCTCCTTACTGACTATCATAACTCCCCCTATCAACAACAACCATTCACATGTCTTCTCTTCCTTTACTGCTCCTCCTTTGATCAGCAATCACTTTTGTTTTTGACATGTCTTCTCTCCCCCTTTGACATCAATGGCAAAGGGCACATACTTGCATCAATACCAACTGTTCCCCCTGAGTAGCAGCTTCCCATCATCAATCCAGACCACAAGATATGACTATGAGATCCACTGGACTGATGCACATTAGTGCACCTTAATTCAAAACTAGAGGGGTAATAACCCCTAACTTCTCTCTGAGATACTCAAAAGAGTCCTTAGGTAGAGGTTTAGTAAAAATGTCTGCAATCTGATCCTTGGAGGGTACAAACTTCAATCTAACTTCATTCTTGTTCACTTGCTCTCTCAAAAAGTGAAACTTGATGGATATATGTTTTGTCTTTGAATGTAACACCAGATTTTTTGATATATTTATTGCACTTGAATTATCACAGAGATTGTGATAGGTTCCTCATACTCCACTCTAATGTCCCTTAGTATTTGCTTCATCCACAATACTTGAGTGCAACTACCTGCTGCTGCAGTGGACAGAGATATTGCCTCTTATTTCTTGCTCAGCCAAGAAACCAATCTTTTCCCTAAAAAGAATGCTCCACCACTGGTACTCTTCCAGTCATCCACATCTCCTGCCCAATCCGCATCTGTATATGCATGAAGTGAGAAGTCATGATCTCTAGGATACCATAAACCATACTCAACTATCCCTATTAGATATCTGAGAATCCTCTTGATTGCCATGACATGAGATTCTCTAGGATCAGCTTGGAATCTAGCAACAAGACCAATAGCATTCATAATGTCAGGTCTAGTTTGAGTAAGATACAATAGTCCTCCAATCATTGACCTATACTTTTTCTGATTAGCCTTAGGAGAGTCATCATCTTTGCTCAATTTACATCTGGTTTCCATGAGAGTACTCATTGGTTTTGAGTCTTCCATCCCAAATTTCTTCAACAACTCTTTCACATATTTGGTCTGAGATATGAAGATTCATTTCTTTGTTTGGGTGATTTGTAGACCCAAGAAGAAATTCATTTCCCCAAACATAGACATCTCAAATTCACTTTTCATTTGATTTTCAAAAGTCTTGCACATACTATCTCTTCCTCCAAAAATGATATCATCAACAAATACTTCAACAATCAAAATATTTTCATGTTTAATTTTGAAGTACAAGTTACTATCAACAGTACCTTTGTTGAAACCAATCTTCAAAAGATGCTTATCTAGTCTTTCATACCAGGCTCTTGGGGCTTGTTTGAGTCCATATAGCGCTTTCTTCAACTTGCAAACCATATCACCATGATCAGATAATTGAAATCCATCCGGTTGCTCAATGTATACTTCTTCTTGCAAGTCACCATTCAAGAAGGCAGACTTGACATCCATCTAATATACTTTGAAGTCCTTGAAGGCAGCAAAGGCAAGAAATAATCTGACTACTTCAATTCTTACCACCGGAGCAAAAGTTTCTTCAAAATCAACTCCTTCTACTTGAGAGTAACCCTTGCAAACCAATCTGGCTTTGTTTTTGACTACTTCACCATCTTCATTTAGTTTATTCTGGAAGACCCATTTGGTTCCAATCACATTCTTATTTCTAGGTCTGCGAACAAGATCCCAAGTGTGATTTTTCTCAATTTGCATAAGCTCTTCCTCCATTGCTTTAGTCCAGCTTTCATCATTGCATGCTTCATTCACTGTCTTTGGTTCAATCTTTGAAATCAGACAATAATTTTCTGAGTCTTGAGCAATCTTTATTCTTGTTTGAACACCTTTACTCTTATCACCTATGATTTGATCTTCAGAGTGATTCAATCTTACATACCTGGGAATTTTGGGAGTTTCTTGCACTTCTATTTCTTGAACGAGTTCATTCAAACTTATCTCTTCTTCCTGATTCTCTGGATCAGTCTGGATCTGAATTTCAGAAGGGGATTGGACCAAAACATCATTCTGATCTTCATCATATTCATAAAACCTTGAAGGTTTTTCAACACCTTCATCAACCTCCACATTTATACTTTCTATCATCTTTCTCAATCTCTTATTATAACACTGGTATGCTTTTCTTTGAGTAGAATAACCCAAGAATATTCCTTCATCACTTCTAGCATCAAATTTGCCAAGATCTTCATCTCTTTTAATATAACTTTTTCTACCAAAGATTCTGAAATACTTCACAGTGGCAGTGATGACAAACCAGATTCTGAAATACTTCACAGTGGGAGTGATGACAAACCAGAGTTCATAAGGGGTCTTACCAGTATTGCTTCTAATTTGTACTTGATTAAGTGTATAGACAGCAGTGCTTATAGCTTCTCTCTAGTAGATCTGAGGAACATTTGCTTCCATCATCATGGTTCTAGATGCTTCCTGGATGGTCCGGTTCTTTCTTTCCACTACTCTATTCTGCTGTGGAGTCCTTGGAGCAAACAACTGTCTTTTTATCCCATGTTTCTCACAGAATTCTATGAACTCACTAGATGTGAATTCTCCACCTTTATCAGACCTCATACATTTTATGTTTAATCCAGTTTCATTCTCTACCATAGTTTTGAATATTTTGAATTTCTCAAGAGCCTCAGATTTCTCTTTTAGAAAAGCCACCCACATCATCTGGGAGTGGTCATCAATTAATAACATGAAGTATCTATCACCATGATCCAATATTGCATTCCCATACATTGCAAGTGACATTCCATGCGGCTTTTCCAAAGAGTGAAATTGGTTCCATCAAACCTCGGGCTATCCTTCTTATAGGATAACATCTTGGATCTCCTCAAGTGGTTAATCTCTTTTAGAGGAACTTAGCTCTGATACCAATTGTTACAATCAAGGCAGACAACTAAGAGGGGGGGTGAATTAGTTGTCTCAAAACTTCCTCTTATTAATTACTTAAATCCTTCTTATAATTCAGCAGCATAATCATAAATTAATCATGGAAACATAATGCAATCATTCAAGAGTAAAAAAATATTAACACATATGACACCAAGATTTTAATGTGGAAAACCTGGTTAAGGGAAAAACCACGGGGTGACTAACCCAAGATTGTATTCTCTGTTAGAAGAATAAAAGGAATAAAACGGCACATGCCAATTAGGGCTCATTGCTCAAGCACACTGCTCACAAGAGGCCCACTGCCTACAGGAGACACACTGTCTATAGAATAATAAATATTACATACTTGAACTGAAGAATAGCATCTTCACCATGCTTGAGTTAGTTTCATTTAAGCCCAATACTTTTGCTCTGCTTTTCACATTTCTCCTCTCTACCACACTCTCATCACCGCCAAGATGCATTTGAAATGACTTTACAACTTATTATTTATACAAGACATTTGATTTTGGGATAATCATCCAAGTTGGCATACATTATAGAGAAAATACAACTTGACTAATTATAATAGACTTCATGCAGATCAACACACTGTTGGCTACATAGATCTGAGACTTCAATCTTCTTTTAGGAACACGTCATGCTTCACAGAACATTTTCAAGATCATCTACAAGATGTGTAACTTATCTGGTCGGCCAAACTTAGGAAGAACAACATCATCCGGAAGTAATTCTTCAATTATGAGCTCAATCTTCAATGCGGACCACCAACACAAATTGGACACAATCCAAAGACCTCCACAAGCTTGCCTGAATCACGAAGAACATCGACACTACTTCTGCTTCCTGAAATCTTTCTCTCCTTCCTTTGGAACCTCAAGAACACAGTCTGTCATTACTGTTATATTGGAATAGATGCTTGCGGACCTCTAGACCACAAAATAATTGCATTGTCAATTCAAATTGGCTTCTTAAACACTCCACCAAATCCACAGAACAAGATATTGCATTTCCGGATCTCACCAGACCTTTCTGTGTCACTCTGTCACCTCTAAACATCTGCCATAACCAGTTTTCCTTAAGTGGCCATAACTTCTTCAGGTCTTCATGCGAACCTCTCAAAACTTTACTGGATCATCTTAGGACACATATCTACAAACCCTTTGATGCGCATCCTCTGACCTTCATCTTAGCTGGGATCTTTACCTCACTGTCTTCACTATTCTTCTCTGTTCCTGATAGGACTAATTTTCTCAATATCCTCAGCATATAACTCATCCAATCCTTGACATCAATACAATAGGAGTATGTTGACATTAATGACAACACTGGTTAGGCCCATACTTGCAACATTATTGTGTAAACTAGTCACCAGTTTCTAGAAATTGTGATGCATAGTTGTGTTGTTAATGCAAAGTCACTTTCAGATTTTGTGGGGTTTTAATAACAATTAGATTGGGGACATTTTAGTGGTATTAGACCATGATCTTTCCATCTTGTAGGGTTTCTTGATTCATGCTTTTGAGTGAAATAGATCTCAAATCTTGGAGAAGAGAAAAAAAAATCAACAGCTAACAGAGAAATTGAAGAAGTTCAAATAATGGCTGAGGATAGTGGTAAAAGTAAGGGAGCGGAAGCAGGTGAAATATTTTTAGCCACTATGGATAGATTGGCTCTCATTGTTGAATAAATGTGGACATATCAGAGTAAGAAAAATGGAGAAGATGCTATTGGTGAAGGAAGCACTTTCGGAGGAAGAAAGGTAACAACTATGTCAAGGCAAAAAGAACCCATATTTCTACCTGAGAATGGAGGAGGAGAAGTTGCAACTGATGTTAACAGAGAGGCCGTCACTGTTGAGGCAACAGATAAGTGGTTTAAGGAGTATTCCAAACAATCAAAAGCCTATAAAACAACCATTTCATTTGACAAATTTTTTGGAGATCTTTGGTAAGGAACATAGGAGAAGGGAGAAAGATAGAGGAGAAATGGAACTTAAAAGTAAACTAAACAAACTTGCAACACCTACTTTTGATGGTAGTGACAAAATCTCAGCCAGAGCATGGTTACAAAAAATACAAACATACCTCACCCTCAATCCTATGACTGAGAAAGATGCTAATCAGTTTTCAATTCTACATCTGGAAGGTAATACTTATGAGTGGTGGTATCATGGGACCATTACTCAATATCATGATAAGGTGAATACATTTACAGATTTCAGCCAGAGGCTATTAGACCACTTTGAACTTAGAGATGAAGAAGAGTATTTCAAATAACTTTCAAAGATTAAATAGAAGACTATGGTGAGTGAGTATGTGGATGAGTTTCAGAAAATTGTTGTTATGGTGCCTGACATATCAAAAAAAAGGATTGTTTACCTCTTCTTGGAAGGACTTGAAGATCCTTTAGGAGGGCTTATCAAAGCCTTTTCACCTACCACACTCCAAGAAGCAATTAGAAGAAGCTTGCAGCTTGAACCCACTTTTCCCAAGAAGAGCTTGGCACAACCACCTAAGGGATTCTTGTCAGGACAGAAAAAGAGTGGTTTCCAAAAGAAGACTTTCCCAGCCCCTATACAAAAGATTGCATCACCTGTACCACCTGTAGCCCCTAAGAAGATAGACCTCAATGACAGGAAGGAGCTTAGGATGAAGAACCTTTGCTTCCATTACAAAGAACTATGGGACCCTAGCCATCGATGCCTTGGTAAGGGAAAGGTGCATTTCATTGAAGTATCTTTAGACCCTGAGTCTGAGGAGAATGAAGAATTTCATGACTCTATAGACCCTAGTTTTGAAGGAGTGGAAGTTGAAAATAGAAAAGAGGGTTCCTTGGCAGCCCTATCAGAAGCCCCTAGATACCATCCATTCTGGGTTCGAGGAGTCCTAGCAGGACAAAGGATGACTATGTTGATTGATAGTGGGGCTATGATTGATAGTGGGGCTACCCACAATT
This sequence comes from Cunninghamia lanceolata, assembly GCA_027924645.1. NCBI lineage: Eukaryota > Viridiplantae > Streptophyta > Pinopsida > Cupressales > Cupressaceae > Cunninghamia > Cunninghamia lanceolata. Next base: position 13,776,383 of record BSBN01000822.1, on the reverse strand, counting down.
TCATTGATGAAGGATATGTGATGAAGAGGGGATTGAAAATTGAGGAGTTTGAAGGATTTAATGTCACAATTGCTAATGGTTTTACAATGCCTTGCAAGAAAGTGATTCGGCAGCTCAACATTACTATGGGAGATTATAATCTAAGTGATGATTTCTATGTGGTGGGTATTGGTGAAACATATGTGGTGTTGGGTGTGCAATGGTTGCACTCCATTGGAGGTTATTACCAAAACTACCAAACTATGGAATTCAAATTCCATTCAAATGGAAGAGAAATTGTTCTAAGAGGCCTTTTGAGTGGAGCACCAAGAGTAGTAACTGCGAAGTGTTGAGTACTAGTGACTCAGATTACAGGTATTGGTGAGAGATGTGCTTTGTCTCATTGAGCACATTGTTCACAGTGAGTTATCTTTTGTTATCAGCCTGACAGAACACTATCGGCGTATCTTTGTTTGGCTCTACCGATGACTTGTGTTTCACCGATGGTAGTGACCATCGGGAAGACATATTGTATCGGCAGAAGTGAGAAGCCCTTGGTCGATATGCAAGGTTTCAACGATATGAATGTATCAGCATGAATTTCACGTTGTTTCACTGAATATACAATTTGTGTGTATATCAGAAATGTATGTTGTGAACATTTCATGTGTATACCGTAAATGCATGTGATTATCATTTCATTTGTATCTTGTAATTGTATGTCGAGGTTGTATGTTGCGAATGTACATTGAGTTAGATACAAAGGATGACCGGCTGTATCGGTGACATCGGGGAAAGATACATTGGATTATTGGCTATAGTAAGTCATGTTATGTATATGCTAAGTCAAAGATGTCACTGAGACATGGAACTACTAGTGTAGGAAGTGAAGTGGTCGTTGATAGTTTGAGTTATATCGATGAGGTTAGATAGGCGTCGTCGGCAGTAAAAGTGTCGACGATAGTCTTACCGAGTGGTCAGGTATGTAAACTAGAAAAATGACCGATGACTGATGCTTGTGGGACTAAAATTTTCTCACGAATATGTGAACGGTTTGATAGTTTGGACGGTTGGAAGACAGTGAATAGTTTGGCGATGCTGGGCAGTTGGAATGAACAGTCAGTTGCATGAGGAGTCGATTGGATTGCTAAAAGCAATTGGGAATCAATAGAGAGTGTAAGAGAGAGATAGTGACGGTGTGATCAATCTGGAAAACTCTGTTCTTCTTCTTATGTGAAGTCCTATGCTGTATGTTGTACCCAACATGTTAACAATATGTAAAAGGACTGAGGAGAGAGTGTAAACAGAGTTCAGTTGAAAGGGTTCTGGATGAGAAGGTGAAGTTCTGTACTGTGTGCTATTTGTGGCACGATAACAGTATGAAGAACCAACCGAGTGCTGGAGAACTTTGTGCAGGGTTATACTATCAGATATTCTTTAGAAGGAACAAGATGTTAATCTCCTGTAAAGGCTATGAGCCTGTAAATGTATTGTAACCGTTTGGTTGCTAAATAATACAATGGCTCTATGATTTGGAGTGTGGGGTTTTTTACCCATAAGGGTTTTCCCCACGTAATCTGTGTTCTTGTTCTATCTTTCATGTTTAATGTCTCTATTGTTGAAACTGGTTAATGTTCACTTGTGCTTTCCTCTAAGGGTCAATGTTGGAAATTTTCTATGTCAATTTCTGCTTTAATCGCATAGTTGTGCGTGTTTTTTTAAGCAATTGAAAAGAATTTAAATCTGTCGAAGACACCACTGTTCTTAGAAATATGTTCTAAGATGCTCACATTTCCTTACATGAAGAAGATGGAGAGGACTTTCAGGTGAGGGCAAGTAGCTTGCGATGTAACATGCTTGATACATCCTTCAAGTTCCCCACAAGAAAAAGGTAAATTTCATTTTGAGATTCAAGAAATTTTAGATAAGCATAGTATTGTTTTCAATGATCCACCTCCAGTTTTACCTCTAGATAGAGGATTTCAGCATGTGGTTGAGTTGGAATATGGTGTAAAACCTGTTATTACAACTTCTCATAGACACCCACAAGGTTATAAGGAGTAGATAGAGAAGACTATTAGGGAGCTCTTGGATATGGGTTTCATCAGGCCTAGTTCTAGCCCATTTGTTTCATCAGTGGTGCTTGTGAAAAAGAAAGATGGCACTCTTAGGATGTGTATAGATTACAGAGCATTAAACAAGAAAATAATCAAGAATAGATATCCCATTCCAAGAATAGATGAACTCATAAATGAGTTACATGGAGCAGTTTATTTTTCAAAGATTGACTTAAGGTCAGGATACCACCAGATTCACATGAGGGAGAAAGATATAGAAAAGATAGCTTTTAGGTGTCACTATGGGCACTTTGAGTTCTTAGTCATGCCCTTTGGCCTCACTAATGCTCCATCTACTTTCCAATCTTGCATGAACTAGGTATTCAGTAAGCAACTCTGAAAATTTGTGCTAGTCTTTTTTGATGATATTTTGATATACAACAAAACATGGAAAGAACATTTGGAGCACCTAGATACAGTTTTGAGGATTTTAGAACAGCAATATTTCTATGCCAAAATGTCCAAATGTGAGTTTGGGCTGACTGAAATTTTATATCTGGGGTATGTCATAAGTGCTAAAGGAGTCAAGGTAGATCAGCAAAAAATTCAAGCCATCCTAGATTGGCCACCACCTACCAATCTCACACAGCTAAAGGGTTTTTCAGACTATATTGTTACTACAAAAGGTTTGTGAAAGGTTTTTCACAACTTTCTATTCCATTAATTGATTTGACAAAGAAAGGAGCATTCATGTGAACTAAAGAAGCACAACAAACTTTTGATAAGTTCAAAGAGGTAATGAGCTCTTGCCCTATACTTGCAATTCTAGATTTTTCTCTTCCATTCATAGTAGAATGTGATGCATCAGGGGGGGTGTAGGGGTTGTCCTCACTTAGAATAAACATCCCATAGCTTTTGAGAGAAGAAAATTGAGCAAGTTAGAAAGAGGATACTCTATTTATGATAAAGAAATGTTGGCAATAATGCATGCACTAGAAAAGTTTAGATAGTACCTAGTCTGTGGGAAGTTTATAGTAAAGACAGATCATAGTAGTCTCAAGTTCTTTATGGATCAAAAGAACTTGAATGACCACCAACAGAAGTGGGTAAGTAAATTACAAGCATATGATTTTGAGATTGAGTATATGAAAGGGAAGAATAATGTGGTGGCAGATGCACTTTCTAGGAAGCCTACTTTATGCTCTTTGTCAACTATTTTAGCTTATTGGAAGATGTCCATCATTGCCGAGTATGCAAAAAAACCCTTTTCTACTAACATCTTGGATGATTTGGTTGAGGATCATAGGTATGTGGTGATGGATGGGCTGATCTATGACAAAAATTGGATCTATTTGGTGCCTGAATCCAAGGTTAAAGAGAAGATCCTAAGGGCCTTTCATGATACACCACTTGCAGGTCATCAAGGATATTACAAGACTTATAGGCAGATCCATGAAAGTTTTTCTTGGAAAGGGCTGAAGGAGGATGTGCATAGCCACATTAAGGAGTGCATGGTATGTCAGTAGAATAAGAGTGAACAACTTTATCCTGCAAGGCTTCTACAACCACTACCCATACATGAACAAAAATGGGAGAGCATCTCCATGGATTTCATTATAGGTTTTCCCAAGGGGCAAGGGAAAGATTGTATTTATGTGGTGGTAGATAGATTGACAAAATATGCTCATTTCTTCCCTATTACAGCTGAATTTAAAGCACCACAAGTAGCGGAATTGTTTTTTAGAGAAGTTTTCAAATTGCATGGGCTACCCAGAAACATAGTTAGTGACAGAGATAGCAGATTTCTTAGCTCTTTTTGGAAGGAGCTCTTTCACTTAACAGGTATTGAACTCACATCCAGCACAAGCTACCATCCACAAATTGATGGACAAACTAAAATAGTGAACAAGTGGATAGAGAGATACCTGAGAAATTATGTTTCAGATCAGCAACATGCTTGGGTGAAATGGTTGCATCTAGAGGAATATTGTTACAACAATTCTTTTCATATGTCTATAGGTATGACTCCTTTTCGAGCTCTTTATGGGTATGATGCACTTTCATTTGTTGATTTACTATTTTTAGATAGTCGTGTACTAGCAGCAAGTGATCTAATAAATCAAAGTTAGGAGATTTTGAGGTCACTTAAAGATAACTTACAGCATGCATAAAATCAGCAAAAAAATTATGCAGATAGGAAGAGGACAGAGAGAGTATTTGAGGTTGGGGACTTGGTCTTTGTGAGATTGCAGCCATATAAACAAAGTACATTGAAGAAGAATGGGGCTAAGAAACTCAAGCCCAAGTACTATGGTCCATACAAAATCATTCAAAAGATTGGAGAAGTGGCCTATGAGTTGGAGCTTCCTTCAGGTAGTAAAATTCATAATGTTTTCCATGTTTCATGCTTGAAGAAAGTGGTAGGACAGCAAGTTGTTACTTCACATGATTTACCACCATTGTATGATGAAGGGAAATTAATTCTGATTTCAGAAAGAGTGCTAGAAACAAGGGAGAAGAAACTCAGAAACAGGTGCATCACAAAATATTTGATCAAATGGAAGAACTTGCCAATTGAGGATGCATCACGGGAGGGACCTGAGATACTTGAGCATCCTAATCTCCATTGCTTGAGGATAAGCAAATTCTGGGAGGGAGGACTTGTCATGTCCCCTTTCCAAAAATAACATTTTCTATTTTTAGTAAGTCCCTCCTATCCTAAAATTGTAAGTCACTTTACATGGCAGCTTGGAGCAAAATTAATTATTTAATATTATGTTTGTTCTGATACATTTTCAAATATTAAAGGACAAATAAATATTAAATAAAATGTATTTAGAGCTCAAATATTCCCTTTGGGTGTTTGGATTTGAGAGGGAATATTTTATGGAGATTTGGGACAGATTTGTGAAGAGATTTGCTAAATATAGGGACTGCACCTTTGACAAGTGGATGGTGGGCATTGTTTGAAGCATCCAAGTCGCATATGGGAGTTGAAACTCCCAAGATTTAGGCATGGGAGACCTTGGATGCCCAAGATGGCCTCTCACATCATAAAATAATGTAACATTTCATTTTGGGAGGCTAATGACATTTTCTCACTCTTTCTTGCAGAGCAGATGCTTGTGCAGCTTCAGTGGACAGGGAAACCATTGAAGACGAAGCTTGTGGCTAGTGGACATGAGTTTCCAGCAACTTGAGGGTGGTATTCTTGGGTTGATACAGCAATCTTATCTTAGAGATTGCATTTGTGTACACAAGATTCAGCAGCACAATGTTCTTGTGTTGTTGTAGAATTTTGTAGTGATTTCGTAGTGTAATTAGGAGTTGTTTGTGTTGTTGTTCGCATTTGCTATTGTATGGGGTTTGGTTTGTTGTGTGTGCTACTGTAATACATTATCTACAATGTCATTCTACAGCCATATCAGTTTTGGGTGTGAATCTAAGAGTTTGGAGGCTTTGTAGTGAGTTATTTTATGTATATTTCAACATTTTGCTTAATGGGTTCTGGCTAAAATTACAGATTTGATGTGATAGTTTGCTGCTAGGTAAATATTATGTATCAGACCTACACATATGTGTTTCCATCAGAAAATAATAATAAAATTGGTTTGGAGTTGTGTTGCAATATTTTGGATGGTTTATTGTGCAAACTAGTCACTAGTTTCTAGAAATTGTGATGCATAGTTGTGTTGTTAATGCAAAGTCACTTTCAGATTTTGTGGGGTTTTAATAAAAATCAGATTGGGGACATTTCAAGGTTACAGGTTGTAGGAGAAGAAAACCTGAAGTTGCAAGAGAGTAGTGCAGACTATTGGAATTACAGATCGGAGAAGAAAATAGGGACCTAGACTCGAGTACCCGCTCATTAGTCCTCCGGATCCTGCAATAGGAAAATCTCTGAGACAACAGGAACAGGTTGTAGACAAGGTTTCCAGATCCCCCCAAAAATGGTGGCATTAGACTAGGGCACCCGCTCATTAGTCCCCAACTGTTCCACTTTTCAAACTTCAAAATCTGGTATGTATTTGATTGTCATTTGATATCTCTGTGTGCGAGCATTTTCTGTGATTTGTCTGTTTGCTTCTGAATTTGCATAATTAGGGTTTTGAGCATAATTGAGCTTAATTGAACAACTAAATCACACAATTCTAATTTTCCCTACATTCCAAGTGACTAAAAGCTTGATAGTAGACTTCCTACTCGACTAAAGTCCTTGAATGTTTGAGGTGAAAGGAGGATTCATACAAATTAACCCTAAACACTAACAAATCCTCTTGCATCAAATTTCACCTTAAACAATACCAATTCCAATAGTCTGATAGAAGATTGTTCTTTGACTTTGACGCTTCCTCTCACTTGCTTTCCAACTTGGCATTCCTTGCAAATGACATTGATAGGCTTTGTAATCTTTGGCAGATCTCTCACAACTTGAATTGAACTTATCTTTACCATGCTATCAAAATTGATGTGACACAATCTTCTATGCCATAGCTAGATTTCATTGATTTGAGTCATGAAGCAACATCCATCAGCACATTTGAGTTGATAAACATTTTCATTTGTCCTCTTTCCAACATCAATCACTGTTCCAGAGCTTTTTCTAATCTCACAACCATCATCTTGAAACATAAGATTGCAACCCTTTATACACATCTATCCAACATCTATCAGTGTTATGCTTTCCATAAAAATTGATTGAACCTTTTCCACATATCTTGGCAGTTGCATCATCACCAAACCTGACTACTCCACCTTCATATTTTTCAATTTTAACAAACTTACTCTTGTCACCTGTCATATGATTTGAGCATCCACTATCAATGACCCAGTCATCCTTTTCTCTTCTAGCATGAAAAGTAGACATTATAGTGCCTTCAGGTTTAGTACTTGCTTCTAGACCCTTTTCCTTCACACAGCTTCTAGAATTAGCAGAAACAGTTTCATCTCTTAGGACTATGATAAGCATTCATTATCATTATCATCCTCATAATCAGATTCATCATCAGATATACTTGCATCTTCTCTGACATAGTAACTTTTCTTAATCATCTTACCTCTATTTTCCCTATTCTTAATTCTCAGAGCTCTATCTGGACATCTTGAAGCATAATGACCTATCTTTCCACAACTGAAACATTTAAAAGGTAACTTACCACTAAACTTTCTAGTACCCTTTTTCATCCTTCTCACAAAGTTAGCTCCGACTTCATCAAGGTCTTCCAGATCTAATTCCACAGTCTTCTCTCATTTGCCAGCCTTAAAATTAGTCTCAACCTTTGTCATTCCACTAGTTGTACCAATATCTCTTATTTCAAAAGCAATTAAGGTGCCAAGCAACTGATCTTTGGTAAATTGATTCAAATTTTGTAATTCTTCAATAGAAAAAACCTTATGACTATAAGTCTTAGGAAGAGTTCTGAGTACCTTCAATATCACTTCTTTATCATCTATATTTCCACCAAGTTCTTTGACATCTTGATGACTTCATCAACCTTTTGTAAGTAGCTTGTAATGTTTTCATCTTCAAACATTTGCATGGTCTCAAACATGAGTTTCAAATTCTGCATTTTAGCTTGTTTAACCTTATCATCTCCTTCATAAACACTTTTCAACTTTTTCCAAATCTCATTAGCAGTTTTCAAATTCACAACTTTCACCGATTTAGAATTAGTAAGACCACTTAAAAGAGCATGTTTTTCCTTACCATCTATTTCATGAGCTTTGATTTCTTCAACAGTTCTTATACCATTCTGAGGTATAGTGTAATTAGACTCAATGGATCTCCAGATCTCATAACTAAGAGAAATCAGAAAGGCTTCCATCCTTACCTTCTAGAGTGCAAAGTTAGATCCATTAAATAGGGGAACATCCTTCTTGTACACCATCCCAGATCTACCTCAAGCCGTTAAGCTCTCTTCTAAGGAACCTTGCTCTAATACCAATTGTTGAATGCACAAGACAACTGAGAGGGAGGGGGTGAATCAGTTGTATCAAAAACTTCAAACCCTCACAAACATTCAGATCCGCATTAACCTTTATAGACACCCAAAAATGTCCATCTCTTGTAGCACCTTATGTTTTTCCTTAGGTACCCATGTCACCATCATAACCCCTTCTTCATCTTAACACTTCCTCGAATAAATTCAATAAATCTAACATTTATTTAATTTATCCCATCCCTTCACATTATTAAATAAATAAATTTTATTTATTTATTTAATCCCCCTTTCTTCTATGATTAAATAAATAATTATTATTTATTTAATCATTGATGTGACTAATTAATTAAAATAACTTACCATATCCATCCCTTAAGATGACTCAACTCATCTCTTTCACCTTCTAATTCCCTCTCTACATGACTAGATCCCCTTCTATTTACTCTCTCAAGTTGTACAATCAACTTTCTAAACCCACATCACTCAACTTGAGAGGATCTTCCATTTCATAATGGAAACTTTCTAACTCCTCTCCCACCCAAAAATCTATTTAAATCCCTCTTTTTGCCTTTTCGAAGGATTCCACCTCTTGCATGCACCATTACTCTGTTGAAATTCCTCTAGCCCTCACATCCATTTGTTGGCAAGAGACATGTTGTGGCTTCATGAGTGTTGTCATTGATGGCAAGAAAGTCCATCCCACACATTCATAGGACATGATGTGTCCATATCAGAAGTCAGATTGAAGAGTATTTTGGTCCGGTGACCAAGAACAGAGCATGCAGCAAGGTCTGACAATCAGGTCAAGATCTCTCAGAGGAAGTATCTCAGTAAAGTATAGACTTGGGGAAGTCAAGAGGAGTATCTTGACTGATAGATTCTAGGGATTGAGCCTCTGGTGAAGAAAGAGTGAAGAGATATGAGCACCTAAGTATTGGGTTCCTGTTTGGCAGAGTAGACTGAGGAAGAACTGACCGACAGAGCATCAGACCTTAATCTGGATAAGATATTGATGGTGATCAAGCTTCCTGAGGTATCATTTACGATTGGTTGACATGACTAATGACTTCTACAAGAATCTCCTTGATACGCATCACTTGGTAAGTAAGGATTCAGCCGACAGACCAGAGTTTGAGAAAATAGTGAAGTATTACGGATGCCAACTAGAAAGTTGTTGAAATCCTTTGTGCGGATATATATACCAGATGGATCTTGATGAGAAGGCATGGGTGTGGTATTGTGGAGTGCAAAGAAAAGTAGAGAATAGAGTGGAAGCAGTAATACAGGTCCGGTATGTGACAGGACAGTAGCACCTAAGAAGAGGAAGAATGAAGTGCAGTAGATCAGTGTACTGAGCTTAATCGGAACTAAACTTTAGCATGTGTGGATGCTTCTCATCAGTTCAAGTATCTTGTTACTCTCTTATGACTTGTAGACAGTGAGTCTCTTGTAGGCAGTGAGCCTCTTGTGAGCAGTGTGCTTGGGCAGTGAGCCCTAATTGGCAAGTGCCATTTTGTACTACCTTATTCTTTTAACAGAGAATACAATGTTGGGTTAATCACCCCATGGTTTTTCCCTTAACAGGGTTTTCCACGTCAAAATCATTGTGTTATGTGTATTGAGTTTATTTTTGTTTTCATGGTTATGCATGCTTACTTAATTTGATGCTGCACTAATTGTTAAGGAAGAATAGAAAGTTAAAATAATCTAGATAACTGATTCACCCCTGCTCTCAGTTATCAATAATTGGTATCAGAGCCAAGTTCCTCCTAACAGAGCCTAACAGCTTGAGGAGGATCTAGAAATCTCAATATGTATGGTATGAGGGAACAAATTCAGTCTTCTCTAGATGATCTTGAGCAATCTCACTCTGAAGTCAATGAATTAAAGGAAAGACTCAAACAAGTTGATGATTTCACAAATGAACTAAAAGAGAAACTGAGTACCTCTATGAAAAAGAGAAAGGAATTACTTCAACAGTTAGCAAGTCAAAGTGAAGCCAATGTTACTGATGAAGATCTGAATGAAAAGAACAAATTATGTGAGAAGCTATCAAAAGAGGTCATTATGGTAAGACATGAAATGGAATCAGGTGTTATGAAATTCAATCAAGAAATTGAAGAGAAAAGAAAGACTGAAGAAAATTTAAAACAATCTCTCAAAGAAAAGTCAGAAGATTGCCACAAAATGGATAGAATAATTAGGCATTTGGAATTTGATCTTAAAGAAGCTAGAGATAATGAAGAACAACTTGAGAATCAGATTGTCACTTTAAAAAGGGATCTCCAAACAACAAATGAATACAAAGAGAAATTCAAGATAAGCTCTGCTCAACTTGAAGTTCTTCTTGAAAGCCAAAAGAGAGTAGATGACAAGCAAGGCTTTGGGTATGAGAAAGGTGAAAGCTCTGGATCAGGTCAGAAGAACTCTAGATCAGGAAATCTAAGGAACAGGCCTAGAAGACCTCTAGTAAGACAACCAAATGCTCAAAGATATCCATCCTTCAATGGATACTGCCATAATTGCAATAACTTTGGTCATAAAGCAAATCAGTGCAAAAGAAGAATGAATCAGACTAATCAATCCTTCTTCAGACAGTGTTTTAATTGCAAAAGGTATGGTCATAAATCTCATGAGTGTGGAAATATGCAAATGAATAATTCATTCAATGGTAGATGCTTTACATGCAATAGAATGGGACATATGGCTAATCAGTGCAAATCAAGAGGATATCAGTCAAATATGCAAAGAAATGTTGTTTTCTACAATTGCAATAGATCTAGTCATATTGCCAAATTCTACAGAAGTAAGAATCAGGACAAAAAAGGTCTAGTACATCATAATCAAAACCAAGACAAAGGAAAAGGAAAAGTGAATGCAGATGAAATTCAAAGGGAGATGAACAAGATTTGGGTGAAGAGGAGTACAGAAAATGTTGAGGACAGATCTGCACCAGAATCTGGTGCTAATATTCCTTCTGAAAACTAAATAGATGAGCTCTGGCTCAAGGGGAGTCACAAAAGAAAATAATTTCCCCTAGCTAGTCAATTGGTGCCTGAAATTGGCACATGGATGGTTGCGGATTAAAAGGGTTCTTAGAGAAACATCTAAATAACCCTTGGGAAAGATATAAAAGATCCACAAGGGATTTAAAGAGGTTAATCATCTAAGATTGATCTAGTTTAATAGTCATCTGATAAGAAGTAGGATTTTCATAGTTTGATCTGGTGTGATTCCAAACTGAAACATCTTGATCTGTGGATAAAGGGGATGATTCAAGGAAAGCAGAGACACTGAAATTAATCATTAAGATCAGCTCTAATTACATCTTAGTGATCTAGAAAAATCTCTCATAATAAGGCAACCAGAATAACTTAAGCTATGCATTTATTACAAAATGAAATTAGGGTTTGCTCAGAGATAAAAGGCTTCTTTTGCTTGTCATTTGCACATTTACATTAGTGAAAGAGATAAGAAGAGCTTTGCAAACAAGTTTGCTTCATCTCTCTCAAGGATCAATCACAGAATTCAAGTCAACCGACGATCTTTTCAGCTCATTTCGTGAACCCTAAAAGCGTAAAAGGTATTTTCTGCTCTTGAAATCTCTCTCTAAATCTTTAAACATGGCTACTTTGAATGTTGTGAAGATTACTGATAGGCCGCGCCCTAAATTTAATAAACATCCCTACAAATCTCTAGAAGTGGATCCCTTAGGCGCATTTTCTAGCATTCTGCATGGGGTTTTGCATGTTGAAGATGTTAGGGCATACATTCATGCGAACATTGAAGAATTTGGGGAATCCAAGCTGATAGATATCTATCACAAGTAGTTAATAGATGATTCATTTAAACTCAAACCTTAGTACAAAGCCATCCGGGATAAGCATTTCAAACAATGCATCCATTTCCCCTATTTTGCAGAAGATGAGTGGGTCCAGTACATTTTGAGTAGAGTACATGACAACTTCATGTGGTTGAATGGACCATTCAAGATCACAAAAGATGCTATTAGGGAGGTAACCAGCTTACACTCATCTGGAGGGTTACCTATTCTCAAACCGTCAAAAACCAAGCTGTGAGTGAGGCTACTGGATCAAAATTTGACAAGAGGGCAATGACAATTGAAGATATCACTGATCCGGATATCAAGTTTGCATCCATTATTATTGGTTACAAGATATATCACTCCAGTAGGGAAAATTTAGTACCTGGAACTGCAATCTACACAGCTTATCAGATGTTAAAAGAAAATGTTGACTATGATCTTTGTGAGCTTCTCCTGAACCAACTTTTAGAGAATCTACAGAAGATAAAGAACAACAAGAAGAATTCCTTCAAATATGATGGCTTGATACTCTGTCTATTCTTCTATTACATGAATGAGCTACTCGGATCTAGTAGCTAGATCTGGCAAAATGACAGACCTATTGCCATACAAATTAGGGATTATTTGCATGGACTTGGTGATGCCAAGGCATAAAACACAGCACTTTGGGGCTACTTCAAGAACTTTCAGAATATGATGCAAGCCAAAGAAAGAATCCCCCAATCTCTAGTTGAAAAGTACAAGAATATAGTTTGCTTTATGGTAGAAACTAATTAGTGCCTAATGGAGGCAGTGGAGCCAAGGATAGTCTGGATCATGCCAATGGGGTATGAAGTAAATAAGAAAATTGCAAAGCTACATGTTCAACACATGCTAAGTCAACCCAAGGATCCTAAGGCAAAAAGATTTGGAACCTTTGAAGAGTTGAGTGTGAAGATTCATGTGGAGCTAAGACAACTAGAAATGAAAAGAAAAGTGAGGAGAGAAGTACAAGAATTTGCCAAGAGACATGGAATTTCAAAGGAGGCACTTGATGCAAACAGAGAAAAGATAGAAAGGGCAGAAAAAGAAAGGCAAAAAGTAGAAAAAGAAAGTGCTCTGGTAGGAGCCCCCTCCTGGACTAGATCCTCTAAGAGCTCTGCACCTACCACTGCTAAGAGCTCAAAGGCATCAAAACCGGAAGCAAAATCATCCGGTAAAGGAGAAAAGAGAAAAAAGACAAAGGCTACAAGATCATACACAAGCCTCAAAGATGATGAAGAGACAGAGATAGATGAGGAAGTAAAGAAAATGAAGAAGAAGAAGAAAACAACCGATGAACCCTCTACCGGTCAAGACAAAGAGGAGAAGGCAGAGGAATTTGTTGAAAAACCTACTCTCCACATTGATGATATCATCAAATCAGTTACTGTGGATGGGAACTTACAACCAATGGTTGAATTTTATGATGAATATAATGAAACTGATTAGAAGATATTGCAAGATGTCATAGTCAGGTATCTAAACATCTACAACAAAGCATTCATCAAAATTATATCTCTGATTCCCAAAAGCTTAGAGAAAGAACTTGAAATAAGGAAGAACAATGCCCAAGCAAAAGATCTAGAAATCTGGAAGCAAATTGCTATTTAGCTCTATCCCTCCATTACCCCTAAACAAATGAACATTATCTTTAAGGACTGCAAGGATAAGTTTCAGAGCAAAGCTAGAATGAATCAGCTTATGCTTGGTGAAACTGACAAAGTGGCAAAAGAAATAGAAGATATTCTACAGAATGCTTTTAAAAGATTTAATCTTCCTATTATAGAGGACTTAAGTAATGAACCCTCTATCATGGATGACACAGAAGAGTCTACTGAGACAATGGCAGAAGAGGCTAAGGAGACAAGTGAAGAAAAAGCTAAGGACTTAGATTCCTCTACTCCAGAAGAGGAAGTCCATGAAGAAGCACACATCTCTCCTTCAGTTTCCCCAGCAGACTCTGGATCTAAAGGAGAAGAAAGATCAAAGGAGAAAACTAGTCAAGAGGAAGAAGTAAAGGAAAAAGAAAAAGACCAAACAGAGAAGACTCCAGGAGATAGTTTTGAGATTGCAGAAGAGAAGAAGACTCTGTCTCCGGCAAGAGACACTGCAGAAACTGTCAAAGATTTCTTGACCAAAGAGATGATGGAATTCGATGAACCAGAATTGCTTCAAGGTCCATTCAATTTTGATTCCCTCTCCCTAGTTCAAACCATGAAGCTAGCATCCTTTACTCAAGCAAAGGCAAAAGAAAAACTTATGAAGTCTCACATGGAAGACTGTGAGCTCATAGAAACTGCATCTGGTGTATTGGAGAAGATCATGCCATCCTTCGAAAAGGATCCTTTGGCCTCCACATCTGGTAATCTAAAGTCTCTTGTAAGTTCTATTCATACGCATTTTGATTCCTTAGAGAAGTCAGCAGAAGAAAAGGTCCGGAAGGAATTTTTGGATAAGAGATTCTCTGAAGTGTAGGGTCTAATATCAAATGATAGGAGAGTTACAGATATTGGGATAAAGAGCTTAGAAAATGCTCTCAAAGATGGCGGAGATATATATAAATTTTGTTTATCCTAGCCTAAAGTGACCAAGGATATTGAGAAGAAAGCAAAAGAGTAAGAGGATAAACTATTAAGTTTATCCCAAATTTTTTATCCTCTCTCTTCTTCCATAGTTAATCAAGAATGTCAGACTATTGTAATCACTAATGAAATAAAGAAGCTTGAGAAGGAGAAGAAAAATAGAATAAACAGGTTAAGTGAACTTAGAGGGATCATTATCCCTAAGTTAGAGGCCATGCATGATGTCCTAACTGATGCTTAGGCCACAGCTCGGACCAATGATCTGAAAGATCTTAAGAAGGCAGAAGCTTTTGCATTCCTGTTGAGTGTCACATCTTAATTTTGGACAGGATGAAGTAGATTTGGGCGACAGAAGTTGTATAGTTGAAGAAGACTTTTACAGATATACTTAAGTATATGTAAGTACAACTTGTATATATACTTATGCGGATATGTAGATTTATTTTTGAAAATTTTGGTGTGCAGATTCTACCCTTTGCCATTGATGTCAAAGGGGGAGTGAGGAGCAGTGAAAAATGAGGAATCTAGCTAAGGGGGAGCTCTAAAAAAGTGTACATAAGAACAAAAGCAACAGGCCAAGGGGGAGTATACTATAACACTTAGTCATTTTTCACTAAGTGTTGCCATCAATGCCAAAGGGGGAGATTGTTGGCAAGAGACATGTTGTGGCTTCATGAGTGTTGTCATTGATGGAAACAATGTTCATCCCACACATTCGCAGGACATGATGTGTCCATACCGAAAGTCAGATTGAAGAGTATTTTGGTCCGGTGACCAAGAACAGAGCATGCAACAAGGTCTGACAATCAGGTCTAGATCTCTCAAAGGAAGTATCTCAGTAAAGTGTGGACTTGGGGAAGTCAAGAGGAGTATCTTGACTGATAGATTCTAGGGATTGAGCCTTCGGTGAAGAAAGAGTGAAGAGATATGAGCACCTAAGTATTGGGTTCCTATTTGGCAGAGTAGACTGAGGAAGAACTGACCGACAGAGCATCATACCTTAATCTAGATAAGATATTGATGGTGATCAAGCTTCCTGAGGTATCATTTATGATTGGCCGACATGATTAATGACTTCTACAAGCATCTTCTTGATATGCATCACTTGGTAAACAAGGATTCAGTCGACAGACCAGAGTTTGAGAAAATAGTGAAGTATTCCAGATGCCGACTAGAAAGTTGTTGAAATCCTTTGTGTGGATATATATACCAGATGGATCTCAATGAGAAGGCGTGGGTGTGGTATTGTGGAGTGTGAAGAAAAGTAGAGAACAGAGTGGAAGTAGTAATACAGGTCTGGTATGTGACAGGACAATAGCACCTAAGAAGAGGAAGAATGAAGTACAGTAGGTTAGTGTACTAAGCTTAACCAAAACTGAACTTCAGCATGTGTGGATGCTTCTCATCAGTTCAAGTATCTTGTTACTCTCTTATGACCTGTAGATAGTGAGTCTCTTGTAGGCAGTGAGCCTCTTGTGAGCAGTGAGCCCTAATTGGCAAGTGCTATTTTGTACTACCTTATTCTTTTAACAGAGAATACAATCTTGGGTTAATCACCCCATGGTTTTTCCCTTAACAGGGTTTTCCACATCAAAATCATTGTGTTATGTGTATTGAGTTTATTTATGTTTTCATGGTTATGCATGCTTACTTAATTTGATGCTGTAGTAATTGTTAAGGAAGAACAAAAAGTTAAAATAATCTAGATAACTTATTCACCCCCCCTCTCAGTTATCAACACCATTATCTATCTTTCATCTACCTAATCTCCATCCTATCATCATTATGCTATGAACATGAAACGATCAACATCCAATCAATCTACAACAATCAACCGTGCATGCATTGATCATTCAAGATATCGAGGTATTCGAAGGATTTGGGTAAAAGGTATTGCATGTCATTTGTTTTATCTTCATTTTTGTTCAAAATTTCTCATATATAAAATGGCACGCCCGATGGGACTCACTTTGCTTGATCATTTTTTGCAGGTTTTTGTTATAAAAATTTGTGTGCTTTCTAACCCTTGTTTGCAAGTTTTGTAGGGGATCTGTCACAGGTGACCTCCAGGACAAAAACTGACTACACCATCATGTCCAAGAGGTTGTTTCCATTCTTTTTGACTATAAATTTGCCTATATTTGATAACTACAAAATTTTTGAAAAAGAATTGAATTTTTTTTGGTTTACAGGTCGTACCGTACGGATCCGTATGGCCTGCATGGGGTCTTTGTCTGTATTTTTCATCTCTAGCTCTTTGTTGAGGTTGCTGGCTACATCGGCTAAGTGTTTCTATTTATTAAGGTTTTGATATTCATGTTTATAGGGCTTAACATCATGTTTGCAGGCTTGAAAATTACTAAACCCTAATCTAATTTCCTGTCGATATGTCTGCCTTTGATCTTGTCAACTTTGTGACCTACCAACTGATCCCATCGAGTCTTTCCCTCACTGGTTTGCTCTCACTTTGACCAAGTTTATTGCTATCACCATGTTTCTTCTGTTGACCTTCCTACAAACTTTAGTCACCACCAATGTCACAGAGCCACCGCCCATATCCCATCAATCTGTGTTATTGTTGATTCTTCTACGAGTGTTAAAAAACCTACTGACCTTGTTTGGAAATAGTCATTCTTTAAACTCATCGCCTCTTCTCCTATGGCCCAGTCGCCACCCCAAGCTTCAACTCCTGCCACATCTCTACTCGTTGGAGCCCTTATTTCCTCCTGTCAACACCATCACCACCTCTTGTTTTACTATTGACCTAATCTCCAAATCTTTGCACCCTGTTCTTCAACCTCCACTCCGTTGCTTCTATAAACCACTTGACTACCTTTTTGGCCAACTCCCATTGTCCTCTTTGTCTAGCAGACTATTTGGTCACCATTCTTAGTGACTCTATTGTCATTGGACTCTCTCTGACCTTTAGCAGCTTCAAACACCTAGCCAACATGAAGCCTTAACCACACTTGATATTGGCATTAATCATTTAACATTTAGGGTTTAATATCATAAGTAAAAACATAGTTTAGGTTTAGGGTTTTAATGTTTTGGAATCCTTAATTTTTAAAGGGGGGAAGTTTTATTCAAACTGTCAAACATAAATTATCTTCACCATGTATGTGTGACTAAAAAAATCTTGCAAAACCATCAAACATCCAAAGTCAAAAAGTCAAATAGGTCAAACTAGCCAACCTGTTGTCTCCTACATTCCAAAGGAGGAGATTTTTTTCTTTTTGCTATAACTTGGTCATACGGGCTCCAAATCATGCAAACAAATACTTGTTGGAAAGGTAATTCAATGAAATTCGTAACCATAAAGGTTTTATTAGGTAATTCTACCATTACATTAGGTAATTTCTCTGTCAAACTTCAACTTCTTTTCAAACTTCAAATGCACATAACTTGAGAAAAATTGATCCTTTTTCAACGAATTGTTTTTTAAAATTACTTAGAATCATCTAAACTTTTTGTTTATGTAACTTTTTTTGCTGTATCAGGTTAATTATCATAGATTTTTATTAGATCACATCTTTTTTACCTAATCCCCTGTTGGCTTGTATGTTTGGTTTTCTCCTTATCTCGGTGACTTTCAGGGACATCTAATGAGCTGGAACAATAGTGGCATCAATATAAATAATAGATTTAAGGACAAAAATCAATCAGGTGAAATCAATCCATCTCTCATCTCTAAGCATTGCTTGCCTTCACATTTTGATTTGGGCTTAAAATCAATCTTGTTTGCTATCACATCATTGAAACTAGGCTAAAATGAACAATTGTCTTCCTCCACATTTAGCTTTGGGATCTTAAAATGAACAAGTGTCTGCATTGTCTTCTTATCACACATTTCATTTCTAAGGGTTAATTAACAATTGTGATTTGTCAAACCCTATTTAGGAGGCCTGCTAGGGGATTTCATCACCCCTAGGGATGACCTCAACCACATGTTCTAGTGGGGTATATCAAATGGGGGAGAGTGAAAGTTGTACCTCAATCTAGCTATGTAGTCATTGGGACAACCTTGTGGCCTTGCGTAATTTAGGACACAAGGTGAAGTGGTATTCACTTACGCTTATGCCACATCCCTTCAATGGGCTAGTGTTCACAGATTTGGGCCCCTCGTACCTTGTGTATATCAGGGACACCCTTAGTTAACCCTTGTGCAGCCTAGCTTAAGACTAATCGACCTACGTGATTAATCATTAGGGCTTGTTATTGTGTTTGCAAGTGTTTGCTTAATCATAACATTAATCTTGAAAGAAAATTTGAACATTGTACTTGACATGTGTGTTTATGCATTTATAGTGTGTTTAATTGCCCAAGTCAAATTTCCAATAAACAATTGCTGCATCATCCAATCCTAATCATCCTACTAAATAATCATTCCAAGCCATCATTCTAAGACATTCAATCACTTCATCCTAATCATTACCTAATCAACCTCATCCATTTCATATCCAACTCATATCTTAATCACTCCACATCCTCACATCCTAATCTACCACTTGTAGACATGGACATGACATTCCCAAACAAGACCTATGAGAATGATCCTTATGGCACCAGAAGAATGCTTGATGCACTTGAGTGGTTATATAGAAAGGAACAAGTCCCTATGCCACCACAACACCAACAATTCCTACAACATCAAATCCAAACATCACATCAACAACTTCCATATAAATCCTATGTGTCCTCTATACCATCATATCAACCTCATCTATCTACATGTCATGTTACCCCTTCATCAACCTATCACACACCTTCCAATGTCAACCTTTATCCATATCAATCTCCATCTCAACAACTATTATCTTATGTAATCCCTCCACCAACACAACATCAACACCTTCACTAAAAACAACATCAACAACATCAACCTATTCAACAACCAATCACATCACAACAAGCCCAAGCTCATCACATTCTATCTCAATCCCATATATTACCTCTATCTTCATGTCATGCCAACACCATGTCAACTTATCCAATTCCTTCTTCCAACATGCCACCTCACCATCAAACCCATGTCCAAGACCAAAAGGTGTTCTCACAAGAGGTACATGCAAGTCCAAATAGCCCTTTGTACATAAGTCAAACATCCTTAAGTCCACTTTTGGAGCAAGATCTAATATCCTTTGATGAGGTAGACACCTATGTGTCACCTAATCCTACTCCAAGTGGCCCCTTGTATATAAATCAAGTGTCCTTAAGTCAATCTTTGGAGCAAGATTTGATATCCCTTGACGAGGGAGATACCA
This sequence comes from Cunninghamia lanceolata, assembly GCA_027924645.1. Taxonomy (NCBI): domain Eukaryota; kingdom Viridiplantae; phylum Streptophyta; class Pinopsida; order Cupressales; family Cupressaceae; genus Cunninghamia; species Cunninghamia lanceolata. The sequence continues at coordinate 13,756,712 of BSBN01000822.1, read as the reverse complement.
ATCTAGTCAATGCATCCCATGAGACATCTCCACCATCCATCACATGCCAACAAATAAGCCTACTAGTCCTATCTTGGCACCACCATGTGATCCTACTCCTAGTCCTAATCCATCCAACCTCACTATTCCTCCATCCAATTCAAATCCTAATATGCCAAATTCCATTATCCCTCCATCTAATCCATATCCTAATCGTAAGCCTACCACACTATCCACCATTATCGTCCATCCCCTATATTGTCCATTCACACATACCCTAGCAAAGGATGTGATCCATTGGCTACTAGCTAGGAACAACTTATCCCCATGTCAAACACCTATCTTAGTACCTAGAAATGAGCCTTCCAATGCCATGCTTATCCCTCCAAGCCCATCATGTGACCCACAAGCTATTGAGCCAACTGAGGAGCCTCCTATCATAACCCTAAGTCAAAGTCCATCATACTCTCTTATGGATGAATATCAAGAACCTATCAAACTCGTCCAAGAGCCTCCCACTTTCACTTCCATTCAAGTAAATCAACAATTATATCAAGAACATAATCCTAAGTATGTGAAAACATTAGTCCCTAATATGAGTCAAGATCAAAGCCCTTACATTCCGCCCATGCTACCCATCCATAACATTTACCTTTTCCATGTTCAAGATGATATCACCTATAAAGAAGCTATCCATGAGCACCTTGATCTTATTCATAATCCTATACCCCTCCGTGAGTAAGATATCCAAATTGCTCCTATCCATCCTCCATCTAGTCTTAATGCACAACCTTCCACTTTCCATGATGAGACATGTGCCTCCCAATCATATATAAAAGATCAAACCAATAACTTGGATCCTAATGAGCAAAATCAAGATCCTAGTGATCCTTCCACATCCATCATCGACCCCATTTCAAATCTATCATCAAATCCTATTGGCCTATCCACCCTCATTCATGAATATTCCTCCCTAGGAACACCACAACCATTGTCCATCACTTCACCTTCTCCATCACATAAAGAACTCGTGTCTAGTGTTCTGCCTACATATAGTCCCATTGTCCACCGTATGCTTCAAAACATGAATTATCAAGGTAAAGGCTTAGGCCTTCTTGAACAAGGTGTTTTGGATCCAATCCATGTCAAAACACCCCCACGCTCATATGGCCTTGGATACACACCCCGAGGTAAGCAATCTAAAGATGTTGTTCCTTCCTCCATACCCATAAAACATATGTTGCCATTCCACCTCCCTCATCTTCTAAATGTCAAAGCATGTGATGGTACACCTTCCACCATCTAATTTACCTCCGCTTCTACCAACTCCTAATATCCCCCCATCAACTTTGCCACCATTGTTTCCAAAACCTAACATTCCATCCATCCATAAATACCCTTATATTCCCAATCGTGACCAACAAATGTACACATCAAGTAAACATGAAGCTTCCGCTCATTCCTCCAACTCCACTTCCACTCACCCCATGGGATTCAAAAATAAAAATTTGGATGCCTACACGCATAAAGCCAAAAATCCTAAAGGCCCAAATACCTTAGTGTACAAATCCAAAGAATCAAAGCAAAATCCATCCAAAAAGTTATCCAAACCCATACCTTCACAAGCAAAGTCAGAAACTAAGATGGTATGGGTCCCTAAGCAAAAAGACATCAAGCCAAATGAGGCATCCACCTCTCAAAAATCCAAACCATCCACTTTCTCCTCTTCCATCCATTCCATTCAAACATATAAAATTCCTCCATCCCACATGAAAAGCAAAAGTCATAAAAATACTAAGTCTATGTGGGTACCTAAAGCACTTTGTCACCCATCCCCTAAGCAAACATCACCATTGCTCCCTACACCACCTTCCCATCAAAAGCTTAAATGTTTATCACGGTGTGTGTAGTCATTGGTCATGGTTCCAATACATTCTGCAACATTTCCACATGCCTCCATCTCCCCATACTTCATCCACTATCCTACATATCTCACCCATCATATCCCTTTGGTCCATGCTTTGGCATAAGTCTTCCATCCATAAGTCCTATATAATCCACATCATAAACCACCATCCTTCTATACATAATCCACATCATCATTCACTATCATTCGCTCCATAATCCACCATCTACCTAATCCATCTTTCATACAATCCCCTACCAACATCTATAAGCACACTTGACATGGTCCATGCGATGACATCCATCTCCAATGGGACTATCATCTTCATGAAACTAGACACTTGATTTCCTCTTATCCATGTCCACTTGTCCTATCCTATCCAAAAAAAAAATCAATTTTTTTTAAAAAAAATAGATAAATAAAGAGAAATCCCTTTGTCCAATGGTGAAAACCTAGTAAACAGGTGCCTTGGATAAGTACCATGATGAAAACTTGGCAAATAGGCATCATGTGTAGTTTTGATCTTCTATGTCACCTACACTTGGGGGCACCCTGTCTCATCCACCATATCATTTTCAACCTATCTTACCATACCATTTTCTATCATCCTTGTCCATTACACCCACCTACCCACATACCTATCCTATTGAGTCCATTCATCCTCCCTTGCTCATCTTGATCTTGATAAAGATGTTGGAAACATGGTAGATAACTGAGAGGGGGGGTGAATCAGTTATCTTAAATATTTTAACTTTCCGTTCTTACTTAACAATTAGTGCAACATCAAAACATATAAGCACACACAACCATGAGAGAAAAAATAGAATGAACACATATAACACAATGATTTTAACGTGGAAAACCCTGTTAAGGGAAAAACCACGGGGTGACTAACCCAAGATTGTATTCTCTATTAAAAGAATAAGAAGTACAGAATGGCACTTGCCAATTAGGGCTCACTACCTAAGCACACTTCTCACAAGAGGCACACTACCTACAAGAGACTCACTGTCTACAAGGATTTAGAAGGAAACCAGATGTTTGAACTGAAGAAGGGCATCCACATATGCTGAGGTTCAGTTTTGGTTAGGCTCAGTATACTAATCTATTGCACTTCATACTTCCTCTTTTTTAGTGCTATTGTTCTATCACATATCGGACTTGCATTGCTGCATCCACACTTCTTTCTTCCCTTTCTTGCACACTGTTTCTCCACACACACACCTTCATACCGAAATCCATTTGGTATATATATCTGCACCAAGGATTTCAACATCTTACTAGTCAGCAATCAGAATACTCAAGATATTTACTAAACACTGATCTGTCGGGTGGATCCATGCACAATATGTAATGCGTATCAAAAACATAGATATAGAAGTCATCAATCATGTTGGCCAACCATGTATGATTCCTCAAATAGCTTGACCATCATCAATTTCTTATCTGGATTAAGATCTGATGCTCTGCCGCTCAGTTCTTCCTTAGTCTACTCTACCTGTCAGGAACCCAACACTTAGGTGCTCATATCTTTTCACTCTTTCATCACCGGAGAGTCAATCTCTAGAATGTGGCAGTCATGGTATTCCTCTTGACTTCCCCAAGTCTGCACTTTGCTGAGATACATCTTCTGAGAGGTCCAGATCTGATTGTTGGACCTTGTTGCATGCTCTATTCTTGTTCACCGGACGAAAACATTCTTCAATCTGACTTCCGGTATAAACATACTATGCTCTACGGATGTGTGGGATAGACTTTGTTGCAATAAATGACAACAATCATGAAGCCACATAGTTTCTCTTGCCAACAATCTCCCCCTTTGGCATTGATGGCAACACTTAGTGAAAAATGACTAAGTGTCATAACAAACTCCCCCTTGGCTAATGCTTTGTCTTATGTACACTTTTATTGGAGCTCCCCCTTAGCTAGATTCCACATTTTTCACTACTCCTCACTCCCCCTTTGACATCAATGGAAAAGGGTGAAATTCACACACCAAAATTTACAAAAATCAATCTATATATTACCACATAAGTATATATACATGTTGTACTTACATATACTTCAATATATCTGCAAAGGTGGGTTTCAACTGGACAAATTCTGTTGCCCAACTCTGCTTCATCCTATCCAAAATTGAGATGTGACCACTTAACAAAAATGCAAAAGCTTCTACCCTCTTTAAGTCTGTCAGATCACTGGTCCGGGCTGTGGTCTGAGCATCAGTTAGGGCCTCATGCATTGCCTCTAACTTAGGGATAATTATCCCTCTTAGTTCACTCATTCTTCTTATTCTATTCTTCTTCTCCTTCTCAAGCCTCTTTATCTCATTTATAGTGGCAATAGCCTGGCACTCTTGATTCATTATGGATGAGGTGAGAGGATCAAAAATCTGAGATAAACTTGACAGTTTACCCTCTTATTCTTCCACCTTCTTTGCAATGTCTGTTGTCACTGTGGACCAAGATAAACAAAATTTGTATAATTCTCTACCATCTTTAAGAGCATTTTCTAGGCTCTTTATCCCAATATCTAGATTTCTCCTATCATTTGGTATGAGTCCCTGCACTTCAGAGAATCTCTTTCCCAAAAACTCTTTCCAGACTTTCTCTTCTGCTGATTTCTCCAAAGAATCAAAATGTGTGTTAACAGAATTAACAAGAGATTTTAGATTACTAGATGAAGAGGCCGAAAGATCATTTTGAAAGGATGGCATGATTTTATCTAGCACACTGGATGAAATTTCTATTAGCTCACATCCTTCCATGTGAGACTTTAGAGGCTTCTCTTTTTCTTTAGCTTGAGCGAAAGATGCTACCTTCATTGTCTGGACCAGAGAGAGGGAGTCAAAATTGAGTGGTCCTTGAAATAATTCTGGTTCATCTATCTCTAACATTTCTTTGTTCAAGAAGCTCTTTACTGCCTTAGTAGTGTCTTTTGCTAGAGATAGAGTCTTCTTCCCTTTTCCCAACTTAGAACTGTCATTTGGGATCTTCTCTGTTTGATCTTCTTCTCTTCTCTTTACCTCTTCTCCTTGACTAATTTTCTCTTCGTTTCTTTCTTCACCTTTAGTTCTGAAGTCTGCTGGGGGATCCAGAAGAGAGATGTTTACTTCTTCATGGACTTCCTCTTCCAAAATAGAGGAATCCAAGTCCTTAGTCCTCTCCTCACTTATCACCTTTGGCTCTTCTGCATTTTTCTTAGGAGATTCTTCTTTTGATGTACTTAGTCCTTCATCATTCATAGCAGAAGGTTCATAATCTATGTCCTCTATAACAGGAAGATTGAATCTTTTAAATGCATTCTGGAGGATGTCTTCAATCTCTTTTGCCACCTGATCAGTCTCTCCGAGCATAAGTTTGTTCATTCTTGCTTTGCTCCAGAACTCATCCTTGCAGTCCTTGAAGATCATGGTCATTTGTTTTGGAGTAATGGAAGGATAGAGTTGAATTGCAATCTATTCCTAGATCTCCAAGTCCTTTTCCTTGGCATTGTCTTTTTTGAATTCAAGTACCTTCTCTAAACTTTTGGGAATTAGAGAAATGATTTCAATGAATCTTTATTATAAATGTTTAGGTACTTAAGTCTTGCTTCTTCCAAGATCCTTTTGTCTATGTCACTATACTCATCATAAAATTATGTCATTGGTTTTAGATTCCCATCCATAGTGACTGCCTTGATGACATCATCAATAGAAAGAGTAGGCCTTTCAACAAATTCTTCTGCTTCTTCCTTGTTTTCACTGGCAGAGGATTTCCTAGAAGTTTTCCTTTTCTTCTTCATTTTCTTAACCTCCTCATCAGTCTCTATCTCTTCATCATCCTTTTGGCTTGTGTATGACCTTGTGGCCTTTGTCTTTGTTCTTTTCTCTCCTTTTCCGGATGTCTTTGCTTCTAGTTTTGAGGCTTTTGGGCTCTTAGAAGTGGCAGGTGCAGAGCTCTTTGAGGATCTAGTCCGAGAGGGGGCTTGCACTGGAACACTTTCTTTTTCTCCTTCTTGTCTCTCTTTCTCTGCTCTTTCTACCTTCTCTCTGTTGGCATCAACTGCCTCCTTTGATATGCCATATTTCTTAGCAATTTCCTCCACTTCCCTTCTCACTTTCCTTTTTATCTCTAGTTGTCTTAATTCAACATGTATTTTCACACTTAATTCTTGAAAGCTTCCAAACCTTTCTGCCTTAGGGTCCTTTGGCTGACTTAGCAGGTGTTGAACATGTAGATCTAGAATTTTCTCATCTACCTCATAGCCTATTGGCATAATCCAGACTATTCTAGGTTCCACTTCCTCCATTAGGCATTGATCATTGTCTACCATGAAGCACACTATATCCTTGTATTTTTCAACTAGAGATTGGGGGATTCTCTCTCTGGCCTACATCATGCCTTGGAAGTTTTTGAAGTATCCCTAGAGTGTTGTGCTTTGAGCCTTGGCATCACCAAGCCCATACATATAATCTCTAATTTGTATGGTAACTGGTCTGTCATTTTGCCATACCCAGCCACTTGTTCTGGGTAGCTCATTCATATAGTAGAAGAAGAGACATAGTATTAGGCCACCATACTTAAATGAGTTCTTCTTATCCTTCTTTAATTTCTACAAATTTTCTAATAGTTGGCTCAGAAGAAGTTCACATAGATCATAGTCTACATTTTCTCTTAGCATCTGATATGTGATATAAATTGCAGTTCTGGATATAGAGTTCTCCCTGCTAGAATGATATATTTTGTAGCCAATTATCATAGAGGAAAATTTGATATCCGGATCTATGATATCTTCTATTGTCATTTCTCTCTTGTCAAACTTTGATCTGGTAGCCTCACTAACTGTTTGGTTCTTGACGGATTTGAGAGTAGGCAACCCTCCGGATGAGTGCAAACTGGTTACTACCCTAATGGCATATTTTGTTATCTTGAATGGCCTCATCAACCACATGAAGTTGTCATGTATTCTACTAAGAACATACCGGACCCATTCATCCTCTGCAAAATAGGGAAAGTGGATGCAATGTCCAAAATGCTTATCCCAGATGGCCTTGTATTGAGGTTTAAGTTCAAATGTTTCATCTATTAATTGCTTGTGATAGATATCCATCAGTTTGGATTCCCCAAATTCCTCAATATTGGCATGTATGTATACCCTAACATCTTCTACATGCAGAACCCCATGCAGAATACTAGAGAAGGCACCTAAGGGATCAACTTCTACAAATTTGTAAGGATATTTCTTGATCTTAGGGCATGGCCTACCAGTTATCTTAACAACATTTGGAGTATCCATCTTGCAAAAGATTCAGAGAGAGATATTCAAGAACAGAAATACCTTTTTACGCTTCTAGGGTTCACGATATTAGCTAGAAAAGATCGGTGGTTGAATTAGATTCTGCGGTTGATCTTTGAGAGGGTTGAAGCAATCTTGTTTGCAGAGCTCTTTCTTTCTTCTTCTTGAATGCAAATGTGTAAATGATGAACAAAAGAACCCTTATATTTCTGTACAAACCCTGATTTCATATTGCAATAAATGCACACCTTAAGTCATTCTAGTTCCCTTGTTCTGACCTTGTTCTGAGAGAGATCCTTTCGAATCACTAAGATGCACTTAGAATTATTCTTGGTGATAATTGACAATGTATCTCCCTTTCTCCAATCATTCCATTTATTCGTAGATCAAGATATTTCAATTTTGAATCATACCGGATCTAACTGTGAAGAAACCTACTTTTATTGGATCAATCTTGGATGATTAACCTCTTCAAACCCCTTGCGGATCTTTCAAAGTTTTACGTAGGGTTATCTAGATATTTCTCTAAGGACCCTTTAATCCGCAGCATTCCATGTGCCAAATTTAGGCACCAATTGACTGGATGGGGGAATTTATTTTCCTTGGTGACTCCCCCTGAGCCAGAGCTCATCTTATTTAGTTTTCAAAAGGAATATTAGCACCAAATTCTGGTGTGGATCCATCCCCAACATTATCTATACTTCTCTTCACCCAAATTTTTTTCATCTCCCTTTGAACTTCCTCTGCATTCACTTTTTCTTTTCCTTTGTCTTGATTTTGATTATGATGCACTGGACCCTTTATACCCTGAATCTTACTTCTTCAGAATTTGGCAATATGACTGGACCTATTGCAATTATAGAAAACAACATTTCTTTGCATATTTGACTGATATCCTCTTGATCTACATTTATTAGCCATATGTCCCATTCTATTGCATGCAAAGCATCTACCATTGAATGAATTGTTTAATTGTATATTTCTACATTCATGAGATTTGTAACCATACCTTTTACAGTTAAAACACTGTCCGGAGAAGGATGAGTTAGTCTGATTCATTCTTCTTCTGCACTGATTTGTTTTATGACCGAAGTTATTGCAATTGTAGAAGTATCCATTGAAGGATGGATATCATTGAGCATTTGGTTGCCTTACCGGAGGTCTTCTAGGTTTGTTCCTTGGATTTCCTAATCTTGAGTTCTTCTAACCAGATCCGGAGCTTTCACCTTTTTCATACCCCAAGCCATGCTTATCATCTACCCTCTTTTGGCTTTCAAGAAGAACTTCAAGTTGAGCAGAGCTTATCTTGAATTTCTCTTTGTATTCATTTGCTGTATGAAGATCCCTTTTAAGAGTGTCTATCTAATTCTCAAGTTGTTCTTCATTATATCTAGCTTCTTCAAGATTAGATTCCAGATGCCTGATTATTCTATCCATTTTGTGGCAGTCTTCTGACTTCTCCTTGAGAGATTGCTTTAGATTATCTTCAATTTTTCTTCTCTCTTCAATTTCTTGGGTGAATTTCATAACCCCTGATTCCATTTCATGTCTCACCATAATGACCTCTTTTGATAGCTTCTCACATAACTTGTTTTTCTCATTCAGATCTTCATTAGTATCATTGGCTTCACTTTCACCTGCTAATTGTTGAAGTAGTTCCTTTCTCTTTTTCACAGAGATACTCAGTTTTTCTTTTAGTTCATTTATGAAATCATCAGCTTGTTTGAGTCTTTCTCTTAGGTTATTGACTTCAAAGTGAGATTGTTCAAGATCATCTAGGGTAGACTGAAGTTGTTCCCTCATACCATACATTTCCATTGAGATTCCTAGATCTTCCTCAAGATGTTAGGCTCTGTTTGGAGGAACTTAGCTCTGATACCAATTGTTGGAAACACGGTAGATAACTGCAAGGGGGGGTGAATCAGTTATCTTAAATATTTTAACTTTTTGTTCTTACTTAACAATTAGTGCAGCATCAAAACATATAAGCATACACAACCATGAGAGAAAAAATAGAATCAACACATATAACACAATGATTTTGACGTGGAAAACCCTCTTAAGGGAAAAACCACGGGGTGACTAACCCAAGATTGTATTCTCTATTAAAAGAATAAGAAGTACAAAATGACACTTGCCAATTAGGGCTCACTGCCCAAGCACACTGCTCACAAGAGGCACACTGCCTACAAGAGACTCACTGTCTACAAGGATTTAGAAGGAAACTAGATGTTTGAACTGAAGAAGGGCATCCACATCTGCTGAGTTTTAGTTCCGGTTAGGCTCAGTATACTGATCTACTACACTTTATACTTCCTCTTCTTTAGTGTTGTTGTTCTATCACATACCTGACTTGCATTGCTGCATCCACACTTATTTCTTCCCTTTCTTGGACACTATTTCTCCACACACACACCTTCATACCGAAATTCATCTGGTATATATATTTGCACCAAGGATTTCAACATCTTACTAGTCAGCAATTGGAATACTCAAGATATTTACTAAACACTGATCTGTCGACTGGATCCATGCTCAATATGTGATGCGTATCAAAAACATAGATATAAAAGTCATCAATCATGTTAGCCAACCATGTATGATTCCTCAAATAGATTGACCATCATCAATTTCTTATCCGAATTAACATTTGATGCTATGCCAGTCAGTTCTTCCTCAGTCTACTTTGTCTGTCAAGAACCCAACACTTAGGTGCTCATCTCTTTTCACTCTTTCATCACCGGAGACTCAATCTCTGGAATGTGGCAGTCATGGTATTCCTCTTGACTTCCCCAAGTCTGCACTTTGCTGAGATACATCCTCTGAGAGATCCGGATCTAATTATCAGACCTTGCTGCATGCTCTATTCTTGTTCACCAGACCAAAACATTCTTCAATATAACTTCTGGTATAAACATACTATGGTCTACGGATGTGTGGGATAGACTTTGTTGCCATCAATGACAACAATCATGAAGCCACACAGTGTCTCTTGCCAACAAGAGATTGGGGGAAAAAATATTGAAACATGCTTTGGGCATCCCTTGATATACCTCCATCCTATCATCCTATCATCATCCCATTGTCATAAGCCTAATCCTATCATAAGTCCTATTGTCCTGAGTCTTGCCATGTACAACCCTAAGTCTTACACCTGGAATGGGGCATGTTATTCCTATGCAAAATAGCCTTTGGAGATCACATCCTTGCTCTCTTATGCATACATCCTTTTCACTCCACTATCGCCTATCTGTTTATCTATCCAATCCTACCTACCTACCTCCTGGCACCTAGACTTGGTCCTCCCTTGTTGTTGGTATCTAGCACAAAGGCTACACAAATTGTAAATCCATTGACATCATCAAAACATATAAAAAACCCAAAAAAATCATAAAAACCCAAAAAAAAAACAAAAGCATCCCAAAATCCAAACAAATCATAAAAGTCTTTAAAAAATACAAAAAAATCAAATAGCCAACAAAAAACCAAGCAATAAAAGAAATCCATCAAATCACTTCTTCCAAATCAATCTAATCATCAAATCTAATCATCAAATTCAAACACCAATCCACTCAATCACATATTGCAATGCAAATCAATCAAATTCATCACATCATTAAAATCAAATCAAATCCCATCAATAACATTATCCTCAATCAATCCATAATCCAATCAACCCATCCACCTTCATCATCATCATCATCATCATCTATCATAAAACAAAATCATAACTACATCTCATCTCTATCATTAAGTGCCTTGATCCTGTGGACACGGGTATGTAGGTAGTCTGGAGTATGAAGGAAATATCCAGATTCAGGCACAGATGATATTCCTCTTTCTTCTTTCATCATCTTCTTCTATCATCTATCTTCATCAATTCATCAATCTTTCAAATCAATTCATCATCAATTTATTCATATCAAATCTTTAATCACTTCTTCCATTCATCCTTATCAAATCAAATCCAAGAAGTGATCCAAATGCAAGTCAATCCTCAAACCATACCAACCAAGTCAATCAAGCTTGTCAAATTATCCAACCAATCAATGGTCTTGATCCTAACGTTGTTGTAAACCCAATCAATTAATCAATCAATCAATCATCAATCATCCTTGTGTTGATCTAGGGATACATCGTTCCCCACAATGACAACACTATCATCATCAATCCAACACTTTCATTAGTTTATAGCTTGACAGGGGCAATACTTGTTTGTTTTTGAATCATTTGTACATGATTTCTTGCTTGCTTATGTGTGTTATCATTTTTATCTTGCATTTGCATCAAATCCAACCTAGCTAATATTCATATCTTGTACATAGTCAAGGTTGTATTATGTTGGGGCACATGACACATCATCACCTTGGTCTTTATACCTTGGTGCATAATGTCTAGTGCTAAATCAAACATATGATTGCTCACTTTCATTGCAGCATAACGTATCCTTCATCTCATTCACCTATTTCCTATCTTGCATCATTCATCTTATCCCTCCTTATCATTTCATTTCATTTCAAGAGCATACGCATGTTTGTCCAACTCACCTATCCTCTCAAGGGGGCATCATCATCCTATTATCATCACATCTTTGCAACATCCTCATCCTATCATCCCATTTCATTATACTATCTTTCTATCATCATTCTTTCTTCCTCTGTCCGTACCTTAGCTTCTTTGAAATGATGTTACTTGACAAAAATCTCATCATCTTGAACATCATCTCAAAGAGGGGCAAAATGTAGACACCTAAAAATGTCCATATCTTGCAACACCTTACTTCTTGTAGCATATTTTTCCTTATGTACCTGTGGTTAGAGAATCTGAATCAAGGTAAAAATATAAATCAAATGCATCCAAAAAAAAGATTTATACCTCAATGTGAAGACCCAATCCAAGATATACCCTAGATACTCAAATAAGATGTGAAAATGCTCTCAAACTATGCAACTCACACTTAGACTAGCTCAAGATTTTAGCATAATAACACTACTCAAAATTGTGGATGAAAAATGGCTTGAGAGATGGTGTATTTATAAGATTTTTGGAGAGATTTTGATCCAAGGGTGGAGATTGATTTAAGAGATCAATGGTGGAGGATGAAGATGATGTGGAGGGCCTAGATTTAATCTTGAAAAATGAAGGGATGAGAATAAAGATGAATTTTTAATTCATCTTGGGAAGAGGGCTCCATAAATGAGGTTGGGTGAGATGGATTATTTGTGAATTAAAAATTCACATGGGGAAGAGTAAAATGAATTTAAAATTCATTTGGGGAAGAGTGGATATTAATCAGTTATGATATGTGTAAGGGGTGTAAGAGGTATTTAATGGAGATTATGACAAATGTGTATTAAAAATTGATTTATTTGGCATGGAAATCAATTTTTTATTCATGGGTTGTGGGGAGAAGTGTTAATGAGGGTTTGATCTAATTAATTAAGGCGATTACCCTAATTAATATGGCTGGAATAAATTAGCAAGTGGATTAGCGAGGTGTTTATATTAATTAAATAAGGTTTCATTTAATTAATCCTGAGGCTAGGATGATGTAGGTTATGGTAGGTAATTAAATAATGACTATTTAATCACCTAGGGTAGGGATATGTTAATTAATAGGCTGAATTAATTAGATAAACATGATTTAACTAATTAATTGGGTTTAGTGAGAAGGGGGAAATTAACCAAATAAATATTGTATATTTATTTAATTAATTGGGTAAGGTTGAACTATTGAATTAATTAAATTAATCCAATTGTGGGGGGTAAAATGATGAAAGATTAGGTGATGAAGAGATAATCAATTAAAAAAAAATTAATTAATTAATTAGAAGGGAAATTGGTATGCCTAGGGATGTCGGGAGTCTGTTTGATAATGAAGACATTTTTAGGTGTCTACATTTGTCCATCTATGACGTGGCATCAGGACCTAGCAATGGGGTGGCATCATGCCAAAGAAAAATTTGCCCTAGCTACATGGAGGAATAAAATGGGTGAGGGATGCCCCCTCGAGAGATCAGGCAAGGTTTTTTTTTTTGGGTGAACTCTCGAAAGGGACAAAACGAAGGTGAAAAATGAGAAGAGGATGGAAAAACAAGTTAGTAGGAAGAACAGGCGAAAAAGGAGTTAATATGCTCCTTAGGGAAGAAAAAGATGGAAGGGGGGTGACATGGCTAGTTATAAATAGTAAAAGAGGGCCCAAAGGTGATTCATTTGCACACATAGCCAATAGAGAAAGGGAGAGCAAGAGAGATGGCAGGAGGTGGCAGCACACCATTCTACCCTCGATACTCACACCTGGTGAAGCGGGTTCAGACCTAATTGTGATTGGAGGAGGCTGGCGAGTGGGTGAGTCGTTGATCCCATCTTCGAATTTTAATTTTCGTGCTTTTTTAGGTTAATTTTTGTTGAGAAAAATGGGTAGGTTAGGGCGATTAGCGCCATTTTAGATGTGGCTAGCATGAATTTTAGGCGGTCTAGAGCCATTTTATATAGTGGCGCTATCTATAAAGGGGTGAGTGCTATTTTTAGAACTAGAGTGATTTGGTTGGGTAGCGCCATTTTGGGAAATGGCACATTTTTGGGACTAGCGCTATGTGTGAGGGTTAGTAGCGCTAATTTTTATATTAGTGCTATTTTAGGGTATGTGAGTGCCAATTCAAAAGTTAGCACAAAGTTAGGGTAAGGGCAGCACAATTTTGCAAATCAACGTAATTTTTGGGCATATTAGCGCCTATTCGTGGAATGGCGCTAAATGAGGAGAAGAAAAACACTTTTTTAAAATAATAGCACGATTTTGAGGGAATTGTGGTGCCAATTTTTTTGTTGGTACCATTTGGCAAGGGGGTAGCGCTAAATGTGATTTTAGCGCAATTTGGTGGTTTGTTAGGGCCTTTTTTCTAAGATTAAGGCTTAGGTGAATTTTGTGATGAAATGTAGATTGATGGGGGCATTGTGGCATCATGGGAGCGGAGAGTTCCTAAGGTTATGGCACTATGGGCAGAGTTTGATGCACCTACAAAGGTGTGGTTCAGTGAATTAGGGTTGTGGACACCTGTAGAGATGCATGTGGTGTGGAAGCACCAAGCCTTGATGACAGCGTTGATTGAGAGATTTAGGCCAAGGACATGCTCATTTTTGTTGCTGACGGGTGAGATTACTATCACCCTTGAGGACGTGTATCAAATCCTGAAGGTTCTGATACATGAGAGATGAGTGGTTTATGATGTGGGCCGAGGAGGACTAGCATTAGAGAGGGCTTTTGTGCCATGGGTGATTGTACTAGTGGAGGATGATCAAGCCATGAGTTATCATCAGACTCTTGCAGTTGGGGAGCGGAGCTAGGTTCTCTTTCTCTATGCTTTGATTGGCGGGGTGGTGATGCCTAATAGGAGAGGGCGGGGATTTTCAGTTGGTTGGGGGGAGGTTATAGAGGAGATGGTGGTGCACAGGATGGTATTTACATGGGGTCCCTGTATACTTGCACAGCTGTATCATGAGATGCACACAGTTGTGTACCATTTGGATAGTGCATTGTCAACGGGGGTGACACTTCTACACATTGGGCTTATGAACATATTTTGACCACATGACCTGTGGGGGTATTACACTAATAGCTTTTTGAGGCTTATGTGTTCAGATACTGAGGGCTGCTGTAGTACTCATATATAGGTATGCTGAGATATTGGAGGAGACTATTAGATGATGTGACACAAGTGGTATGGAGGCCGTACATAGATTATGATAGGTGGCTAGATGAAGATGATTAGTTACCTATTGTGTGGTTACACAATATGCCCCATTTTGCCTTGACAAAACAGGGACCCAACTTTTCTGTCTGTTTTGGCTTGTTTGTTTTTGCTTTGGGCAGTTTGGTAAAATCAGTCATGCATGTCACCTTACATGAGGGTGGATTTGTCACTATGATGAAGTTAGTTCTCAAAGTCAATAGTTCCCATTATTAATGTCATGGTTGGAAAGTACACAAAATTCCAAGCAGGTTTGCCTTTTAGATCACTCCAAAATTATCTAAGGGAAGAAAGTTATGTTGAGTCAAAGTTTGGTCAAACCTAATATCCACACAGGGGAGAGGGTCATATTTCAAACATGAGTCATGTTTGTTAAGATCACCATGAGATAGGATTATCACCTAATAATCAATCGGTGCACAATGTGTGGACATCAACTTTAAGTAAGAGATAATGTCTACCAGTCAAAAGACTTCAGTTGTCTCACGGGGGGTCATATTTTTAACATCAGTCATCTTACGAATATCACCCTCTTTGCAAATATCACCCTATGTCAATATGACGGTGATGCCATCTAATTTTAGTGAATTAAGGAAATCACTGTGATGATGACATCATTATTCTGTCTAAACCACAAGGGGGGTATGTATCCGATATCTGTCATTTTCTTTAATATGATGATGATGTCAGTAAAACATAACAATTAAACAATGTCGTTGACATGATGATGTCACTCTGATCTTTTCCAAGGGGGTCATTTTATCTGTGGGGGTCATATTTTTAATATCCCCTGATCTTAATTTCGTGACCCGATATACGCATGGTCAAACTTTGACTTTATCACCTGATTCTTTACACTTAGTAATCCCGCGCAAAAGCAAGGGGGGTCATATTACAGGGAGGGGGTCATATTTTGAATATCTCTTGATATTTCTAAGATCACCCACCCCATGTTTAACATTAAATGTAATTAAATGCGGTAGATGAATTCCCGCTGATTACAAATGCAAATTGAACACTTGGTGGCATCTACAGATTCCCTGCAGGTAATCAACAGATTTAATCAGGACAACACATTTTTACCCTAATTTGTCCTATTGATCTGCTTTAAAGGTAAAATTTGAAGGTTATTTTCATTCACCTTGCAATAAATCAAGAAATTACAGAGCTCTGAAGTCAAACCCTCAAACAACTACCTGCTAATGGATTGGATTCTTCGACGTAATGGAACAGGTGATCTCAAGCATTTATAGTCTTTCTCCGTAATCCCTTATCTAATACAAAATAAAACACTGTCAGGTAAGTAACTGTAAAATCCTCCCATTGTCGTTTTCTATATTTTTAGGTAAGGTGTTCTATTTTACTAGGGTATGGCTTTATGTAATATGTATAAGAGTAAAGTGAGGAGTAATATACAAAGTATACATGATAGAAGTACATGATGTTGTAGAAATGCATATGAACACCGTAGGGTAAAATATATCATATTTATTATAGGAATCCATGGCAGATCTTAGGAGAAATAGGATTGAGGTGGAGTTCCTGAAACCCATGTTTGTGTAGCCTGAGGGGTGTAGTTCAAATACAGAGTTATCGGTGATACACACCAAGGGGATATGGATCTGGCAGTATGGTCGACCAAGTTGGATCATGATAAGGATAATCCCATTCTAGATGGGGTGTTTATCTTGGGAATGTGGCATGTAACTGGTTTCCCTTATGCTATGGATGCTCCAAAGTTGGTAGTAGAGTGCGCAAAAAATTATAACCCTGAAACCAGGCATGTAGAGAAGCATGGGAGGATATATGCTAACTTCTCAGTCAAGGGCATTACTACCACTTTCAATTTGCCAATTGGGAAGAAGATAGTGAGTGTGGACCTGTGCAAGCTGGAAATAGAGTACAATAATAACAAGAAGAATGTGAGGAAGAAGATGTATCAATGGAGGTCAAAGAGCAATACATACACTGCATCAGCCAAGCTACTTGTACATTTGTACAAGTTTGATTTTGATGATGAATACCAATATATGATTGCCCTGCTGAGAAGGATGACTAGCAGGCCTCATGTTAGAAATTTTGAGAATTGGGTGTTTGGGATCATCTAAATGGTCTTATATGTAGACAACCAACCCTTATGGGCAAATATTATCAGTGATGCATTGGATGAAGGAATGAGGAGCCTGGGAGGCCAAACATGTTTATTTTATATGACTTCATATGTCATGTACTCATGTGCATATAAGGGAACTTTTGATGCTTTGAAGACTGTAGGTAAGACTGGTGGTGATGCTGATGATGCACACATATGGGATAATTATCACCAATGACAAAGAAAGGCATACCTCCTGGACTACAAACTGGTGAATGATGCATTCTCTATACATCTTGTTAGAACTATGAAGGAGGACATGACTAAAAGGTTGAGCATGCAAGCTTAGGAAATTGTTTATTGGCATGGAGCATGGTTTATCCAATTTACCGCTTTCTCATACATCAGGATAGAAGGATTTGAGGGACAGCCTCTTATGTTGCCAAGATACCCCACTGATGGGGTCATATTGATGGAATTTGTTAGGCACGTATCGACAATAGTTGAAGCCTACAAGGCACAGAATAAGATACCTCCAGTTTTATTTCCAGTATCCATCGGCTGGTATATGTGCCTAGATTTAGAGAGTACAAAGCATATCATTGGGGGGTTGAAATTGATGTATTTACAGCCATTTCCCCTAGCCAGATCATATGATCCTTATGGTAGGATGCAGAAGATACTAGGAAAATCAATACATCAAAAGCATCTAGAAGACTTCTAGACTGATTGTGATGATGAGGCTAAGGCAAGAAGGAGGAAGTATCAAAGATTAACTTTGAATCAAATCAAAACCTTTGACTGCATCTCGGTGCTAGCACAGTTGTGGAAGGATGATAGGAAAATCATATCCAATGAATATGAGGACAAAAAAGTATATAATGACACCATATCAGCCCTGGATCTCACACAACATGAAGATATATCCTCAGATCAGCTGACAAATGGGGTGATCTAGCTAACCCAGGCTTGGGTAGATGAAGAGATATCTAGATTAAAGAAAAGGGGTGTTTCCCTTACAGTTGATACCAAGAAGAAGAGGTAGGAGGTGTCTGATGAGGAATATGATGACTTCCTCACTGAGAAGCGAAAAACCAATGGGGAGAGATTACCTACAGAAAAACAAAAGAGAATTCCCCCTAAGAGTAAGAAAAGTGAGGATGAACTGAAGGGGGTGATAATTGAGAGGGTTCCCACTACAACTACAGGTGCATCTACATCAGCTTAGGCATCTACCTCATCTACACAGCCTCTAGTAGAGAAACTAAAAACTAAGAATTTTGAGGCCTACTATCAAAATTACAGAAGAGGAAGGCCAGACCTTGCAACATGAGGTAGAAGAGGGAAACCCCTTAGAAGAAGAATAGTTGAATAAAGAGCTTGAAGATGATGAATTACAGGTAGCTAGCAAGAAGAGGAGGGGGATGCCACTGATGTCACCACCCAAGAAACAAAGAACAACCATGAGGGGCGATATCCACGCTGACCCCATCATGTTGAGGGGTGCAGCTAGTGCAACTTTTAGGAGGGAACTGCAGCATGATGTTCCTCTTCCCACCATAATTAAATTCAAAACCAAAAAAGTAGAGGAGCAAACTAGAGAAATACTCAGGATGAGGAAAGGGGTTCCTTTCTCCTTAGATGACACAGTGGACTTATCTGATGATGAGGTGGTGCATGTTCTAATAACTCAACAAATGGAAACTCTAGTTTCTAATACCCAGATGACCCCTCATGGAACCCCATTAGCTCATATGGTGGTGGTGGAAGAGGTAAAACAAATAGAAGAAATGTAACAAGGTAGCCCAGAAAGGGCAGCCCAACAGATAGGGCTTGACAAGTTGGTTGATCAAGTTACTAGTCCTACAGCCATATATTTAACATATAGGGGTGATATAAGCCCAAGCAAAGAAGAAGGTGCACCTAGAGAGCCAAAGAAGACTGGAGTGGCAGAAACTACAGAGAAGGATGGCACTGCTCTTGATCAGGCTCAACAATAGCATGAGACACCCACCGAACCCAAAATATCTGAAGTCCAAAAGAAGGATGGGGTGATCAGGATATATCAGATGTTGTTGTTGCTCAAACTTAGGGAGGTTCCACATTACCCCCAGATAAAGAGGATTAGGAGGTGCTACTTAAAGAAGTCCCAAGAGCAGAGGACAAATCAGGCCAAGATGACCCTAAGCCACATGATATCAGTGGACCGGCTGGAATTCAAGAGGTGACCCATGATCAGGGTGATCCTCAAGGGCAAAATACATAGGGATCCAAAGATGTCAATATGCCACAAGATGAGAAGACTAATGAAGAAGATGAAAATCTGAAAGAGGGAGTACAGAATCAAGCACAGGATCAGAATGTGGAAATTCCACAGGATCCTCCTTTGCAGAAGGCAGCCCCTCAACAAGAAGAACTTCAACAAGATCCCCCTCATGAGGAAATACATGAGGAAGAAATCAAGAAGGTGCCTTCTCCACCAAGGATAGGAGCGGACACTAGAGAGCAGGACACACATGATACTAACAAGGGCCACCAAGGATCTGGAGGTGATGTACCTCATTGGCTGGAGAAAGAAATAGGTATGGAGCAAGTGTCAGAGGTTCAAGAGTTTGATGTCTCCACCTTGTTCGCTAAGAACATGATACAACCAAGGAGGAAGGCTAGATTAACATCTGCCATAAAAAGAGACCCTACCACAGGCAGAAGAACCACACAAATAGCCCTTCCTATAGTAGAAAAGGAGAAAGGCAAAATTAGCCTAGAGGAATTCCAAATCACAAATGTTGATCTGGGTTTTGCCAATGAGGATCAGGAAGGAAGGGAAAGATATTATTGATTCTTTAACCCAAAGGGTGAAGAGAGAAAAGGAGAAAAATAAAGTACACAAAGAGCATATTGCTCAATTGCATTCTTTCATAAAAGGGTTAATTAACCCTGATAATGCACCAGTTGATCCTGCAGTCCCATTGACTGTCATATCATAGGAGGAGGTCACCAAATTGGACCTAATGAAACATGAGGCGATGGTGATGGAGAAATGGATGTTTTCAGTGCTCACTGGGGCTGAAGATGTGTTGAGAACCTCTCTACAGAGGTGGAATTCTTTGAGTAGTCTAAAGAGGAAGGTAGATAAAATACAGAATGATACGGGGAAATGGTCATTCCAATTGGAAAAGGACCTGACTACTCTGAGTGAGATGAAGAGAATGACTCACAAGTTTTGATAAGTAATAAAGTACTAGATAATAATACTACCCTGTTGATAAGTACATGGTATGAAGATGTCAGGTTTGAGTGTGATGTCTTGAAGAAGTGCAGCGGTAAACTTTGGGATATTAGTGTTAAACTACATAGCATGATGGCATATAAGGTAGAAATCCTAGAGGCCTTGGAAGGAAAGATAGAAGGTAAAATTGAGAACCAAGATGCAGATTTTTCTATTAAGGTCCTACATGATAATTTTAAGCCAGTAGAAGATGACCCTCTTACCCATTTGATAGAAAAGGTAATGAATAGAATTATGAGAATAAAGGTTAAAGTAGAAACATACAACAAGACATTAAACAATAGGAAAGGTAAGCTAGAAGTTCTCAAGGCTAAGTTCCAATCTCATAAACATGCAATAGCAAAAGCAAAAATCTAGGATGGGGGAGAGGTTGATAGTAGTACAAGCATATGAACATATCAGGACAGCATTAAAGGTCCACATACTAGAGGATGTATATCAGAGTGATAATGATGGTGACAATGATGAAGTTGAAGAGAACGAGGAGCAAGAAGAAAATGAAGAAGAAGAACCTAAGGAGTGAATGAAGATGCATCACTAAGTGAACATATGCATGAGGTGCTCACGAATGGTGATTCATACAGATGGTTGCCAACTGGCAACCTATACCATGAGGAAAGTTGACTAAGTCATAGGAGGATTGTTAACCGTTGATCTGAATTGATAAATCTTAACCATTGGTCAATTATAACTATCTCCTCACCTTATTCTATAAAAGGTCCAGGGGTGCAATCTTTTAGTCATTCAAAACTTAATTGAAATCTGATTGCTAAAGAATTTAGGACTTATTTCAAAGTTATTGTGAATATACATGTTTTGCATACTTAATGAAAGAGAAGCTAGTTTGATTACAAATCATTATAAATTTTGAGTAATCTGTGATTGGAATCTAGATATATGCATTGATTAGCTACGTCCTTGGAAGTGGTTTTTCAGCCTACATATATTTATTTCATTCCTTGTTCCTTTGAAGTTAGCATCAACCATACCTAGCTGTGGAACATCCTAGTGACTTATGGTTTGATTCCTTATCTCCATGAATGTATCTTGTGTGTATGTGATTCAATAACTAAAGGTTCACTAAGATTAGAAGTATTCTTTTAAATTTCTTTGAATTTCATTACAGATCATCTCCATAATTGCAAATAATGTACAATCAAAAGTAGACAAACATGAAATATGCAGATATCCCGTAAGCAATTGAAAATATAGAGCATATTTTGAGTAAAAGCATGTCAAATCGATAAATATCATGAAAATTTAGATAAATATCCATGAAATGCACATAAATATCCACTTATTGACACATCATTTATATAAATGTATAGTGTAGGAGGAAGAGTGAGTTCATAATGATTGATGATCAAAAGAATTGATCAAACTTACAAATATCTCAGCAATATTTGAAAATAGAGTAGGATTGACCTCTCTGTGGAGTGAATTTACATAATACAATGTAATATTGATCACCTAGATGAATGTAAGACCCCTTGAATTGGAAAACAACATGTTACATCAACCTCTAAGTAACGTCAGATGATCATGACCTAATCAACGGAGACTTGGAGTCATCAACTTATCTTAAGTTGATCGTACTTTACAAGATAATAAAGGTTTGTTGTGCAAATTCTTATGCATGTTGTTATGACTAACAATCATCATCAACATAAATTGGCACTAGAAGGAGGGTCATGATAAATACCTGAGGGTGATTTAGTGACACAGAAGAAAAGGTAATACGCACATAGCTTTGTACTTCAAGTTATATGGAAAGATTTGTTGTTTTGAGTCTGGTCATGCTTATCCATCACAAAGTTTTCAAAATTGAGCGTAAATATTTTAATCTTTGCAGTTGATCTTTGTGATCTTTGAAAGATAAGTCCTCTTCCAAGCCTTCTTGTTTAAGCTTTGTGGTAATTTGCTTAAGAGACCTGATATCTTGTTGCCTATGTCCAAAAGTCTCACATCACCTCATATTTGCATCATTTCTGCAAATATTGCATAAATATCCAGTCAGTTTCAGATTTTGACCATAAATACATCCTTTGCGTGAGTATTTTAGCTGAACTTTACAGTAAACAAGCCAAATTTTCAAAAAATTGTAGAAATCCTAGCTCTCATGCCAAATACTAGGTCCAGATCCAATGGACTCTTTGAGGAATTGCCTATCCAGGAACTCAGACCTAGAACAGTAGATATTCATCATTCTCCTAGTTCTAGTGCATCGGGAGCTTCATCAGAACACACTCTAACAACTCCTATCGGGTTGCAAATACCTACTGGACCATTTGTCATGCCCCTGATCCAACCTCCACCAGTCGCAATGTCTTTCTTTACTGCAGGGTCACCTCTGACTTTCACTGCATATCATCCTTTACCTAAAAATCTTGACAATATTTTTCCTAAATATCATCCATATCAGGATGCTGATGATCACATTACAACATTTAATTAAGCCTATTGTAGAGAAAGTATTGAACATCAGGATGTGGTATGTAGATTATTTCCATTTTTCGTAGGGGAGGAGGCATATAATTGGTATATCAGTCTTGGTCAAGGTTCAGTCAGTTCATGGGCTACTTTGGAGAAAGCCTTTAAGGATAGATTCAAAATACCTATAGATCCTTCAATGAATTATCATCTCTTTGCCACAATCAAGAAATTTGAGGGAGAACCTATTGCTAATTTCAATGCAAGATTCCAAAAGATGCTCTCAAAGCTAGTTGCTCCCTATACTGTAGCAGATGAAGCTACTAGGAGTATATACTACTTAGCATTAGATCCCCTGACTTCCATGTTTATCAGGAGAACACATTTTGGTGTCACAACCTTGGCAAGAGCTTTTGAGGAAGCCATCAAAGTCAGTCAACAGTTGATTCCTACTCCAACACCTAATATTGCATTCCCTACACTTCCTACTTATCCTACATATCCTGCTCAACAACAGACTAATGGAACTATGATACCTCCAACTGTAATGCCAAGCCCTTTATAGGTACCTCCACTTAGTATCATGCCACCTCCAAATGGACATGGTCAAATGGTGTAGTAGCTAGGACACAGGTACCTCAGGCAGTGGAACAGACTAATAACAATAACATTGGTTCCTCTTTCTTTAAACCCCAAACTGAGAACATAGTAGCCCAAGTTTAGGAAGAAAAAGAATAAATTAAAGAGATATCAACACAACTGAGGAAACTCACCATTGAGATTAATCATTTGAGAAGTTAGAATTTCTATTCTCAACCAAATCAGAATAGAGGATATGCCAATGACAGATCTGGTTATCCTGATAGGGGATACAATAGTAACTACAATAACAACAATAGTAGTAACAATAATCCCCCTAGACAACCTAGAATGTGGAACTCTAGGCCAAATAATGGTTCTCTGCCGTCACCCCTAGATAATCAACCTTCTAGTGATCCTAAGCAGACCACTAGAGTGAACCTAGCAGAAGCAACCCTTACAAACTAGTGTAGGATACACAATACCAATGTTCATGCAGAGCTGGATTGTCCATAGTTTAGGATAGCTGCTAGTATATTCCAAGATGAAGTATCTAATACTACAGGTAATCTGCCTTATGTTGAAGGAAATGAAATTGTCCCCTATAGATATGATTATGCTCTTGTATTAGAAACTTTCATCAATCATTCTCATCAACAGACAATGTCACCTCATGAGAATTACACCTTAGCATGTGAGGAATCAGCTATGGCTTTTGAAATGAATTATGTTTTTCCATTTGAGGATGAGAATGAACCATCAAGTGAACATGAAGAAGTGCATGCTTATCAACATCAGTATCAGGGTAGACATAACTACAACCTGAGGAATAACTCCAATCGACCTACTGGTCCTTTAACTACATCCTTGCCTCCAAATAATTTCAATACTCATCCTGATCCTAAGGCAAGCAATGACCTTGGACTTCCTAAAGTTAATGCTCAGTACTTAGCACCACAAAATTCAGTGCCAAAAGCTGGTAATATGTTCCCTGAGTCTGATAAATTGTCACATACTTAGCTGATGAAATGAAAAAGATCAAGATCAGTCTGTCATTGTCAGAACTACTCAAAACTCTAGCTATTAAAAAAGCTTTCATGAAATCCTTAGATGATCCTACTCCAAAAGAGGATAATCATAACGCAAGTCAGACTTTGAATAAAGATCATGCCATTAAGGATATTAATGTTAAACACAAAACTCTAGCTATTGTTCAGGCTTTAGAAACTTCACACATGACTCTTTACAGGGGTAAAACTAAATCACCTCCTTTTCTCCTTAACATAAGGATGTTTAGTAAGAATTTGCATAATTGCTTAGTAGATTCAGGTGCATCTACTAATGTAATGCCTCTATCCATATGTAACGCCTTAGGGTTACATCCTACCAAGTCATTGAAGAAAGTAACATAGTTAGATAAGATAGAGGTGAGTGTCATAGGAGAACTGACTCACATCCATATACAGTTAGCATCAGATCCAAGAATTCAATACTACATTGATATTCAGGTAGTAGATATACCAGATACCTATGGGATGTTGCTCAGCAGGGACTAGTCAAAAACACTCAATGGATACATGTCCACTAATTTCAGTCACATGTGGTTACCTTGTAAAGGAATACCTAACCAAATAAAGATAGATGTTGAACCTCACATGAAACATATGATCACCGAGTACAATAAAACCAATGAGATCATGTATGTAGATGTTGAACCCAGAGTCTACTCCATCAGACCCCAGACCATCAAGATAGAAGAGATCCTCATGTATGATGTTCATGTTCATAGTGACAATCTTCAGGATGATAGAATAATTATAGAATCTAATAGTAGTTCTGAAAATGAGATAGAAGTAGATCATTTTAAGAACTTTGAAATGCACTTGTCCAAAGAGGTGCAATGTTGCCAATTGTTGAAAATGTCTATTGAAGATGTTCTAATTGAAGGATGGAGCAGGTTACATGATGAAGCACATTCTGAAAAGACCCGTGATGCTTTCTTAGATATGATGGAACTGGAACAAGCATGTAGTGAGAGGGCTTCATCATCATCCGGGGTAAGTTTTGAAGATAGTGACAGTGATGATGATTCTGGTTTGTCATTTATAGAAATAGAAGAAAGTACATATCATGATGAAAGTCACATTCAGAGGATGGGAGAGATATTGGTGTGTAACAAGAATAATTCTTAGAGTAATAAGGATATCACCCCAAGGACTGATTGTTTGGTAGAATCAGATTATGAGGTATCTGATGAAGATAGAGACAATAATTTGACCAAGTTTGAGGAATTTTTATCAAAACAAATTCAAGAAATGATACAGCAACATGCTTCCCCACAAGATGTTCTAATTGAGGGATGGTGCCGGTTACATGAAGAACCACATTCAAAAACTACTTGCTCATTATGTTTGCATATTCTGGAAAAGTAGATGGTGTATTGTCCAGAAGGTTTTCCTTCTGATGATAAAGAAGAAAAGGGAATGTCAGCTTCATATCAGTCAGATAAGGTGAAGTTTGAGAAGATTGAAACACCTAGATTAAGATGGATATCAAGTGGTGCAGCTGCTAGAGCTAAAAATAAAAGAGAAGGCCCAGACAAGCCTTTAACTGAAGATAAGCCATGGATCCTCAGGTTTGATGGATCCAAATCAAAACAAGGGGCTAGAGTAGGAATAGATCTTATTGACCCAACTGGTAAATCCTACATGGCAGCATATAGATTACAATTCCCATGCACAAATAATGTGACATAATATGAAGCCTTGATCCATGGGATATTGTTTGCACTTAGAAAGAAAGTAAAGATTTTGCATGTCTATGGAGACTCAAAATTGGTAGTAAGACAAGTGAGAGGCATATATTCTTGTAATTACAAGAAGTTGTCTAATTATAGGCATAGGGTATGGGATCTGATATACAATTTTGATGCATTTAACATCACCCATGTGCCTAGAGAACAAAATCACAGGGCAGATGCCTTGGCCCTGTTGGTTCTTCTTCTGAATCAGCATTAGGGGTTGCTAGTTCTAATGCACAGGCAGATTCAGCCAACTAAATACAGGAGGTTGCGTGAGCTCCTCCCCTTCACTTCTGGTTCTGCCACACCAAGGGGGGTGTCCCTATTTGATAAAGGTATAACCTTGACTAGCTCAATGACAGAAGGATTTAACTTGACAGCAACAGGCAGAATACTCTCATGTAAGGACCAAGATTTGTATAACAAATCACAAGGTTGGCAACATTCTTGGACATAATGTCTGGTTAGGAATGAGAGCATGCAAGGGTTTCCTACTCCTAATCCTACAACTAACAGATGGAAGGATGAGATGGTTTGAAATGGTGTTTGGAGTGATGGGACTTTCCTAGACCCATTGAATAGACAAATTCCCAAACCAGTGCCTTATCTGGGCAGCAGAGTCATCTAAGACTGTAAATGTCTCCCCATGACAACATAAATTCATATCCAGAGAACCTGAGAATAATGCTACTGCCTGATAGCAACATGTCCAAGAAAGAGTATCATTAATGATCATGCTTAACAGATCCTATGATGCAATCTATTTCCCTTTGTATCTGATCAAAAGCCTATTTAACCACTCCTTGAGCAAACGCAATAAATCAAACACACAGTATGCGTACACTGAAAAACTTGGAAGTCCTTGACAACCTTGTTTGAAAGGAAAACAAATGACATACAGGAGACAATCAGAAACAATACACACACAGGTGTTTTTCATTTAAAATCAATCTGCATAGAAGGTCATCACAGAGAAAATCATCATTTACAATCCAAGATAGATTAGTACACCAGACTAAGGACCGAGTCTGTAGCAAAAAATGCCTTTCAAAATGTGAACACCTTATGTTCAGAGTCAAAGCCGAAAGCCCAAAAAACCTCCAACCTCACAAAAGTAACACAGCCAAAACCATTTATACAGAACCGTGTACATTCAGCAATTAATTACATGGCCAGAAGTCAAAAATTTTCCAGATACATTCCTTCCATTTGAAAATGGCCTTCACAGATTAAATGCGACAGACAGGGGGGATCTCGAGCCCAGCGCCACCGTTGGAGAAATCGCTATGCCATAAAATGGGTACCTGACTGCTTGACCATTTGCTCACATCTCTGCACTGTCGCCATTGATGGCTCAACCACCCACAACCACCAAGAAAACCATCACTGCATTCAAATGGGGAGTTCCCGCCAAAATGCATTTTCTGAAGGCTCAAATTATGTAGGAGAATTAGTCCCACATGCATGGTACGAAGACAACTTTAGCATTTTAAAAACATGGCCACCCACATAATAAGTGTCGAGCACTTTTACCACGCTCGACACACGCCTCTCAGCCCAAAGCCCATCACCCAGACCTATACCATCAGCCCGCTCCAAAAAACTCCTTCCGATCTTAACGGTCTCGCTGATGGCAAACAAAACACACCCTCCGTCACTGTGACTCCCTCCATCGGAGCATCAAAAAATCCTCTGGCTGACCTCATGTGTTACACCGATGAAGCCCATCGCAATCCCTTGTCGGCCAGAGAAAGACCATCAGGCCAACACATTCCATCCCTGTCGACACAGCCAGTCACACCGACCACCACACCATACTCAGGTCTTCGACGAGACACACGCCATCAACACAACAAAAAAGACACTCGCCGATACGTTGAGTCATGCCGACGCACCAACGAGCCACACTCTGCTCCTCTATCGGCCAAACACTCTCCATCGGTAGACCACAAAGCACTGCCCCCGATAGCCAAGGTCACTCCAATGACTGAACTCCTCGCTCCCATCGGCCAGACACACATCATCGGAGCAACTGAAAAAACACTGGCCGACACCCTTAGTCACACCGACGAACACAACGCCCAAATCCCCATCGGCCAGAAAAATGATATCGGCAGAGGTCAAGACCCCTCTGCCGATAGCAAAAGTCTCGCCGACAGTCCACTCCATACTCCCCTGTCGGTGTGACCCGCGCCTATCGACGCCACAAAAAATTGCTTGGCCGACAATACTACTCTCGCCGATAGATATCCATCGGCCAAACAAATGCCATCGGCCCAACATGAAACTCCTTCGCCGATAGCACAAAGTCTTGGCGATGGAAGAAGATATGAATGCTACCATCATGATCGCCAAGACAAATACAAACTCATGCCGATGGAGAAAACATGAAGACCACCTCCTCAAGAACTATAATACAGATGCTGAAAAACATTAAGGGGCCCCAAAACTTAAAATTTTTTGGATATTTTGGGATGGTGCCTGCACAAAAATTGCTCGAAAACTGTCAGTGAATCCAGGCACCAATAGTGGCTCTGATTGGGGACGTACAGGTGCGAGACTGCAGCGAGAACCCCAGATCTCTGGGATGTAGACTAGTGCCTTAT
Organism: Cunninghamia lanceolata; assembly: GCA_027924645.1. Lineage (NCBI taxonomy): Eukaryota > Viridiplantae > Streptophyta > Pinopsida > Cupressales > Cupressaceae > Cunninghamia > Cunninghamia lanceolata. The sequence goes on along the minus strand of BSBN01000822.1, from coordinate 13,728,006 downwards.
CCATTGGGCAACAGAGTCATGAAGTTACCATGATCTGCATCACCAATCAAACTTGATGGCCTAAGGCCACCAAGAAAAGGAAAACCAATATTTCCCCTTGTCAAACACCTTGTTCTCATCTGCATACACTGGGTCAAGCTTGAGAATACTGCCATGATCTGACCACAAACAAACCTGGTCATCTGCACATTCAACCTTCTAATTTATTTTGTCACTGTCAACCCTATGCAAACAACCCTCAGCATCAGGCAACAAATGGATGCAGAATGTATCAAGTAATGCATACTCAAATGGAATATAACACATGTTATCATTTGTATCAGCATTATGCATTGCAAAATGATCTCCTAGCTGGACTGAAAACTGAAAATATTCAAAGTCCACCATGCAGCTAGGAAAATCAGAGCTCATTTCATATGCTAGCCTCTCAAAAGAAAAGCTTTCAAATTCACAATTGTGCACATCATGTACACAACCAATAGCAGCACCAAACTGGAAAAGATCAGGCTCTGGCATCTTTTTCAAATCAGGCACATTTTTACAGTCACTTACTTGATGTATATTGTTTCCTCTTTCCTCAGGATGAGAAATAGAATCCAAGTCAAAAACAGTGCTCAAGCCTTCACCATACTCAAATAGATCCTCATCATCATATGTGTCAAAAATGGGTGATCCAGGTACATAAGCTTGATCATAATATGCCATTTGTTCATGGGCAGTAGAGCATGCATCTTCATCACCAATGGATTCCCTTTGTGGAGGAGTATCAACCTGTGTGTCATAAGCAAAACAACCATCAAATGAAAAACAATCATGCTTTGCACTAGCACTTGTTTCAATTTTTGACTGTTCTTCATGATCCCCATATGTTTGAAAAGAAGTCAATGGGTCACACATAGGATTGCTTCTCTGTTTGCTTATATCTTCTCTGTCTTGAGTAAAATACTCACAATTGTCTCCACAGGTCCATTCCATAAGTTGCTCATTGCTGTCCACAACCTTGTTATTGTTTTCATGGTCATATGCCTCATCATTGCAATGGGAATCCTCACTAGTCCTTTCACTGGCATCCTCAACTGGTGAACAATCCAGTTGAGCAGTATTGTTAGCATTATGTTTAAATACAACAGTCTCAACCTCTATGCTTTCATTTTCATTTTTATCTGCACATGATGCCTTAATTATTTGGTCATTTGTAGCTTCACAACTATTTTTCACACCAAGGCCAGGGGACAGGGATTTCAGCAGGTGCACATTTCTGATTTTTTCTATTTTTTCTACGAACTTGTATGCCATATGCATACTTGTCACCTTGAAATCCCTTAGTAATGCACTAGAGCCCTCCTCAAAAGCCTCAAAGAATATGCCAACACAGGTTGAAGTGTCAGGTCTGAAGACTTCTAGGATCTGTGAAAAGGCTACTGCAAACCTATGACTGAAATCAACACATGGCTCTTCATCTTGTTTTCTGATTCTCATCAATTCTGCAACAAGATCAGCAGGTTCTTTTGCAAATTCTTTTTTGAAAAAGTCAGTAAGCTCATCCCAACAGGCAAAGGATCTCTTTGGAAAGCTTAAATACCAGTCTTTTGCTTTTGCATCAAAGGACCTAACAAAAAACCTCATCCACATATCCTCATCTCTAAATGAATGTTTTCCCATAAAACTATGAAAATTTTGGATATGTGCATTCCCATCACATACACCGTGACCACTAAATCTAGGCATCTGACAGTATATCCTAGCAGGCATAGTTTCTACTTTATAATCAACCCATGACAAATCTAATTGGTCATACAAAGGATCAAAAGGGCTGATAGGAGGTTTAGCTTTCTGACTGGCAGACACAACAGGGTTATTGTTTTTTGACTGGGCCTGCTCAGCCTCTAAGAATATCAACCTATTTCTTATCTCTTCTATTCTTTTATCCAACATTTCACCGCTGAGTATGGGATAATTCATACTTGGATTCATGAAATTTCTATTTTCAGACATCCCTTGCATTCCTAAGACCTGTAACCTCCCCTGGCATCTAACCTATGTAGCAAAATAGCAAATATAAAGGGAAAGGAACAAGGTACCTTTCTTATACAGATGCTGAAGTCTGAACAACACATTTTCTGTCACAACACACACATCAACTTTTCATGTGCACTTGAATTTTTTGCAGAGTCGCCACCTCTCCAAAGAGGACAAAATTTACAGCAGCTGAAAGCTCATCAAATATGTTTCTGAGTTCATTCCACCAGCAGAGCAAAACTTCACCAGAGACTGCAGGATATCACTTTACATCAACATCCCCAGCAGAGTTGCCATTTTGTTGGTTTTTCTTCTGAATCAGCATTAGGGGTTGCCAGTTCTAATGCACAGGTAGATTCAGCCAACTGAATACAGGAGGTTGCATGAGCTCCTCCCCTTCACTTCTGGATCTGCCGCACCAAGGGGGGTGTCCCTATTTGATAAAGGTATAACCTTGACTAGCTCAATGATAGAAGGATTTAACTTGATAGCAACAGGCAGAATACTCTCATGTAAGGACCAAGATTTGTATAACAAATCACAAGGTTGGCAACATTCTTGGACATAATGTCTAGTTAGGGATGAGAGCATGCAAGGGTTTCCTACTCCTAATCCTACAACTAACAGATGGAAGGATGAGATGGTTTGAAATGGTGTTTGGAGTGATGGGACTTTCCTAGACCCATTGAACAGACAAATTCCCAAACCAGTGCCTTATCTGGGCAATAGAGTCATATCTAAGACTGTAAATGTCTCCCCATGACAACATAAATTCATATCCAGAGGACCTGAGAATAATGCTACTGCCTAACAGCAACATGTCCAAGAAAGAGTATCATTAATGATCATGCTTAACATATCCTATGATGCAATCTATTTCCCTTTGTATCTGACCAAAAGCCTATTTAACCACTCCTTGAGCAAACGCAATAAATCAGACACACAGTATGCATACACTGAAAAACTTGGAAGTCCTTGACAACCTTGTTTGAAAGGAAAACAAATGACATACAGGAGACAATCAGAAACAATACACACACAGGTGTTTTTCATTTAAAATCAATCTGCATAGAAGGTCATCACAGAGAAAATCATCATTTACAATCCAAGATAGATTAGTACACTAGACTAAGGACCGAGTCTATAGCAAAAAATGCCTTTCAAAATGTGAACACCTTATGTTCAGAGTCAAAGCCAAAAGCCCAAAAAACCTCCAACCTCTCAAAAGTAACACAGCCAAAACCATTTATATAGAACCGTGTACATTCAGCAATTAATTACATGGCCAGAAGTCAAAAATTTGCCAAATACATTCCTTCCATTTGAAAATGGCCTTCACAGATTAAATGTGACAAACAGGGGGGATCTCGAGCCCAGCGCCACCGTTGGAGAAATCACTATGCCATAAAATGGGTACCTGACTGCTTGACCATTTGCTCACATCTCTGCACTGTCGCCATTGATGGCTCAACCACCCACAACCACCAAGAAAACCATAGCTGCGTTCAAATGGGGAGTTCCCACCAAAATGCATTTTCTGAAGGTTCAAATTATGTAGGAGAATTAGTCCCACATGCACGGTGCGAAGACAACTTTAGCATTTTAAAAACATGGTCACCCACATAATAAGTGTCGAGCACTTTTGCCATGCTCGACACACGCCTCTCAGCCCAAAGCCCATCGCCCAGACCTATACCATCGGCCCACTCCAAAAAACTCCTTCCGATCTCAACGGTCTCACCGATGGCAAACAAAACACACCCTCCGTTGCCGTGACTCCCTCCATCAGAGCATCAAAAAATCCTTTGGCCGACCTCATGTGTTACACCGATGAAGCCCATCGCAATCCCTTGTCGGCCAGAGAAAGACCATTGGGACAACACATTCCATCCCTGCCGATACAGCCAGTCACATCGACCACCACACCATACTCAGGTCTTCGGTGAGACACACACCATCGACACAACAAAAAAGATGCTTGCCGATATGTCAAGTCATACCGATGCACCAACGAGCCACACTCTGCTCCTCTATCGGCCAAACACTCTCCATCGGCAGACCACAAAGCACTGCCCCCGATAGCCAAGGTCACTCCAATGACCGAACTCCTCGCTCCCATCAGCCAGACACACATCATCAGAGCAACTGAAAAAACACTGGTCGACACCCTTAGTCACACCGACGAACACAACGCCCAAATCCCCATCAGCCAGAAAAATGATATCGGTAGAGGTCAAGACCCCTTTGCCGATAGCAAAAGTCTCACCGACGGTCCACTCCATACTCCCCTGTCGGTGTGACCCGCGCCTATCGGCACCACAAAAAACTGCTTGGCTGACAATACTACTCTCGTCGATAGATATCCATCGGCCAAACAAATGCCATCAGCCCAACATGAAACTCCTTCACCGATAGCACAAAGTCTTGGTGATGGAAGAAGATATGACTGCTACCATCATGATCACCAAGACAAATACAAACTCATACCGATGGAGAAAGCATGAAGACTACCTCCTCAAGAACTATAATACAGATGCTGAAAAATATTGAGGGGCCCCAAAACTTAAAATTTTTTGGATATTTTGGGATGGTGCCTGCATGAAAATTGCTCGAAAACTGTCAGTGAATCTAGGCACCAACAGGCTCAAGCCACAAGTACTTTGCAACCACTATCCATATCTGGTCTAAAGAGATTTTTAGTTGAATTAGTGTTAGTACCCTCTGTACCATATAATGTTGTTAACCTTCAAGTGTTTGATGATGACCAGCATATTTTAGACTTCATATCCAATGGAGATGTATTTGATACATAGATCATAGATGAAAGAAATGTGGAAGATCATACCTGGGGAGAAGAAGAAATCATAGAGCTGCCTAGTAACAAGATTCCCAAAGGAATAATAGAATTAGAAAGAGCATTTGATTTAGATAACATGCTGAAATAGAGAGATCTCCCTAAAGTAGCTGGAGGAGAATATTCACTAGTCAACATAGGACATGATGTAAGGAAAAAGAAATGTCCTGATTGGAAAAGTGTGTACAGAGGAAGAAATGGTAGGGATAACCCAAGCACTCAAAGATTATATTCATGTTATTGCCTGGACATATGATGAGTTGAAAACTTATGATACTTCAATCATCACTCATACTATACCTTTAAAGCCAGATGTCAAGCCCTTTAGACAAAAATAGAGACCTGTCAAGGCTCTGCTGGAGCCCATCATTTTTGAAGAAGTGAAGAAATTGCTTAATGCCAGAATCATATTTCCTGTGAGACATTCTACATGGGTGGCTAACTTGGTCCCAGTAAGGAAGAAGAATGGTGACATTAGGTTGTGTGTAGACTTTAGAAATTTAAATAGAGCTTCTGAAAAGGATAATTATCCTTTACCTTCACTGGATGAGGTCTTGTAGATAGTAAATGGTGCAAAGATGATGTCATTTTTAGATGGTTTTTCAGGTTACAACCAAGTGATGGTAGACAAGATAGATTGAAGACTGCATTCACCACTAAGTGGGGAATATTTGCCTACAGGCGCATGCCCTTTGGATTGATAAATGCTGGAGCCACCTTTTATCGAGCAATGGATATAGCCTTCAGGGGGCTAATTGGTAAATGCATAGTCATATACATGGATGACTTGACCGTTTTCTCTAAAGAAAGAGGGAATCATATAGAAGACCTCAGGAAAGTACTAAGGAAATGTGAACATTACGAAATATCCCTAAATCTTAAGAAATGCATATTTGGGGTAACCAGAGGGAAGTTATTAGGTCACCTGATAACAGAGAATGGGATCATCATTGACCTTGCAAAAGTAGAATCAATCGTGAAGAAACAGCTTCCTGGGAGTAAGAAGGAGCTCAAATCTTATTTTGGTAAGATCAATTTTGTTAGAAAGTTCATTACTGGTTTTGTAGAGATTGTCAGACCATTGAATGCAATGCTCAAAAAGATGCTAAAATTGAGTGGACACCTAAAGCTAGAGTAGCCTTTGAAGATATCAAGAAAGCTATATCTAATGCTCCTATTTTGATTAGTCCAAATTATACCAAAGATTTTTACATATACTCATTTGCTTCAAAACATACGTCTACAACAGTACTAACACAAAGAAATGAGGCTAAAGAAGAAAAGCCTATAGCTTTCATGAGTTTTCCTTTCAGGGATGTAGAACCTAGATATATGGATGTTGAAAGACAAGCACTTACTCTAGTCTGAGTAGTCAAGAAGTTTAGACATTACATCTTGAGAAGTAAAGTGATCACTGTAGTACCAGATGCAGCAGTAAAGATGCTTTTAATGCAAAGTGAACCAGGTGAAAAGAGAGCCAAATGGATAACTTTCCTCCAAGAGTATGATATGGACATAACACCCATGAAATTATTAAGAGGACAAGCTTTGAGTCAGATGGTATCTGAAATTGATCTTAACATCATGAGCCATCAATATATCATAAATACTAAGGAAACTGGAGAATGGTACTCAGACATCAGGCATATCTTGATTATTGGAAGATGTCCTCCAAGGTTGCAGGCCTCACAAAGGAGAGCCTTGAAGATAAGATCACAAAAGTACATGATAAAAGGAGGAGTTCTTTTCAAGAAGAACTATGAGGGAATATACCTTAGATGCCTAGAAAGGCAAGAAGCAGACAAAGTGTTAATAGAATTACATGACAAGTTTGGAATTGCACATGGATCATACTTGGCTACCACTTATGCTATCCTCAGAGTAGGGTATTACTAGCCCACTATTTTTAAAGATACTACTAAACACATTAAATGTTGTCATATGTGTCAGGTTGCTGCAAATAGAGAAAGGTATGATGCTCAGCCCTTGCAACTAGTGATGGAGATGCACCCATTTGCTCAATGGGGGGTGGATTTCATAGGACCTATCAACCCTCCATCATCTTCAAGCCATAAGTATGTGTTGACTCTTACTGATTATTGCACCAGGTGGACTGAAGCTGTTAGTAGTAAGACATGTAATGCTGAGGATGTGATTAAGTTCTTGGAAAGCAACATAGTAACTAGGTATGGAGTTCCTTATGCTTTAGTATGTGACAATGGATTTGCCTTTGCATCGATAAGATTATCAAGTTGGTCTTTTGATCATGGAATCATTTTGAAGTTTTCTTCAAATTACTATCCTCAAGGGAATGGACCAGCAGAGTCTACAAATAAAAACTTGTTAAACATCATAAATAAATTGATAGAGAAAAACCCAAGGGAGTGGAACACCTTATTAAAATATGCATTGTGGGTAGATAGAACCAGGATGAAGGCTGGATTAGGAAATTCTCCTTTTCACCTAGTATATGGGGTGGATCCCATCCTCCCTGTTAACCTAAAGATCCCAGCATTGCAGTTTGCACAAGAGTATCTAGGTATAGAAAACAAACAAGAAGTCAGGTTACTTCAGTTAATGCACCTAAAAGAAAAAAGAAGTAGAGCAATTGATCAATTTGCTAAGCATCAAGCTATTGTTAAACATTGGTTTGACAAAAGAGCCAGAGTTAAGGCTTTCAAAATTTCAGATCTAGTCCTTATGTGGGATAAAGCACATGAAAGGAAAGGGGATCATGGTAAATTTGATAAACTTTGGGTAGGTCCTTTTCAAATTTTAGAAATCCTAGGAGACAATACCTATAGGCTCAAGAACTTAACCGGTGAGGATGTCCCATTACCAGTTAATGGATAGTTCATCAAGCATTATTTTCAAGCCTGAAACAGTGTCATGAAGATCCAATGTATCATAATGTGCATATTGTATAGTTGTTTGTACAGTCTTGTTTTGCTTGTTGGTTTGCTTGTTGAGTTTTGTTTTGGTTAGCCAAGATGGTGCAGCTTATCACTTTGTGAAAATAACCAAATTGTTAGGATTCAAGTGGTGAGAACAAATTCCTATATAGGTTATGACTCATGTTGAGGAGTATTCATGATTAGGTCTATGATATCTTTTTCATCATGGTGCCTTTTCTTAACCAAAGTGATTCTTCACAATGATCCACCTAACAGCCTTGGGTTTGTGGCAAACGTAAGTATAGGTGTTAAGTGAAAAATCTAAAGGGATTCCCTTGCTACCAATGCAATCTCCAACCTAAATCAGCAAGTGACCATGCCTTGCACATTAATCTTACATGATGACATCATATGAACAAAAGGAATAAATATTGAAATCCAAAAGGAATAAAATTAAGCCATCTAAGTAACTCTACCGGAGCTATAGACACCTACTGGCAGTGGGGCTCTACTTAGGGGGATTGTATAGATAACCTTGTCGGGGCTATAGACGCCTGCTAGTAGCAAGGCTCTATCCAGGTTGGCTATGAGGGATGCTCCCAAAATATGTAGCTTAACATTAGTTACTCATGTTTTCAACTTACTTTCAAGATGAGGATAATTAATCATCTGCACACACCTAATCCTTTGCTAAGCATTGTTGCAATGATGAAAACCCTATCATCTAGAAAGATCATAAAGCTTATGCTTAGAAAGAGTTAAAATGCTATGTTAGAATGTGATCACATCACTTGAATCATTGGAATTTGGTTATTTTCTTTGGTGGCAAGTTGTTCTGTGGTTACAAAACATGCCCCGTTTTGCCTTGACAAAACAGGGAACCAACGTTTCTGTCTGTTTTGGCTTGTTTGTTTTTGCTTTGGGTGGTTTGGAAAAATCAGTCATGTGTGTCACCTTACATGAGGGTGGATTTGTCACTGTGATGAAGTCAGTTCTCAAAGTTGGTAGTTCCCATTATTAATGTCATGGTTGGAAAGTACACAAAATTTCATGCAGGTTTGCCTTTTAGATCACTCCAAAATTGTTTAAGGGAAGAAAGTTATGTTGAGTCAAAGTTTGGTCAAACCTGATATCCACGTAAGGGGAGAGGGTCATTTTTCAAACATTAGTCATGTTTGTTAATATCACCCTGAGATAGGATTATCACCTGATAATCATTGGGTGCGCGATGTGCGGAGGTCAACTTTAAGTAAGAGCCAATGTCTACCAGTCAAAAGACTTCAGTTGTCTCGCAGGGGGTCATATTTTTAACATCAATCATCTTACAAATATCACCCTCTTCACAAATATCACCCTATGTCAATATGACGGTGATGTCATCTGATTTTAGTGAATTAAGGAAATCACCCTGATGATGACATCATCATTCTATCTAAATCACGAGGGGGGGTATGTATCCAATATTTGTCATATTCTTTAATATGATGATGACGTCAGTAAAACATAACAATTAAATGATGTTGCTGACATGATGATGTCACCCTAATCTTTTCCAAGGGGGTCATTTTATCCATGGGGGTCATATTTTGAATAACCCTTGATCTTAATTTCGTGACCCGATATACGCATGGTCAAACTTTGACTATATCACCCGATTCTTTACACTTAGTAATCCTGTGCAAAAGCAAGGGGAGTCATATTATAGGGAGGGGGTCATATTTTGAATATCCCTTAATCTTTCTAAGATCACCCCACCCCCCTGTTTAACATTAAATGCAATTAAATGCGGTAGATGAATTCCCGCCAATTACAAATGCAAATTGAACACTTGGCGGCATCTGCGGATTCCCTGCAGGTGATCAACGGATTTAATCAGGACAATGCATTTTTACCCTAATTTGTCCTATTGATCTACTTTAAAGGTAAAATTTGAAGGTTATTTTCATTCACCTTGTGATAAATCAAGAAATTACAGAGCTCCGAAGTCAAACCCTTAAACAACTACCTGCTAATGGATTAGATTCTTCGACGTAACAGAACGGGTGATCTCAAGCATTTATAGTCTTTCTCTGTAATCACTTATCTAATACAAAAGAAAGAACTATTAGGTAAGTAACTGTAAAACCCTCCCATTGTCATTTTCTTTATTTTCAGGTAGGGTGTTCATTTTTACTGGGGTATGGCTTTGTGTAATACGTATAACAGTAAAGTGAGGAGTAATATACAAAGTATACATGATAGAAGTACATGATGTTGTAGAAATGCATATGAACACTGTAGGGTAAAGTATATCATGTTTATTGTAGGAATCCATGGTAGATCTTAGGAGAAATAGGTATGAGGTGGAGTTACTGAAACCCATGTTTGTGCAGCCTAAGGGGGTGTAGTTCAAATACGGAGTTATCGGTGATACACACCAAGGGGATACAGATCTGGCAGTATGGTCGACCAAGTTGGATCATGATAAGGATAATCCCGTTCTGGATGGGGTGTTTGTCTCAAGAATGTGGCATGCAGCAGGTTTCCCTTATGCTATGGATGCTCTAAAGTTGGTAGTGGAGTGCACAAGAAATTATAACCCTAACACCAGGCATGTAGAGAATCATGGGAGCATATATGCTAACTTCTCAGGCAAGGGCATTACAGCCACTTTCAATTTGCCAGTTGGGAAGAAGATAGTGAGTGTGGACCTACGCAAGCTGGAAACAGAGTATAATAATAAAAAGAATAATGCGAGGAAGAAAATGTATCAATGGAGGTCAAAGAGCAGTACATACACTGCATCAGCCAAGCTACCTGTACATTTGTACAAGTTTGATTTTGATGATGAATACCAATATATGATTGTCCTACTACGCAAGATGACTGGCAGGCCTCATGCTGGAAATTTTGAGAATTGGATGTTTGGGATCATCCAAATGGTCTTATATGCAGAAAACCAGCCCCTATGGGCAAAGATTATCAGTGATGCATTGGATGAAGGAATGAGGAGCCTAGGAGGCCAAACATGTTTATTTTATATGACTTTATATGTCGTGTACTCATGTGCATATAAGGGAACTTTTGATGCTTTGAAGACTGTAGGTAAGACTAGTGGTGATGCTGATGATGCACACATATGGGATCATTATCCCCAATTACAAAGAAAGGCATACCTCTTGGACTACAAACTGGCGAATGATGCATTCTCTATGCATCTGGTTAGAACTATGGAGGAGGACATGACTAAAAAGGTTGAGCATGCAAGCTAAAGAATTTGTTTATCGACATGGAGCATGGTTTATCCAATTTGCCACTTTCTCATACATCAGGATAGAAGGATTTGAGGGATAGCCTCTTATCTTTCCAAGATACCCCACCGATGGGATCATCTTGATGGAATTTGTCAGGCAGGTATCCATAATAGTTGAAGCCTACAAGGCATAGAATAAGACACCTCCAATTTTATTTCCAGTATCCATGGGTTGGTACTGATAGTGATAGATTGTCATTGATGTCAAAAGTGTGTTGTTGCAGGACATCAGGAGGAGATAGTTGTTCATTGCTTGGTCAGTTCACAAAGATGTGTGTTGGTTTGGTAGGAAGCTTCAAGTGTACATAATGTTCTTCTTGGTTAAAGTGACATGTGATGTAATATTGTGAGTTCATAAGAAAAGGATCAGAGTAGAGATACTCGGGAGTATCAAAGATGTCATATTTGGTCTGTTATGTTTGATCATTTCTTCACATAGGATGTTGAGTTGTTGCTATATTGATGTTGTGAATTTATTCATGCTTTAGGTTCACATCATGCCTAATAAGGTCATAACAGGTTGTTAAAATCAGATGTGAGGTCATGAAGAATAAATCAGAGATCAGGACATAAGGTTGGTTGTCAGGTTGTGCTCAAGACAAAATATGAACTATGATCTTGATTCATGGTTTGCTCAATTTACAAAGATTGTCTTCACAATCATTTTTGGACAGTGGGATCTTGCTTGAATACAATACCATCATATTGGTATAAGATGGTTTAACATTTGTTAAGGATGTGTTTGGTGTTTATTATTATGATGTCTCAGGTTGGATGGATACTACTAGATATACTTGCTCTTTGTCATGTTTGTTCACAGGATGATCATTTGGGTCAAATACAGAATGCAGATGCTTGGTGGGCTTCATATCTACCTCAGTTAGAGATGGTTACTTGGCAAGTTGATTAGTGTTTTATATGCATCATGATAATGCTCATAATGTTAGCAGTAATAAAATAGAAGGAGGGATTTCATGTTTAAACTTCAATTTGGATTCTTGTTCTCATATCAAAAGTTGAGAAAAGTTAGTTGGTCATAAGTTCTACAATTTTCCTATAGAGGTGTTCAGTGGTGTATACAGCTAAGATGTTCTTCACATGACATCATGATCTAGTGGAAGTGGATGATGCAACTAAGTGTTTTTAGTGGTTTAGTTTAATCATTATTTTCAAGTGATTTTTTAAGATATCTTGAGACAAAGAAATCTTCTTACTTCAATGGTGATCGGTGATCAGTTATCTATATCTACTTGTGCATCTTTGTGCACTTATTGATGTTCTTCTCAAGTATTATGGTTAAGGTGTAATGTTTAAAGAATAAATCTCTAGACTATTTTTTTTGAATCCTAACCCATCGGCCACTTTTTGTCTATTCCATTGGTGACCGGTTAGTGCAGGTTATAGGTGACTTAAGTCACAACTAAGGGTATCAAGCAACGTGGGTGGACCGGCCCTCCTTCCTAGCCACCGATGCAATAGGTTCACCTTCACCAAACATGAGCGCCAAAACTAAAATCAAAGGCTTATGTTTAAAATGGAGTGAGCGCGAAGGGATTAATCAATGGCTATAATTAAAAGTTAGGCTCTTCCTCTCCACCATGCACATTGACGTGCATATGAACGTCAAAGCTTGTGTTAACTGCAGATAAAGTTATTTTTGGCAGCCCGAATGAAAAGCTATTTTCAAGGCAATTTTTGTGTATGCCTAAAGCATTCTTTTCTATTTTTCTCTCTCGTGACTTGGAGACAATATAGGAGGCAGATTTTATTAAATCTTTCTAAATGCAAGGAAATGGAAGTTTTTTTTGATATTATTATTGATGTTTTTGATTTGTGCTTTTCACAAATTGAATGTGAATAATTTTTTTGAGGAGATTTTTTATGGAGATTGGAGATTTTTTTAAAGAGATTATTTTGAGAATAAGGCAGATTGAGAAGATTATCTTTGAAGAAGAATTTGAAGGAAAGATAATCAGATTGAAGTTTTTTTGTGTTATGAAGAATATGAAACATCATGCAGAGATTGTAGATATGAAAAATGGAGATAATTTGTCTTGTGAGAAAATTATATTGAAGATTTATTTATTATTTTGTTTGCAATGAGAGAATGTTTTTTTTTGCAGGAATATGAATCAAAAATTGAAGAGTTTATTTGCAGGAGAAAAGGAAATGTGTTTTTGTAGAGAAGTGAAATTTCAAAAGTCTTGTTGTTTATAATTGCAAAATTTATGTGATCAGAAGAAGAAATTTATGAAGGAATGTAAAAGGTTCCAAGGCAGTGAAAAGACGTAACTTGTATAAATTTGTTTTCCAGGTGCATTGATGCGGGAATTAAGTAGGATAGAGATGAAACATACAGTGTTGTGAAGTGTTGTTGAATGGATTAGAATACAGGATTAATATGCAGTGTTGATTGGATCAGAATAAAGGATTATTGAGTGTATCCGGATGTCAGATTGAATAGAATGGGTATTTGACAGACATATGTTTGTATTGGATGGAAACAGAGTATCCCTCTGATTTGCTTATTACATTTGTTGGTAATTGGGTTTGCCAGTGAGGCACAATATGCCAGTGTGGCTTGTGGTCAGTGAGACCTTTCTATGCTAGTGAAGCTTGTGGTCAGTGAGACCTTGTATATGTCAGTGAGACATTTGTAAGAAGTTTTTTATTTAAGCCAGTGAGGCAGTTTTGGAGTGGTTTTTCTGCCCTTGATGGGTTTTCCACTCGTGCATATCTTGTGTCATGATTCATATTGATCTTCTTTGTGTGTGTTTGATTTACTTAAGAAGTTTTTATTCTCTTTTTGTATTCACAGTCATGTGCATATGTATTTTACAAATCAAATGGTATCTTTCTTTTTGAGCTCTGAAAGTTAAAGTTTAAAAAGGATTTGAAAATTCACACAACACTGATTCACCCCCCCTCTCAGTGTTACCCTTGATTCCTACAGGTACATGTGCCCAGATTCAGAGAGTATAAAGCATGTCATTGGGGGGTTGAAATTGATGTATTTACAGCCATTTCCCCTAGCCAGATCATATGATCCTTATGGTAGGATACAGAAGATACTAGGAAAACCAATACATCAAAAGCATCTAGAAGACTTCTTGATCGATTGTGATGATGAGGCTGAGGTAAGAAGGAGGAAGTATCAAAGATTAACTTTGAATCAAATCAAAACCTTTGACTACATCCCGGTGCCAACACAGTTGTGGAAGGACGATGGGAAAATCATGTACAATGAATATGAGGACAAAAAAGTATATAATGACAATATATCAGCCCCGAATCTCACATAGCAGGAAGATATATCCTTAGATGAGCTGACAAATGGGGTGATCCTGGGTAGATGAAGTGATATCTAGATTAAAGAAAAGGGATGTTGCCCTTATAGTTTATACCAAGAAGAAGAGGTAGGAGGTTCTGATGATGAATATGATGACTTCCTCACTAAGAAGAGAAAATCCAATGGGGAGAGATTACCTATAGAAAAACAAAAGAGGATTCCCCCTAAGAGTAAGAAAAGTGAGGATGAACCGAAGGGGGTGATAATTGAGAGGATTCCCACTACAACTGCAGGTGCATCTACATCAAGTCAGGCATCTACCTCATCTACATAGCCTCTGGCAGAGAAACTAAAAACTAAGAGAATTTTGAGGCCTACTGTCGAAATTACAGAGGAGGAAGGCCAGACCCTGCAACATGAGGTAGAAGAGGGAAACCCCTTAGAAGAAGAACAGTTGAATAAAGAGCCTAAAGATGATGAATTACAGGTAGCTAGCAAGAAGAGGAGGGGGATGTTGCTGATGTCACCACCCAAGAAACAAAGAACGACCATGAGGGGCGATATCTGTGCTGACCCCATCATGTTGAGGGGTATAGGTGGTGAAGCTTTTAGAAGGGAACTACAGTATGATGTTCCTCTTCCCACCATAATTAAATTCAAAACCAAAAAAGTAGAGGAGAAAAATAGAGAAATACTTAGGACGAGGAAAGGGGTTCCTTTCTCCTTAGATGACACAGTGGACTTATCTGATGATGAGGTGGTCCAAGATGTAGCAGCTCAACAAATGGAAACTCTAGTTTCCAATACCTGAATGACCCCTCATGGAATCCCATTAGCTCAGATGGTGGTGGTGGAAGAGGTGAAACAAATAGAAGAAATGTAACAAGGTAGCCAAGAAAGGGTAGCCCAACAGATAGAGCTCAATAAGTTGGTTGATCAGGTTACTAGTCATGCAGCCATAGATTTAACATATAGGGGTGATATAAGCCCAAGCAAAGAAGAAGGTGCACCTAGAGAGCCAAAGAAGACTAGAGTGGCAGAAATTATAGAGAAGGATGGCACTGCTCTTGATCAGGCTCAACAACAACACAAGGCACCCACCGAACCCAAAATATCTAAAGTCTAATAGAAGGATGGGGGTGATCAGGATATATCAGATGCTGCTGTTGCTCAGACTTAGGGAGGTTCCACATTACCTCCAGATAAAGAGGATTAGGAGGTACTACTTAAAGAAGTCCCAAGAGCAGAGGACAAATCGAGCCAAGATGACCCCAAGCCACAGGACATCAATGCGCCGGCTAGAAGTTAGGAGGTGACCCATGATCAGGGTAATCCTCAAGGGAAAAATACACATGCATCCAAAGATGTCAATATGCCACAGGATGAGAAGAATAATGAAGAAGATGAAAATCCAAAAGAGGGAGTACATAATCAAGCATAGGATCAGAATGTGGAAATTCCACAGGATCCTCCTTTACAGAAGGCAACCCCTCAACAAGAAGAACTTCAACAAGATCCCCCTCATGAGAAAATACATGAGGAAGAAATCAAGAAGGTGCCTTCTCCACTGAGGATAGAAGCAGATACTGCTGAGCAGGACACACATGATATTAACAAGGGCCACCAAGGATTCGGAGGTGATGTACCTTATTGGCTGGAGAAGGAAATAGGTATGGAACAAGTGTTATAGGTTCAAGAGTTTGATGTCTCCATCTTGTTCACTAAGAACATGACAAAAACCAAGGAGGAATGCTAGATTAACATCTGCCATCAAAAGAGACCCTACCACAAGTAGAAGAACTACATAGATAGCCCTTCCTACAGTAGAAAAGGAGAAAGGCAAAATTAGCCTAGAGGAATTCCAAATCACAAATGTTGATCTAGGTTTTGCCAATGAGGAGCAGGAAGGCCAAGAAGGGAAAGATATTATTGATTCCTTAACCCAAAGGGTGAAGAGAGAAAAGGAGAAAAATAAAGTACACAAAGAGCATATTGCTCAATTGCATTCTTTCATAAAAGGGTTAATTAACCCTGATAATGCACCAGTTGATCCTGCAGTCCCATTGACTATCATATCATAGGAGGAGGTCACCAAATTGGACCTGATGAAACATGAGGCGATGGTGATGGAGAAATGGATGTTTTCAGTGCTCACTGGGGCTGAAGATGTGTTGAGAACCTCTTTATAGAGGTGGAATTCTTTGAGTAGTCTAAAGAGGAAGGTAGATAAAATGCAGAATGATACGGGGAAATGGTCATTCTAATTGGAAAAGGACCTGACTACTCTGAGTGAGATGAAGAGAATGACTCACAAGTTTTGATAAGTAATAAAGTACTAGATAATAATACTACCCTGTTGATAAGTACATGGTATGAAGATGTCAAGTTTGAGTGTGATGTCTTAAAGAAGTGCAGCAGTAAACTTTGGGATATTAGTGTTAAACTACATAGCATGATGGCATATAAGGTAGAAATCCTAGAGGCCTTGGAAGGAAAGATAGAAGGTAAAATTGAGAACCAAGATGCAAATTTTTCTATTAAGGTCCTGCATGATAATTTTAAGCCAGTAGAAGATGACCCTCTTACCCATTTGATAAAAAAGGTAATGAATAGAATTATGAGAATAAAGGTTAAAGTAGAAACATACAACGAGACATTAAACAACAGGAAAGGTAAGCTAGAAGCTCTCAAGGCTAAGTTCCAATCTCATAAACATGCAATAGCAAAAGCAAAAATCTAGGATGGGGGAGAGGTTGATAGTAGTACAAGCATATGAACATATCAGGACAGCAGTAAAGGTCCACATACTAGAGGATGCATATCAGAGTGATAATGATGGCGACAATGATGAAGTTGAAGAGAACGAGGAGCAAGAAGAAAATGAAGAAGAAGAACCTAAGGAGTGAATGAAGATGCATCGCTAAGTGAACATATGCATGAGGTGCTCACAAATGGTGAGTCATACAGATGGTTGCCAGCTGGCAACCTGTGTCATGAGGAAAGTTAACTAAGTCATAGGAGGATTGTCAACCATTGATCTGAATTGATAAATCTTGACCGTTGGTCAATTGTAACTGCCTCCTCACCTTATTCTATAAAAGGTGCAGGGGTGCAATCTTTTAGTCATTCAAAATTTAATTGAAATCTGATTGTTGAAGAATTCAAGACTTATTTCAAAGTTATTGTGAATATACATGTTTTGCATACTTAATGAAAGAGAAGCTAGTTTGATTACAAATCATTATAAATCTTGAGTAATCTATGATTGGAATCTGGATATATGCATTGATTAGTTGTGTCCTTGGGAGAGCTTTTTAGCCTGCATATATTGTTTTCATTCCTCATTCCTTTGAAGTTAGCATCAACCATACCTAGCTATGGAACATCCTGGTGACTTATGGTTTGATTCCTTCTCTCCATGAATGTATCTTGTGTGTATGTGATTCAATAACTAAAGGTTCACTAAGATTAGAAGTATTCTTTTAAATTTCTTTGAATTTCATTACAGATCATCTCCATAATTGCAAATAACGTACAATCAAAAGTAGATAAACATGAAATATGTAGATATCCCATAAGCAATTGAAAATACAGAGCATATTTTGAGTAAAAGCATGTCAAATTGATAAATATCATGCAAATTCAGATAAATATCCATGAAATGCACATAAATATCCATTTATTGACACATTATTTAAATAAATGTACAGTGTAGAAGGAAGAGTGAGTTCATAATGATTGATGATTAGAAGAATTGATCAAACTTACAAATATCTCAGCAATCTTTTAAAATAGAGTAGGATTGACCTCTCTGTGGAGTGAATTTATAGAATACAGTGTAATACTGATCACCTAGAGGAATATAAGACCCCTTGAAATGGAAAATAGCATGTCACATCAACCTCTGAGTAACATCAGATGATCATGACTTGATCAACGGAGACTTGGAGTCATCAACTTATCTTAAGTTGATTGTACTTTACAAGATAATAAAGGTTTGTTGTGCAAATTTTTATGAATGTTGTTATGACTAATAATCATCATCAACACTACCCTATGCCATTCAGACATGGTATATTATGGGGCGAGGGGATCAGACTATTGACAGATATATTCCTTCTCATGTGATGAGACAGTTTGGCCTGCGTCAGGACTACCATAGGTGATGGCCATATTTGGATGGACACATAGGGATAGGAGATGGCCTCAATGGATAGCACCGCAGGTAGCTATTGTAGATTTTGATGCATTACAGCCATAGTGGTGGGACTAGTGGAATGACATTGTGGATGCAAGGACCACACCTAATTATGATAGATGGTGGGTTGTATGGCAGCCTTTCTGACTTATAGATCTAGAGGTAGAGCCAGACATGACTATGGAGGAGGGCGAGGATGATGATGATGACGATGACTCTGATGGGAGAGCAGGTAGCTTAGTGAGGAGAGCTCATGGGAGAGGCAGAGTTGGTAGCGAATAGGGTGGTAGAGATCAGAGGGGGAGGGTTGGATAGGCACCACCGCAGAGAGGGCCACTACCGAGAGGACTTATGCCACCGCCTAGGGAGACACCTAGGGGACCACCACAGAATCACGCATAGAGAGGATCAGTGCCATCTGGTAGAGTGCCAATGCAGTCAGGATAGAGAGCAGCAAGACCACCTCCTAGGCCCATAGGTCAGCAAGTGAGGCCTACAAGGCAGCAAATGAGGCCTACCGGTTAGCAGATTAGACCCACAGGGTAGCGGGTGGTGACAGTAGCAGTGACTGGGGATAGTGTCTTTGGGAGCCCAGGTGTAGGGGGTTTAGGAGGAGGTGGAGATGAGACTATTGCAGAGAGACATATATCATAGTGGAGAGGCCGAGAGGGGGATGATGAGACAAAGCTAGATACCCTACGTGCCTAGATAGCTAGTTATGAGGACACCTTACAGAGGTAGGGTCAGGAGTTAGTACAGCTCTGAGGACTTTCTACAGCTATAGATGGAGGTGGTGAGGATAGGGATGGATAGATTAGTGCATTGCAGGCATAGGTCATAGCCTTGATCGTAGAGCGAGACAGGGAGATAGGGCTTCGGCAGGCAGCAGAGGCTGAGATCACTAGATTGTAGGGATTGGTAGCAGGAGGAGCTCTGCACAGGTAGTACAGCTACAGAGCCAGCTGATACAGTTGTAGGGATAGTTGATGGAGGAGCAGAGGTGATCATCATAGCGAGCCTCATGTGCAAATTATTACCATGGAGCTTACTGCATAGCTATTCCTTAGGAGTAGCAGATTCCCATCTTTAGTCAACGGAGTCGATCTATGATGTCTGGTTCTCATAGATCAAGGTTGATTTAGTCAGTAGCTCAGCCATTGCCTTAGTAGGTTGCGACGCAGCCAACATAGCCACCACAGGCACCCCAGCCACCACAGGTACCACAACCACCACAGGGTCCAAGAGGTTCTCCTGCTCAGTCAGAGAGGAGTTCATCAGCCGAGAGTTGACAGTGTTATGATGTATTATTTTGGCCCTTGGAGGCATTATATCATGACATATTTTTTATGTACATATGAGCGATGTACATTTTTTGTGATGATGATATATGAGATGATGATTTTGATGGTCTATGTGTTATGTTTATGATGTGTTTATGATAATGCTTATGTTGATGGATGCAATATGTTTATGGATTATGCATATTATGATGATGTGATGATTTTATAAAATGCTATGGATGTGTTGTGTTTATGAGATGTATAATGTTGATATTATGGATGTACTAATGATGTAATATGATAGATGTAATGATGGTTTACTTATGTTGATATATGCATGTTTGTGATTATGGATTATGATGTGGATGTAAACTACAAATAAATGCTTAGATTAATAAATATTTAATATGGATGTAAAATGCAATGAAATGGAAATATATGCTTGTTTTAATAAAACATATATTATGTATGCAAATGGAAAATTGAGAAATGAAATGGATTAAATGATTATGATAATGCAACTAATTGGTTTTGTGTGATGATTAATGCAATGCTTGAGTCATGATACACATTATGTTTTTGTACAACTCTGGACAATGGGGCTTGGTGGTAGGGGGGATAGGTAGGGAGGGGGAAATGGTTGATGGACTAGGTAAGGGTAGGATTGGTTATGGTTAGATTAGGAAAGGGAAATGGGGATAAGGGAATTGTTACGTCATGATACACCACGTCATTGAGGGGGGGAATTGGTTTCAGAATGCGTTAGGTGGGAATAAGCGAGATGAGTGGGATAGTGAGAAGATTGGGGGGGGATGGGGGGGAAACTAGATGGGGAGGGGATAAAAATCTAGGCCCAGATAATATGGTTGAACGGATGATTAAAAGAATGATTTTGAGCTAGCGATAGTAGTTGCATAAGGTTAATTGAGAGTATTTCTTAGTTTGTTATAGCAATATAGGATACACTTCACAAAGGTATGAGATGACCTAGGTGATGATGTATATATCCCACAATTACATGGACTAGACCCACAAACAATAGGTTGATTTCATGCATACCCAAGGTAGTATAACCTTGCCTAGCTGAGGAAGGGGACTCAGCCATGAGTGTTCATAGTACATATAAGGTATTAATGCCTGTATATGCAAATGAGGCACATCATTCTAGAACTGACCCAAGCTTCAAGATATGAATACTATTCTTGGAGTAATGAAATCAACCCACAAGCACAGCATACAAAAACATTATCTTCAAGATATGAATAAGATTTTGGATCTCTTGTGGCCGATGCAAAGGAATCTATTGGTCTGGAAATGATATATATTGATGTAATAGATCCTTAGGAAAGCATCTATTCACATTAGAAAGATCTGTGGTTTAGTTTTATGTGAAGGAGCTTCAAAGCTTTATCTTGCACATGTCTGAAAATAGGCCTGTGAGCCCAAGTCGTAAGCCCACATGTTGCCAGCCAGATTGTGTTTGAATTCTTTGATATACTGAATGACTGAATCTGAATTGGTCCTATATTCTTGTGTTGTTTCTGTTGTGTTTACTCTTGTTGCACGGTCCAGATAGTTCATTCTGTGAACCCTCCTACCATGACTGCACCAAGTGGTATTAGAGTGAAAGTTTGATTCTTTGGAGTGAATTGACGAAGGGGATTCTGTAAGATCTTGTTGTAAGTAGATCACCGATCTGAGGTAGGTTACTTGTGCACAACTGATCACCGATTGAGAGGTAATTGTCACTTGTAGCCCGATCTCTGACCTAAGGTAGTTTGTACTTGATCCTAGGAAGATTCCACCATGAAGAGTTCCTCCTGTTGGTATAATCGCTAATAGAATGGATGAGATGATGAAATTGATGAGAACAATGTGAATTCATTTGGATGTTGTTGAAGAAGATAGGTGAAGAGGATTGACACCTAGACCTAATATTGAAAGTGATGATGAAGAAGAATTTCAATCTGTTGAACAAATTGGCGAAACCCTAGAAGGCAATGAAGAAGAAGAATCAGATCAAGTAAAGTTGTTGCGAGCTATTTCAAAGATTGGGAAAAGACCTAGAGTGGATGTGCCGAACTATACTGGTAATTTGAATCCAGAAGAATTGATTGATTAGATAAATGACATGGAAGAATACTTTGAATATGAGGAAATTGAAGATTTGGAGAAGCTGAAATTTGCAAAGACAAAGTTGAAAGGACATGTTGCTAAATGGTGGAAAGAAGTTCAGTTGGAAAGAAATAGGAGAGGAAAGGAAAAGATTACAAAGTGGGATCAGATGGTGACAAAGTTGAAGAATCAATTCATACCTGCTGACTATGAGTTGGAACTGTTGAAGAGATTGCAAAACTTGAGACAAAAGGAGAAATCTGTGAAAGAATACACTGAAGAATTTCATAAAATGATCATCAGAATAGGACATAGTGAAGCAAGCTAGGAGAAAGTGGCTAGATACATCAATGGACTGAGATTGAATATTGAAGAAGAACTAAGCCTGATAAGGATGGCATCTTTGGAAGAAGCATATCAATTTTAACTGAAAGTTGAAGAGAAGTTGAATAAGAAACATGATCAAAGAAAGAGAGGCAGAGGAGCTAAAATTTTAAGAGGTAGGACATTTTCCTGAGGAGACAGATCTTATTCGAAATAGAACAAGTTTGACAGCTCGTTGATGAAGGATGACAGAGATAATAATGCTTACCAGAGAGATGACATAATTTTTTACCAGAGAGGAAACCCTAGTGCATACTGGAATGAAGGATACAGAAGAGAAGGAAAAGGATTTGATAAGAGAACATTTAGAGGTACTTGTTTTAAGGTGAAGGACATAGAGCATTTGAATGCAATCAGGGTAGTAAAAGCAAGAAAATAGAAAATAATGGAAGAGCAGCCTATGTTGAAGAAGAATTTGTTGAATCACCTTGTTCAGTTGGCAATCTAGAGAAAGGAGAATCATTGGTGATGAGGAGAACACTATTTCAAACTGAGATAAATGAGGAACCATCACAGAGGAAAAGTCTGTTTAGAACCAGATGCAAATCCAGAGGTAAGTGTTGTAAAGTTGTGATTGATAGTGGTAGTTCAGTAACCTAGTTTCTGAGGAGATGGTGACTAAGCTAAAATTGGAAAGATTGAAACACCCTAAGCCTTATCAGATAGCATGGATTCAGGATGATCATAAGGTACTGGTGAGTGAACAATGTTTGGTGAAATTTCATATTGGATCTTATCATGATGAAGTCTTATGTGATATTATGCCTATGGATGTTTGTCGTATCTTGTTGGGTAGACCTTGGTAGTATGATAGAAAAGCTATGCATGATGGGAGAAAGAATACATATACTATAACAGTAAATGGAAAGAGAATTGCTTTGATTCCTTTAGAGGATGATCCTAAGAGCGAAGTATGTGGAAATGCTAGAATCTGTTTGGTAGATGGAAGGAAATTTTTGGATGGTTTGAGACATGAGAATATGTGTTATGCCTTGATTCCTAAGAAACCTGAAGCATTGAAGAAAGAGACTGAAGAAGAACAATAGGAGAAGATAAGAGAGTTGCTGACAGAATATGAAGACATCATATCAGATAATGTACCTGAAGGATTACCACCTATAAGGAATATCAGCCATCACATGGATCTTATACCGGGAGCAAGTTTTCCTAAGAAGGCAACACACTGGATAACACCGGCAAAGAATGAAGAATTGAATAGACAATTACAAGAGTTGCTGAGACACTATATGGATTCATGAATGTTGTCATTGATGGAAACAAAGTTCATACCACACATCCGCAAGACATGGTGTGTCTCTACCGGAAGTTAGAGTGAAGAATGTTGTGATCCGATAAACAAGAACAGAGCATGTGGCGAGGTCTGACAGTCAGGTCTGGATCTCTCAGAGGAAGTATCTTGGTGAAGTACAAATTTGGGGAAGTCAAGAGGACTACCTTGAGTGATAGATTCCAAGGATTTAGTCTCTGGTGGTAGATGAAGAAAAAGATATGAATACTTGAGTATCAGGTTTCTAATTGGCAGTGTGGACAGAGGAAGAACTGACTGGCAGAACATCAGACATTATTCTGGATGTGTTACTGATGATGGTAAAGGTTATTAAGGCATAAGTTATGATTGGCTGACATGATTGATGACTTCTACAAGTATATCCTTGATCTGTATTACTTGGTGTGCAAGGATTTAGCCGACAGATCAGAGTTTGTGGAAAATATTGACTATTCTGGGTGCCGACTAGAAAGGTGATGAAATCACTTTTGCGTATATATATATATAAGATGGATTTAGTTGTGATAAGTGTTGTGGAGTAAGGGAATGTGTGAAGAAAAGTAGTAGAGCTGAATAAAAGCAAAAAGGAAGATCCAGTATGTGAAAGGACAGCAGCACAAAAGAAGAGGAAAGATGAAGTGCAGCAGATTAGTTTACTGAGCCTAACCGGAACTGAACTCCAGCATATGTTGATGTTCCTTATCAGTTCAAGTATTGTATTACACTCTTTATAAACTGTAGACAACGTGTCTCTTGTAGGTAGTGTGCCTCTTGTGAGTAGTGTGCTCGGGCAGTGAGCCCTAATTGGCAAGTGCCATCTTGTATTTCCATTCTTCTAATAGAGAATACAATCTTGGGTTAATCACCTCGTGGTTTTTTCCCTTAACAGGGTTTCCATGTCAAAAATATTGTGTCATGTGTATTTCCATTTCATGGTTATGTTTGCTTACTTGAGTTAATGTTGCATTGATTATTAAGTAAGTTCAGAAATTAGAAATAATTAGGATAATTGATTCACCCCCCCTCTCAGTTATCAACAATTGGTATCAGAGCTAAGTTCCTCCTAACAAAGTCTAATAGCTTAAGGAAGATCTGGGAATTCAAATGGATGTATATGGTTTAAGGGAGCAACTCAAGACTACCTTTGATGATCTTGAGTAGTCAAACTTTGAAATCAATGAATTAAAGGAAAGACTCAAACAGGCTGATGATTTCATGAGAGAACTAAAAGACAAATTAAGTCTCTCTATGAAAAAGAGAAAGGAGCTACTTCAGCAATTGGCAAGTCAAGGTGAAGCCAATGACACAAATGAAGATCTGAAGGAGAAAACCAAGTTATGTGAAAAGTTATCAAAAGAAATCATTATGGTAAGACATGAAATGGAATCAGGAGTTATGAAGTTTACCCAAGAGGTTGAAGAGAAAAGAAAAACTGAAGATAATCTAAGACAATCTCTCAAGGAGAAATCAAAAGATTGCCACAAGATGGATAGAATTATCAGACATCTTGAATCTGATCTTGAAGATGCTAAAGCTAATGAAGAAAAACTTGAGGATCAAATTGTCTCTCTCAAAAGGGATCTTCAAACAACAAATGAATATAAAGAGAAATTCAAGATAAGTTCTGCTCAACTTGAAGTTCTTCTTGAAAGTCAAAAGAGGGTAGATGACAAGTGTGGTTTGGGATATGAGAAAGGAGAAAGCTCCGGATCCGGTCAGAGAATTTTGGATCAGAAAATCCAAGGAATAGGTCTAGAAGACCTCTGATAAGGCAACCTAATGCTCAAAGATATCCATCCTTCAATGGATACTGCAACAACTGCAATAACTTTGGTCATAAAGCTAATCAGTGTAGAAAGAGAATGAATCAGACTAATACATCCTTCTCTGGACAGTGCTTCAACTACAAAAGGTATGGTCACAAATCTCATGAATGCAAAAATATGCAAATGAACAATTCATTCAATGGTAGATGCTTTACATGCAATAGAATGGGTTATATGGCTAATCAATGCAGATCAAGAGGATATCAATCAAATATGCAAAGAAATGTTGTTTGCCAAATTTGTAATAGATCTGGTCATATAGCAAAATTCTGTAGAAGCAAGAATCAGGACAAAAGAGGTCTGGTATATTATAATCAGAATCAAGATAAGGGAAAACAAAAAGTGAATGCAGATGAAGTTCAAAGTGAGATGAACAAAATTTGGGTGAAGAAAAGTATAGAGAATGTAGGGGATGGATCCACACCAGACTCTGGTGCTGATATTCCTTCCAAAAATTAAAAAGTGAGCTCTAGCTCAGGGGGAGACACAAAGAAAACCTTGTTCCCCTAGCCAGTCAATTGGTGCTGGAACTGGCACAAGAAGAGTTGCAGATTAAAGGGTTCATAAGGGAAACATCCATATAAACTATGGTTAAGATTTGGAAGATCCACACAATGTTTAAAGATCAGAATTGATCCGGTTCTTCAAGTCATCCGAATAAGGCAAACTGAAATAACTTAGGTCAAGCATTTATTGCAACCTGACATTAGGGTTTGCAGAGCAATATAAGGGTTTTCTCATTAAGCATTTGTTCATTCTGCATTCAAGAAGAAATGAAAAGTGAAGCTCTACAACAAAATTCCTCAAGCTCATCAAAGATCATTTGCAGAAGTCAATTCATCCAGAAATCGATCCGGTTAACTCCATGAAACTAAAAGGCGCAAAAGGTATTCTCCATTATCAAATATCTCTCTATAAATCCTTGAATGATGGGTACTTGAAATATTGTAAAAATCTTTGATAATCATCGCCCCAAATTCAAGAAACATCCATACAAATCTTTGGAAGTAGATCCCCTAGGAGCATTTTCCAGTGTTCCGCATGGTGTGTTACATACAGAAGACATTAGGGTTTACATACACGTGAATATTGAAGAATTTGGGGAATCAAAGTTAGTGGATATCTATCACAAACAGTTAATAGATGATTCTTTTAAGATTAAACCTCAGTATAAAGCCATCCAGGATAAGCATTTTGCACAGTGCACTCATTTCCCCTATTTTGAAGAAGATGAATGGGTTCGGTATGTGTTGAGTAGAGTGCATGACAATTTCTTATGGTTGAATAAACCATTTAAGATCACCAAAGACGCAATTAGGGCAGTAACTGGTCTACACTCATCTGGTGGAATACCTGTTCTCAAATTTGTCAAGAATTAGACAGTAAGTGATGCAACTGGATCAAAATTTGACAAGAGAGCTATGACAATTGAAGACATCACTAAACTGGATGTCAAATTTGCATCCATGATAATTGGTTACAAGATTTATCACTCCAGTAGGGAAAATTTAGTACCGGGAACTGCAGTTTACACAACCTATCAAATGCTAAAAGAAAATGTTGACTATGATCTGTGTGAACTTCTTCTAAGCCAACTTTTGGAAAATCTGCAAAAGATTAAGAAGGATAAGAAGAACTCCTTCAAGTATGGTGGCTTAATACTCTACCTATTCTTTTATTACATGAATGAGCTTCCCAGATCCAATGGCTGGGTATGGCAGAATGACAGACCAATTGCCATCCAAATTAGAGACTATTTGCATGGGCTTGGGGATGCTAAAGCAAGAAATACAACCCTGTGGGGATATTTTAAGAATTTTTAGAACATGATGCAAGCAAGAGAGAGAATTCCCCCGTCTCTTGTTGAAAAATACAAAGACACAATATGCTTCATGGTAGAGACTGATCAGTGCCTAATGGAGGCAGTAGAACCAAGAACTGTATGGATCATGCCTATGGGGTATGAAGTTGATGAACAAATTGTGGAGCTGCATGTTCAACACATGCTAAGTCAGCCAAAGGATCCAAAGGCAGAAAGGTTTGGAACCTTTGAAGAGCTAAGTGTAAAAGTTCATGTGGAACTTAGACAACCGGAAATAAAGAGGAAAATGAGAAAAGAAGTTGAAGAAATTGCCAAAGGCTTAGGCATCTCAAAGGAGGCTATTGATGCCAACAAAGAAAAGGTGGAAAGGGTAGAGAAAGAGGAGAAAGAGGCAGAAAAGGGAAGTAAGGAAAGTTCTCCGGTAGAATCTTCCACCCGGACAAGATCATCAAAGAGATCAACACTTGTCATAGCCAAAAGCTCAAGAACATCAAAACCGGAAGTCCAGGCATCTGGAAAAAGAGAAAAGAGAACAAAGAAAAAGGCAACAAGGTCCTATGTTAGCTTAAAGGATGATGAAGAAATTGAATCAGATGAGGAGATAAAGAAACTCAAGAAGAAGAAGAAATCATCTGGTGAACACTCTACTGGTCAAGGAGAAGAAGAGAAGGAAGAGGAATTTGTTGAAAAACCCACTCTATCCTTAGATATTGTAGTGAAAGCAATCACTGTGGATGGGAACCTACAACCCTTAACAAAATTCTATGATGCATATAATGAAGCAGATAAAAAGATTATGGAGGAAGCCACAGTTAAGTTTTTTAACACTTACAATAAAGCTTTTATTGAAATTATCTCTCTAATTCCCAAAAGCTTAGAGAAAAGGCATGAAATGAGGAAGAACAATGCTTGAGCAAAAGATCTCAAGATCCAGGAATAGGTCACCATTTAGCTCTTTCCTTCAATCACTCTGCAGCAAATGAATATGATCTTCAAAGATTGCAAGGATGAGTTCCGGAGCAAAGCTAGGATTAATAAGCTCATGCTTGGTGAAACCAACAAAGTGGCAAGAGAGACTGAAGAGATCCTCCGAAATGCTTTTAAAAAGTTCAACATTCCCATCATAGAGGACTCCGGTGAAGGTGAAGACAAGGGCTCAGAATCCTCTACTCCGGAAGAGGTGGCTCATGAACAAACAAATATCTCCCCTCCGGTTTCCCCTACAGTCTCCAGATCTAAAGGAGAAGAAAGTGTTGGCAAGAGACACTATATGGATTCATGAATGTTGTCATTGATGGCAACAAAGGTTATCCCACACATCTGCAATGCATGATAAGTCATCACCGCAAGTCAGATTGAAGAAGTGTTGAGGTCTGGTAAGCAAGAACAGAGTAGTCAATAAGGTCCAACAGATAGGTCCAGATCTCTCAGTAGAAGTATCTCAGTGAAGTGCGGATTTGGGGAAGTCAAGAGGAGTATCTTGACTGATAGATTCCAAGGTTTGAGCCTCCGGTGTGGAAAGGATAAAGAGATATGAATGCTTGAGTATCGGGTTCCCAAGTGACAGTGTGAACAGAGGAAGAACTGACTAGCAGAACATCAAACATTATTCCAGATGTGTTACTGATGTTGGTAAAGGTTATGAAGACATGAATTATGTTTGGCCGACATGATTAATGATTTCCACAAGTATATCCTTGATCCGCATTAATTAGTGTGCAAGGATTTAGCAGACAGATCAGAGTTTGTGAAAAGATTGACTATTCTGGGTGCCGACTAGAAAGGTGATGAAATCAATTGTGCGGATATATATACAAGATGGATTTAGTTATGAGTTGTGTTGTTGTTGTAAGTGATGTGCGAAGAAAAGTCGTAGAGCCAAATAAAAGCAGAAAGGAAGATCCCGTATGTGAAAGAAGAGCAGCATAAAAGAAGAGGAAAGATGAAGTGCAGCAGATCAGTATACAGAGCCTAACCGGAACTGAACTCTAGCATATGTTGATGCTTCTTATCAGTTCAAGTATTGTATTACATTCTTTATAAATTGTAGATAGTGTGTCTCTTGTAGGCAGTGTGCCTCTTGTGAGCAGTGTGCTCGAGCAGTGAGCCCTAATTGGCAAGTGCCATTTTGTACTTCCATTCTTCTAACAGAGAATACAATCTTGGGTTAATCACCCTGTGGTTTTCTCCCTTAACAGGGTTTCCACATCAAAAATATTATGTCATGTGTATTTCTATTTCATTCTTATGTTTTCTTGTTTGAAATGATGCTGCACTAATTATCAAGAAAGTTTAGAAAGCTGAAATAATTAAGATAACTGATTCACCCCCCCTCTTAGTTATCAACAATTGGTATTAGAGCCAAGTTCCTCCTAAACAGAGTCTAATAGCTTGAGGAAGATCTGGGAATCCAAATGGATGCATATGGTTTAAGGGAGCAACTCAAGACTGCCCTTGATGATCTTGAGTAGTCAAACTCTGAAGTCAATGAACTAAAGGAAAGACTCAAACAGGCTGATGATTTCATGAGAGAACTAAAAGACAAATTAAGTCTCTCTATGAAAAAGAGAAAGGAGCTACTTCAGCAATTGGCAAGTCAAGGTGAAGTAAATAATGCAAATGAAGATCTCAAGGAGAAAACCAAGTTATGTGAAAAGTTATCAAAAGAAATCATTATGGTAAGACATGAAATGGAATCAGGAGTTATAAAGTTTACCCAAGAGATTGAAGAGAAAAGAAAAACTAAAGATAATCTAAGACAATCTCTCAAGGAGAAATCAGAGGATTGCCACAAGATGGATAGAATTATCAGACATCTTGAATCTGATCTTGAAGATGCTAAAGATAACGAAGAAAAACTTGAGGATCAAATTGTCTCTCTCAAAAGGGATCTTCAAAAAACAAATGAATATAAAGAGAAATTCAAGATAAGTTCTGCCCAACTTGAAGTTCTTCTTCAAAGCCAAAAGAGGATAGATGATAAGTGTGGGTTGGGATATGAGAAAGGAGAAAGTTCTGGATCCGGTCAGAAGAATTTTAGATCAAAAAATCTAAGGAACAGGCCTAGAAGTCCTCCGGTAAGGCAGCCTAATGCTCAAAGATATCCATCCTTCAATGGATACTGCCACAAATGCAATAACTTTGGTCATAAAGCTAATCAGTGCAGAAGGAGAATGAATCAGACTAATACATCCTTCTCCGGACAGTGCTTCAACTGCAAAAGGTATGGTCACAAATCTCATGAATGTAGAAATATGCAAATGAACAATTCATGTAGATGCTTTGCATGCAATAGAATGGGTCATATGGCTAATCAATGTAGATCAAGAGGATATCAATCAAATATGCAAAGAAATGTTGTTTACCAAATTTGCAATAGATTCGGTCATATAGCAAAATTCTGTAGAAGCAAGAATCAGGATAAAAGAGGTTTGGTATATTATAATCAAAATCAAGATAAGGGAAAACAAAAAGTAAATGTAGATGAAGTTCAAAGTGAGATGAACAAGATTTGGGTGAAGAAAAGTATAGAGAATGTAGGGGATGGATCCACACTAGACTCTGGTGCTGATATTCCTTTCAAAAATTAAAAGGTGAGCTCTGGCTCAGGGGGAGACACAAAGAAAACCTTGTTCCCCCAGCCAGTCAATTGGTACCAGAACTGGCACAAGGAGAGCTGTGGATTAAAAGGGCTCATACAAGAAACATCTAAAAGGGGTATGGTAAAGATTTGAAAGATCCACAAGAAGATTTGAAGAATCTAATCCTTCCAGAATTGATCTAGTAAAACAGTCTTCCGGTAAAAACAAATTCCTTACAAGTTCAGTCTGGTATGATTCAAACTATGGTGTCTTGATCTGCAAATAGATCAAATAACTAATGAAAGGAAGATAGATTATCACCACTCTCCTAGAATAACTTCAAAATCTGTCTCAGTGATCTAGAAAGGTTTTGTCTCCGAATATGACAAACAAGGCAAACTAGAATGAATTAGGTTGCGCATTTATTATCGAATGAAAATTAGGGCTTCTCAGAAATAAAAGAGTTCATTCGCTCATCATTTGAACACTCACATTCGAAGGAAAGAAAAAAGGAGCTCTGCAACTACCTCTCCCAAAGATCAAGATGACTCCTCATACAGCTCAATCCAGATTTCATCGTGTGCCCTAAACAGTGTAAAAGGTATTCTTCGTTCTTGATATCTCTCAGCAAGATTCATTGATGATGGCTACTCTGAATATAGTAAAGATTTCTGATAGACCTCGCCCCATATTTAAGAAGCATCCATACAAATCCTTGGAGGTAGATCCCCTAGGAGCCTTCTCTAGTGTTTCGCATGGTGTTTTGCACACAAAAGACATTAGGGTTTACATACACACAAATGTTGAAGAGTTTGGGGAATTCAAACTAAGAGATATCTATCACAAACAATTGATAGACAATGCTTTTGAGCTTAAACCAAAATATAAGGGCATCTAGGAGAAACATTTTGATCAGTTCATTCATTTCCCCTGCTTTGAAGAAAATGAATGGGTCCATTATGTGTTGAGTAGGGTACATGACAACTTTCTATGGCTTAACAGACCTTGCAAAATCACCAAGGAAGCAAATTAGGGCAGTAACTGGTTTACACTCCTTCGGAGGAATTCCTGTCCTCAAATTTGTCAAAAACAACATTGTAACTGAGGCCACCGGATCAAAATTTGATAAGAGGGTAATGACCATTGAAGATATTACTGACCCGGATATCAAGTATGCATCTATGATAATAGGATACAAGATATATCACTCCAGTAGGGAGAATTCAATATCTGGAACTGCAGTATACACGGCCTATGAGATGCTGAGAAAGAATCCAGAATATGATCTCTGTGAACTTCTTTTGAGCCAATTAATGGAAAACATACAGAAAATCAAAAAGGACAAGAAGAACTCCTTTAAATATGGTGGACTAATAATATGCCTATTTTTCTACTTCATGAATGAGCTGCCCGGATCAAATGGATGGGTATGACAAAATGACAAACCAGTAGCAATTCAAATCAGAGATTACTTGCATGGGCTTGGGGATGCTAAAGTAGGAAATACAACCCTATGGGGATATTTCAAGAATTTTTAGAACATGATGCAAGCAAGAGAAAGGATTCCCCAGTCTCTTGTTGAGAAATACAAAGACACAGTATGTTTTATGGTAGAGACTGATCAGTGCCTAATGGAGGCAGTAGAACCAAGAACTGTATGGATCATGCCCATGGCATATGAAGTTGATGAACAAATTATGGAACTGCATGTTCAACACATGCTAAGTCAGCCAAAGGATCCAAAGGCAGAAAGGTTTGGAACCTTTGAGGAGCTGAGTATAAAGATTCATGTGGAACTCAGAGAACCAGAGATCAAGAGGAAGGTGAGAAAAGAAGCAGAAAATGTTGCCCAAGGCCTTGGCATCTCAAAGGAGGCACTTGATGCCCACAAGAAAAAGATGGAAAGGGTTGAGGAAGAGAAGAAGAAGGCAGAAAAGAAAAATGAGGAAAGTGCTCCAGCAAAACCTTCCACCCGGACTAGATCATCAAAGAGATCTGCACCTACCACTGCCAAAGGCTCAAGGACATCAGAACTGGAAGCACAATCATCTGGCAAAGGAGAGAAAAGAACAAAGACAGAAGCTACAAGAGCCTATGCCAGTCAAAGGGATGAAGAGGAGACTGAATCTGATGAAGAAATCAAGAAAATGAAGAAAAAGAAGAAAACATTCGGCCAACCCTCTACCAGACAGAAGGAAGAAGAAAAGATAGAGGAATATATTGAAAAACCCACTCTTCACATTGATGACATAATCAAATTAGTCACAGTGGATAGAAATCTTCAGCCAATGGTTGAGTTCTATGATGATTATGGTGAAGCAGATCAGAAGATATTACAAGATGCCACAGTCAGGTATCTAAATATCTACAACAAAGCATTCATTGAAATTATATCTTTGATCCCCAAAAGCTTGGAGAAGGAACTAGAAATAAGAAAGAACAATGCCCAAGCCAAAGACCTAGAAATCTAGGAACAGTTAGCAATCCAGCTATATCCTTCAATCAACCCCAAGACAATGAATATGGTATTCAAAGATTGTAAGGATGGGTTCAGAAGCAAAGCAAGGATGAATCAACTTATGCTTGGTGAGACTGACAAGGTAGCCAAGGACACAGAAGAGATCCTCCGGAAGGCCTTCAAAAGATTTAATCTTCCTATTATAGAGGACTTGGGTACTGATCCCTCGACTACAAATGTTGCAGAAGAATCTACTGAGAAAATGACAGAAGAGGTGGGCCTTGAACAGACCAACATTTCTCCTCCGGTTTCCCCTACAGTCTCTGGATCTACAGGAGAAGAAAGAATATAGGAGAAAGAAGCAGAGGTGTAGGAAAAAGAAGATGACAGTACCAAGGCTGCAGAAGGTGAGAAGACATCAACAGAGGAGACCACAACTGCTAGTGGTAAGGTTGTGGAAGGGGAGAAAGCTCCAAAAGACAGTTCTGTGACTGTAGATGAAAAGAAAAATCTGTCTTTGGTAAGAGACACTGCAGAATTAGTCAAGGACTTTTTGACAAAAGCAACTATGGAGATTGATGAATGGAACTATTAAAAGGGCCATTAAATTTTGACTCTCTATCTCCAGTGCAAACAATGAAAATAGCTTCATTTGCAAATGCGAAGGTCAAAGAGAAACTACTAAAATCTCACATGGAAGACTGTGAGCTTATAGAGGTAGCATCCGGAGTGTTGGAAAAGATCATCCCATCTTTTCAAAAGGATCCCATAGTCTCTTCCTCCGGTAATCTCAAAACTCTAGTCAATAGTGTTAGCACACATTTTGATTCTCTACAGAAGTCAGCTAAAGAAAAGGTCTGGAAGGAGTTTTTGGACAAGAGATTCTCTGAAGTACAGGGCCTGATAACAAATGATAGGAAGTTATGGATATTGGGATAAAGAGCTTGGAAAATGCTCTTAAAGATGGTGGAAATATGTACAAATTTTGCTTATCTTGGCCCACAGTGACCAAAGATATTGAGAAGAAAGTAAAAGAACAAGAGGATAAACTATTAAGTCTGTCTCAAAGTTTTGATCCTCTCTCATCCTCTATAGCAAATCAAGAGTGTCAGACTATTGCAATCACAAATGCAATAAAGAATTTTGAGAAGGAAAGGAAGAACATAATTAGCTGGATGGGTGAACTTAGAAGGATTATTATCCCTAAGTTAGAGGCCATGCATGAGGCCATAGGTGAAGCTCAAATCACAGCCCAGACCAATGATCCAATAGATCTAAAAAGGGCAGATGTGTTTACATTCCTGTTGAGCGGTCATATATCAATTTTGGACAGAATGAAGAAAAGTTGGGCTACAGAATTTGTTCAATTGAAGACAACTTTTGCAGACATACTTAAATATATGTAAGTATGCCATATGTATATACTTATGCGGCTAAGTATAATTGAATTTTTGATATGCGGATCCTACCCTTTGCCATTGATGTCAAAGGGGGAGTGAAGAGCAGTGAAAAATGAGGAATCCAACTAAGGGGGAGCTCCAGAAAATGTATATAAAAATAGAGCATCAGCCAAGGGGGAGCATAGTGTAAACACTTAGTCATTTTTCACTATGTTGCCATCAATGCCAAAGGGGGAGATTGTTGGCAAGATACACTATATGGATTCATGAATGTTGTCATTGATGGCAACAAAGGTTATCCCACACATCCGCAATGCATGATAAGTCCTCACTGGAAGTCAGATTGAAGAAGTGTTGAGGTCCAGTAAGCAAGAACAGAGCAGTCAGTAAGGTCCGACAGACAGGTCTGAATCTCTCAGTAGAAGTATCTCAGTGAAGTGCGGATTTGGGGAAGTCAAGAGGAGTATCTTGACTGATAGATTCCAAGGTTTGAGCCTTCGGTGTGGAAAGGATAAAGAGATATGAATGCTTGAGTATCGGGTTCCCAAGTGACAGTGTGAACAGAGGAAGAACTGACTAGCAGAACATCAAACATTATTCCAGATGTGTTACTGATGTTGGTAAAGGTTATGAAGGCATGAATTATGTTTGGCCGACATGATTAATGATTTCCACAAGTATATCCTTGATCTGCATTAATTAGTGTGCAAGGATTTAGCAGACAGATCAGAGTTTGTGAAAAGATTGACTATTCTGGGTGCCGACTAGAAAGGTGATGAAATCACTTGTGCGGATATATATACAAGATGGATTTAGTTATGAGTTGTGTTGTTGTTGTAAGTGATGTGTGAAGAAAAGTCGTAGAGCCAAATAAAAGCAGAAAGGAAGATCCAGTATGTGAAAGAAGAGCAGCATAAAAGAAGAGGAAAGATGAAGTGCAGCAGATCAGTATACAGAGCCTAACCAGAATTGAACTCCAGCACATGTTGATGCTTCTTATCAGTTCAAGTATTGTATTACATTCTTTATAAATTGTAGATAGTGTGTCTCTTGTAGGCAGTGTGCCTCTTGTGAGCAGTGTGCTTGGGCAGTGAGCCCTAATTGGCAAGTGCCATTTTGTACTTCCATTCTTCTAACAGAGAATACAATCTTGGGTTAATCACCCCATGGTTTTCTCCCTTAATAGGGTTTCCACATCAAAAATATTGTGTCATGTGTATTTCTATTTCATGCTTATGTTTGCTTATTTGAATTGATGCTGCACTAATTATCAAGAAAGTTTAGAAAGCTGAAATAATTAAGATAACTGATTCACCCCCCCTCTTAGTTATCAATAGAAAGAATACAGGAGAAAGAACTAGAGGTGAAGGAAAAAGAAGGTGACAGTACCAAGGTTGCAGAAGGAGAGAAGACCTCAACAAAGAAGACCACAACTGCTAGTGGTAAGAATGTAGAAGGAGAGAAAGCTCCAAGAGATAGCTCTAAGAATGTAGAAGAAAAGAAAAACCTGTCTCTGGCAAGAGACACTGCAAAAACTGTCCAAGAATTCTTGAACAAAGAAACAATGGAGATTGATGAACCGGAGCTTCTACAAGGACCATTTAATTTTGACTCTCTTTCTCCAGTGCAGACAATGAAGATAGCTTCATTTGCCAATGCAAAGGCTAAAGAAAAACTCCTAAAGTCTCACATGGAAGACTGTGAGTTGATAGAAGCTGCTTCTGGATTGCTAGAAAAGATTATGCCATCATTTTAGAAGGATCCCATAGCCTCCTCATCTGGTAATCTCAAAACTCTAGTCAATAGTGTTAGCACACATTTTGATTCCCTAGAGAAGTCAGGAGAAGATAAGGTCCGGAAGGAATTTCTTGCAAAAAGATTATCAGAGGTACAAGGGTTGATAACTAATGATAGGAGAAATATGAATATTGGGATAAAGAGCTTAGAAAATTCTCTTAAAGATGGCAGAGAAATGTACAAATTTCATTTATCATGGTCCAAAACAATAGTGGAGATTGAGAAGAAAATGAAAGAACAGGAGGATAAACTGATAAAACTTTCTCAAAATTTTGATCCACTTACTACATCAATAATAAATCAAGAATGTCAAATGATTGCAGTTTTGAATGAAGTTAAGAAGCTTGAAAAAGAGAAGAAAAATAGAATCAGTAGGTTGAGTGAGCTCAAAGGGATAATTGTTCCTAAGTTAGAGGCCATGCATGAGGCCATAAAAGAAACTCAAATCATAGCCCGGACCAATGATCCAACAGATCTACAAAGGGCAGATGCGTTTGTATTCCTGTTGAGCGGTCATATATCAATTTTGGATAGAATGAAGCAAAGTTGGGCTATAGAATTCATTCAATTGAAAACAACTTTTGCAAACATTCTTCAGTTTATGTGAGTATGTTATATGCAGCTAAGTATAGTTAAATTTTTAAAAATTTTGATGCGCAGTTCCCACCCTTTGCCATTGATGTCAAAGGGGGAGTGAAGAGCAGTGAAAAATGAGGAATCCAACTAAGGGGGAGCTTCAAAAAATGTACATAAAAATAGAGCATCAGCCAAGGGGGAGCATAGTGTAAACACTTAGTCATTTTTCACTAAGTGTTGCCATCAATGCCAAAGGGGGAGATTGTTGGCAAGAGACACTATATGGATTCATGAATGTTGGCATTGATGGAAACAAAGTTCATCCCACACATTCGCAGGACATGGTGTGTCTCTATCGGAAGTCAGTGTGAAGAATGTTGTGGTCTGATAAACAAGAACAGAGCATGTGGCGAGGTCCGACAGTCAGGTTCGGATCTCTCAGAGGAAGTATCTTGGTGAAGTGCAGATTTGGGTAAGTCAAGAGGACTACCTTGATGACAGATTCCAAGGATTTAGCCTCTAGTGGTAGATGAAGAAAAAGATATGAATACTTGAGTATCAAGTTCCTGATTGGCAATGTGGACAGAGGAAGAACTGACTGGCAGAACATCAGACATTATTCCAGATGTGTTACTGATGATGGTAAAGGTTATTAAGGCATAAGTTATGATTGGCTGACATGATTGATGACTTCTACAAGTATATCCTTGATCTGCATTACTTGGTATGCAAGGATTCAGCCGACAGATCAGAGTTTGTGGAAAATATTGACTATTCCAGGTACTGACTAGAAAGGTGATGAAATCACTTTTGCGTATATATATAAGATGGATTTAGTTGTGATAAGTGTGTGGAGTAAGGGAATGTGTGAAGAAAAGTAGTAGAGGTGAATAAAAGCAAAAAGGAAGATCTAGTATGTGAAAGGAGAGTAGCACAAAAGAAGAGGAAAGATGAAGTGCAGCAGATCAGTTTACTGAGCCTAACCGGAACTGAACTCCAGCATATGTTGATGCTCCTTATCAGTTCCAAGTATTGTATTGCACTCTTTATAAACTGTAGATAGTGTGTCTCTTGTAGGCAGTGTGCCTCTTGTGAGCAGTGTGCTCGGGCAATGAGCCCTAATTGGCAAGTGCCATCTTGTATTTCCATTCTTCTAACAGAGAATACAATCTTGGGTTAATCACCCCGTGGTTTTTTCCCTTAACAGGGTTTCCACGTCAAAAATATTGTGTCATGTGTATTTCCATTTCATGGTTATGTTTGCTTACTTGAATTAATGTTGCATTGATTATTAAGTAAGTTCAGAAAGTAGAAATAATTAGGATAATTGATTCACCCCCCTCTTAGTTATCAATAGACATCATATCAGATAATGTACCTGAAGGATTACCATCTATAAGGAGTATCAGCCATCACATGGATCTTATATTAAGAGCAAGTTTTCCTAACAAGGCAACACACTGAATGACACCGACAGAGAATGAAGAATTGAATAGACAAATACAAGAGTTGCTGAGGAAAGGTTTGATCAGAGAAATATTGAGTCCTTGTGCAGTACCTACAGTTTTGGCACTGAAGAAAAATGGAGAATGGAGAATGTGTATTGATTCTAGAGCAATAAACAAGATCACAGTCAAGTATAGATTCCCTTTACCTAGAATGGATGATATCATGGATTGTTTGAGTGGAGCAAGATATTTCACAAAGATAGATTTGAAGAGTGGACAGCAAATTAAAATCAGAGAAGGTGATGAATGGAAGACTGCTTTTAAGACAAATGAAGGATTATATGAGTGGTTAGTGATGCCTTTTGGATTGACAAATGCACCAAGTACTTTCATGAGGTTGATGAATGACGTTCTGAAGAAATTTTTGGGTAAGTTTGTGATTGTGTATTTGGATGATATTCTAATTTTCAGTAAGACAAAAGAAGAACATTTGTGGCATATTAGATAAGTTTTTCAAAGACTGAGAGAAGAGAAATTGCTGATAAACATCAAGAAATGTAGTTTCATGAAAGAAGAGTTGGTATATTTTGGATTTGTAATTTTTGTGGAAGGATTGAAGATGGGCCCTAACAAAGTGAAAGCAATTGTTGAATGGCCTACACCGTGGAGCATTGGAGAGGTTAGATCATTTTATGGTTTGGCTAGCTTCTACCAGAAGTTCATCAGAAATTTCAGTTCAGTTTGTAACCCTATGACAGAGACAATGAGAGGTGACAGAAAAGATTTCAAATGGACATCTGGAGTACATAAAAGTTTTGAGTTGTTGAAGCAGAAGGTGACAGAGCAACCTATTTTGGCATTACTAGATTTCAATAAGGTATTTCAAGTTGATTGTGATGCTAGTGGAAATGCAATTGGAGCAGTGTTAAGTCAAGAGGGTAGACCAATAGCATATTTTAGTGAGAAGTTGAATGATGTAAGGAGAAGATATTAAGTTTATGATCAAGAGTTCTATGCCATAATTCAATCCCTGAAGAAGTGGAGACATTATTTGTTGCCTAAGGAGTTTGTGTTATATACAGATCATCAAGCTTTGCAATATTTGAATAGTCAAGGTAAGTTGAATCAGAGACATATGAGATGGGTAGAGTTCATACAGAGTTATACTTTTGTGTTGAAGCATAGGAGTGGAAAATCAAATAAAGTTACTAATGCCTTGAGTAGAAAAAGAAACTTGTTAACAGAAATGAGAGTTGAAGTGTTAGGTTTTGATGAATTGAAGAACATGTATGAGGGAGATACTGATTTTGTAGAACCTTGGAAAGCATGTAAGGAACCTATTGTAGCATATAGAAGTAAATGGTTGGATTATTTCATTCAAGAAGACATGTTCAAAGGAAGTCAGTTGTGCATACCTAGCAGTTCAATGAGAGACAACCTGATCAAGGAGAAACATAGTTGTGGATTGGCAGGACACTTTGGCATTGAAAAGATAGTGGCTTTGGTATGTGAAAATCACTTTTGGCCTTAGATTCATAAGGATGTTTAGAGATTTGTGCAAAGTTGTAGAGTTTGTCAAGTTGCAGAAGGGAATAGTCAGAACACTGGATTGTATAGACCTTTGATAGTATCGGAGACACCTTGGGAAGACATAAGCATGGATTTTGTAATGGGATTACCTAAGACACAGAGAGGACATGATTCAATATTTGTAGTGGTTGACAGATTTTCAAAGATGGCTCATTTCATACCTTGCAAAAAGACAACTGATGTAGTGCATGTAGCTGACCTATTTTTCAAGGAGATTGTGAGACTGCATGGATTACCTAGGAGTATAGTTTCAGATAGAGATACAAAGTTTGTAGGATACTTTGGAGGACACTTTGGAAGAAGATGAAGACCAATCTGAAGTTTAGTTCAGCTTTTCATCCACAGACAGATGGACAGACAGAGGTAGTGAATAGGAGTTTGGGAAACTTGTTGAGATGTTTGGTTGGAGAGAAGATAGGAAGTTGGGATTTGATTCTTTCACAAGCAGAGTTTGCATACAATAATTCAGTCAACAGAAGTACCTGAAGAACACCTTTTGAGATTGTTACCAGAGTAAACCCTAGAGGAGTGGTTGAATTGAGAGATATCAGCATGGAAACAAAGCAGAGTACAGAAGCAGAAGAATTTGTAGATCATATGAAAATAGTGCATAATCATGTGAAAAAGCATTTGGAGAACATGAACAGTAAGTACAAAGAGAAGGTAGATGAGAAGAGAAGACATAGAATTTGAAGGAGATGAAGTAATGGTGTATTTGAGAAAAGAAAGATTTCCAGTTGGGACATATAACAAGTTGAAGATGAAGAAGTTTGGACCTTGTAAGATACTTAGGAAATTTGATTCAAGAAATGCATATGAAGTGGAATTACCAGAGACATTGGGTATTTCATCTATTTTCAACATTGTAGACCTTTACCAGTATCATGAAGTAGAGTTCAGTGACAACATGGAAGAAGACTTGAAGAAATAGTTACCACAGCAAGCACCAGAACAAATTGAAGACATTTTGGATAGTAGAGTTGGATGCAACACTAGAGGAAGACAATACAAAGAATATCTTGTGAAGTGGAAAGGCAGACCGAAAGAAGATTCATCATGGATTTCTCAGGCTGAGGTGGACCGTCTTGGTTCTCCCCTAGCCCAAGCAAAGTGACGGACTCACTTTTTCAATAACCTTAGATGTCTGATGTAGGAGTATCCCTGGTTCAAGAACAATCTTGCATCAACCAAAAATATTTGCATTTGCATTTCAGTTCTTTCATTTTCTAGTTTAGTTCAAGCAGTTCAGTCAGAAGTAGCTCATCTTGTAGTCCAGTTTCAGCATTTCACACCTTGTGGATCTAGACTTAGCATCTCAATTCATTCATCTACATCATATCAAGAATTCAAAGCATTTGGGTCAGTTATTAGAAAGTTATCGCAATTAGAAGATCCTCTATTTTCTCAGTGCAGAGTTCTCTAACAGTCACGAGTAATCAGTTGAAGGAGAAGGATTGGGAGCATTGGCCAACTTGTGGATCCTTGTGATTCATTCTACAATGTTCCTTGGTTTGTGGTCAACCTTCCTCATAGGTCCACACTTCATTGTATCCATTGGAGAAGGATTTTCAAGCCGATAGGTCCAACCTATCCAAGAACACATGTTACACCTCTTCATTGGGATTCTAGATCTCTTATGGCCGATGCGGAGGAATCTATTAGTCTAGAAATGATATATATTGATGTAATAGATCCTTAGGAAAGTAACTATTCACATTAGAAAGATCGGTGGTTTAGTTTTGTGTGAAGGAGCTTTAAAGCTTTATCTTGCGCATGTCTCAAAATAGGCCTGTGAGCCCAAGTTGTAAGCCCGCATGTTGCCAGCCAGATTGTGTTTGAATTCTTTGATATACTAAATGACTGAATCTGCATTGGTCCTATATTCTTGTGTTGTTTCCATTGTGTTTACTCTTGTTGCATGGTCTGGATAGTTCATTCTGTGAACCCTCCTACCATGACTACACCACATTGGCAGAGAAGAAATTCATACAATATATAGACTTCCCAACATTTATAGAGGAGGAATGGGTCCAGTATGTGCTCAGTAGAATTCATGATGAGTTTACATGGCCTGAAGAAACCTTTATGATCACAAAGGAAGCAATTAGGGATGTAATATGATTGAACTCCACTCGAAATGTACCAGTGCTAAAGGCTATGAAAAATAGTACTGTAATTGAGGAAACGAGTGCTCAATTTGACAAAAGGGCATTGATAGTTAACTCTATTGAAGACCATGTAGTGAGATTTGCATCTATGGTGGTCGAATATAAGATGTATTTTACAAACCAGGAGAACTTTGTCTTTAGTAATATCATCCACACTACATATGAGATCGTCAAGAAGAATGTTGACTACAACCTCTATGAGTTGCTCTAGCAATAGTTGATGGAAAATTTAAAGAAAACCAAAGAGTCTAAATATCCCTTCAAATATGGTAAGTTAATTATCTGCATATTCTTCTATTTCATGAAAGAGTTGCCCAGAAAGAAAAATTTGATCTGGTTTGACAACAAACCTATTGCTACTCAAATTAGAAATCATTTGAATAGTCTAGGCAATCATAGTGCACAAAATGAAGCCCTGTGGGGCTACTTCAAGAACTTTTAGAAAGCCATGCAATCTAGGGAAAGAATACCTAAGACAATTATGGAAAAGTACAAAAATTATATATGTTTCATTATGAATAAAGATTAGTGTATGATAGTAGTTGTAGAGCCAAGAATAGTGTGGGTCCCTCCTTTGAGATACGAAGTAACTAAAGAGGTATTAATTGGCTCAGCTAACCTCATGTTGAGCAAGCCTAGAGATCCTACTAAGGAAAGATTTGGCACTTATGAGGAAATCTCAATCAAGGTGCATGTTGAATTGAGAAGGCCCGAATATGTAAAGAAGGCTAAAAA
Source organism: Cunninghamia lanceolata (assembly GCA_027924645.1). Lineage (NCBI taxonomy): Eukaryota > Viridiplantae > Streptophyta > Pinopsida > Cupressales > Cupressaceae > Cunninghamia > Cunninghamia lanceolata. The sequence goes on along the minus strand of BSBN01000822.1, from coordinate 13,684,992 downwards.
AATGGTAGAAGAATATACCCAGAGCAAGGGCTTTACTAAAGAATAGATTATAGAAACAAGAGCAAAGGTATAAGAAGCAAGGGCAACTAGAGAGAAGAAGCAAGATGAACTGGAAAAGGCTCCGGAAGAGCCTAAGAAGAAAGCAGAGGAGCCTACCATACCAAAGAGAAGAACAAGAGGTTAAACCTCTACTTAAACTACATCCAAATCCTCCGGTCCCACTCCTTTAGTGAGTGTGGAAGAACCTTCAAAGAAACCCACTAAAAAGGAGCACAAAAGAATGAAAACCAAAGGCAAAAGAATATATGTTAGTGTTGGAGTTGATGAAGAAGAGATTGAAATAGATGAAGAAGTAGATAAAATGAAGGCTAAGGCTAGTGAAGCTTCAAAGAGTAAATAGGAGAAGCCCTTCAGTAAGGGCAAAAGCAAGAAAAACCCAAGGCAAATAGAGTCCAAGAAAGTAGAGACCTCAATAAATTTGGAAGATACCTTGAATGCTATGGCAGCCCACGATAATCTAAAGCCACTAGAAGACCTGTATGATGAATATAATGATGCAGACAAAACAATCATTGAAACTACAGTGATTAGATTTTTGGAGATGTTTAACAAAGCCCTCCTTGAGGTAATCACTAATCTACCTGATAGCTTGGGGAGTATTATGTCTATTAGAAAGGAAGCTGCAATGGCTAAGGATTTAGAATTAAGAGAACATGCATTAATAGAATTGTGTCTGGATATAACTACTAAGCAGAAAACAAAAGTCACCAAGATACTTGGAAGAAAGTTTGACATAAAAACAAGGACAAATATTTTGATGTCTAGAGACATAAAGAAAGTGGTAGAGGACATAGAAAAGGTAACTCTCAATGTCTTAAGAGAGCTCAATATCTCAAGAGTTCATCACAAGGAAGAACCAATTGTTGGTGATGACACTTCCCTTATGGAAGTCATCTTAGATCAGGGCTTAAATCAAATAGAGAAAACTCCTCCGGTAAGCGCAGGAAGAGATGAAGAGATGAAAGAACAAGAAGAGGATAAAACTCCTTAGAATATAGAAGCAACTCTAGAACAAAATGAAACTGTCATTAGGGGAGATCAAGGTGAGGAACAATCTAAGGCTAGCCCTGCACTAGAACACAGAACCAATGAGCAAGAACCTATGGACCAAACATCTCCAGAACAGACCAAAGAAGAAGAATTGTCTCATGATATGGCAAGAGACATTGTTGCAGTCACAGATGATCCTATTGATTTAGTTAGAGAATTCTTGGAGAAGTAGCAAGAAGCTCAGTTTTTGGACACACTTGAGTTGCTACAAGGGCCAATCAACTTAGCACCTCCATGTCACCTCTGTAGAAATTTAAATTAGTGTCAATTGTTGAAGCCAAGGCTCAAGAAGAAATCTTGAGGTCTCACATTTAGGATAGTGAGATTATTGGTGAGACATCCAATGTTTTAGAAAAGTTGATTCTTGGACTGAAGGACACATCTCTAGCCCCCACTGAGCAATTCAAAATGCTATTAAACTATGTAAGTTCACATTTTGAATCCTTTGAAAAGGCTGCAGAAAAGAAAGTAAGAGCAAAGAATGATGCTAAAAGGCTAGTAGAGTTAAACAATAAAGCCTCTCAAGATAAATTCTTGTTAGACAAAAGTATAGAGTATGCACAAATGGCAATTAAACAAGCAAGTGAAATATATCAACATTGTCTATCTTGGCCAGATACTACAAAGGACATAAAGGAGAAAATAAATGAGCTAGAAGATAAGATCATGAGGATATCTAAGAGCTATGATCCATTAAAGGATGCCTTTGGGACTCAACGAGCTAAAATAAAAGCAGTTCACTATCAAACACAAAATGGGCCACCACAGGGAGATAGTGAGCTTCAAAATTGCATCATTAGCCAAACTAGTAGCTGTTGTAGAGCAAATAAAGCAAAACAATAAAGTCTCTGCTACTCCAAAGAAGGCAAAAGATATGGTGTCCCAGATCAATGGACACATCTTACTTTTGAGTGATGTCAAAATTTGATGGGATCACAATGTAGCTTAGCTAAGACAACTTTACTCAAACATCCTCCCAGCAAAACCATAAGGTAATTTAGATTTTCTTGTACATATGCAGCTTTGGCAACCTGTACATACATTTGTATCATAAACCTTTACCATTGATGTCAAAGAGGGAGAAGAAGAACTGGTGAAAAATATCTAAACATCTGAGGGAGAGTAGAAAAATAGGGTGAACATAGTAAGGGGGAGCAATATGAACATTTTTCACCTAAGTGTTGCCATCAATGCCAAAGGGGGAGATTATTAGCAACATGGTCAAGAGACATTGCTGATTTGATTGAGATATGATGTTGTCATTAAAGGCAACAATCAAATATGATTGGGGACAGGTCTGGAGACAAATTTTGTACTATCTTTGTGGTACGGAAAGAATGACTTAGTCTAAATGACTAAGTGTTGGCAGCTCACTGTGTTAATGACAGAGATCCAGTTGGTACTCCTCTACAGAAGAAGATTTTGGCATGCGGTTTTGGTATGTTGCACATGGTTGTCTAATGATGCCATGCTCCAAGTTTCATGTCCTAGTAATCTCTAGAAGTTATACCATGAATTACTTAAGTCTGGATTATCTAAGTTTAGTCACTAATAGTTGAGAACACCTAAGTATTTTAGTCTGCATTCCTCTGCGATTGGTTATTTCAATTTGCAGTTTGAAGGTGTTGTAAACACATGGTGGGAGTATCCAATTCTAGATTTTTAGAGTATGAGATTCAATGGATGATCATCTACAAGCTCTTAAGTATCAACATTCAGTTTCACAGTGTTTCATAGTGACAGAGTCAGTAGTTCAGAGATCTACATTTTGCCCCATAAGAATATTATGACTTGCGGTTCTCAAGGTATGTTGGGTGATGTGTAAAGAATGTCTGATATGAATTTTAGAGTCCCATGTGGTTGTTGGCAAGAGACACTATTCTGATGACTGAATGTTGTCATTGATGGAAACAAATGTATAAGACTCCACCAGTATGACAAAGAAACTTTACTCCGGAAGTAGAAATGGCTAAGTATGAAATGTATACATTATACAGAGTAAGTAACAATGTTTGGGATGGTATGCCTTCGCAGTAAAAGATCAGTATATGCGGATCAAGTATCTTTTTCATAGCTATTTAGTGATGATTTGTTCTAGTGCTCAAGTATTGACTTCCTCCAGAAGTGACATGGTAAAATACTTAAGTCTGGGTGAACATAGTTAAGTGAGGAACAATGCACAGTGCTAGAGAAAAGGGTCCACATTCCTCCGTAGTTCTATATTTTGTTCTGCGTTTCTAGAGATATGTGAAGAGATCTAGAATGATTGTTGGTTATGCATCTCAGAGTCTTATATGGTCCGCAGTCAGAATTATGATGTGACATATGAGTTGATCAAGTATGCTCTTAAGGAACAAGCTGACAGACATGTTAGATTCTTATGCGAAGAAGTTATATTGTCTGAATAGTCAATCTAAGTGACGGTATGATTGAAGCCGACCTATATGAAGACTTTTTCATGTTCATTTAAGTCTGCATTGCAGATTGTACACAAGTTCAAGCTGATAAGATGTACACAGTTTATGTTTTGCTTGTTGACCTGATTATGAGGTAAATCTTGTAACGAATATATATACTCGATGGAATTTGATGTTGGCATGTTGTTGTTGGTGTGAGGTGTGTGAATTCAAAGTGTGAAGGATTATGAGCAAAGTGTAGAGTAGAAAAAGTTGAACAAGGAAAGAAAACATAGTATATGTAGTTAAGTTGAGAAGCAAAACAAAACAAATGAAGACCTTTGAATTTGTATATTGAACCTTCAATGGAACTGTGATCCAGCATGTGATAGATGCATTTATAGCAGTTCATCTTCTAGCAATGAGCCAATCCTTCTTCTTTTCTTTTGGCAGTGAGCCTTTGTGTAGTGAGCACTTCTTCATAGGGAAGTGAGCCTTCTTGTAATCCGGTATTGAGCTACCATAATATATTGTGAGCTAACACTCACCGTGGTTTTTCCCTTTTGGATTTTCCATGAAAAAATCCTAGTGTCCATTTTTTATATCTTTATTGTTGTTCTTATGCTTATTCTATTTTTGTGTTATTGATTTTAGAAATTAGATTAATAAACTAGTTGAGAAGTGGTTTTGTGGAATACTCATTCACCCCCCTCTCAATATTCCTTATATTCAATAATTGGTATCAGAGCAAGGTTCCTTGGAAGAAGCCTAACAACTTGAGGAAGATCTAGAAAAGTTCACTCATGGCAACTAGGAGATTTGGAAACTTCTCAAATAAAGTTGAATTGGAAGAAGCTCTTGCTGATCTTGAAAGATCTAAAGAAAAAATTAGGGATCTGAAGGTAACATTCAAGAAGCTGATGAGTGCATTTTAAAGTTGAAAGAACAAGTCAAGAAAATCAAAGAAAAATACAGAGATGTTAGTGAACAATTGATATCAGTAAATGAGAACCTGGATGATTTGAAAGTGGAAGTTATTAAAAGAGCTACAGCAGAAGAAGATCTAAATCTAATGGTAAACAACAAAATAGAAGATTGTGTCAAATTGGAAAAGAAGTTGTGAGCCTAAAAATAGACTTGGAAAAAGCCAAGAGCTATGAAGAAAAGTTCAAGATAAGTTCTGCAAAACTTGATGAGATGATTACTAGCCAAAAGAGTTTAGATGACAATCAAGGATTAAGATTTGAGAAAGGAGAAAGTTCAAAATCAGGTCAAGAAAACTTTCAGATGAAGCAAAACAAAGGGAACCAATTAGAAATCAAAGAAGAAGACCTAGAAGACCTCCGGTCAGACAGCCAAATACTCAAAGGTACCCATCTTTCAATGGCCATTGTTTTAATTGCAAAAAGTTTGGTCATAAAGCTACTTAGTGTAGGAGTAGAATAAATCAGAATATTCCATCATTCTCTTCTCAATGTTTCAATTGCAAGAAAATTGGTCATAGATCAAATGAGTGCAGAAGTCTGGTAAGAAATGGCTTTCACAATTCAAGGAATACTCAACCATTCAATGGAAGATGTTTTGCTTGCAATAGATTTGGACACATGGCTAATCAATGTAGATCAAGGATAAATTCATTCAAAGGAAGGAATCAAGGATAGGGAAACATTGTGTGCTACAATTGCAACAAGTTTGGACATATTGCAAGATTTTGCAGAAGCAAGAATGTGAACAGAAACTACTATGCTGAAGAAAGGAAAACAAAGCAGAGGAATGATAAGGGAAAAGAAAAAGTTGATCCAGTTGAAACTAAGAAAGAAATGGACAAGATCTAGATCAAGAAAGAAGTAATTGAAGTCAAGGATGGATCCACACCAGCATCTGGTGCATATACTTCCTCTAGGAAGTAAATTGGGAGCTTTGGCTCAGGGGGCTGTGTTGAAAATCCAAAACCCCTAGCCAAAAAGTTAGTACTGAAATCTAGTACTAAGGTATGTTGTGAAGAACTCTATGATAAAGCCTCTAAAAGAAATTTTGGTAGAGAAAGATCTAATGCAGAGCAATTTGGATTGAATGTGGTTGACTGAGAAGTGTTTTGACAGCTTTTTGAAAGACCGCATTTATGACGATTAAGTTAAGACTTCAAGGGGTTTAAAGGCTTGGATTCCTAAAAGATTAATCACTGTGCATTCAATCTTTCAAGTGTTTAAGGCGATCTAAAGCTAAAATCCAAGCAACTCAGAGTTTTCCAAAATGATTCAAGTCAAAATCGATCTTAGGTGAAGGAAACCCTAACTCAGTGAAAAGAGGTATTTTTTAGATTCAAAACCCTACTGTGAATTTATTTTTAAAAATGGCAACACCACATGTAATTGATATAACTGAGAGGCTGAGGCCAAAATTCAAGAAACATCCTTTCAAATCAACAAAAGGAGATCCAATAGGTGCATTTTGTGACATACCATATGGAGTTATGCATGCAGAGGATGTTATGGCTTGTATTCATGTTGCCCTAGAAGAACATGGAAAAGGTAAACTCACAGATTTATTCCTAAATCATTTGTGCAATGAGGATTATGATTTAAAGAATGAATATAAGACATTAGAAACAAAGAAATTCATTTAGTACATTGATTTTCCAACATTTGCAAAAGATGAATGGGTCCGCTATGTCTTGAGCGGAATCCACAATGAATTCATGTGGTTGGAACAACCCTTCAAGATTACCAAGGATGCAGTTAGGGCTCTGAATGGACTAAGCTCTACCGGTAGTGTTCCCCTATTGAAAGTTGTGAAGAATGATATAGTAATGGCAGTGACTGGAGTGAAATTTGATAAAAGGGCTCTAATAATCAATGACATTAAAGACCATGCAATAAGGTTTGTGTCCATGGTTATTGAGTACAAAGTTTATTTCTCAAACCGTGAGAATTCGGTCTCTAGTACTGCAATCTACACAGCATTTAATATGATTAAAAAAGATGCAGAGTATGATCTTTGTGAACTACTCCATCAATAGCTGATGGAAAATTTAAGACCAAAGAGCAAAAATATTCATTCAAGTATTGTACGCTGATTATCTGCTTGTTCTTCTACTTCATGCAAAAGTTGCCAGGTATGAAGAATCTATTCTAGACAAGTGATAAACCCATTGCAATTCAAATTAGAAATCATCTTAATAGCATAGGTAGCCATGATGCCCAATACATATCCCTATGGGGCTATTTCAAAAACTTTCAAAAGTTAATGCAAACTAGAGAAAGGATTCCTAGATCAGTTGTTGAAAAGTATAAGAACGCTATCTACTTTATTGTGATAAAAGACCAATCCTTGATGGAGGTTGTTGAGACTAGAATAGTATGGGTTATGCCTATGGGCTATGAAGTAGATGGAAGAATACTAGAAAACTATGCCCAACATATGCTAAGCAAACCTAGAGATCCCAATGAAGAAAGCTTTGGAACTTATGAGGAACTGTCTGCAACAATACATGTTGAGGTGAGAAAACTTGAAATTTCAAGAAAGGCCCAGAAGATGGTAGAAGATTATGCTCTAAAAAGGGGTTTCACCAAAACACAAGTCAAAGAAATAAGAGAAAGGTACAAGCAGAGAGAGAAGCAAAAGAAAGGAAGGAAAGTGAAGCAGTTAAGGCTCCGGAAGAGCCTAAGAGGTAACCAGAAAATCCAACAGTAACAAAAATAAGAACTAGAGGTTCTACTTCTGCAGGAACTGCATCTATGTCCTCCGGTCCCACACCCTCTACAAGTGTGGAAACCTATGCAACCAGTCACAAAAGATAGAAAACCAAAGGTCATAGAATGTATGTAAGTATAGGAGCTCATGAGGAAGAGTGAGTCAAATGAAGAAGTGACGAAAATGAAAACTAAGGTGACCAAAGCCTCTGGGAGCAAAAAAAAGAAACCTTCTGGTAAGAGAAAAGCTGAGAAAAGGCCAGGGAAAGATGAGTCTCAGACAAGAGAAGCTACTATAAGTCTTGAAGATGTCCTAAAATCCATAACAATTGATGGAAATTTAAAGCCCATAGGCCAACTATATGATGAGTATAATGATCCGGACAAAAGAATTATTGAGACTGTTGTTGTCAGATATCTGGACATTTACAACAAAGCCCTTATTGAGATAATTACCAATCTTCCAAATACCTTGGGTAGTATTATGTCTGCAAGAAAAGAAGCAGCTATGGCAAAAGACATTAAACTCTATGAGCATACACTAAGAAAGTTATGTCCAAAGATCTCTCCTGAAGATAAAACAGAAATTTCCAAAGCACTCAGCAAGGAGTTCAAAACAAAGAGAAGAATGAATAGTCTCATGTCAGATGACATTGAGAAAGTAGTTAAGAAGACTAAAGAATTCACTTTAAGAGTGCTAAAAGAATTTCATCTTCCAACAATATATGATAATGATGAAGCAAATATTTGAGATGATGCATCTGTTCCAGAAGTGAATTTGAACCGAGGGTTAGATGATAGAGTGGTCAAAGAGAAGGAAGCACCTGCTACAGTTATTGAGACTAGTCTCCCTCTGGAACATCAAATAGGTGACAAGATAGGATTGAAGAAGACTAAGAAGATAGATAAGGCTGATGATCAAGAAGAGAAACAGGATAAGGAAATACCTGCACCAAAACAAAAGGATGGTGCAAATAAAGCTATGAATTTAGATCCTCTAGAGCTAAACCAAGTAGAAGATGTCTTTGGTATAGCAAAAGACACTGTAGAATCTATTAAAGACTTTTTGGAGGAAGAGAAACAGGTCTTGGACGAGCCAGAATTTTTGCAAGGAATAATAAACCTGGACTCAATGTGCCCTGTACATAAATTCAAACTGGTATCAATTTTGTAGGCAAAGGCACATGAATAATTTTCAAGTCTCACATATAGGATAGTGAACTGATCGGTGAGCTATCCAACATTTTGGAGAAGCTGATGCCATCATATCAGAAGGACACCTCTTTGTCTTCTATAAGTCAACTTAAAGGACTCATAAAATCTATAAGTGAGAATTTTGAATCTTTTGAGAAATCTATTGAGACAAATGTGAGACAAGAATTTGATGAGAAAAGGTTAAATGAGTTGAAGACTATGATAGTGAATGACAAAGCACTATTAGATAATAAAATGAAAGGCATACAAAGTTCTATAAAAGAAGCAAGTAACATGTATAAATTTTGTCAATCTTGGTCGGTAGCCACAAAAGAGCTAGAAGAAAGGGTAAAGGATCTAAAATAGTAGCTAATAAATATTTCTAAATCATTTGATCCAGCAGCTGAGTCGGTGAGTAGAAAAGAAATACAAGTAATTAATATTCATAATGAGTTAAGTGATATTGTAAATAAGAAGGATCAGATGAAAAGTAAAATGTGTTAGTTGAGAGGACTAATTAGTCCTAAGTTAGATTCAATGATCAGTATTGCAGCAGAAGCACAGGTAGCTTCACAAATGGACACAAATTCTGATGTGCAAAAGGTAGAAGAATCAATTTTTATAACAAATGGTCACATTCAAATTTTGGAAAGAGATAAAATTCTATGGGATGAAGAGATTACACAATTAAAGATTGTGTATAAGGATATTTTTTCACTGGAAACTAATTGAGTTGAAGTATTGTATGTGTACATATGTGGCAAAGTATGAAGATTTTTGAAGTTTTGGTCCAATTTTGACTCTTGTACATACACCTTTGCCATTGATGTCAAAGGGGGAGAAGAAGATCAGTGAAAAATGGGCAAACATCTTAGGGGGAGAAGAAATATAGAGTAAGGGGGAGCAGATGCCCATTTTTCACTAAGTGTTTCTATCAATGCCAAAGGGGGGAGATTGTTGGCAAGAGAAATTGTTCTGATGACTGAATGTTGTCATTGATGGCAACAAAGGTAAGAGACTCCACCGGTATGACAAAGAGACTTTACTCCGGAAGCAGAAATGGCTAAGTATGAAATTATACATTATACAGAGTAAGTAACAATGTTTGGGATGGTATGCCTCCGCAGTAAAAGATCAGTATATGCGGATTAGGTATATTGTTCATATCTATTTAGTGATGATTTGTTCTAGTGCTCAAGTCTTGACTTCCTCCGGAAGTCACATGGTAAAATACTTAAGTCTGGGTGAACACAGTGTTGGCATTTCAATTCGCACCTCTGGTATGCGATTTGGAAACGGACAGCTATGCACAGATAAACTGCTCTCCTATTGGAAGGGGGAGTTCCCTTTCTTGCTGATGTTCACTGAAAAGATAACTTGAATGAAACTTCACCTATCTTCTTTTTGATTCTCAGCTGCAGAGCACAAGGTTATAAAACTCTAAACGCTACAGAAGAGGTTTTTCCTTTTTAATAAAACTTCTACTACAACTAGCATAGACTAATGACGCTTTCAACCTCCTGAGTAAATTCAGAGAAAAGGAAGTTGAAAGTGAACAGGGAATGATTGTTAACACAAAAACTCAAGTAGTTTTCCTCCAGATTTACACCACAAGACTAAGAGTACTTTAGGGATGAAAGCTGAAAATGAAAGCCACAGAAGCTACACATCTGACAACAAAAACTTGATGAATCGATATAGAATATCAGAGCAAAGTAGGCATGAGATTTCTATTCAATATCAGGAAGTTTAATACAACTCCAGGGCAGCCAGACTGCAGCAAAAGGTAGGCATACAGTAAGCGATCAAACACCGGAGAACACTGAACAGAAATGAACAGACACTTGGAATAACATTGTTTGCATGCTAGAATAGGCACAACAAATTTGCTATCACAACTACCATTCCAAACAATGGGCAAGGATGCCCTTAGTTATACTAAAATTAAAGGAGTAGGGAACCCTAAAATCTCCTTGATTAACCCTAACTTGCCAACTCGCAAGCTTTATTACTATTCTAAGACAAAGATACAATAAACAAATGCTTTAAAGCAATCTGCTTTAAAGCAAAAAGATTCCAACTATCACAAGGTGCTTTCTTTCTAAATATAGAATGGATGAGCTTAGGATGAAAGCACATGCTTTAAAACAAAAAGCATATGTTTTAAAGATGCTTTCTTTTGAAATGCATCCTCATCAACATTCTTGCTTTTTGGTGATGTCATCCATTGATATTCTTTTGCTGATTTCTTCTAAAAAAGTTGATTCTGAGCGAAAAAAAGTTGGCACATGGGTTTTGTAGGCAATTCTATTTTGAAGCAGCCCAGATCGTCGGATTTTGAAAAAGTGAAGATTTTCTGGAAAAAGTAGGAAAAAAGTAGTTTCCCGAAAAAAAGCACAACTCCTAATCTTCAAGAGAATGATAATCTGGATGGACCCATCTCGACGAAAACTGAAAAAGCTCTGGTCGGATTTCTAAAAAATGATCTCCTTGAAACAAGGACCCTGAAAAAGCAAGCCTCTCTTCTTCCTCAACCCGAATCTATGAAGAAAACTGAAAAAGCACCTGGTTTGGGTCTTCGAATCTCCGTTGAAAGAAAAATAAAATCTTTCCTCTAGATGCAACCTGCAAAAAAATAATGAAATAAAGAAGCCCAAAGCTTGTCTTTATAAATCTTTTGGTCAAAAAGCAGCTTTACTTATGTGAGAAGAAAACTTCATCCTCATCCATGAAGAAAGCAACTTTTAAAGCAAAAAACTTCAAATAGGAAGAATCCCTATTTTGTAGGAGCCTATGGCTTCATGTGCAAGATGACAAAAAATATCTTCTTTGATGATGTCATCTAATGCACGAGTTGGAAGAAGTGTTAACAAAATTTTCTTCATTTTCGACACTTCAACACTCGTTTTGACTCAAATATGGCATGTCTCCGACTTTGACAAGGTGGCAAAATGTCATCATGAATTGAAAAAGCTAATTGATCCTGACATTTTGAAGATTGATCAACTGAGATTCCATCCCCTGCCTCTGTTCGACGATCTGACATCGTTTGACCAAGTTTGACCTCCCCAAAATTGCCAACGGGCGAAGATTGATAAAAAGGCATGTCAGAAAACACTGAAAACACAAAAATATTCTAACACTACTCAAGATGGGTGCCCCAAGCCTCCTGGGGCGCCCAGTTTCCCAACACTTAGACATTTTTTTAGTTTTTTCAACTTTTTCAATTTCTTGGTTTGTGTGCACGTTCCGGAGGCACAGGACCCCTGTTTGGCTATCGATTTCTATCAACTGGGATGGAAATGAGTCTGATGCTCTGGCAAATATGCAAGCCTGATGAAAACTGAGCTGATTGTACCTTCTGTTTGCCTCAAAAAACGTGCCAAACTGATCAACACTGAACCGGAGCGGGCAGACGGAAGGAGATTTGTGTTTTTCAAGAAAAACATGAAAAATAAACTAACACTAGTGAGGATGGGCGCCCTTAGCCTCCTGGGGCGCCCATTTTGTCAACACTTAGCCATTTTTTGCAAAAATTTTCAATTTTGTACCTTTTCTCAATTTTCGTGCCCACGGCTCCTGTTCGGTCTTCGATTTCGGTCGTTCTGACGACTGTCGAGGCTGGATGGAGGGTGATCTGAGTAGTCTAAACATATCTAAGATGAAATCTTGGCTTTGACTAACTTTTGACCAAGTTTGACCAAGTTTGACCAACTGGAAAGGAGCTGACGGAAGCATTTTTTATGTTTCTCAAAAAACGTGAAAAAAAAACTAACACTGGAGAGGATGGGCACCCCTAGCCTCCTGGGGTGCCCAGTTTCACCAGACTTAGCCAATTTTTTAATTTTCCAACTTTTCACTTCACCTTGGATCCATCTTGCATCGTTTTACGTGCATCATCGAGTCGACGGTTGTTTGTCAGTTTTGCGTCGTTGAAACAACATTGGAAACTCGTCGAAGAGATTTGGCAGGTGAACTTTTCTATGTTGATGACTTTCGAGCTCATGCTTCACCTTGTGAAAAAGCAAAAATGACCTAGTAGAGAAAACTTGGTCGTTTGAAGATTCTGTCTGAACTGTGTCGATCGTGAAGGAAAATCGACCAATGAGAATCGAGCGCGACACCTGATTTGGAGATTCTATTTTTAGAAACTTTCTATTTTTAGAAAATTTTGCCAACATCCATATCTCAAGAAACCCAGAAAACCTAACTCGACCTCTATTTTTAGAAATTTCTAAAAATAGAAATTTCTATTTTTAGAAATTTTGCTTTTTTGACTTTTTGACGAAAAATTTTCTAGACTTGTTTCAAAATGCCTTGATGAAGCAAAAAATTTGGTTGGGTACAACAATTGGCTCTGTCTGGGGACCATGGCGGATACTTACGGCATAGGAGAACCAAGAATCTCTGGACTTTTGCAAGTTGGACCAGTGCCTTATCCATTGGGCAATAGAGTCAGGTTACATTCCTAATCACCTAGAACAAGACATTTCTCCTACATCACCTAAAACCGGACTTCCTAAGATCACCTAGGGAGTTGGAACTTCAGAACACACAAGGAACACAACTGTCACATTACGGAAAGGGGAAAAACATTATGACATAACGGTCACATCATAGAAAGGGGAAACACATTACGAGAACAAAAAGTGTTTCACGTGCTCTTTCTCCTGAGCGAGGATGAGAAGAGATTAGGACTGTCACATGAAACTGTCAATTGACTCAGAAAAGTAAGAACCATCTCTCTTTAGCTGTGAGGATTGCCTTGGTAGCACAAAACTTTTCTTTCTCTGCAACACCCTCTCAAAGAGCCATGATTCAGGAGGGTATTCACGTTCAGGCCATGAGAAGTTTCTGAGAAACTGATTGATACGCCAATGATCAGGTGGAGCATCTTCTTCCAATGCAAGCAACCTCTGCAATATGTGGAGATACAGAACTTCTTTATGAAGATATACAGGAAAGTCTTGTGGCCAAAGTACATATGTGGGAATGGTCATCACCACATATTGAATATGAGTTTCATTTATATCTTGTACACATGCAACTTTGTATTCAGTCAATGCATCATCTTCTGGAAAAGGTGCAAGCTGCTCGTACATGACTCTCATCACTGATTCTTGGCTTATAGGATCCACAACTGTCGTCGCCCATTTTTCAAGTGCTACGGGGGCTTCTTCATTGGTTTTGTTTTCGTCCATCCACTCTCCAAAATCTGATGAACCGTCAAGATCTGAATGCTTAAACTCCTGAACATCTTCACCTGATAGCTCACTTTCCCATTCATTACCTGGAATCTCATCACCCTCTGTAGAGTACTCTTCTTCAATGCGGATATCCATCATGACTTCTTCTTTGGCATTCATGTATCTTTCTTGCTCTGTAAAAGGAGTAGAATCAAAGACAGCTTCATCTGAATCATATGTTTCCTCTTCTTCTTCTTGATCAATCTCACACACGGCGTATCTCACAAGACATTTGTCAATAATCTCTGATTTTTCAATATCATCCTCTTTAGTGACCAAAACTGAATATTCCATGAACTCTTCACCATCAACCTCTTCATATGTTGTATTCCACACCAGGTGCATAGCATCAGTAAAGTCTTTTTCTTGTATAGGTTCATAGATGTATTCAACATTGTCCTCTTCACTAGTATGTATGAAAGATTCTCGAGATGCAGGTGAAGATGGGCTATATTGTAAAGGAAAGTCTCCAGTATCTTCCATTGAAGAATCACTTTCCCACTAATGTTGAAAACAATTTAGATTTGATAATGGAACTTCTATATGATCTCCTGTTCTGAAAAATTCTTCCAGGAAGAAATCATCTTCAAAAAGAAGGTCATGTTCTTGTTCTGCTTGTAGAACTTTTTGAGTCTCTCCCTTGGATATATTTGACATAGGTTCTTCAAACCAGCCTTCGAAAGACAGGAAAAACAAAATTGATTCATCATTATTTTGCTTTTGAGAAGATTGTTATTCTTCTTCTTCCTGAAAGAAAGTTTGTAAGTTGTATAGTTCTTCAGATTCTTTCTCTGATTTGTCAACCGCACAGACAACTTCCTGATTTTCTTCAATTATTTCAGATAGCATAACATATGTACCAGTACCCGTTTCTTGATATAGCACAAGTTCAGGGATAACCTTCAAAATTTTAGCATCATTTTGTTCATTAGTGTGTATGAAAGCTTCTTGAGACAAAGATGAAGACGGGCTGAACTGTAAAAGAAAATTTACAGTATCCTCTACTAAAGAATCACTCTCTAAGTGATGTAGAAAGCTATCAAGATCCAATGATGAATCTTCTATATGATCTCCATTTTTGATAAATTCCTCTCATGATGAATCATCTTCAAAATGAAGAAGATCATGTTCTTTCTCCAATTGCAACATTCCTTTGGTCTCTTCTTTGGATATATCTGACACAGGTTCTTCAAACCAACCTTCAAAAGATGAGAAGAACAAATCAGATTCTTCATTGCTCTCCACAACATATTTGATCTCTTCCTTGTAATTTTTCTCTTGAGAAGATTGTTGCACTTCTTCTTCAAAGAAAGTTTGCAAATTGCACATTTCTTCAGATACTTCCTCTGATTCATCAACCACATAGACAACCTCTTGATTCTTTTTAGTTATATCAGACAACATAACATATGTACCAGAATCTGTTTCTTGATATAGCACTTGTGCTTGAGGATCCTGAGATTTCACCACCGTGAACCATGACTTGGTTTCTGGTTCCAATTTGAAATTACCTTTCTTTAAAGGAATGGTCGCAGATGACCAATCCAATTGTATTTCTCCTCCAAGATCTTTGCAGAAACTTCTACTTAGCAGCATCCCATAGCTGGCTGGAATGTTAGCTACCAAGATAGTCATCATTATTTTCTTCTCTGGGCAAGCCGCTAATCGAACTTGAGCATACTTCAATTGTCCAACCAAAGGTACTAATTTAGACTCAAGCGAATAACACTTGTCATGTGTTTTGGTGCACGAGAGTCCCAAAGCATTCATTACCTACAAAGGCATGACATTGTCTGAGGCTCCTGAATCAATGATACAATTGCTCAATTTATAACCTCCTATATACAGAGAAATATAGAAGGGCTTTGGCTTCTCTCCTGCTGGAATAGAAGATTCTAGCAATGTGGGCTGCATGACAGTATCTTTCTTGACATATTTGACAATTCTATCCAGCTGATCTGGATGGTCTTGAAGATACTCCAACTGAGAAATCTGCACCTTTGTCTTCATCATGGAATCGACTATATCAAAATTTGTTGAAGATGAATTTTGTGTAGTTTGAACACTTTCACGTGATGGCTGAGCATTGGAAGTGGAAGCCACTTCCTTTTCCTTTTCTTTTGGTCTTTGTCTATCCCCTCCTTCCTTCTGTGCTTTAAAATGTTGAGTACGTGTAAACACAGGAGTTGAAAGATTTTCATGATTCACTGCAAGAGAATATTGACAAAAATCATCTTGTTCTTCCTTCATTATAACGGGTTCATTCTGGAAGTATCCCGTGGTAGAGTCGCCATCAAAGTTGTCCGTCTGTGGTAAGACAACATTCGCACTTGGGAAGGGAACAATGTTTGAAATAGGTGCAGCATCAGCATATCCCATGATTTGATTCATCCTTAAATTTTCAGGACACGTGGCTCCGGTATGTGCATCAGTCTCATGAAAGGAACAAAACACTACATTTTGAGCAGCATCAACTGCTTGCCTTGGTGGAGGTGCTGGCAACCTGGGCCTATAGTTATTGAAAGGCTGAAAATTGTTCCTCTTAGGCTGATATGGTTGCTGAGGCTGATACTGTTGCTGTGGTTGGTATTGTTGTTGCGCGAGTTGCCCCTGAGTAGGCAACTGTCTCTTCATGATAGTCACTTCGTTTGCTACCTTATGCAGTAGTGGATCTGCAGAGCTCTGAACTAGAGGCCTGATTGAATCCATTTTCATCTTGCCAGAGGTAATCATGCCGTCCTCTAACTTGATGACATTTTCTTGTGCATTGGATAATTCTGTTTCATTAGCCGATCTCAAAAAGAAGGCTATCTTAGAAGGAAGAGTGTTAATGAAACTACTCAACAGAATTTG
Organism: Cunninghamia lanceolata; assembly: GCA_027924645.1. Classification (NCBI taxonomy): domain Eukaryota; kingdom Viridiplantae; phylum Streptophyta; class Pinopsida; order Cupressales; family Cupressaceae; genus Cunninghamia; species Cunninghamia lanceolata. The sequence continues at coordinate 13,668,501 of BSBN01000822.1, read as the reverse complement.
TGGAGATGGATTAAGAGTATGAGAAAGACATGTAACTAGGAGATTAAACCTTGCCACAAACTCCCTCATTGGTTCATTGTTTTCCATCTTTGAATTTGAGAGTTGGGCGAATAATCTGTGACCATCTTCGGCAGGCTTGAACCTTGCCAAGAATTTCTCGCTCATAGTTGCCCAACTTGTAATGATTCCTGGTTCCAGATGATTGAACCAATCGGCAGCATTTCCTGTGAGAGTCTCAACGAAGAGACGCACGGCGACATCTTCATGTGATACATGCAAAATAGCGCAAGCTATTGTGAATGCAGAGATGTGTTCATCAGGATGTTGAGTTCCATCGCCATGGAACCGAGGAAAGTGCTTCCTGGATCCCTTTGGTAAATCATGATGTGCTTGTAGGGCCAAAGGTCCAATATTATTACCCCAAGGCAACGGTGGCAGTCGCCTTCGATTTGGATCATTGTGATTGTTGTTATTTGCATCGCCCATTGCTCTAGGTTGGATTACTAGTTCTTCTTGTGATTCTTCCTGCTTGACTTCAAGAACTATCTGAATTTCTCGAGCTATGTTGGATGCTTCTCCAACTTTTATAGAATCAAGATCTTGAAAGAAAGGATCCGTAGCACCACCTTTTCCTTTTCTTGAATAAACCCTATGAGCCAGGATTGTCTATTGCCACGCGGGAGGTGGTAGTACTAGTCTTCCTGCTGCAAGATCTGCTTTGTGTTCTTCTTCGTCAAGGATAGCAGCTGCGTTTCTCCACTGATCAGGACTTTCCTTTTGCACAAATATGAAACTTCTAATGCTGCTAATGATGTCTGTTTGCTCTCCTTCTACTCGTACAAGATTTGGTTGAATAACGGGTGGTGTAAGATTTGGTTGTTGAACTGGAGCAGAAGGACACCAGAGAGTCATTACCATGTCATAAGCCTAAGCTTGCTTGAAGTTTTATGCCTCGTGCCCCTCGGTGGGCACCATAAAACTGTTGGCGTTTCAATTCGCACCTCTGGTATGCGATTTGGAAACGGATAGCTATGCACAGATAAACTGCTCTCCTATTGGAAGGGGGAGTTCCCTTTCTTGCTGATGTTCGCTGAAAAGATAACTTGAATGAAACTTTGCCTATCTTCTTTTTGATTCTCAGCTGCAGAGCACAAGGTTATAAAACTCTAAACGCTGCAGAAGAGGTTTTTCCTTTTTAATAAAACTTCTACTACAACTAGCATAGACTAATGACGCTTTCAACCTCCTGAGTAAATTCAAAGCAAAGGAAGTTGAAAGTGAACGGGAAATGATTGTTAACACAAAAACTCAAGTAGTTTTCCTCCAGATTTACACCACAAGACTGAGTACTTTAAGGATGAAAGCTGAAAATGAAAGCCACAGAAGCTACACATCTAACGACAAAAACTTGATGAATCGATATAGAATATTAGAGCAAAGTAGGCATGAGATTTCTATTCAATATCAAGAAGTTTAATACAACTCCAGGACAGCCAGACTACAGCAAAAGGTAGGCATACAGTAAGCGATCAAACACCGGAGAACACTGAACACAAATGAACAGACACTTGGAATAACATTGTTTGCAGGCTAGAATAGGCATAGCAAATTTGCTATCACAACTACCATTTCAAACAATGGGCAAGGATGCCCTTATTTATACTAAAATCAAAGGAGTAGGGAACCCTAAAATCTCCTTGATTAACCCTAACTTGCCAACTCACAAGCTTTATTACTATTCTAAGACAAAGATACAATAAACAAATGCTTTAAAGCAATCTGCTTTAAAGCAAAAAGATTCCAACTATCACAAGGTGCTTTCTTTCTAAATATAGAATGGATGAGCTTAGGATGAAAGCACATGCTTTAAAACAAAAAGCATATGTTTTAAAGCTACTTTCTTTTGAAATGCATCCTCATCAACATTCTTGCTTTTTGGTGATGTCATCCGTTGATATTCTTTTGCTGATTTCTTCTAAAAAAGCTGATTCTGAGCGGAAAAAAGTTGGCACATGGGTTTTGTAGGCAATTTTGTTTTGAAGCAGCCCAGATCATCGGATTTTGAAAAAGCGGAGATTTTCTTGAAAAAGCAGGAAAAAAGTAGTTTCCTGAAAAAAAGCACAACTCCTAATCTTCAAGAGAATGATAATCTAGATGGACCCATCTCGACGAAAACTGAAAAAGCTCTGGTCGGATTTCTAAAAAATGATCTCCTTGAAACAAGGACCATGAAAAAGCAAGCCTCTCTTCTTCCTCAACCCGAATCTATGAAGAAAACTGAAAAAGCACCTGGTTTGGGTCTTCGAATCTCCGTTGAAAGAAAAATAAAATCTTTCCTCTAGATGCAACCTGCAAAAAAATAATGAAATAAAGAAGCCCAAAGCTTGTCTTTATAAATCTTTTGGTCGAAAAAGCAGCTTTACTTATGTGAGAAGAAAACTTCATCCTCATCCATGAAGAAAGCAACTTTTAAAGAAAAAAACTTTGAATAGGAAGAATCCCTATTTTGTAGGAGCCTATGGCTTCATGTGCAAGATGACAAAAAATATCTTCTTTGATGATGTCATCTAATGCGCGAGTTGGAAGAAGTGTTAACAAAATTTTCTTCATTTTCGACACTTCAACACTCGTTTTGACTCAAATATGGCCTGTCTTTGACTTTGACAAGGTGGAAAAATGTCATCATGAATTGAAAAAGCTAACTGATCCTGACATTTTGAAGATTGATCAACTGAGATTCCATCCCCTGCCTTTGTTCGACGATCTGACATCGTTTGACCAAGTTTGACCTCCCCGAAACTGCCAACGGGCGAAGATTGATAAAAAGGCATGTCGAAAAACACTAAAAACACAAAAATATTCTAACACTGCTCAAGATGGGCGCCCCAAGCCTCCTGGGGCACCCAGTTTCCCAACACTTAGACATTTTTTTAGTTTTTTCAACTTTTTCAATTTCTTGGTTTGCGTGCGCGTTCCGGAGGCACAGGACCCCTGTTTAGCTGTCAATTTCTATCAACTGGGATGGAAATGAGTCTGATGCTCTGGCAAATATGCAAGCCTGATGAAAACTGAGCTAATTGTACCTTCTGTTTGCCTCGAAAAATGTGCCAAACTGATCAACACTGAACCGGAGCAGGCAGACAGAAGGAGATTTGCATTTTTCGAGAAAAACATGAAAAATAAACTAACAATGGTGAGGATGGGCACCCTTATCCTCCTAGGGCGCCCATTTTGTCAACACTTAGCCATTTTTTGCAAAAATTTTCAATTTTGTACCTTTTCTCGATTTTCGTGCCCACGGCTCCTGTTCGGTCTTCGATTTCGGTCATTCTGATGACTGTCAAGGCAAGATGGAGGGTGATCTGAGTAGTCTAAACATATCTGAGATGAAATCCTGGCTTTGACTGACTTTTGACAAAGTTTGACCAAGTTTGACCAACCGGAAAGGAGCTGACGGAAGCATTTTTGACGTTTCTCAAAAAACGTGAAAAAAAAACTAACACTAGAGAGGATGGGCGCCCCTAGCCTCCTGGGGTGCCCAGTTTCACCAGACTTAGCCAATTTTTTGATTTTCTAACTTTTCACTTCACCTTGGATCCATCTTGCATCGTTTTGCGTGCATCATCGAGTCGACGGCTGTTTGTTGGTTTTGCGTCATTGAAACAGCATTGGAAACTTGTCGAAGAGATTTGGTAGGTGAACTTTTCTGTGTTGATGACTTTTGAGCTCATGCTTCACCTTGTGAAAAAGCAAAAATGACCCAGTAGAGAAAACTTGGTCGTTTGAAGATTCCGTCTGAACTGTGCCGATCGTGAAGGAAAATCGACCAATGAGAATCGAGCGTGACACCTGATTTGGTGATTCTATTTTTAGAAAGTTTTGCCAACATCCATATCTCAAGAAACCCAGAAAACCTAACTCGACGTCTATTTTTAGAAATTTCTAAAAATAGAAATTTCTATTTTTAGAAATTTTGCTTTTTTGACTTTTTGACGAAAAATTTTCTAGACTTGTTTCAAAATGCCTTGATGAAGCAAAAAATTTGGTTGGGTACAACACATAGTTAAGTCAGGAACAATGCACAGTGCTAGAGAAAAGGGTCCGCATTCCTCCGCAGTTGTATATTTTGTTCTGCGGTTCTGGAGATATGCTAAGAGATCTAGAATGATTGTTGGTTATGCATCTCAGAGTTGCATATGGTCCGTAGTGGGAATTATGATGTGACAGATGAGTTGATCAAGTATACTTTTAAGAAACAAGCCGATAGACATGTTAGATTCTTATGTGGAGAAGTTATATTGTCTAAGTAGTCAATCTAAGTGATGGTATCATTGAAGCTAACCTATATTAAGACTTTTGCATGTACACAAGTTCAAGCAAACAAGATGTAGTATTTGTGTACACGGTTTATGTTTTGCTTGCCAACCTAATTATGAGATAAATCTTATAACGAATATATATACTCGATAGAATTCACTGTTGGCATGTTGTTGGTGTGAAGTTTACGAATTCGAAGTGTGAAGGTGTAACATTAGAAAATGTCCCCTTGGGGGCTTTTCCCTCATAAGGTTTATCTCTCGGGTCTTTAGCATGCATTTAGGACATCTTAGCTCATATTTTGGCATCCCGATGGAATGAGACCTAGGTTTCATGGCAAAGTGGACCTAGGAGGTGTTGATAACTGAGGGGGGGTGAATCAGTTATCTTACTTATTTCTACTTTCTGAATTTCCTTATCAATTAGTGCAACATTAAATTAAATAAGCAAACATAACCATGAAATGGAAATAACATCAATACACATGACACAATGATTTTGATGTGGAAAACCCTGTTAAGAGAAAAACCACAGGGTGATTAACCCAAGATTGTATTCTCTGTTAGAAGAATAAGATAGTACAAAATGGCACTTGCCAATTAGGGCTCACTACCCGAGCACACTGCTCACAAGAGCTGCACTACCTACAATAGTTTATACAAGGAAACTAGATACTTGAACTGATGAGAAGCATCCACATATGCTGAGGTTTAGTTCCGGTTAAGCCCAATATACTGATCTACTGCACTTCATTCTTACTCTCTTAGATGTTGATGTCCTGTTACATTATGGACCTGTCTTACTGTCTTCACACTTCTCTTCTGCTTTTCTTCGCACCACTCAATACACCACACACACCTTCACATCCAAATCTATCTGGTATATATATATATCTGTACAAAGGATTTTCATCCTCTTTCTAGTTGGCATCAGGAGTAGTCAATATTTTACCAAGCTCTAGTCTGTCAGTTGAATCCTTGCTTTCCAATTGATGCGAATCAAAGAGATACTTGTAGAAGTCATCTAACATGTTGGCCAATCATGAATGATACCTTAAGAACCTTGATCACCATCAATATCTCATCTGGAATAAATCTGATGCTCTGTCGGTCAGTTCTTCCTCTATCTACTCTGCCAAACTGGACCTCAATACTTAGATGCTCATATCTCTTTAGTCTTTCATCACCGGAGGCTCAATCCCTGGAATCTATTAGTCAAGGTGTTCGTCTTGACTTCCCCAAGTCCACACTTTACAAAGATATTTTCTCTAAGAGATCCGGACCTGACTGTCGAACCTTGCTGCATGCTCTGTTCTTGCTTACCGGACCAAAGTATTCTTCAATCTGACTTTCGGTAAAGATACACCATGTCCTACGGATTGGTGGAATGGTCTTTGTTGCCATCAATGACAACACCAATGAAGCCACACAGTGTCTCTTGCCAACAATCTCCCCTTTGGCATTGATGGCAACACTTAGTGAAAAATGACTAAGTGTTATACTACACTCCCCCTTGGTTGATGCTCTGTTCTATTGTACACTTTACCAGAGCTCCCCCTTAGTTGGATTCCATATTTTTCACTACTCCTCACTCCCCCTTTGACATCAATGGCAAAGGGTAGGGTTTGCATACCAAAATTTCCAAAAATAATCTATACTTAGCCGCATAAGTATATATACATGCTTATACTTACATATACTGAAGTATATCTGCAAAAGATGTCTTCAACTGGGCAAATTCTATTGCCCAACTCAGCTTCATCCTGTCCAAAATTGAGATGTGACCACTCAACAGGAATGCAAAAGCTTCTGCCCTCTTGAGATCTATCAGATCACTAGTCTGGGCTGTGGCCTGAGCATCAGTTAGGGCTTCATGCATGGCCTCTAACTTAGGGATAATCATCCCTCTAAGTTCACCCATTCTGCTTAATATGTTCTTCCTTTCCTTCTCAAGCTTCTTAATCTCATTCATGATTACAATAGTTTGACATTCCTGGCTTATTATGGATACAGTGAGAGGCTCAAAATTTTGAGAGAGGCTTGACAGTTTATCCTCTTGTTCTTTCACTTTCTTCTCAATATCCTTTGTTACTTTAGTCCAAGATATACAAAATTTATATACTTCTCCTCCATCCTTAAGAGCATTTTCTAAGCTCTTTATCCCAATATCCATATTTCTCCTATCATTGGTTATAAGTCCTTGTAACTCTGAGAATCTCTTATCCAAAAACTCTTTCCGAACTCTTACCTCAGCTGATTTCTCTAAAGACTCAAAATGAGTGCTAACACTATTTACTAGAGATTTGAGATTACCGGATGAAGAGACTGAGGGATCCTTCTGAAAAGATGGCATGATCTTCTCTAATACACTAGATGCAGTTTCTATGAGCTTGCAATCTTCCATGTGAGACTTCAGAAGTTTTTCTTTTGCCTTTGCTGAAGTAAAGGATGCTAGCTTCATGGTTTGAACCGAGGAGAGGGAGTCAAAATTGAACAGTCCTTGAAGAAGTTCTGGTTCATCAAATTCTATCACCTCCTTGGTTAAGAATTTATCAACTGCTTTTGCTGTGTCTCTTGCCAGTGACAAGGTTTTGTCCCCTTTTGCAGCCTTACCACTATCATCTGTGGTTTTTTTTTGTTGGAGTTTTCTCTCCTTCTGCACCCTTATTACTATCATCTTCTTTTTCCTTTTCCTCTGCTTCTTGACTAATCTTTTCTTCTACTCTTTCTTCTTCTTTAGATCCAGAGTCAGCAGTGGAAACCGGAGGAGAGATGTTTACTTGATCATGGACCTCCTCTTCCAGAGCAGAGGAATCTAAGTCCTTACCTTTTTCTTTACCTGTCTCCTTTACCTCTTCTGTCACTGTCTCAGTAGATTCTTCTTCAACATTTGTAGCTGAGGGATCATCACCTAAGTCCTCTACAATGGGAATGTTGAATCTTTTGTATGCATTCCAGAGAATCTCTTCTGTCTCTTTTCCTATTTTGTCAGTTTCGCCAAGCATAAGCTGATTCATTCTAGCTTTTCTCTGGAACTCATCCTTGCAATCTTTGAAGATCATATTCATTTGCTTCGAAGTGATTGAAGGAAAGAGCTGAATGGCTATCTATTCCCAGATCTCAAGATCCTTTGCCCTAGCATTATTCTTTCTTATCTCTAACTCCTTCTCTAGGCTTTTGGGAATGAGAGAAATGATTTCAATGAAAGCCTTATTGTATATGTTTAAGTACTTAACTATGGCTTCCTCCAAGATCTTTCTATCTGCATCATTATATGCATCATAGAATTATGTTATTGGCTGTAGGTTTCCATCCATAGTAACTGCTTTAACTACATCATCTAAGGACAGAGTGGGCCTTTCAACAAATTCTTCTGATACTTCTTTAGTAGAGGGTTCACCGGATGTTTTCCTCTTTTTCATTTTCTTTACTTCCTCATCTAATTCTGTCTCTTCATCATCCTTCTAACTGATGTAAGACCTTGTTGCCTTTTTCTTGGTTCTCTTCTCTCCTTTTCCAGATGATTTTTCTTCCGGTTTTGATGCCTTTGAGCTCTTTACAATGGTAGGTACAGAGGTTTTAAAGGATCTAGTCTAGGAGGGGACTTCCGCCGGAGCACCTTCTTTCTCTGCCCTTTCTGTCTTCTCTCTATTTGCATCAAGTGCCTCTTTTAAAATTCCATGCCTCTTGGCAAACTCTTCTACTTCCCTCCTCACTTTTCTTTTTATTTTTGGTTGTCTTAGCTCCACATGGATCTTCATACTTAATTCTTCAAAGGTTCCAAACCTTTCTTCTTTAGGATCCTTTGATTGACTGAGCATGTGTTGAACATGTAGCTCAACGATTTTCTCATCTACTTCATACCCCATTGGCATGATCCAGACTATTCTTGGCTCTACTGCCTCCATTAGACATTGATCAGTTTCTACCATAAAGCATATTGTATCTTTATATTTTTCAACTAAAGATTTGGGGATTCTCTCTCTTGCGTGCATCATGCTCTGAAAATTCTTGAAATAGCCCCAGAGAGCTGTATTCTGTGCCTTGGCATCACCAAGCCCATGTATATAATCTCTTATTTGAATGGCTACTAGTCTATCATTCTGCCATACCCATCCACTGGATCCGGGAAGCTCATTCATGTAATAAAAGAATAGGCAGAGTATCAAACCACCGTATTTGAAAGAGTTCTTCTTATCCTTCTTTATCTTCTCCAGACTATCCAAGAGTTGGTTCAAAAGGAGCTCACAAAGATCATAGTCTGCATTCTTCCTCAACATTTCATAAGTAGTATATATAGCAGTTCTAGATACTGAATTCTCCCTGCTGGAATGATATATCTTATATCCAATTATCATTGATGCAAACTTGATAGCCAGATCTGTGATATCCTCAATAGTCATTACTCTTTTATCAAACTTTGACCTGGTAGCCTCACTTACAATTTGGTTTTTGACAGATTTGAGAGTAGGCATTCCACCGGTTGAGTGTAATCTGGTTACTGCCCTAATGGCATCCTTAGTGATTTTAAATGGCATGTTCAACCACATGAAGTTGTCATGCATTCTGCTCAAGATATACCAGACCCATTCATCTTCCAAAAAATAGGGGAAATGAATGCATTATGCAAAACGTTTGTCCCGGATAGCTTTATACTGAGTTTTGAGTTCGAATGAGTCATCTATCAAATGCTTGTGATAGATATCGACCAGCTTAGATTCCCCAAATTCTTCAATATTCACATGAATATATATCCTAACATCTTCTACATGCAGAACGTCATGCGGAATGCTTGAAAAGGCACCTAGGGGATCAACTTCTAGGGATTTATATGGATGTTTCTTGAATTTAGGACGTGGCCTATCAGAAATCTTTATAACATTTGGAGTAGCCATCTTCAAAAGATTTATAGAGAGATTTTCAGCAACAGAAAATACCTTTTACACTTCTAGGGTTTGCTGAATGAGCCGGATTAATTTGCCTGATGAATCAACTTCAATGGTTGAGAATCTAAGATAATTTGTTGCAGAGCTTCTTTTCTCTTCTTCTTGAAAGCAAATGTGCAAATGATAGACAAATGAGCCTTTTTATTTCTGGGAAAACCCTAATTTCATATTGCAATAAATGCGCAACTCAAGTTATTCCGGTTGCCTGGTTCTTCTTATTTTGAGAAAGATCTTTTTCCGGATCACCGAGATATACTTAGAGTTATCCTAGGTGATTAATAACAAACTATCTTACTTTCCCCAAACACTTGATCTATCCACTGAACAAGATGCCTCGGATTTGAATCATACCGGATTTACTTGTGATAATCCTGTTTAACCGGATGACTATTAAACTGGATCAATCTTGGAAGATTAGACTCTTCAAATCTTCCTGCAAATCTTCCATATCTTTACCAAGATTTCTTTAGATGTTTCATTGAAAATCCCTTTATTCTGCAACTTCCCATGTGCCAATATCAAGCATCAATTAATTGGCTGGGGAAAAATGTTTTTCCTTGTGTCTCCCCTGAGCCAGAGCTCACTTTTTAATTTTTGGAAGGAATATCAGCACCAGATTCTGGTGCGGATCCATCCCCTACATTTTCTATACTTCTCTTCACCCAAATCTTGTTCATCTCACTTTTAACTTCATCCACATTTACTTTTCCTTTTCCTTTGTCTTGATTCTGATTATGATGCACCAGACCCCTTTTGTCCTGGTTCTTGCTTCTATAGAATTTGGCAATATGACCAGATCTATTACAATTGTGGAAAATAACATTTCTTTGCATATTTGAATGACATCCTCTTGATCTGTATTGATTAGCCATATGCCCCATTCTATTGCATGCAAAGCATCTACCATTGAATGAATTGTTCATTTGCATATTTCTACATTCATGAGATTTGTGACCATACCTTTTATAGTTGAAACACTATCTGGAGAAGGATGTATTAGTCTGATTTATTCTCTTTTTGCACTAATTAGCTTTATGACCAAAGTTATTGCAGTTGTGGCAGTATCCATTGAAGGATGGATATCTTTGAGCATTAGGTTGCCTTACCAGAGGTCTTCTAGGCCTGTTCCTTGGATTTTCTGATCCAAAATTCTTCTGACAAGATCCGGAGCTCCCTCATACCATACACATCCATTTTAGTTCCTAGATCTTCCTCAAGTTGTTAGGCTCCTTTTGGGGGAACTTAGCTCTAATGCCAATTGTTGATAACTGAGGGGGGGTGAATCAGTTATCTTACTTATTTTTGCTTTCTGAATTTCCTTATCAATTAGTGCAACATTAAATTAAATAAGCAAACATAACCATGAAATGGAAATAACATCAATACACATGACACAATGATTTTGACATGGAAAACCCTATTAAGGGAAAAACCACAGGGTGATTAACCCAAGATTGTATTCTCTGTTAGAAGAATAAGATAGTACAAAATGGCACTTGCCAATTAGGGCTCACTGCCCGAGCACACTGCTCACAAGAGCCTCAGTGCCTACAATAGTTTATACAAGGAAACTAGATGCTTGAACTGATGAGAAGCATCCACATATGCTGAGGTTCAGTTCCGGTTAAGCCCAATATACTAATCTGATGCACTTCATTCTTACTCTCTTAGATGTTGTTGTCCTGTTACATTCCGGACCTATCTTACTGTCTTCACACTTCTCTTCTGCTTTTCTTCACACCACTCAATACACCACACACAACTTCACATCCAAATCTATCTGGTATATATATATATATATATATCCATACAAAGGATTTTCATCCTCTTTCTAATCGGCATCAGGAGTAGTCAATATTTTACCAATCTCTAGTCTGTCGGCTAAATCCTTGCTTACTAATTGATGTGAATCAAAGAGATACTTGTAGAAGTCATCTAACATGTTGGCCAATCATGAATGATACCTTAAGAACCTTGATCATCATCAATATCTCATCCAGAATAAATCTGATGCTCTGTCGGTCAGTTCTTATATATATATCCATACAAAGGATTTTCATCCTCTTTCTAGTCGGCATCAGGAGTAGTCAATATTTTACTAATCTCTAGTCTGTCGGTTGAATCCTTGCTTACTAATTGATGTGAATCAAAGAGATACTTGTAGAAGTCATCTAACATGTTGGCCAATCATGAATGATACCTTAAGAACCTTGATCATCATCAATATCTCATCCGGAATAAATCTGATGCTCTGTCAGTCAGTTCTTATATATATATATATATATATCCATACAAAGGATTTTCATCCTCTTTCTAGTCGGCATCAGGAGTAGTCAATATTTTACCAATCTCTAGTCTGTCGACTGAATCCTGTCGACTGAATCCTTGCTTACTAATTGATGCGAATCAAAGAGATACTTGTAGAAGTTATCTAACATGTTGGCCAATCATGAATGATACCTTAAGAACCTTGATCATCATCAATATCTCTCCAGAATAAATCTGATGCTCTGTCGGTCAGTTCTTCCTCTGTCTACTCTGCCAAACCGGACCTCAATACTTAGATGCTCATATCTCTTTAGTCTTTCACCGGAGGCTCAATCCCTGGAATCTATTAGTCAAGGTGTTCCTCTTGACTTCCCCAAGTCTATACTTTACAAAGATATTCCCTCTAAGAGATCCGAACCTGACTGTCAGACCTTAATGCATGCTCTATTCTTGCTTACCGGACCAAAGTATTCTTCAATCTGACTTCAGGTAAAGATACACCATGTCCTGCGAATGTGTGGAATGGTCTTTATTGCCATCAATGACAACACCAATGAAGCCACACAGTGTCTCTTGCCAACAAGAGGACACCTTGACCTTAACCCTACCCAAAATAGGGGGGAGGACTTGGGCGCTCGCGCCCTAGTCCTGCCCTATTTTGGGTCAGGTCCAAAATTTAAGTGTCCGTTTATGACCATTATTTGGTCCCTAGGCCAACACGGTAAGTTTTGATTTTCAAAATCTTGGTGAGAATGTTTATAGTTGCATATAAAAGCATGGTTAGGCATTCATTTAGAAACTAGAGATTATGTTCATGTGATTTTGGCATCCTAAGGTGATTCAAGGCTTTCATAGTGTTGCAAGAGCAGACTTGTTTTGTTTATGTGTTTGTATTTGTAGATTTGAGCATTCATCTCCTCATGGAATGAAGAGCATCTTCCTCCCATGAGATCTTCACTACAAGGTGATATGTTTGTTCTTTCTATCATTATGTTATTTGGATTTGGCATCTGCCTCACAAGGGCACGCTCTCTTTATCTGACAAAGGTGTTTGGAAGACTTAAGTGTCCTTCCAGGGCTTGACTAAGGCAAGCTCCTAAACACCACAACCCTCAAACCAAGTTTTTGTGATTGCAAGTTACAGGTTGAGGAGCTAGACTGAGTGGAGTTGCAGAGGAGCATATTGGAGTGTCTGAAGTGTAGGAAAGGAAGAAAATCTACCCACTGGACTAGGGCACCTGCTCCCTAGTCCCCAAAGTCCTGTATCGGGAAAATCTCTAATACAAAAGATTCAGGTTGCAAATCTTGTTGCCAGATCCAGACAGAAAATAGGGCCTTGGAATTGGGTGCCCGCTCCTGTGTCCTTGACTTTTCCACCTCAGGTCCCCAAAAACGGTACTCTGTGATTTGGTATTTTGCTTCCATCTATAGTAGCATTTTCTGTAATTCATCAGTTTACTTCTATTTTGCATAATTAGGGTTTTAATGGTTAATTGAGCATAGGAGAGATAAAATTAACAATTAAACACCCTAATCCAAGTTTCCCTACATCTCACAGTGACCCTTGGGTATGATAGTGCTCGCCACTCGACCCTAGGTCCTTGAATGTAAAGTGGAAAAGCGGATTTAAACACCAAAACACTAAAACATTAACAAATCCAATTTTCCACTAAATAGAAGGATTATGAGAAGAGTGTAGAGTAGAAAAAGTTGAACAAGGACAAAAAATAGAGTATATGTAGTTAAGTTGAGAAGTAGGGTAGAGCAAATGAAGACCTTTGAATTTGTATATTGAACCTTCAATGGAACTGTGATCCTACATGTGGTAGATGCATTTACAATAGTTCATCTTCTAGCAGTGAGCCAATCCTTCTTCTTCTTTTCTTTTGGCAATGAGCCTTTGTGCAGTGAGCACATTTTCATAGGGTAATGAGCCCTAAGGCAGTGAGACTTCTTGTAATCCGGTATTGAGCTATCATAATATATTGTGAGCTAACGCTCACTGTGGTTTTTCCCTTTTTGGGTTTTCCACGTAAAAATCCTGGTGTCCATGTGTTATATCTTTATGGATGTTGTTCTTATGCTTATTCTATTTTCATTTTATTGATTTTGGAAATTGGATTAATAAACTAGTTGAGAAGTGGTTTTGTGCAATAGTGATTCACCCCCTATCAGTATTCCTTATATTCAACAGTGGTACACATTAGAAGTTGTGTTATGATAGTAGAGTTGGTTAAGTGTATACTTAAGGATGAAGCTGACATGCAAGTTGGATCGATGTGTTATAAAGATATCTTGTTTGCATCATCATTCTAGGTGGTTTTAGAATAGGTCCACACCGATATGAAGGTTATTGAAAGCTTGCATTGGTCCGCATAACTTCTTGTGTAAAAAATTCAAGCCAACAAAGTATAAGTTTTTGTGTACACATTTCATCTCTTGCAAGCCAACCTAGTTTTGAGTTAGATCTTGTTGTGGATATAAATACCCGATGGATTTCGATGTTAATGGATGCGACAAATTATGTGTTGCAAGTATGTGCCTAATCGTTGTTGTCATTGATGTCAACATATCTATGTTGTCATTGGTGTCAACTGTGCTCCTATCTTGTTGGTTGTTTGTAATGAGTAAGATGCTTTGTATTTACTTATCTAATCAATCTTGATGAGGATATTGAGAAAGTTAGCTCCTCCAGTAGAAATAGAGAGTTGCGGTGAAAATAGTGTATTGCATACTAAAGAACAATCTAAAATATTGCTCTGCATTTTATGTAGGATGAATATCTTTGCCTACAGATTGGAAGTGATTTAGAAATCTGTCTAAATATTTTATATTCCAAGTTTGAGCCTCCGGCATGAAGAATTAATTGAATTGTGTTCACCAGTGTGAAAACTATTTTTTATGTATGTTTGGTGGTGACAGGGAGAAAGTGTTATGCTCCGCATTCCTCCACATTGAAGTATTTTGGTCTGCGGTTCTGGAATCAAGTCTGTGATGATGTTAAGTGCCTTCAACTACAATGATTCATGATTTGGTGGTCCACAAGCTATCTTTTACTTATGACAGTGGCTGGCAGTGTTGTTCTTATGCTCCGGTTTGAAGAATCTTCTTGACATAGTGGTTAGAGATTGTGTGATTGTTCCTGGTGATTACAATGTGCTTATGGATGTCTCCTAATCATGTTCCTACATTTGAATTGGTCTGCAAAGAGAAAATTAGATCGTGAATGAAGAATGTTTTTAGCAGACCTAGTGTTGTCTTCAGTCTTGGCTGACCTGGTTGAATTCATTATTTTTAGAGATACATCAAAGATTGTAGAAGCATGTTGTGGCATGGAGGATTGTGTTTGAGTCCCATCTAAGGTGTGGTGTGGTCCACATACATCTTTGCATCTTTTACTTAGCTTAATTTGTATTAGGTCTAGACCTATTTTATGTATAATTGTAATGTCGACCTTGGAGATTGATCCAATGGTTGATGAATGTAATGCTGACCTTGATGCACATTCCAAGGTTGATGGATTGTATTAAAGTATATAATGAAGTTGTGAAAAGTGTGTGTGATGTGAATATGAGGAGATAAGTGCAAAGGTGTGAAAGAGCAGAGCAGAGAATTTTTATTGTGCATTAAAGGAACTGAACCCAGGCATGGAGTAGATGCTACTTAATCAATTCACCATTTTGGAAGTGAGCCAACCCTTGGCAATGAGCCACCCTTAGTAGTTAGTCATTCTTTGCAGTGAGCAATTTGGGTAGTGAGCTCTGTAGGCAGTGAGTCTCTGATTTTTGGTATTGATATAACTTATATATTTCTGTGGGCTAACACCCACCATGGTTTTTCCCTTTTAGGGTTTTCCACGTAAAAATATGGTGTCTTCTATGTTGATTATGTTATTGTGTTGAGCTTCTCATTTTATGCTTTCATGGTTATATTAGAATATAAGAAATTGATAAGTTAATGTTCATAATTGGTTAAAAGTGTTAGGACAACTAATTCACCCCCCTCTCAGTTGTTTGGTGCAGTTCAACAATTGGTATCAGAGCAAGGTTCACCAGAAGAAAGCCTAATATATTGAGGAAGATCCAGGATGTCTTATAGGAAGGAAGCTTCATAGTTTGATGGGACAAATTATGCTCTTTGGAAGGTATGAATGAAAAGCTATCTCCTCTATCTTGGTTATAAAGTATGGTTATCTACACAATCACAATTTGTCATGCCTAAAGATGGTTTGACAGCTGAAGATGATATTAAAGAATATGAATTAGATGTCAAAGCAAGGGATGCCCTATTAAGTTCCTTAAGTGACTCAGTGTTGACAAAAGTTGTGGACCTTGAATCTGCAAATGAGGTATGGGAGAAGCTGAAAAATCTGTATGAAGGAGATGATTCTATAAAAGAAGCCAAGCTACAAATCTTGAAAGTGAAATATGAGGGTTTGAAGATGAATGAAGATGAAAAAATAATAGCCTTTATGCAAAGAGTTGATGAACTTGTCATTGGAATAAAAGTTATGGGAGGAACTCTCAGTGATAAGGAAATTGTAATGAAAATTCTCAGATCACTACCAAAGTCCTATAGTCACAAGGTAGCTACTATTGAAGAATTTATGACTGTAAAAACTATCAAAAGAGATTAGTTACTTGGAAAGCTTACATCCTTTGAGATGAGAGAATTTGGTGATGCCCTACTGAAAGTTGAATCAGCTTTTAAAGCCAGTACTTTTGAAAAGATATCTAGAGCGAAGAAATATAAAGTGGATGATGACTTTAAGGAAATTGAAGCTAACTTTGTTGATAGGTTGCAAAGAGGTTTCGGTAAGTTTAAAGGTAAATTACCTTTCAAATGTTTCTCTTGTGGTAAAGTAGGTCATTATGCTTCTAGATGTCCTGAAAGAATTGAAAGAAATAAGAAAAGATATGAGAGCAGGCCTAGAGTTCCAAAGAAATGTTACTATGTTAGAGATATTGATGATGAAGGAGTGACTCATGATGAATCTTATGATGCTAGTACTAGTGAAAATGAATGCCTATTCATGGCTATTAAAGAAGATCCTATGTCTACTAATTCTACTAGCAGTGTGAAGGAAGAAAAACTAGTGGAAGAAAGTGCTTTAGCTATTCAGGTTGCGAAAGATAAGGATGAATGGATTATTGACAGTGGATGCTCTCATCACATGACTAGTGACAAAAGTAAGTTTGTAAGTTGGAAAAGTATGATGGAGGACTGGTTAGGTATGGAGATAATGCAACTGGTAAGATTTTTGGAAAAGGATCTATTTCATTTGATGGAAAGCATAATATTGACAATGTCCTATATGTGAAGGGTTTGAAGCATAATCTTTTGAGTGTTGGTCAGATGTGTGACAAAGGATATTATTTGAGATTCAAAGACAATGGGTGCAAGTTCATGGAAAGATTCAGAGCTATGATTGCTACCGGTAAGAAGACCAAAGGTAACATTTATCAATTAAGAGGAACTAGTGATTACTATTTATTGGCCCAAGAAGATGAAAGTTAGTTGTGGCATAGAAGGATGTGTCATGTAAACTTTGATAATTTGGTAAAGATAAGTTCAAGTCAGATTGTGAGAGATTTACCAAAACTTGTGAAACCATCCAATACAATTTGCAAGGAATGTCAGTTAGGGAAGCAGACAAGAACAACTTTCAAGAGCAAAGCACAATTTTTTGCCAGTTTGCTGGATCTAGTGCATACAGATCTCTGTGGTCCTACAAGGGTGAGAAGTCTACAAGGTGACAGGTACTTCATGTTGCTTATTGATGATTATTCTAGAATGACTTGGGTTACTTTTCTAAGAGACAAATTAGAAGCCCTAGAGAAGGTCGAATCTTACAAGGCAATGGTTGAGAATGAAATAGAGTTAAAAATCAAATGTTTGAGGTTTAATAGAGGAGGTGAATTCACATCAAATGAATTCAACATTTTCTATGAAGAGCATGGGATAAAAAGACAGTTGTCTACACCTAGGACTCCTCAGCAAAATGGAGTTGTGGAAAGGAAAAATAGGACAGTTCAAGAGGTTGCTAGGACAATGATGAAGGAAGCAGATCTGCCAGAAGTCTTTTGAAAAGAGGCTATTCATACTATTGTCTACATTCATAATAGGGTTCAAGTGAAAGGTGATGTACTAAAACTCCCTATGAACTATGGTATGGAAGAATTCCTACAATAATATATTTTAAAGTCTTTGGAAGCAAATGCTATATCAGAAGAGATGAAGATCTAGGAAAATTTGATGCAAGGTGTGATGAAGGAATTTTCCTTGGATACTCTACCAAGAGTAAGGCCTACTGGTGCTACAATAAAAGGCTCAAAAAGATTATTGAGAGTACAAATGTGAAGGTGGATGAAGGTAAGGAAAGAATATCAGACCTGAATTGCTATGAACCAAATGAAGCTGTGACTATAATAAATGAAGAAAACGATGAGCAAGAAGATAGTCAAGATGAAGAAGAGGCTCCAAAAAGTGTTGTCAAGACTCCTAGGTTTGTAAGGATTAGTTATTATAAAGATTAGGTTATAGGTGACAAAAACAAAGGTGTACTGACAAGGAAAAAGGCTGCAAAAGAACAAGTGAATTACTATTTTCTTTCAAAGGTTGAACCAAAGACTATGAATGAAGTATGAAATGATGAAAGATGGGTAAAAGCCATGGAGGAAGAGCTAATGTAGATAGAAAAGAATGATACTTGGGAATTAGTTCCCAGACCTGCTAACAAATATGTTATCAGAACCAAATGGATTTTCAGGAATAAGCTGAATGAGAATGGAGAAGTTGTAAGAAATAAGGCAAGACTTGTGTGCAAAGGATATTCATAGATTGAAGGAATAGATTTTGAAGAGACTTTTGCTCCAGTAGCCCAGATTGAGGCAATCAAAATATTTCTGGCATTTGCAACCCACAAAGATTTCAAAGTGTATCAGATGGATGCAAAGTTTGCATTTCTAAATGGTGAGTTGGAAGAGGAAGTTTACACTGAGCAACCAGAAGTATTTAAGTTATCAGACCAAGGTGATTTTGTGTGCAGGTTGAAGAAAAATTTGTATGGACTCAAGAAAGCTCCTAGAGCTTGGTATGCAAGGTTGGATAAGTACTTATTGCAGTTAGGGTTCAATAAAGGTCCTATTGATAGTAATCTTTATTTGAAGATTAATGATGATCAAATTCTGATTGTTGAAGTCTTTGTTGATGATATCATATTTGGAGGCAATGAAAGTATGTGTATGAAATTTGTTGGTGAAATGCAAAAAGAGTTTGGGATGTCCATGTTGGGTGAGATAAATTTATTTCTAGGTCTGCAAATAAATCAATCAAATAAAGGAATCTTCATATCTCAATCTAAGTATGTGAAAGAGTTGTTGAAGAAGTTTGGGATGGAAGATTCTAAACCAGTATGTACTCCCATGGTGACTTGCTACAAGTTGAGAAAAATTGATGAATCACCTAAGGCTGATCAGAAAAAATACAGATCCATGATTGGAGGATTGCTTTATCTAACTCAAACCAAACCTGATATTATGCATGTAGTTTGTCTTGTTGTAAGGTTTCAATCTGATCCAAGAGAATCACATGTGATGGCAGCTAAGAGAATCTTGAGGCATTTAAAAGGTACTTTGAATCATGGCTTATGGTATCCAAAGGACAATGATTTCACTCTCAGTGCTTATACAGATGCAGATTGGGGCAGAGATGTTGATGACAAAAAGAGTACAAGTGGAGGTGCTTTCTTCTTGGGCAATAGATTGGTCTCATGGTTGAGCAAGAAACAAGATTAAATCTCTTTGTCAACTGCAGAAGTAGAGTATATTGTAGCAGCATGTTGTTACACTCAAGTATTATGGATGAAGCAAACTTTGAAGGATATAAGAGTTGTGTATGAAGATCCAATTGCAATCTTTTGTGACAATACAAGTGCCATAAACATTTCAAAGAATCCAGTGATGCACTCAAGAACAAAGCACATATCAATAAGGTATCACTTTTTGAGATAGAAGGTGACAAAGAATGAAGTAAAGTTGGAATATGTGTCCATAAAGGATTAGATTGCAGACATTTTCACTAAGCCTTTGCCTAAAGATACCTTTGAGTATCTCAGAAAAAATTTAGGGGTCATTACCCCTTCTACCCTGAACTAAGATGCATAGGAATGCATCAATCTAGTGGAGCTCAAAGTGTCATTGTTTGATCTGGATTGATGTTTTAAGGGTTACCTCTCAGGGGGAGTAGCTAGATGTTTCTAAAAAAATAAGTATTGATAAACAAAGAAAGTTCAGTGGATCAGAGTTGTAGCATGCAAGTATGTGCCCTTTGCCATTGATGTCAAAGGGGGGGAGAAATCATGTGAAAATTTCAGGGGGAGAAAGAATACAGATGTGTAAACAGAAAGGGGGATAATCTTGTATTGATGGTCTTTTAAGTTTTTCACATCATATGTTGCCATCAATGACAAAGGGGAATATTGTTGCAAGTATGTGCCTAATCAGTGTTGTCATTGATGTCAACATATCTGTGTTGTCATTGGTGTCAACTATGCTCCTATCTTGCTATCTATTTGTAATGAGTAATATGCTTTGTATATACTTATCTAAGAAACCATTATAAGGATATCGAGAAAATTAGCTCCTCCGGTAGAAACAGATAGTTGCGGTGAAAAAAGTGTATTGCATACTGAAGAACAGTCTAAAAGATTACTCTGCATTTTATGTAGGATGAATATCTTTGCCTATCGATTGGAATTAATTTAGAAGTCTGTCTAAAGATATTATATTCCAAGTTTGAGCCTTCGGCATGAAGAATTAATTGAATTGTGTTCACTAGTGTGAAAACTACTTTTTCTGTATGTTTGGTGGTGACAGAAGAAAGTGTTATGCTCCGCATTCCTCTGCATTGAAGTGTTTTGGTCTATGGTTCTAGAATCAAGTCTATGATGATGTTAAGTGCCTTCAACTGCAATGATTCATGATTTGGTGGTCCACAAGCTATCTTTTACTTATGATAGTGGCTGACAATGTTGTTCTTGTGCTCTAGTTTGAAGAATCTTCTTGATAGAGTGGTTAGTGCTTGTGGATGTCTCTTGATCATGTTCCTATATTTGGATTGGTCCGCAAAGATAAAATTGGATCATGAATGAAGAATGTTTTTAGCAGACCTAGTGCTCTCATTAGTCTTGGCCGACCTGGTTGAATTCATTATTTTCAGAGATACATCAAAGATTGTAGAAACATGTTGTGACATGGAGGATTGTATTTGAGTCCTAGCTAAGGCATGGCATGATCCACATACATCTTTGCATCTTCTCCTTATCTTAATTTGTATTAGGTCCAGACCTATTTTATGTATAATTGTAATGTTGACCTTGGAGATTGATCTAATGGTTGATGAATGTAATGCCGACCTTGATGCACATTCCAAGGTTGATGGATTGTATAAAAGCACATAATGAAGTTGTGAAAAAGTGTGTGTGATGTGAATATGAGGAGATAAGTGCAAAGGTGTGAAAGAGCAGAGCAGAGAAGTTTTATTGTGCTTCAAAGGAACTAAACCCGGGAATGGAGTAGATGCTACTTAATTAGTTCATCATTTTGGCTGTGAGCCAACTCTTAGCAGTGAGCCACCCTTTACAGTGAGCCACCCCCTTGGCAGTGAGTCATTCTTTGCAGTGAGCCTTGTAGGTAGTGAGCCTCTCATTTTTGGTATTGATATAACTTATATATTTCTGTGGGCTAACACCCATCATGGTTTTTCCCTTTTAGGGTTTTCCACATAAAAATTAGGTGTCTTTTGTGTTGATTATATTATTGTGTTGAAGTTCTCATTTTATGCTTTCATGGTTATATCAAAATATAAGTAATTGATAAGTTGATGTTCATATTTGGTTAAAATTTTTAGGACAACTGATTCACCCCCCTCTTAGTTGTCCATTGCAGTTCAACATTATGGAGTTCATGTCTATGCAATCTAACACCATTTTGTGATGTGAAAAGTGCAATAAGAGTGTAGAGGACTGAAGAACAGAGTGGTCATGATGAAGAGCTTTGAATCTGTATTTTGAGCTAGCATTGGAACTGTATTCCAACATTTAGTAGATGCATTTGTAACAGTTCTTTCTTGGCAGTGAGCCACACTTTCTCTATCTTCTTTTCTTTATGGTAGTGTGCCTATTGCAGTTTTCACTTCTTTGGACAGTGAGTCCTTGGGTAGTGAGCCCTAAGATAGTGAGGCTTTCTATAATTTAGTTTTGATATTATAATATATTGTGAGATAACACTCACTGTGGTTTTTCCCTTTTTAGGTTTTCCACATAAAAATCCTAGTGTCTATGTGTTATGACTTTGCAATTGTTTTTCTTATGTCTATTTTCCTTTCATGTTATTGAATTTGGTAAATGGGTTAAATATCATGTGAAGAAATGTTTTTATAGAATACTAATTCACCCCCCTCTCAGTATTCCTTGTGTTCAACAATTGGTATCAGAGTCAAGTTCCTTGGAAGAAGTTTAACAGCTTGAGGAAGATCTAGTAAAGTGAACACATGGTAGCCAAAAGATATCCTATTCCTCCAGAAGCAATTCATCCAAGTAGTGTTACAATTGATGATTGCATATACGTCAGTAATGAAGAACTAAAAATTGCTCTTGAAGATATTGATAAGTCTGAAGCAGATATCTGGGATCTAAAGGAAAATGACAGGGAAGCTGATGAATGTATTTTGAAGCTAAGGGAGCAAGTCAAGAAATCCAAGGAAAGGAACAAGGAGCTAAGTGAACAGATGAAAACAACAAATGAAACCCTAAACAATTTAACAATACTGATTGAATAGAAAGAAAATGTTGAGGAGCATTTAAATCAAGTTGTGAAAGGCAAGTTTGAGGAATGTGAAAAGTTGGCAAAAGATGTGATTCTAAAACATGATCTGGAAATAGCTAATAGTTACAAAGAAAAGTTCAAAATAATCTATGCAAAGCTTGATGAGTTCATTGACAGCCAGAAAAATCTAGATGATAAGAAAAGTTTGGGATTTGAAAGAGGAGAAAGTTCTAAATTAGGACAAGTTAACACTGAGATGAAGAGAGACAAAGGCAACTGGGTCTAGAATCAAAGATACCGACCTAGAAGACCTCCGATCAGGAAACCAAATGCTCAAAGGTACCCATCTTTCAATGGCTATTGTTTTAATTGCAATAAGTTTGGTCATAAGGCTACTCAGTGTAGGAGTAGACGGAATCAAAATGCTCCATCATTCTTAGGTCAGTGTTTCAATTGTAAGAGAATTGGTCATAAAGAAAATGAATGTAGAATGGTTTTAACAATCAAAGGAATACTCAATCTTTCAATGGAAAATGCTTTACATGCAATAGATTTGGGCATATGTATAACTAATGTAGATCAAGAATTGATCATATCAATAGAAGGAACCAAGGACAAAGGAATGTTTGCTACAATTACAATAAACCTGTACACATTGCAAAATTCTATAGAAGCGAGAATGTGAAAAGAAATAATCCTACAGAAAAGAGGAAAACAGAGTAGAGGGAAGATAAAGGAAAGAGCAAGCTTGATCCGGTAGAAACTAAGAAGGAAATGAGAAAAATATGGATTAAGAAGGATGTGAATGAGGTCAAGGATGGATCCACACCAGCCTCTGGTGTAGATACTTCCTTCGGGAAGTAAATTGGGAGCTCTGGCTCAAGGGGAGCTTTTATTGAAAATCTTGATCCCCTAGCTAGATAGTTGGTATTGAGATCCAACACGAGGATATGAGTAAATGACCTATTTGATGAATCTTTTGAAGAAGTTACCGGTAGAAAAAGATCTAATGCAATACATTGCAAACCAATCTTCATTAACTATGCTTGATAGTGAAGTGTTTGACAACTTTTTCAAAATTAGCATTTATGGCAATTAGGTTTTAGTAAAGAAAGGTTAAAAGAGTCACATCCTATGGAATTATCACTTTGCATTCAATTTTTCAAGTGTTCAAGGAGATCAAAAGTGAAACCCTAAGCAACTCCAGTGATTTCAGCAATTCAAAGAAAAGAAAAACCCTAATCTGGCAAAAAAGAGGTATTTGCAGTTTAAACCCTTCTGTGAAATTATTTGAATATTTGTGGAAACATTCAAGCCCACAAGTAGTAGATATCACAGAGAGGCTTCATCCAAAATTTAAGAAGCATCCTTTCAAATCAATGAAAGTTGACCTAAAGGCACATTTTCAGAAGTGGCGTATGGCGTAATGCATGAGGAAGACATTAGGGCATACATCCATGTTGACCTAGAAGAACTTGGTGGTAGCCAACTTATATATTTGCACCTGAAACATCTGAGCAATGATGATTTTGAATTGAAGGAAGAGTACAAGGTGTTGGAAAAAAAAAATTCATACAATATATATACTTCCCAACATTTGCAGAGGACGAATGGATCTAGTATGTGCTCAGCAGAATTCACAATGAGTTTATGTGGCTTGAAGAACCCTTTATGATTACAAAGGAAGAAATTAGGGATGTAACAAAATTGAACTCCACTGGAAATGTACTAGTGCTAAAGGTTGTGAAAAATAGTATTGTAATTGAGGAAACCAGTGCTTAATTCAAAAAAAGGGCATTGATAGTTAACTCTATTGAAGACCATGCAATGAGATTTACATCTATGGTGGTCAGATATAAGATCTATTTTACAAACCAGGAGAACTTTGTCTCTAGTACTGTCATCCAGACTGCATATGAGATGGTCAAGAAGAATGCCTACTATGACCTCTGTGAGTTGCTCCGGCAACTATTGATGCAAAATCTGAAGAAAACCAAAGAGTCTAAATATCCTTCAAATATGGTACGTTAATTATCTGCCTATTCTTCTATTTCATGAAAGAGTTGTCCATAATGAAAAATTTGATCTAGTTTGACAACAAACCTATCGCTATTCAAATTAGAAATCATTTGAACAATCTAGGCAGTCATAGTGCACAAAATGAAGCCATGTGGGGCTACTTCAAGAATTTTTCAGAAAGCCATGCAATCTAGGGAAATAATACCTAAGATAATTGTGGAAAAGTACAAAAATGATATATGTTTCATTGAGAATAAAGATCAGTGTATGATGGTAGTTGTAGAGCCTAGAATAGTGTGGGTCCCTCCTTTGGGATATGAAGTAACTAAAGAGGTATTAATTGTTGGAATTAGGGCAGACAACTGAGAGGGGGTGGTGAATCAGTTGTCTTAAACCTTAATACTTGCAACAATTAATTCTTCTTCTTTACTCAAACCAGATTAATGATGAAATTATTAAAGCATGAGTCAACAACATATGAGCAAAAACAAATGAATCACACTTGACACCAAGATTTTTGACATGGAAACCTAGTTAAGGGAAAAACCATAGTGGGGGTTAACCCACAAAGATTATACTTTGTTAAAAGTATTACAAAAGGGGAAGGTGCATGCCTTTGGGCTCACTACCCAGAGCTCACTACTCAAAAGAGGCTCACTGCCTACAAGCATGATTACAAAAGGATTACAAATTATTTGAATTGATGAATAGCATCTGCCAATGCAAGAATATAGTTTTGGTTAAGCACAGAATACTAATCTTACACACTTCATCTTTACTCTACCCTATTTATTACTTTGCCATAATCCACACCTCAGATCTCTTCTCTTTTTCTCTTTAATCTACCTTTTTTTGCACTACTACATCATCGCACCATCGCACCACACAATACACTCGAATCCATCAGCTATATATATCCACCTCAAGAGATTCAATCACTTGTTTGTTGGCCTTATGAAGAACTTAGAAAACAATACAAGTACTTTGTTCTATTGACTGAAATCATACACTAATATTGATGTGTACCAAAAATAACACTTGCAAGTCACCATACATGTCGGCCGCTAACATTATATCTCATATGCAACTCACCAAAACACTTCTACTAGATCCACACAAGGATCTAACACAAGTCGGTCTGTTCTTCACTGAACTGTTCTATCATAGTAGGACTCGGTACTCAGATGCTCATAACTTTTAATTCCTTTGTCACCAGAGATTGAAATCTTGGATTTAGATTGTCCTAACATTCCTCTACACTCCCTCAGATTTGCAACACACAATGATTAACTGGAGAGATCCACTGACCAAAATACTAAACTCTATCATATACCTTGTTCCTGTCTATTCGGACTTGACAAATCTTGGAAATGATTTCCGGTAAGATCTGATACTGCACTGTGGATGTGTGGAATGGACTTAGTTGCCATCAATGACAACACATGACATGCCTTGCAATGTCTCTTGCCAACAATCTCCCCCTTTGGCATTGATGGCAACACTTAGTGAAAAATGACTAAGTGTCGGAGCTACTCCCCCTTACTCTATACACTTGTGCTCTCCACTGTTTCCAAAGCTCCCTCTTTATTGGATTCCTCATTTTTCACTGCTCTTCACTCCCCCTTTGACATCAATGGCAAAGGATGGAATCTGAAAACCAAAATTCACCCAAAATTCTATATACAATGCCGTATATGTACAACCAATCCTTAAGTATATTTACATATACTTAAGTACATCTCCAAAAATATTCTTCAGTAGGGCCAACTTTGTATTCCAACTCTTCTTCATACTATTCAAAGTTGAAATGTGGCCATTGAACAAAAATGCTTGTGCTTCAGACTTCCGGAGGTCAATGGGATCACTTGTTTGTGTAGTAGTTTGGGCTTCTGTTACAGTACTAAACATTGCTTCTATCTTAGGAGAAATCAATCCCCGGAGCTCACCCATTCTTGTTTCAATGTTTTCTTTTTCTCTTGTCAATTTCTTTATTTCATCCATCAGGCTGATTGCTTGACA
The DNA here is from genome assembly GCA_027924645.1 of Cunninghamia lanceolata. Lineage (NCBI taxonomy): Eukaryota > Viridiplantae > Streptophyta > Pinopsida > Cupressales > Cupressaceae > Cunninghamia > Cunninghamia lanceolata. Next base: position 13,642,107 of record BSBN01000822.1, on the reverse strand, counting down.
CTCCTTACTTGCCACTGATACTATCAACGGGTCAAAAGCTTGGGACATACCTGACAATTTCTGTTTGGAGTCCTTTATTTTATCTTCTATATCCTCTATGACTTTAGGAATAGATAAACAAAACTTATATATAGTGCCTCCTGTTGGGTCTCTAAAATGCGGGTTTCAAGCCCTAAGATGATGCCAAGCTCTATGATCAGACTTGCAACATTTTTGAACCAACTAATAGAGTCAACCTAAATGGTTGATGACTCCCTACACTTCAGGGTATGCTAAACCTAGGCAGGTGAACCTTGAAACCTGAAGCAGATAAAAGGAATGTATGACTCAAATGAATTTAGGGATCTACCCACAATGGCATAAAGTGTGGAATAGATGAAAGCTTGCAAACTACTTCTAATCCTAATACTAGGATCTGAGATGTAATTGTTTGAATAAGATTTTATGGAATCCTAGAGTGGAATTGGTATGACCAGTGCCTGTTTCTATTGGGCTAATGGAGTCAAGGTATATATGATATATGATTTATTTACTGGTTACAATTTTAATTGCTTGGCACTTGTGTTTGTTTATACCTTGTATAAACGTGCAAGAATGTGACTGACAGACTCTACTTATTGATCCACTCGATCCTACCAGGTTGCTATGACTTATTGAAAGGATTTTAATCCTTGCTTGAAGGAACCAATCAATAGAATCACACAATGATAGCAAGTGTGTATTGACAAATGGAGTAGATCCTAAATTTGAATAACAAGACAATATCAAGTTGGAGACAATATGGCAATCTTGTCAATTATATGGCTCTTCTTACTGATCCAAATGTTACTTCCAAGTTATTGTAATCAATCAAAAGGATTTTAATTCTTAATAGAAACCAATTAATTCGATTACACGAAAACAACAAGTGTGTCTCGATGAAACTGAAATATCAACTTGGAAACTCAAGTTCAAACAACAGAGAAATAACAATGTGGAGACATCCAAATAATTGTTCAGCTCAACAAACAATAGACACCAATATTAAATCACCAATTTATACGTTCTTCTCCATTATAAAATTTCAAAAGATTTTACAATATACAGCATGATGTTTTATTTTGGCAACTGATCAATCCATCCAGTTGTCTAACTCCTACTTCTGATCATGATGTTTTTTCTAATCTACTGATGATTTTTTTTCTCGATTTGCATCTGCCATATGTAGTTTTGTGATTTTAGGGTTACAACCTTTTATACATCTATTCAGTGCAACCTTTCATTGTTTTAATCATTTTGGCAATAATGCAAATATTTGTCTTAACCTTCACCTTTGCTTTTCTGTAAGGATTAATAATAATAATCAATATTATTTTTTGGCTTTTGGCATCCTTCATGCTCATATTTATTTCTTGGTTAAATATTTTACCCGTATTGCATTTCTTAGGTAAGATACTTACTTGCTCGGTTAATTCTTCCAGAAAAGCATTTTATCTCCAAGTGAAAATATTTGGTTATAATTACTAAATCGTCACTTGGAAAATGTGAGTGAAATAATTATTCACCTTGTAATTCTTTTATGAAATTCACCTTTTATTTACACCTTGTATTTGAAACCTTGTTTTTTCCTCCTCATTGGAGTAACTCAGGACATCGTAGCAACTCCATTTCTCATCGTAGCAACTCCATTTCTCACCGATAGCTGTAATCTGCCCAATATCTATTTTGTGCAATGTTCATTAGTTACATTCCAGGGGCCCACTTCATCAATATTTTGGGAGGATTAGAAATTAATTATTCTGATATTTTGATAATTAATTTTAGGGTTTCTCATGTGTTTTTGTCAATACCTTGCAATCATTGCACTTCACGCAACCACATTGCTTTAAACCATTCACATGCTCTGTTTGATCCACATGAGAAAAGATTTCCAGATCTCTAATTAAAACACAGGCTTCGAGAATACTTTCATACTTGGTTCTATCCATCTTGTTTTCAAAAAGAATATTATCTTTAATTTTTCTAGTTTGAATTCATGGAGACTCTTCTGCATGTATTTTGATTCTTCATTTAATTAATAATATCCTCATAGATAAAATTAAATAAACTTCTCTATGACCTTGGTGAAAATTAAGACATTTCATAGTCTTTATTACTTTTTCCCTTTTAACTACCTTGTGAAAATACCTCATTGCAAAATATTTTAGGTAAAACAATTACTTATTTAGTTTGCAAATATTTTTCCATATGTATTTTCATTCTTGTTTGATTTTATTCAGTGAAATGTCTTCACGGGCCATCATATACTTTTCCAAAGAATATCTTCTAGGTAAACTAATTACCTACTTAATTAATTCCTTCGAACAAGTGTTTCACTTCAAAGTAAAGTATTCCCAATAATTTTCACCTTATAACCCCTTGGATGAAAATATGTAATTCATTTTTTATCACACCTCATTTATTTTATTTACAACCTTTTGTAAATATTTATTCTCCTTTGAATAAACCTTTCAATTCACGGGGCTCCATCGGAAAGAGGTATAAGATCGGAGTGACTTGAGATTTTCACTCTGACTTTATTTCTCTTGCCGATGAGTTTTCCATCGGTAGGACCTGTATGATGTCTTGCCGATGAGTTTTTTTTATAGCTTTTGTTCATCGGTGAGACTCTTTCTGAAACTCTGTCCATTGTAACAAACTGTTAAATCACGAAGAAAAGCTAAAAAGTATTCCCAGTTCTTTTAATTCCATTTTCGGATACCTTCCATAGTGTTCAAAACAGGCCAACTAGCCTTCAAAGTTAGCTTGAAAAACTAATCAAAACTTCTCCCAGAGCTATGAAAACGCATAAACTTGTAGATTTTTGACCTGAGAATTCAATGCAACAAATAGTTTGGCATGAAGTTATTAGGATTAAAAGCTGCTCGTAATCAAATTAGCTCACTTAGCATGTTTTTATGCCTGTTTAAACTCAACTGGAACTTGCCAACTTGGCTCTTTGAAAAAATATCCAAGATGATTTTGAGGAGCTACCATCCTAGAGATTAGGTCATTTAGCTTAAATGAACATGCGTGCAAAAGTATTTTTCATCATTCCTCATCCTTCACAAAATATCAAGTGCCAAAGTTGACCTTTCTGAAGCTGCCTGGGAATGCAGTCAAAAACTATGTAAAACCCATATGGATTTGATTTTGAAAAAATATCAAACGAAGTGTTGTGATCTTGAGAATTGGCATGAAGGCACACAAATATAGGAATAATTTGAGACACCAATTGGTTTGTCATGAACATGAATCGATTGCTATATATTAGCCTCCAAATTACCCTTCTTGAAAACTGCCCCTCTCAAAACCTGATTCGAGCTCACCAACTTGCAATTTCAAAAAACCATTAAATCTCTTCCTGGGAAGTTGTAACTGGAGAGTTTAGTTCATTTAGGCTTGATGAGTGTGTGTGTAAGAGATTTTTTCACCAATCATCTCTGATTACAAAATATTTAGGGCCAAAGTTGACCTCTCTAGAGCTGAAACTGTGAAATCGGGGCTAAATGCATTTGCTTTTGATTTTGAAAAAATAGCAAATGATGTGCTAGAGCCTTCAAACCGGACATAGAAGTAGATTTTGATAAGGTGAATTAGGAACACAAATTGGTTCATTATTAACATCATCTAGCTGTTATATATTGGCCTCCAAAGTTAGCTTCTCGGGCTGATTTTACACTGTGCAGACAACAAACTCTACCAGAACCCCTCAACTTGATTCCTCGAAACTTAGTCAAAAATTGTCATAGGAGAACTAAATCAGACATCTGCATTCACATATGATGGGTAAGCATGCTAGCAAAGTAATTTTGCAAGAAAATGAACAGGCTTCAAAACACAACTATCCAAAGTAGGCTTCATGGACATATTTTTAAGTGTATCTATGAGTGTTGAAATTGATTTTTTTCATATGGGAACCCAAAATTTCTTGCAAAATTTGGTATGAAATTTTAGGTCCCAACAATGGCTCTGTCTGGGGATGTATGCCCCCTGTGGGCATAGCAAGATCCCAGATCTCTAGGGAGCAGACCAGTGCCTACTCCGTTGGGCAATAGAGTCAGCTTCTTCTTTTTGCCCTAATTAGATATAGTTTGAAGAATCACACCATAGTAGATGGTTCAATGCCACCAGAAAAGAAACAGCCATGTTTCCCTCTGTCAAAAATCTTATTTTCATCACGTTGTGGTGAAGTCGATCCGTCAATATTTTTAAAGCTCATCTGATTGAATGCATTCATATCGTTCATCAACTTTCTATGCTCAATGTTGCTGGTATATTTTTCCTCATTGTGCAGCTGAAATTCAAGTATAATGCGCACAATCTCATTTCTATGTGATATATTTTTGCTACATGAAGAGTATCCCTCTTCAATGCTACATTTTTCATTATTCTTCTTACTGTCTTGCATTGTGAATTAACCTCCTGGCTGATCTAAAAACTGGGAGTGCTCATTGTTCTCTTCATCATCATCACAATAATCAACTCTTCTCATTTCATCATGTGACTTTCCTTCATTTATGGATTCATCATCAGCATTATCAGCATATTCATTTTCCTAACTGTTTGAAAGCATTTCATCATCTTCATAAAATGAGTTTGAATACACAAGAAATTCCTGATCCGGCACACCTTGGCAAAATGTCATCTGATCTTCTTTTACTTTTTCATCATACAATGGGTTTGAAGAAATTTGAAAATCATTTTCAGATATGTGCATTTCCTCCTCATCGTGAGTTTGCCTTGTTTGTTGAGAACAATCATCCTCTTCCTCCTCAAAATGTTGATTCAGGCATTGCGGTGGGTGGGTTGGGAACAAAGGAACATCCATATTTTGAAGACTACTCTCATTCTCAAGAATATGCTGGGGTTCCAAGTCCTGTGAAAAATTTTGATAATTGCAATCATGATCTCAGGTGAAGAATTGATCTTTTAAAACTTCTTCCTTATTTAAATCTGAAATATCATTATGAAAATTTTCAGTTGCATATGTCTCGTTTACTAGCTGCATTGCTTGATCAGATTCTCCATATTCATCTTCATAATAGTTGTTGTAGTGGCTAAGGAATAGTCTTTTGAGATCTTCCCATGAAGAGATACTTTGCATAGGTAACTCTATAAACCAATCCCTTGCGTCATCCCTCAAAGATCTTGAAAAACATCTAATAATGACATCTTCTGAAAAAATCTGAAAGTCCAAAATGAAATCCTAGAATTGTTGTACATGCTTATGAGCTAATTCACACCATTCTCCATTAAAATTAGGGATATGCCTTAGTATTTCTGTTAGCTCACAAGGATAAGGATTTGGGTAGCCTTGGATATTATTGCAGTTAAATGGTTTATCGATGGCTGAGATAAAGTTTGGAGGGCCATATGGGTTTTGGTAGATGATTGATCTTTGGTCAGGGAATATGGGATAAGCATTTATTTGGTATGAGGCTTGTGGTAAGTAATTTTTTTGTTGTGCATGGTATGCACTATATCCATTGCCTGAATCATGGAATACTTGTGAGTTCAAAGGATCATTATACCAATTCTCGTTAGACGTTGGTATATGTTGTAATGAACTCGAAGCCTGTTTGGCTTTTAATCGTTGTATTTCTTGAATTAGCCCTTTTTTTCCTTAATAACTCCAAAAGTTTCTCTTCTTCTAACATATTCATTTTGACTGTAGATGGTGTTGTTTACAAGTTTTAATTATATTGTTCATTGAATTCCTTTTCAGATTCGCCACCTCTTATCAAAAGAGGAATGATTTTTTCTTTTCCAGGTCTTTCTTGCCAGCAGAGTTACCAATTCATGTTGGAATTCAAAATTTTACTGACTCTGTAATGAGATGATCTTTAATCGGATTCTAGATTCGTCCCCACAAGAGCTGCCATTTTGTTGGGTCTCAAAAATGCAAGTTTCAAGCCCTAAGAGAATGCCAAGCTCTATGATCAGACTTGCAACGTTTTTGAAACAACTAATAGAGTTAACCTAAATGGTTGATGACTCCCTACACTTCAGGCTCTGCCAAACCTAGGCAGGTGAACCTTGATAGATGAAGTAGATAAAAGGAATGCATGACTCAAATGAATTTAGGGATCTACCCACAATGGCATAAAGTGTGGAATAGATGAAAGCTTGCAAACTACTTCTAATCCTAATACTAAGATCTAAGATGTAATTGTTTGAATAAGATTTTATGAAATCCTAGAGTGGAATTGGTATGACTAGTGCCTATTTCTATTGGGCTAATGGAGTCAAGGTATATATGATATATGATTTGTTTACTGGTTACAATTCTAATTGTTTGGCACTTGTGTTTGTTTATACCTTGTATAAATGTGCAGGAATGTGACTGATAGACTCTACTTATTGATCCACTCAATCCTACCAGGTTGCTGTGACTTATTGAAAGGATTTTAATCCTTGCTTGAAGGAACCAATCAACATAATCACACAATGACAGCAAGTGTGTATTGACAAATGGAGTAGATCCTTAATTTGAATAACAAGACAATATCGATTTGGAGACAGTATGGCAATCTTGTCAATTATATGGCTCTTCTTACTGATCCAAATGTTACTTCCAAGTTACTGTAAGCAATCAAAATGATTTTAATTCTTAATAGAAACCAATTAATTCGATTACATGAAAACAACAAGTGTGTCTCGATGAAACTCAAATATTAACTTGGAAACTTAGGTTTAAACAATAGAGAAATGACAATGTGGAGGCAGCCAAATAATTGTTCAGCTCAACAAACAAGAGACACCAATATTAAATCACCAATTTATACGTTCTCCATTATAAAATTTCAAAAGATTTTACAATATACAGCATAATGTTTTATTTTGGCAACTGATCAATCCATCCAGTTGTCTAACTCCTACTTCTGATCATGATGTTTTCTCTAATCTACTGATGATTCATTTTCCCGATTTGCATCTACCATATGTAGTTTTGTGATTTTAGGGTTACAACCCTTTATACATCTATTCAATACAAACTTTCATTGTTTTAATCATTTTGGCAATAATACAAATATTTGTCTTAACCTTCACCTTTGCTTTTCTATAAGGATTAATAATAATAATCAATATTACTTTTCTGCTCTTGGCATCCTTCATGCTCATATTTATTTCTTGGTTAAATATTTTACCTGTATTGCATTTCCTAGGTAAGATACTTACTTGCTCGGTTAATTCTTCCAGAAAAGCATTTTATCTCCAATTGAAAATATTTAGTTATAATTACTAAATCTTCACTTGGAAAATGTGAGTGAAATAATTATTCACCTTGTAATTCTTTTATGAAATTCACCTTTTATTTACACCTTGTATTTGAAACCTTATTTTTTCCTCCTCATCAGAGTAACTTAGGACATCGTAGCAACTCCAACATTTCTCACCGATAGTTGTAATCTACCCGATATCTATTTTGTGCAATGTTCATTAGTTACATTGGGGCCCACTTCATCGGTATTTCAGGAGGATTAGAAATTAATTATTCTGATATCTTGATAATTAATTTTAGGGTTTCTCATGTGTTTTTGTCAATACCCTGCAGTCATTGTACTTCACGAACCACATTGCTTTAAACTATTCACATGCTCTGTTTGATCCACATGAGAAAAGATTTCCAGATCCCTCATTAAAACACAGGCTTTGAGGATACTTTCATACTTGGTTCTATCCATCTTGTTTTCAAAAAGAATATTATCTTCAAGTTTTCTAGTTTGAATTCACGGAGAGTCTTCTACATATATTTTGATTCTTCATTTAATTAATTGTATCCTCATAGATAAAATTATTTAAACTTCTCTATGACCTTGGTGAAAATTAATACATTTCATAGTCTTTATTACTTTTTCCCTTTTAACTGCCTTATGAAAATCGCTCATTGCAAAATATTTTAGTAAAAACAATTACTTATTTAGTTTGCAAATATTTTGCCATATGTATTCTCATTCTTGTTTGATTTTATTTGGGTGAAATGTCTTCACTGGCCATCATCTACTTTTCCAAAGAATATCTTCTAGGTAAAATAATTACCTACTTAATTAATTCCTTCGGACAAGTGTTTCACTTCAGAGTAAAGTATTCCCAATAATTTTCACCTTATAACCTCTTGATGAAAATATGTAATTCATTTTTTATGACACCTCATTTATTTTATTTACAACCTTTTGTAAATATTTATTCTCCTTTGAATAAACCTTTCATCTCACAGGGCTCCATCGGCAAGAGGTATAAGATTAGTGTGACTTGAGATTTTCGCTCTGACCTTATTTCTCTTGCTAATGAGTTTTCCATCGGTGAGACCTGTATGATGTCTTGCTGATGAGTTTTTTTTATAGCTTTTGTTCATCAGTGAGACTCTTTCCGAAACTGTGTCCATAGTAGCAAATTGTTAAATCATGAAGAAAAGATAAAAAGTATTCCCAATTCTTTTAATTCCATTTTCTGATACCTTGCAGAGTGGTCAAAATAGGCCAACTAACCTTCAGAATTAGCCTGAAAAACTGATCAAAACTTCTCCCAGAGCTATGAAAACGCATAAACTTGTAGATTTTTGACCCAAGAATTCAACACAACAAATGTTTCGGCATGAAGTTATTAGGATTAAAAGTTGCTCGTAATCAAAGTAGCTCACTCAGCATGTTTTTATGCCTGTTTAAACTCAACTAAAACTTGCCAACTTGGCTCTTTGAAAAAATATCAAAGCTGATTTTGAGGGGCTACCATCCTGGAGATTAGGTCAGTTAGCTTAAATGAACATGTGTGCAAAAGGATTTTTCATATTCCTTTTCCTTCGCAAAATATCAAGTGCCAAAGTTGACCTTTCTGAAGCTGCCTGGGAATGCAGTCAAAAACTGTGTAATACCCATTTGGATTTGATTTTAAAAAAATATCAAACGAAGTGCTGGGATCTTGAGAATTGGCATGAAGGCACACTAATATAGGAAGAATTTGAGACACCCATTTGTTTATCATGAACATGACCTGATTGCTATATATTAGCCTCCAAATTAACCTTCTTGAAAACTTCCCCTGTCAAAACCTAATTCGAGCTCACCAACTTGCAATTTTAAAAAACCATTAAATCTCTTCCTGGGAAGTTGTAACTGGAGAGTTTAGTTCATTTAGGCTTGATGAGTGTGTGTACAAGAGATTTTTTTCACCAATCATCTCTGATCACAAACTATTTAGGGCCAAAGTTGACCTCTCTGGAGGTGAAACTGTGAAATCGGGGCTAAATGCATTTGCTTTTATTTTGAAAAAATAGAAAACGATGTGATGGAGCCTTCAAACCTGACATAGAAGTATATTTTGATAAGGTGAATTGGGAAAACCAATTGTTTCATTATGAACATCATCCAATTGTTATATATTAGCCTCCAAAGTTAACTTCCCGGGCTGATTTTACACTATGCAGACTGTAGACACATAAAATTGGCTCAGGTTGAATTAAGTAAATATTCTACTATTTATCTTAATTCATATTTTCTTATGTCAATTAAATAAATATTATAAGTTTATTTGATTGGTTCATTATCCTACAATTAAATAAAATCATTTTATTTAATTAAAATCCCTAAATTATTCTAATGTCTCAAATCCTAAATCCACCTCACAAAATCCACTTCATCAATCCACCTCATCAATCCACCTCATCTTTCCACCTCATCTCTTACACCTCACCATGTTGCACATATAATTAAATATTCTTAATATTTAATTAGCTAATATCCTCTATTTTCCAAAATAAATCTTTAAATCAATTATCCTCCACCAAATTGAATATTTAATTCAATGTTCCCCACTAGCCTTCACAAATTGGATATTTAATTCAATGTTCGCCACTAGCCTTCACAAATTAAATATTTAATTCAATGTTCCCCACTAGCCTTCACCAATTGAATATTTAAATTCAATGTTCCCCACTAGCCTTCACCAATTGAATATTTAAATTCAATGTTCCCCACTAGCCTTCACCAATTGAATATTTAATTCAATTGTTCCCCACTAGCTTTTGCCAATTGAATATTTAATTCAATTGTCATAATCCACTATTCTCAAATAAATTTTTTTTAATTCATCCATTATGAATTAAAGATTCACAAAAAATGAGAGCCATTGATCTCATCTTTTGATCCTCACCCTCCATTGCATTTTTAGAAGATCTATAAATAGAACCCTCTTCTAAGCCATTTGGGAGGCACTTCATTTGGCAAAATAACTATACCCAAATTTCTCTTCTTCTCTTATTCATTCTATTTCAAGTGTCCTCCATTATCATGTGTTTGAAGCTCACATTCAACACAAACAGGTATCTTAGCCATTCTTCCTTTGTCATCTTCAACAAGCAAGCAAGTAAGGAAAGCTTCTGAGGGCTTCACAATCAAGATCAAAGAAAGATAGGCAAACAATGGAAGCCGCAGGGTAACAGGTTTTGTAACTTTGTGCTTCATTCATCTATTCTTGTTATTTGCATATTTCATTGATGTTTGGGTTTATTTATCTTTATTGATCAATCTCATATTCCCATTAACATTTTGGCGCCCACCGTGATCTAATCCACATTGTTTGTGAGTGTTTGTCTTGAAAGTTTTGTTGCAGGATTCAGGTGTTTCAAAGCGCATTTGGGCATCGACTCTCACAAACGGCCTCCTACACATAAACCGAGCTCACCATTGAGTCCCGAAGGCCTCGGAGATAAGAAATCACATATAATTTCTCTAGTTTTGCTATTTGAAATTTTTTGAAATTTTTTTTACTTTCCAACATATTTTTTTCTGCAAAAATAAAAAAATAAAATAAAATAAAATAATTGAAAAAAAATGACCTTTGATTTTATTGTTATTTCATTTTAACCTTTTCACTTTAGAAAAACCAAAAAATCAAAAACATAATAAAAAAAAAAAATTTAAAAAAGAAAACTAACAAACAAGCGCTAGCCACCAACCCCCCCATCCCCCCACCCTGCACCACCCCGCCACCCCACATCCTTCCCCAACCCCCCAGATCCTCGGCCCCCGCTACCCCCTGCGCAGTCCCCCACGCCCCTCTCCCTGCACTCACCCCCCCACAGCACCCTACTCCCTTCGGCCCTTCCTTCCCCTACCCTACGCTAACCCTTCCGACCCCCCGAGCCCTTCCCCCCCGCGCCACCTCCCTTCCTCCCCCCCGTAGCCCTTACGTACCCTCCCCCAAACCCCAACCCCCGCCGTGCGCCCTCCCCCGTCTGCCTCTCCTCCCCTCGACCTCCGTTCCCCCAAACCCTACACCTCCGCCGTCCTCCCTCCCGCGCGCCGCCACCTGTGTCCCCAATCCCCCTCCGCCGATCTCCCTCCTACAACCCCCTTCGCCACCACCAACTCCACAGCTTTGCCTAGCCACCACCTGCACACACAGCACAACCAAAAAAAAACTAAACTTTTCAAAATAAAAAATCACCAATAAAAAAATTTAAAAATTTTTTAAAAAAAAAACTAAACTTTACAAAACAAAATAAAAATTGAAAAAACATATTAAAAAAATTAAAAACAAAAAAAATAAAATTAAATAAAATTAAAAAATTAAAAAAGGGAGTTTTTCTTTTTTTCTTTTTTTCTTTTTTTTGGTGGCCACTTAGCGACATAGGCCGATTTTTTCAAATTTTCACAACTTTTACATACGGAGCCAAAAATTTACAAATTTGGACTTTCTAGAAAGCTGACGAGATGACCTTTGCAACCGTGAGGACATTTTTAGGTGATGATACATTCTACCAACCTTTTTTCACAGTCAAAGTAAAATATTTGTTAAAACTTCAAACCATCATAACTTGAGCAATTTTGATCGATTTTCAACAAAATTTTTTTCAAATCGCATAGAATTTCATCTAGAATCTATTTATGCAATTATTTTTTCTGTATCAGTTCATTTTTCATCAGATTTTTCTCAGATTACTGATTTTCACGTAACAATCTCCTATGCTAGTCTACTTGCTTTGTTTTCGATTTTGTGACTTGCAGGTGATCTTACGGGGGCTAAAAGAACATTAGAATCAACATCTACATCAATTTAGACAGTGAAAACAAGCCAGGTACATTCATTCTAATCTTTCATCTTCAATCTTGTTTTCATCACACACTTCGATTTGGGCTTCTAAAATGAACATTTACTGATCATCACATATCAAATGGGGCATAAGATCAACAAGTGTCTTCATCACACATTTGGACTTGGGTTATAAAAAGAACTAGTGTCTTCATTGTTTGGTGAATTTCTATGCGATTAAAGGTGTTTATGCTCTTCTCATGTGCTTCGTGCGATCTTGAGAATAAAAACACCTCTTATCCATTCAATTTTCACACACACATTTCAATTTCTTAAGGGTTAATTTACAAGTGTGAGCATGAGTCAAGTGTGTTAGTGTGTGTATGCTCTCTCCTCACACCGCAAGGTGATATTGGAGATCAAAAACACCTCACTTGATTTGCTATTGTCTACCCTTTCCTAGGAGGCCTGCTAGGGGATTTCATCACCCCTAGGAACGACCTCATTTGAGGCTGAATCGAAAGACACCCTCATTGAAATTGAAATCTTGTCACTCTTGGCTAAGCCCCAAAGAACTTTCTACCTTTGGGAAGTGAAGGTGAAGGGTGGGTTACCCCCTTCTCTTGGCTGTGTGACAGGATTTCACTTTCAAATCATTAGTCAACCTCATCTAAACATTGACCAAACCTAATTGGCCATACCCTACATCAAACTAGACATTAGGGCATGTTGATATCTCTTCCACGTGTGCTTGTTTACTAATTAGCATATTCTTCAAATTCAATATTCAAAGTTGCTTATGTGTCTTGCGTGAGTGAATCATGTTTGTACATGTGTGATCATTGCCAAATCAAGTTAAACACCAAACACATAAGACAAGTCATTTAACTCATTCTTCCAAGCACACTTGTCTCAACTTGTGATGCATTTGCACTCTGTTATAGATGCCTTTACTACTGCGCATCCAAACTAGTAAGCTTTTCTAGTCTTATGTCAATGGCAAACAAATTAGAATATCTTGATCAAAAATTCCAATCTCTGAAATTGTAAATAAACTTAGGTCCCTCGCCCCAATATTGTTTAGTACTTATTCTACAAATCAATGTCTTACAACAAGAATTGACAAACTTGCAAGCTAAACGTGCCAGCACTAGCTATGCCTCGTCCCAAAATCATACCTTCTTTTCCCGTCTTAATGATACTATTGACAAGGCAACCGCCACCTCAAGAGGGAAATCATATACCACCCCGTCTACTAGTCCTCCTTCACCATATTCTAAGACATGTATCCCAGAGCATATCAGTTCTACACCAACACCGCCATCTAGTTCCTCAAACTTTAAATGGAACACCCAAAAAGAGTCAGATGAGATTTGGACAAAATATTTTCTAGATTTCTACAACGCAAGAAAACCTAGGGAGAAAGCAAAATCCAATCATCCATTACCTCATTCATCTACCCATACACCTACGAAGGATGTGATCCAAGGACTACTAGCAGAAAGTCAACCATGTCCCCAAAGTCTGGTCCTTAACCTTACCAAAGATTCTTCCAATACCATGTCAAATCCTACAACCCCTTCATGTCATCCACAACCCCTTGAGCTTCTCAAAGAGCCTTCTACCATGCACCAAAGTCAAGGTCCATCACACCCTCATGTTGTTGACCAAGAGCCTATCTAAGAGCCCTCAATTAACATTCTTAGCCCTTCGAGCCCATCATGTGACCAACAAGCCATCAAGCCTATTCAAGAGTCTCCTATTATGAATCCAAGTCAAGAGTCATCATGTTCTCATGTTGTTGACCAAGAGCCTATCCAAGAGCCTTCCACTTCCATTCAAGCAACCCAAGAGGTATGTCAAGAGTTTAATCCTAAGCATGTGGAAACATTAAGCCCTAGTCCAACTCAAGATCAAAACACTTTCATGCAACCCATCCATAACCTTTACCTATTCTACGATCAAGATATGCCCTACGAAGAGGATGTCCTTGAACAACTTGATCCCATACCCATCCATGAGTGAGAAACCTCCATTACTCCTATCCATATTCCACCTAGTCCCATTCGTGATCCAACAACTTCCACTTCCTATGATGAGACACTTGCCTCCCAAGTGCACATGGATGATCAACCCCATAACAAGGACCATAAAGAGCATAATGATGATCAAGATCCAAACGATCCTTCACCATCCATTATTGACCAAGCTACAAATCCTCCACCATATATCCTTGGTCTTACTACCTTCATGCATGAATGTTCTTTCTTAGAACACCAACAACCACTATCCGCTATCTCGCCTTCCTCATATAATAAGGAACTCACTGCTAGTGCACCTATACATAATCCTGCTGTCCACCGCATACTCCAGAATATGAACTATCAAGGTAAAGGCTTAGGCCTTCATGAACAAGGTATTTTGGAGCCCATCCATGTCAATGTCCCTGCACCTTCATACGGCCTTAGATACATACCCAAAGGCGAGCAAACTCAAGATGTTGGTACTTCCTCCACTCCTCCTAAGTCTACCACTTTCCATTGCAAACACTATCATATCCCCAAAACATATGTCGCCATTCCACCTCCATTATCCTACAATTGTCAAAAGCATGTGACCATACACCTTCCACCATCCAATCTCCCTCTGCTACTTCCAACTCCTAATATCCCACCATCCACTCTCCCTCCACTACTTCCAACTCCTAATATCCCACCATCCACTCTACCTCTGCTACTTCCAACTCCTAATATCCCCCCATGTCGTTTACCACCCCTTCTTCCAACACCTTATCCATCCATCTATAAATCATCTCAATATCCCAATCATGGCCAACAAATGCACATGGTGTCTAAACAAAGAGCTTTCACCAACCTCACTTCTACCATCCCACGGGGATTCAATGACAAATATGTGGATGCCTCTACCTATAAAGTAAAAAATCCTAAGAGTCCTCATGACCTAGGATATAAAAGCCAAGAATCAAAGAAGTATCCATATCAAAAGCTGCATACACCCATACACCTCAATGCCAAACTAAACAAGGTGTGGACCCCCAAGCAACAAATGATTACTCCAAAAGTTGCACAACAGCTGCATACACTCATACACCTCAATGCCAAACTGAAATAGGTGTGGGTCCCCAAGCAACAAAGGATTACTCCAAAAGCTACATACACCCAAACCCATACCTCCACAGGTACTATCTAAAAGCAAAAGGGTTTGGGTACCTAAGAAAAAATCCTTCAAGATACATGAGGCATCCACCTCTCAAGAATCTCAACCATCTACTTTATCCCATTCCATCCATAAGTCTGAAATTCTTCCATCCCACATGGCAAACAAAAATAAAAAAAATACTAAGTCTATGTGGGTCCATAAATTCCTAAATCATTCATCCACAAGCAAAATTCTTTGTTGCCTCCTACACTACTTTCCCATCACCAGGTTCAATGTTTACCAGGGTATGTGCAATCGTTGGTCATGATTCCCTTCCATTCCACAACATTTTCATATATCTCCATCTCCCCTTCCTTCTACTACTATCCTACATATCTTCCTCATCCTATGGTCCATGCTTTCGCATAAAACCTTCCTTCCATCTTTAGATAAGTCCTTCTATATGCCGCATCATCATCCACTATTGCACCTTCCATAATCCGCTATCTACCTACACCATATCACTTTCATACGATCCCCTACCAACATCTGTGAGAACACTGAACATGGTCCATTCGACAACATCTATCTCGCAGGACTATCACCTTTCAAGGAACCATATACTTGAGTCTTTCCATATCCACCTTCTCCTATCTAAATATTCAAAAACAAAAAACAAAAATGAAAAAAGTAAAGAGAAATCCCTTCGTCCAATGGTGAAAACTTGGCAAACAGGCGCCTTGGATAAGTACCGTGATGAAAACCTAGCAAACAGGCGTCATGTGTAAAGTTGATCTTCTATGTCACCTACACTTGGGGGCACCTTGTCTCATTGGCATATCACTCTTCTCCTACCAGTTTCCTTTCATACCATACCTATCCTATCCCGTCCATCCATCCAATCTTCCTTTCCTCTATTATTTGGTCTTGATAAAGATTGGGGGCACAATGTTGACAAATGTTCTAGATGTCTCTTGACATACCTTATCCCTCCAAACCAGGTAAACCCTTCATTATCCTCTCATCCTCCTATCATCATTAGCATTGTCATGAACAATCCTACGTACTCTACCTACAATGGGGCATGTTACACTTATGCGACATAGTCCTTGGAGATCACATCCTTGATTTCTTCTACCTGACCATCTGTATCTACTATCTTCCATCCATCTACATATCTATGGTGGTTCCTTGTCATCAGTATTGTTTGTTCCATATCTATTCCATGTCATGTCTCTTTTTGTTCCATATCTGTTCCATACCGTGTCTTATCTGATCCATATCTTAGGTCCATTAGGGTTCTTGTCGAACTACATTGCCTTTGCGTCGTCACGTAGGCAAGGCCATTATCAATGCACCCCCAAGGCTCTGCTTCCCTATCCATCTCATATCTTGTCATCTATCCTCTAGTCCATCCATGGTCCAAGTCGAACTACGTCACCTCTGAGTTGTCACGTAGGCCAAGCCATTCTTAATGCACCCCTGAGGCTCCAATTTCCCATCCGTCCCATGTCTAGTCCTTCTATCTGACTGAGTCTGCTCCACTTTTCCATCCATCCCATGTCTTGTTGTCCATCCCTCTACCCGTCCATGTCTGCACCTTTCTCTAGACAAGCGCATGCAGCAAGAGCCTGCTTCCAAACAAAAATCTTGACGCAAAACATCAACCTGTCCAAGGCAAAATAGAGCACCATACTGAAACACTCAAGCTAAATCTCATATCAATTATGGCAAAAAGACACATCTAAATGCAAGAATGTTTTGTGTTGGTTAGATTAAGAGTCTTGATTTATGCTATCATGCCTTTCTATGCTACTCGAGGATGCCAAAAGCTAGAGATGCTATGATGGGGGCATGATTATTTTCTTTGTCTACTGCTTGTGGATCAAACTTTAGTAATGTGACGACTTTTGTCTAACGACATGATCGGCAAAAGATCATCGAGGACTCTGATGTCTAAACATGAAAAGGGGCAATCCTTGTCTATTAAAAAATGTAAGTACACAGGTCATCTAGATTAAGGTTTGACTAGATGCTTGTATTGACTTGCTAAATCAAAATCCGTGTAAGTAATACTCAGGTCATCTCAGTTCAATTATACCTAGATGCTTGTATTTTCTTACAACATAATAAAGCCCAATGATGAAAACACTTCAAAATACTTGCTATATCAAGGTGACAAATATCTATATCCATACCATATCCAATTGCAGTTCATATCCATTTCCATATCCATACTGTATCCAATTGCAAGTCTATCCTTAATCCATGCCAATCAAGTCAAGTCAATCTTGTCAAATGATCCAATCACAATCAGTGGTCTTGATCCTTGTCTGGTCGTAAACCATATCAATCAATCATAACTATCCTTCGTGTTGCTCTAGGGATACATCACTCCCCGCCATGACAACACTGTTGTATATCGTTATCATATCAAATGTCTTAGATAGGATGTTATATTGTCTAAACCAGACCCAGAGTCATATACGACATATCTCATTCCCGAAATAAGACATCATCAACCTATATCGTTGGTTTACCGCTCGATAGGGGCAATACCTTGTTTGTGCTTGTATTATTTGTGCATACTTGCCTACTTGCATGTGCGTGTCATCATTTTATCTTGCATTCCATATCATTCATCCCTTTCTTCTGCATTCAACCACTTCATCTCCTGTCAACCTATCTCATCGTGAGATTGTCCGTCTCACACCTTTCGCCTTCTCCCCGTCCCAAGGGGGCATCCTATCATCATAACCTGTACCAAGGGCAAACTGGGGCACGTATCATTGATAGAAAATTTTTTATTTTCTTTGAAACAACGTGATAAAACACATTGCTTCAAAGAGGGGCAAAATGTAGACAACTAAAATTGGCTTAAGTTGAATTAAGTAAATATTCTAATATTTATCTTAATTCATATTTTCTTCTGTCAATTAAATAAATATTATAAGTTTATTTGATTGGTTCATTATCCTACAATTAAATAAAATTATTTTATTTAATTAAAATCCCTAAATTCTTCTAATGTCTCAAATCCTAAATCCACCTCACAAAATCCACTTCATCAATCCACCTCATCAATCCACCTCATCTTTCCACCTCATCTCTTACACCTCACCATGTTGCACATATAATTAAATATTCTTAATATGTAATTAGCTAATATCCTCTATTTTCTAAAATAAATCTTTAAATCAATTATCCTCCACCAAATTGAATATTTAATTCAATGTTCCCCACTAGCCTTCACAAATTGGATATTTAATTCAATGTTCCCCACTAGCCTTCACAAATTGAATATTTAATTCAATGTTCCCCACTAGCCTTCACCAATTGAATATTTAAATTCAATGTTCCCCACTAGCCTTCACCAATTGAATATTTAATTCAATTATTCCCCACTAGCCTTTGCCAATTGAATATTTAATTCAATTTTCATAATCCACTATTCTCAAATAAAGAATTTTTAATTCATCCATTATGAATTAAAGATTCACAAAAAATGAGAGCCATTGATCTCATCTTTTGATCCTCACCCTCCATTGCATTTTTAGAAGATCTATAAATAGAACCCTCTTCTAAGCCATTTGGGAGGCACTTCATTTGGCAAAATAACTATACCCAAATTTCTCTTCTTCTCTTATTCATTCTATTTCAAGTGTCCTCCATTATCATGTGTTTGAAGCTCACATTCAACACAAACAAATATCTTAGCCATTCTTCCTTTGTCATCTTCAACAAGCAAGCAAGCAAGGAAAGCTTCTGAGGGCTTCACAATCAAGATCAAAGAAAGATAGGCAAACAATGGAAAACGATAGGTAAAGGAGTTTGTAAGTATATTCACTTGTGTTGGTTTTTAATCTTCTTTGCTTTCAACTTCCATTGGTGTTTGGGTTTTATATGTTTTCATTAGTTTGATTTAAACCACATTTCTCCCCCTCACACAGACAACAAACTCTACCAGAACCCCTCAACTTGATTCCTCGAAACTTAGTCAAAACTTGTCATAAGAGGGTGAAATCAAACATGTGCATTCACTTATGATGGGTAAGCATGCTAGCAAAGTGATTTTGCAAGAAATTGAACAGGCTTCAAAACACAACTCTCCAAAGTAGGCTTCATGGACATATTTTCAAGTGTATCTATGAGTGTTGAAATTGATTTTTTCATATGGGAACCCAAAATTTCTTACAAAATTTGGTATGAAATTTTAGGTCCCAACAGTGGCTCTATCTAGGGATGTATGCCCCCTGTGGGCATAGCAAGATCCCAAATCTCTTGAGAGTAGACCAGTGCCTACTCCATTCGGCAATAGAGTCAACTTCTTTTTGCCCTGATCTGATATAGTTTGAAGAATCACACCATAGTAGACGGTTCAATGCCACTAGAAAAGAAACAGCCATGTTTCCCTTTGTCAAATATCTGATTTTCATCACGTTGTGGTGAAGCCGATCCGTCAATATTTTTAAAGCTCATCTGATTGAATGCATTCATATCGTTCATCAACTTTCTATGCTCAATGTTGCTGGTATATTTTTCCTCATTGTGCAGCTGAAATTCAAGTATAATCTACACAATCTCATTTCTATGTAATATATTTTTGTTACATGAAGAGTATCCCTCTTCAATGCAACATTTTTCATTATTCTTCTTACTGTCTTGCATTGTGAATTGACCTCCTGGCTGATCTGAAAATTGGGAGTGCTCATTGTTCTCTTCATCATCATCACAATAATCAACTGTGCTCATTTCATCATGTGACTTTCCTTCATTTATGGATTCGTCATCAGCATTATCAGCATATTCATTTTCCTGACTATCTGAAAGCATTTCATCCTCTTCATGAAATGGGTTTGAATACCATGAAATTCATGTTTCGGCACACCTTGGCAAAATGTCATTTGATCTTCTTTTACTTTTTCATCATACAATGGGTTTAAACAAATCTGAAAATCATTTTTAGATATGTGCATTTCCTCCTCCTCATGAGTTTACCCTATTTGTTGAGAACAATCATCCTCTTCCTCCTCAAAATGTTGATTCAGGTATTGCGGTGGGTGGGCTGGGAACAAAGGAACATCCATATTTTGAAGACTACTCTCATTCTTACTTATATGCTGGGGTTCCAAGTCCTGTGAAAAATTTTGATAATTGCAATCGTGATCCCAAAGTGAAGAATTGATCTTTTAAAACGTCTTCCTTATTTAAATCTAAAATATCATTATAGAAATTTTCACTTGCATATGTCTCGTTTACTGGCTGCATTGCTTGATCAGATTCTCCTTATTCATCTTCATAATAGTCATTGTAGCGGCTAAGGAATAGTCTTTTGAGATCTTCCCATGAAGAGATACTTTGCATAGGTAACTCTATAAACCAATCCCTTGCATCATCCCTCAAAGATCTTGAAAAATACCTCATAATGACATCTTTTGAAAAAATCTGAAAGTCTAAAATGAAATCCCAGAATCGTTGTACATGCTTATGAGCTAGCTCACACCATTCTCCATTAAATTTAGGGATATGCCTTAGTATTTCTGTCAGCTCGCAGGGATAAGGATTTGGGTGGCCTTGGATATTATTGCAGTTAAATGGTTTATCGATGGCTAAGATAAAGTTTGGAGGGCCATATGGGTTTTGGTAGATGATTGATCTTTGGTCAGGGAATATGGGATAAGCATTTATTTGGTATGAGGCTTGTGGTAAGTAATTGTTTTTTTGTGCATGGTATGCACTATATCCATTTCCTGAATCATGGAATACTTGTGAGTTCAAAGGATCATTATACCCATTCTCGTTAGACATTGGTATATGTTGTAATGAACTCGAAGCCTATTTGGCTTTTAATCATTGTATTTCTTGAATCAGCCCTTTTTTTCCTTAATAACTCCAACAGTTCCTCTTCTTCTGACATATTCATTTTGACTGTAGATGCTGTTGTTTACAAGTTGTATTTATATTGTTGATTGAATTCCTTTTCAGAGTCGCCACCTCTTATCAAAAGAGGAATGATTTTTTCTTTTCCTAGTATTTCTTGCAAACAGACTTACCAATTCGTGTCAGAATTCAAAAGTTTACTGACTCTGTAATGAGATGATCTTTAACTAGATTCTGGATTAGTCCCCAGAAGAGTCACCATTTTGTTGGGTCTCAAAAATGCAGGTTTCAAGCCCTAAGAGGATGCCAAGCTCTATGATCAGACTTGCAACGTTTTTGAACCAACTAATACAGTTAACCTAAATGGTTGATGACTCCCTACACTTCAGGATCTGCTAAACCTAGGCGGGTGAACCTTAAAAGCTGAAGTAGATAAAAGGAATGTATGACTCAAATGAATTTAGGGATCTACCCACAATGGCATAAAGTGTGGAATAGATGAAAGCTTGCAAACTACTTCTAATCCTAATACTAAGATCTGAGATGTAATTGTTTGAATAAGATTTTATGGAATCCTAGAGTGGAATTGGTATGACCAGTGCCTATTTCTATTGGGCTAATGGAGTCAAGGTATATATGATATATGATTTATTTACTGGTTACAATTCTAATTGTTTGGCACTTGTGTTTGTTTATACCTTGTATAAATGTGCAAGAATGTGAGTGACAGACTCTACTTATTGATCCACTCATTCCTACCAGGTTGTTGTGACTTATTGAAAGGATTTTAATCCTTGCTTGAAGGAACCAATCAATAGAATCACACAATGACAGCAAGTGTGTATTGACAAATGGAGTAGATCCTGAATTTGAATAACAAGACAATATCGAGTTGGAGACAGTATGGCAATCTTGTCAATTATATGGCTCTTCTTACTGATCCAAATGTTACTTCCAAATTACTGTAATCAATCAAAAGGATTTTAATTCTTAATAGAAACCAATTAATTCGATTACACGAAAACAACAATTGTGTCTTGATGAAACTAAAATATCAACTTGGAAACTCAGGTTCAAACAACAGAGAAATAACAATGTGGAGACAACCAAATAATTGCTTAGTTCAACAAACAATAGACACCAATATTAAATCAACAATTTATACATTCTTCTCCATTTAACAATTTCAAAAAAAATTACAATATACAGCATAATGTTTTATTTTGGCAACTGATCAATCCATCCAGTTGTCTAACTCCTACTTCTAATGATGATGTTTTTTCTAATCTACTGATGATTCTTTTCCTAATTTGCATCTGCCATATGTAGTTTTGTGATTTTAGGGTTACAACCCTTTATACATTTGTTTATTGCAACCTTTCATTGTTTTAATCATTTTGGCAATAATACAAATATTTGTCTTAACCTTCACCTTTGCTTTTCTGTAAGGATTAATAATAATAATCAATATTACTTTTCGGCTTTTGGCATCCTTCATGCTCATATTTATTTCTTGGTTAAATATTTTACCCGTTTTACATTTCCTAGGTAAGATACTTACTTGCTCGGATAATTCTTCCAGAAAAGCATTTTATCTCCAAGTGAAAATATTTGGTTATAATTACTAAATCTTCACTTGGAAAATGTGAGTGAAATAATTATTCACCTTGTCATTCTTTTATGAAATTCACCTTTTATTTACACCTTGTATTTGAAACCTTGTTTTTCCTCTTCATCGGAGTAACTCAAGACATCGTAGCAACTCCAACATTTCTCACCGATAGCTGTAATCTGCTCGATATCTATTTTGTGCATTGTTCATTAGTTACATTCTTGGGGCCCACTTCATCCGAAATATTATCCTCTTCCTAATGATGGATCACTGAGTGTGATTTGAAACGTTGAAGCAAGAATATTATCTTTAATTTTTCTAGTTTGAATTCATGGAGACTCTTCTGCATGTATTCTAATTCTTCATTTAATTAATTGTATCCTCATAGATAAAATTAATTAAACTTATCTATGACCTTGGTGAAAATTAAGATATTTCATAGTCTTTATTACTTTTCCCCTTTTAACTGCCTTGTGAAAATACCTCATTGCAAAATATTTTAGGTAAAACAATTACTTATTTAGTTTGTAAATATTTTGCCATATGTATTTTCATTCTTGTTTGATTTTATTCAACTGAAATGTCTTCACGGGCCATCATATACTTTTCCAAAGAATATCTTCTAGGTAAAATAATTACCTACTTAATTAATTCCTTCGGACAAGTGTTTCACTTCAGAGTAAAGTATTCCCAATAATTTTCACCTTATAACCCCTTGGATGAAAATATGTAATTCATTTTTTTATCACACCTCATTTATTTTATTTACAACCTTTTGTAAATATTTATTCTCCTTTGAATAAACCTTTCATCTCACGGGGCTCCATCGGCAAGAGGTATAAGATTGATGTGACTTGAGATTTTCACTCTGCCTTTATTTCTCTTGTTGATGAGTTTTCCATCGGTGAGACCTGTATGATGTCTTGCCGATGAGTTTTTTTTTATAGCTTGTGTTCATCGGTGAGACTCTTGCCAAAACTGTGTCCATCGTAGCAAATTGTTAAATCACGAAGAAAAGCTAAAAAGTATTCCCAGTTCTTTTAATTCCATTTTCCGATACCTTGCATAGTGGTCAAAACAGGCCAACTAGCCTTCAGAATTAGCCTGAAAAACTGATCAAAACTTCTCCCAGACCTATGAAAGCGCATAAACTTGTAGATTTTTTACTCGAGAATTCAATGCAACAAATGGTTTTGCATGAATTTATTAGGATTAAAAGTGGATCATAATCAAAGTAGCTCACTCAGCATGTTTTTATTCCTATTTAAACTCAACTGAAACTTTCCAACTTGCCTCTTTGAAAAAATATCAAAGCTAATTTTGAGGAGCTACCATCCTCGAGATTAGGTCATTTAGCTTAAATGAACATGTGTGCAAATGTAATTTTAATCATTCCTCTTCCTTTTCAAAATATCAATTGCCAATGTTGACCTTTCTGAAGCTACCTCGAAATGCAGTCAAAAACTATGTAAAACCCATTTGAATTTGATTTTGAAAAAATATCAAAGGAAGTGCTGGGATCTTGAGAATTGACATGAAGGCACACTAATATAGGAAGAATTTGAGACACCAATTGGTTTGTCATGAACATGACCCAATTGCTAGATATTAGCCTCCAAATTAACCTTCTTGAAAATTGCCCCTATCAAAACCTGATTCGATCTCACCAACTTGCAATTTTAAAAAACCATTAAATCTCTTCCTGGTAAGTTGTAACTGGAGAGTTTAGTTCATTTAGGCTTGATGAGTGTGTGTACAAGAGATTTTTTCACCAATCATCTCTGATCACAAAATATTTAGGGCCAAAGTTGACCTCTCTAGAACTGAAACTGTGAAATCGGGGCTAAATGCATTTGCTTTAGATTTTGAAAAAATAGCAAAAGATGTGCTAGAGCCTTCAAACTATAGATAGAAGTAGATTTTGATAAGGTGAATAGGGAACACCAATTGGTTTAATATGAACATCATACAGCTCTTATATATTGGCCTCCAAAGTTAGCTTCCCGGGATGATTTTACACTGTGCAGACAACAAACTCTACCAGAACCCCTCAACTTGATTCCTCGAAACTTAGTCAAAACTTGTCATAGGAGGGTGAAATCAAACATGTGCATTCTTGTATGATGGGTAAGCTTGCTAGCAAAGTGATTTTGCAAGAAAATGAACAGGCTTCAAAACACAACTCTCCAAAGTAGGCTTCATGGACATATTTTTCAGGTGTATCTATGAGTGTTGAAATTGATTTTTTTCATATGGGAACCCAAAATTTCTTGCAAATTTTGGTATGAAATTTTAGGTCCCAACAGTGGCTCTGTCTGGGGATGTATGCCCCCTCTAGGCATAGCAAGATCCCAGATCTCTGGGGAGCAGACCAATGCATACTTCGTTGGGCAATAGAGTCAACTTCTTTTTGCCCTAATCTGATATAGTTTGAAGAATCACACCACAACAGATGGTTCAATACCACCTGAAAAGAGACAACCATGTTTCCCTCTGTCAAAAATCTTATTTTCATAAAGTTGTGGTGAAGCCGATCCGTCAATATTTTTAAAGCTCATCTGATTGAATGCATTCATATCGTTGATTGACTTTCTATGCTTAATGTTGCTGGTATATTTTTTCTCATTGTGCAGCTGAAATTCAAGTATAATCTGCACAATCTCATTTCTATGTGATATATTTTTGCTACATGAAGAGTATCCCTCTTCAATGCAATATTTTTCATTATTCTTCTTACTATCATGCATTGTGAATTGACCTCTTGGTTGATCTAAAAACTGGGAGTGCTCATTGTTCTCTTCATCATCATCACAATAATCAACTGTGCTCATTTCATCATGTGACTTTCCTTCATTTATAGATTCATCATCAGCATTATCAACATATTCATTTTCTTGACTGTGTGAAAGCATTTCATCCTCTTAATAAAATGGGTTTCAATACACATGAAATTCGTGTTCCGGCACACCTTGGCAAAATGTCATCTGATCTTCTTTTACTTTTTCATCATACAATGGGTTTGAAGAAATCTGAAAATCATTTTCAGATATGTGTATTTCCTCCTCATCGTGAGTTTGCCCTGTTTGTTGAGAACAATCATCCTCTTCCTCCTCAAACTATTGATTCAGGTATTGCGATGGGTGGGCTAGGAACAAAGGAACATCCATATTTTAAAGCCTACTCTCATTCTCAAGTATATACCGGGGTTCCAAGTCCTGTGCAAAGTTTTTATAATTGCAATCATGATCCCAGGTGAAGAACTGATCTTTTAAAACTTCTTCCTTATTTAAATTTGAAATATCATTATAAAAATTTTCACTTGCATATGTCTCGTTTACTGGTTGCATTGCTTGATCAGATTCTCCATATTCATCTTCATAATAGTCATTGTAATGGCTAAGGAATAGTGATTTGAGATCTTCCCATGAAGAGATACTTTGCATAGGTAAGTCTATAAACCAATCCCTTGCAACATCCCTCAAAGATCTTGAAAAACACCTCATAATGACATCTTCTGAAAAAATCTGAAAGTCCAAAAAAAAATCCCAGAATCCCTGTACATGCTTATGAGCTAATTCACACCATTCTCCATTAAATTTAGGGATATGCCTTAGTATTCTGTCAGCTCGCAGGGATAAGGATTTGGGTAGCCTTGGATATTATTGCAGTCAAATGGTTTATCGATGGCTAAGATAAAGTTTGGAGGGCCATATGGGTTTTGGTAGATGATTGATCTTTGGTCAGGGAATATGGGATAAGCATTTATTTGGTATGACGCTTGTGGTAAGTAATTGTTTTGTTGTGAATGGTATGCAATATATCCATTGCCTAAATCATGGAATACTTGTGAGTTCAAAGGATCATTATACCCATTCTCGTTAGACGTTGGTATATGTTGTAATGAACTCGAAGCCTGTTTGGCTTTTAATCGTTGTATTTCTTGAATCAACCCTTTTTTTTCCTTAATAACTCCAACAGTTCCTCTTCTTCTGACATATTCATTTTGACTGCAGATGGTGTTGTTTACTAGTTGTATTTATATTGTTCATTGAATTCCTTTTCAGAGTCACCACCTCTTATTAAAAGAGGAATGATTTTTTCGTTTCCGGGTCTTTCTTGCCAACAGACTTACCAATTCGTGTCGGAATTCAAAAGTTTACTAACTCTGTAATGAGATGATCTTTAACCGGATTCTGGATTAGTCTCTAGCAGAGTCGTCATTTTGGTGGGTCTCAAAAATGCAGGTTTCAAGCCCTAAGAGGATGCCAAGCTCTATGATCAAACTTGCAATGTTTTTGAACCAACTAATAGAGTGAACCTAAATCGTTGATGACTCCCTACACTTTAGGCTCTACTAAACCTAGGTGGGTGAACCTTGAAAGCTAAAGTAGATAAAAGGAATGTATGACTCAAATGAATTTAGGGATCTACCCACAATGGCATAAAGTGTGGAATAGATGAAAGCTTGTAAACTACGTCTAATCCTAATACTAAGATCTGAGATGTAATTGTTTGAATAAGATTTTATGGAATCCTAGAGTGGAATTGGTATGACCAGTGCCTATTTCTATTGGGCTAATGGAGTCAAGGTATATATGATATATGATTTATTTACTGGTTACAATTCTAATTGTTTGGCACTTGTGTTTGTTTATACCTTTTATAATCAATATTACTTTTCCGCTTTTGGTATCCTTCATGCTCATATTTATTTCTTGGTTAAATATTTTACCCGTATTGCATTTCCTAGGTAAGATACTTACTTGCTCGGTTAATTCTTCCAGAAAAGCATTTTATCTCCAAGTGAAAATATTTGGTTATAATTACTAAATCTTCACTTGGAAAATGTGAGTGATATAATTATTCACCTTGTAATTCTTTTATGAAATTCACCTTTTATTTACACTTTGTATTTGAAACCTTGTTTTTTTCCTCCTCATTGGAGTAACTCAGGACATCGTAGCAACTCTAACATTTCTCACCGATAGCTGTAATCTGCCCGATATCTATTTTGTGCAATGTTCATTAGTTACATTCTTGGGGCCCACTTCATCGATATATTGGGAGGATTAGAAATTAATTATTCTGATATCTTGATAATTAATTTTAGGGTTTCTCATGTGTTTTTGTCAATACCCCACAATCACTGCACTTCACGCAACCACATTGCTTTAAACCATTCACATGCTCTGTTTGATCCACATGAGAAAAGATTTCCAGATCCCTCATTAAAACACAGGCTTCGAGAATACTTTCATACTTTTTCAAGTTTGAATTCATGGAGACTCTTCTGCATGTATTTTGTTTCTTCATTTAATTAATTGTATCCTCATAGATAAAATTAATTAAACTTCTCTATGACCTTGGTTAAAATTAAGACATTTCATAGTCTTTATTACTTTTTTCCCTTTTAACTGCCTTGTGAAAATACCTCATTGCAAAATATTTTAGGTAAATCAATTACTTATTTAGTTTGCAAATATTTTGCCATATGTATTTTCATTCTTGTTTGATTTTATTCGGGTGAAATGTCTTCATGGGCCATCATATACTTTTCCAAAGAATATCTTCTAGGTAAAATAATTACCTACTTAATTAATTCCTTCAGACAAGTGTTTCACTTCAGAGTAAAGTATTCCCAATAATTTTCACCTTATAACCCCTTGGATGAAAATATGTAATTCATTTTTTATCACACCTCATTTATTTTATTTACAACCTTTTATAAATATTTATTCTCCTTTGAATAAACCTTTCATCTCATGGGGCTCCATCGGCAAGAAGTATAAGATCGGTGTGATTTGAGATTTTCACTCTGACTTTATTTCTCTTGCCGATGAGTTTTCCATCGGTGAGACCTGTATGATGTCTTGCTGATGAGTATTTTTTATAGCTTTTTTTCATCGGTGAGACTCTTTCCGAAACTCTGTCCATTGTAACAAATTGTTAAATCATGAAGAAAAGCTAAAAATTATTCCCAGTTCTTTTAATTCCATTGTCTGATACCTTGCATAGTGATCAAAACGGGACAACTAGCCTTTAGAATTAGCCTGAAAAACTGATCAAAACTTTTCCCAAAGCTATGAAATTGTATAAACTTGTAGATTTTTGACCTGAGAATTCAATGCAACAAACAGTTCAGCATGAAGTTATTAGGATTAAAAGTTGTTCATAATCAAAGTAGCTCACTCAGCATGTTTTTATGCCTATTTAAACTCGACTGAAACTTTCCAACTTGACTCTTTGAAAAAATATCAAAGCTAATTTTAAGGAGCTACCATCCTCGAGATTAGGTCATTTAGCTTAAATGAACATGTGTGCAAAAGGATTTTTCATCATTCCTCTTCCTTCGCAAAATATCAAGCGCCAAAGTTGACCTTTCAAAAACTATGTAAAACCCATTTGGATTTGATTTTGAAAAAATATCAAACGAAGTGCTGGGATCTTGAGAATTGGCATGAAGGCACACTAATATAGGAAGAATTTGAGACACCAATTGTTTTGTCATAAACATGACCCGATTGCTAGATATTAGCCTCCAAATTAACCTTCTTGAAAACTCCCCCTGGCAAAACCTGATTCAAGCTCACCAACGTGCAATTTTAAAAAACCATTAAATATCTTCCTGGGAAGTTGTAACTAGAGAGTTTAGTTTATTTACACTTGATGAGTGTGTGTACAAGAGATTTTTTCACCAATCATCTCTGATCACAAAATATTTAGGGCCAAAGTTGACCTCTCTGGAGATGAAACTGTGAAATCGGAGCTAAATGCATTTGCTTTTGATTTTGAAAAAATAGCAAACGATGCGCTGGAGCCTTCAAACTAGACATAGAAGTAGATTTTGATAAGGTGAATCAGGAATACCAATTGATTCATTATCACCATCATCCAACTATTATATATTGCCCTCCAAAGTTAGCTTCCTGGGCTGATTTTACACTGTGTAGACAACAAACTCTACCAGAACCCCTCAACTTGATTCCTCGAAACTTAGTCAAAACTTGTCATAGGAGGGTGAAATCAGACATGTGCATTCACGTATGATGGGTAAGCATGCTGCCAATTGATTTTGCAAGAAAATGAACATGCTTCAAAACACAACTCTCTAAAGTAGGCTTCATGGACATATTTTCAGGTGTATCTATGAGTGTTGAAATTGATTTTTTTCATATGGGAACCCAAAATTTCTTGCAAAATTTGGTATAAAATTTTTGGTCCCAACAGTGGCTCTGTCTGGGGATGTATGCCCCCTGTGGGCATAGCAAGATCCCAGATCTCTAGGGAGCAGACCAGTGCCTACTCCGTTGGGCAATAGTGTCAACTTCTTCTTTCTGCCCTAATCTGATATAGTTTGAAGAATCACACCACAGTAGATGGTTCAATGCCACCAGAAAAGAAACAACCATGTTTCCCTCTGTCAAAAATCTTATTTTCATCACGTTGTGGTGATGCCGATCCGTCAATATTTTTAAAGCTCATATGATTGAATGCATTCATATTGTTCATCAACTTTCTATGCTCAATGTTGTTGGTATATTTTTCCTCATTGTGCAAATAAAATTCAAGTATAATCTGCACAATCTCATTTCTATGTGATATATTTTTGCTACATGAAGAGCATCCCTCTTCAATACAACAATTTTCATTATTCTTCTTACTATCATGCATTGTGAATTGACCTCCTGGTTGATCTGAAAACTGGGAGTGCTCATTGTTCTCTTCATCATCATCACAATAATCAACTGTGCTCATTTCATCATGTGACTTTCCTTCATTTATGGATTCATCATCAGCATTATCAGCATATTCATTTTCTTGACTGTCTGAAAGCATTTCATCCTCTTCGTAAAATGGGTTTGAATACACATGAAATTTGTGTTCTGGCACACCTTGGCAAAATGTCATCTGATCTTCTTTTACTTTTTCATCATACAATGGGTTTGAAGAAATCTGAAAATCATTTTCAGATATGTGCATTTCCTCCTCATCGTGAGTTTGCACTGTTTGTTGAGAACAATCATCCTCTTCCTCCTTGAACTGTTGATTCAAGTATTGCGGTGGATGGGCTGGGAATAAAGAAACATCCATATTTTGAAGACTACTCTCATTCTCAAGTATATGCTGGGGTTCCAAGTCCTCTACAAAATTTTGATAATTGCAATCGTGATCCCAGGTGAAGAATTGATCTTTTAAAACTTCTTCCTTATTTAAATTTGAAATATCATTATGAAAACTTTCACTTGCATATGTCTCATTTACTGGCTACATTGCTTGATCAGATTCTCCATATTCATCTTCATAATAGTTGATGTAGCTGCTACGGAATAGTCTTTTGAGATCTTCCCCTGAAGAGATACTTTGCATACGTAACTCTATAAACCAATCCCTTTTGTCATCCCTCAAAGATCTTTAAACACACCTCATAATGACATCTTCTGAAAAAATCTGAAAGTCCAAAATGAAATCCCAGAATCATTGTACATGCCTATGAGCTAATTCACACCATTCTCCATTAAATTTAGGGATATGCCTTAGTATTTCTGTCAACTCACAGGGATAAGGATTTGGGTAGCCTTGGATATTATTGCAGTTAAATGGTTTATCGATGGCTGAGATAAAGTTTGGAGGGCCATATGGGTTTTGGTAGATGATTGATCTTTGGTCAGGGACTATAGGATAAGCATTTATTTGGTATGAGGCTTGTGGTAAGTAATTGTTTTGTTGTGCATGGTATGCACTATATCCATTGCCTGAATCATGGAATACTTGTGAGTTCAAAGGATCATTATACCCATTCTCGTTAGACGTTGGTATATGTTGTAATGAACTCGAAGCCTGTTTGGCTTTTAATCGTTGTATTTCTTGAATCAACCCTTTTTTTTCGTTAATAACTCCAACAGTTCCTCTTCTTCTGACATATTCTTTTTGACTGTAGATGGTGTTGTTTACAAGTTGTATTTATATTGTTCATTGAATTCCTTTTCAGAGTCGCCACCTCTTATCAAAAGAGGAATGATTTTTTCTTTTCTGGGTCTTTCTTGCCAGCAGACTTACCAATTCGTGTCAGAATTCAAAAGTTTACTGACTCTGTAATGAGATGATCTTTAACTGGATTCTGGATTAGTCTTCAGCAGAGTTGCCATTTTGTTGGGTCTAAAAAATACAGGTTTCAAGCCCTAAGAGGATAGCAAGCTCTATGATCAGACTTTCAATGTTTTTGAACCAACTAATAGAGTTAACCTAAATGGTTGATGACTCCCTACACTTCAGGCTCTGCTAAACCTAGGCAGGTGAACCTTGAAACCTGAAGCAGATAAAAGGAATGTATGACTCAAATGAATTTAGGGATCTACCCACAATGGCATAAAGTGTGGAATAGATGAAATCTTGCAAACTGCTTCTAATCCTAATACTAGGATCTGAGATATAATTGTTTGAATAAGATTCTATGGAATCCTATAGTGGAATTGGTATGACCAGTGCCTATTTCTATTGGGCTAATGGAGTCAAGGTATATATGATATATGATTTATTTACTGGTTACAATTCTAATTGTTTGGCACTTGTGTTTGTTTATACCTTGTATAAACGTGCAAGAATGTGACTGACAGACTCTACTTATTGATCCACTCGATCCTACCAGGTTGCTGTGACTTATTGAAAGGATTTTAATCCTTGCATAAAGGAACTAATCAACAGAATCACACAATGACAGCAAGTGTGTATTGACAAATGGAGTAGATCCTTAATTTGAATAACAAGACAATATCGAGTTGGAGATAGTATGGCAATCTCGTCAATTATATGGCTCTTCTTACTGATCCAAATGTTACTTCCAAGTTATTGTAATCAATCAAAAGGATTTTAATTCTTAATAGAAACCAATTAATTCGATTACACGAAAACAACAAGTGTGTCTCGATGAAATTGAACTATCAACTTGGAAACTTAGGTTCAAACAACAGAGAAATAACAATGTGGAGATAGCCAAATAATTATTCAGCTCAACAAACAATAGACACCAATATTAAATCACCAATTTATACGTTCTTCTCCATTATACAATTTCAAAAGATTTTACAATATACAACATAATGTTTTATTTTGGCAACTGATCAATCCATCCAGTTGTCTAACTCCTACTTCTGATCATGATGTTTTTTCTAATGTACTGATGATTCTTTTTCCTGATTTGCATATGCCATATGTAGTTTTTTTATTTTAGGGTTACAATCCTTTATACATATGTTCAATGCAACCTTTCATTATTTTAATCATTTTGGCAATAATACAAATATTTGTCTTAACCTTCACCTTTGCTTTTCTGTAAGGATTAATAATAATAATCAATATTACTTTTCCTCTTTTGGCATCCTCCATGCTCATATTTATTTCTTGGTTAAATATTTTACTCATATTGCATTTCCTAGGTAAGATACTTGCTCGGTTAATGACTCCCTAAACTTCAGGCTCTGCTAAACCTAGGCAGGTGAACCTTGAAACCTGAAGTAGATAAAAGGAATGTATGACTCAAATGAATTTAGGGATCTACCCACAATGGCATAAAGTGTGGAATAGATGAAATCTTGCAAACTGCTTCTAATCCTAATACTAGGATTTGAGATATAATTGTTTGAATAAGATTCTATGGAATCCTATAGTGAAATTGGTATGACCAGTGCCTATTTCTATTGGGCTAATGGAGTCAAGGTATATATGATATATGATTTATTTACTGGTTACAATTCTAATTGTTTGGCACTTGTGTTTGTTTATACCTTGTATAAACGTGCAAGAATGTGACTGACAGACTCTACTTATTGATCCACTCGATCCTACCAGGTTGCTGTGACTTATTGAAAGGATTTTAATCCTTGCTTAAAGGAACTAATCAACAGAATCACACAATGACAGCAAGTGTGTATTGACAAATGGAGTAGATCCTTAATTTGAATAACAAGACAATATCGAGTTGGAGACAGTATGGCAATCTCGTCAATTATATGGCTCTTCTTACTGATCCAAATGTTACTTCCAAGTTACTGTAATCAATCAAAAGGATTTTAATTCTTAATAGAAATCAATTAATTCGATTACATGAAAACAACAAGTGTGTCTCGATGAAATTGAACTATCAACTTGGAAACTTAGGTTCAAACAACAGAGAAATAACAATGTGGAGATAGCCAAATAATTGTTCAACTCAACAAACAATAGACACCAATATTAAATCACCAATTTATACGTTCTTCTCCATTATACAATTTCAAAAGATTTTACAATATACAGCATAATGTTTTATTTTAGCAGCTGATCAATCCATCCAGTTGTCTAACTCCTACTTCTAATCATGATGTTTTTTCTAATGTACTGATGATTCTTTTTCTCGATTTGCATCTGCCATATGTAGTTTTTTTATTTTAGGGTTACAATCCTTTATACATATGTTCAATGCAACCTTTCATTATTTTAATCATTTTGGCAATAATACAAATATTTGTCTTAACCTTCACCTTTGCTTTTCTGTAAGGATTAATAATAATAATCAATATTACTTTTCCGCTTTTGGCATCCTCCATGCTCATATTTATTTCTTGGTTAAATATTTTACTCATATTGCATTTCCTAGGTAAGATACTTGCTCGGTTAATTATTCTAGAAAAGCATTTTATCTCCAAGTGAAAATATTTGGTTATAATTACTAAATCTTCACTTGGAAAATGTGAGTGAAATAATTATTCACCTTGTAATTCTTTTATGAAATTCACCTTTTATTTACACCTTGTATTTGAAACCTTGTTTTTTCCTCCTCATCGGAGTAACTCATGACATCGTAGCAACTCCAAAATTTCTCACCAATAGCTGTACAATCTACCCGATATCTATTTTGTGCAATGTTCATTAGTTACATTCTTGTGGCCCACTTCATCAGTATTTCGAGAGGATTAGAAATTAACTATTCTGATATCTTGATAATTAATTTTAGGGTTTCTCATGTGTTTTTGTCAATACCTAGCAATCACTGCACTTCATGCAACCACAATCCTTTAAACCATTCACATGCTCTATTTGATCCACATGAGAAAAAATTTCCAGATCCCTCATTAAAACACAAGCTTCGAGAGTACTTTCATACTTGGTTCTATCCATCTTCTATTCAAAAAGAATATTATCTTCAATTTTTCTAGTTTGAATTCATGGAGACTCTTCTGCATGTATTTTGGTTCTTCATTTAATTAATTGTATCCTCATAGATAAAATTAATTAAACTTCTCTATGACCTTGGTGAAAATTAAGACATTTCATAGTCTTTATTACTTTTTCCCTTTTAACTGCCTTGTGAAAATACCTCATTGTAAAATATTTTAGGTAAAACAATTACTTATTTAGTTTGCAAATATTTTGCCATATGTATTTTCATTCTTGTTTGATTTTATTCAGGTGAAATGTCTTCATGGGCCATCATATACTTTTCCAAAGAATATCTTCTAGGTAAAATAATTACCTACTTAATTAATTCCTTTGAACAAGTGTTTCACTTCAGAGTAAAGTATTCCCAATAATTTTCACCTTATAACCCCTTGGATGAAAATATGTAATTCATTTTTTATCACACCTCATTTATTTTACTTACAACCTTTTGTAAATATTTATTCTCCTTTGAATAAACCTTTCATCTCACAGGGCTCCATCGGCAAGAGGTATAAGTTCGGTGTGACTTGAGATTTTCACTCCAACTTTATTTCTCTTGCCCATGAGTTTCCATCGGTGAGTCCTTTATGATATCTTGCCGATGAGTTTTTTTTTATAGCTTTTGTTCATCAGTGAGACTCTTGCCGAAACTGTGTCCATCGTAGCAAATTGTTAAATCACGAAGAAAAGCTAAAAAGTATTCCCAGTTCTTTTAATTCCATTTTTCGATACCTTCAATAGTGGTCAAAATAGGCCAACTAGCCTTCAGAATTAGCCTAAAAAACTGATCAAAACTTCTCCCAGAGCTATGAAAATGCATAAACTTGTAATTTTTTAACCCGAGAATTTAACGCAACAAACGGTTTGGCATGAAGTTATTAGGATTAAAAACTACTCATAATCAAAGTAGCTCGCTCATCATATTTTTATGCCTGTTTAAACTCAACTGAAACTTGCCAACTTGCCTCTTTGAAAAAATATCAAAGCTGATTTTGAGGAGCTACCATCCTGGAGATTAGGTCATTTAGTTCAAATGAACATGTGTGCAAAAGGATTTTTCATCATTCCTCTTCCTTCGCAAAATATCAAGTGCCAAAGTTGACCTTTCTGAAGCTGCATGGGAATGTAGTCAAAAACTCTGTAAAACCCATTTGGATTTTATTTTGAAAAAATATCAAACAAAGTGTTGGGATCTTGAGAATTGGCATAAAGGCACACTAATATAGGAAGAATTTGAGACAGCAATTGGTTTGTCATAAACATGACCCGATTGCTAGATATTAGACTCCAAATTAACCTTCTTGAAAACTACCCCTGTCAAAACCTGATTCGAGCTCACCAACGTGCAATTTTAAAAAACTATTAAATCTCTTCCTGGGAAGTTGTAACTGGAGAGTTTAGTTCATTTAGGCTTGTTGAGTGTGTGTGAAAGAGATTTTTTCACCAATCATCACTGATCACAAAATATTTAGGGCCAAAGTTGACCTCTCTAGAGCTGAAACTGTGAAATCGGGGCTAAATGCATTTGCTTTTGATTTTGACAAAATAGAAAATGATGTGCTAGAGCCTTCAAACTGGACATAGAAGTAGATTTTGATAAGGTGAATCAGGAACACCAATTGGTTCATTATGAACATCATCCAGCTGTTATATATTGGCCTCCAAAGTTAGCTTACAGGGCTGATTTTACAATGTGCAGACGACAAACTCTACCAGAACCCCTCAACTTGATTCCTCAAAACTTAGTCAAAACTTGTCATAGGAGGGTGAAATCAGACATGTGCATTCACGTATGATGGGCAAGCATGCTAGTAAAGTGATTTTGTAAGAAAATGAACATGCTTCAAAATACAACTCTCTAAAGTAGGCTTCATGGACATATTTTCAAGTGTATCTATGAGTGTTGAAATTGATTTTTTTCATATGGGAACCCAAAATTTCTTGTAAAATTTGGTATGAACTTTTAGGTCCCAATAGTGGCTCTGTCTAGGGATGTATGCCGCCTGTGGACATAGCAAGATCCCAGATCTCTAGGGAGCAGACCAGTGCCTACTCCGTTGGGCAATAGAGTCAACTTCTTCTTTTTGCCCTAATCTGATATAGTTTGAAGAATCATACCACAGTAGATGGTTCAATGCCACCAGAAAAGAAACAGCCATGTTTCCCTCTATCAAAAATCATATTTTCATCACGTTGTGGTGAAGCCGATCTATCAATATTTTTAAAGGTCATCTGATTGAATGCATTCATATTGTTCATCAACTTTCTATGCTCAATGTTGCTGGTATATTTTTCCTCATTGTGCAGCTGAAATTCAAGTATAATATGCACAATCTCATTTCTATGTGATATATTTTTGCTACATGAAGAGTATCCCTCTTCAATGGAACATTTATCATTATTCTTCTTACTATGATGCATTGTGAATTGACCTCCTGGTTGATCTAAAAACTGGGAGTGCTCATTGTTCTCTTCATCATCATCACAATAATCAACTGTGCTCATTTCATCATGTGACTTTCCTTCATTTATGGATTCATCATCAGCATTATCAGCATATTCATTTTCCTGACTATCTGAAAGCATTTCATCCTCTTCATAAAATGGGTTTGAATACACATGAAATTCGTGTTCTGGCACACCTTGGCAAAATGTCATCTGATCTTCTTTTACTTTTTCATCATACAATGGGTTTGAAGAAATCTGAAAATCATTTTCAGATATGTGCATTTCCTCCTCATCGTGAGTTTGCCCTGTTTGTTGAAACCAATCATCCTCTTCCTCCTCAAACTGTTGATTTAGGTATTGTGGTGGGTGGGCTGGGAACAAAGGAACATCCATATTTTGAAGACTACTCTCATTCTCAAGTATATGCTGGGGTTCCAAGTCGTGTACAAAATTTTGATAATTGCAATCATGATCCCAGGTGAAGAATTGATCTTTTAAAACTTCTTCCTTATTTAAATCTGAAATATCATTATAGAAATTTTCACTTGCATATGTCTCATTTACTGGCTGCATTGCTTGATCAGATTCTCCATATTCATCTTCATAATAGTCGCTATAGCTGCTAAGGAATAGTCTTTTGAGATCTTCCCATGAAGAGATACTTGGCATAGGTAAGTCTATAAACCAATCCCTTGCATCATCCCTCAAAGATCTTGAAAAACACCTCATAATGACATCTTCTGAAAAAATCTGAAAGTCCAAAATGAAATCCCAGAATGTTGTACATGCTTATGAGCTAATTCACACCATTCTCCATGAAATTTAGGGATATGCCTTAGTATTTCTGTCAACTCGCAGGGATAAGGATTTGGGTAGCCTTGGATATTATTGCAGTTAAATGGTTTATCGATGGCTGAGATAAAGTTTGGAGGGCCATATGGGTTTTGGTAGATGATTGATCTTTGGTCAGGGAATATGGGATAAGCATTTATTTGGTATGACGCTTGTGGTAAGTAATTGTTTTGTTGTGCATGGTATGCACTATATCCATTTCCTAAATCATGGAATACTTGTGAGTTTAAAGGACCATTATACCCATTCTTGTTAGACGTTGGTATATGTTGTAATGAACTCGAAGCCTATTTGGCTTTTAATCGTTGTATTTCTTGAATCAGCCCTTTTTTTTCCTTAATAACTACAACAGTTCCTCTTCTTCTGACATATTCATTTTGACTACAGATGGTGTTTTTTACAATTTGTATTTATATTGTTCATTGAATTCCTTTTCAGAGTCACCACCTCTTATCAAAAGAGGAATGGTTTTTTCTTTTCCAGGTCTTTCTTGCCAGCAGATTTACCAATTCATGTCAGAATTCAAAAGTTTACTGACTCTGTAATGAGATGATCTTTAACCGGATTCTGGATTAGTCCCCAGCAGAGTCACCATTTTTTTGGGTCTCAAAAATACAGGTTTCAAGCCCCAAGATGATGCCAAGCTCTATGATCAGACTTGCAACGTTTTTGAACCAACTAATAGAGTGAACCTAAATGGTTGATGACTCCCTACACTTCAGGCTCTGCTAAACCTAGGCGAGTGAACCTTGAAAGCTGAAGTAGATAATAGGAATGTATTATTCAAATGAATTTAGGGATCTACCCACAATAAAATAAAGTGTGGAATAGATGAAAGCTTGCATACTACTTCTAATCCTAATACTAAGATCTGAGATGTAATTGTTTGAATAAGATTTTATGGAATCCTATAGTGGAATTGGTATGACCAGTGCCTATTTCTATTGGGCTAATGGAGTCAAGGTATATATGATAAATGATTTATTTACTAGTTACAATTCTAATTGTTTGGCACTTGTGTTTGTTTATACCTTTTATAAACGTGCAAGAATGTGACTAACAGACTCTACTTATTGATCCACTCGATCCTACTAGGTTGCTGTGACTTATTGAAAGGATTTTAATCCTTGCTTGAAGTAACCAATCAACATAATCACATAATGACAGCAAGTGTATATTGACAAATGGAGTAGATCCTCAATTTGAATAACAAGACAATATCAAGTTGGAGATAGTATGGCAATCTTTTCAATTATATTGCTCTTCTTACTGATCCAAATGTTATTTCCAGGTTACTGTAATCAATCAAAAGGATTTTAATTCTTAATAGAAACCAATTAATTTGATTACATGAAAACAGCAAGTGTGTCTCGATAAAACTGAAATATCAACTTGGAAACTCAGTTTCAAACAATAGAGAAATAACAATGTAGAGATAGCCAAATAATTGTTCAGCTCAACAAACAATAGACACTATAAGGGTAAAAATGGGATTAATCAAGTTAATATTAAAAACCCAAACATCAATGAAATATGAAGGAAAAGGAGATTTAAAACAAACAAAAGTGATACTCACAACCTTTACCTTACACCTTCCATTGCTTGCCTTTTCTATCTTGATCTTGATGGAGATGAATGTTGGCCCTCAGGAAGCTTGCTTCCTCGCTTTGAAATCCTCAAGATTACAAGGAGAAGTTGGCTAGGATACTTTGTGTGATTGAAGATGAGCTTCAACACACTAATAAAATGGATGATAACGATATGAAGTGATGGTAGTAGTTGTGGCAAAGGCACGCTAGTGGTTCTGTAGCATAAGTTTACTCAAGCGATGGATGATGAAATGAAGAAGAAGAGGGTTGTATTTATAGAGTCATGTAGGAGAATATCAATGGTTGAGAAGGAATGAGAAGATCAACGAAGGAGGATGGTTGAGGAACGTGCAACAAATGGAAGAAGGACATGTGTCATTCAAAAAAGAAGCTTAGTTGAGTTAACTACTTTGTTGATGAGGATGAGTTTTTATTTTCTTAAATTAGAATTTTTTTTTCTAATTTAAGAGCACAGTTGCTTTAACTCAGCTTTTGCTTTTGTATGACAAGAAGAATATGTTTTTAGAAGATAAGAAGGATTTTTGAAGATAAGAAAGCATAATTAAATAAATGATTTATTTAATTACTTGTAGATAATTTGGAGGAATAAATAAAATATTAAATATATTTTATTTTGTGGAGATTTAAGATTTTATTTAAATTTGGAAGAATAAAAGATTTTAATTAAATAATTAAAATTATTTAATTATTTAGAAGAATGAAGTTGATGTAGATGAATTTAATTAATTAAATAAATGTAATTTATTTAATTAAATGAGAGGAGATGAATCAAATAAATAAATAAATTTATTTATTTATTGATAGAGGAATGTGAAGATGAAATAAATATTTAAAATATTTATTTAAGTAGAGTCATGTCATTTTTAGGTGTATACAAACACCAATATTAAATCACCAATTTATACGTTCTTCTCCATTATACAATTTCAAAAGATTTTACAATATACAACATAATGTTTTATTTTGGCAACTGATCAATCCATCCAGTTGTCTAACTCCTACTTCTGATCATGATGTTTTTTCTAATCTACTGATGATTCTTTTTCCCAATTTGCATCTGTCATATGTAGTTTTGTGATTTTAGGGTTACAACCCTTTATACATTTGTTCAGTGCAACCTTACATTGTTTTAATCATTTTGGCAATAATACAAATATTTGTCTTAACCTTCACCTTTGCTTTTCTATAAGGATTAATAATAATAATCAATATTACTTTTCCGCTTTTAGCATCCTTCATGCTCATATTTATTTTTTGGTTAAATATTTTACCTGTATTGCATTTCCTAGGTAAGATACTTGCTCGGTTAATTCTTCTAGAAAAACATTTTATCTCCAAGTGAAAATATTTGGTTATAATTACTAAATCTTCACTTGGAAAATGTGAGTGAAATAATTATTGACCTTGTAATTCTTTTTATGAAATTCACCTTTTATTTACACCTTGTATTTGAAACCTTGTTTTTTCCTCCTCATCGGAGTAACTCAGGACATCGTAGCAACTCTAACATTTCTCACCAATAGCTGTAATCTGCCTGATATCTATTTTGTGCGATGTTCATTAGTTACATTCTTGGGGCCCACTTCATTGGTATTTCGGGAGGATTAGATATTAATTATTCTGATATCTTGATAATTAATTTCAGGGTTTCTCATGTGTTTTTGTCAATACCCCGCAATCACTGCACTTCACGCAACCACACTGTTTTAAACCATTCACATGCTCTATTTGATCCACATGAGAAAAGATTTCCAGATCCCTCATTAAAACACAGGCTTTGAGAATACTTTCATACTTGGTTCTATCCATCTTGTTTTCAAAAAGAATATTATCTTCAATTTTTCTAGTTTGAATTCATGGAGACTCTTCTGCATGTATTTTGATTCTTCATTTAATTAATTGTATCCTCATAGATAAAATTAATTAAACTTCTCTATGACCTTGGTGAAAATTAAGACATTTCATAGTCTTTATTACTTTTTCCCTTTTAACTACCTTGTGAAAATACTTCATTGCAAAATATTTTAGGTAAAACAATTACTTATTTAGTTTGCAAATATTTTGCCATATGTATTTTCATTCTTGTTTGATTTTATTCGGGTGGAATGTCTTCATGGGCCATCATATACTTTTCCAAAGAATATCTTCTAGGTAAAATAATTACCTACTTAATTAATTCCTTTAGACAAGTGTTTCACTTCAGAGTAAAGTATTGCCAATAATTTTCACCTTATAACCCCTTGGATGAAAATATGTAATTCATTTTTTATCACACCTCATTTATTTTATTTACAACCTTTTGTAAATATTTATTCTCCTTTGAATAAACCTTTCATCTCACGGGGCTCCATCAACAAGAGGTATAAGATCGGTGTGACTTGAGATTTTCACTCTGACTTTATTTCTCTTGCCGATGAGTTTTCCATCAGTGAGACCTGTATGATGTCTTGTCGATGAGTTTTTTTTTAATAGCCTTTGTTCATCGGTGAGACTCTTGCCGAAATTGTGTCCATTGTAGCAAATTGTTAAATCACGAAGAAAAGCTAAAAAGTATTCCCAGTTCTTTTAATTCCATTTTCCGATACCTTGCATAGTGGTCAAAACAGGCCAACTAGCCTTCACAATTAGCCTGAAAAATTGATCAAAACTTCTCCCAAAGCTATGAAAATGCATAAATTTGTAGATTTTTGACCCAAGAATTTAATGCAACAAATGGTTCAGCATGAAGTTATTAGGATTAAAAGCTGCTCGTAATCAAAGTAGCTCACTCATCATGTTTTTATGCCTGTTTAAACTCAACTGAAACTTGCCAACTTGCCTCTTTGAAAAAATATCAAAGCTGATTTTGAGGAGCTACCATCCTGGAGATTAGGTCATTTAGCTTAAATGAACATGTGTGCAAAAGGATTTTTCATCATTCCTCTTCCTTCGCAAAATATCAAGTGCCAAAGTTGACCTTTCTGAAGCTGCCTGGGAATGCAGTCAAAAACTGTGTAAAACCCATTTGGATTTGATTTTGAAAAAATATCAAACGAAGTGTTGGGATCTTGAGAATTGGCATGAAAGTACACTAATATAGGAAGAATTTGAGACACCAATTTGTTTGTCATGAACATGACCCGATTGCTAGATATTAGCCTCCAAATTAACCTTCTTGAAAACTGCCCCTGTCAAAACCTGATTCGAGCTCACCAACTTGCAATTTTAAAAAACCATTAAATCTCTTCGTGGGAAGTTGTAACTGGAGAGTTTAGTTCATTTAGGCTTGATGAGTGTGTGTACAAGAGATTTTTTCACCAATCATCTCTGATCACAAAATATTTAGGGCTAAAGTTGACCCCTCTGGAGGTGAAAC
Organism: Cunninghamia lanceolata; assembly: GCA_027924645.1. Classification (NCBI taxonomy): domain Eukaryota; kingdom Viridiplantae; phylum Streptophyta; class Pinopsida; order Cupressales; family Cupressaceae; genus Cunninghamia; species Cunninghamia lanceolata. The sequence continues at coordinate 13,598,945 of BSBN01000822.1, read as the reverse complement.
TGTGAAATCGGAGCTAAATGCATTTGCTTTTGATTTTGAAAAAATAGCAAACGATGTGATGGAGCCTTCAAACCGGACATAGAAGTAGATTTTGATAAGGTGAATTAGGAAAACCAATTGGTTCATTATGAACATCATTCAGCTGTTATATATTGGCCTCCAAAGTTAGCTTCCTAGGCTGATTTTATACTATGCAGACAACAAACTCTACCAGAACCCCTCAGCTTGATTCCTCGAAACTTAGTCAAAAATTTTCATAGGAGGGTGAAATCAGACATGTTCATTCACGTATGATGGGTAAGCATGCTAGCAAAGTGATTGTGCAAGAAAATGAACAGGCTTCAAAACACAACTCTCCAAAGTAGGCTTCATGGACATATTTTCAGGTGTATCTATGAGTGTTGAAATTGATGTTTTTCATATGGGAACCCAAAATTTCTTGCAAAATTTGGTATGAAATTTTAGGTCCCAACACCTCTTTCTGAAAGAGCATTTTGAATACTCTTTATACTATTATCTAGCACCAATCTATCTACCCCAATCATGCCTTTAAGTGCATCAAATCTTTTGCTATTAAATTCATTCTGAACTTTAACTTCTACAAATTTTTCAAAGGACTCAAAGTGTGTACTTACAGAATTTACAAGGCTCTTCAGATTTCCAAAGGGAGAATCAGATGGATTCTTCTGGAATGTTGGCATTATCTTCTCCAATATACTAGATGCAAGGCCTAACAGCTCACTATCCTCTATGTGAGATTTCAATATCTTTTATCTTGCCTTGGCTTGTGTGAAAGATGTTATCTTCATCATTTGGTCTGAAGAGAGAGTATCCAGGTTGATTGGTCCTTGAAACAATTCTAGTTCACCAAACTCTAGCATTTCTTTACTCAGGAAACTCCTCACTGCATCTGCAGTGTCTCTTGCCACAATGTCTGGACCACCCTCCTTTCCTTGAGTTTTCTTAGTATTAGGACTATTTTTTTGGGTGCATCAACATTTGCACCATCTTCTTTTGCTTTATCTTCCTTACCTTTGACTTCTTCTTCTTTCTCTACTTCACCTTTCTCTGTGTCATCTATAGGGGGATTCTTTCCTTTGTCCTCACCATTTGCAATCTATTCCGGAGGATCTTGTGTAGCAGCAGTATTCTCAACATTGTCTTCTTTTCGAGATTGATCAGGAAGAGTAAGAGTATCTACTGTATCATCAATTTTATCCATCATCTTTGTATCTTCTTTGTTTATTTTCTCCACTTCCGGAATAGAAGAGTCATCAACCTTGGTTTGCTGCTCATCAGTTTTCATTTCTTTAATATCTGGGATTGATGAATCAATCCCATCATCAGTCTCCTCCTCAACAAATGGAAGATTGTGTCTCTTCAATGCACTTAGAAGTATTTCCTTTGTTTCTTTAACTATTTTGTCTAATTCTCCAAGCATCAGTTTGCTCATTCTCTTCTTGCTCCTGAATTCATCCTTCACTTCTTTTTATATCATATTCATTTGAACTTGAGTGATCTGAGGGCATAGTTTTATCAATACATGTTCTCTAAGCTCTATATCCTTTCTTTTTGCATTTTCTTTCCTCAACTCCAAAATGTTTGCAAGACTTTGAGGGATCTCAAAAGTTATTTCAATCAAGGCCATATTATAGATATTCAGATATCTAACAGTTGCTTCCTCTAACACCCTCTTATCTGTATCACTGTAGTCATCATAAAATTCAGTCATGGGTTTCAAATTTCCATCCACAGTAACTGATTTTATTACATCTTCCACAAAACATGTGGGCTTCTCAACATATGTATCCATCTTCTACCTTTTGCTTGCCCTTTTTCTTCTAGAGGGCTTCTCCTTAGTCACCTTGCCAGCTTTTGTTCCAGAGGCTTTCAACTCCTTTACCTCAGCATCTGAATCTGTTTCTTCTACAGCATATGGAACACTTGAAAATGCACCTAATGAGTCAACTTCTACTAATTTGTGTGGGTGTGTCTTAAATTTGGGTTGAGGCTTTTAAGTAATATCAACAACCAAAGGTGTAGCCATTTGCAAAAAGATTACAAGTTTAAAGCTTCGTAGATAAATACTTTTTCATGAAATTAGGGTTGGTGGGCAAATTCGCCGATCGTACTTCAAATTCTTTAATTCTCTGCTCAGACACTATTCTTCTTGCTCCCTTCGAATACAAAGTGATTCAAATGAAGAGTGAGTGACCTTTTTAAGCTCCGCAAAACCTAATTTCCTTTGTAATAAATGCTCTACCCTAACACATCCGGTTACACTGTTTCTGCATATAGTCGACCTTGAATTTCTCTGCAAATCGTCATATCCACTTCTTTTCTTCTGAAAACCCTTTCAAATGGTATGTAATAACCCAAATTATTTTCTCTCAACATGCAAGATTCAAGTACCCACTTATTGGCTGGGGGAATTTGATTTTTAATGCTTCTCTCCCTAAGCTGGAGCTCCTAATTCAATTCCTAGAGGAATTGTCAGCACCAGATTCTCGTGTGGACCCATTACTATTGTTCATAACACTTTCCTTGGCCCATGTCTTGCTTATTTCATTCTGGATCTCATTCACATCAATTTTTCCCTTGCCTTTGTCTTGTCTCTGCTCATCTAGTTTTCTGCTTACCGGACCTCTTCTTTCATTGTTCCTATTTCTGCAGAATCTTGCAAAATGACCAAATCGATTAGAGTTGAAACATACAAAATTTATTTGCCCATTTGATTGATTTCCTCTTGATTTGTACTATTTTTCCATATGTCCAAATCTATGGCATGCAAATCATTTTCCATTGAAGGAATTGTCATTTCCTCTATTGTTAGAATTGTTCATTATTACACTTCTGCATTCATTGGATCTATGACCATACCTCTTACACTTGAAGCATTGACTAGAGAAGGATGGACTACTTTGATTCACTCTACTTCTCCATTGAGTAGCTCTATGACCAAATTTATTGCACTTGAAACAATTTCCATTGTAAGATGGATACCTTTGAGCATTAGGCTATCTTACCGGAGGTCTTCTAGGTCTGTTTCTTCCATTCCTTGGTTGAAAATTTCTTTGTCCAGATCCGGAGCTTTTACCTTTCTCATATCCAAGACCATGCTTATCATCAGCCTTCTTCTGACTCTCAAGCAGCACTTTAAGTTTAGCTGAGCTTATCTTGAACTTCTCCTTGTATTCATTTGCAACTTCTAGGTCATGTTTGAGGATAACAATTTGCCTCTCAAGTTCTTTATTTTCCCTGATTTCTTGTAAATCAGACTCTAGATGGCCAATTATTCTGTCTAATCTGCAGCATTCTTCAATTCTTTCTTTTAGAGATTGATTTAATTTTTCTTCAGTCTTCTTTCTTTCTTCAATATCCTTGGTTAGCCTCATCACCCCGGATTCCATTTCATGTTTTAGAACAACTTCTTTTGCTAATTTCTCACATTCCTTTGTCTTCTCTTTCAGGACCTTATCCATGTCATTGTCCTCATTCTATTTTCCTAGTTGAAGAAGTAGCTCCTTTCTCTTCCCATTAGATTTACTTAATTTTTATTTTAAGATCTCAATGCAATCTTCAACGTCTTTAAGATTTTCTTGTAGTTCTTTGACTTCTGCTCTGGACTAGTCAAGATCATCTAAAGCAAATTGAAGTTGTTCTTCAAAGTTGTATGAATCCATTGTAATACCTTCCCAAATCTTCCTCAAGCTGTTAGGCTTCTTTCAAGGAACCTTGCTCTGATACCAATTGTTGGAATTAGGGCAGACAACTGAGAGGGGGGTGAATTAGTTGTCTTAAAACCTTAATACTTGGAGCAATTAATTCTTCTTCTTTACACAAACTAGATTAATGATGAAATTATTAAAGCATGAATCAACAACATATGAGTAGAAACAAATGAATCACACTTGATACCAAGATTTTTGATGTGGAAACCCAATTAAGGGAAAAACCATGGTGGGGGTTAATCCATAAAGATTATACTCTGTTAAAAGTATTACAAAAGGGGAAGGCACATGCCTTTGGGCTCACTGCCTACAAGAATGATTACAGATTATTTGAACTAATGAATAGCATCTGCCGATGCAAGAATTCAGTTCCAGTTAAGCATAGAATATTGATCTTACACACTTCATCTTTACTCTACCCTATTTACTACTCTACCATAATCTGAACCTTAGATCTCTTCTCTTTCTCTATTTAATCTACCTTTTTTCGCACTACTACATCATCACACCATCACACCACACAATACACTCAAATCCATTGGCTATATATATCCACCTCAAGAGATTCAATCATTTTTCTGTCGGCATTATGAAGAACTTAACAAACAATAAAGTACTCTATTCTGTCGGCTGAAATCATACACCAATATTGATGCATACCAAAAATAACACTTACAGGTCACCATACATGTTTGCCACTAACATTATATCCCATACGCAACTCACCAAAACACTTCTACTAGATCCGCACAAGGATCTAACACAAGTTAGCCTGTTCTTCACTGAATTATTTTTTCATAGTAGGACCCGAGACTCAAATGCTCATAACTTTTAATTCCTTTGTCACCAGAGACTGAAATATTGGATTTAGATTGTCCTGACATTCCTCTACACTCTCTCAGATCTGCAACACACAATGATTAACTGGAGAGATCCATTGACCAAAATACTAAACTCTATCATATACCATGTTCCTATCTATCTAGACTTGACAAATCTTAGAACTGACTTTCGATAAGATCTGATACTACACTGCGGATGTGTGGAATGGACTTAGTTGCCATCAATAACAACACATGACATGCCTTGCAGTATCTCTTCCCAACATTAATTGGCTCATCTGACCTCATGTTGAGCAAGCCTAGAGATCCTACTAAGGAAATATATGGTACTTATGAGGAAATCTCAGTCAAGGTGCATGTTGAATTGAGAAGGCCTGAATCTATAAAGAAGGCTAAGAAATGGTAGAAGAATATGCCTAGAGCAAGGGCATTACTAAAGAATAGATTATAGAATCAAGAGCAAAGGTAGAAGCAGTAAGGGCCGCTAAAGAGAAGTAAGATGAACCAGAAAAGGCTCTGGAAGAGCCTGAGAAGAAAGCAGAGGAGCCTACTGCACCAAAGAGAAGGAAAAGAGGTTCGACCTCTACTAAAACTACATCCAAATCCTCCAATCCCACTCCTTCAGTGAGTGTGGAAGCAACTTCAAAGAAACCCATTGAAAAGGAGCATAAAAGAATGAAAACCAAAGGCAAAAGAATGTGAGTGTTGGAGTTGATGAAGAAGAGACTGAAATAGATGAAGAAGTAGAGAAAATGAAGGCTAATGCCAGTGAAGCCTCAAAGTTTAAATAGGAGAAGCCCTTTGGTAAGGGCAAAAACAAGAAAAACCCAAGGTAAATAGAGTCCAAGCAAGCAGAGACCACAATAAATTTAGAAGATACCTTGAATGCTATTGTAGCCCACAGTACTCTAAAGCCAATAGTAGACATGTATGATGAATATAATGATGCAAAAAAAACATCATCGAAACTGCAATGATTAAATTTTTTGAGATGTTTAACAAAGCCCTCCTAGAGGTAATCACGGATCTACCTGATAGCTTGGGAAGTATTATGTCTGCTAGAAAGGAAGCAACAATGGCTAAGGATTTAGAATTAAGAGAACATGCATTAATAGAATTGTGTTCGGATATAACTATTGAGGAGAAAACAAAAGTCACCAAAATACTTGGAAAAATGTTTGACATACAAACAAGGACAGATATTTTGATGTCTGGAGACAAAGAAAGTGGTAGAGGACATAGAAAAAGTAACTCTCAATGTCTTAAGAGATCTCAATATCCCATCAATTCATGAGAAGGAAGAACCAATTGTTGGTGATGACACTTCCCTTCTAGAAGTCATCTTAGATCAGGGTTTATATCAAACAAAGAAAACTCCTCCAGTAAGCCCAGGAAGAGATGAAGAGATGAACGAACAAGAAGAGGATAAAACTCCTAAGAATACAGAAGCACCTCCAGAACAAAATGAAACTATTGTTAGGGGAGATCAGGGTGAGGAACAAGCTAAGGCTAGCCCTACACCAAAACATAGAACCAATGAGGAAGAACCTATGGACCAAACATCTCCAGAACAGACCAAAGAAGAAGAATTAGCTCATGATATGGCAAGAGACACTGTTGCAGTTACACATGATCCTATAGATTCAGTTAGAGAATTCTTGGAGAAGCAGCAAGAAGCTCAGTTTTTGGACACACTTGATTTGCTACAAGGGCCAATCAACTTAGCCTCCATGTCACCTCTGCATAAATTTAAATTAGTGTTAATTGTTAAAGCCAAGGCTTAGGAAGAGATCTTGAGGTTTCACATTCAAGAAAGTGAGCTTATTGGTGAGGCATCTAGTGTTTTAGAAAAGTTGATGCCTGGACTATAGAAATACACATCTCTAGCCCCCACTGAGTAATTCAAAATGCTATTAAACTCTGTAAGTTCACATTTTGAATCCTTTGAAAAGGTTGTAGAAAAGAAGGAGCAAAGAATGATGCTAAAAGGCTAGTAGAGTCAAACAATAAAGCCTCTCAATATAATGTCTTGTTAGGAAAAAGTATAGAGTATGCACAAATGGCAATTAAAGAAGCAAGTGAAATATATCAACATTGTCTCTCTTGGCCAGATACCACAAAGGACATAAAGGAGAAAATAAATGAGCTAGAAGATAATATCATGAGGATATCTAGGATCTATGATCTAGTAAAGGATGCCTTTGGGACTCAACAAGCTGAAATAGAAGCAGTTCACTCTATTATTCATAAACTACAAAATCAAAAGGAGACTCTCAAACATAGAATGGGCCAGCTCAGGGAGATAGTGAGCTTCAAAATGGCATCAATAGCCAGACTAGTAGATGTTGCAGAGCAAATAAAGCAAATCACTAAAGTCCCTGCTACTCCAAAGAAGGCAGAAGATATGGTGTCCCAGATCAATGGACACATGTTAGATTTGAGTGATGTCAAAATTTGATGGGATCAAGATGTATCTCAGCTAAGGTAACTTTACTTAGACATCCTCTCAGCAAAACCATAAGGTAATTCAGATTTTCTTGTACATATGTGGATAATAGATAAATAGTTTTGAAGCTTTGGCAACATGTACATACATTTGTATCATAAACCTTTTCCATCAATGTCAAAGGGGGAGAAGAAGAACTAGTGAAAAATATCTAAACATTTGAGGGAGAGTAGAAAAACAGGGTAAACATAGTAAGGGGGAGCAATATGAACATTTTTCACCTAAGTATTGCCATCAATGCTAAAGGGGAAGATTGTTGGCAACATGGTCAAGAGAGACTACTTATTTGATTGAGATATGATGTTGTCATTAATGGCAATAATCATATATGATTGGGGACAATTCTGGAGACAAGTTTTGTATTGTCTTTGTGGTCTAGAAAGAATGACTTAGTCAAAATGACTAAGTGTTGGCAGCTCACTGTGTTAGTGATAGAGAACGAGTTGGTACTCCTCCACAGATGAAGATTTTGGAATGCGGTTCTGGTATGTTGCACATGGTTGTCTAATGATGCTATGTTCCAAGTTTCATGTCCTAGAAATCTTTGGAATTTATACCTTGAATTACTTAAGTCTGGACTACCTAAGTTTAGTCACAAATAGTGCAGAACACCTAAGTATTTCAGTCCACATTGCTCCGCGATTGGTTATTTCAATTTGTGGTTTGAAGGTGTTGTAAACACCTGGTGGGAGTATCCAATTATAGATTTGTAGAGTATGAGATTCACCGGATGATCATCTACAAGATCTTAAGTATTGACATTTAGTTTGATAGCATTTTACAGTGACAGCCAATAGTTCAGAGGTCTACATTTTTCCCCATAAGAATATTATGACTTGCAAATCTAAAGGTATGTTGGGTGATGTGTAATGAATGTCTGACATGAATTTTAGAGTCCCATGTGGTATGCATTAGAAGTTGTGTTATGATAGTAGAGTTGGTTAAGTGTATACTTAAGGATGAAGCTAACATGCAAGTTGGATCGATGTGCTATAGGGCAAGTTCGAGCCTAATTGGTTAGGACCCTTTGTTATCACAATAGCATATGGATCAGGAGCTTATACTTTAGCAACACCTGAAGGCATTCCTCTAGATGAGCCACTCAACAGTGTTCATCTCAAGAAGTTCTATGCTTGATCCTCATAGTATCCATGTCCCAAAATCAAAAAATCAAAAAAAAAACAAACAAAAATAATCCATCCTATGGTGAAAACCTAGTAAATAGGCTGTTGCAAGTATAGGTTTAACTGGTGTTGTCATTGATGTCAACATACTCATGTTGCATTAATAAGAAGGATTGGATGAGCTGTGTGTTAGGATATTGAGAAAATTAGTCTCAATCAGGAACAGTGAAGAACAGTGATGACAACAAGGTAAAAGTCCAAGATAGGTTGAGGATCAGAGGATGAGGTTTAAAGGGTTTGTAGATATAAGTCTTGAGATGCTCCAATCAAGATTTCAGAGGTCTGCATGAAGATCTGAAGAAGTTATGGTCACTCAAGTAGAACCGGTTCTGCCAGGTGTTCAGAGGTGACAGAGTGCCACAGATAGGTCCGGTGAGATCCGGTATTTCATTATCTCATTCTGCAGATCTGAGGAAGTGTTGAGGACGTCCCTTTGAAGTATCAAATAGATTGGTTCATGGTTTGAAGGTCCGGAAGAGCCTATTCATTTGTGACAGTGATGACAGACTGTGTTCTTGAAGCTCCAGATGAAGGAGAGAAGAATTCCAGTAGGATGATGAAGTGTAGATGTTCTTGGTGATTCAAGGAAGGTTATGATGATCTTTGGATAATGTCTAGTTCATGTTAGTGGTCTGCATTGAAGTTAGAGTTTGCATTTGAAGAATAACTACAGATATTGGTGTTCTTCTTGAGACTGGCCGACTGGATGTATTACATGTCTTGCAGATGTTCTTGTAGATATTTGCCGACTTAGATGATTGTTCCTAAGTTGATGCCTTGTATAAATAAGGGTTTGTGAATTCATTTTGAAGTGTGTCTTACGGTGATAAGTGTGTGGTAGCAAGGAGAAGTGCGAAAGGCAGAGCAAAACTTTTTGGGCTTAAATGGAACTGATTCAAGCATGGTGAAGATGCTATTTTCCAGTTCATAAAGGTGATACTTATTTCTTTGTAGACAGTGTGTCTCTTGTAGGCAGTGAGCCTCTTGTGAGCAGTGTGCTCAGGTAGTGAGTCCTAATTGGCATGTGCCATTTTGTTCTTTCTATTCTTCTAACAGAGAATACATTCTTGGGTTAATCACCCCATGGTTTTTCCCTTAACCGAGTTTTCCACGTCAAAATCTTGGTGTCATATGTGTTGATATGTTTTTGCTTTTGATTTGAATGCATTATGGTTCATGATTAATATTATGCTAATCACTAAAGAAGATTCAAGTGTTTAAAAGAGAAAGTTTCGCACAACTGATTCACCCCCCTCTCAGTTGTATGCCCTAAGTCTAACAATTGGTATCAAAGCTAAGTTCCTGTAAAAGGAGCTTAACCACTTGAGGAGATCCAGGATGTCATCATACAAGAAGGATAGTCCGAAGTTTGATGGAACCAACTTTTCTCTTTGGAAAGGTCAAATGAAATGTCACTTGCAGTGTATGGGAAAGGTGTACTAGTCCATGGTCTCAAAAGTATATGTACCTCCACAGGGTGGTCTGATAGCCCTAAATGAAATCACAGATGCTGAAAACAATCTGTGGACCAAAGAGGCTCTTCTAAGCACATTAATTGACTCAGAGCTCTCAAATGTTATTGACCTACCAACTACCTATGAGATCTGGATTAAATTGGAACTTCTGCATGAAGGAGATGAGGATGTTAAATGTGCAAGGTTACAGAGTCTAAAAGGGAAATTTGAAAAACTGAAGATGAGAGATGATGAAAATATTACCACTTTTATACCAAGAGTGAATGAGCTGGTTTGTGGAATTAGAAATTCTAGTGGAGTCTTGGATGAAAATGAGATTGTTGGTAAGATTCTCAGATCCCTTCCTGCCTCTTACAAAATCAAGGTTGCTGCCATTGATGAATTCAGATCCCATGCAATTGTCACAAGAGACCAATTGGCTGGCAAACTGGCTGCTTTTGAAATGACCGAATTTGGAGATGATCCCCCCAAAACTGAATCTGCATTCAAAGCCAGTGCCTCTGTGAAAGGTAAATAAGGATTTGATCCAAGAGAGAACTCATCAAGGAATTTGTCATGGTATGGAAAAGCAAGAAAAGACCTGAAAAAAGAAGTAGAAACTACTCAACTTGAAGTCCTCATTGCAAAGAGAATGCCAAGAGGATCTGGTAAGTATGAAGGAAAATTACCTTTTAAGTGTTTTAACTGCAATAAGATTGGTCATTTTGCCTCAAGATGTCCAGAAAGATTTTCAAAACCAAATCCTAATAGATCAAGGTTCCAAAAGAATTGTTACTATGTTCATGAAGAAGATGATAATGAAGGAGTAATAGATGATGAATCAGAGACAGGAAATAGATCCGGAAGTGAATGGGTGTTTATTGCCATCAAGGAAGAAGAACCAATATCCTCTGTATCTACCAATCATAAAGTTGTAGAAAGAGCTCTGGCTGCCCAAGTTAAAGAAAAGAATGATTGGGTCATTGACAGTGGTTGCTCTCACCACATGACAGGTGACAAAAATAAGTTCATAGACATGGAAAGGTACGAAGGAGGAGTGGTGAAGTTTGGTGATAATTTTGCTGGTAGAATTAGAGGAAGAGGAACTATTTCTTTTGATGGAAGAAACAAAACTAGTAATGTACTGTATGTTGAAGGTTTGAAGCACAATCTTCTCAGTGTTGGACAGTTGGTGGACAAAGGCTATGATCTCCGATTCAAGGATGGAAAATGGAAAATCTTTGACGGTGCTCAAACTAAAGGCAATATCTTCCACTTGGTTGGTACTGGTAAAAGCTGCTTATTTGTTCAAGTTGATCAGAGTTGGTTATGGCATAGAAGGATGTGTCATGTGAATTTTGATAATATCATCAAGATAAGCAATACTCAGGTTCTAAGAGATCTTCCAAAATTGGTGAAACCTACTAATAGCTTGTGCAAGGAATGTCAGTTGGGTAAGCTGAGCAGAGTCACATTCAAAACAAGGAACTGTCTTCTACCGGACTATTGGACTTAGTTCACACTGATCTTTGTGGTCTGGCAAGAACCAGAAGTATTCAAGGTGATAGATACTTCATGCTGCTAGTAGATGACTATTCCCAGATGATGTGGGTAACCTTTCTAAAGGAGAAATCAGAAGCTCTTGAGAAATTCAAAATATTCAAGGCTATGGTAGAGAATGAAATAGGAATAAAGTTGAAATGTCTGAGGTCTGATAGAGGTGGAGAATTCACATCCGGTGATTTCATAGAATTCTGTGAGAAACATGGAATTAAGAGACAATTGTCTGCTCCGAGGACTCCACAGCAGAATGGAGTAGTGGAGAGAAAGAACCGGACCATCTAGGAAGCATCTAGGACTATGATGATGGAAGCAAATGTTCCTCAGATCTATTGGAGAGAAGCTGTCAGCACTGCAGTCTATACTCTTAATCGAGTTCAAATCAGAAGCAATACCGGTAAGACCCCTTATGAACTCTGGTTTGGCATTACTCCTACTGTAAGATATTTCAGAGTCTTTGGTAGCAAGTGTTACATCAAAAGAGATAAAGATTTAGGCAAGTTTGATGCTAGAAGTGATGAAGGAATATTCTGGGTTACTCTACTCAAAGTAAAGCATACTGATGTTATAACAAGAGACTAAGAAAGATGATAGAAAGTACAAATGTGAAGGTTGATGAGGGAATAGAGAAACCCTCAAGGTTTTATGAGTATGATGAAGATGATCAGAATGGTGTTCTGGTTCAAGGAGCTCAATCCTCTCCTGAAAGTCAGATTCAGACTGATACGGTAAATCAGGAAGAAGAGATAGGTTTGAATGAGCCTGATCAAGAAGCAAAAGTGCAAGAAACTCCTAAAGTTCCAAGGTATGTAAGACTGAACCACTCTGAAGATCAGATCATAGGTGACAAAAGCAAAGGTGTGCAAACTAGAAGGAACATTGCTCAAAATTTAGATGAATATTGTCTAATTTCAAAGATTGAACCTAAGACAATAAATGAAGCCTGCAATGATGAAAATTGGACCAAAGCAATGGAGGAAGAGTTGATACAAATTGAGAAAAATCACACTTGGGATCTTGTTCCCAGACCTAGAAACAAGAATGTGATTGGAACCAAATGGGTCTTTCGGAACAAACTAAATGAAGTTGGTGAAGTAATCAGAAATAAAGCTAGATTGGTCTGCAAAGGCTACTCTCAAATAGAAGGAATTGATTTTGAAGAAACCTTTGCTCCGGTGGCAAGAATTGAAGCAGTCAGACTATTTCTTGCATTTGCTGCCTTCAAGGATTTCAAGGTGTATCAGATGGATGTCAAATCTTCTTTCCTAAATGGTGACTTAGAAGAAGAAGTGTACATTGAACAACCAAATGGATTTCAGTTATCTGAGCATGGTGATATGGTCCACAAATTAAAGAAGGCACTGTATGGTCTAAAGCAAGCACCAAGAGCATGGTATGAAAGACTGGACAAACATCTTTTGAAGATTGGTTTTAACAAAGGTATTGCTGATAGTAACCTATATTTCAAAATTGATCATGAAAACATCTTGATTGTTGAAGTATTTGTTGATGATATCATCTTTGGAGGAAGAGACAATATGTGTAAAACCTTTGCAAATCAAATGAAAAGTGAGTTTGAAATGTCAATGCTCAGTGAAATGAATTTCTTCTTGGGTCTACAAATTACTCAGACAAAGAAAGGAATCTTTATTTCTCAGACCAAATATGTGAAAGAATTGTTGAGGAAATTTGGAATGGAAGATTCAAAGCCAATGAACACTCCCATGGCAACCGGATGTAAGTCGAGCAAAGATGATGACTCTCCTAAGATAGATCAGACAAAGTACAGATCAATGATTGGAGGATTATTGTATCTCACTCAAACTAGACTGGATATAATGCAGGCTATTGGTCTTGTGGCGAGATTCCAGGCTGATCCCAGAGAATCTCATGTCATGGCAATCAAAAGAATTTTTAGGTACTTAAAAGGAATAGTTGAGTATGGTCTATGGTATCCTAGAGATCATAATTTTTCTCTTCATGCATATACAGATGCAGATTGGGCAGGAGATGTGGACAATAGGAAGAGTACAAGTGGAGGAGCATTCTTTTTTGGGAAAAAGATTGGTTTCTTGGCTAAGCAAGAAACAAGAGGCAATATCCCTATCTACTACTGAAGTAGAATACATTGCAGTAGCAGGTAGTTGCACTCAAGTTCTATGGATGAAGCAGATGCTAAGAGATATTCAAGTAGAATATGAGGAGCCTATCACAATTTTCTGTGATAATTCAAGTGCAATAAGTATTTCTAAGAATCCAGTGTTGCATTCTAAGACTAAGCATATATCTATCAAGTTTCACTTTCTGAGAGAGCAAGTGAACAAGGATGAAGTTAGATTGGAGTATGTGCCCTCCAAGGATCAGATTGCAGATATCTTTACTAAACCTCTACCTAAGGACTCTTTTGAGTATCTCAGGGAGAAGTTAGGGGTTATTGCCCCTCTGGTGATGAACTAAGGTGCACTGAGGTGCATCAGTCCAGTGAGTATCACAGTCACATCTTGTGATCCGGATTGATGTTGGGGAGCTGCTACTTAGGGGGAGCAGCAGGTATGAGTCTGAGGTGGTGAAATTGCAAGTATGAGCCCTTTGCCATTAATGTCAAAGGGGGATAGAAGACATGTGAAAAACAAGTGGTTGTTGATCAAAGGGGGAGCAGTAAAGGGAGAGAAGACATGTGAATGGTTGCTGTTGACAGGGGGAGTTGTGATAGTAAGGAGAAGTTCTTGTCTTGATGGTTTTTCACATCATATGTTGCCATCAATGACAAAGGGGGAGATTGTTGCAAGTATGGGTTTAACTAGTTTGTCATTGATGTCAACATACTCATGTTGCATTAATAAGAAGTATTGGATGAGCTGTGTGTTGAGGATATTGAGAAAATTAGTCTCAATCAGGAACAGTGAAGAATAGTGATGACAATAAGGTAAAAGTCCAAGATAGGTTGAGGATCAGAGGATACAGTTTAAAGGGTTTGTAGATATAAGTCTTGAGATGCTCCAATCAAGATTTCAGAGGTTCGCATGAAGATCTGAAGAAGTTATGGTCTCTCAAGTAGAACCAGTTCCAGCAGGTGTTCAGAGGTGACAGAGTGCCACAAATAGGTCTGGTGAGATCTGGTATTTCATTATCCCGTTCTATGGATCTGAGAAAGTGTTGAGGATGTCCCTGTGAAGTATCAAACAGATTGGTTCATGGTTTGAAGGTCCGGAAGAGCCTATTCATTTGTGACAGTGATGACAGACTATGTTCTTGAAGCTCTGGATGAAGGAGAGAAGAATTCCAGTAGGATGATGAAGTGTGGATGTTCTTGGTGATTCAGGGAAGGTTATGATGATCTTTGGATAATGTCTAGTTCATGTTAGTGGTCCGCATTGAAGTTAGAGTTTGCATTTGAAGAATAACCACAGATATTGGTGTTCTTCTTGAGACTGGCCGACCGGATGTATTACACGTCTTGCGGATGTTCTTGTAGATATTTGCCGACTTAGATGATTGTTCCTAAGTTGATGCCTTGTATAAATAAGGGTTTGTGAATTCATTTTGAAGTGTGTCTTGCAGTGATAAGTGTGTGGTAGCAAGGAGAAGTGTGAAAGGTAGAGCAGAAGTTTTTGGGCTTAAATGGAACTAATTCAAGCATGGTGAAGATGCTATTTTCCAGTTCATAAAGGTGATACTTATTTCTTTGTAGATAGTGTGTCTCTTGTAGGCAGTGAGCCTCTTGTGAGCAGTGTGCTCAGGCAGTGAGCCCTAATTGGCATGTGCCATTTTGTTCTTTCTATTCTTCTAACAGAGAATACATTCTTGGGTTAATCACCTCGTGGTTTTTCCCTTAACCAGGTTTTCCACGTCAAAATCTTAGTGTCATATGTGTTGATATGTTTCTTCTTTTGATTTGAATGCATTATGGTTCATGATTAATATTATGCTAATCACTAAAGAAGATTCAAGTGTTTAAAAAGAAAAAGTTTCACAGAACTGATTCACCCCCCCTCTCAGTTGTATGCCCTAAGTCTAACACAAGCACCTTGGATAAGTACCATAGTGAAAAACTGACAAACAAGTGCTATGTGTAGAGTCAACATCTATCATCTATTGAGTCATGTTCATTACATGTCTCTTTCATAATAAACGTCATCCATCCTTCCATAATAAAACCATTGACCTTATTTGCATTTCCATCTCCCTATCTAAAATATCTTGGAAATTTGTCAATGTTCATCATCGTCATCCCATGTTAGTTATCACTTAGCTTACATCAGCTATCCTATGTCAAGTTATCTATGTCTTCCTCTACCAGCATGGGGGCAACTCTTTCCTTAACCTAGGTCTAGGAATGGATCCTTGTTCGTGGTTCACAAAAACACAAACACTTCAAACACTTCCAACACTTCAAAAACACAAACACTTCATCCTTCAAAGAAAAGCACAAAACAATAACAAACACACTTCCAAACTAAAACAAAACAAATAAATGACAACACAAACACACCAAACCAAACCAATCAACTATATCAACTGTCTTATACTGATTGTCACATGCTTGAAACCAGACCAAGTGTCTTATACGAGGTGTTTCATTTCTGAAACCAGACACCTTCATCCTTGTGTTTATCTAGGGATATATCGTTCCCCACAATGACAACACTATCCTACATCATCAAACACAAACCTAGAACTACATATCATCTCATCTCAATCTTAAGGTACCTTGATCCCATGGATATGGGTATGTAGGTAGTCTAGAATATGAAGGAAGTATCCAATACTCAGGTACATAAGATATCATCATATCCCCTTAGATCATCTTATCCTACATCATAACACCACCAAAACTACATATCATCTCATCTCAATCTTAAGGTACCTTGATCCCATGGATATGGGTATGTAGACAATCTGGCATACGAAGGAAGTATCCAGTACTCAGGTACATAAGATCTCATCATTTCACCTACCCAAGCTCAAACACCTTACCCACTCATCATGCTACCCAGAACTACATATTATCATTTTTCATCTTTCATCATAATATGCCTTGATCCCGTGGATATAGGGTATGTAGGTAGTCTGGAATATGAAGGACGTATCCAGTACTCAGGCACATACGATTCATCATTCTTCACCCATCTCAATCCATTGACACTCCATCTTTCTAGTCTTCCATTAATCACAATCCATTCTCCTCGACTTGACTAACTCAAGCAGCAAAACAACAAACAAATGCATCCTTTCAAAGAAAATGTCCTTAAACAAACCTGAAGCAAAAACACCTACTTACAGAGCTATATGTTGTCCTACATATCGATTGCCAACATCAGCTAAATCAATCTCAACCAAGTAACAAATCAACAAACTTGTCTTACACAGGATGTTCCATGATCGAAACCAGACCAAATATCTTATACAACATGTTTCATTTCCTAAAACTAGACATTATCCTTTCAATAGTTAACACCCTTTAATGGACACATCTTTCCTACAATAAGGCTATTATCTATCCTATCCAATCTATCTTGAGCAACCTCTTTGGCAAGAGAATATGTTGGTTGTATGTTTACTTTGTAAGTCAATCAATTTGATTTTTGGTTTATCTTTTTTGTTCCTTTCCCATTACTTATTCAAGACTACCTTGATTTATCTATATCTTGGTATGTTGCGATGTAGTACGGATTGGGGGCATAGTCATTGTTTTTGTGTGTTATGTTTGAGGAATGATCTTTAGTATCTTTCTTAGCACCATATTTATCTTGTGTGAGTGTTATAACCTAGCATCTTACATATTAATATTCTTCTTGCATTTATGTATTGAAGTTTATTTTATGTTCAAGACTATGGCTCATTCACATATCCAACAAGGTTATATTATGTCTAAGGGATCTAAGTTCAAACTGCTTGCTTGCAGAGTCAATGTCCACGCACTCGGATATCATAGCACCTTGGTCTTTTATACCTTGGTGGCAAACTATCCATGTGCTATATCAAAAATAAGGATTGCTCTTTATAAACATTTGTGAAACCGTTGCAACAAGCTCATCCATTTATCCATGGCATCATATAGCTTTTCAAGCAAAGATCGATCAACAGTCTTTTCTATCATGTTCTCTTCTATCTCCTCTTTCTTCTATCATCAACCTAACTGTGTATATCTCCAACAATCTTCTAGTCAAGCGTCAACCCAATTCTTCTGTCGCTTCCCTGTCTTTCCTCTCGAGGGGGCATCCTATGCCAGCTACATAGGGGCAGCTAGCTACACTGGGGCATCAAAATTGTATCATCTTTAACAATCATTTTCTCTAAAACAACGCTATAAACTGCATTGCATCAAAGAGGGGCAAAATGTAGACACCCTAAAATGACCATGTCTTCACATCACTGGCATTTTAATCATCAATTCTTCCAAATCACCTGTATTTCAACATTAATTAAATTATCAAATTATTTAATTAATTTCAACAAAATCATCAAATTCTTCTAAAACTCCTAAATTCAATTTATTTAATTAATTTTATCAAAATCAACTTTATTCTTCCAAAATTAAATAATTTTTATTATTTAATTAAATCATTATCGTCTTCCAAAAATCAAATCCACATTAATTGAATAAATTAATTATTTAATTAATTTATCTTCAAAATCCTCTTATCTACAATTAAATAATTTTAATTATTTAATTAAATCAAATTGTTCTTCCAAATTTATTTAAATTATCTCAATCTCTAAAAATAAAATATAATCAAATATTCTATTTATTCCTCTAAACTTGCACAATCAATTAAATAAATTTATTTATTTAATTTGCTTCAATTATCTTCCAAATACTCTAAAAATAAATCTTGTTCATCATGCACACAAAATTAAATAATTTATTATTTAATTTATCTCAAATCATTCAAAAAGCAAATTACAAGTTGAGTTAATTGACTTAATCAATCTTGTTTTTATCAACTCTTAAATTACAAAAAAAAACATTCTAAATTATGAAATCAAATCCTATCTTCATTAAATCAAGCAATTAACTCAAATAAAAATAGCTTTTTGTGTGACACATGTCAGGTGCACATTCATCATGAATTCTTGATTTAACTTATCCGTTGATTCTATTGAATTATCTAGACTATTGATTTATCATGTTTGAAACCTATATAAACCCCCCTCATCTCCTTAACAAACCCTCTTCGATTGTTGAATCTCTTCGATCATTTAAGCTTTTGCATCCATACAGCGCTTGGACCATTTATCGTATCGTTGAGCACACTTCTACCTTTTGAGCACAAATACAATCTACATCCACTTGTTGCAAACATGGTTTCACAATTTGAAGAGCAATCCACATTCAACCAAGAGATCTAAACAATCTAGGTGATAGCTTCTTTGTTCGTAATTTGATTTATTCATTGATTTGGTTATTGCTTAGATAGATCTTTTGATGTTATGGGCAATTGAGTTGTTATTATCATTACTTTGTGATCTTATCATTCAACCTCTCTATTTTTCCTATACACAACTTGATCAGGTGCAGGGGCTTGATCATTTTTATCTGACCCTTGGTCCATTCTGTCATTCGAAATAGATGTGTCATTTCCAATATTTGTTTCTTCATTATCACATATGGTTGGAAGATGATATTCCTTTAACACTCTCAAAGTGATTTTCTTGGTCTCCTTCACTACTTTCTCAATGTCATCTGACATGAGACTATTCATTCTTTTCTTTGTTCTGAACTCCTTGCTGAGCACTTTGGAGATTTTTGTTTTGTCTTCAGGGGTGATCTCTGGACATAACGTTAACAGTGTATGTTCTTTGAGTTCAATGTCCTTTGCCATGGCAACTTCTTTTCTTGCAATCATTATACTACCTAAGTTATCTGGGAGATTAGTAATTGTCTCAATGAGGGCTTTGTTGTAGATGTCGAAGTATCTAATGACAATAGTCTCAATGATCCTCTTGTCTGGATCATCATACTCATCATACAGTTGTGTTATGGGTTTCAAATTGCCTTCAACTGTTATGGCCTTCAGGACATCTTCAAGACTTATAGTGGCTTCTCTTGTTTGAGACTCATCTTGCCTTGGCCTTTTCTTAGTTCTACCCTTATCGGTGGGCTTCTCCTTGTTGTTCCTTAAGGCTTTTGTAGCCTCAGATTTCATCTTCTTCACCTCTTCATTGGTCTCAGTTTTCTCATCATCAACTGCACCAACACTGACATACACTCTTTGACCTTTGGTGTTCTTTCTCTTGCCTATTTGTGCTTCTGTAGTTGTTGTGGAGGGAATACTAGAGGATTTAGATGTTGTTCTAGTTGAACTTGCACCTCTTGTACTTCTTTTTGGTGCAGCGGGTGCCTCTTGTTGCACCCCCTAGACTTCTGGAGCTTTATTGGCTTCCTTTTCTCATTCCTTCTCCTTTTCTTTATCTGCTCTTTCTACCTCAGCTCTAGCTCTTGTGGCTGATATTTGTTCTTTTGTGAATTCTTTGCTTTGTGCATATTCTTCCACCATCTTCTAGACTTTCTTTACTATTTCAAGTTGCCTGAGCTCCACATGCACTTTAATAGATATTTCATCATAAGTGCCAAATCTTTGTTCATTTGGATCCCGGGGATTGCTCGACATAATATCTGCAAGACCTATTAGAACATCCTCTACCACTTCATAACCCATAGGTGGTACCCAAATAGTCCTAGGCTCTACTGCCACCATCATACACTAATCTTTATTTATAATAAAACAAATGTCATTCTTGTATTTTTCTACTATTGACTCAGGGATCCTCATTCTAGATTGCATTGACTTCTAAAATTTCTTAAAGTATCCCCATAATGTTGCATTCTGAGCATTCACATCACCTAGACTACTAATATAATCTCTTATTTGCACAACTACAGGTTTACTTGGATCCTAAACAATGTTATTTATTCCCAGAATTTCTCTTTTGAAGTAGAAGAACAAACAAAGTATTAACATGCCAAAATTGAAAGGGTATTTTGATTCCTTACTCTTTAAACTCTCTAGTAGCTACTATTGGAGATGCTCACATAGATCATAATCCTTATTTTCCTTGATCATCTCATATGCGGGGAATATAGTTGTTCCGAAGAATGAGTTTTCCCGATTGGTATAGTATATCCTATATCCAATGATCATAAATGCAAACTTGACTGCATGATCTTCAATTGTATTTACAGTCATAGCCCTCTTGTCAAATTGTGCTCTAGTGGCTTCTATGACTATTGCATTTTTGAAAGATTTCAATTGGGGTATCAGACCAGTAGAGCTTAGACCAGTAACTTTCCTTATTGCATCCTTTGTTATCAAATGTATAGACTCAAGCCACATGCACTCATCATGCATTCAACTTAACACGTACCAGACCCATGCATCTTCAGTGAAAGTAGGGAAATCCAAGTACTGTATGATTTTCTTGTCTTCTAGGGGCTTGTATTTGTCCAACAGTTCAAACTTATTTCCACTTAAGTGATTCAAATATAACTCTACGAGTTTGCCATCGTCATTTTCATCTAGGGCAACATGGATATACGCCCTTACATCATCTTCATGCATAACTCCATAGGGCACTCCCAAAAAGCACTGTTAGGATCAACTTCTATGGATTTATGTGGATTTTTCTTAAATTTAGGTTGTGGTCTTTCAGTGATATCAACCACTTGTGGTGTTGCCATTTTCACCAAGACTTAACCAGATTCATAGTAGGGTTTCAGACTGAAAATACCTCTTTTGCCAAATTAGGATTTTCTTCACTTGAGTTTGATTTGACTTGCTTTGAATCGCTTTGGAAATCTCTGTAGTCAATTGGAATCTGTCTTCAATTCTCCTAAACACTTGATAGTTTGAATGCAAAGTGATTTTTCCCTCAGATACAACCCTTTTAACCCTCACTTGCCAAAACCTAATCGTCATAAATGCTATCTTTCAAAAAGTTGTCAAACACTTCTCTGTCAAGCACAGTCGATTCAAATTATTTCATAATATTCCACATTTGAACCTTTTCTACCGAGATTTCTTTCAGAAGATCTACCATAAAATTCTTCACATCATATCTTTGTTCTAGATTCCAACACTGCTATCTAGCTAGGGGATTTCGATTTTCAATACAGCTCCCCCTGAGCCAGAGCTCCCAATTTACTTCTCAGAGGAAGTATCTGCACTAAAGGCTTGTCCAGATCTATCCCTTACCTCATTAACATCCTTCTTGATCTAGACCTTGCTCATTTCCTTCTTGATTTCCATCGGATCAACCTTATTCTTTCCTTTCTCTTCTTTTTTCTCTGTTTTCCTCTTCTCTGTAGGAAAGTTTCTTTTCTCATTCTTGCTTCTGCATAATCTTGCAACATGTCCAAACTTATTGCAATTGTAGCATACCACATTCCTCTATCTCTAATTCCTTTGATTCATTCTTGATCTGCATTGGTTAGCCATGTGTCAAAATCTATTGCAAGCAAAGCACTTCCCATTGAAAGATTTAGTATTTCTTGCACTATTGGGACCATTCCTTATCATACTTCTACATTCATTTACTTTATGACCAATTCTCTTGCAATTAAAGCACTAACTAGAGAATGATGGAATATTTTGATGCATTCAACTCCTACACTGAGTAGCCTTATGACCAAATTTATTAAAACTAAAACAATAGCCATTGAAAGATGGGTACCTTTGAGAATTTGGTTGCCTGACCGGAGGCCTCCTAGGTCTTCTTCTCTGATTTTGGAACTGGTTGCCTGTATTTTTCCTCATCTCAATGTTTTCTTGACCAGATTTAGAGCTTTCTCATTTTTCAAATCCCAAGCCTTGCTTGTCATCTGGATATTTCTGACTATCAAGTAACTCCTCAAGATTTGTAGAGCTTATTTTGAATTTTTCTTTATAGCTATTAGCTGCTTCCAGATCAAATTTTAGAAGTAACACATCTTTAGCCAATTTATCACATTCCTCAGACTTATCCTTAACAACTTGATTCAGATGCCTTTCTTTCTCCTCTTTCTCTTCAACTTCCAATGTTAAGTTGTTTAGGGTTTCATGTGCTTCATTCAATTGATTACTTAGCTCCTTGCTTTTCTCTTTAAACTTCTTGACTTGCTTCCTTAGCTTTAGGATGCATTCATCAACTTCTTGAACATTAGCCTTCAGATCCCTAATTTCTGCTTCAGATCTTTCAAGATCAATAAGAGTTGCTTTTAGTTCATCATTTCTCTCATATGAGCAATTTCCAAATCTTCTTGCTTCCATGATACATTATCCCAGAACTTCCTCAAGTTGCTAAGCCTCTTCTAAGGAACCTTACTCTGATACCAATTGTTGAATACAAGGAATACTTAGAGGGGGGTGAATCAGTATTCCAAAAAACTTTTCATTCACATATTTATTAATCCATTTACCAAATTCAATTACATGAAAGCAAAGTAAACACAAGAAGAGTAGCCACAAATTCATAACACATAGACACCAAGATTTTATGTGGAAAACTGAGAAAGGGAAAAACCATGGTGAGTGTTAGCTCACAATATATTGTGATAGCAATATCGAATTACATGAAGGATCACTGCCCAAGGACTCACTGTCCAAAGAAGTGCTCACTGCAATAGGCTCACTTCCAGGAAAGGACTGCTATAGGTGCATCTACAAAATGTTGTGGTGCAGTACCAATTTGATCAGTATACGGATTCAAAGGACTTCATATTGTCTACCTTGCTTTTCTGCTCTGCTTCACATATACCTCTGTCCTTCTACCTTTATTGTTCTTTTTCTAATCACAAAACTGCCTTAGGTCACACAATCATGGAATTCACATTCTATCCACACACTTACTTTCCTCCAACATTGAAATCCATAGATTATATATATCCGCAACAAGATTCATCTCACAATCAGGTCGGCAAGCCAAACATGAAATGTGTATACAAGTGGTATACTTTGTCGGCTTGATCTTGTGCACAAACATGAATGCAGACCCAAATAAACATACAAAAGTCTTCATATAGGTCAGATCAATCATTCTATCACTTAGTGGTGCAGTCACAATAGGAGGGTTCACAGGATGAACTGTCCAAGCCATGCAGCTAGAGTAAAGACAATAGAAACAACTCAAAGATGTAAAACAAACACAGATTCAGTCATTCAGTCTACAATAGAATTCAAATACAATCTAGCCAGCATCATGCTGGCTTACAATTAGGGCTCAAAGGCATGATTATAGAACATCAAAATATGCGCAAGATACATCTTTGAAGTTCCTTCACACCAAAAGTAAACTAGGGATTATGAATCAATCTCTAACTAACAACATCTACTTTCCTAGGGATCTATTACATCCTTTTATATCATCTTCGGTACAAAAGGTTTCTCTGTGTCAGCCGAGGAAGGTCACAAACTTCAATGAAGAGTTGTAACGTGTGTACATGGATAGGTCAGACCTAATCATGTAGAACACCTCCGCAAATGAATGGAATGATGTGCGGATCTTGAGGAAGGTCGGCCATGAACCAAAGATCATTGAATGATGTGTCGTTAAGCTCCATGAGTTGAGGAATACTCTGCAAGTCTTCTCCTTTAGCTGATTATCAGAGACTGTCAGGATGCTCTATTTTGAGAAAATAGTTGATCTTCTGATAATGATAACTTTCTAGTACTTAATCCAAATGCTCTGAATTCTGAATATGATGTAGATGAATGAATCTAGATGCTAAGTCTAGCTCCGCGAGATGTGAAATGCAACTGCGGTAGAATGCAGACCAAAATATAGAAACTACTACTGACTGAACTGCCTAAACTAAACTAGAAAAATGAAAGGAAACAAACTGAATTGCAATAAACTAAAATGCAAATGTTTTTGGTTGATGCAAGATTGCTCTTGAACCAGGGATGCTCCTACATCAGACATCTGGGGTTATTCAAAAAGTGAGTCCCTCACTTTGCTAGGGCTAGGGGAGAACCAAGACGGTCCACCTCAGCTTGAGAAATCCATGATGAATCTTCTTCCGGTCTACCTTTCCACTTCACAAGATATTCTTTGTATTGTCTTCCTCTAGTGCTGGGTCCAACTTTGCTATCCAAAATGTCTTCAATATGCTCCAGTGCTTGTTGTGGTAACTACTTCTTCAAGTCTTCTTCCATGCTGTTACCGAACTCTGCTTCATAATACTGATAAAGGTCTACAATATTAAAAATAGGTGATATACCCAATGTCTCTGGTAACTCCACTTCGTATGCATTTCTTGAATATCTTACAAGGTCCAAACTTCTTCATCTTCAACTTGTTATATGTTCCAACTGGAAATCTTTCTTTTCTCAAGTATACCATTACTTCATCTCCCACTTCAAATTCATTATGTCTTCTCTTCTCATCTACCTTTTCCTTATACTTACTATTCATATCCTCCAAATGCTTCTTTACCTGATTTGGACTGTCTTCATGTGATCTGCAAATTCCTCTACTTCTGCACTTCGCTTTTCTTCCATACCAATGTCCCTCAATTCTGCAACTCCTCTAAGTGTTACTCTGGTAACAATCTCAAATGGTGTTCTTCCGGTACTCCTATTTACTAAATTATTAAATGCAAACTCTTCTTGTGAAAGAATCAAATCCCAACTTCTTGTCTTCTCTCCAACCAAACATCTCAACAAGTTTCCCAAACTCCTATTCACTACCTCTGTCTATCCATTAGTCTGTGGATGAAAAGCTGAACTAAACTTCAAATCTGTTTCATCTTCTTCCAAAGTGTCTTCCAAAAGTATCCAAGAAATCTAGTGTCTCTATCTGAAACTATACTCTTAGGTAATCCATGTAATCTCACAATCTCCTTGAAAAATAAGTCTGCTACATGAACTGCATTAGTTGTTTTCTTACAAGGTATGAAATGAGCCATCTTTGAAAATTTGTCAACCACCATGAATATTGAATCATGTCCTCTCTGTATCTTCGGCAATCCCATCACAAAATCCATGCTTATGTCTTCCCAAGGTCTCTTTGGTACTGTCAAAGGTATATACAATCTAGTATTCTGACTACTCCCTTTTGCAACTTGACAAACTCTACAACTCTACACAAATCTCCTAACATCCTTATGTATCTGAGGCTAAAAGTAGTTTTCACTTATCAAAGCCACTATCTTATCAATGCCAAAATGTCCTGCTAGTCCTCCACTATGTTTCTCCTTGATCAAATTATCTCTCATTGAACTCTTAGGTATGCACAACTAATTTCCTCTAAACAACATATCTTCCTGAATGAAATAATCCAGCCACATACTCCTATCTGTCACAACAGGTTCCTTACATGCTTTCCAAGGTTCTACAAAATCAATGTCTCCCTCATACATGTTCTTCAATTCATCAAAACCCAACACTTCAACTCTCATTTCTGTCAACAAGTTTCTTCTTCTACTCAACGCATAAGCAACTTTGTTTGATTTTCTACTCCTATGCTTCAACACAAAAGTGTAACTCTACTTGAACTCTACCCATCTCATGTCTTTGATTCAACTTACCTTGACCATTCAAATATTGCAAAGCTTGATGATCTATATATAGTACAAACTCCTTAGGCAATAAGTAATGTCTCCACTTCTTCAAGGCTTGAATTATGGCATAGAACTCTTGGTCATAAACTAAATATCTTCTCCTTGCATCATTCAACTTTTCACTGAAATATGCTACAAGTCTACCTTCTTGACTTAATACTACTCCAATCACATTTCCACTTGCATCACAATAAAATTGAAATACCTTATTGAAATTTAGTAATGCCAAAATAGGTTGCTCTGTCACTTTTTGCTTCAACAATTCAAAACTTTTATCTGCTCCAGATGTCCACTTAAAGTCTTTCCTGTCACCTCTCATTGTCTCTGTCATAGGGTTACATACTGAATTGAAATTTTTAATGAACTTTCAGTAGAAAATAGCCAATCCATGAAATGATCTAACCTCTCTAATGCTCTCTGGTGTAGGCCATTCAACTATTGCTCTTACCTTCTCAGGGTCCATCTTCAATCCTTCCGTAGAAATCAAAAATCCCAAATATACCAACTCTTCCTTCATGAAACTACACTTCTTGATGTTTATTAGCAATTTCTCTTCTCTCAACCTCTGCAAAACTTGTCTAATATGCCACAAATGTTCTTCTTTTGTCGTACTGAAAATTAGAATATCATCCAAGTATATAATCACAAACTTACCCAAGAATTTCTTCAAGACTTCATTCATCAACCTCATGAAAGTACTTGGTGCATTTGTCAGTCCAAAGGGCATCACTAACTACTCATACAATCCTTTATTTGTCTTAAAAGTAGTCTTCCATTCATCTCCCTCTCTGATTCTGATTTGATGGTATCCACTCTTCAAGTCTATCTTTGTGAGATATCTTGCTTCACTCAAACAATCCATGATATCATCCATTCTAGGTAAAAGAAATCTATACTTAACTGTGATCTTATTTATTGCTCTCGAATCAGTACACATTCACCATTCTCCATCCTTCTTAGGTGCTAACATTCCAAGTACTACACAAGGACACAAACTTTCTCTAATCAAACCTTTCCTCAACAACTCATGTATTTGTCTATTTAATTCTTCATTTTCTGTCGGTGTCATTCTGTGTGCTGCTTTGTTAGGCAAACTTGCTCCCGGTATAAGATCCATGTGATGACTGATACTCCTTATAGGTGGCAATCCTTTAGGTACATTATCTGATATGATGTCTTCATACTTTGTCAGCAACTTTCTTATCTCCTCCGGTTGTTCTCCTCCAGTCTCTTTCTTCAATGTTTTAGGTTTCTTAGGAATCAAAGCATAACACATATTCTCATGTCTCAAACCATCAAGAAATTTTCTTCCATCTACCAAATAGATTCTAGCATTTCCACATACTTCACTCTTAGGATCATCTTCTAAAGGAATCAAAGTAATTCTCTTTCTGGATTTCCTATTATAGTGTGCGTATTCTTTCTCCCATCATGTATAGCTTTTCTATCATACTACCAAGGTCTACCCAACAAGATATGACAAACATCCATAGGCATAATATCACACAAGACTTCATCATGATAAGATCCAATATGAAATTTCACCAAACATTGTTTACTCACCAGTACCTTATGATCATCCTAAATCCATGTTATTTGATAGGGCTTAGGGTGTTTCAATATTTCCAACTTCAGCTTAGTCACCATCTCCTCTGAAACTAGGTTATCTGAACTACCACTATCAATCACAATTTTACAATACTTACCTCCTGATTTGCATCTTGTCCTGAACAAAATTTTCCTTATGGTGGTTCCTCATTTGTCTCTGCTTGAAATAGTGCTCTCCTCATCACCAATGATTCTCCTTTCTCCATCTTACCAATAGAACTCGGTGATCCAATAGGTTCTTCTTCAACATAGGCTTCTCTTCCACTGTTCTCCATCTTCTTACTTGCACTACCCTAATTACATTTAAATGCTCTATGTCCTTCACCTCCAAACTTGAAACAAGTACCTCTAAATGTTCTCTTATCAAATCCTCTTCCCTCTCTTCTGTATCCTTCATTCCGATATGCACTAGGGTTTCCTCTCTGGTTAAAATTTATGTCATCTCTCCGGTAAGCATTATTATCTTTGTCCTCCTTCTTGAATGTGCTGTCAAACTTGTTCTGCTTTGAATGTGGTCTATCTACTTTGAGAAATATTCTACCTCTATGAAATTTACCTCCTCTGCCTTTCTGTCTTGGATCGTGTCTTTTATTCATCTTCTCTTTGACTTTCAGGGCAAACTGCTATGCTTCTTCCAAAGATGTCATCCTTACCAAACTTAGTTCTTCTTGAATGCTCAATCTCAGTCCATTGATATATCTAGCCACTTTCTCCTTGCTTGCTTCACTATGTCCAATCCTTATAATCATCTTATGAAATTCCTCAGTATACCCCTTCATAGATTTCTCCTTGTATCTCAGGTTTTACAATCTTTTCAACAGCTCCAACTCATAGTCAGTAGGTATGAATTGATTCTTCAATTTTGTCACCATCCTATCCCACTTTGTAATCTTTTTCTTTTCCTCTTCTATTTCTTTCCAACTGAACTTCTTTCCACCATATAGCAGCACGTCCTTTGAATTTTGTCTTTGCAAATTTTACCTTCTCCAAGTCTTCAATCTCTTCATACTCAAAGTATTCTTCCATGTCATTTATCTAGTCAATCAATTCTTCAGGGTTCAAATTACCAGAATAGTTCGACACATCAACTCTAGGTCTTTTTCCAATCTTTGAAATAGCTTGCAACATCTTTACTTGATCTGATTCTTCTTCTTCATCACCTCCTAGGGTTTTGCCAATTTGTTCAACAGATTGAAATTATTCTTCATCATCATTTTCAACATTAGGGCTCAGTGTTAATCCTCTTCGTCTATCTTCTTCAACAGCATCTAAACGAATTCACATCATTTTCATCATCTCTACCATCTCATCCATTCTACCAGCCATCTTTCCAACGGCAACAACTCTCCTCGGTAGCATCTTCCTAGGATCAAGTGCAAACTGCCTCAAATTCGGTGATCAGGATACAAGGTGACAACTGCCTCACAATCAGTGATTGGTTGTGACACAATTAACCTACCTCAATTTGGTGATCTATCCATAGCAAGATCTTACACATTTCCCTCACCAACTTCACTCAACTCGCTCCCAAAGATTCAAAATTTTGCTTTGATACCACTTGGTGTAGTCACGGTAGGAGGGTTCACAAAATGAACTGTCCAGGCCATGCAACAAGAGTAAACACAATGGAAACAACTCAAAGATGTGAAACAAACATAGATTTAGTCATTTAGTCTACAATAGAATTCGAATACAATTTGGCTGGCATCATGTGGGCTTACAATTAGGGATCAAAGGCCTGATTACAGAACATCAGAATATGCGCAAGATACATCTTTGAAGTTCCTCCGCACCAAATCTAAAATAGGGATTATGAATCAATCACTAACTAACAACATCTACTTTCCTAGGGATCTATTACATCCTTTTATATCATCTCCAGTACAAAAGGTTTCTTCGCATCAGCCAAGGAAGGTCACAAACTCCAATGAAGAGCTGTAACGTGTGTACATGGATAGGTCAGACCTAATCATGTAGAACACCTCCGCAAATGAATGGAATGATGTGTAGATCTTGAGGAAGGTCAACCATGAACCAAAGATCATTGAATGATGTGTCATTAAGCTCCACAAGTCGAGGAATGCTCTGCAAGTCTTCTCCTTTAGCTGATTATCAGAGACTGTCAGGATGCTCTATTCTGAGAAAATAGTTGATCTTTTGATAGAGATAACTTTCCTGTACTTAATCCAAATGCTTTGAATTATGAATATGATGTAGATGAATGAATCTAGATGCTAAGTCCAGCTCCGCAAGATGTGAAATGCAACTGCGGTAGAATGCAGACCAAAATACAGAAATTGCTACTGACTGAACTACCTGAATTGAACTGGAAAAATGAAAGGAAACAAACTGAATTGCAACAAACTAAAATGCAAATGTTTTTGGTTGATGCAAGATTGCTCTTGAACCAGGGATGCTCTTGCATCACTTAGATTGATTGTTCAAACAATATATCTTTTCCACATATAGATATAATATACTTGTTGGCTTATCCCTTAAGTACACACTTGACCAATTCAACTGTCACATCATAACTTTCACTGCAGACCATATGAGACTCTGAAAATCATAGACAATATTCATTATGGACATCTTAGCATACCTTCAGAACCGTAGGATATAATAATCCTTTATAGCAAAATGTGGATCTTGGAACTGTTGCTCTGTCACAGTGAAATATTGTCAAACTAGAAGCCAATAAAGAACAACTTTTAGAATGTGATCAAAATAACTTCAGAGGCTATAACTCTAGATTTAGGTAGTCATGATATGTATCTTTTCTACCTTAGAACTACAAGACAAAAGATTCCACAACGGAGGAATGTGGACCCTTTTTCTCTAGTACTGTGCACTATCCCTAACTTAGGTTTTCTCACCTAGACTCAGCTAAATCATAGTTTAAAGTCTTTCAGAGATCTTCAGGGCTTGTAAACTTGAATATGACACCTTCAAACAACTACAAGCAACATACCTGGACCACACTCTGTGACCTACAACTACGGAAGCATACTGACCCAATCTCTGTCACTCTGTAGCTTGCCCATACTTAGCCATTTTGACTAAGTTAGTCTTTTGGACCTTTGCCAAACCTTGTTGCCATCAATTAAAACATTCTATCAGCAGTGTCTCTTGACTATGTTGCCAATAGGTTATAAACAAGAAACACAAAATTAAACTCATAGACCAAATAGAGAAAGGTATCCTTTCTCCTCAAAATGTAGAAGTACCTAATAAACTTACAAACCAAACTTAAGGGTTTCAAAAGAGGGGTTCCTTGTTTTCTTTAGAGAAAATAGGGTGTGTTTCACAAGCAACAATAGGATGTGGCCTTCTAGTGTTGAGTTAGAGTTGGTCATGCAATGACTTTGACGTAGATCTCTTGAGAAAATCCTAGTCCTGTTGGATTGATGTGGTTTAGTTGTAGGGATTATGTTTAGACATTGGGTTGAAGTAGGATACAAAGGTGATTTTGTCTGATAGTCAATGTTTCTATAGCTTTCAATTGGGAATCTTATCTTTCATGTTCAAATAAAGCATGATATTACTTTATTCATGACATGATGGAGGATAACAGTGTAATGGTTGAGATGGTGGACACCTTATTGTATCTTGTAGATGCTTTGGTGAAGCTTGTGATCACAAAGAATTCAAATGATATAGTATGGCTATGGGCATTTCAGCTCTTAGTAGGTAGTTCACTTGTGTTGGTTTTCCTTTTCCTCTTATAAGGTATACAACAAGTGAGGGAGTGTTGGGATTGGGTGTCATACACCTTACACATCCTAATGTTTTATTTACTATTTTTATTATGTATGCCCACGTATGGGGGCATCCCATTAGAGGTGGTACTTTGTGTCACTTGTAGTATCACTTATTGTCATGTAAGTTGCTAAATGCAACTATGACAATTGTAAGGTATAAATACCATGATGACAAGAGCATGAAGAGATGGAGTTAATTGTTGGCTAGGAGAAAATGAAGGGGGGTTTTTAGTCAACTATGATGCACATGAGCATCACTCCAAAAGATGAATAAGTCCAAAATGGAGTGCTCAAAATTGGACTTATGATATATTTCTATTATTGACTTACCATGATTTTTGGGCATTGGATTTTGTGCCTAGATTTGGGTTCCTAACTTGCCCATGGATTTAGCACATGGTTTTGGAAGCCATCCATTGTTTCTTGTCTGGGCTTGGTTTATAAATTAAATGCTCAAGATGTAGATGTATCTAAGAACTAGTATTTTGTAGG
Source organism: Cunninghamia lanceolata (assembly GCA_027924645.1). Taxonomy (NCBI): domain Eukaryota; kingdom Viridiplantae; phylum Streptophyta; class Pinopsida; order Cupressales; family Cupressaceae; genus Cunninghamia; species Cunninghamia lanceolata. The sequence goes on along the minus strand of BSBN01000822.1, from coordinate 13,567,268 downwards.
GTTTATGTTGTCAAATTTTCTCTAGACATAGTTGGTGATTGTGACTAAGGAGCAATATTTCTAGATTGCATTGTAAGAATGGTATTGGTGTTTATTGAATGATATATTAAGTGCTCCTTTGTTACTAGGTTTTTTTCTCAAAAGGGGTTTCCTAGGGTATTTACTATGTTATGTGTTCTTTAGTGTGTCACATGTTGTTACAAGAAGCTTTCATGTTGGTTATTTTTGTTGAACTTGTTAGATATGTATCCTATTTAACAATTCTCCTCTCTTTGGGTTAAGTAGGAAGTTACATAGTTTTAAATGAGCTCCTTTTAGAACTAGAATGAAAATTTTATATATGTGAACAAAATGGTTAATGATGCATGTATTTCATGCTAACATCAACCTTGAGTATCCTAATCAATTAGATAACCTCTATTTCCCATTCTCCTCTATTGTTTTTTCTTGCAACCTTATATCAAATGGTTACTTGTAAGATTAGGTCTTTTTCAACTTCTCTACATGTGACTAACCTTAAGAGGAATTGAATTCTCAAAACCAAATAATAAAACATATGAATAATCATATGGTTTGAAATCATTAAAAAAATCCATCTTGTGCATTTGTATTTTTCTCACTAGTGCTCCCCTATGCCTCTACCTATGGTGAGAAGTTCCACATGCCTTAAGTCTAAATTCTCATGTGAATCATTTTAATAATATATGTAAATTCACACCAAAAAACCAAATAAAGTTTTTTTTAGTAGCACTTACTGTCATTTGATTTGTTATAGCCTCTTAAGGGGAGGCCTAAGCATGGAGAGAATTAGAGTGGTTAATTTCATGGCTTCTTTTAGGCTCTTATGTGTTGATAAAAAGGCTCTTAGTTTATTGATGAAGTTGAATGGTTCATAATGTTTTCACTAGGGATCAATTTTTATTGAGTACAAGGCTCAACACTTTTAAGAGATGAGGCTAAGATTGTGCCCTAGGAAAATTTGGCAAAATGGATACCCCCTTAGATGTTGGCTCTAAATCAAAATAGAGGATAATTCATTCACCCAATATCATAGTTACAAAAATAATATTATAAGATGTTTCAACTCATCCAATTAAAAAATATAGATCTCAAACTCATGTTCAAATGGACTATAGAATTCTTATTTTTATACTTAATAATTAGACATATCAAAAGAGAAAATAAAAATCATAATAATTCTATAATAATTTTAAAAATAAACATATTTTAATAATATATAAAATTAAAAATTTCAAATACAATACAATAATTTAAAAACATATGTTATAAGGGAAATTTCATAAATAATATCTTTAATTAAAAAATTCAAGTAAAAAGCAATCATTTAAAAATATAATAACATAAGTTTTTTTCCATGAATTCCCCCAATTTACAATTTATTACATATGATTTGATATTTTCATTTTCATGAGAATTTCCATTGAATTGAAGTATTTTGTGGTGCTTAAGGCATCATTCCTTATGACTATTTTCTGAATAATTTTTTAAAATAAGTTTGAATGATAATTCAGTGGGTGCCCAGTGAAACAACCCTCTTAAAAATAAGAAAACAAATATATAAGAGTTTAGATACTAAGATATTAATACAGATATATTATATAGAAAATTCCAATCATTTAATTAAAAAAATAAAAATAAAAATAAAACTCTTTGATAATTCTTACTACGAAAATTATATAAAATATTTATAATCATAAGAGAAGGTTTTTTCCCTCAAACATATAGGTCTGTAGATTGACTCCACGCTATATAATTAGATCTTAAAATATCATATTTACATTATTTTTATGAACTGCATCAACACCACTCATATATATAATTCTACCCTTTTTAGTATACTGATTTAAAAAAAAAACATACTTTGTCAGAATATGGGAGCAAGTGTTCTAATTACTTCAATCTAGGAAAGCTATACCACAACTTAATAATTGTTATTGCAAGCAAACATAGCTTTACATTGTCTCTATACCTAAATGCATGGAAATAACTAAATATAGCTCTTAAGGATCATGTTATGGCATATTTCCACAACATGTTACAGTTCTTGCAAACATGCCTAGAGTTACTAGGATAACTTATAAAATAAAGTTTTGCTTATTTGCCTATCATTTTCTGACTTAAATTTGAATAGAAGCTTAACAGAGTCAGGCCTATGTTCTTGTCTGCCAAGAGTTTCTTATACCGATCATTCTCAGTAGCAAACCAGCACATAGACCATTAACACCCCCTACAAGTCGAGAAGGAATATAAAATTACCAACATCTTGAATCAATTAAGGATGTCACTGGCTCAAACATGAACACGGATAGAAGCTAACTTATTCAAACATAGCAATCCTCAGAATAATATTTTATATGGAAATACTTGGATATGGCTACTGCTAGTGGTCTTAAGGAACAACACCAGTTGACATATAGGATCACCATATATTCTTTTATGATCATGAGTCATGATCATTGCTTGAATCTTCAAGTTTGGAATCCAAGGGATCTGTACCAAACTCCAATGTTTACAACTCCAGCACCACATCTGCATACGACACATATGTTAGTGATATTGACATTTGTGTGTCTAGATCTGTGTAAATTACTGTCACTGATTTTGTTATAATGGTTTGTAGTAGTAGTGGGTGTGAAATGTAATTTCAGGCTAGACTTACATTCAGAATCTGTCTTAATCCAGCATTCTTGGCTTCCTCTAGATGAATCTCTTGACAAAGAAGAAAACTCGGAGGATCCATTTGTTAGAGACCCTTTTTCATCCATACGACTGCTGTCACTGTTTGTCTCTTTGAGCTTTGATACATTTACATAAGTTTTTGATATATCCACATGTTCAATGACTTCATTGGCATGCAGCTCAGACACTACTTCTGGATAGATCTTCTTGTTCAACATTTTCTTCATCCACTGCAAACAATAACGACGGCAACATTGTTATCAATAGGGGTAGGATCAGTATATGGGCCTTTATGTAAAATTCTAAAGAAATTTTCAATTCCTTATATTAATTTTTATCGCTATTAGGTGTTGTCATTGGTTGTATGAGTGAACTTAAATGATGCCATACTGTACTGTCTAACTTCAGTTGAAGTATATCTCACAATATAACATCATAAAGAGCAAATTTATTAGTGTTGGATCTGATCTGGCAGAGAAGCAAAGAATATGGTAGGTACAGGTGGATACTCTATTGGAAAAAGTTTAAATGGTGAATACTGCATACAAATTTTGATGGGTATTAATTTTACATGATAATACAAATAGCACATTAAACTTTGAAGAATAGTCAGAAATCATCAAACCAGAGAAAAAAATTTGAATGTTTGAGAAACTATTATCTATTGTAGGCCTTCTGTAGTTACAATATAGTTTGTACAATGTACAAAGCAAGAAATTACACAAGTTAGAATATAGTTTGTATAGTTTCTATATTATACATGGAATTTATTTCGTTTTAAGTTTTAACTTATTCTAGCAAACATAGAAAAGGCTCAGGAACCGTAAAAGGGCTTCACAGCCAAAAAATGCTTAAGAGCTAAATCCACATACCCTTTGATAAGACCCTGTAATCTAGCTTCTCTAGTTAATTTTCTCATTGAAATAGTTCTTTTTTAAGCTTACTCTGATCACCATGAAGCACATTTACATTATTGAATGGAAACCAGATTAGAGCTTACCTGTTTAGGACGATGCAGATCCCCTCCTTTTTTCCAGTTGAACACCTTCTTCATAAAAGATCGACCTGACTTCCTCAAGCTTTCATCTTTCTTCTTCTTTTCCACAAGTTCTCTTTCAAATTCTATTTTGGGTGCATCATTGAACATATTAGAGCTGGTATAATTTTTGCTTCGAGAAAAGAGATCTGCCAAGGTGGTTCTCTGTTCCTTCTTTGCCAATGTTCCTGCCAACAGTGGAACCTCAAAGAACTCCTGCAAAGGATAGATCTTGTTGCCATTGTTTTTGTTGTTGGTTTTGCCATCAGACTCTGAGCTTTCATTGTGGAAGTCTGAGTTAGAGTTTTCTTTAATATAGCTTTCTGGTTCTGTATTTAATACTTTGTTCTGCCATTTCTGGGGCTTAAGAACATTCGCCTGGTAATAGTCCTCATTATTAAGTCCAAACACTTCCTCAAGCTTTCCTTCAAAGACCTCAACTTCAATGGGATCTATAAGCTCGTCTTCATTGTCTGTTTCCTTGAACAACATATCCTCAACATCCTGAGATTCATAGCCATAGTCATAGCCCTGATCATGTTGGTCAATTCCAAATGTCCCAATGGCTAGCAAACCATTCTGCCACTTGCTGAACAGCTCAGTGACTGTATTCTCTCTTGGGCCTAACAATGCCACAGTATCTTCATTCACATTACAGTAGTTCTTGTCTTTTCTGCTGGTGTCTTTCACTTTATCCTCCTGTGGTATTCTGATCCTTTTGGCTCTTTCATCAAGAGAGATTTCTGAAGGCAGCCCATGGGATTTAACTGTAAAAAAAAAATTTAAAAATCTTGTTTCTCATCATAATAAAAACTGAAAATTCAAACTCTTTAAGGGAATAATAATGTCTCCAATTTAAATATACATAAAGTAAATCCAATTCAAGGCTTAACCAGATTATAGGCCTCTATTATAAATAAGAACCAAGGTTAGCATTAAAGAATTTTGTGGGAATGCTTACCACCAGAGGGATCCTTGACACCATAGTCATAATCATGCTCGTTTGGACGAAATTTTCTGTGAACCCAATTGAAGATCTACAAAAGAAAAACCAAGAATAATAGAGTACTCGTTCTAGAATCTATTCAATAGTCTAACGATAAGTAGATAAGAAGATTTAAGCATACAGCCTATAAATTTCATTTTCTGATGCCTTGAGGATTGTAAATCACAATCACCCACCCTTTGAATACAGATATGATAATTATTACTATGTGATCGTTGTACTTCATCGAATTTTTCAACAGACTATTTCTAGTGAGAATTTCTTAGACTTATTGCACAAAACAAGGATGATAAGCAATGCTCTGGAAAGATCTCTCAGAAACACAACCTAAGGACTACAAGAATAATAAGCTTCTAAACTGCTCAAGGACAGACAAGGCATTCGATAATATATATGAATAGTATTTATATTCCTGACCTAAACTGGATGCAATGAACTTGTAGCTGCTTCATCAAATTATTGTTTTATTTGACTCCATAAACAACATTCAGAGGATTAGCATGTGACTAAATGACATGGGTATGCATGAAACATAAGAAAACTTTTAATATCATTGCTGGGGAATCACATTCTCTGAACTTACCCTCATTTTCGCTGTTGTAAAGCCTAGTATTACCAAGACTGAGGACAACAGGACTGAGTGCTTGACCTAATTGCTGCAGCTCTGCAAGAGAATTGCAGGAGATGGGTAGTTGTGGAAAGCTGGATAGATGACTCCTTCTGGATCATTACATACAACATGCATCAAAGAAAAGAGAAAACATGAGCTACAGTTTAGATGCCACTAAGATCCAAATTGTACCAAGGACAGAATCTATGGAGAAAAGATAAGACCTTGCACAAATTCCCAAGACTAGTAAGAAAAACCCCATCGATTCAAAAATGCTTAGATATCCTCCACTACCAATTGTTCCACAACCCACCCCAAGCAAAATTTATATCAATATTTTTTTGTCTCCGGAATAATTAGCTTAAAAGGGGTATCATGCAGATCAAGGTCAATTACGTAAATTCATGACCACGGTTTCAATCTTCTGACTGTTGGACAAAAGGGATATTCGTTTTGAGCCTTTCTAGTTTTAAGGTGTTCAACCTCACTCTGTAATGTGGGACTATGTTTATAAAAAGCATTTGATGAACCAAAGAACATTCCAGAAAGTTCAACACCAACAGAAAGAGCACACAGAAAACAAAATAGTTCAAGGTGCAATTGTTTTGATTAAAAGAATGGAATGTCTAGCCTTGATAAAAGAGGGGATTATTTAGCATCAACATATAGTTAGGCTATGCTACTTAAATTTTAGTAGTAAAAGTTATCTCATACAAATTTTAAATTAAGCAATTTTAGTAATACAAGTGATTCCATACAAATTTTAAATTAAGCAATTTTAGTAATACAAGTGATTCCATACAAATTTTAAATTAAGCATAAAAATAGGTGCTATAGTTTAAGGATTTGAAATAAACTATGAGAAAATAGAGGGACTAAGATTAGTTGCATAATGAAAAATATGCTATATGGCTGTACACATTTCTTTAGGGAATTTTTTCCATTCTCCTCTAAATTTTACCTCCAAAATTTTTTGTAGAAAAATAAAAAATTCAGGAGACCACTAGCTTCACAAAACATCAAACATTTGAGCAGTGACTACTAAACAAAATAAGCTAAGCAGCTACATGGGACCTTTCTCTTACTCTTTTAATTTGTATGGGTTTGGGTTTTAATTGTAGTGGTTTTCTTACTTTAGTTCATGGATAAGTCAGAATTTAATTAGGGATTTAGTAAGGGAGGTAGGAAGATAATTAATTGTAATAAATGTGTATAAACGTGAAGGTTTAAATAGGAAGAAATATAATAAATAGATGCAAATTTTGGAGTCAACATTTTAAAAAGTTAACTTAGTTTATGTAATCTTATTTTTTATTATATTATAAAATATGTTAATGTTAAAAATTATTTAAACAATTTATTTAAAAACACATATACCCAATTTTTAAATTCTTAATATTATCACATCAAAATGAAGAATAAAACTTTTATTAAACTAGCTACACCTTTATGATTCAGAATATGGATTGTTCTTCTAATGTAAACCACTATTCAAATATTATCACCTCAAAATGAAGAATAGAACTTTTATTAAACTAGCTACACCTTTATGATTCAGAATATGAATTGTTCTTCTAATGTAAACCACTATTCACAAATAGGGTGAACAATCCTACCATACAATGTAAGGGTAGGAGAAACATGGTGAGTTTTTTAATAACTGTACTCTCTACATTTTATAGTTCAAAACAGGAATAAAATGTCTAAAATTCATATAGTCTTCATGCTGATATTAGCAAGTGTAAGAAAACTAACTTGTTGGAGAATTTCTATTTCCAAATTTAGTGCGTGCCAGATTCTTATTATTTGTGTTAAACTTTGCTTTTAGTTGACAGAGAGAATTCAAGTTTTTACAATTCATGATGATAAAAAAGGAAGATTTTTAGAAATTGCTAAAACGGTATTAGAGAGTCCAGCCTTGTGGTTCATCATAGTGATAAAATGTGGTCGGAAACGTCAATTCATTATTTTGGTTGATGTTAATGGGATTAGCAATCAACTTTATAAATAAAGTTTTAATGTATGAAAAAAAAAAAAAAAAATTAAGCTTGGGTGGTCCAGCCCTTTAGTGATAATAGTGATAGGATAGATTATCTTTGTAGGGTATTTAGAAGTGAGGATTGGATCTTTATCTTCCTCCTTGCAATTTAGTGTAATTAGAATTGTTATAAATATTGTGCACATATTTATTTGTGGAGATTGTTTTAATTTTAACAAATTAAATTAAAATTATTTTAACAATTAATACTGGGTGTTGGTGCCTACTTGACCACTCATTCAAAACCATTCAACTTCACCAGTAGACGGAGAGTCCATTGACAATTAAATTATAATTTGACACAAAAATATTTTTTATTTTTTTAAAGAGGAAAAGGTTAAATAAGAAATTATATAAATCCATAACAAGAAATTATATAAATTTACAATCAATTTAAATTTAAAAAATATAATTTAGTGAATATTTTTTAATATAATTGTGTAATCTTTTTAACATCAATTTTTTAGATCATACTCTGTGATCTATCATAAGAATATCCAAAAACAATGAAAATTTGATCTTCTCTTATTAAATATAAACACTAAAAATTCAAATTATACAAGTGAATATTTTTTAATATAATTGTGTAATCTTTTTAACATCAATTTTTTAGATCATATTCTCTGATCTATCATAAGAATATCCAAAAACAATGAAAATTTGATCTTCTCTTATTAAATATAAACACTAAAAAATCAAATTATACAAATATTTTTAAACAGATATAGTAGTATTACCTTTTCCTCTGAAAATATAATCCAGTATTTCCATGTATGAAACAAACAGTTAGATGATGACAACTTTGGGGTGTGATGATGTTGCCAAAAGGCCATGAACCCTAATAATTGTAAAGCTTTCTCATGTAAAACGTGAGTGGCCGACAATTAGGATCTCTTTCATTGTTTCAAAGCGGAAGCAAATATTTATGACATGGTCCCCAAAAGAAGTATATGTGCATTGGTCTCCATCTCAGTAGAAAAGAGTTTTGGTTGTTTGTAATTTATGGCTGCATTGGTCTCCATCTCAGTAGAAAAGAGTTTTGGATGTTTGTAATTTATGGGTTACATGTGTCACACTTTTTATGTTACCTAAATATTGAAGTTGATAAATGTTCTTAACTCTCATATGTCTTGTGATGGAACTTGGGCATTAATGAGGTGTCCAAAGAATATTTGTGGAGGAGAAATGTGATATATGATACAATCACTGATTGGATGGCTTGATAAATGCTATATTTAATAGGCTTTAAAAAAAATATAAATTAAGTATGCAACAATGTTAAGTATCAATGAGACCACCAAACATAGAAATACCTTCTCAAGGTCTTGGACACATTTTTTCCATAATATTCGAGTAACTTGGATTGTAAGGATTAGACATTTATTCCAAATGTATAAAACTACCATGAACTATATATAGTACTCACACTTAAATGTGAGTACCATTTTTTGAGGATTCATAATTAATGTACATCTCATTCACTTGTGTACTAGGACATTTATTAAATTTGTCAATATGACCATTTTTAATATTGTGAAAGACTTGAGAATTGGTTGTAATATTGTAATGATGAAAATTTTATATTCATGTTCATTTCTCTTATGTTTTGGGTCTACTGGGACTAACATGTCTTCAATATATCGAACAATGTGTAAGGTGGTCTAATTTGCATCCAAAAGTTGGTCTATAACCTCACCCATTCTCAAATCCCACCATCATATATCCCCATATTTCACCTATTCCATAACTATTAAAATTAAAATTCAAACATTTCACCATCACACATCCACTATTTGACCCCCAAACTTTCAAAATAAAAAATTCTTGGACTTTGATAAAGCATATGATAGAATGAAATGACAATTCATCGTGAAGATGCTTAAGTGGCTCAGATTCAGACAAAGATTGATTGCTCATGTTCAACTCCTGTTTAAAGATGCTAATGCTCGTTTGATCATTAATGGGGTTCTAACTGAAGCATTTCCTCTTCAATGATCCATCCGACAAGGTTTCCTTTCGGCACCATATCTTTATGTTCTCACCACTAATGCACTTGGGTATCTCCTCCAACATGCTCATCATCAAAAGCTTATTTGGGGGATTTCATTGCCAAGCAATGCAGTTGCTCTAAATTCTCATTTTGTTGATGACAACATGTTGTTCCTTCAGAATTCTACAGAAGAAATTGCCAATACTCTTAATATTCTAGAGATCTATTGTGCTGCCTTGGGGTCCCATCTATCTATCTATGACATCCTCTAACTCACCCCCCTGGTGGATTCCTATGGAATGGAATTGGATTAAACATGGCTGTATATCTAGATATTTGGGTATCCCCTTTGGTATTGGATTATCTTTAAAAGATATGTGGAAATAGTTCTTGGAGAAGTTGAAACGTAAACTGTCAGCTTGGGCATTTAAATTCCTCTCCTTACCTGGCAGAATTCAAGTGGCTAACAAAATTCTCTTAGCCAGTCATGTATACATCTCTTCTTGTTGGCTGCCATCCAAAGCATGCTACAATCAACTCACAAAAATTGTTAGAAGCTTCTTATGGTCTAAGTGGGGCAAGAAAAAAGGGATGCCTGTTGCTGCATGGAATCATTGCATTCAGCCCAAAGACCGTGGTGGTCTTGGTATTATTGACCCATACATGCAAGGTATTTGCCTCGTGGCTAAATGGATCATTAGAGCTTTGTAGGGGATAACTCCTTGGAATGAAATTATCTGTTTTCGTGTGCTTACAGCCACTTTTGCTAAGTCTTGGTCTTCTATTTGGTGGCAAGATAAAATTCTTTTGGCCCCTTATTTCAAAATTCAAGCTTTTGATCAAGTAAAAAGTATATGGAAAGCTTGGCAAATTGTGTCACCTCTCCTTTGTTGGTAGGACAACTCTTTGAGCAATGGTTTGAGCTTTCCCACTTCTTCAATTTGGTGGAATAGGGTTATTCAGATAAATGCTAAACAACCTCTTTCCACTATTCAAAACTTAGGAGAGAAATGGTTGTTCAAAAAGGGAGTCAAGACAGTTATGGACTTATGGGACCTTTCAAATATGACTTGGAAGAATGATCAGTCTCTTAGGGCTGAATTTAATTTGTCTAAGAGCCAATTACAAAAAATCCATCTGGTTCAGTCGCTTGTCCCTCCGCAGCTCCAACTTAAATTCTCAACTAACACCAGATGCAATTTCTTCAAAGAGTGGCGATGGCAGGATGGTTCCAACATAATACACTTTCCATTGCAAGTTGTATATCTCAATCTCCTTCCAATCTTCAAAAATGACCAAAGACTGAACATCAAGTGGAAATGCTCCTTCTCATAAAATAAATGGATTAAATCGAGCAATATGATTTGGAAGTCTAAGGCTACTGCCCAAGCCCAATTTTTGTCATGGAAACTTCTTCATTATCAACTGACTATAGGGGACTGTCTCTGCTTTCTATACTCGCAACTACTTCGCTGTCCTTTTTGAAAACATAGAGAGTCTATGAAACATGTGTTTTGGTTTTGTGCTCGTGTACAAGGTTTGTGGCAGGCTATCTTCAAACATGTCCCTGCTGCTTGTCCCATGATTCACAATTGGAAAGTAGCTTTATTAGGAACGAAAACTTCTCGGCATATCATCACCGAATCTTGCTGTCAAACTATCCTATTTTGTTTATGGAAACAAAGATGCTCTACCTTGTTTAACAATAGCTTTATTCCGCTGGCATTGGCTAGCATCCTTTCTCATCTCTTATTTCAAGTTGCTAATATGATTCAAAGTATGACTGAGTCTTTGCAGGGTAATATGGTGATCAGGCATCAACTAAATGACATACTGAAGCAATTGGGCCTATTTGTAGAACAAGAAGTCCATTTGGCCAAACAGATTAAAGAACTTACCAGAAACTCACATCTGGCCACTTTTTGTTGGGATAAGGTGCCATTAACCTTGTAAATACCAATTTTGCATTTATTCCATTTATTATATGTAATTTGTAATTATCCATGAGGACATGTACTAATTTCACTGGCAGGGGTGATTTCAGAGTAACCAGAGGTAATTACAAAGTGATGTTTACTATTGGCAAATGTAAAAACTCAAAGTAAATGAGAGTAGGTGTGCTCCCTTGAGGAATCTACTATTTTTGGCATGTATGACAACTATCATAATGTTTGGTAAGTGAATCTATGATAGCTACAAGTTGTCATAAGATTCTGAGATCTATGATGCATATGACAGATATGTTAGTTGTATATTTGCTATATTTAGCCCAAGGTTCCTATCTTGGAAAAATACTCTTTTTGTGGAATCTATGACAGTTATGATGCATCATAAGATGTTGTAAGAGGCTAGATTTAGTCTTGGGCACCCAAACTTTGCATGGTTGTTTTTAGACAAGTGTAAGATGCTTGTAAGATGGAAATTAATGTTTACAGGTTGGAGAATCTTAGGAGAGAGAAGGTGAATGCCTAGAATGGAGTGGAAAACACTTCTATAAGTATTTTCCATGTATTTGTTGCTGCAATACAGATTTTAGGTACTCAGGTGCTGCCGGAATGTTGTCGGATTGAAGACTTGTGGAGAGAGTTGTGTAGTTGATATATTGTACAATCTTGTTGAGATTAATACAAAATTGTGCCTCTTTCCTGGTGGATTTTTTTACCCTCAAGGGTTTTCTCCACATAAACACTGTGTCACTGTGTTGAGTTCTTCATGTTTAACATCTTTTCTGTAGTGGGTTTTATGTTTTGTTACAATCTCCATTGTTAATGCACACTTAAAGATTGCTCAAATTTATCTTGAATCAGATTTCCATTAAAGTAGTGTTGCTTTCATTTCTAACATTTGGTATCAGAGCCTAGCCAACTTTGACTCTTGGGTGGTACTGTGGAAGCTGTAGCTACAATGGGAGATTTGGTTGTGTTTATTTTGTAAATCTTGTGTTGTTATTATGGCTGCATCCACCATTGCATCAACCTCCTGAATGGACATTGAGAAGTTCAACGGAATGGGGTATGAGTTGTGGAAGCTGAAAATGGAAGATTTGTTGAAAGAAAGAAGCCAATGGTTGGCTATTCAAAAAGAGAAGAAACCCAATGATGTCTCTTCAGATGAGTGGGCAAAACTGGATAAGAAGGCACAGGGAACCATTCATTTGTGTCTGTCAGATTATGTCTTGTTGAATGTCGAAAAGGAAGAGACTGCACACAAGTTGTGGAAATGGTTGGGTGAGATCTATCAAGTCAAGAGTATGGTAAATAAACTTTATTTAAAAAGAAAATTGTTTTCCATGAAAATACGAGAAGATGAATCGGTTGCAAAGCATTTAAATTCTTTTAAATTGTTATTGAGTCAGCTTGATTTAGTAGATGTTAAGGTTAGTGAGGAAGATAAATGTATCTTACTTCTTTATTCTTTACCTGAGTCTTGGGAGAATGTTATCCTTGCTATCACTGCTAACCTTGCAGAACCAAAGTTGGATGCTCTTATTTCAGTGCTACTATCACAGGAATTGAGGAAGAAGAGTTCGAATAGTTCATGGGATGCTCTCAGTGTCAAGGGAAGATCTAAGGAAAGGGGACCTAAAGGAGATCAGAAAGGGGCTAAGGATGAGTCCAAGGGCCGGTCTAAGACTCCTGGTAAAAAGAATAGAGTTAAGTGTTGGAACTGTGGTAAAAGGGGACATGTGAAGGAGTACAGAAACCCCAAGAAACAGTGGGAGAGTGCATCGGATAAGTCCTCAAATGCAGGTGAAAAAGTTTTACTTTCTGCATGTAATCTTGTTTCTAATGATCACTAGTTGGTTGACTCAGGAAGGATGCTTATTTTATATGACCCCGCATAAAGAGTGGTTCTCCACATATGAAGAATATGATGGAGGTAATATTTACCTTGGTGATAACTCTTCATATCTGAATGTTGGGAAAGGAAAGGTATTGTTGTGTTTCAGTGATGGGAGGATTAAAACCCTCCCTGGTGTTTTGCATGTTCCTGGATTAGCTAGAAATCTGATTTCAGTTTCGAAGTTGAAAGATTTGGGAATGCATGTGACATTTGACAAGCATGGCTGCAGATTGGTGAGAGGGAACTTGGTGGTAGAGAAAGGGAAGAGATTCAGGAAATTGTTTAAGCTTGAAGCCACTACAGTTTGTAATGTCACCTATGTATCTAAGGCCACTACTAAAAATACATGTATGTTGTGGCACCATAGATTGGGCCACACAAGCAATAATGTACCAAAAACTATTAAGAATAAAGAATTGTTGGACGGTTTCTCTTATTCTGATGAGCACTTTGATTTCTGTGAGCATTGTGTGTTTGGTAAACAAAATAGAAAATCATTTCCTTCAGGAAGTAATAGAGCAAAAGAGAAATTAGAGATTATTCATATGGATGTGTTTGGACCTGTGGATAATGAATCTATTGGAAAATTTTGTTATTTTGTCACCTTCATTGATGATGTATCTAGATTTACATGGATTTATTTTATGAAACATAAATCTAAAGTTTTCACTAAGTTTAAGGAATTCAAAGTCTTAGTAGAGAACCAATCAGGTTTAAAGATAAAAATATTAAGATCTGACAATGGAGGGGCATATTGCTCTAACAAATTTGATGAGTTTTGCAAGCATGTAGGTATAATCAGACAAAAGACAACTCCATATGCACCACAACAGAATGGTGTTGCAGAAAGGATGAATCGAACAATCATCGAAAGAGCCAGAAGTATGCTTAGTGATGCACAGTTGGATAAATACTTTTGGGAAAAGGTTGTGTGTACTACTTGCTACTTGATAAACAGATCTCCTTGTAAGGCTCTTGATTCGACACCTTATGAAGTGTAGACAGGTAAGAAACCTTCTGTTTCACATTTAAGGGTTTTTGGCTATGAGGCTTTTGTTCATGTGCCTAAGGAAAAGCAATCTAAGTTGGATCCAAAGGTTGAGAAGTGTACATTCATTGGATATGGTGATAATGTCAAAGGTTATAAGCTTTGGAATCTACTAACCCGCAAGATTATTCTAGAGATGTTATTTTCAGGGAACTTAAAGCTATTTTTGAACTTGAGCAACCAAAAGAAAAAGAAGAAAAGGTAAAGAAGGTGCACTTTGATTTAGAGCAGCAAGATGCACCTTAGGAAGAATAGAATGATGGATTGGGGGGTGAAGAAGAAGAAGAAGATTCGAGTAGTTCTGATGAAAATGAGTCTGTTGTTACAGAAGAAGTTGTTGTAGATGATCATACAGAAGAATGAGTCGAGTCTCTTACTCCACCCTTGAGGAGATCCACAAAACAACAAAATCTAGTTGACAGGTATAGCCCATCAGATTTTTGTTGTGTATATGCTTTATTGAGTACTAATGATGAACCTAGATCCTACAAGGAAGCTATTTCTGTAGATGATAGTGAGTCTTGGTAGCTAGCCATGTAGGAGGAGATGATGGCTTTAGACTCTTGTAACACCTGCGATCTTGTTCATTTGCCCAAAGGAAGAAAGACCATAGGTTGTAAGTGGGTCTTCAAGAAGAAGTTTGGAGCAGACAGATCATTGGAAAAGTGCAAGGCTAGATTGGTAGCCAAGGGCTACTCCTAGAGAGGGAGTTGATTTTGGTGAGATATTCTCTCCTATTGCTAAATTGACTTCTATTAGATTTCTCTTATCCATTGTTGCAGCTTATGATTGGGAGATTGAGAAAATAGATGTTAAGACTGTGTTCTTGCATAAAGATCTTGAAGAAGAAATTTATATGCAATAGCCTACAAGTTTTGAGGTAAAAGGAAAAGAACATTGGGTTTGCAGGTTAAAGAGGTCTCTTTATGGTCTAAAACAATCCCCCAGAATGTGGTATCAAAAGTTTGATTCATTTGTTTTGAAATTGGGTTTTGTTAGAAGTGAGGAGGATCATTGTGTTTACATTTACTATGTTGATGATTCTATACTGGTTATTGCTTTGTATGTTGATGACATGTTTTTTAGCAATACTAAGGGTATGATCAGTGAGCTTAAAGCCCAACTTTTAGGTGCATTTGAGAATCCTCAAGATCACCCTCAGTCTTTGGACACATCTAATGAAAGCTTAGTACCAATGGGTAAAGTAACTCTAACTGGGTTATAGTCCTGCATACTAAATCTTTGCAAAATATTATTCACATACTTACTTTGTGACAACCAAAGCTTTATGTTACCTCTGCCCCTTCTAATCTCCATTCCCAGAATATACCTGGCAGCTCCAAGATCCTTCGTGTCAAATGCACCTGAAAGTTGGGCTTTAAGCTCATTGATCATTCCCTTAGTATTGCTAAAAAATAACATGTCATCAACATACAATGCAATGACCAGTATAGAATCATCAATATAATAAATGTAAACATAGTGATCCTCTCGCTTCTAAAAAAACCCAATTTCAACACAAATGAATCAAACTTTTGATACAACATTCTGGGGGACTGTTTTAAACCATAGAGAGACCTATTTAACCTATAAACCCATTTTTCTTTCCCTTTTACCTTAAAACCTATAGGCTGTTGCATATAAATATCTTTTTCAAGATCTCCATGCAAGAACGCGGTCTTAAAATCCATTTGCTCAATCTCCCAATCATAAGTAACAACAATGGATAAAATAAATCTAATAGAAGTCAATTTGGCAATAGGAGAGAAAATCTCACCAAAATCAACTCCCTCTCTCTAGGAGTAGCCCTTGGCTACCAGTCTAGCCTTGTACTTCTCCAATGCCCCGTCTGCTCCAAACTTCTTCTTAAAGACCCACTTACAACCTATGGCCTTTCTTCCTTTGGGCAAACAAACAAGATCACAGGTGTTACAAGAGTCTAAAGCCATCATCTTCTCCTACATGGTTAATGGCCAAGACTCACTATCATCTGAAAGAATAGCTTCCCTATAGGATCTAGGCTCATCATTAGTACTCAATAGAGAAAATACACAATAGAAATATGGTGGGCTATACCTGTTAATAGGATTTTTTTGTCTGGTGGATCTCCTTAAGGGTGGAGTAAGAGTCTCAACTTGTTCTTCTACATGATCATCTGTACCAAATTCTTCTATAACAACAGACTCATCTTCATTAGAACTACTTGAATCTTCTTCTTCTTCTTCTTCTTCACCTCTCAATCCATCATTCTGTTCTTCCTGAGGTGCATCTTGCTACTCTAACTCAAAGTGCACTCTCTTTATCTTTTCATTTTTTTTCTTTTGGCTGCTCAGGTTTAGAAATAGTTCTAAGTTCCATGAAAATAACATCTCTAGAATAGATAATCTTACGGGTTAGTAGATTCTAAATCTAAAAACCTTTGACATTATTGTTGCAAGTATGGGCCTAACCGGTGTTGTCATTGATGTCAACATATTCCTATTGAATTGATGTCAAGGATTGGATGAGTTGTGTGCTAAGGATATTGAGAAAATTAGTCCTATTAGAAACATAGAAGAACAGTGAAGATAGTGAAGCTCTTTAAAGTGAAGATCCCAGTTAGATGAAGATCAGAGAATGCGCATCAAAGGGTTTGTAGATATGTGTCTGAAGATGATCCAGTCAAGATTTAAGAGGTCTGTATGAAAATGTGGAGGAGTTATGGCCATGAGAGTAAAACCAGTTCTGAAAACTGTTCAGAGATGACAAAGTGACACAAATAGGTCTGGTGAGATCCGGAAATTCAATATCATGTTCTGTGGATGTGGTAGCATGTTTGGGAGGCTAATGTGAATTGACAACTCAATTGGTTTATGGTTTGGAGGTCCACAAGCAATCCTTCTAATGTGACAGTGATGGGCGACTGTGTTCTTAAGGTTTTGGATGAAGATGCGAATGATTACAGTAAGCAGAAGTGGTGTGGATGTTCTTGGTGATTCAAGAAAGCTTGTGGGGGTCTCTAGATTGTGTCTAGTGTTGGCAGTCCACATTGAAGATTGAGCTTGTGATCGAAGATTTATCTTCAGGTGATGGCATTCTTCCTAGTCTTGGCTGACCAGATGATTTGCGCATGTTGCAGATGATCTTGAAAATGTTTTGTGAAGCATGGCATGTTCCTCACAGAAGATTGAAGTCCCAGCTATGTGTGGCTGACAGTGTAGTGATGCGCATGAAGTTTTTGTAATAAGTCAAGTTGTATTTTTGTAATTGCTCTATAACAAAATAAGTGTATGTTGTGCTGACTTTGATGATCATTCCAAAGTTGATGTCATGTATAAATAAGAGTTGTAAAGTCATTCAAATGTATCCTTGTGGTCATGATGAGAAGGTGGTAATGAAGAGGAGTGAAAAGCAGAGCAGAGGTGTTGAGCTTAAATGGAACTGTCTCAAGCATAGTGAAGATGCTAATCTCTAGTTCAAGTATGTAATACTCATATTCTTTTGTAGACAGTGTGTCTCCTATAGGTAGTGGGCCTCTTGTGAGCAGTGTGCTCGAGCAGTGAGCCCTAACCAACAAGTGCCATTTTATTCTTCTTATTCTTTTAACAAAGAATACAGTCTTGGGCTAGTCACCCCATGGTTTTTCCCTTAATCGGGTTTTCCACATTAAAATCTTGGTGTTATATATTTTGAATTTGTTTCTGCTCTTGAATTATTGCATTATGCTTTCATGATTGAATCATTTGATATGTTGTTGAGATATAAGAAGGTTTTAAAGTGAATAAGGAACAGGATTTTGGTGACAACTGATTCACCCCCCCTCTCAGTTGTCTGTCCTAAATCCAACAATTGGTATCAGAGCTAAGTTCCTCTAGAAGAAGCTTAACCACTTGAGGAGATCCAGGATGTCGACCTACAAGAAGGATAGTCCAAGGTTTGATGGAACAAACTACACTCTTTGGAAGAGTCACATGGAATGTCACTTACAATGCATGGGAGATCAGTATTGGAACATAACTACAACTAAATATGTTCCCCCAAAGAATGGTCCAACAACTATAGATGAAGGTAGAGATGCAGACAATAATCTTCGAGATAAAGAAGCCCTACTGAGTGCCTTGACTGATTCAGAGCTGACAAATGTTATGGGATTGAAGACTGCTTATGAAATTTGGACAAAGCTAGAAACTCTATATGAAGGAGACAAATATGTTAAGTGTGCCAAGCTACAAAGTCTGAAAGGAAAGTATGAAAACTTGAAGATGAGTGAAGATGAGAATGTCACTTTATTTATGTCAAAAGTAAATGAGCTTGTATGTGGCATTAGATGTGCTGGTGGAATATTGGATAAAGATGAGATTGTTGCCAAAGTTCTCAGATCTTTACCTCCTACTTACAAACACAAAGTTTCTGCTATTGAGGAAATTAGATCTTTAACAACTATTACAAGGGATCAATTGGTTGGTAAGATATCTGCATTTGAGTTGGTTGAGTTTGGTGATGCACTTCCTAAGACTGAATCCATATTCAAAGCTAGTGCCTCTACAAAAGGCAAATAGAGATATGATCCAGGAGAAAGTTCCTCAAGGAAATCAACATGGTATGATAAAGCAAGGAAAGATCTGAAAGAAGATGAGTTAGAAGCTGAACAACTTGAAGCCCTTATTGCAAAGAGACTGCCAAGGGGATCTAATAAGTATGAAGGAAAATTACCTTTCAAATGTTTTGCCTGCAATAAGATTGGTCATTTTGCCTCAAGATGTCCGGAAAGGTTTTCAAGGCCAAACCCTAATAGATCAAGGTTTTAGAAGAAGTGTTACTATGTTCAAGAAGATGATGATGAAGGAGTAACAGATGATGAATCTAAGATAGGAAACAAACCTGGAAGTGACTAGGTGTTTATTGCCATCAAAGAAGAAGATCCAATGCCTATTGAATCTGCCAATCATAAGATGATAGAAAGTGCTTTGGCTGCTCAGATTAAAGAAAAGGATGAATGGGTTATTGATAGTGGATGCTCTCACCATATGACTGGTGACAAGAGTAAGTTCTTAAGCTTGGAAAGATATGAAGGTGGAGTTGTAAAGTTTGGAGATAATTCTACTTGCAGAATTAGAGGCAAAGGAACCATTTCTTTTGATGGAAAGAACAAAACCAATGATGTTCTGTATGTTGAAGGTTTGAAGCGTAATCTTCTCAGTGTTGGACAGTTGGTGGATAAAGGCTATGATCTCTGATTCACAAATGGAAAATGCAAGATCTTTGAAAGCTCTAGAACTGAGATTGCATCCGATACACAAATAAAAGGTAACATCTTCCACTTGGTTGGTACTGGAAAAAGTTGCTTATTTGTTCAAATTGATCAGAGTTGGTTGTGGCATAGGAGAATGTGTCATGTGAATTTTGATAATATCATCAAGATAAGAAACATTCAGGCTATAAGAGATCTTCCAAGACTGGTAAAACCTGCTAACAGTTTGTGCAAAGAATGTCAGTTGGGTAAGCAGAACAGAGTCACATTCAAAAGCAAGGAACAATCTTCAACCGGATTGTTAGACTTGGTACACACTAATCTCTGTGGTTCGGCAAGAACTAGGAGACTGCAAGGAGATAGGTATTTCATGTTGCTGATTGATGACCACTCCTGGATGATGTGGGTGACTTTCTTGAAAGAGAAATCTGAAGCACTTAAAAAGTTCAAAATATTCAAGGCTATGGTAGAAAATGAAACTAGTATCAACATAAAATGCCTCAAGTCTGATAGAGGTGGAGAATTCACATCCAGTGAGTTCATAACATTCTGTGAGAAACATGGGATAAAGAGACGGTTATCTGCTCCAAGGACTCCACAGTAGAATGGAGTAGTGGAGAGAAAGAACCAGACCATCCAGGAAGCATCTAGGACCATGATGATGGAAGCAAATGTTCCTCAGATCTATTGGAGAGAACTGTAAGCACTGCTATCTATACTCTTAATCAGGTATAAATCAGAGGCAATACTGGTAAGACCCCTTATGAACTTTGGTTTGGCATCACTCCTACAGTGAAGTATTTTAGAGTCTTTGGTAGTAAATGCTATATCGAAAAGATTGAAGACCTTGGCAAGTTTGATTCTAGAAGTGATGAAGGAATATTCTCGAGATATTCTACTCAAAGCAGAGCATACCAGTGTTATAACAAGAGATTGAGAAAGATTGTAGAAAGTACAAATGTGAAGGTTGATGAAGGCATGGAAAGTCCCTCAAGGTATTATGAGTATGAAGCAAATCATAATGATGTCTCAGACCAAGGAGAACAAGTCCTAACTCCAGTTCAGATTCAGACTGATCCAGATAATCCTAAAATACAAGAAGAAGAGACAAGTTTGGATGAACCTGTCCAAGAATTAGAAGTACAAGAGAATCCCAAAACTCCCAGGTATGTAAGACTAAATCATTCTGAAGATCATATCATAGGAGATAGAAGCAAAGGTGTTCAAACAAGAAGAAATTTTTCTCAAGATTCAGTGAAGCATTGTTTGATTTCAAAGATTGAACCAAAAATAGTAAGTGAAGCATGCAATGATGAAAGCTAGGTTAAAGCAATGGAGGAAGAATTGATGCAGATTGAAAAGAATCACACTTGGGATCTTGTTCCTAGACCTAAAGACAAAAATGTGATTGGGACTAAGTGGGTCTTCCAGAATAAATTGAATGAAGATGGTGAAGTAGTAAGAAACAAAGCTAGATTGGTCTGTAAGGGTTATTCTCAAGTAGGAGTTGACTTTGAAGAAACTTTTGCTCCGGTGGCAAGAATTGAAGCAGTCAGATTATTTATTGCCTTTGCTGCCTTTAGAGATTTCAAGGTATATCAGATGGATGTCAAGTCTACTTTGCTAAATGGTGATTTGAAAGAAGAGGTATACATTGAGCAACCAGATGGATTTCAATTGTCTGATCATGGAGATATGGTCTGCAAGTTGAAGAAGGCATTGTATGGACTCAAACAAGCCCCAAGAGCATAGTATGAAAGATTGGACAAACATCTTTTGAAGATTGGTTTCAACAAAGGTACTACTAACAGTAATTTGTATTTTAAGATTGATCATGAAAATATCTTGATTGTTGAAGTATTTGTTGATGATATTATTTTTGGAGGGAAAGATAGTATGTGCAAGGCTTTTGCAAATCAAATGCAAAGTGAATTTGAGATGTCTATGTTTGGGGAAATGAATTTCTTCTTGGGTCTGCAAATCACTCAAACAAAGAAAGGAATCTTCATATCACAGACCAAATATGTGAAAGAATTGTTGAAGAAATTTGGGATGGAAGATTCAAAGGCAATGAATAGTCCCATGGCAACTAGATGTAAGTTGAGTAAAGATGATGAATCCCCTAAGGCTGATCAGAAAAAGTACAGGTCAATGATTGGAGGACTTCTCTACCTTACTCAAACTAGACCTGATATTATGATTGATGTTGGTCTTGTTGCCAGATTCCAAGCTGATCCTAGAGAGTCTCATGTCATGGCAATCAAGAGAATTCTCAGATATTTGAAGGGAATAGTTGACTATGGATTATGGCATCCTAAGGATCATGATTTCTCTCTTCATGCATATACAGATGCTGATTGGGCAGGAGATGTGGATGACCGGAAGAGTACCAGTGGTGGTGCATTCTTTTTGGGAAAAAGATTGGTTTCTTGGCTAAGCAAGAAACAAGAGGCAATATCTCTATCCACTGTAGAAGCAGAGTATATTGCAGCAGCAGGTAGTTGCACTCAAGTATTGTGGATGAAGCAAATGCTAAGAGATATCAGTGGAGTATGAAGAACCTATCACAATCTTTTGTGATAATTCAAGTGCAATAAACATATCAAAAAATCTCGTGTTGCATTCAAAGACAAAACATATATCCATCAAGTTCCACCTTTTGAGAGAGCGGGTGAACAAGAATGAAGTCAGATTGGAGTTTGTGCCCTCAAAGGATCAGATTGCAAACATTTTTACTAAACCTCTACCTAAGGACTCTTTTGAGTATCGCAGGGAGAAGTTAGGGGTTATTACCCCTCCAGTTCTGAATTAAGGTGCATTGATATGCATCAGTTTGGTGGATCCCACAATCATATCTTGTGATCCAGATTGATGTTAGGAGGCTGCTACTCAGGGGGAGTAGTCAGTATGATTCTGAAGTATGAGAAGTGGTTGCAAGTATGTGCCCTTTTCCATTATGTCAAAGGGGGAGAGAAGACATGTGAAAAAAAAAAAGTGGTTGCTGATCAAAGGGGGAGCAGTAAAGGAAGAGAAGACATGTGAATGGTTGCTATTGATAGGGGGAGCTATGTCAGTCAGTGAGGAGAAGTTCTTGTCTTGATGGTTAAAATAGTTTTTCACATTATATGTTGCTATCAATGACAAAGGGGGAGATTGTTGCAAGTATGGGCCTAACCGGTGTTGTCATTGATGTCAACATACTCCTGTTGCATTGATGTCAAGGATTGGATGAGTTGTGTGCTGAGGATATTGAGAAAATTAGTCCTATTAGAAACAGAGAAGAACAGTGAAGATCCCAGTTAGATGAAGATCAGAGAATGTGCATCAAAGGGTTTGTAGATATGTGTCTAAAGATTAGCCAGTCAAGATTTGAGAGGTTCATATGCAAATGTGGAGGAGTTATGGCCATGAGAGTGAAAATGGTTCTGATAACTGTTTAGAGATGATAGAGTGACACAAATAGGTCCGGTGAGATCTAGAAATTCAATATCATGTTCTGCGGATCTGGTGGCATTTGGGAGACTAATGTGAATTGATAACTCAATTGGTTTGTGGTTTGGAGGTCCACAAGCAATCCTTCTAATGTGACAGTGATGGGCGACTGTGTTCTTGAGCTTTTACATGAAGATACAAATGATTATAGTAAGCAGAAGTGGTGCGGATGTTCTTAGTGATTCAAGCAAGCTTGTGGGGGTCTCTAGATTGTGTCCAGTTTGTGTTGGCAGTCTGCATTGAATATTGAGCTTGTGATTGAAGATTTACGTTCGGGTGATGGTGTTCTTCCTAGTCTTGGCTGATCAGATGATTTGCACATGTTACGGATGATATTGAAGATGTTTTGTGAAGAATGGCATGTTCCTCAAAGAAGATTGAAGTCACAGCTATTTGTGGCCGACAGTGTAGTGATGCACATGAAGTTTTTGTAATAAGTCAAGTTGTATTTTTGTAATTTCCCTGTAATAAAATAAGTGTATGTTGTGCTGACTTTGATGATCATTCCAAAGTCAATGTAATGTATAAATAAGATTTGTGAAGTCATTCAAATGTATCCTTGCAGTCATGATGAGAAGATGGTAGTGAAGAGGAGTGAAAAATAGAGCAAAGGTGTTGAGCTTAAATGGAACTGACTCAAGCATAGTGAAGATGCTAATCTCCATTTCAAGTATGTAATACTCATATTCTTCTATAGACAGTGTGTCTCCTGTAGATAGTGGGCCTCTTGTGAGCAGTGTGCTCAGGCAGTGAGCCCTAACTGGCAAGTGCCATTTTATTATTCTTATTATTTTAATAGAGAATACAATCTTGGGTTAGTCACCTCATGGTTTTTCCCTTAACTAGGTTTTCCATGTTAAAATCTTGGTGTTATATGTGTTGAATTTATTTCTGCTCTTGAATTATTGCATTATGCTTTCATGATTGAATCATTGATATGCTATTGAAATATAAGAAGGTTTTAAAGTGAATAAGGAACAAGATTTTGGTGACAACTGATTCACCCCCTCTCAGTTGTCTGTCCTAAATCCAACAATTATCACCATATCCAATCAATGTACACTTTTCAGCTTTTGGATCCAACTTAGATCACTTTTTCTTAGGCACATGAACAAAAGCCTCATAGCCAAAAACCCTTAAATATGAAACAAAAGGTTTCTTACCTATCCACACTTCATAAGGTGTCGAATCAAGAGCCTTACAAGGAGATCTATTAGCCAAGTAGAAAATAGTATACACAGTCTTTCCCCAAAAGCATTTATCCAACTGTGCATCACTCAACATACTTCTGGCCCTTTCCATGATTGTTCGGTTCATCCTTTCTACAACACCATTCTATTGTGGTGTATACAGAGTTGTCTTTTGTCTAAGAATACCTGCATGCTTGCAAAACTCATCAAGTTCCATAGAGAAATATTCTCCTCCATTGTCAGATCTTAATATTTTTATCTTCAAACCCGATTGGTTCTCTACTGAGACTTTGAATTCCTTAAACTTAGTGAAATCTTTAGATTTGTTTTTCATAAAAAAAATCCAAGTAAATCTAGACACATCATTAATGAAGGTAACAAAATAATGAGATTTTTTGATAGAATCATTATCCATAGGTCCAAACACATCCGTATGAATAATTTCTAACTTCTCTTTTGCTCTATTGCATCCTAAAGGAAATGACTTTCTGTTTTGTTTACTAAACACACAATGCTCACATAAATCAAAATGCTCATCAGAATAAGAGAAACCATCTAGCAAATCTTTATTCTTAATAGTTTTCAAAACATTATTACTAGTGTGGCCTAATCTATGGTGCCACAACATACATGTATTTTTAGTACTAGCCTCAGATACATAGGAGGCATTACAAACTGTAGTGGCTTCAAGCTTGAACAGGTTTCCCAATCTGATGCAGAGCCAATACTCTGTCATACAAACTGATCAACGAGAGGGTGGTCCATGTCTTGGCGATCTTCTCTTTATCGGCCAAACATTCCCCGTCGGCCACCTTGCTTTTTATCTCCCCGATGTATGTCTTCACTCGATGTACATTCAAGATATGCATTTGCAATGTACATTCAACCACACTCGTCAGCAGGACTCTCTTCATCAGCAAATGCCTACAGACTCAGGCCGATGCCCCAACTCTTCCTGATGACATGCATTGTCGGTCTGACCTTCTTCGTCGGTGAGTGCTTTGTATGTGCTCCCGATACACTGATAGAACAACTTGTATATACTTTCACCGACTTGCGATCACCGGTTTTCTTCACCATCACTGCCGGTCACCTCTTGCATCTAACACAATGTATATGTGCAATGTATATTTTCAATATACATTTGAAAGATGCATTCTCCACATACATTCAGAACATGCATTCAGTGAATTTGACCATTGACTTTCCTTGTATCTAACCTGATGTACATTTGCAACATGCATTCGGTGGGACCCAACGCTGACTTCCTTTGTATGCCGATACACTATCGGTTAGACTTCCCAGATCAGAAGCTTTCAACTTTCTCACTCTGACACCTTTTGTCACCCCGATGCAGAACTTAACCATTCACAAGATACTTTTGCGACATACACATGAACATACAACTGCGAGATACACATGAAATGACCCCGACATACATTAGCGATATACACATAGAATGTATACTTGGTGAAACAACACGAATCTTTGCCGATCTGAACCTCTGCAAACCCTGTAGCTTCACAGACTCATTTCTCCAACAATCTAGCACATGACAAATGTTAGGATCTATTAATGCATCTTGTATGCAATCCTGCAAACACAAACAAACAAAACAAAAATGAACTGTACAACCATTCAACCGATTTTGAAGAAATCTAACTGGTGGAATGGATTAAGAATCCATCTCGGCCACAAAATAGTAAATCGATTACATAGAGAAAACCTAATGAAATTGAATGACAGAAAGATACACAGAACCTGACTTGTTTATTATGCCTTTCAAAAATGTACACATAGATGCTCTGTTTCTCAATTACAAATCACACTGATCTATGATCTCTATTACCTCTCGATTGATTACATTCAATGATCTTGGGCATTTATCTACTCGCCCTTAGTAGTACTGAATTGACTCCAAGCGGCTAGGAGATCTAACAACCTCCAACTGCCTAACAACCTTTGTGATTATAGATTGACAAGTGTCCTTGGGACTTACAACATAAACCTAGATACAAACTAAAATGACATGCATTGTTTAAATAAACCTTATTACATGATTGGTCTTCTAGGACCTTATTGGAAACAACAAAATGTACATCAAATAGTTGAATGCCTCATGGGGGCCACTGTGGATTAGGTGCTCCTGCACCATACACCCCACTGACAAAAGAACTCATGCCCCATGAGTTAAGTCTTTGTTTTGCTCTACCTGTATCCTTTGTTGTCTCATGTCTTCCCCATGATCTATGGACTGCAACTTGCTTCCATGGAATCAAAGACTCATGCCCAGCTTTGTATGCTCTACTCACACCTTGCCATGAGTGACTGCTTACCACCAGACCTATCCTTTGTTTGCCATTCTTTCTTACTATCATCTCTGCCTAAACACCTACATGGGAAACCTTGGTGAATGCTTCTTGTACTGTTGTTATGGCAGAATATGTGTGCCTTTCAACTCTTGTTGGTTCTAGAGGACAAATAATGGTCCCCACTATAATAGCATCCCTGTCTTTCCAATCAACTTGTGGCTACTTGTAAACCTGCTCTTTGACCTTCTACTGATCCATCTAATCTCCATCATCCAAAACTGAAATCACCTTCAAACTGTGATCCTTAGCAACCCTACTCCTTGAGGTATCCTCAACTTTCTTTGTCCCTTATGCATTGATCTGCACAAACTCTTTCTTTCCCATCAAGATGACCTTGGCTGCCTTCTTTGCTTCAGCATCCTCCTACAATGGTGTCATCACAAAAGTTCTCCCATCCTTCTTGATGGTGTGGGTATTAGCATATCTATCATACAATGCTCGCCTATCAAATTGCCATGGCCTACCTAAAAGTAGGTGACAACATTCCAAGGGCAAAATATCACATAAAACCCTATCCTAATATTCTCCAATCTGAAAATTGACATATGCTTGTTCATATACCAAAAGTGATTGATTATCACTCACCCAAGATGGTTTGTAAGGATTTTGATGAGGAATCGTTTCTAGTTTCAACTTATCCACCATTTCCTGAGATACCATATTATCTGTTGAACCAGAATCTATTACTACCTTGCATATTTTACCTTTGCTTTTGCAATTGGTCCTGAAAAGTGCTCTCCTTTGTAGCATGTCCTTAGATGTCTTCAAGAGTGTTCTCCTTAGCATCAATACTTCTCCATCTAGAACTGGGGTTGCACTCCCAATTGGAAAGTTAACACTTTCATCTACCTCCTGTTCTTGCACATATTGAACCCTCTTATCATTCTTCCTATCACCTCCTGATGATGAACCTTGCCTTTCCGAACATTTGAATGCTGGATGACCAATTCCATTACAATGATAACATCTCCCAGTGAAAACATTAGAACCTCTACCACCTCCAAATCTACCTCTTGTGCCTTTCCATCCACCCCTAAAATCAGACTGCTCTTGTCCTTTACTAGTCTCTTCTTGACTCTCATTGGTTTGCCTTGTTGTAGGGGTTGATCCTCTCCCCCTTATATTGCTACCTCTTCCCCTCATGGACTTATCTTGTCTCCTTTTCATCTTCTCCTCAATCCTGATTTCCATTTGATAACAGTCTTCTACACTCCTAGGGTTAGCCAAAACTAGTTCATCCTGTATGTTCAATCTCAAACCAGCCAAGTATCTAGCAACCTTTTCAATCTCATTCTCATGATGACCAGACCTCATACTCAATTTATAAAAGTCCTCAGTATATTCTTTCACATCCATTTCCTTTTGTCTTAAAAATTGAAGATTTTTAAACATTTGAACTTCATAATCCTTGGGTAAGAACTTACCTTTGATTCTTGCTACCATCTTGTCCCATGAAGAAATCTTTGACTTACCCTGCTTTCTCCTCTCTGATTGTATGTAATCCCACCATACCAAGGCATGACCTCCCAATTTGGTCTTTGCAATCTTTACTTTCTGCTCCTCAGGAACCTCCTCACATTCGAAGTGATTATCTAATGCAGTAATCCAATCAAGTAACTCTTCCTCATTTAGACTTCCATTATACTTTGGAACATCAATCTTTAACTTAGGTTTGTCATTCTTGACTGCCCTTAACAGTTTTGTAAATCTCTGATCTTCAGGATCCAGATCTTCATCTACATCTTCATACTCTTCACCATCCCCTTCTTCTTCTGGTTCACTTTCTTCCATTTCCCTTATTTTGTTTGTGTCCAAGGTTGCAAGCTTGGCTTGAAGGGCTTCTGTAAGTTCTTTCATTTCCCTCATCTCTTTAGCATGCTTTTCCTTCATCTCTTGCAAGTCTCTAGCAGTGCCAACATTTTTCAGAGGCATCTTGCTAACTCGTAGTTCTTCTACTTCTACCTTCTCAATGACAGAATCAAACACACAATTGCCCAGACCTTTTGCTAAGCTCTGATACCACTATGATGCAGAGCCAATACTCTGTCATAC
The DNA here is from genome assembly GCA_027924645.1 of Cunninghamia lanceolata. NCBI lineage: Eukaryota > Viridiplantae > Streptophyta > Pinopsida > Cupressales > Cupressaceae > Cunninghamia > Cunninghamia lanceolata. The sequence goes on along the minus strand of BSBN01000822.1, from coordinate 13,538,661 downwards.
AAACTAATTGGCGAGAGGGTGGTCCATGTCTTGGTGATCTTCTTTTTATCGGCCAAACATTCCTTGTCGGCCACCTTACTTTTTATCTCCCTGATGTATGTCTTCACTCGATGTACATTCAAGATATGCATTTGCAATGTACATTCAACCACACTCGTTGGCGAGACTCTCTTCATCGGTGAATGCCTACAGACTCAGGCTGATGCCCCAACTCTTCCTGATGACATGCATTGTTAGTGTGACCTTCTTCGTTGGTGAATGCTTTGTATGTGCTCTTGATACACTGATAGAATAGCTTTGTATCTAAACCTCTGCAAACCCTGTAGCTTCATAGACCCATTTCTCCAACAATCTAGCACATGACAAATGCTAGGATCTATCAATGCATCTTGTATGCGATCCTGCAAACACAAACAAACAAAACAAAAATGAACTGTACAACCATTCCACCGATTTTGAAGAAATCTAATGGGTGGAATGGATTAAGAATCCATATCGGCCACAAAACAACAAATTGATTGCACAGAGAAAACCTAATGAAATAGAATGACATAAAGATACACAGAACATGACTTGTTTATTATGCCTTTCAAAAATGTACACACAGATGCTATGTTTCTTAATTACAAATCACACTGATCTCTGATCTATATTACCTCTCGACTGATTACATTTGATGATCTTGGGCATTTATCTACTTGCCCTCAGTAGTACTAAATTGACTCCAAGCGGTTGGGAGATCTAACAACCTCCAACTGCCTAACAACCTTTGTGATTATAGATCGACAAGTGTCCTTGGGACTTACAACATAAACCTAGATACAAACTAAAATGACATGCATTGGTCAAACAAACCTTATTACATGATTGGTCTTCTAGGACCTTATTGGAAACAACAAAATGTACATCAAACAATTGAATGCCTCATGGAGGCCACTATGGATTAGGTGCTCCTACACCACAATCTCTTCCCCTTTGCTACCACTAAGTTCCCTCTCACCAATCTGTAGTCATGTTTGTCAAAAGTCACATGCATTCCCAAATCATTTAGATTTGAAATAGAAATCAAATTTCTAGCTAATCCAAGAACATGATAAACATCAGAGAGGGTTTTAATTCTCCTATCACTAAAACACAACAGTACCTTACCTTTCCCAACTATCAGATATGTAGAGTTTTCTCCAAGGTAGATATTACCTCCATCATATTCTTCATATGTGGACAAACATTCCTTATGTGGGGTCATATGAGCATCTTGAGTCAACCAACTAATTTTCATTAGAAACAACATTGCATGTAGAAAGTAAAACATCTTCACCTGCATTCAAGGACTTATTTGAAGCACTCTCCCACTATTTCTTTGGATTCCTATACTCCTTCACATGTCCCCTTTTACCACAGTTCCAACACTTAACTCTGTTCTTTTTCCCAAGAGTCTTAGACCAGCCCTTGGACTTATCCTTAGCCCCTTTCTGATCTCCTTTCAGTCCTCTTTCCCTAGACCTTCCCCTAACATTAAGAGCATCCCCTGAACTATCTGAACTCTTCTTCCTCAATTCCTATGACAGTAGCACTGAAACAAGAGCATCCAACTTTAGATCCGTGAGGGTAGCAGTGATAGCAAGGATAACATTCTCCAAAGACTCAAGTAAAGAACAAAAAATTAAGATACATTTATCTTCCTCACTAACATCAACATCTACTGAAGAAAGTTGACTCAACAACAAATTAAAAGAATTTAAATGCTCTGCAACTGAATCACCCTCTCTCATTTTCATGGAAAATAATTTTCTTTTCAAATAGAGTTTATTTACCATACTCTTGGCTTGATAGATTTCACCCAACCGATTCCACAACTTGTGTGCAGCCTATTCCTTTGCGACATTCAACAAGATAGAGTCTGACATACATAGACAGATGGTTCCCTGTGCCTTCTTATCTAGTCTATCCCACTCATTCAGAGAGACTTCATCGGGTTTCTTCTCTTTTTGAATAGCCAACCACTGGTTTCTTTCTTCCAACAAATCCTCCATTTTCAGCTTCCACAAGTCATACCCCATTCCATTGAACTTCTCAATGTCCAAATGAGAGGTTGATGCAATAGTGGATCTAGCCATAATATCAACACAAGATCTGCAAAACAAACACAACTAAATCTCCCACTGTAGCTATAGCTTCCACACTACCACCCAAGAGTCAAAGTTGGCCATGCTCTGATACAAAATGCTAGAAATGAAAGGCACAACTACACACGGAAATCTGATTCAAATGTAATTTCTACAATTTTAACTATGTATAACCGAGGGAGACTGTAACATGCAAATGAAAATATGCAAACCCAGAAACATGCAAACCAAAAATTTGAACACAACACAGTGTTTACATGGAGAAAACCCTTGTAGGTAAAAAACTCCACTAGGAAAGAGGCACAAGCTTGTATTAATTTGTAAAAGATTTGTACAATACAATCACTATCCAACCCTCTCTACCAATCTTCAATCTGAAAGTATTCTGGCAGCACCTGAGTACCAAAAATCTCACATGCATCAACAAATACAATGTAAAATATTTATAGAGGAGTTTTCCCTCCAATTTGGGCATCCACTTTCTCTCTCCTCCAACAACCCCACATGCAAGCATTAAAATGGTGTCTACATGCAACCACCAAGTGGCAATAACTTGCCCATGCAAGGTTGGGCTCCTAGGTCCAAGAATAGCATGTAAAAGCATCTTATGACATGTCATAACCGTCATAGATACCACTAACAAAGAATCTTCCCAATATGGGCACCTGGGTCTAAAAATAGCGACCACAACTAATAATGGGTGTCACATGCATCATACATGCATGGAATCTTATGACAACTTGTAGCTTCCATACATCCACTTACACCACATTATTACAAGTTGTCATACAAGATAAAAAATAGAAGATTCTCCAAGGGGAATGTCTACCCTCATTTACTCATGATTTTTACATTTGTCAACAGTAAATATCACTCTGTAACTCCTGTTGGTGACTTTGAAATAACCACTGTCAATGAGACTACCTCATTCCCTTATGGAGAATTACAAATTAACAAATAATAAATGAGATAAATACAATATTGGAATTTACAAGTTTAATGGCACCTTATTCCAAAAATAACAACATCAAAATGAAAAACTCACAACACAAGATATACGTGGGGAAAACCCTTTCAGGTAAAAAACCCCACACTCCAAAGATACCCAATAATTATTCAGGAATCAAGAAGATTACAATATAATTCTAGAGAAAGCTTTCATAGAAGTATAACTAACCAAAGATCTAGGAGGTAACTCAACATCTATAAGACTCTTACACACAACCTCCATCTCAAGCTCATGATATATAGGAGATATAATACAGTAAACCATCAATGGTGATTACAAAACCATGAGCTAAAACCACCCAAAAGTGGTGCCCAAATTATCTCCAATCAAAGATGCCTTGTGATGTGCCAAAACACACACCAACACATGTAACTCTCTCCTTTACAACTCTTTTAAGTGTCCAACATATTTTTACATTTCCCAAAAATAGGAGGTCCAACTTCTCGAGACCATAACTTTTGATCTGGGTGTCTGATTGACAAACTGTTTGATGCGTCAGAAAGCTCGTGAAGAGATATATACCCTCGTAACTAACTTTGTCTATTAGGACAATTTTCAAAGCATTTAGGGACCTCTAAGTGCCTCAAAACTGAGTTTGAAACTTTTTTCAGTAGTTTCAAAAAAACTAAAACTTTAATATCTCGCAATCCAGATATGATCTTGAGTCAAAACTCACCTGAGATGTTTACTTAGATGTTCCACACCTTCTGGGAAAATTTCAGGTCAACCGAGGTCAAATGTAAACATACTAAAAATAGTAAGTCCCACCATTTTTAGCCCTTTTGAAAACTTTGAAAGTTCTAGACCATTCTTCAAGATAAAGGGTATTCGAAAAGACCAAAACTAGGAAGAATAGTAACCTTTCAAAGTTGCAAGGTTGAGACACTTTTCTTAACAAACCACAACCTATATCCAATGTAAATGCACAATCCAGACACCATAACCATGTAGCGAATACATAATAAAGTCATTCAATCATGTAATATGTCATAATGCAATATGTATGAAACTAAGTGAGTGTGTGCATGCATCGGGTTTCCATCATGCCAACTCTTTCTAGTGGTTAGGACGCTTCTGCCTCAACCATGTTCCCGTCTTCGACATTTTTCTTGTACTCAATCGCACTTAAATTCTTGTCAATAAGTTAGTCCTTATAATCATAGCCAAAGCATGAGTAAGATATTCATCCATAATCAATCGATCATTATATCAAAATTCAAATTTATGCATTTATAAAATAACAACAATTTACCTTTATGCACATCTCATTTCCCCAATAAGAAAACAATCATAACTAAATATCTAATAATCTGAATTTTTCAATGAAATAAAAAATGAGATGTGACACCAAGAGACCCTATCATAGGCCTTATTCATGCCAATTATAAATAACATACCAACCCTATTACAACTATCAATGGCTAAGCCCACAATAATGTGTCCCACTTGTGGGACAACTTGATTTTTGCTTGAAATCGTATATATTTTTAGAAGATTTAAGTCTATAGAGGTTCCATCCAAGGGGATTTAATTGAAGGGGGTTAGATCAAATCCCGTTGGATAGATCCCCCTAGACTTAAATCAAACCCTTGATAGAGTCTCCTCCACACCTATCAAAATACTAAGAAAAAAAATTCTTCACCTTTTGGGGGATCAAATGAAGTTTGAAAATTCCATTTTGTAGGCACATGTATCCCTTAGTATTAGCTTTTCAAAAATTATAATATGTATTATTGATGTAGGAGCATCTAGTGTTGTCAGTGCAATCTTGTATCACCCAAAAAAAGATGATTTATTTTATGTTCTTTTCAATTGTTGTATTTTCAGGTACCCATTTGCTTGAATAATGATTCAGAACCTTCAAAGTTTTCAAAAGGGTTAAGAATACCAGAACTTACTATTTTTAGTAACCCTATATTAGAGGAACAGTTGGGCCCAAAATTTTTCCCAAATCTTTGGAATAGTCAAATAAACATCCTTGGTAAATTTCAGCCCAAGATCATGTCTGGATTGCGAGATATTAAAGTTTTCATTTTTGAGGTTTCCAAAAATGTTTTAGAATCAAATTTGAAGCACTTAGACATCCCTAAATGGCCTAAAACTTTTTTTAACTCGAAAATATGATTATATCTTGATAGATCTCTTCACGATCTTTCAAACGCATCAAACAATTCATCAATCGGACACCCAGTTCAAAAGTTATGGTTCTCGGAAGTTGCGCTACCTAGTTTTTCAATTTTAAAAATTGAAAATTATTTCTAGGGTAGAAGAAAAGGGACAGTTAGGTTCATTTTGGCACCTAAATGGGAGTTACACATTTTAAAGCAAGCTGACATTGGGAAATTACACGAAGTGTTGCTAATGTGTATTTATAGCCCATTTTTATAGCTCTAGAGGCAGTGGTCGGAGGGAGTGATCAGCAAGTTCTACTCATGCAAATAAAGAGGTTTATTGAGATATTAGAAGGCTCTGTAAGTTAGATATTTCAATTTCAAGACAACCCATATTGTTGTGATAAGCAGGCATATGACCTTGGAAATTGTATTTTAGATTTGTAGCCTTTTAAAGGAAAGTTTAATGAAGAAATTCTAAATCAGTTTGCAAATTGCTTAACTAAATCTATTTGAAATATATAAATAGTCATTGTATGTGTTTTGGGTGGATTCCACCCTCATCAAGTGGTATCAGAGCAAGGGTTCCTGAGTGTCTAGACAAATCGTCGACCGTGAGGCAGTCTGCACCAAGACTTGAGGTTGTGGGTTTTCTATAGAGACCAAAATGCCTCCACGAAGAAACCATGGCAGGAGAAATGATTTGATAGAAGAGGATTTTAGAGTCCTACAAAGGTAGATTGATGCATTGCAAGAGGAGTTGTGAAGAGGGTTTGAGCCAAGAACAAGAGAAGAAAGAGAAGATGAAGCTGAAGAAGAAGAGTTATCTGAGGAAGAATAGGATGCAGGAGATCCTGTGGAAGTTAGGTTGTTGAGGGCCATTTCAAAGATTGAAAAGAGGCCTAGGATCAAAGTTTCTATTGAACACACAAAAATATTGAGAGGGGAGTGAATCAATATCTAAATAATTTTCAATTTTAACAACTTCAATTTATCTAGAGTAGATTAAAACTTAATCATCACAACATTAACATGAAAGATTAACACAATGCACATCAACACATGACACTAGATATACATGGAAAACCCTAGAAGGGAAAAACCATGGTGAGGATTAACTCACAATATATGGAGCTCCAATAACAACTTTGTTTTAGGGCTACAACCTAGGGAAGATTTTACTGCTTGGAATTTTATTTAGGGTCACTCCCAGGGAAGATAGTACTCCCTAAAGACTTTGTTTAAGGGTCACTCCCAAGTAAGATACTACTCTCTGAATTGAGAACACACTTACAAAAGATTATAGTATGACAATCTTTCTATTGTCTGAAAACTGACATTGAAACTCACACCTTTGATGATTGCACTTCTGCCTCTTCACACTTTCTTCTGATGATTTGATTAGTTAGGCACACTCTATACTTGATCATTGTCACAAATATGTCTTCAAGATGAATCAGGAAAGCATCAACAACTTCTTTTCTTTCTCCTTCAATCGCACATCAACAATGCATTCATTTTGCTTTTTATCTACTGGTGACCTTTTCAATTAAATTGCAATCAGATATCTCCTCACTCAATTTGATTCACTATTTATACATGATATTACATTGATTACATTGCTTGTCATCCAGATACAACATGAAAATGATGCAGGAGCATCCAGAGGTGTAAGGGCAATCTTGCATTACCCAAAAAGAAGTTAATTCAAAACCATTGTAGTTGTTCTCATTTCTTCCCATAATTAGTGTTTTTGGTTCCATAATATCTAGAATAATAATGTAGGACTTTCAATTTTTCCAAAACTGCTAAAAATAGTGACCTGCCTATTTAGGAAAGTGTACCTGCTATTTTTAGAAAGTTTACATTTGGGCACGTAATGAAGCAAAAAATTTCCATAAAGTTACATAATGGAAATATAAGACCTTTGGCGAAGGAATCAGGTAAAGATCATTTGTGAGCTGAAAAATATTAAAGTTTTTGTTTTCCAAAAAGCCCCTGAAAATTTACGGAATGAGATATGAGGCACTAAAACTTCTCATAACATCTCAAAAAGTTGACGAAAATCCCTTTACAAATTTTTGACGTGATAGTTTACATCATGAGCTTTCTAGTGCTTAAAACGGTTTGTCAATCGGACACCCGAATCAAAAGTTATGCTTCCCGGAAGTTGACCTACTTTTGGAGGGAGTTGCAAAATTCAAAATTTAGATGGAGGCCGCCAAAAAGTGCTATTTATGACTATTTTGGGAACCCTGGGCAGTAGTAGAGTCAAGGGTGCCAGTGTGGAGTCAAGAATAGATGGGAAAATAGAAACCCTAGTTGATTTGGGGTTACAGAAGGCTGAAGATTCTAGAGTCTTGAGGTTGGGAAGGCTGTAATGTGTTGCAGCCAGTAGAGGATTTATCCTCTGATTGTAATTGAGCTTCTGTAATGTAATGAGTTGCCCAGTTCAATAAAAGAAAGTTCTATTTGCTGTGTTCAATATCTGTTATTGTGTGTTTTGTGATTTACCCCCTTCATCAGAAAAATACATTTACAAGTTAGCCAGACAACACACAATATGAAACATGTAGAAGATAGGTCCTAAGTGAAACCACATGTTACACCAACAAAAGATCCACACCTTGTAGACCCCAACACTTGCTTAACCAGGTTCAAAACATCCTTCATAGCTTCAAACACCAAGGAATTACATCTGCACACTCCACTCATTTTGAAATAGGACAGCTTTAAGCAAAACACATGAAGACTTGAAGTATAATGGCCACATCAACTTGAAAACCTTGTGTGATATAGGAAACAATAAAGATCTTCATGAAAATTTTCTAGATGAGTCCACATGACTCATACAACATCCCCAAACACTCCTTTTCCACTGCACATCAAAGAATTGTGCCACATAGCTTCAGTCATTAACTCTGAGAATAATTTGTCATCCAAAACATACTGCATCATGTTGTCATTTGAAAAACTAAGCTATAGACCACCAAGAACCTTGAAACTACAAGGAAGCATGTAATACACATCCACAAACATGTCCTCAAAACCACAAGGGCAATTATTCATTTTCGGAGCAATGCAGAGCATTCCAATAGGCCTTCAACATTGGCATACTCTACTAGAACACATGCTGATACTCTATCTTACATAAATTTCATAGTGCAAGGACAAATGATCTAAAAACTTGGAATTATCACCTTCACAGCATCCTGAACACAATTCTAGAACCGCATGGCTATATCTGCAAATGCGGAGGAATGCAAAGCATTTCATTATCCTACACAAAACATCTTCATAGAGATAACATTGTCTTCAATCAATCAACAACAAAACACTCTTTCGGTAATGCAATCATCATTGAACTTGGAACATACATACTTCAGGCCATCAGTAGCATCATCAATGCATCTAATCATCTTCATGCTTCTAATTCCCATATTAATATGAACTATATCTTCTCCCTTCTCTTATTAGATGGGACATGACATCCAACCATGAACACCATCACACCACCATGATAGTGTTGACATCAATGACAACCTAGTGACAGTGTTGACATCAATGACAACCTAGTGACAGTGTTGACATCAATGACAACCCTAGGAACCATATGTGTAACAATTTCTACCTATTCTAGAGATCTAAATTTGGAAGAGCTTATTGATTGGATAAATGATATGGAGGAATATTTCAAATATGAAGATGTGGAGGATCCAAAACATGTCAAGTTCGTAAAAATGAAGTTGAAGGGCCATGCCAGTATTTGGTGGAAGGAGGTCCAGTTAGAGAGAAATAGAAGAGGAAAAGGAAAGGTTAACAGATGGGATCGGATGGTGAATAAACTAAAGAAACTATTCATTCCTGTAGCCTATGGGTTGGATTTGTTGAAGAAGCTGCAAGGATTGAAGCAAGGTAACAAGTTTGTTAAGGAATACATAGATGAGTTTTATAAGAATATCATCAGGACAAGCCACGTAGAGGCCAACAAGGAGAAGGTAGCCTATTATATTAATGGGTTGAGGCTAAGTATTCAACAAGAGTTGAGCCTGGTCAGAATGACCACCATAGAAGATGCATACCAGTTTTCCCTGAAGATGGAAGAGAAGTTGATTAAAAGATTTGAAAGCAAGAAAAGAGGAAGCAGCCATGGTGGAAGGACTAGTGGAAGATCCTATGGAGAACAAAATGAAGATCAAAATAAAAGTGAAGAAGCAAGCACCAATCAAAATTAGAAAGGAGATAATGCCTACTATCCTCATGACCAAAATAATAGTGAGCAAAGAGGAAGAGGAAGAGGAAGACCTGGGTAAGGACCTGGAAGAGGAGGTTTCAGATGAACTTGTTTCTAATGTGGAGAAGGACATAGAGCCTATAAATGTCCCCAACATTAAGGAAGGACAAATAGAAGACCTAAAGGTAGTGCACGAGTTACACATGTAGATGAAGATGCATAGTCTAAGCATTCTGAAGATGTTGAAATGGGAGAAACCCTTGTTTTCAAAAGAACCTTTTTAAATAAGTAGAGAGAACTAGGTCAGAGGAAGAGTTTATTCTACACAAGGTGCAAGTGTGAAGGTAAGTGTTGTGATATTATTATTGACAGTGGAAGAACTAATAATATTGTCTCAGAGGATATGGTTAACAAGGAGAAGACATCCACATCCATATTGGATTGCATGGTTGTAGAAGGACCACAGAGATTTGGTCAATGAGCAGTGTTTAGTCAAGTTCAAGATTAGAGACTACCATGATGAGGTGATGTGTGACATCATATTGATGGATGCATGTCATATTCTATTGGGAAGACTATGGCAGTACGATAGGTGTGGATTTAATGATGTCCATGCAAATACCTATTCCTTGACAAAGGATGGAGTTCATCATAAGTTGAAGCCCTTGAAGGAGGTGGAAGAAAAGGTATGTAGTACTGTCAGAATTTTCTTGGTAGATGGTAGGAAATTTTTGGATGGTATGAAACACGAGCATCATTGCTTTGCATTGATTCCTAAGATTGGCCAAGAGAAATGTGAAGATGTACCAATAGAAGTCTGAGATTTGTTGGAAGAATTTTAGGACATTATCTCTAATAATGTACCAAAAGTTTTACCACTGGTGAGAAAGATAAGTCACCAAATAGATTTGATACCAGGAGCTAGTTTATTGAATAAGGCAGCCCATAGAATGACTCCTATAGAGAATGAAGAGTTGAATAGACAAGTTCATGAGCTATTAAGGAAAGGGCTAATAAGGGAGAGTTTAAGTCCATGTGTGGTACCTGTAGTACTAGCACCAAAGAAAGATGGAGAGTGGAGAATGTGTACAGATTCCTGAGCCATCAACAAAATTACAATCAAGTACAGATTCCCATTACCAAGGATGGATGATATTATGGATTTCTTGAGTGGAGCCAAGTACTTTACGAAGATTGATTTGAAGAGTGGATATCACCAAATCTGAATCAGAGGAGATGAATGGAAGACAACCTTCAATACTAACGAGGGTTTGTATGAATGTTTAGTCATGCCATTTGGGCTAACCAATGCACCAAGCACATTTATGTGGCTCATGAATGAGGTACTAAAAGAGTTTTTGGGTAAATTTGTCATTGTTTATTTAGATGATATTTTAATTTTCAGTAAGACTTTGGAGGAGCACTTGATGCATGTTTGAAAAGTTTTTGAGAAGTTGAGGGAAGAAAACTTGTTGATTAATCTGAAGAAATGTAGCTTTGTGAAGGAGTTGGTGTATCTAAAATTTGTAATCTCAGTTGAGGGTCTTAAAATGGATCCAGAGAAGGTGAGGGCTATCATTGAATGGCCTACTCCAAGGAGTGCTATAGAGGTATGATCTTTTCATGGTTTGCCAAGTTTTTATAGAAAATTTATCAATAATTTTAGTAGTATTTGTGCACCCTTAACAAAGACAATGTGAGGGGATAGAAAAGAGTTGAAATGGACTATAGGAGTAGCCAAGAGTTTTGATACATTGAAGCAGAAAGTCACAGAGCAACCTATTTTGGTACTTACAAATTTCAACAAGATATTTCAAGTAGATTGTGAAGCTAGTGGTAGTGCTATAGGAGTTGTTTTGAGTCAAGAAGGTAAGCCCATTGCCTATTTCAGTGAGAATCTTAATGATGCCAAGAAAAATTATTTTGGTTTATGATCAAGAGTTTTATCCTATAGTTTAGGCTTTGAAGAAATGGAGACATTATTTGTTGCTGAAAGAGTTTGTTTTATATATTGATCATCAAGCTTTGCAGTATCTTAATAGTCAAGGAAAGTTAAATCAGAGGCACTTAAAATGGGTTGAGTTTTTGTAGAGTTATACTTTTGTTTTGAATCATAGGAGTGGGAAGCCCAATAGAGTTGTAGATGCCTTGAGCAGAAGGAAAATTTTGTTGACAGAGATGAAGATAGAGGTTGTTGGGTTCAATGAACTCAATAATTTTTACCTTGAAGATCCAGACTTTGCAGAGGCTTGGAAGACTTGTTTGGAGCCTATTAACCTAGATAGGACAAGATGGTTAGATTATATAATTCAAGATGGTATGTTGTTTAGAGGAAGCCAAATGTGCATCCTGAGGAGTTCCATGAGAAAGAATCTGATTAAGGAGAAGCATAGTCGAGGATTGGCAGGACACTTTGGTTGAGATAAGACTATTTCTCTTGTTAGTGAGAATTATTATTGGCCACAGTTGCATCAAGATGTGAAGAAATTTGTGCAAAGTTGTAGAGTATGCCAAATGGCCAAAGGAGTGAGTCAAAATACTAGGTTATATCATCCATTACCTGTACCAGAGAGACCATGGGAGGATATCAGCATGGACTTTATTCTTGGTTTATTGAGGATACATAGAGGACATGATTCAATATTTGTGGTGGTTGACATATTTTCAAAGATGGCACATTTCATCTTGTGTCAGAAAACTAGTGATGTTGTTCACATTGCAGACTTGTTTTTCAGAGAGGTGGTTAGACTACATGGTCTACCAAGAAGTATAATTTCAGATAGGGATACCAAGTTTGTTGGATATTTTTGGAGGACCTTATGGAAGAAGTTGAGGACTGAGTTGAATTTTAGTTCTGCACATCATCCGTAGACTGATGGATAGATAGCGGTAGTGAATTGAAGTTTGGGAAACTTGCTGAGATGATTAGTAGGAGATAAGCCCAAGATATGTGATTTAATATTACCACCAGTAGAGTTCACTTATAACAATTCTATCAATAGGAGTATTGGTAAATCCCCATTCCAAATTGTATATGGAAGTAGTCCAAGAAATGTTTCTGAGTTGAGAAAGATAGACAGAAGAGAGAAGAGTAGTGCTAAGGCCGAAGACTTTGTAGAGCACATGAAGTGCTTGCATGAAGTGGTACGACAACATATTAATAAAATGAATTCTCATTACAAGGCTAATGCATATCAGAAGCAAAAGTTTAAGAAATTCAAGGTTGGTGATGAAGTCATGGTTCACCTAAGGAAATAAAGGTTCCCAATGGGAACATATAATTTGTTGGAAATGAAGAAATTTGGACCATGTAGTATCCTGAAGAAGCATGACTCAGAAATGTATATGAGGTAGAGTTGCCGATCGGAATCAATATTTCCCCTGTGTTCAACCTTTCTGATTTAATAGAGTATCATGAAGGTGGTACAATTGATGGACCAATAGACGAATAGTGGAGCATCTAGGCATCCACTTCAAAGGAGGAGATAGAAGAAATCTTGGATAGATGTGTGGGAAGAAGTACTTAGAACAGACAATATGAAGAATTTCTGGTGAAGTGGAAAGGAAGGCCTGTCGAAGATTCTTCTTGGTTGTCTAAGGCAAAGGTTGACCATTTGGGTTTTCCTCAAACACTTGAGATGTGACAAGGTCACTTCTTAAATTACTCTGGGTGTCTAATGCAGGAGCATCCAGTTGTGTAAGAGTAATCTTGAATCACCCAAAAAAATGATGATTTGTTTTCTGTTCTTTTCAATTTTTGTGTTTTCAGGTACCCATTTTCTTGAATAATGATTCAGAACCTTCAAAGTTTCCAAAAGGCTAAAAATATCAGAACTCACTCTTTTTAGTAACCCTATATCAGAGGAGTAGTTGGGCTAAAAATTTTCCCCAAAGATTTGGAATAGTCAAATAAACATTCTTGGTAAATTTCAGCCCAATATGATGTCTGAATTGAAAGATATTAAAGTTTCTATTTTTTACGTTTTTGAAAAAACTTCTAGAATCAATTTTGAAGCACTTAGACATCCCTAAATGGCCCAAAAGTAGTCATAACTAGAAAATTAGGTTATATCATGATAGATCTCTTCACGATCTTTCTAACGCATCAAACAATTCATCAATCAAACACCCAGTTCAAAAGTTATGGCTCCCGGAAGTTGCGCTACTAGCTAGTTTTTCAATTTTAAAATTTGAAAATTATTTCTAGGGTAGGAAAAAGGGACAGTTGGGTTCGTTTTGGCACCCAAATGGGAGTTACACATTTCAAACAAGCTGACATTGGGAAAATTACATGAACTAGTGCTGATGTGTATTTATAGCCCATTTTTTATAGCTCCAGAGGCAGTGGTCGGAGGGAGTGATTAGCAAGTCCGGCTCATGTGAATAAGGAGGTCACCTAAGATATCAAAAGGCTCTATAAGTTAGATATTTCTATTGTTAAGTGTAGACACCCAAAATTGACATAATTATCATTACTATCAAAATATCGCATTATCTATCATCTGCATTTACCTAACACATTTGAGTAATTTCTCTATTTTCTCTAAATCATCTATTTCTTCTATTAATTAAATAAATTCATTATCTATTTTCTTCTATTTTCTCTAATCTATAATTAAATAATCTTTATCTTTCTATTCTATCTATTTTAATTAATTAAATTCTATTTATTTAATTAAAATTCCATCTAAATCCTATTTCTATCTCACTTTCCAATTAATTAAATAAATTTTATTTATTTAATTAATTTCCCTTATCTATTTTATCATTTATCTTCACCTTTCATCATATGCCAACATGTGTGCATCTTTTATTTGAAACATGCATGGTAGTACTTTTTATGTACACTATCACACTTAAATTTATTAAATAAGGGTTTTTGTGTACACAATCACACATGTGCCTTATTCTTTTCTTTTCACTTGTCATCTACACATTCATCTATGATTATCAATTCATCTCAACCATTCACATAGCCACTAAATCTCTAGTGTTGATTGATTTTGGTTGAGTGTTATATATACACCCACTCATTCTTATTTCCTAGATCTCATCATATAGTGTCTACATTATCATCCTAAGCATATTGAGCATTTGAGCTTCCATTGCATCTATTGAGCATATTATCACTATCATCCATCCATCATGGCAGCTTTGATCTTCATGATTATTCATTGTTGAGAAGCAATCCACATCACAAACAAGGAATCATACAATCTAGGTGATCTTGTTCTTGAATTGCATGCTTTTTGGTTTCACTTAGATTTGATTCTTTGATGGTGGTAGGATTGGGTTTTGATCTACATGCTTGATATTATTGACCTGATTTTTACCTATCCACATTTTGGCATGTCTGGTGGGACCCATGTCTTTGATTAACTTTGCCTTTTGAAGTTGTTTTGTGAATTTCAAGTTTTTCGGAGCACTTATGACAACTTTTCATCGCATATGAGCAAAAACCGTAGCTTCTGGTTAATTCAACTCTCTTATGAGAAAAAATCCATAGATTCTAGTTAATTCAACTTGCTTATGAGCAAAAATGCATAGCTTCTGGTCAAATCTACATAGCATTTGAAGGAAAGCTCATAGCTTTTAGCGATTTTTTTTTGCATCTGGCAGTCTAGGGTTTTTTTATCAACATTTGATCTTGCAAGTTTCTTTGCTAGAATTTTATTGATCAATCAAGGGTTTTAATCTATGTTTTGCATGTTCTTGATCATCATATCATCATTAGGCAATTACTTTGCCTAGGGTTTTTGATCTTATTGATCTAACCTCCTTGTTTTGGCAAGATCTCATCAATTTGTCATTCTAGGGTTTTCAATTTATCAATCTATGGTTGTAGGGAGTCCATCTAATCATATTTCATCCAGTGGACTTGATATTCTAGGGTTTGCAATCTCTGATAGTCATTTTTTTCATGATCCTAACCCTAATTGTGCAAAAATAGGAAATTTTAAGCATCTGGTAAATTTAGCTCGCTTTTGAGCAAAAACTACTCGCTTTTGGTAATTTTGCCTCACTTTTGAACAAAAAATGATCGCTTCTGGAAATAATCACATCACTTATGATCAATAGTTGATCACCTTTGGTAACTGTGTGTTGCTTCCAATTTTGTCTTTTATAGTTTGATTTTTCTTGGCTACTAATCATCTATTTGTGCAACATCTTATTTTTTGTCCAAGAAAAGGAGGTTGTGAAACTACTAACATATCTATTGCAGCTTTGATCAGTCCAAGACACGTCATTTTTATCACTAATCTAGGAACATTTGGATTTGGTGCTTAAAAGGAACCATTGTTTGCTTTGTGCTTGTTTTATCTTTTTTGCTTGCTTGTTGTGTATGTGTGTAACCCAAATTTAATAACAAAAGTATCCTCTCCCCTTTCCTATCAAATGGATCTTGGGTGCATGAGAACTTGTTATTATCTTTAGAGGGCCTACCTTCCTGGTGTGAGAAGGGGTACGACCCAAGTGGTAACAAGCTACTGCCAAGCTCTTCCAAGCCACTATATAAGAAAAGTGTTTGTGTCGAAAGCCACAAACAACAGGTGCTATTGTGTTACACCGACAAATGTTTCCCCCAAAACCCCATCGAGTATAACCTCTTTAAGCTAGGAATCCTCCATTAACGGAGTGAATCGCCGCACGTGTAGCCACCCGAATGGATGCCCATACTAGCAAACTTTGTGTAGTGGCCAAAATCCCTCTATTTGTTGAAGCAGAAGGCTGAGCCTTTGAAGCTGCCTTGACTCTCGTGGTTCTTAGTAGAGATAGCAGAGATAATCCTAAGGTTTGCAAGCCTTGGGAAACTTAGAACTTGGTATGCATGAGATGTGAGTGCCGTGGAGGGGAGTCAGTGCTACCAAGATCTTGAAACTATTCACTTTGAATAAGCATGGCAAGGGGATTCAACAAATACAGTCCTTTTCTAGCCTAAGATTGTACATGTTTGTGAATGTTGTGAGTGTGAGTGACTGAAATCATGTTTTCTTTTCAAAATTTACCAAAAACACACCAATTTTCAGACCTAAATTACTTTTGAACAAAAACTTCTGACTAAGTGTGAGTGACTGAAATCATGTTTTCTTGTCAAAATTTACCAAAAACACACCAATTTTTAGACCTAAATCACTTTTGAACAAAAACTGCTAGCTTTTAGTAATTTAGCTCACTTTTGAACAAAAATTGCTCACTTTTGAACTGAAATTGCTCGCTTTTGAACAAAAACTGCTCGCTTTTAGTAATTTAGCTTGCTTTTGAACAAAAATTGCTCACTTTTTGGTAAACCCCATCGCTTCTGATCTGCTATTACAGTCTACCATCCATAACACTGTCATGTTCACTTTTGAGCTATCCTACCTCGCTTTTGAGCTATTCTACCTCGCATTTGAGCTATCACAGATCACCTCTGATCATTTTCAGTCTGCTTATCTTATTTTCTATCTTTTCTTCAAACTAAACATCAAACACAGCTATCTGTCATCTATCTATCAGCCTACTTAACTATTCTTCAGTAGTCTTAATCATCCAATCTCATAATCCCAAAATCATCATCTAAATTCATGGGCATTGGTTGGCATCTCTAGGGTTTTCAAGTTCTATTTCATCATATCAATCTGATCAATCTCTTCTAAGAAATCACATTCCAATCATCTACAACCCTCATCAAACATTCTACCAAAAGCTACATCATGTCAACCTTAGAGGACCTCCAAAATCTCCTTTATATGCTTCGCCACATGCATGCAAGCTAATCACCTTTAGAGCAGCAAACCTTTCAAAGCATTCAAGATATGATTCAAATTTTTTGAACAAGACAATCCTCACACATACAATACCTCTTGATAGAAATCCAACACCTCTTGGCCACTTGTAAAGTCCAACAAGCATCTTCTTGATCCTATTTGGAACCTATCCCATCCTATCTATCCACTCATCAACTCAATTCTATACCAACTTATTCCATTTCTTCTAATGTTATCCCTTATCCATGTCAATCTCCATCTCAACAACAATTATCCTATGACATCCCTTCATCAACACATCATCAACCCTTTCAATCACAACAAATCATATCACAACAAGCCCAAACTCCTCACATTCTATCTCAATTTCATGTATCACCTTCACCTTCATCTCATGTCAATGTCATATTTACCCAACAATATCCACCTCAAGTTCATCAAGACCATTTCCAAAGATAAAAGATGTTTTCACAAGAGATGCATACAAATCCAAACAACCCCTTTTACATAAATCAAGCAAGTCCAAGCACATCTTTCCAACAAGATCACCAAGTATCATTGATAGATCTAGATCCACCTTTGCAACAAGAAGCACATCCAAGTTCAAGTGGCACCTTGTACATATATCAAGTGTCCTTAGGCTCACCCATGTTACAAGATTTAATATCCTTTGACGAAGGAAACACCAATCTAGAGCAAGTATCTTATGAATACCCTCCATCATCATCCACCCCAATGCCAACACATGAGCCTACTAGTCCTATCCTAACACCATCATGTGATCCCAATCCTAGTCCATTGGTCTCTCCACCTTCTAATCCAATAAGCCCTTCATTACCTTCATCACCATGTAACTTCACTCCTTTACCAAATGAAAATGTGGAGTATATTTTATGACGGATGCTTGAAGCAAAACTCATTGAACTTCCTAAAGTCAAACCATGGGAGGAAAGTACGTATAATGAACATGGCTATTGCACATATAATAGGATTAAAGGTCATAATACAAATTTATGTCCTGTATTTAGGCCACTCCTCTATAAATTGTCACCCCCATCCAATCCAAGTCCTAGCCCATCAAATTCCATTATCCTTCCATCCCATCAAAGTCCTAATCCTAAGCCTACAACACCATTTGCTATTATTTTTCATCCATTATATTGCATATCTACCCATACACTTGCAAAGGATGTGATCCAATAGCTACTAGTTAGGAATTGACTATGCTAAACACCCATTCATGAGCCTATTAAAGAAACTTTAAACACTTTGCTTATTACTACAATCCCATCATGTGATCCACAAGCCATCAAGCCTAATCAACAGCCTAACACTATTAGCCCAAGTCAAGAGCCATTGTACCCTCATGTTGAAGACCATGAAGGACCTATCAAGCTTATTGAAGAGTCTTCAAATGTGAGTCCATATCAAAGTCAAGAGTCATCATACCTTTATGTTGTTGACCAAGAGCCATCCTCTTTCACTTCAATCCAAAATCAAGAGGTATATTAAGAGTCTAAACTAAAGCATGTGGAAACATCAAGCCCTCATCCTAATCAAGATCAAATCACTTCTGTTCAACCTATCCATAAGATTTATCTTTTCCATGATCAAGATGATACCTACGAGGAAGCTATCTATGAGCAGCTTGAATCTATACCTATCCATGAGCAAGCTATCCAAATCCAACCTATCCATAACATTTACCTTCTTTATGATCAAGATGATACCTATGAAGAAGCTATCCATGAGCACCTTGATCTTATCCATAATCTTATAACTACTCCCATCCATGAGCAAGATATCCAAATTGCTCCTATCCATCCCCCATCTAGTCCTAGCCATGATCCACCAACATCCACTTGTCATGATGAGACACATGCCTCCCAAGCAAACATAGAAGATCAAACCAATAGTTTGGATCTACATGCACATAATCAAGATCCTAATGATCCTTCCACCTCTACTATCAACCCCATTTTAAAACCACCACCATGTCCTAGTGATCTTATCACCTTCATCCATGAATGTTCTTCCCTAGGGGAGCAACAACCATTGTTTACCACCCCACCTTCTCCATCCAATAATGAACTCAAGTCTAGTTCCCAAAACACCCCTAGTCCCATTGTCAATCGCATATTTCAACAAGCTAAAGATTTTGGTAATTCCTCCATCCCTCATAAGTCTACTTCTTGTCATAAGTCCCATCACACCCCCAAAGCATATGTTGCCTTTTCACCTCCACTATCCTACAAATAGCAAAAGCATGTGACCATACACCTTCCACCATCTAATTTACCTCCACTCCTTCCAACTCCAAATATCCCTCCATCTTCCTTACCTCCACTTCTCCCAACACCTAATATCCCTATCATCCACAAGTACCCTTACCATCTAATCATGACCAACAAATGCACATATCATTTAAACATAAAGCTTTCACTTATTCCACCAAATCCATTCCCATGGGATTCAAAAACAAACAATTAGATACCTCTACCTCTAAAGCCAAAAATCCTACCATGAATCATACAAATCCTCATGCCTTAGGGTACAATTGCAAAAAATCAAAGTAAAATACATCCAAAAAGCTACCTAAGCCCATACCTTCAAAAGAAAAGGCCAAAAGCAAAATGGTTTGGGTCCCTAAACAAAAATGCAAGTCAAATGAGGTATCTATCTCTCAAACATCCCAATCATCCTCTTCTACATCTCAAAAATCCCAACCATATCCTTCTATCCAAAAATCCCATTCCATCCAAAAAATCCCACAAGCAAAGCAAAAATTATAAAAATACTAAGTTTATATGGGTACCTAAATCATTACATCACCCATCTCCTAATCAAACATCTCCATTGCTTCCTACACCACCTTCCCATCAAAAGCTTCAATGTTTATCACGATGTGTGTAGCCATTGGTCATGGTTCCCTTCCATTCCACAACACTTCCACATACCTCCATCACCCCATCATTCAACCATTATCCTACATATCTCCCCAATCACTTCCCTATGGTCCATGTTTTTGCATAAGCCTTTCATCCATCTTTCCTCCATAATCCACATCATAATCCACTATCCCCCATCCATCCTACCTTGCATAAACCTTTCATAATCCACATCATAATCCATTATCTACCTAATCCATCTCCCATCCATGCATTCTCCTACCAACATCTATGAGCATAATGACATGGTCCATGCGATGACATTCATCTCTAGTGGGGCACTATCACCTTTAATAGCACTAGACACTTGAGTCCCTCCTATCCATTACCATGGTGAAAACCTGGTAAATAGGTGCCATGTGTAATTGTCATCCCATCTAAAAAAAAATCAAAATAGTAAAGAGAAATCCCTTCATCCAAATAGTGAAAACCTAGTAAATAGGCACCTTGGATAAGTACCATGATGAAAACCTAGCAAACAGGCATCATGTGTAGGTTGATCTTCTATGTCACTTACACTTGGAGGCACATTGTCTCATCCATCTTATCATTTCCAACCTATCATTTTCCATTTTATCATGTCCTATCTTGCCATATCCTATCCTACCATCCTTAGCCATTACACCCACATATCCATCCTTTTATCTATTCATCCTCCCTTCCTCCTTTTGATCTTGATGAAGATATAAGGGCAAAATGTTGAAATATGTTTTGGATATCTCTTGATATACCTCACCCTTTCCATACAATCCTATCATTATCCACCTATCATAAACCTTGTCATGTAAAAAACCAATCCATCATGTCATCCTTGTCATAAGACCTTGTCATGTAAAAATCCTAAGTCTACCACCAAGAATGGGGGCATGTTATTCTTATGCGACATAGTCTTTAGAGATCACATCCTAACTCTCTTATGATGCATACATCCATCCACTATAGCCTATCCTTACATCTATCTATTTATCATGAGCTTTATGTTCCATGGCCTATCCTTTTATCCATCCTTTTATCATGAGCCTTCCATACTATCACCCATCCTTTTATCCATCCATCTCCATCCTTGCACCTAGACTTGGTTCTTCCCTTGTCATTGGTATCTAGCATAAAGGCTACCCAAATTGTAAATCCATTGGAATTTTCCAAAAATATCCCCAAAAAAAAATTAAATATTCCTAAAAACACAAAAAATTTAAAATGTCCCAAAAATCCAAAAAAAAAAAATCTATCGAAAATCCAAACAATCAATCCATCAAATCAATCACTCAAATCAATTTATCCAATCAAATCCCTTCAATCAAATCATCAAAATCAAATCAATTATTCAATCAACTTCATCAAACTCAAATCCAATCAATCCATTCAAATCAATCCATCATCATCAAAATCAAATCACATCAATCTCAAATTCAATCAATTCATCAAACCAAATCACACTCATTCACATCAATCAATTCTTCAAATTCATCATCATCAAATCAAAAGAATCTAAGCAATGATCCAAATGCAAGTCAATCATTTATCCGTACCAATCAAGTTAATCAATGTTGTCAAATTATCCAATTGTAATCCTTGGTATTGATCCTAATCTTGATGTAAGCCAAATCAATCAAATCATCATCATCAAACATCCTCGTGTTGATCTAGGAATATATCGTTCCCCACAATGACAACACTATCTATCATCATCAATCAATCAATCAATCATTGGTTTACAGCTTAACAAAGGACACTACCTTGTTTGTTTTTGAATCATTTGTACACATTTGCTTGCTTGCTTGTGTATGTTATCATTTTATATTGCATTTGAATCACATCTCATCTCTCTCACAAACATCTCACATGCCATCAATAACACCATCCAATCAATCCCATCAATCTGATCAACTCAACAATAAACCCATCATAGCATCATCAACCATCAGCAAAATGAACAAGAACTACATCTCATCTCTATCGTTTAAAGCCTTGCTCCCGTGGATACAGGGTATGTAGGCAATCTGAGATGCGAAGGAAGCACTTTGATTTAGGCATAGGTGATAGCCCCTCTCATCTTCCATCTTTCATTTTTCCTCTAATTTCCCTCCAATCATTCATCTCACCTTCTTCTATCTTTCATCACTTATATCATCAATAAGCCTAGAAACAGACGATCCACCCCATTTCATCTTCTTTCATCTTCCATCTTCTCTTTGACTAGCTCAAGCAAGAAGCAGACTATGCACATCAAAGAAAGCTCAAGCACCTTATCAAATCGGGGATTTAAGCTGAAAACTATTTGTTCGCATGTCTTAAGCCAACATTCGCTATAACATTTTATCAACATCTTTAGCCTTCAACAGGATATATCTTTCCTCTCAACAAGGTGCCATCTTAATCCATCCAAGAGCACTTAAATTTGGCAAGAGAACATGATGACAATATATTTTATTTTATCTTTTGATTTATCTTTTGTCCCTTTCCTATGCCTAATCAAGACTGCCTTGATTTATCATATCTTGGTATGTTGCGATGAAGTACGGAATGGGGCATGGTCATATTGCTTTCGTATGCTGTGCATGTAGGATGATCTTATTCTCTTCCTACATATATTGGTATCTTGTACGTTTTGGGATTAGCATCTTGCATATCAATATCTTTTGCATCTGAGAAGCTAAATAGTCTCTTATGCATCGAGACTATTCTATGCTAAGACTAGTTCCATACATATAACCAACAAGGTATCATTATGTGTAGTGGAGATAATCTCAAACCTTTTCTTGAAGAGTCAAAGTCCATCTTGGGAACACTAGCTGCTATTCATATATTGTGTATGTTGGTTCAACATTTTGACCTCATACGTCTAGACAAGATTGTAGTATGCTAGTTATGCATTGGATACCTAGACGCCTTGGTCTTTTCTACTCTGGTACATAATATCCATATGCTATATCAAACATAAGGATTGCATTTCTCTACTTTTTGAGCAATTATTTCAAAGTTGTCATATCATTTATCCATTCTATCATAATTCTATGTAGTCCTCAACCAAGATTGATCATTTTTCTTCAATTTTATTTTTCATCTTCACCATCGTCAACATTTCTTCCATCCAACCCCCATTTTCTTCTTGTCAACCTTGTTTCTTGCCTTTCCTCTTATCACGAGCCAACCCAGCCCTTCCCGGTTAGCCTATCTTACCTCTTGAGGGGGCATCACCTGCCAATTACACTGGGGCATAACCTTGTTTATTGAGTGAATCATCGTATCTTCTTTGACACAACATTCTAACGAACATTGTATCAAAGAGGGGCAAAATGTAGACACCCAAAATTGACCTAATTATCATTAGTATCAAAATATCACATTATCTATCATTTGCATTTGCCTAACACATTTGAGTAATTTCTCCATTTTCTCTAAATCACCTATTTCTTCTATTAATTAAATAAATTCATATTTATTTAATTAATTCATTATCTATTTTCTTCTATTTTCTCTAATCTATAATTAAATAATCTTTATCTTTCTATTCTATCTATTTTAATTAAATAAATTCTATTTATTTAATTAAACTTCCATCTAAATCCTATTTCTATCTCACTTTCCAATTAATTAGATAAATTTTATTTATTTAATTAATTTCCCTTATTTATTTTATCATTTATCTTCACCTTTCATCATATGCCGACATGTGTGCATCTTTTATTTGAAACATGTGTGGTAGTACATTTTATGTACACTATCAAACTTAAATTTATTAAATAAGGGTTTTTGTGTACACAATCACACATGTGCCTTATTCTTTTCTTTCCACTTGTCATCTACACATTCACCTATGATTATCAATTCATCTCAACTATTCACATAGCCACTAAATCTCTATCGTTGATTGATTTTGGTTGAATGCTATATATACACCCACTCATTCTTATTTTTTAGATCTCATCATATAACATCTACATTATCATCCTGAACATATTGAGCATTTGAGCTTCCATTGCATCCATTGAGCATATTATCACTATCATCCATCCATCATGGCAGCTTTGATCTTCATGATTGTTCATTGTTGAGAAGCAATCCACATCACAAACAAGGAATCATACAATCTAGGTGATCTTGTTCTTGAATTGCATACTTTTTGGTTTCACTTGGATTTGATTCTTTGATGGTGGTAGGATTAGGTTTTGATTTACATGCTTGATCTTATTGACCTAATTTTTATCTATCGATAGTAAGAAAGCCCATATTGTTGTGATAAGTGGGCATATGACCCTGGAAATTATATTTCAGATTTGTAGCCTTTTACAAGCAAGTTTAATGAAGAAATTCTGAATCAGTTTGTAGATTGCTTAACTAATCTTTATTGAGATCTTTTTCTTGTCTATTTGAAATCTATAAATTCTCATTGTATGTGTTTTGGGTGGAGTCCACCCTCATCAATTATGTTTTTTTAAATTATATTTTCATTTTTTTAAAGAATGAATTTAGGTCCATTACAAAAAAATAATGACCTCTACTTAAGATACTAGGAAAAAAACATTGTTAGAAAAATCTCAAAAAATGCACTGCACTCCACTTATATGTCATTTTTTAAATGAGAAAAGAAAAAAATAATTTTTATATATATTTTAAGAGAATTGTGTTATGGAATAATATAGGTCTGAAATTTTTGTTAGTACAAAATTAAAAATTAATAATAAATAAAATATTTAATAAAAAATTACCAAAAAATATCCATACACTAGACATTAGAGTTAATGACCTAATTCCAATAAATCATAGAAATTATTTATTTGTAGTGAAAATTATGCATTACATAATAATTTCACTCAATAAAAAATAATAGAAAAGAATAAAAATTGATTAAAGAATAAAAATTAAAATGATAGAATAATTATTTAAAATTTTAAAAAATATATCTTTAATCTACATAAAAAATACCAGAACTCATTAGTTTACATAATCCTTAAATTCTTGACCATTTGTTCTCTATAATTGATACAAATTGGAAATGCTAAAAAATGTTGATTTTGAGCATCGCACTTAGGCCAAAAAGTGGGACACACTATTGTGGGATCACCCGAATATAGTGAATAGATTCATGAATAATAACAACGTTGTATGTAGTTTGTCTACCAACAACAAAAGAACCATGGCTGCTATAAATGATGTTGGGGAGGATAACTTTGAGCCTAAGCACCAACACCTTGCAGAAGACCCTATACAAGGAATTACACAAACTTATTGGTATTAAATCCTTTAGCTCTTTTTATCCCACCTTTTTAGGGATGAGGGTGAGGAAAGTATTGTTTATGTCTTTTATAATGCTCCTAGAATAAATAAATTTTGAAATAACCTTCATCACATCATCCTTGGCAATGTCCCAAATGTGTTGAAATAACAATGGTAGGAAGCCATGGGTCCATTACTTTATCCCCTTCTATAGAAAATACCACAAACTTAACATCATCCAATGTGGGAGGCAATGAGTAGCTCATTATTATCTTGAGAAATGGAATGTGGAAAATGATTTAGAAGAGCATCCTCCTTAATTGGTTTGGGATGGACCCTTCCTAATAGAAAGTTCCTAAAGAAAAGGATGGCTTCTTCAAGAAGACCCTCCTTCTTAGAGAAAACTAATCCATCATTTATAACTATTTCCTTAATCCTATTTGATTTTTTATGCATCATGGTGGACATGTGAAAATAATTAGAATTCTAGTCTCCTTCCTTGAGCCAAAGGAACCTAGATTTTTGTCTCTAGAAAGTTTCCTCCTTAGACTCAAGGGAATGATATCTTCTAATTAACTCTCTTTATTTTTTTAGTAACTCATGGTTCAAACCTTGATTTTAGATGGTGAACTCTGTTCGATTCAGGACAGATAACTGAGAGGGGGGTGAATCAGTTGTCTAAAACTTGCTTCTAATTCAACCACTTAAATCCTCTTTATTATTTAATAGCATATCAATTAATCACTCATGAAAGCATAAAGCATAAACACCAGAGTAGATACACATCAACAAATGAGACACCAAGATTTTGACATGGAAAACCTGGTCAAGGGAAAAACCATAGGGTGATTAACCCAAGGATTATTCTTTGTTAGAAGAATAAGAAAAATAGATGGCACATGCCAATTACGGCTCACTGCTCGAGCACACTACTCACAAGAGGCACACTGCCTACAAGAGACACACTGTCTACAAAAGAATAAGTATCACCTTTGTGAACTGGAGAATAGCATCTTTAGCATGCTTGAATCAGTTCCATTTAAGCTCAGTACTTCTGCTATGCCTTTCACACTTTTCTTCGCTACCACACTCTCATCACAAGAAGACACTTCAAAATGAATTCACAATCCCTTATTTATACAAGGCATTGACTTAGGAACAATCATCTAAGTCAGCAAACACCTACAAGATCATTCGCAAGATGTGTACTACATCCGGTCGGCCAGTCTCAAGAAGAACACCAATATCCGTGGTTATTCTTCAAATGCAAACTCTAACTTCAATGTGGATCACCGTCATTAACTGGACATGATCCAATGATCATCATAACCTTCCCTGAATCACCAAACACATCCGCACTTCATCATCCTGCTGGAATTCTTCTCACCTTCATTCGGAGCTACAAGAACACAGTCTGTCATCACTGTCATAAATGAATAGGCACTTCCGGACCTTCAACCCACGAACTAATCTAGTTGATACTTCACAGGGACGTCCTCAACACTTCCTCAGATCCACAGAATGGGATAATGAAATACCGGATCTCACCAGACCTTTCTGTGGCCCTCTATCACCTCTGAACACCTGCTGGAACTAGTTCTACTTGAGTGATCATAACTTCTTCAGATCTTCATGCGGACCTCTGAAATCTTGACTAGAGCATCTCAAGACTTATATATATAAACCCTTTAAACCGCATCCTTTGATCCTCAATCTATTGAGGACTTTTACCTTCTTGTCATCACTGTTCTTAACTGTTCCTGATTGAGACTTATTTTCTCAAAATTCTCAGCACATAGCTCATCTAATCCTTCTCATTAATGCAACATGAGTATGTTGACATCAATGACAACACCAATTATCCTCATACTTGCAACAATCTCCCCCTTTGTCATTGATGGCAACATATGATGTGAAAAACCATCAAGACAAGAACTTTTCCTTTCTGTCATAGCTCCCCTTATCAACAACAACCCTTCACATGTCTTCTCTTCCTTTACTGCTCCCCCTTTGATCATCAACCACTTGTTTTTCACATGTCATCTCTCCCCCTTTGACATCAATGGCAAAGGACTCATACTTGCAATTCTAACACATTAGAATCATACCAGCTGCTCCCCCTGAGTAGCTGCTCCCCATCATCAATCTGGATCACAAGATATGACTGTGATATCCACCAGATTGATGCACATTAGTGCATCCTAGTTCATCACCGAAGGGGCAATAACCCCTAACTTCTCCCTGAGACACTCAAAAGAGTCCTTGGGAAGAGGTTTAGTAAAAATATCTGCAAGCTGATCCTTGGAGGCCACATACTCCAATCTGACTTCACCCTTGTTCACTTGCTCTCTCAAAAAGTGAAACTTGATAGATATATGCTTAGTCTTAGAATCCAACACTGGATTCTTAGAAATATTTATTGCACTCGAATTATCATAGAAAATTGTGATAGGCTCCTCATATTCTACTTGAATATCTCTTAGCATCTGCTTCATCCACAAAAGTTGAGTGCAACTTCCTGCTGCTGCAATGTATTCTGCTTTAGTTGTAGACAGGGATATTGCCTCTTGTTTCTTGCTTAGCCAAGAAACCAACCTTTTTCCCAAAAAGAATGCTTCTCCACTTGTACTCTTCCTATCATCCACATCTCCTACCCAATCTGCATCTGTATATGTATGAAGAGAAAAATTATGATCTCTAGGATACCATAGACCATACTCAACTGTTCCTTTTAAGTACCTAAAAATTCTTTTGATTGCCATGACATGAGATTCTCTAGGATCAGCCTGGAATCTCGCCACAAGACCAACAGCCTGCATTATATCTAGTCTAGTTTGAGTGAGGTACAATAATCTCCACTCATTGATCTATACTTTGTCTGATCTGACTTAGGAGAGTCATCATCTTTGCTCAACTTACATCCAGTTGCCATGGGAATGTTCATTGGCTTTGAATCTTCTATTCCAAATTTCCTCAATAATTCTTTCACATATTTGGTTTGAGAGATAAAGAGTCCTTTCTTTGTCTGAGTAATTTGTAGACCCAAGAAGAAATTCATTTCATGAGCATTGACATTCCAAACTCACTTTTCATTTGATTTGCTAAGGTTTTACACATACCGTCTCTTCCTCCAAAGATGATATCATCAACAAA
This sequence comes from Cunninghamia lanceolata, assembly GCA_027924645.1. NCBI lineage: Eukaryota > Viridiplantae > Streptophyta > Pinopsida > Cupressales > Cupressaceae > Cunninghamia > Cunninghamia lanceolata. Next base: position 13,510,115 of record BSBN01000822.1, on the reverse strand, counting down.
TACTTCAACAATCAAGATGTTTTCATGATCAATTTTGAAATATAGATTACTATCAGCAGTACCTTTGTTGAAACCAATCTTCAAAAGATGTTTGTCCAACCTTTCATACCATGCTCTTGGGGCTTGCTTTAGACCATACAGTGCCTTCTTTAATTTGCAGACCATATCACCATGCTCAGATAACTAAAATCCATCCGGTTGTTCAATGTACACTTCTTCTTCTAAGTCACCATTCAGGAAAGCAGATTTGACATCCATCTGATACACCTTGATATCCTTGAAGGCAGCAAATGCAAGAAATAATCTGACTACTTCAATTCTTGCCACTGGAGCAAAGGTTTCTTCAAAATCAATTCCTTCTATTTGAGAGTAGCCTTTGCAAACCAATCTGGCTTTATTTCTGATTACTTCACCAACTTCATTTAGTTTGTTCCGAAAGACCCATTTGGTTCTAATCACATTCTTGTTTCTAGGTCTGGGAACGAGATCCCAAGTGTGATTTTTCTCAATTTGTATCAACTCTTCCTCCATTGCTTTGGTCCAATTTTCATCATTGCAGGCTTCATTTATTGTCTTAGGTTCAATCTTTGAAATCAGACAATATTCATCTAAATTTTGAGCAATTTTCCTTCTAGTTTGCACACCTTTGCTTTTGTCACCTATGATCTAATCTTCAGAGTGGTTCAGTCTTACATACCTTGGAACTTTGGGAGTTTCTTGCACTTTTGCTTCTTGATCAGGCTCATTCAGACCTATCTCTTCTTCCTGATTTATCAGATCAGTCTGAATTTGACTTTCAGGAGAGGATTTGAGCTCCTTGAACTAGAACACCATTCTGATCATCTTCATCATACTCATAAAACCTTGAGGGTTTCTCTATTCCCTCATCAACCTTCACATTTTTACTTTCTATCATCTTTCTTAGTCTCTTTTTATAACACTAGTATGCTTTGCTTTGAGTAGAGTAACCCAAGAATATTCCTTCATCACTTCTAGCATCAAACTTGCCCAAATCTTCATCTCTTTTGATGTAACATTTGCTACCAAAGACTCTGAAATATCTTATAGTAGGAGTAATGCCATACCAGAGTTCATAAGGGGTCTTACTGGTATTGCTTCTGATTTGAACTCGATTAAGAGTATAGACTGCAGTGCTGACAACTTCTCTCCAATAGATCTGAGAAACATTTGCTTCCATCATCATTGTCCTAGATGCTTCCTGGATGGTCTGGTTCTTTCTCTCCACTACTCCATTCTGCTGTGGAGTCCTCAGAGCAGACAACTGTCTCTTAATTCCATGTTTCTCTTATGAACCCTTTAATCCACAACTCTCTTTGTGCCAGTTCCGGCACCAATTGATTGGCTAGGGGAAAAAGGTTTTCTTTGTGTCTCCCTCTAAGCCAGAGCTCACTTTTTAATTTTTGGAAGGAATATCAGCACCAGTCTAGTGTGGATCCATCCCCTACATTCTCTGTACTTTTCTTCACCCAAATCTTGTTCATCTCACTTTGAACTTCATCCACATTCACTTTTTGTTTTCCCTTATCTTGATTCTAATTATGATGTACCGGACCTCTTTTGTCTTGATTCTTGTTTCTACAGAATTTTGCAATGTGACCGGATCTATTGCAAATTTGGCAAACAACATTTCTTTGCATATTTGATTGATATCCTCTTGATCTACATTGATTAACCATATGACCCATTCTATTGCATGCAAAGCCTCTACCATTGAATGAATTGATCATTTGCATATTTCTGCATTCATGAGTTTTGTGACCATACCTTTTGCAGTTGAAACACTGTCCAGAGAAGGATGTATTAGTCTGATTCATTCTCTTTCTACACTGATTAACTTTATGACTAAAGTTATTATTGTTGTGGTAGTATCCATTGAAGGATGGATATCTTTGAGCATTAGGGAGGTCTTCTAGGCCTGTTCCTTGGATTTTCTGATCCAAAATTCTTCTAACCAGATCAAGAGCTTTCACCTTTTTCATATCCCAGGCCACACTTGTCATCTATCCTCTTTTGGCTTTCAAGAAGAACTTCAAGTTGAGTAGAGCTTATCTTGAATTTCTCTTTGTATTCATTTGCTATTTGAAGATCCCTTTTAAGAGAGACAATTTGATCCTCAAGTTTTTCTTCATTATCTTTAGCATCTTCAAGATCAGATTCAAGATGTCTAATTATTCCATCCATCTTGTGGCAGTCTTCTGATTTTTCCTTGAGAGATTGTCTTAGATCATCTTCAGATTTTCTTCTTTCTTCAATTTCTTGGGTGAACTTCATAACTCCTGATTCCATTTCATGTCTTACCATGATGATTTCTTTTGATAATTTTTCACATAACTTGGTTTTCTCTTTAAGATCTCCATTTGTATCATTTGCTTCACCTTGACTTGCCAATTGCTAAAGTAGCTCCTTTCTCTTTTTCATAGAGAGACTCAATTTGTCTTTTAGTTCTTTTATGAAATCATCAGCCTATTTGAGTCTTTCCTTCAATTCATTGACTTTAGAGTTTGACTGCTCAAGATCATCAAGGGTAGTCTTGAGTTGCTCCCTTATACCATATACATCCATTTGAATTCCTAGATCTTCCTCAAGCTGTTAGGCTCTATTAGGAGGAACTTGGCTCTGATACCAATTGTTGGATTCAGGACAGACAACTGAGAGGGGGGGGTGAATGAGTTGTCTAAAACTTTCTTCTAATTCAACCACTTAAATCCTCTTTATTATTTAATAGCATATCAATTAATCACTCATGAAAGCATAAAGCATAAACACCAGAGTAGATACACATCAACACATGAGACACCAAGATTTTGACGTGGAAAACCCGGTCAAGGGAAATACCACGGGGTGATTAACCCAAGGATTATTCTCTGTTAGAAGAATAAGAAAAATAGATGGCACATGCCAATTAGGGCTCACTGCCTGAGCACACTGCTCACAAGAGGCACACTGCCTACAAGAGACACACTGTCTACAAAAGAATAAGTATCACCTTTGTGAACTAGAGAATAGCATCTTCAACATGCTTGAATTAGTTCCATTTAAGCTCAGTACTTTTGCTCTGCCTTTCACACTTTTCTTCGCTACCACACTCTCATCACAAGAAGACACTTCAAAATGAATTCACAATCCCTTATTTATACAAGGCATCGACTTAGGAACAATCATCTAAGTCAGCAAACACCTACAAGATCATTCGCAAGACGTGTAATACATCCAGTCGGCCAGTCTCAAGAAGAACACCAATATCTGTGGTTATTCTTCAAATGCAAACTCTAACTTCAATGCAGATCACTGTCATTAATTGGACATGATCCAATGATCATCATAACCTTCCCTGAATCACCAAACACATCCGCACTTCATCATCCTGCTGGAATTCTTCTCACCTTCATCCGGAGCTACAAGAACACAGTCTGTCATCACTGTCATAAAAGAATAGGCACTTTCGGACCTTCAACCCATGAACTAATCTAGTTGACACTTCACAGGGATGTCCTCAACACTTGCTCAGATCTGCAGAATGGGATAATGAAATATCGGATCTCACTGGACCTTTCTAGCCCTCTGTCACCTCTGAACACCTCCCGGAACTGGTTCTACTTGAGCAATCATAACTTCTTCAGATCTTCATGCGAACCTCTGAAATCTTGACTAGAGCATCTTAAGACTTATATCTACAAACCCTTTAAACTGCATCCTCTAATCCTCAATCTATTGAGGACTTTTACCTTCTTGTCATCACTGTTCTTAACTGTTCCTGATTGAGACTTATTTTTTCAAAATCCTCAACACATAGCTCATCTAATTCTTCTCATTAATGCAACATGAGTATGTTGACATCAATGACAACACTAGTTATCCTCATACTTGCAGCAGAACTCAATAATTGGCAATCTGCCAACAATCATTTTTTTTGCTCAAAAATATTACCAAAGGTTTCTTTGTTCCAATTCTTCAAATTAAAGTTTACATTTCATAGCTTCCACACAACCTTAAACATTTTTGGCCCTTGGAAATATTTCTCCCACCATTATTTAATTTTGTTTCATAGATATATGTGCTAAAGCTACATTTTCTCAAATCTAAATAAATGTTTAGATTTCGTCACCTTCTTCTACAGATGAAGGGTTAAAGGATTATGGGCAAAGTAAATCCTATTCAAATTGGAAAGGAAGTAACATTAGTTTAGTAGCTATCTTGAAGATAGGATGAATCTATCTGATCATACTTAAATAACCTTACTCCCAAATATCCTATTTGTCCATGTGAATCAAAAGCCTCTATTTTTTGAATCCACAAGACTAGTTTCTATCAAAAAAGTAGCTACATCCTCCATGTTGTATGAGTAATCAAGAGACCCCCTTGCTTCTTTAGGGTAGAAAATGGGTAATTAAAGTCCCCTTCCACTAGCCAACCCACCTCTCTATAGAAAATATTTAAAGGCTATAGCTAAGTCCAAAGAGATCTTCTCCCCAACTAAGAATTAGGAGCATAAATATTAGATAGTATCTAGGTTTTGTTATCATCTTTATCAATGAATAGAATTGTTAGGTGTTTACTAGTCTCCAATAGAACTTTCCCTTTGATTATTTGAGGGTTCAATAAAGTAACTAAGTCTATGGAAACCTCCACAACACTAGAAATTTTTCCTAAGAACCTTTTTTAATTTTTTTTGCTTAATAAAATGAAAACTACTCCTACGAACTTTATCTCTTGCATTAATAAAATACTACAATTATAATTCTTCTTAATTTTCCTAAAAATATCATGCTTATTTGGGTTCTTCATCCCTCTTACATTCTAAGAAATAAGTTTCATTTTTTAGATTTAGGATGGGAGCTATAAACCTAAAATATTTTATGAGTACCATTTGCAACCTCCTTTGCTACTTCTTTGACCTAAATAATGTTTCTAGTTAGTTTTCCTTTGTTATTGTACTTTCCAACTTCCACAATCTATTTGGATCTCCTCGTTTTCTTAAAGATAAACTTTTGTCTAGGGGACCCCACTACCTAGAATGAGGAGTGGGAAGATAGTCCCCCATATCTTGCCTTCTAGGAGGACATTGGGTTTGCATGCTTTGATGGAAAGAAGTATGTATCTTCCACTTTCAACTCTCTTATGGGCCCTCTTGGTCCATCCTAGGGAAAATAGGAGAGGTTTGTCTCTCTAGAGTCACCACTTCTTGAGCATTCACTAACTATCACTTGGTTTAGTGTCATCTTAAGCATTTTCAGCTTCTTTACATAGCCTAGCAATAATATCCTATCTTGGGGGATTTAAAGGTGAAGAAACCACCTTGGGACATTGAGCTTCAAAGTTCCCAAGAGCTTGAGTAAGCTTATCTTAAACTAGAATTTTTGGGCTTGAGGTAGTGATTTCCCAAACAACACTAGCAATAGGATCTTTTCTTCTCTAGACTTGTTTTTCTTTTCTACTCTAGGAATGTCCTACTCACATGAACCAATTTTTTGCATCTCTCACAAAACTCTACTAGCCTTTCATAGTATATCTCTTGAAACAATTTTCCATATTTTTGATTGCAACTTGATGGAAGCTAGTATGGGTTTATTGAGAAAAGAACTGATACAAAAACTGGTGTAGACTAATCTTTTCCTTGATATAGTAACTAGGTTGATAGAAATAAGATAGCCAATGCCTTTTGTTATCCTTGCTAAAACTTCAACCTCCCAAAACTATAGGGGCAAACCCATAAGCCTAACCCACATGGTATCTTCATTGAAATGATCATTCTATGGGGTGAGGCCTATGATCCATATTTTGAGGATAAGGAAGGATTTACCAAGGAAATAGGGATCATCCAATAGGAAAGTGGTATAGTCCTCTTTAAGCAAAAAATAGAAGAGGAAGAAACCTTTATACATCATTGTAATATCTAAAGACCTTTTTGGTTTCCATTTTCTATTTTCCCAATCCATAAAAACATCTTTTTTTTGGTGGCTCCCCATGAACTTGCCAATTAGATAATTATCCATATGTAAAGAAGCTTTCTCAACAAGCTTATCCAGGACTTTCAAGGTAAAACCTTCTTCTTCAAATAAAGGAGAGAGCTCTTCAATGCATGGGACCTATGAGCGTAAACCATTTCCCATTAAACACTCCTCCCAATAAATGCTAACTATTGGTTGACTAGAGGCCCCTTTGATGGACTACCATACACCTTTCTACACCCCTCATGTGGGGATCACAAAGGACCCATATCACCAAAATGAATACCATAGAAGCCTACATCAGGATCATCCAGTCTCCCTAGTCCTATAAAATCTATGAGCTAAGTGAGCCTTCCCACCTAATGCTAGATTCAAAATTTACACCAATTAGCAAACCTAGCATTTTATAGGTTCAATATCTATCCCTAGATTTTGATCTATCCTTATACCCCTTTTTCTTACCACCATTTTCTTTGGGTCTACTCCAAACATGGAGTGCATCCTTGGAACCCTCATCTATGGATTTCCTCCTCATTTCTTAATTTATCATAGTAGTAACAAAAGAATCTATCTTTGGCCCTGCAATACCACCACTAATTGTAACAATTAGATTTTCCCATGATTATGGGAAAGAGCAAAGTAACAAAATACATTTATCCTCTTCCTTAAGTTTAACATCAATAGATCCTAGTTGACTCAAAATCAAGTTAAAGGCATTTAAATGCTTAGCAACCAAGTCACCTTCCTTAATTTTTAATGGAGAAAGATTTTTTTAAATACAACTTACTTACAAGACTCTTAGTTTGGTAAATTTCACCTATTCTCTTCCATAAATTGTTTGTTTAAGTTTCCTCAAAAATATTCAAAATAATAGAATTAGATAGACATAATTATTGTTCCATGATCTTTCTTATAAACCTTTATCTCATCTTCATCTAATGTTTTAGAAAGTTTTTCTTTTGTGTCACAACTCTCCATTGATCCCTCTCTTCCAAGAGATCCTCAATTTTTAGCTTCCAAAGTTCAAAACACATGTCATTGAACTTCTTAATCTCTCAATGGGATATTATTGGTATGATAACAACTAAATGGATTTGATTTCAACTTGTTATGTCATAAAATGTCCCCCTAGGACTTTTACCTCCTAAGTTTATCTCTTAGGTCCTTTAGATTTAATCATGCATCTTAGAAATGAATCCCAAAGCAAAATCCCCTGAAACCCATGTCAAATGGAACTTAGGGGACATATTTGAGCTTAATCAAGCCCTAAAATAGGTTCCTGGACAAGGGCACCCGCACCCTTGTCCTACCCTATTTTATCGAGGCCCAAATCTTAAGTGTCGGTAAAGTGACCATTAAAAGGTCTTCCTTTATTGGCCTATTCAATTTGAATTATGAATGTTTAGTGGGAATGCATATATAAGCATGTTTATGACTTCATTTTACACCTAGATGGATAAGGTGAACTTGTGATCTTGTGCTATGGATACTCAGGGCTTTCATTGTGTTGTAGAGCAGTATTGTGTTGTGTTTGTTAATGTTTGTTGTAGATTTGTCTTCATCAATCCATCTCCTCATGGCGTGAAAGATTTTCATCTCCCCATGAGAGATTCACCTCTGAGGTGACATTTACTTTGTGTTTTAATCATTTATCATATCATTTCTTTTTCCTTTGTCCTACAAGGACATGCACTCTCTATCTAACAACATTGTTGGAAGGCTTGAATGCTATTCCAGACGGAGGCAAGCTCCTAAACACTACAACCCCCAACCCCTCTCTTGTGATTACATGTGACAGGTATCAGATTCTATGAAGAGGAGTTATAGGAGGTTAGTGTAGAGTAGGGAGAATCCAAATCTGAAGAAAATGATAGAAAATATCCCTAAAAGGACAAGGGTACCTACTCTTTTGTCCCTTAATTTGGCACTGTCAGGAATCTCTGAAGTGGTTGCAATCTGTAGCAAAAAATATCTAGAAGCCCTCAAAAAACGCACTGCACTAGACAAGGGCACCCTCTCTTTTGTCCTCAAAGTTTCTGCCTTCTAAAATCCAAAATTTGGTAGGTATCTAATCTGCATTTAGTATCCTTCTGTGCGAGCATTTGTCAAGTTTCATCCATTTGTTTACGATTTTGTATAATTAGGGTTTTAGGCTTAATCGGACTAAGGTTTAACAAATTAATGCACAAATTCCAAATTTCCTTATCATTCAAAGTGACACCAAACTTGTAGTTGATTCCTTTTGCAAAAGTTATGATTCAACTCGGTTCAATGTCCTTGAATGTATGTAGTGAAAGGAGGATCTAATTAAACTATCAATCTAATCAACAAACTCTCTTTTTCTACATAACATTTTGGTGAACCCATGTTTTTTCTAAACTTTGCACCTTTCTAAATGTTTTACATCATATTTACATTCACACATTCCATTTTCATCATTAAACATTTGAAAACCTTGCAAAAAAATTGAAAAATTGAAAAAAATCAAGCATCCTAGGCTTGCATTTAGGCATATAGTTTACACTATTTTCATTGCATTTCTTCTAAAACATTTAAATCTCTAATATTTACATAAGATCTGACATAAATTACAGAAATTCATCATTTCATAACCATTTACGTTGCATTTACATACTTTATTTTCTAGGGTTTTCTTAAAATTTTTCATTTTTCATATAGCCTAGTAATTCCAAAAGCCAGGGTTTGTAATTAAAATATTGTTTCAGATTTTTTTACTCATTTTACACTCATTCAAATCTGATTTTTAACTATCATGTTTCATCATAGTGCATGTTTGCATTTACATTTCAAATTTTGCATTTACATATTGTGTATTTCAACAAAAAAAATAGCATATTCATTCATATTTCCTTAAAATTTGACTTGCATTGTGCATCATAGGATTCTTGCATCATTTTCAAATCTGATCCAATTTATTTCACATATTACAACTGATTAGATTCCATCCATTCATCATTCTCATGCCTTAATTTCACTATTAGGGTTTCAAAAATCCTTGCATTTTTACTACATTTTGGCTAATCTTTCTGGTGCAGTCATAGTTAGGAGGGTCCTCAAAGAGAACTATCCTGACTGTATAGCTAGAGTAAACACAATGGAGACAACTCAAAGATATGAAACAAATGTAGATTCAATCATTCAGTATATCATATAATTCAAATACAAATTGGTCGGCAACATGCAGGCTTACAATTAGGGCTCACAGGACTGATTATTAAATATTAGAATATGCACAAGATATAGCTTTGAATCTCCTTCACAAAGGATTCAAACTATCAACTTGTAAATTATGCTAACTACCTTCCTATGCTGCTATTACATCAATATATATCATCTTCGAAACCTAAGATTCCTCCGCGTCAGCTAAGGAAGATCACAAACTCCAATGAAGAGTTGTAACATGTGTACACGGATAGGTCAGACCTAATTAAATGGAACTCCTTCACGAATGAATAGAATTATGTGCAGATCTTAGGGAAGGTTGGAAATGAACCAAACAACATTAAATGAAGTGTAATTTATCTCTATGAGTTGTGAATTTCTCGGCAGGTCCTCTCTTTTAATTGATTGTCTAGTCATATCAAGATGCTCTATTCTGAGAAAACATTCAATCTTCTGATAGTGATAACTTTCCAGTACTTGATCCAAATGCTTTGAAATTTGGATATGATGTGCATGGATGAATCTCGATGCTAAGTCTAGCTCCACAAGGTCTGAAATGCAACTGTGATGGAATGCAGACCAAAATATAGAAACTGCTACTGACTAAACTAGAAAAGAAACAAACTAAAATGCAAAAAAACTAAAATGCAAATGTTTTTGGTTGATGCAAGATTGCTTTTGAACTAGGGATGCTCCTACATCAGACATCTGGGGTTATTGAAAAAGTGAGTCCTTCACTTTGTTGGGGCTAGAGGAAAACCAAGACAGTCCACCTCAGCCTAAGAAATCCATGATGAATCTTCTTCCGGTCTACCTTTTCACTTCACAAGATATTCTTTGTATTGTCTTCCTCTAGTGCTGTGTCCAACTCTGTTGTCTAGGATGTCCTCAATCTACTCTGGTGCTTGTTGTGGTAACTACTGCTTCACGTCTTCTTCAATGTTGTTACTCAATTCTGCTTCATGATACTAATATAGGTCTGCAATGTTGAAAATAGGTGATATACCCAATGTCTTTGGTAACTCCACTTCATATGCATTTCTTGAATCAAACTTTCTGATTATCCTACATAGCTCAAATGTCTTCATCTTCAACTTGTTATATGTCTGTTGGATGAATATTTTGTCATCAACTCATTGACGGCAAAATGGTTATATCAACTGCAGTATGATGAGATAAATCTCTCCTCTCAACAAGGGGAGGTTCCCTTTTAACTATTACAAACTTATTTACACTAAATACTAGCTTTGGGGGTGTGTTACATTCATCGTTTTCTCTTCTTTCAGAAAAGATGTTTACAATGTTTCATGGTAATATTCAATAATGCTTCTACACTTAAACAATAATCAACAATATTCTTGTAAGTTGAAGCACAAAGTCTTTCAACTTACTTCACAAAAAGATTCACGAACCAAGTGAATAATCTCAAGTACAAAGTCTTTAAATTATCCCTAGAAAGATTTTAAAAGTAACCGTATCATCAGTTGGAGCACAAAGGCTTTTAACTAACAACACCATTGATCCATGTGAATGTGATTGAAAATCGTAGCACAAAGTCTACAAATTCTCAACACGATTCATATACAAAGTAAACAAATACAAGCTCAAAGTCTTTATAATCCTTCACCAAGAAACGTTTTCAACACACATAGATTCAAGGAAATAATATAACATAAAGTTTATATAACTTATCTTGAATATCCTCCAATCATAATAACCAAGCACCACTTTATCCAATCAATTAACAAGAGAAATCAGCAAAAATGCCATATGTACATCGTCACTCATACAAATTCGATTCAACACAAAGTTTGATATCAAAACTTGCCTTCTTTATTGATTGGAATAGATCATACAATTTGAACACAAAGTCTCAAAGTTGAGTCACAATTTGGGCAGCACTTTGTTGCATAAGATAAAAGATAAAATTTACAATAGAGGCTCACTTTATTTATAGGGAGAGGCCTGGAGCGAAAATAGGAAAAGTCTAACTTCTTTGACTTATTCAACAAAAGAGTCCTATTTGACTTAGGACTTCCTTTGTCTCACATGTAATTACATTTCAGAAAAATACATGTGAATATGTCCAAAACAAAATACAAATTGCATATACGAAAATGAAAATAAACTAAGGCACGAAGAACAATATCAGCTACCACCATCATTCTTCTTCAGGAAATTATGGTACATGTCCTTTACTGCTTCCATCTCATAAATGTTTGGTCCAAGTGTATGGTCTGAAACAACATGAGTTTCGACGATTATATCTTTCACCATCTTTATCGCTTTCTTCATTGATAGGTCAATCATTTGGAAGATGAGCACCTTTAGATGACGTGATGTCCTTGACAATCCGTAGAAGAAACTGCAACAAAAAGTCATGATCTTGGCTTTGGATGAAGATGGCTCTAACATTAACTCTAGAGCGAACTCTGGAAGAAATGTCTACCACAAACACTTGTTGAGAACTGCAAAAGGCCATGATCTCGCAGTTAGGAGAAAGAATGGATAAACTGGGATAACCACGATCCGATGATCATGGATAGGAAAGCATGTGTTGAAGGGCTTGAGCGTGCAAGTTGAGAAATTAGGTGAAAGCGGGCTAAAGGCACCATTTGTAGGAATTTCCCAGTGTTAGGAAATTTTGAGAGAGACATGCACAGGCGGTCAAAATGGCTGTTCCTACATGTGGGGAGGTAAATTTTGCAAACATGTTCGGGCGGCAAAAAGGTCTGCTTTTGCATGAGAATGGAAAAATATGCAGTGTAAGAGCGGTGAAAAGAACCGACTTCGCGTATGTATTGAGATTTTCATGTAAGGTGGTGTTCGAGCGGTGAATTTCATCGACTCCGCAAGATAGAAATTCCAAGTGGTGTAAGGGCGGGTGTTTTCGCCGCTAGGACAAGCGGGGTACCTCTATCTTTTATGTAAGGGCGGCAGAAAACACCGCCCATACACCTGATGTTGGTCAAACCTCTAAAGGGTTTAAAAGCTACAGAAATCGCCCACTTTGCATAAATGTCGCATACCAAGTGGAGACTTGGTGTAGCGGCGAAAAATGCCAACGTTGCATGCTTATCCACCAAGGTTTATACAAATGGCAAGGTTTGAATTGCCGTTTACACACAAATGAAAATAACAACTAGAACGACCCAAATCCTATGCATTCCGATAGACAATGAATAAGGGAAACAAGATACCTTAACCTACAAAGCAATTCATACAGCAGATAGAAACGTAGCTAGGGTTTGAGTAAAATTTAGGACTTCATAATCAAGAATACAAAAATGAATGAAGGAACTCAAAGCAATGAAATAAAGGTGAACCTACCAGGAGGAAAAAACACCAACGATGAATCCAAAACGCGGTGATTTCCTTCAGACTCACCTCCATGGTGTTGGCTCGAGTGCAAATAACAATAAAAGGAAAAAATACCAAACAAAAAGGTTTAAAAAACAACTTAAAACAGCCTCAATCCAAGACCTAGATATGCATTTATGACACGAGCTAGCTGGTGTTGGTTTAAAGATGCGCCAACGGTGAAAATCGCAGCTCCTACACGTGGGGTAGCATGCACAGGCGGGTGATTTCACTGCTTTGACACGACTTATAATAACCTCAACATGTATGAGCGGTTGAAAACACCGCTCTCACATGCTAAAACAAAGACTTCAAACATGTAATAGCGGTTGAAATCACCGCTTTTACATGTCAAAACTCAAAAGTTTTCTAACACCTGAAAATGACTAAAAATTGACAATCTTCATCCATTTACAACTTGAACGATCTTTGCGAATATCAAGAAACCAATTCAAGGGAATGTCACAGACCAGTTTAGAATGTCAAATGACTTCAAATGAGACCAAGGGAATCTTGTCTCAATTTGCGATCTTAGAGTGTAGATTCATGAAATGGACAAGTTTCGTGGGGGGTTGTCTACAAAAACAAGCGTAGCTGATTTTGAGAACAACAATGTCCCAACTGGAAATCTTTCTTTTCTCAAGTACACCATCACTTCATCTCCAACTAAAAATTATTTGTATCTCTTCTTATCATCTTCCTTCTCCTTGTACTTGTTGTTCATCTCCTCCAAATGCTTCTTCACCTAATCATGCACTGTCTCCATATGTTTTACAAATTCTTCTTCTTCTGCACTTGTCTTATCTACCATACTGATATCTCTCAACTTTGTTACTCCTATAGGGTTTACTCTGAGAATAATCTCAAAATGTGTTCTTCCAATACTCCTATTCACTAAATTATTGTATGCAAACTTTGCTTGTGAAAGAATCAAATCCCAACTTCCTGCCTTCTCTCCAACCAAACATCTCAACAATTTTCCCAAATTCCTCTTCACTACCTCTACCAGTCCATCAATCTATGGATGAAATGCTGAACTAAACTTCAAATCTATCTTCATATTCTTCCAAAGTGTCTTCCAAAAGTATCCAAGAAATCTTGTGTCTCTGTCTGAAATTATGCTCTTAGGTAATCCATGCAATCTTACAATCTCCTTGAAAAATAGGTCAGCTACATGCACTACATCAGTTGTCTTCTTAAAAGGTATGAATTGTGCCATCTTGGAAAATTTGACCACCACTAAAAATAGTGAATCATGTCCTCTTTGTGTCTTTGGCAATCCCATTACAAAATCCATACTTATCTCTTCCCAAGGTCTCTTCGGTACTATCAAAGGTTTATACAATCCAGTATTTTGACTACTCCCTTTTGCAACTTGACATACTCTACAACTCTGCACAAATTTTCTAACATCCTTATGTATCTGAGGCCAAAAGTAATTTTCACTCACCAAAGCCACTATTTTATCAATGCCAAAATGTCCTTCCAATCCACCACTATGTTTCTCTTTGATCAGCTTATCTCTAATGGAACTAACTTCTAGGTATACATAACTAATTTCCTTTGTACAACATATCTTCTTGAATGAAATAGTCCAACCACTTACTCCTATCTATCACAACAGGTTCCTTACATGCTTTCCAAGGTTCTACAAAATCAAGATCTTCCTCATACGTGTTCTTCAATTCATGAAATCCCAACACTTCAATTCTCATCTCTGTCAACAAATTCCTTCTCCTACTCAATACATCTGCAACTTTGTTTAATTTCCCACTCATACGCTTCAATACAAAAGTGTAACTCTACATGAACTCTACCCATTTCATATGTCTTTGATTCAACTTTCCTTGACTATTCAAATATTGAAAATCTTGATGATTTGTATACAACACAAACTCCTTAGGCAACAAGTAATGTCTCCACTTATTCAAGGCTTGAATTATGGCATAGAACTCCTGATCATAAACTGAATATCTTCTCCTTGAATCATTCAATTTCTCACTGAAATATGCTATAGGTCTACCTTCTTGACTTAACACTGCTCGTATTACATTTCCACTTGCATCACAATCTACCTGAAATACCTAATTGAAATCTAGTAATGCCAAAATAGGTTGCTCTGTCACTTTTTCCTTCAACAACTCAAAAATTTTATCTACTCCTAATGTCCACTTGAAATCTTTTCTATCACCTCTCATTGTCTCTGTCATAGGGTTACAAATTGAACTAAAATTTTTGATGAACTTCTAGTAGAAACTAGTCAATCCATGAAGTGATCTAACTTCTCCAATACTCTCTGGTGTAGGCCATTCAACTATTGCTCTCACATTCTCAGGGTCCATCTTCAATCCCTCTGCAAAAATCACAAATCCCAAGTATTCCAATTCTTCCTTCATGAAACTACACTTCTTGATATTTATTAGCAATTTCTCTTCTCTCAGTCTTTGCAATATTTGTCTAAGGTGCTGCAAATGTTCTTCTTTTGTCTTACTAAAATCTAGAATGTCATCCAAATATACAATAACAAACTTACCCAAGAACTTCTTCAAAACTTCATTCATCAATCTCATGAAAGTACTCGGTGTATTTGTCAATCCAAAAGGCATCACTAATTATGTAGGAGCATCCTTGGTTCAAGAGAAATCTTGCATCAACCAAAAACATTTGCATTTTAGTTTGTTTGCAGTTTAATTTGTTTCCTTTCATTTTCTAGTTCAGTTTAGGTAGTTCAGTCAGTAGCAGTTTCTGTATTTTGGTCCACATTCTACCGAAGTTGCATTTTAGATCTTGCAAAGTAGGATGTAGCATCTAGATTCATCCTTCTACATCATATCCAGAATTCAGAGCATTTGGATCAATTACCAAAACGTTATCGCTATCAGAAGATCAACTATTTTCTCAGAACAGAGCATCTTGACAATTTTTGATAATCAGCTAAAGGAGAAGACTTGCAGAGCATTCCTTGACTTGTGGATCCTAATGACACATCATTCAAGAATCTTTGGTTTGTGGCTGACCTTTCCTAAGATCCGCACATCATTCCATTCATTTGCGGAGGTGTTCTACATGATTAGGTCTGACCTATCTGTGTACACATGTTACAACTTTTCATTGGAGTTTGCAACCTTCCTTGGCCGACGCAAAGGAATCCTTTGTACCAGAGATGATATATAAGGATGTAATAGATCCCTAGGAAAGTAGTGAATCACATAGTGATAGTTGATAGTTTAGATTTTGTACAAAGGAGCTTCAAAGCTATATCCTGTATATATTCTGATATTCTAAAGTCACGCCTTTGAGCCCTAATTGTAAGCCCACATGATGCCGACCAGAGTGTATTTGAATTCTATGATATACTGAATGACTAAATCTACATTTGTTTCATATCTTTGAGTTGTTTCCGTTGTGTTTACTCTTGCTACATAGCCTAGACAGTTCATTCTGTGAACCCTCCTACCATGACTGCACCAAGTGGTACCAGAGGAAAAGTTCAAATCTTTGGGAGTGAATTGAGAGAAGTTGGCAAAGAAATTCTGTAAATATCTTATTGTGGACAAATCATGAAATTGAGGTAGGTTACTTGTGTCACAACTTATCACCGATTGTGAGGCAGTTGTCACCTTGTAGCCCGATCGCCAAACTTAAGGCAGTTTGCACTTGATCCTAGGAAGAATGTCGCTGAGGAGAGTTGTTTTTGTTGGAACAATGGCTGGTAGAATGGATGAGATGATGGAAATGATGAAAACAATGCGAATTCAATTGGATGCTATTGAGGAAGATAGGTGAAGAGGATTGACACTGAGACCTAATGTTGAAAGTGATGATGAAGAGGAGTTTCAATCTGTTGAACAAGTTGGTGAAACCCTAGGAGGTGATGAAGAAGAAGAATCAGATCAAGTCAAGATGTTGTGAGCTATTTTAAAGATTGGAAAGAGACCTAGATTTGATGTGCCAAACTATACTGGTAATTTGAACCTTGAAGAATTGATTAACTGGATAAATGACATGGAAGAATACTTTGAAAATGAAGAGATTGAAGATCCAGAGAAGGTGAATTTTGCAAAGACAAAGTTTAAAGGATATGCTGCTATATGGTGGAAAGAAGTTCAGTTGGATAGAAATAGAAGAGGTAAAGAAAAGATTAGAAAGTGGGACAAGATGGTGACAAAATTGAAGAATCAATTCATACCTGCTGACTATGAGTCGGAGCTGCTGAAAAGATTACAAAACCTGAGACAAAAGAAGAAATCTATGAAGGAGTATACTGAAGAATTTCATAAGATGATTATAAGGATAGGACATAATGAAGCAAGCAAAGAGAAAGTGGTTAGATACATCAATGGACTGAGATTGAACATTCAAGAAGAACTAAGTTTAGTGAGGATGACATCTTTGGAGGAAGCATATCAGTTTTCCCTAAAAGTTGAAGAGAAGTTGAACAAGAGGCATGATCAGAGATAGAGATGAAGAGGAGGTCAATTTCAGAAAGGAAGAGCATTTTTTAGATGTGAGAGATCATTTGTAGACCAAAACAAGTTTGACAACACATTCAAGAAGGAGGACAGAGATACTAATGCATATCGGAGCAATGACAAAAAATCTCATCATAGACATAATTATAATTCATATCGGAATGAAGGACATAGAAGAGAGGGAAGAGGATTTGATAAGAGAACATTTAGAGACACTTGTTTCAAGTGTAGAGGTGAAGGACATAGAGCATTTGAATGTAATCAAGGAAGTACAAGTAAGAAGATAGAGAACAGTGGAAGAGCAACTTATGTTGAAGAAGAACTTGTTGGATCACCGAGTTCAGTTGGTAAACCATAGAAAGGAGAATCACTTGTGATGAGGAGAGCACTATTTCAAATAGAGACAAATGATGAACCACCACAGAGGAAGAGTTTGTTTAGAACAAGATGCAAATCAGGAGGTAAATGTTGTAAAGTTGTGATTGATAGTGGTAGTTCAGATAACCTAGTTTCAGAGGAGATGGTGATTGTAAAGTTGTGATTGATAGTGGTAGTTCAGATAACCTAGTTTCAGAGGAGATGGTGATAAGCTAAAGTTGGAAAGATTGAAAGACCCTAAGACCTATAAGATAGCATGGATTCAGGATGATCATAAGGTACTAGTGAGTGAACAATGTTTGGTGAAATTTCATATTGGATCTTATCATGATGAGGTCTTGTGTGATATTATGCCTATGGACATATGTCATATTTTGTTGGGTAGACCTTGGCAGTATGATAGAAAAGCTATACATGATGGGAGAAAGAATACATACACTATAACATCAAATGGGAAGAGAATTACCTTGATTCCTTTGAAAGATGATCCTAAGAGTGAAGTATATGAGAATGCTAGAATCTATTTGGTAGATGGAAGAAAATTTCTTGATGGTTTGAGACATGAGAATATGTGTTATGCTTTGATTCCTAAGAAGCCTAAAGCATTTGTTTTGCCTTGCACACATGCCCCATTTTGCCAAATGGAGACCCCCTCTTTTACTTTGCCTTGGAGTCTCGAACCTTTGTTACTTATGATGATGAGAAGGTGGATGTGTGCTTAGAATGTAGGATTTGCTTCAAATTTGGTATTTTGCATGTGTGGAGTTAGTTGATGTCTTTCATGATTGATTTGGAAGTGCCTTGAGTGGTCTTGTGCCTAAGAAATAGCCTTTTGTTGCTTTCTACACTGAAATTGGGTGTTACTACACTTTTCTCTAAAATCCTGTCACTGGATATTACCTTTGAAATTGCTTTTGCAGTATGTGTCAAGTTGAAATTCCTAGTTTCCAGGTCTTAGAGTTGCAAAATCATGTCAAAATCCATAAGATTTCATTAAGGGGTTCATATACTTTCATCTTGTCACATGATCTTGGAGCCTTGATTTGGCTAAGTTTGAAACCCTGAAAATCTTGAAAAATGGCTAAGTTTGAAATCTGGTGGAACCTCAAAATTCTAGAATCTACACGTGAAATCTTATGGATCCGGAACCTATCTCAAACATCCTGAAAGTATATTTAAAAATATTTAAAGTATAAGAAATTTAACTTATACTTAAATATATTTTTAAATATACTTTCACCCTGGACATTTCCAAAACTGGCATTAAAAACACTCCTTACTACAAAAAGTATTTTGCGCTAAAAATGAATCTCTCTGATCTACACTAGAATTGCATTGCACCGACTTTTAGTCGGTAGACCCCAAAACCCGCACTTTTTGACAGTTTGGATTAGAAATTGAGTTTTTCAAGGATCACATTAGATTTTCTTGATAGATTTGAATTGAATATCTATTTGTCACATCATGACGAACATTTTACCAAGTATGTGTGGATTTTGGGCACATTTTACGACAATTAATGCCACTGCACATGAAAAGTCCGTGACCCCCAAAAATCTCACTTTTTACAGAAAAGGTTAGAAAAATATGAAATAAAAGTCTACAAATGGATTATAATGACCACAAAAACTTCCTAGATCAATATATAGGCCAAATGGGTACTTGAAAATGGCAAAAAATGTAGAAATTCATGTGAAAATCACCAGATTTAAGAGGTTGTTTATACGAAGGTGACATTGACAATGAGCTATTTTTGACTGATCCATGATTGCAAATGGACATGTTTTGATCCAAATTGATGAAAAATGACTTGTTAAGATGAAATTGATGCTTTGCATGGTGAATTATAGGTCTTGGAGGACATAGGAGCTAATTGGAGCCATCTTGGAAGGTGAACACACAAGAGGTGCAATGCTGATCCAGAACTGCAAAATTGACATTCTATCAATCAAACTGCTGCTGCACATGCAAAAGGAAGTCAGTATAATGTCCAAAATGATAAAAATGAGTCTCAAGAGTTAGAAGACATTGAAGATCGTGCTTCTTTCATGGTAGTTCCTGCAGATCCAGTCCAATGTCCAAGACATGTTCACACTTGTTCATAGCTATTCCAGCAGTCCAGTCATCAAGAATTAGTCCAACAAGCATCCAATTGGATATATCTTCACTAATAATGTGTTAGATACTCCTCTTGGTCCATTCAGCACTTGGAAGCCCGTAAATTCACATCAGCTCAACTTTTTAAGTGTCATGTGACTTTATTTTGGCTCTATTAGGACTTGAAAATTGACTTTTCATCATATACAACCAAATGAGTATCCATTTTGTCTAGATTCAATGTATTTGCAAGCTATATTTTATCTTTTTCCTAAAGGACAAATACAAATCCAAAAATGTAACTAACCAATGTATCTCATTAAATGCCATGTAATATGGATCGTTGGTGTTGAGTTAATCTCCACCGTCCGTTCAAAACTCGGTATGGTGCCTTGCCTATAAAAGGGCCATCCTTTTCTTTGATTTGTAAGTAGGATTTGATGATTAATTATTGAGACTCTTCCAAAATTCAGTCAATACAAAGCAAGTTTTGCAGGTTACTAGGAATTTGTGTTTATGTGTTGTCTCATTTTGGTTTTCATGGTTCATATCAATATGAATTTAATTAGTTGTGCTTTTGCAATGATGGGTGAATGTTAAGATATCTGATGAATTCTTTGGTCCATACTATTAGTGCTTGCCGATGGTAAGTTGCTATGTATAGTTAGCCTGGGCCCTGTCATTGAATATAGTTTGGTTGGATTCCACTAGTTAAGTTGCGCCATTGTCCAGGTGTTTAATGAGTGAATCCAATTTGAAAATCATAAGGATCCTTTGAAGATTGCATTATTTTTTGGAACATTGTGGGTTTCATATCCTGGTGAAATAGGGAATGGTTTATTAAAAGTATTTGTCTATCTGTAGCATTTTACCCAATTGTGACTGTCACTTAGGATCTCTTATCCCTTCCCTCTCCTTTTCCTTTTGTATTTTATTTATATCAAGTTTGTTACGTTAGTTTATAAGCAACATCTACATTACAAATCTGTTGAAAGTATCATAGGGTTTCTACATACACTGTTGTCAAATTGTATAAACCCTGCATTTCATGTAAGACCCCTTGTTGGCACAGCTAGACATTCCACTAAAGTTATTCCAAGCAAGCTAAGACCTAGCTATATTATCCTCGGGGCAGTCCTATCTTGGATAGGATACCTTTTTCAAGAGAGGTGTGATACCAGCAATCATACCTACGTTGATGTGTGCTAAAACACTCATCAACAGAATTGGTGCTAGGAGGGCTAAACCAAGATTTTATGCAGGCTTTCATCTTTTTTGGTTCATTGCACATGCTGAAATGAAATGAATGTAGAGAAAATTCTGATCCAATGGACACACAGAAGGGTTTTAGTCATGAGACTCCTTCGTTCTTCAGAACACTGTCACAACAGTCATATCATGAAGAGAACTTTCAAGTGAACATCCCACTTTTCAAAGAAGTGTTGGTTAATCAAATTAGGGTGAAGTATCCTTCTCTGACATTGTTTGATTTTAGTTCACCTCAAGTCTGCACTATACATCCTAGAGAATTGCATGACAAGATTGATTGTTTGACTTTCCTCCAAAGATTGGATCTGCATTTAAAGGGATTGCTTCCTATTTTTGAAGTTTATAAGCCTGAAGCAGGGTGGGGGTATGACATCCATATTTAGAGTAAGACCTCACAAGGAGTTGCAGCTCCGATGGGTGCATATGCATGTGGTCGTGTCTTAGTCAAAAGCACTCAAAGTGTTGAGGTTGTAGGAGTTGTGAGTCCATGTCAAAAGGACAGCTTGCATATGGAAAAAATTGAAGCTATTCATCAAAATACATGTCCAGGTGATGATTTCAGACAATGTATGTGTTCTGCAGGTCACACAACTAATGAATATGAGTTCCATGACTGGTTAAAATCTCTTTCTCAGTCAGACAACTCATTTGAAGGATATGATGTCCCAGCTTGGTTAAAACTTAGTTTGTAGTCACAGGATAATGAACACAATAAGATGCAAGATCAGATTTCTACTACTGAAGATATGGACAAGGTAGATGATAAATCAGATTTGATGAGCATTCATGTTGAAGATGCAAATCAGCATCCAAATGATTCACATATATCAAGTCCTAAGGCTGAATTTGCTACTGTAGAGATGGAGAACAACAGTTCATTTCAGACTGTTGATAATTCTGGGTTGTGACAGTAGTATGATCAGATCAGATATGTGCAAGAACAAGAAGAAATCAGTCCTCCAAATGAAGAATAGTCATGGACAGCAATGCAAAAAATTGTTCCAATTGACACGCTTAAGTCACAATCTGATTGTTGGATGAAAAATGATCAAGCTTCTGAGTATATCAACATGGTGAACTATAAAGATCAGTCATATCAGATCACTGTAGTTACTTTCACAGAGTTTTTAGCTAAGTCAAAAGAAGAAAAGCAGGAAAATGTATCACTTTAAGGCAACATTGACATCACAGATCAAATCATGCAAGAGGAAGAGGACCTTGTTGTTGCTTCTAAAAATGGATATGCAATCCAAACAGAAGGCTTGTTGGATGATATAGAGGAAGAAAAAAGCTATGTTCTCGCTGCATACAGTGAATTACCAACCCAATGCTAGCCCTTAATTAGAACAGAAAGTGAAGGAGATCTCCACATGGTTGATGCTGACCTAGCAATGACAGATGAGAGTAGAAATCCACAATCCAAGAATAAAAATCAAATAGTTATGCAAACTGATGGCTTGGAAGCTTTTTCATGTCAGTCACTTGATCACATCATTGAGCGGGTATTAACAATGAGCAAGGATATGCTGCTACATGGGAATTCACCACATATGATAGACTTTGCCTTAACTAATTCATGCAGAGTTCATCCAGATGATCCACATTCTGAAGAAAGTTGTCCAAACTTCATGTTTGCTTGGGAGGTTGCTACAGCATTCAGTGATTTAGACCTATCCAATGCACATGATATGATCCAGCATGGACTGAGACCTCCTGAAGGTGTAAACGTCAGTGGTACAATGCAGCAAGGTGATGAAGTTACATTCCCAACTGATGGTACTATAAATCAAGTTGTATCTTCCCCTTTTTCACTTAGTTTTGAAAGTTATCAATTTGACTATGGCGATTTAGGTAAAACAATTTGCATTTGGATTGATCATGGACCTAATGAGTTGCCCCTGTAGGAGTTCAGACAACACTGAGAGGGGGGGTGAATCAGTGTTGTATTAATTTTCAAACATTTTACAACTTTTTAAAAGCTTTCTCTTACAGAACTGATGAAAGGAATATATTAATGATTTGCTGATAACAGATTTGTTGAGTTTATATGCACAAGACTTACAATAACAGATGTAAACAAAACATGATCAAACCAATAATATGCACACACATAGAAGAAATTAAGACACAACCTTTTTACCGAGTGGAAAACCCTCAGGGGTAGAAAAACCACTCATGAAGTGCCTCACTGGCTTAACTGAAAAACATGCCTCACTGGCAATACAAATTGTCTTACTGACAAATATTAAGGTCTCACTGACCACAAGCTTCACTAGCATAGAATGGTCTCACTAACCACAAGCCACACTGGCATATTGTGCCTCACTGGCAAACCAAATTACCAACAAATGTAATAAGCAAATCAGAGGGATACTCTGTTTCATTCAATACAAATATATATCTGTCAAATACCCATTCTATTCAATCTGACATCCGGATATACTCAACAATCCTTTATTCTGATCCAATCAACACTGCATTCTAATCCATTCAATAACACTGCATATCAAATCTGTATTCTAATCCAACACTTCACAACACAGTATGTTTCATCTCTATCCTTCTTAATACATTCAATCAATGCTCAATGCACCTGATTATCATTGCAATTGCATATTATCTTTCTGATCACCTTGTCAATTTTTGTTTTCTGTCTTTAATCCCTGTCAGTTCATCATTGATCTATACAACATCTACTCATCAATTGCAAAGCCATTATATACAAGATAATCATTTTCATCCTCTCTGCAAACAAAAACATTTCACCTTCTCTCTGTAAATCAAAAAACCTTTTCATTTTCAATAATAAAAACATCAAGAAATCCAAATGCCAATCCATCAGTAGGAAGAAAATCTTATTCATAAAATAAATGATCAACTTCGATATTCTTCTGTGTGCAATTTTATCTTCAAAAGACCTTTCAAATTCCATCATTCTCCTGCAAAAAAATCTTTTCATATTCCTTGATATTCTTGCATTTTTAAATCTTCTTCAAAATCTTTTCTCAAAATATCCTGTAAATAAAATGTCTTCCATCTCTTTCTTTCAATCTGAAAAAAAATAGCCTTTCATATTCCTCAGGACTCTTCAATCTTCTTTTCAATTTTCAGATTGAATGCCTTCAACAAATCAATTTATTTTTCAATAAATCAATTTACTTCAACAAAGCACCTGTAAACATCTCACACAAAAAAAATCCATCTCCAAACAAAAATATATCTTTTCAAACAAAATTTCTTTCATCTTCTTCAAAATTTTGTTCATCTTAAAAAAATCTTTTTGTCTTCTCTGATAAAAATCTTCTCAAAATTCTTCTCCTTGCAATCAAACTCTTTGTCTTCTTTTTAATCTCCAATTCTATAAAAATCTCTCTAAAAAATATTCTTTTTAAAGCTCCTAGTCCTATTAGAAAGGAGACCCATTAGACTTGGAAAGAGAAAAAAATCTCCCAAAAAAAACAATCTATAAACTAGGTGAATAAAAGTTTCTAAAAAAAAAACTAGTTCTCCATTTTTTTATAAGGCATATTTAATGCCAAAAATACCGATGCCTTTTCTTTTAAAACATAAAACATATTTATGAAAAATACCGATGCCTTTTTAGATTTTTGGCGGTGGAATTTTAAATTCAAACATATTTGAAATGCCGCCCACTTCAAAGCCTTTTATAAGCTTTTGCCCGCGCATGTGAATGACTTGTTCTATCAGTGGAAAGGGGGAAAGGGGCCGGCGAGTTGAATGTTTAAGGGTCCCTTCAACAGGTCACTTTTTAAGTGACTGACCTGTAATAACAGGTCAACACCTAATTATAACAAAAGGCAAATAATGTGTGACAGCCATCATATGTAATGTGACATAGACTTTAGGAACTTAGGAGCAAAACCAACTTAGGATATTTAGATAATGTGTGACAGCCATCATATGTAGTGTGACATAGACTTTTTGTCAAATATTCCTGAGCACCTTTACCACCATAAATAAGCAAGCACTCCAATTGAACATTTCATATATAATATGAAATAACATGTATTAACTACAACACCAACTTGTCATCCACTCATGACGATGAACTTTTCAAGAGCCTACTGAAGTCACTGATGCAAGCAACTGAATCACATCTGACCATGATCAGCATTCTGCCACTGACATTAATATGATTATGAAGAGATTAAAGTGGTTTGACTCTAAAAAATCAATGTCTCATGTCTTGATAATATAAATGAAGATCTTGAAGGCAACATAGCTTGACACCCTGAGGTAAGCTATAAAGAGACAAACTCCTGATGATGATTTGAAGACAATATAAAGAGACAACCTGAGGTAAGCATGACATTCTCCATCAAACAACTTGATTCCAGCTACATCCTTGAAGACACCACACTATATACACTTATCAAATCATATGATCAAAACATTGCCTCTGCATTAAATCTCTGATACTTGAAGACATCCTGAAATAAAACTGAACCGACCTTGAAGTCTTTGCACAAGATCAAACACAACTCTATCAAGCACTCTGCATCCCTGAAACATTCTCTGCAAGACCACTCACAAACTCATCCTTTTTGACATCAATGACAACTAATCACCATCAGCCCCAACTACTGATCCTATATGAGTGGTACCCTGAACATGAACCTAGCATGCCTCTACCCCACTTTTCAGAGTACAAAGATGAATTTGCTAGACTTAGGACACTGACCTGCACCTTGTTACTTCTACATGTCCTAAGAAATAAGTCATGAGGGAGTGTAAATACCTACTGTCCAAGATTTTTGTACCTAGTCTTGCTTGTTTCCAGATAGATTTTAGTTAGTTTCTTGTTGTTTAGTTTAATTTCTGCTTTATGTCGTTTCTTTTCCTTAGTTGTTAGTGTTGGTAGTTGTTAGTTATTGGTTGTTGCTTTTGTTTGCTTTGGTTAGGTTAGTTGCTCATTTTCTTTTCTTTCTCTTCCTGCACTTTCTTTGCTTGGATTCTCCATTTCTCAAATGTGGTGGCAGTTATGCAGACCTGCAAATGCTTCTTGGTTGGATAGATGATCTAAAGTCTTTCTTTAAGAAGCTAAGGTTCTTCTTAGGTCTCGCCATGGGTTCCACTGTTATATCAGGGAGTATGATGTCTGTTCATTGAAAGGATTTGTTAGTCGGTGCACCTGAAGTATTTCCTAACCATATATCTCTCACACTTTAAATGATCTTGAAGTAACTAAGCAAGTCTGAGTGATATTGTGTTAAGTGAAAGGGTTGGATTCACATTCTACAACATGCACTGTTAATCCAGGAGAGATAGCAAGTGGCACTAAGTGTTGCTAGCCTATATTGGGTAAAAATAAAAGGTGTTTTTCAACACCAGACCCATTACAGTGCATCAAAAAGAGATTATCAGTTGAAAATTTTCATGTTGAAAAGAGTATTGTCTCAATACTGGCAGTATCAATTATCTTTGCATCAGTAATACCACTGGAAGAATCATTATTTGCTTCTCTCAAAGCTCATCACATTTCCGCAGTTGAGCATTTTCTTGGTGGTAGAATGATCCTAACTTCATAGCTTACTGCGAAGGATCTGGGATGAACTTAGTTGCCAAGGGATGGGAATGAATGCAATTGCACACACTCAGGTTTTTAGGATATGGATGATTGCACTGGTTAATGGTCTTTAATTCTTTGATAAGGTATCATGCTTTCTTGTCTAATGTGTGGGAAACATAGAGATTCTGGGTTCAAAACTGACGTTTATCTTAGAAATACTCTGGAGCATTTCCCAGTAGAGTCGTCATTTGTTGTGCCTTGCACACATGCCCCATTTTGCCAAATGGAGACCCCCTCTTTTGCTTTGGCTTGGAGTCTCGAACCTTTGTTACTTATGATGATGGGAAGGTGGATGTGTGCTTAGAATGTAGGATTTGCTTCAAATCTAGTATTTTGCATGTGTGGCATCAATTGATGTCTTTCATGATTGATTTGGAAGTGCCTTGAGTGGTCTTGTGCCTAAGAAATAGCCTTTTGTTGCTTTCTACACTAAAATTGGGTTTTACTGCACTTTTCTCTAAAATCCTGTCACTGGCTGTTACCTTTGAAATTACTTTTGCAGGATGTGTCAAGTTGAAATTCCTAGTTTCTAGGTCTTAGAGTTGCAAAATCATGTCAAATTCCATAAGATTTCATTAAGGGGTTCATATACTTTCATCCTGTCGCATGATCCTGGAGCCCTGATTTGGCTAAGTCTGAAACCCTAAAAATTCTAAAAAATGGCTAAGTCTGAAATCTGGTGGAACCTCAAAATTCTAGAATCTACATGTGAAATCTTATGGATCTGGAACCTATCTCAAACATCCTGAAAGTATATTTAAAAATATTTAAAGTATAAGAAATTCAACTTATACTTTAATATATTTTTAAATATACTTTCACCCTGGACATTTCCAAAACTGGCACTAAAAACACTCCTTACTACAAAAAGCATTTTGCGCTAAAAATGAACCTCTCCGACCTACGCTAGAATTGCATTAAATCGACTTTTAGTCGGTAGACCCCAAAACCTGCGCTTTTTGACATTTTAGCTTAGAAATTGAGTTTTTCAAGGAGCACATTGGATTTTCTTGATATATTTGAATTGAATATCTATTTGTCACATCATTAGGAACATTTTACCAAGTTTGTGTGGATTTTGGGCACATTTTACGATAATTAATGCCATTGCACATGAAAAGTCTGTGACTGCCAAAAATCCTGCTTTTTGTAGAAAAGGTTAAAAAATATGAAATAAAAGTCTACAAATGGATTCTAATGACCATAATAACTTCCTAGATCAATATATAGGCGAAATGGGTATTTGAAAATGGCAAAAAATGTAGAAAATTATGTGAAATTTATGAAATTTAAGAGGTTGTTTATACGAAGGTGACATTGACAATGAGCTGTTTTTGCCTGATCCATGACTATAAATGGACATGTTTTGATCCAAATTGATGAAAAATGACTTGTTAAGATGAAATTGATGCTTTTCATGGTCAATTGTAGGTCTTGGAGGACACAGGAGCCAATTGGAGCCATCTTGGAAGGTGAACACACAAGAGGTGTAGTGCTGATCCATAACTGCAAATTGACATTCTATCAACCAAATTGCTGCTACACATGGAAAAGGAAGTTAGTATAATGTCCAAAATGATAAAGATGAGTCTTAGGAGTTGGAAGACATTGAAGATCATGTTTCTTTCATGGTAGTTCCTGCAAATCCAGTCCAATGTCCAAGACATGTTCACACTTGTTCATAGTTGTTCTAGCAGTCCAGTCACCAAGAATCAGTCCAACAAACATCAAATTAGATATATCTTCACTAATAATGTGCCAAATACTCCTCTTGGTCCATTCAGCACTTGGAATCCCATAAATTCACATCAGCTCAAGTTTTCAAGTGTCATGTGACTCTATTTTGGCTCTATTAGGCCTTGAAAATTGACTTTTCATCATATACAACCAAATGGGTATCCATTTTGTCTAGATTCAATGTATTTGCAAGCTGTATTTTGTCTTTTTCCTAAAGGACAAATGCAAATCTGAAAATGTAACTAACCGATGTATCTCATTAAATGCCATGTAATTTGGACTATTGGTGTTGAGTTAATCTTCACCGTCCATTCAAAACTTGGTATGGTGCCTTACCTATAAAAGGGCCATCCTTTTATCTCATTTGTAAGTAGGATTTGATGATGAATTGCTGAGACTCTACTAAAATTTAGTCAATACAAAGTAAGTTTCGCAGGTTGCTAGGAATTTGTGTTTATGTTGTCTCATTTTGGTTTTCATGGTTCATATCAATCTGAATTTAATTAGTTGTGCTTTTGCAATGATGAGTGAATGTTAAGATATCTGATGAATGCTTTGGTCCATACTATTAGTGCTTGCCAATGGTAAGTTGATGTGTATAGTTAGCCTGGCCCCTGTCATTGAATATAGTTCGGTTAGATTCCACTAGTTAAGTTGCGCCATTGTCTGGGTGTTTAATGAGTGAATCCAATTTGAAAATCATAAGGATCCTTTGAAGATTGCATCATTTCTTGTAACATTGTGGGTTTCCTATCTTGATGAAACAAGGAATGGTTTTTTGAAAGTATTTGTCTATCTGCAGCATTTTATCTAGTTGTGTCTGTCACTTAGGATCTCTTATCCCTTCTCTCTCCTTTTCCTTTTGCATTTTATTTATATCAAGTTTGTTAGGTTAGGTTATAAGCAGCATCTACATTACAAATTTGCTGAAAGTATGATAGGGTTTCTACATACACTACTGTCAAATTCTATAAACCCCGCATTTCATGTAAGACCCCTTGTTGGCATAGCTAGACATTCCACTAAAGTTATTCCAAGCAAGCTAAGACCTAGCTATATTATCCTTGGGGTAGTCCTATATTGGATAAGATACCTTTTTCAAGAGAGGTGTGATACCAGCAATCATACCTGCATTGTTGTGTGCTAAAACACTCATCAACAACATTGAAGAAGGAGACTAAAGAATCACATCCGGAGGAGATAATAGAGTTGTTGACAGAGTATGAAGACATCATATCAGATAATGTGCCTGAAGGATTACCACCTATAAGGAGTATCAGTCATCACATGGATCTTATACTAGAAGCTAGTTTGCCTAATAAAGCAGCACACATAATGACACTGATAGAGAATTTAAAACTAAACAGACAGATACAAGAGTTGTTGCGAAAAGGTTTGTTCAAAGAAAGTTTGAGTCCTTATATAGTACCTGTAGTGTTAGCACCTAAGAAAGATGGAGAATGGAGAATGTGTATTGACTCTAGAGCAATAAACAAGATCACAGTTAAGTATAGATTTCCTTTACCTAGGATGGATGATATTATGGATTGTTTGAGTGGAGAAAGATATTTTACAAAGATAGATTTGAAGAGTGGATACCATCAGATTAGAATTAGAGAAGGAGATGATTGGAAGACTTCTTTTAAGACAAATGAAGGATTGTATGAGTGGTTAGTGATGCCTTTTGGATTCACAAATGCACTAAGTACTTTCATGAGGTTGATGAATGAAGTCTTGAAGAAATTCTTGGGTAAGTTTGTGATTGTATACTTGGATGATATTCTAATTTTTAGTAAGACAAAGGAAGAACACTTGTGGCATAGTAGACAAGTTTTGCAGAGATTGAGGGAAGAGAAATTGCTGATATATATCAAGAAGTGTAGTTTCATGAAGGAAGAACTAGTATATTTGGGATTTGTGATTTCTGTGGAAGGATTGAAGATGGACCCTGAGAAAGTGAGAGCAATTGTTGAATGGCTTACACTGGATAGCATTGGAGAGGTTAGATCATTTCATGGATTGGCTAGTTTCTACTAGAAGTTCATTAGAAATTTTAGTTTAGTATGTGACACTATGACAGAGACAATGAGAGGTGATAGGAAAGACTTTAAGTGGACATTAGGAGCAGATAAAAGTTTTGAACTATTGAAGCAGAAGGTGACACACCAACCTATTTTGGCATTACCAGATTTCAATAAGATATTTCAAGTTGATTGTGATGCTAGTAGGAATGCAATTGGAGCAGTATTAAGTCAAGAAGGTAGACCTGTAGCATATTTTAGTGAGAAGTTAAATGATGCAAGGAGAAGATATTCAGTTTATGATCAAGAGTTCTATGCCATAATTCAAGTCCTGAAAAAGTGGAGACATTACTTGTTGCCTAAGGAGTTTGTGTTGTATATAGATCATCAAGATTTGTAATATTTGAATAGTCAAGGTAAGTTGAATTAGAGACATATGATATGGGTAGAATTCATGTAGAGTTATACATTTGTATTAAAGCATAGGAGTGGCAAATCAAACAAAGTCACTGATGCATTAAGTAGAAGAAGAAAATTGTTGACAGAAATGAGAGTTGAAGTGTTGGAATTTGATGAATTGAAGCATATGTATGAGGGAGACATTGATTTTGCAGAACCTTGGAAAGCATGTAAGGAACCTATTGTCACAGATAGGAGTAATTGGTTGGATTATTTCATTCAAAAAGATATGCTTTTCATAGGAAGTCAGTTGTGCATACCTAGAAGTTCAATGCAAGATAATTTGATCAAGGAGAAACATAGTGGTGGATTGGCAGGACATTTTGGGATTGACAAGACATTGGCTTTGGTAAGTGAAAATTACTTTTGGCCTTAGATACATAAGGATGTTAGGAAATTTGTGCAGAGTTGTAGAGTTTGTCAAGTTGCAAAAGGGAGTAGTCAGAATACTAGATTGTATAAACCTTTGACAGTACCGGAGAGATCTTGGGAAGACATAAGCATGGATTTTGTGATGGGATTTCCTAAGACATAGAGAGGACATGATTCTATATTTGTAGTGTTGGAATAATTTTCAAAGATGGCTCATTTCACACCTTGTAAGAAGACAACTGATACAGTGCATGTAGCTATCCTATTTTTCAAGGAGATTGTGAGATTGCATGGATTACCTAAGAGTATAATTTCACATACCGACACTAGATTTCTTGGATATTTTTGGAAGACATTTGGACAAAGATGAAGACAGATTTTAAGTTTAGTTCAGTATTTCATCCATAGACTAATGGATAGATAGAGGTAGTGAATAGAAGTTTGGGAAATTTGTTGAGATGTTTGGTTGGAGAAAAGGTAGGAAGCTTGGATTTGATTCTTTCACAAGCAAAGTTTGCATACAATAATTCAGTAAATAGGAGTACTGGAAGAACACCTTTGAGATTGTTACCGGAGTAAATCCTAGAGGAGTGACATAATTGAGAGATATGGGTGTGACATAAAAGATAAGTACAGAAGCATAGGAATTTACAGATCACATGAAGACAGTGCGTAATCAGGTGAAGAGACATTTGGAGGATATGAACAGCAAATATCAGGAGCAAGCAGATGAGAAGAGAAGACACAA
This sequence comes from Cunninghamia lanceolata, assembly GCA_027924645.1. NCBI lineage: Eukaryota > Viridiplantae > Streptophyta > Pinopsida > Cupressales > Cupressaceae > Cunninghamia > Cunninghamia lanceolata. The sequence goes on along the minus strand of BSBN01000822.1, from coordinate 13,478,460 downwards.
AGATTTTACAGTGGGAGACGAAGTGATGGTCTACTTGAGAAAAGAAAGATTTCCAGTTGGGACATATAACAAGATGAAGATGAAGAAGTTTGGACCTTGTAGGATACTCAGAAAATTTGATTCAGGAAATGCATATGAAGTGGAGTTACCAGAGACATTGGGTATTTCACCTATTTTCAATATTGTAGACTTCTATCAGTATCATGACACAGAGTTTAGTGATAGCATGGAAGAAGAATTGAAGAAACAGTTACCACAACAAGCACCGAAATAGATTGAAGACATTTTGGATAGTAGAGTTGGACGTAGCACCAGAGGAAGACATTACAAAGAATATCTTGTGAATTGGAAAGGTAGACCAGAAGAAGATTCATCATGGATTTCTTATGCTAAGGTGGACCTTCTTGGTTCCCCCTTAGCCCTAGCAAAGTGAGGGACTCACTTTTTCAATAACCCTAGATGTCTGATGCAGGAGCATCCCTAGTTCAAGAGAAATCTTGCATCAACCAAAAACATTTGCATTTCAGTTTGTTTGTAGTTCATTTTTTTCCTTTCATTTTCTAGTTCAGTTCAGGTAGTTCAATCAGTAGCAATTTCTATATTTTGGTCCACATTCTACTAAAATTGCATTTCAGATCTTGTGAAATAGGACTTAGCATCTAGATTCATTCTTCTACATCATATCCAGAATTTAGAGCATTTGGATTCGTTACTGGAAAGTTATCGCTATCAGAAGATTGACTGTTTTCTCAGAATAGAGCATCCTGACAGTCTCTGATAATCAGCTAAAGGAGAAGACTTACAGAGCATTCCTTGACTTGTGGAGCCTAATGACACATCATTCAAGGATCTTTGGTTTGTGGCTGACCTTCCCTGAGATCTGCACATCATTCCATTCATTTGCGGAGGTGTTCTACATGATTAGGTCTGACCTATCTGTGTACATACATTACAACTCTTCATTGGAGTTTACGACCTTCCTTGGTTGACACAGAGGAATCTTTTGTATTGGAGATGATATATAAGGATGTAATAGATCCATTGGAAAGTAGTGAATCACATAGTGATAGTTGATAGTTTAGATTTTGTGTAAAGGAGCTTCAAAGCTATATCTTGTGTATATTCTGATATTCTGAAGTCAGGACTTTGAGCCCTAATTATAAGCCCGCATGATGCCAGCCAAAGTGTATTTGAATTATATGATATACTGAATGACTAAATTTGCATTTGTTTCATATCTTTGATTTGTTTCCATTGTGTTTACTATTGCTGCACAGCCTAGACAATTCATTCTATGAACCCTCCTACCGTGACTGCACCAACTAACCACTCATACAATCCCTCATTTGTCTTGAAAATAGTCTTCCATTCATCTCCTTTTCTAATTTTGATATGATGGTAACCACTTTTCAAATCTATCTTTGTGAAATATTTTGTTCCACTCAAACAATCCATGATATCATCCATCCTAGGTAAAAAAATCTATACTTAACTGTGATCTTGTTTATTGCTCTAGAGTCTGTACACATTCTCCATTCTCCTTCTTTCTTTGGTGCTAACACTGGAGGTACTGTACAAGGACTCAAACTTTCTCTGATCAAACCTTTCCTCAATAACTCTTATATCTCTCTATTCAATTCTTCATTCTCTGTCGGTGTCATTCTGTGTGTTGCTTTGTTAGGTAAACTAGCTCCAGGTATAAGATCCATGTGATGACTGATACTCCTGGTTGGTGGTAATCCTTCAGGTACATTGTTTGATATAATGTCTTCATACTCTGTCAACAATTCAGTTATCTCCTCCAGTTGTGATTCTTCAGTCTCCTTCAATGTTTCAGGCTTTCTAGGAATCAAGGCATAACACATATTCTCATGTCTCAAAACATCCAGAAATTTTCTTCCATCTACCAAATAGATTCTAGTGTTTCCACATACTTCACTCTTAGGGTCATCTTCCAAAGGAATAAAAGTAATTCTCTTTCCATTTGATGTTATAGTGTATGTATTCTTTCTCCCATCATGTATAGATTTTCTATCATACTGCCATGGCCTACCTAGAAAGATATGACATACATCCATTGGCATAATATCACACAAAACTTCATCATGATAAGATCCAATATGAAATTTCACCAAACATTGTTCACTCACCAGTACCTTATGATCATCTTGAATCCATTCTATCTGATAGGGCTTAGGGTGTTTCAATCTTTCCAACTTTAGCTTAGTCACTATCTCCTCTGAAACTAGGTTATCAGAACTACCACTATCAATTACAACTTTACAACATTTACCTCTTGATTTGCATTTGGTTATAAAGAAACTTTTCCTCTATGGTGGTTCCTCATTTGTCTTTGCTTGAAATACTGCTCTCCTCATCACATGTGATTCTCCTTTCTCTGGTTTACCAACTAAATTAGGTGATCCAACAAGTTCTTCTTCCATATAGGTTGCACTTCCACTGTTCTCTATCCTCTTGCTTGTACACCCCTAATTACATTCAAATGCTCTATATCCTTCACCTCCTCACTTGAAATAGGTTCCTCTGAATGTTCTTCTATCAGGTCCTCTTCCTTCTCTTCTGTATCCTTCACTCCGGTATGGACTAGGGTTTCCTTTGCAGTAGAAATTTTTGTCATCTCTCTGGTATGCATTGTTATCTCTGTCATCCTTCTTGAATGTGTTATCTTCTCTGTTCTACACCACATATGATCTCTCTCCTCTAGAAAATGTTCTACCTCTCTAAAATTTACCTCCTCTACCTCTCTACCTTTGATCATGCCTCTTGTTCAACTTTTCTTCAACCTTCAGGGCAAATTGATATGCTTCTTCCAGTGTTGTCATCCTTACCAAACTTGGTTCTTCTTGAATGTTCAATCTCAGTCCATTGATGTATCTAGCCACTTTCTCCTTGCTTGCTTCACTATGTCCTATCCTTATGATCAATTTATGAAATTCTTCAGTATATTCCTTCACAGATTTCTCCTTTTGTCTTAGGTTTTGCAATCTCTTCAACAGTTCCAACTCATAGTCAGTAGGTATAAAATGGTTCTTCAATTTTGTCACCATCCTATCCCACTTTGTGATCTTTTCTTTCCTCTTCTATTTCTATCCAACTAAACTTCTTTCCACTATATAGCAGCATGTCCTTTCAACTTTGTCTTTGCAAATTTCACCTTCTCTGGATCCTCAACCTCTTCATACTCAAAGTATTCTTCGATATCATTTATCCAGTCAATCAACTCTTCAGGGTTCAAATTTCCAGTATAATTATGTACATCAACTCTAGGTCTTTTTTTGATCTTTGAAATAGCTCACAACATCTTGACTTGATCTAATTCTTCATCTTCTTCACCTTCTAAGGTTTCATCATTTTGATCAATGGATTGAAATTCTTCCTCATCATCACTTTCAACATTAGGTCTACGTGTAAGTCCTCTTCTTTGATCTTCTTCAACAACATCCAAGTGAACTCACATGGTTTTCATCATCTCCATAATCTCATCCATTCTACCAGCCATTGTTCCAATAGTAGAGATTCTCCTCAGTGGCATTCTTTCTAGGATCAAGTGTAACTACCTCAATTCAGGCAATCGGGCTACAAGGTGACAACTACCTCACAATCGGTGATCGGTTGCAACACAAGTAACCTGCCTCAGATTCATGATCTGTTCAAAACAAGATCTTACAAAATTCCTTCATCAAATTTGATCAATTCACTCCCAAAGATTCAAACTTTCACTCTGATACCACTTGGTATAGTCACGGTTAGGAGGGTCCTTAAAGAGAACTATCTCGATCGTGCAGCTAAAGTAAACACAATGGAAACAACTCAAAGAGATGAACATAATGTAGATTCAGTCATTCAGTATATCATATAGTTCAAATACAAATTGGCTGGAAACATGTGGGCTTACAATTAGGGCTCACAGGCCTGATTACAAAATATTAGAATATGCACAAGATATAGCTTTGAAGCTACTTCGTAAAGAATTCAAACTATCAATTTGTAAATGATGCTAATTGCCTTCCTATGCTGCTATTACATCAATATACATCATCTTCGGTACCTAAGATTCCTCCGCATCGGCCAAGGAAGATCACAAACTCTAATGAAGAGCTGTAATGTGTGTACATGGGTAGGTCAGACCTAATTGAATGGAACTCCTTCACGAATGAATAGAATTGTATGTAGATCTCAGGGAAGGTCGGTCATGAACCAAACAACATTGAATGAAGTGTAATTTAGCTCCATGAGTTTTGAATTGCTTTACAGGTCTTCTTCTTTAGCTAATTGTCTGGTGATATCAGGATGCTCTATTCTAAGAAAATAATTGATCTTCTAATAGAGATAACTTTCTAGTACGTGATCCAAATGCTCTAAAATTTGGATATGATGTGCATGAATGAATCTAGATGTTAAGTCTAGCTCTGCAAGGTCTAAAATGCAACTGTAATGGAATGCGGACCAAAATACAGAAATTGCTACTAACTAAATTGATTATAATGAACTGGAAAAGAAACAAACTAAAATGCAAACAAACTGAAATGTAAATGTTTTTGGTCGATGCAAGATTGCTCTTGAACCAAGGATGCTCCTACATCACTTTCATATATCATTGCAAAATTGGTGTGTTGTGACAATTTTTTCTGCATTATTGGACTGATTAAAAGGTTTTAATTTTCTTCCCCTCATCATTCTCATAATTTCATTACATATTTTGTACATTTACATTGAAAAAGCAAAAAAAACAAGCATTTTAGAAGCATAAACAAGCATAGATTGGTGTTATTTCATTACACTCATCTTAGATATCTTGTATTTTAGATCTTGCACTCATATTAAAGCATACATACATTGGTCATTTGAAAATTTTGCATCAATTCATAGCATTATGTGAAAATTGGCACATTTGTTAAAATACACATTGTGTATTTCAATACTAGGTGTTTATACACTTTGTTCACACTTTCTTGATCAAAACTTTTGAAACCATCAATTGGGCCTTGTTGTGTTGCACTCCTTCCTCCTATCCACTCTGTTTGTTGTGAACTTTGTGTGTATTCATACCCATTTCCCTCAAACAAGTGTTTTATGTGTGAAATAGTCCCACATCTATGGCTTTTCATCATAAAAGCAATGCTATGATCCCTCCTCGCCCCAATAGGAAAAGGAAGATTTCTAAACCTGATATAACATTCACACCACATGATAAAACAATAGGGAATGTCAAAAGTCCCATTTACATTGAAGTAAGCATAATGGTCACTTATGTAAAAGGAGCCCTTGTTGATCCAAATTGCATAACCAACATTGCTATGGAAGAGCTCCTTTACGCACACAAACTTATACAAAAAACTTATGAACCTACCAACATGATGATAAAAATATGTAATGGAACTTTCATCCTGACCTTAGAGAAGATTTATTTGATGATTAAAGTACTTGATAAAGCATTAGAACAAACATTTGACATTATTCTGACATTTGACCTCTTCCGTGTAAAACTAGGCCATCTGTGGCTCAATGCTATGAAAGTTGTCCCTTTAACACTTCACCAATGCTTAAACTTTCCTCACCATGGATCCATATGAACTATTTCCCATAGTCTATGGAAACCTGAGGTGACTCAGAAAAACATCATCCTTGACTACTTTTGCCCAGAACCTATAGAAGAACCTAAACCTAGAACATACCTAACCTTCTTGGGATATCGACATTACAAAGCACAATTACTATCTAGATTGGTTGGCCCTCCTATTCAACAAGTAGTACCTAAAGATCAACCTACATTACAAGAACACCCTAGACCAAAAGGAAAAGGGTAATATGTTGAGGTTCCTCCTTCGTCATCCCTACAAGGATCAAGAGAAAATCGTATAAAACAATACTATGCATTACCACAAGTTAATCACACATCTGCCTCTTCCTCTGAGATACAAAAACCTATGGACAAATATGAGACTCCTTTTGAAGATATTAGCAATAAAACAAAAACAAATCGACAAGCTAGAGAAAGAAGAAAGAGAAGATAGGCCTTAGCTTGAAACAATGCATCACCTCTGTAGACACCCAAATTTGTCCCAACTTTGTCCATGTCCTACAACACCTTGTTAAAACATTATCCTAAACATCATAAGCCATTTTTGTCCTAATCCCATTTATCCATTAGCCAATTAATTAAATAAATTTTATTTATTTAATTAAATCCCATCCTCATCCTACTTAGCCAATTAATTAAATAAATTTTATTTATTTAATTAATTTCCACATCATATCCCAATCCTATCCTATTCATCTATCCAATTAATTAAATAAATCTTATTTATTTAATTGATTTCCAACTATAACCCAACTAATTCAAATATTTTATTTGAATTAAGTCACATGATCTTTCATCACATTCCAACACTTGTCCAGTCAATCATGTGTTACAACTTTTATCTTTCACATGCACAACTAATGGAACCTAATTTTAGTATTTATCTACACAAGCACACCTAAGCCTTATCTTCCCTTGCCACATGTCACATGACTACAATTTCTTGATGTGCAAGGAAACCTAACTTAATCCTATCCATCCATTTCATCTAAAGCCCTAATTGATCCTAGCCATCCATTTGAACCAAGCATTTCCTATAAAACAAGCCTCTTTTGAGCCATTTGGGAGAAGACATTAGAGAGGACATTAGAGAAGAGATTAGGAGGGCGACATTAGAGAAGAGATCCGGAGGAGACATTAGAGAAGACATTAAAAAAAAGGGATGATTCTTCTTCATGCAACCTCACTCTACTGAATTTTCATCTCAAGCCATTATCCATCATCTTTCAATCCATCCAGCTTGCATCTATCAACCATCAACCATCACCATCACCTATCTCTCTATCAACGTTATGCTACGAAATTGAGCAATCAACACAACAAAGCAATTAATCAATCAAGCTCATTTTGCATCTTCGAGGTATTGAATTATTTGGGTTTAGGTTATGCATTTTAATTGTTTGATCATTTCCATTTGCAAATCCAAATTTTTCGATATACATTTTGGCACGCCCGGTGGGACTTACTTCGCTTGATATTTTTTGCAGGTTTTTGTAGTAAAAATTTGCATTCATATAACCCCCATTGTTGAGTTTTGTAGGTTTAATTAACTTTTTGTTGCAGATCTGCTATTTTTTGGACAAAACCCTAGGTTTTAAAGATTTCATCATATCTTCCAAACGGCTATGAATTTTTCTACAATATTTTAGCAAACGTTTGTCCATGATATAAGGAAGCTACAACAAAATTTTTTTGGGTTTATCACAATTTTGTGGGATTTATCGTGTTTTTTTTTTTTTTTTCATAAAATTGCAATTCTGGGTGCAAATCAGTGAATTTTTCAGAAAGTTTTACATTTCTGGAAAGTTCTTGAAATTCTAATTGGGGTCTATGTTTTACAGATTTAATTTGAAGGTAGTTTACAATGCGAAAATATCAGATCTTTGCCAACTATACTGTTTTCATAAATCCGCATTCCTGGGCGCAAATCAGGGAATTTCTCTAATTTCTTTACATTTTCGAAAATCTCTCTAAAAATTAACAAGGGTCTCTTCTTTGATTTTTTAATTTTTGAACCAAAAATGTATTGAAATAATTAAATCTAATTCGGCTATGCATTTAAAATTACAATTTTCCTTGCCTGATGAACCTATTTTTTATGCCTCCATTATAATATCATTTTTTTTATGTTGTAGGTGATCATAAGGAGCTGGAGCAGCATTGACATCAACATCTACAGCAATTGGATAGCGAATTAACCAGGTGCAATCATTTCATTTCTCATCTTCTAATCATTGTTTGCAAACACATTTGGATTTTGGGCATAAAACGAACAACTTGTTTGCAAATTCACATAAAAAAAATTGGGCTAAAACAAATCATTGTCTTCCATCACATCTGGATTTGGGATTTAAAACAAACAAGTGCTTGCATTGTCTTCCACACATTGAATTTCTAAAGTAATGAACCCCATGCGAGTGTGACTAAGTAAATGTGTATGCTCTCTCCTCGCATCCCAATACGAACTTGGAGATCAAAAACATTTACTTGTGTTGCTTTTGTTTAGCCTTAGAGAGCCCTGCCTTGGTATCCACCCCAAGGGAATGACCTCAAGTGGTACTTTCATCCGGTCCGCTATAAAAATCAGAGGATAAGGCGAAAGCCAAGTCTAACCGGTATTAGCGCTCACCATACAGTGCTAACTCGAAAGGAGGTGTACCTTTGTATATATTAAAACTCCTAGTAGGGTTAGTTAAAGTCTTAAGTGGCTTGCTAGATGCTCGTGGGGTGCCGGTCCCCCAGATTTTCATTAGAACCTCCTTGTGATAGTGTCTTTGCCTTAACTAGGACTTGTTGAAGTGTCTTCACGTGTTTGCTTAACCATCATCACATTCTTTCAAACTAAAACTTGCTTATGTGTCTTGCGTGAGTGATTCATGTGTGTATATGCATAATCATTTGTTTGAATATTGCCACATCAAGTTCTAAACACTCAAACACATAAAGACAAGTCATCCTACACATTCTTCCAATAACATTCAAACCCAATCACTTTCATCCCAAACATAGCCTAGTCATCATCCAACCCAAACATAGCCAAGTCATCCAAATAAGCCACATCATCATCAAAATCCCTAAACAAGCAGGACTTAAGACAAACACTTGGTGACAACATGTCTACACTAGAGGACCTAGAAATCAAATTCCAAAGATTCCTCCAAAATCTTTATCAAGGATCACAACCCCTAAACCAAGATGCCATTGAAATATTACAATTCTTCCTCCAAAGAGCTTAACCCCACGCAAGCCAATCACCTCAACTACAACACTTCATAGCCCAAGTCCAACACCTTTTAGCCACTAGTCAAGCTCGACAAGCACAAAAATCCTTAGCCATTCACTACCAACCTAATCCACCTCATAGCCACATGCCATATCTATCCACTTCATACCAACCTAATCCACCTCATAGCCACATGTCATATCCATCCACTTCCTATCAACCTAATCCATCTAGTCACATGTCATATCCATCCACTTTCTATCAACTTAATCCACCTATCCACCAAATCAATGCCACATCAACCTATGAATGTCCACCTCAATCTTATCCAATCCCTCATGCCACCGTGCCAATGCACTACCAAGCCCATCCACAAGGCAATCAAGTGATATCACAAGAACAACATTCAAGTCAAAATGGCCTTTTGTATATAAACAAAGTGAGCACAAGTCAACCTTGCCAACACGATCAAATGCCCGCATCTTTGAGTCCACCTTGAGACCTTTTATCTACATATCCTACCATTACACCTAGCTACCAAGACTCTCAATGGCCTCCCCAACGAGCACAAGTGAGCCCAAGTCCACCTTTGCAACAAGAATCACATGTAAGTCCAAGTGGTCCCTTGTACATAAACCAAACAAGCCCAAGTTATCCTATGCAAGATCTAATAACCTTTGACAAGGGAGATACCAATCTAGAGTGGCCACCACCATCCAATCACATGCCAACACATGAGCCAACGAGTCCTATCCCAACACCACCATGTGATCCTACCCCTAGTCCATTGGTCCATCAACCTTCCAAACCATCAAGCCCTCCATTACCTTCATCACCATGTCATTCTAATCCTTCACCAAAGGATGCGGCTGAGAGAGTTTTACAAAGAATGCTTGAAGCAAAACTCATTGAACTTCCTAAAGTCAAACCATGTGAAGAAAGTCCATATGATGAACGTGATTATTGTGCATACCATAGAACCAAAGGCCATAATACAAATCAATGCCCAATATTTGTCCCAATTGTTTACAAGATGTACCTACCTATAATGGGAAATCATGCCACATCATTCAAATCAGATGTGTCATCCCCCTCTAATCCTAATCCATCCAATCCAATTAGCCCCCAACCTAATCCTAGTCCTAAGCCTACAACATCATCCTATTTTATTGCTCATCCATTATATTTCCCATCCACTCATACCCTTGCAAGGATGTGATCCATTGGCTACTAGCTAGGAATAAACTACCTCCATGTCAAACACCCATTCATGAGCCTACTAAAGAACTTCCAAAGGTCATGTCCAATCATATAATCCCATCATGTGGTCCACCTATCCTTGAGCCTATCCAAGAGCCTTCCATTAACACACCTAGCCCTTTAAGCCCATCATGTGACCTACAAGCCATCAAGCCTATTCAAGAGTCTCCTATCATTAATCCAAGTCAAGAGTCATCATGTTCTCATGTTGTTGACCAAGAGCCTATCCAAGAGCGTTCCACTTCCATTCAAGCAACCCAAGAGGTATGTCAAGAGTTTAATCTTAAGCATGTGGAAACATTAATCCCTAGTCCAACTCAAGATCAAAACACTTTCATGCAACCCATCCATAACATTTACCTTCTTTATGATCAAGATGATACCTATGAAGAAGCTATCCATTGGCACCTTGATCCTATCCATAATCCTAGATCTATCCATGAGCGAGATATCCAAATTGCTCCTAGTCATCTGCCATCTAGCCCTATCCATAATGAGCAAACATCCACTTCTCATAATGAGACATGTGCCTCCCAAGAACACATAAGCATAGAAGATCAAACAAATAACTTGGATCAACATGAACATAAGCAAGATCCTAATGATCCTCCTTTCACATTGACTATCGATTCCACTTCAAGTCCACCATCATGTCCTATTGGTCTTACCACCTTTGTCCATGAATGTTCTTCCTTAGGACAAAAACAACCTCTATCCACTTCACCTTCTCCATCCAATAAAGAGCTCAAGTCTAGTTCCCAAACTACATCTAGTCCCATAGTCAATCGTATCCTCCAAAACATGAACTACAAAGGTAAAGGTCTAGGCCTTTATGAACAAGGTATTTTGGAGCCAAACCATGTCAAGATCCCTCCATGCTCATATGGCCTTGGATACACACCCCAAGGTAAACAAGCTAAAGATGTTGGTAATTCCTCCATCCATCCTAGGTCCACTTTCCATCGCACCCCCATCATCTACCCAAAACATATGTAGCCATTCCACCTCCATCATCCTATAAATGTCAAAAGCATGTGACCATACACCTTCCGCCATCCACTTTGCCTCCACTTTTACCAACTCCAAATATTCCTCCATCCACCTTGCCATCATTGCTTCCAACACCTAACATACCTATCATTCATAAGTACCCTTACATCCCTAATCATGGCCAACAAAAGCACACATCGCTTAAGCATAAAGCTTCCAATCATTCCATCCACTCCATCCATCCCATGGGATTACAAAATAAACATTTGGATGCCTTTATCTATAAAGCCAAAAATCCAACTAAAACTCCTAAGGACCCTCATGCCTTAGGGTATCAATGTGAAAAGTCTCTAAATCATCCATCTTCTAAGCAAAGTACATTCACAAAGCTATCCAAGCTCATACCTCCAAATGTAAAGCCCAAAGGCAAAATGGTTTGGGTTCCTAAGAAAATAGCTAGCAAAGCAAATGAGGCATCCTCATCTACATCTCAAGAATTCCAATCACCTATCTCCATCCAAAAGCCTACTTCCATCCAAAACTTCCATTCCCTTCAAAAATCCCACAAGAAAAGCAAAAGAACTAAAAATACTAGATTTATGTGGGTTCCTAAATCACTTCATCAACCATGCCATAAGCAAACATCTCCATTGCTTCCTACACCACCATCCAATCAAAAGCTTCAATGTTTATCACGGTGTGTGCAACCATTGGTCATGGTTCCCATTCATTCCAAAACATCCCACATGCCTCCATCTCCCCATCCTTCATCTATTATCCTACAAATCTTCCCCATCACCTTCCTATGGTCCATGCTTTTGCATAAGCCTTTTATCCATCCATCCTTGCATGAACCTTCCATAATTCCACATTATAATCCATTATCTACCTAATCCATCTCCCATCCATGCAATCCATTAACAACATCTATGAGCATAATGACATGGTCCATGCGAAGACATCATCCATCTCTAAATGAGACAATATCACCTCTCATAGCGCTAGCCACTTGAGTCCCTCCTATCCATTACCATGGTGAAAACCTAGCAAACAGGCGCCATGTCATCCCATCTATAAAAAAAAGAAAAAAAGAAAAAGAAAAAAAAAACCAAATAGTAAAGAGAAATCCCTTTGTCCAATGGTGAAAACCTGGCAAACAGGTGCCTTGGATAAGTACCATGATGAAAACCTGGCAAACAGGCGTCATGTGTAGGTTAATCTTCTATGTCACTTACACTTGGGGGCACATTGTCTCATCCATTTTATCATTCCCATTATATCATTTTCCATCCTATCTTATCCTATATTGTCATCGTACCATCCTTCGCCATTACATAAACATGCCTATCCATTGAACCCATTTATCCATCCTCCGCCTTTTGATCTTGATGAAGATATAGGGGCAAAATTTTGAAACATGTTTGGATATTTCTTGACATACCTTCTTTCCAAACCAAGTCCTATCCATTGACAATTTATCTATCCCATTCAAACCAATCTATCATGTCATCCCTTGGTCATGAACTTTGTCATGTAAAAATCCTAAGCATTACCACCTAGAATGGGGCAAGTTATTCTTCCTATGCAACATAGCCTTTGAAGATCACATCTTATCTCCCTTATGATCCATCCACTATGGCATATCCTTATCACGAGCTTTACATCTATCATGAGCTTTCCACTATAGCCTACCTATCAATTTTTTATGAGGCATGCATACATACCTTATACAGCCTATCCTCTTATCTATCCATCTATCATGAGCCTTTCATCCCATTTACTATGAGCCCATCCTTTTATCCATCCATCCTACATCCATCCTTGCACCTAGACTTGGTTTCTTCCCTTGTCATTGGTATCAAGCACAAAGGCTACCCAAATTGTAAATCCATTGACATTCAAAACATTTCAAAAAATCCAAAAAAAATTAAAATATTCAAAAAATCCAAAAAAATAAAATATGTCAAAAAACCCAAAAAATCAAATATCCAAAACAACCCAAGCAATAAGATCAATCATCATCCAAAACAATCCATTCCATCAACAATCAATCAAAATCAAATCATCATCATCAATTCTTCTTATCAATAACATTCATTCATCCATTTCAATCAATCGCTTCTTCCAATCATATCAATCAAATCAATCTAAGCAATGATCTTAAATCCAAGTCACACTAATCCATATCAAGCAAGCTAATCAATCAAGGAACATTATCCAATCAAATCAACTGGTTTTGAACCTCATCTTGTCATGAACCAAATCACTCATCATCAATCATTATCAATGGGATATAGTGTTCCCACATCCTTGTGTTGATCTAGGGATATAGCTTTCCCCGCAATGACAACACTATCTATCATCATCAATCAAACAATCAATCATTGGTTTATGACTTGACAAGGGAAATACTCTGTTTGTTTTACATCCTTTGAGCATGTTGAGAACACTTGCTTATGATTATATTGAGTGGACACTCTAATCATCACACCATCACTATCATCATTCTAAACAAATCCAATCATCAAAACAATCAACCCAGCAATAGCAACCATCAAAACCAAAGCACATTAAGCCAACCATCAAAACAAATCCTATCAATCATCAGCATCAACACCAAAGAAAATCAACCAAAGCACATCAATCCAACCATCAAAATAAATCCTATCAATCATCAGCATCAACACCAAAGCAAATCAACTCAATCACATCCAACTCCAATCGGAACAAATCCAATCACTTCAACAAATCAAAAGTAGCTCAATCCACCACATATCATCCCATCATCAACATTTCATCAAATCAATCTTCATCCATCATTTCATCATCTTCAAATCATTCCAAGCAATGATCCAAGTGTAAGCCCATCCTTAATCCATACCAAGCAAGTTAATCAATCAAGCCAAGTTATCCAATCACAATCCATGGTCTTGATCCTAGCCTTGTTGTAAGCCAAATCAACCAACCAACCAACCAACCAACTTAGCAAACAACCTTGTGTTGATCTAGGGATATAGCTTTCCCCGCCATGACAACACTCTCAACCATCATCATTAATTAGCAATTAATCATTGGTTTACAGCTTGACAGGGGCAATACCTTGTTTGTTTTTGAATCATTTGTGCATGCTTGCTTGCTTGCTTGTGTTTGTTATCATTTTATCTTGCATTTGTTTCACATCGGTAACTTCCCAACTAATATTCATATCTTGTGTATGTTGGAATAACTTTTTTGCACTATCCTTTGCATCTAAGGTCATATCATACCTTTTGTGCATTAGGACTTTAATGCTCTAAGTTTACTTCCTCATATGTTAGACAATGTTGTATTACGCTGGGGCACAAGACACATCGTCACCTTGGTCCTTATACTTGGTGCATAACGTCTAGTGCTATATCAAACATCATGGTTGCTCACTTTCCATTGCAGCATAACGCATCATCCATTTCTTCTATCTATCCCCTGATCTTTCTTTTGTAGCCAAACCATTTCTTTTCGAGAGCCTACCCATGTTTATCCAACCCGCCTAACCTCTCGAGGGGGCATCATCATCCTATCTCTCCATCCTCATCCTATCCCACATCATCATCATCATCCTTTTCCTCTATCCATACCTTAGCTTCTTTGAAATGATGTTACTCGACATAAATCTTATCATCTCGAACATCATCTCAAAGAGGGGCAAAATGTAGACACCCAAATTTGTCCCAACTTTGTCCATGTCCTACAACACCTTGTTAAAACATTATCCTAAACATCATAAGCCATTTTTGTCCTAATCCCATTTATCCATTAGCCAATTAATTAAATAAACTTTATTTATTTAATTAAATCCCATCCTCATCCTACTTAGCCAATTAATTAAATAAATTTTATTTATTTAATTAATTTGCACATCATATCCCAATCTTATCCTATTCATCTATCCAATTAAATAAATAAATCTTATTTATTTAATTGATTTCCAACTATAACCCAACTAATTCAAATATTTTATTTGAATTAAGTCACATGATCTTTCATCACATTCCAACACTTGTCCAGTCAATCATGTGTTACAACTTTTATCTTTCACATACACAACTAATGGGACCTAATTTTAGTATTTATCTACACAAGCACACCTAAGCCTTATCTTCCCTTGCCACATGTCACATGACTACGATTTCTTGATGTGCAAGGAAACCTAACTTAATCCTATCCATCCATTTCATCTAAAGCCCTAATTGATCCTAGCCATCCATTTGAACCAAGCCTTTCCTATAAAACAAGCCTCTTTTGAGCCATTTGGGAGAAGACATTAGAGATGACATTAGAGAAGACATTAGAAGGGCGACATTAGAGAAGAGATCAGGAGGAGACATTAGAGAAGACATTAAAAAAAAAGGGATGATTCTTCTTCATGCAACCTCACTCTACTAAATTTTCATCTCAAGCCATTATCCATCATCTTTCAATCCATCTAGCTTGCATCTATCAACCATCAACCATCACCATCACCTATCTCTCTATCAACGTTATGCTACGAAATCGAGCAATCAACACAACAAAGCGATCAATCAATCGAGCTCATCTTGCATCTTCGATGTATTGAATTATTTGGGTTTAGGTTATGCATTTCAATTGTTTGATCATTTCCATTTGCAAATCCAAATTTTTCGATATACAACCTCAACAAGAAAACATTGAGCCTAACATCAAAATAAATCAAGAGGAGCCTAAGGTCGATAAGGTAAAGGATAAGGAATTTGAATGGGCACTTGTCCCCTATGTACCTCTCTCCTCTAGCATTCAGGATTGGGAGGAGGGTGATTTGCTCGATGACAATTGCTAGTTTGGTTGTATACATAGGTAAATATTTCTAACCCTGTTGATCACCTTTGTCGTAGCATATCTATGCTCGCTTACGTGACCTTCTCTTATGTGTTGTGATCCCCCATGATGTGTTATGTGTTGTTTAGATCTCCTTGGATGACCCTTGATACTGTTGTAAGGTCAAGGATACTGGGAGACCACCTCTGTTGTGACCATTCTTCTATTTGTATCTTCATTCTTCTATCTTGTCTCTCCTTTATTTTATTGTTGTGTGTTGTGCCTTAGGGGAATAGCATTGCAATTGATGATCTGGGGGTATCCTCCTACATGGTGTTCCTAAGACACTTGTTCTCTCATTTTATTGTTTATCTTCTTCTAGTGATTCTACCTAGTCAGCGAATGACAAAAACAAATAAATACTGATACAGACCATGTGTCCCTTCAGTAAGCAAAGCAAAAATGGACCTAGTCCATACATGATGATGGGGTTGATACATATATATATTTGACACTCGACTAGTAGAATCACTCCATGTGATGTATCATCTTGTGGCATTTCTTGTGACTAACATTTTAGAATCCACTCAATTTTCTCTTGTACACTTTGATTGGTATCTCACTTTGTTACTACACTTGGTTCTGAGGTATTTGTAGTATAGACCAATGGTTATACTCAGTTCCGAACCTGTAGTATAGCCTTGGTCCTTGATGTGACTATTTTCATGCATAGCTTTTATCATGTGATATGGTTTTTATCTTAGAGTAAGATTTTCTAACCATCTTGTTATCTTATCTTAGCATATCTTATCAATGTGTTTGTGAGAACATTCAGTGATCGTAAGCACATGTTGCCTTGGGGGCATGGGATTTGTGAAATCTCTTGTTCTGTTGTGTGTTTCTCTTTACCTTAATGTGCTTGATATCGGTACATGACATTAACCACCTTAAGGTTGGGGCATATATAATGTTATCTGTTTGATGATTTTGGTACTAACGAAGTGTGTCTATAAGCCCTCTCCATGAGGCGTGATGTTGTATCTTTGGTGCAAGTACACATCTTTATTTATATTTGAAGCAAAAAGGATAGCATATCCTTTTATCAAAGAAGCCCTCTACGGAGGTAGGATAACGTATCTCTCCAGCTAGTGTGTATCCTTTTATTCAAAAGCCTTTTTGCAGAAGGTAGGATGGTGTATCTTTTGAGCTAGTGTACATCCTTTTATTTCAAAAGTCCTCTACGGAGGTGGGATTGGATTTTGGAGCATGTTTTTGGAGGTTGTTGTGGCATAAGCCCAACCGTCAGGTGTGTTTGTAGCATGTTTGAGATGGTGGGACTTAGCAATAAGCTCCTTCCATCGCCTTGTTTGTCATGTTTAAGATGTATAATATGTCTTTGGAATGCTATGTGGTGCTCGTGTATTCCATGTGTCTTCCATATGTTTTCCCCCATGTGTGGTTTCAACGGTGTAGCAATGAGCTCCTCCCACACTCAGGCTTTGTTTGGCTTGTTTTCCCCTATGTGTGGTTTCAAGGGTGTAGCAATGAGCTCCTACCACACTCGGGTTTTGTATGGCATGTCTTCCCCATGTGTGGTTTCAAGGGTGTAGCAATGAGCTCCTCCCATGCTCAAGTTTTGTATGGTGTGATTTCCTTGCTAATGTAGTTCCAAGGGTGTACTGATGAGCTCCTCCTACATTTTGGGGTTTTATGTTGCAATTTTATTTCCATGCATATATATATATATATATGAAATTAAAAATGTTATATCACTATATTCATCATGTTTTGTTTGATTTATCTCATGTCTTCATCGTGTATTCAATACTATCTTCTCCATGTCTTGCGTGCCCCTTACTATCTTCATTGTGTTTTGCATGTCTGTGATGTGTCTTCTAGTGCTTACCGAAGACTAGGGGCTAGAAATAGTTCCTCAATCTTTGTGTATGCATTAGCTTCAAGTGCTTGGTGTGTCTAATGTGTTTTTTATTGTACTTTAATGCATGTATGGGTTGTCAGATCATACATACGTTAAAGTGGGGGCTAAATGTTTTGTTGTAAAATGTGCCCCTAGGACTTTTACCTCCTAAGTTTAGCTCCTAGGTCCTTTAGATTTAATCATGCATCTTAGAAATGAATCCCAGAGAAAAATCCCCTGAAACCCATGTCAAATGGGACTTAGGGGACATCTTTGAGCTTAATCTAGCCCTAAAATAGGTGCCTGGCCAAGGACGCCCGTGCCCTTGTCCTACCCTATTTTGTCAGGGCCCAAATCTTAGAAAAGTGACTGTTAAAAGGTCTCCCTTTGTCGGCTGATTCAATTTGAATTATGAATGTTTAGCAAGAATGCATATATAAGCATGTTTAAGACTTCATTTCACACCTAGATGGATAAGATGAACTTGTGATCTTTTACTAAGGATACTCAAGGATTTCATTGTGTTGTAGAGCAGTATTGTGTTGTGTTTGTTCATGGTTGTTGTAGATTTGTCTTCATCAATCCATCTCCTCATGGAGTGAAAGATTTTCATCTCCCCATGAGAGCTTCACCTCTGAGGTGACATTTACTTTGTGTTTCAATCATTTATCATATCATTGCTTTTGCCTCTGTCCTACAAGGACACATACTCTCTATCTAACAATGGTGATGGAAGGCTTGAATTCCATTCTAGGGCTTGACCGACACAAGCTCCTAAACACCACAACTCCTAACCCCTCTTGTTATTGTAGGTGATAGGTGTCAGATTCTACAGAGAGGAGTTGCAAGAGGTTAGTGCAGAGTATGAAGAATCCAGATCTAAAGAAAATGACAGAAAATATCCCTAAAAGAATAAGGGCACCTACTCTTTTGTTCCTTAATTTGGCACTATCAGGAATCTCTGAAGTGGTTGCAGTCTATAGAAAAAAATATCTAGAATCCCTCAAAAAAAGTACTGCACTAGACAAGGGCACCTGCTCTTTTGTCCTCAAAGTTTTTGCCTTCTAAAATCCAAATTCTAGTATGTATCTAATCTACATTTAGTGTCCTCCTGTGTGAGCATTTTTAGGTTTCATTTGTTTGTTTACAATTTTGCATAATTAGGGTTTTAGGCTTAATCCTGGACAAGGTTTAACAAATTAATCCACAAATTCAAAATTTCCTTGTCATTCCAAGTGACACCAAACTTGTAGTTGAGTCCTCTTGCAAAGGTTGTGATTCAACTCGGTTTAATGTCTTTGAATTTATGTAGTGAAAGGATGATCTAATTAAACTATCAATCAAATCAACAAACCCTCTTTTTCTACATAACACAACTAAATCACAAAGGACTCCCACTACAACCACAAAAATCTCACAATACTCCAAGAAAGACATCCATCTCTCTAATCAAGCCAATGAGACTTGGATACTAGATGTTGAGAAACTTAGTAAACAACATAATAAGAACATTAACAAATAGTGATCAAATCCCATAAACATAAGTGTAATAAATCATGAAATAGAAACATAGAGTATAAAATAAAATTAGAAACATAAACATAGCACCAAATTTATGTGGAGAAACCATTTTAGAAAAAAACACAACTAAAGAGAGAATTATTCTTTTATTAATCCAAGAAATATGAGTACATCAATACAATCAACTATCTCTTCAATAAAGTAACAATTTGGTAGCATAACCTCCACAAACTTGTAAATCAACATAATATGTTTATCTCATACATCCAATATATAGAGTTTGGAAAATTATAAATCTCAAGTGGTAACTAGAAAGAATTGGCCAAAACCATGGGCCCAAACCTAGGCACCCAAGTCCACATGCAAAAATCCAATACCCCATTTACCATGAATACAACATCCCAAGATAGAAAGTAACTACCACAAACATCTTTGACCTCCACTACTCAAATTGGCATAATGTAACTCTCAAGCACTACATAGGAGCATTAATCATACATGCATGCAACAACTAATAATAGAAGGTACTCCATGATGGTCAAATGTAACTCCCAAGTGCTCCATGATGGAGAAGATAAGTAATTTTCTTGGCCAACAATCAAGCAATATTATCTATAACTCCCACTATTGACCTGTAGACACCCAAAATTGACCCATTTCATTATTTAGGCATTTTCGCCTCAAGCATGCATCATTTCGTCTAACACACTTATAATTAAAACCTAATTATGTTCTCATTCATCTTCATGATTAATTAAATAAATTTTATTTATTTAATTAATCCTTCTTCATTCTTTTATCCTCTGCCAATAGTTAAATAATTTTTAATTATTTAATTATCATATGCTTCTTCTCACAAATAAATAAAATTCATATTTTATTTATTTTCTTCACTTAATATATAAATTGAATAAATTCATTTTATTTAATTTATATTATTATTTCTTCCTACCATTATCCTCTCTTACATATTGAATTAAATAAACATATTTATTTAATTCATTATTTTCTATGCATATCCCCCAAAATTCCCTCCACTTTTGATCTCCTCTTCTATCCTACACCATTGATCGCCTACTTTCCAAAAATCACTCACCTCCCCAAATAAAATCCCTAATTTCTCTCATTTGTGACTCCTGGTCATTCATTTGCAACACAACCCTGATTTTTGTGAGTAGAGTCTCATGATTTCATTTAATTTTTGAAAACCCTCATGTCAATGGCCTGGAAAAATACTTGATTTTCATTCATTTCTATGGAATCCCTCTTTGCATATATCAAATCTCTCTGGAATTTGTGATCAAAACCATGGCAGCCTCCTCAATTTGGTTCACATGGAGAAGCAATCCACACAAAAATTGAGAAATTGTAACATCCAAGTGAACTTGTTTTAATTGCATGTCTTGTGTTTTACCTAGGTTTGATTTCTTAAGGTTTTTGGTTAGATTTTGGTCTAAGCTTGTTTGATCTATATATTTTCCACCCATCACAAAATGGCATGCCCGGTGGGACCAATCGCTTGGTTGGTTTTGTTTTTTTATTGCTAAAAATCATCTTTTTTGAGTTTAGATATGGGAAAATGCGCACTTAATCCATAGGTGATCACCTTTGAAGGACAAAAAATCACACTTGGAGATTGGCCGATCACCTTTGGGTGGGGCAAAATTGCACATGCATGAACACATGTCACCCTTGGTCAACATTGTTGAAATAAGGGTAGACAATTGAGAGGGGGGGTGAATCAGTTGTCACAAACTTTAACACTTGCAACAATTTACCTTCTTTATCACTTATTAACAAATTAATGATATAACCATGAAAGCATAAATCAACAACACATGAGCAAAAACATAATCAACACACATAACACCAAGATTTTTACGTGGAAACCTAGTTAAGGGAAAAACCACAGTGGGGGTTAACCCACAAGAAATTATACTCTGTTAAAAGTATTACAAATGGGTAAGGAACATGCCTTCAGGGCGCACTACCCAGAGTTCATTGCTCCAAGAGGATCACTGCCTATGAGATGATTACAAGAAGATTACAGAATGTTTGAACTGATGAATGACATCTACCAATGTAGAAATTCAATTCCGGTTAAGAACAGAATACTGATCTTACACACTTCATCCTTACTCTGCCCTGTTTCACTCTTCAGCCATAATCCAAGCTTAGATCTTCACCTTCGTACTTTTTTCTACCTTTATCGCACTTACTCCATCATCACGCCACACACACACACACTACAAAACACTCAAATCCATCATCCATATATATCTGCATCAAGAGATTCAATCAACTGTAGTTAGCTTCAAGAAAACTTAGAACATTTATTAAGAACTCTACTCTGTCAGCTGAATCCATGCACAAACAACAATGCAAACCAAAAACTTGTGTTCTCAAATCATCAATCATGTTAGTCAATACCACTGGTTATCACAAATTACTTAACCAACAACTTTTCTTCATCCAGACCAAGATCAAATACTAGGTCGACCTGTTCTTCTGACTGTACTGACTAACTGAAACCCGATACTCAGATGCTTATAACTTTTGAATCCTTCATCACCGGAGGCTAAATTTCTGGATTTAGATAGTCCTGACAATCCTTATCACTCCCTCAGATCTGCAACACATTGTGATTTACCACCAGAGAGATCTAGACCAAGATACTGGACCCTATCATATGCTCTATTTCTAACTACCCAGACTTAGACAAATCTTCACCTTGACTTCTGGTATGAACAAATTATGTAATGCGGATGTGTAAGATAGAATTATTTGCCATCAATGACAACACCTGTCATGCGTAGCAGTGTCTCTTGCCAACAATCTCCCCCTTTGGCATTGATGGAAACACTTAGTGAAAAATGACTAAGTGTTAGAACAACTCCCCCTTACTATGTACACTTATGCTTTTCACTATTCTCCAGTGCTCCCCTTTTGTTGGATTCCTCATTTTTCACTACTCTTCACTCCCCCTTTGAAATCAATGACAAAGGCTAGACTTTTTGGATGTAACAATTCCATAATCTCACATTCCTCCACAATGGAGTGTATATCTTTATAGCCAAGAGTGAATATTGCCTTATGGTTTAATAGTTCCAATATCTGTAATTGAGCATCAAACTTGACAAAATCCGCATACCAAAATTCACCAAAATTTTTATGTACATGGGCATATATACAAACAACCCTATTACTTATTGACATAAGTTTGAATGCATCACCAAAGACATTCCTCAACAGTGCCAACTCATTGTCCCAACTCTTCTTCATGCTGTTCAAAACTGAGATGTGGCCACTGAATAAGAATGCTTGAGACTCTACTTTCTGCAAGTCAGTAGGATCACTTGACTTAGTAGCATCTTGGGCTTTGGTCAAAGCATTGAATATTGCTTCTAATTTGGGGAAAATTAGTCCCCGGAGCTCACTCATCCTTGCCTCAATGCTCTCCTCTTTTGTCAATTTCTTTATTTCTTCATTCAAGCTGATTGCCTAACACTCCTTGCTTGCCACAGATGTTGTCAAAGGATCAAAAGATTTGGATACACTTAATAGTTTTTGCTTAGACTCCTTTATTTTATCTTCAATATCCTCTATAACTTTAGGACAATATAAGCAAAATTTATATACATTTCCTCCTTCTGTAAGAGCATTTTGAATACTCTTTATACTGGTATCCAGCACAATTCTATCTACTCCAGTCATCCCTTTTAGAGCATCAAATCTTTTATCATTGAATTCATTTTGAACCTTGACCTCTGTAGACTTCTCTAGAGATCCAAAATGAGAACTTATTGAGTTTATTAGACTTTTCAATTGGCCAGAGGGAGATGCTGAAGAATCCTTCTGAAAGGTGGGCATGATCTTCTCCAAGATTCCTGATGCCAGACCAAGTAGCTCACTGTCTTCTATGTGAGACTTCAAAATATCTTCTCTGGCCTTAGCTTGTGTGAGAGAGGCCCACTTTGTCTTTTGAACTGGTCAAAGACTGTCCAAATTGATTGGACCTTTCAACTCTTCTACAACTAGTTTATCATTTTCCAAAATTTCTTTCACTGCTTCTATAGTGTTTCTTGCCCAAGATGCTGATGTATCTATTTGATCCTTCCCGATACTGTCAACTAGATTGTCTTGCTTGGGCTCTTCCTCAACCTTTGCTATCTCTCCTTCCTTTTCATTTCTATCCATGGCCTTTTCTGCTTCTTGGTCCTTAGCTTCTTCTATTCCATGCTTTTTATTCTTCAATGAATCATCTTCAGTTTGGGCATCTATTTCAACATTCATCTATGTATCTTCTTTGCCAGATTGATCCAGAGGAGTTTGAATACCTCCTACATCATTAGTTTTATCTGTCATCTTTTCATCTTCTTTGTTTATTGCTTCCTCTTCTGGAATAGAGGAGTCATCTAGCTCAATTTGTTGCTCATCTCTCTGCTGCTCTTCGTCATTCAGAATTGATGCATCCTTAGTATCAACTGGTTCTTCTGTAACCACATAGAACTTGTTCTTGTCCAGTGCTTTCTTTAGAATCTATTTTGCTTCTTTAACAACTTCATCAATATCTCCAATCATCAGCTTATTCATCCTTGTTTTTCTTCTAAAATCATTCTTGACCTCTTTAAACATTTTATCTGCTTCTTTGTTGGAGATCACCAAACACAAACTAGATAACACATGTTCCCTCAGCTCCAAATCTTTAGCTTTAGCAGCCTCTTTCCTCATTTCCAAAATGTTACTCAGACTCTTAGGAATTTCAGATAAAATTTTCACAAGAGCTCTATTGAATGTATTCAAGTATTTTACAGTGGCATCCTCCAAAATTCTCTTGTTTGCATCATCAAAAGTGTCATAGTATTTTATTATGGGTTTCAGATTCCCATGAATTGTCACAGTATTCACAATTTCTTCTATAAACAAAGTAGATTTTCTAATTTGGGTTTCAATCTTTTGTCTTTTACTTACCTTCATACTTTCAGAATGCTTATCTTTTGCAGTCTTTGAAGCTTCTGCTTTCTTTGTCTTTATTTCCTTTACTGCTTCATCTGATTCTATTTTCTCATCATCTTTAATACTCTCATTTGTTGTGGATGCTTTAGTCTTCATTCTTTTACCATCTTTACCAGATGGTTTTTCTTTCAGTTTCTCTATTCTGACAGGTTTTGTGTGAACAAAGGTAGTATCAGATCTTTTTATTTTTCTAGGCTAGCTGGTGGAGACTTCCGGAGCACTTCCTTGTTTCTTATCCTGCATCTCCTTAGCTTTTTCTATCCTTTCTTTGTTCTACTTCACAACTTCCTTAGTTATGCCAATGCTTTCAGCATACATTTCTACTTGCTTTTGAACTTTCCTCTTGATTTCAGGTTTTCTAAGCTCAAGATGTTTCAAACTAAGATCCTTATATGTCCTAAATCTCTCCACAGAATCATCCTTGGGTTTGCTCAAGAGATGTTGAGCATACATGTCCAAAATTTTCTCATCTACCTCATACCCCATGGGCATGATCCAAACAATTCTAGGTTCTACTGCTTCCATTAAACACTCATCAGTATCCACCATGAAGCAGATCTCATTATTGTATTTCTCAACAACTGATTTAGGAATTCTTTTCCTAGAATGCATCATACTCTAAATATTCTTGAAGTAACCCCAAATTCTAGTTTTCTATGCTTTAGAGTCACCAATGCTATTCAAGTGCTCTCTTATCTATATAGCAACAGGTTTATCATTTGTCCAACACATGCTTTTCTTATCAGGCAACTCATTCATGAAATAGAAGAACAAACATAGGATCAGTGTACCATATTTGAAGGTGTTCTTGTTATCCTTCTTTACCTTATTCAAATTTTCCATTAGCTGGTTCTGCAATAACTCACACAAGTCATAATCAACATTCTCTCTCAACATCTGATAGGCTACATAGATAGCTATACCAGATACAGAATTTTCCTTGCTGGAATGATAAATCTTGTATCCAATCACCATTAAAGAAAATTTGACATCCGGATCAGTGATGTCATTTATAGTCATTGCCCTTTTGTCAAACCTTGAACTGGTAGCATTAGTTACTATTTGATTCTTTACTACTTTCAACATTAGCAGTCCACCAAATGAGTTTAACCCTGTCACTACCTTGATGGCATCCTTGGTGATTTTTAAAGGTTTCATTAGCCACATAAACTCATTATGCACTTGACTCAACACATACTGGACCCATTCATCTTCGTCAAAGGATGGAAACCCTATAATCTGAATGAAATGTTTATTGTGTATTGCCTTATACTCAGGTTTGAGACCATGAATTTCATCCCTTAGATGATTCTTGAACAAATCTACAAACCTTGAGTCCCCAAATTCATCTATGCTTGCATGAATATAGGCCCTAATATCTTGAACATGCAATACACCATACAAAACATTTGAAAATGCACCTAATGGGTTGACTTCTACTGATTTGTGTGGATGCTTCTTGAATTTGGGTCAGGGCCTTTCAGTAATATCAACAACCAACGGTGTAGCCATTGCAAAAGATCACAAGTTCAAAGTTTTGCAGAAAATACCTTTTTCTTCACAGAATTAGGGTTAGTAGATGAATTCCCTGGTCACACTTCAAATCCTTGAAATCTTAGCTTAGGTACTCCTCTGCTTGCTCTCTTCAAATGCAAAGTGATCCAAATGATGAAAGGATGACCTTTTATGCTCCACAAAACCTAATTCTCCATTGTAATAAATGTGTTGCCCTAACTTCATCTGGTTACTTTGTTTCTTGATACATTTTCTCATGAAACGCTTTGCAAATCACCGTATCCACTTCTTTTCTTCTTAAAATCCTTTCAAATGATCTACAATAACCTAAATTATCTTTTCTCATCGCCAAATTCAGACACTCACTTATTGGCTGGGGGAATTTGATTTTCAATGCAACTCCCCCTAAGCCAGAGCTCCCATTTTAGTTTCCTGAGGAATTCTTAGCACTAGATTCTAGTGCGGACCCATCACCATCATTACTTGCACTTTTCTTCACCCATGTCTTGTTCATTTTGTTCTGGATCTCATTTGTATAAACTTTGCCCTTGCCTTTTTCTTGTCTCTACTCATCCAGTTTTCTATTTACCAGACCTCTTCTTTCATTATTCCTACTTTTGCAGAATCTTGCAATATGACCAGATCGGTTACAATTGAAGCACACAACATTTCTTTTCCCATTTGATTGATTTCCTCTTGATCTGTACTGATTAGCCATATGTCCAAATCTATTGCATGCAAAGCATTTGCCATTGAAAGAATTTCCATTTCCTCTATTGTTAGAGTTATTCATTATCATACTTCTGCATTCATTGGATCTATGACCATACCTCTTACACTTGAAGCATTGACCAGAGATGGATGGACCACTTTGATTTACTCTGCTTCTGCATTGAGTAGCTCTATGACCAAATTTATTGAAATTGAAACAATTGCCATTGAAAGATGGATACCTTTGAGCATTAGGCTATCTTATCAGAGGTCCTCTAGGTTTGTTTCTCCCATTCCTTGATTGAGAATTTTTTTGTCTGGATCCAGAGCTTTCACCTTTCTCATACCCAAGACCATGCTTATCATCAGCCTTCTTCTAACTCTCAAGTAGCACTTCAAGTTTAGCTGAGCTTATCTTGAACTTCTCCTTGTATTCATTTGCAATTTCTAGGTCATGTTTGAGAATGACAATTTGCCTTTCAAGTTCCTCCTCATTATATCTGCATTCTTGTAAATTAGATTTTAGGTGGCCAATTGTTCTATCCATTCTACAGCATTCTTCTGTTCTTTCCTTCAGAGTTTGATTTAGGTCTTCTTCAGTCTTCTTCCTTTCCTTAATTTCTTTGGTTAACCTCATCACCCTAGATTCCATCTCATGTTTTAGAATAGAAACTTCTTTTGTCAACTTCTCACATTCCTTTGTCTTTTCTTCCAAGGCTTCATTTATGCCATTTTCTTCAATTGAATTAGCTAGCTGCTTCCTCTTTTCCATACATTTTTTTATTTTTTATTTTAACATCTCAATGCAATCATCATCTTTAAGGTTTGCTTTCAGTTCATTTATGTCTGCTTTGAACTGATCAAGATCTTCTAAAGCCAATTGAAGTTGTTCTCTGAGTGAACCCATTGAAACTCCTTCCCAAATCTTCCTTGAGCTGTTAAGCTTCTTCCAAGAAACCTTTCTCTAATACCAATTGTTGAAATAAGGGTAGACAACTGAGAGGGGGGTGAATCAGTTGTCACAAACTTTAACACTTGCAGTGATTTACCTTCTTTATCACTTATTAACAAATTAATGATATAACCATGAAAGCATAAATCAACAACACATGAGCAGAAACATAATCAACATACATAACACCAGGAGTTTTATGTGGAAACTCAGTTAAGGGAAAAACCATGATGGGGGTTAACCCACAAGAAATTATACTCTATTAAAAGTATTACAAATGGGGAAGGCACATGCCTTTAGGGCACACTGCCCAGAGCTCACTATTCCAAGAGGCTCATTGCCTACAGAGATGATTACAAGAAGATTACAAAATGTTTGAACTAATGAATGGCATCTACCAATGCAGAAATTTAGTTCTGGTTAAGCACAGAATACTGATCTTACACACTTCATCCTTACTCTACCCTGTTTCACTCTTCAACCATAATTCGAGCTTAGATCTTCACCTTCACACTTTTTTCTACCTTTATCACACTTACTCCATCATCACACCACACACACACTCCAAAACACTTGAATCCATCAGCTATATATATCTGCATCAAGAGATTCAATCAACTGTAGTCAGCTTCAAGAAAACTTAGAACATTTATTAAGAACTCTGCTCTGTTGGTTGAATCCATGCACAAACAACAATATGGACCAAAAAATTATGTTCTCAAATCATCAATCATGTTGGTCAATACCACTGGTTATCACAAATTACTTAACCAACAACTTTTCTTCATCCAAACCAAGATCAAATACTAGGTTGGCCAATTCTTCTTCTGACTGTACTAACTAACTGGAACCTGATACTCTGATGCTTATAACTTTTGAATCCTTCATCACCAGAGGCTAAATTTCTAGATTTAGATAGTCCTGACAATCCTTATCACTCCCTTAGATCTGCAGCACACTATGATTTACCACCAGAGAGATTTAGACTAAGATACTGGACCCTGTCATATGCTCTATTTCTAACTACCCAGACTTAGACAAATCTTCACTCTGACTTCTGGTATGAAAAAATTATGTAATGCGGATGTGTAAGATATACTTAGTTGCCATCAATTACAACACTTGTCATGTGTAGCAGTGTCTCTTGCCAACAAACATAACATTGCCTTTGGCTCACATGCATGTGCTTTTGGTTTACACAGTGCTTTCATGGCTAATCTTATGTCCTTTTCGCATTTTTTTGACATGTGGGTTATTTAATCAAGGTTGCATGTTGATGTAGATGAAAACCCCTATTGTCATGAGTCATCTCCAAACTAGTTTATTCAGAGATTCCTAGTTTAACCTTGTCATAACGTTAATCTTTCTTCTCTTTGTAGAATACAAGCAAAAATGGCAAGATCTCGTCTTAAGGGGTTTTCAGGGTTTAGATTTTTCTACATGCAATATTTTTCTCTAGTTTCTATGGACTTTTTGTAGGTTCCAGGGGTACATGTGCCTTTGATCGACAATCGATCACCTTTGCACAGTAGAAAATCACATTTGAATGATTAGACATCACCTTTTAGGAGTAGGTAATCACCTATGGTAAACTCCTGATCGCTTTTGCATTTCAGTTGATCACTTTTGGTCTTGATCATCTGCTTATGGTTTTTTCTCAGGAATCTAGGGTTTTTCTTGGGTATTGATGGGTATATGTGCAACTTGTTTTATCTATATGTTGAAGAACAGAGAGAATTACTGACATGTGTCTTGCAGGTTTGATCGGTTGAAGTCCAAACTATATTTCCCACTAATTTAGGCATATTTGGAATTGGTGCTTAAAATGAACTCTGCATGCTCTGTGTTTGTTTTAGTTTCTTTGTTTGTTTGCTGAGTATGTTTGTAACTTGATTTAACAACGAGAGTATCCTCTCCTGCTGCCTGACCAATGGATTTGGCATGTAAGAGAAATCATGGTTATCTCTAGAGGTCCTACCACCCTACTTCAAAAGGTGGGAATGACCCAAGTGACAACAGGCTAAAGCCAAGCCCTTCCAAGACGCTATAGAAAATAATGTGTTTGTGCTAAAATTCAAAAGCAATAGGTGTTGTTATGTCATACCAACGAATGTCTCCCTTAGTACCTTATGGTGTGTGAAACCCTGTAAAGCGTAACCTTTGTAGGCTAGGAGGCCTCCTAATCAGAGTGAATTGCTGCACATATGGCCACTCGAATGGAAGCCCTTACTAAAAACTATGTGTAGTAGCCAAAAATCCTCTATCTGTTGGCACATGAGGTTGAAAGATAGACATCTGGAGCCATCCCACACTCTTGTAGTTCATTAGTAGAGAAAGCAAATTCCTAGAGATCTTTAGGTCTTTAGGAATTTGAAGTCTGGTATGCCCAAGAAATGAGTGTCGAGTAAGGGGGAGCCAGTGCTACTAGACTTCTAGGCTATCTACTATGAATAGGTGTGGCTAGAGAAATCCAAGTGGGAACCTAGTAGATATCATCCTTGCCTAGCCTAGGTTGTTAATGTCTGAGCATTTTATGGGTATGAGTTCTTTTCATCATGTTTTTCTTGCCACAAAACTACCTTTGAACAAAAGACTGTCACTTTTAACCATCAGCTAACTATCTTTGAATAGCAACCTGTCACTTTTGACCATCAGCTAATCACCTTTTATGAACAACAGGTCACCTCTACTTATCCTATCATTCCCCTTTGAACCTTTCACAGTCGCTTTTGAAACATTACCATGTTGCACTTGAACAACATCAACTCGCCTTTGATGTGCATATAGTCACCTTTGAGTCATCTCTGGTCACCTTTGGTTAGCCACAAACTTATGTCAATTTTGTGAGCATCAAACCTTGTTTCCAAATTAGTCCCTTATCTTTTGGACATCCAATTAGTCAGTATACTATCTTATCTAGCCCTGGTTATATCAGTCTAGACAATTGAGCTCTATATCCTTTTGAGACTCCTAATCAATCATCCACCATCAATCAAAGCAAATCAGACCTTTGTCCTTTAATTTTGGCCATCCCAACATCATCAACTATCCTTGTCTACCAATCCATCAAACCAGCTAATCAATTAATCTTGACTGAGCTAAAATCCAATCATCAATCAAAACCCAATCAGTCTATCCAAGCAAACAAGGCAGTGTGTTGGAACTATGGAAAAATTGGGCAGTTACTGAAAGGAAGCAAGGTATGCTGAACACATTTCCTACACCGATCTAATGAGAGAAGTACTGTGCAAAGTCATTTAAATCTTTATAGTTTCAACAATATGAAACATATAACAAAGATATTACAGCAGCAAACACAAACACAAAAGAGAATGACACAAGATGTATTGTGGGGAAAACCTTTTCAGGTAAAAAACCCCACACTCTAAAACCTGCACAATGTATTTTCAAAACTAAAATGGTTTACAATACACTTGCAATGCAAGTTCTTCCAAGAGTCTTCAAATGTCATTTCTGGAGTAATTCCAGCAACAGAACAGTACCTATATAAACACTATGCAACTACAACTCCAAAACTCCACATTATATAGAGATACAAGGCATATTCTGGAAGCTTCTTGAGATGGGCGTCCACCTTGGCCACATGGCCATTATCCCACATCAAAGGACACTTTTTCAAGCTGCAAATACACCTCTCACATCTGTCATAACATGGAAGATTTGACTTCCCAAGATGGAGCGCTCCAAGGCTAAAAATAGACTATGGTGGATGCTCTTATGCATCTTACAACTATCATAAATTTCTACGACATAACAATATTGCATGTTGTAAGAGAATCCGTCATACAATGTTAAATATAGCATATTCTTCTTAAAACATGTCATAACCCAACTTGGGCACCCAAAAATGCCTTTCCCTCATGCAAAGATACTCAACGACAATTTTCACCACTTGTCATAGGAATCTCCAAACTTGGCTCTTACGCGTCATAGATTCTGTCATATGGAATATTGTCTTCCACATACCACAAGATGCTAACACATGGAATATTAGTGACACCTCAAATGGGACTCCCAAATCCATGTAGGTTTGACTTGACCATTGAAGTCACATTCCAACTAAGATGACATGTCACCATGCCACCTCAACTAAGTGACCAAACTAAATGTGCAAGTAATTACAACATTAAGCAATAAATAAATATATAAATAAATAAATAATTCTAAGAATTTGCAAAGATTGAGACACCTTAATTCCCCAAATTAGCCCACTTGTCAAACACCTTGCAAGAGCCAAAACAAATGACAAGATTTAACTGCTAGGAGCCAAGAGGCCCATAGACTCTGAACACCATCTGAACTTCTCTATGCCCACTGGTTTAGTCAATGCATCTGCAACATTCTTCAAAGTGTCTACTTTTTCCAACATCATCTTCCCATCCTCTACTATATCTCGAACAAAATGAAACTAAACATCAATATGCTTTATTCTGGCATAGAAGGTAGGATTCTTTGCTAAGCAAATCACACTCTAACTATCACAACAGATAGTAATCTGTCTTGCATCAAAACCAACATCTGAACACAACCTTTTAAGCCAAATTGCTTCCTTACAAGAATGAGTTGCTTCCATGTACTCTACTTATTTTGTGGACAAAGCAACCACAGTTTGTCACTTACTCATCCAACTAATAGCCCCACCAAACATGTTAAACACATAGGCATTGGTGGATCTCCTACTGTCAATGTCACCTACCCAATCAGAATCCACAAATCCATGAATGCTCACAAAATGCTAAGGTCCAGTAGGATAACCATGATAAAATAAGGAATACTTAGAAGTACCCCTCAAATATCTAAACACTCTCTTCACTGCATCCCAATGCACCCATCCAGGATTAGCCATAAACCGACTAAGGACTCTCACTACTTGGGCAATGTCTAGTCTTGTACAAACCATAGCATACATCAAGCTACCAACATCACTAGCATAAGGTACTTTGCTTATATCCTCTATCTCAAAAGGAGACTTTGGACAATCATCAATAGATAACTTTGTCCCCATCATAACAGGAATAGTCAACAGTCTGCAATCCACCATACTAAATCTCTCTAACACAGTGTTAACATACTTACTCTAGCCTAACCAAAGTTTTTTGTTTACCTATCTCTTCGGATCTCCATCCCAAGAATGTACCTAGCTGCCCCTAAGTTTTTCATTTCAAACTGTACTAACAACTGAGACTTCAAATTAGAAATCATATTCTTATCATTCCCAATCAGCAACATATCATCAACATATAGTGCAATAATGAGAATACGATCATTGTCTAACTTGTGTATATCAAAAAAATTAGATTTACAAATGAAAATGATCAAACAATGAAATGCATAACCTAAACCCAAATCATTCAATACCTCAAAGATGAAAGATGAATTGTTTGATTGATTTGATATGTTGGTTGCTCACAATTTGGCAGCATAACATTTGCATAGGATTGAGATGATAGATGGAAGATTGATAGATGAAAGATGATGATGATACATGCAAAGGCTCTAATGTGATTTCAACAGCATAAGGATACTCCAACTCAATGCCTCTTGCAAATGGCTTATGAGGCGGTTGATTTATAGGAAAGACTTAGTTCAAATGGATGGTTGAGATTGAAAGGCTACATGATTGATGTGGATGGCTAGGATTGATTAGTTATTCCCACTCTTCAAGGGAGTTGTAGTCATGTGACAAGTGTAATGAGGAGGATAGGGCTCATATGTGACCGTGTACACAAATACTAAAATTAGGTCCCATTAGTTATACATGTGAATGATTTTAAATGAAAGTTGTACTACCACACATGATTGAATTGAGAGGTGGACAAGTGTCAAAATGTGGTGAGAGGTGAGGACTTAATTCAAATATTTTATTTGAATTAGTTGGGATATGAGTTGGAAAATTAATTAAATAAATAAAATTTATTTAATTAATTGGGAAGATGATGATAATGGATGAATGAATGTGAAATTAATTAAATAAATAAAATTTATTTAATTAATTGGCTAAGTGGAATAAGGATGGGCTTAAGATGGGATTAAGAGTGGGATTAGGACAAAATTCTACATGATGTCTAAGTAATGTTTTTGACTAGGTGTTGCAAGACATGGACAAATTTGGGTGTCTACATTTTGCCCCTCTTTGAGATGATGTTCAAGATGATAGGATTTATGTCAAGTAACATCATTTTAAAGAAGCTATGGTATGGATAGAGGAAAATGATGGGATAAAATGGAATGGTATGATGATAGAAAGATAAGATGAGGATAGGATGAAATAGGATGATGATGCCCCCTCGAGAGGATAGGTGGGTTGGACAAACACGGGTAGGCTCTTGAAATGAAAAGGATTGGCTAAGAAAGAAAGATAAGGAAATGGATAGAAGAAATGATGATGTGTTATGCTGCAATGAAAGTGATAAACCATGATGTTTGATATAGCACTAGACGTTATGCACCAAGGTATAAGGACCAGGGTGATGATGTGTCTTGTGCCCCAGCATAATACAACCTTGTCAAGATACAAGATATGAATATTAGTTGGAAATTATATGGATTTGATACAAATGCAAGATTAAAAGATAACACACACAAGTAAGCAAGCAAGCATGCACAAATGATTCAAAAACAAACAAGGTATTGCCCTTGTCAAGCTGTAAACCAATGATTAATTGTTTGATTGTTTTGTTGATGATATTAGTGTTGTCATTATAGGGAACGATATATCCCTAGAACAACACAAAGATGTTTGATGATGATGATGATTGATTTGGCTTACAACAAGGCTAGGATCAAGACCATGGATTGTGATTAGATAATTTGACACAATTGATTAGCTTGATTGGTATGGATTAAGGATGACTTGCATTTGGATTATTGCTTGGAATGATTTTGAGGATGATGAAATGATGAATGAAGATTGATTTGATAAATTGGAAGAAGTGATGATTGATTGGATTTTAGGTGTTTATTGATGATGTATAAGATAGATGATAGAAGAAATGAGGAGAGGAGAAAGAGGAAAATCACCTGTGCCTGAATCTAGTAACTTCCTTCATACTCCAAACTGCCTACATACCCTGTATCCATGGGATCAAGGCACTTAACGATGGAAATGAGATGTAGTTATGATGTTTTATTGATGAGATGATGAAAATGGATTGAATTGATCAAGTTATGGATTGATGAAATGTTGATGATGGGATGTTATGTGGTGGATTGAGATGCTTTTGATTTGTTGGAGTGATTGGATTTATTTTGATGGTTGGCTTGATGTACTTTGGTTTTGATGTTTGCTATTGCTGGGTTGATTGTTTTGATGATTGGATTGTTTTGAATAATGATAGTGATGGTGTGATGATTAGAGTGTCCACTCAATCTAAGCATAAGGAAGTGTTCTCAGTATGCTCAAAGGATGTAAAACAAACAAGGTATTGCCCTTGTCAAGTCATAAACCAAGGATTGATTGTTTGATTGATGATGATAGTGTTGTCATTGCGGGGAAAGCTATATCCCTAGATCAACACAAGGATGATGTGGGAACGATATATCCCATTGATGATGATTGATTGGGCTCATGACAAGAGTAGGATCAAAACTTGTTGATTTGACTGCATAATGCTCCTTGATTGATTAGCTTACTTGATATGGATTAGTGTGACTTGGATTTAAGATCATTTCTTAGATTGATTTGATTGATATGATTGGAAGAAGTGATTGATTGAAATAGATAAATGAATGTTATTGATAGGAAGAATTGATGATGATGATGATTTGATTTTGATTGAATGTTGATGGAGTGGATTTATTTGGATGATGATTGAATCGATCTTATTGCTTGGATTTTTTATTGGATATTGGATTTTTTTGGATTTTTTTTGACATATTTTGATTTTTTTGTGATTTTTTTTTTGTGTTTTTTGAGATATCAATGGATTTACAATTTGGGTAGCCTTTGTGCTTGATACCAATGATAAGGGAGAAAACCAAGTCTAGGTGCATGGATGGAGGTGGGATGGATGAAAAGGATGGGCTCATAGTAAATGTGATGGCAAGATCATGAGAGTTGGATGGGATGGAAGGTTCATGAGAGTTGGATGGATCGATAAGAGGATAGGCCATATAAGGGATGGATGCATGCCTCATGATAAACCAATAGGTAGGCTATAGTGGAAAGCTCATAATAAATAGATGGGGATAAGCTATAAGACGAAAAGCTCATGATAAGGATACGCCATAGTGGGTGGATCATAACAGAGCTAGGATGTGATCTCCAAAGGCTATGTTGCATAGGAAGAATAACTTGCCCCATTCTAGGTATAGACTTAAGATTTTGCATGACAAAACTTATGACAAAATGATGACATGATAGATTGGTTTGGATAGGGTGAGGTATATCAAGGGATATTCAAAGCATGTTTCAACATTTTGCCCTTATGTCTTCATCAAGATCAAAAAGGAGGAAGGATGGATAAATGGGTTCAGTAGGATAGGCATGTTTATGTAATGGCTAAGGATGGTAGAATAGAATGTAGCAAGATAGGACATGGTGGGATGGAAAATGATAGTGTGGTATGGATGGGACAATGTGCCCCCAAGTGTAATTGGCATAGAAGATTAACCTACACATGACACCTGTTTGCCAGGTTTTCATCATGGTACTTATCCAAGGTGCCTATTCACTAGGTTTTCACCATTGGATGAAGGGATTTCTCTTTACTATTTTGATTTTTTTCTTTTTTTAAATTCTTTTTTTTTGGATGGGATGACAATTACACATGGTGCCTGTTTGCTAGGTTTTCACCATGGTAATGGATAGGAGGGACTCAAGTGTCTAGTGCTATGAAAGGTGATAGGTCCCATTAGAGGTGGATATCATTGCAAGGACCATGTCAAAAATGCTCATAGATGTTGGTAAAGGATTGCATGGATGGGAGATGGATTAGGTGGATAGTAGATTATGATGTGGATTATGGAAGGCTTATGCATGGAAGGATAATCGATGGGGGAAAGTGGATTATGATGTGGATCATGGTAGGGTAGGCTAGTAGCTTATGGTATGGATTTATGTAAGACTTATGCAAAAGCATGGACCATAGGAAGGTGATGGGGAAGATATGTAGGGTAATGGATGAAGGTTGGGGAGATGGAGGTATGTGGGAATGTTTTGGAATGGAAGGGAATCATGACCAACTGTTGCACACACCATGTTAAACATTGAAGCTTTTGATGGGATGGTGGTGTAGGAAGCAATGGAGATGTTTGCTTAGGGGATGGGTGATGTAATAACTTTTTTTTTAAAATGTGCCTGGTAAACTTTTTAACGTGACTAGTGATGCTGGTACGACATGCCCTTTGGCTCCACATGAATGCTTTTGCCTGAAACAATGAACTAGTGAGGCCACAACACGGGGGACCTCATCCCCTAGCAAGAACAATTCAAACCCGCAATCTCGTTGGCACAGTGAAGTCGTAAATCCTACAAGCTCGTTGGCCCAGTAGGGGTTTGAACTCTGGTGGCCACCACTACAATCAAGCAACTTAACCACCGAACCACGCCCTTATCGGCAAGGTGATGTAATGACTTAGGAACCCACATAGATTTAGTATTTTTAGTGCTATTGTTTTCTTGTGGGATTTTTGAAGGGAATGGAAGTTTTGGATGGAAGTAGGCTTTTGGATGGATATAGGTGGTTGGGATTCTTGAGATGT
This sequence comes from Cunninghamia lanceolata, assembly GCA_027924645.1. Classification (NCBI taxonomy): domain Eukaryota; kingdom Viridiplantae; phylum Streptophyta; class Pinopsida; order Cupressales; family Cupressaceae; genus Cunninghamia; species Cunninghamia lanceolata. Next base: position 13,441,217 of record BSBN01000822.1, on the reverse strand, counting down.
GGATGCCTCATTTGACTTGCTAGCTATTTGCTTAGGAACCCAAACCATTTTGTTTTTGGGTTTTGCTTGTGAAGGTATGGGCTTGGGTAGCTTTTTGGATTGCTTTGCTTTGGCTCTTTGCATTAATTTTCCATGTTTGTGCCCTAAGGCATGAGGGTCCTTACGATTTTTGGTAGGACTTTTAGCTTTGTAAGTAAAGGCATCCAAATGTTTATTTTGGAATCCCATGGGTTTGGTGGAAGCAAGGTTGGTGGAATGAGTGGAAGCTTCATGTTTAGGCAATGTGTGCATTTGTTGGTCATGATTAGGAATGTGAGGGAATTTATGAATAAATGGATAATTAGGTGTTGGTAACAATGGAGGGAAAGTGGATGGAGGGATATTAGGAGTTGGAAGGAGTGAAGGTAAAGTGGATAATGGGATGTTAGGAGTTGGAAGTAATGGAGGTAAAGTGGATGGTGGGAGGTGTATGGTCACATGCTTTTGACATTTGTAGGTTGATGGAGGGGGAATGGCTACATATGTTTTGGGTATATGATGTGGTTTGTGATGGAAAGGAGTGGACTTAGGAGGGATGGAGGGATTACCAACATCTTTAGATTGTTTACCTTGGGGTGTATATCCAAGGCCATTTAAGCATGGAGGAACTTTGACATGGTTTGGCTCCAAAATACCTTGTTCATAAAGCCCTAGGCCTTTACCTTGGTAGTTCATGTTTTAGAGGATACCATGGACAATGGGACTAGGTGTGGTTTGAACACTAGACTTGAGTTCATTATTGGATGGAGAAGGTGAAGTGGATAGAGGTTGTTTTTGTCCTAAGGAAGAACATTCATGGACAAAGGTGGTAAGACCACTAAAACATGATAGTGGATTTGAAGTGGAATCGATGGTGGATGTGGAAGGAGGATCATTAGGATCTTGATTAGCATTGTGTTCACTAAGATCTAAGTTATTTGTTTGATCTTTTATGCTTACTTGGGGGACAAGTGTCTCACCATGACAAGTGGATGTTTTCTCATTATGGATAGGGCTAGATGGCAGATGACTAGGAGCAATTTGGATATCTCGCTCATGGATGGGTATAAGATTATGGATAGGATCAAGGTGCTCATGGATAGCTTCTTCATAGGTATCATCTTGATCATAAAAAAGGTAAATGTTATGGATGGGTTACATGAAAGTGTTTTGATCTTGAGTTGGACTAGGGCTTAATGTTTCCACATGCTTAGGATTAAACCTTTGACATACCTCTTGGGTTTCTTGAATGGAAGTGGAAGGCTCTTGGATAGGCTCTTGGTCAACAACATGAGAACATAATGACTCTTGACTTGGATTCATAATAGGAGACTCTTGAATAGGCTTGATGGCTTGTAGGTCACATGATGGGCTTGAAGCGCTAAGAATGTTAATTGAGGGCTCTTGGATAGGCTCAAGGATAGGTGGACCACATGATGGGATTACAGGATTGGACATGACCTTTGGAAGTTCTTTGGTAGGCTCATGAATGGGTGTTTGACATGGAGATAGTTTATTCCTTGCTAATAACCAATGGATCACATCCTTCGCAAGGGTATGAGTGGATGGGAAATATAATGGATGAGCAATAATAGCAGATGATGTTGTAGGCTTAGGACTAGGATTAGGTTGGGGGCTAATTGGATTGGGTGGATTAGGATTTGGATTAGATGAAGGGATAATCTTACCACAATTTATGAGGTTTGTGATCAATCTCTTAAGTTTGACACAATTGGTTGTTGTATGGCCCTTATACCTATGGTATGCATAATAAAGGTTTTCATTATACCAAGGGGGTTTAAAGATTGGTTCAAAAGGTTCTATCGGTGGCAACTCAATCAAATTTTCTTGAACCAATTGTTGTATGGTTATGTCCATGGGATCTTGTGGTGGAGGATTGGTAGAACATGGAGACGAAGGTGATGAAGGTTGGTGGACCAATGGACTAGGGGTAGGATCATATGGTGGTGTTATGATAGGGCTAGTAGGCTCATGTGTTGGCATGTGATTAGATGATGAAGGCCACTCATAGGATGCATTGGCTAGATTGGTATTTCCCTTGTCAAAGGTAATTAAGTCTTTTTGTATTAGGCTCGCATGGTTTATATACAAAGGGCCACTTGGAGTTGCATATACAAAAATGTATATCAAAAAATTTGGATTTGCAAATGGAAATGATCAAATAATGAAATGCATAACCTAAACCCAAATCATTCAATACCTCAAAGATGCAAGATGAATTCTTTGATTGATTTGATATGTTGGTTGCTCACAATTCGGTAGCATAACATTTGCATAGGATTGAGATGATAGATGGAAGATTGATATATGAAAGATGATGATGATAGATGCAAAGACTCTAATGTGATTTCAACAGCATAAGGATACTCCAACTCAATGCCTCTTGCAAATGGCTTATGAGGGGGTTGATTTATAGGAAAGACTTAGTTCAAATGGATGGTTGAGATTGAAAGTCTACATGATTGATGTGGATGGCTAGGATTGATTAGTTATTCCCACTCTTCAAAGGAGTTGTAGTCATGTGACAAGTGTAATGAGGAGGATAAGGCTCATATGTGACCGTGTACACAAATACTAAAATTAGGTCCCATTAGTTGTACATGTGAAGAATTTTAAATGAAAGTTGTACTACCACACATGATTGAATTGAGAGGTGGACAAGTCTCAAAATATGGTGAGAGGTGAGGGCTTAATTCAAATATTTTATTTGAATTAGTTGGGATATGATTTAGAAAATTAATTATATAACTAAAATTTATTTAATTAATTGGGAAGATGATGATAATGGATGAATGAATGTGAAATTAATTAAATAAATAAAATTTATTTAATTAATTGGCTAAGTGGAATAAGGATGGGCTTAAGATGGGATTAAGAGTGGGATTAGGACAAAATGCTACATGATGTCTAAGTAGTGTTTTTGAATAGGTGCTGCAAGACATGGACAAATTTGGGTGTCTACAACTTGTAGTACACACTATGATCTAATTTTGATCTTAGAAATCTAATAGACAACATAAAAGCATAAAATTTCAAGTACCACATCCTAGGAGATTGCTTCAATCCATAAAAAGACTTCTTTAACTTGCAAACTAGATTTTCTTTACCTTCCACTATGTAGTGCTCTAGCTGTGACATGTAGATTTCTTCCTCCAAGTCACCATAAGGAAAGATGTCTTCACATCCATTTGTTCCACTTCCAAGTCATAAGTTGTTGCAAGAGATAACAGGAACTGAATAGATATCAGTGTTGCAATGGGAGAGAAAATTTCACCATAATCAATTCCCTCCACTTGTGAATACCCCTTTGCAACCAATATGGCCTTATGCCATCTGCACCAAATTTCTTGAACACCCATTTGCATCCTGTTGGCATTTCAATTTGCACCTCTAGAATGCAAGTTGGAAACAAACAACTATGCACAGATAAACTACTCTCCTATTAGAAGGGGGAGTTCCCTTTTTGCTGATGTTCACTGAAAAGATAAATTAAACTTCACCTATCTTCTTTTTGATTCTCAGCTGCGAGCACAAGGTTATAAAACTCTAAACGCTGCAGAAGAGGTTTTTTCCTTTTTTAAAACTTCTACTACAACTAAGCAAAGACTAATGACACTTTTAATCTCTTGAGTAAATTCAGAGCAAAGGAAATTAAAAGTGAACAAGCAATGATTGTTAACACAAAAACTTAAGCAATTTTCTTCTAGATTTACACCACAAGACTTATAGTACTTTAATGATGGAAGATGAAATGAAAGCTACAGAAGATACACATCTGACGATGAAAACTTGATGAATCAAGATAGAATATCAGAGAAAAATAGGCATGAGACTTCTATTCAATATCAAAAAGTTGGCGCAACTCTAGGATAGCAATGCTGCAGCAAAAGGTAGGCATACAACAAGCGATCAAACACCAAAGAACAAATTACGTAAAGTGAACAGACACTTGGAATATCAAGATTTGTAGGCTAGAATAGGCACAACAAATTTGTTATCACAATTACCATTACATACAATAGGCAAGGATGCCCTTATTTATACTAAAATCAAAGGAGTAGGGAACCTTAAAATCTCCTTGATTAACCCTAACTTGCCAACTCGCAAGCTCTATTACTATTCTAAGACAAAGATACAATAAAAAAATGCTTTAAAGCGAATTGCTTTAAAGCAAAGAAGATTCCAACTATCACAAGGTGATTTCTTTCTAAATATAGAATGGATGAGCTTAGGATGAAAGCAAATGCTTTAAAACAAAAAGCATCTGTTTTAAAGCTACTTTCTTTTGAAATGCATCCTCATTGACATTCTTGCTTTTTGGTGATGTCATCCATTGATATTCTGGGAAATAATATCTTCTAAAAAGCGAGTGACTGCATCTCTACCAGGAACACTGATACTCTCTAGAATGATATTCTGATTCTCTAACATTTCTTCACCATTGGTAACCATCTGAAGAAATTCATGAATTTCACCCACAGCTTTGGCGAATTTCACTATCATTGCGGCAAAATGACTCATCTTGCCAGCGCTGATATCATCATTAAAATTGCTGCGGACGAGAGTCTGGAACTCTGCTTGCACTTCCCTGAGATCATACAGGGTACTATCTTCTCTTTCATACAAACATGGAATCTTAGAAACAAAAGATCTGACAAACTTGAGGACGTTGACTACCTTTTCTTTCCATTATGTCAACTTTGAAATCATACTGTCATAAGTTTTTACTGTGAAAAGGTATTGCACCTTCCAAGTAGAAACTATCTTCTTATCTTTAGCTGAATCCACAGAATCAAGTGCAATCTTCAAGTCAGAAATAATGATCTCAAACACCGATCTATTTTCTGCCATGGTCTGTTGCACCCCCTGAATGCCTTGGCGTAAATCATGAGCATTGTACTTTAATTGATAAAGCTCTGAAAGTACAACTCTCCCTTTAGTCATAAATTCTTCCACCCAACTATTCATGTGTCTCCCATAGAGAACCAACTGACTGAAATGCCGCCGATTAGCTGGTGATTCTAGATTCGGTGGAAGCAATAAATCAGCCTATGATGTGCCATGGAAAAGGTTGGAAATGTACTGCCGCAACTGCCTGACTTCAGCCTTGAGAGCTACCTTGTCTTCTCCATCTTTCAACACCCTTTCCTTCAAATTATTCACTGCAACCTCAAAGAGATTTACATCTGTATGGCAGGTGCTTCTGCCAAGGTTAGCTTTGACGACTATGAAGTCATCAACCTTGACATCATCAGCACTTCTATTTTCTGGTGGTGTTGTAGTTTCAAGGATTATTTCTCCATCTGCATTCTTTTCAATGCAAACCTGCTTCTTTAGCTTCTTGTCTGGTGTGTCTTGGTAGACACTTTTAAGCTCTATTAAATCTAGCTGATATGAGGGCTTTCTCCTCTTCCTTCCCAGAATGTTTTCAACCCAGGATGAGCCTTCTTCTCTTGGAAACTTAGTTCTAACCTCATCAGCTCCTGATGAATCAATGTGTGCATCAGAGTTATGAACCGGTGAATCTGGCTCTGAATCTATGTGGATAGGAGAAGTGATCGATGAAGAAGATGGAGAGACATGATCTGGAGGTAACACTTCAACATGTAGCATTGGTTCAACAGGAACTTCTGACTCAACTGCTGGGTGTTCCTATTGGACATGAGTTGGAGACTCATCCTTTTTCCTCTTTAACTTAGCCATTTTTGTTCCCTTTGGAAGAACACTCATAGATTTTACCCTTTGTTTCAGCTTGGAAGTGGAAGGCTCTGATGGGTGCACAACTAGCGGCTCTACTAATGCAATATCATCCTTCTGCTTAGCCTTCAAGAATATCAAACTATTTTTAACGACTCAACTCATTTTTTCTTCAATGGAAGTGCTCTCTTTTACTGACCAATTAACTGGTGGCAACGGTTGCTATTCAATTTGGTCTCTAAAATATGTGGGAAGTAGAACTTCACCACTCTCTGTCAAACCCTCTATGTCTTTTGATAGGATATCAGACATCTGCTGAAGAGTAAACCTGCTGTAACTGCGTTCTCGCACTTCAAACTCATCGGCACAATTAGCCCAGAAGTCTTCGACCGCGTGCTTGTGCATACAATTTTGACCAAGATGTGATGTAAAAACACCACAAGGATCATATGAAGACCTCTTGTCAAAAAACTTAAGACCATATCTAGATGATTCATTACCGATTACCTTGGCATCTACTCCAGATCTGCATCTGTAAATACTCATCCCAAGTGGAAAATTAAAAGCTACCTTGCGTCTGCTACGCAAAAATATATGAACTTCATAGGCTTGCCTCAAAAATTTCATAAATGCTATTTCATCTGTAGGATATTTCGGCAACATGGCTGGTTCTCCAGAGAAGCCATATACTCTAATGTAGGAAAAAGTGGGAAATTGGATAAACCAATCAGTCCATTCTGCCATTGCTATTCTAGCATCCGTTGAAAACCATATATGCAACTTATTATCCATATCTCACACTACATGCATTAGGAAAGCATCATTAACCCTCCTGTAATGTCATTCAGCTTGAGAGATTTCTAACTGCGGGAAATGATAATAAACATGCTGAATACCCAGAGTTCCAACAACATTCAAACCTCTAAATTGACCTTGAAAAGCCATCAAATACATAAGGTATGATATCATATGGAATTCATGAGCCCTTTGAAAATCAATTATCTATTGGTGGAGACTATCACTGGTGAGTGTCGACCAGTCATAGAATTCAGTTCCATCAACAATCTGGGACATGATGTAAAACATCCAAGGCTGAAACTTGTTAGCATCTGCTTGACCCATGATCCTGCTCAGCAAAGTAATCATTATTGCATGTTCCTCCTTGAATTCTCCACGTCCAATGTTCTTTGACATGACATTCTACTTCTCTTTTAACCACCTCTAACCAATCTTTTTCTAGTATTTTTCTTTATCATTGTTCCAAACCCTCTTGCATTCTTCAACTGAAACAGTTAAGTTTTCTCTCCAAACAAGTATTGTAAAACACTTCTCAATGTTGTTTGGCCTCAGGCTGCAGAGCACACGTCCATCTCTTGACTGGATTTCTCTTGTGACCGAATTGTAATGCATCATACAAGAAATTACAAACTTGATACTTTGCACTATGATAGGAAAGGATGCCACTGCAAGCAAACCAAAGTGTCCTAGATTCTTGATAGCATTATTTCCTGCATCCTCCAAAGAGTGTAAATTAATCACTAGAAGTACTTTATACAAGTCTGTTTCACAAGTTCTTAGGTAATCATGAACCAACATCATTTTGTGCCTGACTTGTGTTGGAGAGTACTGCATATTGGAAGATTTGAAAATTGACTATGAACACGCCTATGTCAGAAAAATCTTGAACAAATGGCTGAAAATTACTTGCTAATTTTTAGAAAAAAGTAGAGTGTGAGCAAAAAAGATGGCACATGGGTTTTGTAGGCAATTCTGTTTTGAAGCAACCCAAATTGTCAGATTTTGAAAAAGTGGAGATTTTCTCAAAAAAGCAGGAAAAAATAGATTCCTAAAAAAAAGCAAAACTCCAATCTTCAAGAGGATGATATTTTGGATGGACCCATCTCAACGAAAACTGAAAAAGCTTTGGTCAAATTTCTGAAAAGTGATCCCCTTGAAACAAGGACCCTAAAAAAGTGAGCCTCCCTGCTTCCTCAACCTGAAACTATGAAGAACGCTGAAAAAGCACTTCGTTTGGGTCTTCGAATCTTCATTGAAAGAAAAATAAAAATCTTTCCTCTGGATGCAACCTGCAAAAGACAATGAAATAAAGAAGCCAAATGCTTGTCTTTATAGATCTTTATGGCGAAAAAGCAGCTTTATTTGTGTGAGAATAAACTTGGACCTCATCCATGAAGAAAGCAACTTTTAAAGCACAAATCCAAGTGGATGTCTTCAAATAGGAAGAATCCCTATTTTGTAGCTACCTATGGCTTCATGTGTAAGATGATGAAAAATATCTTCTTTTGATGATGTCATCGAACACACGAGTTGAAAGAAGTGCTAGCCAATTTATCTTCATTTTCGACACTTCAACACTCATTTTGACTTAAATATGGTCTGTCTTCAATCAACAAGGTGGAAAAATGTCACTGTTGACTGAAAAAGCTAACTGATCCTGTCATTTTGGAGACCTATCAATTGAGATTCCATTTCCGGCCTCTGACTGACGATCTGGCATCGTTTGACCGAGTTTGACCTCCTGAAAACTACCAATAGGTGAAGATTGGACACAAAATTATTGAAAAACACTATGAACATGGAAATTTTCTAACACTAAGCAAGTTGGGCGCCCCAAGTCACCTGGGGCACCTGGTTTCACTAGACTTAGCCATTTTTTCAATTTTTTGCAACTTCTTCAATTTCTCAATTTGCGTGTGCATTCTAGTGGTGAAGGACCCTTGTTTGGCTGTTGATTTCTATCAACTAGGATAAAATTGAGTCTGATGATCTGGCAGATAGGTAGGCTTGATGAAAACTGAGTTGACTGCACCTTCTGTCTGCCTTGAAAAATGTGCCAAACTGACCAACTCTGAATCAGATCAAGCTGACGGAGGGAGATTCATTTTTTTCAAGGAAAACTTCAAAAATAAACTAAATCTAAAGAGTTTGGGCACCCCAAGTCACCTTGGGTGCCTAGGTTGCCATGCCTTAGAAAATTTTCTAAAAAACTCAAATTTTGTGTCTTTTCTCATTTTCTGTGCCCATAACCCCTGTTTGATCTTTGATTTCAGTTGTTCTGATGACTGTCAAGGTGGGAAGAAGGGTGATTTGAGTAGTCTGAACATATCTGTGATGAAATCCCAGCTTTGACTGACTTTTGACCAAGTTTGGCCAAACGAAAATAGGCTGACAGAAGCATTTTTTACGTTTCTTGAAAAACGTGAAAAAAATTAACACTTGAAAGGTTGGGTGCCCCAAGTCACCTGGGGCGCCTGGTTTCCAAAACTTAGTCAAATTTTTGATTTTCCAACCTTTCATTCCACCTTGGATCTATCTTGCATCGTTTTGCATGCCTAGTCGAGTCGATGACTGTTCATCGGTTCTGCATCATTGGAACAACGTTGAAAATGCGTTGACAAGCTCTGGCAAATGAACTTCCTATGTTGACAACTTCTGAGCTCATGCTTTGCCTTCTGAAAAAGAAGAAATGACCCAGTAGAGAAAACTTGATCTTTTGAAGATTCCATCTGGACTGCGCCGATCGTGAAGCAAAGTCGACCAATGAGAATCAAGCGCAACAGCTGAGTCAGAGATTCTATTGTTAGAAAGTTTTGCCATCATCCATATCTCAAGAAACCTAGAAAACCTAATATGATGTCTAAAAATAGAAATTTTTATTTTTAGAAATTTTGCTTTTTTGACTTTTTGATGAAAAAGTTTCTAGAATTGTTCAAAATGCCTTAATGAAGCAAAAATATTGATTGGGTACAACACATCCAACGGGTTCCATCCATCAGGCAAAGGCACCAAGTTCCATGTTTTATTATTTTCCAAAGAAGCCATCTCATCTTCCATGGCCTCCTTCCAAGAACCTGCATCTTTCATGTCCATAGCCTCTTTCATAGTTCTAGGCTCATCAGTGTTAGAAAGCAAAGCAAAGGCACAACTAGAATCAAGTAATGAATAACCAAACCTATCAGGTTGCTTCTTGATTCATGTGGACCTCCTCAAAGGCTGAGGTGGAGGTTTTACTTCATCTTTTGAACTTTCAGAGCTACTAGAGCTCTCCTCATCATCAAGTCCAACAGGGTCTTTCAGTTCAGTCTTCTTAGGGGTAGTAGGAAACTGAACCGCATCCTCTTTCATTTACGTTTCATCTGGTTGTACAATAACAAGAGAATGAGTTACCTCTCTAAAGATAACACTTCTACTATAAAAGACTTTTTCAGCCACAGGATCCCAAAGCTTGTACCCTTTCACATTGACACCATAGCCAATGGAGATATACTTAACTACCTTGTTCTCTAATTTTGACCTCTTCTCCTTAGGCATAGTCATATGATGAGAACATCCACTATCAATCACCCATTCATCTTTTTCAATAACTTGAGCAGCCAAGGTACTTTCCACATTTGCATAGCTAACAGATTTAGTAGACACCAAATCTTCTTTTTTGATAGCAATAAACACCCAATCATTTTCAGAGGAACCTCCATGATCAGATTCATCATCTATGACTCCTTCTTATCTAACTTCTTGGACATAGTAACATTTCTTTTGACTTTTGTATCTGTTAGGGTTTGGTTTTGACAACCTCTCCAAACATCTTGAGGTAAAATGATCATTCTTATTACAAGCAAAACATTTGAGTTGCAATTTTCCTTCATACTTACTGAATCCTCTTGGCAATCTTTTGGCAATAAGAGCTTCAAGATCTGCAGTTTCAATTTCAACATCTTCAAGATCCTTCCTTGTCTTCAAAAATTTGTTTGATCTTGTAGAAGAGCTTTCACTTGGATCATATCTTTGTTTCCCATGAACACTTGCCTTAAATGCAAATTCAGACTTAGGAAGAGAATCACCAAACTCACTTAATTCAAAGGCTGAAATTTTACCAACCAGCTGTTCTCTTATAACTTTTGAGATAGATCTGATCTCCTCTATAGCAACAACCTTATGTTTGTATGAATCAGGTAAAGATCTGAGCACTTTTTCCATAATCTTTGATGCTTCCAAAGTCCCACTAGCACATTTGATACCACACACAAGATCATTTATTTTTTGCATGTAGATTGTGATGTTTTGATCTTCACTCATCCTGAGATTTTCAAATTTTCTTCTCAGACTTTGTAGCTTGGCACATTTGACAAATTCATTGCCTTCATAAAGATTCTCCAACTTCTTCCAGATTTCATGAGCAGTTTTTAGTCCAAAAACATTTCTCATTTCTGAATCAGTCAGGGCACTTAGCAAGGCTTCTTTGGCTCAAAGCTTATTTTCAACATTTTTTACTTCATCTAGAGTTGAAGGTTTTTCCTGAGGCTCATACTTATCCTTAGTTTTTACCCAATAAGAATCACCCATGCATTGCAAATGGCACTCCATGCGATTTTTCCAAACCAAGTAATTTGTTCCATCAAATCTCGGGCTATCCTTCTTGTAGGTCAACATCCCGGATCTCCTCAAGTGGTTAAGCTTCTTCTAGAGGAACCTTGCTCTGATACCAATTGTTGGAATTAGGCCAAACAACTAAGAGGGGGGGTGAATCGTTTGTCCCAAATCTTTAACAATTGTAACTACTTCTTTATCACACAAAACTGATTAATGATGTAAACATTTAAAGCATGAATTATCAACACATGAGCAGAAACAAATGAACACAGAACACCAAGATTTTTACGTGGAAACCTAGTTAAAGGAAAACCATGGTGGGGGTTAACTCACAAAGATTTGTACCCTGTTAAAAGTACTTTAGAAAAATAGAAGGCACATGCCTTCGGGCACACTGCCTAGAGCTCACTGCCTACAAGAATTTTATGTTTAACACAGAATGGACTAACTGATAATTAGCATCTTTTCATGCCTGGTTCAGTTTCATTGAATGCTCACAAAACTTCTACTTCTATCTCCAAATTCTTCTTCACTGACTCTTCACTCTATACTGCTCTCGCTCCATTTCTTCTTTGCTCTGCTTCTGATCCTTTATTCAGATTTAATTCATTTCTCTCAAGGATGATTTTCAACAAGTATTTATATGCTTCATCAACCTTGGAATGAACTACAAGGTCGGCTAAACTTGACGTGGATCAATGCACTGTCGGCCAATCACAACTAAGACTTGAATCTTCCTCAATAAACACGCTACGCTCCATAGAATGCTCCTAGATCATCCACAACACACTAGGATCATCCAGTCAACCAAGACTAGGCAGAACATCAACATCAAAAATGAAAATCTTTAAAAACAAGCTCAAACTTCAATGCAAACCTTCAATATAGTAGCTACACAATATAGAGATCTCCACAAGCACATTGAATTCAACAAAAACATCCGCACTCCTCCAGATCATCAGAATCACTTGCATCTTCATCTGGTAACCTTAAGAACACTGTCTTCTATAACTGTCACACTAGAAAGATTCCTTGCGGATCTCCAAACCACGAACTGCTTAAATGCATGATGCACACTGACCTCCCAAACATGCCGCTAGATCTGCAAATCATCATTTTACATTACCGGAGCAATCGAAATCTCTTTCCTGTCACTTTGTCTCCCCTGAATAATGCAAGAACCAGTTTTATTCAGATAGCCATAACTGCTTCAGATCTTAATGTGAACTTCTTAAATCTTAACTGGAGCTTCTTCAGACAAACCTCTACATAGCCATATGGTCTGCATACATTGATCTCCATTAATCTTCTCAATATCCTCAACAATCTGGTCTTCTATACAGGTAGCAAAATAGGATATAGTTGACACCAATGGTAATAAGGATATGTTGGTATCAATGACAATGCTGCTTAGGCACATATTTGCAACACTTGCATGATCAATCGCCACATACCAACACACAATTGTAGTAGGATGTGAGGAAATTTGTGCAGAGTTGCAGAGTGTGTCAAATGGCAAAAGGAACAAGTCAAAATGCAGGGCTATATCAACCATTACCTGTACCAAAGAAGCCATGAGATGATATTAGTATGAATTTTGTTCTTGGTTTACCAAGGACACAGAGAGGATATGATTCTATTTTTGTGGTGGTGGACATATTCTTGAAGATGGCACATTTAATTCCATGTAAGAAGACTAATGATTCTATTCATATTACAGAGTTATTTTTCAGAGGTGGTAAGACTACATGGTCTACCTAAGAGCATAGTTTTAGATCGAGATACCAAGTTTGTTGGTTATTTCTGGAGGACATTGTGGAAGAAGTTGAAGACATATTTGAAGTTTAGTTCTGCACACCATCCACAGACTGATGGACAAATGGAAGTGGTGAATAGGAGTCTGGGTAATCTGCTATGATGCTTAGTAGGAGATAAGCCCAAGGGATGGGATTTGATTTTAGTACAGGCATAATTTGCTTACAACAATTATGTCAATAGGAGTACAGGTAATTCACCATTCTAGATTGTATATGGAAGTAGTCCAAGAAATGCTTCAGAGTTAAGGAAGCTATTGGCAAGAGACACTATATGGATTCATGGTTGTTGTCATTGATGGCAACAAAGGTCATCCCACATATCCGCAAGTCATAATGTGTCTCTACCGGAAGTCAGAATAAAGAATGTTGTGGTCCGGTGAAGAAGAACAGAGCATATGGCAAGGTCCGACAGATTGGTCCGGACCTCTCAGAGGAAGTGTCTTGGTGCAGTGCGGATTTGGGAAAGTCAAGAGGACTACCTTGAGTGGTATATTCCAAGGATTTAGCCTCCGGTGATGGACAAGGAAAAAGATATGAATGGTTGAGTACCGGATTCTTGAGAGACAGTGAAAACAGAGGAAGAACTGACTGGCAGAGTATCAGACTGCTTTCCGGATGTGTTACTGTTGATGACAGAGGTTGTGAAGGCATGAATCATGTTTGGCCGACATGATTAATGATATCTACAAGTATATGCTTGATCCGCATTGCTTGGTGAGGAAGGATTCAGCCGACAGAATGAGAGTTTGTAAGAAACTAGACTGTTCCGGATGCCGACTAGAAAGGTGATGAAATTACTTGTGCGGATATATATAGAGGATGGATTTAGTTGTGAAGGGTGTGTTGTTGTGGAGATATATGCGAAGAAGTCCAGATAAAGAGCAGAGGTAGCAAAAAGGATCCGGTATGTGAAAGATAGCAGAATAAAGAACAGAGGAAAGATGAAGTGCAGCAGATCAGTGTACTGAGCCTAACCGGAACTGAACTCCAGCATATGCAGATGCTTCCAATCAGTTCAAGACTGTGATTCTCATCACTTTGTAGACAGTGTGTCTTCTTGTAGGCAGTGGGCCTCTTGTGAGCAGTGTGCTCGGGCAGTGAGCCCTAATTGGCAAGTGCCATCTTTGTAATTTCCTATTCTTCTAACAGAGAATAATTTTGGGTTAATCACCCCGTGGTTTTCTCCCTTAACAGGGTTTCCACGTCAAAAATACTGTGTCATGTGTTTCTTGTTTTATGGTTAATGTTTTATGTTTGATTTTATGCTGCATCAATTAAAAGGAAAGTTCAATAAGGGAAATAATTAGGATAACTGATTCACCCCCCCCCTCTCAGTTATCAACAATTGGTATCAGAGCTAAGTTCCTCCTAATAGAGCCTAACAGCTTGAGGAAGATCTGGGATTTCAAATGGATGCATATGGTTTAAGGGAGCAACTCAAGACTGCTCTTGAGGATCTTGAACAGTCAAATTCTGAAGTCAGTGAATTAAAGGTAAGACTCAAACAGGCTGATGAATTCATGAGAGAATTAAAAGACAAATTAAGTCTCTCTATGAAAAAGAGAAAGGAGCTGCTTCAACAATTGGCAAGACAAAGTGAAGAAAGCAATACAAATGAAGAATTGACTGAGCAAACCAAGTTATGTGAAAAGTTATCAAAAGAAGTCATTATGTTAAGACATGAAATGGAATCAGGAACTATAAAGTTTACTCAAGAGATTGAAGAAAAAAGAAAGGCTGAAGACAATCTAAGACAATCTCTTAAAGAAAAATCAGAAGAATGCCACCAGATGGACAGGATTATCAGACATCTTGAATCTGATCTTGAAGATGCCAAAGATAATGAAGGAAAACTTGAGGATCAAATTGCCTCTCTCAAAAGAGACCTTCAAACAGCAAATGAATATAAAGAGAAATTCAAGATAAGTTCTGCTCAACTTGAAGTTCTTCTTGGAAGTCAAAAGAGGATAGATGACAAGTATGGTTTGGGATATGAGAAAGGAGAAAGCTCCGGATCCGGTCAGAAGAATCTTGGATCAGAAAATCCAAGGAACAGGCCTAGAAGACCTCCGGTAAGACAGCCAAATGCTCAAAGATATCCATCCTTCAATGGATACTGCCACAGCTGCAACCACTTTGGTCACAAAGCTGATCAGTGCAGAATGAGAATGAATCAGATCAATTCATCCTTCTCCGGACAGTGCTTCAACTGCAAAAGGTATGGACACAAATCCCATGAATGCAGAATTATGCAAGTAAACAAATCATTCAAAGGTAGATGCTTCACATGCAATAGAATAGGTCATAGGGCTAATCAATGCAGATCAAGAGGATATCAGTCAAATATGCAAAGAAATGTTATTTGCCAAATCTGCAATAGGTCCGGTCATAATGCTAAAATCTGCAGAAACAAGAATCAGGACAAAAGAGGTCCGGTGTATAATCAGAATCAAGACAAGGGTAAACAAAAGATGAATGTGGATGAGGTTAGGAATCAGATGAGCAAGATTTGGGTGAAGAAAAGTTCAGAGAATGTAGAGATTGGATCCGCACCAGACTCTGGTGCTGATATTTCTTCCGAAAATTAAAAGGTGAGCTCAGGCTCAGGGGGAGACTCAAAGAAAATCTTGTTCCCCCAGCCAAACAAGTGGTGCCGGATGTGGCACAAGATGCGGATCAAAGGGTTTGTAGATATGAGTCTTGAGATACTTCAGTCAAGTTTTCAGAGGTCCGCATGGAGTTATGAAGAAGCTGTGATCAATCAAATAAGACCTGTTCAGGGAGATGCTCCGGTATGATAAAGGATTACAAAAAGGTCCGGAAAGATCCAGAAATGCACTATCTTGTTCTGCGGATTGGACAGAGTGTTTGAGATGATCTTGTAATATGTTACCTCGATTTATTCATGATTGAAAGATCCGGATGATATCCACAGATCAGGACTAATCCGGGATACTCCAAGCTATCCAGACAAGGCAAACCGGAATGATGTAGGTGAAGCATTTATTGCAGACAGATATTAGGGTTCACGGAGCAATTTAAGGGATTTCTCAAAGGTCATTTGCTCATTCTGCACTCGAGAAGAAGCGAAAAGTGGAGCTCTGCAACAAGGTTCATCAAGCACACCAAGGATCTCCTGCCGAAGCTATTGCATAAAGAAATCAATCCAACCACTCCGTGCAAACCGAAGGCGCATAAGGTATTCTCCGTTTTTCATTACCTCACTGCAAATCTTTGAAGAATGGCTACTCCAAACATAGTTAAGATCTCTGATAGACCTCGCCCCTCATTCAAGAAACATCCCTACAAATCATTGGAGGTAGACCCACTAGGAGCCTTCTCTAGTGTTCCTCACGGAGTTTTACACACCGAAGACATTAGGGTTTACATACATGCAAACATTGAGGAATTTGGGGAATTCAAATTAAGAGACCTCTATCACAAGCAACTGATAGACAATGCTTTTGAGCTTAAACCAGAGTATAAGGATATTCAGAAGAAACAATTTGAGCAATTTATTCATTTCCCCTGCTTTGAAGAAGATGAATGGGTCCGGTATGTACTGAGCAGGATGCATGACAACTTTCTATGGCTAGATAGACCCTGCAAGATCACAAAAGAGGCAATTAGAGCAGTAACTGGTCTATACTCTTCCGGAGGGGTACCTATCCTCAAATCTGTCAAGAACAACATTGTAACTGAGGCCACCGGATCAAAATTTGACAAGAGGGCAATGACCATTGAAGATATTTCGGATCCGGATATCAAATATGCATCAATGATAATAGGATACAAGATCTATCACTCCAGCAGGGAGAATTCTGTATCCGGAACTGCAGTATACACTGCCTTTGAAATGCTAAGAAAGAATGCAGAATATGACCTCTGCGAACTACTGCTAAGCCAATTAATGGAAAATATACAGAAAATCAAGAAGGATAAGAAGAATTCCTTCAAGTATGGTACTCTTATTGTATGTCTATTCTTCTACTTCATGAATGAGCTACCCGGAACAAGTGGATGGGTATGGCAGAATGACAAACCTGTTGCAGTCCAGATAAGAGACTACTTGCATGGACTTGGGGATGCAAAAGCGAGAAATTCAGCTCTATGGGGATACTTCAAAAACTTTCAGAGCATGATGCAAGCAAGAGAGAGAATTCCCCAGTCTCTTGTTGAAAAATACAAAGACTCAGTGTACTTTATGGTTGACACTGATCAGTGCCTAATGGAGGCAGTAGAGCCAAGGACTGTCTGGATCATGCCCATGGGGTATGAAGTGGATGAACAGATAGTGGAGCTGCATGTTCAACACATGCTAAGTCAGCCCAAAGATCCTAAGGCAGAAAGGTTTGGAACCTTTGAGGAGCTGAGTGTAAAAATACATGTAGAACTCAGGGAACCTGAGATCAAAAGAAAGGTGAGAAAAGAAGTAGAGCACATTGCTCAAGGCCTAGGCATCTCAAAAGAGGCACTTGATGCCAGCCGGGAAAAGAGGAGGAAGGCTGAGGAAGAAGAGAAAAGTAAAGAAAGTGCTCTGGTTGAAGCTCCCACCCGGACCAGATCATCAAAGAGACCTGCACCTCCCACAACCAAAAGTTCAAAACCGGAAGTCCAGGCATCCGGTAAGAGATCCAAGATAAAAGTCACAAGGGCTTATGGAAGCCAAAAGGATGAAGAGGAAACAGAATCAGATGAGGGAGTAAAAGAAATAAAGAAACAGAAGAAGAAAGGATCCGGTAAGCCCTCCACAGGCCAAGACAAGGATGAAATGGCAGAAGGATCTATTGAAAAGCCCACTCTGTCTCTAGAGAGCATAATCAAGTCGGTCACGGTGGATGGAAACCTTCAACCAATGACTGAATCATATGATGACTTCAGTGAGGCCGACCAAAAGACTCTGCAGGAGGCCACAGTAAAATATCTTAACATATATAATAAGGCTTTCATTGAAATAATATCTCTTATTCCTAAAAGCCTAGAAAAGGAATTAGAAGTAAGAAAGAATAATGCTCATGCTAAAGATCTTGAGATCCGGGAGCAGATAGCTATTCAGCTATATCCTCAAATTGATCCCAAGACAATGAACATTATCTTCAAGGACTGCAAAGATGAGTTCAGAAGCAAAGCCAGGATGAATCAACTCATGCTTGGTGAGACTGACAAAGTGGCCCAAGAAACAGAAGAGATCCTCCGGAAGGCCTTCAAAAGGTTCAATCTTCCTGTTGTAGAGGATTTAGGTACAGAAACAGCTGAGGACTTGGGACCCTCTGCTCCAGAAGAAGTGGCCCATGAACAAGCTAGCATCTCTCCTCCGGTTTCCCCTACAGTCTCCGGATCCAAAGAAGAAGAGCAATTACAGGAGAAGGAAGCAGTGGTGAAAGACAAAGAGGTTGACAGTTCTAAGACTGCAGAAGAAAAGAAACATCTGTCTCCGGCAAGAGACACTGCACAAACTGTTCAACAATTTTTGAGCAAAGAAACTCTAGAGATTGATGAACCGGAGCTTCTAAAAGGCCCATTTGATTTTGACTCTCTCTCTCCGGTACAAACAATGAAGATAGCTTCATTTGCAAATGCCAAGGCAAATGAAAAGCTCCTGAAGTCTCATATGGAAGACTGTGAGTTGATAGAGGCTGCTTCCGGAGTACTTGTAAAGATCATGCCATCAATCCAGATAGATCCGACAGCCTCCACTTCCGGTAATCTAAAAACCTTAGTCAGCAGTGTTGATACACATTTTGATTCTCTAGAAAAATCAGCTGAAGAAAAGGTCCGGAAGGAATTTTTGGATAAAAGATTTTCAGAAATATTAGAATTAATCTCTAAGGATAGGAAGATTGTAAGCATTAGAATAAAGAGCTTAGAGAATGCTCTTAAGGATGGCGGTGACATCTATAAATTTTGTATATCCTGGTCAAAGGCAACAGCAGCATTTGACAAGAAAATAAAAGAGGAACAGGATAAGCTACAAAGCTTATCTCAAAGTTTTGATCCTCTCTCTTCCTCTATAATAAATCAAGAATGTCAGACCATTGCAGTCTTGAATGAAATAAAAAATCTTGAGAAGGAAAGGAAGAACATCACTAACCGGATGGGAGAACTTAGAAGGATTATAATCCCTAAGTTGGAAACTATGCATGAGGCCATCAGTGATGCTCAGACCACCGCCCAAACAAAAGATCCGACAGATCTCAAGCGGGCAGAAGCTTTTGCATTTTTGCTAAGTGGTCACATTTCAATTTTGGATAGAATGAAGCAAAGTTGGGCCACAGAAATGATCCAATTGCAGACATCCTTTGCAGACATTCTTCAATATATGTGAGTATGTAAATATGCGGCTAAGTATAAGAAATTTTTGAAAATTTTGATATGCGGACCCTACCCTTTGCCATTGATGTCAAAGGGGGAGTGAGGAGCAGTGAAAAATGAGGAATCCAACTAAGGGGGAGTTCCGGAAATTGTATATAAAGACAGAGCATCAGCAAAGGGGGAGCATAGTGAAAACACTTAGTCATTTTTCACTAAGTGTTGCCATCAATGCCAAAGGGGGAGATTGTTGGCAAGAGACACTATATGGATTCATGGTTGTTGTCATTGATGGCAACAAAGGTCATCCCACATATCCGCAAGTCATAATGTGTCTCTACCGGAAGTCAGAATAAAGAATGTTGTGGTCCGGTGAAGAAGAACAGAGCATATGGCAAGGTCCGACAGATTGGTCCGGACCTCTCAGAGGAAGTGTCTTGGTGCAGTGCGGATTTGGGAAAGTCAAGAGGACTACCTTGAGTGGTATATTCCAAGGATTTAGCCTCCGGTGATGGACAAGGAAAAAGATATGAATGGTTGAGTACCGGATTCTTGAGAGACAGTGAAAACAGAGGAAGAACTGACTGGCAGAGTATCAGACTGCTTTCCGGATGTGTTACTGTTGATGACAGAGGTTGTGAAGGCATGAATCATGTTTGGCCAACATGATTAATGATATCTACAAGTATATGCTTGATCTGCATTGCTTGGTGAGGAAGGATTCAGCCGACAGAATGAGAGTTTGTAAGAAACTAGACTGTTCCGGATGCCGACTAGAAAGGTGATGAAATTACTTGTGCGGATATATATAGAGGATGGATTTAGTTGTGAAGGGTGTGTTGTTGTGGAGATATATGCGAAGAAGTCCAGATAAAGAGCAGAGGTAGCAAAAAGGATCCGGTATGTGAAAGATAGCAGAATAAAGAACAGAGGAAAGATGAAGTGCAGCAGATCAGTGTACTGAGCCTAACCGGAACTGAACTCCAGCATATGCAGATGCTTCCAATCAGTTCAAGACTGTGATTCTCATCACTTTGTAGACAGTGTGTCTTCTTGTAGGCAGTGGGCCTCTTGTGAGCAGTGTGCTCGGGCAGTGAGCCCTAATTGGCAAGTGCCATCTTTGTAATTTCCTATTCTTCTAACAGAGAATAATTTTGGGTTAATCACCCCGTGGTTTTCTCCCTTAACAGGGTTTCCACGTCAAAAATACTGTGTCATGTGTTTCTTGTTTTATGGTTAATGTTTTATGTTTGATTTTATGCTGCATCAATTAAAAGGAAAGTTCAATAAGGGAAATAATTAGGATAACTGATTCACCCCCCCCCTCTCAGTTATCAACAGAAGCTAGACAAGGGAGAAAAGACAAGTGCCGAAGCTAAAGACTTTGCAAAACACCTAAAGAATTTGCATGAAGAGGTGAGAAAGCACATTAATAAGATGAATATTTAGTACAAGGCTAAGGCAGATTAGAAGAGGAGATATAAGGAATTTTAGGTAGGAGATGAAGTCATGGTTCAGTTGAGAAAAGAGAGGTTTCTAGTTGGAACATATAATAAGTTGAAAATGAAGAAATTTGGACCATGTAGAATTCTGAAGAAGCATGATTCAGGAAATGCATATGAGGTAGAGTTACTGAGTGGGATCAAAATTTTCCCCTATGTTCAACATTGTTGATTTAATAGAATATCATGAAGGTGGAACAGAGGATGGACCAATAGAAGAACAGTGGAATATTTCGGCATCTACTTTAGAAAAGGAGGAGATAAAAGAAATTTTGGATAGGCATACACGTGGGTAGAAGCACAAGAAATAGACAATATGAAGAGCACCTGGTTAAATCAAGAGGAAGGCCTATTGAAGATTCATCCTAGTTATCTAAGGCTGAGGTTAACCGTCTTGGTTTTTCTTTAACTCCTGAGACTTGACAGGGTCACTTCTCAAAATTACCCTAGGTGTCTAATGCAAGAGCATCCAAAGGTGCAAGGGCAATCTTACATCACCCAAAAACAATGTTGATTCAAAATGGTTGTCTTTGTTTTCATTTCTTTTCAAAATGTGTGTTTTTGGATACTCATTTTCTTGAACAATGATTCAAAACCTTCAAAGTTTCCAACAGGGCTAAGGATACCAGAATTTGCTATTTTTAGTAATTATTTATCAAAGAAGCAGTTGAGCTTGAATTTTTTCCCAAATCTTTGGAATAGTTAAATAAGCATTCTTGGTAAACTTCAGCTCAAGATCATGTCTAGATTTCAAGATATTAAAGTTTCAATTTTGTGAGGTTCCTTGAAAAGTTCTAAAATCAAATATGAGGCACTAAAACGTCCCATAATGCGCCAAAAAAGTTTATGGAAATCCCTTTACATTTTTTTAGTGTGATAGTTCACTTCGCGAGCTTTCCAGCGCTTCAAATGGTTTGTCGATCGGACACCTGGATCAAAATTTATGCTTCCCGGAAGTTGACCTACTTTTGGAGGGAGTTGTAAATTTTGAAAATTTGGCTGGAGGCCACCAAAAGGGCTATTTATGACTATTTTTGGAAACCATGGGTAGTAGTAGAGATAATGGGGAAATTGTAGAGTCAAGAAGAGGCAAGAAAAATAGAAACCCTAGCAGAATTAGGGTTACATAAGGCAGAAGATTCCAGAGTCTTGAGATTGGAAGTTGTAATGTGTTGCAGCCTATGGAAGATTCATCCTCTGATTGTAGTTGAGGTTATGTAATGTAATGGGTTGTCCAATCAATAGAAGGACATTTTATTTTCTGTGTACAATTTTTGTTGTTGTGTGTTTTATGATTTACCCCCTTCATCAACCCAACCACTCTCCTATAGTTTCCATGGCTCTAGAGACTACAAAGTAGTTAAATAATTTAGTTTATATGTTAAATGATGAGATCATTTCAAAGAAAACAAAGATTTTAGTTTTGGGGGAAGAGTGTTTGAACATGAAGAGTGGCACATGCAAGTCATACTAATTTGTAAATTAAAAAAACCCTATTTTGGCCTCACTTCATGAATGGATATCTCTTCATTAGACACAATTAGTTAATGATGGTTTTGTTTTATGCTTATGTGCTAAAGGTTTGTTTATGGTTATATTTAATTCCCCTTCAAATAGGGATAAATTGCTCAATGGAGGCCCTTGGTTTCAAGACAAGAATTTCTTAGGGATGAAACCATGGTTCCCAACCTTTAAGCCTCTTGCAAAATCCCTCCCTTCTTTTTATAGTTGGAAAAGACTTCCAAATACCCTACTTTATTTCTAGAATGTGAAATGTCTTTTCTCCATTAGAAACTCTCTAGGAAATTAATTATAGTCCCAAATCTACGAAACATGATGATTCATTTACATTTTCTAGAATTCTTGTGGGTTTTGATGCATCTAAAAAATTGCAAGAAAAAATATATTTGAAAGTCAAAAATAGAATTTGGAAGTAACAAATTGGCTATGAAGGCATCACTTTCAAATGTAGAGCACTACTAAATGCCTAAAATATTCTCTCTTGATTCATTGATATGCTTCCTCAAGGTAGACAACTTGGTAAAAAGGGGGTTTGGACTATGATGTAGGAGCATCCAGGTCCATGAGCAATCCTCATCAACCAAAAAGATTTACTTGCTTCTTGTTTTTTTATTTTTCTTCTTGTTTTTGCTTGTAGGAATTGAGGATCATATTATAGAGAAATTTCTAAGGATTCATGGAAAATTGAGGGGTTCACCTTGAAGAAGATCCAAATGGGTGCTCACATTTTGAATTTGGCAAAGATCCAAGCTAAATTGGACAAGTTATGCAAATGTGAAACTTTGGTCTGCAATAAGATATGTGGAACTTTGGTCTACATCAGGATATGCAGAACTTTCCCTTCCATCGAGATATATGTCGATGACTCCTAAAATCCTGTAATATGTGGTAGACCCATGAAATCCCACAATATACAATAGACCCCTAAAATATCGCAATATGCAGTAGACCCCCAAAATCTAACAATATCATGATGGTTCACTTTTTTGCACTACACTGCCAGAAAGCAGCCAGAAAGTGACAAAAATGGCTTTTGACCACCTATACGGCCAATCCAAGAGCCAATTGATGACTGACACGTGTCCCATTTATGTGATGGGTGTGGTGGCTACCTCAAATGTCTATAAATAGAGGATTTTCACAATGAAAGAGGTTGACTTCTCCATAGTGAGTTTTTGGCTTCTGTTGTAGCTTCTTTTGTAGATTTCATATTTTAAGGTAGTTTATTTTGGATTTTCACAAGAAGGATAGGATAGTCTAATATGACCATTAGAATGAATGTAAGGCCTAGGCCAAGGCATGTAAGAATGCATGTAAGATTGTAATATCATTTTACTCCTGTTTTAATGTTCTCATTGTAAGTGAATAAAGAAATTTTTCATATTTGTTGTGTGTAAGATCTTTTTTTTCCTAGTTCAGTAGCTTGTCAAATCCCCTTGACCTTGACCTGCATCAGACTACAACACTAGATAAGTCTTGAATTTGATAATGATAATCTCTTAGAGGCTTCCTGTGACAATGTCTCCTCTCTATTTTTTAGATTCTTATTCTTTTATTCCCTTTCATAGGGTTAGAGAAGGGGATGAATGGAAGACAACATTCAAGACCAAGGATGGATTGCATGATTGGCCAGTGATGTCATTTGGGTTGAAAAATGCACCCAACACATTTATGAGATAGATGAATGATGCAATGAAGCCTTTCCTTGGAAAATTGTTATCATTTATTTGGATGACATTTTCATTTTTAGTAAAATAGAAGAGGAACACCTACTACACCTTAAGGCAGTTTTTAGAGGTTAAAAAAAGAAAATTTTCTTGTAAACTTGGATAAATGCACTTTTATGCAGAGGGAACTAGTATATCTAGGTTTTGTAGTATCTGAAGAAGGGTTGAAGATGGATCTCAAGAAGTTTAAAGCAATAATGGATTGACCTTCATCCAAAAACATGTTTGAGGCCAAATGCTTTCATGGCTTGGTGATCTTATACAAGAAGTTCATCAAAAATTTTAGTGGAATATGTACACCAATCACGAAGACAATGAAGGGTGTTAGAAAAGAGATCTAGTGGATAGCTACAATAGAAAAGAGATTTCAATTGTTGAAGAAGAAGGTGACAGAACAACCAGTGTTGGCAATGTCAGACTTTGGTAAAGTATTTTAAGTGGATTGTGATGCCAATGGTAGTGCAATTGGGGGAGTGTTAAGTCAAGAAGGTAGAACCATTGCCTACTTTAGTAAGAAACTAAATGAAGCAAAGAGGAAATATTTAGTTTTTAAACAAGAATTCTATGCTATAATGCAGGCCTTGAAGAAGTGGAGGCATTACTTGTTATCAAATGAGTTTGTATTGTACATAGACCACCATGCCTTGCAATACATCAATAGTCAAGGTAAGATAAACCAGAAGCATATGAAATGGGTGGAGTTTCTATAAAGTTATTCTTTTGTCTTGAAATATAGGAGTGCTAAGTCAAATAGGGTAACAAATGCACTTAGCATAAGGTTTTTATTGATCTGAATGAGTTAAGGGTCAGTGTTGTTGGCTTTGATACAATGAAGGATTTATATCTTGATGATCATAAGTTTAGAGAAGCATGGACAACTAGTAGAAGTATAGTGGAGGGAGATAAGACTCCATGGTTGGAATATTTCATCCAAGATGGCTTGCTATTCAAAGGACTGAAATTATGTATACCCAAAGGTTACAATGAGGGAGAATCTAATAAGAGAAAAGCATAGTGGAGGCTTGAGTGGATTTTTTGGAATTGGAATAGCTAAGTGAAGGTT
Organism: Cunninghamia lanceolata; assembly: GCA_027924645.1. Lineage (NCBI taxonomy): Eukaryota > Viridiplantae > Streptophyta > Pinopsida > Cupressales > Cupressaceae > Cunninghamia > Cunninghamia lanceolata. The sequence goes on along the minus strand of BSBN01000822.1, from coordinate 13,416,151 downwards.
ATTTCTAGCCTAGAATGAGTGCAAATGTGAAGAGACTAGTACAAGGTTGCAGAATTTTCTAGCATGCTAAAGGAGAAAGACAAAACATAGGACTATATCAGCCATTGCCTATACCAGAGAGACTGTGGGAGCAGCTAAGTATGGATTTTGTTTTGGGTTTACCTAAAACATATTGAGGTAATGACTCAATTTTTGTTGCAATGGATTTTCAAAGATGGTTGATTTCATACCATGTCAGAAAACTAGTGATGCATCCCACATAGTTGCATTGTTTTTCAAATAGGTTGTTAGGCTACATGGACTGCCTAAGAGCATAGTTTCTAACACAAACAAAAAGTTTGTTGGTCTTTTTTGGCATACATTATGGAAGAAGATGGGTACTGAATTAGGATTCAGTTCAACCTATCATCCCCACACTGATGGATAGACCGAAGTTATGAAAAGAAGTTTGAGAAACTTGTTGAGTTGTTTTGTGGGGGACAAACCAGATCAATGGGATCTTATCTTGGCACAAGCAGAATTTGTTTACAACAATTCAGTGAATACAAGTCCAAGAAAGAGCTCATTCCAAATAGTTTATGGGTATAGCCCAAGAGGTGTTGATGAGATGAGAAATAGTACAAATTTGAATAGGAAGAGTGTTGTAGCAACATATTTTGTATAATACATTCATGAGGTTCACAAGGAGGTGAAGAAAAAGTTGGAAAAAAGTGCCAACAAACACAAAGAACATGTTGATGTAAATAGGAGGGAACAAGAGTTCCAGGTAGGTGACTTAGTTTTGGCACATTTGAGGAAAGAAAGGTACCCATAGGGAATATACAATAAGTTGAAATTTTAAAAAATAGGCCCATGCAAGGTGTTGAGGAAGTTCTCATCCAATGCCTATGAGATTGAGCTACCAACAAGGATAGACATATCTCCTATTTTCAATGTTGTTGATATGTACAAGTTCCATGAAGGAGAGACAAGTTTACAAGGGGGTACACACTCACATTTTCCTAATGCACAAGGATGGTTAGATCAATTACCTAAAAAAAATGGAAGAAGTAGACAGATTGATTAACTCCTGAGTAGCTAAGAAGACTAGAGGAAAGGATTACATGGAATACCTAGTCCAATGGAAGAACAGAGATACAGATGAAGATTCTTGGTTGAGTGTTGCAGAGCTATTCAAATATGGAATTCTAGTTCTAGACTTGCCAAAATGTTCATGAGTTTTCAACTCATGGAAAATTTTAGTTACCTGACATGTTTGATGCAGGAGCATCCAAGTCCACAAGCAATCCTCACCAACCAAAAAGATTTCCTTTCTTTCTTGTTTGTTCATTTTTTTCTTATTTTTTCTTGTAGGAGTTGATGATTAGATTCCAGAGAAATTCCTAAGGATTCATGGCAAATTGAAGGGTTCACCTTGAAGAAGATCCAAATGGGTACTAACATTTCAAATTTGGCAAAGATTTAAGTTGTTATGGAGTAAAAAGTGTCCATATGTCTTTTTCCCTCCTTGTTTAGCTCCTAGGTCTGCTTCATTACATTTAACATTCAAAATGTTTATCCTGACACAAAATTATCTAGCACCCAAGTAAAATTGGAATATGGGCCCCTTCATTTACCTTACCCTGGACTCAAAAAGGGTTGATGGACTTGGGCGGTACCACCCATGTCCCCCCTTTTAGGTTCAAGATAATTTGAATGCATGTGTCAGCCTGGGACCTTTTAAAAGGTTTCTCCTTGTCAACTCTTTTGTTTTGATTTCATGATTATGAGTGAGAACACATATATAAGTGTGTTTTTTGATTCATTTGTAACTAGGTTGAAAAAGGTTGGAAAGAGCATAACTTGAGATCTTGAAGAAAACCAAGCAAGAGCATTCATTATGATTCTAGAGTAGATTTGTGTATTGTTATTGTGCTTTTATTGTAGGCATGGAGCTATCATCTATTCTTCCTTAAGATTTGAAGGATCTTCGTCATTCTAAGGGTTCATCACATAGATGATATCATCATTTGTTTCTTATCATTTGAATCATCATACTATCATTGTTTTTAGCCTCTGTCCCCACGAGGGCACACGCTCCTTATCAATCAATGGTGTTGGGAAGATCGAATGCTATCCTAAGATTTGACTAAGGCAAGTCCCTAAACACCATAACCCCCAAACCCCTTCTTATCTTCTTTCCAGCAAGTGCAAGTTACAGGAGCAAGATCTGGAAAATATGGAGCTACAGGAAGATGAAGTGCAGATCAGGATTTCAGGATCTGGAGACTATTTTGGAATATTCCATCATCAAGGACTTGGGTGATACTGCCCATGTCCTCCTACCTTTTCAGGGTTTAGATCTGGCATTAGGGCAACATTTACAACAACCTTTCAGTTCACACTTTCTAAAGATTCTTTCAATCAAGACCTGGATGGTCTCAAATTGGTCCTCTGACACCTCTGCTTTTAGGAGACATATTCTATCATCTTCCTGATTATCCCTGTGCAGTTAGTTTCTAGATATATGTTATACTTTCTATGTTATAAGCCTATTATTTTAGATCTAGGGTTTCATGTATTGTTAACCTAAGGTTTGAGGAAAAGCTTAAATTAAATCTGATCCATCTATAACATACATGAGCACAAGGTTAGCAGTTGAGTCCACCTTCATTTGGTAGTGATTTGGCTTGACCTTGTCCTTGAATATTATATGGAAAAGGTTTTGATCTAGTTTTCACTCTAGTTATTATCATTCTCCTTTTTCATATCAAACATTTTGGTGAACCCGTAGCTTCAAGCATTTGCATCTTGCTAATTGTTCGAATTAGATCTTACATTAATTTATTACATATTTCTCATCATTGATTTGAAAAGTTTGCATAATTTTGGAAAAAGTGCATTATGGCTTCTTCTATTTGTTTCTCTTTGGTACCTTTGCATACATATATTAAATATTTTGAAAAATTTTACAAATTCATTAATATGTATACTTATGTTTTAGACAATATAGTTATTATGGAGTAAAAAGTAGCTGTATACACCTAAAAATGGCTTGAGATAAATTAAATAAATATTTTAATATTTATTTTATTCTTATTTCCTCTATCAATAAATAAATATAGTAATTTATTTATTGATTCACATTTATCCTATTCTTTCAATAATTAAATAAAATAAAATTTATTTAATTAAATATCTTAATTCTTCTAAAGTCGTCTCTATTTAAATAATCCTAATTATTTAATTATTCTTCTAAGACAAAGTCATATTTCTAAAATCCACATCACCCTACACATCATTTGACACCTCACTTCCATGTTGCACCATAAATCACGGTCAAAGTTGACTATGAGACACTTGTCTCATAAGCCCTATATTCCCTCCAACATCCCAACAAACATAGACTCCTTCCATCTTTCTCTCATGGTCTTTGTGAGCATCTCGCCATGTGGCTCCTTGTCCCACATATCTCTCCATCTTGTCAATGTAGTAGGAACATCCTTCTTCTATATCTCCACTCATCCAACCAATTCAATCTTGACCCTCCATGTCATAAGACCAATTCCTCAACCATTGATCTTTTGCCACTTGGATCTAAGCCATCCTTTACCTATAAAAGGAAGCCTCTCATCCTCATTTTGGAACAACACAAGAGAGATCATACTTACATGTTGCTATAATCATATCAAATATCAAAAGTGTGCCTTTGGCTTCCATTTTCATAGCATTATCATTAGCAATCTCCATTATCATATCATATAGTATTAGCCATCTCCATTGTTGCATTGCATTAGCTTCATCCAATCATTATCATAGTTGAGCATTGTAGAATCATTCACTTTGCATAAAATCCACCACAAGTCCATTCATCAATTAGAAAAATCAAGATCTCAAGAAGTGCATTCTGAGAGCATAATTACAACTAGAAAAATCAAGATCTCAAGAAGATAGGACACAATGGGACATGAAGGAGAAATCTGAGTTTGAAGGTATAAATCATGTTTGTTTCAAATTCTATATTTTTTTATTAGTTTCATTGGTAATTTTGGTTTAACTATAAATTTAGAGTATTGTGGTAGCTTAATAGATTTTTACTATTTTCCTCCAAATTATCATCACAGTAGCCACATGTCTTTTTACCTCCTTGTTTATCTCCTAGGTCCCCTTGATTACATTATACATTCTAAATGTTCATCTCGATGCAAAATTGCCTGAAACTAATGTAAATTGGGAATAAAGGGCCCATGTTTTACCTTATCCCAGACCTAAAAGGATCCCTAAGACTTGGGTGCTACCACCCAAGTCTCTCTTGATTGGTTAGGACAAATTCAAATGTATGTTAGCATAGGACCTTTAAAAAGGTTTCTCTTTGTTGGCTCTTTTGGTTTAATTTCACGAATGTTAGCAAGAAAGCATATATAAGTGTGCTTTTGAATTTATTATGAACCTAGATAGAGATAGCCAACTTGAAGCATTGGAGTAAAGAGCATTCAAAGCATTCATTATGATTCTAGAGTAGAGTTGTGTTGTCATTGTGTGTGTAGTTGCAGGTTTGAAGTTATCATCTATCTCTCCTTATGAGTTGAAGGCTATTCATCCTCCTCAGGGTTTCATCACATAGGTGATGTCATTATTGTTTATCATCATTCGATTTATCATATTGTTATTGTGTTTAGCCTCTGCCCTACAAGGGTATGCTCTCTTTATCTATCAACAGCTTTGGGAAGCTTGAATGCTATCCCAAGATTTGATTGAGGTGAGTCCTTAAACACCATAATCCTCAAATCCCTTCTCTTCTTCTTGTGTGCAGGTTACAATAGCAAGATCCACAAAATATGAAGATATAGGAAGATTGAGAAAGAATCAAGGTTTTAGGATCTGACAACAGTTTGGGAATATTCCTCTATGCAAGACTTGGGCAATGGTGCCCTAGTCTTTCTGCCCTTGCTAATTCCAAATCTAGCATCATGGTAGTCTCTACAACATTTCTCCAGTTTACAATTTCTCCATATTCAACCATTCAAGACTTTGGTGATCCCTAAATAGTCCTTCACACCTCTGCTTTTGGGACATAGGTTCTATCATCTTCCTGATCCTCTCTGTACAATTAGTTTCTAGATATTTGTTGTTCATCTTCTGTTATAATTAGATAATCATAGAACTAGGGTTTAGTGCATTATTGACCTAGGGTTTGATAAAAGGACATGATTAAATCTGATCTTTCTATAGCACTCTTGAGTACAAGGTCTATAGCTAATTCCACCTCCTTTTGTTAGTGATTTGGCTCGGTCTTGTCCTTGAATGTTATTGTAAAAGAGGGTTTGATCTAGTGTGCATGCTAGTTGTTTTCATTCTCCTTTTTCATGCTTAACATTTTGGTGAACTTGTAGCTTCGAGCATTTTCATCTTTTTGATTTTTCAAATCAAATATTGCATTAATTTGTAGTATATTTTCATTATTCATTTGAAAATTTAGCATCATTTCATATACTTGGTTTAAAAAATCATATGTTTATAATTACACATTGTGTATTTCAACATAAGAAATTTGACATCTCTTTCACATTCCTTTGCAAGAAATCTTGAAGTTGTCTATATTGCCTTCTTGTACAACACTTTTAACATCTTGATTACTCTATTTGTAGTGACACTAGTGTGTTTTTTATCTTTGAAAAAAGATTCAAAACCATGTTTCCTCAAACTAGTGTCTTGGTGTATAAAAGTCTCTCATATTAGTGGCATTTGATCAATGAATACATCTGATTGTACATTATTGTTCCAAGACATTCCATTATGGCATCTTCATGTTATTCCTCTTTGAAATCTTTGCATGAGTACATCCTAGATTTTGAAAATTTCTCTAAATTCACTAATGTGCACCCTCTTGTTTTAGAACACATAGCATATGTAAATGATATTAATGTTTCTAAATGTTCCACATATGAGCTCAAATTACTTTGTTATATACATGATTTTGATAGCTTCACAATACTCATGGGTGCATATCCTTTGATATTAAAATATTTAACCAAATTCATCTCCATGAATACTCATGAGAATGATGATTGTGTAAGTTCTTCTTCTTCTATTACTACTACAAATCATGATAATGTCTTGGATCTACTATCTAAAGTATATAATGATGATGATGATTCCATGAGTTATCCTATTCCTCCTTTATTTGAATATTCAAGCACCTTGGATATCACTAAGGAAGTGAAGACCCTCGATCGTCCTCCATTGGCTGAATGTTCAAGTACTTTGGACATCACTAAGGATGCGAAAACCATGAATAGTTCTCCTTTGGTTGCGTGTTCAAAACCCTTGGACATAACTAAAGATATAATCATCAGCAATATCTTAACAACACGTTACCTTCCCTTCATTCCAATGCTCTCTCTTCAAAAGATGAAGCATCAGTGGATGAAGAAAGGTCTCTCACATTAAATCCTTTGGGGATGGATGTTAAGCCTAATCAATGTAAAAAAAATGTTAATTCAATCATCATTAATAGACTTATTCCACCCACTAAGGGGATAGTGAATAAGTGTACTAATGTCCCTAAAATCATTGTGCATAAGGCACCTAATGTGTCTCCTCACTTCAAACTAGTGATTATGGTTCAAGGTGCTCCAACACCACCTCAACCCCTGGGTTACATTCTCAATTTTGCAAAACAAATTACTCAAGGAAATCAAATGTATCAAAATGTGTCACAACAACCCTATTACAATGTGGTTGCTCACACATTAAATATGTGAAATAATAAACAAAGTAAACAACATTCAAAAATTCTGATCACTTTACCAACTTCTCAACCTATGCTTGGTCAACCACCTTGTCTTACTCATGATGTTGGTCAAGATTATGATCTTTTTGAGAAGCTTCATGCTACTACCACTAAGATCTCTCTCTAGGAACTCATACAAACATCACCTACATACCATAGAATTCTCCAAGAAGCTTTACAAAAGATGATTGTACCACCCGCTATTAAGACAAATGATGTAGCAACTCTATTAGATTGTATGCACGCAATGTAAATGGATATTATGTGTCAAAAACATGAATTATTGTTAATTGAAGTTCAAAACCAATATGATCCTCTTGTAATCCCTATCACAATACATAAAAAGTTGATAAAGCGAGTTATGATTGACAATGGATCAGGTCCTAATGTTTGTGGCATTGATTTGCTACACAAAATCAAGGTGGACACATCTTTAATCACACCGGATAATCTTAACATCCATGGCTTTGATAACGTTGGTAGACAATCACTAGGTACCATAACTCTACCCATAAAGGCTAGACCCATGACATTATTTACCCATATCCATGTCATGCCTGGTGTGCTCTCATATAAAATCACTTGGTAGACCATGGAATCATGCCATGGGGATATTTTTGTCTACCTCATCAATTAGTAAAGTTTATTTACACAAATAAACTTCACACCATTGAAGCTAATCCAAATCTGGAAAGTTGTTTACAGTTAGAGGTGGAAAAAAAGTTGTAACTCACAAGCTTCTCAATAACTTAAAAGTTGATTCATCAATATCTCTTACCACAGATAATGGTGTGCAAGATTCCAAATAACCATTGAATGCACTTCTTGGTGACGATTGGGGTTCATTAGATTTTACACCTTCCTTTATGAGAGAATATAAACTTAATAACTCTAATCCTGAAACATCAAAAGTTGCCTCGATCTCATCCAAGAAATCTTTGGAAATACCTAAATAACCCAAAGTGTCTTTAGTAGCAAACAAAGATAATACTTTTACTTACACTATAGAATATGAGACTTATGAGGCCTTGCCTTCTCCTAAAGAGATGGCATCTCTTTATGACCGTAGATTTCAAATCCTTTACAAAAGTTGTAACTATGTAGGTAATGGTTGTGGCATAAAACAACAAAGAATCATAGTACCCTTAGAAGTTGTTACACATAGCTCTTTGGTTAGTACTGGATACCATCCTTTGAAGCCCACCAAAGCCCACAATCATCCTACTCTTAATGTTAACACAATATCAACAAGTCCAACACTCAATTTGATATATCCTGAGATGATAGACATAAATTGTTCGCTAGGAAATATCCCGTTAGGTACTTTTTTAACATATGAAGCATAAGAAGAACCAAGCACTACATGATTGTAGGTAAGTATTTCTCCCTCATTTAGCCACACTCGATCTAGCACCTATTCTAGTTGCTCTCAAGGGTGGCCTCCTCCTAGATATATATGTTGATAGTGTTATTTTGTGCTCCCCCGTGTAGTGTTAAATGTTTGTTTAGGTCTCCTTAGATGACCCTTGATACTCTTGTAAGGTCATGGATACAAGGAGACAACCTCCATTGTAATATTCCTTCTATTTTTTCTCTATTCTTCGACTCTTCTCTTGTTGCAATTGTTGTGCATTGTGCCTTGGGGGAATAACATTGTGGAGGTTGTCTTGGGGACATCTTCCCACGTTGTGACCCTAAGTCATTTTCTGTCTTCTCTCTTATTTTTTATGATTTAATTCTTCCATTGTACTTGTGGCTCTACTAGCTAGTGGATGACGATAACAAATATACATTTTTGATAAGGACCATGCATCCCTACAACAAGAATAAAAATGGACCTAGTCCATATATGAAAATGAGGGTAGTTTGTTAATGACGCTTAACTAGTAGATTTACTTTTGTGTCGTGATGTGATCATGTGTCATGTTGTGAAATTCTTGTCACAAACCTTTGCAATACTCTAAATCTGCTTCTAGGCACTTTGGAATATTTTTGTATCTCACCTTGTAGCTACACTCGGTTCTAAGATACCTGAAGTATAAGCTCACAACTATATTCGGTTCCAAACTCGCAAGTATAGCCCTAGTTTGTTTAAGTGATATGTTGCATTATTTCTATAGATGATTTTGTGTTATCTTAGCTAAGATTTTCTAACCAAAGTTTGTTAATTGTTAGCATATAATACTAATGAGTTTCTATTGTGATTGTTGGAAACAATTGGTGATCGTAAGAACATGACATTTTGGGGCATGGGCTTTGCAAAAGCTCTTGTTCCCTCACGTGTTTTTAACCTTACCTTAAATGTGATTGCTACCAACAAGCAGAATCAACCACTTTAAAGTGGGGGCATATATTGTGGTAAATTCTTGGATATCTTAGACATTGTGATAAAATGTGTGGCATATGTTTCCTTTTCACTATAAGGCATCTCTATGATGCAAGTGGGGTTGTATACTTTGTTGTGTATTTGTGTATGCTTCCTTCTCACTGTAAGGCATCTCCACGATGCAGGTGGGGTTGTATACTTTGTGCACATGCTTTCTTTTCATTGTAAGTCATCTCCATGATGCAAGTGGGGTTGTATTTTTTTAAAATCCCTTATATGGAATGCGGGATTATGTATTCCCTTGAGTGGTTGCACATCCTTTTAAAAAGTCCTATGTGGGGGTGGGGTTGGATCTTGAGTTATTCACCCTTAAGCGTGTCTTTGGTGACTGTCGTAGTGTATCTCAATCATCAGGTGTATTTGGCGTGTCTTAGATGGTGATGCGTAGTGATGATCTCCCCTCATCACCTGTGTTTTATGTATTTAAGACGTACGTGTGTTGATGACATACTCTACGGTGCTCATGTATTCCATGCATTTTCCATGTGTCTTCCTTGTGTGTTTTGCACATTTTAATGGTGGCACATAGCAATGACCTCCCCCCATGCCATGTGTTTTTTAGCAGTGTGTACCAATGAGCTCCCCCCATGCTGTGTGTTTTATGTGCTTTTGATAGTGGTGCATAGTGATGAGCTCCCCCATTGCCTAGTTAGGGTTATATATTTTGTTAATCATGTCTTCTCTTCATGTATGCCTTGTGTATTGTGTGACTACGTTCATGTCTTCTTTGTGTACTATGTGCCTCTTTTACTGTCTTCTTCATATGTTGTGTGTTGCCTTATTGTATTCTTCATGTTTTGTGCAACTATTTTGGGTAGTGAAAAGGAGGGGAGAGAATGGTTGGGGTTTTAATGGTTTATGCAAAATCCTCCTTTCACTACAAACATTCCAAGGGCATATCAACCGAGTTGAATCTCCACTAAGCGAGAGCAATCACCTATCAAGTTGGGATGCCACTTGGGAAGCTGCAGATTCTTGGACGTGCAAACAATATCTCAATTTAATGCTCAATTGTACTTAAAAACCCTAAATATGCAAATCAATAAGAAAACTATCAAATTATGGCAAATCCTTTTAGACTAAGATAAGGGAAAGAGATATTTACCTCACTATTTTTCAAGTTTAGAAGGTGGAGAAGTTGGGGACATGAGGACTAGTGCCCAAGTCTAAGGTACATGTTTCTTTACGGAATCCTGATCTCCTTCCGACACTGATTTGCACTACAACTTCTATTTTCAGGAATTCAATTGCGGAGGACACGGGTGTTGATGGTGGTTTTAGCATAGAACAATGCATGTATGATTGCTGATATCACACCTCTCTTAAAAAAGGTATCCTATCCAAGATAGGACTACCCTAAGGATAATACAACTAGGTCTTAGATTGCTTGGAATGACTCAGTGGTATGTCTACCTATGCCAACAAGGGGTCTTACATGAAATGCGGGGTTTATGAAAGATGGCAGCAATGTATATGCAGAAACCCTAGGTGGTTCAGATTGTGAAGTCTAAAATTTCAGCAAATGATCAATGTAATGCTACTCAAATCCTAAATCTACCAAACTTGATGCAAAGAAAATGCAAAAAGAAAGGGAGAGAGAGAAGGGATAAGAGATCCTAAGTGACAGTCACAACAGGGTAAAATATTGCAGATAGACAAATACTTGTAATAAACCATTCCTTGTTTCACCAGGATGGGAAACCCACAATGTTGCAAGAAATGATGCAATCTTTAAAGGACCCTTATGATTTTCAAATTGCATTCACTCATTAAACACCTAGACAATGGCACAACTTAACTAGTGGAATGCAACCGAATTGCATTCGATGACAAGGCCCAGGCTAACTATAAACAACAAATTACAATCAGTAAGCACTAATAGTATGGACCAAAGAATTCATCAGATATCTTAACATTTACCCATCATTGTAAAAGCACAACTAATTAAATTCTGATTGTTATGAACCATGAAAACCAAAGAGGATAACACAAGAACACAAATTCCCAGCAACCTGCAAAACTTGCTTTGTATTGATCATAATTTGGCAGAGTCTTAACAATTCAGTATCAAATCTTACTTACAAATGAGAGGAAAGGATGGCCCTTTTATAGACAAGGCACCATATCAAGTTTTTGAATGGACAGTGGAGATTAACTCAACACCAAGGGTCTAGATTACATTGCATTTAAGGAGATACATCAATTTGTTGCATTTTTGAATTTACATTTGTCCTTTAGGAAAAAGATAAAATACAACTTGCAAATACATTGAATCTGGACAAAATGGATACCCATTTGGTTGTATATGATGAAAAGTCAATTTTCAAGGCCTAATAAAGCCAAAATAGAGTCACATGACACTTGAAAACTTGAGCTGATGTGGATTCATGGGATTCCAAGTGTTGAATGGACTAAGAGGAGTATGTGGCACATTATTAGTGAAGATATATCCAACTGGATGCTTGCTAGACTGATTCTTGATGACTGGACTGCTGGAATAGCTATATGCATGTCTTGGACATTGGACTAGATCTACAAGAACAACAATGAAGTAGACTTGATCTTTTATGTCTTTAGCTCCTGTAGCTCATCTCCATTATCTTGGACATCATACTAACTTCATTTTGCATGTGCAGTAGCAATTTGGTTGATAGAATGTCAATTCTATAGTTCTGGGTCAGAAGGGTACCTTTGTATGTTCATCCTTCCAAGACAGCTCTAGCTAGCTCCTTTGTGCTCTCAAACCTACAAATTCATAAGCCCAAGCATCAATTTTATCATAAAAAATTATTTTCCATCAAATCAAATCAAAATATCTCCATTTGCAGTCATGGATCAATCAAAAACAACTCATTGTCAATGTCACTTTCTCTATGAACAACCTCTTAAATCCAGTGATTTTCACATGATTTTATGTATTTTTTTCCATTTTCAAGTACCCATTTGGCCAATATGTTGATCTGGGAGGTTTTTAGGGCCAATAGGATCCATTTGGAAACTTTTATTTCACATTTTTATAGCCTTTTCTACAAAAAGCAAAATTTTGTGGTCATGGACTTTTTCATGTGCAATAGCATTAATTGTCATAAAACATGCCCAAAATCAACATAAACATGGTAAAATGTTCATCATGATGTGACAAATTGATATGAAATTCAAATCCATCAAGAAAATCCAATTTGTTCCTTGAAAAACTTAATTTTTAGGCCAAATATCAGAAAGCACTTATTTTGGTTGTCACGGACCTAGCACTAATTTTGGGGTCTACCAACTAAAAGTCAGTGCAATGCAATTGTAGCGCAGGTCAGAGAGGTTCACTTTTAGTGCAAAATATGTTTGACACTAATTTTAGGTCCAACTGACCTTAGCGCAGATTTCGGGTCCGACCGACAAAAGTCGGTGCATCGCATTTTCCGTGCAAGTCTGAGAAGTCTGTTTTTAGCACTAACTTCAATGGCGGGGATTTTTTCTATGGCTGACCTAGTATGACTTTTGGCACTGACTAACTTAGCGGTAACTTGGAGGGAAGTTGGTCGGAGGTGAATTTAGCACCGAAGTCAGTGAGCAATGTTTTTCGCGCAAAAGTCAGTGGTGACTATTTTTAATGCCGAAAGTCAGTAGCGACTGTTTTTAGCGCAAAGTCAGTGAGTTCAAGTTTTAGCACTAAGGTTGGTAGGGGCTGTTTTTGGTGCAAAGTATAGTTAGGGTCATTTTTAGAGCTAGGTTTTAAATTGTCCGGGGTGAAAGTATACTTAAAAATATATTTAAGTCTTATACTTTAAATATTTTTAAATATACTTTTAGGATGTTTGAGATAGGTTCTAGATCAATAGGATTTCATATGCAGATTCTAGAATTTTGTGGTTTCACCAGATTTTAGACTTAGCCCTTTTTCAGGGTTTTCAGGGTTTCAGACTTAGCCAAATCAGGGCTTCAGGACCATGCGTTGAAATGAAAGTATGTGAACCCCTTAGTAAAATCTTGTGGAATTAGGCATGATTTTGCAATTCTAAGACCTTGAAACTAGGAATTTCAACATGACACTATTGCAAGTATGTTCCTAATCGGTGTTGTCATTGATGTCAACATATCTTTGTTGTCATTGGTGTCAACTATGTTCTATTCTATTACTTGTTTAGAAGCCTTGTGTGTTGAGGATATTGAGAAAATTGGCCTCTTCAGAAGAATCAAGTGAGTTACAGTGAAGTGCAGTATAGCCAGAGAGTTGTATGCTGAAGAACAGTATGGTAGACAGCTCTGCATCTCTTGCTGGATGAAGATCTTGGTTTGTGGATTGGAAGTTATTTAAAGGGATGTTTGAAGATGTTAAATCCTAAGTTTGAACCTTTGGTGTGAAGTTATGAGAAAGTTGCATTCACTAGAGTAAAGCCTGCTCCTTCTGATTATTCTCTGGTGACAGGGAGAAAGTATTATGCTCCACATTCCTCCGCAATAAAGTATTTTGCTCTGTGGTTCTAGAGGGAAGTTTAGGATGATGATAAGTGCCTACAATTAAAGTGGTTCATGTTTTGGTGGTCCGCAAGCTATCTTTCTTTTATGACAGTCAAAGACAGTGAAGTTCATGTGTTTCGGTGAGAAGATTCCTATGGCTAAAGTGGTTAAGGTTCATGCGATTGCTCTTGGTGATTATAACGTACTTGTGGATGTCTCCTGATCATGTTCCTATCTTGACATTGGTCCGCATTAAGGAATTGAGATCATGTTTGAAGATTGTTCCCAAATAAGGTAGTGTGTAACCAGTCTTAGCTGACTTCGTTAATTCCAGTAATTGCGGAGATCTTTTGAAGATCATGGAAGCATGTTAAAGCATGGAAGATCATACTTGAGGCCTAGGTAAGGTGTGGTGTGATCTGCATACATCTTTACTTCTTTTTCTTTGCATAATGTTGTAATAGGTTAGGACCTATTTTGTAAATGTTTGTAATGCCAACCTTGGAGATTGCTCCAATGGTTGATGATTGTAATGCTGACCTTGATGATTGTAATGCTGACCTTGATGATCATTCCAAGGTTGATGAAGTGTATAAATACTTGTAGTTGAGCTATGAAAAAGTTGTCCTTGAGCGAAGATGAAAAGATAATAAGAAAGGTCCAAAAGGCAGAGCAGAGAAGAGGCAGAGCAAAGAAGAGGCAAAGTAGAGTAGAGGCAGAGCAGAGGAATTGTTGTTCTTCAATCACAGATATAAAAAGGTGTTGATCATGGCAGTGAGCTACCAGTAGGGTTTAACAGCCCTCAGGGTTTAGTAGCCCTTATTTTAATCTTGCTAGGTTTAGGGTTGAGGCAGTGAGCCTGCTAGACGTAGTTGTTCTTCATGGTAGTGAGCCAACATGTTTAGGCCCATGGAGTGACCAAGCCTGAACATCATTATTTCAAGATTGCAATATATATTGAGAGCTAATCCTCTATGTGGTTTTTCCCCACCTTGGGGTTTTCCACGTAAAATTTGGTGTTTCTTGTGTTTGATGTTGTATCTGTGGTGAAGTTTCTGATTTCATGCATTCATTGTTAAATCATAATAATTGTGGATAAGTGATTGATGTTTAATTGCAAAAGTGTTTAATTTTTTGGGACAACTGATTCACCCCCCCTCAGTTGTCTAGGGCATATCAACAATTGGTATTAGATCCAAGTTCCTCTGAACAAAGCTTAACAGCTTGAGGAAGATCCAAAATGTCTTACAAGAAGGAAGTGTCGCATTTTGATGGAACAAATTATGCTCTCTGGAAGGCTCGAATGAAAAGCCATCTTCTTTGTCTTGGTTACAAAGTATGGAAAGCTACAAAAATAAAATACACCATGTCTCTAAATGGTCTGACGACTAAAGATGAAATCAAAGAATATGAGATGGATGTCAAGGCAAAAGATGCTCTGCTAAGCTCATTAACTAACTCAATACTGACGAAAGTTGTGGATCTTGAAATTGCAAATGAGGTATGGGAAAAGTTGAAAAATCTGTATGAAGGAGATGATTCTATGAAGGAAGCCAAGCTACAGAGTCTGAAAGTGAAATATAAAAGTTTGAAGATGAATGAAGATGAAAATGTATTAGCCTTTATGCAAAGAGTTGATGAACTTGTCACAAGAATAAAAGACATGGGGGGAACTCTCGACGATAAGGAAATTGTGATGAAAATTCTTAGATATCTGCCCAAGTCCTATTGTCACAAGGTAGCTGCAATTGAAGAATTCATGCAAGTAAAACAAGTTGATATGGATCAGCTGCTTGGTAAACTTACTGCCTTTGAAATGAGAGAGTTTGGTGATGCTCTGCCAAAAGTTGAGACGACCTTCAAAGCCAGTACTCCTAGAAGAACTTCCATATCAGAAAAGTACAAGGTAGAATCTGATGATGAGTTTGATGAAATTGAAGCCAACTTTGTGGATAGACTACAAAGAGGATCCGGTAAGTATAAAGGCAAATTACCTTTCAAATATTTTTCTTGTGGTAAAGTAGGTCATTCTACTTCCAAATGTCCTGAAAGAATTTAAAGAAATAGAAAAGATATGAGAACAGGCCTAGGATCCAAAAGAAGTGTTATTATGTTGAAGACTTTGATGATGATGAAGGAATATTAGATAATGGTGAACCAAATAATGCTAGTACTTCTGGAAATGAATGCTTGTTTATTGCTATTAAGGAAGATCTTGTGTCTACTAATTCTACTAGATGTGTGAAGGAAGACAAACCAGTGGAAAGTGCTTTGGCTGCTCAAGTCACTAAGGACAAAGATGAATGGGTTATTGATAGTGACTTCTCTCACCACATGACTTGTGAAAAAAGTAAGTTTGTGAGTTTGGAAAGATATGGTGATGGACTAGTTAGGTTTGGAGATAATACAACTGGTAAGATTTGTGGAAAAGGATCTATCTCTTTTGATGGCAAGCATAATACTTAAGATGTCTTCTATGTGAAAGGATTAAAGTACAATCATTTGAGTGTGGGTCAGATGTGTGACAAGGGCTATGATTTAAGCTTCAAGGACAATGGATGCAAGATTAGGGAGAGCTCTGGAATAGTCATTGTAACTGGTAAGAAGACCAGAGGTAATATCTATCACTTAAAAGGAACTGATAACTATTGCTTGTTGGCTCAAATTGATGAGAGTTGGTTATGGCATAGAAGGTTGTGTCACATAAATTTTGACAACATTATGAAGATAAGTATTGCACAAGCTATTAGAGATCTGCCTAAGCTTGTGACGTCTACTAATACTATTTGCAAGGAGTGTCAATTTGGGAAAAAAACAATAACAAGTTTTAAAAGCAAGGACCAATTAGTTTGAGGACTACTTGAGCTAGTGTATACAGTGTGGACCTACCAGAGTAAGAAGTTTACAAGGAGATAGGTATTGCATGTTTCTTATTGATGATTATTCTAGAATGACTTGGGTCTCCTTTTTGAAAGAAAAAGCTAAAGCTCTAGATAAGTTCAAGGCATTTAAGGCAATGGTTGAAAATGAGATGGATTTGAAAATCAAATGCCTAAGGTCAGATAGAGGAGGAGAGTTCACATCAAATGAATTCAATTTCTTTTGTGAAGAATATGGAATAAAGAGACAACTATCTGCACCTAGAACTCCACAACAAAATGGAGTTGTTGAAAGGAAAAACAAAATAGTTCAAGAAGCAGCTAGAACCATGATGAAGGAAGCTAATCTTCTGGAAGCATATTGGAGAGAGGCAATTCACACCACTGTATATATCCTAAATAGAGTCCAAGTAAAAGGTAACAGTTCTAAGACTCCTTATGAATTGTGGCATGGTAAAGTTCCTATTGTGAAATATTTCAAAGTTTTTGGTAGCAAATGTTATATCAAAAGAGAAGAAGATTTAGGCAAGTTTGATGCTAGATGTGATGAAGGAATCTTCCTTGGTTACTCCACTAAGAGAAAGGCCTACTGGTGCTATAATAAGAGGTTGAATAAGATCATTGAAAGTGAAAATGTTAAAGTTGATGAATGTAAGGAAAGGTATTCAGAATTAGGTGGATATGAATTGGATGAACCAGATGTTTCAAAAGTGGTGCAGCATGAAGACAGCTTAGTTGAAGAAGAACAAGCTCTAGTAAGTGCTACCAAAACTCCAAGGTATGTAAGACTCAGTCATTCTGAAGATCAAATCATAGGGATCTTGACTAGAAGAAAAGCTGCAGAGGAACAGGTAAATTTCTATCTGATTTCTAAGATTGAACCTAAAACTATGGATGAGGCTTGCAAAGATGAGAATTGGGCAAAGGCTATGGAAGAGGAATTGATATAGATAGAGAAGAATCAAACCTGGGATCTTGTTCCCAGACTAGTAGATAAGAATGTTATTGGCACAAAGTGGGTCTTCAGAAACAAGATGAATGAGAATGGTGAAGTGGTAAGAAACAAAGCAAGGTTGGTATGCAAAGGATACGCTCAAGTTGAAGGAATAGACTTTGAAGAAACTTTTGCTCCAATGGAAAGGATTGAAGCAATAAGGATGTTTTTGTCCTTTGCAACCTACAAAGATTTCAAGGTTTACCAAATGGATGTGAAGTCTACTTTCTTAAATAGAGAATTGGAAGAAGAAGTCTATATTGAACAACCAGAAGGATTTTAGTCATCAAATCAGGGTGACATGGTATGCAGATTGAAGAAAGCTTTGTATGGATTAAAACAAGCCCCTAGGGCATGGTATGCATGGTTGGACAGGTATCTGATACTGATAGGGTTCAGTAAAGGTACTACAGACATCAATCTCTACTTCAAGATCAATGATAAACAAATCCTAATTGTCGCAGTCTTTGTTGATATTATTTTTGGAGGTAATGAAGGTATGTGCTCAGTTTTTGTGGGAGAAATACAAAATGAATTTTAAATGTCCATGTTTGGAGAGATAAACTTCTTTTTAGGTCTGCAAATAAGTCAATCAGATAAAGGTATCTTCATTTCTCAGTCTAATTATGTGAAAGAGTTGTTAAAGAAATTTGGGATTGAAGACTCTAAACCAGTTTGCACCTATGATAACTGGTTGTAAGTTAAGTAAAGATGATAACTCACCCATGGCAGACCAGAAAAGGTGCAGATCTATGATTAGAGGATTACTTTATCAAACTCAAACCAGACCTGACATAATGCATGCAGTATGTATTGTGGCAAGATTTCAAGCAGAACCCAAGGAATCACATGTGATGGCAGTCAAGAGAATTTTGAGGTATTTAAAAGGTACAATGGATTATGGTTTGTGGTACCCTAAGGATAGTGGCTTTACTCTCAGTGCATATACTAATGCAGATTGGATCAGAGATGTGGATGACAAAAAAAGTACAAGTGGAGGTGCATTCTTCTTGGGAAAAAAGTTAGTATCTTGGTTGAGCAAGAAACATGATTCAATATCCCTATCTACTGTAGAAGCAAAATACATTACAGTAGCATGAAGTTGCACTCAAGTGTTATGGATGAAGCAGACTTTGAAGGACATCAGAGTTGTGTATGAGGATCCAATCGCAATCTTTTGTGACAACACAAGTGCCATAAAAATATCAAAGAATCTAGTGGTGCATTCAAGAACAAAGCACATATCCATTAGGTATCATTTTCTGAGAGAAAAGGTGAAGGAGAATTAAGTCAAGTTGGAGTATGTTTCTACCAAAGATCAGATTGCACACATTTTCACCAAGCCTTTGCCTAAGAATACCTTTGAGTATCTCAGAGAAAACTTAGGGTTATCACCCCTCCTGCTCTAAACTAAGATTCACAATAGTGCATCAGTTCGGAGGTCCTCAGAGATTTAGATTGATGCCTTTTACAACTACTTCTTAGGGGGAGTAGTCAGAGAGTTTAGAAGAGAGATTGAATCAGAGTAGAAGAGTACAAGTATGTGCCCTTTGCCATTGATGTCAAAGGGGGAGAGAAGTCACGTGAAAAACTTAGATAGACAAAGAGTGCATGTGTGTCAAGAGAAAGGGGGAGAATCTTGTAGAAAGAAAGAGTGCAGGTGTGTAAAGAGAAAGGGGGAGAATCTTGTCTTGATGGCTGTTGCAGTTTTTCACATCATATGTTGCCATCAATGACAAAGGGGGAGATTGTTGCAAGTATGTGCCTAATCGGTGTTGTCATTGATGTCAACATATCTTTGTTGTCATTAGTGTCAACTGTGTTCTAATCTATTACTTGTTTAGAAGCCTTGTGTGTTGAGGATATTGAGAAAATTGGCCTCTTCGGAAGAATCAAGTGAGTTATAGTGAAGTGCAGTATAGACAGATAGTTGTATGCTGAAGAATAGTTTGGTAGACGGCTCCACATCTCTTGCTAGATGAAGATCTTGGTTTTTGGATTGGAATTTATTCAAAGGGATGTCTAAAGATCCTAAATCCTGAGTTTAAGCCTCCGGTGTGAAGTTATGAGAAAGTTGCATTCACTAGAGTAAAGCCTGCTCCTTCTGATTATTCTCTGGTGACAGGGAGAAAGTATTATGCTTTGCATTCCTCCACAATAAAGTATTTTTCTCTGTGGTTCTAGAGGGAAGTCTAGGATGATGATAAGTACCTACAATTGAAGTGGTTCATGTTTTGGTGGTCCACAAGCTATCTTTCTTTTATGACAGTCAAAGACAATGAAGTTCATGTGTTCTGATGAGAAAATTCCTATGGCTAAAGTGGTTAAGGTTCGTACGGTTGCTCCTGGTGATTATAACATGCTTGTGGATGTCTCTTGATCATGTTACTATCTTGACATTGGTCCGTGTTAAGGAATTGAGATCATGTTTGAAGATTGTTCCCAAATAAGGCAGTGTCTAACTAGTCTTAGCCGACTTGGTTAATTCTAGTAATTGTGAAGATCTTTTAAAGATCATGGAAGCATGTTGAAGCATGGAAGATCATGTTTGAGGCCTAGCTAAGGTGTAGCATGATTTGTATACATCTTTATTTCTTTTTCTTTGCATAATGTTGTAATAGGTTAGGACCTATTTTGTAAATGTTTGTAATGCCGACCTTGGAGATTGCTCCAATGATTGATGATTGTAATGATGACCTTGATGATCATTCCAAGGTTGATGAAGTGTATAAATACTTATAGTTGAGCTGTGAAAAAGTTGTCCTTGAGCAAAGATGGAAAGATAATAAGAAAGGTCCAAAAGGTAGAGCAGGGAAGAGGTAGAGCAGAGAAGAGGCAAAGCAGAGAAGAGGTAGAGCAAAGAAGAGGTAGAGTAGAGGAATTATTGTACTTCAATCATAGGCATAAAAAGATGTTGATCATGGCAGTGAGCCACCAGTAGGATTTAACAACCCTCAGGGTTTAACAACCCTTATTGTAATCTTGCTAGGTTTAGGGTTGAGGCAGTGAGCCTACTAGACCTAGTTGTTCTTCAAGGCAGTGAGCCGGTATGTTTAGGCCTATGGAGTGACCAACCCTGAATATCATTATTTCAATATTGCAATATATATTGAGAGTTAACCCTCTTCATGGTTTTTCCCCACCTTGGGGTTTTCCACGTAAAATCTAGTGTCCCTTGTGTTTGATGTTGCATCTGTGGTTAAGTTTTTGATTTCATGCATTCATTGTTAAATCATAATAATTGTGGATAAGTGATTGGTGTTTAATTGAAAAAGTGTTTAAGTTTTTGGGACAACTAGTTCAACCCCTCCCCCCCCCTCAGTGGTTTGGAACATATCAACAGACACATCCTGCAGTAGCAATTTTAAGGGCAATCTTCAGTGACATGATTTTGGAGCAGAATATAGTAACACCCAATTTTAGTGCAAAAGGCAACAAATGACTATTTTTTAAGCACAAGACCACTCAAGACACTTCCAAACCAATCATGCATGACATCAAATGACATCAAATATGCAAAATACTCAAATCTAGAGAAAATCATGCATTCTAAGCACAAATTCACTTTCTCATCATCATAAGTAACAAAGGTTGAGACTCCAAGCCAAAGAGAAAGAGGGGTCTCCATTTGTCAAAATGGGACATGTGCGCAAGGCACAACAATGGGGACTAGCACCCTAGTCTCAAAAAAGCTTCAGTGTCCTACTTCTTTTCAGATCCTGAATCCTTGATGCCTGCCACTCCTTTCTACAACTCCACTCCATGGAACTTGACACCAATAACTTGCAATTACAACGAGTGTGGGAGGGGGTTGTGGTGTTTAGAGGCTTGTCTTGGTCAAGCCTTGAAGAGACATTCAAGTCTTATAAACACCGTTGTTAGATGAGAGTGTGTATCCTGGCGGGATAGAGGCAAAAATCCAAATGATAAATGATTGAAAACACAATAGATATCACCTTGTAGTGAAGATCTCATGGAAGGAAGATGCTCTTCATGCCATGAGGAGATGGCTATCAAATCTACAAATACAAATACAATAACAATGCTCTGCTCTACAATACAATAAATATTTTGAATGCTCTATAATCACAAGTATGCATAAAGTCCATCTAGTTTGCAAATGAAACCTAATCATGCTTATATATGCTACTACAAAGATTCTCGCTAAAAATTTTGTAACTCAAACTTTTGATGTCGGCATAGGACCTAATTAATGGTCACTAAACCAACATTTGAAATTAGGGTAGACCTAAAATAGGGCTTGACAAGGGCACTAGCACCCAAGTCCACCTTGCCATTTTTGTTCAGTGATCATTAAAGTGCAACCCCCTAGGTCCTATTTGTCAGAAGACCCAAGGGTTTGTTGCAAGTATGTGCCTAATCGGTGTTGTCGTTGATGTCAACATATCCTTGTTGTCATTAGTGTCAACTGTATCTTATTCTATTACTTGTTTAGAAGACTTGTATGTTAAGGATATTGAGAAAATTAGCCTCTGTGGAAGAAACAAGTGAGTTACAGAGAAGTGCAGTACAGATAGTGAGTTGTATGCTAAAGAAAAGTTTGGTAAACTGCTCCACATTTATTTTTGCTTGAAGATTGTGGTCTATGGATTGAAATTAAGTTAGAGGTATGTCTAAGGATACTACATTCTGAGTTTGAGCCATCCGCATGAAGATCTGAGTGAGTTGTGTTCACTAGAGTGAAACCTACTTTTCTTATAAGTTCAGTTGGGATAGGAAGAAAGTATTCAGCTCCGCATTCCTCCGCAATAAAGTATTTGGCTCTATGGTTCTAGAGGGAAGTGTGGGATGATGATAAGTGCCTACAATTGCAATGGTTCATGGTTTGGTGGTGTTGGGATAGGAAAATTTAAAATTTTCTTGTATTTTTACTCATCTATATCCAACCAAACAAAAAAACATTTCATCCAAAATCATAATTACAACTGATATATCCCATAAAAAAATCCTATGACAAAACAATGTAAAGGGCCTAAATTTCTTAATATTGGCAAGACCTCATTGTAGTTATACCGATCCATGAGAAACTAGCTGAAATGGCTATCGGTGTGAGAATAAGGATCGGGGAGAATTTTTTAGAGAACATCGATGGATAAAATAATACCGATGGCCTTTCGTCGGAGAGAAAGTTACCAGTCACGCCGATCGGTATAAGGAAAGACTATCGAAGAATACTCTGAAAACCCTCCTGACTATGTAAGTCATACCGATGGAGTTCGGTAGGACTCTCACCGATCATCCAATGGAACAAAGAAAATTAGTGGTTATCGGCAGGAGATAAGCATCAGAGCGAAAGTTTAATGAGTCTTTGATATTCTAAAGTCTCAGCAATTAAAGAAAAGTACTTTGACATAGCTTACATCGATATGTGTGAAGAATAAGAACCATCGGTGAAAGAAAATGAATTGGAACAAAGCTTATAAGTCTGGCCAATGTAATACTCACAATGATGTCAGTGACATGTTGTGAAGGTTTCTCCGATAAGGAGTGTAAAAGACTATCGGGGAGATAACCACGATCGGGTGACTTGAAATAAGTTATTCTGATAACATATCTTACTCCAATAATAATGAGGATTATATTCATTGATAAGACTCTCCCTGATAGTCATATCAGAGACACTTAGGAGATCAGGGAAGGAGGATATTCACACAGCGATGAAGAAAGTCATGCCGATAGCAACCATGCCCACTTCCACATCGGGTAAAGCTTGGAAATATCTTGCCGATACAAACTCACTTATCAAATATGACATCGAAGAGACAAATCAAAGGTTATAGCGATTAATCTGTGAGCAAACATTTGTGCCATGAGAAGATATTAAAATTGCCTTGACATTACAAAAATTAGGCTGATGAGAGAAGTTATGACGATGTAAAATTTTATAATGATCAAGAAAATTGAAATGTTGGAACCATTAATTACAGACGATGAAGTAATCCTTTGAGATGCCATTTGAAATTATTGCAATTAAGTTCGAAAAAATTATCTGAAGCGAGCAAGCAAGTGGAGACTTGGAGGAGAATACAGGGGAATTCGATCACCGTTTCAAAATAACAGGTACATACATACAAACTTCTATGCAATAGGCTGTAATTTGAATTTTCTGTCAAGGATTGTAAATGGAGACTCTGGTGAAGGGAAAGGGCAAAAAAGAATAGGGTGACACCAGCAAACCTAAAAGACAAAAAATTGACAAAATCCCTGAAGAGAAAATAAAAGAGAGAAAACTGAACCAAGACTTGATTGATCAACTACCAGGATCAACTCCCAAAGCCTGAAGGTCTACACACCTTAGGGAAAAAGTGGAGAAACTAGAAGACAAGTGTAAATACCTTGGGAATGTTTGGATTCCAATTAGAGGCTATGAGCTTTTCAAATTCCATTACAATAGAAGAATTAGGAATTTTCCAGTGTCAAACCCATGGCATTTGAATTTGGGCAAATTAGTTGTTCCTAATGTGTTTCTGAATGATAAACTCCTCCAACTTCTTGTTAAATAGTATAACCCAAGTCTTAAGGCCATATGCAACCCACAAGGGGACCCTATTATAAACTTATCAAAGAATGCCATCTGTGAAGTTTTTGACTTGGATGATTTATGTATTTTCCCCATTGTTTATGAGGATTTGGACAAGGAGTACTGGAGAATGGATACTACTTATAATGGATGGAGGTTTCCTATTCATAGGCCCAGGGCAGAGGTAGAAATGGTGCCTCTTAGTGAGGATGATGGCCCTCCTTTTCATGTATCATTATTTGAACCCTACATAAAATACACCTACTACTCTGTGGGCTAGGTCCTAGGATTAGAAGTCCCTGATTTCATGACAATTCCTCTGATGGTCATAGCTACAGACATCCAGTGCCACAATGCCAGATAGTTTGATTATGTTGCCTATATTTTTAGTAGAATTAACTCTGGTCTGACTGCAATAAAGAACAATGCCCCATCAGTTTCCTTTAAACATTATTCACTTCTCATGCACATAGTGCTCTATTATGGCAAGGAAGTGGGGTTATGGCCAACTGAATTCAAAGTTGTTCCAGTAGATTAGACGGGGCAAAAGTCACCCGTGCAAATGTGGACCAGAATATGGGATAGTAGATATGCTCATTCTAGCTATGTGCAATTTGAAGAATACTGTGTGAAAGTGATATATAGATATTTCAGTCGTCCCTGTGAGCATTCTTTATCAAATGAAATAAAAAGGTTTCTTAGACCTATAGATTTTGGTGGTCCTCCTACTGTTACTCACAATTGGGGAGACTAGTATTGTTTTGAAGATGCTACTATGATCAGAGTTTCTAGTTTTGAAGATACTCCTTTTATATTGCCTAAGATTGTTCCTAACAGAATTGCCTACTTAGAAATAGTTACGCAAATGCATTTTTCTAATGTGATGCATTTGAGCTCCCATGACAAATAGTCTTTTATGCCTAGTACTCTATGTTTTGGAGATTTCACTGTGGTATCCAAGGAGGTTTATGGTCACATTATAGATAAACTAATGCGCTACAATATGAGGTGTGCTGAGGTAAGAAAAGGGTTTGATCCTGAGGGTTTTATTGACCTTTCTCAGAGAAAACAAAACCTTAGTGGGTACGCACATGTCCCCTATCCACATGATGATGTCATCAGGAATTTGGAAGAGGTTGAAGTTGAACTAGTGGTTGAGAAATACAATAGGGATTGGGATGAAAAGAGAAAACAATTGGTAGTGATTGAGTTGTTATCCTCTGGTGATTAAGAACCTGTAGAACAAAAGGAACCACATCAACAGACAACAAGAATGTCGAAGAGAAAGATGCAACATTATCAGTCTCTTGGTATAGTACATGATGAGGAGGGGCCTGCTGATGAAGACCCAAGACAAATAGCATACGATTCTTATATTTTAGATGATAAATTTATTCATTCTAAAGAATTCAAATCATTTTTATATAAATGCAAAGGGAAGAAAATCAAGGAGTCAGTTGATGATATCTCTACTAATAATGAACGACAGTTACTTGATATGTTGAAGACAAAAGTGGATAGTGAATTGCAAGATATGGCCCCTAGCAAGGGTAGATAGCTGCTCAAAGAAGCAAGGGTGATGATCTTTCTTGGTCTTGATTTGAATTCTACTTTGATAGATTTCTACATAATACAGATGATAAATACAAACTTACTCCAGAAGGTGTCACTGAAGTATATATGGGCACCAAATATAATAACGATGAGAATTCATTAATAATATGGGCCCTGTATCCCCCCCATAAAAAGACAACCATTATAGGCACTAAAAAAACTTTTGGTCATGTCATGACTTTGAAGGCAGGTGAGACTAACCCCTTGATCATTGTAGACATTGGCATCAATGTTGCAAAGTTGAATAAGGCATAGGCTCATATGTTAATCAAAGAAATGGATGCATACAAGCTAAGCTGTGAGAGATTGACCAAAAAAAATGACTATTTGAAAGATGTTGTTAAGAGCACCTTCGGGGGATCAGTAAAGAGATTAACTCAGGGTGAAAGCTCACAGAGTGTCCAATCACCATCCATCAACTAGATATCTTAAATTCAGATTGATACACTTGCCACAGTACTCTAGAATAGGCATACCAACATGATGCATTAGCTAAATCAATTTTGGGATAATTATTCTCAAAATTTTAAAGCAATCCAAGAGCATGAGAGGCTTGACAAAAGACTGCAGGAGAAACTTAATTAGACACAATGTAAAGATACTTATGACATAATAGGTACCTCCAGTACAAAAGAATTGATCCTGCAGCATCAGAAGTATTATGACCAACTTAAGAATGATGCCAAAGAATGTGTTGAAGCCTCAAAAGTAGGAGTGCCCACATTGTTCAAGAGCGATAAAGAATTAAAGAGCAAAGAGGAATGGAGCAGAGACCATCAAGCGATATTGCATGAAGCCTTAGAAGCTCTTAAGGACAAAGAATCTGCATCTAGGGAAGCCTGCAAGCATTTGGAGAAGATGGTTACGATGGATGTGATCACAAGAAATGCCATTGAATTACTGATTCACATCGCAGCCAGGAGTACTTAGATCATATTGCTCAGCTATACTTGTGGTTGAATAGAGCATAAGCATGGTTATTTTATTGTTGTTATGTTAATCATGTTGATTCCAAAAAGACTTCTTTGAAGAGTTATGTCTCTTCATAAGTATTCTTATATAAGTTGAACATATGATGCTGAATTATCATCAGTAGTAGAATATAATACATAAAGTTTACAATGTTTCTCAAAGACCATGTTACAAGCATATTATTGAAGAAGTAAATTGAAGTTCTTTGATTCTGTGGTGTTATTCTGACATCAATTGTTTGTTGAAATTACTCAATTGTATGGTTGTCTCTAGTTCAGTATTTCCTTGTTATTCAAATTAATATATCAAGTATATAGTTAATTTGTTAATACACATTTGCTGTATCTGTGTGATTGGATTAAATAGTTTCCATTAGAGGAATTAAAATCTTTCTGATCAGTCACAGTAACCTAGAAGTGTTAGTTTGGATTACTAAGAAGAATCATAAAATTAGGATTGCCATTCTGTCTCCAAGTTGATATTATTTGTTATCTTGCATATTTCATTCAATTGGTTCCTTCAAGAAAGGATTAAATTACCTTCTGGTGAATAACAATAAATCTAATTGTATTAGTTGGATTATTAAGAAGAGTTTGTCAGTCATCTCCCTGCACATTTATACAAGTTATAAACTAAAATATTGTGCCAAACAATTAGAATTACTACCCACTATAAGCCACTAGTCTTAGTCTTCCATTTGACTCTGTTTACCTAACAAGGCACTGGTCTTATTTCAATTCATTATCTAAAATCCTTTATTTAGTTAAGCACAGTCATAAAAATTCACCTTGATATTGCTTATACAATTTATACCAACCATACATTAGATATTAGAATTAGTCAACAAGCTCTCATCTAGTCTACACCATTTGCCACTGTAGGTAGATCCATTTACTTAGTCAAAATAGTTACATTCAATCTATTTTAATCTCCAAGGTTTACCCACCTAGGTGTAGCAGGACCTAAAGTGTAGGAAATCATTAAACCCTAAAGGTTGATTTCATCAAGTTAGTTCAAAAATGTTGCAAATCTAAGCATAGAGCCTGGCATCCTCTTAGGATTAGCAACCTACATTTTTTAGAGCTAACAAATTGGCAACTCTACTGGGGAATAAATAAAAGACCTTAGTAACAAACCATTCCTTTTATAGAGTCATTTCAGAAACTTTAATTTGGTAACTTTGCTAGCAAGAAGAATCCAGAAAGATAAATTATAAACTTTTTCTTATTTACAAAATAGGTTGCGACTCTAGGAACTGTTATAACAAAAAGTTGATACCAAATGGATGGTAGGAGATCCAAGATGGAAGGCAAGAAATTGCAATCATCTGCACCAATTAGAAACATCCCCAATAAAAATGGAGCATCAAATTATTCTCACCAGAATAATAACCAGGAGGCTCAAGAGGATAATGCAGAGCAAACTATTGTAATTCATAATAAGTTTACACCTCTGCATGATTCAAATGAAAATCTCGATGGAGTAACTGATGATATATTGGCAAAATACAAACCTGGTCCTCAAAAACAACTTGAGTATGAAGCACGGGCCATGAGGGAAATTGATCAAAGGTCGGTTGAATATGATTTTAAAATGTCATTACATTAGGGAGAAGGGGTAAAACATGGATTCTCAACTCAAGAAATAAATGAAAGCCCAAAGACTTCAAGAGGTATGAATCAAGCACAACAAGATCTGCTTAGGCTCTAGGAAGAACTTGAAATGATCAAGATAGAGGAAACTAAGAGGTTGTTGTAACAAGAGATTCAACAGATAAAGAGTAGGGCTAAAATAGCCCCCCCAAAATATGTACCTCCACATAGGGGAAACACTTCAAGGACTCCATAGCAAAATTTAGATCAAAATATAGGTGGTGCTAATTCACAAGCATCTGAAAGTCATCAGAATACCATTCCTAAAGTTCCTAGACCACCTATGCACAACACCTCTCAACATATGGCTAATCCTTACCCACCCCCTAGCCAACAATATTATAGACCACAAAATCCTTACATAAATCCCCACATAAACCCATAGCAGCAATATGCCTATCATCAACCTCTAGGTGGATATAATTACTATCCTAATCCACCACCCATGAATTTTCCACCTCAAAACCTCACAAACATATGTAGCTAATTTGATCTGACTAGATATCAGTTATATCCATATCCTATGGATAGTAATTGGTGAAATATAGTTCCCAAGTTCACTGAGAACAATTCAATATCAGCTGAAGATCACATCAGAAGCTTCAATGCTTTCATACAAGATATTGGTATGGACTATGAAGATGTTAGAATGAGGTTATTCATGATGTCCCTGACTGAAGATGCAAGAGACTGGTTCAACAGTTTACCTGATGCTTCAATCCATTCAATAACTGATTTCCACAATTAATTCAAGGAATAGTATGGCAATCAATATGCCCCTGAGTTTGGATTACACAAATTGATAAGCATCCAGAAATACTAGAATGAATCAGTGTATGATTTCAATCTGAAATTTTCCAAATTACACAACAAAATACCACATGGATCTAAACTGACTGACCCAGCAGCATTAAGCATTTATCTGAAAGTATTTGATCCCAAGACATGGTATGAACTTAGAAATCGGTGCCCTACGACCCTGGTTGAGACACAAAAAGTGGCATTAACTATTAAGAACAATAGGAAAGCTGCAGGTATGGTTAGCAAGAGGGATAACCCTAGAAATCCTCAGAACCCAAACATTCAGCAGACTAAACAAGAAGGCCAGCATAGACATGAAAGGCCCAGGTTGCATGATATGTCATATAATACAAATTGGAAAGATGGGAGACCCATTGAAAATAGCAGAAAGCAACATTATGGCAAAGATACCCCTGACCCTCTAAAAAGAAATGTGGCACATATGGTAGAAGATAAACCTTGGTGTCTGGTGTACAATCTACCACATTCACTTGAATACTGTGAGGTGGCTAAAACAGTACAGCAAGAAGAAGCATTATATAATTATAATAGAGACAATCACACAATAAACATGTTGCAAGATACACCATATATGTTGAATAAAGACTATTCTTCTACAGAGGAAGAGGGATATGAATATGATGTGGGAAATTAGAGACATCATATTAATATGGGAAAATAGAAAGTGTTCTTAGATCAGGAGGATGGTTATGAGGAACCTAACTATTATAACAATCAGCCATATGATCAGTGGAGAAAGCCCACTAAAAATGAAAGAGAAGCTCTTACAATAGATGCAATAGCTCAAGCTAAAAATGCCTATAACTTAAGGAACAGGACAGTGAATATTGAACAAGGAACACCTGGGAGTGTCTTTATAAAAGATCATAATTACAAAAAGAATAATGCAAAGTCATCATTCAAAGAACCAGAAAAGGCTGATAAAAATAAAACAAAAGATGAATCACAAAATCAAGAAAAGGAACATATAAAGATAGAAAAGAATGATCAGACTATGGCCCATTCATTTGACATTGCTCATGCAATATCTCAAGTAAAGATATAAGTTCCACTTTTAGAAATGATGAAGGTAGACAAATATAGGAATACATTAGTTAAACTGATTTCAAATATACCAAATCAAAAACACAAAGGATCAGAGAATAGAACAAACAATGTTCACCAAGAAACATTCTAAATTCTTGAGGTATACCTAGGTGATACATTGACAAAGAATCCCTCACAGGTGGACCCTTTCTACACTACATTATTGATAAAAAATAGAATAGTGAGGAACTGCATGACTGATTCAGGTGCGGCCATGAATATCATGCCAATAACAATTATGAAAGAACTGAGAATGTGGGTTGACACTACATTTGGTAGGTGTTATGCAATGGATAATAGATCCATCCCAATCATTGGTATTATGAGGGATGTGGAGATAAAACTTGTCTCATACCTTGAAGCAACTTATAACATTGATATCACTGTGGTTGACATCCCACCATATTATGGAATGCTTCTATCGAGACAATGGGCTGCAATAGCATGAGGGAATGTCCAATTGGACTTATCATATGTCACAATACCAGTGGGAGGTAAAGAGATCAAGATGTGTAGGGAGCCAAGATATGAGAATATTATAGAACGCTTGGATCAACATCAAATAAACTTCTTTTGTGATACAGATTTGGGAGCCTTCAAGGTTGAAAAAAATCAGCCAGAATTGCAGAATACTGATCCAATACATGTTGAATCTAAGAAAGAAGAAAATGATGTGTGGAAGATGTACTTTGATGGTGCATGTAGCAAAATAGGAAATGGGGCCGGAGTATTATTTATCTCACCATCAAGTAAAACTTTCAAATACTCCTTTCTATTAACATTTGAATGCACAAACAATGTAGCAGAATACGAGGCTTTGCTCATTGGTTTAAATATAGCCACCAAGCATAAGATAAAAAAAGTTAGCTATATATGGTGATTCTGAATTGGTTACTTCCCAAGTAAGAGAGAAATACTTATCAAAAAACAAGAGGTTAAGACAGTACAAAAATGTAGTCTGGGATGATATTGAGTTATTTGATGCCTTTTGAATCAACTGGATTGATAGGTCAAAAAACATTATGGCAGATTTTCTAGTGAATATCGCATTAAAAAGGGATGATGTCACATTAGGAGGTATTACAGAAGTTGAGTTCAAAACCAGACCCACTATCTTAGATAATGTACATAATTGGCAAGTATTTGACAATGATGCTGATATAATCAACTTCTTGCATTGTGCTGATTATTATGAAAATCAAGAGATTGATTTCAATGCATTTGTAGAAGAACATGATGGGAAGGAAACCCTTTTTGGTCAAGAGATAGTTCAGTTGAAAGCAAATAAAATACCTAAGGGACTTATAGCATTGGAAAAAGCATTTGATGAGCATGATAGATTTAAAATGAAAGACACACTAGTGGTGCAAAATGACCCTAAAGAGATTAATTTGGGGACACAGGCAGCCCCAAAGAATGTATATATTGGAAAGAATCTTAACGCCAAAATCAGAAGCAGGATCATAAACTTACTTAGGAAGTATAGACACGTATTTGCCTAGTTGTATGATGATTTAAAAGCATATAGAGAGGATTTGTTTCAGCATGAAATACCACTAAAACCATATGCTAAACCATTCAAGAAAAAATAGAGGCCTATTAATCCTACATTAGCTCCTAAGATGCTTGAGGAACTCACAAAATTAAGAGATGGATCTATCATTAAACCCATCAGGCATTCTTCTTGGGTTTCTAATTTGGTGCCTATCAGCAAAAAGAATGGTGATATTAGATTATGTGTGGACTTCAGGAATTTAAACAAATCTTATCTTAAGGACAACTATCCCCTCCCTAATATAGAAGCAATATTACAAAAGGTTACCGGATGTGAACTGTTGTCAATGATGGATGGCTTCTTAGGATATAATCAGGTGAAAGTCAAGGAATCAAAAAAATATAAGACTGCATTCACCACACCATGGGGAACACATGTATATTTAAGAATGCCATTCGGGCTCACTAATGCTGGAGCAACATTCCAAAGAGCAATGGATGTGGCATTTGCTAAATTGATTAATAAAATCATGATAGTATATTAGGATGACATGATAGCATATTCCAAAAGGGCTGAGGATCATTGTGCACATTTAGAGCAAATGTTTATTAAAGCCCTAGAATATGGGATTTCATTGAATCCTAAGAAGTGCCATTTCGCAGTGACAGAGGGGAAGTTGCTTGGTCACATAGTCTCAAAAGATGGAGTGAGAATAGACACCGAGAGAGTAAAAGCAATTGACCAAGTTCCCATTCCTAAAAATGTGAAAGCTATATAGTCATTTTTTGGCGAAATTAACTTTGTCAGGAGGTTCATATCAAGTTTTGTAGAAATTGTTAGTCCCATATCTAGAATGTTGAAGAAAAATTTAGAAGTGAAGTGGACCACAAAAACAGTGGAGGCATTTGCTACCATTAAGAAGGCAATCAAAGAAGCCCCTGTTCTGATATCTCCTGATTTCAGTAAGCCATTCCAACTGTTCTCATTTACCTCTTATCATACAGTTGCAGCAGTACTATTGCAGAAAAATAATGATGGACATGAACAACCCATCTCATTTTTAGCAAATCTCTTTAAAATGTAGAGTTAAAATATGACATTGTTGAGAAACAGGCATATGCATTGGTGAAGGCAGTTAAAACTTTTAGGCCATACTTGGTGGGAGCTGAAATCATAGCATATGTGCCTAATGCTGCAGTAAAAGATGTATTGGTCCAAACTGAAGTCACAGGTAGAAGATGCAGATGGATCAATAGAATTTAGGAGTTCAATATTGAAATCTAGATAACTAAATTAGTGAGAGGACAAGGTCTTGCTAGGTTAATGGCTCAAAGTAATCTTGAGGCATCTCAGATATGTAATGCTAATGATGTTGATAATACAAGTTCTAGCATTGAGCATACTCCATGGTATACTGACATCATATATTATCTAAAGCAAATGAAATGTCCTGAGGGGTGCGATGATAACAAAAGGACACTTAAATTACAAGCCTCAAAATATGTATTTATCGATGGGGATCTTTACTGGAAAAATAGGGATGGAATCTACTATTATGCCTAGATGAGCATCAATCAAAGCATATCATGAAAGAGTTACATGAACGCATGTGTGGAGGTCATTTTTCAGCAAAGACTACAACCCACAAGATCCTAAGGGCTGGATACTATTGGCCTAAAGTTTTTAATGATTCATATCATTACACTAGGAAATGTGAAGCATGTCAGAAGTTCTCAGGAAAGTTGAAATATCAGGGAGCATTACCCTTGAAACCCATGCAGGTGGAGGCTCCATTCTATCAATGGGGTATTGACTTCATAGGAGAAATTGCGGAGAAGTCAAATGGTGGACACAAATGGATTTTAGTGGTGACTAATTACTTCACAAAATGGGTGGAAGCAATCCCAACCAAGCAAGCAACAAGCAGGGTGGTGATTAACTTTCTGATGGAAAATATTATATTCAGATTTGGCACTCCAATAAGGTTAATCATGGACAATGGAATGTGTTTCAAGTCTAATGAATTCAAAAATTTCTATAGTACACATGGCATCACTATGTCCTATGTTGCCCCTTATCATCCACAACCAAATGGACAGGCAGAATCCAGCAACAAAATCCTTTTAAAAATTATAAAGAAAATGTTGGATGGTAACAAAAAAAGCATGGGATTCAAAGTTAAG
This sequence comes from Cunninghamia lanceolata, assembly GCA_027924645.1. NCBI lineage: Eukaryota > Viridiplantae > Streptophyta > Pinopsida > Cupressales > Cupressaceae > Cunninghamia > Cunninghamia lanceolata. The sequence continues at coordinate 13,382,303 of BSBN01000822.1, read as the reverse complement.
AATGGTTGTATGGGCTGATAGGATTACTGTGAAAAGAGCAATTGGGAGATCTCCTTTTGAACTAGTATATGGAACACAAGCGAGAATACCATTAGAAAATCTCCTACCAATTTATAAATTTGTTCTTCAGGAAGACTCAAACATGCCTGAACCAATGGAGGAAAGATTAGAACATCTTGTAGAACTTGATGAAACAAGGAGACTAGCTCAAAGGTAGAATATCAAGTTACAATCTCAAGTAAAATATCTTTTTGACAAAAAGGCCAAAGATAGGAAGTTTGAGATAAATGATTTAGTACTAATGTGGAATGCTAGGTGCTAAGAGAAAGGAAAGCATGGGAAGTTTGAAGCTTTATGGCTAGGTCCTTTTGTTATAACTGGAAAAGGAGGTGATGACTCTTACTATTTACAAAACATGTCTGGAGAAGAGCAGGAACTGCATGTGCATGGGCAATATCTGAAGCCTTTCTTTTCGTAATCATGCACAAAGAGGATTGAGTGTTGCTAGTGCATGGACAACACTTACATAATTCTAAAAAAATACTTTTATTCCATGCATAGTAGTCTAGGGAAATCAAAAGAGATTAGGACCTGCCATTACATGGATAGTCCTATGAATCTCCATATATAAAAAAAAAAATCTCTTTTCCATGTACAGTAGTATAGGATCATCCCAATTCCCCATCGTTATCACCTCCATCTCCCATTCTCATAAAATTGTCATCCCAAATAAATAAAACATATGGTCTACTCCCCCAAGAGATCTGAATTCTTGTTATACTCACAAGGAGTATACATCCTAGACAGAGCCACTGTTGGGACAGGAAAATTTAAAATTTTCCTGTATTTTTACTCATCCATATCCGACCAAACCAAAAAACATTTTGCCCAAAATCAGAATTACAACTGATATATCCCATAAAAAAATCCTATGACAAAACAATGTAAAGGGCCTAAATTTCTTAATATTGGCAAGACCTCATTGTAGTTATACCGATCCATGAGAAACTAGCTGAAATGGCTATCAGCGTGAGAATAAGGATCGGGGAGAATTTTTTAGAGAACACCGATGGAGACAATAATACCGATGGCCTTTTATCAGAGAGAAAGTTACCAGTCACGCCGATTGGTATAAGGAAAGACTATCAGAGAATACTTCGAAAACCCTCCCGACTATGTAAGTCATACCAATGGAGGAGTTCGGTAGGACTCTCACCGATCATCTAGTGGAATGGAGAAAATTAGTGGTTATCGGCAGGAGATAAGCATCGAAGCGAAAGGTTAATGAGTCTCCGATGTTCTAAAGTCTCAGCGATTAAAGAAAAGTACTTCGGCATAGCTTACACCAATATGTGTGAAGAATAAGAACCATCGGCAAAAGCAAATGAATCGGAACAAAGCTTATAAGTCTGGCTAAAGCAATACTCAAAACGATGTCGGTGACATGTTGTGAAGGTCTCTCCGATAAGGAGTGTAAACGGCTATCGGGGAGATAACCATGATCAGGTGACTTGAAATAAGTCATTTCGATAACATATCTTACTCTGATAACAATGAGGATTATGTTCATCAACAAGACTCTCCCCGATAGTCATATCAGAGACACTTAGGAGATCAGGGAAGAAGGATATTCACACAGCGATGAAGAAATTCATGCCGATGGCAACCATGCCCACTTCCACATTGGGTAAAGCTTGGAAATATCTTGCCGATACAAACTCACTTATGAAATATGACATCGAAGAGACAAATCAAAGCTTACAGTGATTGATTCGTGAGCAAACATTCGTGCCATGAGAAGATATTAAAATCTCCCTGACATTACAAAAATTAGGCCGATGAGAGAAGTTATGACGATGTGACATTTCACAATGATCAAGAAAATTGAAACGCTGGAACCATTAATTACAGACGATGAAGGAATCCTCCGAGACGCCATTTAAATTATTACAATTGAGTTCGAAAGAATTATCTAAAGTGAGCAAGCAAGCGGAGACTTGGAGGAGAATATAGGGGAATTCGATCACCATTTCAAAATAACATGTACATACATACAAACATCTGTGCAATAGCCTGTAATTTAAATTTTCTGTCAAGGATTGTAAATGGAGACTCCGGTGAAGGGAAAGGGCAGAAAACAACAGGGTGACACCAACAAACCTAAAACACAAAAAATTGACAAAACCCCTGAAGAGAAAACAAAAGAGAGAAAATTGAACTAAGGCTTGATTGATCAACTACTAGGATCAACTCCCAAATCCCGAAGGTCTGCACAACTTAGGGTAGAAGTGGAGAAACTAGAAGACAAGTGTAAATACCTTGGGAACGTTTGGACTCTAATTAGAGGCTATGAGCTTTTCAAATTCCATTACAATAGAAGAATTAGGAATTTTCCAGTGTTAAACCCATGGCATTTGAATTTGGGTAAATTAGTTGTTCTTGATGTGTTTCTGAATGCTAAACTCCTCCAACTTCTTAGTAAATAGTATAACCCAAGTCTTAAGGCTATATGCAACCCACAAGGGGAGCCTATTATACAATTGTCAAAGAATGCCATCTGTGAAGTTTTTGACCTGGATGATTTATGTACTGTCCCCATTGTTTATGAGGATTTGGAAAACGAGTACTGGAGAATGGATACTACTTATAATGGATGGAGGTTGCCTATTCACAGGCCCAGGGTAGAGGAAGAAATGGTGCCTCTCAGTGAGGATGATTGCCCTCCTTTTCATGTATCATTATTTGAACCCTAAATACAATACACCTACTACTCTATGGGCCAAGTCCTAGGATCAGAAGTCCCTGATTTCATGACAATTCCTTTGATGGTCATAGCTACAAACATCCAGTGCCACAATGCCAGGTAGTTTGATTATGCTACATATATTTTTAGTAGAATTGACTCTGGTCTGACTGTAATAAAGAATAATGCCCCATTAGTTTCCTTTGAACATTATTCACTTCTCATGCACATGGCGCTCTATTATGGCCAGGAAGTGGGGTTATGGCCAACTAAATTCAAAGTTGTTTCATTAGATCGGAGGGGGCAAAAGTCACCCGTGCAGATGTGGACTAGAATATGGGATAGTAGATATGCCCATTCTAGCTATGTGCAATTTGAAGAATACTGTGTGAAAGTGATATATAGATATTTCAATCATCCCTGCGAGCATTCTTTATCAAATGAAATAAAAAGGTTTCTTAGACCTATAGATTTTGGTGGTCCTCCTACTATTACTCACAACTGGGGACATTGGTATTGTTTTGAAGATGCTACTATGATCAGAGTTTATGGTTTTGAAGATACTCCTTTTATATTGCCTAAGACTGTTCCTAACAGAATTGCCTACTTAGAAATAGTTAGGCAAATGCATTGTTCTAATGTGATGCATTTTAGCTCCCATGACAAACAGTCTTTTATGCCTAGTACTCTATGTTTTGGAGATTTCACTGTGGTATCCAAGGAGGGTTATGGTCACATTATAGATACTCTAATGCACTACAATATGAGGTGTGCTGAGGTAAGAAAAGGGTTTGATCTTGAGGGTTTTATTGACCTTGCTAGGAGAAAACAAAACCTCAGTCGGTACGCACATGTCCCCTATCCACATGATGATGTCATTAGGAATTTGGAAGAGGTTGAAGTTGAACTAGTGGTTGAGGAATACAATAGGGACTGGGATGAAAAGAGGAAACAACTGGCAGAGATTGAGTTGTTATCCTCTAGTGATGAAGAACCTACAAAATAAAAGGAACCACATCAACATGCAACAATATCAGTCTCCTGGTATAGTACATGATGAGGAGGGGCCTACTAATGAAGACCCAAGACAAATAGAATACGATTCTTTTATTTCAGATGATAAATTTATTCATTCTAAAGAATTCAAATCATTTTTATATAAATGCAAATGGAAGGAAATCAGGGAGTCAGTTGATGATATCTCTACTAACAATGAATGACAGTTACTTGATATGTTGAAGACAACAGTGGATAGTGAACTACAAGATATGACCCCTAGCAAGGGTAGACAGCTGCTCAAAGAAGCAGGGGTGATGATCTTTCCTAGTCTTGATTTGAATTCTACTCTAGTATTTGATAGTTTTCTGCATAATACATATGATAAATACAAACTTACTCCAGAAGGTGTCACTAAAGTATATATGGGCACCAAATATAATAACGATGAGAATTCATTAATGATATGGGCCCTGTATCGCCCCCATAAAAAGACAACCATTATAGACACTAAGAAAACTTTTGGCCATGTCATGACTTTGAAGGTAGAGGAGACTGACCCCTTGATCACTGCAGACATTGGCATCAATGTTGCAAAGTTGAATAAGGCACAGGCTCAGATGTTAATCAAATAAAGGGATGCATACAAGTTGAGCTATGAGAGATTGACCAAAGAAAATGACTATTTGAAAGATGTTGTTAAGAGCACCTTTGGGGGATCAGTAAAGAGATTAATTCAGGGTGAAAGCTCACAGAGTGTCCAATCACCATCCATCAACCAGATAGCTCAAATTCAGATTGATACACTTGCCATAGTACTCCAGAACAGGCATACCAACATGATGCATTGGTTGAATCAATTTTAGGATAATTATTCTCAAAATTTTAAAGCAATCCAAGGGAATGAGAGGCTTGACAAAAGACTGCAGGAGAAACTAAATGAGACACAGAGTAAAGATACTTCTGACATAACAGGTACCTCCAGTACAAAAGAATTGATCAAGCAGCATTAGAAGTATTATGACCAACTTAAGAATGATGCCAAAGAATGTGTTGAAGCCTCAAAAGAAGGAGTACCCACGTTGTTCAAGAGCGATAAAGAATTAAAGAGCAAAGAGGAATGGAGCAGAGACTGTCAAGTGATATTGCATGAAGCCTTAGAAGATCTTAAGGACAAAGACTCTGCATCCGGGGAACCCTGCAAGCATTTGGAGAAGATGGTTATGATGGATGTTATCACAAGAAATGCCATTGAATTTACCAATTCACATCGCAGCTAGGATTACTTAGATCATATTTCTCAGCTATACTTGTGGTTGAATAGAGCATAAGCATGGTTATTTTATTGTTTTTATGTTAATCATGTTGATTCCCAAAAGACTTCTTTGAAGAGTTATGTCTCTTCATAAGTATTCCTATATAAGTTGAACATATTATACTAAATTATCATCAGCAGTAGAATATAATACATAAAGTTTACAATGTTTCTCAAAGACCATGTTGCAAGCATATTATTAAAGAAGTAAATTGAAGTTCTCTGATTCTATGGTGTTATTTTGACATCAATTGTTTGTTGTGTTGGTGTTTCTTCTGAATCAGCATCAGGGTTTGCCAGTTCCTATGCACATGCAGATTCAGCCAACTAATACAGGAGGTTGCGTGAGCTGCCTCCCCTTCACTTCTAGTTCTGCCACACCAAGGGGGGTATCCCTATAACTCAAGATGTAACCTTGACTAGATCAAAGATAGAAAGATCTAACTTGACAACAACAGGCAGAATACTCTCATGTATGGACCAAGATCTGCATGATAGATCACAAGGTGGGCAACATTCTTGGACATATATGTCTGGTTGGGTATGAGAGCATGCACGAGGTTCCTAATCCTACTCCTACAACTAACAGGTGGAAGTGATGAAATGGGTGGACATAATGTCCTGGATGCAAGACGAGGGGTTTTGGCTCATAACTACTGATCCAGGAGCAGACTGGTGCCTATCCATTGGGCAAGGAGTCAACTAGACGTATACAACAGATGGTTTGCAACTTTCACTCGAGTTTTAGGGGGTTGGACTGATGCTTGCCTTACAAACATCACCCAAGAATGGGTATCTAACTGCCTCTACTTACAGATATCCCTGCTGGCATGCAACCAGATTCAAAAGAAGGAGAATAACATGCAGCAAATGGAGACAAGCAGATAGACACATGCAATAAGCATTTTTCATATAACATTAACACTGAAACTGAAAATATGTGCAAAATACATTCATGTTGCAACTCATAAACTCCAAAATGGGATAAAACAGCCAAGATCATGCCTTGTTCTTCATTATTTACACAAAAATGCCTCAGGCCTTCAACAACCTAAACAATGGTAACACAGTCTACCTATATCGGCTAGAAAGTGTACCCACAACAATTAATTACATGGTTGACCGAAAATCCCACCAAATACAGATCTCAGAAGGAATGGCGCTCAGAAGTTATTGCTGCAGTAGACAAGGGAGGCCTCGAGCCTTGCGCTGCCATCTGGAAGTCTTCATTCATAATTAGACAGCTTCACCATTTGTACCATCGCCCATTGATGGCTCAACCACCTGCATTTTACTTGGAAACTGTCGCTGCATTCAAAAAGAACTTCCTGCCAAAACGCACTTTACTGCAGTTTTCAAATGTGTAGGGAAATTAATCCCACATGCAAGATGCGAAAACCACTTCAGCACTTTAAAAACATGGCCACAAGCTTAATAGATGTCGAGCACCTTTTGCTATGCTCGACACACGACCATCCGCCAAATACCCATCGCTAAGACTTAGGCCATCGGCCAACCCCACAAATCTTCTTCTGATCTCAACGATCTCGCCGATGCCTACCTTACAATCCGCTCCATCAGCCAGAGATAGACCATCGGGCTAGCACAAAACTCCTTTGCTGATGCCCATGGTCTCGCCGATGCCTTCAAAAATCCTAATGACGTCATCATCATGTCCTGATGATGTCACCATCACCCATCTGCATACCGTGCAACTCTCATATCCGGATGACATCATCGCCATATAGGCGCCAAGGTGATATTAGTAAGATAACCTAATATTTTAGAATATCACCCCCCAAACAAAATATCATGATGCACTGTAAACTGGATGATGATGATGACCCCTTTAACTCAAAGAACATCAGGGTGCACTGTAGCTCTACTGCAGGATCGGGATGATATCCAAACATCACCCAATATTGAAACAAGATGATCCTGATGACAAATCTGGTCAATAGAAAATCATGATGATGCTGACCACCTCAGAGAAAATATGATGCTGCTATTGAAAAATGCTGAGGAGGGCCAACACTTAGGAAATTTTTTGGATTTTTTGAGAAGGTGCCTGCATGAAAATTGCTAAATTAACTGACAGTCAATTTAGGTACCAACAGTGGCTTTGTCTGGGGACGTGCAGGTGCAAGATTGCAGTGAGAACCCCAGATCTCTGGGATGCAGAACAGTCCCCTATCCATTGGGCATAGAGTCATGATGTTATATTGATCTGCATCACCAAACACATTATTTTTAAACATTATTTTGGCAGCCCCGGGCAGCCAAAAAGGAAGAACCATAATTTTTTCTTGTCAAATTCCTGATTCCAAATTGGAAGATCCCAATCCCAATTGAAAAGATTGGCATAATCTGCCCATAATGTCATTTGCTTAAATAGATATTCCACTAGTTTTGAAAGCTTGCCACCATCTTTTTTAGCTTTGTCATTTTGGATTTCAAAATTGGACATATAACCATACACATAATATTCTTCAACATTAGGCAACACATGTATGTTATATCCCTTAGACAGTACATCATACTGCTCTTGGCATTCTTCATCATTTATCTGGCTGCTGCACATTGTTAGGCACTCATCCAGCTGATCCAAAAACTCAAAATACTCAAAAAACATGAGACCCCTAATATCTACTGATATTGAAAACAAATCCTGATCCACACACCCAATGTTGCACATGTCTGAATCAGGTGATGATGAACATTCATTATTCACAGTTTGCAAATTAGTATCATCATCTTCAAACAAAGGGTTAATCCTGCACCAATGAAGGTCACGACTCACAACATCATATGCATCTACAGGCTCATCATAAAGGGGATTAACACTCAATGCAAAGGCCTCTGCTTCTTCTTCATGACACTCCAAGTCTTCTTCACTACTATCAAATCCAGAGTCATAAAAAGAACAAACCTGATCCATGAATTGGTCATGGATATCATTTTCATCATCTGATTTCCCCATATACAAGATTTCTGCTGTTTCAATGTACTTTGAAGTTGAACTATCTGCATCACTTTCCAGCCCTCCAATGCTTCCTGATGAAACTGATACTGACTGTTGATCCACATGATCACAACTTTGCATAACTAGATCATTTAAACATGAAGGCTCTTTGTTTAGGACTGGTATGCAAATATTACTTGAAAATTTATTATTTTCAACTTCACTTGCTGGGCAAAAAAGGACATCCTCCTCTATAATAGAAACATCATCCACTTGGAATGATGCAAAAAATGGGACAACAGGGGTGTAAGTGCTTTGACATTCATTGTCAACACTTGAATTAAATCTTTCATTAACATTGGGGGCTGCAGGACAACAAAATTTTTTAGAAAAATAACCCTTTTGAATTCCATACCTCCAATTGTTTTCAATATCTATTGCAAACTGATGTGCCTGATGCAATGTGGTGGGCTCCTTATCTCTCAATCTATAACTCATTTTCTTATCAAAGGCTCCCAAATAGACAACTAAGCACAGTGCATCATTAGGTCTCATACATTCTGGTATTCTGTTAAATGCCCTCATAAATCTGAGGTTAGAGGCTGGGATCAACTCATCTTCTTTAATATGGATGTACATGAAGTCACTAATAACTGCATATTCAGAAATTCTTTCACCATATTGTACTAGAAATGCAGATTTAAAATCATGCCAAGAGCTGACAGAGCGAGCTGGAAGGTAGGAGAACTAATCCCTTGCATCTTCATCTAGAGATTGAACAAATAATCTCATAACTACATCTTTATGGTCAATCTTGAAATTATCTATAACATTTATAAACTGCTGCAAGTGTCTCTCAGCTGATTCATCCTTTGCGCCACTAAATTTGGGCAAATATCTTCTGATTTTAGGTGGAAGAGCATTTGGGTAGCCATAAATGCCACTAAAATTTATGGGCTTATATCTATCTATGTTGAAACTTCTTTTATTACATGATTGGGACTTACTACTATACATTATTGCATTTGACACCTCACAAGGGTGCATAAGCTGACAATACATCTTTTTACGCTTTCGCAACCCTCTTCTCTACTCAGATTTTCAATCACAATATGACCTTAGGCCCTTAAAATACAAACTGCTATTTCAACCTGCCTAAAGTCCTCTATATGAGTCTTTTGAAAAACATTGCATGCCCTTTTGAAATATAGAGTAGGTTCTAACAAAAGCATGCAAGCTCTGCTTTCACCAATGTTTCCCTTTTAACCAGTGCTATTTCACCAGATAGGGAACTCTTCAAAAACTTGTACAAATACCTAGATATGTTGTAGCTGCTGATATGTTCATTCAACAGAGTCACCACCTCCTTGGCAGAGGAATGAGCTTCAAATAGGCTGAAGCTAAAAATTGATTTCTTTCTTTCTGGGTCATCCACCAGCAGAGCCACAGATAAAACTTTTTCTTTTGCTGCAACAAGGCACCTCCAGGTCTAATTCTTCAATTTCTTAGACTCAAGCTTCATGGATATGACATTGTTTTCCCCAGCAGAGTCACCATTTTGTTGGTGACTCAGATGGGTCACAAATATATCATTTCTTTTATCAGTCCATCCCCAGTAGAGTCACCATTTTGTTGGTGTTTCTTCTGAATCAGCATCAGGGTTTGCCAGTTCCTATGCACATGCAGATTTAGCCAACTAATACAGGAGGTTGCGTGAGCTACCTCCCCTTCACTTCTGGTTCTGCCACACTAAGGGGGGTATCCCTAAAACTCAAGATGTAACCTTGACTAGTTCAAAGATAGAAAGATCTAACTTGACAACAACAGGCAGAATACTCTCATGTATGGACCAAGATCTGCATGATAGATCACAAGGTGGGCAACATTCTTGGACATATATGTCTGGTTGGGTATGAGAGCATGCAGGGGGTTCCTAATCCTACTCCTACAACTAACAGGCGGAAGTGATGAAATGGGTGGACATAATGTCCTGGATGCAAGACGAGGGGTTTTGGCTCATAACTACTGATCCAGGAGCAGACTGGTGCCTATCCATTGGGCAAGGAGTCAACTAGATGTATACAACAGATGGTTTGCAACTTTCACTTGAGTTTCAGGGGGTTGGACTGATGCTTGCCTTACAAACATCACCCAAGAATGGGTATCTAACTGCCTCTACTTACAGATATCCCTGCTAACATGCAACCAGATTCAAAAGAAGGAGAATAACATGCAGCAAATGGAGACAAGCAGATAGACACATGCAATAAGCATTTTTCATATAACATTAACACTGAAACTGAAAATATGTGCAAAATACATTCATGTTGCAACTCATAAACTCTAAAATGGGATAAAATAGCCAAGATCATGCCATGTTCTTCATTATTTACACAAAAATGCCTCAGGCCTTCAACAACCTAAACAATGGTAACACAGTCTACCTATATCGGCCAGAAAGTGTACCCACAGCAATTAATTACATGGTTGACGAAAAATCCCACCAAATACAGATCTCAGAAGGAATGGCACTCAGAAGTTATTGCTACAGCAGACAAGGGAGGCCTCGAGCCTTGCGCCGCCATCTGGAAGTCTTCATTCATAATTAGACAGCTTCACCATTTGTACCATCGCCCATTGATGGCTCAACCACCCGCATTTTACCTGGAAACCGTCACTGCATTCAAAAAGAACTTCCCGCCAAAACACACTTTACTGAAGTTTTCAAATGTGCAGGGAAATTAATCCCACATGCAAGGTGCGAAAACCACTTCAGCACTTTAAAAACATGGCCACAAGCTCAATAGATGTCGAGCACCTTTTGCTACGCTCGACACACGACCATCCGCCAAATACCCATCGCTAAGACTTAGGCCATCAGCCAACCCCACAAATCTTCTTCTGATCTCAACGGTCTCGCCGATGCCTACCTTACAATCTGCTCCATCGGCCAGAGATAGACCATCAGGTCAGCACAAAACTCCTTTGCCGATGCCCATGGTCTCGCCGATGCCTTCAAAAATCATGATGACGTCATCATCATGTCCTGATGATGTCACCATCACCCATCTGCATACCGCGCAACTCTCATATCCAGATGACGTCATCACCATATAGGCGCTGGGGTGATATTAGTAAGATAACCTGATATTTCAGAATATCACCCCCCAAACAAAATATCATGATGCACTATAAACCGGATGATGATGATGACCCCTTTAACTCTAAGAACATCAGGGTGCACTGTAGCTCTACTGCAGGATCGGGATGATATCCAAACATCACCCAATATTGAAACAAGATGATCCTGATGACAAATCTGGTCAACAGAAAATCATGATGATGCTGACCACCTTGGAGAAAATATGATGCTGCTGTTGAAAAATGCTGAGGAGGGCCAACACTTAGGAAATTTTTTGGATTTTTTGGGAAGGTGCCTGCATGAAAATTGTTAAATTAACTGACAGTCAATTCAGGCACCAACATGTTGAAATTACTCAATTGTATGGTTGTCTCTAGTTTAGTATTTCCTTGTTATTCAAATTAATATATCAAGTATATAGTTAATTTGTCAATACACATTTAATGTATCTATGTGATTGGATTAATTGGTTTCCATTAGAGGAATTAAAATATTTCTGATTAGTCATAGTAACCTGGAAGTGTTAGTTTGGATTACTAAGAAGAATCATATAATTAGGATTGCCATTCTGTCTCCAAGTTGATATTATCTGTTATCTTGCATATTTAATTCAATTGGTTCCTTCAAGAAATGATTAAATTACCTTCTGGTGAATAACAATAAATCTGATTGTATTAGTTGGATTATTAAGAAGAGTTTTTCAATCATCTCCCTGCATGTTTATACAAGTTATAAACTAAAATATTGTGCCAAACAATTAGAATTACTACCCACTATAAGCCACTAATCTTAGTCTTCCATTTGACTCTGTTTACCTAACAAGGCACTAGTCTTATTTCAATTCATTATTTAAAATCCTTTATTTAGTTAAGCACAATCATAAAAATTCACCTTGATATTGCTTATACAATTTATACCAACCATACATTAGATATTAGAATTAGTCAACAAGCTCTCATCTAGTCTACACCATTTGCCACTGTAGGTAGTGTTGGTTTTTTCCTAGACTGGATGCTTACTCCCAGATTTCCCTACAAGGTAGCCATCAATGATCAACAGGATCTTTGGGCCAGGGGCCAACAGTATAGGAGATAGACTCTATTTTTATCTCCTCTTCTTCTTCAGGCTCTGCAAAACCTAGGGGGGGAATTCCCTACTCAACATCCATGAGAATATGCATACAAAGGCTGGGATGCTGACATGAAGCAGATAAGTCCTGTAAGTAGACCAAAACTGCAAGATAAGAGCAAAGGGGCTAGCTTTGGGCCTATTTTTAGTTGTAGACAGAGGACTTGGGATCCTAAAACTAATTCTACAGTCCTAATGGTTGGATTTGGAAGTTTGAGTTTGATTTTATGTGTTTGGATGCAGAGCTGGACCTAGTGTATAACTTCAGCATAGAGCTAGATTGGTGCCTATCTAGGGCTTGGAGTCAGTAGACATACACCTGTGAATGATCAGCATGAACACAATAAAACTGGATTTCAAGGGGGTGTTGTAGTATCTGCCTTACAGATACCTCCCAGGACAGAGTGTTAAGTTATCTCTACTTATGGTATCCCTATTGTAGTATATCTTTCCCAACACTTAATCTAAATACAATTTAATCTATCCCTTGAACAGAAGTTAAGAGATCAAGCATTCAATATAGGAATTCTATATTCTAGAATACCAGACACCCCTTAGATATCTAGATTCAAAAGGACACATGCAATACTGGAGACAAAATTAACAAAACACATGCAAATACAGCATTACTCAAAATCAATCATGAAATCAGTAGATTCATGCATGAGACATTCAACAAGAGATACATAAACTCACAAGACCTCCTGTACTGAACAACCAAAACTAGTTGTATCTTATTACAGAGCCAAAATGTCCAGTTTTCAACAACCAAAAATGAGTGACACAGTCTGCCTTTTATAGCAAAACTGTGTACTCAGCAATAATTACAAGGGAGGCCAAAAATTTGCCAGATACAACGCATCAGAAAAAAGGTGCTCAGAATTGAATGTAGCAGAGGGACCAAGAGGAAGGAGCAGGTAGAAATTGGGAACTAGGCCACCGCTCAGGGACATTCCTCATCAATCAGGTGGTTGAATCTATCAACTCGACCCATACCACTGCAACAATCGCCATTACTGCCTCACCTACCTATAGCCAATAGACAATGCAGGAACTGCGCCATTAACACCTTCCTGCCAAAACATATTTCATTGAAAATTCAAAATATGTAGGAAGAATAGTCCCACATGCATCACATAGAGACCACTTTATCAATTTAAAAGCAGGGCCGCATGTAAACTAAGTGTCGAGCACTTTTGCCCTACCTGACCCATAAGCCTTCGCCGACACTTTTGGTCACACTGATGAATACTTGAGAAACATTAGAAACACTTTGGGACTCTTGCAGATGCTAACACTTGGCAGCGTCCTCAACACTCAAGAAACATTAGAGGTAGATAGATGGCAGGTTCCGTGGCAGCTGAAACACACAAAGAAACTTCCCTGAAACTCCCGCAGAAGCAGCCACGTGGCACCTTCCGTGGCCTCTTGAAACTCAAAGAAACTTCAAAGAAACTTCGGCATAAGCCACCACGTGTCAAGACCCACAAAACTTTACTAAACTACGTTGAAAGTTTGAAGTGGCCTCCGCAGGTGACACATGTCACAACCCACGGCACCGAAACTTGAGTTACATAAAGAAACGAGGCCCACAACTCAAGTGTTCATCCTTGAAGCAAAAAGAAACAATGCGGAGGTCGACATGTGTCGGCTCCCGCAACAACCACAAGGAACACATGGCGCTTTCCACGCACCCGCTCAAACAAAAAGAAACTGCCCCCACTCGTGACACATGGCACCTTCCGCCACATTGAAACCTTATAAAGGGGCTCTTGAAACTTCACATGGAGGCCGCCACTTGGCAACATCTGCAGTAGCAACTGCTTTACTGGGACCCACCCTGCCATTACTTGCTTTACAGGAAACAAAAAGAAACTTACGTGGAAGCTGACACTTGTCAGCTTCCACAGCAACTTAGAAACTTTGAAAGGGTCCCACCATGTCTGTGCCAAACATTGAAACAAAAAAGAAACTACGCGGAGAACGACATGTGTCGGCTTCCGCAGTCACAACTAGGGGCATGTGGCATCTTCCGCTGCAACCAAGAAACTTTTAGAAACCTCAGCGAAGGCTGCCACCTGGCATCATCCGCGTTGCCTTGAGAAACATTAAGGGTCAATCAGAATTTTGGTAGAGATCGACACTTGGCACAGTCCATGGGGCTCCGAGCTACTTGAAACATAAAAGAAACACTTAAAGGGTCTTTGAAGCCTTTGGCGGAGACTGTGAAACATTTAGACTCTTTCGGGTGCCTCCACGTGGAGCATTCCGTAGCATTGGCATGATTAGACCCTCCCAGCCACTCACAGAAACATTCAGACACAGGAACAAAAACCTGATATGCATCTGAAACGCATCTGACTCATTTCTTAACATTTTTAAGGGGCCGATAGTCTCTTCTGACCTGCAGATGCATATTTTCAAATGCAGAGGCCGAAAGTGTTGGAATTTTTTAGATTTTTTGGGAAGGGGCCTGCATACTTAAATGTTTGAAACTTGAATGTTTATGCAGGCACCACTAGGTAGATCCATTTACTTAGTCAAAATAGTTACATTCAATCTATTTTAATCTCCAAGGTTTACCCACCTAGGTGTAGCAAGACCTAAAGTGTAGGAAATCATTAAACCCTAAAGGTTGATTTCATCAAGTTAGTTCAAAAACATTGCAAATCTAAGCATAGAGTCTGGCATCCTCTTAGGATTAGCAACCTACATTTTTGAGACCTAACAGGTGGTCCACAAGCTATCTTTCTTTTATAACAGTTGAAGACAGTGAAGTTCATGTGTTCCTGTGAGAAGATTCCTATGGATAAAGTGGTTAAAGTTTGTACGGTTGCTCTTGAAGATTATAGCATTCTTGTGGATGTCTCCTATTCATGTTCCTATCTGGACTTTGGTCCATGTTAAGAAATTAAGATGGTGTGTGAAGATTGTTCCTAGATAATTTAGCGTGTAACCAGTCTTAGCCGACCTGGTTGATCCTGGTGATTGCGGAGATCTCTAGAAGAATGTGGAAGCATGTTGAGGAGTGGAAGATTGTGTTTGAGTCCTAGCTAAGGCATGGCATGATCTACTTTTCATTTCCTTTGCACATTGTTGTAATAGGCCGGGACCTATTTTGTAAATGTTTGTAATACCAACCTTGGAGATTGTTCCAATGGTTGATGATTGTGATGCCAACCTTGATGATCATTCCAAGGTTGATGTAGTGTATAAATACTTGTAGTTGAGTCATGGAAAAGGTGTCCATGAGTGAAAAATGAAAAGATATTAAGAAAGGTCCAAAGGGCAGAGCAGAGAAGAGGCAAAGGAAAGAAGAGGAAGAGCAGAGCAGAGGAAGAGCAGAGAAGGGGAATTATTGTACTTAAGTTGAAAATATAGAAAGGTGTTGATTGTGGCAGTGAGTCTAGCAGTAAGCCACTAGTAGGGTTTAATAGCCCTTAGGGTTTAACAATCCTTATTGTAATCTTGCTAGACCTAGTTGTTCTTCATGGCAGTAAGCCAGTATGTTTAGGCCCATGGAGTGACCAAGCCTAAACATCATTATTTCAAGATTACAATATATATTGAGTTAATCCTCTCTGTGGTTTTTCCCCACCTTGGGGTTTTTCATGTAAATCTGGTGTCTCTTGTGTTTGATGTTGTATCTGTGGTTATGTTTCTGATTTCATGCACTCATTATTAAATCATAATAATTGTGGATAAGTGATGAATGTTTAAATTACAGAAAGTGTTTAAGTTTTTGTGACAACTAATTCACCCCCCACCTCTCAGCTCTCAGTTGTCTGGCACATATCAACAATTGGTATTAGAGCCAAGTTCCTCTAAAGAAATTTTAGCAGCTTGAGGAAGATCCAAAATGTCTTACAAGAAGGAAGCGTCGCATTTTGATGGAACAAATTATGTTCTCTGGAAGTCTCAGATGAAAAGCCATCTTCTTTCTCTTGGTTAAAAAGTTTGGAAAGCTGCAAAAATAGAATACACCATACCTCAAAATGGTCCGATGACTGAAGATGAAATCAAAGAATATGAGATAAATATCAAGGAAAAGGATGCTCTACTAAGCTCATTAACCGACTCAATATTGACAAAAGTGGTGGATCTTGAAACTGTAAATAAGGTATGGGAAAAGTTGAAAAATCTGTATGGAGATGATTCTATGAAGGAAGCCAAGTTAGAAAGTCTAAAAGTGAAATATGAAAGCTTGAAGATGAATAATGATGAAAACATATCAGCTTTTATGAAAAGAGTTGATGAACTTGTTATAGAGATAAAAGCCATAGGTGAAACTCTCGAAGAAAAGGAAATTGTTATGAAAATTCTCAGATCTCTGCCCAAGTCCTACTATCACAAGGTAGCCACAATTGAAGAATTAATGCAAGTAAAAACTATTAACAGGGATCAGTTTGTTGGTAAGCTTACTGCTTTTGAAATGAGGGAGTTAGAAGATGCTCTACTGAAAGTTGAGATGGCCTTCAAAGCCAGTATTCCTGGAAGTACTTCCAAATTAGAAAAGTACAAGGTAGAATCTGATGATGAGTTAGATGAAGTTGAAGCCAACTTTGTGGATAGACTGCAAAGAGGATTCAATAAGTATAAAGGCAAATTACCTTTTGAATATTTTTCCTATGGTAAAGTAGGTCATTTTGCTTCCAGATGTCCTGAAAGAATTGAAAGAAATAGAAGAAAATATGAGAATAGGCCTAGGACCCAAAAGAAGTTTTATTATGTTGAAGATTTTGATGATGATGAAGGAGTATCAAATAATGGTGAACCAGATAATGCTAGTTCCTCTATAAATGAATGCTTGTTCATTGCTATTAAGGAAGATCACGTGTCTATTAATTCTTCTAGCTATTTGAAGGAAGAAAAACTAGTGGAAAGTGCTTTGGCTGCTTAGGTCATTAAGGACAAGGATGAATGGGTTATTGATAGTGATTGCTCTCACCACATGAATGGTGACAAAAGTAAGTTTGTAATTTTGGAAAGATATGATGGTGGACTGGTTAGGTTTGGAGATGATACAGCTAGTAGGATTTGTGGGAAATGATCTATTTCTTTTGATGACAAGCATAATAATGAAGATGTCTTGTATGTGAAAGGATTAAAGCACAATCTTCTAAGTGTGGGTCAGATTTGTGACAAAGGCTATGACTTAACCTTCAAAGACAATGGATGTAAAATTAGGGAAATCTCCAGAATAGTCATTGCAACTGGTAAGAAGACTAGAGGTAATATCTATCACTTGAAAGGAACCAAGAACTATTGCTTATTGACTCAGATTGATGAGAGTTGGTTATGGCCTAGAAGGTTGTGTCGCATAAATTTTGATAATATTATGAAGATAAGTACTACACAGATTGTTAAAGATTTACCTAAGCTTGTGAAACCTGCTAATCCGGTTTGCAAGGAGTATCAATTTGGGAAATAGAGAAGAACAAGTTTTAAAAGCAAGGACCAATCAGTTGGAGGACTACTTGAGCTAGTGCATACAGATTTATGTGGACCTACCAGAGTAAGAAGCTTGCAAGGAGACAGGTATTTCATGTTGCTTATTGATGATTATTCTAGAATGACTTGGGTCACCTTTTTGAAAGAGAAAGCTAAAGCTCTAGATAAAATCAAGACACTTAAGACAATGGTTGAAAACAAGATGGATTTGAAAATCAAATGTTTGAGGTCTGATAGAGGAGGAGAGTTCACATCAAATGAATTCAATTTCTTTTGTAAAGAACATGGAATAAAGAGATAGCTCTCTATGCCTAGAACTCCACAACAAAATGGAGTTGTTGAAAGAAAAAACAAAACAGTTTAAGAAGCTACTAGAACCATGATGAAGGAAGCTCATCTTTCGGAAGCATATTGGAGAGAGGAAATTCACACTGCAGTATATATCCTAAATAGAGTTCAAGTAAAAGGTAATAGTTCAAAAACTCCCTATGAATTGTGGCATGGTAGAATTCCTACTATTAAATATTTCAAAGTTTTTGGTAGCAAATGTTACATCAAAAGAGAAGAAGATTTAGGCAAGTTTGATGCTAGATGTGATGAGGTAATCTTCCTTGGTTACTCCACCAAGAGTAAGGCCTACCGGTGATATAATAAGGGGCTGAATAAGATCATTGAAAGTGCAAATGTTAAAGTTGATGAATGTAAGGAAAGGTCTTCAGAATCAAGTGGATATGAGTCAGATGTTTCAGAAGTGGTGCAACATGAAGACAACACAGATGAAGAAGAACAAGTTCCAGTAAGTGCTACCAAAACTCTAAGATATGTAAGAATCAGTCATTCTAAAAATCAAATAATAGGAGATAAGAGCAAAGGGATGTTAACCAGAAGAAAATCTATAGAGGAACAAGTAAATTTATGTCTGATTTCTAAGATTGAACCTAAAACTGTGGATAAGGCTTGCAAAGATGAGAATTGGATAAAGGCTATGGAAGAGGAATTGATGTAGATAGAGAAGAATCAGACTTTGGATCTTGTTCCCAGACCAGTAGACAAGAATGTAATTGTTACAAAGTGGGTCTTCAGAAAAAAAATGAATGAGAATGGTGAAGTGGTAAGAAACAAAGCAAGGTTGATATGCAAAGGATACGCTCAAGTTGAAGGAATAGACTTTGAAGAAACTTTTGCTCCAGTAGCAAGGATTGAAGCAATAAGGACGTTTCTATCTTTTACAGCATACAAAGATTTCAAGGTTTATCAAATGGATGTGAAGTCTGCCTTCTTAAATGGAGAGTTGGAAGAGGAAGTCTATATTGAACAACCGGAAGGATTTCAGTCATCAGAACAAGGGGACATGGGATGTAGATTGAAGAAAGCATTGTATGGATTAAAACAAGCTCCTAGGGCATGGTATGCATGGTTGGATAGGTACTTGATACAGATAGGGTTTCTTAGGTTAAAGAAGACATTGTTTCAAGAAGATTGATGATAAGAGAAGCCTACAAAAGAAAACTTGCAAACAGAGTCATGTCCAAAGCTTTGAGAAGACAAGATATGTTACTCCAGAAGTGATAGCATGAGAAGGTTCTAATATGAGCTAGATACAATCTGATGTGTACTCCTAAGATGGAGTAGTCAAAGCAATAAAAAGAAAGAGGAAGTCAAGAAGATTATGAAGTTATCTCCCAGGGGAAGCAGGTAAATGATGCTAATATGAATTTCTGATAAAGAGTAGTAAGTATTACAGTGTTGCTAACAGAGAAAATAGTGTAGTAGCAGCAAGATCTTAAGGTGAGAATTGACAAACCAAGAAGGAGAGAACTTCACATGAAGAACCAAAGTTGCAGTCAGGAAAGGATCAAGTAAGGGGGAACAGTCAGTTGAAGAAAGTTCAAAAGAGAGATTAGATCAGAAGAGTGCAAGTATGTGCCCTTTGCCATTGATGTCAAAGGGGGAGAGAAGTCATGTGAAAAACTTACAGTACAAATGTGTAAAATAAAGGGGGAGAATTTTAGAGAAGGAAAGAAGTGTAAGTGTGTAAAGAGAAAGGGGGAGAATCTTGTCTTGATGGCTATTGCAGTTTTTCAAAACATATGTTGCCATTAATGACAAAGGGGGAGATTGTTGCAAGTATGTGCCTAATTGGTGTTGTCATTAATGTCAACATATCCTTGTTGTCATTAGTGTCGACTATATCTTATTCTATTAATTGTTTAGAAGACTTGTATGTTGAAGATATTGAGAAAATTAGCCTCTCCAGAAGAAACAAGTGAGTTACAGAGAAGTGCAATATAGACAGTGAGTTGTATGCTGAAGAACAGTCTGGTAAACTGCTCTACATTTATTTCTTCTTGAATATCATGGTCAGGGGATTGGAAATAAGTTAGAGATATGTATGAGGATGCTACATTCCAATTTTGAGCCATCCGCATGAAGATCTAAGTGAGTTGTGTTCACCAGAGTGAAACCTGCTTTTTCTGTAAGTTCAGTTGGGACAGGAAGAAAGTATTATGCTTTGCTTTCCTCCGCAATAAAGTATTTGGCTCTGTGGTTCTAGAGGGAAGTGTGGGATGATGATAAGTTCCTACAGTTGCAATGGTTCGTGGTTTGGTGGTCCACAAGCTATCTTTCTTTTATGACAGTTGAAGATAGTGAAGTTCATGTGTTACGGTGAGAAGATTCCAATGGATAAAGTGGTTAAGGTTCATGTGGTTTCTCCTGATGATTATAGAATTATTGTGGATGTCTCCTAATCATGTTCCTATCTGGACTTAGGTCCATGTTAAGAAATTAAGATGGTGTGTGAAGATTGTTCCCAGATAATGTAGCGTGTAACTAGTCTTGGCCAACCTAGTTGATCCCAGTGATTGCAAAGATCTCTAGAAGAATGTGGAAGCATGTTGTGGCATGGAAGATCATGTTTGAGTCCTAGCTAAGGCATGGCATGATCCACATTTCATTTCCTTTGCACATTGTTGTAATAGGTCAAGACCTATTTTGTAAATGTTTGTAATACCGACCTTGGAGATTGTTCCAATGGTTGATGATTGTGATGCCAACCTTGATGATCATTCCAAGGTTGATGTAGTGTATAAATACTTGTAGTTGAGTCATGGAAAAGGTCTCCTTGAGTGAAAAATGAAAATATATTAAGAAAGGTCCAAAGGGCATAGCAGAGAAGAGGCAGAGGAAAGAAGAGGAAGAGCAAAGTAGAGGAAGAGCAGAGCAGAGGAAGAGTAGAGCAGAGGAAGAGCAGAGTAGGGGAATTATTGTACTTAAGTTGCAAATATAGAAAGGTGTTGATTGTGGCAGTGAGTCTAGCAGTAAGCCACCAGTAGGGTTTAATAGCCCTTAGGGTTTAACAACCCTTATTGTAATCTTGCCAAGTTTAGGGTTGAGGCAGTGAACCTGCTAGACCTAGTTGTTCTTCATGGTAGTAATCCAATATGTTTAGGCCCATGGAGTGACCAAGCCTAAACATCAATATTTCAAGATTGCAATATATATTGAGAGTTAAGCCTCTCTATGGTTTTTCCCCACCTTGGGGTTTTCCATGTAAATATGTTGTCTTTTGTGTTTGATGTTGTATATGTGGTTAAGTTTCTGATTTCATGTACTCATTGTTAAATCAATATAATTGTGGATAAGTGATGAATGTTTAAATTGTAGAAAGTGTTTAAGTTTTTGTGACAACTGATTCAACCCCCCTCTTAGTTGTCTGGTGCATATCAATAGGGTTTTCTCATTGGGAGTCAGAAATAACATGCAAGATGCTCTCAATGCAAATTAAGGACCCGGGAGCTAAACCTTAAGAGGGAAAAGTGTCCAAGGGGACATTTCTGACATAACATTTAGCCCCCACTTTAATTTATGTATAAACACATGGCCAATACATGCATTAAAGTACATTCAACAAACACAACAGATATGCCAAGCACGGAGAAGACACGCCAAACACATTGAAGAAAGTAATAAGCATGCAAAACAGGGAGAAGATAGTTACAGTCACGCAAAACACAGAGAAGACAACATTGAAGACACGCAAAAAATAGTGAATACAGTGATTATTTTCTTTTTCTTTTTCTCATATATATGAAATGTAGAATGCAAGTATGAGGAAAGTAAACACACAACCCAAAATGCAGGAGGGACTCATCACCACTAGTCTTTAGACTACACATGGGGCAATAGACACACAATACAAATCTTAGAGTGCAGGAGGGACTCATCGCCACTAGTCTTTAGATTGCACTTATAAAAAACATGTCGTACAAATAAAGCATGCCATACAAATCCTAAAGCATAGGAGGGACTCATCACCACTGGTCTTTGGACTATGCTTGGGAACAAACATGCCATACACACACATAGAAGACACGGAGAAAACATGAAAAACAAGTGATGGAGTGTACCTATTTCTAGGTTCATCACCATCTCAAGCACATTACAGGCACACACCGATGATTGGGCTTTGCCACAACAATCGCCGAAGACACACTTAAGGGTTAGGATAGTCTTAGATCCACTCCCCACCTACTTGGAGGACTTTTTGAAAATGACAGGATTGTGCACTCTCCTCGAGAAATACACCATCCTTGCCTTGCACGGATGGCTTAAGATAAAAAAGGATATGCATGATATCCCACCTCTGTAGAGGGCTTAAGTGATTGTAATAGATTCAAGATTCACAAACACACATTGCTAGTATCTACAATAGACATCTTACCTTATATATGCCCCCACCTTAAGGTGGTTGATGTCGTGTATAGATATCAAGCACATTAAGGTAGGAAGAAAATACACAAGGGAACACGAGCTCTCACAAAGCCCATGCCCCCGGAGGTGACATGTACTTTATGATTGCTAAATGTTCCCACAAAGACATTCCTATAAGAAAAGTGTTAGTATTCATATAATCATGATAAACAACAATGCATATGATCAATCACGTAAAGAATCGAGGAATGTAAGGTTCAAGATAGACAAAGTGCACAGAGTAGTAGTATTGTTATGTTTTGTAAGTGCGATAAGACAACATCAAGATAACACAGAGTGATTCTACTAGCCAAGAGTTAGATAATATATAACAACCCCATCGTCATGTATGGACTTGGTCTATTTTTTGATTACTCGCTAAAGGGACACTAGGCCTACATCAGTATAATATGTTTTTTGTCATCCACCCGCTAGATAGAAACACTGGAGGAAGGGAAACAATAAATCAAGAGGAGAAACAAGTGCCTTAGGGACAGTCATGTAGGAGGGTGCCCCTAAGTCACCAAGTGCAACGCTATGTCCATAAGACACAACACACAACAATCAAAATAGAGGAGAAGCAATATAGAAGAATGCTGATACAAATTGAAGAAGGGTCACAATAGAGGTAGTCTCCCAATATCCTTGACCTTATGAGAGTATAAAGGGTCATCCTAGGAGGCCTAAACAACACATAACACATCATGGGGGAAACACATCACGGAGGTAAAGGGTTAGAAATACTTACCTACCAATACAATCGTACTAAAATTTGGAACTTGCGAGTCTCTTGGAGAGATGCTCTATCAAGTTTTGTGCAAAGCTGGAGTGGTTCTCATGAGAGTCTTGTTTGTTGTAGAGAAGTCCATGTGATGTTTGTTTCTCATATCCTTGTGTATATGAAGTCTTTTGTTACTTATGAGGAGGATAACCACTATTATTTCCAACTGATGATAATCATCTTGCTCTTTTCTAATTTTTAGCTAGCTTTCTGTGTTGAGTTCATCTATCAAAGTGACAAGGACTATCTTGTACTATCTCAATCTTTTCATTTGTTAGAGTCTCTTGTTCCATTTGTCTTTATGATGTATGTTATGTATCTCCTGATCCCTGAAGGGATAACAGAGGAGGAACTTTAGAATAAATACCATTCCTTCATGGACGAGGTAATACTTCAGTATTTTCCTTATCCACTTCTATTGTAGCAATAATCTCATCATAGTTCAGGTAGTCATCTTCTACTTCAATTATATTTTGTTCCATCATGTTATTATCAGTATGCTTAGGAAAGGGATTAGTGAAGATATGTAAGTTCTAGTTCGATGGAGCAACTGACTTGTTCCCATTATCATCACACCTGATACCTATATCACATTTGAGTCAATGAGGTCTTGTATATCATGTTTGAGACACATACATCATTTGGTATCATGTCTTTGTGTCTAATGGTAATGACAAAAAACATGAGCATCGAAATAAAGTCCTTGCATTCTACTAGGATCTAAAGGTTTAATCGTGTGAAGCTTCATAATATTATTACTTAGAGCTTGACTCATGATAGAATGATAGGATTCAGATATCGGAGTAAACTTTCTTTGTTGATATGGTGCCTTCTTTGGATTAGTGATAGCAGACACTTGTGAAAATTTGTTTGATTTCAATCCATTAACCTTGATGAACCTCCTATTATTCCTCTTGAAGTTGTTTTGTGACCATCCACCCATGGATTGACCAACTTGAGCCGATGAGTTCTAGTTTTCATACTGACTAGATGCAAGTTGATAGTCACGAAGGGTGGTGCATAAATATTGAAAGGAGTTATACTTCATCAAGAGAATCTTATCATAGATGTTAGGTTGTAGATTTGTAATAAACACCTTCTGAACATCCTCATCCTTCATTTGATATTGAATTTGAGCATAGAGAGATTGATATCAACTAATAAACTCAGTTAATTTCTCTTTCAGACCTTGCTTGCAATGAACTAAATCGATCAAAGAGACTTGAGGTCCAATATTTGCTTGAAAATGTTGTAAAAATTGATCAACTAACTGCCAAAAGGAATGTATTGAATTCAAAGGTAAAGAGCAAAACCATTCTAGAGCTGTATCGAGCTGTATCTTTGAGAGATCACAGGAAAAGTTTTGCTAACAAATCCTCTTCAAAGTAGAAATCACTACACATAGCCATGAATGCCGCCACATGCGTATTAGGATCACCTTTTCCACCATATTTTTCATAGAGAGGAGTCTCAAACCTCTCAAGCATAGGGGTTCTCAAGATTGCATAAGATAAAGGGTTACTGGCATGATAGGTTGGTATATTAGGTTGTGAAGAATTTGTCAAGTTTGTCACCTTTTGTTG
This sequence comes from Cunninghamia lanceolata, assembly GCA_027924645.1. Taxonomy (NCBI): domain Eukaryota; kingdom Viridiplantae; phylum Streptophyta; class Pinopsida; order Cupressales; family Cupressaceae; genus Cunninghamia; species Cunninghamia lanceolata. The sequence continues at coordinate 13,357,450 of BSBN01000822.1, read as the reverse complement.
TAAATAAGTCATGCCTTGCAATAGTTGGTTTAAGATGGCATCATTGGGAGATGCGATTTGTTGTGAAGAATTAGAACCAAAGTGAGGAGGTGATTGAGCCTATGTAGTGATGGGTGGAGGCTGTGAATAGTTCAATGGTGGCTAGACATATTGATAGGTGGAAGATGGTTGCGAATAGGTGGGATGGGGAGGTGGTTGAGAGTACTTATTCATAGAAGAAGTCCCTTTAGATACCAAGTTTTGATAGTTAAATCCCACAGCTTTGTAATTTTGTAAATTTGTCTCATTATATACTCCAATACCAATGGTAGAATTACTACAAGAATCTGCATCAGTGGTTAAAATCATTTATGTAAATGTAGATATTCTCGTAGTTGGTATAGGTGTCGATACTTGCATATGAGATGGTGATGACATGTTCTTAATACCATTCACACATTCAGTCGATATCATGACATTATTGTGTACTATATGAATTAAACCTTGAACAACATTAATAATATCTTGTCCTTCTTTTATCAATTCTCTTATGTGGTCACAGGGACAGCTTCTTCCACTATCCTTTCATTTCCAACAAATGCTTGAAATTTGGCTAAGTCTTTACCAAGTTTGTTTATTTACTCATTAGGTACATGTGTGACCACCTCAATAGTGTCATTGATATCATGAAATGTTTGATCTTCCATAGTGGTTGTAGAGGGTATAATGTCTTGCAAAATTTGTGTCTCACCTTTTGTAAAGAAGGTATTCAATGGATTTTCAGAGGTAGGAATATCAAATTCTTCAAAGGCACTAGATGCCATGAGTCTTCTACTTCTTCTTAAAGGAATATTTATATTAGGGCAGTGGGTTATAATAATCATACAACATCATGCAACTCCTAATGCACAAACTAATAGAACAAACCCTAGGAGCAAGATATGTTTAGGATAAAAATGCTTGATTTTTCAACTTTTTTCAATGCAAAACACTAGGAGAAAAGGTGTTGTGAAAATTTTCAAGAGGGACAATGAATAATATGTCTAATAACAGTCCAATGATGCAACAATATCTTTCACAACATGCTTTTTATGCAAACGTAGAGTGATGACAAGTCAAAACCTAGTGAAAATGTGCTAAAATATGTAATTTTTCCACAATTCTCCATGCAAAGGCCTAGTAAAAGGGGTGTTGTAAGGAAATTGAGGATGGGAAGTAGATAATAACCCTAATAAAATCTAATTAATATAGAAAGATCCCTTACAACATGCTTATGATGCGAATCTAGAGAGACGATAAGGCCAAATCTAGTGAAAATGCAAGGTTTTCAAACCCTAGACATGAAATTTTTTAAGAAGACCACTATGATGCAACACTACTATTAGAAATCATTCCTAATGAGTGTTTTAAAATGGAAGTAAAATCTGAAACAAGATTTTGACTACAAACCCTAGCTAATGCAAAACTAGGTTTTTATGAAAAATACACAATTTCAAGCAATTTTTGTCAAATTAATCATAAAAAAGCAATGCAAATGTATTCTAAATGATGAATTTCTATAATTTAAATAATATCTAATGAAAATGATAGAAATTTAATGAAGTTGAATGCCAAATAATTCAAACTATGCTAAAATGCAAGCCTAAAATGCCAATTTTTTAAAATTTTCATTTTTTTGTAATTTTTTGAATGAAATAAGATGAATGAATGCAAATATATCAAACAACACTCAACAAGGTGCCAAAAAGTTTTAAAACACAGGGTCACAAATTTTTTTTGGGTAGTGAAAAGGAGGAGAGAGAATGGTTGGGGTTTTAATGGTTTATGCAAAATCCTCCTTTCACTACAAATATTCCAAGGGCATATCAACCGAGTTGAATCTCCACTAAGCGAGAGCAATCACCTATCAGGTTGGGCTACCACTTGGGAAGCTGTGGATTCTTGGATGTGTCAAATGATATTTCAATTTAATGCTCAATTATACTTAAAAACCCTAAATATGCAAATCAGTAAGGAAACTATCAAATTACGATAAATCCTTTTAGACTGAGATAAGGGACAAAGATATTTAACTTATTGTTTTTCAAAGTTCGGAAGGCAGAGAAGTCATGGACATGGGGACTAGCACCCAAGTCCAAGGTACCTATTTCTTTATGGAATCCTGATTTCCTTCTGACACTGATATGTACTGCAACTTTTGTTTCCAGGAATTCAACTGCAAAGGACATGGGGACTAGCACCCTAGTCCCAAAAAAGCTTCAGTGTCCTACTTCTTTTCAGATCCTAAATCCTTGATGTCTACCACTCCTTTCTACAAGTCCACTCCATGGCACTCGACACCTATAACCTATAATCATAAGGAGTGTGGGAGGGGGTTGTGGTGTTTAGAGGCTTGCCTAGATCAAGCCCTTGAGAGACATTCAAGTCTTTTGAACACCATTGTTAGATGAGAGTGTGTATCCCGGCAGGATAGAGGCAAAAATCCAAATGATAAATGATTGAAAACACAATAGATATCAACTTGTAGTGAAGATCTCATGGAAGAAATATGCTCTTCATGACATGAGGAGATGGCTATCAAATCTGCAAATACAAATACAATAACAATGCTCTGCTCTGTAATACAATGAATATTTTGAATGCTCTATAATCACAAGTATGCATAAAGTCCATCTAGTTTGCAAATGAAACCTAATCATGCTTATATATGCTACTACAAAGATTCTCGCTAAGAATTTCATAATTCAAACTTTAGATGTCAGCATAGGACCTAATTAATGGTCACTAAACTGACATTTGAAATTAGGGCAGACCCAAAATAGGGCTAGACTAGGGTGCTAGCACCCAAGTCCACCTTGCCATTTTTGTTTAGTGGTCATTAAAGTGCAGCCCCTTAGGTCCTATTTGTCACAAGTCCCAAGAGTTTTCTCATCAAGAGTTAGAAATAACATGCAAGATGCTCTAAATGCAAATTAAGGACCTAGGAGCTAAACATTAAGAGGGAAAAGCCCCCAAGGAGACATTTTCTGACATAATAGCGATTGTCAAGTGTTTTTTTATGTTTACCTAAGCTTGGGGGCTAAAAATGATTTTCTAAACTTAGGGTGTGTTTTTGCTCTAGTGTTTGATGTGCTTTGACCGTACTTTAATGCATGTACTCACCATAAGATCATAAACACATTGTTATGTTGGAAAATGTCCCCTTGGGGGCTTTTTCATCTTAAGGTTTAGCTCTCAGGTCCTTAGAATGCATTTAGAGCATATTGCATGTTAATTTTGACTCCCGATGAGAAAACCCCAAAATCTTATGGCAAATAGGACCTAGGGGATGCTATTGAGATGAGTCCTAACTGAAATAGGGAGGGAGGACTTGGGCACTCGCGCCCTAGTCCTACCCTATTTTAGGTCAGGCCCTAAATTTAAGTGTCAGTTATATGAACATTGTTAGGTCCTATGCCGACACCCAAATTTTAAATTATGAAATTCTTGGAAGGAATGTGTGTTGTTGCATATATAAGCATGTTTAGGTTTTCACTTGTAAACTAGAAGATGATTGTGAACTTTTGGAGAACTTGTGATCTCATGATATTCATTGTTGTAGAGTAGAGCATTGTTATTGTATTTGTGATTGCAGATTTGGCTTCATCTTCTCATGTGATTGAAGAGCATTCATTTATATGATATCTACACTTCTAAGGTGACAATTGTTTATGTTTGAATCATTTATCTTTTGGATTTTGCCTCTATCCCGCAGGGATATGCACTCTTATCTGAGAACAATGTTCGGAAGACTTGAATGTCTCTCTGGGGCTTGACTAAGGCAAGCCTCTAAATACCACAATCCCCAACCACACTCCTTTGTGATTGCAAGTTATAGGTACTAAGTTTCACAGAGTGGAGTTGCAAAGGAAGGTTATAGACAACAAGGATTCAGGATCCAAAAAGAAAGGGATAGAATTAAACATTTCAGGACATGGGTGCCTAGGGCAATGTTGTCTTGAGTTTCAGACATGTGAATCAATGTTAAAGTGACATTCTTCATCTAAAGAAGCCCCGACATCCCAAAAATCAGCCCGCCTTGGACAAGGGCGCCTAGGGAAGTGTCCTCTGCATTTCCAGTGACGAAAATAGATGGAACAGTGATCATCAATGCTGGAAGGAGTTATGCATTCTGTGAAGAAAATAATACCTTGGACTTGGGTGCCCAGGACATTGTCCTTGAATATTCTGAATTCTAAACTTCAAAAAATGGTCAGTTATTAATCTTTGTCCTCTTCCTTAATCTGTAAGCATTAGTCTGAATTTACCAGTTTATTCATTATTTTGCATAATTAGGGTTTCTTGCATATTTAAGGATTAAAGTGAGATATTAATTAGCAATTTCTAAGTTTCCACATTATTCCAAGTGACAGCCCAACCTGTTAGGTGATTCTTTCACTTAGTAGAGATTCAACTCGGTTGACATGCCCTTGAATGTTTATAGTGAAAGGAGGATCTAAACCCATTGACCCTAAAACATCCAATCAACCCAATCCCTCCTTTTTCACCCCAAAATACATATTAAAGTAAGGGCTAAATGTTATGGAGTAAATAGTAGCCACATGTCTTTTTACCTCCTTATTTAGCTCCTAGGTCCCCGTGATTACATTATACATTCTAAATGTTCATCCTAATGTAAAATTACCTAAAACCAATGTAGATTAGGAATAAGGGGCCCATGTTTTACCTTATCCCAACCTAAAAGGAGCCCTAAGACTTGGGCACCACTGCCCAAGTCTCTCTTGATGGGTCAGGGCAAATTCAAATGTATTTTTCGCATTGGACCTTTAAAAAGGTTTCTCTTTGTCAGCTCTTTTGGTTTAATTTCATGAATGTTAGTGGGAAAGCACATATAAGTGTGTTTTTGAATTGATTATGAACCTATATAGAGATAGCCAACTTGAAGCATTGGAGTAAAGAGCATTCAAAGCATTCATTCTGATTCTAGAGCAGATTTGTGTTGTCATTGTGTGTGTTGTTGCAAGTTTGAAGTTATCATCTATCTCTCCTTATGAGTTGAAGGTCATTCATCATCCTAAGGGTTTCATCACATAGGTGATGTCATTATTCTTTATCATCATAGATTCATCATATTGTTATTATGTTTAGCCTCTGCCTTGCAAGGGCACACTCTCTTTATCTATCATTAGTGTTGGGAAGATTGAATGGTATACCGAGATTTGACTGAGACAAGTCCTTAAACACCATAACCCCCAAAACCCTTCTCTTCTTCTTGTGTGTAGGTTACAAGAGTGAGATCTAGGAAATATGAAGATACATGAAGACTGAGCAAGGATTAGGGTTTCGGGATCCAATAGTAATTCAGGAATATTCCTCTATGAAAGACTTGGGCAGTGGCTCCCTAGTCTTTCTACCTCTGCTAATTCTAGATTTGGCATCAGGGTAGTCTCTACAACATTTCTCCAGTTTACAGTTTCTATAGATTCAACCATTTAGGACTTGGGTGGTCCTGAAATAGTCCTCCAACACCTCTATTTCTAGGACACAGGGTCTATCATCTTTCTGATCCTCTTTGTGCAATTAGTTTCTGGAGACTTTCTCTACATCTTCTGTTATAATCAAATCATCATAGAACTAGGGTTTAGTGCATTATTGACCTAGGGTTTGATAAAAGGACTTGATTAAATCTGATCTGATGCAGAGTGGGACGCAACGGAGGCTAACTAACAGGAAGGAGTAGCCAACAATACAAATAGCATGATAAAATTCTCTATCGGCTGAACATCATCATCATATTTCGGATGATCGCAAATATCCTCCTGTCGACTACTATTTACCTCCTCCGTTTGTCGCCTATCATCATCATCATGATAATCAACGGGCGCAAACATCCTCCGGTTGCACTGTTCATCGGGTGCCAAATACAAGCGGCATCATCATGATATTCAATATCACCTTCGTCAGCAGGATATCCAAATATCCGGTTGCTCCAAATATCCTGATGACGTTGCACTTCAACAACTTGCCTTCGATGCTCCACTGCCCGACGATACAAGCAACAGCATCATGATCTAATTTATCCGGCTGTCTTGGAACCTCCTGATGGTGTTATCACAACCTTCTGCCGAGAGCCTTCGCTGATACCTAAACCCTTAACGACAACAGGATAAACTCGCATTGAGGGATTTCTTAATATCCTGATGACGATGACGTCATATCCTGATGACGATGACGTCACACATCATCCTGATGAACTCTTCAACACTTAGCCAAAAAAACTTAACTTTCACACCCGCATCCGTTAGCGATATGCGGATGATGAACTTCCCCGAGAGATGATCCTGACTGCGATATATACACTGAGTATATATCCAACTCAAAACATCATGATGCACTTGCAACATGCAAACTTCAACAACTTCATGACCTGATCCTGATGGCGATGGATCCGCAGATGATGATGCGGCTCGTTCCGACTGGAAACGCACATGCAGACTCCTGTGTATCCTTCCACTGCATGTAAGCACTCCGAACCACTCTATTTCACAAAGATCATGTGACGACCGGGCCGGATCACCTTCAAACCAAAATCTAACAACTTATCTTCTAGACCTAGCACATGAGGATGCTAGGCAGATTCACAGCATGCTTCTAACTGATCTCCTGAACAATGCAATGCATAAATAGAAAACACAAATGCAAACTAAACTATGATACAGGACCATTCCACCGATTTGCAGGATCAACCGGTGGAAGGGTTGAAAATACCCATCAACTTGCAAACAGAAAGGAAATCAACACAAATACAACTGATCAACTCAAATACTGCAAAAGATGAGATCTTATTCACTTGAGATTCAAATGTCCTGCTTTTACAATTCTGCTTCACAATATCTGGACTGATCACCAGTACAGCATATCACCAGTACTACTCTCCTGAACATAACATCTATCAATATGAACTGTCAATATATCTAAACCCTAACAGATCGAAGGTATATATAACAAATCCTTCGAGTACTACCAACTCACTTCCCAGCGGCTGGGAGCTTCCAAGCGGCTGGGAGAGAGGACAGCTCAGATAACCTTATCCCGATCTCTAACTGCCTACACATACTCCTATGCTGAACTACTACATAGCATCGGTCCAATGGACCTTATTACATGATAAAGTCAAACATACTAAAAATAGCCTACTGCCCTGTCATCATGCGGACAATTCACCTATATCCTGATCATGTTATCCTATATCCTGATCCTGTATGTCATCATGCGGACCTATAACAAACTAACTGCCTCAAGGAGGCCAGCTGTTAGGTAGGTGCTTCTGCACCATACTCCCCAAAAGAAAATAACTCATGTCCCATGAGTTAGGATATGGAAGTCCTCCACCTTTACACTTTGCCTGTGCAATGTGCTGCCCTGTTCCAACTTTGTCTGCTGCTGTCTCTTGGCTGCTCCAAGACTTCTAAACTGGAACTTGCTTTCTGGCAAGTAAATCCTCATGCCTGTCAATGTAGGCTTGTCTCTCACATACCTTGTGTTTGTCAGGTTGCCTGACCAGGACATCTTGCTAAACTGCCTCTTGAACTTCTGAAATGTCCAACTCTGTCTTCCTGTCAATCTTTATAGGACAAGCAATAGTCCCAACTATGACAACATCCCTGTCATTCTTCTGAACTGGTTGCTGTTTACCATCCTGTTTCTGAACCTGCTGCTGACCCCTGTCAGTCACAACTGAAACTTTCTTCAGCTTGTTGTCTTTAACAACTCCTTTCCCTGCAGTGTCCTGAACTGCCTTTATGCCTGCTCCTCTAGGCATCTGCACATACTCCTTCTTTCCCATTAAAATGACTTTGGCTGCCTTCTGTGTTGCAGCATCTGCCTGCAATGGCATCAACTTAATAGTCTTTCCATCCTTCTGGATGGTGTAGGTATTAGCATACCCATCATACAATACTCTTCTGTCAAATTGCCATGGTCTACCCAACAGTAGGTGACAACATTCCATAGGCAAAATATCACACAAAATTCTATCCTGATATGCTCCAATCTGGAAATCAACATATGCCTGTTCAGAGACAAAAAGTGAATGCCTATCACTTACCCAAGATGCCTTGTAAGGGTGTGGGTGTGGAATCCTTTCCAAATGCAGTTTATCCACCATCTCCTGAGATACCATGTTGTCTGTTGAACCAGTATCAATGACAACCTTGCATATTTTACCTCTACTCTTGCATGTGGTCTTGAAAAGAGCTCTTCTTTGCATCATATCCTTTGATGCCTGCAAACTAATTCTCCTTAACATCAATGATTCTCCACTCTCTGGATATCCAACATTATCAGCATCCTGATCCTTTTGATAAATGTTTGGACTCTGCACACTTTTCTCTTCTTTCTCTTCTTGCACAAGTTGTACTCTCTTGTCACTTGTTCCATCATTTCTGGATGATGAACCTTTGTTTTCTGGACATTTGAAGGATGGATGACCAAACTCACCACAGGTGTAACATTTCCCTGAAAATGTAGTAGAACTTCTACCACCTCCAAATCTTCCTTTACTACCTTTCCATCCACCTCTGAAATCAGACTGTCCCTGTCCTTTACCAGTATCTTCTTGACTTTCATTGGTTTGCTTTGTTCTATGGGCTGATCCTCTTCCTCTATTGTTTTGTTCTTGTTTTCTCTTCAGCTTTTCTTCCACTTTCAATGCCAACTGGAAACATTTCTGCACTGTATCTGGGTTATGCAGACTTAGATCATCCTGAATATTAAACTTCAATCCATTAAGGTATCTAGCTACCTTTTCCTCTTCACTTTCTTTCACCTTTGTCTTCATACAGAGTTTCATGAACTCTTCTGTATATGAGCTGACATCTAGCTCCTTCTGCTTCAGGTTTTGCTTCCTCTTGTGTAACTGGATACTGTAATCCAAAGGAATATAAGCTTCCTTTACCAATTCCATCATCTTCTTCCATGTGGCAACTCTACGTTTTCCCTCCTGCACTCTATCATCCTGAACAAAGTTCCACCATGTCAAGGCAGCTTGTTTCATCTTTGACTGTGCTATCTTCACTCTCTGTTGTTCTGGTATCTCCTCTGTTACAAAGAAATTGTTCAGACAGTCTATCCATTCCATTACTGAATCAGGGTCCATCTTACCTGTAAACACTGGCAAATCCAGCTTCACATCCATGGTTCTCCTCTCCATGGCCTTGAGGGCGTTCAACAGCGGTCTCTGGTCTGCAGGAACGACCTCCTCGCTCCAATTAGGGATCTCTTCTTCTTCCCTATCATCTTCTCTACCAGAACCTACTTTGCTCCTCAACTTTGCTAACTCATCTTTCAACTCCTGATTCTGAGCCTTCACGGCCTTGCTTTCTGCAATCTGTTTCTTCACCAGAACTGCCAACTCAGCGTTGGTCATCCTTGCTGGAACCTCAGATGTTCCTTCTTCGTCTGACATCCTGCTTATCTTTTCTAGAAGATCCTAACCTTTGCTCTGATACCACTATGATGCAGAGTGGGACGCAACGGAGGCTAACTAACAGGAAGGAGTAGCCAACAATACAAACAGCATGATAAAATTCTCTATCGGCTGAACATCATCATCATATTTCAGATGATCGCAAATATCCTCCTGTCGACTACTATTTACCTCCTCCGTTTGTCGCCTATCATCATCATCATGATAATCAACGGGCGCAAACATCCTCCGGTTGCACTGTTCATCGGGTGCCAAATACAAGCGGCATCATCATGATATTCAATATCACCTTCGTCAGCAGGATATCCAAATATCCGGTTGCTCCAAATATCCTGATGACGTTGCACTTCAACAACTTGCCTTCGATGCTCCACTGCCCGATGATACAAGCAACAGCATCATGATCTAATTTATCCGGCTGTCTTGGAACCTCCTGATGGTGTTATCACAACCTTCTGCCGAGAGCCTTCGCCGATACCTAAACCCTTAACGACAACAGGATAAACTCGCATTGAGGGATTTCTTAATATCCTGATGACGATGACGTCATATCCTGATGACGATGACGTCACACATCATCCTGATGAACTCTTCAACACTTAGCCAAAAAAACTTAACTTTCACACCCGCATCCGTTAGCGATATGCGGATGATGAACTTCCCCGAGAGATGATCCTGACTGCGATATATACACTGAGTATATATCCAACTCAAAACATCATGATGCACTTGCAACATGCAAACTTCAACAACTTCATGACCCGATCCTGATGGCGATGGATCCGCAGATGATGATGCGGCTCGTTCCGACTGGAAACGCACATGCAGACTCCTGTGTATCCTTCCACTGCATGTAAGCACTCTGAACCACTCTATTTCACAAAGATCATGTGACGACCGGGCTGGATCACCTTCAAACCAAAATCTAACAACTTATCTTCTAGACCTAGCACATGAGGATGCTAGGCTAATTCACAGCATGCTTCTAACTGATCTCCTAAACAATGCAATGCATAAACAGAAAACACAAATGCAAACTAAACTATGATACAGGACCATTCCACCGATTTGCAGGATCAACCGGTGGAAGGGTTGAAAATACCCATCAACTTGCAAACAGAAAGGAAATCAACACAAATACAACTGATCAACTCAAATACTGCAAAAGATGAGATCTTATTCACTTGAGATTCAAATGTCCTGCTTTTACAATTCTGCTTCACAATATCTGGACTGATCACCAGTACAGCATATCACCAGTACTACTCTCCTGAACATAACATCTATCAATATGAACTGTCAATATATCTAAACCCTAACAGATCGAAGGTATATATAACAAATCCTTCGAGTACTACCAACTCACTTCCCAGCGGCTGGGAGCTTCCAAGCGGCTGGGAGAGAGGACAGCTCAGATAACCTTATCCTGATCTCTAACTGCCTACACATACTCCTATGCTGAACTACTACATAGCATCGGTCCAATGGACCTTATTACATGATAAAGTCAAACATACTAAAAATAGCCTACTGCCCTGTCATCATGCGGACAATTCACCTATATCCTGATCATGTTATCCTATATCCTGATCCTGTATGTCATCATGCGGACCTATAACAAACTAACTGCCTCAAGGAGGCCAGCTGTTAGGTAGGTGCTTCTGCACCATGATCTTTCTATAGCACTCTTGAGTACAATATATGTAGCTAAGTCCACCTCCATTTGATAGTGATTTGGCTTGATCTTGTCCTTGAATGTTATTGTGAAAGAGGGTTTGATCTAGTGAGCATGCTAATTTCTTTCATTCTCCCTTTTCACACTTAACAATAGCATCCACGTATAATATTGATATCTTTAAATGTTCTTTATATGAAATCCTTGGTTGTATATTTGATTTTAATAGCTTCATAACTCTCATGGGTGCATATCCTTCAATATTGGAAAACCTTACTAAAATCATCTCTATGAATTGTCATGAGAAAGATGATGGTGATAGTTCTTCCTCTACTTATACCACAATTTATGACAATGCTTCTAATACATGTGATGCTTCACTATCCACACTTGGTTTCCCAATTTCTTGGGTTGATGCCTTGCTACTTCTACACTAGGCCTATCCTCTTGTCTCTTCTTAATATCCTCCATCCTTGATGCTATTTTGTTGTCATAAAGGTTAGTACAAACCACTCCTTGTCTCACTACTCCTTGTTGTACATGTACAACTAACTTCCTTTGCCAATATAGCACTATATAGCCATGATCCACTAATTTACTCTTCTCCCTTCTAACTTGTAGCTCTACATTCCTATTTTCTCTTGCATAAACAAAATCATGATCAAAACACACTTTTACCTCTTCATCAGTTTGTTGTCCCACATTGCCTACATAGTTAGCTTCATGTCTTGCCATCTCTTCCTCTTTACAGCGTTTCTTCTTTTCTTCATTAGTTCTCTCTTCATCTTTAGGTACCTTGCAATGTACCTTTGCTACTGCTGTAACTTTCTTCCTTCCTTTCACATCTTCAACTTTGTTTACAGGCACTCTTCTTGTACCTTCTATCTTCCTCAGGGTATTGTTCTCCATATTCTGCATACTTGCATCCACAATCTCAAACATTTCATCAAAAAATAAATCAAGAGACCAAGATGTCTCCTCAGGTACCTCCTTCATAGACACTTTCTTCTCCTCATGACTTTCTATTCCAAGTGTTTCTTGCTACACTTTTTCTTTCCCTCTTTTCTTCGTATTTCTTCTCATGTTCTCCTCAACCATTATTGCTTCTTCTGTCATTTATATCTTTGCTACCACCTTTCTAATTATAGTATTCCCATTATTCTCTTTTTTATTTACAATCCTTGCTGTACTTCTCATTGCATCATTATTGTATTTCATGCCTTCCAAAAGACATGGCACTACTGTAGACTTGTTTTCTTCTACTTCTTGTCCAATTTCTACAATCACCACCTTATCAGGAAAATAACTCTTTTCCAAAATATCCATTCTTCTTGCAATCTCTTCCAATTCCTCTTATAATTTTCTTCTTTCCACTCCATCCCAATATCTTTCCCAAAATGAGATTATCACCAGTCTTCTTACACTAATACCCATTCCTCTTACTGCTACAATCCACAATCTCTACACCAATCTTCAAGTGCAAACTGCCTCTCCTTCGGCGATCAGTTCACTCACTCACACACGTCACTTGCAAATCTTATCACATGTTGCCTCCCACACACCGTCTTCTTCAAGACAAACTTCCTTCTCTTATCAAATACACCTTGTTCATCGATGCACCTTTTACAACATCTCTCATCAACAACTACCCTCTACCCAACAAGACACTAGAAGATGTATCTCTCAAAATCCCCTCTACCCACTCTCTCTTAGTGGAGGAAGCTATACACCTTCTACCCAATTTTTCTCTGCTAGAGGATAGAATTCATAGACCCTTTCTCATGTCTACAACAAAAAAAATTCGCGTACCTCTAACAAACAACTCTGTCACAACTCTCTCCTACCTCCTTCCTCAAACATGCTTCACACCATGCCAGCAATCTTCTGTGCTCTATCCTTTACCTAGTCTTAGGGGTTCTTCATTAGCCTACCAATCTGTAACCACTTTCCAAATATTTATGAATACCCAAACAACAATACCCCTCAAAATTTAAGAACACACTTAGTGTCCTCTGCCCAGGTCTTTTAGGGCTCTTGTTCTACTCCATAGCCTATCAAAACATCAACACATATATTCTTATGAACATAACTAATTCTTTACCCAAGCATTTCTTTGTAACTCTCCACTTCTCTTCCCATATCTTTTCTAAGCTCTGATACCAATCTGATAGCACCAAGCCACAACACTTGATCCAAGATGACCTTAAATTGTAGAGATTCAAGAGATTCACACTTAAATAAAATCCATATCAACATGATTCAGCAATAATGATAGAAAGTTTAGGCTTTTGAAATATGGACAACTTAAATTATAAACACAAAGAAATCAAATTTAGAGACAAGGGTTTGAGAGGTCTCTCTCTCAGCTTGAAATACTCAGAACATACTAACTGGCAGGAAAGTTACAGTAAACACAAACATGCATAAATTTTATTTAAACATGAACATTCACCAATAAAAGATTTGAAATAGACTATCACTATTCTTAATCTACTGTCAACAAGACATTACAAAGTTTCTAGGCCTGCAACTATCAACCTCATTCTACAGAAACAAAAACCTAACTCCCCCCTCACTCTTCTTGCTCCTGTCTATTCTTCTCTGCCTTCGGCCCATTCTCTCTTAATGTTAAATACCTAACAACCTTCTCTCTCCTACGGATGTGGAAATGGATGTTTCTTTGTAACCATCGACGATGAAGGATTCGTTGGCAGGACTGCTCCAGCTGTTGAAACTATTTGGCAAAGACATGATCAATCATTTTAGAAATAGTTCTTGCAATTTCTCCACTGCCGCAAACTCTAGATTTTTGCCTTGTCTGAATAACCGATGCTTTGGGTTCTTTCCCATTCACTGCCAATTGTCTTTGACATAAATGGTAAGTAAAAATAGTTGGAAATGGAAGGTAACCATCACAGAAGATTCTTTTCTTGCTTTCTCCTACTGTCATTCCAACCACCGGCTAGGACTCTTTACTTCCTTCGAATTCTTGTACAGTCTTCAGCAAAATGACAAATGACACGACCAACAATAGAAAATAACTATTGATAGATTAAAGGCCTCTTTTGAACCAAATTCCTATTGCTTGGGCAACAAGTGCTTCATTGCTACACTAGTGCCACAGGAATTTCCATACAATACTCAATTCTATCCACTGACAGGAGTGCACCAAGAATAAAAGAAGACTAGGAATTCTGCACTTATTAACGAAGACAAAGCAACAAAACCAAAAACATCAAAGAGCAAATAAAACAAAAATTAAATGATCTTGATGCCACTATATCAGAAGCTTACCATTATGCAATAGTGGTTTTGATATATCCAATGTTACAGATCTTCAATATTGAGTGTTGGATTTTTAGAAAAATCTAATTATAATGTTTTTTGAGATCGTCTTTTCCTTTCAACTACAAAACATCTTAACTTGACATTTCACCAACATGAACTTGCAGGTAATGCCATAAGAAATACAAATGAAATTGTTGAATGGTGCAAAATTCATTTTGCCATCCGTGACTCAATATACATCACATGCTATTTTTGGGAAGTTAAAGGTACATAAATGATTTTTTTTTTTTGAATTTTAATGTGTGTACATGAATTGAATTTTCAATTTTATACACTTTTTAATTGGATTTTTAAAATCTACAGATATTGATCAATCAACTCTTACTAATTGTCAAACAATTAGTGGTATTCGAAGTTTGCATCAAATCATGATAGTAGGACATAGCAGGCCTCCTGTAATTCAAGTGAGAGAAAAATCATGTTTTTGTGTTGATTGCATTGAGAACAATGCAAATACTCTACAATGTGAGAATATTAGAGATGGGTATGTTTCTGTTGGTAAACAGATTTGTTGCTTTAAAATAATCTTCTTGAGTAACTTCGTTCGCCCTTGGATTAGCAACAACTTGCTCACAACAGTTGAAGAATTACAGGTCTATGTCGATTCCTCTCTGCGTTTAAGAGGGGCAGCTCCCTCGTATGATAGGGGTATTTAGATTTTCTAGAATTATAAGAGCAAAAATAAAAAAATAACAAATAGTAGTGATGAAATAAGAGTTAAACTCATGAATTTAAGTTCCATGCATCCAAGAGAGATACCAAAACTTGATGCGAAATATCTTTCTCACAATGCAACTTTGAAAGGAAAGCACATGATCATTATTGATGAAACATACGAATACAAATAACAACACATGAAATCAAGTTGAACACACATTCAAAATGTTTCTTTATTGCCTTCAAACTTGAATAACACTATTGGAGTCTTTCATACACTATCATGTGAAAAAGTGGAACCCCCTTTAATTGAAATACAATGAAGTATATATAGGTGAGGTTAGTAACCACTTAGGGTAACTACCTCAACCACTTTTTTATAACTACTTGACGTAACTACCTTCATAAGTGCCCTAATTTTGAATAAATAACTTTCTTTTGTGAAGATAGTCACTTAGAGTAACTACCTAACTTAGGCACTTAAAATAACTACTATACAAGAAATAGTTAGGATGAACCTAACTTTACAATCAAAGAGAGAGAAAAGACTAGAATCGAAGGGAAAGCTCAATCATGATCATTACTTACAAAACAAGCCAAAAACATGACTTGAGCCACACACAAACACATCAAAAATGAGAACTATACAATATGCAAACTTGCATTTGCTTAAAAGTTTCAGAAACCCTTATAACAAAACCATTTTGTGCATGTTGTGCCATAATTGCATTCGATGAGAACACATTTCTTCAAGGCTGACTGTCAAATAGTTTACGTGCATTGTCTTTCTTATACACCTTAAAGATATTTTAACAGGGCATTTACAACTATCATATCAGATATGAATCCCTCTCTCCATTACTATTTGGTGAAGGTACAAGTCATGTTTGAAGGATGCCATTTTGGCATAGACTAGGACGATGCTTGCAAAGGTTTGGAATTTGGATTTACATCTTCGAATGTATTTACTCAAAAGTTTCAACATCCCTTTCAACAAAACATGTATATTCTTTAATCTCTGCATTCTGTGAGATGACAAACCTTTGAGGCATTTTATCAAACAATGCGGGCTTTGGCTAAGCTCCCCATTTTATAGAAATGTCATCTAAATACATGCCTACTAGAGCATTTTCAAGTATAATATTTGACCAAATTTGCTTGTAATTATGCTTTAATGGTGCACATATCTTTCTCTAAATCACCCATATAAGCACGGGCCTTCCCAATTGCATTTGTTTAAAAGTTTCTATGGCCTTTGTGCTAGTTTGAAGGTCTTCAAAAGCCTTTTCAACAAATCGATTACATAGATATTTACAATCATTGCATTCCATTTAACGACAGCAATCTCTTCAAGGCTTTATGTCAAATAGTTTATGTGCCTTCACTATGCTTCAATGTTCTGCATACATGTTTGCCAGAGCATCGAACTAATAACATTTGACAAAAATCATACTCGCATTATGCTTTGTGGGTGCCCAAAACCTGTGAAAGGTGTGGAGGATACTTGTAGAGTCATAGAGTTTGGCCTTGAGCAATGGAGTGCATTTACTTGAAATCTTTTAAAACCTAGCCGATTGCATTTACTAAAAGTTCCTTAAATTCTTCTTCAACAAATCTATTTCATGCATGTTTTGTAGTCGTTGCAATTCACAAGACCATGATTCATTGAAGCATTTTGTCAAAAAGATGATGTGCATTGTCTATGTTCCATATTTCCGAATACATGTCTGCAAGAGAATTCATAACTATAAAATCTACAAAATTTTGATTTCTATTATGCTTTGTTGGATGCCCACACATTCTTCTATGGTTCTCATTCATCCGTAGGTAGTAAGGATACTGGTAGAGGTTATGAAATTGGATTTACAATAGCCAAATGTATCTATTTCAACAGTTATGAAAGCTTCTTCAACAAATCCATTTTATGCATATATACCGGCGTTCAGTTTCTTTGAGTAGTTACAATAACTACTTTTTAATTTTCTCATTAGCACTTTGGGAGTGTTTCCTAACTTGATCGGCCTTTCAAACTTCTTTTGAAACTTGCTATTTTCACCAATGGTGAATAGTATCACTTCTTTCACATATTAGTTTGGCTTTTCTCCTATCGGCACTTTAGAATTTTTTTTTTTTACTAGGCGTGACTTGACATAGAAAATTTTGAAATAAAAGTTTAAATTTTGGCAAGTTTGAAATGAGGCCAATAGCTAGCTCTAACTGGGGACAAGGACTGTAAAGGACATAGGATGAACCTAGAATCTCTGGAAAGAGTTAATGCCTTAAATCCATTGGGCTATAGAGTCAAGAGATAATGTGATGTTCAAAGAGAAGAAGGAGACTCCAACGAGACAAAAGGACAAACGAAAAAGACACACAGAGATGAGGTAAAAGAAAAAAAAAATAGAAACTGAAACAAAACAAACACAACAAAAACTCCTAGTTAACCTATGTACATGTTAGGTGACTCCTACCTCAAACTGCCTGAAAAAGATCAAGTAAACCCATTGACAAGCTGAGAAAAATAGGCACCTGTACGAAAAAGAGATGTGCACGGATGAGGCACCTGCAGAGTCAGTAGACATTTTAGGATGATGAGAAAAATGAAATACATGAAATGTGAGGACTCCTTGAACAGTACACTGAAGAACCATTTCTCATCATAAATATCTGAGTCCTTTTGTATCACATTGGTATTGCCCTGTGTATTACTAATCATCTCTTTTGGCATCACACCGAGCATACCAGTCTTCTCTATCTGAATATTCTTTTGATAGCTTGAATCAAAGAAAACTAAATCATGAACTAGACATCCTCCATGTGAAGTAAGAAATGAAGAAAACTCAATACTCGGCGACTGATTCTTCTTATGAGTAATGTCCTCCTTTATCATTGAATCATCTTCTACAAAGGAAAATTCCTCCTTCTTTAGCATTACTAACTCAGGATCTTCTTTATCAGAGGGTTGCACATGAGGAAGAGAAAGTGATGAATCTACATTAGACACGTTATCCTCCTGAAAGTCTTCTTGTATCGTTGGTGAAGAAATAATATTCTCCTCTCTTGGAAGTAGTGAAGGAGAAGTTAAAACATGAAGCTCTTCATCAAGCCTTTGAATACTAGTATGCTTATGATCTTCTTTCATATCTGGAGTGGGAGAACTTAATGCTTCGTCTTGAGTAGTACTTTCAGTTTCAATAGTTGAGTATTCTTCTTCAACAAATAGTAAAGGAGAAATGACATCTTCTCTATAGAGAAAATCATCATCAGGTGTATTAAGACACTAATCTAGAATGAAAACCTCATGAGAGAGCTCTTGGAGCATTCTTTCTTCATTATTCTCTTCTTTCTCAGATTGTATGCATGTTAGGAAAATATTTTGTGACTCGTCTTCATCTTCTTTGTTTACACTTTGGTCCAAAATTTCTTCTGCATTCCCTTGAACATTAACCATGTCATGGGAGCCTTCCTTGGAAGATATAGTTGTCGAACCAGAGCAATTTGTCACAAGAGGAGTGACATGTTGGCAAGAGACACTATATGGATTCATGGTTGTTGTCATTTATGGCAACAAAGGTTATCCCACATATCCGCAAGTCATGGTGTTTCTCTGCTGGAAGTCAGAATGAAGATTATTGTGGTCCGGTGAACAAGAACAGAGCATGTGGCAAGGTCTGATAGACTAGTCTGGATCTCTCAGAGGAAGTATCTTGGTGCAGTACGGATTTGGGGAAGTCAAGAGGACTACCTTGAGTGGTATATTCCAAGGATTTAGCCTCCGGTGATAGATGAGGAAAAAGATATGAATAGTTGAGTACCGGATTCCTGAGTGACAGTGTGAACAGAGGAAGAACCGACTGACAAAACATCAGACTACCTTCCGGATGGGTTACTGATGATGTTAAAGGCTATGAAGGCATGAATCATACTTGACTGACAGGATCAATGATTTCTACAAGTATATGCTTGATCAGCATTACTTGATGTGGTAGGATTCAGTCGACAGATCAGAACTAGTGAAAAGATTGACTATTCCAGGTGCTGACTAGAAAGGTGATGAAATTACTTGTGCGGATATATATGCACGATGGATTTAGTTGTGAGAGTTGTTGTTGTGTGATGATATATGTGAAGAAGTGCAGAGTAGAGAAGAAGTAGTAAGAAAGATCTGGTATGTGAAAGGAAAGCAGAATAAAGAGAAGAGGAAAGATGAAGTGCAGCAGATTAGTGTACTAAGCCTAACCGGAACTGAACTCCAGCATATGTGGATGCTTCCAATCAGTTCAAGTATTGTATAACATTCTTTTGTAGACAGTGTGTCTCCTTGTAGGCAGTGTGCCTCCTTTGTGAGCAGTGTGCTTGGGCAGTGAGCCCTAATTGGCAAGTGCCATTTTGTAATTCCTTATTCTTCTAACAGAGAATAATCTTTGGGTTAATCACCCCATGGTTTTCTCCCTTAACAGGGTTTCCACGTCAAAAATATTGTGTCATGTGTTTTTCATTTCATGGTAATATTTGCTTGATTGAATTAATGCTGCATTGATTAATAAGAAAGTTCAGAAAGAAGAAATAATTAGGATAACTGATTCACCCCCCCTCTCAGTTATCAACATGACATTCTTCAAAGAAACTAAGAACATATCATCATCTGGATAGATTTCTTCTTCATCATTGCAAGTTTCCATACAATCTTCTTCTTTTATCTCTATCACTTCTTTTTGGTCTTCTTCATTGTTGTCCTCATCATGTGAATGATATATCTCAACATAATTTCTTTTATCTTCTGGTGCATGAATCTCCTTTGATAGGTGCATGAATCTCCTTTGATAGGAGCTTATGATCACAAGCAAGAAAATGAGTCTCCTTCCCATCTTTTTCTTCAACCTTCTATAATGTTTGAAGCAAAGAAGGATGAACCTGATTAGTAGAAAGTTGCATGCTGATGAGTCTAGTTTATGACTCATATTTTGTTAAACTTTATTGTCTATTTGTTGTAGCTATCTTGGACTTTGATACTTTACTCTTAGTTTTTCTATGTCATTACTCTCAAAACCATAACTTGTTGAACATAAGTCATTTCTTATATCCCTTGGTGGCAAAGACATGCTATTTGAACTATCTGTGTTAATGTTGTATATGGTTAATGAATATTACTCCAAGGTGGTTACGAATGAGCAATTATTTGTGGGTACTAACATTATTTTGCAGATATAATTGGCATCCATAAAGTGAGGAAGATTCTGCTGGAAGGTCGTTTACCACAAAAGTCAAAGGTGGTGGCCGTTCAAATATCAAATGGAGGGAAAGCAATCATTTTGTAACCGATCTTAAATATCTGTTGAGTGAATTTAGGAGTTTTAGTTATGCTAAATCTGCATTAAAGCAAATCGCTTGACCTGATTTCCTAGCATGCGTAACTTCCTTCCACTTTCTATGTTTTTTTTCATAATGTGGCGTCCTATTTTGTTGGAGTTGACCACCCTGTTAGTTAGTTATTAGTCTTTCTTCTATAAATAAGACTCAGATACTCCTTTTTGGGGGTTGTTGTGTACTCATCCAAGGGGGCCCACTTGGTGAGAATTCCACCCTTTAGTTTAGTTGCATTTTCTGTTAAGTGTTTAGTAAATCTGGCATTGAATGTTCCTGCAGCCACTAGAATTCTATTCTGTGTCTATTCCTGCAGCCAAAGCAGACAGAGTAGTTTCCTATTTGTTTGCGCAGATTATTACTTTGTGTTATGTACTTGATTCTAGAATAGCTGTTGGTTAATATTCAGTATTCCTGTTACTTCTTTTTCAGTAGTTTATCTTCAACATTGTGTCTTTTCTAGCTATAGAATGAACATGGCTACTTTGAAGTTCTTAGTGCACATACTATGTTGACCCATTTCAAGTTCACATCCCTGGGTTGACAAGTGAAATGCATCTCCATAGTGATTAAGACAGCTACTCAATTCAGATGTCCAATCTCTGAGTTACAGTTTTAAGAGCTCAGTTGTTAAGTCATTGTAAGAGGCCAACACATGCCACCATTGAAACTCTTCAAAAACTCTACTTGCTTAGGATCATCAAGAACTTGATTTTGCTAAGTAGAGGATGTAGAAAAAGGATAATCTTCATCATCACTGTCACTGTCTGATTCAGGAAACTGCAAGTTATGCATCTGGGTTCTTCGATACCAAACCATCTTTCAAGATTCTTCTTTTAGATAGAGTCACCAACTTCTTTTTTGGGGAGATACTTGTATATTTTTTAGGAATAAATGGCACCAATGATTCAATCTTCCCCAGCAGAGTCGCCAAAAATCTGTTGGTAAACAAATTTGTTGCTTTAAAAAAATCTTCTTGAGTAACTCCGTTCGCCCTTGGATTAGCAACAACCTGCTCACAATAGTTGAAGAATCATAGGTCTATGTCGATTCCTCTCTGCATTTAAGAGGGGCAGCTCCCTCGTATGATAGGGGTATTTAGATTTTCTAAAATTATAAGAACAAAAACAAAGAAATAACAAATAGTAGTGATGAAATAAGAGTTAAACTCATGAATTTAAGTTCCATGCATCCAAGTAGAGATACCAAAACTTGATGTGAAATATCTTTCTCACAATGCAACTTTGAAAGGACAGCACATGATCATTATTGATGAAACATACGAATACCAATAACAACACATGAAATCGAGTTGAACACACATTCAAAATGTTTCTTTATTGCTTTCAAACTTGAATAACACTATTGGAGTCTTTCATACACTGTCATGTGAAAAAGTGGAACCCCCTTTAATTGAAATACAATGAAGTATATATAGGTGAGGTCAGTAACCACTTAGGGTAACTACCTCAACCACTTTTTTATAACTACTTGATGTAACTACCTTCATAAGTGCCCTAATTTTGAATAACTAACTTTCTTTTGTGAAGATAGTCACTTAGAGTAACTACCTAACTTAGGCACTTAAAATAACTACTATACAAGAAATAGTTAGGATGAACCTAACTTTACAATCAAAGAGAGAGAAAAGACTAGACTCGAAGGGAAAGCTCAATCATGATCATTACTTACAAAACAATCCAAAATCATGATTTGAGCCACACACAAACACATCAAAAATGAGAACTATACAATATGCAAACTTGCATTTGCTTAAAAGTTTCAGAAACCCTTATAACAAAACCATTTTGTGCATGTTGTGCCATAATTGCATTCGATGAGAACACATTTCTTCAAGGCTGACTGTCAAATAGTTTACGTGCATTGTCTTTCTTATACACCTTAAAGATATTTTAACAGAGCATTTACAACTATCATATCAGATATAAATCCCTCTCTCCATTACTATTTGGTGAAGGTATAAGTCATGTTTGAAGGATACCATTTTGGCATAGACTGGGATGATGCTTGCAAAGGTTTGGAATTTGGATTTACATCTTCAAATGTATTTACTCAAAAGTTTCAGCATCCCTTTCAACAAAACGTGTATATTCTTTAATCTCTGCATTTTGTGAGATGACAAACCCTTGAGGCATTTTGTCAAACAGTGTGGGCTTTGGCTAAGCTCCCCATTTTGCAGAAATGTCATCTAAATACATGCCTACCAGAGCATTTTCAAGTATAATATTTGACAAAATCTGCTTGTAATTATGCTTTATTGGTGCACATATCTTTCTCTAAATCACCCATATAAGCACGGGCCTTCCAATTGCATTTGTTTAAAAGTTTCTATGGCCTTTGTGCTAGTTTGAAGGTCTTCGAAAGCCTTTTTAACAAATCGATTACATAGATATTTGCAATCATTGCATTCCATTTAATGACAGCAATCTCTTCAAGGCTTTATGTCAAACAGTTTATGTGCCTTCACTATGCTTCAACGTTCTACATACATGTCTGCCAGAGCATTGAACTAATAACATTTGACAAAAATCATACTCACATTATGCTTTGTGGGTGCCCAAAACCTATGAAAGGTGTGGAGGATACTTGTAGAGTCATAGAGTTCAGCTTTGAGCAACGGAGTGCATTTACTTGAGATCTTTTAAAACTTCGCCAATTGCATTTACTAAAAGTTCCTTAAATTCTTCTTCAACATATCCATTTCATGCATGTTTTGTAGTTGTTGCAATTCACAAGACCATGATTCATTGAAACATTTTGTCAAAAAGATGATGTGCATTGTCTATGTTCCATAGTTTTGAATACATGTCTGCAAGAGAATTTATAACTATAAAATCTTACAAAAATTTGATTTCTGCTATGCTTTGTTGGATGCCCACACATTCTTCTATGGTTCTCATTCATCCGTAGGCAGTAAGGATACTGGTAGAGGTTATGAAATTGGATTTACAATAGCCAAATGCATCTGTTTCAACGGTTATGAAAGCCTCTTCAACAAATCCATTTTATGCATATATACCAGCGTTCAGTTTCTTTGAGTAGTTACAATAACTACTTTTTGATTTTCTCATTGGAACTTTGGGAGTGTTTCCTAACTTGATCAGCCTTTCAAAATTCTTTCAAAACTTGCTATTTTCACCGATGGTGAATAGTATCACTTCTTTCACATATTAGTTTGGCTTGTCTCCTATCAGCACTTTAGAATTTTTTTCTTTTTTGACTAGGCGTGACTTGACATAGAAAATTTTGAAATAAAAGTTTAGATTTTGGCAAGTTTGAAATGAGGCCAATATTTTCACAATGGGAAATAAAACAATTAGTGGCCACGTTGGACCCTTTTGAAGATAATGACATTGTAGATGTCTATAATCCTTTGTATTCAGCTAATTACGAACGTGTATCAGAACTAGTTGTTACAAGTAAATTTTAAATTTTTAAATTGAATTTTAACTTACAATTGATTTATATTCTACCTAAGTTGAGCATGGTTTACTACATGTTGTGTACAGGAGATATTTTTGTTGTTCTTGCAGATCCTGACAATATAGAAGGTGTAGATTACTATCTACTAAGATGTACGCAACCAAAATGCAAATTTTCAGAATCAATGACAGATGGTGATGGACAAGAGTATCCTATTGGATTAGTGGTTGTTGAAGGCACATACTATCAACAAATAAAGATAGATACAAATGGTATTATATTTATTGATTATATACCAGGTCAAAAGGTTCTACATTATAGCCACTTAGTTATAGTAACAAGAATAAATCTTGAAACTTTACCAAAAAGAGGACATGTCAAACAAAGGTGGAGGTTGCCTATTGAAGATCATGAAAAAATTTTAGACATGATAAAAGATAGAGAGGATCCAGATTATATGTACCAAGAACTTTAAGCTATTTTTGTACATATATATTTTCTATGACAATATATATACATGTAACATTTGGACCTAAATTTGAAAATCTTTTTATTTTATGTTGAATTCAAATAATTTCATTCAATGTGGTGATCTAGTAGCCCATGAAGATAAAATTTTTTTGTGATCTTATTTGCCTATAAAGCTTTCTTAAGGTGATCTTATTTGTAGTAATTTTGTTTAATGAAGAAGTCATTCTTAAATTATTTCATCAAATGTTATTAGATCCAACAAAATTTGTAAGTTTTAATTTTATTATCTAATTAAGTTTGTTTAGCACTAGCTAAACTAGGTACAATTGTAGTAGATTTGTTTATTGGATCCCACCTCTATAAAACCGCACAACGATTAATAATATAGTCCTATGTGTAGTTTAGATCTTTATCCAAAATCCATCACATGCTCCACAATATATGTTAACACATATTTTTTATTCTAATTAGATCATTTATATGAATCATAGAATCTTCATCATTACAAATAATAAATGAATAAAAAGATAAGAAAGTATATAATCATTCTTTCACAATTTATAAATTTTTGTCTTAGCAAGTGGATAAATTCAAATATGATTGTTACTTTTTTTATTAATCATCAAATTAGATAGGTCATCAATTAATTGTAGCCTGCATGTTTCATTTTCGTACATTTTGGTGGACCCCTAATTTAAAACCTATCCTAGTTCTTGGTGAATATAGGAAAATTTAATTTTGAAAACATAAATCCTAAAAAATATGAGACATCCTAGTTAATTGAGTCAAATAAATGGCCTAGGTCATTGGGATATCTTCAAGGAAGAATTAAAATAATAAAAAAAATCATCCATTAATATGAGTTTCTATTTGTGAAATTTAATATAAAAACATTCTAGATCCATAATAAACTCATTAGAAACTATATTTGAATTATTTAAGAATTTAATATACCAATGTTCATGAGGGAGAGCAAGGAAAAGACAAATTTTCTATTTTTCAAGAGGGTTATACTCTTCTTGAAGAGGGTGTGGTTTTAGAGCATTGGTCAAATTTTCATTTGGAGCCTAATTTAAAAAATATAATTTGAAAGGCAAAGTCTATCAATGTTCATTTAGATCCAAAATACATATTTTTCTCATTTATTTTTTATTTATATTTTGAACCAAAATAGATGTACTTGAATTTATTGTTCTAAGAGGAGGATACACTCTACTTTTTTTTTTTTGATAAAAGACATGATCTATATAGGATTCTCATTTTTTTTATGTTAAACAAATGCTTTTATGCTTGGTAAAAAGTCTATATAATTGTTATAAAATAGAATTTAATAAATATAATAAATAAAGTATTATAAACTATACTTTTCAAAAAGTATATTTTGATGGACACATTCACAAAAAATCATATAAATTATGAGAGTTCTTTGTTTTTCATAAAAAAATATATATATCATGAAAACTTTATTTTATTATGGAAAACATGGCCTAAATTGACAATTTTTTCCAACAAAAGGTGAACATACATAGGAACCACATAAGTGTCAATTTTAAGTAGCTTTAATTAAAAATATTTCATTTTAAATGTATCTTCAATGAAATGTCCTTCATTTAAAAGGTATCTTTAAGAAAATGTCCTTCTAATGAAGGTCAACATCAATCAAAGGCTAAGTGGTGAAATATAATATAAAGGTTGTAAAGATCTATCCATCAAAAAAGTAAATTATTTGGTTGCATTTTTGGTAAATTAGCCTTAGAACACATCCAAAATCCTAAGATGTAAAAGCTACTGGACAAAGCACTTAGATCATATCCTAACACATAGAACTCAAGATATGTATAATTATGGAGCTTGCATATTGATTAAACAAAGACCAAGCCAGATTTCACAAAACAAAAAATCAAGTTGAAACCATGTAACAAATTATTCATACCCACTCATTCAAAAACAACCATTGTAAAGCCTTGATTATTCAGCCCACCATTCCCAACTACCTTATTGAACCAAAAATCATTAAATTAACTCATTTTTTTATAGATTAAAAGTGAGCAAGAATATTAAAGTTTCCCAACTCAAAACCCTAATTAGCTTAAAGAATTTCTATATTACTATATCCAAAAATGAGACCAAAAATGTTAGATTTTAATTAGAGAGATCATTAAAGAAATCATATTCAAACCATAATGTGACAAATCACAATTTAAGAACGTAATATGAAACCATAATGTAAAATGTATATATAATGTGAAACCATAATGTAAAATGTATATAATGTGAAGATCGTGATCTAAGAACCATAATGTGACAAACCACAATATAAAATGTATAACAAATCATGTGTCTACATGTAAAACAAGTCAAAGAGGAGGATAGATAGATCTCTCTCCTGATCCCTGTGTGGATCCATGTCCCGATCTCTCTCTCAATCCCTGTCCTGATCCATATCTTGATCCCTGTTTCAATCCCTGTCTTGATCCACCTCCATACACAAGAAAGTACATAATTTAATTTAATGTATATGTGTATATATATGTAAAGTCATCTTAAAGTTTTACAATACTTTCAACATGTCTAAATTTATCAAGTAATTTATATATTATAAATGTACCTCAAATGTACCATGCACAGGATCGTCTACATGCTCTAAATCTCCAAAGCGTGACAAATCCACCTATTGCTAGAAATTTTCAAACACAATATTTCAATGAATAGTGAGAACTACTTTAAATTCAATTTTATTTAATATACATGTGAATTTTTAGAACACAACATATATAAATTATTCAAGTACCTAAGTTGCATCCTGGAGCACTCTACCAATCCCACTGATGTCACAAGAATGATTGGTCACATCAAGGATACTTGTATCAGGTAAAGGACCAATGTCAAAGAGAAGTGTGTTGTATGTGCCATGTACATCAGGTGTAGTAACCTCAACCCGATGTTGTGCGGTGGCTATAAGGTGGTTTGGAATATGCTGGTCCTGTGAAGCCACCTCACCCTGACCTAACTGTCTAGGTACATAAAGTCATCTAATATGAGTTAGTACAACATCTAAAGGAACCCCATACTCGTCACTAATATACTGGTATGCTGATAGTAAATCAACAATGGAAGTTAAACACACATTACACATAGTGGTCTCACTCATCTGGGCCACATCTGACAGTGATGGTAGCTCTACATGAATGTAGGGATCATAATTGGCAGATGTAGCCTCAGTGGGAGGAAGGCTAATCCACAGAAATAATAAGTATAGGCCTACACGATCAGATGACACCTTATTGACCTGAGTAGCAATTGTGGCAATACTATCAAAAAGGTTGGATCTAGTAGGTGTTACTGTTGCATCTCTTACTACTACTAGTTCCAAATGTTTTGGAAGAACCAAAAGGTTTGGACCAACTAATGCCCTCTTGTTGACGGGTGGTGGCAAATCTGCACATTTATATTGAGGTTTGTCGAAAAACCTCCCCTTTCCCTATCCAACATGTGTGGGCATAGATGTGTAATCCACATCTAATCCTAAATGGAACTTGACATATATAAATGGACCAACAAGCACATCTGTACACTTAGTAATAGTATATCCTCTAACTTTTTCTTGTCCCATAGAATGAGGGAACATGGTATGCACATTATGTAGTGAAACTCTCTGAGAAACAGATTGAATTTTCTCAGTGCCAGTAACAGTCCTAGCAAGGGAACTATAAAACTCCTCAGTGTTGATATCATCATATGGATTGTATGATCGAATCATGTCAATCATATGTGTAATCTCTTGTTGAATATTGACTAACCTATCTCTATTACCCACAGATTAGGGGAGTTGTGTATGGTTTGGTCTAAACATCTCAAAGCATTCTCTAATCTAGTAATGCTATCATTATAAAAATTAGTCCTAGCCTAAACTTCCCACTAAGACTGCATGGAATGATGAGATCCCTAATCATCAACCATATCTATATAAATACACAGAGATCTGCATTTAATTAAAACAAAAAAAATAAATTACAAATATATGTACTTATTTTATTTCAATAATTGAAGTAAATATGCAATAACCATTTTTCTAGTAAGATGTTCCAAAGGAAATTACAAAGTATATAGGAAATATGTGAATTAAATACCTTTCATCATGAAGTACAAAAATAAGAACAATTTTAAGTTGATGAACAACTATCTATGAAAAAGAGGGAGAAAGGGAGAGAACTTAGGATTATGAAATTTTACCTATATAAAAAGTGTAGCTACTAAAATATCTTAATGAAACATTACATGTAAAAGTAATGTACAAGCATATAAATACATAAATCATGTGTAAATTTAAGTAATGTGTCATATGTATCATCATGTGATAAGAAGGTATAACATATCAAATAATAATAATGTGAAAGAATATATAGCTACTACATCAAGTTGTCAAGGTGTATACATTTTTCTTAAGTATAGGAAAATATAAAAATGCAAGGGATCTCTAAATTCCAAATAACAAGATCATACAAGTGTGTTATAAATATAGGAAAGAGGCATAAATACCCAATGTGGCTCTAGGAATGTGATAAGGCATGTGGTCAAATAATGGTATATATGTTTAATGGGTGATTTTGGATAGTTTAGGTTTTGGTAGTTTTAGTGTATATCCTCCTTTCACCCTTACATTCAAGGACTTAGATTTGAGTTGCAATGTTCTATCATACCCTAGGTCACTATTGATATGTAGGGAAACTTGGATTTCTATGATTTGATTGCCAATTATCTTCTCTTATGCTCAGCTATACCTTAAAACCCTAATTATGCAAATACGACAGCAAATAGACGAATAACAAAAAATGCTGCTACAGGAAGATGTAAAATAACAAATCACCGCGTACCTATTTTTGGGGTTCAGAGACGAAATAGTCAGGGACTAAGGAGCGGGCACCCAAGTCCAAGGTACCAGTTTCTTTGCGGGATCCTGACCTCCTTCTGACACTGATCTGCACTGTAACTTTTGTTTCTAGAGATTCAACTGTAGAGGACACAGGGACTAGTGCCCAAGTCCTAAAAAGGCTCCAATGTCCTGCTTCTCTTCAGATCTTGAATCCTTGATGTCTGCTGATCCTTCTTACAACTCCACTTTTTCCAAATATGACACCTATAACTTGCAATCACAAAACTTTGGGAGGGGTTGTGGTGTTTAGAGGCTTGCCTCAGTCAAGCCCTGGAGAGACATTCAAGTCTTCTAAACACTGTTGTCAGATAGAGAGTGTGTGCCTAGGGAGGTAGAGGCAAAAACTAAATGATAAATGCTCAATGATCATAATAGATATCACCTTGTAGTAAAGATCTCATGGGAGGAAGAAGCTCTTCATTCCATGAGGAGATGGATGCTCAAATCTACAAACACAAACACATAGACAACAAAAATCTACTCTTGCAACACAATGAAAGCCTTGAATCACCTTTAGGATGCCAAAATCACATGAACATAATCTAGTTTACAAACGAATGCCTAAACATGCTTTTATATGCACTACAAACATTCCCACCAAGATTTCGTAAATTCAAACTTACCGTGCCGGCCTAGGGACCAAATAATGGTCATAAACTAACACTTCAAATTTGGGCCTAACCCAAAATAGGGCAGGACTAGGGCGCGGGTGCCCAAGTCCTCCCCCTATTTTGGGCAGGGTTAAGTTCAAGGGGTCCCCCTAGGCCCCATGTGTCATGATACCTAGGGTTCATTCCATCGAGATGCCAAAATATGATGTAATATGTCCTAAATGCAGCTAAGAGACCTAGGAGCTAAACTTTTTGAGGGAAAAGCCCCCAAGGGGACATTTTCCAACATTACATTTAGCCCCCACTTTAATGTATGTATAAACACAAGGCCAATACATGCATTAAAGTATGGTCAACAAACACAGCAAACATGTCAACCACGAAGAAGACATGCCAAGCACATTGAAGACAATGATAGACACGCAAAACATGGAGAAGACAGTTACAGTCACGTAAAACACAAAGAATATATTGAATGCATAGAAGACACATTAATGCATAGAAGACAGGAATGATTTCTTTTCTTTTCTTTTCTTTTTCTCATATATATGAAATGCAGATGCAAGTACATGAAAGTAAACAAACCTCCCATAATATAGGATGTACTCATCGCACAGGTCTTTAAATTGTATATGGGGCAACACACACTCAAGACACATAAAACTTCCCAAAATGTAGGATGTACTCATCGCACGGGTCTTTAAACTGCATATGGGGAAACAAACATGCCAAACAAAGCAAGCACGCCAAAAACACACACTTTGAAGACACGGCAGACAAGTGATAGAGTGTTCCTATTTGTAGGTTCAACACCATCTCAGGCACATTATAGGCACACACTGATGATTGGGCTTCACCACAACAATCATTGAAGACACGCTTAAGGGTTGAGTTAGTCACAGAACCGCTCCCCGCCTCCGTAGAGGACTTTTGAAAATGATAGGATGATGCAATCTGCTCTGAGAAATACACCATCCCCACCTCCACAGAGGGCTTAAGATAAAAAAGATATACGTGACATCCTGCCTCCACAGAGGGCTTAAATGATTAATTGATTACATACAAACTTAGGATACAGGATGCACTCATTGTGCAGGTCTTTAAACTGCACCTAAGGACAAACACATTGCTAACATCTACAACAAACAGCTTACCTTATATATGCCCCCACCTTAATGTGGTTGATATCATGCATTGATATCAATCATGTTAAGGTAGGAAGAAAACACACAAGGGAACATAGACTTTCACAAAGCCCATGCCCCCCAGAGGTGACGTGTACTTTACGATTGCCAAATGTTCCCACAAACACATCCCTGCAAGAAACATGTTAGTGTCCACATAAAAAAACAACATCAATGCATATGAAATCTGAGGCATGCATGATTCAAGAGAGACAAAGTGCACGGAGCAGCAGTATTATTATGATTTGTAAATGAGATAGAACACCATCAAAATCACTATGCGGAAAGCATGAGTGCTTCCACTAGCCAAGTGTCCAATAAGATATACAACCCCATCGTCATATTAGGAACTAAGTCCATTTTTTTATTGCTCTCGAAAGGGATGCTAGGTCCACATAAGTATAAATGTTTTTTATCATCCGCCCACTAGATAGAAACACTAGAGGAAGGGAAATAGTAAATAAGAGAGGAGAAACAAGTGTCTTAGGGACAATCACGTAGGAGGGTGCCCCCAGTGTCACCAACCGCAATGCTATGTCTGCAAGACACAACACACAACAGTGAAATCATAGAGAGAGGCAATGTAGAAGAATGATGATATAAATAGAAGAAGGTCACAATTGAGGTGGTCTCATGGTATCCCAAACCTTACAAGAGAATCAGGGGTCATCCCAGGAGGCCTAAACAACACATAACACATCATGGGGGAAGCAAATCATGAGAGAGATAAAGGGTTAGAGATACTTACCTGGAGCGTCCTCCGGGCTAAGTCTCATCGTCAAGTAAATCATTGTCATCTTCCCACTCTTGGATCTTAGAGGAAAGTGGGACATAAGGTACCATAGCCCAATTCTCATCATTGTTAGGGTCATCTTTGTTTTGTTCAATGTTTGGATCAATGTTTTTTTGTTGAGAGGCAAGGTTTATGGCATAAGCTTGTCTTCTTCATCTTATTTCTCTTGCTTTTCTATTTCTCTTTGTTTTACCACTTTCTCTTGTAAGATAGGGCTTTGCTCTTTCATAGGTTTTTGCAATTTAGAAGAGGAAGCACCAGGATCAAATCTCATTTGTCTAGGGGGCATATTTTGTTGTTGACTATTACATCCAAATCCTTGTAAGGATGATGGGGGAGGAACCTGAGCATAGGGACCTTGTCCTTTTAGTCTATGGTTCTCTTCAAATGTGGGTTGCTTGTCTTTTGTCATTTCTTGCATAGAAGGTCTGGCCATTGGATGTAATAGTTTTTCTTTGTAATTTCTATAGCCCAAGAAGTTAAAGTCTGTTCGTGGTTCAGGTTTCCCTCTAGATTTGTCCCAAAAGTAATCCAGTGTAAAGTATTGTTGTGTAATCAAAGGTTTGTATGTATTTTGATGAATATCATGCACTTGTTTGTTCAAAGGAAATGTTACACATTTATAGATTGTTGAAGGGACAGTTTTCATAGCTTTTAACCATGGATGTCCAAGTTTTATTTGAAATATGTCAGAATCAAGGATAACATCAAACCATTATTCTACATGTTTTTCAAATATAGTTACCAATAATGATATCTTACCCAAAGGATTTATGAAGGTTCCCTTATGTGTTTTAATCATTTTATTTGAAGGGTCATAAGATCGTTGCATTAAATGATGTTCAAAGAGGAGCTCTTCCATGGTGACATTAGTCATGCAACTAGGATCAACAACAGTTACATCCATAGGGTTTCCCATTATTTTCACAGTGATGTAAAGAGGTCCATTAGTGTCTCTGATTGTTCTATCATGAGGTGTAAACACAATTTCAGGTTCAGGGACCTTTCTTTTCATGTAAGGTCTAGGAGGGAACCTATTGTTGTTTTTACAATTAGAGGCCATGTGTATATGCTCAAATTAGTGACAAATCAGATTTTGAAATATTTGTAAAAGACAAGTGTAAAGTTGTATGCAACAATGACCTAAAATGCTTGATTTTTTGTACTTTTTCAATGCAAATGTATGAAAGGAAAGGTGTTGTAAGGATTTTGATTAGGGGCAAAAAATTATATGTCTGATATTAGTCCAATACAACAATAAGATCCATTACAACACACTCTTGATGCAAATCTAAGATGATGCCAAGTCAAAATATAGTGAAAATACACTAAAATATGCGATTTTTCACCAAATTTCAATGCAAAAGAGCATGACAAAGGGTGTTGTGAGGAAAATGATGATGGACAGAAAATTATATTAGTAATTACAGCCACTTAATGCCAAAATATCCATCACAACATGCTTTTAGTGCCACTCAAGGTCAAACCCTAGTGAAAATCTAGCAAAATAGGCAATTTTTCATGGTTTTTTAATTCCAAGGCCAAACCCTAAGGCAAAAATAACCAAAATGTGTGGTTTTTTACCAAATTTTCAATACAAGAGCCCGTTAAAAAGGTGTTGTGTAGATTTTTAGGAGGGGTAGAAAATGATTACCCTGATAACAACTAATTAGTGCAAAAATATCCTTCACAACACACCTATGGTGCAAATTTAGAGAGTCGATAAGGCCAAATCTAGTGAAAATCAAGGTTTTTCAAGCCCTAGATTTGAGATCTTGAGGTAAAATGCTATATGAATGTTTTGTAAGCTGATATATGATGAAAATTACATGTTCTCAAATCTGAAAATGATTTTCATCCTCTAATATGCAAAATGCAAGTGCAAATCTAATGAAAAATCAATGAAAATGCTAGTTTTTGTTGACTTTTTCTATGCAAAAATGCAAATTTTTAAAATCTAAATGCAAATTTGTTCCAAAATGCAAGACTACAGCCAAATGCAAATTTGAAGGAGTCTCTAAAATTAGTAGAAAATCTGAAACAAGATTTTACCTACAAACCCTAGATTTTGCAATTACTAGGTTATATGCAAAATTAACAATTTTCAACAAAACCCTAGCAATTTTATGATGAAAATGCAATGCAAGATATTGAATTTTTTTTATTTTCTATAATTTAAATTAGATCTAATGAAAAAATTAGAAATTTGATGAAATTCAAATTATTTCATGCAACATGCAAACTAGGGTTTGTAATTTTTTTCAATTTTTCCAATTTTTCAATTTTTTGTAAGTTTTTCAATGCAATAAGATGAATGGTACTATGAATGAATGAAAATTAATGTAAATTTGAAGCAAAACACTCAGCAAGGTGCAAACAAGTCTGATAACATGGGTTCACCAAAATGTAATGGGTGATTTTGGATAGTTTAGGTTTTGGTAGTTTTAGTGTATATCCTCCTTTCACCCTTACATTCAAGGACCTAGAGTCAAGTTGCAATGTACTATCATACCCTAGGTCACTATTGATATGTAGGGAAACTTGGATTTCTATGATTTGATTTCCAATTATCTTCTCTTATGCTCAATTATACCTTAAAACCCTAATTATGCAAATATGATAGCAAACAGATGAATAATAGAAACTACTGCTACAGGAAGATGTAAAATAACAAATCACCGCATACCTATTTTTGGGGTTCAGAGACGAAACAGTCAGGGACTAAGGAGCAAGTTCCCAAGTCCAAGGTACTAGTTTGTTTGTGGGATCCTAATCTCCTTCTGACACTGATCTGCACTATAACTTTTGTTTCCAAAGATTCAACTGCAGAGGACATAGGGACTAGCACCCAAGTCCTAAAAAGGCTCCAGTGTCCTACTTCTCTTCAGATCTCAAATCCTTGATGTCTATTGATCCATCCTGCAACTCTACTTTTTCCAGATGCGACACTTGTAACCTGCAATCACAAAACTTTGGGAGGTGTTGTGGTGGTTAGAGGCTTGCCTCAGTCAAGCCCCAGAGAGACATTCAAGCCTTTTGAACACCATTGTTTGATAGAGATTGTGAGCCTAGGGAGGCAAAGGCAAAAACTAAATGATAAATGCTCAATGATCACAATAGATATCACCTTGTAGTGAAGATCTCATGGGAGGAAGAAGCTCTTCATTCCATGAGGAGATGGATGCTCAAATCTGCAAACACAAACACATAGACAACACAAATCTGCTCTTGCAACACAATGAAAGCCTTAAATCACATTTAGGATGCCAAAATCACATGAACATAATCTAGTTTACAAATGAATGCCTAAACATTTTTTATATGCAACTACAAATATTGCTGCCAAGATTTCATAAATTCAAACTTACCGTGTCGGTCTAGGGACCAAATAACGGTCATAAATTGACACTTCAAATTTAGGCCTGACCCAAAATAAGGTAGGACTGGGGCACGGGTGCCCAAGTCCTCCCCCCTATTTTAGGCAGGCTTAAGTTCAAGGGGTCCCCCTAGGCCCCATTTGTCATGATACCTAGGGTTCATTCCATCAGGATGCCAAAATATGATGTAATATGTCCTAAATGCAACTAAGAGACCTGGGAGCTAAACCTTTTGAGGGAAAAGTCCCCAAGGGGATGTTTTTCAACATTACAATATGTAACTAAGGTATTTCATCAAGCAAAATTAAAGATAGAGATCTAAAATTATGAAAGAGAAATGAAAGGGCATGCACCATAATTTTTAATATATTTAAGCAACAAGAATAGGAACATAGGTTCAAACTAGGCATAAGATAAATGATTAAATTCATTTTAAAGATAGAATAGACATCATAAAATTTTGATTTTAAGGTATGGAAATGATTATAATAATGTGATAAGAATTATAATTTTTACACTACATAAGCATGTAGGAAAACAAATACAAATCCATGTTAATAGTTATAAATCAATAATATGATATGTATTTATCAAATAATAATATTGAGAAAGAATATATCTACTAGATCTAATTGTCAAGGTGTATACATTTTTCTTGGGCATGCACCATAATTTAATATATTTAAGCAACAAGAATAGGAACATAGGTTCAAAGTAGGCATAAGATAAAGGGTTATTCATTTTAAAGATAGAATAGACATCATAATATTTTGATTAAGGTATGGAAAGGATTATATAATAATGTGATATGAAATATAATTTTTACACTACATTTAAGCATGTAGGAAAACAAATACAAATCCATGTTAATAGTTATAAATCAATATTATGATGTGTATTTATCAAATAATAATATTGAGAAAGAATATATTTGTAACTAGATCTAATTTATATATAAGGGATTTTTCTTTGAGTTTGAATGTTGCTAAGACAAAAAGGCTTCATCATTGAGGGTTGTTGTCTTTTTTAATCTCTACACACTCTTAGATAATCTTGGTCAACTCCCTCCATAGAAGGGGTACTTGTGATTTCTCACTAAATTTCAAAATTGTGGGAATATTAGATTTATTTTTGTGAATGACACCTTATTTTTCATGCTTTAAATAAGCATATGTAAAGGGTTCCTTTTGGTGAAGTTTTGGCTACCACAAGCTATTGATTTCATTCATCTAATAATATGATATATTTGTATCAAATAATAATATTGAGAAAGAATATATTTACTAGATCTAATTGTCACTTGGTGTATACATTTTTCTTAAGTATAAGAAAATATAAAAATGCAAGGTATAGATCTAAATTCCAAATAACATCATACAAGTGTGTTATAAGTATAGGAAAGAGGCATTTACCCAATGTGGCTCTAGGAATGTGATATAAGATATGTGGTTAAATAATGGTATATGTAACTTTAATGTATTTCATCAGATCTAAAATTATTGAACTTGGGCATGCACCATAATTTAATATATTTAAGCAACAAGAATAGGAACATAGGTTCAAACTAGGCATTTAAAATAAATGATTATTGATTTTAAAGATATAGAATAGACATCATAAAATTTTGATTAAGGTTGGAAAGGATTATATAATAATGTGATAAGAATTATAATTTTAACACTACATAAGCATGTAGGAAAACAAATACAAATCCATGTTAATATAGTTATAACTCAATAATATGATATGTATTATCCATGAAGCAACAAAAAAATAAGTTACATCTATGTTGGACACATGATAAGCTTTCATCCCATGTGTATTAAAGATTTTAATTGAGTGACATTCATAAAATATGCACACTAATTTAATTTATGATATGTTTTCATTTAGTTGTAGATGGAATGATGTACATAATATAAATGTTTTGTTTCTCATGGACCATATTTTTGACATTTTTTTTTTTTCTTTATCTGAAATTTAATAGTTTGTGTTAGGAAAAAATGACCCACACATCACTCTTGACTACAACACATTCACAATTGTCTTCTATAGAGGCCTCTTTCTTGCTAAGTATCAATCACTCTTGACTACAACACATTCACAATTGTCTTCTATAGAGGCCCCTTTCTTGCTAGGTATCATGATTGTATCTTTAAATACCTTTTGACTACAACACATTCATAATTGTAATGATGCTTGATAATGGTAATCCCTAAAATAAAATGTGTGTAGAGGATTAAGGCCCATGTATACAATTTAGGAAGAGTGTGTCAAGAACAAGTTATGATTAACAATGAATAATAATGGTTTAATATGTGCAATATAATTATCCATATGAAGGGGCCCTTAATCATCCAATTAGACAGGTCATCAATTAATTGTAGGGCATGTTTTATTTTAGGACTACATTTTGGTGGACCCCTAATTTAAAACCTATCAAGTAGTTCAAGTGAATCTACGATTTCATATATTCTATATATTTTTAATTTCAATATATATATATATATATGTTCAATTCACCTCTTTTTTAGATTTGAAATTTAATTTATTTTCATTATAGATTAACTGTTCATTTCATCAATATTTCATATACTAATATTTGTGTGGTGAAGTGTTGAATTAGGTTCGGACAACTGAGAGGGGGGGTGAATCAGTTGTCACACAATTTAACAATTTCTTTCTCTTAATCTTCCTTTACAACTTATAATCAAATCAATGATGTAAACATTTCAGCATTAATTAATAACACATGAGTAGAAACATAAATAGTACACTTGACACCAATATTTTTGACGTGGAAGCCCAGTTAAGGGAAAAACCACGGTGGGGGTTAACCCACAAAGATTATACTCTGTTAAAAGTATTACAATAGGGAATACACATGCATTCAAGCTCACTGTCCAGAGCTCATTGCTCAAAAGAAGGCTCACTACCTACAAAAAAGAAGAGTTACAATAAATTTGAACTAATATTTGGCATTTATCAATGTTGGAGTTCAGTTCTAGTTAAGCATAGAAAACTGACTTGATACACTTCATCCTTACTCTCCTCCTCTTACCACTCTGCTAGCATCTAAACTTTGATCTCTACTTCTTTTCGCAATTACTCCATAGTTACAACACACACACACACACCTAAATCATCAATTCCATCAGATATATATATCAGCAACATGATTTACAATCATTTTACCAGTCGGCTTCAAGAACATTTAGAACTTTGTAGAGTACTTTGCT
The DNA here is from genome assembly GCA_027924645.1 of Cunninghamia lanceolata. Lineage (NCBI taxonomy): Eukaryota > Viridiplantae > Streptophyta > Pinopsida > Cupressales > Cupressaceae > Cunninghamia > Cunninghamia lanceolata. The sequence goes on along the minus strand of BSBN01000822.1, from coordinate 13,318,888 downwards.
CTATCAGCTAGATCCATACATAATATGGGATGCGGATTAAAAATTGCACTTGTAAAACATCAATCATATCAGCTATCACTACTTATCATCACCAATTGCCCAATAGATAACTTCTAGACATCCAGAAATAGGATCATTCACAAGGTCAGCCTGTTCTTCTTCTGTTTGTTCTGTCAAACTAAAACTCGATACTCCGAAGCTAATATCTTTTGAGTCCTTCATCTCTGGAGGATGAAACTATGAAACCATGCCTTTCCACTGGATAGATCCGGACCAAGATACCAGACCTTGTCACTTGCTCTGTTCCTGACTACTCGGACTTAGATACATTCTGATTCTGACTTCTGATGTGAACAAATTATGTTATGTGGATGATTGGGATGATCTTAGTTACCATCAATGACAAGACCTATCATGCCTAGTAGTGTCTCTTGCCAACAATCTCCCCCTTTGGCATTGATGGCAACACTTAGTGAAAAATGACTAAGTGTTGAAATAGCTCCCCCTTAGCTTGTGCTTCATACTATTGTTTACACTGCTTTTCGGTACTCCTCCTTAGCTTGATTCCTCATTTTCACTGAAATTCACTCCCCCTTTGACATCAATGGCAAAGGATGGGGTCCACAAGCCAAAATTATCCAAAAATTTGTATATAGGACCGCATATGTACAACTAATCATTAAGTTCTATTCACATGAACTTGAGAATATCTACAAAACTATTTTTCAATTGCACAAGTTCAGAGTCCCAGGTTACCTTTATTCCATCCAAGTTTAGAGGCTCGGGTTACTCAGCAAAAATGCATATGCTTATGCCTTTGTCAGATCCGAAGGATTACTTGTCTAAAGTGCAGTCTGAGCTTCTAATAAGGCATTAAACATGGTTTCTAACTTGGGGGCAATATATTCCCGGAGCTCACACATTCTCTTCATAATGTTACTTTTTTCTTTATCAAGCCTCTTTATCTCATCTATCAAGCTAATTACTTGACATTCCTGAATTATAGGTGAAGTTGTTAGAGGATCAAAAGTTTGTGAGAGATTTGACAATTTCTGTTCTTGCTCCTTTATCTTCTTCTCAATATCCTCACTAATTTTGGGCCATGATAGATAGAATTTGTACATATCTCTTCCATCATTTAAAGCATTCTAAATACTCCTTATGCTAATGTCGAGTATCATCCTATCATTTATTATTAGATTATGTACTTCACTAAATTTCTTATCCAGAAACTCTTTTCGGACCTTTGCCTCTACAGATTTTTCAAAGGATTCAAAATGAGTATTTACAGAACTTACAAGATTTTTCAGATGTCCAGAGGGGGAATTAGATGGACTCTTCTGGTAGGAAGGCATTAACTTCTCCAAAATCTGAGATGCAAGCCCCAGTAGCTCATTATCCTCCATGTAGAACTTTAGCAACTTTTCTCTAGCCTTTACTTGGGTGAATGATGCTATTTTCATCAATGGAATGGGAGAGAGAGCATCTGGATTGGTTAGACTTTGGAGTAGTTAAGGCTCATCAAGCTCAATCATCTCTTTTTCAAGAATACTTTTCACTACATCAGCGGTGTCTCTTGCAACATTTTTTGAATCATCCATTTGTTCATCAAAATTTTTAGCATCTATTTTAGGTGCTTCAACATTTGCACCATCTTCTTTTTCTTTGTTTTCTTGGTTTTCTTCCTTCTCTTCCTTTGCTTTATCATTTCTTGTATCACTTGTAGGTGAAATCTTTTCTCTGTCTTCACCACTCACTGCTTGATCTGGAGGGGTCTGTATTGCAGCAATATCCTCTTCTTTTCTGGAAAGATCAGGTGGAAGAGTTTCTTCTGCATCAATTATTTTGTCTTTCATTTCTATGTCCTCTTGACTGACTTGTTCCTCTTCCAGGACAAAGGCTTCACCAAACTCAGATTGCTACTTAATGATGTTCTTTTCCTAAACTTCTCCAACATTTAGATTTGATGAATCAAATCCAACATTAGTCTCTTCATGGATTAACTCCGGAGGATCTAAATTAACACCTTGGCCATCAATTCCCTTGTTAATCTCTTCTTCTAGAGCTTCCCGTTCTGGAACTAGAGAATTATCTTCTTCAACTTTTTCTCTAAAATAATATAATATTTATCCTTGTCTAGGGCCTTTCTCAAATTTTCCTCTATTTCTTTTGCAATTTCCTTAGTTTTACCAAGCATCAGCTTGTTCATCTAAACCTTGCTTCTGAATTTTTCTTTAACTTCCCTAAGGATTTTATCTGCATCTTTTCTATTCATTATAGGACACAAAGTAGAAAGGACATACTCTCTAAGTTCTAGATCTTTAGCCTTGGCTATTTCTTTCCTCATTTCCAGTACTTTCCTTAAACCCTTAGGAAGTTCTTGTAAAATTTCCAATAGGGCTCTATTGAATTTGTTCAAATATATGATAATGGCATCTTCCAAAATTTTCTTATTTGGTTGATCAAAATTATCATTGTAAACTCTGATAGGCTTTAAGTTTCCATGAACAGTGATTTTTTTACAATTTCATCAATAGTCATAGTGACCTTACTAGGTACTTGCTCTTTACCAGTCTTAATGCTTCCGAAAGGCTGGTCTTCAAAAGTCTTCAAAGTTTTGGCTTTCTTGAATTTTATTTCTTTGACTTCTTCATCTATCTCTATCTCCTCATCATCTTTTGTGCCCACACTTGTTCTTATGGCTTTTGTTTTCTTTCTCTTAGTTGCTTCACCAGATGGACTGACTTCTAGTTTTGTAGTTTTAGAAGGAATAGAAGCAGCAGTAGAGCTTCTAGTAGTCCTTTAAGTGAAGGATGGTTCCACTGGAGCATCTTCTCATTTATTGTCCTATTTTTCTTTTTTAGCCTTCTCAATTCTTTCTCTATTCTATCTCACTGCTTCCTTGGTTAGGCCAATGCTCTCAGCATACTTTTCAACTTGCCTCTGCACTTTCCTCTTGGTCTCTTGTTGTCTAAGTTCCACATGCAATTTTAGACTCAGTTCCTTGTAAGTTCCAAACCTTTCCACAGAGGTATCTTTAGGTGTGCTCAGAAGATGCTAAGCAAACATATCCAAAACTCTTTCATCCACTTCATAACCCATAGGCATTATCCAAACTGTCCTTGGTTCTACAGCTTCCATCAAGCACTGATCTATGTCAACCATGAAACATATGTCATTTTCATACTTCTCCACAATTGTTTTAGGGATTCTCTCCCTTGCTTGCATTAAACTTTGGAAGTTTTTGAAGTAGCCCCAAATGGCAGTCTTTTGGGCTTGGGAGTCACTAAGATTGAGAAGGTGATCTCTTATTTTTTATACTACAGGCATGTTAGTTATCCAATGCACACCTTGAATTCTAGGTACTTCATTCATAAAATAGAAGAAAAAACATATAATCAAGGAACCATATTTGAAGGTATTTTTCCTTTCTTTATTTTTCTCAGATTCTCAATCAACTGATTCTGTAGTAGTTCGCAAAGATCATAATCAGCATTCTCCTTTACTATTTGATAGGCTACATATATTGTAGTTCCAGAGACAGAATTTTCCCTGCTGGAATGGTAAATCTTGTACCCAATCACCATGGAGGCAAATTTAACATCAAGTTCTATGATATCATTGATGGTCATTGCCCTTTTGTCAAACTTGGCACCGGTAGCTTCAGTCACTGTCTAGTTTTTCATAGCTTTCAACATGGGTAATCCACCGAAGGAATTTAACCCAGTTACAGTCTTGATAACATCCTTTGTAATCTTAAATGGTTTCAATAGCCACATGAACTCATTATGTATTTAGCTCAATACATATTGAACCCATTCATTTTCATCAAATATCAAAAACCTAATGACTTGCAAAAAGTGTTTTCTTTCTAGGGCTTTGTATTCTGGTTTCAATTTATGGCTATCATCAGTTAAGTAGTTGTTGAGAAAATCCAAGAGTTTCAGGTTTCCAAATTTATCCATGTTATAGTGGATGTATGCCCTAATATCTTCAACATGTAAAACCCCATATGGAACACCCAAAAAAGCACCTAGCAGTTTAACTTCAATAGATTTGTAAGGATGCTTCTTAAATTTAGGATGGGGCCTTTCAGTGACATCAACAATTAAAGGTGTAGCCATTTGCAGAGATTGAGAATTCAAGAGGTTTTGTAGAAAATAGAAATACCTTGTTCCACAGGTTAGGGTTTTGCTTGAGGATCCTCTTCGCGCTTCAATTCTTGAGAATTCTCATCTTAGAGCTTGTTCACTCCTTCACTTCTTGCTTTCTTCTGATGCAAAGTGATCTTTCTGGGGAATGAATGACCCTTTTATGCTCTGCAGCACTTAATTTATCTTTGTAATAAATGCTCTACCCTAGTACATCTAGTTACTCTGTTTGTTGAATAGTTTCTCACGAATTATTCTGCAATTTGCGATATCCACCTTTTTTTCTTCCAAAAATCCTTCCAAATGATCTGAAACAATCCAAGATCTCTTTTCTCACTGTGTCAGATTTAAGCACTTACTTACTGGTTGGGGGATTTTGATTTTTATTACAGCTCCCCCTGAGCTAGAGCTCCTAATTTAATTCCCTGAGGAATTATCTGCACCAGATTCTGGTGCAGACCCATCACTATGGTTCACAATTGCTTTCTTGACCCATGTCTCACTTGTTTCATTCTGGATCTCATTCTCTTCAATTTTTTGTTTGCCTTTGTCTTGTCTTTGCTCATCTAATTTTTTGTTTACCGGACCTCTTCTTTCATTAGTCCTACTTCTATAAAATCTTAAAAAATGACCAGATCAGTTATAATGGAAGCGCACAACATTTCTTTGCTCATATGATTGATTTCCTCTTGATCTACACTAATTGGCCATATGTCCAAATCTATTGCATGTAAAGCATTTTCCATTGAAGGAATTCATATTTCCTCTATTTGATGAGTTATTCATTATCATACTTCTACATTCATTGGATTTATGACCATACCTCCTACAATTGAAGCATTGTCTAGAGAAGGATGGGTTATTTTGATTTACTCTACTTCTACATTAAGTGGCTTTGTGACCAAATTTATTGCACTTGAAACAATTTCCATTGAAAGATGGATACCTTTGAGCATTAGGCTGTCTTATCGGAGGTCTTCTAGGTTTGTTTCTCCCATTCCTTGGTTGAAAGTTTCTTTGTCCAGATCTAGAGCTTTCACCTTTCTCATATCCAAGACCATGCTTGTCTTCAACCCTTTTCTGACTCTCAAGTATTGCTTCAAGTTTAGATGAACTTATCTTGAACTTCTCCTTGTATTCATTTGCAACTTCTAGATCATGTCTAAGAATGATAATTTGTCTTTCAAGATCTCTTTCATTGTCTTTTCTTTCTTATAGATCAGACTTTAGATGACCCGCAATACTGTCCAATCTGTAGCATTCATCAGTTCTTTCTTTTAGAGTTTGATTCAAATCTTCTTCAGTCTTTTTCCTTTGCTCAATTTCTTTGGTAAACCTGCCCCAGATTCCATCTCAACTTTTAGAACAGCAACTTCTTTTGACAGCTTCTCACACTCCTTTGTCTTTTCTTCCAAGGCTTCATTCATGCCATTTTCTTCAGTTAAACTGGATAATTGCAGAAGTAGCTCCTTATTCCTTCCCAAAGACTGCTTTAATTTATCGTTTAACATTTCAATGGTATCATCAACATCCTTGATTTCATCTTTCAGATTAGATATTTCTGCTTTGGACTGATCAAGATCTTTTAGAGCCAGTTGAAGTTGATCTTTGAGTGAACCCATTGAAAACTCCTTCCAAGATCTTTCCTCAAGATGTTAAGCTTCTTTTAAGGAACCTCGCTCTGATACCAATTGTTGAATTAGGTCCAGACAACTGAGAGGGAGGGGTGAATCAGTTGTCACACAATTTAACAATTTCTTTCCCTTAATCTTCCTTTACAACTTATAATCAAATCAATGATGTAAACATTTCAGCATTAATCAATAACACATGAGCAGAAACATAAATAGTACACTTGACACCAAGATTTTTGACGTGGAAACCCAGTTAAGGGAAAAACCATAGTCAGGGTTAACCCACAAAGATTATACTCTATTAAAAGTATTACAATGGGGAATGGACATGTATTCAGGCTCACTGCTCAAAAGAAAGCTCACTGCTTACAAGAAAGAAGAGTTACAATAAATTTGAGCTGATATTTGGCATCTATCAATGCTGGAGTTTAGTTCCAGTTAAGCATAGAAAACTGACTTGATACACTTCATCCTTACTCTCCTCCTCTTACTTCTCTGCTAGCATCTGAATTTTGATCTCTGCTTCTTTTCACAATTACTCCATAGTTGCAACACACACACACACCTAAATCATCCAATTCCATCGGATATATATATCCACAACATGATTTACAATCATTTTACTAGTCGGCTTCAAGAACATTTAGAACTTTGTAGAGTACTCTGCTCTATCGGCTAAATCCATACATAATATGGATGCGGATTAAAACTTGTAGTTATAAATCATCAATCATGTCGTCTATCACTACTTATCATCACAAATTGCCCAATAGACAACTTCTATACATCTGGAAATAGGATCATTCACAAGGTCAGCCTGTTCTTCTGTTTGTTCTATCAAATTGAAACCTGATACTTAGAAGCTAATATCTTTTGAGTCCTTCATCTCCGAAGGATGAAACTATGGATTTAGAGTGTCTTGACAATGCTTACAACTACCTCAGATCCACAACAAACCATGCCTTTCCACTAGATAGATCCGGACCAAGATACCAGACCCTGTCACATGCTCTGTTCCTAACTGCCCGGACTTAGACACATTCTGATTCTGACTTCCAGTGTGAACAAATTGTGTTATGTGGATGATTGGTATGATCTTAGTTTCCATCAATGAAAATACCTATCATGCCTAGTAGTGTCTCTTGCCAACATGAAGAACCTACAAAGGTTTCATCTTCCCATTAAGCATAGCCCAAGACTTTAAGGTTCACATAATTAAAAATCTAAATTTGTATTATAGGTGATTGTAAACACAAAAATCATGCACTGCCTCCATGAGGACCCCTATGATGATTCAAATCCTTGTCACGTACATGTAGGCATGAAAATAAATCCTTTGGGTAGCAGGCCTCTTGATGACGTGTCCTCTCTTCTTGTTTTGTGTCGTTTCTACTTTGTCGATTCTCTTTCTTCCCTGTTTACGACGCTTTTCAACATTTGTTTTTGATAATATAAGTCGAGGCAAAAACCAGGGGCCGAACCCATACAATAGAAACCCAAAAAGGAACAACAAAGGCTCAAAAACAAAAAGAGCCACCAAACCTAGCTACAACATAAATAGTATTAACAACTGATAAACAATAGATAGTAAGAGTAGCAGTCTAACAGCAAATAAACAAAGCTAGGGAGAAACATCCTCCCAACTTTAGCCAGAAATTCATAAATCTTGTCAAACTCTTTAACTTTCTCTTCATCAGCTCCATGGGCAAGGGTGTCATTCTCTTGTAGTAGAGACAAATTGAGCATATCCTAGCGGTAAAGCATACTATTGATAAAACATCTCATAGATCAGACCTTTTGTTCCAAGGAATCCACACAACCTCTAAGAATAGCAATTTCATCCACCTAACCATCACCATCTTCCTTAGAAACCTCTTCATCTTCCTCCACAGTCACCCTGTCCTCCTCTTGAGCATTATCCTTAGGTCCAAAATCCCCTCCATTAGTATCCACAGCTTGCGTTTCCTTTTCCTCTACCCCTTCTGTCTCCTCTAAGACCTCATGAACCTCAATGTTATCACCTTTAGACTGCTCATCTCCCTGAGTAGAAGATCCAGAGTTACTTTCAAAATAATCAATTAGCTTAGCCTAAGGGGCCGGTTTGCTAGCAATTCTCCCAGACCTTCTTATACCCGAAGAGTAACACTCATTCTTAGCTTTGACCATAGCTTTAGCTTTGGCTTTTTTCAGTCCCTCACTATCACTATTTTGATTCTTATGGGCCCTCATTATATCCATTACTTCAGTGACCTCCACAGTAGAAACCACCTCCTTAAATTTCCATTTCTTCCCCTTCACACTTCCTTTAGAGGTAGGAGTATGAATGTCCTTCGTAGTATTATCCTCTAGGGTTTTAGAAAAGGAAACACCTTTCAATTTCTGGTTGTTGGGGGTAGAATGACAGGGCTCCTCAGAAGGAATAGCAACACCAAGGGGAGTATCAACAAGGATTTCAACAATAGTGGGTAGAATTGGTTTTGGTGGGTCCAAGGCAAGATGAAACTTATATAGATGATGGATAAGGCCTTAGTGAAGGGGAACTAGATGCTTAGAGGGTTTCTTATCCAATTTAGCTTTCACACAGTGAACAGAGTGTTCCAAAGAAGACATTGAATAAAAAGGAAAGATTATAAGAGAATTTCTCCTAAAATGGTTAAGTAGGGGAAGGTGATAATTATAGAACCTGGTAAAATGCCCTTCCAGGGTGAAATATTTGATCAGAAGGTAACACATCTCATCCCATGGCTCTGGGAGCTTCGCATGATCAAACCCTCCTTGATAAGTGACAAGTTCCTCCCCCTCACCGAGAAAAAGCTTCTGACTATGGTGGTGTTGGTAATCGAATCGGCAGAGGGTTTGCCAGTTCCAATGCATAGGCAAATTTGGCCAACGAATATAGGAGGTTGTGTGAGCTGCCCCCCTTCACTTCTGGTTCTACCACACCAAGGGGGGGTATCCCTATAGCTAAAGATTTAACACTTTGACTCACCCAATGACATGAAGATTTAGCTTTGTGATAATAGGCAGAATACTCTCATGTATGGACCAAGATTTGAATGACAAATCACAAGTTTAGCAACACTCTTGGACATGTGTGTCTGGTTATGGATGAGAGTATGCAGGGGGTTCCTAATCCTACTCCTACAACTAACAGGTTGAAATTATGGAATGGTTTGAAATTATGATTTGGATGCAAGACAGAGTTTTGGATCATAACTACTTCATAAGAACAAACCAGTGCCTATCTCAAGGCAAGGAGTCAACTAGACATATACATAAGAATGGCTTGCAACTGTCATTCGAGTTTCAAGGGGTTAGGACTAGTGTTTGCCTTACAAATACCACCCAAGGATAAGTATTCAATTGTCTCTACTTACAAATATCCCAGTTGACATACAATCTTCTCCATACTTAACCTAAAATGATTTAATCCACTCCTTGAATGGAAGTTAGATATTAGGCATGTGATATAGAAATCTATACCCAAGAATCTAAGAAACCCTTAGCAACCAGATTCAAAAGAAGAAATTGCATGCAACAAATGGAGACAAATAGATAAATACATGCAACAATGCATTTTCCATATACGATGACAAGAAACTGAACATATGTGCAAGATACACTCAGATGCAACTCATAAACTCCATAGAGATACAACAAATAGGAAATGCTCTGTATTTCATTATTTTTCCCCCAAAATTGCCCAAATCTTCAACAACCAAATATGAGTGACACAGTTTTCATTTTATAGCAAAATTGTGTACTCAACCAAAATTACGACGGTCAACTCAAAAATTGCCTGATACAATGCATCATGAGAAATGGTGCTCAAAATTGAATGCAGCCGAGAAGTAGAGGAAGAGAGCAGGTGGGCTTCGGATTTGCACTGCCACCCAAGGATTTTCTTCATCAATCGGGTGGTTGACCTATCAACTCCATCGATCATCTTCTACAAGTCTGCCATTATTGCCTCACTTACCCACAGGCCCCTTTGAAATGTAGCAGCGGGTGCATTTGTTGTTTTCCCACTAAAAAATGATTGCAAATACATAGGAAAAAACCTTCGCTGCAGGTTCAAAACATGGCCATCGATCACGACTCCATTGCTGAGATCAAACGGCCCCAAAAACATGTAGAAAAGCCAAGAGCCAATGATTACGTGCCATGTAGACACTCCATGTTCCTATCGCTAACTTTTTGCCTTCTCCATTTTGCCATTTTACCCTTGTATATGCATGTTCAAATGCATATACAACTGCCTCTATTCACCCTCCAAAATCCCTATATATGCAAAATGCATATACGTGCAACAGTTCCTGGGCATGTGGCAGCTTGTGATTCATCCTCCGTCGTTGTGCATTTGATCTCCATTGGCCATCGGAATGACCCAAGAAAGGTCGGCTGATGCATATGGTCTTGGAGATAATCTCTTTGCATATCAGCCTTTACACATGCATACAATTGCTTATCATACAAGGTGGACTCCAAATGTTCATGAGGCAGATTAAAAACTTACTCGGGTCCGGCTTGTATCTCTCACCTTTGTATATCCGCGATATACAACACACACATACATACAAGTCGCGGACTTGAAATCATTATGCATCAGAATGAACTTCCTTTGGAAGTCTGGATTGTATCCTTTTCATTGCACATCGGCTTGTATATCAGCATATACAAGCGCTTTATACAACCCACGGACCTCAAATTATTATTCCCTGCATTTGATTCCTCCTTTGGGTTCGGATTGCATGTTTTATTTTGTATATTTTGAATGTATACTTGACATACATTCGCCTTTGTATGTCTTGTCCACGGGGCCCACCATTTGTATATAGGCCCTTGTACATCATTCCTTTGCACATTTTTGAATGTATATCACATATACATTATCCTTTATATATGAGATACAAAGCCCTTTGCATGTGAGGTGGACCCCACCAAATGTATCTCCTGCTGCTTTGTATATTGTCGAATGTACAAGACCCCTTGTATATTTTTCTTTGCATATGACCTTTGTATGTCTGAACATACACTCAGCCCTGCATACAAACAGTGAATCTTTCTTGGAAAATGCCTGCAATGTATCTTTTCTCTTGTACATAGCCATTGTATGTCTGAACATACAAACCAAATATACATGCAACCCGATATACAAACAGGGAATATTCTTGAGAATCTGTGAAAGATTCCCCCTTTGTATATGCACTATCCTAAGCCTGATATGCATCTAAAAATGCATATAACTTACTTTTTCAAAGGCCGATAGAGATTTCTGACCCGCTAATGCATATTTTGACCTGCATGCATATACAAACAGCCTTGTATATACAAAGATACATGCACCTTAACTGATTTTTGCATTTTTTACTACTACAAAGGCCGAAAGACACAGAATTTTTGGATTTTTGAATTTTATGAAGGTGGCTGCAAATTTAAGCACTAACAGGTGGTTAGCAACCTTAGCCTTTCTCTTCAATTTCATGCCTTTCATAGAAAGGGCAGTAGCCATCGCAATGACCTCCTCAAAAATTTCAAACCCTATCTTGCCAATTTTAACTCTGCGGTTATCCCATGACAGGGCACACTACACAAAAAGGTTTTCATCTTAACCATTGAGGCATTCGAGGAAAGGAATAATGCCTCCTTTACAATAGTGTCACACAACATCATTATCCTTGAATTCACTGCAAGAGATGGGTTTAGTGCGAATTATGTCCCCCTATGATCGCTTTTCCTTCAAACCCACAGAGAAGAGGATAATAGCACTTGGGAAATCACTTCTTCTTCTTCTAACTTCAAAGCACTCGCAAGTATTAACTCTACAGGCATAAAGAAACTTGAATATGAAATAAATGAGGAAATTATTTAGCATCCTTAAGCCATCATTACTTAGATACGCCACCTCATTCTCCAATCTATGCGATTCCTTCCCATGCTCCAAAATCATATAATTAAACTTCCTATTAACATCAAACAACCAACTCAACATATCGCTGGAGATCATCAATGCTGAATTGACATTTGTCTAAAAAGTATGATTCATCATAATTACAATGTCCTTTATCAGCCATCTCATCTTGCCACACTTGTTCACTTGCATTTTTTCAATTTTGACCTTGATCCTAATCCTTGTGAGTGTCTTGTAGGTGAGTTTTTACCTCTCCCCTTTGTATTTTGTCTAGTGCACCTCATAGAAGCCTTCTAGAGGTCCCTCGATCCATCTCCCGCTTTCCATTTTTTATTTCAACCAACCAATCCAAATCTCCCCCTATTATTTCTAGATCCCCACTGGGGATCCTGAAAGTGCAAGTGGAGATTTGGATTCTTCCACATGACTGACCTTTTTCTTGATGCAGAAATCCCCCTTTTCCTCCCCTATACCTTTTGCGAGCCTAAATTTCTACATTCTGCACTTTTGATCCTGGATATCCCCAGGTGACCTAGGGTTTCCCCAGGGGTGACCCATGATCTCCTTGGGTGACCCTGTCTAATGAAGGTGGTGACCCTGTCGTCTTTTGACCCACAGAAAAACTCAAGTTTCTCTCGCATTTTTGCTCCATTTTTGCCCATTTTTCTTTCTATTTGCATGATTTTTTATCCTTGATATGGAATTAACTATTTCATGCACCCATGCATGCATAAGTAGCTCTATTTGATCTATAATTAACTATTTTAATCAATCTCATTAATTCCCTCACCTCCATTTCTTCTTCAATGATAAGCTATCATTGTTTCATCACTCCCTAATCAACTAAGTTCACTGAGTAATCAACCTTGTTAACTCCCCAATCTATTCTTGTTAACTCATCAATCAAATGAGTTAACTCTTCAATCCAATCCCTTCTTCAAACCTATAAATACCCCCCTCCCTTAAGTACAAAGGGAGTAAAATTAATTGTGCACCAACTCTTGCCAAGTTTACTCTCCAACCTAGCATTCATATGCTCATACAGGACGTAAGTGCCTTTTACTTTCTTTGTTCAATCAAGCAATGCTATGCTACTCAATTCTTAGCCATTGTGCTCAATTCAAAGCTCACATTGAGCTCATACAAGCTTCACAAAAGCTTCTTTTTGCTTCTTCGGGTCATTTTGTCAAGAGGATCACTTGCTGCCACAAAGCAATTGAGGTTGCCTATACAATGATATTGAGGGTAGTGGAGTCAACAAATGTTCATCTCTTTCAGGTTCTTTCATTGTTTTCATAGTAACATTTTACTTTTTCCTTGATAGGTTAGATCTTACATGCTAGATTAATCATTTTTACATTCATAGATCCATTTTGTTAGAAAAAGTATTTTCTCTTTCCATTAAATTAGATTGCATTGTAAACACCAAAAACCCACAAAAACATAGATTAAACTTTGCATTTGAAAAGACATATAGGATTGCATACATATTTCTTTCATAGATTAGAAGCATTTTCCTTTCTAAAATGTTCTAAAAAATACCAAAAAGATGCTTTGCATGTTATCATTTAGTTTGCATTCATATAGATCTATTAAAATAGATAACATTGCAAACCCTCGATTCCATCACAAGGTAATCACAGTTGAATAAAAGTCAAATCCTAGGTCAAACAAAACCCTAGGTCAAAACCCGTAGATCTAGTTAGCAATTATACGATTCCCTCTATCTTGATTCATGAATGTGTTTGGGAATAAGAGGAGAGTGGATAAGGGCTATCCACGACAAGATCGAGGAGTTTCATCCGCAACCTCAACAACAGACACACATTCCACCACAAGAGGACCCATTTGTTCTTTTGTTGATTGAGAAAATTAGGCAATTATGATTACACAGAGCATTTCTTAGAGACAGAAATAGTAGAAGCCATCAATGAAAACAACTAATTGCCCACAAAAAGGTGGAATTCAAGGAATCCAAACAAACGAAGAGAGACTAGTGACCCTTCAGGTCATAGGGTTATTTTAACTACCACATCAATTGAGCGAAACATTCAACAAAATGCACAACAATAAAGGCCATAGAACTTGCCGACCCCCCTTCACGAAGTCCAGCTCTCCAACGAGCCAGACCCCCACCGTGTCTCACCTCCTCTTGACTGGCTACTTCCATGTGAGTGAGAGTGACATGGTGAATCACCCCGTGGCAAGGAGGGAAAGGGTCCATGTGCGTGCCAAAATCTGACCCGATAGCCCTAGGCAACCGGAGTCACGATTTTGAGTGTACATATTTTTGGTGAACATGACATGAAATACAGAATCTTCTAATCTTGTAGTTTGCATTCCCATTGAAAAAACATTTCAAAAACATTGAATCATTCTTTTGTTGCTTTTCATAGCCACTTAGACTTCCATCATTTACACCACCATCCATTCCATTTATTTTGTAGTGTTTATGGCACCCCTGAATATGATAGAACTAGACTTGAACTAGGGAAACATTCCCTTAAACGAACCTAAAACCCATTCTTTTGATAGGTATGTGCCACCTCATATTAATGCACCTATTACCAACTGTTATGACTATGAGGACTCTGACTATGAACATGATCCAAGAGAGTCCAGGTGTTCCCTATCCTTCAATAACCTGGCTTGGGAAAATGACTTAGCCATATCAAATGCACCACATAAGTCTAGAAGGATAAGATTAGAAATACATCGACCAGAACAACCTTCCACAAGTACATCGAATACTCACCTTGATGACGAGGTTAGAAGGTTGGAAAGTCATCTACAAGAAACCAAAGATGCTCAAGAAGCATTAAGGATTGCCTTAGAAGAAGAAGAAAAAGAGAAGGTTGCATGAGAGGAAGCCCATCACTATGAAAGTGGTCAAAGAGAGCATCCTAGAAATGAAGAAAACCCTAGAGTTGCGACTCCTATAGATGTAATCACAACTCTAGTCCAAAGAATCAAGATCCTAGAAGCAAAACAAGCTATTCCAGAGAAAAGAACAAAATCCCACGAACAGGACTAGGGGGCATCTCAAAATCCCCCTACCTTAATTACTATTCACGACATGCTAGTAATGACACTTGTCTAAATGGGAATCCTCCTATTCAGAACAATCCAACGAATCCAACAATGGGCTATCAAAACCCACCCACAGGGTTGTCACTGACAACTCGTCAACCTCAGAGTGCTTTCTTAGGAACATATCTAAAATTTCTGAAAGATCCTCTAGACCAAAACATAAGGAGTGTGCAACTGCCCTGACCATTACCAAATCTCCCAAAGTTCAAAGGAGAGGGAGATCCAAACTCCCACATTAAAGCGTATACCATAGCCATAAGGGAACTCCTTCCTTGGGATGGAGTTGTCACAAATTTTTTCCCAAAAGTGCTTGAAGGCATCACCTTGGATTGGTATTATTGTCTCCTAGAGGCTTTGATCCATTCATTCAGACAACTAATAAGAGAGTTTGTCATGGCATTTGACATAAACAAACTCGTAAAAATAGGGATTAGAGAGTTCCTCACGATGAAACAAGAACCAAATGAATCTGTAGCACATTTCGTCACCTGATGGAGACAAGTGCTCTACTCTTCAAACAACACTCCAAACATGGACCACCGAGAACTATGCGACCTCTTCTTGCATGCCCTTAACAAAGACATGAGTGAAGAAGTTCAAAAACTACCATACAGGTCCTACAGAGAAGCATTGGAAAGTGCTTTAAGAATTGATCAAGCCGCTATCGATAGTGGATGAAAAATTTACAGTTCAAATAGAAAAACAACAAAAGAAGACACGAGAAACAATACCTTTATTGTTAAGATTCTCAAAAACAATAGGAGTGCAACCATAGATGGGGTGACAGATTAACCCCTAGTCAAAAGGGTAAGAGATGATTACAATGGGAGAGATTTTTATCCACCTAACGTAAATGCCATAGATCGACCTAGAAACAATGGGTATTATCCTCGGGACAACTATCAAAGCTAGAACTGCAACAGAAATGGGAACAGAAATGACAGGAGATATGAGAGACCCTCTTATGAATATAACCAATATTTTTCTTTTCATAGAACAAAGGGGCATAGCACAGAGTCTTTTAGGGACAACAGATTCATAGAAAAACTTCTGGAGGATCAACAATAGTTGTTCATAGAAATGTTCTTGAACCCACAAAAGGTCACACCAAATATCAAAGATACAAGACAAAATCAAACTCCCATAGCACCGCAAAATGCAAATATGAGGATTTATCAGGACCTGTTCCTTGCGCACAAGAACATTGAAACAACAAACATGGATAAAGCAACTCAAAATAGTAACCCTGAAGTCCCACCTCAACTAGGACAAAAAGGAGAAACTAGGTTGATGGGATTGGTGGAGATCATGCATAATGAAGAAAAAGAGGAGGATTATGAGCAAGAGGATGAGCAAACAGAACCATATGAGGCTACCATCTCAATAGTAGAACCAATACCAGCTCCCATTGGACCTTATGAGCTCATAGAAGATCTAAAGAAAATG
The DNA here is from genome assembly GCA_027924645.1 of Cunninghamia lanceolata. Lineage (NCBI taxonomy): Eukaryota > Viridiplantae > Streptophyta > Pinopsida > Cupressales > Cupressaceae > Cunninghamia > Cunninghamia lanceolata. The sequence continues at coordinate 13,302,656 of BSBN01000822.1, read as the reverse complement.
TATGTGCACATTTCATTCATTGATTTACTCAAGAACTCCCCCTCACATCGCTCCGCATTGCTACAAGCAATAGGCCTAAAATATCTTGACCAAATCATGCCACCACCTAGTGAACAAATCAACCATGTGGATTACGATCTCAACCCACCAAACTTAGAACTTAAAGATCCAGGGTTCTTCTTTGATTTACAATGGATGCCCTCTGAGGTAGAATTAACTAAAAAAGGAGATCCTGCACTATATCTTCAAGGGTGGATCTACGACACATGTATCAAATGAACATTGGTCGATGACAAAGTTGTAGTGAACATAGTTCCTTTTTCCCCTTTGGAGAGAATGGGCTATGGACACACCAACATCACCGCTTCAAGGGATACGTTAAGTGGATATGACAATCTGAAGGTAGCCACCATAGGGAAAATCACTCTCCCAGTGACCTTGGGTCCTAAAACCATTCCGACCACCTTTTATGTCATAGATAAGGACACAAGATATAACTTGATTCTTAGAATGCCATGGATACATAGGATGAAAGTTGTGCCATCCACGCTATTTCAAGAAGTTCGGTTCCTACACCTAGGGAAAGTTTATGTTGCATAGGGAGATCTAGAACCTTTAAGCATGTTGAAGTCTAATACCCCAAACAAACGCATAGGAATTCCAATAACTATGAACTCCCTACCGACAAGTTGACCATCCCAATTCCAACACCACAATCGATATGTGTCAAAAAGATGGGAACACCAAAAAAGACCATGAATACAGCAGACATCAAAACTCTGGAGAATGGGCCACCAGTAAAGCAGAAAGAAGTGGTTCCCAAGGAAAAAAATAATCGAGAACATGGAGTTGATTGAAAGGAATGGACCACTCCAATTCCCCCTAGAGATACTCACCATTGGCTTCCATCAAGTCTATAAAATCTTCCCATGCATAGGGGGAAAACCTCATAGAACTGAAGAACAAGTATTTCAAACTGCAACATTAGATCTAAGTAATGCACCCCCACATGTTTTCTCAGATGCCAAGGAAGACATGATAGAGGGTTATACCCCACTCTCACCACTAAGTCACATCTGTTGCAAGTATGGGCTTAACCAGTGTTGTCATTGATGTCAACATACTCATGTTGCATTAATGATAAGGATTGGATGAGCTGTGTGCTGAGGATATTGAGAAAATTAGTCTCAATCAGGAATAATGAAGAACAGTGATGACAATAAGGTAAAAGTCCAAGATAGGTTAAGGATTAGAGGATGTGGTTCAAAGGATTTGTAGATATGTGTCTCAAGGTGGTCTAGTAGAAATTTTAGAGGTCAACATGAAGATATGAAGAAGTTGTGGTCGCTCAAGTAAAACCAGTTTTGGTGGGTGTTCAAAGGTGATAGAGTGTTACAAAAAGGTCCGGTGGGATCCGGAAATGCATTTTCCTATTCTGCAGATTTGAGTAAGTGTTGAGGAAGTCTCTGTGAAGTGTTAACTCATTTGGCTCATAGCTTGAAGGTCCAGAAGTATCTGTTCTTCTGTGACAATGATGACAGACTGTGTTCTTAAGGTTTCAGATGAAGGAGAGAAGGATTCTAGTATGTTGGAAAGAGAGATGTGCTGGAGTAGCTCTCTTATCAAATGTTTCAACAAATCTTGTGAAGGTCTATGGATCATGTCTAGTTCGAGTTGGTGGTCCACAATTGAGTTGGAGCCCGCAATTGAAGAATAACTTCCGGATGATGGTGTTCTTCCTAAGACTGGCCGACCGGATGAATTACACATCTTGCGGATGTTCTTGTAGATGTTTTCTAACTTAGATGATTATTCCTAAGTTGATGTCTTGTATAAATAAGGGGTTGCGAAGTCATTTCAATGTGGTTTTTGGCGTTGTGAAGATAGTGGTAGCAAGGAGGAGAGCGAAAGGCAGAGCAGAAGTATTGGGCTTAAATGGAACTGATTCAAGCATGGTTAAGATGCTATTTTCCAATTCAAGTAGGTGATACTTATTTCTTTGTAGAAAGTGTGTCTCTTATAGGCAGTGAGCCTCTTTTGAGCAGTGTACTCAAGTAGTGAGCTCGAGCAATGAGCCCTAATTGGCATGTGCCATTTTGTTCTTTCTATTCTTCTAACAGAGAATACAATCTTGGGTTAATCACCCCATGGTTTTTCCCTTAACCAGGTTTTCCACGTCAAAATCTTGGTGTCTTATGTGTTGATGAGTTTCTGCTTTTGATTTAATTGCATTATGTTTCATGATTGATATACTGCTAATCACTAAGAAGATTTAAGTGTGAAATTAGAGAAAGTTTTGCACAACTGATTCACCCCCCCTCTTAGTTGTGTGCCCTAAATCTAACAATTGGTATCAGAGCCAAGTTCCTCTAAATAGAGCTTAATCACTTGACGAGATCCAGGATGTCATCTTACAAGAAGGATAGTCTGAAGTTTGATGGAACCAATTTTAATCTCTGGAAAGGTTGCATGAAATGTCACTTGAGATGTATGGGAATGGCATACTGGACCATGGTTACAACACAATATGTACCTCCACAAGGTGGTCTGAAAACCCTAAAGGAAATCACAAACACTGAAAACAATCTACAGACTATAGAGGCTCTTCTAAGCGCATTATTTGATTCAGAGCTCTCAAATGTTATTGACCTACCAACTACTTTTGAGATTTGGCAGAAACTGGAACTTCTGCATGAAGGAGACAATTATGTCAAAAGTGCAAGGTTACAAAGTCTGAAAGGAAAATTCAAAAATTTGAAGATGAGAGAAGATGAAAACATCACTACTTTTATGCCAAGAGTAAATGAGCTTGTTTGTGGAATTAGAAATGCTGGTGGAGTCTTGGATGAAGATGAGATTGTTGGAAAAATTCTCAGATCCCTTCCTGCTTCTTACAAAATTAAGGCCACTGCCATTGAAGAATTCAGAGCCCATACAACTGTCACAAGAGATCAATTGGCTAGAAAATTGGCTGCATTTGAAATGACAGAGTTTGGAGATGACCACCTAAGACTGAATCTGCATTCAAAGCCAGTGCCTGTGTTAAAAGTAAACAAAGGTTTGATCTGGGAGAGAATTCATCAAAGAAGCTGTCATGGTATGAAAAAGCAAGAAAAGATCTGGAAGAAGAAGAAGTAGAAACTACTCAACTTGAAGCCCTTATTGCAAAGAGGCTGCCAAGAGGATCCAGTAAGTATGAATGAAAATTACCTTTTAAGTGTTTTAACTACAATAATATTGGCCATTTTGCCTCAAGGTGTCCGGAAAGGTTTTTAAGGCAAAATCCTAACAAGCCAAGGTTCCAAAAGAACTGTTACTATGTACATGAAGATGATGACAATGAAGGAGTAGCAGATGATGAATCAGAGACAGGAAACAAATCCAGAAATGAATGGGTGCTCATTGCCATCAAGGAAGAAGATCCAATGTCCTCTGTATCTGTCAATCATAAGATTGTGGAAAGAGCTCTGGCTGCCCAAGTTGAAGAGAAGGATGATTGGGTCATTGACAGTGGATGCTCTCACCATATGACAGGTGACAAAAATAAGTTTGTAGAGTTGGAAAGGTATGAAGGAGGAGTGGTAAAGTTTGGTGATAATTCTGCTGGTAGAATTAGAGGTAGAGGAACTATTTCTCTTAATGGAAGAAACAAAACTGGTAATGTACTATATGTTGAAGGATTGAAGCACAATCTTCTCAGTGTTGGACAGTTGGTGGACAAAGGCTATGATCTCCAGTTCAAAAATGGAAAATACAAGATCTTTGAAAGTTCTGGAACAGAGATTATATCTTGTACTCAAACTAAAGGTAATATCTTTCACTTGGTTAGTACTGGTAGAAGTTGCTTGTTTGTTCAAATTGATCAAAGTTGGTTGTGGCATAGAAGGATGTGTCATGTGAATTTTGATAATATCATCAAAATAAGCAATACTCAAGCTGTAAGAGATCTTCCAAAATTGGTGAAACCTACAAATAGCTTGTGTAAAGAATATCAGTTGGGTAAGCTGAGCAGAGTCACATTCAAGAGTAAGGAACTGTCTCCTACCGGATTATTAGACTTAGTCCATACTGATCTTTGTGGCCCGACAAGAACCAGGAGTGTGCAAGGTGATAGATAATTCATGTTACTAATTGATTACTATTCCCAGATGATGTGGGTAAGCTTTCTGAAAGAGAAATCAAAAGCTCTTGAGAAATTCAAAATACTCAAGGCTACGGTAGAGAATGAAACCGGATTAAAACTAAAATGTCTGAGGTCTGATAGAGGTGGGGAATTCACATCTGGTGAGTTCTTAGAGTTCTATGAGAAACATGGAATAAAGAGACAATTATCTGCTCCTAAGACTCCACAGCAGAATGGAGTAGTGGAAAGAAAGAACTGGACCATCCAGGAAGCTTCTAGGACCATGATGATGGAAGCAAATGTTCCTTAGATCTATTGGAGAGAAGCTGTCAACACTGCAGTCTATACTCTCAATCAAGTTCAAATCAGAAGTAATACGGATAAGACTCCTTATGAACTTTGGTTTGGCATCACTCCTATTGTGAGGTATTTCAGAGTTTTTGGTAGCAAATGTTACATTAAAAGAGATGAAGATCTAGGAAAGTTTGATGCCAGAAGTGATGAAGGAATATTCTTGGGTTATTCTACTCAAAGCAAAGCATACCGGTGTTATAACAAGAGACTAAGAAAGATAATAGAAAGTACAAATGTGAAGGTTGATGAGGGAATTGAGAAACCCTCAAGGTTCTATGAATATGATGAAGATGATCAGAATGGTGTTCTGATTCCCAAACCTCTTCTGAAAGTCAGGTTCAAACTGATCTGGTAAATCAGGAAGAAGAGACAAGTTTGAATGAGCCTGATCAAGAAGCAGAAGTGCAAGAAACTCCCAAAGTTCCAAGGTATGTAAGACTGAACCACTCTAAAGATTAGATCATAGGTGACAAAAGCAAAGGTGTACAAACTAGGAGAATTGCTCAAAATTCAGATGAGTATTGTCTGATTTCAAAGATTAAACCTAAGACAATAAATGAAGCCTGCAATGATGAAAACTTGACCAAAGCAATGGAGGAAGAGTTGATGCAAATTGAGAAAAATCACACTTGGGATCTTGTTCCCAGACCTACAAACAAGAATGTGATTGGAACCAAATGGGTCTTCTAGAACAAACTAAATGAAGTTGGTGAAGTAATCAGAAATAAAGCTAGATTGGTCTGCAAGGGCTATTCTCAAATAGGAGTTGATTTTGAAGAAACTTTTGCTCCAGTGGCAAGAATTAAATTTGTTAGATTATTTCTTGCATTTGTTGCCTTCAAAGATTTCAAAGTATATCAGATGGATGTCAAGTCTACCTTCCTAAATGGTGACTTGGAAGAAGTATACATTGAGCAACCGGATGGATTTCAATTGTCTGATCATGATAATATGGCCTACAAGTTGAAGAAAGCACTGTATGGACTGAAGCAAGCCCCAAGAGCCTGGTATGAAAGATTGGATAAGCACCTTTTGAAGATTGGTTTCAACAAAGGTACTGCTGACAGTAATTTGTATTTCAAAATTGATCATGAAAACATCCTGATTGTTTAAGTGTTTGTTGATGATATAATTTTTGGAGGAAGAGCTAGTATGTGTAAAATTTTTGCAAATCAAATGAAAAGTGAATTTGAGATGTCCATGCTTGGTGAAATGAATTTCTTCTTGGGTCTACAAATCACTCAAACAAAGAAAGGAATCTTCATTTCTCAAACCAAATTTGTGAAAGAATTGTTGAAGAAATTTGGGATGGAAGACTCAAAACCAATGAATACTCCCCTGGCAACCAGATGTAAATTGAGCAAAGATGATGACTCTCCTAAGGCTGATCAAACAAAGTACATGTCAATGATTGGAGGACTGTTATATCTTACTCAAACTAGACCAGACATTATGCAAGTTGTTGGTCTTGTTGCTAGATTTCAAGCTGATCCTAGAGAATCTCATGTCATGGCAATCAAGAGGATTTTTAGATATCTAAAAGGGACAGTTGAGTATGGTCTGTGGTATCCTAGAGATCATGATTTCTCTCTTCATGCATATACTGATGCGGATTGGGCAGGAGATGTGGATGACCAGAAGAGTACCAGTGGTGGAGCATTCTTTTTAGGGAAGAGATTGGTTTCTTGGCTAAGCAAGAAACAAGAGGCAATATCTCGATCTATAACTGAAGCAGAATATATTGCAGCAGCAGGTAGTTGCACTCAAGTTTTGTGGACGAAGCAGATGCTAAGAGATATCAAAGTGGAGTATGAGGAACCTATCACAATCTTCTATGATAATTCAAGTGCAATAAATATATCTAAGAATCCGGTGTTGCATTCAAAGACTAAACACATATCCATGAAGTTTCACTTTTTGAGAGAGCAAGTGAACAAGAATGAAGTCAGATTGGAGTTTATGCCTTCTAAGGACTAGATTGCAGACATCTTTACTAAACCTCTACCTAAGGACTCTTTTGAGTATCTCAGGGAGAAGTTAGGGGTCGTTGCCCCTCTGGTGATGAACTAAGGTGCACTGATGTGCATCAGTCCAGTGGGTATCATAGTCACATCTTGTGGTCTAGATTGATGATGGGGATCTGCTACTCAGGGGGAGCAGCAGATATGATTCTGAAGTGGTGGAATTGCAAGTATGTGCCCTTTGCCATTGATGTCAAAGGGGGAGAGAAGACATGTGAAAAACAAGTGGTTGATCAAAGGGGGAGCAATAAAGGGAGAGAAGACATGTGAATGGGTGTTGCTAATAGGGGGAGTTGTGTCAGTAAGGAGAAGTTCTTGTCTTGATGAGTAAAATAGTTTTTCACATCATATGTTGCCATCAATGACAAAGAGGGAGATTGTTGCAAGTATGGGCCTAACCAGTGTTGTCATTGATGTCAACATACTCCTGTTGCATTAATGATAAGGATTGGATGAGTTGTGTGCTAAGGATATTGAGAAAATTAGTCTCAATTAGGAACAGTGATGACAATAAGGTAAAAGTCCAAGATAGGTTGAGGATCAGAGGATACAGTTTAAAGGGTTTGTAGATATGTGTCTCAAGGTGGTCTAGTAGAAATTTTAGAGGTCCATATGAAGATATGAAGAAGTTGTGGTGGCTCAAGTAAAACTGGTTCCAGTGGGTGTTCAGAGGTGACAAAGTGTTATAGAAAGGTCCGGTGAGATCCAGAAATGCATTTTCCTATTCTGCAGATTTGAGTAAGTGTTGAGGAAGTCTCTTTGAAGTGTTAACTTGTTTGGCTCATAGCTTGAAGGTCCAGAAGCATCTATTCTTCTATGACAGTGATGACAGACTGTGTTCTTAAGGTTCTAGATGAAGGAGAGAAGGATTCCAGTAAGCAGATGAAGTGCGGATGTTGTTGGTGTTTCAGGCAATCTTGTGAAGGTCTCTGGATCGTGTCCAGTTTGAGTTGGTGGTCCGCATTGGAGTTGGAGCCCACAATTGAAGAATAACATCCGGATGATGGTGTTCTTCCTGAGACTAGCCAACCGGATGAATTATACATCTTGCGGATGTTCTTGTAGATGTTTTCTGACTTAGATGATTATTCTTAAGTTGATGTCTTGTATAAATAAGGGGTTGTGAAGTCATTTCAATGTGGTTTTTGGTGTTGTGAAGATAGTGGTAGCAAGGAGGAGAGCGAAAGGCAGAGCAGAAGTATTGGGCTTAAATGGAACTGATTCAAGCATGGTGAAGATGCTATTTTCCAGTTCAAGTAGGTGATACTTATTTCTTTGTAGACAGTGTGTCTCTTGTAGGTAGTGAGCCTCTTGTGAGCAATGTGCTTGGGTAGTGATCCCTAATTGGCATGTGCCATTTTGTTCTTTCTATTCTTCTAACAGAGAATACAATCTTGGGTTAATCACCCCGTGGTTTTTCCCTTAATCAAGTTTTCCACGTCAAAATCTTGGTGTCTTATGTGTTGATGAGTTTTTGCTTTTGATTTAATTGCATTATGTTTCATGATTGATATACTGCTAATCACTAAGAAGATTTAAGTGTGAAATTGGAGAAAGTTTTGCACAACTGATTCACCCCCCCTCTCAGTTGTGTGCCCTAAATCTAACAACATCTCCATGATACACTTGAAGAAACATAATCATATGAGCCCCTCACACCAATTGAGGACTCACATCAACTAATATTACCCATGGAAGAGGCATATTCCATGGATAATGAGTCAACCAATGCTATAGGGGGGTTACCTAGGATGTTTGTAGTGTCCAAACAACAAGAGAAACCAACCACTTCCACCTTGATTTAATCAAACAAACTCGGTGAATGGGAAGCACCTCGAGTACAAATAAAAATGGTGGAGAGATTACCTGATGAAGATGAAGAAAGTGAAGGAATCTTTCACAGAGAGTGGAAGATGAGAGTGATAGTTGATATCGATGATCCTATCATCTTTGAACTACCAAAAAGTTATATTGGGTATGCCATGGACTTGAGACCAGAACCCAATGGGAGGACAAGTATAAGCTTTGTCCCCCCTGATGAACAAAGGGAACTGCAAACTCCTCTTGAACTATTCCAATTCTTATAAAGAATCTAAGAGAGACTAGAAATAAAGATCTATATGCAAGAATAGTTTGATTTGTTGATGGAATTACTCAATTGTGAAGGAGTCTTATATTGGACTCCCTCCCACCAACATGCCTTTTAGGATCTACTACATCTCATGATGCCCAGAGAAACCACTGAATTGGAAACAATAAGCTCAAATGATAAACCCTATCAAATAGGAGAACTTGTCCTAAGAAGAGGTAACACAAAAAACAAGAAAAAGAGATGAAAGAGAGCCTTTTCGGAAGACTGGAAAGGCCCCTACATGGTTAAAGAAGATATCAGAAACGGTGCTTATCTCTTGTGCACAATGGAGCGAGAGGAATTTGGTGAAATGGTTAATGCCTTTCACCTCAAGAAATACTACGTCTAAAAAACAAAAAAATCATAAAACATAAAAATACAAAAAAAAAAATTATAAAAAAATCAAAATGCCAAAAATAATTTGTTTCTTGCATTTCAGTTTCATTCTGTTTGTCTTGTATTATTGTTTGTGACTTGCTCTTGTACTATTTTCCTTTAGTAAGGAGTCTAATGTTGCCTAGATATACATCATCCTTTCAAGACCTAGAGATTCCTCATTTTCCACAATCGCCATTATCCCCCTTCATTCCCAGTGATTCTAAATCATAGCCTAGCTCTTAGCTTTACATTGATCCCAGTCTTAATAAGTCAAGATGTTGGATCTAAGCAAAGTCATTATTCAAACCTACAGTGTTCAGATGAAGCTTTCAAGTAGACCTTCCCAATTCTTCCCTAGTAGAAGAGAAGTCTGTTATCAGAAAATTGCAATGATTAATCAAATATATCAAATAATCCAAATAACTCAACGAAAAGGGAAATAATCAAGATCAAACAAACAAAGATAAAACCTTTGCAAACCTCAATACTTCATAGCTTCCGTTGGTTGCCTATGTCAATCGATCTTGCATGTATGAATAAGGCCCTCATAGAGTGCACTTCCTTGCTATTCCAAGATTGCCAATGGAGAATGGCCATGATAGTGCTTTGTAATGAAGATGAGCTTCACAACAATGGTAGTGATATGGTGACAAGTTGATTGCAAGAAAATGGAATGACGAGGGTGATAAAGGCGCACTGTAATCCCTGCAAAGTAACAATACTAAAAGCTTGGATGAATGAAATGGAATAATTGGGTTTAATTTATAGACTTGGGAGAGAGAAGTTCAACAGTATAGAAAGAATAAGAAGATCAATGGTATAGAAAACTTGAGAGAATGTGCGTGAATAGAAAGAAGACAAGTGTCACACAAAATCTATTTTGTTTGAGTTAACTACTTTCTTTTATAAAGATAAGATATGCTTTCATAAATTAGAATGTTGTTTTTCTAATTTAAGAGATATTAAAAAAAAACAAGGTTGATTGAGTCAGTTAACTCAACTTGTGATTTGCTTTTGCATGATTTGAGGGAAATTAAATAATAAATTATTTAATTTTGTGTGCATGAAGAAGAAGACTTATTTTTAGAAGATTTGAAAGATATTTGAGGAATTAGAAGATAAGAAACCAAATTAAATAAATAGATTTATTTGATTGTTGTGCATGATTTGGAAGAATAAATAAAATATTTGATTGTATTTTATTTTTAGAGATTGAGAGGATTTAAATAAATTTGATTTGATTTATTCAAGTTTGGAAGAAGAATTTGACTTAATTAAATAATTAAGAATTATTTAATTACTTGGAAGAATTTAATTAAATAAAGGATTTTATTTAGTTTTGACTTTAAAAGAGGTAATTAAATATTTTGATATTTAATTAACTTAGAGGAATGCAAATGGAATAAATAAATTTGTTGATTTATTTATTGATAGAGGAATTAGACTTAAATAAATATTAAGAATATTTATTTAGACAGAGTCGTGTCAATTTTAGGCGTATACATTTTTCCCCTCTTTGATGCAATGCATTTTACGGCGTTGCTTCAAAGAATAAGAATTTCTGATAATGATACATGCCCTAGTTTGCCCCTGGTACAGGTTTAACGACAAGATGCCCCCTCGGGAGATTGGATAGGAAAGAAGGCAAAAGAACGTGAGACGAACAATTTCACGATGAAGAAGGAGAAAGAATATGTTGGGATGAAGAATTTGGTTGAAGAAAGAGCTGAATGATACGTGATGCAAGATAAAATAATAACACACACAAGCAAGTAAGCAAGTATGCACAAATGATACAAGAACAAACAAGGTATTGCCCCTGTCAAGTGGTAAACCAAATGAATAATCGATATGGATTGACGATAGTGTTGTCATGGCGGGGACAATAGATCCCTAGATCAACACAAAGGCTAGTGTTGTCATGGTAGGGAATGATATATCCCTAGATCAACACTATAGGCATGGGAAGTGTATCTCCCACTGATAATTATGACTGATTGAGTTGGTTTACGACTAGACAAGGATCAAGACCACTGATTGTGATTGGATCATTTGAAAAGATTAACTTGACTTGATTAGTATGGATTAAGGATGTACTTGCATTTGGATCATTGCTTGGATTGACTGGACAAGGATGAAAGATACAATGATAGATAGAAAACTGACTGAAGAATGACTCAATAGAAGAAATGTGAAATGAAAGGATCACAAGCTTTTAAACATTGATACTCTACACTTTGGATCTTTATTGCTGGATGGTATACAGAATGCAATTGGATATGGATACGGATATGAGATGTAATTGGATACGTTATGGATATGGATATGGATATTTGTCATCTGGATATTGCAAGTATTTTGAAGTGCTTATTTCATCATTGGGATTTTAAAATATTGTAAGAAAATACAAGCATCGAGGTATAATTAAACCGAGATGACCTGAGTATTTCTTGCATATCAACAGACAAGGATTGCCCCCTTTCATGTTAAACCTTTTGATGTCCTCAATGATTTTTTGTTGATCATGTCATTAGACAAGGCTTCACATTACTAAAGATTGATCCACAAACAACAACGAAGAAAATAATCATGCCCCCATCATAGCATCTCTATCTTTTAGCATCCTTGAGTAGCATAGAAAGACATGATAACAAAAATCAAGACTCTGTAAGTTAACCTGATCACAAACACAAAACACTCTTGCATTTAGATGTGTTTTTCTTGCCATAATTTAGATAGGATCATTTAGAGTGCTTTAGGTACTTGTTTGCTTTGCCTTGGATAGATTGATGTCTTGCATCAAAATTTTTGCTTGAAAGCGGGTTTTACTTGTGCTTGCATGCATGCCTGGTGAAACAGACCCTAAGGGACTGACCTAGTGCCTCAAGGGCACATTGCTTAAATGGCCTTGCCTATGTGATGATGCAGAGGCAACGTAGTTCAGGATTGACCCCATGATACCGATGATAGACGCTATGCTAGGCTGACACTGTGGATAGGATGATTGGACAACAATTTTGGATAGCCTTAATACTAGATACTGATGACAAGGAAAACACCACGGATAGGTAGATGGATGGGAAATAGTATATAGAAGGAATGCACATAGAAAAAGGGGAAGGATGTGATCACTAAGGACTAATTTGCATAAGAATAACATGCCCCATTGTAGGTAGAATACTTAGGATGTTTCAAGACAATCCTTATGACGGTAGGAGGATGAGAAGATAATGAAGGATTGGCATGGCTTGGAGGGATAAGGTATGTCAAGAGACATCTAAAATATTTGTCAATATTGTGCCCCCAATCTTTATCAAGATCAAGAAAATAGAGGAAGGGAAGACTAGGATGGATAGGCTGGATAGTATAGAAGGATAGGATATGAAATGGTATGGAAAGAAATTGATAGGAGAAGAGTGATAGGCCGATGAGACAAAGTGCCCCCAGGTGTAGGTGACATAGAAGATCAACTTACACACGATGCCTGTTTGTCAGGTTTTCATCATGGTACTTATCCAAGGCACCTGCTTGCCAAATTTTCACCGTTGGATGAAGGGATTTTTCTTGACTTTTTTGATTTTTTTTTTGAACCTTTGGATAGGTAGAATGGATGAGAGGGCCTCAAATGCCTGGTTCCATGAAAGGTGATAGTCCCACTAGAAAGATGTTGGTAGGAGATTGCATGACAGTGAAATGGAGAAGGTGGATAGCGGATTATGGAAGGTGCGATAGTGGATGATGATGTAGGTTGTGTAAGAGTTATGTAAGGATGGAGGGAAGGCTTATACAAAAGCATGGACCATAGGAATAGGGTGAGGAAGATATGTAGGATAATAGTGGAAGGAAGGGGAGATGGAGGTATGTGGAAATGTCGTGGGATGGAAGGGAATCATGACCAACGGTTGCACATACCATGATAAACACTGAATATGGTGATGGGAAAGTAGTGTAGGAAGCAATAGAGACTTTTGCTTGTGGATGAAAGATTTAGGCATGTAGGGATCCACATAGACTAAGTATTTTTCTAATTTTGGCTTGCCATGTGGGATGGAAGAATTTGAGACTTTTGGAAGAAATGGGAGAAAGTGGATGGTTGGGATTCTTGAGAGGTGGATGCCTCATTTGACTTGATAGATTTTTTCTTAGGCACCCAAACCATTTTGCCTTTAGATAGTACCTTTGAAGGTATGGGCTAGGATGTATGCAGCTTTGGTACAGCATCGGAGGTAATCATTTGTTGGATGTGAACCCACACCTTTTTTAGTTTGGCATATAGGTGTGTGGGTGTATGCAGCTCTTGAGAAGGATGTTTCTTTGATTCTTGGCTTTTATATCCTAGGTCATGAGGACACTTAGGATTTTTGACTTTATAGGTAGAGGCATCCAGATTTTTATTGGTGAATTCCTGTGGGATGGTGGAAGTGGGTTTGGAGGAAGCCCTTTGTTTGGACAACATATGCATTTGTTGGCCATGATTGGGATTATTAGAAGATTCATAGATGGATGAATAAGGTGTTGGAAGAAGTGGTGGTAAAATGTATGGAGGGATATTAGGAGTTGGAAGTAGTGGAGGTAGATTGGATGGTGGAAGGTGTATGGTCACATGCTTTTGGGATGTATATGATAAGGGAGGTGGAATGGTGACATATGTTTTGGGGATATGATAGGGTTTGTGATGGAAAGTGGGGGATTTAGGAGGAGTGGAGGAAGTACCAACATCTTGAGATTGTTCACCTTGGGGTGTGTATCCAAGGCCATATGAAGGAGGAGGAACATTGACATGGATGGGCTCCAAAATACCTTGTTCATGAAGGCCTAAGCCTTTACCTTGATAGTTCATATGTTGGAGTATGTGGTGGACAGCGGGATTATGTGTAGGTGGAACACTAGACACAAGTTCCTTATTTGATAAAGAAGGTGGGATAGAGGATAATGGTTGTTGGTGTTCTAAGGAGGAACACTCATGAATGAAGGCAGTAAGACCAAGGATATACGGTGAGGGATTTGTAGCATAGTCGATAATGGATGGCAGAGGAATATTTTTGGTTTGATCTTCTATGCTTGCTTGGGAGGCATGTGTCTCATCAAGGGAAGTGGAAGTTGTTGGATCTTGGATAGGACTAGATGGGGTTATAAACTCAGGACCATGGAATACATAAAGTGGACTAAGAGGATCATCATGGTCTACTTGATCATAGATAGGCCCTTGATTGTAGGAGGGATCTTGATCATAGATAGGATTTAGCATGATGGGATTAATGTGCTCTTGTATAGGTTCTTCATCAATGATAATATCTTGATCACCGAAAGGATAGAGGTTATGGAGAGGCTGAAATTGGATCTCTAGCTCTTGTATAGGATCAAGTTGCTCAGGGATAGCATTTTTATCAAAGATAGTATCTTGATCATGGAAAAGATATGGGTTATGAATGGTTTGAAGTTGGATTTCTAGCTCATGTATAGGTATAGGATCATTGAAGAGATAGAGGTTATGTATGGGTCGGATGGGAGTGCCTTGATCTTGATTTAGACAAGGGGTTGATGCTTCCACATGCTCTAAAGTGTGCTCTTGACATAACGCTTGGTGTTCCTGAATTGAAGTGGAGGTAGAGGTCTCTTGGATAGAATCTTGGTCAACAACATGAAAGTATGACAGAGTTTGACTTTGGTTCATGGTAGGAGGTTTTGCAATATGCTTAAGGGGTTGTGGATTACATGACAAGGTTGTAGAATTTGGCATAGCATTGAAAGAATCTTTGATAAGGTCAAGGACCAGAATTTGGGAACATGGTTGACTCTCTACTAGTAGCCCTTGGATCACATCATTGGTAGGTGTATGGGTAGAGGAGTGAGATAATGGATAGGTGGACTTGGAGTTCTCCATAGTAGGATTAGCATGCTTTGGGCTATGCGTTCTAGGAGATGGTGAGGGAAGACTAGTAGACAAAGTGGTATATGATTTCCAACTTGAGGTGGTGCTTGCATTGTCACAAGTATCATTAAGACGGGCAGAGAATGAATGATTTTGGGGCAAGGCGTAGCTAGTACTGACTTGTTCAGCTTGTAAGATTGCCATTTCTTATTGTATCGCTTGGAGTTATTGAGCAATTGCTATACAATCTTGGGGCGATATATCAAAGTTTAATTACACTTGCAAGTATTGGAGTTCTTGAGCAATTACTTGTAATTGGTTCATCATCTCTACAAAAATTGACACAAGACTGAAATGGGTACTTAGAAAACCTAAAATTTTTCTCTCAAAAGATGTGGAAATGCTCACTGTCGCGAATGCGCAAGTACAAAAATGTTGAAATAGAGAACAAATGCGCAGCAAGTTGATACAAATGTACAGTATTGGTAAAAAAAGCAAATGCACAAGAACAGATGATAAATGCTTAGTAAGTCAGAATGTATGTGCAGTAGGTCGTAAATGTGTAGCTTTGCAGGAGAGATGCGCAGTTCTGGTTTTCTTGAGTATTTTTGTAATTTTTTTGGTACGTTTTTTGGTGTTTTTAGTTTCTTGGTTGCAAGATGATCTTTTTTATCTAATTTTCTTAATTATGGAAAGAAGACACAGCAAACACAAAGAATATTTTCATGGTTTTTAATTTTTTTGTAATTTTTTTAGACTCTTTTTTACTCAAAAATAAGTATAAACCTAGGCTAGTAAAGGCAATATTTGTTAGATCCCCTAGCTTGCATATTCAAAGTAGATAGCTTTGGGATCTTGGTAGCACCAACTCCTTTCCATGGCACACACTTCTCATGCATACCAAGATCTAACTTTTCCAAGGCTCATACCCCCACCAAACCTTAGGATTCTCTACTAAGAACCACATGAATCAGGGCGGCTTCAAAGATCCCACCTTTTGCGCCAACAAATGGAAGGATTTTGGGTTACTAAAATAAGGATGACTAGTAAGTGCAACCATTCAAGTGGTTATACATGTGACAACACTACTCTCTGTTATGGAGTCTCCCAACCTGTAAGGGTTGCACCTTGGAGGGCTTTGGGGGAGGTTGGCTGTCGGTATAACACAACTTCACTCGTTGTTTGAAGCTTTCACTCCAAACACAATTTATTTATAGTGGCTTGGCAGAGATTGGCTTTAGCTTGTTACCACTTAAGGTTGTTCCCCAAGGGTAGAAGGATATCCAAGGGCATGCCTCTCTAAAGGTTTAACACATGCAAAAATGATATGTCTAGCATTTTGGTCACCCAAGATAGGGGAGAGCATAGGCCTGGTATCATTCCCAAAAATATGAAAGACAGTAGTTCTTTTCCCCTAATTAAAATGAAAAAGACTATATGAGCTAGCTACTTGGGCACACACGCAAGTTGTTAAATTTGAAAGAAAGATAGCAATGGTTCAATTTTATCCTCCTAGCATTGGGACTAGATTCAATTTGTTGATGCAAAAAAATCAAGTTGCTCCCTTCCTAGTTAGATCTAGATGTGATTTTGCATGAACATTCAATTACTATCCTTTAAAAAGATGATGTGTGCTAACAATGCAACTAGAATGACTAAACTAGCCCCTAATCCTGCAAGTAGGTGAGAGAATATTCCTGCGAAAAGTGTCAGCGTTAGCAAAAACCACAAGAAATACTCTAAAAACCACTGTTCAGAATAGATGCACAGCTTCAAAGCCTGAATGCGTAGAAACAAAGCTTAGAAGTGCAGAAATTTTAAAAGCACAGAAATAGAGGTTGTATGTGCTGAAACAAAGATTATATGCGTCGTGATAGAAGACAGATGCACAGCCTCAGGTGGTAGATGTGCCAAAAGGGTAGATGTGCCAGAACAGAGATCATATGTGTGATAGAATTGGTCAGATGCACCGAATCCCCCTGTGTACGAAACCTTAGCACAAAAAACTCAGTTTTTGGATTAAATTGGGGCAAAGACCCACGGTGGCCACCAAAAATGTTATTAGAAAATTGGAATGATTAATCAAATATATCAAATAATCTAAATAACTCAATGAAAAGGGAAATAATCAAGATCAAACAAACAAAGATAAAACCTTTGCAAACCTCAATACTTCATAGCTTCCGTTGGTTGTCTATCTCAATTGATATTGCATGTATGAATAAGGCCCTCAGAGAGTGCACTTCCTTACTATTCCAAGATTGTCAATGGAGAATGGCCATGATAGTGCTTTGTAATGAAGATGAGCTTCACAACAATGGTAGTGATATGGTAACAAGTTGATCGCAAGCAAATGGAATGATGAGGGTGCCAAAGGCGTGCTATAATTCCTACAGAGTAACAATACTAAAAGCTTGGATGAATGAAATGGAAGAATTGGGTTCAATTAATAGACTTGGGATAGAGAAGATCAACAGTATAGAAAGAATGAGAAGATCAACAGTATAGAAAACTTAAGAGAATGTGCGTGAATAGAAAGAAGACAAGTGTCACAAAATCTGTTTTGTTTGAGTTAACTGCTTTCTTTTATAAAGATAAGATATGCTTTCATAAATTAGAATATTTTTTTCTAATTTAAGAGATATTGAAAAAAACAAGGTTGATTGAGTCAGTTAACTCAACTTGTAATTTGCTTTTGCATGAGTTGAGGGAAATTAAATAATAAATTATTTAATTTTGTGTGCATGAAGAAGAAGACTTATTTTTAGAAGATTTGGAAGATAGTTGAGGAATTAGAAGATAAGAAAGCAAATTAAATAAATAGATTTATTTGATTGTTGTGCATGATTTGGAAGAATAAATAAAATATTTGATTGTATTTTATTTTTAGAGATTGAGAGGATCTAAATAAATTTGATTTGATTTATTCAAGTTTGGAAGAAGAATTTGACTTAATTAAATAATTAAGAATTATTTAATTGTTTGGAAGAATTTAATTAAATAAAGGATTTTATTTAGTTTTGACTTTAGAAGAGGTAATTAAATATTTTGATATTTAATTAACTTAGAGGAATGTGAATCGAATAAATAAATTTGTTGATTTATTTATTGATAGAGGAATTAGACTTAAATAAATATTAAGAATATTTATTTAGACATAGTCGTGTCAATTTTAGGTGTATACAAAGTCCAACCAGATTACGAAAACTTTAGGTGGTGCTCAGCCCCTTATCTTTCTTGGCCAAAAATGTCAGGAAGATCAAAACTCTAAAGGAAGCAATCTAAAATTTGAGTGAATAAAAAAATGAGTGATCAAAATAAGAGTGTAGAAAAGTGAGAATTGAGAGATCAAAGCATTGCATAGAAAAAGTCCCAAAAGCATTCATTTCTTGAAAAATCAAAATCCAAAAAAATGAGCAAAATCAAGTGAGGAAAATACAAAAAAAAGTGAAAAAAGAAAAAAAGAGAGATACAAAAAAAGAGTGAAAGAGAGAAGATTGTTGAATGTCCGTACTCTTGGGTAGAGATTAGTCTAAGCTCGAAGCCTCAAGAGTGATATTCTAACAGAGAAAGAAAGGTACAAAGCACACACACACACTAGCTAAGCAAAGTCGAAGAGTCTAGTTGTCTCTAGGATCATCTTCTATCTAGGTACCCTTGTTCTTCCCCGGATATCCTTTACCCCGGGTCTATCTTGCTTGCCATCTATAATCTAAGTCTAGCAAACACCTATAAAACTTGATGCTTGTCTAAGCTAAAAACTTGTCAGATTGTCCTATCTAGATAAGGATCGGTGTTTAGCCTTTAGCAAAGCCTAGAATTCAGAAGCACTCCATAATTCATTTTCACTCCCCACTTGAGTTTTCCTTAAAACCCATCTCACAGCCTTGGATAGGTTCCTTATATCAAGACAACTCGAATCCCCTGAATTGAAAATCGTATTTAAAAGTAGTCATTCTATTTTGTTCCACATTGCATCCATATCAAAATCAGAAAAAAGAGTCTCAAAGCAATAAAGTCAAGTTTCATATCTTATGACATTCAGTAAAGTGTTATAGTTTCATTTACTGCATTTCTTGTGTGCCTGCATTATCATATCGTAAACTACATATCATCTATGAGTTCCACAAAATTACAAAAAACATGTCATCGTTGTCAAAATTGCATTTGTTAAAGAGTTGAAAAGGTCACCATAATCAAAAAAATTCCTAAACTTCCAAACATACACAAGAGATGAGTACAGAATTCAAAAAAAGGAAAACCATAGAAAAGTATAAACTTTCACATATACATCTGAAGTTTACATATACAATAGGTATCAAAGAGCTAACACAAAATGCTCTCGGGAGAAGTAGAGGCTCCCCATGCAAGGGGCATGAGTTTAAAAAAAAAGCAAGTCAAGGTTGGTTCCCTCCAACAGAACCCTCGAGGCTTTGGCTCCTCTGTCTACGAGTACCGCTCGTCACTCCATGGGACCTATGAGAATTATGTACTTTGCTATGGGCATGCGACTGTGAAGGCCTCGCCATGCTAGTGCCAGAATGCCCAACATTAAGGTGAGCCATCTCCTGAAGTACTTTGTTCTCACCCTGAAGCATGCTTACCTAGGTCCTCAGCTCTATGGTCATCTCACACCCATGGTAAATAAGAGCAAAAATTTCTGTGTGTCATCCTGCAGCAGGGGGCACACTAGGATCATCCAAGAGACGATCACGAGTCATCCTAGTAAAAGGGAAGGTTAATCCAACATTAACCTCGTGAACCAAGTCCCTCCATTCTTTGATGTTACCTAAAAAGCCAAAATCAAAAGTCAAGACCAAGTCAGTGCCACACGAGAATAGAAAAGACAAAGCCAAAGCAAAAACAAATAGACCAAAAACTTACGTGGATCTCCAGGCTGCCATTCAGGGTCAAGCTGACACATTACCTCATCTGAGTGAGGAGGTCAAGGAACAACAAGAGGACCCTCAGATATGTCAGGAACCTCATGTGGGACATCAATGTCATCAAAGTCCTCATCCTCAAGAGGGGCCTCATCTGAAGAACCATCGCTATCAAGAACATAGTCCTCATCAGTGGACTCTGAATCAACTATCGTAGTCACAAATCGGGAAGGAGTCCCTTTCCCTCTCCTCTGTCCTCCTCTAGAAGCTCTAGTGATGAAGACACCTGGAGTCAAAGGTGTCCAAGTGACACTTCGCTGTCCAATCTCCCCCACCTCTTGAACGGTCCTATAACAAGTAGACAAAGGGGGCAAGTCCTCTGGGACATCCTCGCCAAACTGCTGCAAGACTTGATCCACCTGATGAGCCTCAACCTAACCATTGTGATCTGTGATCTCTAAAAACTCACGGCAGTATGCCATCATCTCGCCATCTCAGGCCCATGCCCCCTCTATGTCATGGTAGGGGTCAAAAATCATGTCATCATTTGTAAGGGTAGCAATAGTGGGAATAGTAGCATCAAAATGACCAATGTGTGCCCACCTCGCTGCTCTCGGTAGTCACCTGTCTAAAAGAGGAATAAGCTTCTGGTAAGGTTTCATGTGCTCAAAAATCCATGTCATAATTAGAGAAGAGTGGCTGAAAGCTACAGCCCCTTGCCGAGAGATCTGATAGAAATCTTTGAAGACCATAGCCAAGATGTTAGGTCCCCGTGCGTAAACTGTGCCCTCCTTTAGACCACGAATGATGGGTGCCCAACACCATCTCAAATGAGTCGAGGCCTTGTCTCCTAACAGCCTCAAAGCAATCAAGCCTATCAGAAACCTCCTCAGAAGTGGGATGTGGAGTCCTGGTACTAAAGAAAGTAGAACTCCTATCTAGTCCCCTAGATTATTAACCCCCATAAAAGCAGCCCAAGAGGCCTTGTTCTCAAAAGACTCATTAGTAGGAAGAAATAGAGTTTGTCTCCTTACAGGGACCCCAAGAATGTGATACACATCATAAAGAGTGATAGTCCACTCTCCAAAAATCTATGGGAACCTGAATGTGTTCCTATCTGCATCCCAGTAAGTCAGAATATCACAGCATATACGAAATACATGATGGATCACAGGAACGTGACAAACTCTGCCAAGACCTATCCTCTTGAGTATGGCACGATCCTCTACACTTAGTGAAACAAACATCCCTAAGAGCCACCCTTGCTCTCAGTCAACATTCCATCGAATGCGCATCTCCTGCAAAATCAAAACAGAAGTTTTTAGATTAGATCTTGTAAACTTGCAAAAATCCCTAAAAATCGTAAAACTCTAGAAAACTTTACACAAAAAAATCATATAAACCATCCAAAATTGTAATAAACAAGAAGATTTAGTGACCAATTCATGTCAGTTCAGAGTGAAAGAAGTGTTAAACAATGACAAATGCAGCCAAAAACTAGTCCCACAAGGTCACCCTCGGGAGATCCAGATGTCAGCCAGGATCTCCCTAGGCAACCCTATTGCAAAGCAGGATCCCCTAGGGTGACCCTGTTGTCAGACAGGATCTCCCTGGGTGACCCTACCTACCAAAAGGGGTGACCCTAGGAGTGACCCCTTCAAGCAAAAATCAATCTAAAAACCCTGTTTCTCAGCTGATTTTGAAAAATGAAAGATCAATCTTGCTCTAAACGATGAGACGAAGACAATGCAACAAGAAAAATAACCAAAAATAGACAATTTCAAGAGATTTTTTGTAAAATACAACCTAGGGTTTGTTGCAAGTATGAGGTGAGCCAGTGTTGTCATTGATGTCAACATACTCATAGTGCATTGACAAGAAGGATTGGATGAGCTGTGTGCTGAGGATATTGAGAAAATTAGCCTCAGTCAGGAACAGTGAAGAACCGTGATGAGAAGAAGGCAAATGTATTGTATAGGTTGAGAACTGGAGGATGCGGATTAAAGGGTTTGTAGATATGAGTCTTGAGATGCTTCAGTTAAGATTTCAGAGGTCTGCATGAAGATCTGAAGGAGTTGTGGTTGTCGGTGTAGAACCGGTTCCAGCAAGTATTCAGAGGTGACAGAGGATCACAAAAAGGTCCGGTGAGGTCTGGAACTGTATAATCCTAATCTGCGGATTGGAAGGAGTCTTTGGGATGTCCTTGTGATGTGCCATCTCAAGTTGTGTATGATTTGGAGGTCTGGAAGTACCTCTTGCATTATGACAGTGGCGACAGACAGTGTTCTTGAAGTTCCAAATAAGGAAGAGAAGAGATTCCAGTAAGTAAAGAAAGTGCAGATGTACCTGGTCATTCAGGTAGGCTTGTGAAGGTTCTTGGATCATGTTGAGGTTGTGTTGTTGGTCCGCATTGATAGTAGAGCCCAGAATTGAAGTTATTCTTCCGGATGAAGTTCTTGCTCTGTTTAGCCGACCGGATGAGTTGTTCATCCTGCGAATGTTCTTGTGGTGGCCGACCGGATGTGTTATTCATCTTGCGGATACTCTTATGGTTGTTTGCCGACTTAGATGTTTGTTCCTAAGTTGATGTCTTGTATAAATAACGGTTTGTGAGTTCATTTCGAAGTGTGGATTGTGTGGATGAGTGTGGCATAGCGAAGAAAAGTGCGAAAGGCAGAGCAGAGGTTTTTGGGCTTAAATGGAACTGATCCGGACATGGTAGAGATGTCATTCTCCAATTCAAGATTGTGATTCTTATCACTTTGTAGACAGTGTGTCTCCTTGTAGGCAGTGGGCCTCTTTGTGAGCAGTGTGCGGGCAGTGAGCCCTAATTGGCAAGTGCCATTCTTTTTCTTATTCTTCTAACAGAGAATAATCCTTGGGTTAATCACCCCGTGGTTTTTCCCTTAACCGGGTTTTCCACGTCAAAATCTTGGTGTTCAATGTGTTGATGTTTATCTGCTCTTGTGTTTATGTATTATGCTTTCATGGATGATTAATCGATATGCTGTTAACTAACAACGAAGAATCAAGTGTTTGAAAGAACAAGAAGTTTTATACAACTGATTCACCCCCCCCTCTCAGTTGTATGCCTTAAATCCAACAATTGGTATCAGAGCCAAGTTCCTCTGAAAGGAGCTTAACTGCTTGAGGAGATCCAGGATGTCGTCATACAAGAAGGATAGTCCGAAGTTCGATGGAACCAACTTCACTCTCTGGAAAGGTCGCATGAAGTGTCACTTGGAATGTATGGGAAAAGCATACTTGGCTATGGTCTCAAAACCATATGTACCTCCACAAGGTGGTCCGACAACTCTGAATGAAATCACAGATGCTGAAAATAATCTGCGGACCAAGGAAGCCCTACTAAGCGCATTGAATGATTCAGATCTCTCAAATGTTATTGACCTACCAACTACATATGAGATCCTGACTAAACTGGAACTTCTGTATGAAGGAGATGAGTTTGTCAAAAGTGCAAGGTTGCAAAGTCTGAAAGGGAAATTTGAAAGATTGAAGATGAGAGATGATGAAAACATCACTACCTTTATGCCAAGAGTGAATGAGCTGGTATGTGGAATTAGAAATGCTGGTGGAACTCTAGATGAAAATGAGATTGTCTGCAAAATCCTAAGATCCCTTCCTGCTGCCTACAAAATCAAGGTTGCTGCCATTGATGAATTCAGAGCCCACACAACTGTCACAAGAGAACAACTGGCTGGCAAACTAGCTGCATTTGAAATGACCGAGTTTGGAGATGATCCTCCCAAGACTGAATCTGCTTTCAAAGCCAGTGCCTATGTGAAAGGCAAACAGAGATTTGATCCGGGAGAAAACTCATCAAGGAAGATGTCATGGTATGATCAAGCAAGAAGAGACATGGAAGAAGAAGAAGTAGAAACAGCTCAACTTGAAGCCCTCATTGCAAAGAGACTGCCAAGAGGATCCGGTAAGTATGAAGGAAAACTACCCTTTAAGTGTTTCAACTGCAATAAGATTGGTCATTTTGCTTCAAGATGTCCGGAAAGATCTGCAAGGTCTAATACTAACAGACAAAGGTTTCAAAAGAACTGCTATTATGTTCATGAAGAAGATGACAATGAAGGAGTAACAGATGAGGAATTAGAACTAGAAAGCAAATCCGGAAATGAATGGGTGTTTATTGCCATCAAGGAAGAAGATTCAATATCCTCTGAATCTGTCAATCACAAGGTTGTGGAAAGAGCTTTGGCTACTCAAGTGGAAGAAAAGGATGATTGGGTTATTGATAGTGGATGTTCTCACCATATGACTGGTGACAAGAATAAGTTCTTAGATTTGGAAAGGTATGAAGGAGGAATGGTAAAGTTTGGTGACAATTCTGCTGGCAGAATCAGAGGTAGGGGAACTATTTCCTTTGATGGAAAGAGCAAAACAGGTAATGTACTATATGTTGAAGGATTGAAGCACAATCTTCTTAGTGTTGGTCAGTTAGTGGACAGAGGCTATGATCTCCGGTTTAAGAATGGAAAATGCAGAATCTTTACAAGCTCCGGAACTGAAATTGCATCCAGTGCTCAAACAAAAGGCAATATCTTTCATCTGGTTGGTTCAAACAAAAGTTGTCTGTTTGCTCAAGTTGATCAGAGTTGGTTATGGCATAGAAGAATGTGTCATGTGAATTTTGATAACATCATCAAGATAAGCAATATTCAGGCTGTAAGAGACCTTCCAAAATTGGTGAAACCTACAAATAGTTTGTGCAAAGAATGTCAGCTAGGTAAACAGAGCAGAGTCTCTTTCAAAAGAAAAGATCAGTCTTCTACCGGATTGTTGGAATTAGTACATACTGATCTCTGTGGTCCGACAAAAATCAAGAGTCTGCAAGGTGATAGATATTTCATGTTGTTAATTGATGATCATTCCCGGATGATGTGGGTTACCTTTCTAAAAGAAAAATCAGAAGCATTTGAGAAGTTCAAAATCTTCAAAGCTATGGTAGAGAATCAAACCGGATTGAAACTAAAGTGTCTAAGGTCTGATAGAGGTGGTGAATTTACATCTGGTGAGTTCATTGACTTTTGTGAGAAGCAGGGTATAAGGAGACAATTGTCTGCTCCTAGGACTCCACAGCAGAATGGAGTAGTGAAAGAAAGAACCGGACCATCCAGGAAGCTGCCAGGACAATGATGTTGGAAGAAAATGTTCCTCAGATGTTTTGGAAAGAAGCTATCAGCACTGCAGTCTACACCCTCAATCGAGTTCAAATCAGAAACAACACCGGTAAGACCCCCTATGAACTCTGGTTTGGCATCACTCCTACTGTGAAATATTTCAGAGTATTTGGTAGCAAGTGTTATATTAAAAGAGATGAAGATCTAGGAAAGTTTGATGCTAGAAGTGATGAAGGAATTTTCTTGGGCTACTCCACTCAAAGCAAAGCATACCGGTGTTACAATAAGAGATTGAGGAAGATGATAGAAAGCACCAATGTGAAAGTTGATGAAGGAATTGAGAAGCCTTCAAGATTTTATGAGTTTGATGAAGATGATCAAGATGGTGTTCAGGATCAAGGGACTCAATCCCCTCTGGTAAGTCAGAATCAACTTGATCCAGTAAATCAGGAAGAAAAAATAGGTCAGAATGAACCTGATCAAGGAGCAACAGTGCAGGATATTCCCAAAATTCCAAGGTATGTAAGACTAAACCACTCTGAAGATCAGATCATAGGTGACAGAAGCAAAGGTGTGCAAACTAGAAGGAATGTTGCTCAAAATCAGGATGAATGTTGTCTGATTTCAAAGATTGAACCTAAAACAGTAAATGAAGCCTGCAATGATGAAAACTGGACTAAAGCAATGAAAGATGAATTAATGCAAATTGAGAAAAATCATACTTGGGATCTTGTTCCCAGACCTAGAGACAGGAATGTGATTGGAACCAAATGGGTCTTCTGGAACAAACTGAATGAAGCTGGTGAAGTTATAAGAAACAAAGCTAGATTGGTCTGCAAAGGCTACTCTCAAATAGAAGGAATTGACTTTGAAGAGACCTTTGCTCCGGTGGCAAGAATTGAAGCAATCAGATTATTTCTTGCATTTGCTGCCTTCAAAGACTTCAAGGTATATCAGATGGATGTCAAGTCTGCTTTCCTAAATGGTGATCTGAAGAAGAAGTTTACATTGAACAACCGGATGGATTTCAATTGTCTGATAATGATGATATGGTCTGCAAGTTGAAGAAAGCATTGTATGGACTAAAGCAAGCCCCAAGAGCATGGTATGAAAGGTTGGATAAGCATCTTGTGCAGATTGGATTCAACAAAGGTACTGCTGACAGTAACTTATATTTCAAAATTGTTCATGAAAACATTTTGATTGTTGAAGTGTTTGTGGATGATATCATTTTTGGAGGAAGAGATAGTATGTGCAAAACTTTTGCAAATTAGATGAAAAGTGAGTTTGAAATGTCTATGCTTGGTGAAATGAATTTCTTCTTGGGTCTGCAAATTACTCAAACAAAGAAAGGAATCTTCATTTCTCAGACCAAATATGTGAAAGAATTGTTAAGGAAATATGGTATGGAAGATTCAAAACCAATGAACACTCCCATGGCAACCGGATGTAAGTTGAGCAAAGATGATGACTCCCCAAAGGCAGATCAGACAAAGTATAGATCAATGATTGGTGGATTGTTGTATCTCACTCAGACTAGACCAGATATAATGCAGGCTGTTGGTCTTGTGGCAAGATTCCAGGCTGATCCTAGAGAATCTCATGTTATGGCAATCAAAAGAATTTTTAGGTACCTGAAAGGAACAGTTGAGTATGGTCTATGGTACCCTAGAGATCCGGATTTCTCTCTTCATGCTTACACAGATGCAGATTGGGCAGGAGATGTGGATGACCGGAAGAGCACTAGTGGTGGAGCATTCTTTTTGGGGAAGAGATTGGTTTCTTGGCTAAGCAAGAAACAAGATGCAATATCTCTGTCTACAACTGAAGCAGAATACATTGCAGCAGCAGGTAGTTGCACTCAAATCTTATGGATGAAGCAGATGCTAAGAGACATTAAAGTTGAATATGAGGAGCCTATCACAATTTTCTGTGATAATTCAAGTGCAATTAATATTTCTAAGAATCCGGTATTGCATTCTAAGACTAAGCACATATCTATCAAGTTTCACTTTTTGAGAGAACAAGTGAACAAGGAAGAAGTCAGATTGGAGTATGTTCCCTCAAAGGATCAGATTGCAGATATCTTTACTAAACCTCTTCCCAAGGACTCTTTTGAATATCTCTGGGAGAAGTTAGGGGTCATGGCCCCTCTGATGATGAACTAGGATGCACTGATGTGCATCAGTCCAGTGGATATCACAGTCATATCTTGTGATCCGGATTGATGATGGGGAGCTGCAACTAAGGGGGAGCAGCTGGTATGATTCTGATGTATGAGAATTGCAAGTATGAGCCCTTTGCCATTGATGTCAAAGGGGGAGAGAAGACATGTGAAAAACAAGTGGTTGATGATCAAAGGGGGAGCAGTAAAGGAAGAGAAGACATGTGAAAAGTTGTTGTTGATAGGGGGAGCTGTGACAGAAAGGAGAAGTTCTTGTCTTGATGGTTTTTCACATCATATGTTGCCATCAATGACAAAGGGGGAGATTGTTGCAAGTATGAGGTGAGCCAGTGTTGTCATTGATGTCAACATACTCATATTGCATTGACAAGAAGGATTGGATGAACTGTGTGCTGAGGATATTGAGAAAATTAGCCTCAGTCAGGAACAGTGAAGAACCGTGATGAGAAGAAGGCAAATGTATTGTATAGGTTGAGAACTGGAGGATGCGGATTAAAGGGTTTGTAGATATGAGTCTTGAGATGCTTCAGTTAAGATTTCAGAGGTCCGCATGAAGATCTGAAGGAGTTGTGGTTGTCGGTGTAGAACCGGTTCTGGCAAGTATTTAGAGGTGACAGAGGATCACAAAAAGGTCCGGTGAGGTCCGGAACTGTATAATCCTAATCTGTAGATTGGAAGGAGTCTTTGGGATGTCCTTGTGATGTGCCATCTCAAGTTGTGTATGATTTGGAGGTCCGAAAGTACCTCTTGCATTATGACAGTGGCGACAGACAGTGTTCTTGAAGTTCCGGATAAGGAAGAGAAGAGATTCCAGTAAGTAAAGAAAGTGCGGATGTACCTGGTCATTCAGGCAGGCTTGTGAAGGTTCTTGGATCATGTTGAGGTTGTGTTGTTGGTCCGCATTGATAGTAGAGCCCGGAATTGAAGTTATTCTTCCAGATGAAGTTCTTGCTCTGTTTAGCCGACCGAATGAGTTGTTCATCCTGCGAATGTTCTTGTGGTGGCCGACCGGATGTGTTATTCATCTTGCGGATACTCTTATGGTTGTTTGCCGACTTAGATGTTTGTTCCTAAGTCAATGTCTTGTATAAATAACGGTTTGTGAGTTCATTTCAAAGTGTGGATTGTGTGGATGAGTGTGGCATAGCGAAGAAAAGTGCGAAAGGCAGAGCAGAGGTTTTTGGGCTTAAATAGAACTGATCCGGACATGGTAGAGATGTCATTCTCCAGTTCAAGATTGTGATTCTTATCACTTTGTAGACAGTGTGTCTCCTTGTAGGCAGTGGGCCTCTTTGTGAGCAGTGTGCTCGGGCAGTGAGCCCTAATTGGCAAGTGCCATTCTTTTTCTTATTCTTCTAACAGAGAATAATCCTTGGGTTAATCACCCCGTGGTTTTTCCCTTAACCAGGTTTTCCACGTCAAAATCTTGGTGTTCAATGTGTTGATGTTTATCTGCTCTTGTATTTATGTATTATGCTTTCATGGATGATTAATTGATATGTTGTTAACTAACAACGAAGAATCAAGTGTTTGAAAGAACAAGAAGTTTTATACAACTGATTCACCCCCCCCTCTCAGTTGTATGCCTTAAATCCAACAGGGTTTAGAGGAGAGTTTTTCACTGATTACTTACCCAGTTCTTCGCGGCTGAGGAAGAGGCGGCCATCTTTGCGATCCCCTCAACGATACCTCTCTATCGACTGCTCACACAAACAATTCCATCGTTGTTTCACTCTGATCTCACAATTTGGCTCTCTTTGTTTGCCCTTAGCTTAGTTTCTTTTATGCATCTTAGATTAGTTATTTTCTTTTATGCATTTTGTTTCGTGCATCATTTTGCATGCTCTCATGCCTATAGGTCTAAACCGACAGAAGCAAGTGACTAGTCAAACTCAAATGATCCATGGTAAGTTCATCATTTCAGTTTTTATTATTTGTTTTGATATATTTAGATGCCAGACTGATACTAGTTATTACAGGTACAAATTGTGGAAAATCGACAACAGGTAAGGCCTAGTTCAAGAACGATACCTACCTTTCATGTAGACTACCATCCCCGAGGGGGCAAATATGTAAGCACAAATATCACGCACTACCTCCATGAGGACCCCTATGATGATTCAAATCCTTGCCACGTACATTTAAGCATGAAAATAAATCCTTTGGGCAGCAGGCCTCTTGATGACGTGTCCTCTCTTCTTGTTTTGTATCATTTCTGCTTTGTCGATTCTCCTTCTTCCCCATTTGTGACGCTTTTCGACATTTGTTGTGATACTTGTTGACTTACATTTTCTAGCTTTTGACCTTGATCCTAAGCCTTATGAGTGTCTTGTAGGTGAGTTTTTACCTTTCCCCTTTGTATTTCATCTAGTGTACCTCATAGAAGCCTTCTAGAGGTCCCTCAATTGATCTCCCACTTTCCGTTTTCAATTTTGACCAACCAATCCAAATCTCCCCTATTATTTCCAGATCCCCACTAGGGATCCTAAAAGTGTAAGTGGAGATTTGGATTATTCCACATGATTGACATTTTCTTTTATGTAGAAATCCCCCTTTTCCTCCCCTATACCTTCTGCCAGCCTAAATTTTTGCATTCTGTACTTTTGATCCCGGATCTCCCTGGGTGATCTAGGGTCGCCCCAAGGGTAACCCATGATCTCCCTGGGTGACCTTGTCTAACGAAGGTGACGACCTTGCCGTCTTTTGACCCGCAGAAAAACTCAAGTTTCTCTCACATTTTTGCTCCATTTTCACTTGTTTTTCTTTCTGTTTGCATGATTTTTGATCCTTGATATGGAATTAACTATTTCATGCACCCACACATGCATAATTAGCTCTATTTAATCTATAATTAACTCTTTAATCAATCTCATGCATTCCCTTACCCCCATTTCTTCTTCAGTGATAAGCTATCATTGCTTCATCACTCCCTAATCAGCTGAGTTCATTGGGTAATCAACCTTGTTAACTCCCCAATCTATTCTTGTTAACTCATCAATCAAATGAGTTAACTCTTCAATCCAATCCCTTCTTCAAACCTATAAATACCCCCTCCCTTAAGCACAAATGGAGGCAAATTCATTGTGCACCAGTTCTTGCCAAGTTTGCTCTCCAACCTAGCATTCATATGCTCATATAGGACATAAGTGCCTTTTACTTTCTTTGTTCAATCAAGCAATGCTACGCTGCTTAATTCTTAGCCACTATACTCAATTCAAAGCTCACATCGAGCTCATACAAGCTTCACAAAAGCTTCTTTTTGCTTCTTCGGGTCATTTTGTCAAGAGGATCACCTGCTGCCACAAAGCAATTTGAGGTTGCCTATAAAAGGATACTGAGGGTAGTGGAGTCAACAAATCTTCATCTCTTTCAGGTTCTTTCATTATTTTCATAGTAATTAGATAATCCCATTGCTCTTTGGAATAGTAACATTTTGCTTTTTCCTTGATAGGTTAGATCTTGCATGCTAGATTAATCATTTTTACATTCATAGATCTATTTTGTTAGAAAAAGCATTTTCCCTTTCCATTAAATTAGATTGCATTGTAAACACCAAAAACCCACAAAAACATAGATTAAACTTTGCATTTGAAAAGACATATAGGATTGCATACATATTTCTTTCATAGATTAGAAGCATTTTCCTTTCTAAAATGTTCTAAAAAATACCAAAAAGACGCTTTGCATGTTATCATTTAGTTTGCATTCATATAGATCTGTTAAAATAGATAACATTGCAAACCCTTGATTCCATCACGAGGTAATCACAGTCGAACAAAAGTCAAATCCTAGGTCAAACAAAACCCTAGGTCAAAACCCCTAGATCTGGTTAGCAATTATACGATTCCCTCTATCCTAATTCACGAATGTGTTTGGGAATAAGAGGAGAGTGGATAAGGGCTATCCGCGATGAGATCGAGGAGTTGCATCCGCAACCTTAACAGCAGACACACATTCCACCACAAGAGGACCCATTTGTTCTTTTGTTGATTGAGGAAATTAAGCAATTACGATTACACAGAGCATTTCTCAGAGACAGAAACAGTAGAAGCCATCAATGAAAACAACTGATTGCCCACACAAAGATGGAATTCAAGGAATCCAAACAGACGAAGAGAGACTAGTGACCCTTCAGGTCATAGGGTTATTTTAACTACCACATCAATTGAGTGAAACATTCAACAAAACACACAACAACAAAGGCCATAGGACTTGCCGACCCCCCTTTGCGAAGTCCAACTCTCCAACGAGCCAAACCCTCGCCGTGTCTCACCTCCTCTCGACTGGCTACTTCCACATGAGTGAGAGTGATGTGGCGGATCACCCCATGGCAAGGAGGGAAAGGGTTTGTGTGCATGCCGAAATCTAATCTGACAGCCCCAGGCAACCAGAGTCATGATTTTGAGTGTACAGTGACATAATTAAAAAACTAAATTTGTATGGATGTCTTAATGAAGAAGAGTTCAAGATCATGAATTTTAGTGTGGTATGCTACTTTGCCTGTACATATCTAGTTTGTCACTTGGAAGTATCGGTGATTTATTTTCTCTTTGATCAGTTTTAATTGGTTTGAAACCCATGGACAAGTTCTTGTGATATGCTCCTACAAGCATCTGCTTGGACAGGGTTTTTGTAACTTTTATTATAGTTAATAGATCTAACAAAAATCCCCTTTCCATCACATTTTGATGGACATCAATCTTTTTTCTAAAGTTTCCATTTTAGCACAGGCTGAGAGGATGCTAGTAATAGTTTTATAATTGTAGGACACATGTATTGAAAGTTTCTAAGCCCTTCAAATAAATCTATTTTGTGTACATCCTTCAATCTTTGTGTTTCATGAGACCATATCACTTTGAGATGTTGTGTTAAATAGTTTACATGTTTTATTGTTGTTCCGACCATATTTTGTATACACGTCTACTAGAGCATTTGCAACTAGAATATCTGATAAAAATGCTCAAGTTGATTATGTTTTGATGGGTATTTGTATCTTGTGGACCAGAGCTCTCATTTGTATCTTGTGGACCAGTGATAAAGGTAAACAAGTGTCATTTATTTCATTATCACTGAGGTATAAAGCATTATTTTTATAGTAGCAATTTTTTGATGGCAATCATTACATATTTGAAAATATAACCAAGGATTGCTACTGATCAAAGCCACTTCAGGTGGAATACTTGACACCCATGCGTAGAGTAATGATGAAATTTGATTTAGAATTCTTGTGAAGGGTTTGAAACACAAAGTACGAAGCTCAAGAGTAATTGCAATGATTATCAATTTGGCTGATATTTTCTAGAGTTAACTCTTAGTTAAAGCAATACAAACCTTGTGAGAATTCATACAACATGAACAGTTCTGAAGGTGGATAATTCAAGAGAGTTTGAAGAGAATAGTGTCAATTAGTGAAGTCCAGATATAGAGAAGTAAGAGTTTCAGATACAGTACAATGACATAATGGTGCCAAAACACTCAGGGATAGAAGTCTAGAAACATATATTGAAGACAAATTACAGGCATACATCCATTAACCAAAAGATACCCAAATGAGTCTACCATAGCTGATTGGGTACAAAAGTGCAACCACTGTTATATTTTCTTTTTGAACATAGGGCTATCATAAAGGTTATTGTGTTTTCGTACCATGACCTCCTGATAGATTAATCAAGAATTGCATTGAATCGACAACAATCAAATCAAGAATACAATTGGTCACCCGATTGTAAACATTTATAGTACCGCGTTCAAGAAAATCTTGACTTTTAGACCTAATATTCTGGTGTGATTCAAGCTTAGAACAAAAATATGTTACATGCCCATAAATACAATGATAATGTGAGGTTAACCTGCTATGCTTTCTACCATGTTGAATATTATAACATGCATGAGGAGTTTAGTTTTACACCTACCTAGTGCCTTTGCTTGGAAGTTTCCTACACATTCTAAACATATTCATTTGTGAGTATAAGCTACAAAACGTTATGCTAATGGAGAAGAGCAGCATGGTAAAACAATTTTATAAATCTTGTTTTTGATTAGATAAGCAGCAAAAAAGGGTGTTGATCCCATGACAAAACAACCAGCAGAGGCTCACCAAAAAACTAAAACAATTTATAACAAACCATCAAAGTTTTTGCAACATAACATAAGACTAAAGAAAGTAGACACCACAGAAACAACAGACTGATAGTGGACTGACAGCAGAGTAGACCCAAGCCTCCAAAGGCTAAGCGAACATCTTGTCCCAATCATGCATAAGAAAATGGAGCACATTCTTGTATTCCTTCATCTTTTTGTCCTTCTTCTCTTGCCCCTTAGGAACCACCTTTTGGAGAGCCACCAGAGTAGTGGTAGACCTGCACATAACTCTAGCCAAGAATTTAGCCAGAGTGTTGAACCTCTGCTCTAGATCAGTGAGCCTTGCCGAAAGTGTTTCAATTTCCTTGTCCTTTCTCTTCTTATCTCATTTTTTCTTCTTACCAGTCCCTTTTTTCCTTTTCTTCGAGCTGACGGAGTCCGAACCCTGCACATTGAAATTAGGGAAATTACTGGGACCCTCTTCATCAACTTATAGCATCTCAATTTTGTTATCCTTGTTAAACAAAACATCACCCCCCAACTGTTCAATTTCTGCCATAACCATGTCCATCTTGATGTTGCCCTCTGACCTGAACCCTGCAGCTCAGTAGAACCCTTTTTGTTATCATCCTTGGAGTCTTCTTCTCTCTACAGCTCCACAGAAACCTCTTTGTTCTTTTCCTCAGGTTGTTCCTCCTCCTGCAGCTCCTCAACATCCTCTTCCACCATCGAAGCATCTTTCCCCTTGGGCATGGAGGCTAGTTTGGCGGCAAGCCTCAATGACTTCCTAGTCGTCGGCATCTGAGTTTTACTGTTAGTGGAACTGTAGTCCTCATCCCCAGCACTATCTGAATCCTCACTTTCCTCTTCAGTACTAACCTCCTCAATCACAAGAGTAGCCTTAGAGGCCTTAATCCCACTGACAGTGCCATAATCTTCTTCCAGGGTACCCCACTTCTTCTTACTGGAGTTCCGCAGGGAAGGGCTACCTTGGAGGATTTTTCTTTTAGTGGGGGTCGTCGCTAGAGAAAAGGGGGTTAGATCTTCAGTGGTGGGTTCGGGGCTTATGGTCACAGAGGGATTTTTCTTGCCACTTTTTATGGAAGTGGCATAGGATTCAAGGGTGATTTCAGTTATAATGAATAGACATTCCTTCACCAGGGTAGGATTAGGCGATTGAGGCTCATCAATCCTGACGGGAGTGAGGGCTTTAGGGGGCAGAGGGCGAGATGGAACTTGTATAGTCTCAAGATAAGGCCCTGATGGAGTGGAATCTCAGGCTTGCTAGTATCAAGGGCATGTTGTTCTTTAGCAGCAATGATGGAGGTTTCCAAAGACGAGAGGAGATAGAAAGGGAAGTTGATATGCTTGCTATGCCTAAAATGATTTAGCAGCGTGAAGTGGTAATGTGTTTTATAAATCTTGTTAACAAAACTAAGACTGAAGCAATGAGTGAAACCCCAAAGCCGATGCCTAGAAGGGTTTCACACCTGAGAGAAGTATCTTTCTAATTTGTTATGCTAAAAGGAGACGAAAGTAAAAAGGGTAGGGACCTTTGATTAGGGTACACCCAAAAACTTGTTGTTGCCCCTATTTTTTGTTTTCGCAGACCCCTATTTTAGGGTAAGGACCTTTGATTAGGGTAATCTAGATATTTTTCTCTATTTTTGCAGGCCCCTATTTTCTGTTACCTCGAAATTACAGTTGGGCTATTTTTCTTGAAAATGAAAGCATTGCCAACATCAATTTGTATAAAACAATAAAACCATATAACGTAACATACAGATGAACAAACAAAAATAATACAAAACATAACTTAAAACTAACAAAAACAAAACATTTCAAAGCTAAAATCGATTAGAGAAAGAATGCAAAATGAGGATCTTACTTGGGTTCGATGGCGAGTTATAGGCCCACTCGTCAATCGAGCTCTCTTCAACTGCAACAAATTCGACCGAATATGCAAAATACCCGCGCCTGGGTTTTTTTTTGTTTTTATATTTGAAGTATTCGATTGAAAGGCACTCAATCGAAACTTACTCGCTTGAATATTTGTGGCCACATAGGTGCCAAGTGGCTGCCATGTGGTTTCGGTCGAAAAGGACTCAACCAGAAACCACTTGGTCGAAAAGTACTCGGCCGAAATTATTTAGTTAGCCCAAAGTGTGACATAGGTTTGTACTTTTACCCTTGTATCAAAAACCTTCTTGTTTGGCAACAAACAAGGTTTCTTTTAATCAATTTATGATAAAGGGTGTGGACCTCAAGTCCAATTATTATATTTTAAATACCATAGTAACAAACATGAAAAAATTAGCTTAGGATCAAGGTTAGAGAAAAAAACCTAAAAATAAAAATAAAAATCCAAAAGTTAACTTTTTTATTAAAAAATCATGATTTAATTACAAAAACACACTATTTTTAGAAAATTACAATTTAATTATTATTTTTGTAATAAACAATAGAACTAGTTATTACTAATTTTATGTAAAAATGTGATTTTTTAAATTAAAAATCTAATAAGGAGAAAGAAAAAATTAATTATGATTTATCACAACATTTAGGGATTTCCCGTTCCATGATAAATATGATAAATACTATTAATTACCTAGAGATGCATTCTACAATGGTATAAGGAGTCTCATGTCAACCATGTTAACATAAAGTTTTACCCTTTGCCTTAAATTTGATAGCCATTTATACATCATATAATTAATATACTAAAAAATTTATTTTGAACCACTTTTTAAAAAATAAAAATAAAATTGTAGCACATAATTAACATTAAAATTATAGCACATAATTAATATTAAAACTATAGTTAACATAATTAAATATAAAAAACTATTTTGAGCTTACCTTTATTTAAAAATAAAAAATAAAACTATAGCACAATTAAAATTAAAAATATAGCTTCACATAATTAAATCAAAAACTATAGCCAACATATTAAATGTAAAAATTGTAGAAGCCATGATCTTTTCATATTTTTTTGGTACACCTATCCTCATGTAGAAAAAAGAAAGGGACATTGGTAAAAACAAGAAACAAGGGCGCAGGGGATTCGGTAAGTGGAATTATTTTTTTGTTTTTTCTTTAGTTAATAGTAATTTATAAAATTTTTTTAAAAAAAGACGATGTATAAGAGCTATTCTTATAACAAAGAGAAAATTGAAATTTATGGGCACTCGCTAAAGTTGTAATTACTAGCATACATATTACTAATTTTCTATTGAAAAAAATAGAATAGATAGGCACTTACACTATGCTCAACATCATAGTTATAAAAAGAGAAAAATAATTAATTAAAGTAATTGTTTGTTATTTCTAATGACTATTAATAGAAAATGTACTTTAAAATAACTCTTATATAAATAAAATAAATCATTCTTAAATAATTCTAAAGTAACATAAAATAATTTGTAAGTAAATAAAATAATTCTTAAACTAGCATATCTATTGAGAGTGTTTTTGGATTCAACTGTGTATATTTTTATTTCAACGTTTAGGATCATACTCAATGATCTATCATCAGGGAGAGGACAATTGAATCCCACACGTTGCATCATTGAGTATGATCCGAAACATTGAAATGAATCCAGAAGCACTTTCAATACTATCATGGACTGTAGAAAACTCATGCCTACTATAGCATATCTATCTTTAAAAATAAAAATTAATAAATAAATAAATCTTCCCAAACACATCCAAACTCATATAATCAAATTTTATTTAGTCTATAGGCTTTTATATGTGAGCATTATAGTGTTGGGAATTGTTAGTATTGAGATTAACTTCTTACAATTTCATAGAAAAATGGACAACTACAACTTCTTACAATTTAATTTTGGAATGGAAAATAAAAATATCTCCAATACAATAGGCTTTTATATGTGATTATATGTGAACATTATAGTGTTGGGAATTGTTAGCATTGAGATTAACTTAAAATACCAAAAAAAAAACTTAAAATAGAACTTTAAAAAAAATTAAATACAATAAAACTTATAAAAATTAAATAAAATAAAAGATGTTGTAGTTGTGATTTTCTTATTTCAATTTCTTTTTTGGTTTTTATTTTTTACTTTTTTTCAATTTTTTTTTTTTTTTTTTCCAATTTCTTTTTAGCAGAAAGGCTACACATTTCATCTGTGGAGCCCACAACAGGAAGTCCATTCTGATTTCATAGGTAATGGAGATGATTCCGCTTAAAATAAAACACGTGCTATCACAGCCATTATTACTCTCTGTGAGCTCCTGATCTGCCCAAAATCTACAGTATTTTCATCAAACACAAGGTAAGCCTTTAAGCCTAATAATTTTTTTTTGTATTGAATGAATGCGAAATATTTTCTTAGCAATCTATAAGCCTAATAATAATTTTGTAGAATTTTCTCATTCAAATTTGGGTTTTCCGGAATGAAATCCATTCCGTTCAAATGATCAATGGAAATTCTCCTCGTGATTTGGGGGCTTTCAGTATTCCGAATTTAAAGCTAAAATTGTATGCCTCTGAAAATCTAGAAATTTCTTCTCCATTACTCTTCTTGTGGGGGAAAATTATTTCATTGCGATGATTCAGACTGTGATAATAATAAAGGCATGGCAATTGGTTACGTAACTGCAACTTCATTCGATCATTAAGATCGAGAAAAAAATTAGTAAAAAATTTCATAGGAAGAGGAATTTCGTTTTACCATCAGAAAATGGTATTAGGGTTTGGGTTGATAAGAAGAACAACAATAATAACATTAGGGTTTGGTCTGATCATAAGAAAGACGGTGCTTTTCTGAAGAGTTATTTTAAGTAAATAAAAATTACAATTTATTAAATATAAATAAAAAAACTATTAAGTAATTAAATAAAATTATTTTTGAATAGTAGTAAAGTAAAATAAAATAACTATTAAATAATAAAAATTCAAATCTCTCACTTTTTAAAATCTGCATATACTTTGCATAAATTAATATAAATAAAAATTTTGTTCAAGTTTTTACCTCAACGTTTCGGATCACACTCCATGATCCATCATCAGGAGGAAGAGCAAGAGAAGAGAGAAGAGAAAAATAGTTATCTCCTGAAATATTGTACAAAAATCATTATAGACTGTGGAAATTTGATGTCTCTTATAAATAAAAACTATTAAGTAATTAAATAATATTAATTTTGAACAGTAGTAAAGTAAAATAAATTAACCATTAAATAAATAAAAATTCAAATCTCCCATTTTTTAAAATCTTGATAAATTTGTTATTAAAAATAATAACTAAATGTTGAAATAGAGATGAAGTTTTTGATGATTATAGTGAGATGTTGATTTTATCTGTGAAAGTTTTAGAGTTTACATAAGTTTGTAAGTAGCTGCAAAGCAAATATCTTTATACTAAATCATACTATCAGGGTTTAAATTTGATAGTTGTATAGCTATATTTAGGCATTTTAGCTATAAAATACAACTGAAATTTTGAAAAGACAGTATCTTATAAAAGGAGAGATTTTTGACAAAGTGTCAAAATTTATATAGGATTATGATGATGATATATATATATATATATATATATATATATATATATATATATATATATATATATATATATATATATATATATATTTGGTTTTTATATAATTTATTTATTCTAAAGTATGTCATAGTATTTTAAAGGCACCATTGAATAGATAACTGTCATAAAAAAATTGTTTGACAAGTAAAGTTGATTGTCAAATTTAAGCCCTTGATACTATACATAGAAGAAACAGAGACATGATACTTCAACATTAAAATTAAGTGCAAACTAAAAAATACACACATGGATGTGATGAGTTCATAATATGTAAATGTTATTATACAATGGATAAATTTTTTTAAAAATTAACATTTTTAATTTGTGTTTAATGGGAAAAATACACACTATAGATTTTGCTAGATGTTATTGTACAATAGACTAAAAAATCAGAAAACAACATTTTTTAATTTGTGTTTAATGGGAAAAATATGCATTATAAATTTTGTTAGGTATTCTCTACTTAACCATGTAGATTGTTACAGGGCCACCTTGAAAGCCTATATGTGTATGTTGAAGATGCAGCATCTGCTTACATAATAATTGTAATTAAGCATCCATGATTTAGTAGTTCTTAGTATTTGTCACATTTAAAGGAACTTCATAACTTTCTTTAACTCATATAATTCATGTTAAATTTTTGTATTATCATTTCTTACATTCAAAAGAGAATATAATAGACTATACAAAAAATATGTTTCTAATTCTAATTATATTATAATTTGGTACACAAACTTCTATATTTATATTATAATAATAATATTATTTGACATTTTACCCTACGTATCACATAAACTTCATGCAACTACTAGTATAGCCTATAGTAGAAGGCAAAGTATAGTTATAGTCTCATATTACTTTTGAAAAGGTTTGTCTAGCATCTTAATCACAAGATCACATTGTAACATATTTAATTGAATTTGTACAATCATTGATTAGCTTCGACTTATAGAAATTGGATAGTCAAAATTTAATAATTCTTAACACACAAAAAAGTCATTGCCTTCTCACGCAACTAATTATAGGTACTCTATCTTTTCCAACTTTTAGTTGTTTCTTTCCATAATTTTTTACCTTTTATTATGAGCACTTTTAGCAACATCATATACAATGTACCTAACAAAAATGGGCAAGTGGGGTTATGACATCATAATAAACTTCATATCCTTTCTATAACAAGATAGACAAGCAAATCATAATCTAATGGTTGCCATGAGCACTTTCTTCTTATTCCCCTTTTTAAATTAATAAAAATTCTATTCCCATTCCCATGCCCTTTTTAGTAGAGTGATTTTTATGTAATAATAAGTTTATAAAGTGGTATATTCTTATATTAAATTTGTTTTATAATTTTATTTTAGTTTATTTTCTTCATCATCATTTACATTTAGGAATTGTTTTTTATCTTTAGATCTCTCATTTGCCACCTTTGTTTAGACTTGCAAGGGCAAAATTGACCCAGGTCACTTCCACACACACATATTTGAACTTTGAACTTTTAAATCTCAATTTTCAAATTAACTTTTGCTAACCTTTTTCCCACTAGCCATTGTGAGTTAACCCATGCTTGTGTAGATTAATGTCCTATGTTGTATTTAATAACATTCATTATTCATTTTGAAATCATTAGGGATTATAAGAGAGCACTATTATAGAGCGTTCATGATACATCCATAGTAGTGGATTATTAGAGCATTAAACATCCCTACATGCTTACATGTTGTCTTCAATCATTGTTTCAAAGTCATTGAATCAATCTACCTAGGGGCTTGACAAAAAAAAAAAAACCTTGCCTAGCAAGTTCCCAAATGGTGTCTCTCAAAAGCATCTCAATTCAAACATACATTTAATAAGTCAAGGCACACCTATAATAGTCATCAACTTATTCCCAGTTCAAAATCATGACTTATAGTTTGGATTTATGTACCAAG
Organism: Cunninghamia lanceolata; assembly: GCA_027924645.1. Classification (NCBI taxonomy): domain Eukaryota; kingdom Viridiplantae; phylum Streptophyta; class Pinopsida; order Cupressales; family Cupressaceae; genus Cunninghamia; species Cunninghamia lanceolata. The sequence goes on along the minus strand of BSBN01000822.1, from coordinate 13,261,983 downwards.
TTTAGTTCTACACTTATGGAAGTGAACTAGACAATCATATAGTGAGTTTATAGTTCAAAATCCATTTGTTTGATATATCTTAATTTTCTACCACCTTGGTGAATTAATTTACAATATCTTTAGTAGTATATTCCTCCATCTAGATTCAAGCTAAGTATCACATTTAATTTATTTAAATTATATAAATTTAATTATGCATTTTTTATTCTCATTTCAAGCTAAGAGGTGTATGTATTCTCATTACATGTTATGGTGATAATATATGATCCTCATGTTTACATCTTATGTTAGTTACATTTTATATGTTTATGAAATTTACATAGATGTTCATATGATTATCATGATTATCTCTTCTACCTTATTTCATGTTAACATGTTTATATCCACCTACCCTGCCTATTATGATTCATATGCCTAAAAATGACACGATTCAGTCTAAATAAATATTCTTAATATTTATTCCCTTCTAATTCCTCTATCAAATAAATAAATAAACAAATTTATTTATTCAATCCACATTCCTCTAAATTAATTAAATATCGAAATATTTAATTACCTCTTCTAAAGTTAAAATTAAATAAAATCCTTTATTTAATTTAAATTCTTCCAAACAATTAAATAATTCTTAATTATTTAATTAAGTTAAAATCATTCTTCTAAATTTAAATAAATAAATCAAATTTATTTAAATCATCTCAATCTCTAAAAATAAAATACAATCAAATGTTTTATTTATTCTTCCAAATCATGCACAATAATTAATTAAATTTATTTATTTAATTTGCTTTCTTATCTTCTAATTCTTCAAATATCTTCCAAATCTTCTAAAAATAAGTCTTCTTCTTCATGCACATAAAATTAAATAATTTATTATTTAATTTCTCTCAAATCATGCAAAAGTAAATCTCAAGTTGAGTTAATTGACTCAATCAACCTTGTTTTTATTAATATATCTTAAATTAGAAAAAAACTTTCTAATTTATGAAGTCATATCTTATCTTTAGAAAAGAAAGTAGTTAACTCAAATAAAACAACTTTTGTGTGACACTTGTCTTCTTTTTATTCGCGCACATTCCTCAAGGTTTCTCAACCGTTGATTTTCTTGTTCTTTCTATACCGTTGATCTCATCTCTTCTCTTCTGAGTCTATAAATTGAACCTAATTCCTCCATTTCATTCATCCAAGCTTTAAGTAAAATTACTCTGCAGGAATTACAGCGCGCCTTTGGCACCAATTCCTTCATTGCTTGCAATCAAATTTGTTACTACACACTACTGTCATTATTGTGAAGCTCATCTTCATGGAGATACTATCATAGTCGTTCCCATTTGAACATCTTAGAATCATAGCAAGGAAGTGCATCTTTTGAGGGCCATATTCATAGATAAGATCATTTGTGATAGGTGATCAATAGAAGTTGCGAATTAAAAAAGGTTTGCATTGTCTTGTTCATTATTTGATTGAATCTCTTTTGTTCATTATTTTATTGAGTTTTGGGTATTATTATTGATATATTGATTATTCATGTTTACTCCAATTTTCCCTTAACATTTTTGGCACCAATCGTGGGGCATATGTTGCAAGTATGGGCCTAACTGGTGTTGTCATTGATGTCAACATACTCCTATTGCATTAATGATAAGGATTGGATGAGCTGTGCGCTAAGGATATTGAGAAAATTAGTCTCAATCAGGAACAGTGATGACAGTAAGGTAAAAGTCTAAGACAGGATTAGGATCAGAGGATGTGGTTTAAAGGGTTTGTAGATATGTGTCTTAAGGTGGTCTAGTAGAGATTTCAGAGGTCTGCATGAAGATCTGAAGAAGTTGTGGCCACTCAATTAAAACTAGTTCCGACAGATGTTCAGTGATGACAGAGTGATATAGATAGGTCCAGTGAGATCCAGAAATGCATTATCCTATTCTGTGGATTTGAGGGAGTGTTGAGGAAGTCTTTGTGAAGTATCAACTCGATTGGTTCGTGGTTTGAGGGTCCGCAAGCATCTATTTCTTTGCGACATTAATGACATATTGTGTTCTTGAGGTTCTGGATGAAGGAGAGAGGGATTTTAGTAAGCAGATGAAGTGTGGATGTTCTTGGTGATTCAGGCAAGCTTGTGGAGGTCTTTGGATCATGTTTAGATCATGTTGGTGGTCCGCATTGGAGTTGGAGCTCGCAATTGAAGAATAACTTCCAGATGATGGTGTTCTTATTGAGATTAGCCAACCGGATGAGTTACACATCCTGTGGATGTTCTTGTTGATGTTTGCCGACTTAGATTATCATTCCTAAGTTGATGTATTGTATAAATAAGGGATTGTGAAGTCATTTCAAAGGTGTCCTTATGGAGATGAGAGTGTGGTAGCGAGGAGGAGAGTGAAAGGCAGAGTAGAAGTATTGGGCTTAAATGGAACTGATTCAAGCATGGTGAAGATGCTATTTTCTAGTTCAAGTAGGTGATACTTATTTCTTGGTAGATAGTGTGACTCTTGTAGGTAGTGAGCCTCTTGTGAGCAGTGTGCTTGGGCAGTGAGCCCTAATTGGCATGTGCCATTTTATTCTTTCTATTCTTCTAACAGAGAATACAATCTTGGGTTAATCACCCTGTGGTTTTTCCCTTAACCCAGTTTTCCACGTCAAAATCTTGGTGTCTTATGTGTTGATGTGTTTCTGCTCTTGATTGAATGCATTATGTTTCCATGATTGATTTATTGATATGTTGCTAAATCACTAAGAAGATTTTAAGTGTGTTATTGGAAGGAAAGTTTTGACAACTGATTCACCCCCCCTCTCAGTTGTCTGTCTTGAATCTAACAATTGGTATCAGAGCTAAGTTCCTCTAAAAGAGCTTAACCGCTTGAGGAGATCCAGGATGTCATCCTACAAGAAGGATAGTCCGAAGTTTGATGGAACCAATTTTAATCTTTAGAAAAGTCACATGACATGTCACTTGAAATGTATGGGAATGTAGTACTGGAACATGGCTTCAACGAAGTATACTCCTCCACAAGGTGGCCTGAAATCCCCAACTGAAATCATAGATGCTGAAAATAATCTGCAGACTATAGAAGCTCTTCTAAGTGCATTATCTGATTCAGAGCTTTCAAATGTTGTTGACCTACCAACTGCTTTTGAGATTTGGGAAAAACTGGAACTTTTGCATGAAGGAGACAAGTATGTCAAATGTACAAGGTTACAAAGTTTGAAAGGAAAATTCAAAAATATGAAGATGAGAGAAGATGAAAATATCACTACTTTTATGCCAAGAGTAAATGAGCTTGTTTGTGGAATTAGAAATGCTGGTGGAGTCTTGGATGAAAATGAGATTGTTGGCAAAATTCTTAGACTCCTTCCTGCTTCTTATAAAATCAAGGTTGCTACCATTGAAAAAGTCAGAGCCCATACAACTATCACAAGAGATCAATTAGCTAGAAAATTAGCTGCATTTGAAATGACTGAGTTTGGAGATGACCCCCCAAAGAATGAATCTGCATTCAAAGCCAATGCCTCTGTTAAAGGTAAACAAAGGTTTGATCTGGGAGAGAACTCATCAAGGAAACTTTCATGGTATGAAAAAGAAAGAAAAGACTTGGAAGAAGAAGAAGCTGAAATTGCCCAACTTGAAGCCCTTATTGCAAAAAGACTGCCAAGAGGATTCGGTAACTATGAAGGAAAATTGTCTTTTAAGTGTTTCAACTGCAATAAGATTGGTCATTTTGTCTCAAGATGTCTGGAAAGATTTTCAAGGCCAAATCTTAACAGATCAAGGTTCCAAAAGAATTGTTAATATGTTCATGAAGAAGATGATAATGAAGGAGTAATAGATGATGAGTCAGAGACAGGAAACAAATCTGGAAGTGAATGGGTGTTTATTGCCATCAAGGAAGAAGAACCAATATCCTCTATATTTGTCAATCATAAAGTTGTAGAAAGAGCTCTGGCTGCCCAAGTTGAAGAAAAGGATGACTGGGTCATTGATAGTGGATGCTCTCACCATATGACAGGTGACAAAAAAATTTCATAGATTTGGAAAGGTATGAAGGAGGAGTGGTAAAGTTTGGTGATAATTCTGCTGGTAGAATCAGAGGAAGAGGAACTATTTCTTTTGATGGAAAGAACAAAATTGGTAATGTACTATATGTTGAAGGATTGAAGCACAATCTTCTCAGTGTTGGACAGTTGGTGGAGAAAGGCTATGATCTTCGATTCAAAGATGGAAAATGCAAGATCTTTGAGAGTTCCAGAACAAAGATTGCATCTGGTACTCAAACTAAAGGTAATATCTTCCACTTGGTTGGTACTGGTAAAAGTTGCTTATTTGTTCAAGTTGATCAGAGTTTATGGCATAGGAGGATGTGTCATGTGAATTTTGATAATATCATCAAGATAAGCAATACTCAGGTTGTAAGAGATCTTCCAAAATTAGTGAAACCTACTAATAGCTTGTGTAAAGAATGTCAGTTGGGTACGCTGAGCAGAGTCACATTCAAAAGTAAGGAACTGTCTTCTATTGGATTATTGGACTTAGTTCATATTGATCTTTGTAGTCTGACAAGAATCAGGAGTGTGCAAGGTGATAGATACTTCATGTTACTAATTGATGACTATTCCCGGATGATGTGGGTAACCTTTCTAAAAGAGAAATCAAAAGCTCTTGAGAAATTCAAAATATTCAAGGCTATGGTAGAAAATGAAATCGGATTAAAATTGAAATGTCTGAGGTCTGATAGAGGTGGAGAATTCACATCCAGTGAGTTCATAGAATTCTGTGAGAAACATGGAATAAAGAGACAATTGTCTGCTCCTAGGACTCCACAGCAAAATGGAGTAATGGAAAGAAAGAACCGGACCATCCAGGAAGCATCTAGGACTGTGATGATAGAAGCAAATGTTCCTCAGATCTATTGGAGAGAAGCTGTCAGCACTGCAGTCTATACTCTCAATCGAGTTCAAATCAGAGGCAATACCGGTAAGACTCCTTATGAACTTTGCTTTGGCATCACTCCTACTGTGAGGTATTTCAAAATTTTTGGTAGCAAATGATACATTAAAAGAGATGAAGATCTAGGAAAGTTTGATGCTAGAAGTGATGAAGGAATATTCTTGGGTTACTCTACTCAAAGCAAAGCATATCGGTGTTATAACAAGAGACTGAGAAAGATGATAGAAAGTGTAAATGTGAAGGTTGATGAGGGAATTGAGAAACCCTCAAGGTTTTATGAATATGATGAAGATGATCATAATGATGTTCTGATTCAAAGAGCCCAAGCCCCCTCTGTAAGTCAGATTCAAACGAATCCAGTAAATCAGGAAGAAGAGATAAGTTTTAGTGAGCCTGATCAAGAATCAGAAGTTCAAGAAATTCCCAAAGTTCCCAGGTATGTAAGACTGAACCACTCTGAAGATCAGATCTTAGGTGACAAAAGCAAAGGAGTACAAACAAGAAGGAGAATTGCTCAAGATTCAGAAGAGTATTGCCTGATTTCAAAGATTGAACTTAAGACAGTGAATGAAGCTTGCAATGATGAAAACTGGACTAAGGCAATGGAGGAAGAGCTAATGCAAATTGAGAAAAATCACACTTAGGATCTTGTTCCCAGACCTAGAAACAAGAATGTGATTGGAACAAAATGGGTCTTCCGGAACAAACTGAATGAAGTTGGTGAAGTAATCAGAAATAAAGCCAGATTGGTTTGCAAGGGTTACTCTCAAATAGGAGTTGATTTTGAAGAAACTTTTGCTCTAGTGGCAAGAATTGAAGCAGTCAGATTATTTATTGCCTTTGCTGCCTTCAAGGATTTCAAGGTATATCAGATGGATGTCAAGTCTGCCTCCCTGAATGGTGACTTGGGAGAAGTGTACATAGAGTAACCAGATGGATTTCAATTGTCTGATCATGGTGATATGGTCTGCAAGTTGAAGAAGGCACTGTATGGACTAAAGCAAGCCCCAAGAGCCTAGTATGAAAGATTGGATAAGTATCTTTTGAAGATTGGTTTCAATAAAGGTACTGATGACAGTAATTTATATTTCAAAATTGATCATGAAAACATCTTGGTTGTTGAAGTGTTTGTTGATGATATCATTTTTGGAGGAAGAGATAGTATGTGTAAAACTTTTGCAAGTCAAATGAAAAGTGAGTTTGAGATGTCCATGCTTGGTGAAATGAATCTCTTCTTGGGTCTGTAAATCACTCAAACAAAGAAAGGAATCTTCATTTCTCAGACCAAATATGTGAAAGAATTGTTAAAGAAATTTGGGATGGAAAAATCAAAACTATCTAATACTCCCATGGCAACCAGATGCAAATTGAGCAAAGATGATGACTCTCCCAAGGCTGATTAGACAAAGTATAGGTCAATGATTGGAGGACTATTGTATCTCACTCAAACTAGACCAGGCATTATGCATACTGTTGGTCTTGTTACTAGATTCAAGGATGATCCTAGAGAATCTCATGTCATGGCAATCAAGAGGATTTTTAGATATCTAAAAGGGATAGTTGAGTATGGTCTGTGGTATCCTAAAGATCATGATTTCTCTCTTCATGCATATACTGATGCGGATTGGGCAGGAGATGTGGATGACCGGAAGAGTACCAGTGGTGGAACATTCTTTTTAGGGAAGAGATTGGTTTCTTGGCTAAGCAAGAAACAAGAGGCAATATCTTTGTCTACAACTGAAGCAGAATATATTGCAACAACAGGTAGTTGCACTCAAGTTTTGTGGATGAAGCAGATGTAAGAGATATCAAAGTGGAGTATGAGGAACCTATCACAATTTTCTGTGATAATTCAAGTGCAATAAATATATCTAATAATCTAGTGTTGCATTCAAAGACTAAACACATATCCATCAAGTTTCACTTTTTGAGAGAGCAAGTGAACAAGAATGAAGTCAGATTGGAATTTGTGCCTTCCAAGGATCAGATTGCAGACATCTTTACTAAACCTCTACCTAAGGACTCTTGTGAGTATCTTAGGGAGAAGTTAAGGGTTATTGCCCCTCCGGTGATGAACTAAGGTGCACTAATGTACATTAATCCAGTGGATATCACAGTCACATCTTGTAGTCTGGATTGATGATGGGGAGCTGCTACTTAGGGGGAGTAGCAGATATGATTCTGAAGTGGTGGAATTGCAAGTATGTGCCCTTTGCCATTGATGTCAAAGGGGGAGAGAAGACATGTGAAAAATAAGTGGTTGTTGATCAAAGGGGGAGCAGTAAAGGGAGAGAAGACATGTGAATGGTTGTTGCTGATAAGGGGAGTTGTGATAGTTGTAGACACCTAAAATTGGCTCAAGTTGAATTAAGTAAATATTCTAATATTTATCTGAATTCATATTTTCTTCTGTCAATTAAATAAATATTATAAGTTTATTTGATTGGTTCATTATCCTACAATTAAATAAAATCATTTTATTTAATTAAAATCCCTAAATTCTTCTAATGTCTCAAATCCTAAATCTACCTCACAAAATCCACTTCATCAATCCACCTCATCTTTCCACCTCATCTCTTCCACCTCACCATGTTGCACATATAATTAAGTATTCTTAATATTTAATTAGCTAATATCCTCCAAAATTCAAAAATAAATTTTTAATTCAATTATTCCCCACTATCCTCCACTAATTGAATTCTTAATTCAATTGTTCCCCACTATCCTCCACCAATTTAATTCAATTGTCCCCCACTATCCTCCACTAATTGAATTCTTAATTCAATTGTTCCCCACCATCCTCCACCAATTGAATTTAATTCAATTGTCCCCCACTATCCTCCACTAATTGAATTCTTAATTCAATTGTCATAACCCACTATCCTCCACCAATTGAATTTAAAATTCAATTGTCATAACCCACTCTTCTCAAAAAAAAATTTTTTAATTCATCCATTATGAATTAAAGATTCACAAAAAATGAGAGCCATTGATCTCATCTTTTGATCCTCACCCTCCATTCCCTTTTTAGAAAATCTATAAATAAGACCCTTCTCTAAGCAATTAAGAGGGACTTCTTCTGGCATCCTTATCATGCCCAATTTCCTTTAGGAAATCTTCTTCTGGCATCCTCATAATGCCCACATTCTTCTCAATTCCCTTCTTCATACCCTCCTAATGCAGAAATTATTGTAGCCATCCCACATCCTCTATTCATTGTCCCTGTGTTTGAAGCTCATCTTCAACACAACAAAATATCACAGCCATTCCGTTCTTGTCACCGTCAACAAGCAAGGAAGCAAGCTCACTGAGGGCCAATCTTCTTCATCAAGGTTGAGGATAGATAGGCGAACAATAGAAGCCGTAGAGTAACAGGTTTTATAAGTTTGTACTTCATTTATTTATTCTGATTACTTGCATATTTCATTGATGTTTGGGTTTATTTATCATTATTGATCAATCCATTTTCCCATTAACAATAGTAAGGAGAAGTTCTTGTCTTGATGGTTAAAATAGTTTTTCACATCATATGTTGCCATCAATGACAAAGGGGGAGATTGTTGCAAGTATGGGCCTAAATGGTGTTTTCATTGATGTCAACATACTCCTGTTGCATTAATGATAAGGATTGGATGAGCTGTGTGCTGAGGATATTGAGAAAATTAGTCTCAATCAGGAACAGTGAAGAACAATGATGACAGTAAGGTAAAAGTCCAAGATAGGATGAGAATCAGAGGATGTGGTTTAAAGGGTTTGTAGATATGTGTCTTAAGGTGGTCCAGTAGAGATTTCAGAGGTCCCATGAAGATCTAAAGAAGTTGTGGCCACTTAAGTAAAACTAGTTCCGATAGATGGTCAGTGGTGACAGAGTGATACAGATAGGTCCGGTGAGATCTAGAAATGCATTATCCTGTTCTGTGGATTTGAGGGAGTGTTGAGGAAGTCTTTGTGAAGTATCAACTTGATTAGTTCGTGGTTTGAAGGTCCACAAGCATCTATTCCTTTGTGACAGTAATGACAGATTATGTTCTTGAGGTTCCGAATGAAGGAGAAAAGGATTTCAGTAAGCAGATGAAGTGTGGATGTTCTTGGTGATTCAGACAAGCTTATGGAGGTCTTTGGATTGTGTCCAGATCGTGTTGGTGGTCCGCATTGGAGTTGGAGCTTGCAATTGAAGAATAACTTCCGGATGATGGTGTTCTTGAGATCGGCTGACCGGATGTTCTTGTTGATGTTTGCCGACTTAGATGATCATTCCTAAGTTGATGTATTGTATAAATAAGGGATTGCGAAGTCATTTCAAAGGTGTCCTTGTGGAGATGAGAGTATGGTAGTGAGGAGGAGAGCGAAAGGCAGAGTAGAAGTATTAGGCTTAAATGGAACTGATTCAAGCATGGTGAAGATGCTATTTTCCAGTTCAAGTAGGTGATACTTATTTCTTGGTAGACAGTGTGTCTCTTGTAGGCAGTGAGCCTCTTGTGAGCAGTGTACTCAGGCAGTGAGCCCTAATTGGCATGTGTCATTTTGTTCTTTCTATTCTTCTAACAGAGAATACAATCTTGGGTTAATCACCCCATGGTTTTTCCCTTAACCGGGTTTTCCACGTCAAAATCTTGGTGTCTTATGTGTTGATGTGTTTCTGCTCTTGATTGAATGCATTATGTTTCCATGATTGATTTATTGATATGCTGCTAAATCACTAAGAAGATTCTAAGTGTGTTATTGGAAGGAAAGTTTTGACAACTGATTCACCCCCCCTCTCAGTTGTCTGTCTTGAATCTAACAGCATAACCCCAATTTTTAACCCAAAAACTGAGTTTTTGTGTTTTAAAAAGCCATACACAGGAGGAAACCGCGCATCTGACACATCCTAACACACATCTGTTGTCTGTTTTAACACATACAAACTTTGTTCCAATGCATCTATCCTCTGATATGGTACATCTATCAGTTTGATGCATATATACTGTTTTCCCGCGCTTTTGATGTCTGTCATAGTGCATATGTACTGTAGTGCTTCTAAGCTTTGTTTCTGCGCATTCAAGCTCTGAAGCTGTGCATCTAATCTAGGCAGTGATTTTTAGGGTTTCCTTGAAGTTTTCGCTAACGCTAACACCTTTTTGTAGGAACACTCTTGATCTATTTTACAGGCTAGGTACTGGTTTAGAATCATATAGTTGCACTTGTTAACTCACACTTTGATTTCTAATGGGAAAATAAAATAGATGCTCATGCAAATCTCACATAGTCTTAACTAGGAAGGAAGTAATTGAATCATTGCTATCTTGCATATCATTGAATCATTGCTATATTGCTATCCTTCAAAGTTAACAACTCATTGCTATCTGGGTAAAATTGAACCATTGCTATCTCATTATCACTTCAAAGTTAACAAATCACTACTATCTGGGTAAAATTGAACACATCATTGCTATCTGGGTAAAATTGAACCATTGCTATCTTGTTATCACTTCAAAGTTAACAAATTTATGTGCTTGCCCAAGTAGATAGCTCATCTAGTTTTTCTCATTTTAACTAGGGGAAAAGAACCACTATCTTCTGTGTTTTGGGAATGATACCAGGCCTATGCTCTCCCCTATCTTGAGTGACCAAAATGCCAGACATATCATTTTCGCATGTGTTTTTCCTTTAGAGGGGCCTGCTCTTGGATACCGTTCATCCAAGTAGGAATGACCCTAAGTGGTAACAAGCTAGATGCCAAGCCCTACCAATCCACTATAAATAAATTGTGTTTGGAGCGAAATCTTCAAACAATGAGTGAAGTTGTGTTATACCGACAACCAACCTCCCCCAAAACCCTCCAAGGTGCAACCCTTGCAGGCTAGGAGACTCCATAATGGAGAGTAGTGCTTCTGCATGTATAACCACTCCAACGGTTGCCTTTATTAAACACCTTTGTCTTAGTGGCCAAAAACCCCTATAATCTAGTGTAGGGAAGGGAGATTATCACCTCCTGAAGATGCTTCACTAGAGATAGTGAGAATTCAATTTTATACTATCCTTTGAAACCTAGGATTGTACTTGCTTTCTTTTAGTCCAAAAAGAGTCAAAAAATAAAATAAAAATAAAATAAACCATAAAAACATTCTTGTGTTTGCTGTGTCTTCTTGCCCTAATTTCAGAAAATCAGATCAAAAAGACCTTCTTGCAGCCAAAGATACCAAAAACATCAGAAAATTGCCAAAAATTTGCAAAAACACTGAAAAAACTAGAGCGATGCATTTATCCTTTTTTGTTGTGCATTTGTACCGACTTTCTATGCATCTGTACTAACTTATTGCGCTTTTAACACCTATTGCTGCGCATTTGAAGTTTACCAGTATTGCACTTCTGTACTGACTTTTCACGCATTTACCAATTTTTGCGGCGCATATGTTCTGGCGCATGCGTGACAGTGAGTACTTCCACAGTCTTTGAGAGAAAAATTTTACCATTTTTGGGTACCTATTTCAGCCTAATTCCAAGTTTTGAGATCAGATCTTACCTTGCAGTCACTTTTCCATCTATTTCACATCAAGGTCTATCTTTCATTGGTCATCTCATTCACCTTCTATTAGGTCTCCCTAGTCCAAAGTCAAAGTATTCCATATCAGATTAGCATAGGCCCCTTTTTTGGATCATTTTGGATTCAAGTAACCCTAGTAAGTTGCAGAACTTCGCTAGTGGTCTTGGTGCATGACTAGTCCCTACACAGTAAGATAGGTATCGAGTACCCTTACTAGTGGCTATCATCTTGTATCAGGCATCTTACTCAGAATCATTGATCAAGAGAGTCCCTTGTCCAAATCTTGTCGTATTCTCAGCAGTCTCCACCAACATCTTGCCAAAATCTCTAGTTTCATCCCACCACATCCCACGTCACCTTGCATGGTTCTTACTAGATCTCAATACCAAAAGCAACTTGAAATAGTTGGATGATCTGACCGTATTGTCACCCCTCATGATAGTGATGAGGAAATCTCTCATGAAGATTATCAAGGACACCTTGAAGATCAAAAATTCCAACGCTTGCTAGAGAAAGTGCTCCATGAGGACCCTCACAAGTATTTTATTCATCTTGCAAATCTTGGACTTAAGCTACTCGCTGATTTCGATCTAAGCAAACTCAAAGAGACCATAGAGGATAATCATGAACACCACACCGAAGAGGACAAAGGAAAGAAAGTCATGGACCCAAACACACCTATGGAAGAAATGAGGAAACAAATTGAGGGTCTAACGCAACAAATGATAGATCTCAAGAAGGGTACAAACACTAAAACATACTCCTTGGAAGATATTGCACCGTACCCCTTTGATAAAAGTTTGAACATGGTACCATTCCCCTTTCGATTCGAAGTTCCTAAGTTTGACAAGTACAAAGGAAAAGGAGATCCTAGAGATCACATTAGGGAATTCAACACTGCATGCATGTAAGTAGCTCACAATGAGACTTTCTTAATGAGACTATTCTCTAGATCTCTAGGTAGTCAAGCCATGGAGTGGTTCTCATAGCTTCCACTGGGCATCAAGACTTTTGATGAGTTAGTCAACAAATTCATCACGCACTTCTCGTACAATATTAAACATGAAGTCTCCATGCTTGACCTATGCAATACCAAGCAAAAAAATGGTGAATCATTCGCCTCTTTCCTACAAAGGTGGAGACAACTAGAAAGCAAATGCTCATATGATGTACCTGAGAAGTAATTAATGGAGATGTTTGTCCACAACCTCAACTCCGATCTAAGCTACCAAATCCAAATTCAGTGCCCTACCTTATTTTTGAAGGTCATTGAAATGGGATTATTCATCGAAAAGGCTATGATCACCAAAGGACAAATCAAGTTATACAAGGACACACCTACCTCCAACTACGCAACCGAAAAATTAAAGTTATGGACTAAGAATAAAAATGTCGTTAATGATGGAGTAGTTGATGCCAAGGTAGCGGCTCCCAAACAACAACCAATATTCACTCTCAAAGGAGAGGCAAGCAATGTTACGCCCAACAAAACATTCTCTTGGGAGCCAAGACCATGGTTCCACTGAATCCAAGGTGAAAGTTCACACCGCTGGGTGAGTCCCAATAATCTGCATTAAGGAAGCTATTGGCCAACAATGAAATCACTCTACCACCAACAAGCAATTATGAACCTCAAATAAAACCTCACTATTGGAAAGACACCGAATTTTGTGAGTATCATAGAGGAAGAGGACATACAACCAACAATTGTATCCATCTCAAACATGTTATTCAAGACATACTTGATCAAAATCAAGGAGGTGCTCAACAACATACTTCTAATGAGACGCATGTGGCTTACAAAGATCCACTTCTCAATCACGACAGGCCGTATAACAATAACAACAACAACAACAATGGCAACAACAACAACAACAATGGCAACAACAACAACAACCACATGTAAAATTAGAATAATGGGAATAGTAATGGTAATTACACAAGTGTACCATTCGATTAGACCATCAATTACATATCAGAGCATGTCCCACAAATCAATGTGGTTACATCTAACCAACAATCAAGACCCAAAAAAACTGATTGCAGTATCATCACTCGCAGTGGTAAGGTCATGTTGAATACCCTCCCTCGAAGGTCATCACTTTCTCAGTCCAACTCCCATTAGTATAGTGTCATAGACCAACTACGGAAGACCCCTGCCCACATTTCTATCTTAGAGTTGTTACGCTATCTCCTTCCCACAAGGAGATTCTCGATAAAGCCTTAGTGGAAACCATTGTACGCATGAACTTGGCCCAAGAGAAGTTTCAAGCCATGGTAGGTAATCTAACCTCCTCAAGTACCATATCATTTACCGAACAAGATGACCTCTCAGTGTCTCAACCTCATAACACCCCTTTACATATTATCACCTTCATCCATAAGCACCGCATCAAGAGGGTTCTCATTGATGGGCGAGCTGGTTTAAATATTTGCACGTCAAGCTAGTCCTTACATTGGGGTTCTCTGAAAATGCAGTCGATCCAAGGAAGAAGATTACTATCAAAGCCTATGATGAAGAGGAGAGAACTACCAAAGGAATAGTGGTATTACTCATACAAGTGGGACCAGTGATAAAAGACGTTGTGTGCCAAGTCCTAGATAGGGAGCTAGCCTATAATATTCTTCTAGGTAGACAATGGATTCATGCCATGAAAGTTGTGCCTTCTACCTATCACCAATGCATAAAATTCCCTCATAACGGCAAGCAAGTCACTGTCCAAGGTGACCCCGACCCCTTTTAGCATTGCAACTATGTCCTTTCAAAACTTGATTGCATCATACCCAACAATAGAGCATCTACATCCCCTACTCCACAAGATGATTCTACCTCCAAAGCTTCCTCATCCAAGCCCAAAGAGCAAAAAATTACCATAAAAGAAATAGGAGTAGGGGAATACTCCATCGAGCACAACCTCAACTTGGCCAAATTGCCTCTATCTCCTAGATCCTTCAGGCGACTCAAGCATTTTCCAAATCCATCTGCTCCTCCTGTACCTCCCACAACTCCCTTTGTAAAATGAGGAGGGACCCTATCAGATGAAACAGAGGAAAGAGATGTCTTACAATGGCTCTACACAGAAGAAGAAGAGAGCACACAATAAGAACCACCTAAGCTCCCAACGGAAATCTATGGGCGAGGTGAGTCTATCCTACACAGAATGGGTTATGAAGGACAAGGCGCCATTGGCCTAAGAAAAGAAGGAATTATAGAACCCATTCAACCCTCTTCATGCTCATTGGCTAGAACTACAAAAGGTCTAGGATATAAGGATAAGGGCAAAGCTAAAGTAAATGCTTGTCTTGTGGAAATGGTCCATACCCTTCAAGAGGACAGTGACATAGATTCCAATGAGTATGAGTGGGATGAGCTGACAGAGCATTCCTATAACGACAAAGAGGTTGACACCATTCAAACTTACAGCCCCTACCATGAGGGAGAAACGCTACTGCATAGACCATTAGAGTGTGATTTGCCTATCCCTGAGAATATGACTTTTGAGGAAGGTTCGAGTTCTATTGCAATAAACAATTTGGAGGAAAGTACCATCCTGAACACTCTCCCTACCAATACTCCTAGCACATCCATTCAAACTATCAACGAATCAGATCTATCCTCTGACTCCCTCCCCCTTGTGCATCCTAAGCTTATTGACTGGGATCTACAAGGAACCCCGCAACTAGATATGTTCCAAAATGATGATGCCTATATTGACTACATGGAACTTAGGGACCACCTACCTAAAGGAGATCATAAAGCTGGCTTCGCCATTGAACTTAATACCGTGGCTTATTTCAGAGAGGGTGCCAAGCCTTCTAGTCACAAAAATATCAAAATAAAAATTGGATCTGATGGTGAAAACCACTCCGTGGCAGTGTCAGATCCCAAAATAGTAAAAATAAAGGATGCATCTGATGGTGAAAAACCAACTATGGCACCTGACGATGGAAGGCTTGACACTCTCCCTGATGACATGCACTAGGAGAAGCCTCAGATTGTTGTGGAACCTACAGAACCTATTAACATTGGAACAGAGGAACAACCTAAGATCATTCACTTTGCTAAGTCTCTAACCCCACCAGAAAAGACTAAGTTTGTACCATTCTTCAAGAAAAAGAAAGTCAATTTTGCTTGGTCATACGTAGATATGCCGAGGTTAGATCTAGATTTGATTCTACATCATCTTCCACTAGATCCAGGAGTGAAACCAGTGAAACAAAAGCTTAGAAAGATGCATCCACACATTGAACTGCTAGTAAAATAAGAACTCAAGAAACTACTGGATGTAGGCTTCATCAAAGCTATAGACTATTTGGAATGGGTCTCCAACATAGTACCAATATCCAAACCTGATGGCTGAGTTAGACTATGCAATGATTTTAGAGATCTAAACAAAGCTTTCCACAAGGATGATTTTCCGTTGCCAAATATAGATATCATAGTCGACTTAACAGGAGGGCATACCATGTTATCTCTCATGGATGGCTCCTCGGGATACAATTAGATTAGGATAGCACTAGAAGACCATCATAAGATAGCTTTTACTTGTCCATGGGGTACTTTCTACTGGAATGTCATGCCATTTGGGCTAAAGAACGCAGGGGCCACATATCAACGTGCTATGACCACTATATTCCATGATATGATGCACGTCACCATGGAAGACTATGTAGATGATATCCTTGCAAAGTCACTCACAAGAGAATCACACCTAGATGTGTTAGAGAAAGTCTTTCAAAGACTAGAACAATTCAAAGTCAGGTTGAACCCAAAGAAATATGTGTTTGGAGTCATCTCAGGCAAGCTCTTAGGTTTCATTGTATCGGCAAATGGAATAGAGGTGGACCCTACCAAAGTCAAGGCTATTATGGACATGCCACCACCCAAGAATCTTACTCAACTAAGATCTCTACAGGGCAAGCTACAAGTAATCCGTAGGTTCATATCACAACTGGCAGACAAGTGTCAACCCTTCAGTCATCTCCTACATAAGAACATTCCATTTAGGTGGGATGAGAAATGCAAAGAGGCATTCAAAAAATTGAAAGAGTATCTTATGAATCCACCCATTCTCATGCCTCCTATCCAAGGGAAGCCATTGGTACTATACATATCTACTACACCAACAGCTCTTGGGGCCCTTCTAGCACAACAAGATTATGAAGGTAAAGAAAGAGCCATCTATTACATCAGTTGCACATTGGTGGACTATGAGTTGTAATACTCTTAAATAGAAAGATCATGTCTTGTGATAGTTTTTGCTTCCCAAAAACTCTGACATTATATGCTAGCACATGCAGTCAAACTTATTGCAAAAATAGATCCACTGAAGTACCTACTAAGCAAAGCAGCTCTAACAGGTCACCTAGCCAAATGGGTAATGCTCCTAAGTGAATATGATATTGAGTATGTAGACATAAAGGCTATCAAGGGGAAAGTCATTGTTGATCAGTTAGCAGATGCACCACTACAGGACACCACCAATGCAATTTGAGTTTCCAGATGAATCCTTATTCAATATATCAACACATTCCTGGAAACTCTACTTTGATGGGTCCTACACAAACCATGGATCGGGGGCAGGAATCTTGTTAGTAACTCCTCATGGTGACACCATACCGAAGTCTTACTGTCTAGTATTCCCATGCACCAACAACATAGCAGAATATGAAGCCTTGGTCATTGGCCTCAAAATGGCAATAGAGTGGAAAATCAAAGAGCTACACATCTATGGTGATTCTCAATTAGTGATCAATCAGGTCAATGACGATTACCAAACCAAAGATGAGAAGCTTGTCCCATACAAACGGATGGTCAAGGACTTTAAGGAATACTTTGTGATCATCTCTTTTGAGTAGATATCTCACATTGAAAACAAAGAAGCATATGCCATGGTAACCATTGCCTCTCTTTTCAAAATCCTAGAGAATGAGTCACGGTACGAGTTCTTAGTGGAATCAATTCAACAACCAGCTTATGATCTTCCTGAAACCCATTCCATATGCCTATTAGTTGGATCTGATTCACCTTGGTACAGTAAGGTTTACACTTACCTCAAGGACAACAACCTCCCACCTGACTTATCTTCAAACTAACGGTGAACCTTTATACGCCAAACCTCTCATTATACCATTATTGTCGACACCCTATACCGACGTGGTCTAGATGGTACTTTACTCCATTGTTTAGAACAAGAAGAATCCCAAACTGCCTTACAAGAAGTACACGAAGGGATCTACAGAACACCTTAGCTAAGAAACTCATGCATTTGGGTTATTATTGGCCGAACATGGAAATAGATTCGTATCAATTTGTGAAGAAGTGCAAGCAGTGCTAGATACACGAAAACCTGATACATGCACCAACTCAAGAGTTGAGACCTTTAACGACACCTTGGCCCTTTTGCCAATGGGGACTCGACCTTGTAGGCAAAATCCATCCTCCATCATCTAACGGCCACAAATTCATAATAACCGCCATTGAGTACTTTACCAAGTGGATTGAAGCCGTCCCCCTCACCACCGTCACAGGTAAACAAATCTCCTCATTCATCCTTAATTACCTCATATGCAGATACAGAATTCCCTCATCCATTATCATGGATAACAGAAGACCCTTCAAAAACTAGGATGTCCAAGAACTCTATGATTGATTCAAAATCCAACACCATTTCTCCACACCCTATTAACCCCAAGGTAACGGCCAAGCAGAAGCATCCAACAAGACCATCTTGAAACTCCTCAAAAAGATAGTCAATGATGTTGGCCGTGATTGGCACATCCAACTCAATCCTACTCTATGGGCCTACAAAACCAGAATACACACTCCCATAGGGGCTACCCCTTATGCCCTTGTCTATGGATCAGAAGCTATCCTCCCCATCGAGGTCAAGTTACCATCTCTCAGGGTGTCATTAAAAGATCTCATAACAGATGAAGAGTATAGAGTTTCCAGATTGCAAGAACTAGAGTTGCTAGAGGAAAAGAGACAGAAAGCCTTTGATCATCTCAAGGCATATCAACAAATGATGTCACGAAGCTACAACCACAAAGTCCACCCAAGAGTCTTTAAATTTGGAGATCTAGTACTTAGAGAAAATTCCCACAATCAACAGGATCGAGAAAAGAAATCCAAGTTTGAACCCAACTGGCTTGGGCCTTATGTGATCGTAGCTGCTTATGGATCAGGGGTATATCAGTTAGCAACATCAGAGGGTGAGTTGTTCGATGACCCAATCAACAGTATACATATTCGCTGGTTTTATACCTAAGAGAACCCTAATGTAAAGGGGGCACAAAATACAAAAAAAAAATTAGAAAAATACAAAAAAATCATCCTTTGGTGAAAACCTGGCAAACAGGTGCCTTGGATAGGTATCATGATAAAAACCTAGAAAACAGGTGTGATGCATGCTTGTTTTAGCTTTCGTGCAAATAAAAGCAAGTGGTGAAAACCTGGTAAATAGGTGTTACTTGTGATAAACCACTTCCTCCATCTTTGGGAAACCAATCACCTTGTGTCCATTATTCCTTCACTCATGTCCCATTTGATCCATATCTGTTCCATAATAAAATCCTAACAATAACCTATCATGGCTTGATACTCTATCTGTTTGTTGCCTTGTCAACCGAGGTCTTATCTAGTATCCTATCCATAGTATCAGCCTAGCATAGTGTCTTTCATCAGTAGTCCATCCATGGTCAGAGTCCATGAACTACATTGCCTCTACGTTGTCACGTAGGAAAGGCCATTATTCAAATGCACTCCTGAGGCTCCACTGTCCCATCCATCACGTGTCTAGTCCTTCTATCTACCTGAGTCCATGCCACTTTCTATCACTTAGGTCTTAGGTCCATTAGGGTTCACCCTGAACTACATTGCCTATGCATGGTCATGTATGCAAGGCCATTTAGCAATGAGCCCCCGAGGCACTAGGTCAGTCCTTTAGGGTCCATCTCACCAATAAGGATTGTGGAATCTTTCACCAGGCAAGCAAGCACAAGCAAAACCTGCTTTTTAAGCAAAAATCTTGACGCAAAACATCAACCTATCCAAGGCAAAGTAAACAAGTACCTTAAGCACTCAAACTGATTCTATCCAAACTATGGCAAGAAAAACACATCTAAATGCAAGAATGTTTTGTGTTTGTGATCGGGTTAGGTTACAACGTCTTGATCTTTGTTATCATGTCTTTCTATGCTACTCGAGGATGCCAAAAGCTAGAGATGCTATGATGGGGCATGATTATTTTCTTTGTTTGTTGTTTGTGGATTAAACTTTAGTAATGTGAAGCCTTGTCTAAAGATATGATCGACAAAAGATCATCGAGGACATCAAAGGTCTAACGTGAACGGGGGCAATCCTTGTTTGTTGATACGCAAGAAATACTCAGGTCATCTCGGTTCAATTATACCTCAATACTTGTATTAACTTGATAAATCAAAATCCATGTAAGTGATACTCAAGTCATCTCGGTTCAATTATACCTAGATGCTTGTATTAACTTACAACATTTGGAAAAAGTACCAAAAAAATCACCCAATGATGAAATAAGCACTTCAAAATACTTGTACCATCAAGATGTCAAAAGCAAAGCATCCATCATACATCCATTATACATCCATTATACATCCATACATCCGTATCCCATGCAATAAAAGATCCAAACAATGCAAAGTATCAGTACAAATTGAAGCTTGTGAGTCTTTCTATCGAGTCATTCTTTCAATCAATCTTCTATCTACCATTATGTCATTTCTGTCTCGATAGAGTACATTTGGACATCACAAAAATATAGCATATAGTTGCATATCATATCACATGAGATAGTCATTTACATGATTAAATTAGTTGCATACATAATAAGTGCATTAGGTCATCTATATACATTTTTGCAATCATCACATAGTGTCAACAGAAAAAATAAAAAACATAGATAAGTGCATCACATAAATCGGATAATCTTATAGATACCATTTGCATTTACACATTAGAGGCATATCAAGTAAAACATCTAAATCTACATTAGATCACATAACATCATAAAATCTAAGACTGCATTAGATAAACATCACATAGCATCATATAAAAGTCTGCACTAGATAAACATCATATAGACATAGTCAAAATATGCATCACATGAGTGCCATCATATAATAGAAATGCATCCATAGCATAGAATGAACAAAGCGTCAATAGCTACATCATCATATAAATATCATAAACATGTCCAAATGTACAATATCAAAAGGTCTGTCTACGAGTCAATGTCATATACAGTGTATACATCTCAAAGATAATGATACATGTCTCAAAATACAAAAGTGGTACATATACGTGTTCGACTATCTGAGCCATCAAAAAGTATGTACGTAGGAGCCAAAATCTGTGCAAGTGTCTGCTAACCCTACTGCTATGAATTGCTACTCCTAGCAGTGTCCTCTGTGTCTCGTCTTCTGCTGGCCCTAGACTGTTGCGGGCCCATCACAGAGGCTCTTGACTGTGATCCACTTGCTCTCTGCGAGGCCATGGACTGGCTCTTGTAGCTCGGAGCCCTCTGATCAACTGGAACAACACCATGGTATAATCCCCAGTAGTACTGTGTCTGAGCATGCACTCTGGTAAGCTCACCCTGTACCTGCGCTAACTACGCCTTCACCTATGCCAACTGTGCCTGTGTTTGTGCTAGCTGTGCCTATGCTTGCTGCACCTGTCCAACCAAAAAATTACTGGTAGTGTCTATACCCAGGGCTGCCACTGCTATGTCCCTCTCTACTCAGATGGCCCATATCCTCACCTCTCCCATATCTCGCTCTCTAGTGAGCCCCAAGATAACACCTGCATCTATCTCCCGCCGAGCCTTAGTGATCCTAAGTTATGCCTGCAGCTATCAAACCTATCCTCTTAGCATGGCAATGGCTCTCCCCTGGACATCTAGATGTGCTAGATCCTGGGAGGCTTGTGCCTATCCCTATCCCTACGGCTGAGGTACCTACTACTACGTCACCTGCTGAGGTGGCGACATCTGTCTGTGCTGTGTAACCTACGGTTGCACTACCTGCTGAGCATGGGAGGATCCCTCCCCATCTCTCCTCCTTTTCCTGAGTCTACCTCTGTCTCCTCCGCCATCTCCTCCATCATCTCCTCCATCTCCCCCATCTCCACCATCTCCTCCCCGTTCTCCTCTCCTCCTCCTCCTGCCAACCCAACCCTCGTCATCTGAATCTGCCTCATCTATTTGAGGAACCAACTCTCTAGGCCCAGAGTATCTCAAAAATGGATGCTTTGCAAACCACTCCTCGTAGTCCTATGTCATCCCTGCATTTGCAATCTCTGTCCTCATCGGCCAGGTAGTATAAGGAACCTGTCGAAACTTTGCCACTGCTTCCATGCCACTGGGCCCCATCTAAACCTCTATGCATGTGTCAGTGCAAACAGAGGCTACCCTTGTGGCATGCCCTGTCTCCTCCCAAACTGCCTCCGAACCCTAATAACAATCTGTCTCTCCAGGATGAACCACCTCCTTCCTATAAGCCACCAAGTCTGATAGCTGTATGGCATCTCGTCTACCTCGTCATCCCAAGGCTCAAAGTCTAGATATGGTCACCAGACGACCACATCTACACCATCCAGTGCGTGCCTCCAGTACTCTAGCTTCCCCAGTCTATGCTGGGAAATCACTCCTGCATATCCATAGCTGTAAGGCTCTCCCCTCTGCCTATAAAACACACATATCGGTCTGGTAATGGTGATATGCTCCCATAACTAAAACTGTAATAGTGAGACACCTGTTGATAAACTAGCACCCCTGTGGTAGACCACTTGATGCATATCATGGTAGAGGTGAGCCAAAACATAGACACCCCAAGTATAGCGGGTGCCCTCTGAGATCATCCTCTCCATAATCCATCCCCATCCAATCAGGAACCCATGAGATCTCCTATCGGGGCATACAATGCCTCTGATCAATCCTGCAACTATCTCAGGGAAATAGTCATAGTAATTGTGTATATCTTGCTAGGAGATAACCTGATAGTCCAGCTTAGGGTCGTCGAACACTCGCCTACACTCTATGAGTCCTGCATCCCACTGTGGATCATACTCAACGAGCTCTCCCTAAATCAGCAGGTGAAGTATCCTATATACATCCTCCAGAGTCACCGTCATCTCACCAGTCGGGAAGTGAAAGGTCCCATCCTCGCTGTGAAACCTCTCCACTGCTACAGTCAGTAAGCCGCGGTTCTCTCAAACCTTAGGCATAAAGCACACATAATCTAATCCCATCGCGCTGAGCGCCTCTCGATCTATCTCTGTCAACATGTGTCGCTGCATCATCGGCATGGGAAACTACTCCCTCAACATCAGTGTATCTCATATGTCCTCTTGCAAGCACGCAAAGCAAGACGTCAACCTAAAACTACAAGTACCATGCTCAACATATCTATAGAATCATATCAACTAACTTAACATATCAAATTGATCAAAATAGCACACTACATCTCTTGACTAGATTCCTGCAATCTCAGAGATAGCTTATCGATTGACGCATCAAACAAGATGCCAATCGAGTCAATTTTGTTAAGTAAACTGACTATCTATATCATATGCGCCAGAACAGAAGGTACATGCACCATTTCTCAGCAAATGAGCCACTTCTAACACATGCGCCGCAAGATTTCATAAATGTGCTGTTCCATACCGTATATGCGCTGCCCAAGAGCATGCGTTGACTCATACCTTGCATGCGCCACCAAATAGTACATGTGCCAACCTTCCTCATGCATGTGTCGTTTCATATCCTAGATGTGCCACAGAATGACATATGTACAGTTCTGCATGTCAGATGCACCGAACTATGATCTTGCGCATTTGTTTTGCCTAATTTTACCTAGCATTTAATGCACTCAAAATTGACCCTAGGTGAAATTTTTTGAGATACATACTGGGGGTCCTGCCTCTACTGGCCGGTCAATTCATTGGATTCGCTCAAAGTGGTGCTCCTCACGTAGAATATCCATCCTAGTGCTGACTGCTCTGTGCTCTCCTAAGCTCTCAAAGACAATCCAACAAAAGACAAGTGTGCAAATGACTTGTCTTGTGGACCTAGCTCCTATATATAGCATGCAAACCCTAAACTAGCTATGAGATGACTATGACTACTTCCTACCCCCGTTTCTTCCCGTTTCTCAAAAATGCATCTTGTTTTCTTCAATCCTAACCAAGTTGCCCTTCGTCTTCGTGAGATTGTCCGTCTCACGCCTTCTGCCTTCTTCCCGTCCAATCTCCTGAGGGGGCATCCTATCATCGTTAAACCTGTACCAGGGGCAAACTAGGCATGTATCATTATCAGACTATTTATTCTTTGAAACAACATGATAAAACACATTGCATCAAAGAGGGGCAAAATGTATACACCTAAAAATAACACGATTCAGTCTAAATAAATATTCTTAATATTTATTCCCTTCTAATTCCTTTATCAAATAAATAAATAAACAAATTTATTTATTCGATTCACATTCCTCTAAATTAATTAAATATCGAAATATTTAATTACCTCTTCTAAAGTCAAAATTAAATAAAATCCTTTATTTAATTTAAATTCTTCCAAACAATTAAATAATTCTTAATTATTTAATTAAGTCAAAATCATTCTTCTAAATTTAAATAAATCAATCAAATTTATTTAAATCCTCTCAATCTCTAAAAATAAAATACAATCAAGTGTTTTATTTATTCTTCCAAATCATGCACAACAATTAAATACATTTATTTATTTAATTTGCTTTCTTATTGCTAATTCTTCAAATATCTTCCAAATCTTCTAAAAATAAGTCTTCTTCTTCATGTACACAAAATATAATAATTTATTATTTAATTTCTCTCAAATCATGCAAAAGCAAATCTCAAGTTGAGTTAACTAACTCAATCAACCTTGTTTTTATCAATATCTCTTAAATTAGAAAAAAGCTTTCTAATTTATGAAGTCATATCTTATCTTTTGAAAAGAAAGTAGTTAACTCAAATAAAATAGTTTTTGTGTGACACTTGTCTTCTTCTTATTCACACACATTCCTCAAGGTTTCTCAACTATTGATCTTCTTGTTCTTTCTATACTGTTGATCTCTTCTCTTCTGAGTCTATAAATTGAACCCAATTCGTCCATTTCATTCATCCAAGCTTTAAGTAAAATTACTTTGCAGGAATTACAGTGCACCTTTGGCACCAATTCCTTCATTGCTTGTGATCAAACTTGTTACTACACACTACTATCATTGTTGTGAAGCTCATCTTCATGGCGATACTATCATAGCCATTCCCATTTGAACATCTTGGAATCATAGCAAAGAAGTGCATCTTCTGAGGGCCATATTCATAGACAAGATCATTTGTGATAGGTGATCAATGGAAGCTGCAAATTTAAGGAGGTTTGCATTGTCTTGTTCATTATTTGATTGAATATTTTTTGTTCATTATTTCATTGAGTTTTGGGTATTATTATTGATATATTGATTATTCATGTTTACTCCAATTTTCCCTTAACACATATCATGTTTACATCTTTTGGTTCTATGTTATGATCTTTATCGTGCTCATATATTTTACATCTTACTTGTACTTGCATGATCCTTATTTAACATATATGGCTATCATTATCTTGTACTTTACCTTTGTTAGGGGAATCTTGCTTTCCCTTATTACATATGCTTTCAAACTCACATCTTACCTATATTCTTATATACTTATTCATAATTTGGTAACCTTTACCATGTTTACATGCTTTATCATGCTTGTATCATTTTTCTTCTTGCCTCTAATTTCTTGCATCCTTTGTATGCAACAATTAGAGGGGGGCATATATGTCACTAACATTGCCTTTGTGAGTTATGTTTTGTAGTGGTAGACTCATAAATATTCTTGTGTTGAAAGGAGCTTTATCAATCCTTCTACATTGGTAGAGTCTTCAAATTAGTCAAAACTCCACCACTTTTTACATAGGCAAAATCCCTTACCCTTCTCCTATTTATTTTATGTTGGCAATATGTGTTTGTCATTGATGTCAACATAGTATATGGAAAGATAAGCACAAACTTGTACAAAGGTAGACCCAGCATAGTCAAGGCAAATCAGTTTGGGAGAAGAGAAAGTAGTCTAAGTATGGTGAAGGGATTAGTTTTGTGTTTGAGCATGATACGGAGGAAAATACTCATGTCCTTACATATTCCTAGTATTCCTACATGTATATATCATCAGTTTGGAGAACCACACTCAATGATAAATATAAAAAATCTAAGGCATTCATAATGCATATCCCAAGGCAAAGTAACATTGTTTGGTCCGCATTTCTCCACAGAGCAAGATTTGATCTTGTGGTTCTGAAGACAAGTTTATCTAGGTATTGAAATGATATATCCAAGTTTTTAGGTCTTCACATCTTCAGCAAAAAAAGTTACAAGGGATGGAGTACTAGTTACTACTTAGATAGGACAAAGCAATGATGGAGACTTAATGGAATGCTCCGCATTCCTCCGGAAGACATTATTTTGTCATGTAGTTCAAAGGATAGGCTCAAAGGTGTATAAGGCATGCTAAGATGAAGTATCAAGTGGTCTGGTGGTCCACAAAGTCAGTAATCAAGTGACAGAGGCAATACAGACTGTTTTAGAGCCTAAATACATATGTTCAAGCATTTGCAGAAAATGAAATGTATGAAGATCAATCATAAAAGGTTGTGCGGAGGTCTTACATGTTCCAATATATCTTAGGTTTGATCCGCATGTAGATATTCCTTATTTTCTTGCACCGCAATGCCATATCTTGAGCTATGAAGTGTTACAAGTGTACCATAACACTCTGTTTCCTATAGTTTGTCATGTGTCTTGTTTTGCGGAGGTATAAACTGACATGATACTTTAGTAGAAGGGTGAATGGATGATATTGACATTGCACATGGTTGAATTCTTGGTACGCATAAAGATTTTGGCTTCTCCCCAATAGTATGAAGATGAACAATTTGCAATTTTGAGTAGTTTTAGCTGACAAGCTAAGTCTTTGGTATGTGTGGTAGATCTTGACCTATTTCTTTGACTTTGGAAGATGTGAGGAGATGTGTTTTGAATACCTTCATGAATTCTTGAGGTCCACAACAAGATTTCTTATCATGTTGTATGTATTGAGGCCGACCCTTGAAGAGATACACGTTTCATCTAATAATGCTTATGGTGCCGACCTAATTAGTGATTTGAAGTGTTGCAGGGGATATTTATAGAAGATCAAATTTATTTGTGATAAGGTGTGTGTACGAATATGATATAGCAGAGGGCAAGATATGAAGTGCGTAAAATTAGTTTGAAGGCATGTTTTGAGCAGAAAAGGAAGACTGTACTAGATCAACATAAGTTCGATGTCCACTTTGCAATAGTCCTTGTAATTTCTAAAATGTAGTGAGAAAAATATTCAGGGAGTAGTATCTTCCTTGGGTTCTTCCCTAAATCAAAGTTGTAATTGATGTAAGAACAAAGTACAGGGAGTAGTAACTTCCTTGGGTTGCAGCCCAAAACAAAGTTGTAATATTTTTGCAGTAAGCATAATATATTGTGAGCTAACACTCACTGTGGTTTTCCCTATTTTAGGGTTTTCCACGTAAAAATCTTGGTGTTCTTTTGTTGCATGATTTACTTTCTGCTCTTTAAGTTATTCAGTTTTATCTGCAAATATTTGTTTAAGAATTTCTGTGTGCCGATTCACCTCCCCTCTTAGCACCTCATTATGTTCAATAGTTGGTATCAGAGCTAAGTGCCTTTGAGAAGCCTAACAACTAAGGTAGATCCTGCACTTGAACACATCTAATCTAAAGCTATGGACAATGATGTATTTGTCCTAGAACCATATTTAGAAGCAATAGAACCTGAAGGTTGGGATCTTGATCTAAATGAGTATGAAGTAGACCTTGAAGGATAATTCAAGTCAGCCCTTGATGAACTGGATGAAGCAAGAGAACTAAATATTAGAATATGAAGACATGCTTGAGAAAGCAAAGGAGACAATTGACAAATTGAAGACAAAGGCAAAAGAATCAAAAGAAGAAATTGGCAAACTAAAAACTCTAATAGAAGGAGATAAAGGAGCTGACATAAAGATTAAGGAGGTAGAAGAAATGTTCTCTATAATTTGAGGGTCATGGTTGAAGAAGAAAAAAAAATTAAAGATTGCTTAAATACCAAGCTCTATGAGAAATCAAATGAATGTTCAAAACTTGAGGAAGAAGTTGTCACTCTAAGGAAAGAACTGGAAAAGGAAAAAGAACAGATTGATAAAGGACTAAAATTGAAAGGAGGATCTGAAATCCTTGATGAGATAATTAACTCTCAAAAGCTAGAAAAAGAAAAATTAGGCCTTGGTTTTGAAAAAGGGTAAAGTCCTATCCTATGATCAGTGCCTCTGCAAATTTATATGATAACTTCTAATAAGGAGGAAAGTCTGAAATAAAGAAGGAAGAAGCCTACACTAAAGATCCTAAGAAGAATGCGTCTGGAGTTACAAAAGAAGATGAATTCACTCCTATCCAGAGACAAAGGAAGAATATGAAGAAGAATTTCAGGAAGATCGCACCTAAACAAACTGCTCATATCAGGTATTCTCAAGGTTTCAATGGTAATTGTTATGTTTGCAATAAATTTGGTCACAAAACTACTGATTGTTGAAGTCAGATGAATCAAAATGTTGTAAGGTGTTATACTTGTAACAAGCTTGGTCATAAAGTTTTTGAATGTAGGAGCAAGTTAAATTAGAATCCTATAAGGTGTTATGCTTGCAATAAGATGGGACATAAGGCTAATGAATGTAGAAGTAAAATGTTAAGGAATAATAAGGATAATGCTCTACCCTTTCATGGATACTGTTACACTTGTAACAAGTTTGGTCACAAGGCAACTAACTACAAATCTAAGGTGAGGAGAAATGGTAATGCTCAACAATCAAAATTCACCTGTCATAAGTGCAATCAAACAGGGCATTCTAGAAAGAATGTAAGGCTTGCTCCTCAAAAGAAGGTTGATATTGCTCAACAAAAGAGGGAAATGAGCAAAGTATGGAAGAAGAAGGAAGAATGTGAAGGTTCTGGACCTTTTCCTAGTGCAGGTGGATCCTCTGGTAACTAAAAAGATGAAGTACTGATTCAGGGGGAGTTACAACTATAAGTTTCTTCAAAACCCCTGAATGAATGAGATGATGAATTCCTCAACATTCTAGCTAGATTTGAGATGATGATATGAAGAGGTTTGGTTTTGTGAAGCTTGAGAAGTTTGATAGAGCATTTGTTAAGTTTGGAGATGATGCATCTGCTAAGATTTGTGAAAGAGGTTCAATCAGTTTTGATAGAAAGCACAATATAGATGATGTCTTTTATGTCAATCACCTCTGGCACAATCTTCTTAGTGTAGGACAAATGTGTAGTAGAGGATATAATCTTGTGTTTCATGATGGTGGTTGTGAAATTAGAAAAGAAGACTCTAAAACTCTGATTGCTATAGGAACAATGACAAAAGGAAATATATATCAACTCAAAGGTGCTAAAGGTGAGTGCCTTATGACTCAAATTAATGAAAGTTGGCTATGGCATAGAAGAATGTGTCACCTTAATTTTGACAATTTAGTGAAGATCAGCTATGCTCAAGCTGTAAGGGATTTGCCGAGGATTACAAATACCATCAATACTGTTGCAAGTATGAGGTTAACTAGTGTTGTCATTGATGTCAACATACTCATATTGAATTAATGAGAATGATTGGTTGAGCTGTGTGTGAGGTTATTGAGGAAATTAGTCTCAATTAGGAATAGTGAAGAACAGTGATGAGAAGAAGGCAGAAGTCCTCAATAGGTTGAGGATCAGAGGATGCGGTTTAAAGGGTTTGTAGATATGAGGCTTGAGATGGTCCAATCAAGATTTCAGAGGTCCGCATGAAGATCTGAAGAAGTTATGTTTGCTCAAGTAGAACTGATTTCGGCAGGTGTTCAGTGGTGACAGAGTGTCACAGATTGGTCCGGTGAGCTCTAGAATTGCATTATCTCCTTTTGCGGATTGGAGAGAGTGTTGAAGAAGTTCGTGTGAAGTGACAACCAGATTTGTTCATGGTTTGGAGGCCGAAAGAACCTTTTTCATTATGATAGTGATGACAGACTATGTTCTTAAAGTTCCGGATGAAGAAGAGAAGAATTCCAGTAAGCTGATAAAGTGCGGATGTTATTGATGACTCAGGAAAGGTTTTGGTGATCCTTGGATCATGTACAATTCTTATTGGCAGTCCACATTGAAGTTAGAGTTTGGATTTGATGTAAAGACCATCAGTTGTTGGTGTTCTTCCTGAGACAGGCTGACCGGATGTATTACACGTCTTGCGAATGATTTTGTAGGTGCTTGCCGACTTAGATGATTGTTCCTAAGTCGATGCCTTGTATAAATAAGGGATTGTGAACTCATTTTGAAGAGTGTCTTGTGGTGATGAGCGTGGTATAGCAAAGAGAAGTGCGAAAGGTAGAGCAAGAGTTTTTGGGCTTAAATGGAACTGATCCATGCATGGTAAAGATGTCAATCTCCAGTTCAAGTTTGTCATACTTGTTATCTTGTAGACAATGTGTCTCTTGTAGGCAGTGTGCCTCTTGTGAGCAGTGTGCTCGGGCAGTGAGCCCTAATTGGCATGTGCCATCTATTTTTCTTATTATTCTAACAGAGAATAATCCTTGGGTTAATCACCCCGTGGTTTTTCCCTTGACCGGGTTTTCCACGTCAAAATCTTGGTGTCTCATGTGTTGATGTATATCTGCTCTAATGTTTATGCTTTATGCTTTCATGAATGATTAACTGATATGCTACTAAATAACAAAGAGGATTTAAGTATTTGAAATAGAAGCAAGTTTTGTACAACTGATTCACCTCCCCTCTCAGTTGTGTGCCCTAGATCTAACAATTGGTATCAGAGCCAAGTTCCTATAAAAGGAGCTTAACTGCTTGAGGAGATCCAGGATGTCGTCATACAAGAAGGATAGTCCGAAGTTTGATGGAACCAACTTCTCTCTTTGGAAAGGTCGCATGAAATGTCACTTGGAGTGTATGGGAAAAGCTTACTTGTCCATGGTCACAAAAGCATATGTACCTCCACAGGGTGGTCCGACAACTCTAAATGAAATCACAGATGCTAAAAACAACTTGTAGACCAAAGAGGCTCTTCTAAGCGCATTAACTGACTCAGAGCTCTCAAATGTTATTGACCTACCAACTACCTATGAGATCTGGATTAAACTGGAACTTCTGCATGAAGGAGATGAGTATGTTAAGAGTGCAAGGTTGCAGAGTCTCAAAGGGAAATTTGAAAGATTGAAGATGAGAGATGATGAAAATATCACTACCTTTATGCCAAGAGTAAATGAGCTGGTGTGTGGAATTAGGAATGCTGGTGGAGTTTTGGATGAAAATGAGATTGTTTGCAAAATTCTCATATCCCTTCCTGCTGCCTACAAAATCAAGGTTGCTGCCATTGATGAATTCAGAGCCCATACAACTGTCACAAGAGACCAATTGGCTGGTAAACTGGCTACATTTGAAATGACTGATTTTGGAGATGATCCACCTAAGACTGAATCTGCATTCAAAGCCAGTGCCTATGTGAAAGGCAAACAAAGATTTGATCCAGGAGAAAACTCTTCAAGGAAGCTGTCATGGTATGATCAAGAAAGAAAAGACATGGAAGAGGAAGAAGCAGAAACAGCTCAACTTGAAGCCCTCATTGCAAAAAGACTACCAGGAGGATCCGGTAAGTATGAAGGAAAATTACCCTTTAAGTGCTTCAACTGCAATAAGATTGGTCACTTTGCCTCAAGATGTCTAGAAAGATCCACAAGATCAAATTCTAACAGACAAAGGTTCCAAAAGAATTGTTATTATGTTCATGAAGAAGCTGATAATGAAGGAGTAACAGATGATGAATCAGGGATAGGAGACAAATCTGGAAATGAATGGGTGTTTATTGCCATCAAGGAAGAAGATCCAATATCCTCTGAATCTATAAATCATAAGGTTGTAGAAAGAGCTCTGGCTGCCCAAGTTGAAGAAAAGGATGATTGGGTTATTGATAGTGGATGTTCTCACCATATGACAGGTGACAAGAACAAGTTCTTAGATTTGGAAAGGTATGAAGGAGGAATGGTAAAGTTTGGTGACAATTCTGCTAGTAGAATCAAAGGTAGGGGAACTATCTCTTTTGATGGAAAGAACAAAATCGGTAATTTACTGTATATTGAAAGATTGAAGCATAATCTTCTCAGTATTGGTCAGTTGGTAGACAAAGGCTATGATCTCCGGTTCAAGAATGGTAGATGTAGGATCTTTGAAAGTTCTGGAACTGAGATTGCATCCGGTACTCAAACAAAAGGTAATATCTTCCATCTAGTTGGTACTAATAAAAGTTCTCTGTTTGTTCAAGTAGATCAGAGTTGGTTATGGCATAGAAGAATGTGTCATGTAAATTTTGATAACATCATCAAGATAACAATACTCAGGCTGTAAGAGATCTTCCAAAGTTGGTAAAACCTACAAATAGCTTGTGCAAAGAATGTCAGCTAGGTAAACAAAGCAGAGTCTCATTCAAAAGCAAGGATCAGTCCTCTACTAGATTATTGGAATTAGTTCATACTGATCTATGTGGTCTGACAAGAATCAAGAGTATGCAAGGTGATAGATATTTCATGTTACTAATTGATGACCATTCCCGGATGATGTGGGTTACCTTTCTGAAAGAGAAATCAGAAGCTTTTGAGAAGTTCAAAATCTTCAAGGCTATGGTAGAGAATCAAACTGGATTAAAACTGAAATGTCTGAGGCCTGATAGAGGTGGTGAATTCACATCCGGTGAATTCATAGACTTTTGTGAGAAGCATGGTATCAGGAGATAGTTGTCTGCTCCTAGGACTCCACAGTAAAATGGAGTAGTTGAGAGAAAGAACCGGACCATCCAGGAAGCATCCAGGACAATGATGATGGAAGCAAATGTTCCCCATATGTTTTGGAGAGAAGCTGACAGCACTGCAGTCTATCCTCTCAATCGAGTTCAAATCAGAAGTAATACAGGTTACTCCACTCAAAGCAAAGCATACTGGTGTTACAATAAGAGACTGAGAAAGCTGATAGAAAGTACAAATGTGAAGGTTGATGAAGGAATTGAGAATCCCTCAAGGTTTTATGAGTATGATGAAGATGATCAAGATGGTGTTCTAGTTCAAGGAGCTCAATCCTCTCCTGAAAGTCAGATTCAGACTGATCCGGTAAATCAGGAAGAAGAGATAGGTCTAAATGAGCCTGATCAAGAAACAGAAGTGCAAGAAACTCCCAAAGTTCCAAGGTATGTAAGACTGAACCACTCTGAAGATCAGATCATAGGTGACAAAAGCAATGGTGTGCAAACTAAAAGGAAAATTGCTCAAAATTTAGATGAATATTGTTTGATTTCAAAGATTGAACCTAAGACAATAAATCAAGCCTGCAATGATGAAAATTGGACAAAAGCAATGGAGGAAGAGTTGATGCAAATTGAGAAAAATCACACTTGCGATTTGTTTCTAGACCTAGTAACAAGAACATGATTGGAACCAAATGGGTCTTCCAGAACAAACTAAATGAAGTTGGTGAAGTAATTAGAAATAAAGCCAGATAAGTCTGCAAAGGCTACTCTCAAATAGAAGGGATTGATTTTGAGGAAACCTTTTCTCCGGTGGAAGGAATTGAAGCAGTCAGACTATTTCTTACATTTGCTACCTTCAAAGATTTCAAAGTGTATTAGATGGATGTCAAATCTGCCTTCTTGAATGGTGACTTAGAAGAAGAGGTGTACATTGAACAACCGGATGGATTCCAGTTATCTGAGCATGGTGATATGGTCTGCAAATTAAAGAAGGCACTGTATGGTCTAAAGCAAGCTCCAAGAGCATGGTATGAAAGGCTGGACAAACATATTTTGAAGATTGGCTTCAACAAAGGTACTGCTAATAGTAACCTTTATTTCAAAATTGATCATGAAAACATCTTGATTGTTGAAGTATTTGTTGATGATATCATCTTTGGAGGAAGAGACAGTATGTGCAAAATCTTTGCAAACCAAATGAAAAGTGAGTTTGAAATGTCAATGCTCGGTGAAATGAATTTCTTCTTGGGTCTGCAAATTACTCAGACAGAGAAAGGAATCTTTATCTCTCAGACTAAATATGTGAAAGAACTATTGAAGAAATTTGGAATGGAAGATTCAAAGCCTATGAACACTCCCATGGCTACTAGATGTAAGTTGAGCAAAGATGATGACTCTCCTAAGACAAATCAAACAAAGTACAGATCAATGATTGGAGGATTATTGTATCTCACTCAAACTAGACCAGATATAATGCAAGCTGTTGGTCTTGTGGCTAGATTCTAGGTTGATCCCAGAGAATCTCATGTCATGGCAATCAAAATAATTTTTAGGTACTTGAAAGGAATAGTTGAGTATGGTCTATGGTATCCTAGAGATCATAATTTTTCTCTTCATGCATATACAAATGCAGATTGGGTAGGTGATGTGGATGATAGGAAGAGTACAAGTGGAGGAGCATTCTTTTTGGGAAAAAGGTTGGTTTCTTGGCTAAGTAAGAAACAAGAGGCCATATCCCTGTCTACAACTGAAGCTGAATACATTGCAGCAGTAGGAAGTTGCACTCAACTTTTGTGGATGAAGCAAATGCTAAGAGATATTCAAATAGAATATGAGGAGCCTATCAGAATTTTCTGTGATAATTCTAGTGCAATAAATATTTCTAAGAATCCAGTGTTACATTCTAAGACCAAGCATATATCTATCAAATTTCACTTTCTGAGAGAGCAAGTGAACAAGGGTGAAGTCAGATTGGAGTATGTGCCCTCCAAGGATCAGCTTGTAGATATTTTTACCAAACCTCTTCCCAAGGACTCTTTTGAGTTTCTTAGGGAGAAGTTAGGGGTCATGACCCCTCCGGTGATGAACTAGGATGCACCGATGTGCATCAGTCTAGTGGGTATCATAGTCATATCTTGTGATCCGGATTGATGATGGGGAGCTGCTACTCAGGGGGAGCAGCTGGTATGATTCTAATGTGTTAGAATTGCAAGTATGAGCCCTTTGCCATTGATGTCAAAGGGGGAGAGAAGACATGTGAAAAACAAGTGGT
Organism: Cunninghamia lanceolata; assembly: GCA_027924645.1. NCBI lineage: Eukaryota > Viridiplantae > Streptophyta > Pinopsida > Cupressales > Cupressaceae > Cunninghamia > Cunninghamia lanceolata. Next base: position 13,227,291 of record BSBN01000822.1, on the reverse strand, counting down.
TGATGATCAAAAGGGGAGCAGTAAAGGAAGAGAAGACATGTGAAGAGTTGTTGCTGATAGGGGGAGCAATGACAGAAAGGAGAAGTTCTTGTCTTGATGGTTTTTCACATCATATGTTGCCATCAATGACAAAGGGGGAGATTGTTGCAAGTATGAGGTTAACTAGTGTTGTCATTGATGTCAGCATACTCATATTGCATTAATGAGAAGGATTGGATGAGCTATGTGCTGAGGTTATTGAGGAAATTAGTCTCAATCAGGAATAGTGAAGAACAGTGATGAGAAGAAGGCAAAAGTCCTCAATAGGTTGAGCATTAGAGGATGCGGTTTAAAGGGTTTGTAGATATGAGTCTTGAGGTGTTCCAGTCAAGATTTTAGAAGTCTGCATGAAGATCTAAAGAAGTTATGTTCGCTCAAGTAGAACCAATTCTGGCAGGTGTTCAGTGGTGACAGAGTGTCACAGATTGGTCCAGTGAGCTCTGGAATTGCATTATCTCCTTCTACGGATTGGAGAGAGTTTTGAAGAAGTTCATGTGAAGTGAAAACTAGATTTGTTCATGGTTTGGAGGTCCAGAAGAACCTTTTTCATTATGACAGTGATGACAGACTGTGTTCTTGAAGTTCCGGATGAAGAAGAGAAGAATTCCAGTAAGCTGATAAAGTGTGGATGTTATTGATGACTCAGGAAAGGTTTTGGTGATCCTTGGATCGTGTACAATTCTTATTGGCAGTCCGCATTGAAGTTAGAGTTTGGATTTGATGTAAAGACCATCGGTTGTTGGTGTTCTTCCTGAGATAGGCCGACCGGATGTATTACACGTCTTGCGAATGATTTTGTAGGTGCTTGCCGACTTAGATGATTGTTCCTAAGTCGATGCCTTGTATAAATAAGGGATTGTGAACTCATTTTGAAGAGTGTCTTGCGGTGATGAGTGTGGTATAGTGAAGAGAAGTACGAAAGGCAGAGCAAGAGTTTTTGGGCTTAAATGGAACTGATCCAGGCATGGTAAAGATGTCAATCTCCAGTTCAAGTTTGTAATACTTGTTATCTTGTAGATAGTGTGTCTCTTGTAGGTAGTGTGCCTCTTGTGAGCAGTGTGCTCAGGTAGTGAGCCCTAATTGGCATGTGCCATCTATTTTTCTTATTCTTCTAACAGAGAATAATCCTTGGGTTAATCACCCCGTGGTTTTTCCCTTGACCGGGTTTTCCATGTCAAAATCTTGGTGTCTCATGTGTTGATGTATATCTGCTCTGATGTTTATGTTTTATGTTTTCATGAATGATTAACTGATATGCTACTAAATAATAAAGAGGATTTAAGTATTTGAAATAGAAGCAAGTTTTGTACAACTGATTCACCCCCCCTCTCAGTTGTGTGCCCTAGATCTAACAAATACAACCTGCAAGGAATGTCAGATTGGGAAGCAAACAAGGAATAATTTTAAGATCAAAGAATATTCTACCATCAAACCTCTAGAGTTGGTGCATATAGCTCTATGCGGACCTACAAGAGTAGGAAGCTTTCAAGGTGATGGGTATTTCATGTTATTGATTGATGATTTCTCGAGAATGACTTGGGTAACCTTTCTTAAAGAAAAATTAGAAGCTCTAGATAAGTTTAAAGCCTTTAAGGCTATGGTTGAAAATGAAATTGATCTGAAGGTCAAGTGTTTAAGGTCTGACAGAAGTGGTGAGTTCACCTCCAATGAATTTAATTGTGTTTGTGAAGATCATGGAATAAAAAGGCATTTGATAGCACCTAGGACTCCTCAACAAAATGGAGTTGTGAAAAGGAAGAATACGATAGTTCAAGAAGTAGCAAGGACAATGATGAAAGAAGAAAACCTACCTGATATCTATTGGAGAGAAGCCATCCACACTGTAGTTTACATACAAAACAAAGTGCAAACTAGGGTCAACAATTCAAAGACTCCATATGAACTATGGTATGGAAGAACTCCTACTGTAAAATACTTTAGAGTGTTTGGAAGTAAATGCTACATTACGAGAGATGAAGAGAACTTGGGAAATTTTGATACAAGATCGGATGAAGGAATCTTCCTTGGATATTCTACAAAGAGCAAGACTTACAGGTGCTACAACAAGAGACTGGAGAGATTAGTGGAAAGTGCAAATGTCAAAGTGGATGAAGAACCATCCCAAAGGTCAGTACTATTAGAAGGATATGAATCAAATGAGAACCTTTGCAGAGAAGAAGAAAGAGAGGAAGAGAAGGAAAAGGAAAAGAAAGTAGATGAAGGAGATGCTCTGGAGAAGATTCCCAAGACTCCCAAGTATGTGTAGAAGAATCATTATGAAGATCAAATCATTGGAGATAAGAACAAAGGTGTTCTAACAAGGAGAAGTATTGCTATGGCAGATGAACAAGTAAACTTGTGCTTATTGTCTCAAATAGAACCCAAAATAGTGACTGAAGAATGCAAGAATGAGCACTAGATCAAGGCTATGGAAGAGGAATTGATGTAGATTGAGAAGAATTAAACTTGGGAAGTTGTCCCAAGACCAACAAACAAGAATGTGATAGGAAAAAAATGGTTCTTCCAAAACAAATTGAATGAGCATGGGGAAGTAGTCAGAAATAAGGCTAGGCTAGTGTGTAAAGGCTACTCACAAGTAGAAGGAATAGATTATGAGGAAACATTTGTTCTAGTGCCAAGATTGGAGATCATCAAATTATTCTTGGCCTTTGCAGCTCATGGGTATGTGCAGGATCATGATGGGCCAAACTATACCTCTAAGTGGCAATGAAAATACAAAAAATCAAACTTAATCAAGTTCATGTGAAAACTTGAATGGATTATCTACACAATTTGAAAAATATGTAAGAATGGAATTTGTAAAGAATTGAATCTAGTTTATGACCTACTATTTAAAAAAAAAAACTAAATTTACTTAGTGAAAAATGAATATTTCAATGAACAACTATTAAATTTTTTAGAGAAAAAAAAAAGTGGGTGTCGTTCCAGCCAACCTAACTATGAGCAAAAAAAAAAAAAATTGAATCTTTCAAAATAAGTAGAGGACTCATGCCCTTGAATTTTTTTTCCAATAAAATAATTAGTTATGATTTTTTTACTGTGACTTTTTAAAAACTAAAAAGTAATTTTTCAGCCAACCTAACTCAATCAAAGAAATTGGAATTCAAATTTTTTTTTAACCTATAGCCAGAAAAGCATAGAGTGTTATGTATCTTTCGGATCTCAAAAAGGTGTAACAGTTTGAAAGTTATGGATGTTTTTTAATTAGTGTATCCATCAGGATTTCAGACACACACTATATAGAAAATTATTAATAATTATTTAATAAAATGATAATGAAACAAATCTTATATTTTTAGAAAGCTAACAATTTCTTGAATAAACCCTTTTTGTTTTATCAATTTTGCATAAAAAAAAGTCATCAGCACGAAGGGTGAAGTTTGAAAGAGAGACTAAAACATGAAAACATGTAAGAATCCATGAAAAGTCAACAACCAAAATGGATATCTATTTTGCTTTGTTACCAAAGCAAAATGGATATCAGTTTTGCTTTGTTACCAAAGAAAAATAGATATCAGTTTTGCTTTGGTAAATGCAAAACGAATATCCATTTTGGTAGCTAAAAATGGATATCCGTTTTGGGGCTGCCCAAAACCAAGTGTTCAAAGGTTTTGTTTTATGTGTTCTTATGAGATGAAGGCTCTACCATGAAGTATACCTAACTATCTTGTAGGAGAATAGTCACCACCAAGTTGGAATGACACCTCATAATGTAAAACCAACATAATAAATGTTTGGGCCCATCGCCATCAAAGGAAATACATGGCAAGCAAAGAGTGGATAATGAATCCACATAAGCCACATGAGAGACCATACACCCATGACAAATAAACATCAAAGCGCACCAATGTTGGCATCACTAGGATAACACATGTCATGATACAAATGGTCCAAGTATATTACATAGAGCATGCAAAGAGATATATAAACATCAAGGAACACTTAGAATAAGGGTGTGCATGCAATGAGAAAATGTACAAGTTAAACCCTAACCATAAGAGGCATTCTCAAAATGAAACCTAATGATGGAAAATAACAATGAACATCTAAACTGAGAATTGAGGCATAAAAACATATACACCAAGGTTCATACAAGTTAGAAGAGCACATACGCATATCAGAAGGTTAGACAAAAAATAATGGCAACATAAGCTTTGGTTGAGGATGAGTATCACATGTTGACACTATGAAAATCTGAAAAAGTTCTAGGGTGTAGATCAAAATGGAAAAGGGGAAGTCCAAAAACATAGGGGTGATACACAAACACACACCAATATTTATAGACAAGGATAAAGGGAACACAACTTAGAACCCTTAGGACAAACATAAAAATGAAAACTTGTAGCTAATTAACCTAAAGGCATATGAGAGGACAAATTAAGCATGTCATGCAAATAACATCAAGAACATGTTGCAAGTCAAGACTTGTGGAGAGATTCGTTTGCATGCTACAATAGATAAACTAAAGTACATCTCCTTCCAAGTTTTAAAAAATAACCTTCATGAATGAGATTTTCCATCTTGACTTGATTATTTATCCACCTTTTAACTACAACATGAAATATCTTGCACATCCAAACATGACCATGACACTACTTCTTAAAGATAATAGTCAAACTCATTAGAGTCATCAATATAATTTAGCCATAGGTAGTAGGAGAATGATCTATTCCCATCCATGTCACGAAGCAACTATTCAAATGCTAGGCCAACATGATGTAAACAATCATAAGGGCCAACAATCCACTCCTAATGCATAGGAAAATGACAACTCTTGGATCCCTATTAATCATGTTCACATGGCTACTAGCATCTTTGGTGTAGGAGCACCAAGATATCCAGGACTTGTTTGATTTTCAAGTTGTTTTGTCTGGTTCAATAAGGTCCTTGAGACCATTCAATGTTGTAATAAGGCTTGAAATCCATGCTTGTAATGGACCATGTCCAAAGAACTAGAATCTATTCTCATGTTGTAAGTCCTAATGAGGACAATCATGTGGTAAGAGGTAGTCATAGGTTTCTTTGCATTTGTAGCCCTCCTAGGGTATGTAGGAGGCTATCTTATTGGTTGTTAGCATGAAGAAGGTTAGGAGGAATGTTAGAACCTTGTCCAAAGTTAAAGAGCATCATTTAAACATTAAAACAGTTGGTGTAGTCCAAAAGATAGGACAGTTACAAAACTGTAATCTTGTGTAGATCGGGCAGTTGATGGTTTGGGGACAGTTTTCTTCTCCCTCCATTGATTCATCTACTCTCCATTATGTGCAAGGCATTGGGGCAGGCTTAAAGAAGCCTTGAATCTATCCATTTTTGTGTGTGAAGGAAGGTTGAAGTGTAATGAAATAAAGAAACCATTTTCCCTGCATTTTTTTGTGTTTTTCATCACTATTTTCTGTCGTACCAAACCCTGTATGGGTTTGTCATAGAACATGAGCACATTGGATTGTTAGTGGATTGAAGTACCTTTGTTTTGAACTTTGTTTGGGGTCTTGACAGTAATCTAGGTGTGAGAAAATCATTGTTTTGTGTTAGGCTATCCTAAACCCTGAGTTAGGGTTTTTCTGAGTAGCCTGATGGATTTATCCTCATTCCACTGATCTTATCTATTTCTGATTAGTGGAATGGGTTGTATACTAGACAATGCATAGGCTTGTGAAGGTTTTGGGGGCAGGAGGATGGTTTGGGCTAAGCTTACCATGTAGGTGACTCTGCAGAGCTGTGTTGGGACTTGTAGAAGGACAACAACAACTTGGTGATGACCACTGATTATGGAAATGAAGATTTTGTGAAAAGACCTGTCTCTAGCAATGATGCAAGATACCATGAATCTAGCAATGATCCTGTGATAAGAGGTATGAAGCCTCTCTGAGAAACCAGTCCATTTTTATCTTATGCTGTCTCTGACAGTCCTCACTGGAGACAGTCACCACAAGGAAGAAATTAGGTATGATTGACCTGTTTTTGATTTGTCAAGGAAGACATTAGATGTTTTACAAGTTATAGATTTGGTATATTGTTGGGATTAAGTTTTTAGAGACCACCATAAGGGGACTACTGTGACTGTCTCTTTAAGAGAGCAGAAGTGTTGTGACAGTCTATGAGACTGCTGTCTTGCAGACCATGCATAGTGGATATGGTGGAATGTTAGATGGAGTTAGGAGTCTTGTGAGAAATGTCTTGAAGTCTACTCCCTTTTATGTCATGAGCATGTATAAGTTGTTGTGGTAAATCCCTTCATTAAGAGAAGTTTGAAAATAGTGAACCTTGAGAGAGACCTTTCATTGAAGTCTTGAAGACTGTTGTCCTACTATCCTAGATGCTCTGCATCAATCTTCAAGTGAGTCAATACAAAAATTGAAAGCCTCAAACTCATACACTTCAGAAAAATATACTTGTAACATCAGAAAATGTCCCCTTGGGGGCTTTTCCCTCTTTAGGTTTAGCTCCTAGGCCTTCTGCATGCATTTAGGACATCTTACTTCATAATTTGGCATCCTGATGGAATTTTTCCCTAGGTAACATGACAAATGGGACCTAGGAGGACCCCTTGAGCTTAGCCCTACCCAAAATAGGGGGGGAGGACTTGGGCGCCCGCGCCCTAGTCCTACCCTATTTTGGGTAGTCCCAATTTTTGGGTGTTGGCTTGTGACCGTTATTTGGGTCATATGCCGACACTGTAAGTTTGAATTATGAAAATCTTGGTGGGAGTGTTTGTAGTTGCATATAAAAGCATGTTTAGGCATTCATTTATAAACTAGATACCAAATAGATGATTACTAGCAAGCTGTTGTGTTCTCAAGGTGATTCAAGGCTTTCATTGTGTTGCAAGAGCAGATTTGTGTGGTTTATGTGTTTGTGTTTGCAGATTTGAGAATCCATTTCATCATGGAATGAAGGGCATCTTCCTCCCATGAGATCTTCACTACAAGGTGACATTATATTGTGTTTGTGATCAATTATTCATTTGGTTTTTGCCTCTGCCTCCCTAGGCATGCACTCTCTATCTGACAAAGGTGTTTGGAGACTTAAGTGTCCTCCAGGGCTTGACTGAGGCAAGCCTCTAAACACCACAACTCCCTCCCAATGTTTTTATGGCTGCAGGTTATAGGTTGAGGAGCTGGACAAAGTGAAGTTGCAAGAAGACATCTTGGAGTGTCGAAATTGCAGAACAGGAAGAAAATCTACCCCCTAGACTTGGGCGCTTGCTCATTAGTCCTCCAAGTTCCATGATAGGAAATCTCTAGAACAATAGGAAAGAGTTGCAGACTGAGTTCTTAGATCTAGACAAAAATATAGGCCTTGGACTCGCTCCAGTGTCCCCAACTTTTCTGCCTTGAAACCCTGAAAATAGGTACTCTGTGATTTGATATTTTACATCCCTCTGCAAGATCTTTTTCTTTAATTCATCCATTTACTGTCGCATTTGCAAAATTAGGGTTTTAATGGTCAATTAAGCATAAGAGAAGGAAAATTGATAATTAAACACCCTAATCCAAGTTTCCCTACATTTGTAAGTAACCAAGGACCTGTTACTGCTCTTCCACTCGATCCGAAGGTCCTTGAATGTGTTAGGTGAAAGGAGGATTCAAACATCTAACAACCAAAACATTAAGCAATCCAAATTTTACCTAAAACAATACCTAATTAGAAATTTGATATGCATGAATAAGGAAGTCCTCATACAACACAAACTAAAATGTGTCACATTTACACATGTCATCAAGTTGAACTACATCATGTTGAGACTTGTGTTGACCTAAGCATTACAATTCACTTGCCTCTTTGCATTCTTCAAAGTTCCAAACAGAGGACTCAACTTTAGGTGTAGCAGAGTCCTCATCAATGAGTGAAGCATGGCCTTCAACAAACTAAAATTATATATCATATTTATTCTTATATGGAGGCTCTTTAGGAGTCTCCACAAATGTGTCCAAAGTAAAATTACTCAAATCAAATAATAGCTTATATGGAGCTTTATTAAGTTGATACCTAGGTGGATTAGTGTGTAAACATTCAAATTAGATGGTAATTCACAAGTCTATATAATAATAAAATAAATCCCTAGTCTATAATCCAAATGTATATTCAAAGGCATTAAAGACTTTGAACAAATTACTTTATTGAATTGGAGAAGGCATGTACAAATGCGCAATGTTTAGCTTATTCTTCCTTGTCTATACTTTTATACATATATACATGCATGTGGTGCATGGATCATGTGGCCAAGGTGACGATAGATGTCAAACCCATATTGATCTAAAATTAAGCAGTTAATTTGGATCTATTTGAAATAATTAGATGATCGGGGTCATGTCCTAATTTTTTCGTTACTGTAGAAGTTGACAGTTTCTCTAGAAGTGGCTCTTTACTACCAAAGTTTCCCTTGCTGATGAAGTTGAGTAGTCATTAACAAAGTCAAATAGTTTTTGATGAAGACATGTTGTTGTTAAAGTTGATAGTTATTGAAGAGTAGTATAATAAAAATATGAACAAGAATCAAGAAGCTACTTATGCACCTTCTCATTCTAGAACTTATGATGAAAAATGTCTGAGACTCAAGTTGCACATCCTAAAATGTTTAGGCATTAAGGTCATGATATATGCATGTCTTCCAATGATCTTATTAAGAACACATTTCTCACATACCAAGAAATCAAGAGATTAACAAGGACATTATGTATGATAAACCCACATTTCATTCCAAAGGAACTACTTCTTTCTATATACTTAATAATGAACCGTGGCAAAGCAAATGCAAAATCTCTCTATGGAGCCACCTCAAAAGAAGAAAAAACAATGGATATAGAAAAATAATTCAATAGTTGCACATGTTGCTAGTTTTTTCACTAAGAGAACCACTTCTTATAAAAAAATACATTTACTTGAGAATAAAGAACTTGATATTACTTGTTGGGATGGGGATGACCTCTTTTATGGTTATCTCTCTAATTTTATTGGTTGATCTTTGTTTGGACCCATGTGGGGACATTTTTCCTTTCAGTTCTTTCCATGTCTCTTCCTATATGACTTGTTGTTCCTATCTTCCATGATTACCATTTATGCTATCCTATGTTACTTGTTTAGCTCCTATTCTTTCATATATTCAATCCTTACCTCCCATGCTTTCCTCTATGCCTTGTTTGGTTCCTAAACATCTCTATGTTCTATGTTTAGAACCTATATTTTTCTATATTCCTTGTTTACTTATATATCCCTATGCTATATATCCATGATGTCCCTATGTTCCTATGATCTATGCTTGTGATCTCTATCTCTTATGTATCCATATTCCATGCTTATCATGATGTTTCTAATACTTAAACATACTTATGGTTCTTACACATTTAGCATTCTTATTCTTTACTTATTTATATATGTATTTTAACATTTAATTTTTCCTTCTTATGTGTTCTTATGCATCTCCTATTCTCATTTATGTATATAGTTGTATACTTTGTAGATTATGTATATAGTTTCATGCTTTTTGAGAAAAACAAAATGGATATCTATTTTTGAAATGAATATTCATTTTGTATAAGTGATATGGATGTTGCTGGGCAACTGTTGTCCAAAGAATTAGCTTAAGAAACAGATATCCATTTCTAAAATGGATATTCATATGTAAATGCAAAAAAAGATAAAAGGAATATTGTTGGGCCTGACATCTGTGCCTAAAACTCATGATTTCTATCTGTGACAACGAAAAAAACATTTTTATGCACTTTTGGAGACACAATTTGCTTGTTACATTCATAAGGGTGATCTTTTTGTTCCCCTAATGGGGAGCAACAGTCGTCGTAAAGAAAAAAGGAGGAAAGTTACATTGGAGTAAATTGAAGCAATTAGGGAAAAGGATAGGGCAAGGAAGAGGATTGGAAGAGCGGGTTTGGCGAATGCTCATCAAGGTAAAGCTTCTTCTTTACCATCCAATGACATGCAAATTGAAGATGTTAATTTTGATTATAATGAAATGTTAGATAAGAATGAAATTATCCATGATATTGCAAATGAAAATATTGCAAAATGTTATGAAACACCTATTGATAAGAGCAATACCATGGACAAAGAAGAAGAAGAAAAACAAAGACATGCACTTGAACAAAGTGGATATGAACCTCATGATATTGAATTTGCACTCCATAATCCATTTGTTGATAAAATTGATGAGATTGATAACATGGATGAAACGATGAAAATAAATGTATCTCCAAATTTCATAAGAAGAGAGGACATTTGTCAAGAAGATAATAAACATTATGAAATTGGAAAACACCTAAGAACCCTAAAATAGTTACTTGAAATTGATGAGAACATAATGGAAAAATTTGAAGGCAAGAGGTCGTCACAAATAGTTCGGTTGTAGGATTCAAAACTCTTCAATGAATACTTTGAGAATAAAACATTAACCAAACAATGGCAACTTTTTGTGCAATTACTAAAGATGTACAAAATGAGACCTTTACTAAAGAAATTAAGGATTCAGTTAAACAAAGTGTCCAATCAGAATAAAATTATTGTTAGAAGCCTTTTCAATGCACTCAATTCTATTGGAAAGACTAGCAAGGAGAAAGATAAAAGAGCTGCTCGTAAAGTAATAACAACCTCAATAGTAAGCAAACAATTAAGAAATATTCTATTAATGAGGCAAACATGTGTTGACTTAAGATGAATCATAAAACATTGTCAAAAGCACTAGCATTAAGATCAAGGCTAGATAGCCCTCTTGGAAATGATACTTGGGCTTTTAGTGGTAGGCTTCCACGAGTTGACAAGAAGCTAATCAATAGCACAAAGGAAGAAATTCAATGATTTTGACACACTAACTCTAGGGTATCACGTAATGAAAAATATGTTTTAAAGTTAAGAATTGGTGATAAAGACCACACACCACATCCTAAACATTACTTGGAATGTAGCCAAACAACATTGTACAAACAATATTGTGAAACACACCTAGGTATGACAATCTCACAAAAAACATTTGAATCTCTTAAGCTATTTTATTGTGTTCCTCTTAAAATTCGTAATACATGTTGTTGCAAATACCATGTAGAGTTTTCTATGTACCATGAATTATTATGCAATATTCATTCTACTTTGCACACTAACGAAATGTTACAAGAGTGTGGTGCAATTCAACTACCAAAGTCATCTAGGGACTTATTGGATTTATTTCTATGTATTAGATATGATGGTTGCATTTTCTATAAGAATGATTGTTTAAATGAAAAGTGTTTACAATGTTGTGGGTTATCAAAGTTTGTATCGTGTTTTCATGAGGGCAGCGAGCATGATTTTGGAAAGAGAATGTTTGAGAAAAAGAGATATAAGACAATGAAATATAATTTGAAAAGTGAAGGTGAAGGTTCTAGATGTGAGTTGATTCTAAGAGAGGTAAGTATTGTTGATTTTATTGATGATTTTAAGAAAAATCTTTTCTACAAGTATGTCAGACATAGCGACAGGTCTCAATGGTTAGATCAACAGTTTAGGATGTGTAAAGACTTTTTTCCAATTTGAACTACTGTCTCTGTGGTTGATTTTGCATAAAACTACACATTGCAACCCCAAAATGAAGTTCAATCCCAATACTACAATTCTATTCAGATTGCTGTTTTTGTTCACATCACATATAGACATGCCCCCAATAGTACAGAAGAGAATAGGAAGATTGTCAGAGAATATCATTTTTACATGAGTGATGATTGATCCCATTCATCAGAGCATGTGCAATATTGTTTTGAACAATTTTATGGGTTCTTGCAAGAAAAATATATTAGAATGGATCAACATCTCATTTGGTCAGATAATTGCACCGGTTAATTCAAGAATGCTCGTATATTCTATTGGTTGAGCAGAAAGCATGTAGAGATGGGTATACCTCATATTTAGAATTTTTTTGAAGCTGGGCATGGAAAAGGTGAACATGATGGAGCTAGTGCATGCATGAAGAGAGATATTTTTAAAGAACAACTAAAGATTAGAGGTGGTGCTACATATAATGATGTATATTCTATTGTTAAGTGGTGTAACTATGCATTGTCACAAGGAGATCTTTTTAAAGAACAACTAAAGATTAGAGGTGGTGTTACATCCAATGATGTAGATTCTATTGTTAAGTGGTGTAACTATGCATTGTCACAAGGAGTGGCTCTTGATTCAGAAGTGTGTAGGTTCTTTTGGTTGGTTGATGACGGGATAGCGAAAGAGAAATGGGATTGTCAGAGAATCAGTGAATCATCAAAAATACATTCATTTCAAAGCTCAGATGCAAGTGCATGGACCATTTGGACATGAGAATTAGCTTGTTTTTGTCAGAGTTGTATTAAATGTGATTGGGATAATTACGAGTCAAGTGAGTGGGTAGATGCATGGATTCCATGATATTTAACCTCTTTATCTCAAGGTCAATCATCTTCCGTCAATGACATGGAGAGCTCATTCGACTATGAACATCTTTCAGACCTTGTACAACCAGGTCATATTTATGTAGTTGTTGTACCGCATGGAAATGAAGAGAGGTCAAACTATTGGTTGGCACGATGTGTACAGGGAAAACAAAAGCTAACACAACCTATGACAGATGGATGGGTTCACATATCCTACAGGATCAACTATTATTGCTAGGATTTGGTTAAAAACATATATGATTAGAAAGAATGGCATCCTTGCCTTTGAAGACTTTGAGAAGCATAAAACCATATTGATGTATTTGCACCTAGTTGTAGCAACAAATGTCAAGTTACTAAAGCATCATGGAAAACCAAAATCAAAACAACTATGGATAATTAGTAATGCTGATCATGAAGCAATATTAGATACTCTAAAGGTAAGAGATGACCCCTTAGGTATGCTTGACTAGCATTTCAACTTCTAGATGGATAGGTATGACATTTTTTTATCTTAACTTGTTCTTGTTTTTTCTATTTTTTAGAATTGTTTTATTAAAAATCTTGTTTCTTTAACTATAATGCATGTTTTTTTACTATACAGGATTGTGAATGAGGTTATTTTGCATGGCATTGTAGATTTTTTTGCATGGCATCATAGGATATTTTGACTATACCTGAGGTATGATTTTTAGTGTTAATTTGACTACAACATCTGATAGATTTCCCATATGCTTCATGCAATCTCATATGGTATATTTCATATAGTATATGGCAATCTCTACTTTCCTTGGGTTTTGGATAAATGGTTCCAATGACACCTTGACCATGCTCAAGGAAGTAGGTATGACAAATGAAATCAAATTGTACACTTTTCTATGTTTCCACACTTTTCTTTATACCTACCAATTGCCAAACTTTTCTATGTTTTAAATTAAAATTCTTGTTTCTTTAACTATAATGCATGTTTTTGACTATACAGGATTGCGAATGATGTTATTTTACATGGCATAGTAGATTTTTTTGCATGGTATCATAGGTTATTTTGACTATACCCGAGGTATGATTTTTAGTGTTAATTTGAATTTCTTAATATTTTTCTTTCTAGCTTTTTCTACATACTAATTTCTACTTATGCTTCCTCACTTTGCATTCATGTCTCTTAAGGTAGTTGCTACTACAACATCTGACAGATTTCCCATATCCTTCATGCAATCTCATATGGTATTTCTTATTTTATCTCATGTCATTTGATGTACATAAATGATATTTATGTTTAATCAATTTTGCTTTTTGATGCTTCTCCCTGGAGGTCACAACTCCAACCCGTCCAACTACGGATAAAGAAGATGGAGACAAGATGATGGAGACTAATCATCAGGCTACGATAAGTGATCGATTAAATATGTGATGTTATATATTTCCTAAATTTTCTATATTAATGTCCATATATTGTTTGATTGTATTAACAGGTGGAGCTAGATGAACTTTTGTCGAAGAGGTCTACTCGACAGCAGAGACGGGATGAGTCACTAATTGACTCTACATCTTCACGGTCAAGCAAAGGCCGCCGATTATTTCATAAAAGTCCATAGGAAACTAGTTTTTGGGACATTTTTTGTATTCCCAGATGGCTTTGTATACATGCTTTTGTATGAACTACCGATGTCTATTTTTGAATATATGCCTGTATGGCTTTGTTTGGACATGCCTACATGGATTTGTATATAAACTAGATGTTATGTTCATGACATTATGTATATGAAAACTTATATTAAATATTTAATATGATAATCAATTATTGTTACAGGAATTTGGTTTTACATGTGCCAATTGCATTTTCTTGAAAGTTTATAAATCATTTTCAAATAATCCATTTTGTGCATATCTTGCAATCATTGCATTCTATGGGATTGTGCATTTCTTTGAGGCATCATTTCAAATAGTTCATGCACATTGTCTATGCTTCCACACTTTCCATATAGTACATGTGCCTTCATGACGTGACATTTCTTTGGGGCATCATGCCAACCAATTCATGTGCCTTGTCTATGCTTCCACACTTTGCATACATGTCTCCAAGGGTAGATGCAATTACAGCATGTGAAAAATTTCCTATATCCTTTATGCTTTGATGGTTGTCCATACGCTGTTCCAAACATTCTATTTTGGTGTACAGATAGGGAGGATGTTGGAAAAGGTTGTGGAATTTGGATTTATATGTGCGAATTGCATTTACTTATTCAAAAGTTTCTAAAGTATTTTCAACAAATCCATTTTGTGCATATCTTGCAATCATTACATTCCATGAGACAACATTTCTTTGAGGCATCGTGTCAAATAGTTTAAACGTGTTGCAAGTATGAGGTTAACTAGTGTTGTCACTAATGTCAACATACTCATATTGCATTGATAAGAAGGATTGGATAAGCTGTGTGCTGAGGATATTGAGAAAATTAGTCTCCATCAGGAATAGTGAAGAACAGTGATGAGAAGAAGACAAAAGTACTCAATAGGTTGAGGATCAGAGGATGTGGTTTAAAAGGTTTGTAGATATGAGTCTTGAGATGTTCCAGTTAAGATTTTAGAGGTCTGCATGAGGATTTGAAGAAGTTATGGCTGCTTGTGTAGAACCGGTTCTGGCAGGTGTTTAGTGGTGACAGAGTGTCACAGATTGGTCCGGTGAGATCCAGAATTACATTATCCCATTCTGCAAATTGGAAAGAGTGTTGAAGAAGTTAGTGTGAAGTGACGACTTGATTTGTGCATTGTTTGGAGGTCCAAAAGAACCTTTTGCATTATGACAGTGGCGATAGACTATGTTCTTGAAGTTCCAGATGAAGAAGAGAAGAATTCCAGTAAGCTGATAAAGTGTAGATGTTCTTGATGACTCAGGATAGGTTTTGGTGATCCTTGGATCATGTACAATTCTTATTGGTAGTCTGCATTGAAGTTAGAGTTTGGATTTGATGTAAAGACCACCTGTTGTTGGTGTTCTTCCTGAGACAGGCCGACCAGATGAATTACACGTCTTGCGAATGATCTTATAGGTGTTTGCCGACTTAGATGATTGTTCCTAAGTTGATGCCTTGTATAAATAAGGGTTTGTGAATTCATTTTGAAGTGTGTCTTGTGGTGATGAGTGTGATATAGCGAAGAGAAGTGCGAAAGGCAGAGTAGGAGTTTTTGGGCTTAAATGGAACTGATCCAGACATGGTAAAGATGTTAATCTCCAGTTCAAGTTTGTAATACTTGTTATCTTTGTAGACAGTGTGTCTCTTGTAGGAAGTGTGCCTCTTGTGAGCAGTGTACTCAGGCAGTAAGCCCTAATTGGCATGTGCCATCCATTTTTCTTATTCTTCTAACAGAGAATAATCCTTGGGTTAATCACCCCGTGGTTTTTCCCTTAACCGGGTTTTCCACGTCAAAATCTTGGTGTTTCATGTGTTGATATGTATCTGCTCTGGTGTTTATGTCTTATGCTTCCATGAATGGTTAATTGCTATGCTATTGATTAACAAAGTGGATTTAAGTGTTTGAATTGAAAGTGAATTAAGGATAATTGATTCACCCCCCTCTCAGTTATCAACAATTGGTATCAGAGCCAAATTCCTCTAAAAGGAGCTTAACCGCTTGAGGAGATCTAGGATGTCATCATACAAAAAGGACAGTCCGAAGTTTGACGGAACCAACTTCACTCTTTGGAAAGGTTGCATCAAATGTCACTTGGAGTGTATGGGAAAAGTATACTTGTCCATGGTCACAAAACCATATGTACCTCCATAGGGTGGTCTGACAACTCTGAATGAAATCATAGATGCTGAAAACAATCTGCGGACTAAGGAGGCTCTTCTAAGTGCATTAACTGACTCAGAGCTCTCAAATGTTATTGACCTACCAACTGCCTATGAGATCTGGATTAAACTAGAACTTCTGCATGAAGGAGATGAGTTTGTTAAGAGTGCAAGGTTGTAAAGTCTCAAAGGGAAATTTGAAAGATTGAAGATGAGAGATGATGAAAATATCACTACCTTTATGCCAAGAGTAAATAAGCTAGTGTGTGGAATTAGGAATGCTGGTGGAGTTCTAGATGAAAATGAGATTGTTTGCAAAATTCTCAGATCCCTTCCTGCTGCCTACAAAATCAAGGTTGCTGCCATTGATAAATTCAGAGCTCATACAACTATCACAAGAGAGCAATTAGCTGGAAAACTGGCTGCATTTGAAATGACCAAGTTTGGAGATGATCCCCCTAAGACTAAATCTGCATTCAAAGCTAGTGCCTATGTGAAAGGCAAACAAAGATTTGATCTGGGAGAAAACTCTTCAAGGAAGCTGTCTTGGTATGATCAAGCAAGAAAAGACATGGAAGAGGAAGAAGCAGAAATAGCTCAACTTGAAACCCTCATTGCAAAAAGACTGCCAAGGGGATCCAGTAAGTATGAAGGAAAATTGCCCTTTAAGTGCTTCAACTGCAATAAGATTGGTCAGTTTGCCTCAAGATGTCCGAAAAGATCCACAAGATCAAATTCTAATAGACAAAGGTTCCAAAAGAATTGTTATTATGTTCATGAAGAAGCTGATAATGAAGGAGTAACAGATGATGAATTAGAGATAGGAGACAAATCCAGAAATGAATGGGTGTTTATTGCCATCAAGGAAGAAGATCCAATATCTACCTATCATAAGGTTGTAGAGAGAGCTTTGGCTGCCCAAGTTGAAGAAAAGGATGATTGGGTTATTGATAGTGGATGCTCTCACCATATGACTGGTGATAAGAACAAGTTCTTAGATTTGGAAAGGTATGAAGGAGGAATGGTAAAGTTTGGTGACAATTCTGTTGGTAGAATCAGAGGTAGGGGAACTATTTCTTCTGATGGAAAGAGCAAAACTGGTAATGTACTGTATGTTGAAGGATTGAAGCACAATCTTCTCAGTGTTGGACAATTGGTAGACAAAGGTTATGATCTCCGGTTCAAAAATGGAAGATGCAGGATCTTTGAAAGCTTCAGAACTAAGATTGCATCCGGTACTCAAACAAAAGGTAATAGCTTCCCTTTAGTTGGTTCTAATAAAAGTTGTTTGTTTGTTCAAGTTGATCAAAGTTGGTTATGGCATAGAAGGATGTGTCATGTAAATTTTGATAACGTCATCAAGATAAGAAATAGTCAAGCTATAAGAGATCTTCCAAAGTTGGTAAAACCTACAAATAGTATGTGTAAAGAATGTCAGCTAGGTAAAAAGAGCAGAGTTTCATTCAAAAGCAAGGATCAGTCCTCTACCGGATTATTGGAGTTAGTTCATACTGATCTATGTGGTCTGACAAGAATCAAGAGTATGCAAGGTGATAGATATTTCATGTTACTGATTGATGACCATTCCCAAATGATGTGGGTTACCTTTCTGAAAGAGAAATCAGAAGCTTTTGAGAAGTTCAAAATCTTCAAGGCTATGGTAGAGAATCAAACCGGATTGAAACTGAAATGTCTAAGGTCTGATAGAGGTGGTGAATTCACATCCCATGAATTCATAGACTTTCATGAGAAGCATGGTATAAAGAGACAGTTGTCTGCTCCTAGGACTCCACAGCAGAATGGAGTAGTTGAGAGAAAGAACCGGACCATCCAGGAAGCATCTAGGACAATGATGATGGAAGCAAATGTTCTTTAGATGTTTTGGAAATAAGCTGTCAGCACTACAGTCTACACTCTCAATCGAGTTCAAATAAGAAGCAATACTGGTAAGACTCCTTATGAACTTTGGTTTGGCATCAGTCCTACTGTGAGATATTTCAAAGTTTTTGGTAGCAAGTGTTACATCAAAAGAGATGAAGATCTAGGAAAGTTTGATGCTAGAAGTGATGAAGGAATTTTCTTGGGCTACTCCACTCAAAACAAAGCATACTGGTGCTACAATAAGAGACTGAGAAAGATGATAGAAAGTACAAATGTGAAGGTTAATGAAGGTATTGAGAAGCCCTCAAGATTTTATGAGTATGATGAAGATGATCAGAATGATGTTCTGATTCAAGGTGCTCCATCCTCTCCTAAAATTTAGATTCAGACTGATCCGGTAAATCAGGAAGAAGAGATAGGTCTGAATGAGCATGATTAAGAAGCAGAAGTGCAAGAAACTCCCAAAGTTCCAAGGTATGTAAGACTGAATCACTCTGAAGATCAGATCATAGGTGACAAAAGCAAAGGTGTACAAACTAGAAGGAATGTTGCTCAAAATTCAGATGAATGTTGTCTGATTTCAAAGATTGAACCTAAGACAATCAATGAAGCATGCAATGATAAAAATTAGACAAAAGCAATGGAAGAAGAATTCATGCAAATTGAGAAAAATCACACTTGGGATCTTGTTTCTAGACCTAAAAACAAGAATGTGATTGGAACCAAATGGGTCTTCTGGAATAAACTAAATGAAGTTGGTGAAGTAATCAGAAATAAGGCCAGATTAGTCTGGAAAGGCTACTCTCAAATAGAAGGGATTGATTTTGAGGAAACCTTTGCTCCGGTGGCAAGAATTGAAGCAGTCAGACTATTTCTTGCATTTGCTGCCTTCAAAGATTTCAAAGTGTATCAGATGGATGTCAAATCTACTTTCCTGAATGGTGATCTAGAAGAAGAGGTGTACATTGAACAACCGGATGGATTTCAGTTATCTAAGCATGGTGATATGGTCTGCAAATTAAAGAAGGCACTGTATGGTCTAAAGCAAGCCCCAAGAGCATGGTATGAGAGGCTGGACAAACATCTTTTGAAGATTGGTTTCAACAAAGGTACTGCGGATAGTAACCTATATTTCCAAATTGATCATGAAAACATCTTGATTGTTGAAGTATTTGTTGATGATATCATCTTTGGAGGAAGAGACAGTATGTGTAAGACCTTTGCAAACCAAATGAAAAGAGAGTTTGAAATGTCAATGCTCGGTGAAATAAATTTCTTCTTGGGTTTGCAAATTACTCAGACAGAGAAAGGAATCTTTATCTCTCAGACTAAATATGTGAAAGAACTATTGAAGAAATTTGGAATGGAAGATTCAAAGCCAATGAACACTCCCATGGCTACCGGATGTAAGTTGAGCAAAGATGATGACTCTCGTAAGATAGATCAGACTAAGTATAGATCAATGATTGGTGGATTACTGTATCTCACTCAGACTAGACCAGATATAATGCAAGCTGTTGGTCTTGTGGCGAGATTCCAGGCCGATCCTAGAGAATCTCATGTCATAGCAATCAAAAGAATTTTTAGGTACTTGAAAGGAACAGTTGAGTATGGCCTATGGTATCCTAGAGATCATGACTTTTCTCTTCATGCATATACAGATGCAAATTGGGTAGGAGATGTGGATGATAGGAAGAGTACAAGTGGAGGAGCATTCTTTTTGGGAAAAAGGTTGGTTTCTTGGCTAAGCAAGAAACAAGAAGCAATATCCCTGTCTACAACATAAGCAGAATACATTGCAGCAACAAGTAGCTGCACTCAACTTTTGTGGATGAAGCAAATGCTAAGAGATATTCAAGTGGAATATGAGGAGCCTATCACAATTTTCTGTGATAATTCAAGTGCAATAAATATTTCTAAGAATCCGGTATTGCATTCTAAGACCAAGCATATATCTATCAAATTTCACTTTTTGAGAGAATAAGTGAACAAGGGTGAAGTCAGATTGGAGTATGTGCCCTCCAAGGATCAGCTTGTAGATATTTTTACTAAACCTCTTCCCAAGGACTCTTTTGAGTATCTCAAGGAGAAGTTAGGGGTCATGGCCTCTCTGGTGATGAACTAGGATGCACTGATGTGCATCAGTCCAGTGGATATCATAGTCATATCTTGTGATCCAGATTGATGATGGGGAGCTACTACTAAGGGGGAGTAGCTGGTATGATTCTGATGTGTTAGAATTGCAAGTATGGGCCCTTTGCCATTGATGTCAAAGGGGGAGAGAAGACATGTGAAAAACAAGTGGTTGATGATCAAAGGGGGAGCAGTAAAGGAAGAGAAGACATGTGAAGAGTTGTTGCTGAGAGGGGGAGTTGTGACAGAAAGGAGAAGTTCTTGTCTTGATGGTTTTTCACATCATATGTTGCCATCAATGACAAAGGGGGAGATTGTTGCAAGTATGAGGTTAACCAGTGTTGTCATTGATGTCAACATACTCATATTGTATTGATAAGAAGGATTGGATAAGCTGTGTGCTGAGGATATTGAGAAAATTAGTCTCCATCAGGAACAGTGAAGAACAGTGATGAGAAGAAGGCAAAAGTACTCAATAGGTTGAGGATCAGAGGATGTGGTTTAAATGGTTTGTAGATATGAGTCTTGAGATGTTCCAGTTAAGATTTTAGAGGTCCACATGAAGATCTGAAGAAGTTATGGCTGCTTGTGTAGAACCAGTTCCGGCAGGTGTTCAGTGGTGACAGATTGTCACAGATTGGTCCGGTGAGATCTGGAATTACATTATCCCATTCTGTGAATTGGAAGGAGTGTTGAAGAAGTCAGTGTGAAGTGACAACTTGATTTGTGCATTGTTTGGAGGTCCAGAAGAACCTTTTGCATTATGACAGTGGCGACAGACTGTGTTCTTGAAGTTCCAGATGAAGAAGAGAAGAATTCCAGTAAGCTGATAAAGTACGGATGTTCTTGATGACTCAGGATAGGTTTTGGTGATCCTTGGATCATGTACAATTCTTATTGGTAGTCTGCATTGAAGTTAGAGTTTGGATTTGATGTAAAGACCACTGGTTGTTGGTGTTCTTCCTAAGACAGGCCGACTGGATGAATTACACATCTTGCAAATGATCTTATAGGTGTTTGCTGACTTAGATGATTGTTCCTAAGTCGATGCCTTGTATAAATAAGGGCTTGTGAATTCATTTTGAAGTGTGTCTTGTGGTGATGAGTGTGATCTAGCGAAGAGAAGTGCGAAAGGCAGAGCAGGAGTTTTTGGGCTTAAATGGAACTGATCCGGACATGGTAAAGATGTCAATCTCTAGTTCAAGTTTGTAATACTTGTTATCTTTGTAGATAGTGTGTCTCTTGTAGGCAGTGTGCCTCTTGTGAGTAGTGTGCTCGGGCAGTAAGCCCTAATTGGCATGTGCCATCCATTTTTCTTATTCTTCTAACAGAGAATAATCCTTGGGTTAATCACCCTGTGGTTTTTCCCTTAACTGGGTTTTCCACATCAAAATCTTGGTGTTTCATGTGTTGATATGTATCTGCTCTGGTGTTTATGTCTTATGCTTCCATGAATGGTTAATTGCTATGCTATTGATTAACAAAGTGGATTTAAGTGTTTGAATTGAAAGCAAATTAAGGATAACTGATTCACCCCCCCTCTCAGTTATCAGCAGAACGTTCATTGTATATGCTTCCACACTTTGCATACATGTCTTGCAAGGTACTTACAACTACGACATTTGACAAAATTCCTATGTCCTTTATGCTTTGATGAAAGATAACTCCATAGTGAAGGGTGGTTGATTTGTTTTGGTGGGGATGAGGGTGTAGGAGTGGGGTGGGGTGTTGCAAGACATAACATCACTAGGAAAAGGGTCTTTGTTAACTATATCATTGATGACAATGACATACTAATTAAACTTTTGTCTAAGAAGTGGAAATTATGTCAACCTATATTGTGAAAGAATAAAGTCATGAAATGGCTCCCATAGGGAATAGCATTAGGTCTTTAATTGTCCATTTAGTCATGTACACAATGTCAAAAGTCATATTTCAAAGTTCATAATTAGTAGAATTAGTTTTAAGTGATGGGAGTGAGCTATTGTGAGAAATAAGACAATATGGACTAGGTTGATAGTTGGTATACATGTGACTTGTATGCATTTATAATAGCACTTAATGAAAGATTTTAACCTTTTTTCATGAAGGCATAGCTTGTATTGTAGACAGTCATGCTTAACTTGATTCAAATAGTGCCACGTTACAATGTCATAGTGTTGCTTGATATTGACAAAGATGTTACTTATTGCCTACCCAAACATGTTTTGTCTTTGCATTTCCTTCTCTCTTAGCATTTGTAATGGCACCATTAAATTGAGTCCTTTAGCAATTAATTGGGAAGGATCTATGGAACTTTCTTATTATATGACTAGCTTTCTTTCGAGGAATGAATTTTCTTTTTTCACTTGGCTCAATAAAGTTGGAAGTGTGTCAATTCATCTAAATGTGCATTGAGATGTGCTTGAATCTAGGTCTTTTGAATTTTTGGACTAAGGAGATGGTCTTTGTTGAAGAATAGTATGATTTTTCTTTATGTGGTCACATTTAATGCTCATTCACTAGCATGTTGGCAATCGGATTTTAGTTCTTTCTTTGGTGTATGATTTGAATGCTCTTGTAGTCTTATATAAATTGGGATGAGTAGGAAAGAGTTAATTTCAATCTTTGTTGGCACCTAAATTGTACCTAGGATGTGTTGGCACAGTAGGTCTGATATTTGGATGTATCAGACTATGGACAATAGAAACAAGGAAGATTTGATGTGTTAGAGCCTAGTTTTTGTTTGTTTGTCATGAGCAATGATAGGTGGATGGGGAGAGAGGTCCTACAAACCATGAACCATAGGTCTTGAACATCTTTGAAGGGTTGACACAAGTTAAGGCATGACTATCCCAAGAGGACTGATTTCACAGTCTTAGGGTGTAAGAGTTGTAAGCCCATGAATTGTTGCATTGTTGAGTCATCACATAGGAGTTGTTATAATCATTTAAACACCAAGTCAAGCCTACCCCATGATAAGTACATTGTCCCAAGGTCTATTGGATCAAGAGTCTAAAAAGAGTTCAATGTTAGGGTCCTATAGAGGTACACCTAGGAGCATGAATGAAGATGGTGTAAGAACACTTTGTCATTTTGTGTTGTTGTCCTAAAGAAGGTCCATCCTCTACATTAAGATCCCACTTTGGTATAGGTAGAGAGCATGTGGTGTGGAATTTGGCTTTACACCCACTGATTTCTTTGTCTTGAAAGTTTCTAAAGCCTTATCAACAAAACCATTTTGTGCATATCCTATAATCATGGCATTCCATGAGATTCCATTTATTTAAGGCATCATGTCAAACTATCCACTTGCCTTCTCTATGCTTCCACAATTTGTATACATGTCTCCTATGTCAGTTGCAACTACAACATCTTACAAAATTCCCATATCCTTTATGATTTGATGGATGTCCATGTATTGTGTTCCAAAGATCTTAGTTTGTCACTAGCAGAGAGGATGTAGTCAGAGGTTGTGGATTTTAGCTTTACACCCACCAATTAGTTTTTCTTGAAAGTTTCTAAAGCCTTGGAAACAAATCCATTATTTGCATATCCTGCAACCATACCATTCCATGAGACCACATTTCTTTGAGGCATCATGTCAAACAGTTCACTCACCTTGTCTATGCTTCTACATTTTGCATACATGTCTTATAGGGTAGTTGCAACTACAACATTTTTCAAAATTCCAATAAAAAACATTTTGTTGAGGCATCATTCAATGCAACTACAACATTTGATAAAATTCCCATATGCATTTTGTAAGAATATGTATGAGATACTATATATTTCTATACGATTACCCTAATTAGTAAGAATTAAAAAGAAAGAAGCATAATGGCAATAATTAGTATTCAAGGATTTCTAATGAAGACCTAGGGTTTGGGTGCCAATGGCAACTCACCAAACCCTTAGATCAATCTTTATTTGAAGAGATTTTATGATTTAGACTAATACATATGGTTGGGTATCTCATGGTCATATTGAGATCTAATCATTGCTTTGTTTCTTGTAGGGTTTGTTTCCATGCTTCTAATCATAATAATCAAGGTTATGGGACATCAAGGTTATGGAATAGCTCTTGACATGTTATATGAGGAGATCATGGCCACAATACCATCAAGATGTTGTGAATTTCAACAACAAATTTCCATTTGTCCAAACCCTACCATCGTACACAGTTAAGAAGGCTTTAGTTACATGCATTAGAAAGGTGCTAGGAGTGACATTTCACATTCCAAAGCTTGTGGGGCCAAACGAAATGCGCCAACATGTCAGGGTGGGTGGGTAAATTCCAAGGGAGGTCTCATTTTGTGTACCAAGTGCCCCAATTGTTTGGGGCAACAGGCTACTAGCAAAGTCCCTTAAGATTAAAAAAACTACTAAAATTTGATGGAGTAGTTCTCAAAATTCATGGTAGCTAGGAATATTTCGTTTTGACCTATAGGTGCATGTGGGGTTCATCTACAATAACCTCTCTTGGTTTCATTCAACTCCTGTCCATTTGACCATGCCAAAATCAAACACATTCTTGCAAAATGCTTTAGTTCCATGCAGTGGAAAGGTTGCCAGGTGCCATATTTTTTGTTTTACTCATCGTGGGGCCAAACCGACTGCACCAACATGTTGGGGTGGGCAGGTAAATACCAGGGGAGGTCTCGTTTTGTGCATCAAGTGTCTCAGTTGTTCCGGGCTGCAAGCTACCGACAAACTTGAAAGGTGCCAAGTGTTAGTAGCTTGCAGGCTAGAATGACTAGGATGCTTGGCACACAAAATGAGACCTTCCCTACCATTTACCCACCCACCCTGACATGTTAGTGCAGTCAGTTCAGCCCTATGATGAGCAGAACAAAAAATATGACACCTGGCAACCTTTCCACTGCATGGAATTGAAGCATTTTGTAAGAATGTGTTTGATTTCAGCACGGTCAAACAGACAAGAGTTGAACAAAACCGAGAGAGGTTATTTTAGATGGACCCCATATGCACCTATAGGCTAAAATGAAGTGTTCCCAGCTACCACAAATTTTGAGAACTGTTCCGTCAAAGTTTGGCATTTTTTTCATCTTAGGGATCTTAAGGGATTTTGCCGGTAGCTTGCTGCCTCGAATGATTGGAGCAATTGGCACACAAAATGAGACCTCCCCTAGCATTTACCCACCCACCCCAACATGTTGGCACACTCTGTTCAACCCCACAAGCTATGGAATGCAAAATGTCACTCCTAGCACCTTTTGAGTTTACCGATAGCTTGCAACCCGAAAGGACTGAGACACTTGGCACATGAAACGAGACCTCTCCTAGTATTTACCCACCCACCTAGATGTGTTGGCTTAGTTGTTTCTCCCCCAAGACCTGTGGAATGCAAAATTTTAGCGTTAGCAACTTTCTACTTTGTCGATAGCTTACAACCTAGAATGACTAGGATGTTTGACACACAAAACGAGACCTCCCCTAGCATTTACCCATCCACCCCAATATGTTGGCATAGTCGGTTCGGCCCCATGATGATAAGAACAAAAAATATGGCACCACGCAACCTTTCCACTACATGGAACTGAAGCATTTTGCAAGAATGTGTTTGATTTCGGCATGGTCAAATGGATAGGATTTGAACAAAATTGAGAGAGGTTATTATAGATGGACCCCACATCCACCTATAGGTCCAAATGAAACATTCCCAACTACCACAAATTCTGAGAACTAATCTGTCAAAGTTTGGCAGTTTTTTCGTCTTAGGGATCTTAAGGGACTTTGCTGGTAGCCTACTGCCCCGAATGATTGGGGCACTTGGCACATGAAATGAGAGCTCCCCTAGCATTTGCCTTCCCACCCCGATGTGTTGGCGTAGTCCGTTCAGCCCCATAAGCTATGGAATGAAAAATGTCACTCCTAGGAGTTTACCAGTAGCTTGCAACCTGAAATGACTAAGACACTTAGCGCATGAAATGAGACCTCCCCTAGCATTTACCCACCCACCCAGACATGTTGGCCCAGTTGTTTCACTCCCAAGACCTATGGAATGCAAAATTTTAGTGTTAGCAACTTTCTACTTTGTTGGTAGCTTACAGCCTGGAACGACTGGGATGCTTGACACACAAAATGAGACCTCCCCTGGCATTTACCCATCCACCCCAATGTGTTGGCATAGTTGGTTCAACCCCACGATGAGCAGAACAAAAAATATGGCACCTGACAACCTTTCCACTGCATGGAATTGAAGCATTTTGCAAGAATGTGTTTAATTTTGGCACGGTCAAATAGACAGGAGTTGAACGAAATTGAGAGAGGTTGTTGTAGATGGACTCCACATGCACCTATAGGTCCAAATGAAATGTTCCCAGGTTCCACAAATTCTGAGAAATGCTTCGTCAAAGTTTGGTAGTTTTTTCATCTTAGGGATCTTAAGGGACTTTGCCGGTAGCCTGCTGCCCCTTATGATTGGGGCACTTGGCACACAAAATGAGACCTCCCATGGCATTTACCCACCCACCCTGATATTTTGCCACAGTCCATTCAACCCCTAAAGCTATGGAATGTAAAAATGTCGCTCTTAGCACCTTTCGAGTTTACTAGTAGCTTGCAACTTGAAATGACTGAGACACTTGGGGCACAAAAAGAGACCTCCCCTAGAATTTACTTGCCCACCTGGACATGTTGGCACAGTCATTTCACCCCCAAGACCTGTGGAATGTAAAATTTTAGTGTTAGCAACTTTCTACTTTGTCGGTAGCTTACAACCTGGAATGACTGGTATACTTGACACACAAAACGAGACCTCCCCTGGCATTTACCCATCCACCCCAACATGTTGGCATAGTCAGTTCGATCCCACGATAAGCAAAACAAAAAATATGGCACCTAGCAACCTTTCCACTACATGGAATTGAAGCATTTTGCAAGAATGTGTTTGATTTCAGCATAGTCAAACAAACAGGAGTTGAATGAAACTGATAGAGGTTATTGTAGGTAGACCCCGCATGCACTTATAGGTTCAAACAAAATGTTCCCATCTACCATGAATTCTGAGAACTGCTCCATCAAAGTTTGGCAATTTTTCATCTTAGGGATCTTAAGGGACTTTACCAGTAGCTTGCTGCCCCAAATGATTGGGGCACTTGGCACATGAAATGAGACCTCCCCTGGCATTTACCTGCCCACCCTGATGTGTTGGCACAGTCCATACAGCCCCACAAGCTATGGAATGTAAAATGTCACTCCTAGCACCTTTCAAGTTTACCAGTAGCTTGTAGCCTGAAACAACTGAGACACTTGATGCACAAAATGAGACCTCCCCTAGAATTTACCTACCCACCCAAACATGTTAGCACAGTCGTTTCACCCCCAAGAATTGTGGAATGCAAAATTTTAGTATTAGCAACTTTCTACTTTATCAGTAGCTTACAACCTGGAATGACTGGATGCTTGACACACAAAACGAAACCTCCACTAGCATTTACCCATCCACCCCAACGTGTTAGCATAGTTGGTTCGGCCCCACGATGAGAAGAACAAAAAATATGGCACCTGGCAACCTTTCCACTACATGGAACTGAAGCATTTTGTAAGAATGTAATTGATTTCAGCACAGTCAAACGGACAGGATGGTGGTACCCCTTAGGGTTTTATGTCTGTTTCAGAAATGTTTTTCTCCTTTAAAAACCTAAGATCCTGTGGTCTCATTTTCACTTTATGTTCTATTATGTTGTTGACCACTTGCTGGGGGTTCCTAGTCACCTAAGTTGTAACTTAAGTCTTCTAACTCATAGGGTGACTGGCCCCCTTTGCCTAGTGTTACCTCCTATTCCTCATCACATCATGAAAAGTTAAATCCTAAGTTTTTTAAGGGGTCAGGGGTGCCACATATGAGGATTTTGTAGCATCACAGAGCTCCAGAGATGACATCATCAACCCCTTGCTGCGATGAAGTGCCAACTGTTGATTAAATGTAGCTTACAACCATTGATCGAGAATTCTTGAATGATGAATCAAGTGCTGCCAGGTGTCGAGGAGAAAAGAGATCTGTAGGAAGGACAAAATCTTACAGTTGCACAAGCATGCAAGGGAATCTCTCAAGATAGAATATTCCACATGTGGGCATGACAAGGTGACACGTGGCAAGATTCTAATGAAGGGGTGTAGAGTGAACAAAGAGAGGAAAAATGGATAGCTTAGCGCAGTCACATAGAGCCTGATGGCGGTGGGCCATCTCTGGCTGCAATGCTACGAGATGATGCCACGTGGCGAGGACTAGTGTGCAGAAGGAAAAGTTAGAGGAGTACAACTAATGGCATGGTGCAATTCATTGGTGGTGGACTTTTCAAAGGATCCAATGTGGATTCTTGGGGCCAATGATCATCCTAAGGCATTGATCTAGCAAAGGACAGACTAGGATTAATGGATGAGATTCAAAACCTGAAGCAGCTGTCTGTCGATACAAAATCTCTGCCCTCCTCCATACTGAAGTGACTGAGTCTGTAGCATGGCCGTGGACTAAAACATCAAATCTTCTCATTTGATTGAGTAAAAGGTTGCATAAATAATGGATTTTCAGGGATTTCTAACTGCTTCAGCTGTGAAAAATTGACCCAAAGATCTGATTGTATCTTGAAAATCTGTAAGGATTTGTTGTATCATTTAGGAAGTTTGTCAAAGGTAGATGGCCAGTAGCTTGTTCGCTCCTTTAAAAGGAACCATGGCCACTCTACCAAAGTAGTGTGAGTTCATTGGGTCTTCTCCTTCAGGCTTTGAATATAAGGTATTGACATCTTTGAAAGACTTTTCCTGTTACAGAGTTGGTTCTTGTAACATCCCAACCTGAAATGACAAGAAGTAACTAAGTTTTCACAACGGTAATTTTTTTTAACTAGGTAATCAAAAACAAAAGTAACTCATATATAATCCAATACAACATTTTTCATTTTATCATAAACATGATCTCATTTTCATAAAACTGAAAGAAATGATATACATTAAACACTTGTTTTAAAGCAAATGAAATTTTCTTGAAACAACAAATATTGGAAACATACCATTATCATGCATCTCGATTGTCGACCCATCACATTCAAGACTCGGCATTCCTCAGTATTTGGAAGAGAAAGTATCTTCAAGGAGCTTAACCTCCAACCACAGACCGTTGGTCTCCCGCACTCCTTCCTAATCGGAAGTGGCCCTACCCTACTCAAGAGGATAGACTTAGGATAACAATCGGTGTTTGCCATCTGAGCTTTGGTGTTGTAACCTATGTGTCTTGTTATCGTGCAGATCCCTAGATACCCTCTAGTCATGCACAACACTCCACAAGAAACGCCATCCAGTTACGGTGAACGTTCGATGCACTTGAGGATAGTACACCACCTTGGCCAAAGGATTTGTTTTTAAGTAGCGTTCTAAGAACGCATGAACTTGGTTCACCCACCCTACTCGACTTGAACTGATCGAAATCCAATAGTTTCCCATTTGCATAATTTGAAATAATGGACAACCTTGATGACCTCAAGGGTTTAGGATTTCCTCCTGTAATAGCGCATGGCGCAACATTTACTCTAATCTCGAGTTCATAGTTTCATAAACTCATATTTATGAAAAAACATTATTTACTGACGCCCACTCCTAAGCGGTCTCTATCTTAGCTTTCTGGTTCCCATAAGTTTATACGACTTACTCACGTATGTATCAATAATTACTCGTAAGCCTAGAATTTAAAGTTTTAGACCCAAAAAGGTCTTCAATAAAATAGCGACACCAAATTCATCGCAGGCAATTTTATTTAATAC
Source organism: Cunninghamia lanceolata (assembly GCA_027924645.1). Classification (NCBI taxonomy): domain Eukaryota; kingdom Viridiplantae; phylum Streptophyta; class Pinopsida; order Cupressales; family Cupressaceae; genus Cunninghamia; species Cunninghamia lanceolata. Next base: position 13,197,273 of record BSBN01000822.1, on the reverse strand, counting down.
ACAAAAAATGGGTTCCATAACCCCCACCCATGTTAATTCTAAAAAATAAAGCTCCCACTTTAGTTGGTTGCATTAACATCACTTGTTGTATCTTGTAGTTCATCGCCATTCAAGAAATACTCTATTGTAGTATTGTTGATGATTGGTCTTGGGTTAACAATGTCTTTAGAGTGAAGACGATAACTCAGAAACTTTCATAGATCTCCTAGATTAGCTAATGAATGATTTAATAATTTCAAAGATGTTTCAATCACGTAACAATCTGAATGTTGTTCAATCTACACAAGTGGGATAGTTATAATTGTTTATCTGACATCATAGGGAGGTTCGATGCTTAGCTTGCGTAGGGACATTTATCCAATGCCAGAAAGTTTCTACAATCATATCTCAACATTTATTCACAGTCAGAGAGCCAAGCAGTAATTAAAGATGAAACATACGGTTCTCTGGCCATATTCACAGATATCATGATGTACTCTTCATTATACAACCAAAAATATTTTGCTACGTTATAAGTCTTAATGACTAAAGAAACATAGCTTTTTCTAAGCTTCCAATGCGGCAAGCAAACTAAACTCTCCACTCACATACTTATGTAGAAAACTACGATGCAGATTATGTGGGGTAGACTTACTTGAAGATTATCGAAACATATGTTTGAAAACAAAATCTTATACAATGATAGCAACACTCATATGCTGCCAGACAAGGCATGAATTACGTGCAAAGACAGTGCAGAGAGAGAGATTAGAACCTGTCTCTCTGTAGTAGAGTAACGCTCTAAACTGGAAGTCTTCGCTGCTCCCTCGACGATGTCCTCCCCCAGACTTTACCCACAACACCTTCCTATCCCATCCTCACTGGTTTCCCAAAATCTTCCACAGCAAACTCCCCTCAGACCAATAAGACCAACAGTTCTCTCCTTACCCTTCCCCGATTTTCAATTCCAAATGCAACAGGCACTACCGTTCCACCAAAGCACCCACTACCAAGGGTGATTAATGACTTCCTTTCACCCAAACTCCTCTCTTCTTTCACAAAGTTCCATAGTCATTCCCCCATATCTCTCCTTACCCACGAGTCTTTTACTTACTCCACTCCTCTCACCTCCAACTACCGCCTCTCTCTTCCGGTGAAGGAAAAATAAACTTTCTTTTTAATGCCATTTCTCCCGCCACCTTGCGAAGGGATCCCTCTCCTTAAACACAACGACCCACTTCACAAACTGTTCTCTCCATTTTCTCCACGTCGCAGTCCTTACTTACTCGCCCCCCGGCCACTACTAACTACCTCCGACCCTCTTAACTCTCACCTCCAACTTCAGAAACACATTCCTTCCTCCTATGCCGTCGCCACTATTCCTTCTAACCACAACAACCACCGTTTGTTTCATCTTTCTCCGTAGCTTCTCCCTATCCGTTAGTATCTCCCATACCGCGCAGGTGTAACTCCCAAACATACTGCAGTTTAGATAATGATTTAATCCCAAACACCCCCGATGCCTTGCACTCACCTTAGTGATGGGGCATCAATCATTAAGTTGCGGTTTTCTCCAACTCACTCCACTACCTTCCATGATGATGAAGCTCCTCGAGCTGAGGTTTGTTAGCCTCATTCCAATAGCACAACTAAGATTTCGTTCCCTCAACAATGAGACAGCATGGCATTAAATTCAACGGTCATACTTCAATCACCATCGCTGAACTCTCTCTCTCTCTCTCGCCCACGGTGAAGGAACTTAAGACATTCTACAACTATCGATACTTGCCTAACTCAGGGAAGTTGACATTACTGATCTTAAACCCGACTTCCCATTTATCACGACCAAACAAAAAGGTGATGGCTCCTATAGCGACATGACTTTGCTAAAGGACATAGCAATTTTGTACTTACTCGAACATAATGGCATCTAACCTTCCAAACCAATTAAAGATGAATTGAGAAGTTAAAATTGACACAGCGGTGGTTAGGAAATGATTAGAGCATCGTTTTGGTCGAAAATGGAATAAGAGACAAGACCATCTTATTAAGAAAACTCAAGGTCAGAATGGCAACATCTCGTGGTCAAAACTAGAAGAAAAGACTCACGTTAAACGATGACCATAATAAATTATTTCATGCTATGGCTTCAAATCGACATTCATCAATCTACGAGAATAGAATAAATTCACAACACAAGTTTGACGTGTTTTACGATAATCACGACGGATTGATCGTAACGCAAACGAGTTCTTACAACGTTAGACACACAAAGCCGACTTCTCGCATCTCTCGATTACGAGACATGATTTACAATTTCGGCACAAGATGGTTCATTAAATACATATAAACAAAAATAATAAACATCTAAATAAGTCGACTTGCTGTGATGGACTTACGACGACATCGACAACTCCAAGATTCTACTTGATGACTTTCGACTAGGATGTTATACTTTATCCTTTGACGTCAACATCTAGTTAGCTAACCCAACCGACAAACAAGACTAACTTGTTGGTTCCAAGGTTTATCTACCTGTTTGGCGATCTCAGTAACAAACACCTTTGATGAATTTCCAGAGTCTATACTCTCTCTCAAAGATACTTTCTCTTCCCATCGAACACGGTCCACCTGTTCTTGCAACGACAGACTCACATACAATTTTGTGGTCAAAGCACCTATGATCCAAATATAATATATCCAAACATCCTTGCATTTATTATAAAGACATTTAGTCTACAATATCACCTTAATCATAATCATTAGATTCCACAATTTCATATAACAACTTTGTAAAATAAATCGTCAGTTTCCATGCCGTTCACAACATATTAAGTGACTAAAATTTGCAAGAAAGTAAATAACATAATTGTTTCCAAAAAGAGGGATGTAACATATCCTTCCCCTTTAAAAATCATCATCCCCGATGATGAAGTTTATCAAGCAAAATATTAAACTCAAAACAAACTTTCTATAATGCAACATTAATGTCTTTAAAAAGTTTTGGAAATCTTTGATAAATGTCTTTGTAGTCTTCCCAAGTGGCGCTATCCTCGCCATATTGGTCCCACTGTATTTTGCATTGCAAAACTTCTCGATTACGTAAATGGAGTTTACGCATTTCAAGCACCTTGAGTGGCTCGATCACAACCACCCCGGGTTCTTGCATCTATAAGGAATTCCAGTTAAGGATGTGGTTATTTCCTACAAAATATTTCTTTAAATATGAAACATGAAAAACATTATGCATCTTAGACAAGGCTGGAGGTAGAGCAACTTTGTAGGCAACCAGATTGATAATCTCAAGAACTTCAAAAGGTCTGACATAACGAGGAGCCAATTTCAAAGATTTACCAAATTTTATAGAACTCTTTTGGGGTTTTACTTGCAAAAGCACCTTCTCACCAACAGAGAAGTGCCTAGGCACTCACTTGCGATTTGCATAACTCTTTTGCCTGTCATTAGCTTCTGCCAACCTCTTCCTAATCACTTTAACTTTTTCTTCCATATCAGCAAGCATTTCAGGTCTAATGCTTATCCTATCTTCCAGCTTATCCCAGCTTATAGGAGTTCTGCATTTCCTTCCATATAATGCTTCAAATGGTGCCATCTTAATGGTAGAATGATAGGAGTTGTTATAGGCAAATTCGACAAGAGGTAGATATTCCTCCCATCTGTATTGCTGATCCATGCAATACATTCTCAAAAGGTCTTCTAAAACCTAATTCACTCTTTCTGTCTGTCCGTCAGTTTCGGGATGATATGCAGTACTTACATTTAGTTTAGTCCCTAATGCAGAAAATAAGGTTTGCCAAAACCATGAAGTTATCCGAGCATCTCTATCAAATATTATCTTTTCAGGTACCCCATGCAATCTGAAAATTTCTTGCACAAATTTTTGAGCCAAAAGATGTGCTCCATCTGTCAAATTTCCTGGTATAAAATGTGCAACCTTGGTTAGTTTATCCACAACCACCAATATTGCATCATGCCTATTCTTAGACATTGGCAACCCCTGGATAAAATCCATACTAATAACTTGCCATTTCCATTCCGAAATATCATGTGGGTACAACAACCCAGCAGGATGTTGGTGTTCTGCCTTAACTCTTTGACACTCCAAACAACTAGCTACAAACTTTGCAACATCGCTTTTCATTCCCTTCCAGAAATATAGCGGCTTTACATCCGCTAATAGTTTAGTTACACCCAGGTGTCCAGAGTAAGGGGCACAGTGAACTTCCTTCCACATAAGGTTTCTAAGTTCAACTGAATCAGGAACATATATTCTTCCCTTGAATCTCAGCAATCCATTGGATTGAATTCATCATATCTTAGGTCCTTAGGGTTTAGGTGCAGAGCCTGTTTCACTTGTTCATAATACTCATCCCTAGAAACGTTTTGCAATACTAACTCTTTAAAGTTAGCATGTATGGAAATGATAGAAGCTATATGCCTTCTTCTACTTAAGGCATCCGCTACTCGGTTTTCCTTGCCTTTGATATAAGAAATTTCAAAGTCATAATCTAATATTAATTCCAGCCATCTCCTTTGCCTTGCATTGAGATTAGGTTGTGTGAATATGTAGCGAAGGCTTTGGTGATCAGATTTTAAAATAAAAGTCCTTCCCAACAAATAATGTCGCCACATCTTAAGGGCGTGTACCATTGATGCCATCTCTAGGTCATGAGGAGCGTAGTTCTGCTCATAATTTTTCAGCTTCCTTGACTCATAGGCTACTACCCTACCATTTTGCATAAGCACACCTCCCAATCCTTCCCTCGAGGCATCAGTGGTAACCTCAAACTCTCCCTCAGGATCAGGAACTTTCAGAATTGGAGCAGTTGTTAGTTTTTCTTTTAACAAGTCAAAAGCCTTTTGACATTCATCCGTCCAAACAAACCTTTTTCCTTTTCTCTGCAAATAGGTAATGGGGCTAGCTATGCTTGAGAAATTCAACACAAATTTCCTGTAATAACCTGCCAATCCCATGAAACTTCGTACCTCTGACACATTGGTAGGTTTAGGCCATTCCATAATAGCTTTTATTTTGGCCGGATCAACTGATATCCCATCGGCTGATATTATGTGCCCTAAGTACTGTACTTCTTTCTAAAAGAAGGTGCACTTGGAGAGTTTTGCATACAACTTATGCTCCCTTAATCGTTGCAAGACTATTTGAAGATGTCATGCATGCTCCTCTTCATTCTTGGAATAGATCAGAATGTCATCAATAAAAACCAACACAAACTTATCAAGACAATCTCTGAAAACACTATTCATAAGATTCATGAAAGCAGCAGGTGCGTTGGTCAATCTAAACGGCAACACTGTGAACTCATAATGACCATACCTCGTTTTAAATGCTGTCTTGGGAATGTCTTCGTCTTTCAACCTTAACTGATGGTATCCAGATCTCAGATCTATCTTGGAAAAGACCGATGCGCCACGCATTTGGTCAAATAGATCATCTATTCGTGGCAAGGGATACTTGTTCTTTATAGTTGCCTTGTTAAGCATCCTATAATCTATGCACAGCCTTAAAGTTCCATCTTTCTTTTTGATAAAGATAACCGGGGCTCCCCATGGTGATACACTTGGTCTAATTAGATTCTTGGACAATAGCTCCTGCAATTGAGCCTTTAATTCCATAAGTTCTGTGGTAGTCATTCGATATGGAGCTTTAGAGATTGGCTCCGATCTTGGTTTAATATCTATACCGAAGTCAAATGCTCTCTTCGGAGGCAAGCCTGGTAACTCCTCAGGAAATACATCCCTGAAGTTGCACAGATATGGGTATCTTTCCTCAAATGATTGTTTCTCCAAGGTTTCCTCTACTAGGTCCATCTTAACTGCAAAAAGTTGACATCCCTTTCGCCTAGCCCGCTTTAGTTATTTTGAAGAAATGGATCTAACCCTTATTTCCCTTTGAATTCCTTAGAGATTTACTATTTTGCCCGCCTCATCCAGACACTCAATGGTTTTATGAAAGCAATCTACTTTGGCTCGATGTTTCCACAACCAGCTCATTCCTAGGATGACATCGTAGGACCCTAAAGGCGCTACGTATAAGTTTGCCTCAGTGGTGAAGTTAGAAACATCAATCCTAGCTTCGAACAAACATTGCTCTACCTGAGCCTTTGAATTATTTGCATACTCTACTGTCCAAGGTTTTGACATAAAACTGGCTTTTCTAGAAAATTTACTTAGGACTCTAGGTGACACAAAATTTTCTGTTGCACCAGTATCAAATAGAATAGAAATAGGAACTCCAAATAAGGTACCTGTCATCTCAATAGGAGTGATCTGATACTCCGCTTGCCGATTGTCAAGAGCGGCATGAATCCTTTGCTGAAAGGCTTCCTGTTGTGAAGGAAGCTCCGTATTCCTGGGCCTCCCATTCGGCTTCTTGTTGGGGCAACGGTTGGCATAATGATCTCCTCCACAAGAAAAGCATCCTCCTATAGGTCCTCGCTTCTCAGATGGCCTACTTGCAGAATCACCATTCTTCTTAAAATTTGCATTTCTCTTAAAATCTTCACCTCTTCACTCATTACCAAATCCTCCTTGATTCTTTCGATTTCCCCTATCAAACCTCCTGTTTCCATATCCCTTCTCATTTTTCCTTTTATAAGACTGATCATTGTAGTTCTTATCAAACTTCTTGCGTTTCTTGTCACGGTAAGCAGAGATAGACTTAATCTTCTGCTCCTGTTTTATTGCCTTTTCATAAACTTGATCCATTGTGCTTGGACCATGCACCTCCACCTCACCGCCGATCTAAGGATTGAGTCCCATGATGAACTTTCTGATTCGGAACCTTTTGTCCTTTTGGTATTGAGGGACATACTTCAGTAGCCTAGTGAATTTTTCTGCGTACTCAACCACAGATAGTTCACCTTGCCTGAGGTTTTGGAAATCTGTTAACTTCTGATCAAAGTATAACTGAGGTAACCACCATTTTTGGAATAGTTCCACGAACTCATCCCATGTCACCTTCAAGGGACTTAATTCCAACTCCATTTTCTTATTCATCCACCAAGTGGACGCTTCCCCAGACAGCTGATAGGATCCCCACACAGCTTTAGTAACCTCAGAGTAGTTTTTGATCTCAAAATATTTCTCCATCTCCGTTAACCATGCCTCTGCTGCATCTCTGGTTTTCGTTCCATCGAACTTTGGAGGGTTAACCTTCTTCATATCCTTGGATAACTCTGAAGCAAGTTTATCCCTAGTTTTTCTTTGGGCTTCACTGTCGTCAGGGTGTTCACTTGTCGTGCCATTATCCCAATGTTTACTCTTGCTTGTATAATGTGAGTTCTCGTTTCCACCCTCTGTGTTGCCAGTTTCATCCATTTTCTTCTCTAGTTTGTTCAACCTTTCCTTGGTTTTAGTGAGCATGTTGAGGATCCTATCCAACTTGTCAGTGGACTTTTCCCAAGAGTTATGACCTTCCCGATCCTCCCCCTCGTTAAACCCTGATTGGTCCATGCTAGTTTAATATCACTCCTGTTTAAACATATACTAATCAGTTTTATGCTTATTATTTTAAACATCATCAAAAGAACACAACATTTGATCATAATCATAATTGTTCTCAAACCAAAATTTTGTCTTTATTCATTTTGCAAAATTGTTTCAACATCATTAGAGACAGACAAATCTCATGTTTCTACTTAGTGTTATCTAGTGGAGTGTAACCTTCGGATTCATTGTCTGACACATAATCGCGAGGTGTATACCCCTCAGACTCACTATCAGAAGATAGCTTAATAATCTCAGCTCTAGGTACTACACGAGGATCTCTAGTGATCATGGGTATAGTACTAGGTACAATCTCAGGTACACTAACAGGTACACTATTAGTTACAATCCAGGAGTAGCGGTTGATCATGATTCGAGTTGCCGTCGCTGCTCCCTCTAGGAGTTCTCTCCTCACTCGCTTAAATCGTGACATTGCATTGGCTAAGGTTTCCACATCATCAAGCCAAATGTCATTTTCATCATTGGTTTTCTCTATGGTCTTGATCATCGCAAGTCGTTTCTGCTTAGCTTGCAGATAACGCTTCTTACCCGCGAAGGATTTTTTTGCGGTTCTCTTGGTGTATACCATCCTGGCACAATAAACCAAATCATTAGCTACCCACATAATGATGATTTCCTAATCAAGTTAGTGGACTCATCAGCCCTAGTGCTGAACCAACTTGGCTCTGATACCATATGTAACATCCCAACCCGAAATGACAAGAAGTAACTAAGTTTTCACAAAGTAATTTTTTTTAACTAGGTAATCAAAAACAAAAGTAACTCATCTATAATCCAATACAACATTTTTCATTTTATCATAAACATGATCTCATTTTCATAAAACTGAAAGAAATGATATACATTAAACACTTGTTTTAAAGCAAATGAAATTTTCTTGAAACAATAAATATTGGAAACATACCATTATCATGCATCTCGATTGTCGACCCATCACATTCAAGACTCGGCATTCCTCAGTATTTGGAAGAGAAAGTATCTTCAAGGAGCTTAACCTCCAACCACAGACCGTCGGTCTCCCGCACTCCTTCCTAATCAGAAGTGGCCCTACCCTACTCAAGAGGATAGACTTAGGATAACCATCGGTGTTTGCCATCTGAGCTTTGATGTTGTAACCTACATGTCTTGTTATCGTGAAGATCCCTAGATACCCTCTAGTCATGCACAACACTCCACAAGAAACGCCATCCAGTTACGGTGAACGTTCGATGCACTTGAGGATAGTACACCACCTTGGCCAAAGGATTTGTTTTTAAGTAGCATTCTAAGAACGCATGAACTTGGTTCACCCACCCTACTCAACTTGAACTGATTGAAATCCTACAGTTTCCCATTTGCATAATTTGAAATAATGGACAACCTTGATGACCTCAAGGGTTTAGGATTTCCTCCTGTAATAGCGCATGGCGCAACATTTACTCTAATCCTGAGTTCATAGTTTCATAAACTCATATTTATGAAAAAACATTATTTACTGACGCCCACTCCTAAGCGGTCTCTATCTTAGCTTTCCAGTTCCCATAAGTTTATACGACTTACTCACGTATGTATCAATAACTACTCGTAAGCCCAGAATTTAAAGTTTTAGACCCAAAAAGGTCTTCAATAAAATAGCGACACCAAATTCATCGCAGGCAATTTTATTTAATACACAAAAAGTGGGTTCCATAACCCCCACCCATGTTAATTCTAAAAAATAAAGCTCCCACTTTAGTTGGTTGCATTAACATCACTTGTTGTATCTGGTAGTTCATCGCCATTCAAGAAATACTCTATTGTAGTATTGTTGATGACTGGTCTTGGGTTAACAATGTCTTTAGAGTGAAGACGATAACTCAGAAACTTTCATAGATCTCCTAGATTAGCTAATGAATGATTTAATAATTTCAAAGATGTTTCAATCACGTAACAATCTGAATGTTGTTCAATCTACACAAGTGGGATAGTTATAATTGTTTATCTGACATCATAGGGAGGTTCGATGCTTAGCTCGCGTAGGGACATTTATCCAATGCCAGAAAGTTTCTACAATCATATCTCAACATTTATTCATGGTCGGAGAGCTAAGCAGTAATTAAAGATGAAACATACGGTTCTCTGGCCATATTCACAGATATCATGATGTACTCTTCATTATACAACCAAAAATATTTTGCTACGTTATAAGTCTTAATGACTAAAGAAACATAGCTTTTTCTAAGCTTCCAATGTGGCAAGCAAACTAAACTCTCCACTCACATACTTATGTAGAAAACTATGATGCAGATTATGTGGGGTAGACTTACTTGAAGATTATCGAAACATATGTTTGAAAATAGAATCTTATACAATGATAGCAACACTCATACGCTACCAGACAAGGCATGAATTACGTGCAAAGACAGTGCAGAGAGAGAGAGATTAGAACCTGTCTCTCTGTAGTAGAATAATGCTCTAAACTAGAAGTCTTCACTGCTCCCTCGACGATGTCCTCCCCCAGACTTTACCCACAACACCTTCCTATCCCGTCCTCACTGGTTTCCCGAAATCTTCTGCAGCAAACTCCCCTCAGACCAATAACAACCAACAGTTCTCTCCTTACCCTTCCCTGATTTTCAATTCCAAATGCAACAGGCACTACCGTTCCACCAAAGCGCCCACTACCAAGGGTGATTAATGACTTCCTTTCACCCAAACTCCTCTCTTCTTTCACAAAGTTCCATAGTCGTTCCCCCGTATCTCTCCTTACCCACAAGTCTTTTACTTACTCCACTCCTCTCACCTCCAACTACTGCCTCTCTCTTCTGGTGAAGGAAAAACAAACTTTCTTTTTACTGTCATTTCTCCCGCCACCTTGTGAAGGGATACCTCTCCTTAAACACAACGACCCACTTCACAAACTGTTCTCTCCATTTTCTCCACGTCGCAGTCCTTACTTACTCGCCCCCCGGCCACTTCTAACTACCTCCGACCCTCTTAACTCTCACCTCCAGCTTCAGAAACACACTCCTTCCTCCTATGCCGTCGCCACTATTCCTTCTAACTACAACAACCGCTATTTGTTTCATCTTTCTCCACAGCTTCTCCCTATCCATCGGTATCTCCCATACCGTGCAGGTGTAACTCCCAAACATACTGCGGTTTAGATAATGATTTAATCCCAAACACCCCCGATGCCTTGCACTCACCTTAGTGATGGGGCATCAATCATTAAGTTGTGGTTTTCTCCAACTCACTCCACTACCTTCCACGATGATGAAGCTCCTCGAGCTGAGGTTTGTTAGCCTCATTCCAACAGCACAACTAAGATTTCGTTCCCTCAACAATGAGACAACATGGCATTAAATTCAACGATCATACTTCAATCACCATCACTGAACTCTCTCTCTCTCTCACCCACGGTGAAGGAACTTAAGACATTCTACAACTATCGATACTTGCCTAACTCAGGGAAGTCGACATTACTGATCTTAAACCCGACTTCCCATTTATCACGACCAAACAAAAAGGTGATGGCTCCTATAGCAACATGACTTTGCTAAAGGACATAGCAATTCTGTACTTACTCGAACATAATGGCATCTAACCTTCCAAATCAATTAAAGATGAATTGAGAAGTTAAACTCGACACGGCAGCGGTTAGGAAATGATTAGAGCATCATTTTAGTCGAAAATGGAATAAGAGACAAAGACCATCTTATTAAGAAAACTCAAGGTCAGAATGGCAACATCTCGTGGTCAAAACTAGAAGAAAAGACTCACATTAAACGATGACCATAATAAATTATTTCACGCTATGGCTTCAAATCGACATTCGTCGATCTACAAGAATAGAATAAATTCACAACACAAGTTTGACACGTTTTACGATAATCATGACGGATTGATCGTAACGCAAACGAGTTCTTACAATATTAGACGCACAAAGCCGACTTCTCGCATCTCTCGACTATGAGACATGATTTACAATTTTGCCACAAGATGGTTCATTAAATACATATAAACAAAATAATAAACGTCTAAATAAGTCGACTTGCTGTGATGGACTTACGATGACATCGACGACTCCAAGATTCTACTTGACGACTTTCGACTAGGATGTTATACTTTATCATTTGATGTCGACATCTAGTTAGTTAACCCAACCGACAAATAAGACTAACTTGTTGGTTCCAAGGTTTATCTACCTGTTTGGCGATCTCAGTAACAAACACCTTTGATTAATTTCCAGAGTCTATACTCTCTCTCAAAGATACTTTCTCTTCCCGTCAAACACGGTCCACCTGTTCCTGCAACGACAAACTCACATACAATTTTGTGGTCAAAGCACCTATGATCCAAATATAATATATCCAAACATCCTTGCATTTATTATAAAGACATTTAGTCTACAATATCACCTTAATCGTAATCATTAGATTCCACAATTTCATATAACAACTTTGTAAAATAAATCGTCAGTTTCCATGCCGTTCACAACATATTAAATTACTAAAATTTGCAAGAAAGTAAATAACATAATTGTTTCCAAAAAGAGGGATGTAATAGTTCTCTGTTTGGGTGTAGAGTAGTCTTTGGTTTGTAAATGATATTCTCTTGTATGATAATATTATATCTAGGTTGAATTAAATAAAAAACACTATGCGTGTGTCTTGTTCATGATTGTCTCCTCTAGTATCATCTTTCCTCTTTTGAATAAGGTTATCAAGGATATCTGAGTTCTTCAGTATACGATCGTTGTACTGTATGTTTGGTTTTGTGCTTCTGCTCAAGGAGTAGATTAAATAGGCTCTAAATCATATATAGGGAGGGGTGTCATGTCAAAGGATTTGTAAGGTATGATCATTAGCATTATTCTTTTGTGGACATATTGTTGTAAGGTAGCAATATTTTCTTAGGTCCCCTGATACATGTTGTGATGTTCACAACATGCCCCATTTTACTCCTTAGCAAAATGAGGACCCCTACTGTGGTTGTTGCTTTGCTTGTGTGTGTGGGTCTGCTTGGTGGTAAAAGGGAAAAGGAAGTGAAAGTTACAAACCTTGTTGAAAATAAAGAAAAATAGCATTGAGTACCAAAGCTAAATATGGGTGAATTCCTTGTCAAAAATGAATAGGGGTTGCTTTTTGAACCATCTTAAAATTCCCTATATTTTGCAAGTTATGTGTGTTTTTTTTTTGGTAAAATGCATTGTGGTATGGGTTTGTATGTTTGTATATACAAATTCTCTCATATACAAAGTCCTTTGTATGTTGTGTCATTGTATGATACATATACAAAGTTGTTTGTATATCAGGTCTTTGTATGAGTCACGTGGAAGTCATCGGGTTTAGACACATTGTTTACTTGTATACATTTGGCTAACATTTTATTTTTACATACAAGGGTGACATACAATGCTATATGCATTAGCCAGAACCGAAATAATTGTGAAATAACGTTAAGTCCTTGTATGTTTCATGCATTGTATGCATACATTGCGGAACATACAAGGGTGACATACAAAGCTATATACAATAGCCGAAACCGAAATGATTGTGAATTAAGATTGAATCAATGTATGTTTTGATACATACATTACGGTATACATAAATTGTGAACATACAACACAGAACTCAGAAAAGTTTAAAATCCAATGTAACCAATGTATCATTACTTAACACATATTAAAGGATACATTGCAATTTATTGCATGTTGTGGAACCAAAAGGGTTATAAGTTGCGGTTTATAAAAGTTGAAGTCCGAAAGGTGATTCAAGGGACTTTATATGTATCCGGGCTTGTATCTAAAAGTTTGATACAAGTGTCATATGCATCGCAGGGGATACAAGTAAAGGTAAGGTGGACCCCACTGCTTGTATATCCAGCTTGTATAATTACAATGTATATGCTCGAAATGCAAGCCGATATACAAGCATCGGATTCGAAAGGAAGTTAAAAGCAGAAAAGTCGTTGTATGTTTGTTGTGCTTATATGTTTACAATATGCATTTGCGAGATACAAAGAAATAAAGGCAAAAGGAAGGATTTTGAAGCCATTTTAGAGCCCGATAGCATGTTTTGGGTCAACGATGGTTGACTCGACCATTCTTAACGCCGTATATGCATTTGGATATGTGGATGTTCACAGATGCTTAATATTCATAGCCTGATATTCATGTTTGCACGTTTAGGACCTGATTTATAATGTAATGTTTAATTTTCCTGCTTGTTTATTAAATGATGGTGATGCTTAATTCTTGTCTGTTTGTTGCAGGATGTTGGAACTATTTGGAGTTTGGCTGTATGTTGCAGAGTGAAATAGCTGAACATTGCAGAGTTGCAAACATAGAGGCAACATGAACCAGAGCTGAGGAGGATATTATCAAATGCGTTGTTTGCCAGCTAGGGAACGAATCAAGTCCAAAATGCTAGAATATTCTATGCCAGCTGTGTGATTGCTAACTGGCAGGCACGTGTTATTCATCTGGACTGTTGATTGTTTTGAGAGGATCCTATTCAATGGATCATTGCAACCGTTTTCTGGACTCTGTCCTATAAGAGAGCCATGATTTGTCATAACAAAGATATACACACACAGAGGTCAATCATTATATATCTGACCAAAGAGAAGGGGGAAAACAATTTCTGATAGGAGATTAGATTACCGAGACTAATGAGGACTAAATTGTTGAAATGTCAAGGTTCTTTCTTCAGATCATTGTAAATGTACTTGTTCTAAAGCATACTGAATGGAGATGAAGCTTCAAATTACATCCTAATTGTAAACTTTACATAATCTTCAAGTTGATTTCTAGATATGTAATGGTGAATGTTGTGTTCAATAGAAGCGCTTTCATTTTATTACATGTTGTTGTCAACTTTTCCTTTGAAGATTTGCACTAGATCATGTGGATTTGTGGAATGTCCTGGTGAAGCATGATTCTAGTTTTCTTCTCTTCATTGCTGTATCAAAACATGTATGTGGATTAGTGATCTCAGTCAAGTAATTTTGGGAATCGCATTCTTTAAACCCTATCTTTGTCATTTCTTTTTCTTAATTTCATTGAATCACCATCACCTTAAGTGCAATGCATAGATAAATGAAAAGCAGAACAAAGAAATATGTTGACATCCCATAGATAACTGAATATCATTAGCATATTTGAGCTAAATGCATGTAGTGTTAAAAATATAATGCAAAGAATTACAAATAATGGTGGAGATCATGCAAATATCAACTTGTAGGCACATTATTTGAGTAAATTCATAGTGTAGAAGTAGAATTGTTGGAGATTTATGCAGAGCAGATATAAAAAATAGGATATTTGGAGGAATACTGATGAACTTGTAGAAATTACTAGAGTACATAAGGTCCCTGAATGATTAACAATAACACACATCAACCACTGAGTAACATCAGTAGATTATGAACTAATCAACGGAGACATGGGATCATAAATTCATCCTAAATTTATCATATCTTTCAAGATAAATAAAGGTTGTGTAACTTTTATTTCATGTTTGTTTGTGAGTAACATCATGATCAACAATATTATTTTAGATTATCATCGAAGAACATTCACATTTCTAAGCTTGACTCTATTACCCAGGTAGGACACTAGTCTAGGGATATGTCTATTCAAAGGGTCTAGGGAAGTCCCACGGCTCCACTCACTCACCATATTATCACCTCCATCCATTAGTTTGTAGGAGTAGAAGTAGGACCCTGCGTGCCCTCTATTTCAACTAGCGTAGATAATCCAAGAATGTTGCCAGCTTAGGATTTATCTCACAAATCTTGGTGTAGAAACGAGAACATTCTGCTTGTACTGAGAAGTTAAATCTTTTTTCTTTGAGCTTGACAAAGCCAAATCTTTAGTTGTAGGGATACCCCCTAGGTGTGGCAAAACCTGAAGTGAAGGGGAGGCACGTTCACACAACCTCCTGTCTCTATTGGCTAAATTATGCAGTGAACTTGTTGATGAGAACTGGCAAACCTTTAGGGTTTACTGCTTACTAATCTAGAAACCAACACAGGAGTTGAATGAAACTGAGAGAGGTTATTGTAGACGGACCCCACATGCAGGTCTATAGGTCCAAACGAAATGTTCCCAGCTGCCATGAATTCTGAGAACCGCTCTGTCAAAGTTTGGTAGTTTTTTCATCTTAGGGATCTTAAGGGACTTTGCTAGTAGCCTACTACCCCAAATGATTGGGGCACTTGGTAGACAAAATGAGACCTCCCCTCACATTTACCCACCCACCCCGATGTGTTGGCATAGTCCATTTAGCCCCACAAGCTATGGAATGCAAAATGTCACTCCTAGCACCTTTCGAGTTTACCGGTAGCTTGCAACCTGAAATGGCTAAGACACTTGGCGCATGAAATGAGACCTCTCCTAGCATTTACCTACCCACCCAGACGTGTTGGCATAGTCATTTTGCCCCCAAGACCTATGGAATGCAAAATTTCAACGTTGGCAACTTTCTACTTTGTCGGTACCTTACACCCTGAAATGACTGGGACACTTGACACACAAAATGAGACCTCCCCTGGCATTTACTCATCCACCCCAATGTGTTGGCATAGCTAGTTCGGCCCCACAATGAGCAGAATAAAAAATATGGCACCTGGCAACCTTTCCACTACATGGAACTGAAGCATTTTGCAAGAATGTGTTTGATTTCAGTACGATCAAACGGACAGGAGTTGAACAAAACCAAGAGAGGTTATTGTAGACAAAACCCACATGCACTAGTAGGTCCAAACGAAATGTTCCCAACTACCATGAATTCTGAGAACTACTTTGTCAAAGTTTGGTAGTTTTTTCATCTTAGGGATCTTAAGGGACTTTGTCGGTAGCTTGTTGCCCCAAACAATTGGAGCACTTGGCACATGAAATGAGACCTCCCCTGGCATTTACCCACCCACTCTGATGTGTTGATGTAGTTTGTTCAACCCCACAAGCTATGGAATACAAAACGTCACTCCTAACACCTTTCTACTACATGAAACTGAAGCATTTTGCAAGAATGCATTTGATTTCGGCATGGTCAAACAGTCTAGAGTTGACTAAAACTGAGAGAGGTTGTTGTGGATGGACCCCATGTGCACCTGTAGGTGCAAATGGAACATTTCCAGCTACCACAAATTCTGAGAACTGCTCTATCAAAGTTTGGCATTTTTTTGGTCTTAGGGATCTTAAGGGACTTTGCCAGTAGCCTGTGGCCTGGAATGACTGGGATGCTTAGTGCACGAAACGAGCCCTCCCCTAGCATTTACCCACCCACCCCGATGCATTGGCATAGTCTGTTTGGCCCCATGAGCTATGAAATGCAAAATGCCACTCCTAGTACCTTTCCACTGCATCAAACTGAAACATTTTGCAAGAATGCGCTTGATTTTGGCATAGTCAAACGGACTGGAGTTGACCAAAACTGAGAGAGGTTATTGTGGAAAGACCCCACGTGCACCTATAGGTCCAAACAAAATGTTTCCAACTACCACAAATTCTGATAACTGCTCTGTCAAAGTTTAGCAGTTTTTTGGTCTTAGGGATCTTAAGGGACTTTACCAGTAGCTTATTGCCTGGAATGACTGGGATGCTTGGCACATGAAACAAGACCTCCCCTTGCATTTAACTACCCACCCCAACATGTTGGCACAGTCCATTTGACCCCATGATAAGCAGAACAAAAAATATGGCACCTGACAAGGTTTTTTGCTCGTAGGATCTTAAGTGACTTTGCTCTTAACGAACAATGTACCGGCAAAGACCCTAGTTTTCATAAGGGGAGACCTAGAAACTTTATCCTTCAATTCCTTATCCAATGAAAAGTTTATGAACTCAAAATGTGATGGCTTTTATGACCATATAGATGATGTTATTTTAGGACAATCATAAAGGGCAATTTTGGACATCCATGTGTATCTTTTTAATAAACAATCTTTCCTTTGCATTTGGACCTTTATACCACCTCCTCATTCTTGTTTTAAACCTATAAATTAGATTATTTTCATGTTATTAATGGTATCTTTGATTGATCATGAGGACAAGTGGTGTTTATGGACTGTTATGACAACCATATAAGTGTTGGGACAACCACTATGTATTTGGTAGTCCTTTCTTGTTTTATTAGTGTAGACACCCAAATTTGTGTATGTTTTGCAACACCTTGTTAAACCATTATCCTAGACATCATAAGCCATTTTGTCCTAAATACCACTTTTAATCCCACTTATCCCATTAACCCAATTAATTAAATAAATTTTATTTATTTAATTAATTTCACATTCATAATCCCACTTTCCAATTAATTAAATTTTTATTTATTTATTTAATTAATTTCCCATTCATATCCCAGTCCTATCCTAATCATCTTCCCAATTAATTAAATAAATTTTATTTATTTAATTAATTTTCCAACTCATATCCCAACTAATTCAAATATTTTATTTGAATTAAGTCCTCACCTTTCATCACATTTTGACACTTGTCCATTTCTCAATTGAATCATGTGTGGTAGTACAACTTTCATTTAAAATCCTTCACATGTACAACTAATGGGACCTAATTTTAGTATTTGTGTACACCATCACATATAAACTTATTAAATAAAATTATTTGTGTACACAATAACACATGAGACCTATTCTCCTCCCTCCACTTGTCACATGACTACAACTCCCTTGAAGAGTGGGAATAACTAATCAATCCTAGCCATCCACATCAATCATTTAGTCTTTTAATCTCAACCATCCATTTGAACCAATCCTTTCCTATAAATCAACCCCCTCACAAGCCATTTGTAGGGAGGCATTGAGTTAGAGTATCCTTATGCTGTTGAAATCACATTAGAGCCTTTGCATCTATCATCATCATCTTCCATCTATCAATCTTCCATATATCATCTCAATCCTCTGCAAATGTTATGCTGCTGAATTGTGAGCAACCAACATATCAAATCAATCAAACAATTCATCTTGCATCTTTGAGGTATTGAATGATTTGGGTTTAGGTTATGCATTTCATTGTTTGATCATTTCCATTTGCAAATCTAATTTTTTTTGATATACAATTAGAACAATCCTAGAATTGGTTTGGTAGCCCCTTATGAATTTCATGAAATCCACTTGTCATAAGTGTGTCTATATTCATCCTCTTGATGTTCCATGACAAAGGATCACAGATTTATTAAGTAAAAATATTGAAAACTCTAATAACAACCAATGAGGACAACAAGTTGTACATGGACTGTGACAGTCCCAAAACTCATATAAATCATCTATTTTGGTGTTTGACAACCTTATAAATCCATTAGATCATTTATACAAACCCTAATGAAACTTATAAACCCTCTTTGTATATGAAAGACCTCATAACAATATTGTTTGACTATGACAACAGTAGGCAATGTTGGAACCCTTGTATGAAATGTGTTCTTTTCGTAGTTGCATGGATTGTTCTATTCACTTCTAGATGATATTTTCACTTTATTATTATTTCATGACCTTGATAACTCTATTATAAATGTCACTTTGATATAATCCCCTTGTTCATGATGATAACTATTTAGGGTAAAATTGGATTTGTTGATCTTTTGTGGTTTAGATGTTAAAATCCTCCTTTTACCCTAACATTGAAGGATCTAAGGTCGAGTGGCAAGCACTATCATACCCTAGGTCACTTGCAAATGAGGGGAAGCTTGGATTAGGGAATTAATTACCAATTTTTCCTTCTCCTATGCTAAATTGACCATTAAAACTCTAATTATACAAATATGACAAACAAATTAATGAATTACGGAAAAAGCTCTTGCAAACGGGAGTAAAATGCCAAATTATAGAATACCTATTTTTGGGGTTCCGAAGCAGAACAGTCGGGGACACTGGAGGGCGCCCAAGTCCAAGGTACCTATTTTTTTGGGGAATCTAGACCTCCTTTAGACACTGATCAGCCCTGTAACTTCTATTTTCTACAATTTGTCTGCGGAGGACACTGGAGTGAGTGCCCTAGTCCTGGAAGTGCTCCTTTCTTCAACTTTTCTTCATAGAATCCTTGATGTCTTCCTAGCCTTCCTGCAACTCCACTTTTTCTGAATGCGACACCTGTAACCTACAATCACAAGACTTGGTTTGGGGGTTGTGGTGTTTAGAGGTTTGTCTCAGTCAAACCCTGGAGGACACTTAAGTCTCTGAACACTATTGTCAGATAAAGAGGGCATGCCCTTGTGAGGCAGAGGCCAAAAACCAAAGGAATCAATGATAAAAACACAATGATATGTCACCTTGTAATGAAGCTCTCATGGAGGAAGATGCTCTTCATGCCATGAGGAGATTGATGCTCAAATCAACATACAAGTCTGCTCTTACAACATAATACAAAGCCTTGAATCACCTTGAGAATAGAATAGCTTGCTAGTAATCATCTAGTTGAAATCTAGTTTACAAATGAATGCCTACACATTCTTATATATGCATCTACAAGCACTCTCGCCAAGATATTTGAAATTCAAACTTACCGTGTTGGCAAAGGGACCTAATAAAGGTCACTAATCGACACCCAGAAATTAGGGCTGCCCTAAAATAGGGCAGGACTAGGGCGGGGGCACCCAAGTCCTCCCCCTATTTTAGGTAAGGTACAACTCAAGGGGTCCTCCTAGGTCCTATTTGCCATGGGACTTAGGTATCATTCCATCAGGATGCTAAAATATGAACTAAAATGTCCTAAATGCACTCTAAAGACCCGGGAGCTAAACCTTATGAGGGAAAAGCCCCCAAGGGTATATGTTTTTGATGTTACATTTAGCCCCCACTTTAATGTATGTATAAATGCGAGGCCAATACATTCATTAAAGTAAGGTCACAAACACAACAAACACATGAAACACGAAGAAGACATGCCAATCACATAGAAGACAGTAACAGGCACACAAAACATGGAGAAGATAGTTATAGTCACGTAGAACACAGAGCAGATAGTTAATGCATGGAAGACACATTAATGCATGGAAGACATAAATGATATCTTTTCTTTTCTTTTTCTCATATATATGAAATGCAAATGCAAGTACTGGAAAGTAAACAAACCTCCCAAAATGCAGGAAGCACTACTCAAAGGCGCTAGTCTCTGTATATGGGGAAAAACACACACAATACACACAAAACCTCCTAAAATGCATGAAGCACTACTCAAAGGCAATGGTCTATCCATATGGGGCAACAAGCATGCCATACAAAACAAGCACACCAAAACACACACACTTGAAGACACGAAGAAAACACAACAGACAAGCGATGGAGTGTACCTATTTATAGGTCCAACACCATCTCAAGCACATTATAGGCACACACCAATGATTGGGCTTTGCCACAACAATCACCGAAGACATGCTTAAGGGTTGTGTTAGTCATAGAACCACTCCCCGCCTCCGCAGAGGACTTTTGAAAATGACAGGATGATGTAATCTGCTCTGAGAAATACACTATCCCCACCTCCGCAGAGATCTTAAGAAAATGGATATGCTCGATATCCTACCTCTGAAGAGGGCTTACATGATTGATTAATTGATTGCAAATAAACTCAAGATGCATGATGCACTACTTTGGGGCACATGTCTATGCATCTGAGGTCAAACACATTGCTAACATCTATAGCAAACAACTTACCTCATATGCCCCCACCTTAAGGTGGTTGATATCAGTTATCGATATCAAGAAAATTAAGGTAGGAAGAAAACACACAAGGGAACATCAACTTTCACAAAGTCCATGCCCCTCGGAGGTGACATGTACTCTACGATCGCCAAATGTTCCCAAAAACACATCCTTGTGAGAAACATGTTAGTGTCTACAACATCATGATAAACAACAACATCAATGCATATGATTAACCATACAAAGAGCCAAGGTTATACAACAAATTCAAAGTTTGAGGATAACCAGGGGCTATATCACGAAGTTCTCTGAATGGAGTACTGCCAAGGCTAGATTCAAAGGCAAACAAAGGTGCACGAAGCAGCAGTATTGTTAAGGTTTGTAAATGCAACAGAAACATCATCAAATTCACTACGTAGAAAGCATGAGTGCTTCCACTAGCCAAGCATCAGATAAGATATAGAACCCCATCATCATATTAGGAACTAAGTCCATTTTTTTATTGCTCTCGAAAGGGACACTAGGTCCGCATCAGTATAAATGTTTGTCGTCATCCGCCCGCTAGATGGAAACACTAGAGGAAGGGAAACAATAAATAAGAGAGGAGAAACAAGTGTCTTAGGGACAGTCACGTAGGAGGGTGCCCCCAAGTTATCAACCATGATGCTATGTCCATCAGACACAACACACAACCATGAAATAAGAGAGAGAGGCAATATAGAAGAATGATGATAAAAATAGAAGAAGGTCACAACAGAGGCAGTCCCCTGGTATCCCAAACCTTACTAGAGAATCTGAGGTCATCCTAGGAGGCCTAAACAACACATAACACATCACGGGGGAAGCACATCACGAGAGAGATAAACAGTTAGAGGTACTTACCTGTAGGGTCTTCATATTATATATTGGAGCTCACAAACCTCTTGGAGAGGTACTCGATCATGTTTAATGCAAAATTTGAGTGGTTCTTATGAAAGTCTTGTTTGTTATCATACGATGTTTTTTCCTTAAATGAGGCTTTTTATTGCTTATGAGGGGGAGAACCACTATTATTTCTGACTATTTATTGTCATCTTGCTCTTTTCTAATTTTTGGCAAGTTTTCATTGGTAAATCTTTCTAGAATAGTAGCAGGATTCATCTTGTACCATCTTGCTCATCGGTATCGGTTGTTGTTCTTTCTTTTCAAAGGTATTTTGATTATCTCCTGATCCATATAAGGATAATGGAGGAGGAACCTCAGCATAAATTCCATTTCTTCGAGGATGAGGTGGGTTATCCATTTGTTTCTTATCCACTTCAATCATTCCCATGATACTATCATAGTCCAAGTAATTGTCCTTGTTTACTTCCACTAAATCTTTTTCCACCATATTATTTTTGGTATGATTAGGAAAAGGATTAGTGAAGATTTGTAAATTCTGATTCGGCAGAGCAATTGACTTATTTCCATTGTCATTCACACCCGATACCTGGATGACATTCGAATCAATAAGGTCCTATATCTCATGTTTAAGATGCATAGATCAGTCAGTGTCATGTCCTTGTGTCTGATGATAATGACAGAAGGCATCAACATCAAAGTAAGGTCCTTGTTTACTAGGATCAATAGGCTTAATCAGGGGAAGCTTTAGAATGTTATTACTCATAGCTTGATTCATGATAGAATGATAGGACTTAGATATCAGAGTAAACTTCCTTGGTTGATACGATTGTTTCTTTGGATTGTTTATAGTAGACTAGTTTGTATTTGGTCCATTGATCTTGATGAAACCTCTGTTATTGTTCCTTTTAAAGTTGTTTTGTAATGATCCACCCATGGATTGTCCAACTTGAGCCGATGAGTTTTGGTTTTCATACTGACTAGATGAAAGTTGATAATCATGAAGGGCAGTGCATAAATGTTGAAAGGAGTTGTACTTCATCAAGAGAATCTTTTCATGAATATTAGGTTGTAGATTTGTAATGAATATCTTCTGAACATCTTCATCTTTCATCTGATACTGAATTTGCACATAAAGTCCTTAATATCGACCAATGAATTCAGTCAACTTTTCTTTGGAACCTTGTTTGCATTGAACCAAGTCAATAAGAGTGACTTGGGGTCCAATATTTGCTTGAAAATGTTGTAAAAATTGATCAATCAACTGTGAAAAAGAGTGTATTGAATTTAGAGGCAATGAGAAAAACTATTCTAAAGCAGTATCTTTGAGAGATCGCAGGAAAAGTTTTGCTAACAAATCCTCTTCAAAATAAAAATCACTACACATAGCTGTGAATGCTGCCACATGGATATTAGGATCTCCTTTTCCACCATATTTTTCAAAGCAAGGAGTCTCAAACCTCTCAGGCATAGGGGTTCTCAAGATTGTGTAGGATAATGGATTACGGGCATGATATGTTGGTAGACTAGGCTGTGAAGAATTTGTCAAATTTGTTACTTTTTGTTGCAAAGCGGTCATGCCCTGTAAAAGTTGGTTTAGGATGGCATCATTGGAAGATGCGGTTTGTTGTGAGGAATTAGAACCAAGGTGGGCATGTGATTGAGCTTGAGATACAATATGTGGAGGCTAAGATAATGGTGGCTGGCCATAATGATAGGTGGAAGATGGTTGTGAGTATATAATAGGTTGTTGAAAATGAGTAGAATAGATAGGAGGTTGAGAACAATTATTCATAGAAGATGCCCCTTTAGGAATCAAATTCTAATAATTAAATCCCACAACTTTGTAATTAGTACCATTAGATACTCCAATACCAGTGGTAGCATTACTACAAGCCTTCGCATTAGTTGTTAAGATCGTTGATGTAAAAGTGGATACTCTTGTATTTGGTATAGCTATGGAAACTTGAGTATGAGATGGTGATAAGTTGTTATTAATCATTTGCGCACATTTGGTTACTAGCATGATATTGGTTTGTACAATATGTGCTAGACCATGAAGTACAATAACACCATATTGTCCTTCTTTTATCAATTCTCTTATGTTATGAATTGTAGGAGCGACTTCTTCAGCTATTCTCTCATTTTCCATAAATGATTGAAATTCTGCTAAGTCTTTATCCAATTTTTCTATTTACTCATCAGATACATATCTTGTTGCTTCAATAGTATCATCAACATCATGAAAAGTATGTTCTCCCATTGTACTTGTAATGGGTGGAATGCCTTGTAATGTTTGGGTTTCTCCTTTTGTAAAGAAGGTGTTCAAAGTACCGAATTCTTCAAGAGCACTAGATCCCATGTGTATTATGATTCTTCTTAAAGAAATGTTTCTCTTAGGGTAGTAATTTATTAAACTCATGCATAAATATGCTCACTCTCAACACACTCGATGCAATTCCAAGATAATGCCCAGTCAAAATATAGTGAAAATAAGTCAAAATAGACACTTTTTTCACCAAAATTTAATGCAAAAGAGCATAACAAAGGGTGTTGTGAGGAAAATGTTGATGGAAAGTGAATAACATCATCAATAACAACCTTTTTGTGCTAAAATATACAACACAACATGCTTTTAGCACCACTTAAGGTAAAACCCTAGTGAAAATATAGCAAAATATGCAATTTTTCACAGTTTTTCAACTCCAAGACCTAGAAAAAGGGGTGTTGTAAGGAATTTAGGAGGTACAAAAAATAATATCAATAATATCAGTCACCTCCATCCATAAAATTAATCACAACACGCTTGGAGTGCAAACTAGGTCAAACCCTAGGGCCAAAATAGTCAAAATGTGTAGTTTTTCGTTGATTTTTCACTACAAGAGCCCATTAAAAGGGTGTTGCAAATATTTTTATGAGGGGAAGAAAATTATTACCCTGATAACAGAAAATTAATGCAAAAATATCTTTAACAACACACCTATGGTGCAAATTTATGAAGTCGATAAGGCCAAAATTAGTGAAAATCGTTATTTTCAAAGCCCTAGGTTTGAGATTTTGGAACAAAATGCTATGAAAATGGTTTTAAGTCTGATTTTTGATGGAAATTACATACTCTTAGATCTGAAAATAATTTTCATGCTTAATCATGCAAAATTCCCATGCAAATTTAATGAAAATGCACCAAAATTGCTAGTTTTTGTTGAAATTTTCAATGCAAAAATGCAAATAATTTAAATTTAAATGTAAATTCACACTAAAATGAAAGACTACAGCCAAATGAAAAATTGAATGAGCCTCTAAAATTAGTAGAAAAATATGATAAAAGATTTTGCCTACAAACCCTAGATTTTGGAATTACTAGGTTATCTAAAAATTGCCAAAATTTCCACAAAACCCTAGCAATTAAATGATGAAAATGCAAGGAAAATTTTTGAATTTTTGTATTTTTCTATAGTTTATATCAGATTTGATGCAAAAATCATGAATTAGGAAAATTTAGGAAGAATTGATGCAATTTAGTAAGCCAAACAATACAATTTTTTTGTATTTTTCCAATTTTTTCATATTTTTTGAAATTTTCTCAATGTAATAAATTAAATGCCTATATGAATGAATGAAAACACACCAAATATGTAGAAAAATACTTAGAAAGTTGAAATTTAAGTTCAAAGACACAGGTTCACCAAAATGTTTAGGGGAAAATTGGATTTGTCAATGTTTTAAATTTTAGATGTTTAAATCTGCCTCTCCACTATACATTCAAGGATCTAGGGTCGAGTGGCGAGAACTATCATACCCTAGGTCACTTGAAAATGAGGAGAAGCTTGGATTAGAGAATTAATGACTAATTTTCCCTTCTCCTATGCTCAATTGACCATTATAACCCTAATTATGTAAATACGACAACAAATTAATGAATTACGAAAAAAGCTCTTGCAGACGGGAGTAAACAGCCAAATTACAAAATACCTGTTTTTGAGGTTCCAAGGTAGAATAGTTGGGAACACTAGAGTGGGAGCCCAAGTCCAAGGTACCTTCTTTTTCAGGGAATCTGGACCTCCTTTGGACACTGATCAGCCCTGTAACTTCTATTTTCTGGAATGTGTCTGCGAAGGACACTGGAGTGAGCGCCCTAGTCCTGGAAATGCTCCTTTGTTTGACTTTTCTTTAGATGTTGAATCCCTGATGTCTTTCCAGCCTTCCTACAACTCCACTTTTTTCAGATGTGACACTTGTAACCTGTAATCACAAGACTTGGTTTGGGGGTTGTGGTGTTTAGAGGTTTGCCTCAGTCAAACCTTGGAGGACACTTAAGTCTCTGAACACCATTGTCATATAAAGAGGGCATACCCTTGTGAGGCAGAGGCCAAAAACTAATAGAATCAATGATAAAAATACAATGATATGTCACCTTGTAGTGAATCTCTCATGGAGGAAGATGCTCTTCATGCCATGAGGAGATTGATGCTCAAATCAACATACAAGTCTACTCTTGCAACACAATAGAAAGCCTTGAATCACCTTGAGAACACAATAGCTTGCTAGCCATCATCTAGTTAAAATCTAGTTTACAAATGAATGCCTACACATGCTTATACATGCATCTACAAGCACTCCGGACAAAATATTTGAAATTCAAACTTACCGTGTCGGCAAAGGGACCTAATAATGGTCACTAACTGACACCCAGAAATTGGGGCTGCCCTAAAATAGGGCAGGACTAGGGTCCGGGTGCCCAAGTCCTCCCCCTATTTTAGGCAGGGTATAGCTCAAGGGGTTCTCCTAGGTCCTATTTGCCATGGGACTTAGGTATCATTCCATGGGGATGCTAAAATATGAACTAAAATGTCCTAAATGCACTCTAAAGACCTGGGAGCTAAACCTTATGAGGGAAAAGCCTCCAAGGGGATGTTTTTCGATGTTACAATAACTTCATGACTATCTTGTATGATTGTTTTGTGCATTTTAATAGCCCAATGAAGGTTTGAGCATGAGGCCACTCTAGTCTTTGATCTCCTCACAACTTGAAGATTGTATGGTGTTGTGATCTTCATGATTTTAACTTCATTTACTTGATATAGTTCATTTAGCCATGCTTGACAAAAAAATTACCTTGAAACAACTTAATGACTACAAAATCCACACAATATCATCACAATCAAACCAAATTCACCCTCAAATTTTTTTCATAAGATTAGAACAAAGGTATATGGATAATATCACAAAAGCATACCTCATCATGTAATAACCACACATGCATATCTCACAATGATAACATGCAAATTCATAAGTCCAAAATCTCAAGACATAACTATGGGAATACAAACCATACTCAACCAAGACCTCCTAAAGCAATAATAACTTAAGCCCATCATACCCATGTAACCAAGAGCCTCATGAAAAACCAAATGCATTATGAACCAACCAAGACTCCACAATCAAAAGCATGTCAAACCTTAACTAATCGACACAAGAAAACCATTAAACTGACTCAAATGAGATATGTGGCAACAAACAAGTGCATCCAAAGCATACAAGTCAACTAGGACCTCCAGGAGCATCCAAATGCATCTAAGACCATGCTAAGCAACCAATATCCAAAAATCATCAAAATATGTCAAACTATTACAAATGCATGAAGAAATTTCTAGAATATTCTCTAAAGTCAACCAAGTGTACTT
The DNA here is from genome assembly GCA_027924645.1 of Cunninghamia lanceolata. Lineage (NCBI taxonomy): Eukaryota > Viridiplantae > Streptophyta > Pinopsida > Cupressales > Cupressaceae > Cunninghamia > Cunninghamia lanceolata. The sequence continues at coordinate 13,169,566 of BSBN01000822.1, read as the reverse complement.
ATAGGACAGTCATAAAGAGTTTTATCCTAATTTACATGATTGAAGGAATGATTTCAAACTCCTAATTTGCTATACCAACCATGAAACAAATTGATTTTCAGACCTATATCACTATTGTTTTGTACCTACATGATCATATCTAGAAATGGTCAAAGATGAAGGAATCGAGGTCTTGGTGCTGAATGAAAATGAACTTTACAATCATGTATGAGAATTACAACCTTAAATATGATTGTTGCAGCCTTCAATGAGGTACTGAATTGTTGTTCTAGATTGCCGATGTCCTGAATAAGACTGAAATGAAGTTTTGACGGTGAAATTAGATATCTAGAACTACTTTTTGATGTTTGTACTTGAATAATGAAGAGATGTAACTACATATGGAGGAGATAAAATTATTTTATAGCTCTTCACATGTGTGAACTATTCAAATTTGTCATTTCATGAAAATCCTATATATAACTAAAACTACAATCACATGGCAACTAAGATCAAGCTATCTCTTAAGGTATGAAACACCATATATCATCTTTCTACCAAGAAAAACAATCATATATAACAAGAAATCAATCTATAACATGTTATTGATCATAACTCAACCATTGTAAACTGATTATACATCAAACTTTTAAGTTTCAAAGTAGGAATACATGCACATAAGGAATTTAAATTATATTGTATATCAAGGTGTATATATATTAAAATCTAGTCCATAATGGTAGACATATACAAAAATTTGGCAAATATGCCAACTCAAAACATTTTTTGCAAAATCTGGCATATGCCATGTCTCAAAATCTATATACAATCTACATGCCGAATAGCTACATCAAATACTAAAGGTCCACTTGACCCTATGTCTTTGGTGAATCCTCAACCTATGATAGATCTTCAGATCCTCAATCTTTGATGGATCCTCAAAAAGTGTCCTCTTCGTACCATGATGTCTAGTAGTTGATGGAGGCAAAGTTGACTACATTAGCAAGTCAAACCACAAATTTGATCAATCTCTTCAATGGTAAATAAAAATAAGTTAGAGTTAGTAAATAGAATCTTATCAACTATAAGACCACTATAAACTATCAATTATTTATAAAAATTTAATTCAATTACTTCAGCTCTTTCTTGTTGTTCAGACAATCATTTTGCAAATGATTTTCTCTTAAGACAATCAGGTGTCCTACTGAAGCATGATGGAAAAGGTGGCACATCACTGATATTCTCAAGAGACTGTAAAAGTAAAGTAACATTGAAATAAATTAATATATAATTATTAAACAAAAAGGAAATGCATACATTAAAAAAGGTTAGATGTGTTACACAAATAATCTAGAGTACACTACACAAAAAATTATCTACTAGAAAAGAAACACATACCACCATCGAGGCCTCCTGCATCGATTGAGAAGGATTCATCATGGATGAACCAACTAAGATCTCCTGTATGAAAAATGACAAGAATGTAAGACTCTATGTATACAAATAATCATAATAATTTTTAAATTATTATTTATCTAAATGACTATAATCAAATATTTAAGTTTTCTAAATTATCAATTAGAGTACAATTCAATCGAATTACTTCCACCCTTTGTTGGCATTCAGAAAGTCATTCTGTGAATGAGAGTCCCTTGGGTCGATCAGGAGTTTGAGTGAAGACCATTGGAAAAGATCCCACATCATTCACATTTTGGATATAAAATTAAATTAACATCATGATATAGATTAATATATAATTACTCATAAAGAAATAAATGCATACAAAAAAATTGATGTGTAGAAGAAATTATACCGGCAAGTCAAATCCGAATTGGATGGCAGATAAAGTTCCATGATGAACTTCTATCAAGTCCTCCTCTATCATTAGCTGTTATCCGCCTTAGATACATTAGTACTAATAAATTTTTTTATATTTTTCATATGGAATACACCATGAAATTTAACTTTAAATTTTCCCTGCATAAAAGATTGGCCATGGTCTTCTCCTTCTCTATGCTCCATCGATGCTTATTTCTTCTGCTCTTGTTCATGACCCCTCAGCTTGAGTTTTGGAGGCCGCTGCATCATCTTGTGAATGGAGATCATACTCTGAGGTGTTCAAAGGTGGATCGCTACTCTCCAAAATAGGACCTAAGCACAACTAATTGCAAAAAATGCAATGATGAGGCAGACAAACATGTGTGGATGAGGAGGGTCTAGTAAAATCAGGTGATCCAATATCATTGCCAACATCATGTGGTTGTGCAAACTAAGAAATCTATATAATCAAGTGCTCAATCAAAGAGTGTATTGCACTAAGGCCCTAATATGTTGCATTTGCAACAATGTCTGGGTGCTGAATTGGGGGTGGAGAAGGGATAGTAGGAGGGGGAATATAGGGAACTTATACTTATCTCATTGCCCTAGGTCTATCTTGAGGCATTCCCTTACCTACTCCCTGAAAATATCTAAAATCAAAATAATTAACATGGTGGCCCATGACGAACTTGGTGTTGTCACATGAAATTACACCCTGCTTGAATGGGACTCCAAGCATTCCAATGACACAATGGGGATGATCTCTAAGTGTGGGACCTTGCTAAATGAGATCAAACCTCCAGAGAAGGCCGGCTTCCTTGTCTAGTTATCACCTAAAACTACTGTATTTTGGGGTGAAAAGGGGAAGAAATGTGCTAAAATGAAAGATAAAGCAACAACACTTAAAACATGAAAGGGTGATGCACCAGACAGATTTAAAGAACCTTTGCAAAACTGAAGCATGCACAACACAACCAAATACAACAAGCAAGTATACATAGAATAGATGATTCTAATAGAGGTAAGAAGCAAGATGACTGAGAGGAACAAGAGATATTCATAGACAACCATATGCAGATTCACACAGAGATAGAGTAATTAGCAAAAGGCATGATAGCTTGCATATATCTAAAGAAAGGCAAGGTTACAGCATGAAAAGTTCTGTTTGGAAACAGGGAGAACATGATGCTCCAAAAATTTTCTAACCCTTCTTACATCATAAGCCTCAGCTTATATAGCATTTCAAAACTAACCTAGGTCAGTTATAAAATCCACTCAGGGAGCTGTAATCAAAAAATATCCTTGAAAGGACATCCAGCTGACAGGAGTTATGGTGTTGAAACCTAGAACTAGGGCATATGGAAGATATTTCTAAGCCTTTAATGCAAGCAGCTGCGTCATCAATCTAATCCTTCTCGACAATCAGGCAGTGGAGGAAAGACTGGAGATGAAGTGGTGGCAGGATATTTTGGTCCATCAATGCGAGCTGTGCCCTCCTGTGCAGCAATAAATGCAAAAAATATCTTCACCAACTCGAGAAAGTTGCTGCTGAAAAAGTCCACCCGACCGACATGAAGATCCAGATCAAAATGGAAGTGGGAACCCTCTAGAAGAATTCTGGCCAAAAGGTCATCATCCTAATATTTTCAAATTTCCATGGGCAATGATTTATCCCACATGCACCCCGCGATGACCTCATCATCATTTTATAAGTCAAGCTGTGAGCATATATAATGTCAGTGCTTTTGCTCTCGACGGCATCATCATAAGCCTTAACATCATCCTCCATTAGCATGATATCCTGTTGCTCTAAATATCACCCTGACGTCAATAGGCCTCAGCACCATCACCCGTCGGCCAGACCTCTAACATCGGTGAGCCATCGGCATGTCCGGTCGATATGAAAAGTCATCCCAATATGAAATTAGCCTTGAGCCTCATCATCATCTTCAAGAACTGTGAAATATCCTCCTGATGGAAATATCCTCCTGACGAGCTCATCCCGATAATTCATATCATCCTGATGTGAAATATCACCCCGCAGAAAATATCACCCTGCGAGAAAGCATATCTGGACCTCATCACCTGATAAAAAATATCACCCTAATGTATGAATATCAGCCTGACGTGAAATATCCTCCTGATGGAAATAACATGATATAAAATATCACCCTGATGTTGGAAAATCAAGATGACGTCAGCAGGATGTCGGGGAGGAAAGATCCTCCTGATCATGTTCATACAACATACCTCTTCATATCCAGGTGATGTCATCAGCATGTCAAACATCAGGATGATCTTCAAATGCTAATTGGTGTTAAGGAAAATATGACTCCTTTCGGGCCTTAACGGCATCATCATGATATTCAGGGCAGGATGATATTCAGAAATATCATCCCCGCAAAATACCAGGTTGCACTGTAGCTTCATCGTAAGATCGGGGTGATCTTGGAATATGACTAATATTTGGAAATATCAACCCCGACAGGAATATGCATGAAGCTATGAAACAAGTGGATATCGCCCTGACATAGGAATGACGTCAGCAGCATGTTGCGCGATCCAGAAAACATGAAGTGAAAAATAACATCAGGATGATCTTCAAAGATCACCCGATATTCAAATGTGATGACCCCTTAGAAGATCAGGTCATACTTAGAAAACTTAGTAGCACCAACATCAAGATAATCTTCAACTAAGATCACCCGATGTTAAAATATCATCCTGATGTGAAAGATCAGGTTGGCATAAATATGATGACCTTCGTAAGAAAGATGATCCTCCCCTGGAATGGATCTGGATGACGTCAGCGGCATATGACTTGGTTTATCGCTACAGTCACCATGATGTCATTGTCATGCTATCAGATGGGGGGGAATAGTTGGAAGATGGGGTGATGATGGTGACGTCATCATCACATTAGGGTGATATTTGGAAGGAAGGATGATATTCGAAAGATCGGGTGATATTCAGAATATCAGCCAATGTTCAAAATATCACCCGATCTTAGAAATATGACCTGATATTTAGAACATCAGGGCTTGACCAGATGATGACCCCACATAACTTCCTCACTTTGGCAAATTTCAGTGTGATGTTTTATGCAAACCTGCCTATCTTTTCAAGCTCTTTCACATGGTAAGCCTCTTCAGGCAAGCTTCAGATTTTGAAATTTGGTTTAAGACCTCAGGATCACAAATATGGCTTTCATGGGGATATGCATACTGACTGATCCTGCTTGAATTATTTTGACTCCTGCTAGAGGAAAAAATAGGTCAACAATTTGGTGACCTCTATGGGATGTTTGCCTGCTAAACATGAGATCAGTGGCCTTAAGCATCCATTGGGTATGGAGTCAAGTTTAAAATATGCTGGGGAACTAGGACCTGCCTCTCAAAACACAAAAAGGGGAGAAGGCCTGCTTTCTCCTAATGACAAAGCAGCATGTACAGAAGCACTTAGGGAAGTAAAAGGATCTAAACTACTGTGCAACAACACTTATTGAAAACAAGAAATCTAACCTACTAATTTACAGGGTGCTCATACCTCAAAACATCTTTTCAAGTGTATCCCATTAACTAGGATATGCAGATTTTCTCCATTCATATTTGACAACTAAAATGCATTGTGCTCCTTGCATTCAGTAATGAGAAAGGGGCCACTTGACATGCTGTCAAATTTGGAATGCTTCCCTGGTCTACTCCTTAGCTCATCCCATTTGAGCACCATATCACCCACTCTAAAATGTTTGGGGGTGGCCTTCTTGTCAAAATTTCTCTTTGTTTGCAGCTGATGATGTTCCATGGCTGCCATAGCTTTATCTCTACTTTCCTCCAGCTCCATAAGCTGAGCATATCTTACAACCATGGGGCTTTCTGCTTCAAGCATTTCTAGATGATGCATGATGTCTAGTGCTGGCAGTTCCATAGACATAGGCAACCTTGCCTCCTTTCCATACACTAGCAGATAAGGGGAGTTCCCAATAGACCTCTTAGGAGTTATCCTATCAGCCCACAGAGCAAACTTCAAATCAGTGTGCCAAGTCCTCTGATTATTCTCCATTGCTCTCTTAATAATCCTAATGAGATTTTTGTTTGTGGATTCAGCCAAACCATTACCCTGTGGATAATAATTTGATGAAGTATTCAAATAAATCCCATTCTTGACAACCCAGTCAGTTATTCTTAGGCCAACAAAAGCTAGAGCATTATCAGAGATGATTGATTCAGGCACTCCAAATCTGGAGACCAAATCACAATAAAAATTTAAAATGACACTCTCATTAGATTCTTTCAGAGCCACTGCTTCAGTCCATCTTATGAAGTAGTCTATGGCTATGAGTATCCACCTGTGGCCTGCACTTGATGGTGGGTTGATAGGTCTAATAAAATCAATGCCCCATCTCATAAAGGGGTGATCTAACCAGCCCTTTTCTCATTAACATCTTTACTCAGCAGGAACTCCTTCACACTAGGATGAGCCACCATCAGGTGTATCTTGTTATTTGAAACAAGATGTCTAAATTTTTTTAGGCTCCTGACTACTGCCAGGACATGCTTTTCAACGAAGCTATACTTCTGCTCATACTCCTCCAACCCTTGGCTGAAGAAGGTGATTGGTTGTTCAAAACCCTCATGCTGCTGCTACACCAGAATAGCGGAGATGGTATCTAGGCTACCATAAGCATACAGGATAAATTCCTTAGAGAAATTAGGATTGATCAGGGTTGGTGCAGTTGCTAATGCCTCCTTTATGGACTGGAAGCTAAGTCTTCCCTCTGACGTCCAACTGAAAGTTATGTTCTTTTTCAACATAGACGTCAAGGGTTTTAAGAGATTTGCAATATCAGGTATGAACCTTCTCAGAAAGTTAATTCTTCCAATGAAACACTGCAATCTCTTCTTATGACTAGGTAAGGGCAACTCCAAAATGGCATTTATTCTCTCCTTATTAATGATAATACCCTCCTTTGACACAACATGCCCCAACAAATTGCCCTCATGTACAACAAAAATGCATTTCTTTGGATTGAGGGATATCCCAAACTCTCTGCATCTTTCAAAGACTAGCCTTAGGTGGGATAAATGCTCAGATGCATTTTTAGAGAAGACTATTATGTCATCCAGGTATACCAGCACTAGCTTATACATCAGGCCCTTAAAGGCCATGTCCATGGCTCTTTGAAAAGTAGAGCTAGCATTTGAGAGGCCAAAAGACATCCTCTTGTAGGCCATAGTACCCCACTTGGTTGTGAAAGCAGTCTTGAATTGGTCTTCTTCCTTGACTAGCACCTGGTTATAACTAGAAAATCTATCAAGCAAAGAAAACCTTTCTGAGCCAGCCACCACCTGCAGAATTTGCTCCATTGAAGGCAATGGGTAGTGGTCTTTTAGGGAGGCTCTGTTGAGGTCTCTGAAGTCAACACATAGCCTGACCTCTCCATTTTTCTTCCTCACAGGCACAAGGTTAGAAACCCAAGAAGTGTGCTTGATTGGAAAGATGATCTTCCCCTCAATCAGCTTGGTTAGTTCTTTGACCATCAGGGGTTCTAGCTTTGGATTCAGAGGTCTCTATTTCTGCCTCACACGTTTTATATCTAGTTCTAACTCTATGGTGTGTTGGACAATATGAGGATCAAATCCCTTTAAGTTTGCATAATCCCAAGCAAACACCTCTTCAAATTCTTTACAAAGAGCAATGAAAGCTCTTCTGTCTTTAGCTGAGCAGATTTTACCAATTTTAAGGAGTCTACCCTTGAAAACTTCTAGCTCTTCATAATGCTCCTCCTTTACCTGCATACTAGTTTTTGTCTTCTTCTTTTGGTCATCAGTGTCAAAGATAGATTCCAAGGTGACCAATCCCTTGGGCAGCTTATTTGTTCTCAGCTGAATGATTTGATCATTGTCATACTGTTGTTTGAGTTTATCCTGATTTATCATGGAAAACTCATCTTCCTCTAATAGGAACCTCAGGATCTGTTCATCACTGTCAAAAACTTGCCAATGAATATTATTATTAGGGATAGAAGGCCTAGAAATTATTTTTACATGAGGCTGAACCTTCTCCCTTTGAATATCACTGGGGATGTCAAATTGAGCCCCAATTGAAGCTAATCTGTCAGCATGATGGTTCTGACCCCTTAGAATGGAGATCAGATTGAAAGCATCAAACTCTTCAATCAAATTCCATACCCTATGTTTGTAGAACTTCAGGGCATCACTTTTTCTAAGGTGCAGTCCCCTCACTTGATTCACAATGACCTCACTATCTCCAAACACCTGTAGATAGCCAATCTTCCTCCTTCTTGCCCACTGCAAACCTTGGATCAACCCTTCATACTCAGCAGTGTTGTTAGTACAAGAAAAGGCAAAATGAAAAGCAACATAATAATTTTCACCTTGTGGTGACACAAGCATTGCACCACCACCAGATCCATTTCTGCCCCTAGAGCCATCAAAATATATTTTTCATACCTCATCATGTTGCTCTACCTACTGCTCTACTTTCTTCAGAAGACTTGGTATTGTTGTTTCATGCTCATGCAATATGTACACTCCCAGGCTAGTTTCTTGGATATGTCCCTCAGGATCATCCACAACATTTTTAGAGGCCCACTCCTTTAAGAGTACCTCTGGTATGCTCTTAGCTTGTAGTTCCTGAGCAGCAACTAGTTCAGGGTCATCTGAGATAATGTAATTTGCATTAACAACACTGGGTGTGTAAGGCTCTATGTCATAGTCTGAAAGTAACTCAGATTTCAAGGTTACTTTGGTGCCATATCTGGTCCTGAAAAACATGTGGGACCAGTCAGAAGATAGATATCCTCCTATTTTGGTTGTAAATTCCCTTGAAAAGCACATGGCAAAATGAGGAGGCAAATCTATTATGAACACCTCCTGTGAAATAGAAACATTGGGGCAGGTGTGTAGGGTGAGACCTAGGTCTCTTATGATACCCACAGTATTAACAGATGTACCATCCAACTGGAGTACACCTTTCTCAAGTGGCTGGTATCTAAGCCCTAACTGATCTGTAATCTTCTTAGGCATGACAAAACTGCTTGCTCCACTATCCACCATGCAATTGTGCACTAGTTTGTCCCCAATTATCAGTGATACAAAAAAAGGAAGAGGTTTGGCACCTTGGTTAGGCTGCTTGATGTCATCTTGGGATGAATTAGCAAGGGCAGTCCTATTTGGGTCAATAGTGGTATCATTGGATACCTTCAAATCAGACAAGGTAGACTGCAACATCTTCTTTTGGCTAGGGATTGCTAAGGAATCCCACATAGACATGGTTACATTCATCTTTTTCATGTTTTCAATAATATTGAAAGGTGAAGAGGCACCTACCTTCCGACTTGACTTTGTAGTAGCAGTATCAGCCTGCAAATGAGGCATCTCCCCTACTGTTGTTGGAGTACTTCTTTGCAAGATGAGATGAATATGGGATGTGGAAGCATCAGTATGTCCTCTACCTTTGTTTGTTGCTGGCTCAACTTCATAATCCCTCTTCTTAGCCCTTGTATTGGCAGCAACTGGATTACTATCACTGCTTACCCCACAGAATTCTCTTTCCTACCAATTCATGAAAGCAGAATCATTCTGAGGTTGCTCTTGTTGTTGTGCAGCTCCATCATTTGGTGTGTATGGCTGTGTAGCTGCCACATTTTGTGCCATCAAAGCTTGATTTAAGATTCCACTTGAATAGGCTGCCTGATTGTGTGGCATATGGCATGGGACACACCAATCATAATCAACTGCAATGTTATTTTGAACAGGGACAAGGTCCCTTGCTGCATTAATAGGTGCTGGATTGTAAGGCTGAAAAGGCCTTTGGTTCATGTTTTGCCTAACACCTTGGTAGTTGTTTTGATAAGGTGGCCTATTGGCCTAGTAAGGTTGACCCTACCCCTGATATGCTTGGTTCTGCCCCTGATGTTGTTGTTGATAAGGCTGCCTACCTTGAGACTGTTGCTTCTTCATGTTTACTAGATCATTCCCAAAAGTCTGCAGAAGATTTTCTATTTTCTGCTGGCTACTTTTTATTTCCTTTAGCTCTTGAGATGAACTAGAGGCAGCAGGTTCAAAAGTGGAGGTACTTGGTAATGCTGCAATAATAGGTGTAGGGACAAAATATGGGGTGGGCAAAGGCATAGAAGCCTGGATCTTAGAAAAGATGGGCATAGGGGGCCTAGGTGCTATTTTTCCATCCTGAATTAGACTGTTCTCTACTCTAATGGCTACTTCATAGGCATCAGGTAGGCTTACACCTCCTAGTGATTGTATCATCACTGAAATATCACTATTTAAAGCTTTCAAGAAATATAAGAATGCATACTCAGCTGGAGGTCTTACTGCGGCAGGGATTCCGTCCCATGTCTTCTGAAATCTGAAGTTGAAGTCCATCATTGGTTCCTGAGGGGCTCTCTTTATGGTGGTCATCTGTTCCACCAATGACAGATTATCTGATTTATCCTGGAATTGCTTATTTAGCTTGTCTCCTAAGTCATCCCAGGTTCCTATAGTCTGTACTGGTAGACTTCTAAACCATTGTAATGCCTTTCCTTTGAATGAACTAGCTAGTAATCTGATGGCTACATTCTCCTGTGTTACATGATGTACTCCACATAGAGAAGCCACATCTCTTATGTGTTCAATATGCGTAGTTTGGATTTCCCCTGTGAAATAGGGAAGGTTCTTCAAGGATGCCATAAGTATGGCATCATGTATAGCTAAATTCAAAGGGCTTCCCCCATCAAAAGCCACAAATGGCTGATTTTTTGCCATCTGAGCAGCTGGAGGTGGGTTTGCTTGAGTTGCTACAAGGACTACGGAGGCAACTGGTCTAAAATTTGGTGGAGTTGACCATGTCCTCTTAGAATAGGGAGTTCTTACTATAGTTATACTCTGCCTCCTAGGTGGAGAAAGTTGTAGATAATCAAATGAGCTTGAACTTGAACTCCTAGTTTGTATCCTTTTCATAAAAGTAGATCAGCAGAACTAGTTTGCCTGATCCTCCTCAGTACGAGTCACCAGATATGCAATTTTTAACCTCCTATAGGTCAGAGAATCACTGATTGCACATCAAAACCAGTAACTAGAGTTTGTATGGTCCCACCGAGCGTGCCAGAAATTGTTATCACATGAAATTACACCCTACTTGAATGGGACTCCAAGCATTCCAATGACACAATGGGGATGATCTCTAAGTGTGGGACCTTGCTAAATGAGATCAAACCTCTGGAGAAGGCCAGCTTCCTTGTCTAGTTATCACCTAAAACTACTGTATTTTGGGGTGAAAAGGGGAAGAAATGTGCTGAAATGAAAGATAAAGCAACAACACTTAAAACATGAAAGGGTGATGCACCAGACAGATTTAAAGAACCTTTGCAAAACTGAAGCATGCACAGCACAACCAGATACAGCAAGCAAGTATACACAGAATAGATGATTCTAACAGAGGTAAGAAGCAAGATGATTGAGAGGAACAAGAGATATTCACAAACAACCATATGCAGATTCACACAGAGATAGAGAAATCAGCAAAAGGCATGATAGCTTGCATATATCTAATGAAAGGCAAGGTTACAGCATGAAAAGTTCTATTTGGAAATAGGGAGAACAGGATGCTCCAAAAATTTTCCAACCCTTCTTACATCATAAGCCTCAGCTTATATAGCATTTCAAAACTAACCTAGGTCAGTTACAAAATCCGCTCAGGGAGCTGTAATCAGAAAATATCCTTGAAAGGACATCCAGCTGACAGGAGTTATGGTGTTGAAACCTGGAACTAGGGCAGATGGAAGATATTTCTGAGTCTTTAATGCAAGCAGCTGCGTCATCGATCTGATCCTTCTCGACAATCAGGCGACGGAGGAAAGACTGGAGATGAAGCGGTGGCAGGATATTTTGGGCCATCAATGTGAGCTGTGCCCTCCTGTGCAACAATAAATGCAAAAAATATCTTCACCACTTGGCATAGAGTTTACGAAGGAAATACAAAGGTACATCTAAATTGTTGTTGGGTGGTTTATCAAAAACCATCCACCAATGATCCCAAAAATTCTAACTAATGCCCTCATGTGTACACCATTTGATTGAATACTTGGTCTTATGAACATAAAATGCAAGCCAGTTTTAGGATTGACAAAATGTTGGGCTAACATAGCTTTCATAATGTCTAACTGTTTCACTTGATCATATAATAAACCGTCAGCATATTCTGCCTTATTGGTTTCTCACCATTGCCTAAATGATTCATGTTGGCTTGATAGGGTTTGAACATGACTAATAATTCCCTCTAAATTTGATGTTATTGTAGACAATCAAGGGTGGTGGCGATACATTTCTACAATCCTACTTATTTGATCAATGTTTCTTTAGATTTTCTCTTCAATTGTTGGAGGGGGAGGGTTTGGTGGTGGAGGGTTTGGGTTTTCATTTTATTCATTCATTTTACCTATTTAAAATATAAAACATACCTATTCAACATAAAAACCAAAAAAACATGCTTGAATATAGAAAACAAACAAAAAAATGCAAATTTACTAACCTCTTTGGATCGGATACCCGTTCTTGAGCTCTGATATCATATTTTGCGAGAGGTATGCATTTTGCAAGCCATGGGTTTGCAAAATGTGACCTCTTTTTTCCCTTTTTATGTTTTGATAAACAGATATCCATTTTTCTTTACCCAATTATTTTCATTGTTTTTTAGTTTACATTACACATTAAATATAAATAGTTTAAATTACATTACACATTAAACTATTAAATATAAATAGTTTAAATTACACATTACACATTAAATATAAATAGTTTAAATTACATTACACATTAAATATCAATAGTTTAAATTACTAACTATAGTCAATGTATTCATGTCTTCTTATATAACCACCACTACCAACCGTAAGCTTGTGGTAACACATACAACCATCTAACCAATTATTTCAACTTGTAGTATTGTAGAACATTCTCTTAACATAACCAAGCCTCTAGATTGTGTAAGAGTCAAGGACAACATTGAGAGGGGGGGTGAAACAGTGTTGTGTGAATTTTCAAATCTTTTTTTGCAAACTTTAACTTTCTAAGCACAAGGAGAGAAAGATATCATTGATTTGTCAAACATATATACACATGACTGAGAAAAGAGAATATAAACAACACTTCATAGTAAATCATACACACACATAGAGAAGATCATGACACAAGATTTGCACAAGTGGAAAACCCTCTAGGGGTAGAAAAACCACTCCAAAACTACCTCATTGGCTTTATCAAAAATCTCACTGATTATAATGTTTAGAAGCACCAACTTCAAGGAGCACCAACCCCTAATACAGAACAAGCTGCAAAGTGTGCAAGAAGTGATTGCCACTCAATCTGATTTACACCATTATTCAACATGTCTTCTCTGAATTTGCAATCATACTCAAACCAATCTGCTTATCAATTTCATGATCTCTGCATAATCAAATTAACTGATTCACAATACATTCTCAATGTCTTCCTCTGCATTTCATCTTCAGTAGAACCTGATTCAATTTATCTTTGCATATAGTCTTCAAATTTCATAAGAATCAATCTGTATTATAAGTTGTATTCAATTTGCATATTGATACGCATCCATTACACCTATATATTTAACCTCTAAAACTCACACTCTCTATATATTTCATCTATGTCTATATAAGAAGTTACATAAATGCACCTAAAAAATTATTGTATACAAATTGAATGTCCTTTCACCTTCAAGACACATTTTCATTAACCTCTTTTCAAAACCTTATAAGGAAAGTAGAGGTGCAGAATATAGCTTCCCTAATGTTAATTCAAAGGGGATAGCGCAGACAGGTAACTTTCAATTTAATACACAGATGAATACACTAGAAAAATACAGAATAAACAAACAAGATACAGAGAATGACACCAAATTTACGTGGGAAAACCCTTTCAAGTAAAAAACCCACCACCACAAGAGAGACTATCTTTATTATAGCAAACTGAAAGATTACAATAAAGATTTTCAGCTCTAATGTTTAGGTATCGATTCCTTTTACAATTGTACAAAAGTTGTTTATATCATCTACACATTCTACAGAAATAAACAGTACAAATCGAATCGTTTCATCATCCAACGATGATGCCAGTAGATTAGTTTTATATCTCCAGTCTGCCCTAACTGATCAATCTAACTACCTCATCACCGTTGCTATTCAACAGTCGTAATTGTTCACAGTCCTGTGAGATATATAATCCCATATGCACCAGGTCGCAGACTGCTCTTCAGTTTATATCACCAAACACTCGGTCATACTATTGTTGGCAATTTTGTTGCTGATGATGCCAAAACAAAGACCCATCAGCCTAACCTACTCCATCGATGATCGCATTGCTTTCTTCACTGATAATATACAGTCTCTGTAATCCACAAGTCCACCACCCTTCATCGGACAGACCATCGCCATCAGTCCAAACATTTTCCATTGTTCTGATGAGAAATCTCTCAGCAACCTACTGATGCCAAACTCCTATCGGAGTAACACATAACTATCGGAGCATGTAGTTTAGGTTCAACCAATAACAAACTTCATGCTGATAGATGTAAGACATCGATGAGACTTCACACATCAAACAATGTCTTCAAAATCTTGCCGATACAGTAAGTCATAGCGATGGTCACCAGCATCAGTAAGAAACATGTCATCGGTAGAGATAAATAAAGACCCGCCGATAAAGCTTCGTCACAACGATGAACCTTGAACCCATTGAACCTTGAAAGGTTCAACAAAGAACAACTATGAAACATGAGGTTCAAGCAGTAAAATTAAGACACAAGTTCTCTTCAATCTCCCACTTGTCGAAGAGATTACTGCTACCTCTCAGTCCTCTTTCGATTATTGAGAACTATGAGCCCGTAGACCCATTTCATCTAAACACCATTTGAACTTGGCTGTGTTCACTGGTTTAGTTAAGGCATCAACAACATTTTCCAAAGTGTCAACCTTTTCCAGCTTCACCTTCCTGTCTTCCACCATATCACGAACAAAGTGATATTGGACATCAAAATGTTTTGTCCTAGCATGAAAAGTAGGGTTCTTCGCCAAACATATAGCACTTTGACTGTCACAGTGAATTTGTATTTGCCCTGCATTCAAACCAACATCAGAACACAACCTCTTCAACCAAACAGCTTCTTGGCATGCACGAGTAGTTGCCATGTACTCTGCCTCTGTTATGGACAAAGGGACTACAACGTGCCGCTTACTCATCCAACTGATAGCACCACCATTTAACGTGAACACATATCCACTGGTGGATCTTCTACTGTCAATATCCCTTGCCCAATCAGAATCCACATATCCTTGAATGCTAATAGATCTCTGTGATCCAACTGAGTTTCCATGGTAGCAAATAGCATAATCAGAAGTTTCCTTCAAATACCTCATAACTCTTTTCACAGCATCCCAATGTGATCTGCCTGGATTCGCCATAAACTGGCTCAAAACTCCCACTGCTTGGGCAATGTCTAGTCTGGTACAGACCATTGCATACATCAGACTACCAACAACACTTGCATAAGGCACTTTTTTCATGTTGTCAACTTCATTCAAAGATCCTGGACAATCTTCAACAAATAGTTTCGTTCCTTGCATCACTAGAACAACAAACTGTTTAGAATAAGACATATTAAACTTATCAAGAACATTAGTAATATACTTGCTCTGGTTGAGCCAAAGCTTTTACTTAGATCTGTCCCTTTTGATCTCCATTCCCAAAATGTACTTTGCTACCCCCAGATTCTTCATTTCAAATTTCAAGGACAACTGAGATTTTAAATCTAAGATCATCCCCTTACCATTGCCAATGAACAACATATCATCCACATACAGTGAAATTATAAGAATCTGATCACCTTCAATTTTATAATAGACACAATGATCAGATTTAGATCTCACATATCCTAAAGATAACACATACGTATCAAATTTTAGATACCACATTCTGGGAGATTGTTTCAAACCATAAAGAGACTTTTTAAGTTTACATACCAGATGTTCTTTTCCTTTTACCACAAAATGCTTTGGTTGGGACATATAATTCTCTTCTTCAAGGTCCCCATGAAGAAATGTTGTCGTCACATCCATCTGCTCAATTTCAAAATCATACGTTGCTGCAAGTGACAAAAGAAATCTAATGGATGTCAGCTTAGAGACAGGAGAAAAGATTTCTCCATAATCAATACCTTCCTTTTGGGAATACCCCTTAGCAACCAATCTTGCCTTGTACTTATCAACACTACCATCTGGACCATATTTCTTTTTAAATACCCACTTACAACCCACAAGTTTTCTACCTTCGGGCAAGGGCACCAGATCCTAGGTTTCATTCTTCTCCAATGATTTCATTTCACTATCCATGGATTCCAACCAAGAATCTGAATCAAGTAAACTAATAGCTTCTTTCACAGCCCTAGGTTCATCAGTATCAGTAAGTAAAGCATAGGCACAACTTGAATCAAGTACTGAAAATCCATATCTATCTAGTTGTCTTCTTTCACATGTAGACCTCCTCACAGGCTGAAGTGCAGGTTCAGGTTCAGGTTCTTGCTCTGGATCTAAATCTTTTGAGCTACTTGAACTCACATCTGAACCATCTACACTTGGTGCTTGTTGTTCCTCTTTTACAGGGGTCAGAGGAATATTCACAACACTCTTTTCTTTCTTCTCTTCTGTCTTTTCCAGCTGAGGATCAATAACCAAAGATTTCAGCTCTCTAAAAATTACATTTCTGCTATAAATGACCTTTTTAGTTTCAGGATTCCAAAGCTTGTACCCTTTAATACCGACACCATAGCCAATAAAGATACATTTAATTGCCTTGTTATCCAACTTAGATCTCTTTACCTCAGGAATATAAGCATATGCCTCACAGCCAAAGACTCAAATATGTCTTATAGAGGGCTTCTTACCAGACCATGCTTCCATAGGCATCTTATTAACCAATGCTGAAGTAGGAGAACGATTCAACAAGTAACAAGCTGTAGCAACTACCTCAGCCCAGAAATTTTGTTCAAGACTAGCATAAATCAACATACTTCTTGCTTTCTCCATCAATGAATGATTTAACCTTTTAGTAACTCCATTTTGCTGTGGAGTATAAGGTGTAGTTTTATGCCTTTTAATTCCATGATCTACACAATACTTATCAAAATTCGCATTGCAATATTCACCACCATTATCTGTTCTCAAGCATTTTAATTTTCTACCAGTCTGATTTTCCACAAGAGTTTTAAATTCTTTAAACCGACTGAACACTTCTGATTTATTTTTCAAAAAATACATAAATGCCCTCCTTGAATAATCATCAATTAATGATACGTAGTATCTTGATTTAGATAAAGAAGGAACATCAACTGGACCAAAAAACATCAGAATGCACATAGTCTAGAACACCAGAAGATTTATGAGAACTAGAGTAAAACAAAACATAGTTTTGTTTTCCATATATACAATGTTTGCAAAAATCAAACTCCAGATTACAATCAATCATCCCATCTATTAGGTTTTTGTTTTTCAAAGTTTTTAAACCTTTTTCACCTATGTGACCAAGTCTATGATGCCAAAGCATTGTTTTCTCTATAGGAAGTTTAACTTCCATAGAGTTTGCATCATGTGTTACAATGGTAGCTTCTTTAGATTTTATAGAGACATTATTACAACATACTGGTTTTGCATCTAACCTATACAGAGTTCCAATGCATTCAGCCTTTGCTAGTACAATAGACCCTCTAGTCATCTTACAGCCACCATTCACAAAAGTAACTTGCACTCCAACATCATTAAGCTTACTAATAGAAAGTAAATTTTGAGCCAGACCTGGTATGTGAAGAACTCCATTCATTCCCTTTATCCTACCATCCAGGAACTGGATTCTGACTCATCCTCAGCCAACAATTTCCAGTGTTGAATCACTTTCCAGGAACACCTTACCACCAGCATACGGTTCATACTTTGTGAACCACTCTCTGTGAGATGTCATATGAAAAGATGCTCCTGAATCCACCAGCCAAACATCTTCAGATGCAGGCGTTGCCAAAGCAGCAATGAAGGCATCAACATCACTCTGTAAAGACTCAGAGTCAGAGAAGTTCTTCTTCTTCTTTTTCTCCTCTTTGTAGTCTTTCTTGACATGACCTTTCTGTCCACAATTCCAGCACTTCACCTTGGACTTCTTGCTAGAGGATTTTGATTTCCCCTCTGATTTGGACTTAGACTTCTTGTCCTTCTTCTTGCCTCTTTCCTTTGATCTACCTCGAACAGATAGAGCCTCTTTGGCCATACCAGAAGACTTCCTCCACATCTCTTCAAACAATAGCGAGGCAACAATAGTTTCTATTTTAAACATGGTTGTTGTACTTCCAATAGCCATCACAAGATGATCCCATTAGTCAGGTAAAGAACACAACAGAAGCATACAGTAGTCCTCCTCTTCTATTTTTACACCTACAGACGTCAACTGTGCAACAATCAAATTAAATGAGTTTAAATGGTCTGCTACAGATGCTCCTTCATCCATCTTCAGAGAGTACAACTTCTTTCTGAGGAAAAGCTTATTTACCAAGGACTGGCCCTAATAAATATCTCCTAACTTTTTCCACAAAAGGTTTGCAGTTGTCTCTTCATGAACGTTTAATAGAATAGAATCTGCTAAACTTAATCTTATCAGTCCTCTGGCTTTCCTATCTGCCAAGTCCCAATCTTCTTGCTTCATGGCTGCAGGTTTAGTTGCAGACACAGCAACCTAAAGATCTCTGTCAATTAGCATATCTTCAACTTTAAGTTTCCACAACTCAAAGTTTGTGCCATTGAACTTTTCAATGTCTATCTTTCCTGATGTACTTGCCATCTTATTTAACAAAATAGACCTCTGCAGAACTCCCACTCATAGAATTAACACAAAAAACCCAACCTACCAACAAGGATAACACAACTGGCCAGGCTCTGATACCACTTATAAGGAAAGTAGAGGTGCGGAATATATCTTCCCTAATGTTAATTCAAAGGGGATAACATAGATAGGTAACTTTCAATTTAATACACAGATGAATACACCAGAAAAATATAGAATAAACAAACAAGATACAGAGAATGACACCAGATTTACATGGGAAAACCCTTTCAGCTCTAATGTTTAGGTATCAATTCCTTTTACAATTGTACAAAAGCTGTTTATATCATATGCACATTCTACAGAAATAAACAATACAAATCAAATCGTTTCATCATCCAACAACGATGCTAGTAGATCAGTTTTATATCTCTAGTCTGCAAGAGCAAAGACCCTTACTCGACTATTGTCCTAACTGATCAATCTAACTACCTCATCACCGTTTCTGTTCAATAGTCGTAACTGTTCACATTCCAGTGAGATATATAATCCCACATGCATCGAGTCACAGACTGCTCTTCAGTTTATATTGCCAAACACTCAGCATACTATCATCGATAATTTTGTTGCCGATGATGCCAAAACAAAGACTCATCAGCCTACCATCGGTGATCGCATTGCTTTCTTCACCGATAATATATAGTCTCCATGATCCACAAGTTCACCACCCTTCATTGGACAGACTGTTGCCATCAGTCCAAACATTTTCTATTGTTTCAATGAGCAATCTCTCACCGACCTACTGATGCCAAACTCCTATTGGAGTAACACATAACTATCGGAGAATGTAGTTTAGGTTCAACCGATAACAAACTTCACGCTGATAGATGTAAGACATCGATGAGACTTCACACATCGGACAATGTCTTCGAAATCTCACCGATACAGTAAGTCATAGTGATGGTCACCAGCATCGATAAGAAACATGTCATTGGTAGAGATAAATAAAGACCCGCCGATAAAGCTCCATCACAGCGATGAACCTGGAACGCGTTGAACCTTGAAAGGTTCAACAAAGAACAACTATGAAACATGAGGTTCAAGCAGTAAAATTGAGACACAAGTTCTCTTCAAACCTTTCATCTTCTTAAAAAAATAATATCTGTTTGCATCTGATCACACAATATCTGCAATAAAATTATAAACAATAGGACTCTTGAAATTTCACTTCTCTCTGCAAGAATATCTTCTTTACACAAATATCTTTCATAATTTTTGAAACTTTCAATCTGTTCATTTTCCTTCAATCTTTTGATCTTCCCTGCACAACCTATCTTAAAAATAAGATCACAACACCATTCATCTTCCTCTTGCTCTGCAATCATTTCTCTGTATCTTCAAAAATAAATAAATCTTGTAATCCATTCACCTTCATCTTCTTCAAAAAATCTTCAATTTGTGAATTCAATAAAAATCCTCCAAATTGTAAAAATCATCTTAGTAAAAAAAATCTTCACTAATTTCTTCAATGGTATGGGAGAGAAAATAAAAAAGATTTTCCAAAAAATTTCTTTTAAAAAGCATCAACCAATTCCTTGAAAAACTCCTATACTTTCCATATTGGATCTCATGCCTTTTTAAAAAAAAGCAAATAAAATAGAAATTAAAAAAATTTCTAAACTTTAAATATAAAGCCTTGTATCCACATAAAAAAAACTTTGGAAACTTATACAAAATTCATGCCCATGTATATTTGTGGCCCCTTCATTTTACATAAAGCATAGTTAATGCTTTAAAATTCCAAAATTAACAAATGCTTTTTAAAGCCTAAATCATCTCATAAAATTCGGTCGACCATTCAATATTGCATTCGATGCTTTAAACAAAACTTGCTCCTCTTTGAAAATCTTTTTTTTTCCCTCTCGAGCTTTTCAAAAAGGTGATTGGGATTAATAAGGTTTTAAAACCAAAAACTTACTTTATATGGAGACCTCTTATATGATGACCGTTTCATAAGGTGAGGGCCAGTCAATGGATGATCAAAAACCCTTTTAGCAGGTAAGAGTAAGTGAATCTACCTGCTACTATAAGTCAATAACAATTTATAACATAAAGTGTATGATATAGATTATGGGCATAGAAGACTTATGAATTTAGAGTTTGGCTTTAGAAAATACTTGATCCAACTCATGACCCTTGATAAAACCCTAAGAGGACATTTTGGTTCAAAGACATTTCATATGGCAACTAGAGTATCAGTCCTCATCAAAAATCTCTTGAATGTTAAACCATCACCAAGATCTTGAACAAGCTAGGAAACCAAATCACCTCAAAAATGCAATCATATACCTAGATATCAAATCATGATGAAAACTAATGTGTTTCACTGAGATCAAATGACCAAACCACTGCCACTGCATATCATGTCATCTGTATCAACCATACTGAACAAGCTGTGATATGATAATAGAAAGAACACACAACTTCACACAACTCTTGATGAAGCATGAACATACATATGAAGCAAGTCCTTATCTTTTGAAGTATAATCTCAACTTGCATTAACCTCTTGCACTTACCTCCTGATTAGTGACCTTCAGATGTTTACTAAGATCAACCCAAGATCCTACAAGACCTTTTTGACATCAATGATAATCTGACACCATCAGATTGTTCCACCTGAACTTCAAGTCTGCTACAAGTCTACATGCATTATTATTTATGCTTCTACTAGCACAATTAAATATGTAGTTGTGAGCACTTCTTCGAATGACTCATGGTTAAATTTCCATAGCATCACCACATGTAGACATATCTCCATACTATATCGCAACATCTAAAACTCACCACATCCTACCAGATTACATTTTATCATTGTTCAATAGTTGAACCATATAAACACAGAGAGAGAGAGAGAGTTTCTTGCAGTTAGGGTTTAGGGTTTAGGGGCATTGTTTATGGTTTATGAGTTTAGCATTGCTCAAGTTTAGGGTTTAGAGTTTAGGGGTTAGGGATTAGTGGAATTATTTAGGGTTTAGGGGTTTAGGGTTGCTCAGGTTTAGGGTTTAGGGGTTTAGGGTTTAAAGAGATATACAGAGAGGGGACTGATAGAGATTGGGAGAGATAGAGGAGACAAAGGGGAGAGATAAGGAGATAGAGAGTGAGAGATATGTGCAGAGACATAGAGAGAGATTGAGAGGTAGAGGAATGATAGACATAGGGAGATAGGGAGAGATAGGGAGATAGAGGTTTAGGGTTGCTTGGGTTTAGGGGCATTATTTAGGGTTTAGGGTTTATGGTTTTGGGGTTAGCGGTTAAGGTTTAGAGGTTTAGGGTTTAGGGTTTAGAGAGAGATAGAGGACCAATAGGGAGATACAATGTGTATAAAACCCCACCACCAAAGAGATTACAATCTTGTATTAATCTCAAATATAGAGTACATTAACACAACTTCCCCTTTTGTCCAACAAAATTCTAGTAGCATAGGAACATTACCTATAATACCATACAAACTACTATCCCATGCCTCCAATATATAGGTAAATGTAATCCAATTTGTGGTTTCCAATACAATGGACTCAAACCATGAGCCAAGTAGTCAACATGCAAAAGAGACCTCATGACATGTGTGTGGGAGTTACAAGTATCTTTCTAGAAGCTTCAAGACCTTTCTCATGAACTCGTTTATGCAACTTCACTAGAGGACAAAAACAACTCACTAAAGGACAAAATAACAACTCCCCAAGTCCAAAAATGACAACCAACTTCTTACATGTCATCATGTATATTGTTTCTTATGCCTCTTGCAATGTCATATATGTTTCTTACACATCTTACAATGTCATAAATTTTCATATATTACCGTCCACTTTGTGCTAAGTTTCCAATCATGCCTTACACATTTGCTTCCCTCCACATTATACCCTTATAAACATATTCTAAGTCACCTAGAGAATGTATGGACTCGTGTTTAAGTCCAATTTTCCCCTTTTCACGATCCTTGGAGTTGTACACATAATTAATTGACTATTAAATAAATTGCAATAGTCTAAATCAATTGCAAGGTGAATATCATCCCTAGTCCTAATATATCTCATATGTGTTCTTAGAAAATCTACATATAATGTAGCATGGACTAGCTTTCTTTAGATTTAACTTATTGTAGGTTCCTCTAGGTAACTATTTTTCTTAAATGTTCCATGACTAACTCACACTTTGAGTAAAAATTCTCTCTATAATGATCATCTATGTGTAATACATATACGTTGTGCTACTCTCCTCCATCTACTCCTTCACTTGTGCATGAATCTCTCTCATACATGTTGCATAAATTCCTCAACTTCTACACTTTTACACTTGCCTTTTTTTTACTCTGAACAAATTTATGATACCTTGTCTGAATGTCCCATACACTACTTGGACTAGAACCTTCATTGATGATAAATTCACCAAGTTGTTGTACACAAACTCTACTTGCACCAACATAGAGTTCCACAACCTAATAATTTCCCCTACCACACATCTAAGTATATTTCCAAGACTCTGATTAACAACCTATGTCTATCTATCCATTTGTAGATGATACATAGAGATATAATTGAGATTTGTACCTAATTTATTCCATAGGTTGTGCTAAAATTGGCTACGGAACTTCATGTCATGATCAGATGTTATGCTCCATAGCAATCCATGCAACCAAAACATCTCCTTGAAGAATAAATCCACTATCTAGAATGTCTCATTCAACTACACACAAGGAATGAAGTGTTACATTTAGGAAAAAATACCACTATGAAGATAGAATCATTGCCCCTCTATGTACATAAATCCAAGGACAAAATATAGATAGTTCCTCCCACAATCTATTTGGCATGCACAATGGCTTATAAAACCCAAATTTTATGTAATTATCTTTGTTTTTGGTAGATGGTACCTCTTTCAATGAATATATGTACATCTTTGTTCAAACTTAGCTACTGATACCTCTACTCCAACATGGATCATGTCTTTTCTAGACATGAAAATATCCTCCAAGTCCACCTTCATGCAACTCTCTAATCATATTCTCCCTCCTAGAAATCTACAATATGGATAGTTATTAACTCTTGAATAGGTATCCCTCATGCAAATTATTCCTCATACAAGACTATATCTCCTATCTAGGGTTATACTAATGCATTCCATGTATCTATAAAATATAGATTTTTGGTGTAGATATCCTTCACCTCCATGCCCACTAGTTTAACCATCATTACATACAATAATTGCTACCTCCTTTTTAAGGCATATATAAGCTTGTTCAGAAAACTAGAACTTAGAATCATATCCATGAAGTATGAGATGCTACATATTGGTGGAAAACCATCTACAATTCCTTCACAAATCATATCTATGAACTCCTCATGTAGGATCACAACTTGTCTCCTCTAAGTTGTGGCTCAATCTACTCCTTATATGTGGGATTGACTACTTGTGCATAGTAGTATTTCATGTCTTCTATCTCCTTGAGAAATTTTCATTTTGATAATAGAAACACCTTGGCCTTCTACATGAACTCTTCCTCATCCTTCATGGGAAGTAACTCAAAATTTTCCCATCAGGTTCTTGATGGTGAAGATGTTCTTGTGCCCCTATGCACAATGCATCAATCATACTACCAAGGATTTACTAGTAACACATGGTAGGTATACATCAAAATCACATCACACCATACCTTATTTGCATATCCTTCAAGGTAGAACATAACTTAATGTTACTATCCCTTTTGTATCCATGAGATTGTATTGTGTGATTTGCATGACTATCTTCATCCCTAACTTATGCATAATCTTTATTGATACTAATGTGTTTGTGGTGCATCCATTAATGATTAGATTGCAACACTTTCCTCTAAACTTGCACTTAGTCAAAAGAGACTCTTTCTAAAACATGGTTCATCATCCTTTCATGCAAGTTTCAACAAAACAATGTTCATCATCAAGTTCTCCCTAGCCTCTAGGTTTGCACCTTCTACTCTAGCACTCAATGATCTTGCTGCTTGAGCCTACACAACATGCACATGTTTATCTATGTGACCTTTTTTATAGTTCCATTTTTATAGTTCCATGCTTATCTATGCCCAATGTAAAGAATAAAAAAAACCATTTTTATAGTTCCAAGAAATGAACATCCATTTCTGGAAAACCAAAATGGATATCTATTTTGGAACGGATAGTTGTTTTGGGACCCACAAAAGGATATCCATTTTGGTTTGGTATCCAAGCCAAAATGAATATTTTTAACATACCTGTGAAAGTCAAAGTTGGGCAATTCATGAATTTGGCTATGTAAAGTCACAATTGTTTTTTCCATTGCCACTATTTGGTCCATGATGATCCTACACATACCCTCATAAGGACTTCAAAGTTTATCAGATGGATGTGAATCCTACATTCCTAAATGGAGAATTAGAAGAGGAAGTATATATTGAGCAACCAGAAGGCTTTCAGTTATCAGATGATCCAAATATGGTCTGTAGATTAAAGAAGGCATTGTATGAACTCAAACAGACTCCTAGAGATTGGTATGCAAGGTTTGATAGGTACTTGCTACAGCAAGGATTCAAAAAGGGCACTGCAGATAGCAATCTATACTACAAAGTTGAAGAAAATCAAATCTTGATTGTAGAAGTGTATGCAGATGATATAATCTTTGGAAGAAATGAAGGTATGTGCAAGAGATTTTTAGAAGAAATGTAGAAGGAATTTGAAATGTCAGTGTGTGGGGAAATGAACTTCTTCCTTGGGTTACAAATCAGTTAATCAAAAAAGGGCATTTTCATTTTATAGTCAAAGTGATGCTGGAGCATCCCTGGTTCAAGAGCAATCTTGTATCAACTAAAAACATTTGTATTTTCAGTTTGTTCCTTTTCATTCTCCAGTTCAGTGTAGTCAATAACAGTTTCTATATTTTGGTTTGCATTCTACTATAGTTTCATTTCAGACTCTGCAGAGCTAGACTTAGTATCTAGACACATTCATGCACATCATATCCAAAATTCAAATCATTTGGATTAGGTACCGGAAAGATATCGGTATTAGAAGATCAATTGTTTTCTTAGAACAATGGATCCTAACAGTCTCAGATAATCAGCTAAAGGAGAAGACTTGCGGAGCATTTCACAACTTGTGGAGCTAAATGACACATCATTCAATGTTGTTTGAATCATCGTCGACCTTCCCTAAGATATGCATTCCATTCCATTCATTTGCGGAGTTCTATGTAATTAGGTTTGACCTATCTGTGTACACACATTACAACTCTTCATTGGAGTTTGTGATCTTCCTTGGCTGACGCAAAGGAATCTTATGTTCTGGAGATGATATATAATCATGTAATAGATGCCTAGGAAAGTAGTTAGCATAGTTTACAAGTTCAATAGTTTGAATTCTTTGCGAAGGTGCTTCAAAGCTATATCTTGTGCATATTCTGCAATTATGTAATCAGGCCTGTGAGCCCTAATTGTAATCTTGCATGTTGCTAGCTAGTTTGTATTTTGGATCTATGATATATTAAATGAGTGAATCTACATTTTTTATATCTTTGAGTTGTTTCCATTGTGTTTACTCTAGCTGCATGACCTAGACAATTCACTTTGTGGACCCTCCTAACCGTGACTGCACTAAGTGGTATCAGAGCAAAGTTTGAATCTTTAGGAGAGAATTGAGTGAAGTTGGCAAAGGAATTCCATAAGATCTTGTTGTGAACAGATCACCAAATCTGAGGCAGGTTACTTGTGTTGTCAACTGATCGCCGATTGTGAGACAGTTGTCACCTTGTAGCCCGATCGCTGAATTTGAGGCAATTACACTTGATCCGAGGAAGAAATGTCATTGAGGAGAATACCTACTATTGGTATAATGGCTAGAAGAATGGATGAGATGATGGAGATGATGAAAACAATGTGAGTTCGCTTGGATGTTGTTGAAGAAGATCGAAGAAGAGAACTTACACCTCAACCTAATGTTGAAATTGATGATGATGATGAAGAATTTCAATCCACTGATCAAATTGAAGTTGTTGGTCCCCAAACCAGCAGACAGCAAACCCTAAAGGTTTGCCAATTCTTATGATCAGGTTTACTATAGGACTTGGCCAACAAAGATGGGAGATTGTTTGCACTTGTCTCCCCTACACTTTAGGTTCTGCTGCACCTAGGGGGTATCCCTCATTCACAACCAAAAGAGTCATCCTTGACTAACTTAGGCAGAATGCTCTCATGTATGGACCAAGATTTGTAAGATAAACCCTAGACTGGCAACATTCTTGGACTATCCCACAGGTTAAATCTGAGAACATGCAACTAAAACCCTGCTCCTAAAATTTCTAAAGTTTACTAATGATAAAATGGTTTTTTGTTTTGATATTTTGGTTGCAAGACTAAGTTTTGAACCTTGAAATCCCTCTAACCCAAGACCGGTGCCTATCTCAAGGTATAGAGTCAAATCTTTCCATGGAGAGTATTTTCAAACAGCTACATAAACATATAGTTTCAGAGGGTTTACTTGTTTCTGCCTTATAGAAAACACCCAATAATAAGTGTTCATGTTAACTCTACTTGTGAATATCCCTGTCATAAAACATTTTCTCCATATTTGACTTAAAACTTTTAATCTATTCCTTGAATAGAAGTAAGAGATCAAATATGCAATACATCAGGGGTGCATTCAAGAACTTAGACAACCCTTGGTTATTTAGGTCAAAAGAAAAATACAAATAACAATGGAGACAGCTAACAAAAACACATGCATACAACATTACTCATCTATTGCAACCTAAAACTGATAGACTGCTTATGAAAATGGCATTCAACACATAAGATTCAAACTTCAACAGAGATAGGGCAACCATTAGAGCCAAAAATTCATTCCACTGCTCAAAATATCCAATCTTCTACCCCCTTTACAATGAGGAACATCATGTTCTTATAGGCACAAGAACATGTTGCCCTAAAATTAATTACAATATGGAGGTAGGTGAGAAATTTTCATTACCAATTGCCTCCAATAAAACATTGGGAATAAAATATTTTACAATTAAAAGAGGAGGAGACTAAATAATAAATAAAACATGTTTTAATTTCCCCTTTTAATTTTTTACATTCTTTACCCATTCCCAATTTTGAATGGTAGCTGAAGACTCCAATCCCCTGCACTGATGAAAAATGACTTCTAGACCTCCTTCAGCTCTACAATAGCATTCAGCTCAAAAGAAAATTTGCAGCAGCATCCACTTCCAAATGCTTGCCCAACTCTGTCATTTATGGGTCGTTTTCAGTCAATACTAGGCAATTTTTCATCATTCTGGCAGCCAAAAATCATTGCAAACGTACTAAAAACCTTCGCCAATACCATAAGAATGATCATAGGAAGATTTCTAAGCATAGGACAACATTTTTTGGCTCAAAAATGCCCCCCAAAACTGGTTGGAAGTGGAAAAATGTGATTAACATCTTCAAACTACAATAGAATTTGTCCAGAGCTGCTCAAAACCAATGAAATTATCTCATCAGTGAAGGAGAAGCTTGCATTTATTAGAAAATGAGAAGGGGGAGGCTGAAAATACCCTGTGATGGGCATTTCGTACCATCACAGGGGTCTAATTATGCAGAGCAAAGAGGATTGCGATGGTGCGAAATGCACCATCGTGCCTCTTTTTCATTCATAAACTTTTAGCCAAAGTTTTAATAAACCTTTTCATGATATGTTTCCCTAAAATTTCCTTCATTTAAACTTTATTAAAATGCCTTTAATATTTCATTTTAATTTTTTGCATTTCGGACTTTAGACTTTGGCAAATTTGAATTTCCTCTGTCAGGCAAGTGGTATTTTTTCACTGTGGGCAAACCGGGTATCTAATGATTGAAAAAATTTGTACAGGGCCGTTGTCAATTATTTCAAGAAAATCCATTTCCTTAGAATCCACATCGCTGACCGAATTCAAGGACCTCCTTTGTAAACTGGCTCATTGGATGCCTTTGCTGCAACTAAAATGTATTAAAATAATGCATCATATGGTCTTTGATTTTGATGAAATTGGAACTGGAGAGGTTTGAGACCAAATTGAGAAATGGGTCGCCCTCAGATTTGCAAGATTTGCAACTTTCTGGAATGCTAATTTTAGCTTGGTTGCAGTCAGAAAATAATTAAATACCCCATCAAAACTTGTCCCGAGAGCATGAAATTGAGAAGACGTGTTACCACATGTTTCAAAAAACATTCCACCAACTAGATTTGTAAGATGAATTCTGGGTTGCAAGATTTTAATGAGCGAAGGTGGGCTCCAGGGTAGATTGAGCAGCCTATCGACCTAGTCTTTGTCGACACTTAGAAGCAGTATAGAGACTTCAAATTCACAAAATTTGAAGGTGTCAACAGAAGTAACCCTAGGAGATGAAAAATAAGAATCATATCAAATCAAGATGTTGTGAGATATTTCAAAGATTGGGAAAAGACCTAGAGTTGATGTATCGAACTATACTAGCAATTTGAATCCTGAGGAACTGATTGATTGGATAAATGACCTAGAAGTATACTTTGAGTATGAAGAAGTTGAAGATCTAGAGAAGGTGAAATTTTCAAAGACAAAATTGAAAGGACGTGCTTCTATATTGTGGAAAGAAGTTCATTTGGATAGAAAAAGAAGAGGAAAAGAGAAGATTACAAAGTGGGACAGAATGGTGACAAAATTGAAGAATCAGTTTATACTTGCTGACTATGAGTTGGAACTGTTGAAGAGATTGAAAAACCTAAGACAAAAGGAGAAATCTATGAAGGATTACACTGAAGAATTTCATAAGATGATCATAAGGATAAGACATAGTGAAGCAAGTAAAGAGAAAGTGGCTAGATACATCAATGGACTGAGATTGAACATTTAAGAAGAATTGAGTTTGGTGAGGATGACAACCTTGGAAGAAGCATATTAGTTTGCTCTGAAATTTGAAGAAAAGTTGAACAAGAGGCATGATTAGAGATAGAGAGAAAGATGAGGTAAATTTTAGAGAGGCAGAACATTTTCCAGAGGAGAGAGATCATATGCGGAGAAGAATAGACAAGAGAACACATTCAAGAATGAAGACAAAGATAACAATGCATACCAAAGAGATGACAAAAATTTCTACCACAGAGGAAACCCTAGTCCATAGGGGAGTGAAGGATATAGAAGAGAAGGAAGAGGGCCTGATAGGAGAACATTCAGAGGAACTTGTTTTAAATGTGGAGGTGAAGGACATAGAGCATTTGAATGTAATCAAGGGAGTATAAGCAAGAGGACAGAGAATAGTGGAAGAGCAGCCTATGTGGAAGAAGAACAAGAACCTGTTGGATCACCGAGTTTAGTTGGTAAACCTAAGAAAGGAGAATCACTTGTCATGAGGAGAGCACTATTTCAAGCATAGACAAATGAAGAACCACCACAGAGGAAAAGTTTGTTTAGAACCAGATGCAAATCAAGAGGTAAATGTTGTAAAGTTGTAATTGATAATGGTAGTTCAAATAATTTAGTTTTGGAGGAGATGGTGACTAAGTTGAAGTTGGAAAGATTGAAACATGCTAAGCCATATCAGATAGCATGAATTCAAGATGATCATAAGGTATTGGTGAGTGAACAATGTTTCGTAAAATTTCATATTGGATCTTATCATGATGAAGTATTGTGTGATATTATGTCTATGGATGTTTGTCATATATTGTTGGGTAGACCATGGCAATATGATAGGAAAGATACACATGATGGAAGAAAGAATACATATACTATAACATCAAATGGAAAGAGAATTACTTTGATTCCTTTGGAAGATGATCCTAAGAGTGAAGTATGTGGGAATGCTAGAATCTGTTTGGTAGATGGAAGGAAATTTTTGGATGGTTTGAGACATGAAAATATGTGCTATGCTTTGATTCCTAAGAAGCCTAAAAATCTATAGACTAAAGAATCACAACTAGAGGAGATAACTGAGTTGTTGACAGAGTATAAAGACATCATATCAGATAATGTACCTAAAGGATTTCCACCAATCAGGAGTATCAGTCATCACATGGATTTTATACCTGGAGCTAGTTTGCCTAACAAAGAAGCACACAGAATGGCACCAACAAAGAATGAAGAATTGAATAGATAGATACATGAGTTGTTGAGGAAAGGTTTGATCAAAGAAAGTTTGAGTCCTTGTGTAGTACCTGCAGTGTTAGCATTGAAGAAAGATGGAGAATGAAGAATGTGTATAGACTTGAGCAATCAACAAGATCACAGTTAAGTATAGATTTCCTTTACCTAGGATGGATGACATTATGGATTGTTTGAGTGGAGCAAAATATTTTAAAAAGATAGACTTGAAGAGTGGATAGCATAATATCAGAATCAGAGAAGGAGATGAATGGAAGATTGCTTTTAAGACAAATGAAGGATTGTATGAGTGGTTAGTGATGCCTTTTGGATTGACAAATGCACTGAATACTTTCATGAGATTAATGAATGAAGTTTTGAAGAAATTCTTGGGTAAGTTTGTTATTTTATATTTGGATGATATTCTAATTTTTCAATAAGACAAAAGAAGAACACTTGTGGCACCTAAGACAAGTATTGCAGGGATTGAGAGAAGAGAAATTGTTGATAAACATCAAGAAGTGTAGTTTCATGAAGGAAGAGTTGGTATATTTGGGATTTGTGATTTCTACGGAAGGATTGAAGATGGACCCTGAGAAAGCAAGAGCAATTGTTGAATGGCCTACATCTGAGAGCATTGGAGAAGTCAGGTCATTTCATAGATTAGCTAGTTTCTACCAGAAGTTCATCAGAAATTTTAGTTCAGTATGTAACCCTATGATAGAGACAATGAGAGGTGATAGAAAAGACTTTAAGTGGACATCAGGAGTAGATAAAAGTTTTGAATTATTGAAGCAGAAAGTGATAGAGCAACCTGTGTTGGCATTACTGGATTTCAATAAGGTATTTCAAGTAGATTATGATGCAAGTGGAAATGCAATAGGAGTAGTGTTAAGTCAAGAAGGTAGACCTATAGCATATTTCAGTGAAAATTTGAATGATGCAAGGAGAAGATATTCAGTTTATGATCAGGAGTTCTATGCCATCATTCAAGCCTTGAAGAAGTGGAGACATTACTTGTTGCCTAATGAGTTTGTGTTGTATACAAATCATCCAGCCTTGTAGTATTTGAACAGTCAAGGAAAGTTGAACTAGAGACATATGAGATAGGTAGATTTCATGCAGAGTTATACTTTTGTGTTGAAGCATAGGAGTGGAAAATCAAACAAAGTTGTAGATGCACTAAGTAGGAGAAGGAACTTGCTGATAGAGATGAGAGTTGAAGTGTTAGGATTTGAAGAATTGAAGAACATGTATGAGCAAGATCTTGATTTTGTAGAACCTTGGAAAGCATGTAAGGAACATGTTGTGACAAATAGGAGTAAGTGGTTGGACTATTTCATTCAAGAAGATATGTTGTTCAAAGGAAACCATTTGTGCATACCTAGGAGTTCAATGAGAAATAACCTGATAAAAGAGAAGCATAGTGGTGGATTGGCAAGACATTTTGGCATTGATAAGACAGTGGCTTTGGTAAGTGAAAATTACTTTTGGCCTTAGATACATAAGGATGTTAGGAAATTTGTGCGGAGTTGTAGAGTATGTCAAGTTGCAAAAGGGAGTAGTCAGAATACTGGTTTGTACAAATCTTTGACAGTACCGGAGAGACCTTGGGAAGACATAAGCATGGATTTCATAATGGGATTGCCAAAGACACATAGAGGACATGATTCAATATTTGTAGTAGTGGATATATTTTCAAAGATGACACATTTCATACCTCATAAGAAGATAACTAATGTAGTTCATGTGGCTGACCTATTTTTCAAGGAGATTGTGAGATTGCATGGATTACCTAAGAGCATAATTTCAGATAGAGATACAAGATTTCTTGGATACTTTTGGAAGACACTTTGGAAGAAGATGAAAATAGACTTGAAGTTCAGTTCAACATTTCAACCATAGACTGATGGACAGATAGAGGTAGTGAATAGGAGTTTGGGAAACCTATTGAGATGTTTGGTTGGAGAGAAGGCATGAAATCAGGATTTGATTCTATCAAAAGAAGAATTTGCATATAATAATTTAGTGAATAGGAGTACCAGAAGAACACCATTTGAGATTGTGATAGGAACTAACCCTAGAGGAGTAGCAGAGTTGAGAGACATTATCATGGTAGAAAAGAGGAGTGCCAAAGCAGAAGAATTTGTAGGACACATGGAGGCAGTGCATAATCAAGTTAAGAAGCATTTGGAGGAGATGAATAGTAAGTATAAGGAGCAAGCAGATGAGAAGTGAAGATAAAGAATTTATAGTGGGGGATGAAGTGATGGTGTACTTGAGAAAAGAGAGATTTCCAGTTGGGACATATAACAAGTTGAAGATGAAGAAATTTGGACCATGTAGGATACTCAGGAAGTTTGATTCAAGAAATGCATATGAAGTGGAGTTACCAAAGGCATTTGGCATATCACCTATTTTCAGTATTGTAGACCCACATCAATATCATGAAGCAGAGTTCAATGACAACATGGAAGAAGACTTGAAGAATCAGTTACCACAACAAGTACCAGAGCATATTGAAGACATCTTGGATAGCAGAGTTGGATACAACACTAGAGGAAGACAATACAAAGAATATCTTGTGAAATGGAAAGGTAGATCAGAAGAAGACGCGTCTTGGATTTCTGAGGCTAAGGTGGACCATGTTGGTTTTCCTCTAGCCCTAGAAAAGTGAGGAACTCACTTTTTTTCAACAACCCCAGATGTCTAATGTAGGAGCATCCTTGGTTCAAGAGAAATCTTGCATCAACAAAAAACTTTTGCATTTTTATTTTATTTCTTTTCATTCTCCAGTTTAGTTTAGTTAGTTTAGTCAATAGCAGTTTCTATATTTTGGTCTGCATTCTATTGCAGTTTCATTTCAGACTCTGCAGAGTTGGACTTAGCATCTAGACACATTCATGCACATCATATCCAAAATTCAAATCATTTGGATCAGGTATCGGAAACATATCGCTATCAGAAGATCAACTATTTTTTTAGACTAGAGAATCCTAATAGTCTCAGACAATCAGCTAAAGGAGAAGACTTGTGGAGCATTTCATGACTTGCAGAGCTAAATGACACATCCTTCAATGTTCTTTAGATTGTGGCCGACCTTCCCTGAGATCTGTACACCATTCCATTCATTTGTGGAGAAGTTCTATGTAATTAGGTCTGACCTATCCATGTACACACATTACAACTCTTCATTGGAGTTTGTGATCTTCCTTGGCTGATGTGGAGGAATCTTATGTTCTGGAGATGATATATAATCATGTAATAGATGCCTAGGAAATTAGTTAGCATAGTTTACAAGTTTGATAGTTTGAATTATTTGCGAAGGCGCTTCAAAGCTATATCTTGTGCATATTTTGCAATTATGTAATTAGGCCTGTGAGCCCTAATTGTAAGCCTGCATGTTGCTAACTAGTTTGTATTTTGGATCTATGATATATTGAATGACTAAATCTACATTTTTTTATATCTTTGATTTGTTTCTGTCGTGTTTACTCTAGCTACATGACCTAGATAGTTCACTTTGTGGACCCTTCTAATCATCACTGCACCACAAAGTATGCTAGGGAAATGTTGAAGAATTTTGGAATGGAAGACTCTAAACTAGTATGTACCCCCATGACTACTGGTTGTAAATTAAACAAAGATGATGAATCTCCTAAGGCTGATTAGAGAAAGTACAGATCAATGATTGGTGGGCTATTATACCTAACTGCTACTAGACCGGATATCATGCATGTAGTTTGTCTTGTGGCTAGATTCCAGGTTGATCCCGGAGAGTCACATGTTGCAATAGTAAAGAGGATATTCAAATATCTAAAAGGAACTCTAGAGTTTGGCCTATGGTTTCCAAAAGATATTGATTTCTCTCTGAGTGCATATATAGATGCAGATTGGACATGATGTATAGATGATAGAAGAAGTACAAGGGGTGGTCCTTTCTTTCTAGGAAGCAGACTTGTCTCTTGGCTAAGTAAGAAGCAGGACTCAGTATCATTATCTATAGCAGAGGTAGAATATATGGTAGCAACATCTTGCTACACACAGGTGTTATGGATGAAGCAAACATTGAAGGATCTCAAAGTGACATATGATGAACATATCCCTATCCTATGTGATAATACAAGTGCTATCAACATTTAAAAAATCTAGTGATGCATTCAAGGACAAAGCATATTTCAATTCAGTATCACTTCTTAAGAGAAAAGGTTGCAAAGAATGGGGTGAAGTTGCAGTATGTGCCTACCAAAGATCAAGTTGTAGACATATTTACAAAGGCTCTCCCTAAATATACTTTTGAGTATCTCTAACAAAAGTTAGGGGTTATTACCCCTTCTTCTCTTAACTAGATGCATAAATGTATGCATCTATCTAGGAAATATTTCAAGATACATTTTTATGAACCTAGACTGATGTTGAAGGCTACCTCCTAGGGGGAGTAGGTAGAGGTACTATTAGTTGATATAGTTAGATGAAGCACATCCTAAGATCTTAAGGGGGAGAGTGAAGAAAAGTGAGAGCAGTAGAAATGAAGCAAATATGTGTTGGTGTTGTTTCCCTTTGCCATTGATGTCAAAGGGGGAGAGAAAGTCAAAGAGATTGAAAAACCATTGTGTAGAAAAGTGTGTGAAGAGTAAGAGTTGTTTCTGTCAAGGGGAGTAAGAGTTACTTTTGGTCTTGATGGTTTTTCAAAGAGTTGGTGTTGCCATCAATGAAAAAGGGGGAGATTGTTAGAAACTTGCTAATGTTGTCATTGATGTCAACTCCCAACAAATGGTTCACTTGGTTTCCAGGTGCTTTTGAGAAAATTTGATAAAATGATGTGCAGTATGATAGCGGTACCATCAGTATTATGCTCTGCATTTCTTCCTAATTGAAGATATGTAGTTTGGAAGTGTTGATTAGAGGTGTTCAGAGGTATTATCTCCTAAGTTTTAGGTTCTGGATCATGTAGAAGTAGAAGATGTGTTTGATAGAGTATTTGACTTTGAAGAAGACCATCTCAGAGAAATGAGATTGCTCTGCATTTCTCTGCATTGAGATTTCATGACCTATGGATCCAGGAATGTGCTTATATAGTCTACATCAATCTTCCCTTGAAGTTTCCAGTGTTGGGATGCTCCGTAAGTTTAGTTCTTGCATTGGTGATCAATAATAGTGTGTCCTAATGTGTATAATGAAGACATTATTTTATTCAGGTGGTTGCGACTGTATGGCAAAGAATTTTGATGATGTTGAGTGTTCTGAGAAAGTGTGTGAGTGCTATGGATTGCCTCTCTCTGGTCCACATAATGTTTTTAGACTTGAAGAAGCATGGATGTGATCATTAGCTTAAGCTTGGCTGACCTGGCATGCTAACACTATTTGTGGAGGTACCTCATGAATTATGGATGTGACAAGCAACTGGATGATATAAATTTGAGTCCTAGTTATCCCTTGATATGGTCCACTTTCACTTCTTTCCACTGCAGAAGTGTTTAGTGCCAACCTATGTAATGTTGCATGTGTGTAATGCACACACTTCATTAGGACCAACCTAATTGAGATAGGTTTTGTTTATAGATGGTATAAATACAAGATGAAGTTGAATGGAGGAAGGTAAAGAAGATGATGCGTATGTGAATCAAGGGTAGTGAATTATGTGTGATCTTAAAGGCTTATGACTCTGGAATGTAGTGAGTAGAAGGTGTCTACATTTTAGTGTGCCAGAAGTTGCTGGAGGTAGTGAGCCAAAGGTTGTGGATGGAAAAGAGCATCAGTGGTGGATTTCTTCTATTTCTTTGATATAGTGAATCTCTCTATAACATACTTCTTTCTTCTCTCTTCTGGGCAGTGAGCCTTTCTCTAGTAGTGAGCCTTTCTTCTAGGTAGTGAGCCTGTTGATTTTTGGTGTTTTTATTCATATATATTGTGAGCTAATCCTCACCATGGTTTTTCCCTTATTGGGTTTTCCATGCAAATCTAGTGTTCTTATGTGTTTGGATGTGTTTGCATTGATACTTCATATGTTTACACCCTGTTAATGCATTATAAGTGGTTGATGTTTTGAGGGTTTAAAGTTTTAACATACAACTGATTCACCCCCCCTCTCAGTTGTCCCATGCATTCTAACAATTGCTAGTTACATGATCCAGGTGGATGAAATTGTTAATGGCATCATAGGTCTTGGTGGGGAAGTGAAAGAAGATGAGATTGTGAAGAAGGTTTTGCGATCTCTTCCTAAATATTATAGTCATAAGGTATCTTCCATTGAGGAATACCAGGACTTAAATAAAATACACAATAGATCAATTGTTTGGCTCTCTCATAGCCTTTGAAATGAGAGAATTTGACAAAGGTGCTCCAAAGAAGGAAGCAACATTCAAAGCAAGTAAGAAGACTAAAGATGAAGTAGCTGATTAAGATGATGACCTTGATGAAGTAGAAGAAAACTTTGTAAGAAATTTGAAGAAAGGCATAGGAAAATACAGAGGTAAGTTACCTTTCAAATATTTCAATTGTGGAAAGATTGGTCATTTTACTTCTAAATGTCCTTTTAAAGAATCCAGGGGTGGTAACAAGAAAGACAAGTTCAAAAGAAGATTGTATTCCATAGAGAGTAGTTGTTCTTCAGAAGATCAGGATCATGGTGATTCAAACGATGAAATTTTTTTCATGGCCTTGAATGTTGGTGACAAAAAGGATGATGTTGGAAAATGTGAAAAGACTGATGCCTTGCAAGCTACCCAAAACAATGATAGATCAATGGTTGTATGGACTACCTTTCATGCAAAAGAATAAGCCAAGGCTTGGGTAATTGACAGTGGTTTCTCTAATCATGTCATTGGTGACAAGGAGAAGTTTATAAGCCTTAAGAAGTGGAATGGTGGAGCTATTAAGTTTGGTGGTGATGAGTCAACACAAATATGTGGAAATGGTGCTATAACTATTGATGGGAAGAACATGACTGAGGATGTCCTCTATGTCAAAGGGATAAAACATAATCTTCTTAGTGTTAGTCAGATGTGCAGTAAAGGATACAATCTTACCTTTCATGCCAAAGGATGTGAAATTAGGAAGGGAGGGTCCAGAAAACTAGTTTTAGAAGGTATCAAGTCATATGGTGATATCTATCATTTGAAGGAGGTAAATGGAAGAACATGCTTATTGGCTTAATCCAGTGAGTGTTGACTATGGCACAAGCAAATGGGACACACCAACTTTGACAATATGGTAAAAATCAACTCTATTCATGTGGTGAGAGATATGCCTAAGATAACCATGTCTGGAAACATATTGTGCAAGGAATTCCAAATGGGAAAGCAAACAAAGACAACTTTCAAGAGAAAGGAGTATTCTTCTTCAATGCCATTGGAGCTAATTCACACTGACCTATGTGGCCCTACAAGAGTAAAGAGTCAACAAGGTGAAAGGTATTTCATGTTACTTATTGATGATTATTCTAGAATGACTTGGGTTACTTTCTTAAGAGAAAAATCAGATGCCCTTGATAAGTTTAAGGTTTTTAAAACTATGGTTGAGAATGAAATGTATACTAAGATCAAATGTTTAAGGTCTGATAGAGGAGGTGAGTTTACTTCAAATGAATTTGAAAAGTTTTGTGAAGATCATGGTATTAGGAGATATCTATTAGCTCCTAGGACCCCTCAGCAAAATGGGGTAGTGGAAAGGAAGAATAGGAATGTACAAGAGATGGCTAGGGCAATGTTGAAAGATGTAGACTTGCCTGACATGTACTAGAAGGAAGCAGTTCACACTACTTTCTATCTAATTAATAGAGTGCAATTGAGGGTCAATAGCACTAAGACCCCTTATGAGCTATGGTATGGAAGACCTCCCACTATTAGATACTTCAGGATCTTTGTTAGAAAATACTATATTAGAAGAGATGAAGAAGACCTAGGAAAATTTGATTCAAGAAGCGATGAAGGGATCTTTCTTGGTTACTCAACTAGAAGCAAGGCCCATAGGTGCTACAACAAGAGATTGGGAAAGATGATTGGAAACACAAATGTCAAAGTAGAGTGAGATTTGTATTAGATCTCACAAGAATCAGAGGACTCCAAATCTAATATCTTTCCATGCATTGAAGATGAAGAAGAAGAAGAGAAAGAAAAAAGGAACAAGAACCAAAGCAGATACTGTAATGTAGTAAAATTTGGATAGGAGTTTGGCTAGATGGTTTGTTTAGCTCATTTGGGCCTATCCTCCTTTCACCATTACATTTAAGGACTTTGGGTCGAGTGGAAATGTACTATCAGACCCTTGGTCACTGTGAGATGTAGGGAAGCTTGGATTTGTGTGATTTGATTACCAATTATGCTCAATTATACCTCAGAACCCTAATTATGCAATTACGAAAGCAAATGAACAAATTACTAAAAATGTTGTGATAGGAAGATGTAAAATGATAGATGAATGTGCACTTATTTTTGGGGTTTGGAAGCGGAACAGTCAGGGACTAATGAGCGGGCGCCCAAGTCCAATGTCTAGGTTTTTGTCAGGATCTGGAAGCTTGATCTGTAACCTGTTCCTACTGTATCAGAGATTTTCTCATCATGAAATCTAAAGGACTAAAGAGTGGGTGCCCAAGTCTAGGGTGCTATTTTCAAATCTGATCTGCAAATCTGACACTCTATAATACCCTCCCGCAACTCCACCTTTCCTATATCTTCAACTTGTAACCTACAATCACAGAAACTTTGGGAGGGGGTTGTGGTGTTTAGAGGCTTGCCTCAGTCAAGCCTTGAAGAGACATTCAAGTCTTCCAAACACCATTGTTAGATAGAGAGTGCATGCCCTTGTGAGGCAGAGGCAAAAACTAAATGATAAATGCTAAAAAACACAAATGATGTCACCTTGTAGTGAAGATCTCATGGGAGGAAGAAGCTCTTCATGTCATGAGGAGATAATTGCTCAAATCTACAAATACAAACACATAGACAACACAAATCTACTCTTTCTACATAATGAATGCCTTGAATCACCTTCACATAAACTTGAGAATCCAAATTGCTAGCTAGTAATCATCTAGTTTAGAAATGAATGCCTAAATATGCTTTTATATGCAACTACAAATACTCCCGCCAAGAATTTTGTAATTCAAACTTACCATGTTGACATAGGACCCAAATAATGGTCACAAGCCGACACTCAAATTTGGGACTGACCCAAAATAGGGCAGGACTAGGGCGTGAGCACCCAAGTCCTCCCTCCCTATTTTGGTCAGGGTTAGGTTCAAGGGATCCCCCCTAGGTCCCATTTGTCATGAAACTTAGGGATCATTTCATCGGGATGTCAAAATATGATGCAAGATGTCCTAAATGTAGATAAAAGACCCGGGAGCTAAACCTTATGAGGGAAAAGCCCCCAAGGGGACATTTTTTGACATTACACTTAGCCCCCACTTTAATGTATGTATTAATGTGAGGCCTATACATGCATTAAAGTATGGTCAACAAACACAACAAACATGCCAAGCACAGAGAAGACACGTCAAACACATTGAAGACAATGAAAGGCACACAAAACACGAAGAAGACAGTTACAGTCACGCAAAACATGGAGAAAACAATAGATGCATAGAAGACAGTTAATGCATGGAAGACATGAATGATTTCTTTTCTTTTCTTTTTCTCATGTATATGAAATGTAGATGCAAGTACAGGAAAGTAAACACACCTCCCATAATGTAGGAAGCACTCATCACTCTAGTCTCTAGACTGCATATATGGGGCAACACACATGCAAGACATTCCAAACCTCCCAAAATGCAGGAAACACTCATCCGCTGGTCTTTAGACTGCATATGGAGCAACAAACATGCCAAACAAAGCAAGCACGTCAAACACACACACTTTGAAGACACAGAGAAAACATAGTAGACAAGCGATGGAGTGTTCTTATTTCTAGGCCCATCACCATCTTAGGCAAACACCGATGATTGGGATTCACCACAACAATCACTGGAGACACACTTAAGGGTTGCATTAGTCACAGAA
Source organism: Cunninghamia lanceolata (assembly GCA_027924645.1). NCBI lineage: Eukaryota > Viridiplantae > Streptophyta > Pinopsida > Cupressales > Cupressaceae > Cunninghamia > Cunninghamia lanceolata. Next base: position 13,128,729 of record BSBN01000822.1, on the reverse strand, counting down.
CTGCTCCCTGCCTCCTGATGAGGACTTTTTGAAAATGGTAGGATGATGCAATCTACTCTGAGAAGTACACCATCCCTGCCTCTGTAGAGGGTTTAAGATGATTGATTGATTGATTGATTAAAAAAACTCAGAATGTAGGAGGGACTCATCACCACCAGTCTTTAAATTGCACCTGAGGACAAGCACATTGCTAACATTTACAATAGAAAACTTACCTTATATATGCCCCCACCTTAAGGTGGTTGATATCACGCATCAATATCAAGCACGTTAAGGTAGGAATAAAACACACAAGGGAACACAGACTTTCACAAAGCCCATGCCCCCTAGAGGTGACATGTACTTTACGATCGCCAAATGTTCCAACAAACACATCCCTACAAGAAACATGTTAGTGTCTACATAATCATGATAAACAACATCAATGCATATGATTAATCACACAAAGAACCAAGGTTATACTACGAATTTGGAGATCGAGGATAATCGTGGGGCTATATCATGAAAATCTTTGAACTGAGTGTCACCAAGGTGAGATTCAAAACAAACAAAGTGCACAAAGCAATAATATTGTTATAGTTTGTAAGTGATAAAGATCATCAAATTCACTACACAGAAAGCACAAGTGCTTCTACTAGCCAAGCGTCGGATAAGATATACAACCCCATCGTCATATTAGGAACTAAGTGCAATTTTTATTTCTCTCTAAAGGGATGCTAGGTCCGCATCAGTATAAATGTTTTTCTCCATCCACCCACTAGATAGAAACACTAGAGGAAGGTAAACAATAAATAAGAGAGGAGAAACAAGTGTCTTAGGGACAGTCACGTAGGAGGGTGCCCCCAAGTCACCAACCACAACGCTATGTCCGTAAGACATAACACACAACAGTTAAATCAGAGAGAGAGTCAACATAGAATAATGGTGATACAAATAGAAGGTCACAATAGAGCCTGTTTCCTGGTATCCTAGACCTTACAAGAGAATCAGGGGTCATCCCAGGAGACATAAACAACACGTAACACATCATGGGGGAAACACATCATGAGAGAGATAAAGGGTTAGAAATACTTACCTATAGGATCTTTGTGCTAAGTCTCACCATCAAGTAAATCATTGTCCTCCTCCCACTCCCAAATTTTAGAGGAAAGTGGGACATAAGGTACCACCGCCCAATTCTTATCCTTGTTTTTAGATTGTTCATTGTTAGGATCATCTTTGTTTGGTTCAATGTTTGGATCAATGTTTTCTTGTTGAGATGCAAGGCTTATGGCATAAGCTTGTCTTATTCTCCTTCTTTCTCTTGCTTTCCTATTTATTTTTCTTTTACCACTTATCTCTTGTAAGATAGGGCTTTGTTCTTTCATGGGTTTTTTCATTTTAGAAGAAGAAGCACCGGGATCAAATCTCATTTGTCTAGGTGGAATGATTTGTTGTCGACAATTACCTCCCGATCCTTGTAAGGATGGAAGGGGAGGAACCTTATCATAGGGGCCTTGTCCTTTCAGTCTAGGGTTCTCTTCAAATGCAGGTTGCTTGTCTTTTGTTATTTCTTGCATAGAAGGACCAACCATTGGATGTAATAGTTTTTCTTTGTAATTTCTATACCTCAAAAAGTTAAAGTTTGTGGCTCTGGTTCCTTTTCAGATTTGTCCCAAAAGTACTCCAGTGTAAAGTGTTGTTTTATAATTAAAGGCTTATACGTATTTCGATGAATAACATGGTCTTGTCCATTCAAAGGAAACTTTACACATTTATAAATTGTTGATGGGACCGCTTTCATAGATTTTAACCATGGGTGTCCCAATTTAATATGAAAGAGATTAGAAATGGGGACAACATCAAACCATTGTTCTACATGTTTCTCAAATATAGTGACCACTGATGATATCTTCCCAGAAGTGTTTATAAAGGTTCCCTTATGTGTTTTAATCATCATGTCTAAAGGGTCATAAGATCCTTGCATTAATTGATGTGTAAAGAGGAACTCTTCTGTGGCAACATTAGTCATGCAATTAGGATCAATAAGTGTTCCATCTATAGGGCTTCCCATTATTTTCACAGTGATGTAAAGAGGTCCTTCAGTGTCTCTGTTTGTTCTATCATGAGGTGTAAACACAATTTCAGGTTCAGGGACCTTTCTCTTCATGTAAGGCCTAGGAGGGAACCTATTATTGTTGTTGCAGTTAGAAACCATGGGTTTAAGTTTTCAAATAATTGCAATATCATATTTTTAAAAGTTTTTCAAAATTTATGCAAAAGATAAGTACTAAACTATATGTAGAAGTGACCTAAAATGCTTGATTTTTTGTACTTTTTCAATGCAAATATATGAAAGAAAAAGGTGTTGTAAAGGTTTTGATCAGGGGAAGAATATAATATGTCTGATATCAATCCAATACAGCAATAATATTCATCACAACACACTTTTGATGCAACTCTAGAATGATGACTAGTCCAAATCTAGTGAAAATACACTAAAATATGTGATTTTTTCACCAAATCTCAATGTAAAAGAGCATGACAAAGGGTGTTTTGAGGAAAATGATGATTTCTAGGAAAATTATATTAGTAATAACAGCCACCTAATGCCAAAAAATTTGTCACAACATGCTTATAGTGCCACTCAAGATCAAACCCTAGTGAAAATATAGCAAAAATATGCAATTTTTCACAATTTTTCAATTCCAAGACCTAGGAAAATGGGTGTTGTAAAGAATTCTAGGATGTACAACAAATAATACAAATTATATCAGTCATCTACAACTATAAAATCTTTTACAACATGCTTGGAGTGCAATCTAGGTCAAACTCTAGGGCAAATATAGCAAAAATGTGCAATGTTTCACCGAATTTTTGATACAAGAGCCCAATAAAAAGGTATTGTAAAGATTTTTAGGAGGGGAAGAAGATAATTACCCTGATAAAAGCTAATTAGTGAAAAAATATTCTTCACAACACACCTATGGTGCAAATTTTGAAAGCCGATAAGGCCAAATCTAGTGAAAATCAAGGTTTTTCAAGCCCTAGGTTTGAGATCTTGATGCAAAATGCTATATGAATGTATTGTAATCTATTTTATGATAAAAATTAAGTCCAATCAGATCTTAAAATGATTTTCAAGCCCTACCATGCAAAATGCAAGTGCAAATCTAAGGAAAAATCAATGAAAATGCTAGTTTTTGTTGAAATTTTCTATGTAAAAATGCAAAATTTTGAGATCTAAACGCAAACTTACAATAAAATGAAACACTTCAAATAAATGAAAATTTGAATGAGTGTATAATATCAGTAGAAAAATTTGAAACAAGATTTTACCTACAAACCCTAGTTTTTGGAATTACTAGGTTATATGAAAAATGCAAGATTTCCAACAAAACCCTAGCAATTTTATGATAAAAATGCAATGCAAGCTATTGAATTTTTGTAATTTTCTGAAATTTAGCTCAGATCTAATGCAAAAATCAGAAATTTGATGAAATTTAAATTAATTGTTAAAAAATAGAAATGCTAGAATGCATTTTTTTTCAAATTTTACAATTTTACAATTTTTTTGTAAGTTTTCCAATGCAATAAGATGAATGATGATATGAATGAATGAAATCAATGAAAATCTAAAGAAAAACACTTAGAAAGGTGCAAAAAAGTCCAATAACATGGGTTCACCAAAAATCTAATGTAGTAAAATTTGGATAGGAGTTTGGTTAGATGGTTTGTTTAGTTCGTTTG